>CADEBD010000314.1:6436874-11436874 GCA_902825455.1 Arctia plantaginis | reverse complement strand
ATGTGATTAATTGTAAGTTAGTACATTGTTATGTGTTATGTATGTAATTGTTAGTTATTACATTGTTGTTAGATCCGTGTGTGTCTGGGAAACCCTAAGTGTACCCACGTTGTACGTCTAGGATCTTATTTGAATAAAATGTCGTTGACTTTTCGTGTACGACATGTGCTTTAAGAATAATAAGCAAAAAAAAGGTACCTACAATATAGAGTTTAATCATTTTCTTAATATAAATTACCGATGGCGACTAGTTAACCTGACCTACTCTTACAATAAATTGCTTATGACTTATGGCCCAGTGACTTTTTAAGCAATTCTCTATGTCGTAATAGAGAGATCATCTTTGGACGTCCCCAAATTCTAATTTGATTGTTATATTTAAAACTTGTAAGCCTAATTTATCTCATTAATATTCGAGAGTTATATATCGAATATAAAGTACTAGCTGTTGCCCTCGGCTTCGCTCTCGTGATTATTTTTTATTTCGTGTTTCTAACTAAAATTACGAACTTTTACACAACTCTTATTTTACCACCTTAGGGGCAAAATTGACAAAAATCCCTATTTAGTGGGTGTTTACAACATAAACAGCTTCAGCTACCAAAATGTCAAGTTTTTAGCCGCAGCGGTTTAGGCTCTGCGTTGTTGAATCAGTCAGTCAGTCAAGGCAAGTAATTTTATATGCATAAAAAAAATATTTAGTACATGCCTAAAAAATACTAAATTTAAATTTTTAAAAACATTATATAAAAAATCAAAGAGTACTTGTGGAACTCGAAATTAAGAAATGTTGTATTGTTCTCAACAATTCTTATTTATTCATTAGTTGCGCAAGCAGCTGACCATGAACTACTAGGCACACTTTTGCTAAGATTTCATTAATACTGTGACACTGCTGGATTGAAATATTTACATAACGGAAATTTCCGCATATAAATATTTATTTACTTTAGTGAACCTCATCATGGCAAAAAGAATTTAAACATGATTTGTTTCATCATTACTAAAAATCATTACCTAAATATGGAAACAGAGATCGTTACTGGTATTGATATCAACACAAGGCTTCATATAATCCCTCTTACATCCTTCTATTAATCAAACAATTCTACTAAAATGAATGCGTCTCAGCCGTTCGGACCGGCTGGATGTACGCTAAGTCCGGGTGTTGTGAAATGTGAAGGCCGCACGTCGAGGGCAATTTTAGTTGTCAGTCCCTGTGCCATTTACCTCGGACTAACACGCCTACCCCGGTACATTTAGTCATCGGTACTCTCTACTTACTTATTTCATTGATGTTAAAATATAAAAACTTTAAAACATATATATTTGAATATACTATCTGCTTCTTGTTCAAGAATCATTCTTTTGTGTACGTTTAAGATGTTTGCATCCCACGTTTTCAGTTCTGTAGGCACTCTTAGCACGCGGAAGGGATGTCAGAAGACTACTCTTCCGGGATTTTAACCTTCAGATTATTTAGTCATAATAGAACTTAAAATGTTAGATATTCTGTTGTCAATATATATCGATTGCTACGTAATACTGTTTGTCAATAAAATAAATGCGAAAATGAATCGGCGAATTACCTCCATCATTATCACTAAGTTTATCATTTGATAGGCTGTACTCGTAGGATAAGGTTACGTTGATTTTAAGGATGAACTTTTAGCTGTTTTAGGCAATGAGTAAGTAGCATTAATGGAATACTGCATACAAATAAATGATGCTAAATCGCGCCTCTGTGAGACAAATCCTACGAACAAGAATTTTGTCAAATGTTGATTTCGTAATAGGATTTCTATATTTAGAGATTAACAGTAGACGTTAATAATGTGTAATTGAAAGATATTAAACATTAAGGTAAATTAAGAGTAATTCAGATATCCTGTAGATAATATTATAGTAGTGCTTAAACAACATGCAGGGACAAATGAAAGCCTACAACTCAAAAGGCGGTATTCCGTTAGTTTATTTGTAATATACATTCTAAGTTGATTTTCGAGGCTGTGCGAATAGTAATAACAGTCAAATATTAATATTGCAATATTACATAATTTGTTGTTAATATACCTGCATATTCCCGTGCAGCTAATATTTTAGCGTTAATAGTTTGGCTTGCCATATGATACCTTTGAAAAGGTAATCACATACAATATCTTATTTACTTTAGAATATTATATAACGTGAAATACTTAGTGTTGTAGGTATATTTATTATTTTTAAATATGATTACATATTTTTTTCTTACGATAACTTTTACGTTTTATTTCTTCTGATTAAAGAATAAAGGTAATCCTGAACGAAATATTTTATTAACCTCATCTAATTATATTGTTGTTGATTACGTTCATCAAATCACGTGCGAATTGATTCGTTATTTGTAGATAAATAACTGACTATTTATAGATCAAAAGCAATACACAATACATGATGAGATGAAATGGAAACTGGTAGACTGGTTTTGGCATTTTAAATGGATAATAGAGTCACATTTATAAAAAACGTGATTGTTATTTCCACAAGTGTATTGTTAAATCAGCGACGGAAGAAATTTTTATTTTATACATTTAAGTGAGATAATGCGCTGTGCCTCTAATTAAGATCTTGTCCTCATACAGTCCTTTGTAAGGTAATAAATAAATAAAATAGATTTATTATAATTCACTTTTAAGCCATCATACACAAATTCATTATAAGGAGTAGGTTAAGGAAAATGATTTCTAGTAAATGATTATTACTATACTAATATGACCTGTATGTATTAGAATCTGACCTGTTGGTATACGATGATCAAGCAGCATCACTTGAAACCGTGCAAAATGAAGACATTTGCTTAAAATAAGAATATCTAATTATACCACAAACACCGTTAAAGCACCTGTTTGATTTAAATGTTTTGAACGAAACATGGTAATTCTTAATATTTGATTTAATATTTACGACATTCCATTTTTTTACAATGTGATGCTTGGCAAAAAGGTTCCTGTTGTCCTTGTACATACGCCTTAAATGCTTTGTTAATTTACTCAATCCGAATTTAGTGATCAGGTCCTTGTCGCTCTTCTTTTCTTCTGTTTGTAATAATTGAGTCAGTTTAAGAAGTACAACATGTTGTTATTGTAAGTTCATCGTAAGGATAAATTATTCAGTCTATAACATTTTGTATATGTGATATGCAGATATGTACCTATATATGCTTATAGATACCCACCTATATGTGCTTCCTGAATGCGCTACCGGTAAACTAGTTTAAACCGTATAACAACGATAAATAATGAATGAAATGATTTTAAAATACTCCTTACAGCTTAATAATAAAACATCAATAAAATTTAGAAAAGTAAGATTGTCATCCCACGTGTTCGTGGTGTCGTGTCGAAAATATCACATGGTAAAATTGATGCCTGACAAGCAGATCTCAGTGCCTACATACGAATTGTACACTTGAGGCAGTGTATAAGCCGTAAATAGAAAACGAGACATGTGCGCAGGATGCAGTAATGGAAGCTTTAATTTAATTTCAACCAATTTAATTTTGAATTAAAATTAGAGTTAACAAATCTCTTACATATAAAAATAAATTGCTGTTGGTCAGTCTCGTGAAAATCGTGAATGGCAGAACCGAATTGACTAATTTTGGTCTTGAAATATTTGGGGAAATGCAGGGCAGAAACCACAATTTTTATTGCCCATACAAAATGTTCTTTCCTGTCAAACATTTGATGTTCGTCCCATGCGTCGTCGTTACGATAAACTTTGATTTCCTCAAATTAAAGAACATCTAATCTAATATGTACCTCTCTCGTGACACGGTGTTTGTGGTGGCCTTGCTCCGAAACGACTCCACCAATTTTAATGATTTTTTATTGTAATATTTAGTAGGTATGAGAATAAGTAAAGTATTTTTCAACCTCCTAGCCCCTACGCCCCATTTTAAAATCGCTATTTAATTTCTTTGAAATTTAAATAGCAGAACAACGTTTGCCGGGTCAGTCGGTAGTATTAAATAAAGGTTTCTCATCAACAACAAATATAGACAATATTCGGAATATCGCGTAGTTAGATTTAAAAAATTACAAAGTGTCACTTTTTTTTTTGTGCGGACATCCCCTCGGATACCACCTACCGGTGGCTATGTCGGACTAAAAACCGCACACCGTCTCGGGTACCAGTAGCTGGGGAACTAGGTGTACCCTAGAAAGGACATCCCTGGTACCCCGACGTATCTCGGGCCCAAAAGGGCGCGCGCGCTTGGCAGTGCGTCTCGCCGCCACCCCGGCCTGCTTCTGCTAGGGTGACAGATGGCCTCACCTGTCACCCTGTCGGAAGAGTTCTAAACCTCTCCCGATCCCGCTCCGCCATCTCCTTTGCAAGCATAACTTGCTCACAGAAGGAGACGGCGGAGTTCCACGCACTCTCGCTCCGTACCATGGCCGCAATCATGTTACCGAGCGAGAGAAATCCCACCCCGATGGCCGCCACGAGGTCACGCCTCTGATCCACCCACGCCGGGCGTTCTGCCAGCGTGTGGAGCGCCGTGTCCACGGTCCGGCCATCACAGTGGTGGCACTCAGGCGTTGTGATCTCCGAAGCATCCTTTCCCAGTGATCACCTGCGTCAACCGGTATGAGAGGGCCTCGTGATGCCTCTCGAGTCAATCCTCCATAACGGGTCTTGCCGCCGCGATAATGGCGTGCCCGCCAAATAGTGTAACTATAGCAAAGGATCGACATATTTGTTGGTTTTTAAAATATTCATAGTTGCCTTCAGTAGTTTATTTTGTGACTAAACTAAAAGAAAGAGAAACCAAAGCTACATAAAAACAAGTTAAATTAAAAATTAAATAGTGCGCGAGAGCTTGCTCTACCTGTAATTTGTGCTTTGGTTATTTATTTTTTTAATGTAATTTAACCCTTTGAGTACTTTCTCTAATACATACACTTTTCTAAATATAGACAAATAGATGAAGGTGATACGAAGTAAATAGAGTTTTCTAGATTTTTTTAATATCTTGAAAACATCATAGATAAAAAATTGTGATAACAAATGAGCTATCAACTATTTAATATTACAATTCACAATAAAGGTCATATAAAAGTAATTAAATGGGTAATCACTAAATTATTAAATGCCTTTACATCATGATAAATTGTAATAAACTTTGTTTTTTAGTACTTAGTTTCCACCTTTAGAAGTGTTTTTTTTTTCAACTTTAATGAATTCAATACACTACAATAATTTCAATTACACAACGATAGTAAAAAGTATGAAAAAAGGAAACGTAGTTAAGAGGTTACAAACATAAAACAACAGACGAATTGAGAACTCCCTCCTTTTTTTAAGTCCATTAAAAATACCTAATATTTTAAGATAAATAGTTGAGCGATAGATGACAAGTAAATGTCTATAAAAAGAAGATGCTCTAAGTTTCCGTGTTGGTCATGTTTGTAAAAGGGATTGTTACATTCGGTTATGAAAAGATTTTACGATGGCCAATAAATTTTGAATTTCAGAAATATTTTGCTAGTGCAAAGGTTTGGCTACTATTAAATTATACTAATATTAAATTTTTCGATAAAAAAATATATTTACAGAATATCAAAGTTCAAAGAGCCGCGAGCGTAACTTATAAGTAGTTACGTGGTGCTGTTAACCTCTTTTGGTTTGCTTATGAATAAGAACAAGTGATTACTCTCTCTCTCTCTGCTGACTAGTGCTGTTGCATTGCATTTAATATTTACTATGCCGCTTCGTAATAGCACCCTTTTTTTCTTTTTTCCAAAAGCTTACTCATTGCTCATGTTTTAATAAGGAGAAGGTTACAAGAAGGAATTCAGATGTTTTTGTAAATTGACCTGTTGTGTCATAGCTTTAGCTTTTCTTATCTGTTCTGTAACAAGACTAGAGGATAATTAGAAAGAGCTAGAGCTCAGCAGACGTCTACCCGAATTGGAGCCTTTTAAAAAACACTTAAGTTGACGGTTAGAATGCTTACTTTCCATTTGTATAAAAAATCAACAAAAATAATAATACTTAAGACATATGTTTATATACAATTCTTAGATTGAGATTACAATCATTATTACTTTTTTTCATTATGGAGAATTTCCCCTGAACAAGTCTGTCAACAGTCACTACGTAACTTTACAATTACCCTTATTTGATATTTATGATTGTATCACATAATATTAAATTTAATTCTAAAGTGTAGATTTCTTTTACAATTGGCTGAATTGTTAGTAATAATAATTTTAGTGGTTAATTACACTCTTTATTGTTTGAAAGAATCACATGCATCACTTACCGAGCTTTTGGTATCCATTGTTTACGTATTGCCACCTCCACTGTATTGTTGTCGTATTCTAATGAGCTGCTCACTAATGTTACGTCACTTTTCACTGCATTCACTTGGTCCACATGTCTGTCAAAAATTGCTTTAAGTCCTTTAGTTGTTTCGAGCTAAACCTCTCTCGCCCTCTCCGTGTGGCCGGCGTCGTAAGACGCGCCTGCTCCAAGCGGCAAAGCGACTAGAGTCGTACTGAGAGTGTTGCAACCATCGCCAAGGTTTATATATGAGGTTGCACGCTGTCGCTTAGTGTGTAGACAAATTCTGATACTTACTTAATATTTTGGGAAATACCTTTTAATTTCTGGTTTTTAAAAACCTATGAGTTCAATAAAAGAGATCTTTTTAAATCTTTGAAATATTTTTAAATATCTAACCACCTCTTATTATTGATTGTACAGACTTTTATTTCGGTTCAGATTTATAAGATACGCAAACCATAATTAGATTATTACACACCTGTAATGAAAATTGCTCACCTGATTTAACTTAAACTGTACTGTTTTAATTTTACGTTTGTCACCTTTGAGAGCATAGGCAACGAATGTTTAAATAAAAGCAGCAAGACAATTTTCGAGTGACCGTGTGATGTGACAGTTAACATCCTTTAGGCCAGAGGAAAATGATAAAAAAGCAATACGGTGGCTATGTCACGTTGTGTGTTAAGTCCCATGACGTATCTTCATTTACTGATGCCACTGGTTTCGCAAGAGTTCGCGAGCCGCAAGGACGTATTCGCTGCTTGTGGAATAAATTTACAGGACCCTGATGAATCGCCTTATTAAGGAATCGGAATCGCTTTATTATGTCTTTAAGATTAACCGAAAATATTAATAAAACATTGCTAAATATGAATGAATGAAATCGTCTTTTTTTAATACAAAGATAACAATGTCACTGCGAAATAAAATGATGAAAATAGATCTATTAATTTTGAGTAACTCTAAAACGGTTTCCGATTAGATAATTACATAGTTAACCCATAACACTCAATCAAAGTTTGTTAAGTGTTTACAAGTACTCTTTTGAGTTATTTGTTCCTTAAAATTAATATAATATGTACTTGCTACTGGAGCGTACGAAGACAAATGTAAATATGTACATCTGTAGTGCCAAACTGCCAATGTAAGTATGAAGTCCTATACGAGTATAGTTGTTACTTTATTTTTAAAAGTAACGTGTGTACTATCTATACGAGACTTTAATTAATATTTTTATTTCTAT
Organism: Arctia plantaginis; assembly: GCA_902825455.1. Taxonomy (NCBI): domain Eukaryota; kingdom Metazoa; phylum Arthropoda; class Insecta; order Lepidoptera; family Erebidae; genus Arctia; species Arctia plantaginis. Next base: position 11,429,301 of record CADEBD010000314.1, on the reverse strand, counting down.
TTTCATTTTTTGTGATTCCTTCAATGTTATTCAATTTGTGATTTCATTATTATCTTTGTTGTAATATCGATTTTGGGTAATATAAACGACATGCCTTTATTTTCGATACCCAGAACAAACTATTAACAATTTTTGGTTAGATATATTTCTTACCGGATAATCGGTTATTCTGTTTCCGGCATCCAGCCAAACATTTATTCGTTTCATTTCTATACTCGATTAAAGATTATTTCTTCCTGCACCACATAAGCTCTGTCGATTGTTATCGGTCCTTAGGTACCAGCTTGTCCATACTGTTCACCTCTTTCTTTATTTAAACAACACCTGAAGCATTTGTTATGGAAATGCACCACTTTTTTTTCTATTTTGTTCTGCTTAGATGTATATTAATACAGTGCATTTTAAGCTCATATTAAGAGTTAAATTTTAGCTATGAACACACATAGCTCCATTCCAAGATAAATTGACTTCTAGAATGTTGTAAATGTTACCACTCTCTGTACCAATTATACTCTGTATGTATACGGGCCTGTTGGTCTAGTGGTTAGTGACCCTGACTGCTAAGGTCGATTCCCACCCAGGATAAATATTGTGTGATGAGCACGGTCATTTATTGTGACTGGGTGTAACTTTATAATATGTATGTATTTAATAATATATAAGTATGTTAAACAGTGTCCGTGTGGTGACGGATTAAGAATACAGAGTGTCACCACCCCTATTCATCCCTTGGGTGTCGTAAGAGCCGACTAAGGGAGAAAACTACGCAGAACAACACTGCAGAGAAAAGTAAAACTTGACACAAACCCTATATCAACCCGTCTGGCCAGCGTGGTATAGTAAGCCAAAACCTCCTTTCTAAGGAGAGGCCTATGTAAAGCAGTGGACTATTAAAGGCTGTTGATGATGATGATGTTAAACAGCAGTATGGTTACCATAGCACAGGCTCTGCCTAGTTTGGGATCAGACGGCCGTGTGGGAGATGTGTGAGGTATATTATTATTGTATGTATCTCCACAACAAAAACCTAAGTGTAGAGGTGAATCGTAATTACTGTGTCATGTTAACGCCTCTATGTAATGACCTCCATGACCATGATGTATTTGCAATTTTACTTGTGGAATCAAGAGTTCAATGATACTGTACTTGAATAATTCGGTACATTAGAGCGTTTCATTGTAATATTGTGTTAACAATGATCTTAAGGGTCCGTGCCCAGACTACCAATTAATATCTTGAAACATTTTGACGACTGGATGGCGTAGTGGTTTGTGTAACGGACTGCTATTCCAAAGGTCGCGGGTTCGATTCCCGCTCAAGTCAAACATTTGTGTGCATGAACATTTGATGTTTGATTTGGTCTGGGTGTTTCTATGTATAATATGTATGTATTTACAAAAAAAAAAAGTACATATGTATTTATATCAGTTGTCTAGTACCCATAGTACAAGCTCTGCTTAGTTTGGGACTAGATGGCGTTGTGTGTATGTGGTAGAATATATTATATTATTATTATTATTCTTGTTTATTGATGTTATATTATCACTTATCACACCATATGTTTTTATTCTATCATAACATAAAAAAACATGCGGTAAAAACATATTATTTATGAATTGAAACGTTTTTTCTTAAAGGACTTTAGCATTAACAGCATGTATTTTTCTACTTAGGTGCTTATACGATTAAGAAATCTTCTAACCGAATTCTTCAATTAACTAAAACTATTGATATCAGAAAGTAATTCAGTACGTTGCTTTAATCGATTTACAATTTTTAACAATATTTTAGTCTAGCAAGAATCATTTGTTTATTACTTAAAAAAAAAAAAATTCGGAATTATTGCCATAGGCCATAATACTTTAAACGAAATCAAATCCATCATCGTTTTAATAATTATATCTACATATTTATTATCTTCCCGAATACAATCAGTCTGTAGTAAATGCAAAAGCAGGTATCTATTTACGTTAGCCTTGTATAAATATTACATAAGAAGATATTAAGTAGGTACTAATTACTTGTGTCATAATTTCTCGCATCAAGCCTTTCGAACAAATTAACAAACGTTACAAGTTAAATAAAAGCTTTTAAAAATGTAATGTAGTCCTCATCTTTGTTCATTATTATTAGACAGAATACGTCCTCAATTCCTGATGAGAATTATATTATACAAGGTGCCAGCATACTCTCAGAATAATTGGCAACGTATGTCAGTGCCTATTGTCTCCACTTATAGTGAAGAATATTATCGCTATTCATGAGACAGGAATCACTTACTACTAATATGTTTTATAAATGCCAATGTTAGTTTCTGTGCCTTCACTTCACGTCTTACCTAATCAACATGATATGTTGCAAACAGGTTGCGAGGGGTACAAAAAGGACATAGGTTACCAATCACCTACCAAAATGTACTGTTAAGAAGTAAAATAATGTTAACAAAGGTAAAAAAACTATATATTATAAAGAATTTGTTACACTAAAGTACTTATTAGGTATATCTTTGGCCTTCCATTAATATTACCGGATTGATGGTTAATCACAAAAGTGAAAAAAAAATAGTTCCCTGCTCTGGTATATTCTACTTGAGCATTGAAAAGAATTAACCGTTTTTGGAATTCGCCACCATGTCCGTCCAAGTCCAGAATCTATACACAAGGACCTTACCGTTGCATCGAGGAGAGAGATAAGGAGATGTTTGTTCACAAATGCTGTGGAGGACATATTCAAAACGCTGCACTAGAAAGGGCAATCAATATCAATGTCGAATACATCTCTCACTTGCGATTTGCAGACGAGATCGTCAACGTCGCAGAGACGCTGCAGGACTTATAACATATTCTGAATGACCTAGCTGATTCTTCTTTCTATACGCATCTGCTTACGGATGAACTTGGATAAAACCAAGGTCATTTTTGACGTACTATCGGAACCGATTGCAGTACACGGTGACGTTATCGAAGTTTTAAAAAAATATGTGTATTTGTCAGACATAACACTAGAAACAACTTCGAGGACGAGGTGAGTAGACGAATTCAGTTATGTTACGCCGCCCGCGTTTGTGTGCCTAAAGACGTAGGTCTTCGATGAGTGCAGTATGACATACGGAGCCGAAATGTAAAAACTTACGGTACGGATGATCCACAAGCTCAGAGTCGCTCAGCGTGCTATAGAAAGGGCTGTCAGGGATCGAATCAGGAATGAGGTAATCCCGACAGAGAACGAAGGTCATCAACATAGCCCACCGGATTAGCAAGCGGAAGTGGCTGGCCATATTAGCCGCCGCACCGACAATCGTTGGGGTAAACGAGTTCTTGAGCGGAGACCGCGTCTTGGCAAACGTAGTGTAGGACAACTACAGGCCAAGATGGCTGGCAGAAGCTGGATGCCAGAAGCCGAAAATTTATCTAAGTTGCAAGGCTTATTTCAGCAATTGACTGGGATAGGCTGATGATGATGACGATGACCCTTTCTTCTATTTTAACTCGTTACTCAAAATTTAAAAAGCTTTACGTAAAGCTTTTTTATCTCAAAATTATTGATAATAGAATTTAGTTAAAATATCTTGACTAAAACAATGAACAAACATTCGCGTTAAGAAAATAGTGACTCATCGAGGGTAAATGTATGTTCAGGATGGGATAAACTAACTCCGCCGTCTCCTTCTGCGAGCAAGTTATGCTTGTTAAGGAGATGGCGGAACGAGACCGGGAGAGGTTCAGAACTTTCCCGGAGCGCCAGGCCCGGCAACGGGCCAGGTACCACAGACGACTCAGGCGCCGGAGGTCGCAGAATGACCTTCGCCCTCCATAAGCGCAGGCCTGGGGGTGGTAGGTGAGGCCATCTGTCACCCTAGCAGAAGCAGGCCGGGGTGGTGCCGAGACGCGCTTCGAAGCGGGCGCCCCCCTTTCGGGAGCACAAAGGGGACATAGGGGTTCCCACACAGGAGGGGGTCATTTACGCAAGTAGATGGCCCGAGGTACGTCGGAGTATCAGGGTTTTCCTTCCTAGGGTACACCTGGTTCCCCGGCAACTGGTACCCGAGACGGCGTGCGGTTTTTGGTCGGTTCGAGTCCGACATAACCACCGGTGGGTGGTATCCGAGGGGATTTCCGCACAGAAAAAAGAACAAAAAGGATGGGGTAAACTTTAAGTTTATCTACCTAAACATAAAACAAAAGCTTAATAACATCTGCTGACCAGCTATGGATGTAAATTAAAGATAACAAAGCTTGATGATTTATTTGTCTAATATATCTGATTTATCAACCATTCATCATCAATCGTGTTTTTTACATGCAATTTTAATGAGTTTGTTTCCTTTTTTTCCTTAATAATTTTACTAACAATATTTTTGGAAAAGCACTCGCTGTTTTTAACTGTACTCTCCACAGTCACATTATGCATTAAAGACACAGTTTAAAGTACCGAAAAACATTAAATTACTCGTCTTTATCCACTACAAATTATTGATCCACTTTTATTCTTACAAAAAGACGAGGTATCCATTTTTTGAATTTAATTTAACGCTCGAAAGCCTACAACGGTATCGTAAGAAAGTCCAGTCAATGTGCGCTTGACTATGATTTTTTGGAATTTGGTCAGGGGGGACAACGATTGGTAACAATTTTCTCTACAAATTGATTTTAGTAATTTTTATCGTAATAGTAATAAAAACGATGACAAAGTTACTGTATCTGTTTGTACACGCATCAATCATTATGGTATATAATTTAATTATATCTAAGTTATAATTGTATATTTAATGAAACTTTATTTGTGAGTGTGAATTAAAATTCAGGCTTAAAAGTTTCCTGTCAATTAGCTTAGTATTTTGTTAATTTCGTCTGACGCATGTGAATACGGGACATACACAGAAAATAAGTAGTCAAAAGTAATAACTACTTTACACCAACAATCTGTTTAAAGTGTATTATTTAAAATTAATGTAGAAGTATGATCTTTAAACAATTTTAAAGATCACACTTCTACATTAATTAAATTAAATTTGTTATAGCTCACCCAATGGTGGATATATTTTATTTTTAATATAGACTAATTTTAAATATATTTCATACGATTATATGTATAATATCAATTAACGACCCGCAATTAGTGTAGCAATGACCAAAATACCGGATTCAGAATTAAATAGAAGAGATGAATATTGAAATGCGTTTAACTCCTATGGACTCGATAATTAGAAAAGGCGACTTAGAGGCGCCGCCGCCACGCCATGGTTCTGCCCAAATATTATTAACATAGATACTGTGCATAGTCCAAACTTCAGTTTCCATTTGAACGGGGCCGTAATCGGCGCGTAATCGTGTGAAGGTATTATAACACTACGCTATTGACGCAGCTACCACAAGGTTTTTTTATCAGAAGTTATTCGTTAAAGCAACAAAGAATTGAAGGTTTGCTTAATTTCTCAGTCGCACGCACGACTCAAGCTTAATTGGAATGCAATTATGTCTTTACCTTAGCTATATCATTGCCCAATTATCAGTTACTACCACTAAATGCATATATTCATAAAGATGCTTTGTCCATTGTCTGGGTGTCTTCTTCGGCATTTCCATTGAACATCAAGCCAAAGAATCGTTGTTAGAAATATCATCATCATCTATACTAATATTATAAAGCTGAAGAGTTTGTTTGTTTGTTTGTTTGTTTGAACGCGCTAATCTCAGGAATTACTGGTCCGATTTGAAAAATTCTTTCAGTATTAGATAGCCCATTTATCGAGGAAGGCTATAGGCTATATATCATCACGCTAAGACCAATAGGAGCGGAGCACCAATGAAGAATGTTTCAAAAACGGAGAAAATTTATTACTATTGAGAGACGCAGACGAAGTTGCGCGGGTCAGCTAGTCATCAATAAATAGCGTTTGATAGTCCACTGCTGGACACAGGCCTCTCCTTAGAAAGGTTTTGGCGTTAGAAATCGAATTTGTAAATAATAATTAATAACTGCACACATCTAACACACGGCCATGAGATCTAAAACTAGATTTGTATCTAGATAGTACAGGGTCTGCCCTGCCACCAGGGACTTCCTTTCTAGGGTATACCTGGTTCCCCGGCTATTAGTACCCGGCGAAGGCGTGCGGTTTTAGTCGGTTCGAGTCCGACATGCCACCGACAGGTGGTATCCGAGGGGATTTCCGCACGGAAAAAAAAAAAAAAAAAAAAAAAAAGGGTCTGCCCTGTACGATGGTAACTAGTCTGCTTACAAACTTACTTTAATATTTCCAAAAACATACATATTATAGAAATAATACACCCAGACAAAGAACGAATGATCTTACTCATCACGTCTATTATTCATCCTGGGTGGGAATCGAACCCTTCAGCTTAGCAGTCAGTGTCACAACCACAAGACCAACAGACAAGTCAAGTCAATAATATATAAAATGTAATATATGAAGTATGCGATATAATATATAGTTTATATGTACTATTTGTGTGGTGTGGTGACGGATTAGGAAAACAGAGTGCCACCACCCCTATTCATCTCGTGGGTGTCTTAAGAGCCGACTAAGGGAGCAAACTACGCAAGACAACAGCACTGCGAAGAAAAGGAATATTGAAACAAATCTTATACCTACCAGCCTGGCCAGCGTGGTGTGGTACAGTAGGCCAAAACCTCCTTTCTAACGAGAGAACTATGTCCAGCTGTGGACTATTTAAGGCTGTTGATGATGTACTATTTACTAATAAATTAAACAAGCAATAATCTTTTATTTCTGTTCCTGCTTATCTGCTAATGAAATTTACGTGGTACATTTTGCTGCTGTTTTTGTTGACTTTAATAAGGCATTTGAGACATTGAATTTCTTTACTATGTACTCCAAGCTATCACAAAATGGTATACAAGGCCCTCTTCTGGATTTTCTTAAGAATTATCATTCTAACCGACAGACTACTGTATAAATAGGAAATGTGTTTAGTTACTTCATGAAAACTGAAAAAGGCACGGCCCAAGGCTCGGTGATTGGCCCGACGGAATACTTATTATATTGTAACGACACGTGTAATGTACTCAAGGAGGGTTCTGTATACCAGTTTGCTGAAGACACTTGTATAATAGTGGCCGATAAAAATGTAGTTCATGCACAAAATAAAATGCAACAGACCATTGATTTGTTATGTAAGTGGGCGCACGATGTGGGCTTAATCATAAACTACGAGAAGACAAAAGTCATGCACATTCATTCCATACACCTAAAGTCTATGACGAAGCCAACCATACGAGCGCACCACCATCAATGTCTACATAACCCATCTGTACTAACATGCAAATGTCCAGCACTGGAAATAATATCTCAGCACGCTTATCTCGGCCTAATAATTGACAACAAATTCTATGACTATGTTCGTAATAAGTTAAGAATAATATTATCGAAAATGTCTCTGCTCAAATTCAAATTACCATTTCACACTCTGAAAATGTTATATAATGCATTGGCAGATTCTATAATAGGATACGGTCTTAGTAGTTATGGTAGAACATATAATACATACATAGATGATATCTACAAAGTACAAGTAAAATTATTGAAAACGATAGTGCATTTAGCTATTAGAAATAAATACAGGAATGATACTAGCAAGTTGTTTAAACACTGTAAAATCATAAACATATATAACAAGATAAAGATGTACATTATCTATGATGAAATTGAGAACGTAGCTTCATTAAAATTAAGGATAAGATTAAATAACCTACGTAGCTTGCCATATTTACCAAGGTATGTACTACCATCTTACAACAACATGTATGGCAGGCGTCGTTGGCAATATGTTGTACCACAACTACTTAACGAACTAAAGAACAACATTGTGGATAAATCCGCGGATAAAAAAAACTCTCGGAGAATCCGCGGAAATGTAAAACGCTTCTCAAAAAAGTTTACCTTACAGAGGAATGAGGTGAAACTATTACAAACTACATGTATTAGGTCTTCACCTATGAAATTGCCGTTTTGTATGCAATAAGTGAAAGTACTTATTTTTTCAAACTTTTTTATTTTTGTTATTCGAAGTAATCACCCATGCAATCGACGCATCTTTGCCAACGCATTGGCAGTTTATTGATTCCTTCTTGAGCCCTTCTTGTAAAAATCAGCTGGACGGGCAACAGACTCTTCAAAGGCGTTTTGTACTGCCTCTCGGGAATTGAATTTTCTACCCACTAAAAAGTTGTCTAAATTTTGGAAAAAGTAATAGTCGGTAGGTGCAAGGTCTGGTGAGTATGGTGGATGAGGGAGAGCTTCCAACCCCAGCTCTTGCGGTTTGGAGACTGTCTGTTGCGCAGTTTGGGTCGCGCGTTGTCGTGAAGGAGCAGTGGGGACGACCGATTGACCAAAGCTGGTTGCAGATGTGACCACCAGACCTTGCACCTGCTATTCCATCCCCTACCGCAGCAATCAATCTGCCACCGGATGTCCCACTCTCTGGCGGCCCCGTCGATGGCTGTTATCGTCGGCGTCGTCCTCTACGTTCGGATCGGCCCTCTCCCGATCTCGTTCAGCGGTCTCTTTCTGGAGCATTACGATTCACAGAAAGAGACCACTTCGCCCCATCCCTTCTCACCCGAGAGCATGGCAGCAATAATTGCTGGCGGGGACAGGTGTCGTCCAATTTGGCCGACCAGGGCTTCGCGTTCAGACGTCCACGCGGGGCAGTCTTCCAGCGTGTGCTGAGCGGAGTCCCAGTCAGCTACGCACTGTTGTCATAGTGCCGTCTCCTCGCGTCCGATACGATTCAGGTACTCACCTAAGCAATCATGCCCAGTGAATACCTGCGCCAGACGGCAGGTCACGCGATTTCCTTTCCTACCTACCCAAGATCATAGGTTAGACAGAACAACGCCGACAGCGCGTTGACACGCATTCCGCGGCTGTTCCAGCCGCGCGCGCCACTGCACCAGTGCCTGTCAAATTAAGACCTCATTGCTGGACGCATACATGTTCCTTAGGAATATTTATATCTAAGGTTAACAATAGCTACTCGTAGAGTCAATTCGATCATATATTAACCGTCGTATATGCATAACTGAATAATAATCATGGTCACTTCAAAAATTACGTTGTTTATTTTTTAAAATTTAATAGACTGTTCTTCTAATTACATAATGTCAACGCAGATTTAAATATCAGACTTTCCAAGGTGAAGGTTGATCAAACTGTTATTTGGTCTAAATACCTATTTAAAAAAAATATGATGTCTGCCAACATCTAATACACTGTGGGTGGTGTCTATTATACGTAATATATTAATTGGACAAATATATAAAACTTAGGTTTTCATGACTACTTACCAGACATTACTTCTGAAGCTAGTAGGTAGTAACTGAAGTCGGAATTTTAAATTGGCTTCGTTATTAAAACACGTTTTAAAGCCGCCGATAATCATTTGGTATCTTAAGTATCAATTGATGTTCATTGTTATGGGGTCACGTTAATGATTCTCAAAACAACATATTTAAGTATTTTGTCCGGTCCGGTCCGGTTGCGCAGACGCTGGTATATTCATATACATCGTCCTTGCCAGGAATGCGAGGTCATCACGCCTTCATTCAAAGAACGCGCTCGGTCTTAGCGGTCCTCTTGTGAAACATTATTATTGTTGTTTTAGACTTATTCATTCCGTATTCTATGCATGTTTATGATGTCACTTGACGGCCGCCAGCACCTTGTTAGACTTATCCTGTTTCGGTCCAGGAGCCTACTTAAACGGCTATGTCTAAGTGTTATAATTTATATCTATTTAAATAAGTCTATACTTTGATAAAACGTTGGTTGATTTCAAATATTATTGCGAAACCGGTCAGGGGTTACAATTAGGCAACCCAGCATGAATTGACCGCTTTTAGAATTTACTCGCTGTGCCCACCGCGACTACGCTTGCGTACATATATTTGAGTTATTGCGCCCTATTATTTTTTCCAAATGTGTGAGTAATAACGTTAGAAAAGTAGCCTAATTCAGTACTTGGTAACTCTCGTGGAAATCGGTTCACTCGTTTCGGACATTACTTGGAACAACCGATAAGACAAACGGCTTTAAAATTATTTAAACCGTCTTTTGGCATTAGTGTAAACATACAGATGCATTCATTAAAATATACTGTTGTTATAATTCATTATAAACAGTTCACACAACTCAAATTTTATATATTTGTGTAGGTGGGTTACGTTACTATGTTTTACATAGCGCTGAAAAATAAGGTTTCAAGAGCTACGTGTAAAATGTATGTTAATGCTAAGAAAATGGCTGGTCCAACTAGTAAACTAAATATTTTGAGTTTGCACACATGATTAAGCTTATTGACTGCATCGTCGTTTACTTTACATACTTATTTTATGAGTATTGTACATTACTTATGTTAGTAGTTTTAGTCAGAGTTCTGATGTAATATTGTTTTTTAATCAAGGAAAAGGTGGTAGTAAATATAAAGAATGGTGTGTGCGACTAGGCCGAATGTCGCGCTTTCATTACCTATCTGTCAATTTTCTCGGTCAGCTTGTTTGTTTTTGTGACTTTTTATTCGTTTGTTATCTGTACGCGGTTTCTTCTCAGTCACCTTGTTTGTTTTCGTGATATTTTTATTCGTTTGTTATCTGTACGCGGTTTCTTCTCAGTCACCTTGTTTGTTTTCGTGATATTTTTATGCGTTTGTTATCTGTACGCGGTTTCTTCTCAGTCACCTAGCTTGTTTTTGTGATATTTTTTATTCGTTTGTTATCTGTATGCGGTTTATTCTCAGTCACCTAGCTTGTATTTTGTGACATTTTTATTCGTTTGTTATCTGTACGCGGTTTCTTCTCAGTCACCTTGTTTGTTTTCGTGATTTTTAATTCGTTTGTTATCTGTACGCGGTTTCTTCTCAGTTACCTTGTTTGTTTTCGTGATATTTTTATGCGTTTGTTATCTGTACGCGGTTTCTTCTCAGTCACCTAGCTTGTTTTTGTGATATTTTTTATTCGTTTGTTATCTGTATGCGGTTTATTCTCAGTCACCTAGCTTGTATTTTGTGAAATTTTTATTCGTTTGTTATCTGTACGCGGTTTCTTCTCAGTCACCTTGTTTGTTTTCGTGATTTTTAATTCGTTTGTTATCTGTACGCGGTTTATTCTCAGTTACCTTGTTTGTTTTCGTGATATTTTTATGCGTTTGTTATCTGTACGCGGTTTCTTCTCAGTCACCTAGCTTGTTTTTGTGATATTTTTTATTCGTTTGTTATCTGTATGCGGTTTATTCTCAGTCACCTAGCTTGTATTTTGTGAAATTTTTATTCGTTTGTTATCTGTACGCGGTTTCTTCTCAGTCACCTTGTTTGTTTTCGTGATTTTTAATTCGTTTGTTATCTGTACGCGGTTTCTTCTCAGTTACCTTGTTTGTTTCCGTGATATTTTTATGCGTTTGTTATCTGTACGCGGTTTCTTCTCAGTCACCTAGCTTGTTTTTGTGATATTTTTTATTCGTTTGTTATCTGTATGCGGTTTATTCTCAGTCACCTAGCTTGTATTTTGTGAAATTTTTATTCGTTTGTTATCTGTACGCGGTTTCTTCTCAGTCACCTTGTTTGTTTTCGTGATTTTTAATTCGTTTGTTATCTGTACGCGGTTTCTTCTCAGTTACCTTGTTTGTTTTCGTGATATTTTTATGCGTTTGTTATCTGTACGCGGTTTCTTCTCAGTCACCTAGCTTGTTTTTGTGATATTTTTTATTCGTTTGTTATCTGTATGCGGTTTATTCTCAGTCACCTAGCTTGTATTTTGTGAAATTTTTATTCGTTTGTTATCTGTACGCGGTTTCTTCTCAGTCACCTTGTTTGTTTTCGTGATTTTTAATTCGTTTGTTATCTGTACGCGGTTTCTTCTCAGTTACCTTGTTTGTTTTCGTGATATTTTTATGCGTTTGTTATCTGTACGCGGTTTCTTCTCAGTCACCTAGCTTTTTTATTGTTGTTACAACGTACAGGTTTAAATACACACACAACTACACACACACACACACACACGCAAAATTAACAAAATAAATTTTGTAAGTATGCTTCAATGTTTTTTTGTATGTTTGTACCAAAACACACACATTTACATATTTGAATATGTTGTTAAAATCCATCCCCACTAATTATTGGTTCTCTCTAGATGCTACTAAATTAACTATAGCTATCATTGTAAAAGAGTAAGTCTGTCTTTTACAATACTGTTTCTACTTACTCGTATATTATAAACTAAGTAAACATACTACAATTTACAATTGCTACACTTTGGAGGTCAAAAGTCTACTTATTTAAATACATATATAACTTTTTCCTTTATGTATCACGCGTCATTAAATACCGTTGTATTGCTCAAGTCTGCCACAAGTATAAAGTTACGTCCTATCGAACAAGGTGAAACAAATTCTCATACAAGTGAAAGTATTTGCAATCATTATTATTACCGTGATATGCTAAATTAAAAAAAACGAGGTATATTTATAACTTAACGTCATATGGACGTAATTAAAGAAAACTACTTCTTGCACCTTATCAATTTTAAGCCGTAAAGGTGAAATTTTGACCTCTCGCTTATTGTTCCATTATAAAATATATTGAGTGAGTTTGGTGTCATCTAAGGTTCCGCATGTTTAATATTGCATAAATTGATTATGTTTCACCTGAGTACTGACATTTGTAGCCGTTTTCAAATTTGTAGCCTAATTCAAATCCATTTCCTTTTTAAAATTAATATATAAAGAGAAGTCACAACAGTTTACGTGTTCGGTTGGCTAAAAACTTGTCAAAGTTGACAACAGTGAAGTTTGACCAAAATTTGACCATAGGTATTAGAGAAAATTGTTATCAAACGATTGCTATCAAATTATCTGGTTGAGTGACTTGACGTTATAATCACAAAAATGTTTGGTGTAATGCAGTTAGAAGCCAATCGAGTTGAGTAAATATGCAGATTGTCTGCATGATTAATACGTGCGAGTGATCACTGTGGGTCCTTTACTTGGTTACCACTTTTCCAACTACGGGTTACTGTTGTAGTGTAGAAGGCATATACGATACAACCAATTCATTTGAGCACTTTATTCATTATCAGCTGCGGTACCCTAAATACAATTGTTAAGTTTATAATTTATATCCTTTGACGTAAATACAATTAATGGTCCGAAATGGCAAAGCAGTACTTAGTTTAAAGGAATTTGCTATTTTACTATTAATTTTATGTACTACTAAAGCCCTCTCACACTCGATTATAAATGGGTGAAAGAACGTTATTAGACTTGTTTATAACCTTTATTTACGTACCTACCCAAGCTATCTATGTTATGTACATACAGCCTTGGCCAAAAGTATTAGGCACCCTACATTTTACTTAAAATAAAGGAAAAAAACCATTTATTTATTACCATTAAATTACACAAAAAAGAATGAAAAAACCTTAAAATCTAGTCGGTCCACCTTTGGATTTAATTACTGCACTAATTCTAGCTGGCATGCTGCGTACAAGCTTAGTACAATCCTCCCTTGTAATGGCATGCCATTCTTGTACTAACGCATTTTTAATGCCGTTTTCGATGTGATACTATGCTCTTTAATCTTGCTCTTCAAAATGCTACAAAGATGTTAAATTGGGTTCAAATCTGGTGACTGCGCTGGCTAATCAAAGAAGTCAATGTAGTTTTCAGTAAACCAACGCATCGTAGTCGCTGACTTATGACAAGGTGCATTGTCTTGCTGGAATATAACTCCCTCTAAGTTGGTATCGCCGAAAATACTAGTTAGCGAAGGCATAAGCGCAGTTTTAAGCACTTTTATGTACTTTTCGCTGTTCATACGACCTTCGCAAACAAACATTTAGCCAACCCCATCAGTAGCCATGCAGCCCCAGATCATTATGCTGCCTCCTCCATGCTTTACTGTCGGTACGACGCAATCTGGATGGTGTTCTTCGCCCACACGTCGCCTCACGAAGGTCACAACTGGGGTTCAAATATCTGTTGATCAAAGAAAAAAAAAACACTTTTTTTAAACTGCCTTAACTTTTATTATTTTAGTTAAATAAATAGCTGACCATGATTATTAATAACAAAAGCAGTAAAATTTACTTACCTCAAAGTTAGATTCGTCAGACCATACCACATTGGCCCAATCTTCCTCAGTAAAATGTAAACTCAAACTCAAACTTTCTTTATTTCATAAAATTTACAAAATTGTTTGAAATCGTCTTCCATGTAGACTCTAAAGTCATAGATCAACACACACAAAAGCAACAATCTCTGTTTTGTCAAATAGTAACCAAATAAATTTAACAAAAATCAAACCCATACAAAATCTATGATATGCCTGTGCCGATCTACAACCGCCCGTTTCCAAGGGGTTGAGCCTTATGAGAAGAAAGGGCAAACAAACTCATGGCCACTCTTTTACAATTCACAAGTAGATACAATGGCACTATTAAATATATCACAACATTGTTTTGATGTGTGCTAGTATGTCCGTTATTAAGGACTTAAAGGTGAAAAAACAACGAAGAGAAAACAAGATTAAGAAGAAAAAACGAGTACAAGAGAAAATGAAGTGAAACATAAAAATAGAAAAAATAATAATAATAAAAAACATACTAGCCACACCACATTTTTACTTAAGAAAGAAATAGCCTGCGCTAATTAATCCCAAGTAGATGCCGTAGAGCCCATTCAAGTCGTTTTCTTTTGTCAGCTTCTGAAAAGCTTCTTCCTGGCTTTGCATCCTTTTAAGCCTGCTTCTCCAAGTCTTCTTCTGGTGGTCCGAGCACTTATTGGCTTTCCAGCCTCTTGCCTCCAGCTCTAATGATGTTTTCTTCCGATCTTTCATAGATTCGCGTATTAGTTTTCTGTCCTCGCGCTTCGAAGTCATACGTTTTCTGCCTCTTAAAAGCAAATCTGTTCTTTATTAGCGTGACTGCCAGTCTCAGCAAACCGTTTGATAGCAGATTGCACAGCGCAACGCGAACATTTCAATAACGTAGCAATTTATTTTTGCGACTTCCCTTGTTCATGGAAAAGTTGTACTCTACTACTCGGTTTTCCAAACTAATTTCACTTCTTTTCGGCATTTTTTAATAAATTACGCGTCAATTTAATCACTATGTTAGAAATAAAAGCTTGTTTACTCGTTAGAGTCCTGAACACAAGTGACCAAACATTGACTGATAAGAACGCATAAAAACAAATCCTTTGTTTTCAGTCACCAGGTATTTTATGACCATAACAGATAGCTGCTTGCTTTTCTAGGAAGTTATTTGTGACTCCGGCATGCCATCTAAAATAAGCATTTATTCATTGTTCAATCAGTAAACATGAATTGTGCCTTTTTCTGGGGTGCCTAATATTTTTAGTTTCTTATTAATCGAAATTTATTTTATCACCTTCAAAGTATGCTCCTTCAGAAACGATACACTTACGCCAACAAATAATCCAACCATCAAAACTATTTTTAAACGCTGTTTCTGGAATTCAGTTCTCGCCGCGAATTCTCCTTTATGTCTTCTACCGATTGAAAACGGGTGCCACGAAGTGGTAATTTGAGTTTAGGACAAAAAAAGAAGTCGGCTGGAGCCGAATGATGGCCTTGTGCGAAGGCGCATTATCGTGGTGCAAAATCCAAGAATTTTCTTTCCATAAATCTGGCCTTTTTTTCGAATTTGCTCTCTTAAATGCCGCATAACGCTCAAATAATATTCTTTATTTACCGTTTGACCTTCCGACAAGAATTCTGAGTGCACAACACCGCGGTAGTAATAAGAAAACAGTCAACATGACTTTGACTTTTGATCGACTTTGGCGTGGTTTTTTCGGTTTCGGTTCAGTTGGAAAGCGCCACTCCGAAGTTTGTTGACTAGTTTGCATGTCAAACTCGTAAACCCACGTCTCGTCACCAGTAACAATGCCTTTTATGAATGTTGGGTCGGAATTGACTCGTTCTAGCAAAATTTCAAAATTTGCTAAATTTGCGCAATACACACTAGATATGATCTAAATAAAAACACAGTACAGTACACATACAGTGCTGTATTTAATATAAATAACAGATGCAACTCAAACTCCGCGCCAAAATGGAAAACAGTTGTGCCAATCTAACAACAACAAAAAAAAAATAGAATTTGGAACCATAAACAAATCATCCCCCATTCCCGATACTTTTTTGACTGAATGTATATGTTTGTCTACAGTTGCGCGTACCATTACGACAAGTTCTACGGCCTCGTGATTTAACGGTGAACATCGCTAAGCGCCATCTCAAAGTGGGTATCAAAGGCCAGCCTCTTATTATTGACGGGGAGCTAGACGCTGACGTCAAGATGGAAGATTCTACATGGGTTCTTCAAGATGGACGCAATCTACTCATCAATCTAGAAAAGGTTCGTAGATTGTTTTTTAGGAATAGTCTTTTATCATCATATGAACGAATTTAAAGATAAATATTTTAGTATTTAAATTGCTTTATTTGAACGCTAAAAAACATCTCAATTCTACAAATGAGGTGAGGTTATAGTGAAAAATTTATATTCGTAAGTTTTTTTTAATTTAATACATCATAAACAAACCTTGTAACACTTCTAAAATTGCTTCGTACAATTATTTAAACACTAGTTGTGCCAGCCGCGACTTTGTTCGCGTGTACATACATGCATATATATATTTTTGACGTGAAACCCTAATTTTTATTTCCAACATAAAGGTAGTCTAAGTATCATAGAGCACTAGCTATTTGCTAGCGAAAGCCCCGTGGAAATCAGTCCACCCTTTCCTTAACTGGGAAAACACATATGAACAAAAATTTAAATAATTGATTTTATACCAGTATCTATATTTATATGTTTGTACTTATAAATAAAATATGTCTCTCTGTCATTTTGTTGTCTGTCTGTCTGTGTGTATGTCTTTCGCCAAGACTTACTAGTAGATTTAAGGACTTTTCAGATTATATTTTAGGGTACTTCCTAATTTGAAAATGTTTAGGGTTCCAGAGTAAAAAAGTCAATTTTCCTTTAGACTAATTTCCAAAAAGGTTAAACGGATTTTATCAGAACCCTCTTTAAATACGTATACGCGTACGTTATTAAAATTCCGAGTATCGTCTCTCATTTCTTTATAAAAGATATTACAGAATTTGTGTACAACTAACCAAAAGTAGATGAAAAGTGTAAGTCAGTTATTATTATGATATTATAGTTATTTATGGAAAGTGTTAGTTAAATATTACCCACTTAATACGTTACAGCAAAAGAGGGACATACAAAACCCCTCGAATACCACGTCGCCATGATAGGGTATTACAAATCATACGCGTAGCTATAAGTTTATCGCTGGTGAGAGTGAAAAAAGGAATAAAATTGCGTTTGTAAAGGAAGGCTCAACTAAAAATACTTCTCAATTATAAATACCGCCAGTGACTGGACAATATTAGTGGACACGTATGATAATCATTACAGAATATCGGTGGAGATCTGTGCCTGGGCCTCCAGACCAGACATATTTCTTTATGCAATTTCAATTAAGCGTTTAGCACTAGTAGAACTCGTGGTGTCGTAGAAAACTAAGATCCCTAAAGACCACGCTTTAAAAAGAAACAAGTACTTTGACTTAACCAACGAGATAACTAAAAATGGTTATGTCGTTGCGTTGTATGCCGTGGAAGTGGGTGCAAGGGGTATACCGGCTAAATATCTCTATAACCTGCTTAAAGACCTTGGATTGCCAACAGCTTCAGTAAGCTCTTTTCTTGAACGAATATCCAAAGTGGCATTGGTAGGCGCGTATCAAATATTGTTAGATAGAGGGGGTAACACAGCAGACAGTGGAGGTGAGCGCTGACGCGTCGCAAGGAGTACTCCCTAAACTTATACCTGGGTCGCAAGTCCCAGGCGCTGTCGAAATCACATGTGTTGCCCCCATCTATCACCCGATGGACCCGGCACCCGCACGGTGAATCCATGGAACGCTAAGAAATAGGTCTAGGTATTTATTTTTTTATTACACTTACCAAAAGATATAGAGTGCTATTTTTTCACAAAATCTGTTCAATTTAAGAAATTAGGTATCGTATATCCTAATTAAGCGTGTCCTATGTGGACTCGGTCAATGAAGATGTATTTATTAAAATACAAACATATATTAAGAAGCAAAATTGATTGACAAAATCGGCATTGCTTTAACGGGGACAAAGTCGCGGGCTAATATAATAAATATAGCCAGTATAATATAAATTATAAGTGCTATGTAAATATATACAGATGCATTTAGCAAAAACCTGTTATTATGACATTACAAAAATACACTTTTTTTTTTATTTGTATAGATTTTAATGAACTTGTCAGTATACTAAGGTGAACGTTTTTGTAGACACCAATTTAAGGTAATGATGAGCCCCTGAGTGTATGGTCAGCTAATTTTTTATTATTACTGTGTTGTAGGTCAATAAAATGAATTGGTGGAGCCGGCTAGTTACTACTGACCCGGAAATATCTACGAGGAAGATAAACCCAGGTAAGCGTTTTAGTAACTTCACAGCAAGTGTTTATGATAATTAATAGCTCACGAACAACATGCTTCGATATTGTATACAGTTTTTAGCAGTAGTATTTTTATCGTGAATTATGTATTATTTTTTTATTTCTTTTAATTTACTATTTATTTATGAAGCAATAGTCTGAACGTCAAATTTAATATGACGAACATGAAAATAAATAAGTGTTGAACGCTGAATAAAAAAATCCAAAAAAAAGGACATTTGTTGTATGCCATTTTAGTGACGGCATGTCTTCATGAGTTTAAAATTAAAGGTCGGACAGAACCCATGGAGTAAAGTTGCAAACTCGCGCTTTACGCAACATATCCCTATTTTTTAACTGACTTCCAAAACACAAAAGAGGAGGTTCTCAATTCGTCTGTATTTTTTTTTATGTATGTTTGTTCCGCGATTTCTCCGTCAATTGTGGACCGATTTTCAAAATTCTTTTTGTAATCGAAAGGGTATCCCATAATCAGGATCTGATTATGGGATCCTAGAGAAATCGAGGGAACCCCTCACAATTATTGGGAATTTGACAGCCCACACAACGTGTTTTAGCTACGAGTATTTCTTTAGCCAAACAAACCATGGCAACCGTCAGAGACTGCGCGATGTGATGCGCAGAGAACTTGCAGTATTTATTTCACCACAGTAATTTTCGTTGTATTAAGAAGAAAAGGTTGAAATTTTGTATTCTATCTTGTTAAAATAATTCGGATAGACGTTTTGTTGCTATGCGACTTCAAACAGCTAGAAGGGACTATTGGTATTATAATGTTACCTGTTACATTGAGGGTACTTATTATAGTTTTTTACTTAGATTTGTAATTATTTTTTAATTTTTAGTGCTCTTTGTCGGTGTTGTTTGAAGTCGGTTCAACTTTTTTTAAAAAAAGGGTTTTATGCATCTAAGTCGACAAGTCTGTATAGTAACTTACCAAATAATTGTTTTCTTTTCCCATAAAATAAATTAAGAAACATGAGCTAACCTTAACTTCTAGGTTTAGAAACCATCCATCACGTAATAATTTATACAAAACACTATCACGATCACGGCCTGTAGAGATACGTATGTGTGAGTTAGGTACTTAAAATGTATGTTCATCGAACGCTGACTGACAGATCTTTTTATTAGATCCTGTATCACAACTTCTAAATAAATAGATTCGTTGGGGGCCAAGTCAGGGCTGTACGGCGGATGACCCGTTAATTCGATCTTTTGATTTCCAAACACTGAATTGTTTAGGCCGATGTGATGTGTGGCAGCTGGCATTGTCATGATGAAGAAGGATTCTGCGTTGTCGGTTATTATTTCTTATTTCTTTAAAGATTTCTGGCAAACAAATGGTCGTGTACCATTCAGAGTTAACCGTTTTACGATCCTCTAGTGGCACTATAGCCACATGTCCATTTATACCAATAAAAACAAGCGACCATTTCACCAAAGAAGTCATTCTATTCTTTTTATAGTGCTGAATGATAGATTGGACTGTAGACCTGGGAAGTATCAAGTCTTTAGATATTTTGTAACTTGATTTGTCAGCATCAATCCCACAAACTATTCGCTTTCGAAACTCTTTACACACGGGTTTGCCACGACCCATTGTTATTTGAAAACTAATGAAAAAGACTGAAATTTTCAGAATTTATACTGTCTCACTTGACAAATGACACAGAATTACTTTTCAAAAAATTATGCAACATAATTGTACAAAGAAGGAATAATGTTATTGAACTCACCTATAGACGAACTCTTTTGCATCAATTAACAATTAGACGAACTATTTTGCTTATAACTTCTTCGAATTTAAAACAGGATATGTATAAATTTAAAAAGCTAAAATAGTTTATAGGTTCACAATTAAAAAATGGCATAAGTAACGCGACATATGATAGTAGAACAGCTTAATATTTTATGTAGATATACAAAAATAATGAAGTTAGAAAAAAATTCACAGAGAAAATTTCACACTAGACGAACTATTTTGCATCAGGGCTTGTAGTCCCCGCACAGCATCATATACACATCATCATATATCATCATACACATCATTATATATCATCATATAGAGTTGTTTTTGATGGTGCTCCGTCCAACAAAAGATGAAGTAAGTTGATCGCTGCACTGTTTTTGAGTTAGCCCTCGCCGAAAAAAAGGCGAAAGTTTGTGAGTGTGTAGGTTTGAATGTTTGGTACTTATTTGGCGCTCAAACGGCTGGATCAATTTTGATAAATTATTGTATGGAAGTAGCTGACACTCTAGATTAACACATAGGCTATTTTTGTTCCGAAAAAATGTAGTATTCAAATGGGATGAGCAAGGAATTGCAGTATATTTGCTACTCTTTTGTATCTGATAAACCGTGAGGGCGCAGCTAGTATACATATAAAACAGTATAATCTCAAAAAATCTATTTATACACCTACACGGTATTAAAAACGATGTAAGAAAAGGAGTAGATAACAAGCTAGGAATAACGGTAGACGAAAAAAAAACAACGTTGATTTACTAAGATAACCTACAAAAACCTTATACAGATTTTTTACGTAAAGTCGGTGTTTTTGATGATCTCAGATTTTTAAAATATCGGTCTTCTTTTTACGCTCCTATGAGTCAACTCGTCAAACTACTTTTGGTTAGCAAATTGTTAAGAAATAAAGATCACACAAATATTGTTTTTATTATGC
The DNA here is from genome assembly GCA_902825455.1 of Arctia plantaginis. Lineage (NCBI taxonomy): Eukaryota > Metazoa > Arthropoda > Insecta > Lepidoptera > Erebidae > Arctia > Arctia plantaginis. Next base: position 11,408,047 of record CADEBD010000314.1, on the reverse strand, counting down.
AAGGTATTTTTAAGTTAAAAAAAGAGTCCATGGCATATCAGCTGACTTTGACTCTGCATTTAGTACCGTATTTTAGTGTATTTCATAGCAGTAAAATGCAACAGTTACACAACTAAATTGTATAAATTTCTTTGTACTTTTGTTTCAGAACCATCAAAGCTGTCGGATTTGGACGGTGAAACCCGCGGCTTAGTTGAAAAGATGATGTATGACCAAAGGCAAAAGGAAATGGGTTTACCCACCAGTGACGAACAAAAGAAACAAGACGTACTTAAAAAGTAAGCATATTTCGGACCCTTTCACTTAAATGAAATTTGTAATTTTACAAAAATCCAAATTTACAAAGTTACAAAATTATATGATATAATATCACATATTTATTGCGGTTTTGGCTTAAGAATACATAATAACTTAGAATCTTAATCTCGGGTCAGATTTATATACGCCTGTCTGTTATAGGTGTCTATCATAAATGTATATTTTAGCTATATCTCTACAGCCAAATTTATTGAATTGTTAGCTCGAAGGTAAAATCTGTTCTTCTTTCAATCGTCATCCTTCATTTTTTAACTTGAGAAAAAAGCATGCGACTACCGATCAGTTTGAACAACCTGGCGATAGCAAAAGGTCAACACTGGCCACCTTTATCGATATCGAGGGAGCCTTTGACAAAACCAATTTCAACAGCATTAGCCAAGCTCTGTCTAGACATGGTGTTGATTCCACAATCTCAGGGTGGATCGACAGGATGCTAAGATATAGAGCCATTCAATTTATTGTGAGCGAAGCGACTAAAGGAATGCTAGAGGATGCCCCCAGGTCGGTGTAGTCTCCCCCTTCTATGGAACATTGTTGTGGATGAACTAATCGCACAACTCAATGACCGAAGATTCCTCACAATAGGCTATGCAGACGATCTGACTATCCTCATCAGCGATCCCTTTGAGAGCGTTATATGCGATCAAATGAGACTTGCACTGAAGATCGTTTAACAGTGGTGTGTAACACACAACCTGACAGCAAACCCATCGAAAACAGAGATGATCATGTTCACAAACAAACGCAGTCTAGGAAACCTCAGACTTCCCAAGCTATTTGGGACGCAACTTGCTCTTACCAAAGAGCTCAAATCACATCACATCACATCATCACATCAACAGCCTTTAATAGTCCACTGCTGGACATAGGCCTCTCCTTAGAAAGAAGGTTTTGGCCTACTATACCACGCTGGCCAGGCGGGTTGGTATAGGGTTTGTGTCAAGTTTTCCTTCTTTTTGCAGTGCTGGTGTCCTGCGTTGTTTTGCGCCCTTAGTCGGCTCTTACGACACCCACGGGATGAATTGGGGTAGTGACATTCCGTATTCTTAATCCGTCACTACACGGACAAAAGAGCTCAAATACCTAGGAGTAATACAGTATTACTCCTAGGTATTGCAATGCACATTGCAGCAATTTCAGCGACTCCCATGCTCTGCAGCCACTGGCTGTATGCGCACAATGCCAACTGCCGCACTGGAGGTGGCTCTGGATCTGCCCCACTGGATTTATTCATACAGCAGGAGGCCGCCAAGGCGATCATTAGACTCAGACACCTGGACCTATGGCATAAAAGTGCGGGATCGCACACCAAAATATGGTATCAATTGGTGAAATACGAACCACTAATAGCAGCCTCATGCGATATAATCCCAAAACACCATATCTTCACAAAAAGATACCACATCCAGATACAAGAAAATGACCGAGATCAATCCGGCATTAACGAAGTCCGAATTTACACGGACGGTTCCAAGACTAGGTCAGGAACTGGAGCCGGAGTTTTCTCGCAAGACCTGAATATGAACATATCACTAGCGTTAGGCCAACACAGTTCCATATTCCAAACACAATGACCTCTGGTATTGTCTTCGAATGCCATCAAGCATTGGAGCAGCTTGCCACATTAAATGTCGTACTCCTCCAATGGATTAAAATGCATAATACGGGAACGATGCCGCAGATTAGTTGACAAGGAGGGGCTCGGCAACCCCAGCTACCGGCCCAGCCATACTCAGCCATACTCATACCGTTTAACCAAATACGATTCCAGGCAACGGACTCGTGAAGTACATAACCGGAGGTGGAAAAACACCCGGCTGCGACAGTCCAAACTGGTGCTGACTCAAGTCCTCAAGCTATCCAGTCCTCGACGCATAAAGGACCACCTGAGTCTAAATACGGATACCGAAGCCCACAACCAATTCCAAAATACCTGGTGACAACAAATCTACTGTGAAACATAACTCAAAACTCAAACTCTCTTTATTTCATAAAAAAAAAATTGATTGTAATCGTTTTTAATGTGTCTCTAAAGTCAAAGATCGACACACACAAAAGCAACAATCTCTGTTTTGTCAAATAGTAAGCAAATAAATTTAACAAAAACCAAACCCATACAAAATCTATGATATGCCTGTGCCCATCTACAACCGCCCGTTTCCAAGGGGTTCAGCCTTATGAGAAGAAAGGGCAAACAAACTCTTGACCACTCTTTTGCAATTTACAGATAGATACTATTAAATATACTACAACATTGTTTTGATGTGTGCCAGTATTTCCGTTATTAAGTACTAAAAGGTAAAAAAGACAATGAAGAGAAAACAAGATTTAAAAAAAAAACACGAATAAAAGAGAAAATGAAGTGAAACATAAAAAATAGAAAAACAATAGTAATAAAAAACACACTAGCCACATCACATTTTTACTTCAGAAAGAAATAGCCTGCGCTAATTAATTAATCCCAAGCATTCTTGTCTTTCATGTAATCCACAATTGAGTAGTAGGCCCTCTGGCACAAGCCACATTTTATTGCGGATTGAAATTTGTTAATACTTAACTCTTGAAAATTATTTGGGATTTTATTATAAAATCGGATATCACTCATCTAGCGATCGGCAGTAAACAAGGGCTAAAAGCGTTGTCTGTTTTTGGTTCATCATCATCACTCATCATCATCAACAGCCTTTACTAGTCCACTGCTGGACATAGGCCTCTCCTTAGAAAAGAGGTGTTAGTCTACTATACCACGCAAAATCACAACCCATTCACTCAGCCGGTTCCACTACTGAAATATCCTAAACGTGTATATTAATATCATTTTCTTTTTATGTTAGAGGGGGCAAACGAGCAGACGGGTCACCTGATGGAAAGTGACTATCGCCGCCAATGAACGTCTACAACTCAGGAGTCACAAACGCGTTGCCGGCCTTTTAGGAAGGAGTACGCTCTTTTCATGAAGGTCGTATCGGTCCGGAAATACCGCAGACGATAACCCGTTCCACAGATTGGTTGTGCTGGGCAAAGTGTCTCGAAAAGCGAACAATTCCTCGGAGCACTCTTCATGATATATGCGATAGAGAATGCAGAGTGAAGCCACATCTCTACGTAACGCCGATCGTCCGACGTCTCTAGGGATCAAGCCGATCGGAAATGTTTGGGCTATCGACGATTCGAGTCGCTCTTCGTTGGATGCGGTCCAGAGGGAGAAGCTGGTACTGAGGTGCCCCTGCATAGAGATGAGAACAGTATTCCATATGCGGCCGGACTTGCGCCTTATAGAACTGAAGGCGGTGGGCCGGAGTTCTTCGAGGCTAATTTGACCTTACCCTCTAAGTGACCCCGAAACTGGACTTCGCTCGATATGTCGATGCCTAGGATTCCGATGCTGGCTGATGCTGATGCTGGCAGTTAGGGAGGTACTCTCAAACTGAGGTCATACGACAAATGGTATCTTTTTTGCGGTAAACGCACAGTCCTGTGTCTTTTTTGGGTTAAACTGGACCAGATTTAGTCGGCCCCAATCTGAAACCTCCGCTAAGGAAGTTTCAATATCAGACACGAGTTTGTTTCGACTCTTGATGACGTTTTCCAAAGAAAAATTGGGGAGGCCGGTATAAAGGACATCTCCTGTGCTATCATCTGCATAGCAATGGATGCCACTAGTTTGCAACATTTCATTGATATGCAGAAGAAACAGTGTGGGTGATAGCACACAGCCTTGTGGGACACCAGCATTTACGAATTTCAAGTCGGAGCATGCACCGTCGACAACGACCTTAATGCTTCTGTCAGCAAAGTAGCTGGTGACCCAATTACACAATTTGAAGCGCGAGAAGCGCCCTACGCCAGACCCGATCAAAGGCCTTCGCTATGTCGAAACTAACCGCACAAGCCTCTCTTTTGGTCTCGATCGCCTGTGCCCATCGGTGTGTTAGAAAGACTAGAAGATCACCAGCTGAGCGACCCCGGCGAAAACCATATTGTCAGTCATTGAGTAGCTGGTGATCATCCAAGTACCGGAGGAGCTGGCTGTTGATTATGGATTCCATAATCTTAGAGAACAAAGGACTTATGGCTATAGGTCTGTAGTTGGACGGGTCAGAGCGGTCACCTTTTTTAGGGATCGGGTGCACAAACTCTACCTTCGAAAAAGGCGCGTTAAAACCGGTGCCAACTCCGTAGCACACGTCTTCAACACGATAGGAGAAATTCCATCGGGTCCACACGACTTATGAATGTCAAGGGAAAAGAGTGCTTTACGCACTGATTTTTGTGTGAACCGCTAATCCGGCATATAGCTCTGGCACCGCGGTATGGTTGGCGGTACGTTTCCCCCGTCATCCAAAGTCGAGTTGGATGCAAAGAATTTGCCTAGGAGATCAGCTTTCTCTTTGGCATCATAGGCCAACGAATTATCTCCCATCTGCAGGGGTGGAAAGGATTGGCTACAGGAATTCCCCTGGACAGCCTTGGCAAGAGACCAGAATGCACGAGTTCCAGAAGGAAGTCTCACTAGCCTCCTACCGATCCGGCTGATGTGATTTCGTCCTAGCAATGGCTCTTTTAAGGGACCTGGAGGCAAAGTTATATTGTTTTTTTAGCGTGCTGGTATTTATATCGCCTGCCGTCGCTGCATTTGCCCATGCTTGGTAGCATTCCCGCTTTCGGCGGGACGCCGTTTTGCAGGATCTGTCGAACCAGGGCTTGGATCTGCCACCGATGGTAATTAATGTAGAAGGAACAAATAGTTCCCTGCCCTGAAGTACATCAGTGACAGAATTGGCAACGACGGTGGAATCATCCGGCAAGAAACAGATCTGCCTCCATGGGTAGGACGCAAAGAAGGAATGCATTCCATCCCAGTCCGCTGACCTATAGTGCCACCCACGGCGGCAGCCTGCAACTCGCGGCCGCGGCAAGCACGTGAGTGGCACTGTACTGCGTTTTAGACAATGATCCGAGGAGCCAAGTTTGGCTTCAACGGCGATTTTGTAACCGTCCAGATTGGAGGTCAGCAGAAGGTCCAACAGTGAAGGCTCATGACTTTCCACATTCGGAACTCGCGTGGGCGTTGATACCAGTTGTGACAAACCATAGGTCAGGGCGAAATCGTGAACAGATCTCCCCGCGTGATCGGTCTTGCGTGAGCCAAGCCATTCGGCGTTGTGAGCGTTAAAGTCGCCAAGTATCACGATCTCCGCGGATGGGATCTGCTGCATCACGGAATCTGTAGCCATTTGGACGTGGTCCAACAGTCGGTCAGTTTCGGTGTCACCGCTATGGGACCTGTAGAGGCATGCGTAGACGCGGGGATGGTCGTCGCTGTCTACACGGAGCCATTAGATGGAAAGGTCCCGTCCTTCAAGATTGCTGAGGCGGCGCGAACTGATATCACCTCTAACGTACACGCACACTCCAGCCCTAGCAAGAAAGCAGTGAACTGGGCCGGCTCGACCGGTGCGAAACTACGGCCTCACAGAAAACCGGTCGTAAAGCAATTTCTCTGTTGCATTTTACCGAGTCAATGAGGTTTCCGGAGCCCCCCCCCCCATATCCCCCCCTCATGATAGCGCCGTTGAAAAATAATCTACCCCAGGGGGGTACCAGCTGCGTTAGCGTTGGAGAATCCCCCTTTGGACGTCCACGCTTAGAACACCATACGTCTGGGCGTGGATATGGCGCAACAGCGCTCGTCAGGATATCTGCCCGCGGCGGGGGCAGGCACATCAGGCTACCCCATGTCACGCTTGACGTGAATTTCTGCAATATAAGGGGCCTTCACTCCAACCTCAACGCTGTCCATCACCACCTCGAGACAGTAAAGCCGGCCTTGCTCTTTCTAACCGAGACGCAGATATCATCTCCATCGGACACATCCTACCTCTATTTATTTATTTGACCCACATGTAATAGTTTTAAGGACAGTTCTTCATAAATTCTTATTGCTCTTTTTATGTTTTACAGGTTTATGGAACAGCATCCTGAAATGGACTTCTCAAAATGCAAATTCAACTAGAATTATAAAAGACCTACCAATTATTTAGATTAATGTTTTAATATTAAACCCGCTGGTTTCGCTACTTTTATTTAACAGTCAAAAGTATTTTATTTAATAAAGAATAAAATATAATATCCGCAACAATAGTTGAATGTCAAAATGTAACTTTTGTTTTGAGTTGGCAACATTATTGATTAATTCAACGCAATAAACGAACAGACAAATGTACGTGTTTATTTTTGTTACACCACTACCACTACTTTCCTACACTACGCAACTTGGATGAACATTCTTTCCATAAACTAGAAAAATGACTGTCTCCTAATAGATTCAAATCTATAGAGATTTGAATATTTATAGTTACGGTTAAAAAAAGAACCAAAAATCACCTACTGATGCGATCGATAATATTTACACCCAACACACTTCTGCGAATAAATTGGAAATGACCTTATTACCATACAGTAACATCAACCAATTGGCTAGTGTGTCGCTGTCCGTCGGCAGTGACTGACGTGAAAGCATGGTTGTGCTTGTTGTTTTTCTTAAGACTGCTACACACGGTATTATTTTGCAACATTGATATCTGTCGACTGCGTAGCAAAAAGATTCAAGAACATTTAGATTAATTTTCATTTTTTTAATAAACGTTTCCTTTTGTTTTTATTTTAAGTTACTTGATTAATATACAGTAGAAGTTGTCGATTATCCGTGTGGTGACGGATTAAGAATACGGAGTATCAACACCTCTATTCATCCCGTGGGTGTCACAACACTAAAAATTAGGACTACCAATGAGTCCTACTCTGTTAACAATATTCAAAAACGAATCCAACATCATGATAAAAATTGCGAATGATCAAAGAAATAATCTAAACCATAATAAGTCGAATATTTCCTTACAAAATCCGCCAAGTCGAATGCCTCCGTAAATCTAAAACTTTATAACTCGAATTATTTGGCGTCTGCCTTGAAGTTCGGCTTACAAAGGTTCTACTAGGAATATTGATTATTTTTCTTTATTATGAAATTATATCTGAATATAATTTACCTACACGATAAAGATAAGGTGATTTATTAAAATCATTTTACAAGTATTAAAATTTTGTAATTAATCATTAACGATTAATAATAATAAACTTACAATATACTGAAATTATAATACATGAAAATAAATTCGATTTTTATTGCATCGTGTGTAGATTAAATCTCAAACAAATACACCTGAAGTGAAGTCGAGTTAGTACATCGTGTCGTGTTTAGCCACGCATCACCCGCCCCGCGTCCCGCAAACCATCGGGTCAAGCTTACGGAGGTTTCACTACCTCTTCGGAGGTTTTTTAAGTGAGACCAAAAGAACTTGGGATGATTTACCTACAGTTTTTTAACTTTATTACCGAATGCCCCCAAATTATTAAAAATTTAGAACCAGTAATTTTCTTGTTTATTTTTTCTGAAATTGAAGGGACCCTCTTCAATTTAATTTTATTGTTTTATTACTTGACCGATTCTGTTAAATATTACATGGACACCATAATAATGGTTTCTCAATCCACATAGATACTTTGTCACCTTTCATACATGATGTACCTTCCCAAATAATGTGCTCGTCGTCATTAAACCCATGACCTCTGGCTCTGCAGTGAGGATCACTACCAGCAAGCCAGTCAAAAACAATTATGGCATGTGAAAGTATTTTAGATAATAAATCAATTTTTTTTTAAATAGTAATTGATTCCCATGGTCATGTTGGCACTCTATAGTCTGAAAGTCTGAACAATCTAAAAAGTGGATTTTGACACATAAAACTAGGGCTGCCATCTCTAAAACCTGCCCCCGGGACCGGAAGCGTAAGTTCCCCGGATTTAAGAGCTTACACCCCGGACATTTCAATACTTTTTTCATTAACTTACATCTTGATAAAAATATATTTTACTCCGTTGATAGAAGAAAACTTTAATTTTAAGCCTCTATTGATGCATGAAATACCTACTTAGTGTGTTTAATCGTTCTTGTGACGACAAGTGAGCAATTTTGCTTTATTTTTTAACCTTCTTAGGTATTAAATAGAAGATAAACAAACCCAATATTAGTTACTCAGTTAATAAAATTAAATGAAAACTTGTTTAACAATCGCAGTGAAATACGTAACCCATAGCTTTTATTTACATAAATTATGGGAATGGGATCTGATCGAAAACCCGGACTTAAATTGTAGTCCGAGTTGCACCCGGACTACAATTTAAACCCCGCCCGGACGTCTTCCCAACTAGGACAAATCCGGGGAAACCCGGACGGATTGCAGCCCTTTTTTTTTTTTTTCCGTGCGGAATTCCCCTCGGATACCACCTGTCGTTGGCATGTCGGACTCGAACCGACTAAAACCGCACACCTTCGCCGGGTACTAATAGCCGGGGAACCAGGTATACCCTAGAAAGGAAGGCCCTGGTGCCCCGACATACCTCGGGTCATCTACAGACGAGTAGACGACCCCCGCCCCGTGTGGGAACCCCATGTTCCCTGTGCTCCCGGGAAGCGAGCGCGCTTCGCAACGCGCTCGCCGCCACCCCGGCCTGCGCTTATGGAGGACGGAGGTCGTTCTGCGACCTCCGGCGCCTGAGTCGCCTGCGCTGCCTGGCCCGTGCCCGGGCCTGGCGGGCCGGGAGAGTTCTAAACCTCTCCCGGTCCCGCTCCGCCGTCTCCTTCGCGAGCATAACTTGCTCGCAGAAGGAGACGGCAGAGTTCCACGCACTCTCGCTCCGCACGATAGCCGCAATCAGGCTATCGAGCGAGAGAACTCCCACTCCGATGGCCGCCACGAGGTCTCGCCTCTGCTCAACCCACGCCGGGCACTCTGCCAGCGTGTTTAGAGCCGTGTCCACGGTCTGGCCATCGCAGTGGTGGCACTCAGGCGTTGGCTCCTTGCGGATCAGTCACAGGTGATCTCCGAAACATCCCTTCCCAGTGATCACCTGCGTCAATCGGTATGAGAGGGTCCCGTGACGCCTCTCGAGCCAATCCTCCATAACGGGTCTTACCGCCGCAATGACGGCGTGCCCAGCGCTCGGTTGCCCGAGTCGTTCCCTCCGCTCCCCTATGATGACCTGGCGGAGTTGGGATTTCCGGTCATCGATTTCTTGAATCTCGGGGCATCGACCCAACTCCTGCGCCTCCTTGCGCCACTGATACAGTGCCGCAAGGGCTCTCGCCTCCAGGTCCCACGGTGGAGTTCCGGCCAGGAGACTCGCTGCCTCAAAGGAGATCGTGCGGTACCCCCTTATGATCCTGATGGCCAGCATTCGCTACGGTCGTCGCAGTATCGCGACGTTGCTGGCCTTCAGGGCCCCCGCCCATACCGGGCACCCGTAAAGGGCCATGGACCGCACAACCCCCGAGTAGAGTCTCCTGCAGGAGTCATCGGGTCCCTTCATGTTGGGCAGCAGCCGCGCCAACGCACGCGCTGCTCCAACCAACTTGGGGACCAGACCTCGGAAATGATATCCGAAGTCCCATCGGCCATCGAGTACGAGCCCCAGATACCTGATCGAGGGCTCGATGCCGATGCGAGTGCCTCCTACCGTGAGGCTAGATCCCTCAGGCGGCTTCCTCCGAAGCCCGTGGAAGAACAGGGCCTCGGACTTGTGCAGAGCCACCTCGAGACCCAGCCGCCGGATACGCTCAACGACTTGGGCAACCCCGGCCGTGGCCCTCAGGGTTGCCTCGTGGTGCGTCTTGCCGCGCGCCGTCACGAGTGTGTCCTCCGCGTAGCACACGACGGCGACATCATCCAAGAAGGCACCACGAAGCACCCAGTCGTAGCCGATGTTCCACAAGAGTGGCCCTAACAACGACCCCTGCGGAACACCGCACGACATTTCACGCCTACCGAGACCGGTCCTACTGGGGTAGACGACGGCTCTCTCCGACAAATATGCCCCGACTATGCGGCGGAGGTAGAGAGGCACTTCGTGATACACGAGCGCCTCCCTGATGCAGCTCCAGGGCATAGTGTTGAACGCGTTGGCGATGTCCAAGGACACCGCCAACACCACTTCGCCCCGGGAGACTGCTTCCTCCGCCAGAGCCTTCACGCGCATGATCGCATCCACGGTGGAGCGCCCCTGACGGAAACCGTACTGGTTGTCCGCCAGATCCGGCCCAACCATCACGAGATGCTTGACGAGGCGCCTTGCAATCACTCTTTCAAAGAGCTTGCACACCTCGTCAAGCAACACTATGGGCCGGTAGGCGGACGGTGAGTCCGCCGGGCTCCCCTCCTTTCGGATGAGGACCAGTTTCCCCGTCCTCCACAATTTCGGAAACTGGCCCCGCTCGAGGCATGCGCTGAAGAACCCTCGCAGTCGGGGCTCGAGAGCCTCGTCGACTAAGGCCAGGACCCACGTTCGGCCAGGAATGCAATCGGGTCCCGGGGCGGTGTTTTTGGCTTTAAGCCGTAACACCGCCACCCTTAGTTCCACCCCAGTGACCTCAGGCACGTCGTCGTCATCCACGTTAGGCGCCTCAAGCGCCGGAGGCGGAGCCATCTGTGGCGGAGTAGCCAACGACCCTCTCAAGCAGCTCTGGCTGAAGACACCGTGTGAGCGGCGGGGCCCATGGGCGCATCTTGCCCCTAACCATACGGTAGGGGCGTCCCCACGGATCCCGCTCCAGTGTCTCCAGCATCTCGCGGCGGGCCTCGCTCTTGGCCCGCTTTATCGCTGCCTGAAGGGTCCTCTTGGCAACCCTGTAACCCGCTAACAGCTCCGCCTCTCTCGCTGCCGCATCTTCGGGGCGGCGACGCCTCCTGCTGAACCTGGACCACTGGCGGCGCGCGGTCACGCAGGCTTGACGCAGCCGTGCGATCTCCGGCGACCACCAGTAGACCTGGCGCCTCGCAGTATTGGGCTGAGCCCTAGGCATCGCCGTATCGCAGACGCGGGTCATGGCCTCCTGGAACCACTAAAATATATCCCAAAACATTCACTCAGTATTATTTATTTTTGCTTATTTAAAATTGTTTGAATTAAATTAGAATTGTTTTGTGTTTTGTTCAAACCGTGCAAAGTAGCGGCATCTAGTCACGGAACGTTAGTTTCATGTAGGGCTGCAATCCGTGGGGTGCGTGGTCCGGAACCTCCTTGTGGTGCACCCTGGGCAACGGAGACGGCAGCGCCTCTCTCCCTAGGTGGGGAAGGCGCTGCCGCCTGCGGCCAATTCCGGCCGAGGTGGGAACGGCCCGTCAAGGGCTGTTCGGAGGGCTGCTTTCCGCGTGTCCCTCTGTTTGGCAGAGGGCATAGGGAAGAGCGGGCTGGGGGCGGACGGGTCCACTGCAGCTGGCTCTGTCCAGAGGTGGGGGACACTGGTCTGACGCAGACCACCGTCCGGCCATGTCGTAACCCTGACTGGCAACGGTCAGGAATGACGGCTCTTCGAGGGCTACAAGGAAGGCAACCTCTAGAAAAAACCCTGGGGCGGACGGACCCGGTCTGGTGCAGACCCCGTCCGGCCCAGCCGTAATCCTGAATGGACAGGACCGGTGGATCTTCGGCTCCGCGAGGACGTAAACCTCTATAAAAAATGCTCTAAGCCCACGCTCTGACGCCTGGCAAGGGGCTGAGTCGCTGGAGGGAGTCCAGTGCCGAAGGCGTCCCCGTCGAAGGACGTTAAACTAAAAACCATGACATGAGGCCAAGGATTATTAAATCTACCCAGGAGGGTCCCGGACACACAGTGTCTGGGGAATCCCTCCCGGAGCCAAACGGCTCCGGCAGCTCCCACTCGTATTCTGGGGGGAGCACCAAATGTCGAACCTGCCCGTCGCCGAGCAGTAAATCCGGCGACGTTATCGCGGAGGACGCGAAAAACCTGGAGGTAGTGTCGAACACCGACACTGCCTCGGAGAGGAGCGGAGCGAGTACCCCTATGGTGTCAGCTGCGGAGCAGCACCAGAAGGGTACTCCAAAGCGCAAAAAGGCGCTCGCTTCGCCTGGGCCTGAAGAGGCAATTGGAGTCGGCCTCGAGCGATGAAGCCTCGGCTCCCAAAGTCGGCACAAGCCGCAGAGGCGCTCGCGGCGGAGGCCGACTCCCCAAGGCCATGGTGGCCCGGAAGAAGGTGGCGGTCCAGTCCGCGGCGCTGGGAGGAGCCGAAGATGGGGGTCTGGGACGGAGAAGAGAGGAGGGGGTCGCGTCCGAGATGTCGACCACTGATGTGGGGGTGCTGGCCTCGTTGAGCTGCGAGGCAAAACCGTCAAGCCCGTCGACCGGATCGAGGAGGCAATCGGCGCGGCCGATTGCTTGCTTCAGACGTCCGGTGTGGCCGGGGGCCCCCAACAGGAGGCCCTGGTAGCGGTCGTGCGCTCCATAATCGAGGCGGGCAGACTCCTTGTGGCCGAGAGCAGGGCCCACGCTAGGGAGAGAGCCCGCCTCGAGGCGGATCTCGCCAAGGCTCGTGCCCACGCTGGTGCCACACCAGCGCCTTCGGCGCGCCATCTGCAGGGGCGGAGACGTCAAACCGAATATATCGGTGATCCGAACCTGTCTCCTCCCCGACAACGACGCGCCAGCCTTGGACACGACGCGCTAGCGAGGGGCATGCGAACGAGGGGGGAACTGTCCACCGGGGCCGAAGCGTATTGCTCCGGCCTTCACGCTGTCCAGAGGGCCGCTTCCCGTCTCCGCCACGGCGAGTCTGAGCTCGTCCGCCGTGACAGAGTCGTCCAGGCCCGTAATGCGAACTTCTGCGCATTTAGTGGGTCTGGACACTCGGACGTCAGCTGCATCCAGTGACTCCCTCAGCTTAGCCGCTAGGGCGTCGGCTTTGGGGCCACTGGTAGCGCCGGCGACCTCGAGGAGCCGGGCTCCCGTCCGTGTGTTTTTACACCGGACGCCCGGAATCTCGAGGGCTTTGAGGTCCACGTTGGCCTTGACTTTCGTCAAGACCTCGGCGTACCCCACGCCCCTCTCCGCTGCCTCCGCCGTCAAAGTGATAACGACGGCCGAGGAGCGAGGGGTGCGGAGCTTCCTCGGCGCTCCCTTCGCAGCGGCGGCGGCGTCCTTCCTCGCCTTCTTGGCCGCTTTTTTTGGCGGCCTTCCGCCTCTTCTTACTCTCCCCGGCTACCGTCCAGCCCCGTTCCAACGGGCGCTGTGCGGTGTCAGCCGGGGCCGAGACTGGGGCTTGGAGGGGGGCCACCTTCCCCCTCCCTTTGCCCTTTTCGGTCTTCTGGGACGGGGGCGCTGATGACGGCCCAGCCACCCTAGTTGCTGGCTGGGCTGTTAGGCCCACCTTGGCAGCGGCCGCATATGTCGCCTTTGGCGGAGCCAGAGGTGGGCGACAACGGGCGCTCTCTATTGCGGAGATGCGCCTCATTATCCGCTCCTCCATCTCCGCCATGAGTCGGACTAAGCCCGGCTCCGGCTCCGGGGCGGACAGCGCCAACGGTGCCGAAGGCGCTGGTGTGGCACCAGCGTGGGCACGAGCCTTGGCGAGATCCGCCTCGAGGCGGGCTCTCTCCCTAGCGTGGGCCCTGCTCTCGGCCACAAGGAGTCTGCCCGCCTCGATTATGGAGCGCACGACCGCTACCAGGGCCTCCTGTTGGGGGCCCCCGGCCACACCGGACGTCTGAAGCAAGCAATCGGCCGCGCCGATTGCCTCCTCGATCCGGTCGACGGGCTTGCCGGTTTTGCCTCGCAGCTCAACGAGGCCAGCACCCCCACATCAGTGGTCGACATCTCGGACGCGACCCCCTCCTCTCTTCTCCGTCCCAGACCCCCATCTTCGGCTCCTCCCAGCGCCGCAGACTGGACCGCCACCTTCTTCCGGGCCACCATGGCCTTGGGGAGTCGGCCTCCGCCGCGAGCGCCTCTGCGGCTTGTGCCGACTTTGGGAGCCGAGGCTTCATCGCTCGAGGCCGACTCCAATTGCCTCTTCAGGCCCAGGCGAAGCGAGCGCCTTTTGCGCTTTGGAGTACCCTTCTGGTGCTGCTCCGCAGCTGACACCATAGGGGTACTCGCTCCGCTCCTCTCCGAGGCAGTGTCGGTGTTCGACACTACCTCCAGGTTTTTCGCGTCCTCCGCGATAACGTCGCCGGATTTACTGCTCGGCGACGGGCAGGTTCGACATTTGGTGCTCCCCCCAGAATACGAGTGGGAGCTGCCGGAGCCGTTTGGCTCCGGGAGGGATTCCCCAGACACTGTGTGTCCGGGACCCTCCTGGGTAGATTTAATAATCCTTGGCCTCATGTCATGGTTTTTAGTTTAACGTCCTTCGACGGGGACGCCTTCGGCACTGGACTCCCTCCAGCGACTCAGCCCCTTGCCAGGCGTCAGAGCGTGGGCTTAGAGCATTTTATATAGAGGTTTACGTCCTCGCGGAGCCGAAGATCCACCGGTCCTGTCCATTCAGGATTACGGCTGGGCCGGACGGGGTCTGCACCAGACCGGGTCCGTCCGCCCCAGGGTTTTTTCTAGAGGTTGCCTTCCTTGTAGCCCTCGAAGAGCCGTCATTCCTGACCGTTGCCAGTCAGGGTTACGACATGGCCGGACGGTGGTCTGCGTCAGACCAGTGTCCCCCACCTCTGGACAGAGCCAGCTGCAGTGGACCCGTCCGCCCCCAGCCCGCTCTTCCCTATGCCCTCTGCCAAACAGAGGGACACGCGGAAAGCAGCCCTCCGAACAGCCCTTGACGGGCCGTTCCCACCTCGGCCGGAATTGGCCGCAGGCGGCAGCGCCTTCCCCACCTAGGGAGAGAGGCGCTGCCGTCTCCGTTGCCCAGGGTGCACCACAAGGAGGTTCCGGACCACGCACCCCACGGATTGCAGCCCTACATGAAACTAACGTTCCGTGACTAGATGCCGCTACTTTGCACGGTTTGAACAAAACACAAAACAATTCTAATTTAATTCAAACAATTTTAAATAAGCAAAAATAAATAATACTGAGTGAATGTTTTGGGATATATTTTCAGTTTAAATTTCTTTGCATTCCAACCACTAACTATATGTGTGTGGAACGCAAATGGCCTGTCAAGTCACTCTGCAATGAGGAGTTAAAATTATTGCTAAAATTTAAAAAAAATGATGTAATGCTAATTTCTGAAACCCACTTTACCATCAAAAGCTATTTTAAAATACAAGAGTACTCGCTGTACCACACTGCATCCAGATGGAAAAGCCCACGGAGGCGCTGCAATCCTGATAAAGGCAAAAATCAAGCATTATAAGTCCTTACCCTACTCAAAGGAATATCTACAAGCATCATCCATCGTGGTATCCGATTCGATCAGCAAATTGACTTTGTCAGCCGTCTATTGTCCACCAAGACATAGCATTAAAAATACTGAGAGTGCTGATTATTTCCGCTCTTTGGGGCAGAGATTCTTCGCTGGAGGTGATTACAACGCCAAACACACAATAAGGGGAGTTCAAGGCTAATACTACCTCGCGGTCGTGAACTACTTAGATGCGTTCAAAACAACAACATGTATGTTCTGTCATCAGGCCATCCCACATATTGGATCCCAAAAAAATACCAATGTCATTGACTTTTGCGTATTTAAGGGAATAGCCAAAAATTATCAGTCCTGCCAAAGCTGTTTGGACTTATCGTCGGATCACTCGCCAATTATTATTAACCTATCTGCCATCTTAACTGCAGAGGAACCTAGGTGCACTCTACATAATCGTAGAACAAACTGGCCACTATTCCGTCATTTAATTGATACAGCATTGATTGAACCAGTTAGACTGAGGACGACGTAATTTGTGCAGTCGAACATTTTACAAAGTCTCTGCAAGATGCTGCCTGGGATTCCGCACCATTGGCAAAAATGAAGTTGTACGGGCTAAAAAAACTTCATTACTAGTCGGCTGCTGGCCGAACTGCCAGACTCTGGAATAATTCTGCTCACGTCCATCTATAACAGCATGACAAGACTCAGTTTTTTTTCCACCACAGTGGAAGGTAGCCAAGATAATAATGATCCCAAAGCCTGACAAGGCTCTGGAAGATCCTAAATCCTACAGACCTATCAGTCTCCTACCGATTCCTTCGAAAGTTTACGAGTCGCTCCTATTAAGCCGCATGTTACCAATAATTAAAACAAAATATCTGATTGCAGACCATCATATTTCGTCATAGGCATGCTGCATGAGTCCACAGACTTACAGCTGAAATACACAAAGCGTATGAAGTCAAAAAATACTGTTCAGCCGTCTTTTTGGATATCTAGCACCAGGGTTTTACAAAATTAAAAAATCCATGCCCCTGCATCTGTTTTCTATAATCAAAGCTTTCATAACCGATCGTCACTTTATGGTTCAGTGTGGAAACGAGATGACTAACCTTTGCCCCATCATAGCGGGGGTTCCACAGGGAAGTGTAATTGGTCCAATCCTGTACCTGCTCTACACCTCAGATTTACCCACCAATAGAAAAATCACAACAGGTACTTTTGCTGACGATACAGCTATCCTGGCCACCCATAGTCAGCCAGAAATCGCAGCCAAACTACTATAGGAAGGTTTGGATAACATAGCCGACTGGCTAAAAAGCCGGTGGCAGATCAAAGCTAATGAAAGCAAGTCGGTCAACGTTACTTTCACACTGCGAAGAGAGCATTGTCCACCTGTCAAGCTGAACGACGTAGAAGTCCCTCGGGCAGACCACGTCCGGTAACTTGGACTATACCTGGATAAACGCCTTACCTGGAAGAAACACATTTCTACCAAGAGAAAACAACTTGGTCTACAGCTGAGAAAATTCTACTGGCTCATCGGTTCTAAATCCCAGTTATCAATGGACAATAAACTACTACTATATAAAGCCATCCTCAAACCTGTGCGGACGTACGGCATACAACTATGGGGAACAGCCTCACAGTCCAACATAGAGATCTTACAACGTTTTCAAAACAAAATGCTACGCATAGTTGCTGGTGCTCCATGGTTTGTGACTAACGAACAACTGCACAACGATCTAAAAATGCCTACAATCAGGGAGGAAATAACTAGACACACTAAGGCATACAGGGACAGAATATTAAACCACCCAAATATATTGGCCCAACCGCTTATGGATAAAAGTCTGAAAACACGCCGACTAAGCTTAGAATCCCAGGATGTGCTGTAATAAGAGCACATTAAACTAGAATAGGGTACGCCATTGGCCGCATTCCTGCACACGACCTACAATTTACGCCCAACCTATCGCTTAATGTCCTTATAAAGAGACAGATTGCTATACAGAAAAAGAACAAAAAAAAAATCTACAAATAATTTAAACAATCGCGTGATTCTTTATTTCTTCGAGATGTCTTAAAACAGTAACATTATATGATGTTTGTTTTTGAATTTTAATGTTGTTACATTTAGTTTTTTACAAATCTTAGTTTAGCAAGTGACTTGTTAACAAGAGATCGTCTTCGTTATTATTTAATAGTTATTTATTAATTCGTTCTTTTCATTTTTTGCTTTTCGTATAATTAAAAGAAACTCATCAACAGCCTTTAACAGTCCACTGCTGGACATAGGTCTCTCCTTAGAAAGGAGGTTTTGGCCTACTAAGTATACCACGCTGGCCAGATAGGTTGGTATAGGGTTTGCTTCAAGTTTTCCTTCTCTTTGCAGTGCTGTTGTCCTGCGTTGTTTGCTCCCTTAGTCGTCTCCTACGACACCCACGAAATAAATAGGGGTGGTGACACTCCGTATTCTTAATCCGTCACCACACGGACTAAAAGAAACTAAATAAATAAATACAAATCTATTTTTAAGAATTATTTAATAAAATGATTAAAGTTTATAATTTTAAACTAAAACATATAAGTGTGAACAGTAAATAAAATAAATCGTAACTTTTTATTTCATAATATTTTATAAGTACAAACTTATAAATTTTGCACCAACCCTAAATGTCAACTGTCAAAATGCACCTTTTAAATTATGTGGACTATAGGTACATTCAAAACATTATTTTCAAATAAAATACTTTTTGAAAACATATTAATGTTATAGTCTACAATCTAAGTTGGACGTGTGAATCTGGATCGAGGGCCAATTTTTTAAATCCTTGCGAAACGAAATAAGACTTATCGGGAAATTAGTGAAAAATAGTAAAACCTAGAGATAAAATACCTAATTAATATTATGAGCATTTGGCTTTTATTAAGGTTAGAATAATATAATATAAAATGATCTATTACTTTAAAATGATTGTTCTTAAAGTCAAAAGGTAAAAAAATCCTACTCAATGAAAGGTACCTTTTTTTTTTTTTTTTTTTTTCCCGTGCGGAAATCCCCTCGGATACCACCTGTCGGTGAATGAAAGGTACCTGGATACCTATTAGGTATATATTATATCTCTCGATACGACGTTTAATAAAGTAATATTTTCTTCATTGGACGTTCGGGCAGCCGAACGAAACCGATGCTGATCGAAACCTTCTCGATGACACGCTACATTCTTCATAGCGTCAGCGACCCGAAAGGACGCCATTAATATAATATAAAATATAATCTAATCCAAAAGAAAGCTGTATTTATTACCTATAAACAGATCTACAATAAGTAAAGTCATATAAACAGTAAAATGTGGCAGTAGTGGCTTAGTCGCTGGCAGATAGACGATAGGTCTGCCACCTAGACACGCTTACAACTTTTGAACCAGTGACCAACAAATTCTGATATTAGGCTACAAATTTTGACTAATTAGCGACTAAACTACTAAATCTATAATAGTAATCTAGACAAAATAAATGCAGGTCGGTAGAAACAAACGAATATCTAAAAAAAAATTGAACATGCATTTCTATAAAAACGTGTTATTTTGCATCTTTAAATGACTGGCTGATTGGCATTTTTCAAAATATCAAAGCCATCATATATCATATATATACTTATCATATTTTTCTAAGGAAAAATTAAAAATGTTTGTACATTTTATTTTGCCATAAGTTCACGATGCGCAAAGCGATAACTATAACCGGTGCCAGTAACTATACGCCTTAAACAGACAGACAGACAAGGTCCGCAATACGTTGGCATTGCGGACCTTAATTCTAGTTCCAGTATAAAGCGATCAAAGCCTTGGCTGGAAATAGTAGACTGGAGAAGATACCTTTAAAATGAGATACCAGATGGGCAACTCATTGCGAGGTTTGAAATGAAAATGCTAAAATGAAACGAGGAAGTTTTTTTTATGGTTTAAATGGGCAAATGAGCATACAGCTCTTCTAATGGTAACTACCACGGCCCACGGACACCTGCAACTCAAATGTTTTTGAGTCCCTCCCCCTAAAAGTAGGGAAAGGATGGAGGGGGGCGCCCTCGGTGAAAAACAACGAAAGAATTGCTCAACAACGATTTTCTGTGAGGCCGTAATATCACTCCGGTTGAGCCGGCTAGCCGGCCCATTTGCGCCGCAGCATGGCTCCCCCACGGCGTATATTTTTTTTTGTAATAGCCTCAGGCATCACACACGGCTTTGTGATCCCAAACTAGGCAGAGCCTGTAGTATAGTAACCATGCTGCCGAAAAACATTTATAAATATTTCTATATATACACGGTGATTTTGGTAGCGTTTTGGAACAGAAAATTTTGGATTATTTATCAATAACAGAAGCTATATATAATGTTAATTTAATAATATATATATATATATATATATTTCATCAAAGTCGATATTCATATCGTTTACAGAGAAAAGGTGAGAACCAGTAGTAGCGCTATTCAATCACACGTAGGTAAATACTACAAATAGAAATATTATGCGTTTTAATATCGAGTCACATAAAATCGTTTTCTCCAATAAAAACAAAGCTACCGAGTTGCGCCGGAGTCGTGCAACCAATGACGGCATTGCACTGAGTCGTATGCCCCGTAGGCGCATGCGCGGGATTCACCTGTAATCGTGAGGTGTCCTTCGCTTTCAGTCGGTCAGTAATACCATAACATCGTGACGTCACGCTACATTGATTAGCGCTAAAATGAGTCGACAGTACGATTTTTCAAACGTGGAGTACTTGGCAATGGTATAGCTGTACGCTACTGCCAATTACAACTTGGAAGAGGCTCGGCGTTTGTATTCCCAGCCGGAGCATTTAAATGCACTACGGCTACGTGAAATTGAAAGCTCTCAAATTCCCTCCACACCTACCATCTTGGCTGCAACCCAACGTCTTCTCGACCACGGACAATTTCGTGCGCCTACTCATGCGCAAGGTCAAGGACGTTTAAATTATTATTCGCCGGAGTTTGAAGAAGATGTTCTTGAGTACTTCGAGCGCGATCCCCGGCGGAGCACAAGGATGGCAGCACGAGAATTCGATGTTAGCCAAAACTTCGTATGGAAGATATTACGTACACAAGGATTGCATCCGTATCATTTTCATAAGGCTCACGTAATAAACAACACTGACGCACCGCAAAGAATCGCCTTTTACCAGTGGTTTTTAAATAATACAAACGCCAACATACTCTGGACCGACGAGTCACTGTTTACTCGAGTGGGTCTATACAATGTGCAGAATGAGCATTACTGGGCTCTAACTAACCCCCACTTGATACGAGAAAACCATCACCAGGTTCGTTTCAGTGTGAACGTTTGGGCCGGTATTATTAACGACCAATTAATAGGGCCTATTTTTATTGAAGGTCATCTAACCGGCAACTCGTACTTAGAGATGTTAAGGACAGTAATATCTGAGTTAGTAGACGATGTGCCGTTAGCTTACTCGAGAGGTATGTACTACCAACACGACGGCTGTCCCGCTCATTACGCGAGTGTAGTGCGTGCATATCTAGACAATGAGTTTAGTGATCGGTGGATAGGTCGAGGAGGGCCTGTGCCTTGGCCACCTAGAAGCCCGGACTTAAAGCCCCTGGATTTTTTCTTATGGTCGGAAATTAAACACTTGTTTATACACGGGAATATGAAAGCCGTGATGATTTACGCATTGCGATAGTGAACGCTTTTGATAAAGTGAAAAGTGATAGAGACACATTAAGAAAATTAAAAAACAATTCCATTAAACTTGGACGTTTGTGTATTGAACGCAGCGGACTCCTATTTGAGCAGTTGCTTCAGAGAAGTGTAAATAGTGTAAATAAACTGTAAATAGGTATGTAAGTTAATTATTCTGTAGATAGCTCTGATTTTTTAAATACGCCTGAATTATTTATACCTACAGTCCGTTGATAAATTGATTTGTTGTGAAAAGAACAATCGTGGTTAATAATCGAAAAGAAGTTTAAATAAAATAGGTATTTCCGACGATCCTAAGCCCGTGTAAAGTATGAAGGACAAACTGGAGTCTATCTACGTAAGTACTCGCTAGCTCGCGCCTATAGGTATACTTTATTAGATGCTGTTAGCGTCAGCGGTGCGCAGCGGCCGCCGAAACGCATACGGACGTGTTTCATTATAAGATAATGAACGAATGAGCAGTGCATTACTACTTTCCAAGTCGATCGAGTAAAAATGAATATTAGAACTGAAACTTTTTTTTAGTCAACATTACAATTGATTTAACCATTTTTCGTTTCCAAAACGCCTATAAAATCACCGTGTATATGTATATATTTCTAAATGTATACATATTGTAGATAAATTACACCCAATTTTTTTTTCGTGCGGAAATCCCCTCGGATACCACCTATCGGTGGCATGTCGGTCTCGAACCGACTAAAACCGCACACCGTCTCGACCGGGCACGTTCCAGCCTGCAGATATTAAAATTTCAAAATAAAAAAAATCTCATTTTATAGATCTCAATTAGCCCTTTCGACCTACGTTAATTAATTTATAAGCCGTTTTTTCGTTTTCTCAGGAAAAATAGAAATATAATTTTCAATTTTCCTCTACTTAAAATAGCCATATCTCTTTGAAAAATGATTATTTTTTACTCTACCAAGCGTAAAAAAATTGCCCTTGCGCTAATTTAATTTGCCCGCGTGCTAATTCTTAAAAATATTCAATAATTAATATTGTAAACAGTAAAAAACCGTCCTGGCATTTCCAAGCCAATTATGCGCATGCGCGACAGAATCAGACAGAAATCAGCTGATGCTACACGCACGGAAGGACTTTAAAAGTTATTATATTACTGTTTCGGGAAGTTTTTCAGTACTATTGGATTCATTGTTATGTGCCTTTGGTAGTTTGATGTGTATGTGTAAATTTATAATTAAAATTTTCAAGAACTGAAACAAAGAAATAAACCAAAAAACATACTTAGCTATTTTATTAATAAATATTTACATTTCTTTCTTTTTTTTTAAATGTATGTATGCTTAAACAGGCCCAATCAACACGTACTATATAATTTTGGAGCAAATCAGCAGAAAGATGAAATCTCCATGATTCCGTGACTAGTCAATAACACCTATTAAAATAGTTAGCTGCTTCCTCTTGGCTTGGAAGTTTACTTTATAAAGTCTTAAAACGCTTAATAGAAAGTCTTGCTTCTGCATTTTTTTCTTGTGCAAGAGGTTACACATCACACATCAACAGCCTTTGATAGTCCACTGCTGGACATAGGCCTCTCCTTAAGAGGTTAGATTATTTTAAATGCACACTTTTGACATATAATATGCCACTTATTTTGATTTTTGATGGATGAAGTGATATTTTTTTTTTGTATTTAACTAAATCATTTCTTTCCACCTAGTTATAATTTGTTAAACAGCATGCTACGTAGTGACCCATTCCGTTAGAATCTAATGGAGGAACATATTTTGCTACACCGCATAACACAAAAGTTTCATCTTTTATTGACAATCTTTGTGGTATGTCATTCAAATCAGTATCGAAGTTTTCTGCATCTATTTTTAACTCGTCCTGTGCATATGTGGATTTTCTATATACTTCATCAGTATCAATCCATAGATACGGCCCCATAGAGTGCGTAGGTATATAATCCAGTTCTTTTATGGCAATTATAACAGTTGTGAATTTTGTCTTGAAAAAATCTGTTTATTTCTTCTTTCTCAAGGTTTTGATAATTTCGTAACCATCGATAATTTGGTAAAAAGGTTGTTATTTTTTTGGATTTATTCATGTGTCCACAATCTTGACATGTAACTTTTTCAACAGTACTTTCATATTCGCCCATCAGTAATTCAAGAAGTTGACTGATATTAACATTACAATTAACAATATTACAGTCTGGTTTGAACAACGAATATAGTATGTGTGATCTATTTGTATACAGTACCGTATTCACACCAGATATTGAGTGTTTAAATACTGTACTCGCATAGCATGAATATTTTTTTGCTTTCACATCATTTTGACTGCGTTCTATAAAGCTTCTAAAATCAATCACTTTACAACATGCACTACTAAATATTTCTGTCAAAGTAGTTGGTAAGTTTCTTCTTCATTAATTTTGGAGTCATCTTACTTTTTTTTTGACTATGGGACCCATTGTAATCAGTCTCTGTCTGGAAAAAACAAGCGTAAATGCAAAAACGAGTTATTCAATTATTTTACATAAAGATTTGAGCGATTCTGTTGGGCTTGTATATTTAAAACTTACTTTTTTAAAACGAAACAGTAATATAATAACTTTTAAAGTCCTTCCGTGCGTGTAGCATCAGCTGATTTCTGTCTGATTCTGTCGCGCATGCGCATAATTTTCTTGGAAATGCCACGACGGTTTTTTACTGTTTACAATATTCATTATTGAATATTTTTAGGAATTAGCACGCGGGCAAATTAAATTAGCGCAAGGGCAATTTTTTTACGCTTGGTAGAGTAAAAAATAATCATTTTTCAAAGAGATATGGCTATTTTAAGTAGAGGTAAATTGAAAATTATATTTCTATTTTTCCTGGGAAAACGAAAAAGGGGCTTATAAATTAATTAACGTAGGTCGAAAGGGCTAATTAAGATCTATAAAATGGGATTTTTTTTATTTTGAAATTTTAATATCTGCAGGCTGGGACGTGCTCGGTGCCGTCTCGGGTACTAATTGCCGGGGAACCAGAGATAAATTACACCCAGACACAGAACAAACAACAACATTTGTCGAGATGCTTTTAAACAATTTAGATTTAAACAAGAAATTAGGCAGTTCCTTTCATTATTTCTTATTTGTATCTGTCAACAAGAAGAGAAGAAGTTCGTAGTACGAACTTCGTTCTAACTTACATCCATAGCGGGTAAAAGTGTGTCAACTGAAGTATCGGTAATAGTATTTTATAACAATTGACTAAGTTTTGTTTGTAATTTTTTATTTGGGGTTAGTCTTTATTGCTTTCTTTCTTTAAATATCTAAATATTTCTAATTTAACAGCAATGTACCATTTTGTTTGTTCTCTCTACAAACGATTTATCAATGGTCTACTTACTTTTAAGCAAATTACTATCTAAAAAGAAAGAAAGAAATTTACGATAGATAAAATCAAGAACCCAATCTGTCAGCTCAAAATAAGGGCTAAATAGCTGGCAGTTGGATATTAGTGACCACAGAACAATAATATCCCAACCAACAAAATAGTACAATGTAGAGTATAGTGTAATCCCCAATAATATATTCTGTTGAGTTTTATATTTAAATGTTGAATAAAAAACAATCCTTAGTTGTTGGTTCTTGTAATGTGTAAACTTTCCAAGTTACGAAAGAAAGAAAAAGGGTGACTCTTTTGCAAGTTAAAAGTTTATATTCATTTTCTCACTACAAAAATGAAAGTTCAAAAAATAATACTAAGAGATTTCTTTTGTTTTCATGATGATGAATTCGTTTTCATTTAACAAGTATCGATCACGTCAATCGATTTCGTAGTGTGACAGACATACTTATGACAGTAGCACAAAAAATATATGACAAAATGACAATACCATAGAGAGTTATGTACTGAGTACTGAGTGTAATGTAATGTGAATGTGACACGACTGGACACGACAAAACAAATCTTGCACATAATAAATTAAAATTAAATTGAAGGAAGCATTAAAACTAAGAATCGGGAAGTGCTGAAACTGCTTATGACTTAAATTAAACTTATTTATTTAAAATGGTTCGAAGTGTTTATTCCCCGGAATATTGTCTGCAATACTTAGAACAGTATGCTTCAAAAGAAGTTTTCGTAATAGGACTTATTCTTGGCCAGGTAAGTTATTGATGTTTAATAAAGATGTTATACCCGACGTTAAAAAATTGTCCTTTTAATTTCAGACGACTAATGCACGAGACAATGTTATCCATCTGGCTAGGACACCGGAGGAAAAACAAGTTGACAACGTATCAGAAAACACATATAGTGTGGACATGCCGAATCAAGTTGAGACAGTAAGAACGTTACTGACTGTATCAGAAGCATGGGTAGCTGACCATGCTAAACATGTTACCAGAATGCTTCCTGGTGGCATGTTTGTGCAAGGTAACACTTATTTTCTTAACATTTTGTCAAAACTAGTGAAATACATCTTCTCAATATCTATCACAAATTTTTTAGGTATATTTGTTACAAGTGAAGAAGATGTATTTGAAGATCCAAACTGCTTCAGCAAAGTGAAATCAATATTGAACCATGTATACAAGGCGCAGAATATCAATCAGTATATGTATGGCAATTGTCCATACAATAATGAAAGACTCGTTTTGCATATGTCTACAAGCACAAAGGTTCTTAATTGTAAGTCTGTTGAAGTGGGGACAGGGAGTAAAAGCACAGTGATAAAGCCAGTTGAATGGAAATTTTTGCCTAAACCTCAGCAATGGCAAAGACTTGATTGCTATTATGAATTTGATGATGTCTACCCTGTTATTGTTAAAAATTGCGGCATTTCTGTGAAGCAACAATTTCAGGTAGACTATTTTATTGATCTCCTAAAATAGTGATTATTATAAGTTTATATTATATCTTTGCAAGTAGTAAAAGAGTCCAAACTTGTCTAGAGTCTGATAAAGGTAAGAAATACATTACTGATGTATGGGACAGGCTAAGTAACTATTTGTCATTGTTACTATTATTCTCATCAATCCCTCTAAATTAAATTCACATGTATTTTGTGAGAGAGCTATGCTAAGGTACACATGGGCTGGCTTGACGGGAGTGACACCATGGCTTCATAGAAAAATGGTCTTTACCCACCCCCTCCACCTGATTCTCAAATTTATTTATTAGTTTCATGCTATTGTGCTGGTTCTTGTAGGTAATTTACTGTTTCTTTTTAACTGACTTCAAAAACACAAAAGAGGAGGTTATCAATTCATCTGTTTTTTTTTGTATGTTTGTGAAGTGATACCTCTGTCAATAGTGGACTGATTTTTAAAGTTATTTTTGTAATCGAAAGGGTATGCTTCCGAGGTGGTCCCATTATCACCAAAATCAAGATCTGATGATGGAATCCTAGAGGAATCGAGGGAAACCCTAAAATTTTATAGCCCCAACAACATGTTTTAGGTTATTTCTCTAGGTTTATAGGTTTTTACATTTAGTAGTCATTATGTCATGTTTCTGAGCTGATAATGGAAGGATCCTTGACGTTTAGGAGTTAGAAAATACTCTTTCAAAATCTAATCATGTATTGACCTTGTTTTATTCTTCCAAGATATTTGTCTGGTGTTTGTGTGGGGTTACAGAGATATGTGTACACCAGAATAATAAATGAGAGACATTTAGACAAAAAAAAGTTTGTAACCATTTTTATAAATTTTTGTAATTATTTTCATGTTTGCTACCTCAAAACTCTTTCATTTTTAAACCAATTTGACAAATATATTTTTTATTTTAAAATTATTTTATAATCAAAAGGGTCTTTTCTTTTTCTGTCTTTTTTTCTAGTCTGTTTGAAGTTGGTGCCAAGGCAAATAGGTGCTTGGTAGGCTTGGGAAAATGTAGTGCGGCAGCTGCAACAGTCTTCATAGTATATATAGTATAATATGTCCCTATTGCTATTATAATGTTATCTGTTATATTGAGGGTACTTATTAAATAATTTTTACTTAGACTTGTAATTATTTTTTTAAGTTTTAGTGCTCTTTGTCAGTATTGTTTCCAGTTGGTTCAATTTTTTTTAATGATTTATTATAAATATATATGTATACATTAGGGGTTGAAGTATGAAATTGCCGATTTGTACTGAATTGAAATGTATATTTATTTAATCAAAATATTTACCCTCATTATCTATACATTGCTGCCATATAAACGGAAGTTCATTTAAGCCTTTACAATGGAATTCTGAGGATCTAGATTCAACAAACTGGGTGTAGGCATTTTGTACTGCCACCTGGAATGAAATGTCTTATCATGTAGAAAATTGTCCAAATAACGAAAAAAATGGTAGTACGGAGTAAGGTCTGGCGAGTACGGAGGATGACGTATGGTTTCTAACTGCAGCTCCTGTAGAGTTACAACGGTTTCTCGTGCGGTGTGAGGTCTTGCGTTTCACTGCCAGTTTCCCCATCATTGTTCGAAGTTCATCGTTCTAAACATCTGTTGTTATTGCTTGACCAGACCTGAGAAAGCTATAGTGAATAACACCATGAAGAGACCACCAAACAGTTACCATTGTCTTTTTATTGGCCAGCGTTGCTTTAAGGCACTGTTGCGGCGTTTGACCTGAGGGTCACCCGTTGCATTTTTCGCTTACGGTTATCGTAAACAATCCTCTTTTTGTCACATGTCACAATTCGATAAAATATTCCTTTATTTCTGTACCGATTCAATAAGGCAATCGAGCCGTTTCTGTCGCGTTAGTTCCGCGGAACTCGTATTCAAAAATGCCTCTAATTTTCGAAGTATCCATCTTTCACGTCCAAGTTCAATATTGTAAGTATCAATATAAATATTGCACATTTTTCAAAAGAAGAATCTCATAGGTTTCATGTGAGAAAAGTTTTACACTAAAATCTCACACCATGAAGGTTTTATGCAAAGTATCTTTTACTATACAACGGCAATTTCACAAACAATAACCCCTATTATTATAACTAATATTATATTATTCATTGAAACACATTTACGTTTCAGCAAATTTTGGAGTCAGCTCACAAAACCATTGAATCGAGTATTATATTCATAGATGGTGAGCTCAAAGATGGATCAGAACTATTAGAACAGCTTTACAAAAAGAAAAAATCTAAAAACAATTTAAAGACAGTACAGCAAGAGCCTCCAAAGTCAATGAATATCTCCATATTTCTTCCTTTTGTGAGTAGTTCACCATACATATATTATTGTTGTGCCACACTTTAAAATGTAACTCACCCCTTCCACTGCCCGACCTCGGATCACCCGTAATTTTTTTTGTTATATTCTCTTCCGTTTTTAACGGGTTTCATCCTACTATTTTTTTTTTTCACTTTTACCATTTTAAAAGGCTTTCATTAAAATTAGCACTACCAATATTAGTTGAAATTGTCATTGTATGGACTCTTTACACCACAACTGTAGCTTTTTGTAAACATTATCACAATTGTTTAAAAATCTTAAATTTTATATATTATTGTGTACTCTACATATTCTAAATTTCAAATTCTCCTGTCAGTTAAATTAATGCCAAATTTACAACTACCTTCTACCATGACTACTTCAAATTATATTTTTAAGCAAAGTGAAACATGCTAAAATTACATACTTATATTTTTTAGGAAAATGCAATGCCTGAGACTGTGGAGTATTTAGAGTGTGATGGAAGCATACATTTCAGTGGAATCGTGTCCTCCAGCGTGTTCATGTATCCAAAAGCAACAGTCAGTGAAGCTATAGCAGCTGTAAAACAAGATATTGTAAGGTCTTTGGCCTCACGGTTCACAATGCACTGTGATGCGCTCATTGATGATAACTTATTGCCAGAAGGTTAGACTAAACAATACAAGATGTTATTAAAATTTCATCTCAAAAATGCCTTCTTAAACATTACCGTCTGGATACCGTTGTCCATTCTGTTTGCCGGGAAAAACTATTGTAACTAGGCTTGCGTAAAAATTTGGTCACAAAAAAAAAATCCTTAACTTTTTGTGTATTTACATTTGGTAATTATTTCTTTGTAATTATTTACAAAGTTTTAAATAAAATAATTGTAACATTTTTAATTTAAGGTGTACGAAGTTTAAATATGTGCTAAAATAGGATAGGATTAAATATACCCATATTTGATCCTATCCTAATTTTCATAAACGCTAGTTTAATAATATAGATTAGTGTAGCATGTCCTCCACTGTAGTGACTAAAAAAAATGTCACAGTTATACACCTATACCTTCTGTATAGATTTCGACATGGTACATAAAATTAGTTGTAGGGCGCATCCGCTATTTAAAATAGAATAATTTGTTTTTGCAAAAGCATCATCAGCACATCAAGTCTAGGTTTTTTTTCTTAGATTTAATTTACTAAATGGTGACGACTCCTAATTTTATTTTTGTCATTGGCATGGTTTACACTAAACGGTAATGTCTACTTTTTCAACATTACAATGTGTAATTTACTATCACTTCTTTGGTACTTAACTTATTACTAGAGATGCAACGAATAGTGATTTGGCCGAGTACCGAATAACTATTATTCGGCGAGTCTCTTGGCTGGAGCGCCGAATATTTGGCAGACAAATATTCAGCAACACAAGTACTTTTCGCGGACTTAACCTTAATCAGTAAAAGGGTCAGCAAACGTAAAACAATATCCTAACCTAACAGAATTTACTAAGATTTATTTATCATGTCCTGGAAGCAGTATATACAGTGAGCAGTTATTTCAGAAGCAGGTATAATTTATGAGGATAAGGGATCGTTTCCTATCAACAAATGCTGAAAAAAATGTTTTATGTATTATTATGATAAGATATTGGTAAAATCTTTGTAAGTAATATTATGCATCCTTTTTTTCGTAATTTAATATTCGG
Organism: Arctia plantaginis; assembly: GCA_902825455.1. Classification (NCBI taxonomy): domain Eukaryota; kingdom Metazoa; phylum Arthropoda; class Insecta; order Lepidoptera; family Erebidae; genus Arctia; species Arctia plantaginis. Next base: position 11,377,887 of record CADEBD010000314.1, on the reverse strand, counting down.
TGTGTGGCTGAATAGTCCGGAATATTCGGCCGAACACCGAATAGTCGAAAAAATGGCCGAATACCGAATAGTTGCCGAGTATTCGTGGTATCTCTAATTATTACTACGCACTACAAAGGTTTTAAGATTGTGTGTAGTCAATGTTACCTATGTGACTTGATTTTGAGATTTATTGATGCCTTTTCCAAAACCAGTTTACTTGGTTAAAAAGATTTCTGAACACAATGGAACTATCCTTAAGTAATATTGACAATAATTCTTTTCTTGACCTTAGAAAAAGTGTGTTTCAACGAGCCACCGCGTCGAGTTCTCGTTCCAGTAGGTTCTCTGTACCTATGTGACTATTTGTTCCCGGGTGAGGCCCCAGCTGAAGCTCTGCTCTCAGTACGAGAACTTCTTGATTTGCAGATTACTGAAACTGATGTAGTTTGCGATCTTGAGACGCCTGCTGGTAAATATCACTTTTAATTATTAACAATATCACATTATTTGCATGACTTCATAGTTTTAATGACAAGATTTAATCCACACAGCGTTGTCTTTACAACTGAAACTAAAGAACATGAACAACCAATCTAATCATTACTTCTGGTAATTAGTAAATTAAAAATGGAATTTTGCAATTACTATGTCATTAGTAGGGAAGTGCCGACTTGTAACTTGACGCTGCTTAAGAAAAACGTGAACGCTAAATAAAAAAATAAAATATAACTGTATAAAGTACGCGAGTTATCAGATAGATTGAAGAAATAAAGTAAATTTTTTAGTGTCGTTCTTGAAGACGATCTGTAATGTCGTAGAACACCAAATCTTTAAATATTTTACTTATTAGTCTTCGGAGATAAGTGCATTCCACAAATCCACCCAAAGAGTAATTACTAAATAAGTATGGACATGATATTCTCACTACTACCAAAACTTTGGATTAAATTATTTTTACACTGATCTATGTCTGTTGGGTGAAACATTCCTAATTTGTAGGTAAATACAAATATATCCTATAATAAAACAACACCTTTTTCTTTTTTAAATTTAGGAAGAGAGCATAAAATTTCAAAATAATTTGCCTTATTTCTGTGATACACTCTGGTTCACATTGAATGTGCTTCATAAGAATCAATGACTACATAGAAACTGATTGAAGGTAAATTTCCTTCCAAATAATACTACCTTTTTGTAATGTAACAGACAAAGCAAATTTTTACACCGAAAATATTATAAAGGGACATCACTATAATGAAGAATAAATTTCAAGCCTTTCAATGGTTTAAAGTTTTAAGTCTGTATGAAGAAAGTTACATATACATATATAGTTAGTACAACACACTGCACGTAATATTTCCTGTGGTTATAAATTTTAACCTTTGTGTGTAATTAAACCAATCTTCATTGTGCATTTCTTTTTTGTTATAGATACGTCAGAATTCGACGCATTAGACCGAGACGCAAGCAGTGAAGAGTTGTTGGCCACACCTCAAGTGACGAGCCAGTTCATGTACATTACAGGAATTTGCTTTGCAATGCTTGTTCTGATTGTCTCCATCATAATACATTATTACGACTCGATTGTCAAGATTTTTACAAAAGTCTTTTCAAAGTCGTAAATATTTAATTTTTAGCCATAATATTGTTGAAGCTTAAAAGACTATTTGTTGTCAGTGGCTTGATACGGCTGACTTATTATCATTTCAAAATAAAATGGATTATAATTTATGGTTTAGAATGGAGATCAATTATTCCACCCTTATATATTATTTACTGAAAATGTTTTAATTTAAACTGTCACATATTAATAAATAACTTTTTTAATGATATTGTAGTTATTTTGCATTAGTAGCATGTACCACCTTTTACATAATGGAGCCTGCAGGCCAAGCAAGTTAAAATAAATTGTATGTTTTTGCGATCAAAAACAGAATTAGAATCATCCATACCAATTACAATCATCCATACCTACTCGCATATTACAAATGTGGAAGTGGGTTTGTTTGTTTGTTTGACGTCACTAAACCGATTTAAAAAATTATCTCGGCAATTCAAAAAACTTTTAAAAATAACATGCCAATTTTTACCGCGATTATCGATATATATGCGGGCCCAGCTTCGGACAAAAGCTAGTATTTTTAAAATTATATATCGTATAGTTACGAGAAATAAAGAATTGTATAATAACATAAACTGAACTTTGAGAAATTAGATAAGTGTTAGATAGTTATCACTTCAATGTTTTGTTATTTCTCACGCATTTATAATAAAAACAATGAAGAAAAGAATAGACATCGGTTTATCGATTTTATCACGCCATCTATTATTTATAAGGCGGCAATAAAAGAACGACTGCCAATAGATGGCATGCAATGCTGTTATATTATTTTTTGTGGCGCTAGTGTTTTAGGAAGAAACATATGTGTACAAAAGAGAGATCCGATTGTTTTCAAAACACATCTATCATTTAGCCTATTTGATGGGTGAGACCGAATGACACTATCCAATTATTATGCGTTCAAAGTATAAACGTCAGTCGGTCGGTTAGTCGGTTTATGAATAGTAGTGCATGTGTGTAAAGATTAGGGTTAGTGTTGTTGACTGTTGTAATTTTATTACGATCCAGAAAGAGAATCTTTTGGTGATGTGTTGTGATAACAGTCAACAAACAAGTTTTGCTTGGCAAACTATTAGAATCATCGTAAAACGATGAAGTTTTTATTAAATAATCCTATTGCGTGATTAATTAATAATTAAAAACCGGTTTTAAGTGCGAGTGCGTTTTTAGTACGTAAAAACTGTTTACAATGGCATTTTCACTTAATAAACTGAAGAATCTATTAAATACCAGTAAGGATGGGCAGTTGGCCGGTAGTGGCAGCTTGGAACCGGAGATAGGATTCAAGTTGGCCTTGCATCCAATCAACAAAACTTTATATGTGACCGTTATCGGCGCCCGGCACCTTCCGTCCTTGTTTGGTTTGAGCCGTGCCCACGGATACCTTGTTAAGGTAACTTTCAATTATTGTTTGCGCTATCAACGCTACTTCGTAATTTTAAGAATGCGATTCTCTTTATCAACTCAATGTTTGCATTATTTAACTAGATGTTGTCACTTGTTTTAAAATGTTACCTCTCATTATCCAAGAACTCCTACACTTAAAAGTAATTTAATGAGGAGTTTTATTAGGGTGACGATGTTATAGGTCGAGCTAAATAGGTTGATATATGATCGGATTAATGTCCACTCTTACTGTACACTAGATGTATGGCACAATGTAGTATACAACATCAGAACCGAATTTTTAAAATGTGTATTCAACACTAATTAGATTTCGATTATGTGAATGACGCATTGTGGCACCATTCTTGTGTACACATATATGCTACTATGCTATAAACAAGATAGTTAACGTCGCAGACGCTACCATCAAAATTGCTAAGTAAATTTTGATTAGACCTAGACGCAATTACAGTTTTAGTAGGTAACCATAGTTACGGTCCCAAAGGTTACCTCCTTGAAACTTAGTAATTGGCGTAGCAAGTACCTAAAGCCACTAAATGTTAGATCTAGGTAGGATAGGCTAACTAATTAACCAGTTGAAGCTAATTAACAACCCACAGTTAAATGTAGTTAGCGGCGTATCTTGCCAATGCGTCATTTGGAGTACCCACCATTATTACTTACTTCGTTATTAGGTACCAAGTTACCAACATCTACCATTTAACATCCGTTTAATTGTTTTCCTAATGAAAACCCATGAGGGCTAACCCTAATGAGGCCAACCAAACGTTAACGCACCGAACTCATTCGTTTATCTTCATCGCCTTAAAATTGAATAAACTTTATTGACATAAAGTCCAAATATTGCAGAAATTTTGCGTGTGGCATTTGAATTAGTTATAATCAGTATCTATATTCAATTACAATAACGTTGTCATAGTAGTAATGTAAAATATAAACTATTGCACCAAATCCAATTAGTATCTACCGGTACAATAATGGTGTGTAGATATTTTTAGCTAGAACTATTCTATTGGATAAATGTTTATATTCAACAATGTTTATATTCATTAGTGCGTACCTATGTTAAAAATAGACCCTCTTCACACGAGCTTATAATTTAAATCGAGTAATGGCAATCACTCCTTTTCGCACTATACCTATTGACTATAACTGATTAAAAATGTTGAATTTTCCTAGTTTACTGCCTGTTGGCTGAATAAACAGGTTCTTCTAGATAAGTGAATGATTTTCCAGATGGTGAAACCGCTTGCACGTTTTGGGACAATTTGTAATACATATGTCCGACACGACCTTCAAATCTTCACGAAAAGAGCGTACTGCCTCAAAGGCCGGCAACTCGCTTGTGGCTTCTAAGTTGCAGGCGTTCATGGGCGTCGGTAGTCACTTTCCATCAAGTGACTCGTCTGCTCCTTTGCCCTCTCTATCATAAAAAAATATATTTTCTTCCTGAGACGAAGTCTCCTTTGTTCTTAGTTACTGAAGGCAGGTTGCTCGGATAAAGTTCTGTGTTAATAAACCTTGTTCAATAGCCTTATTTTGGCAGAAACCCAGAAATCCAGACATTTGTTTTTATTTGGGACCAGCTACTCTTGATACGAGCATCCCGACCAGTTACTATGTGACAACGCATAAAACTGGTCAATGTTTTTAATGTATTCTATCATATTGTACTGATAGTTTTTTAAAGCCTATTTAAATAGAAAGGAGTTAAATAAAATTTACATATTAAATTATATTTTATTCATATCAATTCAACACTACAAAAAACTTGCGTGAACTAAACAAACGTTTGTATTCTCGAAGTCCTGTTTTTTAACCGACTTCAAAAAAAGGAGGAGGTTCTCAATTCGACTGTATTTTTTTTTTTTTTTTTTTTTATGTTTGTTAGCTCAGAACTTTTGACTAGGTGAACCGATTTTGATGATTCTTTTTTTATTTGAAAGCTGGTGCTTCCCGTGTGGTCCCATTTCAATTTGGTTTAGTTCTGATAATGGCATCCATGAGAAAACCATATAAGTCTTAAATTTGCATTTAGTATGTTCGCGACAAATAGACGAATAACTCAATTTCACGCAAACCGATTTCGATAATTCTTTTTTTATTGGAATGGATATACTTTAAGGGTACTTTGATGTGAGTTTGGTTAGATTCTGATGATGGGATTCACGACAAAGTAACGGAACTATTCAATTCTTAGGAGCAAATTAACGATACTCGGCTGAATCTTTTATGGGCTATCTGGATATTTGAGTCACCTACAGTAACGTCGTTATGGTCAAGTAATTGTCGTCATCAACAGCATTTAATGAGCTACTGCTGGACATAGGCCTCTCCTTAGAAAAGGGGTTTTGGCCTACTATACCACGCTGGCCAGACGCGTTGGTATAGGGTTTATTTCAAGTTTTCCTTCTCTTTGCAGTGCTGTTGTCCTGCGTAGTTTGCTCCCTCACTAGACTCTTACGACACCCATGTGATTAAAAGGGGTGGTGACATTCTGTATTCTTAATCCGTCATCACAGGGTAGATTGCCTCTGTTGAGATAGGCGTTTCTTCCTGACTCCCTTTGTTTCATTCAAACGGCGCTGTCTCATTTGAGCAGCACGTTTATTAGGTCTACCCATATTCAGACCAATTAGTAAGTGTACTTCAGATTCACTAAAAAGCAAAAAATAAACAAAAATTTTTAACAAAAAAAAACCGACTTCAAAAAACACTATTCCAAAACAAATTAATATGCACTAAAAAGGAAAAAAATAAATGCATATTCTTCTACAACTTAATAATCAACTTACTTTTTCTACTCATCTATATGTAGGTACGATCTATGCGTTAACCGCGCAAGAAGATAGGTAGGTACCTACCCATTTCAAATCTAATTTAACATATACCTGTGAATAACAAACAACGATCAAAATATTTATTTGCGTTCTCCTAAGTAAAATAAAATAAATATAATGTAGTTACAATTATTGTTATTTTTGGAGTCGGTGTCAGCCAAGGAAACACTACGATATACCTAGCAATAATATTACGAGAATACTTTAAGACTCGTCAACTCGCGCGTGCGACACAAGCACTTCTCACTTATAAGGTGTAGGTGACACCGACTTGGCTGACACCGACTGCAAAAATAACAATAATTGTAACTACATTATATTCATTTTATTTTACTTAGGAGAACGCAAATAAATATTTTGATCGTTGTTTGTTATTCACAGGTATATGTTAAATTAGATTTGAAATGGGTAGGTACCTACCTATCTTCTTGCGCGGTTAACGCATAGATCGTACCTACATATAGATGAGTAGAAAAAGTAAGTTGATTATTAAGTTGTAGAAGAATATGCATTTATTTTTTTCCTTTTTAGTGCATATTAATTTGTTTTGGAATAGTGTTTTTTGAAGTCGGTTTTTTTTTGTTAAAAATTTTTGTTTTCCGATTTCTATTATTATTAAAGAGCTAAGAGCTAACGCTCAGAGCGTGTAAAGCGTGATAAGGAACTTCGTTCTAAAAGCATCAAATAAAAACTCCCTACTACTACCTAAAAACACTAAAAAGCGAAAAATAAACCTCTAAAGAATTATAGAATATCAAACATCTCGTATGCGTCATGAATTTTTGCTTTAAATATACTTAGGATAATGAAATAATGATTTAAAAAGTAACTAATTATATTTGAATAAAATCTGAAATATTAACCTATATTGATATTGAGAAATTCAATGTAAAAATATTAACAACGAGAAAATATTGTGACACGTTATTTGTTTTATAATGTTTGTGGCATCGTGTTTTTTTTATTCACTAAATAAGCTACGACTAAATACACGAAATAATAAGATGTAACTGCAATATATTTTTATGTGACATAACGAATTATTATCACGTATATTATTATTTTATTTTAAAACGATATTTATTTGCATTCAACCATTAATGCTTTATTTTATATAATGGCAACATTTAACTTAAAATGAAAACGGTCATTGATTCAAGTTTGAGACATTGTAAGATTTAATTTAAAACCCTAAGTTCTATAGAAGAACTTCAGGGTCTATAAATCACATTAAAATCAATTGCTTTTCGAACGTTTGAAATAAAGACTCGCACGTTTTAAAGTGTAACGAATGGGCATTCTCCTTAAATTAAAAAATCTCCATTTAATTTTTCATGCATACAACTAAAAACATATTTCCTCAAAAAATATGATTGGTAATTATTACTAAATTAACAATGAAAAGCAGATTACCTGTTTGTTAGAAACATTTTCCAACATAATTGCCACATAATTTAACAGCCAAAACCGGCATGATTAATTGTTTTTCTTAAGCATGTCGCCGCTTAGTGATTGATAGCAGAGGTAAGTAGACTTAACTAGCGCTGTTCTACATGTCTACAGCTGAGTACCTGTGTCATCTAAACATGTACATAGTCAAAGTGTCTTTTTATAACTTTCTAATAAGCTTTTTGGACTGCATTCTTTTATTAGATAAATATTTTTTTCATGAATGTTCATCAGTATTTAATATTAAAACTGTCATGACGGAGTCAGGCGTGCGTGACACTCTCTTGGCAGGACGTGTCCCTGCTTAAAAAAGTGACCAAGACCAGTCGGGCATCCCTGAAACACCTGAAGTTTTACTCATAGGTGACGCGTGACAATGGCTAATCAAAATATAAATTGAGTCCAAGTTGCACTTTCTTGTCAAAGTAAGCTTCTCTAGAAACATTCTCACATCTCCTGACATGTGCCCAATAAGCATTGGCAATGATAAAAATAACCACACGCTACACGATTACCTATATTATCTATAGAAATTTCAAGAACAGATAGGCAGTCATGGTCATACATTTATCATAGTTGATAAGGGGGTTAGCGACATTGTTATTATAGGAGTGAGTTTTTCAATGAAAGTCTCTGCTTATTCGATTTCTGTAGCTATCGCTATCTTATCGCTGAATATCCGGTAAATTACTCTAATTTCTATATATACATATAAATGTAGGGTACATTTTAAATCAATAACAGCGATTACCCATTGTTGATAACTAAAGTACACTTGTCTACATTTCTACATTTACATCAGAAGTTTATTACCTATGATACCCATTCAATTTTTAAAACTATCACAAAATACATTACAGTGTTAATGTACTACTAGGAAACACATTTTGTTAAAAAGAACTTAAATACTTTTCCTGTGGAGAGAAAAAACTTTCTGAATTGTATTGTTATTTTGTATAATCACATGTATTGTTTTAGTAAATGTGTGTTGATTGAGGTAAGTTTTAATGGAATGTGAAAAAGGTGGATTGTCCTTAATCTGAGCGTAACACGATAGTATTACTGATAGTACTATATGGTCTTCGATAATCTGTGTTAATATAGAGTAATTCTTCCTCAGAATTTTTTTCCCCACAAGTTGGGTTCGCCGTGTACGTGTAGATTCATACCTAAAGTGTGGAGTGGGAAAGGTCTACTTCCCCTTCATTACTACTACTTAAGTACTAATATACATATATACCTACCTAAGAAATTATGGATTTAATGACGTATAAATATGTTTAAACGTTTTCTTGGGTAGCCAGTAGTCTCTACTTATACGATTTCTGTAGACTATCTCTGTCCAGACAATTTGAACGCGAAAGATGCGCCCTTTGAAAGGTCTGCCGATTTTAAAGTGCCACAAGCTCTTAGCCATATTCGAAAAATCGCCATTTCGAAATACCCGAGCATGTTTAATTTTATACAGACGGTTCAGCTTGATGTTCCTCTCATACTAGCCAAAAATCTGACGATAATTTTGTAGAGTATTTTAAATTTAACGGTTAGAAATATTTTTGGTTTTGATTTTTTATAAAATATGACTAATAAAGGCACGAAAAATTATGTAGACATTTAAAGAAGATTTCTTGATGGTTTAATGTTTGGAGCTTTGTGACCTTCCCACTGCTTTGTCACGATCAAATCGTCCATTCAACTTAAATAATCTTACACGCATGAGTATTTCAGGCCATCAATTTTTTTTAAACTAATCTGATGGGCTACCCTAGATGCTAACCCCCATGTGTTGGGCTGATGTATGGTCCAGGTACTCAACTGGTTGTAAGGTATTCCTCCTATCTTAATCTGACACGCTCGAGTGAACCCCGAAATCCCTTCTAGTGCTCCCCTACTATTAATCTTACACGCTCGAGTATTTCTGGCCATCGTTTTTTTTTTACTTTTCTGATGGGCTGCCCAAGACGATCCAACCTATACGAAGGGGGTACTCAACTGAGTGTAAGGTATTCCTATGTTAATCTGCCATGATGCTCGCCTTTTACGTAACATAAAGAGTCTTGTTAATAATTATGATATTTTTTTACTGCCTCTGCGTGAGCTAAATATATATTATGCTTTTGCTATGTTTCATGAAATCCTGGAAAATTTGGCACAGAGGTAGAATTTAGTCCTGAATAGCACGTAGGTATCCCGAAAAAAATGATTGACAAATTCGACATTAATGCGTACGAAGCTGCGAGCCTTAGCCAGTTTTTAATAAGGCACTATCTAATATTGTGTTTTTAAACACATTTCTATTTCCAGTGATTTAAAAAATCTTTAATATTTTATTAGAAGAGCATAACAGTATGAGTATAATGCTTAACTTGATTATATAAGATAATAAGAGGACTGCCTAAAGCTACAAGATACATTGTGATTTATTGCTCTAAACCTTTTAATAATGAGTGTCCTGTGTTGTCACAATGATTAATTGAAATTAAAATGGGTATGTCCAGGGAAGCTTTAGACTAAATAAATATCAGCAGGTAGCAAATGAAATAGGATAGCTAGCAACATTAGCAGATATATTAAACATTGTAAAACAGTGTATTAGAGAATTCATTTTTAGTCGTTTACTCGCTTAAAAGACAATGAAATTGTACAAGAAAAAAACGCAATTAAGTAATTATTTGTTTTAGAATGATAGGTATTGGTATTTATCGGTTGTGTTTTGCTTTATTCAATCCCCGAACAGTAAAATTTCATAAAAAAAATGATTTTATCAAATATAATTTTTAGTGTTCCGTAGGCAAAATGGCAAAAACTTTACTCTCATAGTTTTTCATACCATAGTTCATCTGTCCGCACTATATCTCAGTCTAATACGAATTTTTAAACGTCACCTAAGGAACATTTGTGTAAAATTTCATGCTTCCAGACCCAGCAGTCTGTCGGTTTCTTCTTTAAAGACATTGATTTGTAACTTAACTCTCAAAGTGCCTCGAATTCGTCAATAATAGCATAGTTTTCAAAAGGCTAAAGCTTTAACATCAAAATCCTTTACAGATATGGCCGGTCCCTACTAACGTTTCTATTATTCCTCTAACAGTGGAGAGATCTCGAAGCTAATTTCAATTCAATTCATTGGTAAATTGGTTGGGTCAAATCAACTGAACTCCGAATTGTGAATAGTGGTTGAAGTAATCAATAGGCTGTCGTATTTCGTCATGTTAACCCAAGTCAAACTACAAATGAAAATTTATCTGTCTGTTACACACACATCACACAAATCACACAACAATTCACTTTACCCTAATCTTTACCTTACCTTCTCTCAACCTGTTCTTAGTGATAAAATAATATACCTACATTACACAGCACTCCACCTGTCCGTCTGGAGAGTCTGGTAATCTGTCATACAGTTCTCCTAGTACAGATACCAGTCTTCCATACAGATTTACTAAATAAAATTATAAATTTTATTTTGTATTGCTTCACGTCTTTTGAATTGTGTATGCTGTGTGAGATAACAAAATAAAGACTATTTTTATTAGTAACATACCTGTTAGTAAAAGCAGTATTCTAGCTATAAATGTTCTTGATACTTCAGTAAGTCTTAAGGACCCCTGACGATCTTTATGATATATGTACTCGAACTTAAGAAGGGACTGAAAATAAACAAGTAATTTGCTGATACTAGTAATTTGGATTTAGTGCATAAACTGTATCTGTTTTCAAAATTTTATATAGTTATGTATAAATACTCATTTATAATCTAATAATTGTGTTTTAATAATTTCAGGTCAAAATCTTTCCTGGAGACAGTAGATTCGAAACATCACTTCAAGAAAGCTCTTGGCCAGTATGGAATGAAGATTTTAAATTTCAACTAAAACAAAAAGATGTTAAGAAGTCGACAGAAAAATCTGACCTTCAAAGCTTACTTGCCGGCCATTTTTTGTCGCTTACAATTTATGCTTTATTAGAGCCTCAGAAGCCAGAAATAGATAAACGCAAAAACAGTAGAATCGAGACCGCAAAAAATAAAGCGGTCGATCAAGATGAGCCGAAATCAAAAACTAGATTTTTCGAAAAAACTTTTAGTAGTTTTAAATCGACGAAAGCAGAGGCAATGGCAAACAAGACTATTTTGGAGAAACGAAGAACAGTAGGGGCAGCGACTTGGAACTTTGATTCTAAATTATTTCAGAATGATCTGAAAAATGGTTTGACTGGGACTCCTGACATTTGGCGGCCAATTAACGCTATAACAAGTGGAATAGCTGTGTCTTCACACGTAAGTATATCAAATTAACATCTACGCACGCGATTCTTGTACTCTTTTACTAAGATGTATTACATTTTACATTGTTTATGGTATAGGCAGACGGGTCACCTGATGGTAAGTGACTACTGTCGCTCGAAATTGTCGCCCTTTGAGTCCTCCACCTCAGAAATAGGGGGAGGTGTGTTTTGGGCTGGCGTAACCTCACTCACTCAGTGAAGCTCCGATTCCAGTCGAGCCGGCCCATTTTTGTTGAAGCATGCCTCTCCTGCTGTAATCCTTTCTAATATTATGAGAAAGTGAGTTTGTCATACACGTTGTCAAGTGCTCAGACAAGGGACATAGTGTATCTTTAGTCTTGAAAAAAGTGTTCCCGAGGGATAGTGAATCCGTATTTTAATCTACGAATCTAATGTAATACTATAACAAAGTAGTTGGATATTTGAAGCAATCGAAAAGTGACAGTTGCAGTTAATAAATGTAGGTATTTAATTTCATAAACCACTAGCTGACCCCGCAAACGTTGTTTTGCCATATTGATTATTTAAAAAAAAATTAGGTGTATTAAAAATAGATGTTGGCCGATTCTCAGACCTACCCGATATGCATACAAAATTTCACGAAAATCGGTCGAGCCGTTTCGGAGGAGTTCAACTTCTAACACCGTGACACGAGAATTTTATAAATTAGATTTAAAACTTCAGTTTTTAACACTTCCACAAATTGCGTGACATGACATGATGTTTGACATACTGAAGCCTTGTCATGGCGGCTAGTCTGTATTGTTCTATCTTCATCGCCTGTCACAAGGATGTAACTCATTATGAATTAAAAAAATATTGCAGTATTAAGCTTTTGCTGTTAACTTGCCGTAAAAATGTATGAGTGACATGACTTTTAGTGATTTTAATAATTTACGCGTTTAAATTTTAAATATCAAATTGAAATACGTTATAATAATATAATTATTATCAACGAAGGCACGGGCGGGCGGTGTATCTTTCAACGGTGTTGTGGCAAAATCTATGTACCAGTACATTTAGTAATACCACTGTTGCTCTCTTGAAAACTACTATTTGATTACTTGCAATATAATATGATATTCATAACCAACCTTATAATATTTGTAGAGATAAAGCAAAAGGTGATATAACAAGTTGTGTTTTATTAAATTTATATCTGTGTTTGTATTATAACAATATATAATATAAATAAACAAAAACAAAGAAGAAACCTTACTGATGTTTTAAGAAGCGACCAAGACTACTATTTTATTAAATGGACATAATAAACATTCCAGAAGACAAGTTATGATGAAAATTTCATAATTTAAAATTATTTATCTGCTCGCGGCTTTTGTTAGCGTCAACCAATGACTTAAATAGATGAGGGATAGCTGTATCCCTCGATAATAGTTAATTTTATATCATGGAATAAGGTACCCTGTCACCTATCCTGTACCCCTACGTGTAAACAAAGTGATGATGATCACTCGGATACGACAAATTCAAATTAACGTTTATAATATCATGGTTATTATGTTAACTTTATAATATTATGTAAACCTAATTTGTGTCAGTTTTTTTTTCTTTTTTTAAAAATGTCACTATTGATTAATTCTCTCATACAGGTTGGAGAAGCGATGGTGTTACATAATGTGTAAGGGTTAATAATGACGTACATATAACGTAATTTTATAATCTAAAAAACCTTGTGCTGTATACAGCGTATATATACAACGTATAAAAATTTTCAGGTTCGTGGGAGTAGGTTAAAATATTCTTTTTTGTATTTTTTTTTAAATTTGAGCGATGATGGCAAGATCGCTGCCAGAATGGTACTTTCTTCATTGACAAATAATAAAACGTCATTATTATTTTTTTCAAGTTTGTGAATGGTTCACCAGCTCCTGGACTATAAATTATATTATGAAGTGCTTTAAATCCGTTCTCTGGACAGATGCTTACGATTTGAACGATAAGCAATCAGTCATACCAGTCGCAAAGGAAAGCGCTCGCAACACACAGGGAAAAAGGAAAGTATGATTACATACACTAACTCATGTCGCTATTTGAATTTGAGACACGACCACGTAAAGTGACCATTTCAGTTCTTTCTAGGAGAGTTGTACAAAACAAATCAAGGGTTATGTAATCTCGAGGGACAGGCTACGTGTTGTGTGAGTAAATCTAATAAAAGGATATGTTTCTTCTCTTTCAGTTTGCTAGTGATTTTCATTAAATGACTCGTGCTTTAAATATGTGTAGAACGCAATAATCGTGTGAAAATCTTAATACCACGCTGAGAGCTACAATAGAATAGTTATGACCTCGACCGATCCCATTTGAGGAACGACTGTATGTACCTCTACTCACATTTTTAATGCGATGATGTAAGGTTATAACTACGAGTACGTTGCGGCTATCGTCTTTTAACGCACAAAAATGCGTTAAATCGTTGCAAACGTATTAAATTACTGATGAATCGATTTCGCTTATTGTTTACAATGTTAAACACAAGTAGTTCAATTGTACCTAAAGTACTGAAATATTTAGTCGGAATATTTATGCAATGTCTGCGCATCTACAACGCCTACCCAAAGACGCAATTAAAAAGTTTAAAAGACAACTTGTTCAGATAGTTGTTTGTTGTTGACAGACGTTTCTACTCTATTAACGAATATTTAAATTACAAATTCAAATAATATTATTGAGTTATTAATTGGTCTGATGATTGATATATCGTAATAAAGGTATATTTAATTGGTAATTTAAGTTACGTAATTTGTAATTAGTTAGTAATTTTGTATTTTATTTGTGACTGATGTAATGTAAATTATTAGTGATTTACACGCCATGACTTTAAATAACACATTCAAGCAAAAATAATTGAATTTAAATAGAATTAACCTTTTAACCTCCCAGCTTTAGTTAGATTGACAATTGGCGTGCCCCCAACGCCCAGCTCATAAATCCAAAAATAAATACCTACCTACGATAAAGAGGGTTGTGCAGTTGTGCATTACGATAATATCGATAAATACCTAATATTGCTATTTGTATTTGCTGTTATTAAAAATGAATCATAAGCAATAGTTTATGATTAAATATTTTTTACGATTTACTACCTACACGTACCAAATTATAAGCCACTTAAGAATCAGTTAAAAAGACCAGAGTATTTATTTTTAGTGGTCTTAGCCAAGCGTACTTCTTTGCAAAAGTATATCGGCCAAGTAGACCTTATTAGGTATAACAAGTCCAATAAAATAAATAATCAAGTAATCAATCAATAATAATGATTAAAACTATTAAAATTAAAACACAAAAGCCTCGGTTATGTCGTCACAGGCGGTCATGTTTATCCGACTCGGGCGATGGCTATAGTGGCGTAAAATGATTTAAATAACATGGTCTAGGGATGGGAATTTGCATCTATAGTCGTCCTTATATCAATAATTAAATAGCTTATTTCTTAAGGAATTTAATTTACACAGTACAACGTACACAACACGTTATTAAATAACAATTACATTTAGTTTTTGCTAATAACTCAGTATTTAATGCAATATTTTTAGTTGGGCATATTCCTTAGCTTAAAAATTCTAACGTATATGTCTCGTCACTACTGTTGGATAAATACGACACGGGCTTTACAAGTCAATACACTTTCGCATAGCTAATATTAGTAAATTTACTATTTATGAACAGTAATTTTCTACGTGTTACTTGTTATTAAAAGTCTGCATATATGACGTAATACAAGGTTGGATAGACAATCTATTCGAGAAATTACTATTAAAAAAAACAAAGGGATTTAAGTCGCATATATACGATTCAGGCGGAATGAGCCCGAAAATTTTTGACGAATAAGTTCGATTTGGGCGGTTAAAGGTTAAAAACGTAGGTATCTGGGGACATGGCAGTGTCCCCGCCAAGTCATCCTTTTCTTGAAGCAGTTCAGGCCATTTTCAACCCCCTATAACTTCGTTCTGGATAAAACTAGAAGCCTGAATTTTCAGTAACCAAAAAGGCTTGTATACACACGGTATATTTCAAATTTGAATTGAATTTGAATTAGTAGTTTAAGAATTATAGCTAGTCAAAATTTCTTAATTTTGTCACTGATAATCATCAGAACTCTAAGGCACTTCTAGGTGACAAAGGAGCTTCAAATTTAGAATACATTTAGTGTTTAGTGTAAAAATCAAGGAAAAACTAAAATATTTTGTAATTTCGGTCCAGTTTTCGAGATACATAGAACTGCATAAATGACTTTCTAATCCCATATAAATGTATAGGATTACAAGTTACATTTGCAGTTAATGAATCAGTGTACGTGTATATGTATAATATAATGGAATAATAAGTGTAGATAGGAACCTAGATAACTTGTAAAATGGTCAACGGAATGAAAAAGCAAGAATGGGACATGTCTTACTTATGAAGTTGTACCAAAATCCCGCAACGTATTAAGTAGACTAAATTGCCCAAAATTGCCATGAAAGAAAGAACAATAATAATCATAACCGCGGCCGTCGGAGGTGGCATGCCCGCGCCGCGGCTTCCACGCTTCTCGTCTGTCACAGAAAGGCGGCTTCTTTCTTCCAGGCAACGTTTGAGTCTTACTGCGATATCGCAGATCACAACAACATATAGTGACCATATCAATATTAAAAATATTTTATGTTTTAAATAAAATAGAGTGACTTGGCCATCGCATGAAAACATAACGTATCTCACAAGTAATACATATTATATTAAATAAGATTGTTTAGTGTGATTGCCAAGTCCATCTATTTTATTTAAAACATAAAAAATAATAATATGGATATGGTCACTTTATGATGTTGTTAGGTTAGCTAATTACGTAATAACTTAAGACAGAAGGTCCCTTAAGTTGGGACTTAATAAAGTAACCGACTTGGTATTACATGGATCTCACAACTTTTTACGGTAGAAGAGCTGAGTTGCGAGACTTGTTTTTTTAGAAGTTTTGTTTTTGATGGCCTTAGTTATATAGGTAAGTATATGGTATAGATAGTTCAACTCAGAAACGTTCGCGCGGCCCTATGTGTGGGTAAACCTTGTACATATACAGTGACTTTGTGTGCGTGACAAGAGCTACAGTCGTACAAATACAAATATAATTATTTACGGGTTATATACGGTTTCTAAAAAAAAAAGAGATTTCGTAATGTAATGTTTATTTATTGAACATTATTCTGAATCGCTACTTGAAAAAGGTTAAGGAAAGGTTACTAATGTCAGCCAGAAAGTTACAGGAACCCTGCGGGTGTTATACCGACCAAAGAATTTTTACCTTCCGAGATTAAAGCGATGTTGGTACAAACTTTATTTTTTCCCATTATAGGTTATGGTGATGTGTGCTACTACGACCTGAATGCAGATCTCCTCAACAAATACGACCGTCTTCTTAATAACTGCATTCGATTCATTTTTAATCTTCGTAAATATGATCATATTTCGTCCTTTCGTCTTAAATTAAATTGGCTCCCAATTCGTCAGCGTCGTCACCTGCGGGCACTAACGACTCTCTACACTATTCTCAACTCTCCTAACTCGCCTTTGTAGGCGAGTTAGGAGGATGTCAAGTATGTACTTGACATCCTCCTTCCAGTTCTTGTGCTCCAATCATAACAGAACCCTTCGCTCTACAAATAATCTTCTACTCTTATGCCCTGCCCACACTTTTGCGTGTGTTCATTCTTCCTTCCTCACTCAATCTGTACTTCTATGGAATGCTCTTCCCCAGGATATCAGAATGGCGACCAGTCGTAATTCGTTTAGGGCGAAGGTGCGAGCTCTCCTTGACCGGAATGTAGCGGAATCATCATGATTCTTTATATATTATGGTATATATGTATGTGTATATATATAACACAATATATATGAATATGAATGTATGTATTCTTGTATGTAGACGTTGGTATTTATATATTATTTCATTGCTTTTTGCTCAGTATTGCTATCATTACTTCTTTTATGTCCACTTTATAATTCTCAACCAAAGGGTAGTGCACGTCCACACTCATTTCCACACCACCCTAAGGTAGACTGGTAGAGAATGCCTATGGCATTAAGTCCGCCATTGTACTTATGTGCATAAAGTTGATAAATAAATAAATAAATAAATAAAATAAAATAAATAAAAATCAAATGATGAATTTTCGGATTCGCTGCTCTCACCAAGGTTAATTATGAATTCTGACTCCATGTCAAAATGTCTATAGTATTCTTCTTCTTTCTTTTGTACATGTCGACAAGTATTACCCCACATCCCTTCATCAATTTGACTTAAACGTTCATTTATGAGTTTACATTATGCGAAGCAATATAATTCTTTAAATTTCCCCACACATTTTCTATGGGGTTTAGTTCAGGATGATATGGTGGCAGTCGAAGAATTTTTATGCCATATGGCTGAAGTATGTCGTCAATATTGTAACAGATATATTTTTCTTTATTTTTTTTAATCAAATCATACAGTTCAATTTTTTTCATATCTTGATTAAAAGCTATATTTTTTTCTGTCAGCCATCTCTGCATATCTATTTTTTTGGAATTAGAATTTGGGGCTCTGTCATTTTGAACGTTATGGTATGAGGCATTATCAAGCACAACCACAGAGTTAGGTGGAAGATTCGGTACTAGACGTTCTTTTAGCCACTTTTCATAGTTTTCTGCGTTCATGTTAGAGTGGTAATCACCAGAAACACTATTTGCTTTGTATGTCAATAGTGCGTTAGGTACGAAACCTTGTTCTGAACCAGCATGCACGATGATAATTCTTTGTCCTTTCGACAGGTTTCTCTTTAAAGGTGGTCCATCTTTATAACCCCATCCTTTGTTTTGCACATGATTGGTTAAGATGTAGCTCTCATCTGTATATACGATACACCGATTTTCTTGACGGTATCTGAGTAAATTTTTTAGGTAGGAAAATCGTAGTTTTTGGATGTCATGCCGCTCTATAATAACACGTCTGTTATCCACAGTTTTTCGCCATTTGTATCCCAACTTTAACAAAGCTGTACGCAGAGTCGAAATACTTCCATCATAGTTAAGCTTATCTTGAAATATTCTTTTCAACTTTAGCAAGGTAGGTAACTCGCGATGTTCTAAATGGTAATTTTGAATAGTGGAACGTATAACATCAACGTTAAAGTTGTCTAATTCTAACTTTTTTAAACGTTTTTTACGGTCTTTATGCGGAGATTTAAATTTAGAGTCAGATTCTTTTCCTACAGCCAATATATTGGTAATTGTTCTCTCTGATACCCCCTGCCATTGCTGTTCTTTTCCGTACGCTATTTAAATGTTCACAAATTTCGATATTAAAATTCGACTTGCACTGCAAACTGGATCACTTACTAGTTCCAATATATCTCTCGCATCTATTTTCAGAAATTCGTATACCTTAGCAATGGTTTCTCGAGTCTAAAACAATAATACGTAAACGTTAACAAGGATATATTTTTTCGTATATAGAATCATAATAAATATGAATTACATCTAAATTTAAAAAATATTTACCTGACTCCTTAAACATTTTCTCCGTGAAGAACTAGACATTTTCGTAAACGACTGTACCCTTAAGAAAAAGCGATAAGAACACGTCTTGCTCGGACGACGACTGCCGCGTCACTGCCACACGAATGAAAGTTGTACATTTACAAGCCCACGCACACATAGGGCCGCGCGCACAACTGAGTTGAACTATCTATAGCTACCTTTTGCTAGTACATCACTAGTGTCTGTTCGAGGACGTTGACATGATATATTTATTATATTATAGTTTTTTACGCCTTCTACATTTAGACTTTATTTTTAGTTTTACCCGATAATGCGCAACGTTAAATATGAGGTTAATGCTTCTCAGCAAAACGAATACTCTTGCAGACCAAATTCGTTGCTATATTACTGATCAATTAATTTATACAGTCCACATATCATACATATATGTACACATACATATTGTATATGTATTTAATTAGCTGTGTCTCTGTATTACAATTACTTTACCTGTAAGCAAATCAATAATAAAAACTCAGACGATCAATGTGCAATAATAATTTTTCAAATGAACATTTTCTACATAACGTAAACTTCTGAATTTTTAACTGTGTTGCGTTTACATACATACAATTAACGGATACAATATAATTTAAACATTGAACGTTTATTTGTAAACTATATTTTGATGGAGAAGCTAGTTTACTACACGTAACGTTACTTAAGAACAATCTAGAACATTTTCAGTTAGCGACATCCGTTGGTTGGTAGGTACTTCTGTTAATTATCTTGTTCGTCACACCCACTGCCGTACAAAAACGCTTGTTAAAATTTTTCTAATTAGTAAGTATTAATGTTAATCAGAAAATGTTTATTGAACATTAATTAACAGCAGTATTATTGTTATTATTTGTACTGTTATTCATTCTTAAACTTACATTATTATAAATTTTGGTGACAACATGTTGAATCTGTTAGGTAGAAGTCGTCCAGGTCTTAAATAGCTGCTGTATCTTTCTCGTCGCATATTTCCATTGTCTTAATCCTTAATATCGATCTATATTAGTCAATAGTAATGTTAGTAAGATAGGCAAGACTAATGGAAGCATATTCCCGAGTAGATTATACAATATGTATTTATTTCTTTTTTCTTTTAAGCCTGAAATACGTTACGGGATCCAGTAATAACTAAGTTGACAAAGCTTCATTACTATCACCTGAATGGTATGGAAGCCTATAGAATACGAACGAACGAAAATAAATATTAATGTTTTATATGGAACTACTTAAAAGTATCCTAAGCCGTAAGGAAAACTAATTTTTATGCAAAGGATCCAGAACCCCACAAAGACACAAACATACATATAAATATAGCTTAATAAATACATGATCAATAAATATTGAAGAAAAGTTACACCACACATTATATATTAAAAAGTAATAAGAGATTCTTAAATCAAATTATTGGTATTGACATTAGCATTTTCATATAGTAAAATATGAAATTAATTACAACGTACAGCTTTTGACTACTTGATGCTGCATTATCTGAAGTAAAAGTCCACCAAAACTTCATCATTTTAATCAGTGAAAGTTGGTGAGAACGTTTTGTTAAGTAGAAATGAGATGATAGTCTCCTCTCTCTCTCTCCTTCTGATCTTTATGAAATTTTAGCCAAGAACTTTATTTCGATTACAACAGCTATCAAAAGACAAAAACCCACTCAAAATTTGTCCATTCTTTTGAGGCCATTGAAAGACAAACACATAGAGAAGCAGATACACACACTTATAGTAATTCTCTACGTAGGTTTCTTGTATATGACGTAAGTTTCTTAATACATAAGTTACGGGTAAGATGTTTATAATAAGACTTTCTGGCGCTGTTTTTCAAGCTTTAGTATGACATTGATTGTTAAGACTGGATACTATTATTGTGTATATCTATTTCAAATCCGTGAAATCAACTAAAGTAAAATTACTTTCATGATCTAAGTTCTCCTATTTAATAAAATGTCTCATTCACTGTCTAATCAATACTGTCTAAGCAGTCATGTAATTCGGTTATCGATATTCTAGTACTTTTAAATCGTGTTTTACTCACTTGAAATGCAATCAACTGTGGTAATAGGGGATGCCCTACCAGTTTTGGACCCAACGGAGGCCTGTTCCAAAGAGTGAAGCGTCGTGAAACGTCTGTGTCAGACGTCACACTCTGTTTTTTACTTATATTTAACATACATAACGTATATGCATATAATAATATTATAAACCCAAAACTATTTAATTAGCTACTGACTGTTGTATAAAGGAATTATATTAATCAACAGTTATCCAACGTATAAGAGGGGCAATGACTTATTTATGATTTACTTACTAGTAGTGGATTATTTTACGCTCACTAATATCGGTGCCAATTTAAAGTAAGATTTGCATGACTTAGCCAAACTTTAAGAATGTATCGCAAGAATATATTTACTCCCTTAGTCGGCTCTTACGACAGCCACGGGATGAATAGGGGTGGTGACCCTTCGTATTCTTAATCCGTCACTCCACGGACAACAGCACTGCAAAGAGAAGGAAAACTTGAACCAAACTCTATACCACCAGGCCAGGCCACATGGCCAGGGTGGTACGGTAGGCCTTTATAAAGCCTTTATAAAGAGAAGCCTATGACTAGCAGTGGACTACTAAATGCTTAAGGATGATAATTATTGTGGATGTAAATAGATTAAATCCAGTAGTTCTAAAAATGTATAAAAAAATATGACTCACAAGCTTGATTTTTAATATGACTAAATAATGTGTAAGTGTTTGTGTAAGGTTACTCTATTTGTTTTCTCCAGTGCTTCTTCTCATATGTACATGTTTTATGCCCACAGAGAGAGAACAAAAAGGGCCAATTGGAAGTAACTCTTCTGTATACAGCAAGCGAAGACGGACTCGACGATATTGTGCAGCTCACTGTCAACAGGCTACGATGTAGTGTACAGACTATGCAGCAGCAAGAACAGTATAATGGTAACTTGAAGTTAATCTTTTAACATTTAAACTATTTATTTTATTGAATGATGACTAGTGCAATCATGACACTGTTGCACAACAGCAGTGTCTGCTGTTGTGCAATAATATTTATATATTTACAAAAAAAGGATGTTAGAAAGCATACCCACCATTAACTAAAAATAATATATTCTGAAATATTTCTTAAGACAGTTTAGTGATATAAATGCAAGAAGTAGCGTGTCCATATTTTTTTCTTTCACGGGGTACAGATAAACAAATGGCAAAAGCTGTTATTAAACAGGCAAGTGGTCACGTTGAAAGATGAGAATTTGAGATTTCTTATTGACGGTAAAGACTAATCAATAGTATTTTATGGCAAGGACGCTGGGGCCATATTAGAACATTTAAACATAACGGTAACTAAACGTAGAGGAGTTGTACTATTTTTAAAACACCGGGATTAGTCCTTTGACAACATATCATTATAATTTAAAATCTTATGCTTTTGTTTTACTTCCATTATGCTTTTAACAGTGCTATTGCTGATTGAAGAATAGATCAGTTACCTTGTAAATTGTGACGGACACCACCCCTATTCATCCACGGGATGATTAGGGTGGGTCAGTCTGCATTCTTAATCCGTCACCACATAGACTTGCCACACCACACATGCACTTACTACTACTAAAACTGTCAACTTAACAAACCGAACTAAAACTTTTCTATCATTCAGTAAAATGGTTCAAAACTCGTTTAGAATAGCATAAAGTCTGAAATAAGACGAAGTTTAATTAAAAAAAGAATACTAATATTAAAGAATATAATAATAGAATATAATATATTATTTTAAAGGATTTAGAAGATAAATAAGTATTTGGTAGTAATAACGTATTTTGAAGGTTATTGCTTTGAAAATAAGATTTACAGCGAAGTAACTGTTAGTTTTAACACCCATGTTTTCATTAAAATGTTATGAACGTTACATTTATTTTTTTCTGAGCTCTTCAGATATTACCTTTACATTTATATTTTTAGAACGATTTAAAAAACAAACACGTTTTTTTCTTTAATAAAAAAAACAGACAGATTCACCTTGAAACTTTGTTGTTCCTCGTTTTAAACTTTGATCAAATCACTGAGCTCGAAGCTTCGGATTAATCTGAAGAACTAAGACAACCACAAAACTTAGAGAACAATGAGAATTTAGGGTTAGGATTAAAATACTTTTAGTTCACTTTAACACCTTTCTCCTTAAAGAAATAGTAAACTAAATAACGAGATTAATGGTTATTCACTTTTAGAGTCTTTCATAACAATCATTGTCACAGAGTTGTGGTTTGATAAACCTTAATTGAAAAATATTTTTCCGTGAAACCAAAGGTTTAAAAGTTTTCAAATGAGTTTCGTAAATATATATACTTAATCGATTCATAACAGGAGCCAGCCTAGCGATACCCCAGCGCGTAACAAAACTTCATTCATGTTATTATCTATAGACGTTCGAGTCGGGTGACGGCACGCAATGCTGTTTGCTTATTAAAGAGTAGAGAGTTACGACGAATGCGTCTTGAATCACAACACAAACATTGAAGACATTACTTAAACATTTGTAGAAGGTTCAAAGTTCACGGATTCTGTAGTCTGTTTTATTATCTATGACAGCTCAGTTTTGGCACATTATTGTTTACTAGGCAACCGTCTTTTGGGCTCTTTTCAAAGAACCATCGTAAATATACTAACATGTGCAATATCTATTGCTTTCTGTACATTTTAGTTACACAGGTTATGATCGTTTCCTTTGTATGTAGGCAAGTCAAATTAAAAACAGTAAAGATGTTTATAGGTCTTTATATACCTAATGGAGGTCTACCTTGTAATGACCTGCAAACGTGCTTCCTATTCCAAACGGAACAATAACCGTTAATTCGGTTGACACCAAAACATTTAGGCTACGTAATGATAATTACACATACTTTGTTAGATAATATTATATGTTCATTTCACGTCTGTATATTGTTAGCCTAATATGCCGTAAAATGTTGTTTCTTATGAGGAAATTATTTATGTATGTACTGACAGGCGTGCATACGCTTATCATTTTAGCGATGACTCAAAAGTAGTTCTTGTCGCACGTGTAACAATAAAATTACATATTATTGTCTTCTTCATTACAATTTCGATGTACGAATATTATTTTCATTCGATATATGAAATTTTTAAATCAAATGTATCGTTGTTATTCTTTTTTATAATTCAAGGTCTTCCTGTCTGCCAAAACTTTAATTAAATAAATGGCTCTTTACTAATTACTATACTGATAAGTAAGTAAGTCATTTTTATCAAGGCCCGTATGTGGGAAAATAAATTTTTTGAGGTAGACGAATACCTAAATAAAATTAGAATATTACAGAAATTTGGTCTAGATGTAGGTACATGTACATTAAACAAAAAGTGACGAGAACATGAAAATTTACGTACCAGACAGTGAATCTTATCACAAATGAAAGCTTGTATCTGAATGATTAATTGTGATGAATTAAAAATTTTAAGAGCTACAATTCGAACCCATATGACATTCAAGTCTTCAACAAAAAAGCGACCTGAAAGTCCAGCAACGCAGTCATAGACTTAAGTGGTTTTAATGGGCGTCAGTCATCAGTTACCATCAAGTGACCTTAGCCCCCTATGTCATTAAATGTATAATAAGTATGAGTATTACTTGTTCGGAAAAGGCAAGAAAATAGTAACATAGTAAAATATTAGATACGGTATACCTGGGCCTCAATTCTGCTATTTTAATATTGTATCAATAATAATAATAATAATAATATGATTTATTTCTCAATATGGCCCAAACATACATAAACAGCGTTACAAACACGATATTGACAGTATTTACGATAAACTCTGGTACCCAGACTAAGATTCAACTTGTGTTTAGGGTACCAACGACGTCGCGCACGCTATAAACATACGTCGCTAATACTTGTTAGACAAACACAGCGCTAATCTAGAAACAAACTACAAAACTAATAGAGAAATAAGAAAAATATATAAATGGAAGAATAAACAAACAAATAAGTAAAATAACATCAACAGCTACAAATCAATAAACTGTCGATGGAATGTCGTCGGAATAGTTTTGCACTTTTCTTCTGCTACTGACTATGTAAGGTCCGTGTAGTGACGGATTAAGAATACGGAATGTCACTACCCCAATTCATCCCGTGGGTGTCGTATGAGCCGACTAAGGGCGCAAAACAACGCAGGGCACCAGCACTGCAAAAAGAAGGAAAACTTGCCACAAACCCTATATCAACCCGTCTGGCCAGCGTGGTATAGTAGGCCAAAACCTCCTTTCTAAGGAGAGGCCTATGTCCAGTAGTGGACTATTAAAGGCTGTTGATGTGTGATGTGATGTAAGACCAATGGCTTTCTTTTCTCGATGTCTTGGATGACTTGTCACTGATACAAATGTCGTCGATGTCTTTCGTAAACGGTACATAAAATAACATAAAATAAAATATTTAATTTTCATGATATGGCAATGTTGTTGTTATCACAATTGATGACTTATATTATCGACAGTCTATTGACACTGTGAATTTATGCTAGTAGAATACCGATATTTAGACCGATGTCAGCAGCATCTCAATAGCGTGTCAATGGCGTGTCAGTGGCTTGGCGTTAATATAAAATAGCAGAATTGAGGCCCTGATTCACTGATGACAAGCTGACAGAAGTCAATTGTTCTCAGTCTTAAAACTACAAATGCTTTAAGCAACTGTAAGATATCTTCATTATCAACATAGTTAAGTATATAGTAAAGTAATAAAAAGGAGTAAAGATAAATAATTATAGATAAGCCAAGTCGTTAAATTAGTTTGCCACAGATAAGAAAATTGTAGGTAAGTGTGAAAATCTTAACACACAATATTATTTCATTCGATTTATACATTAGGGATGCCCAAGTACCGAATGCGGTAATATCGAGTTGCAATATCCACCCTTTACTATGCCGCATAAATGTATGGTTTAAAATGTGTTTACGATTTATGTTTTAAAAATAACAAGTAAAAATAAATATATTTAGTGAAAAGGGTAAAAATCTGCAGAAGCGCAAATAAATTAATTTTTATAACCACTGTTGATTTAATCTACGAGTGTCTTGTAAAAGCGTAATGCCTTAATATCGAATTAAATTTTGATACATCGTATAGCACGATATATAATTACGCATCGTATTGGACATCCATGTGTATGATCTACTTTAAAATAGTTCAAGGTATTTTTAATTTACACGTGAACAAATATGGATATCAAATAAAGATCTCATTTAGGAGAAAAGAGATAATACTTTTGTATTATCTCTTTTGAGATTGTATGGAACGTACAGTATACAGGTCTGGGTGCACAGTAGTGCCCTCGCCAAGACGAGCCAAGCGAAGCGCAAGAGCACTACCTACCTTTTCTTCGGGTGCTTCTTCGGTTTTTTAAGCCTCAACTTGGGTTTGGATTATACTTGCTTTGACATACTAACTATATATTATATTATTTGATTAAGATTTGAAATCGGAAAATAAATAGTCGATTAGGTATGCCACACTATACCCGACAACAATAAGTAGGTAAAGAGATAGTTTATATCCAGTAAAAGTGTTGCAATTTTCTGTTCTCAAATTGTAATCTATCCACTCCATGTTTCACAAATCTTACTCTCGCCATATAAATTTTAGTGAATAAATAAATAAAAATAAATAAGTAAAATCTTAAAATTTTGGTTTCAAACAGCTGACTATTGGCTACAGGTACGGAAGCAAGACGGACCACGGACACTGGATATTTAATTTAGGTACTTTAGGTAATACGCAACATTTATAATCGCTATATTGTCCTTTACATCAATATTAACAGTACCTACTTATGTGCACGCGGGACGGCGAATAAAAACCGACTTCTTACGGTTACGCTGGTATTCATTAGAAAATATAAATAAAATAAATGAATGTAAAATACTTTTTTTCTAAAGCCCGCTTTAGAAAAAAGTATTTTACGGGCGTGCGTAAATATAAATTCTGACAGACTTAGATAAGTCTGGGTATCGTATAGCATTAGCTAATTGGATTGATTGAAAGATAAAGAAATGTAAGTATGCGAGACCGGAGAGGCTTAGAATTGGATTTTGGAGACGAAAATTGAAAAGAGGTGGTTTTATTGACAAAACTCGTATATAACGCAAACGTTAGCTTGAAGGCCAGCAGGGGTTTGACGTGTAGACCAAACTATCTTGGTATCGATGACATGCTGAATAAAGAGCCTATGTAAACGAAAGCGGCGAAACGCTTATATGAAAGGTTGAATGATAAAAAAGGAAGCTCTCGAGGTATGTAAGGATAAAAGTAAGTGTCGGGCTAACGACTAATGTGTTTAGTTGCTACCTCATTATGTGAATCGCACAACGTTTCTATAAGTTTTGCGAAATATATTCAATTCCTCTCATATCTACTTTTTAGTCTGTATTAAATAATGACTTGAGGAGTGGAGGACTTAAAAGCTATTTTTTTCATTCAAATGGATTTCTTTTAAATTCAAAATTAATGAAGCCCTCATGAGGAGGAGTACTTAGTTTAGTTTTGTATTTGTTAAATATGAGAAGTAAACAACGTATGGCAATCGATAATATTACAGCCTCTAACTATATTTTGCCCCCTTTGCCAAAATGAACTGATACCTCAGACCACCATAGCCAAATTACTTTAACAAACATTTAGTTTTTACTATTGATACAAAATGCTTACTAATTTAAACGTTGACTTTGAGTAAACTTGACTTCAATTTTTCTTCATAATCTAACAAAATAAATACACATAGTCAATTTTAAACAAGTTAGTATACGTGAGACAACTTATACAGTATCATGAAAGTTTCAAATAAGAAGTTGGGTTAATTAAAAGGGTCGATTTTAAGGCCTCATCGACCCCCAAATTCAGAATCCCTGCTCTAGACAAAGCCTTGTCTGGCCTACGCCTAAAAGTTTCAAACTATAATTATGAATTCTACGTGTTATCAATGCGATACGAGCAGGTCATTGCATAACTACACCAGAATACTCGTAGCATGTATGCTTAAAGAACAATGGCGGGTCTCCAAACAAATACATATTTGGAATCAAATTGCACCTTGTAGTAAAAAAAATATTAAAAAATTCGGCTACATTTTTAGAACCTATGTGTAAAACAATTGTTGTTTGGGAGAGGCTAGGAAAAAAGATATTAGCATTTGATTTTTTTAGTTACGCACCGTAATTTTTTTATAACATAGCTGCATAATGTTTCTTTTATGTCATCAATTTGTCTATGTTTATCAACTTTTCAAATTGTTTTTTGTATTGTTTTACATAATCATTTGATAATTATAACTTTATGTGTGCCTTTTTAAAAAAAAAGAATGATTATAGTCCACTAGCTGTAGAACTTTCGTAGGTTTTATTTTTATGTCACTTTTAATGTATCTGATATATATATATATATAAGAGATTTCCACGTATATAGTCACTAATCACGATATCTCTGGAACCATTAGAGATAAAGACTTGAAATTTGGTAGGAATATTCTTTTCACCGAGTAGAGGTCAGCTAAGAAAGGATTTTAAGAAATTAAAAAAAAAAAATGTAAATAGCAAAACAACGTTTGCAGGGCCAGCTAGTGTATATATAATATTCAATAAGTATATTCCCTTTCCTTAATTTATTACCTATTTCAACATGTAATTAATTTTAAATTCTAAACCTTAGTTTTTATATATAAACACAGAGCGCAAACGTCTGTCAAGAGTTGTCAAAAAACCTTTGCTTTTTTTCAGCTTGCAGTTGCCACTTCTTTTTTTCTATCTTATATGCCACTACAGGATTTTCAAATACGTAAATAATGCGTTTAGTAATGCACCACAAACTACATTCTTTTTTTTATTCAGCACTTAAAATTATAAAACTATTATCTGATTACCTTATTAAGACACTTTATTGGACAGTATTTCCACAACTTGAAAAAAATGTCTGTATCATGGTACCACTAAACTCATAAAGATAACTAAACTAGTAAAATACGCTTATAATTTTTTTTTTCTTTTCCTCAGATTTTACAGACTAAGACTAGACTATTTACTAGAATTAGTTTACTATGAATGACATTTTAAAATGCTCAAATTATACTCAACTACGAATTCGCCATTGCTCTTTGAATCATTATAACTTTTGATACAACCATATGATTACATGATTACATTAGAATGTTTAAAATATAGTTATGCTTACGATTTTCAAAATATTTTTTCTGTATTTTCAGCACCCCTGTATCTGAAAGCCACCATATTGGAAGCGAATAAAGCCGAGTGCTATTGGAAAAGCGATAGATTTGCGCCAACTATATCTGCAAGATGGGAACCAAAGTCTTCTACAGTGAAATTGTCAGTCTACAAAGTCAATTTGAATAAAGTCAGTATTTATATAACCCTCGGATGTAAGACGAAAATGGCGAAAAAGGAAAACTTGGGAAAAGCGATCATAGACGAGAAATCTACAGCAGCTGATAGTTGGAAACAGTGTCTTTCAGAGCCCGGTGTACCTAAAACCTTTTGGGTAGATTTTGAATAACGACTTCAGTATTGTTAAGAGCAACTATGACGAACTTAGTTTTATAAGAAATGCAAACGGACGGGGAATGAGCACGTTGTGAATATTTAAATAATAATTAAATGTTTATTATTATATTGTGTAAATTAAACAAATGTTACAAAGATATTATTTAAGCCAGGCAAAATTTTATATCACAATTTTTTAATTAAAAACGCTTACTGTTAATTAAATGTTCATTATTTTGTATGTTTTTTTCACAAAGATGATGGTGTGACGTTTTGCATATACATCCCATACCTTAGTTCGTTTATATGCTGAGATGTACTGCTAAGCCACTTAAACAGAAGGACCAACGTTATTATGTTGGTGTGTGTGCAGACAGACCGAGTTTAGCAGCCAACAATTGGACTCTATTTATTCGACGCTTCCATAGCTGTGACAATCTATTGAGACATATTAATAATTTGGGAGGCCGACATGTATGTTTTATGTTAAAAATGTCGTCTATATTCTGCTCAGTACATTCTGCGAAGTATTCCATAGGTTTTGTTGAAGGCTAAACTAGCATGGAGTCTTAGGCCCGTATTTTTAAAGACGCTGATTGTCTGAAACTAGTGCAGATCAAAACTTAACCGATTATAGAATGCGTTTTAAGCTTTACTCAGTTGAAACTACTTTCAAGTATTAATTTATGATTATTTATAAGATTTAAACTTATAGTCTGTTCTCAATTACGTTGCCGCATGATCGACATTATTATCTCGTATTACGCAGCTAATTATTAAGAAAAAACATTTACCAACATAATTTCTGTGAATTTGTATACAGTATACTGTTTGCTAGTATGTAACAAGCTTGTTCTTCTAAAATTTAATATAAAATATAATAAAATAGAAATGACTAGTTACCAGCTATAACGTTCACGTTATTTGTCATCACTTGTCATGTTCAATTGTCAAACAAATGTTTTATATTCCTAAAATTTATATAACTACTAGAATAATATTACACTCTTAACACAAACCAAAAGGTTGTGGTGATTTAAATTTAAACAAGTATTGTGTGTGAAATGTGAATTTCAATGAATTTAATATCAATTAAGGTCAATTAAAGTGAATTGATTATGTATGACAAGTAATTAAAAAAAGTAAGTAAGCGTAAGCAAAATAAAGTAAAGTAAATCTTTTGTATTTATTCAAAAAGAAATCATCGTAAAACACATCAATTGCCCCTAAAATGCCCTGGTAATCACCGCTTGAGACTAGTTTCAGCTTATCTCACGTAAACAAAGATCGCACGGATGGCGTAGTGGTTTAAGCGGTCGCCATGCGGCTCACTACTACGCTGAGTGTTGTGGGTCCGATGTGGGGACATGGGACGACACTGTGTAATCCAAAAATTGTTTCATGTATGTTTGTACAGTCCCCCGCGACACATGATATATTCCTAATGCGGGAGTTGTCTTTAAATAAAAATAAAACAAGGGAAACAACAGTCAAAATCTATACCTGAAAAATATTTCGACATAGACCTCGTTCTAAAATAAGTTATCACTCACTTGAGTAAGGATCGGTGAATCTCGTTTTCAGACTATGTTTACGACTGAGACACCTTTAAAAATACGGGACTAAGACGGCTCCTGAAATTACCCCAATATATTTTAGAAGAAGATACAAAAGCTTTGAGGCAAGTACATCGGGAAAGAAAGTGTAATAAAATTGTTGTTCATACCTCACATTGTTAATGCACATCCACCAGGTTAAGTGGTGGTAATGATGTTCATGTTCCTGGTGTTCTAGAATCTAACTTTAACATTTTTTTTATGCTTACACAAACATTGCCATGTGTTGTAGTTAGTTAACAAATTAAGTAACAACAAATTATTATTAATTAGTTACCTAATCTGTTTCAGAGGCTTAGGCCTGTTTGTCTATTGGTTAGTGACCCTGACTGTTAAGCCAGAGATCGTGGGTTTGATTCCCACCCAGGACAATATTGTGTGATGAGCATGATCATTTTTCCGTGTCTGGGTTTAATTTATCTAAAATATTTATTTATTTAGAAATATTCAAGTATGTTTCAAGACCAGAATAACCATAACTTAAACAACAGATGACGTCAATCCAGTCAAAATGATCGAAATCGTGGAAACCGAATAGGTAAGCACCATGGGTAACTATGAGAAAAAATCCTTTTTGACTTTGTATGTAAATATAAGATAAATCTTGATCTCGATTCGAAAGAAGAGCAGCTTCATGAATCCTTAGCTTTGTTCACTGAATTATTAGTACGTACTTAGTGATCTAAACGTTCTCCTTAAAAGGGATGTTGATTGTCTAATACAGAAAATTTGTTAGGTACATTAACACAAGCAATTACATCTAGGTTTCAATCGAGAATATTCCATGTCAAATCTAGATCAAGTAGAATAGTAAAGTTCCCAAAGGCAGATCCTAAAGAGAATCGTAACCAAATAACTTTGTGTTGTCCTTGTGGTATTATTCGAGAAACTAGTCTAACATTCCTATCTATTCTTGAGTTAAACTTAGATATG
Organism: Arctia plantaginis; assembly: GCA_902825455.1. Taxonomy (NCBI): domain Eukaryota; kingdom Metazoa; phylum Arthropoda; class Insecta; order Lepidoptera; family Erebidae; genus Arctia; species Arctia plantaginis. Next base: position 11,345,593 of record CADEBD010000314.1, on the reverse strand, counting down.
CAATAAGTTTTCAAAGACGGAAAGTTCTGACCCAAGATTATTATGCTAGATCTTAAACAAGCTGCTCAGTTCAATGCGCAATATTGCCGCATAAACAGATTCACAAACAGGATTTACGTTCTTAGCTTTTATTATTTAATATCAAATTATAAGTGCCCTAATTCTATTTGCAACTGTTTTCAAGTGTGCGTTTCGATTGCATTCAGCAACTACTTGAGTCAGAGATCTAATTCTTTTTGTCAATTGAAGACTAAATTTGTCAAAATTGTCGAAAAAAACAATCGATAGAGATTATAAGTTATAAATCAATATTTTACGAAATATTCACCTTGGAAGCTATGGCCGCGCAATGGTCCACTTGTTGTTTCTTTTTTGTTGATTATTTCTTTAAAAATTAAGACGTATACAGTTAAACTGTTACAAGAAGAAAGGTCTTAATTTGTTAAAACTAATGAGAGAAATAAATACAACCAAAGTTTAGTTAAACAGAGAAAATCAAAACGTTACTTTGTAGCCTGATATATCATACTCATTATCTATAAGTGCTAGGATTTGACGTGAACATCCATTTATTCGACATATTAACCTCATGAGAATGACATATCTTTTTTCAGAACAGTTTTCAACAGCTTTTAATAGCCCACTACTGAACATAGCTCTCTTCTTAGATAGGAGGCTTTAGCCTACCATGCCACGCTGGCCAGACGGGTTGATATAGGTTTTGTGTCAAGTTTTCCTTCTCTTTGCAGTGCTATTGCCTTGCGTAGTTTGCTCCCTTACTCGGCTCTTACGACACCCAAGAGATGAATAAGGGTGGTCACACTCCGTATTCTTAATCGTTCACCACACAGCTCATTTCAGCGCGTTCAATCTCAAAAATAATCTTATGTCATACAATGTTCATAATTCGATTTAATTAGGGAATACCTTTTAAGTTGAGACTACAAGGAAAAGATCTAGACAGTCCACCAATATACTTAGTAATAACTACCCATAGTTAATGTCAACGATCTCTCTTGAAATATTTTACTTATCGTGCACATAACGTTACGTGCGATTTGAAAGTTTTTGTTTAATAAGTGGCACTTGGAGATCTGCTTCTGATAGTTATTATAAGCCGTAGGAGTAAGCAGATTTGCTGGTTAATATTATTACCACCCTCAAAATAAAATAAATAATAATATTTGCTTTTGAAATGTCTATTAATTGAATGTATGATTAAATACTTGCGTTATATTCTTGATTCATACTTTGGAAAGCACTGGCCTAGACTCAAGGAACATGATGTCTTTATATTACTCTACAAACGTAGAATTCAATTCAATCTTTTCAATGCGGTGTTCGATTTATTGTTTTCAATAGTTGTACTCCATGGTTTGGTATTAAGCGAGAGCTACGTGAATAGAACTAAGACCTATATTATAATAGCATTCAATCTCTTTTGTTTTAACTTTCATAATTGTTACGTAAAATGAAGTGAAACCAGAAAACAAGACCAAAAATTTTGATGTGAGTACAATTAGGCGAACCTTGAAACTGAACTTGTGAAGTTCAAAGTTCATTGTTTAAGAATAATGTTAGTTTAGAAAAATAAGTTAGTTTTTTCTCAAAATTATTTTATATTTAAAAGGATGACTTCAATAGACAAATAATTATATTTTGATAATTTTCTGTAAATTGATTTTAGAAATTTCGACATTGTACCTAACTCATGTATTTTTAACGACATTTTTATTCGTCCTTGTAAAGTTTTAAGAAATGTTGTTACGTGTTACCAAGGAATGTACAGGTCTTATTATATGTGTTTTAAGTAGCAATGCGTTGCGTTTGTCTACTGAACAAGATAGGTATCGACCTAAAAAAAAGATCCTTCAATGAATCCTTCAAATAATGTCGTTTACCAGTTCACCAAGTTGTGTACCCGTCCGATATATGCAATACTGGTTAATTCAGTGCTAATTTACGTAGCTTCATAGCCTTGTCTAAATGTACCCTTATACCAAATATTTTCACGGCTCTCAAACTGTTTTAAATCCACCAGAAATAGGAAAAAAACATTGAAAGGAAAAGGCGCAAAAGAGCAATTACAATAAATAATGTTAAAAAAGGAAGCAAGCTTCTGAAAGCATCTAGGCATGTTAATATACCGTCTCTAGGCACCGGACTTTTCCAGCCGGTCATCGTCGAGTGGGCAGGGCGGCAGCACGGGACCCTTTCCTTCCGGCTGACGCAAGTCCTTTCTGAGTACGGGTGCATCTGGAAGTACCTGCACTCGGTCGCTAGGAGGGAATTGAGTCCCGCCTGTCACCACTGCGAGGGCAGGGAGGACTCGGCTCAGCACACGCATCTAATTTGCCCGGCTTGGGCGCCTCAGCGCTGGGTCCTCATTGCAGTTATCGGAGGGATCTCTCGCTACCGGCCGTCATACGCTCCATGGCCGGTAGTGACAGATGTTTCACCGCGGTCGCATCCTTCTTCGAAGACGTCATCTCGCAGAAGGATTAGAGACGGAGAGGGCCCAGTAGGACAACCTCCACTCGGACCCAATCCGACGTCGGCGAACCGGGCGGCGTAGGCGCCTCATGCCGCCCTCAGTGTGGCCGCGGGTGGAAGGGACGGGTTTCAGCACGTAAAGAAAAAAAAAGGCACTTTTCATTTTTATCTATATGCGCGGTTTTTATGTTTAAGTAAAAAAAAAAAAACTTTGGATTTAATATATTCATCATTATCATCAACAGCCTCTAATAGTCCACTTCTGGACATAGGCCTCTCCTAGTTTTTTGGCCTACTAAGCCACGGTTACAGGCGGGTTTGTTTCATGTGTGTTTTACAGTGCTGTTGTCCTGCGTAGCTTGCATCCTTAGTCGGCTCTTACGACACCCACGGTATGAATAGGGGTGGTGACACTCCATATTCTTAATCCGTCACCACACGTATCCGTAACCTATTAGTCCTTTCTAATTTGAAAAACAGTATTCTGTTTCTTACTTATCAGTACTCCACCAGTAAAGTGTTAACATAACACGCCAAAAATGTTAACTTAATGGAACTAATAGCAATCTGACTATGGTTGATGTATTGTGACAGAATAGTGGAGGTAATTCACAAGTGGGCCATTAATCAGAAGAGTAATTACTTATACAAATTATACATAGTAAAATCGGCTAATGGCGCACCTGTGATCTACTGGTCCTTCGCAAGTAGGGCTGCCGTCTATATCGTGTATGTGTTTAGTTAAACAAATTCAGATGTACATAATTTGTGACAAATCGTACCATTTTCTTATGAACATTAGTGATTTGTTTCCGTTTGTAAAGCTGATAATAATTCTACTGACAGGATGAAGTAAAGTGTGCTAGTACTTACCACTAATCTACATAAATTTTATGCGAAAATATGTGATGTTTTTATGTAAAATAAGGTTTAAATTTATGACCTGTTTCTGTGAGTGTCTTACTAGGAAAAAAAACAACAATCTTTTCTCACTCTCTGGATTGGTTTATGATGAATGAGGATCCAACAAGATTGGAGTTTTTAACATTCGGAACTTGGATACTGTTTTTTTTTATGTTAGAGGGGGTAGACGAGACTGTGGAGGCATTTGAGATTTTGATCTGTCCTAAGTAGTATGTTCTGTACGAGGAACTCACAACAGCGTTCGGAATTTACAGTCCGATCCCAAACTAGGCAGAGCCTGTAGTAGGTATGCTAACTTTTTTAGAATACTTGTAAAAGTATGTGCTAATCATATAACTTTTTGGTCTTGGGTCGTAATCCAACCCACAAGTGGCTCAACAGTCAGATCACAAGAGCCAAATCAAATAAGTATGGAGAAGTGTTATAAATATTAATGGATATGTTTTATTAGACATAAAACGTAAGATATACCGATTCATTTATCAGTGTAATGTAATCTCTACACCGTGCAATATATCGACGATTATGTATGGCATAAGTATTGTAAAAAACCGGCGTTTTAGGCAACATCGAGTTATATATACCGTTGGCATTGGTATAATGAGCTCTTTCAAATGGTCCTGGTTGCTGCTTGATCTCACGACTTTTATAGTCATAAGTAAAGTGATTTTGAAGATTTTCGTGTTTTTTTGTGGTGCATTTTATCATTAAAACACGAAATTTAATTAAAATATTACCTTATGTTACTTGGCCTTGCTTGCTCTGAAGTAACTTTAAATGTTTTTTTTTACCAAGCTTTAATATTACTCACTATTTTTGTAATTGATACATTATACCCAACTCGGCATATGCATCAATGGAGTTAAAACATTTAATCTGGTTTTGTTAAGTTGGAAATTTAGTTTGTGGCTTAAATAATAGTTAAGTGTTTTATTAAAGGAATTAAACGTACTCTCAATTTATTTATAAGTTTTAATTTTAAGGAACCTTTGTGGAAGAGAAATAAACTTTATTATTATTATTCTCTTTATTAAATTATATATACATATTAATTACATTTTTAAATATATTACAAAAGAAATAAAAATACATTTAAAAATATAAAAAATAGTAGACCACCGACATCGGGTACAGGTACCAAGACACCAGTGGTTAGGACTGCAAAGATAGGAACCTCCTCACTATACGAGCCGTGTCAAGGAGGACTGCCTTCTGTATCAGACCCTTGATCCAGCCGTCCAACGTGAGCCTCTTAAGGTGTTGGTCGAGGCTCTTGGCAATCAATCCGTGAGCAGATACGACTATCGGAACAATTATCGCTGAATCGACATTCCACATATCGACAATCTCGTGAGATAAATCCAAATATTTTATTTGTTTTTCTTTTTCAACTTTCACGAGATTCTCGTCATGAGGAACGGCGATATCAACAATCATTGCGCGGCGCTCTAATCGATCTATCACTACAATATCAGGCTTATTAGCAACAATAGTCCTGTCTGTGATAATAGATCAATCCCAATACAACGTGGCCCGGCCATTCTCGAGAACTGGGTCGGGCACATACCTGTAGTATGGCACCTCTAGATTCACAAGATGGTATTTAAGGGCAAGCTGTTGGTGTACAATCCTGGCTACTTGGTTGTGCCTATGCAAATATTCACCGTTAGCAAGACGAGAACAACCAGAAATGATATGCCTGATTGATTCCCCAGGACGGTGGCATGCCCGACAAATGTCAACCGTACCATCTTTCAGGATATATTTCCGATAGTTATTCGTCATGATAACTTCGTCCATAATCGCACAAACAAAACCTTCAGTTTCTCCGAAGAGATCACCATACCGTAGCCAAGTCGTAGATGCTTTAAAGTCTATATTGGACCCGTTTAGGGCCCGATAAAACCGACCATGGAGCTCTTTGCCCTTCCATACTTCCCTACGATCATTAGTACTAAATACTACAGGTTTGCGCCAATTCTCTTTAGCCAGAGCGAGCGGGGTGAATCCGATATCCACTGCAACTACATTGCGATGCATTCCCACATCGGTATGTAGAAAATATTCTCTGAGATTGCATATCTCCCGATTGTGTAGGGTCTTGATATTTAATAATCCGCGACCCCCTAGCTTTCGCGGGATATACAATCTCATAACCGATGAACGTGGATGGTGCATTCGAAATGCAGTCAGCAATGTACGGACTCTCCTATCAAGGGCATCTAGTTCGGTCTGAGTCCATTTAAGTATACCAAAGGAATACATCAGAATCGGCATGACCCAACCATTGCAGGCTCGCACCTTGTTGCCCCCTGATAAAAGACTTTTAAGTACTTTTTTCAAGCGGCCAAAAAAGCGTTCCTGCAACGTTTGTTTCATGTCAGATTCTGGTATGCCTAACGACTGTGATATACCCAAATACTTGTAAGTCTCAGTGGCAGACAGAGATCTGAGTTTTGTTAAATCGGAAAGCTCTATTCCTTCAGATTCTACTATCTCACCCTTCTTTACATACATGACTGCACACTTGTCTACACCAAATTCCATTTTGATAGAATTACTAAAGTTTTCCGTCACCTTTAGTAACGCTGACAATTGTAATTTGGTGGGGGCTAGTAGTTTCAAATCATCCATATAAAGAAGGTGAGATATAACTTGATCATCTTTCTGCAACCTATAGCCTAGCCCTGAACCCTCTAATAAAGTGCTAAGAGGGTTCAAAGCCAGGCAAAACCACAAGGGACTCAGACTATCACCTTGAAATATACCCCGCTCAATCTTTATTGGTGCATCAATTACCGTCGTCTGCCGACATCCTGGATAACGAAGCGCTGTTCTCCATTGCCCCATACATGACTTTAAGAAAGTGCACAGAGTTGTATCAATTTTATACAACTCCAGCACCCTCAAAAGCCATGTATGTGGAACCGAGTCATAAGCCTTCTTATAGTCTATCCAACATGTCGCCAAACTCTTACGATTACGACGCACCTGTTGGCTAATGGCCCTGTCTATAATAAGGAGGTCTTTAGTGCCACGGCTCCCACTTCTACATCCATTCTGAGAAACTGACATAATCGAATTATTATTAATGTGTAAAGTAATTTTGAGTCTCAGAATAGATGTTAGAAGTTTGTACATGGTTGGTAAACATGTAATAGGTCTAAAATTTTTGGGATCCATGACACTACCAGACTTATAGAGTAAGTGGGTTATACCAGTGGTTAAAAATTGGGGTAATGAACCCGAATCCAAAGCTGCCTGGAATTGAGATGCCAAACACGCATGTGAGCTTCGGAACCACTTAAGCCAAAAGTTGTGCAGTCCGTCTAAACCAGGTGATTTCCAATTCGGTAATGAACGAACTGCACAGCTTACATCATCTTTATCAATTATAACTGGTTCCATAGGTGTTATAGACTCACATGAGCGTCTGACATCCCGCAACCAATCACCTTCTATATGAGTGACAGGCACCGACCAGATGTTCCGCCAAAAAGTATGTGTGACATTTTCATCTGGCAAATGCCCATGACTCACACATGGATCCGGTTCCTCCCATTTCCGGTACACCCACTTCTCATTTCTTTGGAACATTCGATTCTGATTATACCGATCTATTCGTTTTTTGTACCGTCTTAACCTATTTGCCCATGCATAAATTTTCTGCTTTAGAAAGTCTATGCGCTCTGTGACACATGACATGTACTGTTGAGGACCAATGGTAGTCCCCAAGAATGCCTGTTTCACAAAGCGCATCACTCTCGGCCGCGTATTCCCTGATCGAAAACTAATTAGCTTACCAATAAGCACCCTGGTCTCTGCAATACGACGTTCAATTCTACACTGCCAAGCTGGTACAGTTGATTTAGGTCGAGTAGTAATGACATTTCCAACTATATTAACACCAGCTACTCGACAAACTGCAACAGCCGCACAATACAGAATAGAATGTGTATCACCAAGATCTTCGCTATTGTCTAAATAATCAGGCAATAACGAATCCAGGGCACCCACAAGCGCTAAATTTCGTTTATGAATGGGCAAACGGGACAATCGGGGTCTATTATTCCAATTCACATACCGGTACTCTAGAATCGCATCCTCCAAAGCGCTCCTTATCCTATCTTTGTATTGGGTACTTACAGATATAACTTCACCCTCCACTAATTCATCAACATCATTGGTATGTGATACTAACTGAGGTGTGCTATTAGCTACCAAATCCACAGTGTGTGACGAAGAAGGGATAATCAAGCTATTCCGTAAGTCAGAGCGTATCCTCTCAAGTACTGCATCATCCAGCAGGTGACAGCGCTGTATAGCTCGTACTTGATCCGACAATCGTTGTGCTGATACGTTGACAGCAGGTTCAAGCTCCTGAAACAAAGAGACTAGTCGAACACGGTACGCAGTAAGGTTTGTTCCCATCTCTGTGGCCCGATAATATGCCCGCATGACATTCTCATTGATAGAATTTGTCCACTTCATGCGGCGCACATTACCACCGGTAGCGGGGACCCTATTCGAGGTCAGTGGTCCTCGGGATCCTAAGCAGATCGGTGGCCGGCCTCTCCCCTGCCGACGTACAGGTCTTGGCGACGTCGGCGGAGAGAAAAACTCGTCACTTGAAGTTGAGCTCGACGCCTCAGCCACGGCCGGAACTTCTGTTGTGGTTTCCGTGGACGGCAAGACGGAGCGAAGCGACGAGTCCGGGGATGTTAATTGTGCTTTCGACCTAGCTCTTGTTATCATTGTACAGTCTTTCTTGGGTGGAAAAACACTTTCATGTATTTTGACATGACGTTAGACGTCATGTCTCACTTTACTTTATTTATTTTTGGTTTATCTCGTTTAAGCATTTTTTATGATATTTTTAAATAAAGCGTCCATTTTATTGTTCTTTAATTTGTTTAGCTTATTTTACGATATTGTAAATTGTTGTAAAATCTGTTTGTTTCGAAAATATGTAAAAGAAATGTCGACTGCTTTCAGTGTTGCTAGTTAATTTTTATTATTATTATTAAGCCACTTGGCCCTCATTATTGAAGTGATCTCTGTATAACTGTTTTCCAGGTTCAGGTAACTGAAAAAGTTACAAACAAGTGTTTACCTCTTTCTGGTCATGATTAGATTTATATTTAAATCATTTTACTCGAAAGCAATTTAACAATTTACTTGAAAATAGTAAAATTATATTATGAATATGTATTAACTATTTAAATCAATACAAATATTAAACACAAATGGATTTTCGTCGAATTAAGTCGGTTACTAATTCACGTAAATTTCATAGAGAGCTCTACACTTTAAAAGTGATGACGTTTTTTAAATTTTAATTGTCTCCCCTGAACATTTTGCCAACTGACGGTTAATACATTGTCTTTTCATCATCGATATGTCTTTTGTGTCTATATAACGCTTTGTACCTATAGAGTGACATAGTTTAGTCCTTCATATCATGCTATGTCTGATTAGACGGTACCCGTAAGCCGGTCCTGTGGTTGAAGAGGCAACTGAATCAAAAACATCAACTGCCCAATATACGGAGTCTAAAATGAATAACATAACCTATTTGGTTTTAAATTTACGAAATGTACAAAAGCAAAAGAAAAAAGGAAACTTGTTCTAAAACACCACACACCACCACACTTTTTTGCCAGTGTTGTCCTAAGTATCCGAGTGACAAACCATGAAGTGTACTACATTTATAGATTCAATTAACTTTTTAGTGGAAACACCATACATAGTGGAAACAACAGGATTTTTAGTGGGAACACCACACACTCCTAGTAGGTATGTGATGTTTCCGCTAAAAATCCTGTATCCCAAGGAGTTCCTATCCGGAGTTACTAAGAGATTTTCTACCCCGTCACCAAAAAAAGATTCAAATTATTGTAATAATGTTAATATAACACTAAAAAAAGATAATTTATTTACTGATATTTTTGTTTCAATATTTTTGATTTTAAATCTAAGACCTTTTTTTTTTCTTTTTTTTTCGTGTGGAAACCCCCTCGGGCCGTCACCCCACCGGGGTTTACGGCGGGGTGGTGTGTCGGAATCGGACCGACTAATAGCACACGGTGTGCCACTCTGCGCCTGTAATAGGAGGGATCCGGGAACTGCTGTTATTAGGACCTCCGGACCCCTCTTAGCGCCTGCCCGCAACGATGCGGGCACCACCTTCGGTTACATTCTCTGTTTAGGCGACGTCCGGCACACGCGGACGTCGAATCCTCGCGGTTGGCCGTTATGGCAGGTGGAGGGGAAAACCCGTCCCGTCCACCCGCGGCCACACTCAGGGCGGCATGAGGCGGTGATAAGCGCGCCTCCGCCGCCCGGTTCGCCGGCGACGGATTGGGTCCGAGTGGAGGCTGTCCTCCCGGGCCGACTCCGCCGCCTCCTTCTGCGAGATGACGTCTTCGCAGAAGAATGCGACTGCGGTAAAACATCAGCCGGGCAAATTGCCAGCGTGTGCTGAGCCGAGTCCTCACTGCAATCGCAGTGGTGACAGGCGGGACTCAATTCCTTCCTAGCGACCGAGTGCAGGTACTTCCCGAAGCAGCCATGCCGAAAAGGACCTGCGTCAGCCGGAAGGAAAGGGTCCCGTGCTGCCGCCCTGCCCACTCGACGATGACCGGCTGGAGCGCCTCCACGGCGGCAAAGCCAGCACGTGGAGCCTCCAGCCGGGACGACCAACGAGCCATCGTGGCTCGGCGAGCGGCCTCACGCCACTCGCTTATCTCTTCGGGCGGGGGCCGACTGCCACTATCCGCCCGGAAACCAGCCGTCCGCCGATATACTTCGGCGAGCACTTCCGCCTCCAAGTCCCACGGGGGAGTACCGGCCAACGCGCACACCGCTTCCGCCGAAACGGTGCGGTAACCGCGTATGGTTCTAACCGCCAATATCCTCTGAGGTCGCCAAAGGCTTGCCCTATTCTGAGCGGTCAGAGCCGCCACCCACACCGGTGCACCATACAGTGCCATTGACCGGACAACCCCCGTGTACAGCCGTCTCGTTGCGACGCTGGGTCCACCCAGATTGCGACGCCCTATATACGCCAAACGCCTATCGGCTTCCTCCCGCTGCCGAGCTAAGCTCAATCAAGCGCAGCGGGTAGCGGCCATTCGGATCGTACGGGGATACCGCACCATTTCGTCGCCACCTCCGGCACGTTTCCCGGCTTTTGATATCCTGGCAGATATGGATGAGAGAATGTATGACCGGACTCGCGCGATCCACCGGGGTGAGAGCGGGGAAGACCAGGATGAGCTCAAAATGCGGCGGAATGCTCACCGACAGGCACTGGTGCTGTGGCGCGCGCGGTTAGAACAGCCGCGATACGCGCGCCAACACGCTGTCGGTGCCGTTTTGCCTAACCTCGAAAGGTTATTGGTCATGGTTTAAATTTTAATTCCTGGAGGCTCAGATTTAATATTAAGTATAACCCTGAGCAAAGCACATGTGTTACGCCACCTGTAGGTATTTATATGTTATAAATTCTCAGCTAACGCCTTTTATATCACAGGAAAAGGATAACTCTTGTTTCTTAAGAACCCTCGCGACCTTAAATTCATTCTAGAAACACTATGGAAACTTTTTATAATCATATTGGTTCCAGAATGTCAACATGTATTCACTATAGTTTTACTCTGGTTTCAGTATGAATTCACTATGAAAACAATATGATTTCAATATGTAATCACTCCAGAAACACTCTGTTTTCAAAATCTATTCACCATGGTTTCAACATACACCCACTTTGGATACATTTTGGTATCAGGATGGATCCATTTTAATTAAAGTCTGGAAACGCTCTGGAATCAGCATGGTAACAGAATGAAACAATTCCCTCTCTGTTTCCAGAGCGTATCCATAATGACTCTAAGGTCACGAGGGAAATCGATTAATTGCCACCATTACTAATAAACTTCCGCACCCTTTAAGTTGCTGTTAAGGAATAATTTATTTAGAGGCTACTAGATCTCTGTCTGTTTCTTTATCTTTGTCTCATCTGAAAGACTTTATTCTCAGAATTTATATAAAGTATCAACAAAAATAACAAAAACGTCTATAGACACTTAAGAAGGCCTTAAGCAATATTCGCACCAAATGAATAAAGTTGAAACGGATTACTTAAAGCATATGTGACTGTATCTAGATGACATACGAGTCTAGATGTGAAGTTAGTGTTTGGGATATTCACAGTGGGATAGATTGTCTTACATTTTCTTTTTGTACTTCAAAAATAAATAAATCTATGCTTAGAAACTTCGCTAAGACTTAAGAATATTTTAAGTAGGTACACAAGTAGAATGGTAATGTGTGTTAGTTCAGAAACTTCAAATGCGTTTAAGCCGTAATTTAATACTTTGTCCTACCTATTCAATCCGTTTCTATACGCAATACGAAAATACGGTAACGGCATCCTTGATATCTGCCCGGAGATTTTCCTGTACGACTTTGTAGTAACTAACCTAATAACAGCAAATTTTGTGGGTTTACCGACAAAGTTTAATTTTATTGATTCTTCGTTAGCGTTAGAGAATTATTTGTGAAAACCTAGAAAATCGTTTTAAGAAAGTATTTTTTTTAATGTCTTACATTTGCCATTATTATAGAGAAATCAATGTTGTAATTGTATATTGTATGTATTCAGGTTGAGGTAGTTTAAAAGCATTGTTGTGATAACGGTAGTAGGTAATTTTAATTACTGCATAATTTTAAGTTTATTTTATTTGTTTAATAAGTAAAATCGAGTAAAAAGCTCTTAACTGCACATTGCTTTTAAGAAAACATTATATGTATCGTATTTCAGCTCGTCAAAAAGAATAAGGCGAGTTATACATGTGTGCTATAAGAAATCAAGTATGATAAATTAAAGGTGTTGCTCAAGTTTTTGCTTCTAAATTACATGTCAACTTGTCTACCGCCGCGACTTGAATTTTTGTTATCTAATATTTTATCCAGTAGTTTAAAATATTTACCTTTAATTGACTTAGTACTTCTATGGTTATGTGTATTCTACTACTAAAAGTTTTTAGCTTATGCAATAAGTAAATACGGGCTACATTATTTGTTCCGTGTTGATTTTAGTAGATTAGTAACCAATTTTGTGACCGTCGTCATACTCATTACCTTATGATTAATTAGTGTTTGGTATGGAAGGCCCATAGACAGTAATTTCACTACCAGTATCATAATCTTTGAATCCAATGGGCAGTAATACACTATATAATAAATATATCTGAAATAGCTACCCACGTTATAATAAAAAATAAATAAAGATAACTTCCGCATTAGGAATACATATATCCTGTGTCGCGGGGGACCTTACAAACATACATGAAACGGACTCAAAGAACACCTAGACTCAGAACAACAATTTGTGGATGTCCCATGTGGGAATCGAACCCACAACACTTAGCGCAGTAGGAAGTGGCTAGGTGATGCAGTCACCTAGCCACTTCCTACTGCGCTAAGCGCTAAACCACTACGCTATCCGTGCAGTCGTCATTAACTATATGAACGGTTACGTAAAATTTGAACCCGAACTCAACGTTTTTGACAAACCATTATAATTTAGAATAAAGTAGTAATTGGTTAACACAGGTGTTGCTCTCGCCCGGATGGCCTCCTTGGCCGGAGACGACGGGGAGCACGAGGAGGATGATGTTCCGCCCGTCCGGGATTCGGAGGTAGGGGCGGCTGTTCTACGGATTCGTTCCAAGAACACCGCCCCTGGGCCAGACGGGGTACCGGCCCGAGTGCTGGCCCTAGCCCTCAACCACATGGCAGACCGCCTCGGGGAGGTGTTCGACGCTAGCTTGGCGCCGGGACGTTTCCCTGAGTGCTGGAAGAGCGGGAAGCTGGTCCTATTAAGAAAGCCGGGACGGCCTGCCGATTCGGTCGCGGCCTACAGGCCCATCGTGCTGCTGGACGAGGCGGCTCTCCAGCCGGTCATCGCCGAGTGGGCAGGGCGGCAGCACTTGACCCTTACCTTCCGGCTGACGCAGGTGCTTTCCGGGCACGGTTGCTTCGGAAAGTACCTGCACTCGGTCGCTAGGAGGGAACTGAGTCCCGCCTGCCACCACTGCGACTGCAGTGAGGACTCGGCCCGCCCAGACGCTGGCGGTCTGCCCCGCATGGGCGACGCAGCGCCGGGCCCTCACTGCAGTCATCGGAGTGGATCTCTCGCTACCGGCCGTGTGGTTTTAGTCGGTCCGAGTCCGACACACCACCCCGCCGCAAACCCCGGTGGGGTGACGGTCCGAGGGGATTTCCACACGTAAAAAAAAAAAAGGTGTTGCTCTCGCCCGACCGATCAAATAAAAGAATATTTGTTTATATAACAAACTAATGTTTGCCTTTAACTTTTATACTAGCTTATCTTCAGGCAAGTTGAGTTTATATTAGTAAAAAAAAAACAATCTATCTGCCTATTTAATTATTAATATGCTGTTCATATCCATAATGCGCAGAAAAGAAAAGAAAATCTTCTTCAGATATTTTAACAAGTCGTACTTTACAGCTAGAAGGCGCCGGCATTTCCTAAGACTCACTCTGGGAAGAAACACCGAAAAAAACCACAGAGGTGTCTTTTTTATCTATAATATATATGTGGGCGTGGATAAGACTTTAAAAATTTTTGTTTTTATAATTATGTACGTGATTTTATTAGAAATATTTGTAATATTTATTCATAAGGTTTAAATTATTCAAATTATTGTGTAATGTTTTGAATAAAGTCTATTAGAATTATTTTGATTTATTCAGTTAGTTTTATGTGTTAAATAAAACTTGATTTCGATTGAAATGTGATTGCAGCGCCATCCGCTGGCGGTTTGTAAAATAATATTGTTTGTTCCATACATACTTATGTTATATATAAATGTAAAAGTGAGTTTGTTTGTATATTACGCATTAAAGTCTACGCCACTGAACCAATTTAAAAAATTATTTTAAAAAGGGAAGCTACACTATCAGCAAGTAACATACATAGGATACATTTTACCGCGATAATCGACATAATATATGTACACGCAGGCGGGCGCAGCCGCGGACAAAAGCTTGTTTTAAATAAAATAGTATAACATTTTAATAGATTAGGTCTTTTGAACTTATGTTAAATTGATTAAAATGTTCATTTTGAATTTTGAGCTATATTTAAGAATTATTTTGTAATAATATAATTTATTTTTGTATAAAAAAGACTGTATTTGCTATAACTGTTGTAGATATAATAAATAGATAGAGAAGGTCATAGCGAAACGACTCAATAGGCTAGCGACTTTCTAGGGGAGGACCTGCTGCATTGGCCCTTGGCCCGTACTGAAATCTGGACCAATCGTAGCGCCGAACGCGCTCGCTTTCGAAAGCGAGTTGATGTGAAATAAACCTGCATTAGGGCCTCTGAAATCATATAGTCCGGCCCTCCTCAGAGTAGGCCTGCGCCTGAGACTGGCCGTCGCAACCTAGGGATGGTTTTTAGTATCATTACATTCTCATAGGCCCTGTGTCCCCAAGCTGGAGATCCGAAGGGATTTTAGACCCCGTCAGCAAAAAAAGACTATCGATCGTACAAGATTAAACAAGTAATCTTAAGTGTGTGTTTAATTTATATGGCCTCCAAAAGTGGTAACTCTATTTAACGGCCGACATTTACTAGAAAATTTACTAATAAGTGAAAGTAAGTTTCTACATACTTTCAACTACTTAAACATAAAGTTTGTTTAGATTTTTATCGGTTTTGTATGTCTGATGTTCTAAAAAAATACTTAGCTTTGACTCTTAAAGAAAAATGATTTTCAAAATCGGAATTCAAAGGAAGTAATTAACAACTTATTTCCAAGATATTTATGAAAAAGAAGGAAAAATTTTTACATACCCACGAGCTCATTAGTTAAAAATTAATTTGTATAGAATCAAACCGTAACGTATTGACTATATATTATTATTTTTAATAAAGTTAATAAGGAAATATTGAAAGCGGAGAGTAAATTCAGCGAGCAAGACAGCAACCAATGATAATAATGACTTAAGAGCCATTGTTATTATTATTAATTTCGTTAATTACTCTCAAATGTATTGTAATAATATTAGAAATATTTGGCTTTGTGTATAGGACCTTTTTTACTGGATGAAAGGTATTCTATGTCCTCTGTCGGTTAAGTAGTTAAGGCGTAAAAGTGTAACAGATGAATAAAGAAATGTAATACATTTATAAAGTTAGTAAAGAGCAGAATATAAAATTCTGCAAAGAATCTATTTATTTTAAAAACTCTATATCAGCATAGCTACTGTTAAACTTGGCTATTAATGGTCACAGTAATAAAATATAGGGCGTATTTCTGAACTAAGCCATTATATTTTATGGTTGAATTTTATAATCCAGCCTACTTGCCCAGTGTAGGCAAACTTAGGAACTGTTGTTGTAGATATTATATTCTTACAAGTCAGTCGTTAGTTGTATAATCTTTTGTAGTTTTCAGGGCTTCAAAATAGTATACTACTCTCAAAGGTGATTCTTGAGGTACAACAGCAGAGTGGGACTGATTATACTAAAATACGTGTTAATACTTTTTTAATCATTAATAAATCTGGTTTATATTTCACACATATCGAACGCACCAAACGTGTTCACGACCTTACGATATCGAACTAACATAATGTTGCTTTGTCAGTAAACGACTCTTTGCGGGCTACTTAAATAAATACTAAGTCAAGTAAGTAATGTTGTAAACCGTAAGACACTAAACGTTAATCAGGTTTTTGCATTAGTAGAGATAAACATTATTTGGGAATGTTTTAGCTAAACCTAATAAGTAATTAGGCGTAATTTATCTATAATATGTATGTATTTAGAAATATACAAGTATGTTTATTAGCAGACTAGTTACCATAGTACAGGATCTGCCTAGTTGGTGTGGGAGATGTGTAAATTTATAACTATTACCTATTATATTTCTATGTATATAAACGTGACTTTTCTGTCGAGGTATTATGCGGTAACGTCCTATTGTTGTTCATTGCGATATGTGTCGTTCTGCATGTTAAATGAGTTACAGATTAATAACATTATATAAAAAATATATTCCTTACGGGTTAACCGTGATGCACTGCCATGTGTCAAAAAAGAGAAAAATAATTTATTTTTTTGTTAACGTTAATCCTCGGTAAAATATTACTCTCGAAAACTATTAAAGGCTGTTGATGAATCACTGACAGTTCTCAGAATAGTAATTACACACCTTTTTTTTTTTTTTCCGTGCGGAAATCTCCTCGGATACCACCTATCGGTGGCATGTCGGACTCGAACCGACTAAAACGTCTCGGGTACTAATAGCCGGGGAACCAGGTATACCCTAGAAAGGAAGTCCCTGGTGCCCCGACATACCTCGGGTCATCTACAGACGAGTAGACGACCCCCCCCCCGTGTGGGAACCCCTTCTTCGGAACGGCTTCTGCTAGGGTGACAGATGGCCTCACCTGTCACCCCCAGGCCTGCGCTTATGGAGGACGGAGGTCGTTCTGCGACCTCCGGCGCCTGAGTCGCCTGCGGTACCTGGCCCGTTCCCGGGCCTGGCGGGCCGGGAGAGTCCTAAACCTCTCCCGGTCCCGCTCCGCCGTCTCCTTCGCGAGCATAACTTGCTCGCAGAAGGA
Source organism: Arctia plantaginis (assembly GCA_902825455.1). Taxonomy (NCBI): domain Eukaryota; kingdom Metazoa; phylum Arthropoda; class Insecta; order Lepidoptera; family Erebidae; genus Arctia; species Arctia plantaginis. The sequence goes on along the minus strand of CADEBD010000314.1, from coordinate 11,328,508 downwards.
GGCGGCAGAGTTCCACGCACTCTCGCTCCGCACGATAGCCGCAATCACGCTATCGAGCGAGAGAACTCCCACTCCGATGGCCGCCACGAGGTCTCGCCTCTGCTCAACCCACGCCGGGCACTCTGCCAGCGTGTGGAAAGCCGTGTCCACGGTCTGGCCATCGCAGTGGTGGCACTCAGGCGTTGGCTCCTTGCAGATCAGACACAGGTGATCCCCGAAACATCCCTTCCCAGTTATCACCTGCGTCAATCGGTATGAGAGGGTCCCGTGACGCCTCTCGAGCCAATCCTCCATAACGGGTCTTACCGCCGCGATGACGGCGTGCCCGGCGCTCGGTTGCCCGAGTCGTTCCCTCCACTCCCCTTTGATGACCTGGCGGAGTTGGGATTTCCGGTCATCGATTTCTCGAATATCGGGGCATCGACCCAACTCCCGCGCCTCCTTGCGCCACTGGTACAGAGCCGCAAGGGCTTTCGCCTCCAGGTCCCACGGTGGAGTTCCGGCCAGGAGACTCGCCGCCTCAAAGGAGATCGTGCGGTACCCCCTTATGATCCTGATGGCCAGCACTCGCTGCGGTCGTCGCAGTATCGCGACGTTGCTGGCCTTCAGGGCCCCCGCCCATACTGGGCACCCGAAAAGGGCCATGGACCGCACAACCCCCGAGTAGAGTCTCCTGCAGGAGTCATCGGGCCCCTTCATGTTGGGCAGCAGCCGCGCCAACGCACGCGCTGCCCCAACCAACTTGGGGACCAGACCTCGGAAATGATATCCGAAGTCCCATCGGCCATCGAGTACGAGCCCCAGATACCTGATCGAGGGCTCGATGCCGATGCGAGTGCCTCCTACCGTGAGGCTAGATCCCTCAGGCGGCTTCCTCCGAAGCCCGTGGAAGAACAGGGCCTCGGACTTGTGCAGAGCCACCTCGAGACCCAGCCGCCGGATACGCTCAACGACTTGGGCAACCCCGGCCGTGGCCCTCAGGGTTGCCTCGTGGAGTAATTACACACCTAGAGTTTTCTGTCTGAATATATGTAGTTAGTTTTTGTTTTGTTTGTTAATGGTTTTGTGATAAAGCCTTTGTGCGGTTTAAATTATGCGGTTAAGAATAATTATTCTGTTAGGTAAAGAAAACTTTATATACCCTTTCCAATCGTTCATTTAACTTTTGACAGCTCTAATACTCAATCATATGGTGATACCCTGACCCTTTCCGATTCGATTTCTTTTATCGATCGATTTTATTCATGAAGAAGTATTAATCGATTTAACACACTCATTTTTTTTTATCGATAATTTTATCGATTATTAAACGGCAACACCGGACGCGGCGGCGACGCGCGACGCCATTTTGTTGTCAGTGTTAATCCACATTGTCATACGTCAAATTGAGTGTTTATATTCCTCCGTATTGATTTATTTGTTAATCCTCACGTTTGGTTGAGTGGAGCGTATCGTTTTCGTCGTGAATACTTTGAAAAGGAAAGCCGTAATGGTGGGCCTCTTATACCAGTGACTCAAGTTAGAGACCGTGTTGCAGCAACATTAGGTATTAGTGCTCCAACAGTGCCAAAAATAACAAAAGAAGGCTACGGCACCAGTGGCATGGGACAGAATAAGCTATCTACACCTAAGAAAAAACGTCAGACCTGTAAAGTGACAGCAGTTGACAATTTTGACGTTGATGCTATTCGTCGTCATATATACAACTATTACCAAAGAAAAGAGATTCCAACATTAAAAAAACTAACACAATCTCTACGAAATAGTGGTTCGAAAAATCTTCTTTGGCAAAGGTATTGAAAGACATTGGATTCTTATTCCAAAAATGTGACAAACGAAAAATTTTAATGGAACGCAATGATATTGCTTTGTATCGATGCGAATTTTTTAGAGTAGCGAAAAAAATAGAAGATTGCTCGAATGTTGTTTTCATAGATGAAACTTGGCTCAATGCGAATCATACGCTGTCAAAAACTTGGACTGATAACACTGCTGGCTCCACTTCTGCAGTACCAATGAGAAAAGGCGAACGACTGATTATTTGCCATGCAGGAACAGTAAAAGGATTTGTGCCAGACGCTCTATTAGCTTTCAAATCTTAGAAAACAGGAGATTATCATGAGGAGATGAATTCGAACGTGTATGAAAAGTGGTTCAGAGAAATGCTTACATCACTCGAAGAGCCATCAATAATATTTATTGATAATGCACCCTATCACTCTCGTTAAAATCATAAAATGCCAACGCAGGTCAACAAAAAACATGAAATCATAAACTGGCTCAGTGACAATGGCGAGGAGGTAGACGAGTCCCTACTAAAAGTAGAGTTAGTAAAGATATTAAAAACAAAGAAGCTGCCAAAACCATACGTAATAGATGAAATTTCGGCAGAGCATGGGCATACCGTCCTGAGAATTCCCCCATATCACTGCCAATGTAATGCAATTGAAATGATCTGGGCACAAGTTAAAGGATATGTTGCGAGGAACAATACAACTCCTCCTTTCACCGCAAGAAAAATGCTGGATTTACTAAAAAATGCGTGTGTAAAAGTAACTCCTGAAAAGTGGGTGTGTTGTAAAAAAAACAAAAAAGGTGATTATGTCGGATTGGGATCTGGATGTTGCATTCGACAATTTATCTGTCCAAGAATTGATAATCAATATTACTGAGAACTCAAGTGATGATGATTCCTGGTCATACGAAAAAGACGATTCTTTATAATTAAAAATAGTATTACAGTACCTCTTTTGGTTGTTTTATTTTTTAATCCCTAAAGTACTATGAATTTCAACATTTTATACCTGTTCATTACGAGTAGGTACCGCAGTTCATTCACATGCTTTTTATTTGAACCAACTACAGTAAGTCTAAACGATTATTTTAGATTCATTAATTTGCAGCGAATACATTCGATCCCATTACTAGGTACGAGCACGATGGAACTGTTTTCATTACGCAAATTATTTATGCATTAAAACAGAGACATTTGGGCATTTTAATGCAAAATAATAAAGGTTTTTACGTGATTTGATATAAATCACAATAATTTTATTGTAATAAATAAAATAAAAACGATAATCGATTTATTTCAAAACCGTTTTTGACACATCTCTAAGTGGGCGTGCCCGTCCATGAAGTACAGTATTCCCTGTAGTACATTGTATCAAAAATTATTACAAAAATTTAAGTATGTGCGTGATCTGTCAAAAGTTAAATAAACGATAAAGTATATATCATTAAAAACATTTTCACGTAAATTGTTGCCAAGACGAGACTATATGGCTCGAAGTGTCAAAAAGTTATCAGATCTCATTTAGAGCCAAACTTTTGACTCTACACGTCTTAACTCTACAAGCCCTAACTACACAATCTCTACACCTTAGTCAAAATGTATGGCTTGGCCGTTTCGTTGCTAACAGTAAAGTAAATAACAGAGAATACATTTTTCACCTTACGCCCCTGTGAAGGTAGTGAATAGTGGTGGATGGTAGCGGTAGGTTTCTTGATGTTTATCAAATCCCAAATCGAATCGCGACGTACGCTCGTTCGGGTTGAACGCTTTCGGATATTGAACATGCCGCGCTCTGTCTATACAAAGCTTATATTAGTTTTCTTTGTTCTCTACGCTTTATCGCGTGTTAACCTATTATGCAGTATATACTCAGCCTATCACTATCGAATATTGCATTTGTGCAATAATTACGTGACAAGTGATAGATCTCCTCTTAATTATTCTTTTCAAATACCTCAGTACTTGAAAAGAATAATTGAGAGGTTGTCACCGAAAAGGACATGCCCTCGCTTTTGCGGATAGCTGCTAGGAGGGGTCCGGATATCTCAATAAAAGCTGTACCCGGATCTCTTCTATTTTAGGCTCAGCATAATCATTCATTCAATATAATCATCATAATCATCAGTTTTATTCGGTTCGATTCCGAGACACCGCTCTACCGAAAACCCCGGTGTGGTGACGTACCATACAAGAAAAAAACCTCCAAAGAAACGGCATTAAAAAAACTAAATTTTAAAGCAATTACAATTATTGATTACGCTATATTTGAAAAAAAAACAGTCGTAAAACTTACACCACCATCTATTTGAACTTTATATTTCATTAGGATTGGATCGTTGGCGGTATTAAAACATTGGACAGCAGGCAATTATGCAAGTGAATCCCGTTGCCGTTGTTGAATCTTTATATGTACAATTTTGAGTTATAACATTCCAATCAAATTCAAGAAATCAACTGAATTTATATTCACGTATAACCTATTACTGCGAAAGCCGTAGCAAATTTCCACAAATTCTAGGAATTTTAGGGTTCTGACGTCTATTTGATAGGTATCGGAACGTTATTACATATAATGTTCTGTGAGGCGTAAGGGGTCGGGTGTCATAATACTGGCTAAGTTGACTTATAGATTCCATTTGGGACCACTATTGTCTTTCGAAATGGCCAATATTGGCAGTGACGTCCACAGTTTGTCCTTGAATTTAGTATGACGTGGTTTTCATTCATTAGAATTCATGTTAAAAGGGTAAACCTGTTGCCATTTTGAAGTGTCAATTCAAGACTTTAGGCTTTTTCTCAAATAGACATAAATTAAATGAAGTTTGTCCTTTGGGACATGTTATAATTGTTTACATTTTAATGATTATTTTTGTCAGTATGGTGCTCGGTGTTGAATTCAGAACCATACAAACATGAACTTTGCTTAAAATGATGGGCAACAACTATCTACCAATGAATATGACGTAGATATAATTAGTCACTAATTACTACTATTAATTTGACATGATTGATATTTTTTAAATAATTTTGTTTAAAAACTAAGGCGCGTTATCTTAACTTTACGGAAAACAGTCTAAACTGGTAATTTTGTGAGTCAAAACAAAACAACTCAGGCAGTGGAAGTAATTCATGCTTTTCATTTATTTTTGATTGAATTCCTTTTCCAAATTATTTATAAGAGTAATCAGAAGCGAAATGTAAAGTTGAAGATACTTTGAACTCTATGTGTTTATAGAACTGCAGACAGACAATACACAGCTCCAACGAGCTTGTAATAGCCTGGCGCCATTACTGTACCTATTTAGAAGATGCTGTCATAACTACATAACGCCTACAGCTTTTGGAATGGTAATATTCTATAATGTTATAAGTTAATGCATACTGTTGGGCGCAGTAAGTGAATGTATTACAGCCTCTGAAAATTTTAATGACTAAGTTTGCGTTTAGGCACTGAACTTCTAATATCGTTATAATTTGCCTCAGTGGTAACATTTATTAAACAAAGAAAATTTATATTATATTTTATGAGATATTTTTATAGCAGAAAGAGAACAGAAATTGTGGCCGGTTATACGCGATGAGGTCGGCTACTAATAACTGTGACCACAAAAACAGCTTCCGAAATGTACGTGCTGTGAATCTTAGGCTGTCTTTTCTGGGATATATAACTTAGCTAACTACTGTAATAATTGTAATTGTATAAAGCGCTCCTTATTATTCACATAACTTGACACGGGTGGCGTAAGTGCTCACCTCGACCCTTCCTACTGCGCTGAGTGTTTTGGGTTCGATCCTCACTTTGTGTGATCCACAAATTGTTGTTGTTAGTCTGAGTGTTCTTTGTGTTCGTTTTATGTATATTTGTAAAGACCCCAGTGACACAGGATATATTGTCTCAAAAAAAGGATAACATAATAACTAACACCCTCTTAACGAACAAGTTCGCCGTGGTTAATACTCGTATATGTCTATGAGTGTTAATACTTATTCTTTAACAATATACCTCAGAAATTTGTATGATAATGAGATTCATAAGTATTTCACACAACATAAAATTATCGAAACCACTTGATTTTATACAAAACCACGGTTGTCCTTAAACGGGGCTTATGGCTATCAATATTCAAACTGGATTTATGGCAATCGCAGTTTATTACTTAGCTTAGCTTAACTTACTTAAGTTAGCCTTTTCTCATTCCTCAACAATGTCTTTTAACTCTTGTTCAGCAATTTTCAAATGTTTTATTTTCGACTATCATATTTATGATATAATCGGGAAACCATTAGTACCTTATTTTGGCTTAGTGTTTTGGTGCATTTGCTTAAACTGAATTTCTTACTTCTACATTTTTTATTATATTTGTCAAAGAAATAAAAACATTTTTTCAAATTTATTTGTCTTTGCTATTATTAATCATTTATTTCCAGTTTGTTAAGTTAACTACAATTTTAGTTATTGAAGTTATAAACAATTTATCAACTACACAAAAACAGTAAATAAAAGCATAAACAAAAAAAAATTAAAAAAAATTGTATTAGGCAAAATTCAGCAATTTAAAAAAAAATCTTAAAAGTCCAATATCTTGAAAATGGTTAAATTTGGGAAATCTTATTTCATGGTGAAATCTATCAGAAATAATGGCAACTACAACCCCTTAATGTATCTAGGTCGACTTCTATCTAATCGAACCCGAGACTTCACCACAGTGACTTCACAGAGACGCCACCACTGCCCAACCGAGGCAGTCAAACTGTACTTTTTATACATATGTGTGCACAACTGTACTTTTATGTTTTTTCTCGTTATAATACAAAATGTGCGAATCACTGCACATTTTTCTAGAGATATCCATTTGTTGTTATCTTATCGTAACGATCTAGCGATCTAGATCTAGACTCAGGGCTCTAGATCCTTATATTCCAATCAGTCTGGATTCAATATGGAGCAGTCCGATTAAATTTCTTCTGTTTAAGGTAAATACAAGGTAATGCATTAAACATTTATTGGATGTGATTTTAGTTACACGAATGTAAATTAAATTTAGAAGAATGTCGACGGGTAAAGGCTGCGGCCAATGACACGAGTCTACAGTGTTTTCTACTGGACGTTAAAGAATTTGCTTACAGCTGGCTTTGGTAATGGCTAGATAGTGAGAATCAAGCATAAAAATTTATGTCCTTATTGCTTTTTTCTTAAAAGTTAGTTGGGACTTACGACAAGCTTCGGTAAGCTTCATCAATTGCTGTCCATTGCTGAACGAAGGTCTCCCCCAAGCAGCGCCAACCATCCCGGTCTTCGGCAGTCCGCATCCATCCGCTGCCAGTCATTTTCCTCAAGTCGTCAGTCCATCGTGCCATCGTGCACTACGTTTGTCTAATCGCGGTTGGATTAAGAATTTCGCTTAGTACGTTCTTGAAATTTTAGGTACTAGACCCAGTCCAGCGGGGTTGGAGGGTCTTTTTACCAAAATCCACTCTCGATCATCTCGATCTCTCTATGGATCTCTTGAGGTAACGTCGACTAGTGTTGTGCATAAAACAAACTGTTAAAAAAACCTCGAAATAAAAACTGATAAGTATGTTCTGATCGTTACTGCAATCACTAAACTCACCAGACCAATAGTGTTAAGTTTGTAATACCTATATATCAATGTGATTTTGTTAATATGTTGTCTAAACTGTGAATGCTGTGTTAGCTCGTAAGTGGCATGAATATCAGAACCTTATTACTTAGATTTTACCATTAATGTTACATATATGTGTTAAGAGTTAACCTAATAAATAAATAAATAATAGATAGTACACGTGTTTATGTTGTACTAGTAAAACTCGGTTGTAAAACTATTAGAAATACGTTAGAGAGAGGTAGAGGAAGGTAGAAATTCAGGCAACAGAAAGCATTAAATGAAGTAAAAACGGGACTGCGTAAAAACTACTGATTCTTCAAAGTTGTTTATAATTTTGTAATCGCTTTTAAGACCCTTCATTTAGCCTACCCCACCCTACCACTAAATAGGTCAGGACCAAAAATATAATTGAAAACAAAAAAAAAAATGTTATTTTTTAACATTTTATCCACCCACATCCGTATAAATCAAACATATAACACTCCAGTTTCGGCTTCGCAGCACTCTGGTAAACACAATATTGCATAGATACACAAAAATCTTTATTGAGTCTTTTTTAATTAAGCGTATAAAATGTGTTAAAGAGTCGAATTTTGTTGTGTTCTGCGAATTTCGCCGTATCCAATTTCGTTGATGTTCAGTTTGTGTGAAATTTTACGTTTCTAATTAAATATCATGTATTAAAAGTCGAAAATTGTAACGGTAACCTTTGAGAGCTTAACGATATCTATAACACAAGAGTAACAGCGGCAAAAAAGACAATTATAAACAGACCATACTGTAATTCATATTTTTCTCGATGCGATCGTCCCTCTACCAGTATCACTAAGGAGGATATGCAAAAATTTAAGGAAAATTACCCTCAAATATCATTGTGTTATTATTCTATTATTATTGCATTGCATTAAGGAGATAGGCAGTGTATAAGCTTACTAAGTATTTGACAAAAAGCTGACGTTGTAAAGAAACAGCTACTGATTTTTTTACACAAATCGCAGAGACGATTGAATAAATCAAAGTGAATCAATTCTCAGGAGCCAAGCCGATTGCACCAGGGACTTCCTTTCTAGGGTATACCTGGTTCCCCGGCTATTAGTAACCGAGACGGCGTGCGGTTTTAGTCGGTTCGAGTCCGACATGCCATCGACAGGTGGTATCCGAGGGGGTTTTCCTCACGAAAAAAAAAAGGAGCCAAGCCGATTGCTTAATCAGTTTCTGAAAAGTATTTTATGAGTTGAGGGAACAGGGTAGAATTGCTCATTATTACACGTTTTTTATATTAGAAATAAAAGCTCTACAATTAAGGATTATAGATTCGATCACTGCGTGTTTTAGGAGCGGACCATAAACGCAGGTGAAATGAACGGGGAATCGAATAATAATAATAATTGAAACATGGGGATGGAAGTCGCTACAAAGAAGATATCTTCACGAACTACAGAAACCTAATGTCGATAAGATTGTATCGAACGCATGGTTGAGTAGTGGAGACCTATTCCCCGAGACAGAGGGTTTCATACAAGTGATTCAAGACCAGGTTATAGAGACTCGTAATTACCAAAAACTTATTATGCGTGTTCCTCTAACAATAAATATTTGTAGACGATATAATAGTACCTCAAAAACAACACATTACAGGAGCATGTCAATAGTTCAAACTGACCACAAAACCAGACATGATCAAATAGCTAACATTATCCATCAAAAACTACCCCTACTACACTACTACTACACCCTATTACAAATATTCACCGCAAATTGTCTTAGAAAACTCTACACATAAGCTATACTTCGACTGTGCAATTTTAACGGACTAAACTATACATTACAATAGACCTGACATAACCTTACTAGATGAAAATAAAACTGCACAAATCAAAGACATCACTGTACCAAACACACACAACCTACATAATACCATAGCAGAGAAATTTTCAAAGTATTCAGACCTCAAATTAGAAATTGCAAAAATGTGGCGATTAAACACAGTCAATATTATTCCCATAGTTCTGTCAACTACGGGTGTAATCCCAAGACAACTTCACCAATCAATAAAAATGTTAGATTTACTCCCTCATACATATAAAAGACTTCAAAAAGCCGCTATTCTTATCACCTGTAGAATAGTATGAACATTTTTACAGTCAGACAGTCAACAACAGACTCACAATCATCTTTTAGTAGAAATGATTTACACGTTAACGATATTACCCTCATAGAGTACACTACACTTGGCTTCGGCCCGTGACAGACACCAGCATTTAGCTGAGATATTAAAAAACATTTTGCAGAAGAATTTGTCATTGAGGACGACGTAGTCGAGTCATTTATGAGTATGGGTTGAAATACAATGGGTAGGTAACGTGCCATGTGAGGCCAAAAGATTTAGATATGGTTGTCCTGTCTTTCGATGTGGTCGCCATATTAAGATTAATGTTCCCTGTAATAATAATATTTTTAAATGATGCTTAACTGGTTAGAATTTTATTTAATAATTTTAAGAATTTAAGTATTTTCTTTCATCGGGCGACAATATATATCAAGAACAATAGTGGTGCTATTAACTTTTATCATAACGCAGTTGGCATCCTTGAGGTGTGATTCTGATATATTGTAACTACTTGAAGGTTTGGAGTATACCACTACGACCTCATTTTATAGGCGTCTAGCTCTGGTATACGATCGTTATTGTGTAGCCAACATTCGGTATTAGAGTTTTGTAGTAAAGTTTCGAAGTGCGGCATATAACAATTGATACTTCTTATATTTTGGATTGTCATTTTACGAGATGAATTGACTGGATAGAGCATGTTGGAACAAAGATTTTCAAGATCACCGTTAAAACTATCGACTGATGTTAAGTTATCTACTTCGTAGTTAATCTGAATGTTATTTAGATCGAACATTTTTGTATATGATTATTACTTTTGCAAATTTTACGTGAAATAAATCAGTCCTGTATTTAATATTATAATCCAAGAGTCAAGTATTGGCAATGTATAAATATATATTATTTAGCTCCGTGATAAGGACCAGATTAGTTATAGCACTATTATAGTAAGTACATTGAAATGCACATTTGTATAGTGTAATTCAATATTAGTTAGATATTATAATCTATTAGATATTGTGTACGGATTAAGCAGGCTTTATATGTGTTCGAGTATTTGTATAATGGTTTATGCACAGTTTTTGTGAGTGTTATTTGTAAAAGGTTTCTTAAAATAGGAAAATTAGTGATTGATATATATAAATATGTACAGAGTTGCTTTTATCACAAGATCTTAAATGATTAATGTTATACGAGTCATTATTGTGAACCTATTTTAGTAAAGTTTAGTAAAGTCGCAATCTAAAAATGTGTAGTTGGAATTCCTTCCTTGATTCGGATAAAAACTTTGCCGAAAGCAGTCCAGCAGCTGGCTTGGTGGTGAGTAAAATAGGCGTCTAGTTTTAGTAGTTAGATTAACTGTCACATAAACCGTTGTGCGATATGTATTTTGAGATGACCAATATTAATATTTTCGTCTTTTGCCTTCACTTTAGTCAAATAATCATGGATTTCATCAGATTTTCTTTTTGGGTATTGTAGTAAATTCTTACAAGCTTAGAGCTTTACGAGTAACGGATGTTATTCTTTTGATGTCACCTTTATAAGCAGACGATATTATTACTTGAACTCTGAGATTGTTCCACTCGGCTTGAACTAATTACAAAGTACCTATAAAAGAATTCAGACATGCAAAATTAATAAATATAAGCAGGCAAGTGATGTAGGAGTACAAAAATATTTATATTTAGTAAATTAATACGAGAAGAAAGTACAATTCATTATTCTGTTTATTTTTATTTAATTCTAATTATTGCTTAATCGGACTGTAGTATATCATAGTTTACCGCTTCTACTAGTGTTTTCATTCAATACTAATTTTAGCTTTTGATTGAGCGATGGGTAATCTATCTGACGCAATCGCCTCACTATATTAATACGGTTCAATAGCTGTTAAGTTAACTCACAAGATTAACTGTAAAGTGGTATTAGTATTTGATTTTCAATTATGAATTAGAGATAAAAGTAGGTATTTATCATCACCATTGCTCTACTTAGGTGGGCCTGAATTAACTAGTCTTTATCACTTCCAGTATATTAGTATAATTAGACAGATACGTTTCGATAACGAAAGAATATCTGACTTAAAAACATGAACAAAGTGTAATCGTAGATGTTCTAAGCATGTCTCAAGGCAATGGTTTGAAGCATGGGATTTTTTTGCTGTTTTTTATAATAAAATATATTTATTATCTATAAATTAAATAATGATAAATTAAGCACTGAATGATCTATGTCGGCGCGCGGAAGAGCTGTGTGCAGCTACGTATATAATAATAATAATAGTTTATTGTTTCTCTCACACAGTACGGCAATACAAAAACAAAACAAACATACATTAGACAAATTGCTATGGTTCTATGTGAGAGACTAGTATCTGTAGTAAGACAGGCCTGTATGACGCATTACCAGCCTCTCCCAGCACTGGATTAATGAAGTGCTAGATGTCAGGTAAGTGTTATTATTGAGAGTGTGTAACAACTATTACCTAGTGGCAGAGTGTTCGTACATAAATTAAATAGTGTGTGTGCGCGTGTGTTTGTGTGAGTGTACGTATGTGTGAGCGTGTGTATGTGTGTGTCTGTGTTTGTGTGTAAGTATTGTATATATTGTGAGAATGCGCAAAATGCGTGCGTGAGTGTGTGGGTAATAATGTGTGCAAATGAAATATGTTAATCGTAACGTTGTCAACTATCCGTTAGTTAAAAAAAGAAAATAGAGGTTAGCAATTTAACGATCTTTAGACCCATTTTCCGCTTATTCTATTCGACTATACTGTTTGCACAAGTTATTAAAACTGTGGCTCGCTTGCACTACGTAGCTGTTCTGTCTATAGTTGGTACCTACAAGCAAATTGTGAATTTGGATGGGATATTTAATGGAAATTTAGACAGGAGTTCTCACGGCGCTTTACTAAAGGTAGATCATGAAATTTATTCCATAGATTAATACAATTAGCAGATTCGGAAACTTTTAATTGAAGCACAAGTATTTTATAAACCGTTATCGAATTGATTCGATACGATCAATATATTTATAATAACAGGGATCCCAGACCTGAGACGCGTATTCAAGATGAGGCCGTACAAACATACAGTATAAGATCTTAAGAGTTTTCGCTTGTGTGAAACATTTGGACAAGGATTGTAAAAGTGGATCGCCCCTTTAAGAGACCGTGCTTGTATGGGCTAAAGAAATTTTTGAGAGTCGAATGAACCTGATAATAGATTATCCGTTCAAACAGTTTCGCGATTATGCATAGTAAAGATATAGGCTGGTATTAAGTAATTTCTGTTTTTGATCCCTTTTTGTGGATTGGAGTGATAAAAGCTGATTTCCAGATTTTAGGAACTGTACATTACATTAGGTTGGCTGAGATACAGAGGATGCACAACGTACTAAGAACGTCTGCCTCTTTCGTCGTGTCAATTTTACGTGTGAATATTAAATGAGATGATAATGATGTGTAACTTGCGATTACTACCTATTAAAAAACCTTAAATTAGAAAAAACTGTTATACGTATCGCTAGTAATGTACAAAATATCGAACATAGTGTCTTATATATATGAAGTTGGATGGGCTTTCATAATAAATTACAAATAAAAATCTATTTTATTCCAAGGGTTATATAACGGCTAATAAATTTATTAATACTTGTCCGTATGCTTGTTCTTTAATGCGCAGATTATAATTAACAATCTACTAAGATATTCATTCGGGTTTATGATGTGTACACGTTACATAACTTTGGTTCCATCAACAAGTTTATATCAAGATTATAATAATGAGTGAGGGTTGATGCTAATTTATCTATGGTAACGGCAGATGATAGTTAATAATAGGGTATGAAGGTTTGGGAAAGGCCCGGTTTTAATGATAACGTATGTTAGTGTACGTATGTATGTTACCCTAATGTCCATGATTAATAGATTAGGTGATATGCGGTTTTTATTTATTTATTTTAAACTTAATGCACATATTGTACAAAGGCGGACTTAATGCCATTAGGCATTCTCTCCCAGTCAACCTTCAGGTGATGTAGAATGTAGGTTTTTAGTCATTTGTGACCACATGATAACGTACCAATTCGCTATATTTAAAGTTTGTTAACACTAGCTGTATTGATATATGTTATAATAATTATATCGTATTTTGTTAATTTAACTTAATATAATTTTAAATAAAAATATAATTTTATATAGTAATAAAAATAAATGTATATAATATAAATATGTACAGTTAGAAATATTAATGCAACAGTGTCATATTTCGGAATGCCCGCATTGAATCAATGCCATATTTATAAATGTGTACCTTTTGCTTTTAATTATTATTAATTTATTTACAGCTAAACTGGATGGTTTGGAAATGTATGTATTTTATACGACAAATATTGTCATAATTATTTAATTATTGGAAAACAAAATTTCCTTGTTAGAGTTTACGTTCACACAGTTATGCGTTACCGTCTACCACTTTGAATTTTTAGGTTGCTTCATACCTTTTCCATTTCCAAAGTAATGTATATTAAGCACGTATAAATAAATTGCTAGTTAAGACGAACAATTCGCACACCACTTTTAATTCGGACTTCTACCTTTTTTTTATCGTGTGCTGAGCGGTGTCCTAACTACAATCACAGTGGTGACAAGCGGGACTCAATTCCCTGCTAGCGACCGAGTGCAGGTACTTCCCGTCGCCCCGTGCCTGGAAAGGGTCCCGTGCTGCCATTCTGCCCACTCGACGATGACCGATGAGTACCGGCAAATGCGCACGCACCTCCGTCGAAACGGTGCAGTAACCTCGTATGGCTCTAACCGCCAATATCCTCTGCGGGCGCCAGAGGCGTGCCCTATTCAGAGCCGCCGCCCACAACGGTGCACCAAACAATACTATTGACATTGACACTGACCGGACAACCCCCGTGTACAGCCGTCTCGTTGCGACGTTGGGTTAACCCAAATTGGCTAAAAGTCGTCCAAGGGCAGACGCAGCGCCGGCAAGCTGTCGGAAGTGCTCGTCGAAGAGCGATCTCCCGTCGAGGACCGAGTTGACCACGATTGAGGCGCCGGGGGGTGGACCACGATGGGGCCCATGGAATAAGAGGGCCAACGTCTTATCTAGGGACACCCGTAAGCCCAACGCCTCAATGCGCCCGACCACCAGAGAGACCCTTGGTTACCAAGCGCGCCGCCTCTTGAAAGTTTGCCCCCCGGGCTGTGACCAAGGTATCATCGGCGTTACAAATTACACCCAGTTCAGGGGGAAAATCAACTTGAAGGGCCCAGTCATACCCTATGTTCTACAGGACGGGTCCAAGAACAGACCCCTGTTTAACCCCACAACTCCTTACACTAGGGGATGGAAGTTTGTATGAGACTTGTACAAATTTTGATGCTAGAGGTTTGAGAATTGATATAGGCACTCCCTATTATGAATAATGTCATAAGCCACTTACAAAAAGAGTGAAATCAGGGGGAATTATATAGTCTTGAGCCTATTTCTTAGTGACTACAATGCAAATCTGTCAGTGTTTAGGCTGTATACTTAATTCTTTTTTGTAACGACTTATTTCAATATCTAATATTCATTTACGAAAGATGATCTTTGTTACTGGAACGAGTAATAAACTTATACAAATTTTAAATTTAATAATTAAATTTTATTGTTATGATATATTCTACATGTTATTTTTTAACTGGTTAATTTTTATCTCATTGTATTTAGTAATAAGAAGATAACTATTTAAAATGGCTTCTTTAGAATTCGATGATAAAATAATTATCATGTTTATTCAGAACTAGGTGATCCGTGTGCTTCTCTTAAAGGGAATCCATTTTCCCCGGTTTCGCATCAATTTTCATTGTTGCTTCTATTGGTCGTAACGTGATGTAATATAGCCTATAGCTTTCTCGATAAATGGGCTATCCATCACAAAAATAATTTTTCTATTCGAACCAGTGGTTTAAGTAGGTTAAGTTAAGTAAATTCAAACAAAGTAAACCATCAAACAAACAAACAAACTCTTAAGCCTTTTTTATTAGTATAGGTTAAAAAAATGATTTCTGTTTTTTATGTAGCTTCGGATCTCTTTTTTAAGTTTAGTTATAAAATAAATTTCTGAATGCTGGGTGCGTAAATATTTCACAACCAAGAAAAATAGGTCGATTCATTGACTGCCGACACCCTTATTTAATAACGTTTTTTTTTAATTTGAAGAGATCTGAGTTTATCGTACCGAGGAGGGCATCAAACGTTTGAAATGAAGGAACATATTGTATGCCAAAATAAAATTATTGTGTTTACAATTTCAAGTCCTCAAATATTTCAATTCTGAAATTAGCAATATCGGTCTAGCCCAGGGATGGGCAAACTTTTTCCTTTGTTGATTCCTAGGTTAATTAGTTATAACTATAATATTAATTATTTCTGAAAAAGTGGATGTTCTAAAATAACATTTTTGAGTGACTGTTGGTATTTTTGTTGGTTTCAACTTGTATTGATTGCTGGTTTCAACAACCTTAAAATATCTATATAAAATTAATCTTAAGTAGGAAGATGAAATATGAAGAAACCAAGATTTATTAATGTTAACAAGTCAGTAAGTTTGCTTTAGTTTGCCTTATTAAGTTTTCTGCGAAATTAAAGGTTAGGCATTGGTCCTTGTGGGAATGTGCGACATATGTATGTATGTTACTGCTTTGGTTTATCCATAATTTTATCGTAGGTATGCTCCATTTGTTATGCCGACACTTTTAGCAATGAGAAAAAGTGATCGTCAGTGAGTGTGTTGCGAAGACAATCATTTTCATAATAGAAAATGTTTGTTTGGATAAATAAACGTGCCGAACATAGTCATTGTTTTTAGCATGAGCAACTATGTTAGGGTCTTGTGTTCGATTGGAACAGCCGCGGAACGCTTGGGTAGGTAGGGAGGAACGCCGCGTCACTTACCGACTAACGCACTCACCTAAGCAGCCATGTATAGTGAGTACCTGAATCGGATTGGACGCGAGGAGTCGGCACAATGCCAGCACTGCGCAGCTGACTGAGACTCCGCCCAGTACACACTGGAAAACTGCCCTGCGTGGGCGTCTGAACGCGAAGTCTTGGTCGACCAAATCGAGTCATGTCCCCGCCAGCAATAATTACTGCCGTGCTGGGGCGCAGTGGTTTCTTGCTTGTGAAGCTGTAATGCTCCAAAAAGAGACCGCTGAAGGTAATCGGGACAGGGCCAACCCCGAGCGAAGAGCCGCCAACCGGACCGCGGGCCGCCAGAGAGTGGGAACCTCTGGTTGCAGATTAACTGCTGCGGTAGCGGACGGGATGGCGGCCTGAGAGCACCAAAAATGTGATCTGTATGCAACATTTAGTGATAGGATGATAAGCAGGGGAAGCCTCAGGCTTCCCCTGGGATAGGGACTAATTATCTCAGGCGCCGATCTAGAGGCACCTGAAATCTTAGGGGTGGTTTTTAGTGGTAACACCACATACTCCTGGCTCCTATATCCCTAAGGGTTTCAATAATATTTACATTTTATTAAATAAAAACACAGTGTCAATACTATTTATACTGTTAACTGATGGCTCTCGGTGAAGCTTCCTACACATATTGAATTAAGTCACTTGTACTGTTCCACAAACGGTATTTATTTATTAAACCTGACCGGTTTCGCCTCACGACATTTTCAAAGACACAGAAGAGGTTAGGTAAGGAAAAGATAAGGTTGTCATAATATAAATATTTTAATATATATTATTAATAATAATAATTGTCTTAAAAACAATACCCTTTCAAAATAAAGTGAGGAAAAACCAGTCATGTTTAACAAAAAAATATTGTGGAACAGTACAAGTGGCTTAATTCAATACTTTCAATATAGTTTACTGTTCCCGTATTATCTAACTCTAACAGAGGTATTTGCATAATTTAATTTTGATCCCACTTTTTACATTTACATACAATTACACGTGCGCTATTAGTTTTGTAGTGACAGATCTATCTATCCCAATTCATTTACACTTATAAGATTTCAGCTCCATAGTTAAAAAGTGATGTGATAGTTTTCTAAATTTTTTGATTAAATAAAAAGGACTGAATTTGTTGATTGCGATAATTGTTCCTCAATAAAAGCGTCCCTCTACGTATTTTGTTGTATCTATGTAGTAATGGCTGACCTTTAGAAATGTAATAAGGGATGGTTACGACATAATGCTGAGATGGGTATTATTGAAGGGTCTCAGTATTTCAGTTTGACCTTCACCAAGGAAGAAATAGGTATTACATTGCTTTATGCAGTTCTAACTATTGCGTTACAATAGATTTTGTCTATCCATTCCTCAGTATCCTTCGGTATTAGTTATTTCTTTTGAATAAAAGGTATTCTATGTCTTTTCTATAACCTGGGCAATGTGTCCTTGAAATTTAGTATGATAGCACAACAAGACAATCAGACAATTGACATTTCCTTTACGTTGTTTTATTGTCAAATTCGTATATTTCCTTTATTTCTTTGTATGATTTGCAAATATTTGTTTAGGAGTTTGGGTGTTTTCGATATGTATGTATGTAATTAAAAAAAAGTGTAAAATAATAAGTATTCTATCAGTCAATCTAGCTTTCATAGTACAAGAACTGCTTAGTTTGAAATTAGATGACGTTGTGTGTCAGATGCCCGAAAATATTATTATTATTTGACTCAACAACTAAGAAACTTATATAATGATGAAATCAAAAAAAAGGAGACTTTGTGAAGCAGTAAGCAGAATCTAACCAGGTTATTAACTCCACACATTAAAGCAAACTGCTGCAAGGCAATATAGTATGCTTCCACCACAAATTCGTTAGCCATTTTACGAGCAACGTTTACGGGCTGATTTAATTGATATATGATTTGTGCTCTAATCAACTGTGACGCTTCTTCGACGTGTGTCGGGAGTCGAGCCTATAGATTATTTCAATTGTTACACAATTCCTATTAATATCAGTTAAACAGAGAGCATGACTCAAAGTCGCGTTAGTTACCATTAGTAAAAATATATAATACAGTAGGACGTCATTAAAATAGAATAATTTATTTAAAAAATCTGTATAATTATAATTTGTTAATCCAATTTCTCGTGGAGAGAGGTATCGAGTTGAAATTAAAACCATATACTCAGGTCTACAGTCCCTTAAAATTGTGAAAAAGATTATACCACATACAGCCATTAATACATACGGCCATTAATACCACAAAAAACGCATATTTCGACACTCTCAATGGGACCAAAAATTTATAGGACACTTTTCGTTAATCTAGAACTATAAAATTTTGCTAGTAAAATTGTCTTATACTACAAGTATGGCGAAAACTATACATTTATAATGAAATCATAAATAATGTAAAATTATTTAAAGTACGTAATCAATCTATCAATCAAGGTACAATTTTAAATTTATAAAACACTATAATAAACCTAAAATTACTCATATATAATATGAGTAATTATAGGTTTTGGAAAAAGATTATCGGGAAAAGCTCGGAAACAACTGCGAGACTCGATTCCTGAACTACTTGTAATATACGAGTATACCTACAAATTTGTACGGCACTCTCGATGGGCGAGTCCGACTCGCACTTGTACGGATTTTTTTTTTGATGATGATGGGTAAACCGAGAAATAAGCAAATAGTTTATAAATTCCATCTAGAGCAGTACATTTTTAAAGGTTCAACTTTTTAAAGTTTTAAAGCATAGTAAATTTAAATTACAGAAGTGTGGACAGAAGGTCTGACCTCTACTTGTACTATGTTCTTGAAATTCTGGGAGACGAGAGTGATAATATAGTATAATAGATTAGGTTTAATATAGATTGATGTGGGTAGTGTTTTTTATACCAAAAGTTCACCTTTACTTCGATCTCCTTCATTAATGTATCTGATATATAGTAGCGTAATAATATAATATTAGAATATACATTTGAATTAAAAATACAGTCTGTTGCGAAGTTAAAATGTATTTGTAATTAGACAAATGTTGCGACATTTACGACACAAGTCAAATTAAATTTAACGTACGGTCTGGAACGGGGAATAAACATTTTATTGCATTCATATAAAGTATGTCAAGTTTCAGTTTAAGATTATGTAATGTTTTATGCTGACAAAGTGGAAATTATGAGAATAACATACCATATAATTTTTAATGTATAAAAATAATATTCGGCCAGTTTAAAATCCCGATTTAATTAAACTATAATGTAATGTAATAATTTACATTTATTATGAAGTGAAGCGTAGTGATTAGTTACGAACGGTGTCAAAACATTATCTATTCATCATAAAAATATACCTACTGAATTCGAGACATTAAGTTGTTAAAGATTTTGAACTTCGATTTCACCTAACGCAGCACAGACATTATTAACTGTATCAATATTATCTGCTACGTATTGTACTTAACAATACGTAGCAGAGAACGGACCATAATATTTCAGAACGCAAGCGATCAATTTAGCTTGATCGCTTGCGTTCTGAACTGCGTTCAAAACTCAACAATGAGCCCCGTGGCCGACCGAGGATGAATGTTGATAACGAGGAATTGATTGATGAACGATGAATAAATTATGAGATGTAATCGGATTTATCTCAAATGATGTCACAACGACAGTACTTAGTCTTTAACGTAAGTAAGAAATCGTTACTGATTTATTTACGTTAAGTCGTAACCATATAAAAGCTCCACAAGTGGGTACATTATAACTCACAAAAGCTTGCTTTAGCTCTTTGAGCTCGTATAAGAAACTTCATTTACGAAAAAAGTTTCATTTCGAAACGAATTATTATAAGTAACTTTAATTGACTTGAAACGTTTTGTACACGTAACTCGTAAATAACTATTTAATAGTTATTGAGCACGTTACGAGTACAGCCAATAAAAGGTTATAAACTACTGTTACTCAAACAATATCTATACTGCTTTGTGTTTGTGTAAATAACTTATCAATCAAACACGCGATCTTTAGGTGATAAACGGTTAGCGGGGATTATTGTCATTTACCACATAAGTAATCTAACGCATATTCAACTCTGCTATCCTCGTCCTTGATGACTAATAAGCAATACTCGTAGGTATTATAAATCCAAATCCTAGTTTGTTTATTTGGTTTGCTAAGCTTACCTACTAAAATTTTTGTACACGCGTTGGTCGAAGTACACCAACGAACATATTATTTATGGTTTTCCTTTTATCAGGAGGAAAAGACCGTCCTCAAGGAGTAGATATTATTTAATCTAGTTAGTATTTATTAGTTTAGCTACAATCTCCGGTAGCCATCTGTGGTAGATATATCCTATGTCAAGTAAGTTTAAGTAAATTTTTTTTTACTTGACGTCTCACACATGGCCATCTAATCCCAAACTACACATTACATATGTAAATTTTATATATATCTTATTAAATCTTTATTATCTTATTTAAATATATATATATCTTACTGTTTCTTCTAATCTACATACTGTCGATTTGTCCCTCGAAAGGTTGCCTGTAAGAGATTGCTATTAGCGAAAAGTTCACCCATTGGACATTATTCATTTTATTGTACACCAGTACAATAGAGCATAATATTCTATTCTAACATGCAGTATCACAAACATATATACAGGTTTATGGTGTAATAGCTCCATAACCTCCTGATCAAAGATTACGGTCAGCTCCAATATTCTGACAGTTGACTATTATTGTGATGCAATACAATAACATTTTTAAAATCATTCACAAATGTGATTGAAAATAACAATATTGAGATATACATACAATTGGTTTACTTAAAACTTCATTAAATACATCAAGTTTAAATTAGAAATCTTATTTTGTATTAAATTATTCAATATCAATAATTTTCATATGAGTGACACAGAGGCCAGTTAAATAGAAATCAAAATAGGCTGCTTAGCTTAGCTGCTTCTTAGCACTCGATCCGTCTTAGTCTTTATCCAACTTTATCTCGATAATCTATGTTATGTATTATCGTTATGAATGAACGTATTTTCAATGTTATCTATTCCAACTTTTTGAAATATTTATCTTTTTCTTAACAATTCTACTTGAATTTACAGAGTTTTCTGATTTTAAAACATCGTGTGGTAGAAATTGTGACGAGTTTCACTTAGAGACGAAGATCAGCGTTTTCCTCATCTCAAATAAAAAATAAATTTTCATCAGCAACCTTATAAATCTTATAAAGGGCAATGTTACTGTTACAAGTAGAGTATTTTCTTTATACTTCAACCTACTAGTTACGATATACTTTATAAGAGTATATTTATTGTATAAGAGTTACTGTTTTTTACTTAACAAGGTAAGATAATCTTCTATGAACATTACAGTAAACTTGTTCAATAAATTTAGATTGACATGCACCGAACCACACTTAGGCGCCTGTATGCATTTAACGGACTGGATTTTAATCGACGATTTCTAACGTAATTGACATCAAGCTGGTTTATGCGTCTAGTATTTATAACTTTATAAACAAAGAAGTAAACCTGCAAGCAGAATTAAGCATGTTATTAGCAAATTTGCCACTCTTAAATGTTATCCTATATGTCAAAAATTTACTTAATAAACCTAAAAACCGAGCTGTAAACCGAACTAAAATATTCGATATAGGTGCGACAGTTAAAAGTAGGTTAAAATTTAAGTCTAAAATTGGTTCACATTAATAGTTAGTTACTTAGTTAACAGTTTACGTTTAAGGTAACACTGGACAAATAACTTACGGTACGGCTCACTCGAGGCGAAGAGACATCGTACGCAAAAAAAAATTCCCCGTTGTAGTTTAGCATATTATAGACTAATAATAATTAATTGATTATGAATAATGTAAATTTTGTGAAAAAGGTTTATGGTGAAATAGCTCTATAACCTCCTCTGTAAATCTCCTAAATCCTAAATCTTATCGATTACGGTAAGCTCCAATATTCTGACAGTTGACTATTATTGTGATGCAATAAAATACTATTTTTAAAACCATTCACAAATGTGATTGAAAATAACAATATTGAGATATACATACAATTGGTTTACTCAAAACTTCTTTAAATACATCCAATGTAAATTAGAAAACTTATGTCGTATTAAATTATTCAATATAAATAATTTTCATATCATTGAAAACAGTTTAATATAAGTAAATTCGACGAGGATATGTCGGACAATTTTATCTTAAACTTTGAAGTACATATGTACAAGTAAATTTGAGAAATTTGAGTATACTCTATTAACAGAAAATTATTATTTCATATTGCGTCAGTGGAATTCGACTCGAATAGATTATTTTTATTTTTAAATCACTCTCAAATAGTAGCCCTATTTAATATATTCGTTGACTAAATGAGGGTTATTTCGCTCTAGTAGTGCTTGAAACCATTTTACATTCAATAAGTTCTAACTAAAATAGATTA
The DNA here is from genome assembly GCA_902825455.1 of Arctia plantaginis. NCBI lineage: Eukaryota > Metazoa > Arthropoda > Insecta > Lepidoptera > Erebidae > Arctia > Arctia plantaginis. The sequence goes on along the minus strand of CADEBD010000314.1, from coordinate 11,305,527 downwards.
GATATTATCAGTATCAAGTTTTATAACTAAGTCAGGTTGCAGTGAGCTTGTAAGCAAGTTCCTATTTATTAAATATAATATGAGCAAGAGGCAAGTTTACAACACCAAAGAACATGAAGGGTTATTATAAATTATAGTTGGATTTACCATCTTAAAATGCAAAACATCAATCAAAGTGATAAAAATAAACTGTGTGTAAATTGCGTGTATTGAATTATTTATTCAATTAGAAACAAAAACAACACGTTAACAAAACACGTCGCATTTCTTAGTTTCGCCATCTTTATTATTTTTATGTACAAAGTACCAAATACAATTAAAATTTATCATAACTCCAAACTGGTAAGTATTACCCAAAGTTAATCTATATATTCCTATTTAGAAGACCAGAATGAGAGTAAATCAGATATTTAAATCAATGTTATTAAAAAAAATTGTTGTCACACACACCTTATATAGTATTATATTTATTTTGCTAAATATTTGTCAAAATAGACATTGTTGCTATTGTGTGTGTGTGTTTTGTTGCTATCTATGATTTTAGAGAGACGATTTCAAACAATTTTAAACAATTTTTATGAAATAAAGATGTTTTTAGATTGTTTGAAACTGTGATGTCACACAATAGACACGGACAGTTGGACTTGTTTTAATGGGGATAAATTAAATGCTACGAACTTATTAAAAATGTAAAGTAACGTGTAATATTGTTTGATTTTTAATGAAATATTGAAATAGACCGTTTAAATTAGCATAAAGTAGTTTCTCCGAGTTATATAGAAGCTCAAATACAAATAATAGTATTAAAACCATCTTTATTAATCTAGTAATATTTTATTGTACAGGTTATATCAAATGCAGTAAAAAAACTTGCAGCCATTGACAAATTAAGATTTAAATGATATGTCGTATAAACATAAAAGATACATGCACTATTGCATTATATTATAATTGCTTATTTGATATGGATAATACTGCGGGCACCCTACAGTGTTTTAGTTATGGTAAAATTGGAATGTAAAATTAATTTAGCAAGCACCTGCGAGAAGCCCAAAATCCCAAATCCTAGGCCTATGTCCAGCAGTGGACTGCGATAATTTAGTGCTTTCTTAATTAATTAAAAACGGACAATGATTGGGCGGACGATGTGTGTGGTATTAACCGGCAAGGAATTTCACAACAGCTTGAATGAGCAAAGATTTGTACATAAAGTTGAATGTTTAGCCTCAAATTGTCCAGACTTCCAGACCTTTGAGTATGTCATACATGTAAGCAAATGTTTCTTTCAGGTACGACGCAGTTGTGAGTTAAAAAGAATAATATACAAGAGGATAAGAATGTAGGCCTTACAGCAAAGATGCATAGTTAACCACTTAAATTAGCACTAAGCTCTTTTAGTAAGTCACTCGCGCACATCATACACTTGTCTACAGTTGGGTACACCATATCACATAGGAAGTAGTGCTGATACGTTTATGAAGTGTCTTATCTCAGTAGGTAAATACTCTTATTACAAATCTGAAACGATATTGTGTGAAAAATTATTAAATGTAATAGTTTGTACTTGTCGAGGCGTGTTAAAAATGATCTAGGAAACCAGAAAAAGATGACAAATTAGTTGCCCTTTGACCAACCTGAGTAAGAGAGGGGGAGGGGGGTTGGGTCACGCTCGTCTCGCGAACAAATTTTGTGGCATTACACCTGTTCTCAGAAGAACACTTTGTAAATCATTCATGTAATTTATTTTGTGTAATATTCCCAAGTATTGTGTGAATGAATCGGCTAGAAATATAGAATTACTTTTGGGTGTGAATTGGCTCTTTTATGTTTTTGAAAAACTGCAAATTTTTTTTTTTATTTTTAAAGGTATTAAGTACTATATATATTATTCTGATACAAAGTACCTACTTCTCACAGACTATAACACAATACTACGAATATACCTCTATACCTTTTGTCAAACCTACCCTTTACAAAATAGAGGACTGATATCTTATGGAGTTCATGTATTTTAAGAGTATATTCAATATTTACTAAGCGCGGTAAGGGACAAATAAAGTATGTTGATCGATCCATGATTACTTTAAGCAGTACTTATTTATTCAGAAATAAGTAAAAAAAATGTCATGTTCTTTGATGAAGCACCCAGCTATATTTTATTATTCATGTCTAGACTCTATTGAGAATCTTGCTGTTTTGAGAAAATATTTTTTTACATGAATGTAAATGTTCTACATTATTTTGTAGATAGCAATACCCGATTATTGTGTATATTGAGTTTATCGCTAAATTTACTCTTATTTCATATGATTTAATGGTCTACTACGCCATTAAAGGTCTAAGAAGGGCAACTGAAAATCTCTTTAAAATGACAATTTTATTACACCTTGTATAGTTTTTTGATAATGGTTGGGCATCACTAAAGTTTTCTTACATAGTAAAAAATGTATATCAAAATTTACAGTGAAAGATTTTTGTTATATTTTCTCAATTTTGAAATACATATATTTTGAACAGTCTTCAACGGCTCAGTCATACCTTTTAGACCTACGGGTCAAGGACTCAGGTATACTCATTGACTCAACTCTTGATTGGCGAGTTCAAGTTACTCATTTGAATCAGAAAGTAACTGGAAACCTGCGAACACTACATTGCCTCAAGGATTTCCTGCCTCCTAAAACTAAAACTTATGCAGTCCTAAATCATTCTTTTAATCGAATATGGTGATGGTATGTTATTTTGACCTGAATGCAGAATCCATAATAAGCTGAACCGCCTTCTTAATATAAACAGTAGGTATTCGGTACATTTTCAACCTTACCATGGCCTGTACCTGGCAAGTATGACCACGTGTCTGATTTACTTTCCAATTGAATTAGTTACCTCCGCGCGGCAGTCTGCAAACCCTGACCTCTTTATTTTAATCACCTACTTACCTTACTTCCGTTTCTTGTCGTCTAATTACGACAGAAATCTTCGCTCTGCAAGTAATTATTTGCTTCTCTTATATCCCTCCCACTCTTCGCTTGAAGTCAGGATGTCCACAAACCGTTCCGTATTTAAAAAGAAGGTACATGACCTCCTTCTTAATGAGATGGCAGAATCATTTAACCGATAGTACGCCAACCAATTTTCTTATATTTATAGTGTATGAATACAATGTAAATATGTATACATATATATGTTTGTATACTATATGTATGTATGTGGGGGTGTATATATTTGTATATAAATGTATGTTTGTAGTATTGTGTAATGTATATTTTAGTTGATTAGTAAATTAGCTTATATGTACTTTTTTTTTTTTCCCCTGCGGAAATCCCCTCGGATACCACCTATCGGTGGCATGTCGGACTCGAACCGACTAAAACCGCACGCCGTCTCGGGTACTAATAGGCGGGGAACCAGGTATACCATAGAAAGGAAGTCCCTGGTGCCCCGACATACCTCGGGCCATCTACAACAACAGGTAGACGACCCCCCCCGTGTGGGAACCCCATGTTCCCTCTGCTCTCTGGAAGCGAGCGCGCTTCGCAACGCGCTCGCCGCCACCCCGGCCTGCTTCTGCTAGGGTGACAGATGGCCTCACCTGTTACCCCCAGGCCTGCGCTTATGGAGGACGGAGGTCGTTCTGCGACCTCCAGCGCCTGAGTCGCCTGCGGTACCTGGCCCGTTCTGGCCTGGCCTGCGCTTGGCGGGCCGGGAGAGTCCTAAACCTCTCCCGGTCCCGCTCCGCCGTCTGCTTATATGCACCTACCGCTTACGACTTCCACACCTTTTTTTCATATATATTCTGGGTGAGAATTAAACCCACGACCTCCACCATAGATTACTAACCACTACTAGAGACACTAACCACTAAACCAACAGACCCGTTAAGGCAAAAGGGAATGAAACATTATGGAAAACATGTTCTAGTACGCTTGCCAGCAATTTATCGAATAAACTTTGGTATTTTTAGATTAACCACTTTCTGTGCTTTTAAATTGTTATTTTGTTCGTCAAAGGTCGGGCTGTTCTTGATGAGGTAACGTGACACGGTATCTAGACGAGAATATAATCAAATCGGTAGCGATATCTCTTGTTTATGCATGGTTTACATTAATATAAGATTTTTGTCTCTGAACAAATGATTTATATATTATGTATTTTATTTTATCAGTACCCAGTTTCCTTTAGAAAACTCCTATAAGCGAGTCAGTGTATTATACGACATCAGTATCAAAAAATAAGTCTGTTTGACATTCAGAGATTTGAAATATACTATGGGAAGCGTTTAGAATTCTTAGATCGACAAAATTTGCTTGTAATAAGCAAAAAGGGGCCCAGAAACGGTTTTATTTTGTTACTGATTAAGGTGTCTCTGGTCCTAAATAAATTTGACGATCCCAAGAGTATCCTGAACACAACCGTTGTCTTTGCGTTTTTATGAGTTACAGTGATTGAAGCATGTCGCAAGTAACGTAAGGATAAAACATATTATGGGACATTTTAAAGGTAAATTACGGTCACCGTCGTCGCGTCGCGTCGGTTCGCGTAACATTCAGACGACGAAAATAAATCCGCATGAGTAAATGGAAAATGTAACCCGTCTTTATTAGATTCAATTTTTATTTACGTTTCTTAGTGTTGATAATTTATAGTAAATTTGCTTTATTAGGTTTAAATCTCAAATAAAAATACTTTCGACTGATTTGCACATATACGATTTACGCTTAAATTAACCGAAAGGGTAGGCATTTGCCACTTCACTCGCAAGTTAACTTAGAAACGGGTGCGTAGGAACACAAATCTTCAAACAATTTCAGAAATATTGCCTGATGCCTTATCGTAGTAATGTCCTAATTGAATAATTGAATAGTTATTTTACTGTCGTATGTCAAAGAATACCCATATAAAATACACTCGTAATGACCTGGAGATTATTCTATTCGAATTAGGTTTATAACAGGGAGTAATAATGCAATGCAAATTGTAACCCAAATTAACATAAAACGCAAAACCAAATTATTGCAATAGAAACATTTTAGTATGTTAATAACGTGGTCAAACTTTAATGGCATTTTTGTGAACGCCTTTAACTATTCCAAATGCTTGTTACAGGAGCGCTCAATAGTTTCGTAACTTCTTTGACATTACCACAACATATATTACTTTTGATGTTTAATAACTGACTAGTTTTTATAAAAAGTCTGAAATATCAACATGATGGTAATAACAGAAATACAGTAATAACAGTAATATAAGTTAGTGAAACCCAGCTAATACAAACTACTGTATAACTATATCGTTTTTTTTCTTATGCAATAAAGAGTTATCTATCTAGTTATCTTTCTAATAAATGATCCTCAGGATAAAACTATTACATCGTGGGAAAGTCCTGCTTTGGAACATGGGGGCCAGGCTCAATCGGAGTGATACCACAGCCTCACAGAAAATCGGTGTTAAGCAGTGCTCTTGGTGCTTTTTACCGAGTTAGTGAGTGAGTTTTGCCTCCTCCAAAGATTCTGGCGGTAGGGACGGTGTCGTGACTCTTTAGTTGCAAGTGTTGATGGACGGCAGTAGTCCCTTACCATCAGGTGACCCTTTTGCTGGTTTGCTCTCGTATACCATTTTTTTTGCCAATCTTGTAAGTACATGTAACAAAAGAAATGGTAAGAGTTATCGTGCCGCCTACATCTCATGGAAGCTGTTTAAATATTTGGGTATTCGGTCAATGCCCCCTTTGTTATCAATTTCCACATTCAAATAATATCTGCGGGTATTAATATATCTATTCTTGCTTTTTCTCGAAAATTCGTGTCTACTAGTTATTGTAAACGTGTTCCTAATGGTCGGATCAACATTGATTTGAATGCAATTGTTTCTTCTCTTGTAGGCGTATTGATCAATAACTTGTTATTTCGTAGATTTTATAAGCCATAAATTACGCGAGTAATAAATAAAATATGGAAGTTATATTTCATCGTCGACAAATTGAACGCTTTGAAGATAGATACGTCACGACGATATCTCACCTGTCTATATTTAAATTATTACCACCTCTATATTTGTAATTTTGGTCATCAGTCAGAAAAAGAAGTAAAAATATTCACTCCAATCAATCGTATATCTCAGCACTAAATCTTTTAATCAGACACTTAATTGAGCCAGTACGAGTTCCCAAATGATCGAATATATTTGAGAATAGAAAATACCATACCGTATGCGAACATGTTTGGAATGTACATCTTAGTTGTATTTCCAAATCTTAATGAGTGAGTAAGTTTTGTAACTGAATGTGTCCTTTCAATATATTACATAGCTACAGCATTATTCCGTTATTAGATTACGAGCAACATTTTCCGTGCCCAAGTTATATTAGAAAGTTTATAGCTACTGTAAAGTACGTCTTATGTGGATTATTTTAAATGACAAAGGTGTGATATACTCATACACACTTGGACGTCGAAACAGTGCAAACGTTATGTTCCTACTATGTACTTTTGAAGGGTGTTTATTGTTTAAAAAAAATCTTGGTTTAGCATTTTGCTTAAGATCTCGTGATTAGCGAGTTCCCGCCGTTATGAATATTAAATGCTTCATTGTGTTGGCTGCCTGTTTTGGCTTTTACGGCGGTGTTTGTTGTGGTAATATAGAGTAAACATACAATTACTGTTTTGATTACATAGAAAATCTTAATATCTATATAATCTGAGACACACACGTTTGATAGGATCTTATGTAGATCTGCTGCGGGAGAGCCATACTTCGAAACGACATCATAGAAAACCGGTGTTAAAAAGTGCTTTTGTGACTTATCACCGGGTATGTGAGGTTTCTGGATCCAAAACCCCCCCTTGTGACTCTTGAATTACAAGTGTCCATGGGCGGTGGTAATCACTTACCGTGACCCGTCTGCTAGATTGCCCTCCTATGCCATAAAAAGATTAGCTAGCTTTGGGAGAGGGGGACAAATTTGTTTATATTTTTAATTTGTCCTACAGAGTCCGTTTCGAAGGTTTATTTATATTGTATGAATATGATATTATATGAAAACTATTTACTTAAAATACCCATATTTTTTTTACATTATTTCAAAAGTTCTCATGCATACAAATCAATCTATATGCTTTCGAGGCTCTCTTCCTTGGCTACTGGACACTACACTGACCTAGTAGACGTAATCCTGTCTAATTTATAAAAATCTCAAGAAATATCATCAGTTTTCCTAATTTTAAATCTTTTGGAAAAAAAAACATTGAAAAAAAAAGAATTGAGACTATTACAAATATTAAACAAATGAATATTGCTTAAACTGTTTAGCCCATCTTAATATTTATACGCTTACCAACGAATAGTATTTCATTTATATGCTTAGATTTATTAATAAACATAACAAATTTATATATAAAATTACTTGACTTATTTGACTGATTCATCAACGCAAGGCCTACCGCTGCGACTACAAACTTGAAATTTTGGCACCTGATGCTTTTTATGTTCTAAGTACCCACTAAAAAAGGCTTTTTTTAAATTTCACCCCTAAGATGGTAAAATAAAGGATAAACGGTTGTATGGAAGTTCGTTATTTTCAAAGTTAGAAACACGAAATAAGAAAATAATCACGCAAGCTATAGCTTTCTTATTCATCTAAAATTGTTAAATTTGTGAATGAAATTGTAATAATCCTGTATTATAATTGGATTTATTTAGCTTTTACTCTAAAATTTTGATTTGAAAGACCAAATGAAAACATTGATAATGGTTATTTTTCAGTGGTATCGCAAAATGCGATCGGGCTGCAAAACACATTGATTGGGCCAATAGGCGGGGGGAAGCCTACTTTCCCCGGGATAGGGCCTGGACCTGAAATAACATAGTTCGGGTCCTCCCCAGAGCAGGGCTCCTGAGACCGGCTGTCAGGGTGGGGAGATCCGAAGGAATATTCCACACCGTCAGCCAAAAAAAAACAAAGAGAAAATAAGGCCACATGTATTTTTAATTAGAGTTTAAACATCTGTTTTTTTTAATATATAATATCGTCCGATTTATTCTTTTTGACGCATTTTCATTGTTAATCAGTTCACTAATGTAACAATAGCGATATATACCAGGCACTCAAATCAATTATAATATAATATTGAACTCATTTATAACACTGAATCCATTCCACAATTTTGATGTTTACCATAGGCTACAAAAGTATTGTGAGTATTACCATAACGGCTAGTACCTCTATTTAAATTTACTATTTTATCTTACGCCACGAGTGTAGATGATAAACAAACTGTGCCCTTTTTTAATGACATAGATAGCTGTCTTAGAGCGTCACCTATACACATACGGTACATAGCTACAATGTATATATAGTTGAATTACGCTTATCTACGTGTACCACATAATAGAATATAGTGCCCAAAAGCGTAACATTGAACTCTCTAAACACCAATGTTAGACTGTGGTAAAATGTAGTATATAGTTCAGTTGAGTAGAGGCAGACGGCGGGCTGCGCGTGCGTTTAGACAGTGTATCTCTAGTCGCGTTCGCGGTTGTCCGATCTCCGATATCTGTTAGTGTAACTATTGGCTATCTAAGTATCGATATTGTGCACAACTTTAAAACAGCGCATAGTATGAGGTAAGATTAGTTTCTATAATAATGTTGCTGATAACGTAAAGTTTATTTGTAAATGTGGTGAGATAATATAAAAATGGTAACTTGGCGATGGTTAGGTATAGAATGAATGTCGATATTTTTTCAATTATAATGTTTTTTTTTTGTATAGAACTGGGAGTGAAAAGTTATCACAATTCCATCAACATATTTTCGTTTGACTGAACTCATTTTTAAGAGATCATAAAGTATTAATTGCAAGAAAAGAAATTCTTTGACTTCTAAGTAAAAGAACAACGATTTAATAATCTCTGACTTGTTTTCTTCTCATAATATTAAATAAGATGTGTTTTTTAAATTGTACACTAAAACTATAATTTGCATTTAGTTAAAAAATTGTATAAAACATAAATCAAATGGGTACCATTTGATTTATGTTTTATACAATTTAAAATTAGGTTCTACTCACCCTACATCTTAACAGATACATTCGTTTGTATATTGGTATAAATATTAAACTTATATATAGCACTAGTGTTACTAGCTGCAAGGTTTCAAAGACTTTCTTTTACAATTAAAATAGAATGGATTAGAAAGTTTTTTATTGCCTGATATTTTCTTAAAAGATAAACGTTAAAGAAACTTTATCTATTTATGAAAATATTGAAAATGTTAGTTATAATGTAAGACTGAACTTTCAAACCAATAATTTAATATAAAACAATACTATAATATAAAATAAATTAGAAATTGGTTTTATTAACATAAATCTTATTGTAGACAAAAGGACTTATCCAAATTGTCCTCGTCGAATACACATTTAATAAAACAAACTCATTAATAAATTATCATTCAATTACTCGGTCAGTTCGATCATATCTTGTTACTGGCTTAGTTTGTTCACTTAAGCTCTATTAAAGCACAGAGATAAGGATACAGGTTATCCAATGGCCACGAGAATCTTTTTACAAACTAAATGTAAACGGTTTATCTCGTTGATTAACATCCCATGTGTAATTATTTAATGAATAGGTATCTATGTTCTTTAATTACATTAAAATGGAATCCTTTAATTTATTAAAGATTGATGAGCTATTTCATGTTTGATGTTATGTAATAATAAAAGACTTCACAAACGAGATTGCGGTTAACATTAAACAAAAACGACATTTTCGCTCTCGACCACCGGCTGTTGCATAACGATATACAGAAATTTTGAGTCAGATAGGTATTGAAGTTGTGTTAATATTATTATTGAAAACAAAATAACTGACATAAGACGCCCGTCTCGGGTACCAGTCGAACGTGGTGTAATCTAGAAATGAAATTACATATTATTTACCCTAATATGATGGAAGAAGAATATTAATCTGAACCATAAACTCTAATGAAATGAAATCTAACCCTAATACAACTAGATTTATGTCAATAAATGTACATATGAATGGATAGCTTCATAAATTAATAAAAAAAAGTCATATATTATTATAAAGCCGTTATTTATGCCTCCGTGAAGCTTTCTTTTTCGTAATTGATGCAAGTGATATAACGGTTTAACTCACCTTTTAGTTGGTTAGTTTAGTGAGTTAGTTAATTCCACAAATCTAGGATCTATTTTCGTCGTATCTAAAATCACTCGCAAAACTTTAAATTCCAGTCATTAGATTATCAATTTTTAAGTTTGGTAGTTTTGTTAAACTTTCATTACAGTACTAAGCGTCCATTCTTATCAATAATTATATGAATAAAAATGATAAATGTTCCCATCAACTTGACTTGTCATCTTGACGTATGGCGTAATGAGTCAGTAACTCTTTATTACCTACTCAGTATGTCAGCAGTACTATACACTTCCCCTTACTATTATGTGAAATATTCATACAAAAAGCATATAGAATATTTATGTATTTAGAAATACAATATGAGTGTGTTTATCAGCAGTCAGTTTAAAAACAGACTTGGTTACCATAGTACTGCCTCGGTGGTGCAGTGGTAGCGTATGCGACGACTGTGCTGAGGGCTCGGGTTCGATTCCCGGGTCGAACTTAATTTATGAATGATCTGCAAATATTTGTTTCGGGGTTTGGATGTTTTCTATGTGTTATACATATGTATGTATTTACAAAAAAAGTATCTAAGTATTCCATCAGTATTCTTTGTTTGAAACTAGATGGCGTAGAGTCCAATTTTTTTGATATTATATATATTATCATTATAGAACAGGCTCTGGTTTTGTTACGAGGCTTTGCTTGTGAAATTTAATGCATGAAATGTCTAATATAATGTTTTATTATCACATCAACAGCCTCTGGTAGTCCACTGCTGGACATAGGCCTCCCTTTAGAAAGGAGGTTATAGATGGGTTAGTATAAGATTTGTGTCAAGTTTTCCTTCTCTTTGTAGTGCTGTTGTTATGCGTAGTTTACTTCCTTAGTCGGCTCTTACGACACCCACGGGATGAATAGGGGTGGTGAACTCCGTATTCTTAACCCGTTACCACACGGATGTAAAACGTTTTACTATAAACAACTAAAATATAACAGGGTGGTCTGTATCAAGTTCAATATTTGTTCGATTTATATATTAACATAATTTCAGTTTATTTTTTTAGTTAATATTATTTTCATAATATTTGTTTTATAAAAATGTTAAGCAATCATTAATCTATATATTTCATAGAGTTAACTGTCTGGACGACTGCTACAAACGATCGTCAGTTACTTACCAATTAAATTTTCAACAAAAGTTTTTAGAAAGAAAACATCTTTGCGTCTTCTATCACCAAAAGGTGCTTTCTCGAGTGATTGAATTCGGTGAGATGTTTTTATAGAACAATAATATTTAAATACCGATAATTACGAGAAACAAAAACAATAATAAACTGCGATAATTTTAATGTATTTAAATGTTCACTTGCTGATTTCGTAGAATACGAATACGTTAAAGTAGAATAATTAAAAAACTAATGAAAACTTTTCTCTTCTGCTTCATCACCTTCAAGTTTTAATTTTGCAAGAAATACTAGATGTTTTTTTTCTCTTTCCTTCTTAGTAGTTACCAATATTTTTCAAACTTGGTTTGGCAGGTTCAATACGCAACAGACAGAGAAACAGATCCACTTCCGCATTTATAATATTACAATAGATGTCACACTTGTTGCATATTTTGTATTATATATTGTATATAAATAACAGGCACGACAATCCATCTATGTAGCCAGAACATATTTCTGCACAGGCATAATAGCAGTCTAACTCACCGTTTATTCCTTATGCGACAAGGTTGCTTCGAAAGTACCTGCTTCGTATAGGCCAGTAACGAATATTACAATTATATACTTTATCAAAACGATTTTATAATTATATGATTTTTTTTAACTACAAGCAAGTGAGACATGGAATGTTGTTAGTCGACAGTAGTATGTAAATTATAACAGCTGTTCAATTACCCTGATAAGTTGCTTTCATGTTATAGAGGTAAATACCTGTGACAAAAACGGCGCAATGTCTGATTCTAAATTAAAACCACCCGATAGATAAGGCAGGGAAAATAGACTAAACTATCGGTTAAGAATTTATGTGAATAACGGTATGAGAATAACGATTAACAACGGCTTTGCCAGGCTTCTCACGTCGTGTAGCTGTGAAAAGCCACCAGATTTTAAAAACAATTGAAGAAATAAATCAGTTTATTCGTTTTGTAGTGACCAAGTTAAACGTGAAGGATAGCAAGCATTTTCAATATTCAATAACTTTAGTAATAAATGAATAAATTTGAAATTAAATGAGGAAAAATGGGGTTGTACTGTATTTTAAAAGCAATTTGAAACCTACAAATGCAAATAGCATAGCACCTAAATTGTAGGTTTCATCACTCACACGACGTTTTCTGAGATATATGAATATGGTTAGAGTCTGATACCAAAATCAAATTTATTAGGTAATCTGTTAGATAGAGAAATTTTTCAAAACGACAATACATAATCCACTTCTGACCTTTTCGTGGCATTCATATAATTCGAGCTTTGATAATGGAAATATTGATGGAAAATCGGTCAAGTGTGAGTGTGATGGTTCATGGTAGATACAAAAAATGTGTATCTAGCATTTTTTTTTAATTAGGTACTAGAAATTATTCTTCTAATGAATTTTAATAATCCATTTATTTTTGCCTTACATCTGTTTGGATCACAGGAATTATTATGTTTGTTTTAACTTCATCGTTCTAGTAGATTCGCAGCAAATTGTCCGTGACAGATGGATAAATAGATGCGCGAGAATAATTGTGATGTAATAAAAGTTATTTCTTTCATTCCGACGTAGGAAACCATATTAAAAAATAGTAGTCTGCCGAGTATGGTAAGGAATAAACAAGTTGATGTAAACTAATTTAACAGAGTGTAAAACATCCCACAAAAATGTTCGGCTCCTGTTGATGAAATCTGTGCAACAACAACTTTTTTTTAAGTTAGTGTAGTGTGTAGAAGTAGTGGTAGGCAAGGATACGTATGTACCTACATTTATATTTTTGTAGTTGAGTGTTTTTGTTAAATGACCATGTCATATTTCTTAAATAAACACGAGAAACAAGAGTACTCGTATTGTGTTATAATTCCATTAAGTAAAATGAATAATATCTTAACGCCGACTTTATTTTGGTTTTACCTAAAGTTTTTCAGCTAAGTCAGCTAATGAAGTGGCACTTGATCGATTTCTTCTTGAAAGGCTTTTAATAAATTAACGATTTATTTAGGAACTATTACGTGTTGAGTTTTAAGAAAACTGTTTTACTACAACTTTTAAGTAGAAAAGTAGAAATTAAAATATAATTTACATTATTTTTAAAAGCGCCTTATTTGTAGGAAAGTCTTAAAAATAACGCGTTAACCATTATATTAGTATTCATTGAATAACTGAGACCTTTAGTGATTCTGTAATAAAATTAAACTTCAAAGCAGTTATGATTATTACGTCATAGTTAGACAAAAGATATTCGCGAACAGTTAAAACCATTATATTATATACAACTATTACGTTGTTTCTGACTTAATTCCATAGGTAAACAAACATCAAAGTTTATATACCTACTCGTAATAAGTTGAGTATAAAGTTTTCGCAGACTTTGGAATCTACGAAGAGGCGCAAACACGCAAACACAGTAGGTGTCGAACTACATATTACGTCAAACTTCTAACAACTGAATACGCAGACAGCTGTGAGAGAAATGCAGTCAGACAGACTCGGAGTTACTGAGACGTAAATGTTTACAATTCGGTAGGAAAATTTACTAACTTTACGTACTTTATTATTTAACATGAACTAATATTCCATTATCATTATATTAAGCTCGATTGTACTTGTCAGCACTTTGAAATATTTCAATCTTCTAGTTTTTATTTTATAGTTCACAATCTATACTTCTATACTAATAATCTACAGCTGAAGACAGTTTGTTTGCTTGGTTGAACGCGCTAATCTCAGGAAGTACAGATTCGAATCGAAAAATTATTTTAGTGTTATATAACATAACGCTAAGATCAATAGGAGCCGAGCATGAATAACAACGTCTTTAAAAAAATATTCCTTTTGAGCGACGCAGTCCAAGTTGTGTGGGTCAGCTAGTAGGTAATTTACTTTATGTTCCTCATGATTTGGCAGTAAAGGCGCGGATAGCTTTGCTTGTTATCAAATATTGTATAAAAACACACACTGAACTTACCTATTAACGGCAGACTTATTGTTCTAAAAACAGCTGCAGAAACTGTATACGTTTCCACTGTTTTATCAAACGGTTTACTATAGTTCAAGGCCGTTACAAATTTAATCTTTGCACTCTTTCTTAATCTTTTACAGAAAGTCTTCAAAAACAATGAACTTATTAATCTAACACCGTTGACATACTAGGCAATATTTAAATTACAATTTCTTGAGCCTATTTAATATTTTAGCTGATGTTTTGTGAATGAAAGGGAATTATTGATTAGACAATTTACATTGAATATTTTGGACGTTGGGCTTGTCCAAAGTATTTTGGTGAATCCAAAGACGGAAATTGCAATACGGTCGTGTGCTTTGTTGGATATCTGCCAAAACAATCATCAATAATTTCCCTTTTATTTAGAAAATATTAAGATAATATGTTATATTGGAAATCATTGGGAGAGGCCTATGTCCAGCAGTGGACAAGCATAGGCTGAGGTGATGATGATGATGAATATGTTGTATTGTGTATGATAGGGTACGATGGGGTTAAAAAAAAAAGATAAAAAAAATAAGCACAATATTTTATAGGATACAATTAAAATAATTAGATGTCTTTATTAATTTAAAACTACCGAAAATTGAGACCATTACAAAACAGCAGCTATGTACTTTGAATAAGGATTATGTACTTGAATAAAACTCTGAATACAAACTTTGCTGTTCTTAAATAAAACCCGATTCTTTTTATTACAAAAAATAATAATTCTAATTAGTTAACTCTGAAACTCAAAGCATCTTACTAATATCGTCAAGAGGAACGTGGTAATAAAATATTCTGCTCGCTTTACACAAATTAGTGTAGCCTGATTGAAATATCTAAACGAGATACGCATCCTGAATTTAATCCAGTAGATTTTACTTGAATGTAAATGAAAACAATCCATCGTTTACACAAGACTTATTTGCTGTGCAAATATAAACTTTATTAGAGCTAGTCTAACGTCTTTACTACTTACAACTACTTTCAAAATACCGTTTATTTAAAAACATAAAAAAGTGTATTATACACAACAATGTTTCACTGTTTTTGTAATTACGTTATAAGTTATGCATGTACTGAACAACGTTAAAATGATATTATGGGCTTATAGGTTTTAGAATGGCTGGTATAATTTCTTATAATTCTATCTGAGAGTACCAAAGTACCGAGTTATAATTACAGCAGTTTGGTTATTAATATTGATGTGAGAATGTGTTATTGATTGCAATTACATTCTCATTGGCACATCATACAAATGACGTGATCGAGTTAATAATGTCAACATGAAATTGTTTAGCAGGAAACATCATTTTAAAACTATCCTTACGAACATTTGGCCAATTATATATCTCACACACATCTCACACACGGCCGTCTGATCCCAAACTAGGCAGAGCCTGTACTATGGTAACCAGACTGCTGATAAACATACTTATTTATTTTTAAACACACATACATATTATAGATAAATTACACCCAGACACAGAACAAATGACCGTGCTCATCACACAATATTTGTCCTGGGTGGGAATCGAACCCACGACCTCTGGTTTAGCAGTCAGGGTCACTAACCACTAGACCAACAGGCCTGTCAAAATAGATAAAATTGTTAAAATAGATTTGACACATTTCAATAATCGATCAAATGCTGACTCTTGAAGAAAGAAAATAGTTTCAAGGTGGACTAGAATTCTTGTTGACCTCATGGTACATCGGTCATGCACATCTCTTGTTTCTTATTATATTTCAATTAGTGTCTTTCTTGTTATGCTAGGTACTGTCAAAATGAATTGTAAAATTACGATTCAAGTGTATGATAGGCTGTAATTTTATGAAGCATAAATTAATTATTGCTTGTTTTTGCTTGCATCATTTTAGACCAATTAATTTATGGGTAATACGTGCAGAAGAACGGCATGTGATTGTCGTGGTTCAAGGTTTCTGCTTTAGTAGGCCTAATTTCACAGATGATGTGAAATTAATGATGCAATATAATCTAGTAAGGCATACTATTCTCTATATACCAATGTACAAAGTATGTGATGAGTGTTGATGTAATGTAAATAAACATTTATGATTCAATAAAAATATTACGTGTTTCAGTTCTTTCTAGATATGAATATTTTATTTTTTGTATACCTATCGTTCAAGTCATTGAACTAGAGTTTAAAATACAGACAGAGCTCAATAATCTGTGTAAGATTATATATGTATGAAATAAATTCATTCCTCGAGCTGGAATAATGACTTTTGTATGCAAAGCACTATTTAGTACATCATAAAAGATGTTCTGTCTTTTCGAAAAGCTAACCTCTGGCGAAAAAGCAATTTAAAGAACAATTAATTTTTAACGGATAATTATATATTTGTATTATTCTTAACCGTTCTTAAATATCGTCTCTCAAAGTGAACAGCCTTACATATAATTTAATGTAACAATAGAGCCACATATGGAATAAAAGACGTTGAATGATAAGGTATCTACGAGTGAATCTAATCCACGGAGATCGCGTCATGAGAGTGAATGAAGGGTCTAGCGAGGGTTACAGTGACCAAACGCAGTAATCACTCAAACTGCTGATATCAAAGGGTACTGATAGATGTTTTTGGCGGATGGGTTTTGAGAGTTATTGATACAATCATTCACGTAACAAACGTCCTGGTTTCGATTTAATAATTTTTACCCGACTGTAATGTTCGTCAATATCTATTTTTTATTTTATTTTAAAAAAGATACGACTACCTTATATCATTGCAAGCAAATATGGTAATTTAATTAATCAGAAATAAAAACATCCATTACACCCTGAACAAAGCTAACATAAAAACTCACACACACGACACGATCGATCGATCTGACAGATTTCCTGTTATCATTTCAATAACGTTTAAATTTCATAGGAAATTTAAACTTTTTCCAGAATTTTGCCAACCTATGGGCAACATTTACATCTTCTTTTTTTAACATTTAGATTGCCATCCGGCCGTTTTTAAATTTATTTAGCTTTCATTTTTATTTGTACTAGAGATCGGTTGGTGGTCCAATTTCGAACATCATAACTTGATTTGTCATTGTATAGATTTTTGTATTGTGTGACAGGTTGAAATGTATACTGGACCCCGGTAAAAAACATGACAAGTCCATGATGAACTGGAACTGCCTTAGAGGTTTGACTCACATGTTGTGAACTTGGACTCAAATTGTATACTAAATATCTATCATGTTCCGGGTCATCGAGGCCACTGGGGCGTGTGCGTGAAATGATCCACGACCAAATATTTGTAGGTCTGTAGCCCACCGATATTAACATAATACGATCTGCCCACCGATACGAAAATCTCCCAAGCACAATCTCTTCTTCTTCCTATCCATCACTATGGTGATATTAGCTATCTAGATCTTACTGAAGACCAACTGAACAAACTTGAGGCGTCTCCAAAATGTCTGTGTAAGATTCATATTCGGTTTACGCAAATAATTATGATCATATCTCCAAGTATGGTGTTAAGCTCAAATGGTTACCTATACGCCTTCGCCGGAATGTTCGTATTCTCTATAATTTATACTGTACTCTGTTCCTCTTACTGTCAAGGCGTTCTCGGTGCAAGCAGTCAGCAACTAAATCTTTGCAAAACTTAAAAAAACAATCACAAATTACTACTTGACATTGTGAAGGCCGCTAAAGGAACATTTGTTGTTGTTAATCTTGGTACACGTCATAGGTTATAAATAATCTGTGTATTTATAGACCTCTGTATATACATATATATTTGTGTATTGATATGAGTTAGTAGTATTATTTATTATTTGGAGTATTATAAAAGTACACCATAGACTACTCATAATTAGATCTGACTAAATCCTTGTACAGGTTGTCTGTAAGAAAATGCCGTGAGCGATAAGACCGCCTATTGTAATACCACATGTAGATGTCCATCCATGTCTGTACAAAATAGGAGAATACAATAAAAATGTATAAAAAAAAAAAAACACCAAGTATCTTATATATATACGATTTATATAAAAGCTACTGCTGAAACATATACTCGTACTACACCCACCCCTTGAGATGTAAAGAATTTTATCATGGCTGCATGTATCAACAGCCTTCGACTTCACCCGCGTAGATTCCCGTATTAAATTATCATTTCCTCCTCTAAAATCTTTACTCAGTTAACTATTCAATCGACCCATCCATTTTTACGTAATGCTTTTACCAATAAAAAACATTTTAATGCTATTTATAGAGGCAAATGTTAATCATAAGTATACGAACATATAGATCGCGATATATTCTTACAAGTAGATGTAATGATTAATGATAATCATAAATGTTTTGTAAGTAATTGTCAACATTTTTTTTATAAATTAGCATACCGCAAATAGCAGACACCAAGATGTCACAAATGTTTATGTACGTTTATTGATAAAAAAAATCTCTATATATTGTTCTAATGACTGACATGGCTGTTACAAAGTAAAGACCTGCTAATTAATTTTCTTAAGGCATTCCATTAAGTAAAAAAAGTGTACTTGCAAGGGAGAATCCTCAATTATGTATATTTAATCATAGTGTTTATTGATATAATAACATATTAATAGTGGCACGAGTAACATCTGCTATACACAATCTAATAAAGAAGGTTACTGAACTTAAAACGAGCATTAAGGGTAAGCGTCGATGGAAATATTATATTTAGCGCAGTTCTTTCAAGCAAGCGCTCAATTAAATTTATTCACTTCAATTAATTTTCCAAATCTTTTCTTTATCGTCCTTAACAACAGTTTTTGATAAGTTTAATAACTCGTCAACGTATACATTTTTTAAGTCAAAGTGTCTTAGGTGCAAGAAGTTTAGTAGATCCAATTGTTACTTAATTTGATCACTAAGAACATTTTATAATGATTATTATTATCAGTGTCTAAAAAACTAGACACATATGAACCAACAACTGTTTTCTAATGTGATTGAAACAATTTTAAAAATAAGATAATGTGGCTACATTATATGCCTTAGTTACACTGAAAATGCAGACTTTTAGCTATGTCCACAACGAAGTTCAACAGGGATCGAAAATGTTTTAAATGACTTCGAGAAGGTAGTAGGCCTTAATTTTTATTTTTGCTGCCGTATACCCAGATATTAGGTCCCGGTAACCTCACTCACTCGGTGAAAAACAACGCAAAAACTGCTTGACACGGATTTTCTGTTAGAACGTGTTGAATGGAGATTATTTCATTAAAATTAAGAAACACCGTCACGTAGTTACTAGTGTATAAGGTACGAGTATAATAGATAAGAGGGCAATTGAAGTAACATCTACTCTTGTAATTTGCCTGTATTGGCGTATTTAGCTAGAGGTCACCAACTTTCAACCTAACTTGAATGAAACTAGCCCAGTGGCTAATCCATTTTCCTTTGCCAAGAGGTCTTATGAGGTCTTGAGGGTTTTTTCTGTGAAACCGTGGTATGACGCAAGACGAGCTGGTCCATTGCTGCCGAAGCTTGGCACTCCCCCGTAATATTAATAACGTAAAAGGAAAGAGAGCAAATGCTAAATGGTTACAAACCAGTTTACTTGAATCTAAGTAAGATTATAAATTAAGATAAAGCTAAATCTGGTAGGACCAATTTGTACAATAATAAATACCTATTAGTGTTATTACTATTATTGAACCATGTTATTAACTTCAAATATCCACACACAAGGCAATTCAAGGCGCAAAAGTGTGATTGAAAGTAAAGCTCTAGCGGTAGTTAGCCAACCCCTTCTTTTTTGTATTAGTGGTGGTTGGTTTGCTAGACTATATAGGGGAGGTGAGCCTAAAACGGGTAGCCCGCCTAAAACGGGTAGGCTTGCTAGTGAGCGTATTACGACTATTAGTGAGAATATGTGAGTGCAGACAGGTGGCGTGACTGTCGACGAATCACAGGCAGTCAGCTCATCGCTGTGAAACAAGCGCTTGCAAGGTATGACAAAAAAAATTTTTTTCGCTGATTTTACAAAAAAAAATAGAAGTATGCTTGCTCTGACTACTCAAATATTGTGTAGAATATGTTTACCTAAGTTTTGTGTGATGATTTTACAAGTAATGTGCCTCTAAATTTCGAAAACTCGTGAGTTTTCTGCATTTTGTTTTGAGGTTATGGCCTTGCAAAATAAAAAATGTGCTTTTGGGCAAAACGGGTAGGGGTAAAACGGGTATAAACCCGATTTGCCCTGGTATAAACGTGTAGGTAATTTAGCTGGTTGCGATAAAGTTTTAATTGCTTATTTTGTTTTTATATTGTAGATGGTTAACAAATATAAAAGAAAAACTTCTAACGCATCGTTTGATGAGAACGTAATGAAACTTGCTATGGAAGAAACTAGCAAAAGCTCAGTGAATGCTGCAGCTAAGAAGTACGGTATAAACTTATCCACGTTGCAGCGGCATATTAAAAAAGGATGCCACTGGCATATGGCCAATCAAACGGCATATATTTGATGATAGTGATTGTATGCCATCTACTCTAACAGACAGGCTCTACAACTGAAAATGAGAATGAGTCAACAACTATTGAACCTATTGAAATACCTCTTACCAATATTGCTGATGGACTGTCTGTTGCAAACGAAAACGCTGTTTAACATTCAGATTGCAGTAGAACTATTACACTACCCAGCACAGCAGCAGCGACTACAGGACAAACTGTAAATACAGCAATAGTGATGCAACCTGACACTTCTTCACCACAAATGGCAGACACAGAACTGGAGTTGCAAGTTACTGAAGTCAACAGACCTTTGACTCCAGAAATGACTAACGTACTAAGTGATTGTACCAATATTCAGCCTTCAGTACCAATAAAACAGCATAAACCCCACTAGATATTAGGCCACTTCCTCAAATGACACCAAATACGAGTATATCTACCCGAAAATGTAAAACACAAAAGGCTGAAATACTCACAAGTACACCAGTAAAAGAAGCACAAAAAGGAACACAAAAATAAGAAGAAGAAACGTACTAACACTAAGCTTGAGACAGTGAAGAAACATTTAAAGGAACCCAGCACTTATAAGAAGAAGTGTGGTAAAAAGAATAAAAAATCGAAGGAAGTAAAAGCATCTTGTAGTACTATCAATAAGAGACAGGTAAGATCCAAACGTGGTCCAAAAAATAGTCAAAATGACGAAGCTGTATACGCTTGTTTGGTTTGTACTGAGTTATGTACTCATCTACCACTAGAAGATTGGATCAGGTGTGATGATTGTAATATGTGGGCTCATGAAGCGTGCACTACTTATTCTGGTAGAGCCCATTATTACTGTGATACCTGTCAAGAATAAATCAGAAGTTTGTTGATTTTATAGATATTTGTTTCATGGTAGTTTCTAAGTTGATTGAAAGTTTAAAGGAAGATTTTAATTTTAATATGAGACTGATAAAAAATTTAAGAGACTTATAATTGAGGCTTAGATTTTTTTTTGTTACAAAATACTTTAAAAATATGTTATTTTTGTTGATTGATCTCATTATTCAGCCTTTACCCGTTTTGCCCAAATGCGGTACCCGATTTAGGCTCCCCCCATAAGGGCAAAACGGGTATTTCAAAGGATGTTCTATTTTGTGTTTTTCTATGATTATTGAAGAGAATGATTATGTTTGTTTTGGTTTTTCGATACTTGATTAAAGGAACGTTCCTCGAAATATAAATATTGTGAACAGTTACGTTAAGTATTTTTTATTTCACATCTTCCTTAGCTTACCCGTTTTAGGCTCATCTCCCCTACCCCTTAATACTTCATCTTGCTGTAGACAAGTAGTAATGTCTGTTACTCTTAAAAATGCGTTGTTTTTATTCCGAGTTATATTTATCTCGTAGACAAACGGTTTATGCCTTTTTATGAGACCTATATTTAGCTCCCATATCTCACGTTTTTACATAACATGTATAGTTTTGAGGATAACGTATCGTTTCATTAACGTTTTGTATTCTTTCGATACTATTAACATAAAACAGTTAAAAATACTGAAAGCTTTAAAATTACTTGTAAATTTCGATTTCTAAATGTATTAATAATAATAATAATATTTCAGATATCTTACACACAACGCCATCTAGTTTCAAACTAAGTAGAGCTTGTTCTATGAAAACTAGATTGACTAATACTGTAGCCGCTTTTCTTATCAGGCGGACTACTCACCGGCTGACCCAGTGGAGAGATTCACAAGATTACCTCAGGGCGCCTTTTAATAAACAGAAGTGTGTGCGTGTGGGATACCCATGGGACCCCTTAGAGGAAAACAACTTACACCTCAGTCATACATACATGTATATTAAAATAAAAAAACAAAATTAAGGTTACAATAAAAAAAAACAGAGGGTATAAGAAAACCCGCAGCGGAGCGCGTCAGAGCCGAGCTGATGGTGCTCGGTGCCTCCTCGTCTTCACTCCAGGAGGTTACTTCCTCTTCCGCCCGAGTCGGCTATTTATATTAGATATTGATAAAAGTTAAACAATTTGCATTTATAAGTAAGTACGTAACCCTTGGGTACGGCTGTCCGCTTGCGTCGTGAGCCGCGCAATCACCAGCTTGCCAGAGGGTACCGAGAAACTTGAGTCTGAACCAGAAGGCCACAAACGAGCAAGCACGCCGTCTGAGACTGACCGTCTTGACCCCGAAATCTGGGACCCTACGAATGGATTAGCACTCATATAATTAATCAGGTTCCAGAAACAAATAGGTTTAAGAAAAAATTAAGACCATACTCACCACTCTTGTGGGTACTTTTGAACAGATAATATATTACGAAAATCAAATCACACAGCAATCAAAACACTATTTAAGATTGGAAGGCACAAGATAGCAGTGTCTCCCGTGGCTGAAAGCCGGACTTATATATCTTCGTTTCCCGAAGCTTCCAGAAATTAACCCCTACTCAACATTTTACTTTGACATTTAAATTACCGACGAGGATTAACCCGACCAAGATCAAAAGTAACTCCTTCCTACCATAACAGAACACTCTCAATACCTATACAATTTGTCATGATAGATCAATACTGACTTATCCACAAACAAAAACGCCATCTAGTGGTCCGACAGTGAACGCAGAAGATCAATACTGTAGTTATAAACTACTTTAGATAAATCAACAACAATGCAACGCGGCCAATAGGTGTCGCTTTTAACAAGACCATACGCATTACAAATATACTAAAAAATAACTTTTACAATACAATACTAATTAATAGAATATTAATTGAAACTAATATTTTCTAAATGCGTAAGATATATTACCTTATTGTGCACAACGAGGTTAAATATTCAAAACTGCTTCTAACGTTTTGAACTTGGCTCAGTTTGCTGAAAATTTAATTTACCCATTAATAACCCGTCATCCTCCTATATATTAGCCGTTTCAAGAACACGTTCTGTCTAAAAATCTCACGTGCATAGTATATGTAGCCTAATGTCTATTGTCATGAATTCTTAGATGACAAATAGACAGCTTATACAACTTTAGGTCTAAAGTTTTAATGTGATTGCTCCTAAAAACGTTCTTTTTTAGCTTTATTAATGTTAGTTAGCTGTTAGGAGACGGAATTTAAAGAAAAATGTGTAAGACAATAAATTACGACAGACGACAGTTTTTTTTACATCTTTTGTTTTTGACGTTACTGATGAAGCGTGTAATTTATGGGATACTTAAAGATTTTGTAATTTCTTACTTTTAAATATGAGGGAGATTAATTAAAAAGGTTTTATTATACCATGAGACTTGGCATTAAAGAAGGTTTGTTAATTATTATAAAATTATAAAGTTAGTAGAATAACCGAAATCTATTAATTACTCCTTCATAAATTAAATCTGAACTAGAGTGCATTTCTTTTTTTTTATTTTTCTTTAAAGATTATTCAAACGAAATAATCGATGTACGAGAATATAAGCATTCTGGTTGATTTAGAACATGCAATTGTACATAGACGAAAAAAGCAAATGTAAACAGACTTAAAACTAGTTAAGATTTAAAAAAAATAATTTCAAGTTCCCTCTTTTAAGTGAAATTTTCGATAAACCTCCGTGACTTATAAAGTGAGGTATTTACCAGGTCTTTTTTTTCCTTTCATTTATTTTTCCTCTTCGTAGAAAAGTACATTTCTTTAGGAGGGCCAAATAATTTGAGTTGCCATGAGATCTTTAACAGACTATGTCAACCCTAAACAATATCTTTGAATCAATCTAAAATGACTTACATTAACTTTAAATTCATTTGAGTACTTGTTAACATCATTCGCAGCATCTAGAATGTTATAGGGGTCTAATATGTAGGTTACCTGTACATGTTTTCCAATAGTTATGAAAGTTAAAACATTGAGACATTGAATTTGTATACAGAAATCATGCCCATTAATCTCAAATTACTTATCATGCATTACATCTCGAATTACTTGTAATGAGTTATATTGTTATGATCTTAACATTATGCGTAATCGATTCCGACACACTTTGCTTTGACACGATTTCAATTAATTAAATTACTATTACTGTATTGTATGTATGAGATTTCATACCAGTTAGATGTGGGTTAATTATTCGTATAATATGTATAGAAATGTAATTAGTGTGACTTGTATCAAAATTGACTCGCCTTGCGTCGGCGGCAACACTTCGTCATAAACTTTATTACACCGTGCAGTCATTTTGTGAGTTGTAAAATTATATTTTTAACTTCACGCCTCTATACAGTTAAGCTTTCCGATTGTCTGATAGTAAGCGATAGGTTCTGAAGAAGTTTACTGACACTATGGTAAAGTCACGCTAGAGATAAAGCCGTCTTTTTCAGACTGTTACACAACAGTGTCAGGTGTACACACCTTACTCAAAGTTTACCTCGTATTCAGTAAGATGTTCTGTTTGTAGTATGTACGGGGTTACTGGGTAAGTCAACCTTAATGCTGTAAGGGGTTTTAGTTACCATAATTTCTGATAGATTTCACAGTGAAATATCATTTCATCACCATTTTCATGATATTGGACTTCCGCTAAAATTTTGGATAAAATTCGCCGAAATTTTGCCTAATACAATTTTTTTAGAACTTCTCCATCTTTCTTTTCCTTCCTTGGTTTATTTAATATTTTTTTTTACTTTTTGTGTAGTTGATAAATTAGTTTACAATTTCAATTGATAAATTGTAGTTAACTTAACAAACTGGGCCGAAGTAGATGGTTAATAATTGGAAAAAAAAAATATCAATTTTCTTTTACGAATATTATTAAAAATAAAGACAGTTAAACTGCAGATATGTTAAAAACATGTACGTATTCTGAGCTATCTAACATGGTATAATAGTCTAGGATAGTATCAGAATTCATAAACAAAAAAAAACTTAGATCGGCGATCGACGATCTGGTCTGGGTAGATCACGTTTCACTGATGAAGAAGACAACGAGATACTTCTCGAATCCACCCATTCTTTTACACTTCTCCTGTGATGCACAGGGTAACTATGATGCTGAAACCACATGCCGCGAATAAGAGTAAGCTGTAAATCATCATTTAAATTAGTAAAATTTTGTTGCCAAAAATCTTTCGTACTTTTCTCCGGGAGATTAAAACATCTTATCCAGTGCTTTGGCAATACTTAACTACACATTCAAATTGAAATGTCTTTTTGGCCTCTTGATCCGCGTTATATTAGGATTTATCAGTGCCAGTATTTAGCGCCCAATAATTAACGCTGAGGTAATTGGTTATACCGTTTTTATCAAATTTGGACTCCATGAAATGTCTCAGAAATAAAATAACGTGTTTACTAAATCTTCATCTTCATACAAAGAAATCCAACCTCTTCTAAGTATCTTCTTCTTCAGTACCATTTGCGTATAGCGATATGGGCATAAGCCTGCAATATTCACAGCATACATTCCATTGTGAGAGCCTAAGTTCTAGGGCAACAATAGTCGTTGAAGTTGTTGGATCCAATCTAAATCGTTGAATTATCTCGTTGTCTCCTTCATCATCTTCATCAGTGAAACGTGATCTACCCAGATCAGATCTTCGCCTTGTAATAGAGCCGGTCACTCTAATTTGTCGATAGTTTCCGTCCAACACAATAACAACCGGTACTCGACAACCGGAATGGCGTGCTCTGTATTCATCCATTAGGCAAATCAAGATATGAACATATTCCTAGTTCGTATAGGGTATTATCTTCAACGGTATCAGAAGCACAAACCAAAGTGCACTTAGCAATAGTTAGTCATGAATAGAAAACGAAACAGTCTAAAAATACAAGCCAAGTTTTCAACTAGATACAACCGGATTGTACGCTAATTCTTAACACCCCCGGTCTTTCATCTAAGTTTTTTAAATGAATTCTGATACTATCCCAGACTATTATACTTTGTTAGATAGCTGAAAGTACGTACATGCTTTTTAACAAACTGTGTTTAACTTTTTTTTTTTATAATATTTGTAAAAGAATTTTTTTTTTATAAATGTGTTTATTGTTGCTATTATTAACCATCTTCTTTTGCCCAATTTGTCAAGTTAACTACATTTTTAGCAATTGAAATTATAAAATAATTTATCAACTACACAAAAACAGTTAAAAAAAGGATTTAAAGTCGAAAACAATTATATTAGGCAAAATTTCGGTGAATTTTATAAAAAATCTTATAAGTCCACTATCTTGAAAATGGTTATTTTTGGGATATTTTAATAGGTCTTTACCTATGAAAGAAGTTGTCTAAATTTTGGAAAACGTAATAGTCGGTAGGTGCAAGGTCTGGTGAGTACCAAGCAACCAGCTGTGGTCAATCGGTCGTCCCCACTGCTCCTTCACGACAACGCGCGACCCCATACTGCGCAACAGACAGTCTCCAAGCTGCAAGAGCTGGGGTTGGAAGCTCTCCCTCATCCGCCATACTCACCAGACCTTGCACCTACCGACTATTACTTATTCCAAAATTTAGACAACTTTTTAGTGGGTAAAAAATTCAATTCCCGAAGGCAGTACAAAATGCCTTTGAAGAGTTTGTTGCCTCCCGTCCAGCTGATTTTTACAAGAAGGGCATCAATAAACTGCCAATGCGTTGGCAAAGATGCGTCGATTGCATGGGTGATTACTTCGAATAACAGAAATAAAAAAGTTTGAAAAAATAAGTACTTTCACTTATTGCATACAAAACGGCAATATCATAGGTAAATACCTATTATTCTATAGTGTAATCTATCAGAAATGATGGCAACTACAACCCCTTAAAGTATTTAGGTCGACTTACACAGTATCGCTGTATAAATGTATGTATACTACAAACATATACGACCAATTCATGTTAATTACTTGTTTAATCTTAGAATGTGTCGTCTCTTCATTTTAATAATGAAATATGTAAATGTAATGTAAATATACAAAATGTCATCAATGTTTTGTAGAAATTCTAATATTATTAACGGACAGTACATTACTTTGAAGTAGATTGAATATTTTAGGTATTTAATGGTTCCTCCGCCTCAAACGAATCCAATTAAGAACATATTAAGTAGATACTTCGGTATGATGAAGGAGAAGGTCGGAGGGCTCAAGTTTCTGGCAACAGCTTTTTTTTTATATACGGAAAACGTGCAGAGGAGTAACTCGATGATAAATGACTTTTCAAGATTTGATGTGTCATATGCGGTGGATATGGCACGTAACATCTTGAAGAGTTGGTGGATTAATAATTATTCGAATGATGGATATGGAAGCCTTGCCATGCCCAGACGGCGGGAAGATGCGGTCAGTATAAGTCCGAAACATTGTCACTGTCCAGCATATTGAATTTGTTCGGCCTTATTGGGCGACACTCCTTAAATCATCCATACATACTACCAACGTTGATTCTTTTCTATTGCCGTTCCTTCTTAAACAAATTTTCTTTTTTATGTATCCCAAATTTTACCCTTTCCCCAAAGTGTCGGCTAGCTTAACATGCTTGTCTCCTATAACGTAAGAAGGGCTATATCAAAGTTGTCAAATTGTGGACATCTAATACGCCTTTCCCTGGCCCTTCGGAGTTACAGGCGCGAGTGTAGTGTATGAACCTATCACAGGAATACCTCTTTTTTTTGTGCAGAAATCCCCTAGTATAACACCCGTTCTAAACATCTCCCTGGCCCGCGCCGTCATCTCTTTCACAAGCATAACTTGCTCGCAAAAGAAGACGGCAGAGTCCTATTACCGAGCGAGAGAACCCCTACTTCGATGGCCGCCACGAGGTCACGGCTCTGCCTCACCCACGCCGTGCGTTCTGGCAGCATGTGGAGCGCTGTGTTCACGGTCCGGCCATCGCAGTGGTTTCACTCAGGCGTTGCGGCTTGGGGATCAGACACAGGTGATTCCAGAAGCATCTTTTCCCAGTGATCACATTTTTTTTTTTTTTTACGTGTGGAAATCCCCTCGGACCGTCACCCCGCCGGGGCTCTCGTTCGGCGGGGCGGTGTGTCGGACTCGAACCGACTAAAACCACACGGTGTGCCCTCTTTGCGCCTCCAGTTTAGGAGGGGTCCAGGTAGCTATCTCCTTCTGGACCCCTCCCAGCGCCGGCCCGCTCCTGGCGCGGGCTCCGTCTCAGTGGACCCTCTCTTTAGGCGGCGTCCGGCACACGCGGACGCCGCCCCCTCGCGGCTGGCCAACAAATGCGGGTGGAGGGGAGAACCCATCCCGTCCACCCGCGGCCACACTCAGGGCGGCATGAGGCGCAGGTAGGCGCGCCTCCGCCGCCCGGTTCGCCGGCGGCGGATCAGGTCCGAGTGGAGGTCGTCCTCCCGGGCCTTCTCCGCCGCCTCCTTCTGCGAGATTACCTCCTCGCAGAAGGTTGCGACCGCGGTAAAACAACTGTCGCTACCGGCCATGGAGCGAATTACGGCCGGTAGCGAGAGATCTGCTCCGATGACTGCAGTGAGGGCCCGGCGCTGCGTCGCCCATGCGGGGCAAACCGCCAGCGTGTGCTGGGCCGAATCCTCACCGCAGTCGCAGTGGTGGCAGGCGGGACTCGATTCCCTCCTAGCGACCGAGTACAGGTACTTTCCGAAGCAACCGTGCCCGGAAAGCACCTGCGTCAGCTGGAAGGAAAGGGTCCCGTGCTGCCGCCCTGCCCACTCGGCGATGACCGGCTGGAGAGCCTCCACGGCGGCGAAGCCAGCGCGTGGAGTCTCCAGCCGGAACGACCATCTCACCATAGTGGCTTCGCGCCACTCGCGCACGTCTTCGGGCGGAGGGCGAAATCCGCTCTCCGCCCGGAAGTCAGCCACTCGCCGATAAACTTCGGCGAGCACTTCCGCCTCCAAATCCCACGAGGGTGTTCCGGCCAAGGCGCAAGCCGCCTCGGTGGACACCGTGCGGTATCCGCGTATGGCTCTGACCGCCAATATCCTCTGGGGGCGCCAGAGGCGCGCCCTATTCGGGGCGGTCAGAGCCGCCACCCACACCGGTGCACCATACAGCGCCATGGACCGGACAACCCCCGCGTACAGCCGCCTCGTGGGAACACTGGCCCCGCCCAAATTGGGCAAAAGTCGCCCTAGGGCGGAGGCAGTGCTCACCAGCTTCGGACCAAGCTGTCGGTCCCAGTGATCACCTGCGTCAACCCGTCCCGTAATACCTCTCGAGCCAATCCTCCATAACGAGTTTTACCGCCGCGATAACGGCGTACCTGTCGCTCGGTTGCCCAAGTCGTTCCTCCCACTCCTCTACGAGGAACCGGCGGAGTTGGAATTTCTAGTCCTCGATTTCTCAAGTCTCAGGTCCCATGAAAGTTTTATTAAATTAAATCATTTTCAACGAAAATTTAGAATCAATATATTTTGTATAAAATAAAATGACCAAAAACTATTGTATGCGAGCGTAATCATACAGTGCGTATCGTATGTCACATATACTATACAAATGTGTAACATGTACAAATATTGCAATCATGCCATTCTACAGTCCAATAGCATAATCTAAAGACATACCATGTAGTTAAAAAAAATTGGGCTTGGTGATCCTAAGTTTGTACTTATATTTGGGTGTGATTGTATGTTTTGTCTGAATGGATGCCGTCGCTTTAAAAAGCCAGGAAGAAGTGAGATAAGAAACATGAAATCTCAAAATGTGGATATATTTTGTGGATGCGACAAGTAAAATTTTTGCATATCCTTAGAGGAACATTAAAACATGAGTGCATAAAAATCAGGTTTAAAAATTTAGTTATTGAAAGTATATTCTAATTGTTTCACTCTTCTGCAAAATGTTATACAAGATGTTGTGTGGCTACGCCTTAAAAGTAATTGACGGTAATTTGTGGTAAATTAGTATAATGTACCCATTGAGTGTAAGATGAGAGATAACTGACCTTAGCACACGGTTTTTATAGCTCATTTTATCAAAGGTGGGTCTTTGATAAAAAGAGCAATATACAATCTTAGGTTTTTTGACACAATGTCTCCAGTACCTACACATAATATCCTAAGTGGGCGGTTATTAAATCATCAATCATATGGTTGAACGACTTACCAATCTAGATGCCGTCTTCTAAACTACAGTAAATCTTTTTTTTACTTTTTTATGGCATACATCTCAATAGAACTATCATTACTTCAAAGAGCTAGAGATTTTTACGACGGTAATAAAGTGGGCTATAAGTTGGTAAGGTAGGGTCAAACACTTTAATTTTATCTATAACATTAATCGAGAAGACATTTTTAATCTTTACTTCATTTTGTTTTATTGATACTTAATATTTGCAAGCATGATCTTGCGATCTCGATTTGCACGAATGTTCCGATTTTCAAGCTTGACGAAATTCTCACATTTTAATTAGAATATAAGTAAAATTAAAGCTACTCAACGGTACGGTTTAAAAGAGTCACATAGAACGTGAACGGGAACACTACATAAATACGCAAAACTTTTTTACTTTAACTTTAACTTTATTATCACAGTCATAAATAGGAATTTCTAAATAAAGATTTTCATAATTTCAAATATAATAACTGCGATTTATCATTCATCTTATTTTTATAATTTAAACATTTCAATATTACTAACGTTTATAATTATTATGCTCACAGTACCGAGTTTCAATAGACTGAATAAGAAAAAGTTAATTGAAAAAGAAATAAGAAAGTTAATGTTAATTCGAAACCTCAAACATTTAAGTGCCGATTATTAAAATACAATGTCACGGTTCTAACATAACCCAAACGATTCACCAACAATATTAAAGACCAAGGACCACCAAGGATCTATCGTTAATCGCCATTGTTCCATCCTAATTTTCGCCGTTTATTAGAAATATTAAAAATCGGAATATCCTTTTTCGGACCGAGAACCCATCGAGCACTTCATTCTTCGAACGTATAAAAATCGGAAAACAAATAAATCGCACAGTAAAATAATTTTCGCGAATTTTAATAATTTATATTATAATTCTTAGGTATCATGAAATTCGGACTTTTCAAATTCGGAATAAGATATTTCGGAGTATTTGGGTGTTCCCTACCTGAACACGTGTCGTAGTATCGACTGTAATTTGTAGTTACTCAAACTTTTTAATGTTCAAGTTTTTACTTAAAAAGAAGTTTCGTTGAATGCTGTTTTTAAACAAACACATTTATAACAAACTGAAATGAAGTGTTGCTACAGATGTAGTATCTATAGTCTAAATAAAATATTAGTAACAATGAAAGCAGAAGAGATGTTTTAAGAAAAACGATTAAGTTCTGTTTTGTTTGTTAATACGGGTGTAATATTTCTCGAAGTTTATTATAAAGTACCCACATATTTATAGATCAGACAATGTGGTGAAATAGATCGCGTCAAGGTTCTTTTTCTTTGAACTTATTAGTTTTAGGTTGTATTTATATCAGTTATTGAAGTTTAATAACATGCATACAAATATTTATTCGAGAATAATCCAGAGTTCAATAGATATTTATTTATTTACTTTTGAGTTTGTTTTATGGTTAGTAACATGTACCTATGTGTATATTTAAGAATATTTTTGTACGTTAAACATTTAATAAGTTCTGGCCTGATTGGAATAAAGGGTTTTTTAAATTTAGGGCTTTAATTTAATTTAATAGTGTTTGCTTTCGAATTCTCGAAAATAAAAATGTTTTGTCCTTTTTTGCATATGCTCAAAATTTCAAGATAACTGGTTGCGTAGTAAACGGGATAATGTAACAAAGAAACATAATTACTTCCGAATTTAAAATATTAGTTAATATAAAGGCATCATTATAAATCTTTAAAGTACTTACTTTTAAGTTTCTGACGATGGGTTTATGACAACGACAATTGATGTAGTTCTTGTGCCGAACAGACTAAAAAGGTAAAAGTTTTAATTTCAACTTTTCTTTAAAAATCTTAATGATGAATATTTACAGGATAAGTATACGAATTTTCGGATAATAAATCACTTGTTTCCCTAAAGCTATCGCTCGCGGGTTTCCGACTTTATATTTGGGGTAACCTTGGCAGGCGGATAATTAAACAATCTAAACGACCCAGAGAGGATATTTTTTAGGTACGGGGCCTTAATGGATTAAAGTATAATAGTAAATCTTCTGCATGTGTCAAACGGGCGAAAAAGCGTGCAACTTTGGTATAAATAATAAAACACCTGGAATACTTTATACGTTTATGCGTTGATTTTTCGTATTTTATGTCATTTGCGTATTATATAAGGATTTAAAATTACTAGAGATCTTTGGTGATTAGAAAATTTTAAAAAAGAAACAATTTCTAATAAAAATAGTATTAAGTCATTAGAGGAAATCTGTCATTGAGCAGTCTAAGTGACTGCCGAGTGACCTTAATTCTTCTTCTGACTTTTCAACAGGTGTATTTTATTAAAATATTATATAATTCATATATTTTGTAAAGTAGGTGTTTGTATTAAGTTTTGCTCTGCTTTATGGCATAGCAAGTAATTGATCGCCGGTTCCAGTTTCACTTAATCTTGCAAACGTATTGATAAAACATTACTTCCATACTACGATCCAGGTATAAAATCCAGGCAAAATCTATAACTACTACAGTTATAGATTTCGCGACAATCCCACTTAGCATTCCCAGTTTTGTCGTACAGTATTTTTATAAACGTAGATACATATCAAGATCGTAAAACTGACGGTATTTTACGACATGCTGACTTTGCTAGTAAAACTATAACTACCATAACAGTCGCTAGAATGTCGTCTAGTTTTAATCAAATACAGTATTATTAACGTGTTCCGAATTCATTACTATCGTTGTTATGCATCTTACAAACGTACGTTTTGATAAAAACATGTATTGGATGCACCTGATAGTTATATCTACATATCAAGTTGCGCAACTCTGTCAATAATCACGCAATTAATTTGAACTCATATTTCAGTTACATCAGTTTTACGGTTTCTTCAGGGAGTTACATAATATATTTATGGCTTGGCTCCAGTTCTAACTTACTCTGTACTTACCTCATTATTCATTCCAATTAGGTGTTATGTATATTTTTTTATGGTGTAATTGTTGGACATAATTTTAAACTTGATAGGATGCTGCCTAAAACCATAAAAATATTTTTAAAACGAAAAATCTAACACAATTTTTTGTCGTATAAATAGGTTAAGGAATTCGAAGTCAGTTAAATTTTTTCATTTTTAAACGCAAATTCTAATGAACGCAAATTGATATTAAAAAAATGTCTTAGTTTTCTGTTTTAACGTCTATCAAGGAATACAAAACTACCACAATAAACATGGTCGTCTGTGGTTATAGACGATTTACGATACTGTATTATTGCTTATCACGTTGCCTTTTCAACGATATTTATTGTAGTTACGGACCAAATATGCAGTAATACATAAGCGAGATAACCGATCACAATGTAAGTTTCTGACGAAGAATCCACAGTTATTCTGTGTAACTTCTTATATTTAGTTGTTCTAGATAAAAAAAACGATAGGTCTATTTTATGTCAATCGAATTTGTATCCAGGATTGCACGATGTTGACGATAACATCAACACATCCCTTTATTTACATAAACAGACTGTCCTAGGTTATATTGAAAATACATTAATACGTTATTACATTATTAAACGCGGTACATATATTCTTATCCTATGATAACACCTCAATATAATTGAGTATGGTCTTAAGCATATCGTAGGTATTGATTCCTTGAATTTTAGATAATTTAAACTGTGATCGAGTGTTGGTAAGTTATATTAGACAAAATAAAAACAAAATTCTTAAGTAAAGTTAAAGCTAATATGTTTCAGACCGACCACAGTTATCGGTTTTGTATTTTTATGTAAGATACATTTGTAATGTTAATTTTTATCGGATTTCCTTTGCGCCTTTAAGACTCTTTTATAACTGCCGATGGGACTAACTAACAATACATTGAACAAATCTTCTAAGTTGATTTTAACTAATTTAAAACAAAACATCTAATTTTAAATGTATCGAAATTAAGTTTAGTGTAGTTTTGATGAAAATATTAGTCTAGTGTAGTTAGCATCTTGGAGCTGACTTGGCGGTGGAACCAGAAAGTGGATAATTGTACTCTTTAAAAGCTTGTTCAAAGAGTTCGGTTTCATATGATTAGTAGTTAGTTATAGTCAGAGGATAAAACCAGGAGGTAGATAGTCATACTCTTTTTTACTTTTTTGATTCGTCATTACATCGGGTATTTAGTTTTACTGAACAATAATATAATTAATATTGTGTAAAAATCTAAATCCTCTGCTGTTATCCTTACCGATCCATCTAAAAATTGATTATAAATAACAGTCATGGTAAAAGAGAGCGTAAAAACTTTACGTTTATTTGTAGACGGAGTATTGTCATACAAGTTACTTTCAGACTTTTCATCTTTATTTCAAAGAAGTGGTCGCTTGACAAGATTCATTGTCACAAGAAGTTGTTACATGCTTCCATCAACAAGTTTCAGTAAGCATTTGTTTAGAATTTTACGAACCATGTACTTCAACAGATATTAAATATAAAGTGAAAAACCACTTCATATTGAATATTTTTTCTAGAGATGTGCTTATGCCGCAGAAGTTCAAATTGTCATTAGCATTCTTAAATTGCAACGACCTAGGTGTACTTGGTGCTGTTCATTTTGTCGAAATCAAATGTGATATATTTGGATGCCGATCTCTAAACTAAATGTTTTATAATTCTATATATTATGTTTATAAAAAAATAAAATATCTATCCTTGTTGTTTCTGGATCCAATTTTTTCTGCAACTGTAGGGAGAGACAAAATCACTTGTACTCGTATCTCTTGATTTAAGGTGATATTAGTTAGAGGCATTAATTTACTTTGATTTTCTTTTTAATGCTGATGTCTTAATTTCTAACTCCACCAATCCCTAATTTTATGTTTTAATTTCTTTTACATAGGTGTAATTTAATCTTTGCGTTATTTACACGGACTTAAAAGAAAACAAATATTCAGTAGCAAATTTTGACAACTCTATTATAAAAGTTAAATCAAAAGTTTAAAAGTTAAAACATTTTTTATGCTACTTAAACAGTAAGGTAACCGTGAGCCAAGGAGGGTATGGTTGTAACAAAAGTATTCTTATTTCTCAAAAATATTTTTTCGTACCTATATAATTTCTACAAAAATAATGAAAAAGATCACAGAGATCTCTTAAACTTAGACAAAAGTAGAAATTTAAAAGGCATTTTGCTTAGAGACTCCACACTTCAGTCCATTCTCTTTAAACGTAGATCACAAGTATAGTAGCGTTACTCACTAATAACACCTCTAAAAGCGTAAAAGCAAAATGAGGCTGGGTTCGCACTTACACGTTAAAGGCACTAACGTGTGTTGTGTGGAGTTTACTTAATAATATAATCTATTACAAGGGGCATGTGATCTAAATCTTGATGTTATTAGAAAGTCAACAGCATTCTTGACCTAAGACCATTTTGGAGGCAGTGTTATGGAGCTAAGATACAACTAAAATTAAGATACAAAACAATGGCAGCATTCAAATTCAGTTTGTCTAAGAATAGGATATGTAGATGAAGCTGCTAGATTTAGATTGAGTCATTTATTTACACCTAAATTCTAACTGCATTGTTCTTGAAACGACGACCTTATATGTGTTTTTTTTGGTAAAATGCATTTATCCTGCTAAGTTTATAATGCATTCAATTGTTCTTTAACCTTTCTAGTACGTTCCTAAATTGTGGTAATTGTAAAGATCGTATATGTCTATTATTTGGGTAATTTTAAAGCTTTAATAATATTCATATACGGTCATTATTATGTAAATACTGTTTACCTAAAATCGTCACATATTTTGCAATACATTTTAGAGTTAGTGTTACAAAGTGGTAAACAGAGACAATAAGAGTATATATATATATATATATATATATTGTATATATATATGCAAAACATTTCAAAAATATTCACCGTTGAAATATATCGGATGTTTAATTTTTTGTGCAAGTTTAAAGCAATTAGCTTTAGACTCTGTTGAAACAAATTCACGTAAAGTCTAGTTCCTTTTTCTTGGCCTCTTAATTAAGTTTCCTTTTTATTAACTCAAGAAAGCGTAATGGAAACAAACATTGGGTAACAACAATGAAAATATTTTGGTTACACCATGAGTGGGATATAATGATAGCCGCAATATAATAATCACAGCTCCATAAAATTGAACCGATTGACGCCATTTGCCGCGGCTGTCTCTTTTACTACCCTGGCTATGAAAAAGTCTGTTACATATATGGGGGTGATAGGTGAGCCCATCTGTCACCCTAGCAGAAGCGGGCCGGGGTGGTGGCGAGACGCGCTTCGAAGCGCGCGCGCCCTTTCGGGATCACTAAGGGGACATAGGGGTTCCCACACAGGAGGCCTTTACACGCCGTAGACAAAACCACCGGTGGGTGGTATCCGAGGGGATTTCCGCACAGAAAAAAAATTGTTAGGTAAATATAAATTTAAGCTAAAAAATAGGAGTTTTATTTTTCCCAATACATTATATTTTGTGTGTATCTTTATGTCATTTAGGACATTTTTTATTGCTAAAATTTCTTTCAAATGTCTATAGTTTCGAAACGTTTAATATTAGCCATATATAAGATATATAGTCGTTGTAAAACGGTTGGAAAAATGTCGGTTTCTCGATTGTGTAACTTATATCTATTTTATACTTTAGCAAAAACAAATATAACATGAGACTTTTAAGCACTCGTACTCCCGAAGGAGCTCTTTGAAACCTCGTCACCATAAAGTGTACAACAGTGTGCAAGGAGTAACGTTTAAATGTAGTGTTTATAATCTAATTTTAAAATATGATGTATCCAATTATTACGGAGTGACAATCATTATAAATGAATATATATTTAAAAACCAAACACTCCAAATTTCACACGTGTCTTTATTCTCTAGTTAAATATAAAAAATTTAAATATTTTATCTTAAACTAATACCTTTTCGGTGGGCTCGAGACGGAAGTGATATCGATGGATGGCTGAATTCCGGGCGGGTAGTGACAATCCACCCCCGCCCAAAGAGGTACGCGAGTAATGTGAAGCCGCTCGCCGCACCACGATGGCTCGTTGGTCGTCCCAGCTCCATGTAGCCTTGTGAAGTAGGTACCTGCACTCGGCCGCTAGGAGGGAATTGAGTCCCACCTGTCGCCATTGCGATTGCAGTGAGGACTCAGGTAGCGACAGATGTTTTACCGCGGTGGTATCGGCAAGCATTAACCGGGCGATGGAGGCGCGCTTATCAGCGCCTCATGCCGCATTTAGTGTGGCTTCAGGTACACGGGACAAGTTTTCCCCTCCATCCACTATAGTGGACAGCCGTGAGTCGACGTCCGGCACGCGTAGCCGTAAATAGAGAATTTACACGAAGGTGGTGCCCGTGCTATTACCGGACAGGCGCTAGGTTGGGTCCGAATATATATATTTATATTCGATACCGTCTACCGATTCGTATTCGAACTCCGGTGGGGTGACATGACCGACACACGAAAAAAAAAGCTACCTCTGCAAAGAGGACTGTCTGCCGCATTAAAGATGAATAGTTGTCGGTTCAGGGCTAGGTGTCCTGTTATAGTTCCTACAACTATTCGGATATCTAGTCTACATAACTGATCAGTCTTCAAGTATGTCGTGGTGAGACTTCAGTCAGCACAAGTTTTGACTGCCTGCAGCCGGGTGAGTTTTTCCACCTTCGTTTGTGCGCTTCACGGGTAAGCTGTCTAACCCAGGATCGAAGTTGGTTAAAAAGCAGTGGCAGTAGTATGGTTGGGCCGGTGGCCGGGGTTGCCGAGCCCCTCCTTGCCAATTCATCTGCGGCGTCGTTCCCGTGTGAATTACTAAGCCCTTTAATCCATTGGAGTAGTACCCCATTTCAAACTCAAACTCAAACTTTCTTTATTTCATAAAATTTTCAAAATTGTTTGAAATCGTCTTCCATGTAGACTCTAAAGTCATAGATCAACACACACAAAAGCAACAATCTCTGTTTTGTCAAATAGTAACCAAATAAATTTAACAAAATCAAACCCATACAAAATCTATGCCTGTGCCGATCTATAACCGCCCGTTTCCAAGGGGTTGAGCCTTATGAGAAGAAAGGGCAAACAAACTCATGGCCACTCTTTTGCAATTCACAAGTAGATACAATGGCACTATTAAATATATCACAACATTGTTTTGATGTGTGCTAGTATGTCCGTTATTAAGGACTTAAAGGTGAAAAAACAACGAAGAGAAAACAAGATTAAGAAGAACAAACGAATACAAGAGAAAATGAAGTGAAACATAAAAAATTGAAAAAATAATAAAAAACATACTAGCCACACCACATTTTTACTTAAGAAAGAAATAGCCTGCGCTAATTAATCCCAAGCATTCTTGTCCTCCATGTAATCCACAATCGAGTAGTAGGCCCTCTGGCACAAGCCACGTTTTATTGCGGATTTAAATTTGTTAATACTCAACTCCTGAATATTATTTGGGATTTTATTATAAAATCGGACACATTGACCTCGAAAAGACTTGTTTATCTTTTGGAGCCTAGAGGCGGGTACAACAAATTTATTTTTATTTCTGGTATTTATGGCATGTACATCACTTTTTTTCAAAAAGCTATCTTTATTTTTGTGAACATATATTACATTTTCATAAATATATTGACTTGCCACTGTCATTATATTTATTTCTTTAAATTTCTGCCTCAATGAACAACGATTGCCTAAATTATAAAGTGCTCGAATAGCTCTCTTTTGCAGCACAAAAATAGTTTGAATGTCGGCAGCATTCCCCCACAGCAGAATACCGTACGACATTATGCTATGAAAGTAACTGAAGTAAACAAGTCGTGCTGTATCAACATCAGTCAACTCTCGGATTTTCCTTACTGCGTATGTTGCTGAGCTGAGTCTACTCGACAATTTATCAATATGTGGGCCCCACTGTAGCTTAGCATCTAGTGTTATACCTAAAAATGTCGTAGTGTCCACAAGGTCCAGCCCGACATCCTTAATTATCACAGTAGTTTTCACTGGCTTGACGTTTGGCATAGTGAAACGTATACACTTAGTTTTTTGTTCATTTAATAGTAAATTGTTGACATCAAACCAATGAACCACTTTCGAAATGGCGCTGTTTACAAATGTGAAATCAGAAAGTGTCCGTTTTAGTCTAAATAATAGTGATGTATCATCTGCAAACAACACAATCTCGAGATTGTCCTTGACAAAGTGAGGTAAGTCGTTAATATATACTAAAAACAAAAAAGGGCCGAGAATAGAACCCTGTGGAACTCCCATTTCTATCACAGAGCCTGGAGACCGCTCACCATTAATATCAACTTTTTGAATCCTATTACATAGATATGAGGCAAGTAGTTCCAGGGCTTTATTTTTGATACCATAGTGCTGTAATTTCCTGATCAGCGTTTCATGAACAACACAATCAAAAGCCTTAGATAAATCGCAAAAGATACCTAGAGAATCGTGGGCATCCTCCCAGGCATCAAATATATGTTTTACTAGCTCAACACTAGCATCAGTTGTGGAGCGACCCCTTGTAAAACCAAATTGTCTATTGTGCAATAAATTATTATTATTAAAAAAACTGTGCAATTGATCATACATAATTTTTTCAAAAATTTTACTAAATACTGGTAGTACTGAGATAGGTCTAAAGTTAGTTGGGTCAGATGTACTACCAGATTCGAATAAGGGAATAATTTTACTAGACTTCATAAGATCAGGAAATACACCACTATCAACACATTGATTAAATGTAAATGACAATTGATTAGCCACAAGAGATATAATTGTCTTAGTAATTAAAACAGAATTTCCCCATAGGTCGGTTGTTTTTTTAACATTAATAGTGTTAAAGGCTTTAATAATTTCAAAGGGGGACACATATTGGAACTTAAATTCACTATCAATTCTTCTAACATTCTCTTTTAAAATTGATTCTGCAAGGTATGGTGAGGAGTTCAAAGATTTAGTAGTTGATACAGGAATGTTAGTAAAAAAAATCTCAAATGCAGCAGCAACCTCAGCATTTGATGTGATAAATTTATTGTTTATGTTTAAATTAAATTCATTATCACGGTTTGGATCTTTGCCAGTTTCACTATTAATAATTTTCCAAGTGGTTTTAATCTTATCATTACTACTTTTAATCTTTGAACTAATAAAACGAGACTTAGCCAGTTTACAAAGTTTCCTAAACAGCTTCGAATATTCTTTAACATAATTATAAAACTGTTCACTTTTATTATAATTCCTCTCATCATATAGCTCGTATAATCTTTTCCTACTTTTGAGTAAGCCAGGGGTAGCCCATTCACTAAATGTGGCGTTACCTTTAACCACTAGCGTTTTTGGTGTAAAAATGGTGTTAAATGTTGAAGAGAAAGTTTCAAAAAACTATTATAATAAGTATTAGGGTTATTCTCTACACAGAGTACTGAATTATTAAAAGCAGCTTTAAGTTTATCCTTAAAGTTTTCACAACGCTTTGCGGTTTTAGGTATCACCACAATTCTTTTTTC
This sequence comes from Arctia plantaginis, assembly GCA_902825455.1. NCBI lineage: Eukaryota > Metazoa > Arthropoda > Insecta > Lepidoptera > Erebidae > Arctia > Arctia plantaginis. Next base: position 11,264,119 of record CADEBD010000314.1, on the reverse strand, counting down.
TGACACTTTTTCATACCTATCACAGAAAGATACTAATTGACCACAGTGGTCAGAATGTAATTGATTGATTATTTTCTTGTCCTTAATAACAATATCTGTAAATATATTGTCCAAACATGTGGCAGTGGTGGCAGTGATTCGTGTAGGCTCCAAGAACAAGTTCTTCAGATTGTATGATTGAAAAAGTGCCTTGAACTTGGTTACTATACTTGAATTTTCCAATAGGTTAATATTGAAGTCACCACAGATGATGACCTACTACTACCTACCTACTGATTTACTGTGGCAAGCTGCTCCAATGCTTGATGGTATTGGAAGACAATGCCAGAGGTCATTGTGTTGCCCTTTAGTGCCTTGAGGACGACTATGCTGCCTGACAGTATTCGGATGTTATAGTCCTTAATCCCCCTTGACATGGCCGGTGTGGTGGCGAAAGTTATTGCCACAAATTCGCATTGGAATATGGAACTGTGTTGGCCTAATGCTAGTAATATAGTTTTGTTTTGGTTTTTGTACTTAGATGAGTTTATATTGTGTGAGGGAGCAATGCTTCGGTTTGGGCATAGTCCTTTTCTAGTACCCAGTTATGTATATTCTTCTTAGCTTCATATTAATTTAGTGCTGTTATTTTCATTTTGTGTTTTGTGTTGTTTACATTCTTGTAAATTAGGGAACTTATTGCATATAGCTGTTTCCTGGCGAATGACGTTTTGTGTATTTGTGTGGGACATATGAGCCTATATGTTCGCGTAGAGGGATGTGTGTGTGTGTGTTTGTGGAGGGATGTGTTGATGCCTCCAACGTGTGGCAACTAGCACATAGAGCTGCCTAACTGTAAGTACCTTGGTTTTACCATAAGGCTGTTATGTGGGATACCTAAAAGGCTATACTATTTACGCGTACATATGTATGGCAAAAGGAGATTTGACGATTTAGATTCGTATATTTGCTGCTGCACTTTGCGTTTTTGATCTTTCACATTTTAACAGTCACTTGTGCATGACAAGACAAGACTAGAAAAGACAGAATAATCAATTTACTTATCCCAGAATGAGTAAAATGAGTTATGTGCAGTCTGGACGGCATAGAATGAAAATTAAGGGGCCACGGTGACTGTCAGATCCAAGAGGCATAACAGTAGTATTATAATACATATAATACCTGTCTTACTAATTTTCTATCGTAAGGCTAAGAAACTGTAAATGATATTTTTCTGATATTGTGATGGCTTTATTTACATTACACATATAATATATTTAAGTAATCATTTTATGCTCCGTGTGGTGACGGATTAAGAATACAGAGTGTCACCACCTCTATTCATCCCGTGGGTTCGTAAGAGCCGACTACGGCAAAAAACTACGCATAACAACATCACTGCAGAGAGAAGGAAAACTTGACACAAACCCTTTTTTTTTTTTTTTTTTGACGGACCGTCACCCCTCCGGGGTTTGCGGCGGGGTGGTGTGTCGGACTCGGACCGACTAAAACCACACGGTGTGCCACTCTGCGCCTGTAACAGGAGGGATCCGGGAACAGCTGTTGTTAAGACATCCGGACCCCTCCTAGCGCCAGCACGCTCCTGGTGCGGGCTCCGTCTCAATATATTTTCCTCTCTTTAGGCGACGTCCGGCACACGCGGACGCCGCCCCCTCGCGGCTGGCCAAACTAATGCGGGTGGAGGGGAAACCCACCCCGTCCACCCGCGGCCACACTCAGGGCGGCATGAGGCGGTGATAGGCGGGCCTCAGCCGCCCGGTTCGCCGGCGGCGGATCGGGTCCGAGTGGAGGTCGTCCTCCCGGGCCCTCTCTGCCGCCTCCTTCCGCGAGATTACTACCTCGCAGAAGGTTGCGACCGCGGTAAAACAACTGTCGCCACCGGCCATGGAGCGTACTACGGCCGGTAGCGAGAGATCCACCCCGATGACTGCGGTGAGGGCCCGGCGCTGCGCCGCCCATGCGGGGCAGACCGCCAGCGTGTGCTGGGCCGAGTCCTCACTGCAGTCGCAGTGGTGGCAGGCGGGACTCAGTTCCCTCCTAGCGACCGAGTGCAGGTACTTTCCGAAGCAACCGTGCCCGGAAAGCACCTGCGTCAGCCGGAAGGAAAGGGTCCCGTGCTGCCGCCCTGCCCACTCGGCAATGACCGGCTGGAGAGCCTCCACGGCGGCGAAGCCAGCGCGTGGAGTCTCCAGCCGGAACGACCAACGAGCCATCGTGGCGCGGCGAGCGGCTTCGCGCCACTCGCGCACATCCTCGGGCGGAGGGCGAAATCCGCTCTCCGCCCGGGAGTCAGCCACTCGCCGATAAACTTCGGCGAGCACTTCCGCCTCCAAATCCCACGGGGGAGTTCCGGCCAACGCGCATGCCACCTCCGTCGAAACGGTGCGGTAACCGCGTATGGCTCTGACCGCCATTACCCTCTGAGGGCGCCAGAGGCGTACCCTATTCTGGGCGGTCAGAGCCGCCGCCCACACCAGTGCACCGTACAGTGCCATTGACCGGACAACCCCCGTGTACAGCCGTCTTGTCACGACGCTGGGTCCACCCATATTGGGCAAAAGTCGCCCTAGGGCAGACGCAGCGCCGACCAGCTTTGGAGCAAGCTGTCGGAAGTGCTCGTCGAAGAGCCACCTCCCGTCGAGGATCAGGCCCAGATATTTCATCTGGGCCCGAACCGGTACGAGGACCGAGTTGACCACGATTGGGGCGCCAGGGGGTGGACCACGACGGGGCCCATGAAATAACAGGGCCTCCGTCTTATCTAGGGCCACCCGTAAGCCCTCTAGTCTGCCACTAGCCGCCTCAGGTACTTTGGCACCCCATGATAGTGGAATGCTTCCCTGATGCAGCTGAATGGCAGACTATTGAATGCGTTGGCGATGTCCAATGACACCGCCAACAGCACGCAGCCACAGCTCACAGCCTCTTCGGTCACGGCCCTCAGGCGCAACACGGCGTCGACTGTCGAACGCCCCGCCCGAAAACCAAATTGGGCGTCCGACAGATCGGGGCCCACCTCGCAGAGGTGCCGGACGATGCGGGCAGAAAGAACCCTCTCAAACAATTTACCCGCCTCGTCCAGCAGCACGATGGGCCTATAGGCCGTGACCGAATCGGCAGGCCGTCCCGGCTTCCTTAATAGGACCAGCTTCCCGCTCTTCCAGCACTCAGGGAAGCGTCCCGACGCCAAGCTAGCGTCGAACACCTCCCCGAGGCGGTCTGCCATGTGGTTGAGGGCCAGGGCCAGCACTCGGGCCGGTACCCCGTCTGGCCCAGGGGCGGTGTTCTTGGAACGGATCCGTAGAACAGCCGCCCCTACCTCCGAATCCCGGACGGGCGGAACATTATCCTCCCCGTGCTCCCCGTCGTCTCCGGCCAAGGAGGCCATCGCCGGGGGAGTGTGTTCCGCTCGTTGTGGGAAAAGGCCCTCAACCGCTTCTCGCAGGAAGCTGGGCTGGAGAGTCTCCGTAAGGGGGGGTCCCGACGCGCGGAGCTTTTGTCGCACCGCGCGGTAAGGGCGACCCCAGGGGTCACGATTAAGACCCTCCAGCCTCCTGTCTCTTTTCTTCTTTGGCGCGGCTAATGGCCAGCTTCAGAGTTTTCCGCGCCTATACCAACCCGTCTGGCCAGCGAGGTATAGCAGGCCAAAACCTCCTTTCTAAGGAGAGGCCTATGTCCAGCAGTGGACTGGTAAAGGCTGTTGATGTGAATCATTTAATGCTCTCACAGACCTCTTCGACTGTTAGTTTACGGTACATATAGGTTCAGTGCGGTTTAATAATACGATATTTATACAATTTGAAAAGGTTTATATATACATATAAGATTAAAGTATTCCGGTATTTGTAACTGTCAAGTGGATGCGTCTTCAAACAATTTATAATGAAACCTTGGTGTTGCTATTTCTCGCTGTCCCGTGTCATCACCAGGACCATTCATTGCGCAAACCATTTGCACTGGCGTCTAATTAAGCTTGGAGCGAGTACAGGAGGTTCAAAGGGATCTTGATAAAATGATACTGCAATATTAATTAAATTAAGTTTATATAGTAGTTTTCTTTCAAGAAATCTTTAATTTTATTGTTTCATTTACTTAAATTTTTCCATTTTGTTCCATTCGTACATAGTGATGTATTTTATTAATGTGCACTATTATTTTTTTACAAATTTAGGAGCCGTAGTTTTAGCGAATAAATGAACACCTCCATAATTACATGTATATATTTTCTAAACATGCAGTTTTTTATATTTTTAAATGTTTATTTGATATTATTGTTATTTGTATAAATGTAGAATATAAAAAAAAAAAATGTTTTACATAACACGAGGCAAATTCGCGCTAAATTGGCATGTTTACGCTTTGCTTCTCTGGAACACAACCTATTTCAATAATAAAAAGCTTAATTGAAAGAGCTTATCACTACGAGTATTTTTGGACAAAAACTAATTGCATATTTTAATTAGTCCTAAGGATAAGAGAAAGAAAAAAGAAAAGGACAAAGGAAAATCGCGTTTGATTGTTTCTAATGCTTGATAGCAAGTTTGTAATACCTGCCAGGAATAAAATGGAATGTATTAAATACACTTATTAATACATATTATTTACAAAGTTTTTCAAATTTTATTGGCAATGTATTTATAAGCAACTTTTCAAGACAGTTTTGTTGTCAATTGTAGCATAAGGAGAAATAAACAAATCATAGAAGAGAAAGGTTTTATAAATATTACAACAGTAAGTAAATTTTACTTTACTTACTAACTAATGAACTTCGAATTCAAAAGATTAAGAGGACGCATTGGAAATTTTGGCATCAGTGATCTCAATTTTTGTCAGTAATTACGAAACGAATGAAAATATAAGTTGGTGAACTGAATAGTTCATGATGAAAACCTTATTTTGTTAGTTTTCAATACACGATTAGGTAACTTTTGTAACAGAAAAAAATATATCAAACATACCTCTTTTTAAAAAGAGATTTACATTTTATGGGCAAACGGGACCGATTTAAGCCTCTTAACTTTCTCTGTAGACGAGTCTATACATACTCTTTAAAATTGTAGAAGGAATTTCTCAAATTATCATTTCTAACTAATTAAAATAACAAAAAGCATTTTGTCGTTTACGTCCTTTAGTTATAAGCTAACGTGCGTATGCAATCCGCGCCCCGCTGAGACACTCAGTCCCCTCTTGACCATTGTCAGCGACGGGTCTGTCACACTTGACACTGAATTTATTTAGCGGTTTTATTAGAATAAAAATGGAAAAAACAAAACAATGGAGTCGTCATCTTGCAATAAAAATCAAGAAATGTCGGCTAGCTTTTTAGGGTACGTATTAAAAATTCCTAAACCTATTTCAATAATATAACGTTTTGTAAAAGCTATATTATCTATCACTGAAACACTTTTTCTTGTATCTTCTAGAAATTTAAATTAAATTATATTATTTTTTTTAATATTTTTATTTTGGTCTTTAATTATTATTATTAGAAATTTAATTTCTTCTAGAAGTTTATGGGACAAGCCCCAGATTGTCCATAAAAAAGCATGAAAATGCAATAAATGAAAAAAGACTCAAGGCCAAACTCAACATTAGAAAAAAAATCGTACATTGGTACCAAGAACGCTAAATTTGGATTATGGCGAAGTAGTCGATAAACCAGACTTGGACAAAGATACTTTAGAAAAAGCAAAAAAGACTTTTGTACAAAATCTATTAAAAACGAATGAAGAACGGAAAGAAATCGAAAAAAGGACCATCCTACAAAGTGAATCTGCAGAATGGCTTGAACTACGTCGCAACATGTTAACCGCATCAAATTTTGGCAAGGTTATAAAGAAACGCAGACGAATTCTTGCCAAAATATAGTAAAAAATTGGCTTTACAAACCCAGCATCGACCATGTTCAATCTATTAGTCACGGAAAAAAATATGGAAAAATAGCACTCGAGCAACTAGCTTCAATGCATTAAATCAAAATAAAAAATTGCGGCTTGTTTATAGACGACAAATATCCTTTTTTGGGTGCTACACCTGATGGGATCACCACAAGTGATATGATAGTGGAAATCAAATGTCCTATTGCACCATTTAAAAATGGCATAGAAGACGCAATACAAAATAGAAAAATGCATTTTTATAAAAACGAAAATGGTGAGGTGGTTATTAACCAAAGATGCGACTGGTATTTTTAGATACAAGGCCAACTTCTGGAAAAAAAATTGCTGTTTGTTGGGTGTATGGTATGGGATTAATAAAATAAAAACTGAGGTTATTGAAAAAGATGATGCATTCTGGAAAAAAGAGATGGAACCAAAGTTGTTAAAATTCTTAGAAAATGCAACTATTTCGCAAAAAAACCATAACAAGGAAAATACTGATTCAATTTGCTATGAACAATCAGAGGCTAACATTGAATATGAGGCTGATAATTATATTGAAAATTTCAGCCATGTTGTTCGGAAATCCCCTCGGATACGAAAAGACAAGCAATAAAAAAAAATTTGATAGGTAAATCATAAAAAAAATATAAAGACACTCCAAGGATGTCTTTGTTCCGCGCCGCCGCGGCTCGCAGTCGCAATCCACGTTACTTAGCGGGGTGTGTGCGGGTTGCGGGGCGCTTGTGCCCGGTTTTAGAATTATTGTTTAACAATTCGTCGCCTTAAAGATTGTAGTGATAAGATTAAAACGTATGGTTTCTATGTAGTTAAGATTACTTTTCCAATTATTTCTGTCGACTGACTATATAATAGTTTACTTTGCCTACACTAAATATTTCAAAATATATTTATTTCCTATTATGAAACGCACAATCAAACAAGTTAGAAGGAATTTTTAATACAGGACCACCAAACACACGTTTGGCAATGAAACGGTGAGTATAGAAACAGTAGATACATATTTGGTCATTTGAGCTATTTGAGGTGCACCAGATGTTGTGATAGTTGTATCACAACATCTGGTGCACCTCAAAGCCTATTTGATGGTTGTTTTAAATAATGGTTCTATGCTGCTTAATATTGTTGTTACAAAAGCTCCACGAATTGATCCCTATATCCGTTGTTGTTGCTTGATATTTTGGTATGACAGAAAGGAGCAGTAGGTAGTAGGTATCATTAAAAAGTAAGCAATTTCCATATGTCCGTTTGGATTGACTAGCCACTTTTCATATCTTAATGAATATGAAATAAATATTATAATTTAGTAGTAAAATAAACTTATTTGTTGCCTCGATCCTCGATTTTGTAATATAATACTTTTAAAGTTATATTAACATAAAGCCTCAATCTAAATGTGTGGATTGATAAGCTACGTCAGAACTAGGAACATAATGGATGTATGTATATATTTCATAATTTAGTATGATTCTGTAGTATTTAAGAGTAGTTAGTACACAAAATCTGAGCTCGGTAATGTTAAAATTAAAAAAGTACATTATACATGTATGTGGCTCCTCAGACCATACATAGGACTATCATTTTTCAAAGAAGCAGTCTTACAATTGATGCGCAACTTCTTCATCATTGAGTAGTAAGTATATTAAATTTGTAGTGTAAAGAGTCGGTAATTAAAATAAATGAGTTTGGAGATATGACACATTTTAACTGGCTCCTCAGTTAAGATGCTTCAGTAAATAAAAATGGAACATAAAACATCTATATTTGTATAAATTTATATTAAATGTACGTATAATCCTGACATAAAAAAAAGACAGTATCTACGAAGTTATTAGTTACTCTTTAGTTCCTTCCAAAAAAACCCAAATTATTTTTTTACCTAATTATTTGGGGGTAACCTCTTTCCTAAGGAGAGGCTTACGTCCAGCAGTGGACTAGTAAAGGCTGTTGATGATGATTGATGATTTGGGGGTAACTGTAAATTAATGTGGTTATCTACCTACCCTCAATAATATTTATTTAGCTCTCTATCGATATACACCACGACACACAAGACAATACTGACAAATAGTTATTGCAGACGTAGTAAATTATTCATTTTATATTTAATTATTAATTTTTATAAAAAACGCGGTAAAACTAGGTGGTAGCAGGTAGAATAATATTAGGTGTTATAGAATTTTACCCCTTTTTTTTTCCCGTGCGGAAATCCCCTCGGATACCACCTGTCGGTGGCATGTCGGACTCGAACCGACTAAAACCGCACGCTGTCTCGGGTACTAATAGCCGGGGACCAGGTATGCCCTAGAAAGGAAGTCCCTGGTGCCTCGACATACCTCGGGCCATCTACAACAACAGGTAGACGGCGAGCGCGCTTCGCAACGCGCTCGCCGCCACCCCGGCCTGCTTCTGCTAGGGTGACAGATGGCCTCACCTGTCACCCCCAGGCCTGCGCTTATGGAGGACGGAGGTCGTTCTGCGACCTCCGGCGCCTGAATCGCCTGCGGTACCTGGCCCGTTCCCGGTCCTGGCGGGCCGGGAGAGTCCTAAACCTCTCCCGGTCCCGCTCCGCCGTCTCCTTCGCGAGCATAACTTGCTCGCAGAAGGAGACGGCAGAGTTCCACGCACTCTCGCTCCGCACGATAGCCGCAATCAGGCTATCGAGTGAGAACTCCCACTCCGATGGCCGCCACGAGGTCTCGCCTCTGCTCAACCCACGCCGGGCACTCTGCCAGCGTGTGGAGAGTCGTGTACACGGTCTGGCCATCGCAGTGGTGGCACTCAGGCGTTGGCTCCTTGCGGATCAGACACAGGTGATCCCCGAAACATCCTTTCCCAGTGATCACCTGCGTCAGTCGGTATGAGAGGGTCCCGTGACGCCTCTCGAGCCAATCCTCCATAACGGGTCTTACCGCAGAATTTTACCCCTGCAATTAACGATGCTGACATGGGATAACTAATAAATAACACTACCCAACAAAGGATGAGATATTTTGTTACGACGACTATGGTTCTCACTGTAAAATGCGTCAAAGTACCGATCAACCAATATTAATTCTTTGTATAACTTATACCCAAATTGATTAATAAATACTTATAACTGAAGAATTTCTGTACATTCCGTTATTTCGATAATTGACGATTTGTTGAAAATTAAATTTTAAAAAGTAGTCCTTGTGATTTTACTTTTGGACATGGTCACCCTGTATTGCGAATTCATAATATCAAGAAGTAATTTATTTTTCAGATACCTAATGTATACAACGTTAATCTGAACATATTTATTTAGTAGACATTTATACTAAATGTTAGTGTCTCTGGTTTTTGTTTCTGTTATAATCTCAGGTATTGTTTCTGTATAATCTCAGTCGATTATTTTTTATGCAGAACGTCAGGATAGAAGAGCCCAATAAAATGCGTTTATTTACTAAATCCACTCAGTTTTACTACTTCTTCCTGATGCTACAAATTCAAACACACTTGCCACCAAATATTTTTGTAGTGGAATGTAAATTTTGACCTATTAATTTCATGGCAATTCACGTTCTTAAATATAGATTGAGGAGCCTCATTGTATTGTATATTCTTGAATATCAACAGTACTGGATTCAGGTATTTAGTACGCACTATACAAAACTACTACTAAATGATACAAAATTTAAAAATATTCATTAAATACTTTCTGTGTTTCAGGTGGCTCCTCAATTCAAATGATTTGATTGAGGAGACACTTTTGCATTGATATAACTTTGGATATATCTTACTACCAATTACAGAATTTATCCGACAAATTTATTTGCTCACCTAGTAAATAAGGGGGGAGTATCCGTTTAAAAACTAAAATGGCTCCTCAATCCATACGGGCACATTTCCATTGACCGTGTAAGCCTATCTACATATATGATTGTTATATGGTATCTTTATATGCATATATCAAATATCTAGTTAGGTACCGTATTTTACTACCAATTTTGTCTTTTTATACTAACACGTAGTTTATTATAATATCTACAAGCCTCACAAACTTTGACAGAAATGACTATAAGTTGAAACATTCTCATTAATTTTTTATGACACATCGGCATACCTCATATTTAAACCATTTCTAGGTTAACCAATGAGAGATAGCAAGAATTTGCAAGTAGTAAGCGGTTGAAAAAGTTGAAACTCGTTTTTTTCGAAAATGTTACATATTTATTTAATCAAAATATTTACCCTCATTATCTATCATTGCTGCCATCTAAACGGAAGTTCATTTATGCTTTTACGATAGAACTCTGGGGATGTAGATTCGACAAACTGTGTGAAAGCATTTTGTACTGCCACCAGGGAAGATTTTTTTTTATCACGCAGGATATTGTCCAAATCACGAAAAAAATGGTAGTCCATTGAAACAACACTTTTCGTTACATGTCACAATTCATTTCAATATTCCTTTATTTCTGTACCGATTCAACAAGGCAACACAAGTTTCATCAGTCAAATCATGAGGCACCCATTTTTCATATTTTTTTTTTATCTTATTGATTTGATACAAATGAGGGTAAAATAAACAACGCCGCTAATTCCTGGGTAGTTTGACTCAGATCGCTTCCACCATCTGCTTCAATGCAGGGTTATTCACCTGTATGGGTGGACGGTCTTCCACGGGGTTCATTCTTCAAGTCAAATTTCCATTACGAAATCGTTTAAACTAAAACCGCACGGTGAATTTATTACGATTAGCAGTCTCCTCTCCAAACGCAGTGTTGATATTGCGAGGCGTTTCTGCCGCGTTATTTCCGCGTCGGAGCTCATATTAAAAAGTGACTCGGACTTTCGAAGTATCAATCTTTCACGTCTAAGCCGAAAAAAAAACAATTGAAAGTCAAAAATCGAATATTGTTTATTGGTTTTATGTCAATTCAAAGTATTCGTCCGTCCATGTGGTTACGGATTAAGAATACGGAATGTCACCACCCCTATTCATCCCGTGGGTGTCGTAAGAGCCGACTAAGGGAACAAAACGGCCAGGACAACAGAACTGCAAAAAGAAGGAAAACTTGAAACAAACCCTGTACCAACCCGTCTGGCCAGCGTGGTATAGTAGGCCAAAACCTCCTTTCTAAGGACAGGCCTATGTCCAGTAGTGGACTATCATAGGCTGTTGATGATGAAAGTATCTATTACTATACAATTTCAATTTTATACTTTAACTACTATTATTTGACCTCAGAACAGTCATATTGTTTTAATTATACAAATTATAAGGCAAAGAAAGTGACGATTGTGACAATTGATAAGTATGTATAATGAGTATAATTTTATTGCAGGGGTGAAGTAAAATATTTTTGTGCCGATATAGATCGACCTTTTTGGAATAATTTTGAAAATCCAACAAGGGAAGGTAACTTATTAATTTGTAGTGAAAGTGAATAATTTAATACTCTAGTTGATATAACATTACCTTTTGACAATTATTTTATAAAACCCAAAAGAGAAAGATTAAAAATATTTGAACAAGCTTGACAAGAAGTGGGAAGAGAATTTTGCAATCCTTGTGCCGAGTCATTTCGTCCCAAGGGTTAATCGCTAAGAGCCTCGACCAACACTTTCAGATACTCATCTTAGATGGCTACAATAAGGGCTTGATGTACTCGTAGAAGCAAGTCCTCTTCAATACTGTTTGCATGGTAAGGAGGTCTCTGTCTTCGAAACCTAACAATCTCTAGCTTGATCCCTGTAACCGAGTGTACAGTGTATTTCATAAAATTTTAAATAAATAGGTACTACTTTTGCCCGCGGTTCCACCCGTGATAATGTAGCTTTCCATTGGTGAAAGGAATTTTAATATCGGTTTAGAGGTTTAGGCGTGACAGCGTAACAAATAAACAAACAAATGCACTTTCACATTTATCATATAAATATGGATACTTTTTGTATTTAAATGTATTAAAAATGTTAATAATATTAATGTGTAAATACATAAATAGAAAATAAAAAACCATTTATTTGCTTGAAAGTTAGTATAGGCTTGGACAATCTTGAATTTTAAAATTACAATAAAAAAAATATCATTACACAGTCACAAGTTTTTAAATATTAAAAAAAAAACAATTTAGTAGTCAATCATATTAAAACTCTACCATTTACTCGTAATGCTCACGATCATTAAATTACTTATCGATTGTGTAAAATCTTTTTTTTTTTAAAGATAAACTGTAAATAAATGTCTGTTATGACGATTATGTATTCTCATATAAATTCTAGGTGCAAAACTGATCATTCTTCCGTTCATTAGTACCTACTATTTGAACATGGGTCTCGTATGATTCTTTTTCTTGAAGTCAGACCTTAAAAAATGCCCGTTTTATACAATGTAGGAAATATTGTTATTGTTAATTTTGTTTGCAGTCCCAACATTGCTCTTGGTATCCTTTTTTTCTGATTTATACACGCGCTCTTTATTTGTCGATAGCAAAGAAGGCTAAAATTCATTAACTGTGGCTCAACGCTCACGATCACTTCTACCGTAAGACCTAGAGCATACACAGATTTTGCTTATTGTATTGCCCTATGTTTATTTAGGATTGGTTCAAGTTGCAATAAAGCATATATGATATCAATATAGCAAAACTGAAAATTACTTCTGTAGTATAAACTTTCATTTCTATTGTATAAACAATTCTCAAATTCCTTATTTTAATGACATACATTCTTATTTGACATTAGACTACATTGCACTATTTTACTTTTAAATTATTATACTTAACATAATACTGCCTCATTGTAGTGGTAGCGAATACGACTGCTGTGCTGAGGTTTCGGGTTCGAGGAGTCGGACCAAATGTTTGTATGATCTGCAAATATTTGATTCGGAGTATGGATAATTTCTATGTTTAATATGTGGGTTTTTACAAAAAAAACTTTCATAGTACAAGCTCTGCTTAGTTTGAAACTGATTTTTACATTCCTTTTTATTTTTGGAATTATATTACTGTCAGCAAAATGGTAAAGCAAGCAAACAAACTCTTGAGCTTTTGATATTAGTATAGATTCAGAGAATATGTGAAGTCGATTTTGGAATACGTAAATTCTGTAAACGTCAAGTCGTTAAAAGCTTTACTCGCATTTCTGATTGAGTGGTACTATTAAATCTAATTCTAATTTTCTACTGTAACAAAAAACACACAAATTTACACGCCTATAAAATCATTAAGAAGAAGTCAACTATTTCTACACAGCACACAAAAATATTATAATTATGCATAGTAGATGCAACAGAGAGCAGAGGAATACTTCATAATGAAACCAAACGTAAATACTAGAGTACTTTCGTGGAGGAAACAAGTACTACATAAATCCACCAATACTACTTCATTAAAAATATAACCACAGAGCTATAAAACCTAATAAATAAATGCAAAAATACGACTACGGATCACATGGTTCAAAGAACGCTTTTAGTTAAAACGAAACATAGACGGAGGGATTAATTAGGTAATAAAAAACAATAAACTACTGCAAACACATTATAAATATAGAGACTCTTTATAACACTCTTTTGTTATTTGCTGATCAAGGGTATAAAGTGGTATTAACATTACATTCGAAATCGTTCTACTTAATCTACCTTTAATAATTCAATAGAAATTAATAAAAAAGCGACATAAACCCTCACACACAAAATCGTAAATATGTAGTTCTAGAATAATGGTTTGAAGCAATCATAATATTAATTTAATAACAAACTACATACCATTAGTTTACTGCTGTTTAAATCTAAGCTTTCTTTCTTACAAGTCGAGTCAAAAAGGATAAGCATCATATTGGAACCTACACATTTAAGAAAAAGTATTTCTACGATAGCTCTTATTCAGACTATGAATTTATTAATTGAAAAGTACCAAGAAAATAATCCATTTCGTTACACTACTTTAATACAATAATATCGAGTGAAGTAATAAATATTTACAGGTACATCATAAACAATTGATGTACTAGCAAACATAGATAAAAATTTGATGAAAGCGGCCCTAGCTTTCATAATACGGCGTACGACAGGGCAAATCTTTTTTCCTAAAATTCGTCCCTGAAACACAGAATCGCAAATCATGATTGAATAATTAAATAAGCTTGATGAATAAGTAGGCTTAGATATTAATGAAATAAAAACGATGTTATTGACCATGGACGTATAAAGAAAGTCGGATAAAGTCTCGCTAACAAAAAACTGTGTCATTCAGTCGGCCAGCTCGCTGCACGTAAATGCCGGTACACACACTTACACACATTAGTCGGCCATTACGCGGCGAAAAAATTTAAATATACCATATGTTTTGCGTAGTGAAATGCTGTAAAAACCGTAATGACTGAAAGAAAAATAATCCAAGAATCACGTTTCATAGGTAAATGAATAATTCAATCTGATGATCAATAATAAGTAAAATGGCGTATAGAGAAATTATTTGATTCAAATAATTAGAAATTGTAATGGCGAAAATAAAGACAACAGAAATATATTCACGCAAAAATTACAGAAAAGTTTGTCTGCAATGAAAGCATTTTTTAAACTTAGAGTCTGAACATACTTTCGAATAGAACACAAATAAGTCTCACTAGATATGTAGCAGTAAAAATATTAAATGATTCGGTTTCACCACTTCTCTAAATTAGAGGAAATTTCAAGAACCTTACTTACTTAACTTAGGAAAGAAAATGATTCAGCATTCAGGACATTAAACAGTAAAATTTCGAACAAATAAAATATTTTCATTTATTAACTGTGTTTTTAGGGCATAAATTTGGGTAACTTGAAAACCTCAAAATTAATTCATACACACAGAGCTGCCGCTATTACGGTGCCTCAGTTTTGTGTTGAGAGTTCCGAATGACTAATAGCTTAGAATAACAATTTCGGTCGACAAAAAATTACTGAGCTACGTAGAAAAATAGATATAATACTATAATAAGCAAGATTTGACAAGTATTGACTTAGAACGATCCATACATCATTACGTAAAACAAATACTTGAAGCTTGAAATAAATCTTTAAACGTGATATGCCATTACAAATTAAAACAATGACGACATACCTTTTACCGTGCCTGCCAAACTGTCAAACATGTGAATTGCTCTGAAATACTTTAGTAATGTACTAATGTTACAAAAGCATTTCAGAAAATAACCACCTGAAAACGGGAAATTGAATGCAGTATTCTCAGCATAAGAAACATCAAATAAATTATACACAAAAATTAGACACATCTCAAAAATGACTGACGCTCAACATCATTATCTAAAACAATAATGGAAATGAGTTTGGCATGTGGCGTGATTAGAAGACGGTAGATAGATACTGGAAAAAGGCAAAGGAAGGGCGCTCGTGGGATGGCACGAAGATATAATCAAGAAGGCTAGCCTTACCCTGGATACAAGTAGCTTAGGCTAGAAACTTAATGATGAATAATAATTGTAAATTGTATTTTGTAATTTATGATATATGAATTTCATAAGCTTGTGAAAGTAATTAAAAGGTTTAAAATTGACTAGTAATAAAAAGTTAAATCCAAATCGATATTAAAGTCCTTATATGGTTTTATTTGCAATGAATAACTTTGAAATAATTAAAATTCTAGTTTCCACTTAAATTAATGAACCAACTCATTTGTGACACTATTCATCCCTTGAACCCTTTATGATTATACAAATATATATAACAAATTCTTTAGCATTAAAAGTTGGTAATTTGATCTATTTAAGAAGTTTTGTATTTTTTCTAAGATTAACTGTTTTAGATTAAGCACATAAAAGGCTAAATTGATTTCGAACCTTAATTCACTGCTACCTACCTATAAACATTATCTGAAATCGAAATTCTCTAAGTGTTTTGGGATCATGGCTCAATCTGTTGACAGAATTTGGGCGTTCTTAATGAGATATCACTGATAAACATTTTATATAATAAATAAAATCTTCATTGTAACGTTTTGGTTCTTTTTGATCTTTTGCTTTGTAAAAAAAATAATCTGTTTATAAAAATGTTGACAACAAAAAATGTAACTCGGTCCTCCGGGTTTTTAATATCTCCAAATTTAGTAAAAACAAATACCGTACATCAACAGGTGACCGTGTAATATTAATTGATATAGTAACAAACCATTTAGGCCTCTTCAAAAAAGTTACATACTCGTAGATGATTATTATAAGATTTAAATTAATTAAAGATCACTTCAGTACACCGTACCGCTGAACGGTATTCAACATAAAAGTGGTCGCTAAGATTTAGACAGCGTGTTGATCTTCTCAGTAAAAGAGGTTTATACTAATTTAAGTATAACATCTTTCCTCTTACTTTTGTGCAATATTAGGGATTAATTTTGTAAAAAGGGACAAGTCGAAGAGAAGGGGAAGCGCGCGCTATGTGATTTGACTAATCAGCGCGCGCGGTGCAGATAGTAGATGTTATACATTATTACACTATTACTATACTGGCTGCTGTAAGGCTCACGTGTTTTTTTTTGATCATCAATCGTTTCCTTATAATTTGAAAATATATTCCGTTTTTTTGAGGAAATGATTTATTTATTTTTCCAAATATGGCAATCTTTTTGATATCACCACTGATGAGCCACTGCCATTCCATTGCCACTGTAAAGACACTGAGTTAGTGTACACTACCGATATTTATACCGATGCCAATGGCCACTCGATGGCATCTCAATAGCGTGTCAGTGGTATGACAGTGGCTTGGAGTGAACATAAAATAGCAGAATTGAGGCCCAGTGGTCGCGCGACTTGCAGCGACCAGTCGTCAGCGGTGGATTGCGACTGCGTAGCGCAACTTTTTGTTATTGATTTTATTATGATTATGATGGATGCAGGAGACTTAATAGATGCAGTTCGTAACCGCCCGTAAATCTTCTCCTTTTCTTCATCCGTTTGATGACCATAATCCGTAAAACACAATTTTCCAAAAATAAAAATTTTGATACCATATCCATTTCTACTCTAAGCACTATTCTTCACGAAACCAAACAATAATCCCAAATAGGTAACTAAATTATTATTATAGACTATACCAAAATGATATTGTTATCGATCAGTCGCAAGTAGTCGCTCATCGCTAGTCGCCTGCACGTTTTCGTGGCCGGAAGTCTGCCGGAAGATTGCTACGTGGTCGGTGCAACCGAAATCGTGCGATATAGCTGGCATGCTGCATGAGCTCTAATTCAACTCGCATTTGTTCGGTTTTTAAATTTTACTTATAAGCGAGTCGAGTACGATACACATTAGATAATTATTTATTTACTGAGATATAAAAATATCAAATCTAATATATAGAAATCATTGATTGTTTATTCGTATTTTATGCGCTCCGAACCGTTCATACTATAACATTAAAATGGTTTCCCGTTACCAAGGCAACTTTACTGTATGCAAAGGTCATAAGGCACCTTTGATCCAAAAAAAAAACCGAGGGATTAGAAAAAAAAAAACTCTTATAGCGAAAGCATAGCCACAAGATAGAGCTTATTTTTCGTATTTCCTGTTAGTTTTCATTCAAATGAAAGTAGTTATTAACATTTAAAAATGATTTATTAACTCGTCAGTTATCAGTCAACTAATCAGGAGACATTTAATTGCTAATTTAAACATTGGTTGTAGTTGTTTTGTGTTATTCATCCATATCCAGAAAGTTTTGTGTTAAGAATGTAAAATATTTTTTGTAAATCATACTCAAGCTTTACTGTAGTCCATAGGGCCTTTGAATAATATGTTTCCTTTGAGGTAAATTTAACAGTATAATATGGGAAATTATTAGTAAATATTATTATATAAGGGATACATTTATAAAGTAACCTGAAATTTGTTTCAGGTTACTTTATAAATGTATCCCTTCATCAAAATGCCAATTTATTTCTACTCCGCGTAAGTTTTTTTTTTACATTAAAGTAACTCTTAATTATCATGTAATACTTTTTCGTTTTAGATGCCGTATTCTGATGGGGTTATAGCGGCCAGGACTGAAGAATATGAAGTGGCTGTGTCCTGTAATTATTTTTAACATAATAGCGTTTAAAATTATTGCCGGGGATGAAGTAAGTATGTCGTAATATAAGTAATGTTTTCGTTTGTAAAATTTTAATAATGTTCTTTACATACTATCTTATATTTTCTAAAATGAAATGAATTTTCACTTTTTTAATTATTATCAAACAGCTATATTACTTACTCGTAAATCAAAAGTCTGATTTAAACAAATATTTAGGGAGAGATCATCTGGGTGTTCTTTGTGTCCGTTTCATGTTTGTTTGTAAAGTCCCAGCGAAGACACAGGATATATTCTTAATGAGGGAGTTGTCTATTAAAAAAAAAAAAAATAGTTGAATTATCAAAATGTTTGTTTTACAAACATAGTAGTTGAATTATCAAAATGTTTGTAAAATACATTATCCTTACTTTTATATCAGAAGCCTGAAAATAAATGTAATAAGCGTACTAAACAATTAGCATTGTTGAAAACAACCGTCAAAGCAGATATTTTAATATATATGTCCGGTTTTATTTTTCAATCTTAAAATAAAAATATTTTCAGGTTGTGCAAGATTCAAAGTACGTATAGTAATTTTGTTTGAAACGAGTACATTTGACCAGCGTGGTGTAGTAGGCCAAAACTTCCTTTTTAAGGAGAGGCCTATGCCCAGTAGTGGACTACTAAAGGCTGTTGATGATGAAGACATTTCACATTTGTACATATATCCTGAGAATATAACTACTTTACTAGTATTTTTAATTGAATCTGTTAACCTATGGAAACATGTTAAAGCTCCTATACATAAATTCATTTCCTGATTCAACAAATTGTAAACATTCATATGCAATCAGAACTGCATTGAGTAGATGTGCACATTTGATTAAAAGAGCCTAGGCGCATCAACATTGTTGGCTCAACGTACTTCCGTTCACAAAAAATCTATCGTTCAGCCAAATTGTAAAAATGTCTTGTTTGATTTCAATGATTGTGAGGAAACTGTAGCTTTTCAAAACAGCTGACCTAGTTATCCATGCAGGATAGAGATTGTTATCGCCCTACTATGTATTGTTGGTATATTGATATATTGTATGAGAATTTATGAATGTTGCAGATTGAAAGCGATGTTACAACACAGCATGACAATGATCGTATGAATAACAGGAACTATAGTAAAAACTGGGCACAAGTTATTGAATACAGACAAGGTTAGTGCGAATAAGTTAGTTTACTGTGACTAAGTTTTAAATCCTAAGGCAGAAGAAAATAGTGATATAGAATAAGAAGAATTAAAAAATTATATGAATTAAGGTTTACAGTACGCAACTAAATACAATAACTCTGTAGCCTTTGTACACATGGTAAATAATAAAACGTGACATAATATTTATAAACGATGTCCGATCTAAGACGTATATCCTTACACCTCATATTTAAATCAAAGTACTCATTTTCAGATTAATAAACGCATAGTGTTCTTTTTTAATATTACGTCATCAAATAGTAAAAGTTAGTTTGTGATATTTTAATAACTAAACCTTTTAAGGAGCCATCGGACTAGTCCATAGAATATTCATTAAGGTCATCCTCTTTTAATATTGAATAAAGTAACATATGACTTTACTTATTCTTATGAAAGTTTTGTGGGTCTCAATGTTTCTTTTGTAAATTTTTTGGATATGTAAATAGAAATTCTGCCCATACGTAATGCTGTTTGACCGTAGATTCACATTCGAAGCGGAATTTATACTCGACCTGGGGTCGGTGGAGCGAGTGTCGAGGCGGCAGCAAAACCAGACGACGGCACTGTTTACATCGACAAATATGCGGCGACTCTCTTCGCATAGAAATCGCAAGGTACCATCTATTATTATATATTGAATATGAATAATTTCAAACGTTTGTATAAATCGTCCATATCTTCAGGAGAAATATCAAACTTCACTTTATATTAAAACATGCAATATGTTTCAAAAGTTATGATTCTTTTAAATTTGTTCATTATTTGTTATATTTATGTATAGTATCGTGGGACCTTATTTTATTTCATATATATATATATTTATATATATATAATGATATGTTATACAAATGTGATAAATAATGGCACTAAATGTTAATAACGTTCCTCAATGGAAGTTAAACTATTGTTAAACAGTGGGGCCGCATAATAAATTTACGCCATTTTATACGTATACGTAATTCATCAAGTTATATTTGGATGTTAGTATAAGAATAGTAACTATTACACAGTTAGTGATTGCCTGTACATTGCAGAAAGATTTTATTTTACATACCGATCCAGACTCTGCTTTTACAATTTACGATTTTAAAGAAATTAAACGAAATTAAAGAAATGTCTATTATCAGACTAACTATTTGTTGATTGAGTATATTTCCTGCGAACATTCGGTTTTCCAGAGATTGTTTGAAACTTTACCAAGATCTTCAAAACCTTTACTTTGCTTTTTGATTTTTCTAATTTCTGGTTAGTAACATACAATGAATGTTAAGTAAAGAATACATAGGGAAGAAAGCTTCCTTAAATACAGATTAAACATATGACAGTTTTTTTTTTCGAGAGTAACTATTACCAACAGTTACCTGTTTATTTAGCAGTGCGGAATCCATAAAATACTAAAAGCGAATGTAACTAGTCGTTTTGCAGAAAATCATAATGATTATTATTGACCAGTTATTAAATTACATAATTGTTAGAGATGAGTAACCCTCGATGATGAATTTCAAAGAAATATTTTTTAAGCTTAAATATTTTAAGCCTGGCAAGTCAGAACTTGATTATCTCTAGTTCAAAAAAGGAGTTAAAAAATTTCATACTGCATTGAAATAGGCGCCTTTTGGTTTCCACAATAATATATTACTAAATTTACCCTGAAACGCTTTGCTGAGGCACATTGAAATAACGTTGATGAGAAATGAGGCACAACAATTGAAGAAGATAAAAACAGTGGTTGAAACGGTTTGTACAAAAATATCGTGTCAAAATTTGAGCTTAATCGGTGCAGAACTTTTTAAGTTTTTGAAGCCAGAAGAAAGAAGAAAAATAAACCAACTTAATATTTATATAGATTTATCATCATGATCAACAGCCTATAAAAGTCCACTTCTAGACATAGATATATAGGTATATAAACTGATCAAAATTTCGACAAAGCATTCTAAATTTAAAATTATTCATATAATTTAATGAGTTATCAAATTACTCCAAGCTTAGAGAAGGAAAACTTGAAACAAACCCGTCTGTGGTATAGTAGGCCGAAACCTCCTTTCTAAGGAGAGGCCTATGTCCAGCAGTGGACTATTAAAAGCTGTTGATGTTGATGATTAAATTACTCCTACACTATATTTTGTTATCTGAATTTGATTTCATTTATGCCTTTAACTAAGGTCTGGTACTTTACAAAACCGTTTTCATTTTTAGATAAATTTAATATTATCCAGATGTTTTATGTAAACAATAACATAATTTTGAATAATACAAAACAGTGTCTTCAATAATAAATTTGATTGACAGACGACCTAAGAAAACTAAAGTCGCATAAAGTTGTTTAGAAATTGTTAGTATAAGGAGCAAGTAAACTATTATTTTAAGAAAACCAGTTTCATATGGATCATTATTATAGCAAATAAACCGTTTTGCCAATTGATCAACATGGAACAATTTTAACATCAAACTAGAAATATCTAAACAATAATTTAAAGTTGTATATTTATTAAGTATTTAATTCAATTCCTTTTTACATTTACAATTTTTACATTATTTTGTATAATTGCTATAGTAGGTTTCTTGTTACAGGAATTATATATTATAATACTTTATAGATAAGCAAATGATCTACTCCATGTGCAGATTAAGATAGGAGGTATAGAAAATATACCAAAATTTTTACATTTTACATGCAGATGAAGTTTTATCGAATACAAATCTACTTTTACTACAAAATTCCAAATACTTCAACGGTTGCGATGGCTGGTTGCTAAGTAGAGATGTTCGAATTAGAAATAAGAAAATCTGTTGAATACCAACAGAAAACTCATATAAAACATTGAATCATGAAGTTCTCTAGACTGGAATTGATTTGTTTGCAAATGTTCGTTTGAAAATCTGCTCCATTTGTAAACCCCGACATGAAACCGTTTATTTATATCTTTTAATCATTCCTAAAGGTTCTTTACGAACGGTTCTTAACGGTTCTTACGGTTCTTAACGAATTATTATTAAATTTAGGAATATTAATGGGATTTTAACTAATTAGATTTAATTTGGTACTGTAGTTAACAGATTCAAAACTCATTATAAAATCAAAACTAATTAATGTAAAATGCTAATTAAATTGCCAAATAATTAACCTACATACATATAATATATATATAAATAAATATAATAGTTTGTTTGTGCTTAATATCCTGTTAGATAGCTTTCTTTAAAACATGTTGAAATCGACGAATTCGAATCTAAAGAAAATTTTGATAGTATTTCTCTTACAGGTGCATAGATTCGTATCCAGCTCAACTCAACAAACCAAGTGTTGTGAGAAAAGAAACAAAATTTGTTATTGTAAGTACATACAAGTTCAAGTATTACAACAATATACAAGATGAAGTTACTTTATTAAATTTTTTACCGTACATTGTATATCACATCATTTCATACATGTTATCAAATTAATACGCCTGTTTTTCAACACTTTGACAAAATTCCGCAAATTCCTGATGATAATGAAATAATTTTAACAATACTTGATGTTTTAATTAGATTAACGGGTTTGTAGGTTATGTGTTTAAATACCACTAATATGTAAAACAAACAGTATACTTGTAGAAAGATTTGTGGTTGCGGTAAATAAACAATTGTATCTCTCAATTGGTGTAACTAGCACCTTATTAAGGTGTAGGTACATCATAATAAGACATAATAATACATAATGGTAAGAGAATATATGGAAATGACAATTTTATAAATGATCAACAGCCACAACTACGTCAGTTGGATTCCGAGGATGTACAGAAGAGATTTCGAGGATTCTCACAGTGGAGTTCGTGGACCATTTGCTCCAAAAGATGTATCACGGTAAGACGAAGGTCAGTACATACTGCTCTACGTATTGCAGTCTGCATCGATTTTCAGTGGGCAAGATAATTGTATTTCTGACAAAAAAACTAAAATTTTTAGTGTATCTAATTTACAAAATTCTAATCTTTGCCATTATTTCTCTTTGAACTGAAAACGATCGGTTAGTTCGACTTTCATTAGCAACCATAAATTAATTGATTGATTACAAAGATTTTGCTCACGCAAGATTTACAAGCAATTGCAAGATTTACAAAGATGGTGTCATAGTTATTTCTATTTAAAGTATATGTTTAGGCTAATTGGTCTGCGACAGATCTTTGGTAAAAGCTAAAGGCCAATTTATCGCCTTGTATTCCATGTGGGAAGTTTATGTTATTTATGACGATTACTGCTGGATGACGTAATACACATATAACTACTGGGCATTGGTGCTGTCTTGTCAACACCATATAATATGTCTACTGATAGAAGATTTTTATGGGCTCGGCCAATCATTTCAACAAAATTAACGGCCGTCCTCAGTGTGTTAAGGTTAATTACATAAGGATTTCTCCTATTATAAAAGAAAGCGTATAAGTATTTAAACATTGTATAACACAAACAAATTGTGATCTAATAACGGGAAAAAATTGGGCATAGAAAGGAAGACGTTAGTTACCTTACATAATATTGTCTCTTATGTCGAAACATAAAAACACTTTATACTGCATGAAAACAATAATTCATTGTTTTTCTTTTTAATTAAGCTTTTATATGGCATAACGTATTTAAACTGTTAAAAACTTATCAAGCTTTTATTATAAATATAATAAAGCAAGGCGAATGTATTTCCAGCAGGTAATTTCTTGAAATTTAAAGTAATTTTTATTTTTTTAACTGTGCGTTATTTCTGAAACATAACTTTAGCACTTGAATACACGATTTATTACCGTTCAATCAATTTTACACCATAGCTATTTGACTGTAGCATGTTCTGGTGAATTGAGGAGAAATGTAAAATTTGAATACTTCGAATTTCCGCGTTGCATTTAGGTTCTTAGAAATTTCAGATTACAGAGGATTTCAGTGCTTGTAAATATAGCAGGTATGTAAAATATCAAACGTCTATACAATATACATTTTGTTTACACATATTTTGTTTCAGGCGATAAATGTTTTGCCAAATATATATTAATAGTAATGGTAACTAGTATTCGTGAAAAATAGATTGTTTTTATCATAGTTAGAAATATGAAACAAAGTGAAATTATGCCTTATTGTCCTAATAGTTTATCGTGTAAACATGATTCGCGCTGAGCTTTTATTACATTAGCAAACAATTATGAAATGTGGTGGGTTACTTCTGACTCGGAAAATTTAGGTTACTAAAGTAATAATGGTTAATCATAAATGTCGCGATATTATTCATTGAAATGATAAGTGTTTGATAATCCATTTACAAGTAAAAAAATATTTCTTGCACACAACTCAAAATATATGGGGTAATTTACTCGTATTATTTAAACATTATGCTAGAAAAAAACAGAGTGTCACAGTTATCACATTAATTCAAAACAGTTATAAATTTTAGCGATTATAGCCATAAATACATAAAAGTGTATGAATGGAGATATTTAGGTATTTATCTATAAAGCAGAAACAAAGATCCTGGCGTAAAGAGCTCTTGATATTACATAGTGTCAGACTGTACTAGGTCACACCCAGGACACTCCCTACGATGTGAACAGTGTCAATACACTTGTCGTGATAATAGATCAATACCTATTATTATGACAAGCGTGACTGGTAAGGCTCCTATTCACAAAACTAAATACCACATTTAAGACAGTGTGTGTTTTGGCGGAAAATAATCAAAACTAACCTATCAGGATAAAAAAAATTGTATGGTATAGAGGCGTAAAGTCGGAGCAGTCGCGTCACCTGATGTTAAGTGACTACCGCCACCCATGGACACTTGCCCCTTCCTCCAGAATCAGGAGGGGGGAGGGGGAGGGTTTTGGCTTTACCTCACTCACTCGCTGAAAAGCAACGAAAGAACTGCCTAACACCGGTTTTCTGTGACTGCGTGTATTATTCCGATCGAGCCTGTTAAATATAGGCATTGTATAATGAAATAGATGTTAGTGGCACATTTTATCAATGTACTAGTTCAAAATAAATGTAACTTACGACAGCTTCGCTGAAAGAGAGAAGAGGGAATAAAACACAAATACACTAATCAATCAAAGTTTTGCTCGCGATATAATGTGATTGGTGCGAGTTATTGAAAAGAACTATCGATAACATAAATACGAGACCAAAGTCTGTTATTAGAAGCGCATGAGAATGTTTTTTTTTAATTGTCTTATCAATTTCGTCTAATCTCACTACGGGTGTGATTTTAAATTTTAATCATCACATTTTAAATCGAAGTATTTATTTTATTTTGGAATTATTCAATCAATTCTTGAGAGAAACCATAAAAATCATTGCATAATTTTTAAAGTTAGTTTTTATGGATATTCTCCATGATAGATTGAAAAGTACATGTAAATTCAATACATGTCTACTAGTACGAAAAATCTTAGACAAAAATATACATACTAAGTATAAAAATAAATTATTCTTTCGTCTTGTTATCTTTTTTTGTAAATGTAAATTTACAAAAAAGATAACAAGACGAAAGAATAATTTATTTTTAAGGCACCCACGAACCAACCACGGCAAGAAAAATATTTTACATGAAGGAGCCCAACCATGTAATAAATTACCAAATAACAAGAAAGAAATGCAATCAATCAACTTATTTAGAAAAACTCTTAAGTTCCACATCTTTAGAGAGTACTCTAGTTTTTAGCATCACGATTGCAACTGTACAATACCCGCTCGCTATCAGACACTCATACGTAATGCGACCCGGCACCTTTATATTTTCTTTTTAATGTACCCACATTTTAATTTCAGTTGTATAATTTAGTTCAATGGTTGGTGACACCGTCAAATACGCTCGTAGATTATAAGTTTACTAGTAAGTTCATAATTTGTATTTGTCAATATAAGTGAATTGTATTCTTGTGAGTAATAAATACGAGTATCTTAAACCAGTAAAACTTCCGAAATAAAAACATATTCTATTTAAAATCTTTAACGTAACACATTCCATCTGCTTTTATGGGAATCAGGGCTGATGATATTTGAAAATTGAATGCCACAGACAAGTAGGTCGAAAGGTAGCTAGTGTCTCATTTTCATGGACATCTCAACTCTGTCTTTGACTGCAATTTGTTAATCTAGTCAGTAACGAAGTGTCTGATGAAAAGCGTGGATTCTGATATATGTCTTTTAAGTAGTAGTAGTGTATTTATATAGTTACATTCCATGCTTGCAGTTAAAGTGCTATCAACATCACCCATTTTTCTTTCTAACATCAGAGCGGTGTTGGAAAACTGCAATAACTTATGAGTAGATCTCACGCCTACTACTATTAAACCTGTATATTCCTTTGGGGGCTATTTTCTATAATAGATAGGTAGGTACGTGAACATTACCGTCTACTGGTCCCATGTTGTAAATCCTCGTCTCAATATAGGCGCGGAGAAAGAAATATTACGGTACAAGAATTCAACCTCCATCTAAACTAGAAATGTATTGAGATTGATTAGAACCGAGAACAATACGCATTGTTTTTTAACTTTTTAGTTTATTTATACAGTCTTTCATTGGAAATAAGTAGTTTTTTTATTTCATAAATATTAACACTCTTTCACATAGTTTTAACTTATTGGTAAAGCTAATAATATCTCGTAACACCAATAGGAATCAGACTTCTCGTTTATAAGTATTCAAAACTCCATGTAATATCCAGTTAATTAGTTAATTAACTGGATTAGTCTCCAGTTAATTAGAAAAACATGTTGTTTTGTTTCCTTTTATGATCAGTGTTCAAAGCTTATGTAGTTTTGGCTAGTCAAAGAAACGAGAAAAACTTTATCTAAACCTACGCCACGTGCTCAGAATAAACAATTTTACTCAGTTTTACCCCAATTTTATGAAAGCTAACTTTTCCAACATCCAAAATTATATAGTTGTGATCCCTGCTTTGCCCCACTTAAAATTCATAGAGCTTTGCCTCGAAAGAACAATACATGCACACTTTAACTTTCCTATTATGAATCATAGAACTGTAGACAATATTGTGCTTTTAAGAATAAGATCAAAATAGAATGAGTCGTCGCTAAATCAAAGTAGTATTATCGTTTACAAAAATAGAAATACTAAGAAACGATTGCCAGTTACCGAAGACAGCTGATTATAAATTATAATACTGGAAGATTGGGCAGTGTTTATAAAGTTTTGATAATATTCTCAAGAGCAATAAATACGGGTCACATTAACACACTTAAGTATTTGGGAAGCTGAGAAGGCTAGCTTAATGAAGTACATTATGTTTAATAAACAATTAAATACTCCTTAAACGAAAACATCAAAACTTATTCATCACTTTGTGGTATAATTAAAAAAATACATAAAGTAAAAATAACCAATCTCATCTTAAAACAACAAAAATAGGAAAACCTCATACTTTTCTAAAACTACAATTTTCTTATATTTTACTACTTTGTGTACACCAAGTTTCCTATGTTGGCAAATATACTCTCATTGCTGTATGAGAGAGGTTCAGAGGGGTCTGGGGGGAAGGGAGGGGTGTTCGTTGACTTACGCATCGTCATCGCAAGTTTGAACGATATGTCCTTCAATTGACATCGTTGCCGCCCTTTAAATGCTCTCCTTAGCGAGGTAGGGGTTCACGTTTTCCTTGTTTGTACAGAAAGCTACTTTCTTTGCCTACCGTTTTAAAGTTCTTTATGCTTATACAAATGATTCTATTCTACTGACAATATGAAGAGCACAAGATGAGTTTTCTATTATTAAGTACATTTTATCTATGACAAGGATGGTTTCAAATAAAAGTACACATCTCCAGGGATATTCTGACTTGTTACCGTGTCACGATCAACTGATTATTTTCACAGAAACTGTTTAAAACGAGCTATATGTGGTCGTCAAGTAGTGAGGCAGTCAGCCTACTGCTACATGGAGGGCAGCTACTGCCACCAATGGATTCGCGGCAAAATGCAGCGGCGCAAGAACCCAGGTGAACTTGCACATAGGTACTACGCTAACAGTATTTATTATACTAACATGCGCGTATTATACTCAGTAATTTTATTTATCTAATTTCTCTTACGACACCGACACGTTTAACGTTGTTAAATTTATGCAAATTAATGATTACAGATTGAACCGCTTGAGCAATTTGCAATAAAATTATACGTGATAAAATTGTTCAATTTGTTGGTAGTTTGCTTTTACTGTTTTCGTAAAGTATTTATAAATAGCGCCGAAAGGTGAATAACATAATATTTGAAACTAACAAACAAAACAATACACATATTGGTGATTGCCCTTGCTCTTATCTCAGTTACTTCTCTTGTACACTGGAAAAAATAGCATAACAAAAGTTAAAGATGCCCAATAAAATTTGTTGTAGATTGTGGTATGCAAACAATTCATTCAGATACTTTCATAATTCGTTTCATATCTTAATTATTAAAAGTGTTGGTTTAACTTCTTTAACTTGAAATTTATATTTATTTACCTAATAAATAATGACAGTAACAAATGCTTAAATAAATATTAAAAATATTAAAAAATAGATTAAATCATGTTTAAATGTATGAGATCATAAAAACAATATCAAATATGATCTGAGAGCGACAAAGTTGCTGATATACGATTATGTGCGTTTTTATAGTGTGTAAAAAAACTTGTGATAAACGATTACCCGAGAGATACATAAATCTTGCTACTGTGTATTATTTATTTTGCACTTTATACAACAGTCTGTGCGTAGCGGAGTAACCTAAACTTTAAGGGGTATCTTCCTACTGCATGATTTATGTTTGTTTTACAGTTGTGTTAACAAGTTAATAATTGTTATTGTGAAATATTACATCGCTAATAGCTCCGTCTTTCAGATTTCGATGACGTGTGAAGTGCGATAATTTATTATACTTTCTTTTAAAGAATACTAAACCCGTGGATGTTGTTGAGCGAAATAAACAGTATCAAGTCTCGTCAGGGGCTACAAATAATTACACATTAATTACTACGGTTACTCGGTACTTAAATATCTCAGACCTCTCCACTAACTGTATTATCGGCTGTACGGTTTTATATTTGATAATGATTTATACAATGGTCATACATACATAAAACATTATGGTTTAAGTAAAATAATTGAGAGTTATGTAAGTTTAAGTTTAATCAGATTTTAACTGTATGCAGTAAGCATTCGCATAGTCATAAGTATTTAATTTTTTAATATAAATTGAAAACATATTTAGGAAATCGCTTGATGTAGGCATATATAATGTTGTTATTTTTTGTTACAACGTTGACAAAGAGTAATTAGAATGTCTACCTATTTAAATATTGTAATGATGTCTGCATAAATAGAACTTTTACAGTATCTTTTTATCTATTTGATTTAAAATGTTGTGGTAAATATGATAACCTCATTAGATATATTTATATATAACCAGCTGGTGCCCGCGCCTTCGTTCGGACTGCAGTCCATAAAGCCTCGAGTTCGACTCCCGGACTGGGCAAAGTTTTATAAGGTTTTTCAGAGAGGAAAAAAATAGTCTAAGTGACTCCTTATATACACAGTTACCCGGTAGTAAAATATTATCAAAATCGGTTCAGCCGGTTTGAAGATTACCCACACAACAAACAGACAGACGGACAGCATGACAAAAAATATTTGAACTGGTTTGGCTGGTTAGGCCTAGGTATAGTGCAAATAACGGTATGAGCATGAAAAAATCTATATTTTGACATTACGAACAGATACTTCAATTTTTATTTATATACAAATGTATATATATATAAATGTGTATATAACACTGTCGTGTTTATAATGACGTCATAGTTTGCTATTCTATTCAATAAGAAATAAAATGTAGTGACGATTTCCTTGCTATATTGGCGATTTATTAGCCTTATATTTACGAGTATAATAATCAAAGTCAACTAACACTTTAATGTTGAAGTTGAAGACAGTGCTTCGAAAGGCCTCGACTTATTGGGCAACAACAATATTTATTTTTAGTATAGATTCATCAAAAAACTAAACAGTTTAAACAAGTTTTTTGCGTTCATAGTCTGTTAGCTGCCTAGGTCTTGAATATGTAATACGGCAAGTCAATGTCGGTAAACATTAAGATTTTTTAGTTGCTTTGATGATGATCTACTAGCTATTTTATGCTGTAAGGCATAACTTTTCACGTGCAAGTGTTAAGAAATCTTTCGCAGTCTATTCATAAATTGTTTAGCGTTTGAGAAATTTTATGAAATATTAAAGTTATGCAGACTATAAACATAGACATGTCTATTTGGGTATGCTAATTTATGTAAAAATAGCTACAATAAGGTTATGTAACTGTGGATGAATTATTTATTCTTAAATATGCTATACAAAATTAACCTTCACAGGCATTAGAATGCAGACCAAGAAAAAGCATAGTTGATAGTTTCACTGAATAGAAAAGAATGTTCACTAAGATACATTGATAGACAATTCTTTTACAATATCTTATAGAAACTGTGAATGTTAGGGCTAGGTGAATCTTATCGCTGAAAACGATGTCCTCCACACAGTTTGCCTACTGTTTCTGTCCAAAGGTAGACCGTCCTTTGGACGGAACCGGAGTCGGTTCGGAGTCGGTTCGGGCGAGAGATGCTCTTCTTACGTTGACCGTAGGTAGTGTGCTGTGCCTAGTCGCTGATGAGGCCTTAGGGTAACCAGCCTCAAGCGGTTGCTACCTGCAAGGGGTATCCTTGTTGTGGCAGAGGTTGCTTCCTGGCTGAGACTTGATTACTGCTCATCGTTGTGGGAGTGTACACAATGGTGGCGATGTTGATGCTGCAGATCTTCTTTGAAGGCTGCTTCCAATCAAGTCAGGGTCACCGCTGTGGAAGAAGGGATGTCATGTCCTTCCAACGGATCTATAGAGATATAGCGAGATGATCATGCTTGGCCGGCCTGCATTACGATTGATGTTGGGCAGTTGTATATATGCTAATCGTCGAGAGAATTGTTCATATTGCGATACAGTTCGCTAGATGGTGCTGAAGTATGTTTCTTTGTAAGTGGAAGTCTCCACACTGTAACTGAAAGCGATCTGTAATTGTTTAAACTGGTACATAATTTGTTGCTTAAAATTTAACAATAATATAAAAATTTAAAATTTAAAAATAATGCACGATCTCTCTTTAGGAAATGAGAACAATAGTATTTATTAGGTTATAATTTAGCTGTATGCATAAGGTATATGAATTCATTCAGTATAACTGTATATTTTTTCACAGAATACACATTAGTGGAGTCCAATCCAATGTCGCCGCCTGCACCAGCAATACACCCAGAAGATTCAAGAGCCTCATCACCTTCTCCTGTTTGCGGTAAACTTGGTCGCTATCGGGGTTCGCCGTCTGCAAAGATGAGACAGCGGATGCGCGACATGGTTCGCATAATAGGTGGACGGCCTGCTCCGCCTGGAAAATGGCCCTGGCAGGTCGCAGTACTTAATCGTTACAAGGTAAAAATGTGTTTTTTACTATTGTTATATCTACGTAGCTGATACACACCGTCCTCATAATGGCAACCCGTGAGTGGTATTTAGATAGACAACTATTTACTTATACACCATTGTTACAATGAAAATATTATATACTAGCTGCGCCCCGCAGTGTTACCTTTTTTTTTTTTTTTTTTTTTCCGTGCGGAAATCCCCTCGGATACCACCTGTCCGTGGCATGTCGGACTCGAACCGACTAAAACCGCACGCCGTCGCCGGGTACTAATAGCCGGGGCACCAGGTATACATTAGAAAGGAAGTCCCTGGTGCCCCGACATACCTCGGGTCATCTACAGACGAGTAGACGACCCCCCCCGTGTGGGAACCCCATGTTCCCTGTGCTCCCTGGAAGCGAGCGCGCTTCGCAACGCGCTCGCCGCCACCCCGGCCTAATTCTGCTAGGGTGACAGATGGCCTCACCTGTCACCCCCAGGCCTGCGCTTATGGAGGACGGAGGTCGTTCTGCGACCTCCGGCGCCTGAGTCGCATGCGGTACCTGGCCCCTTCTCGGGCCTGGCGGGCAGGGAGGGTTCTAAACCTCTCCCGGTCCCGGTCCCGGTCCTCTCCTTCGCGAGCATAACTTGCTCGCAGAAGGAGACGGCAGAGTTCCACGCACTCTCGCTCCGCATGATAGCCGCAATCAGGCTATCTAGCGAGAGAACTCCCACTCCGATGGTCGCCACGAGGTCTCGCCTCTGCTCAACCCACGCCGGGCACTCTGCCAGCGTGTGGAGAGCCGTGTCCACGGTCTGGCCATCGCAGTGGTGGCACTCAGGCGTTGGCTCCTTGCGGATCAGACACAGGTGATCTCCGAAACATCCCTTCCCAGTGATCACCTGCGTCAATCGGTATGAGAGGGTCCCGTGACGCCTCTCGAGCCAATCCTCCATAACAGGTCTTACCGCCGCGATGACGGCGTGCCCGACGCTCGGTTGCCCGAGTCGTTCCCTCCACTTCCCTATGATGACCTGGCGGAGTTGGGATTTCCGGTCATCGATTTCTCGAATCTCGGGGCATCGACCCAACTCCTGCGCCTCCTTGCGCCACTGATACAGAGCCGCAAGGGCTCTCGCCTTCAGGTCCCACGGTGGAGTTCCGGCCAGGAGACTCGCCGCCTCAAAGGAGATCGTGCGGTACCCCCTTATGATCCTGATGGCCAGCATTCGCTGCGGTCGTCGCAGTATCGCGACGTTGCTGGCCTTCAGGGCCCCCGCCCATACTGGGCACCCGTAAAGGGCCATGGACCGCACAACCCCCGAGTAGAGTCTCCTGCAGGAGTCATCGGGTCCCTTCATGTTGGGCAGCAGCCGCGCCAACGCACGCGCTGCCCCAACCAACTTGGGGACCAGACCTCGGAAATGATATCCGAAGTCCCAACGGCCATCGAGTACGAGCCCCAGATACCTGATCGAGGGCTCGATGCCGATGCGAGTGCCTCCTATCGTGAGGCTAGATCCCTCAGGCGGCTTCCTCCGAAGCCCGTGGAAGAACAGGGCCTCGGATTTTTGAAGAGCCACCTCGAGACCCAGCCGCCGGATACGCTCAACGACTTGGGCAACCCCGGCCGTGGCCCTCAGGGTTGCCTCGTGGTGCGTCTTGCCGCGCGCCTTCACGAGTGTGTCGTCCGCGTAGCACACAACGGCGACACCATCCAAGAAGGCACCACGAAGCACCCAGTCGTAGCCGATGTTCCACAAGAGTGGCCCTAACACCGACCCCTGCGGAACACCGCACGACATTTCACGCCTACCGAGACATGCGCTGAAGAACCCTCGCAGTCGGGGCTCGAGAGCCTCGTCGACTAAGGCCAGGACCCACGCTCGGCCAGGAATGCCATCGGGTCCCGGGGCGGTGTTTTTAGCTTTAAGCCGTAACACCGCCACCCTTAGTTCCACCCCAGTGACCTCAGGCACGTCGTCGTTATCCACGTTAGGCGCCTCAAGCGCCGCAGGCTGAGCCATCTGTGGCGGAGTATGCTCCACCACTCGCGTTGGGAACAGGGAGTCAACGACCCTCTCAAGCAGCTCTGGCTGAAGACACCGTGTGAGCGGCGGGGCCCATGGGCGCATCTTGCCCCTAACCATACGGTAGGGGCGTCCCCACGGATCCCGCTCCAGTGTCGCCAGCATCTCGCGGCGGGCCTCGCTCTTGGCCCGCTTTATCGCTGCCTGAAGGGTCCTCTTGGCAACCCTGTAACCCGCTAACATCTCCGCCTCTCTCGCTGCCGCATCTTCGGGGCGGCGACGCCTCCTGCGGAACCTGGACCACTGGCGGCGCGCGGTCACGCAGGCCTGACGCAGCCGTGCGATCTCCGGCGACCACCAGTAGACCTGGCGCCTCGCAGTATTGGGCTGAGCCCTAGGCATCGCCGCATCGCAGACGCGGGTCATGGCCTCCCGGAACCACTGTGCATCAGCATCGACGTCGACAGGCCCGTCCGGCGCATGAGCCCAGGCCTGTACGATGGCGACTTCCAGGAGGAGGTCGCGATCTAAGCGCTTGAGCGCCCAACGTGGTTCAGGTGGTGCCGGTCTGACCGGCGCGCCGTCTGTAGGGGCGGAGACGTCAAACCGAATATATCGGTGATCCGAACCTGTCTCCTCCCCGACAACGACGCGCCAGCCCTGGACACGACGCGCTAGCGAGGGGCATGCGAACGAGATGTCCACGATCGAACTACCCCTCGCCGTCACGAACGTGGTCACGGCCCCCCGGTTTAGGAGAACTAGGCCGAATCTTTCAACCCAGTTCTCCAATGCCCTGCCTCCTCGGGTTCGTGCGCAGGGAACCCCAAGCCTGCGACCAGGCGTTGAAGTCCCCCAGCACAAGAACCGGGTGGGGGCGACAGGCCTCGACGACGACGGCCAGCTGAGCGAGCCATTGCTCGTACTCAGTTAGGTTTCGGTTCGGCGTGAAATAAACGGCCACGACCGTTATATCCCCAAATATCGCCGCTACACAGCCCCGTCCCCTTGCAACTACTGCAAGAGGTGGAGTGCCGGCTGCGGTACCGTGCACCAGGGCCACCGTGCCGTCCAAGTCGGTCTCCCAGGCAGGCCCGAGAAACCGATGGACATATGGCTCGGCGATAGCGGCGATGTTGATGGACCACTGTGCCATGCTCTGGAGCAGAAGATCCTGAGCATCGGCACCGTGGCCTACGTTCACCTGGAGGATGCGGAGATGTGGATCCATCACTGGACTTCCATCCCCGCATCCCGCAACGAACTTTGCGGCTGTCCAGCGGCACTCTCCGTCTGGATCAGCGGCCCGGAGGCGGAAGGTCGGCCTCCCGGCTTCGGTCGTGATAGGGCACAGGCCTTACCACCAACCCGGTGGTCGGCAGGCTTGCCCCCCGCTGCGCACCTAAAGCAACGCAGCGTTGCAGCCACCCGCCTTGTGACCGGGCTGGCCACAGCGGAAGCATCGGTCACCTACGGTGGCCTCCGCCGTGCAGTGCACCCCTACGTGCCCCACCGACAGGCACCTGAAGCACCTTGCCGGTCGGGCCTGCAGGAGTCGTGCCTGCGCCCTCAGGAAACCTCCGACCAGGAGGCTCCGTCCATCGGCGACCTTCTGGGCCGCCGCGATGGGGCAGCTAACAATCGCTGCCCCCTGTCCACCGGGGCCGAAGCGTATTGCTCCGGCCTTCACGCTGTCCAGAGGGCAGCTTCCCGTCTCCGCCACGGCGAGTCTGAGCTCGTCCGCCGTGACAGAGTCGTCCAGGCCCGTGATGCGAACTTCGGCGCATTTAGTGGGCCTGGACACTCGGACGTCAGCTGCATCCAGTGACTCCCTCAGCTTAGCCGCTAGGGCGTCGGCTTTGGGGCCACTGGTAGCGCCGGCGACCTCGTGGAGCCGGGCTCCCGTCCGTGTGTTTTTACACCGGACGCCCGGAATCTCGAGGGCTTTGAGGTCCACGTTGGCCTTGACTTTCGTCAAGACCTCGGCGTACCCCACGCCCCTCTCCGCTGCCTCCGCCGTCAAAGTGATAACGACGGCCGAGGAGCGAGGGGCGCGGAGCTTCCTCGGCGCTCCCTTCGCGGCGGCGGCGGCGTCCCTCCTCGCCTTCTTGGCCGCTTTTTTGGCGGCTTTCCGCCTCTTTTTACTGTCCCCGGCCACCGTCCAGTCCCGCTCCAACGGGCGCCCGCAGTGTTACCTGCGGTTGAGTTTGAAAGAGTAACAAATATATTTCAATTCCTTGCTCATCACACAGAACACAATTTTTTTTTTAATTTTTAATGTAGGGTGTCAGCTACCTCCCAGCCAAACTTTATTAAAATTGGTCCAGGCGTTTGAGCGTAATGCGCGCTTTTCATTGGTGAAAGATTTAAATAATTGGTTTAGTGTTCCAGCCGTAAAAGCGTAACAAACCAACTTACTTTTACATTTATAATATAAGTATGGTTGTTTCTATCAGTACGCAACCGACAGTATTTATACTATTCATAAAGTCGCATGAAATCTTCGTAACTTTTTATGCAAATTACAAATAACTTCGTCCTTCTCCGATAACATGTTCAGTGATCTTTAGTTAATCAAGCGCTTTTTCAAATTCTTTAGTGTCATCCTTTTTAAAGTTTGTTTTCTCAGCCATTAGGTACATTATATAAAAATCTGTCGAACTCGTGCGCCGAGGGTTCTGTACCTACTCAGATTTTACGTGGATTTCGAGAAATCTTATAAGTACCAAAATTTACCTTAACTTTCAACTTTTTTTATTTTTTGGATTTTTTTTCTTTATTTGTGCTGTTAGACCTTGCTTTTTGCCAAAATTCGTGATTCTAGGTCAACGGGAACTACCATATAAGTTTTCAACCCAAAGCCTATAGGGTACTTCCGACTGACCTACAATTATCAATTTTGGTTAAAGCAAGGTCTTAAAGCACAAGTAAAAGGAAAATTCCAAGAATTTTTTTTTTTGAAAATTAAGGTAAATTGAGGTACTTACAAGTTTTTGCGAAAATCTAAATTTACCCATATTTTTTATCGTATTCACTCAGGACCTTGATTTTTATACACCTAATAGGGACTGTAGACCTCAGTATCTGGTATAAATTTCAACTTACTAGGTCTAACCTTTCCTAAGAAAATCGGTGGTGACACACGGACAGACAGACTGACAGACGGACAAGAGAGTTATCTGAGGGTTCTTTTTTTACCTTTTGAAGTACGGAACCTTAAAAATTGCCTTATTTTCGAAAAAAGGTACTAATCTAATGCACGAACGAAATACGTTTTGCTCACCAAGGTAGGCCGGTACCTCGATTCGTAAATATCGGTTAAGAAACCTTTCTTCAAAATACCTACTGGTGTGGTAAAAGTGTAAAGATACGGCAGTGCTTGGAATTTTCACACTTAGAGTCACAGATATCAACACATTATTATAATTATTTGTATATATTTAACTGTCCTTATGTGTAAGTTTAAAAATATGTATGATGCTTTTTCACCGATTTACTTATAGAGTTACATCAAGTACCCGCCTACGTTAATGTATCCAAGCAACAGAATAATGATCTGATTATAGCATCTCTTTTTTCTGTTATTTGATCTCACATATAAGTATTAGCATATATATTTGATTTTAGTGCATTCTGAAATTTGAAATTTTGATGATAAATTACTGTTATCTGCAGTACCTCTTTATAATGCATGAACAACGAATAAGTATTAAAACTTTTAAAAATTAAGCTATTTACCTTGCAAATAGTGTCCTTCTCTATTTTATAACTACTAAAAAACTATTTTTAAAATACCAGTACCAGTACCATCATCAAAGTGCATCCTACAACATCTCCATAGCCGGTATTCTATTTATTGTTGTTATAATACAAATAATTAATTTTGGAGCTAATGAATAATTATTTATTTTTTATAGCTCTGTATTCATGATTTGTTTGTGTGTTCTTATATGTGTCCATGAAAGTGATATCATGAGCTTAACTAGAAGTTCAGAAATATCAAATATTGAACAATAGTAGAACCATTTACAATATTTGAATTTGCTTTTGTGTTGTTTGATATAATGTTTCATTGTAATATAACATTTAGGCGAAAAGTATTCCAATATTACCTTTTGAAATACCCAATCAAATACTCATATGTAAATATGTTTTCAAATAGTGCTAGACGATTTAATATTAATGATATTTCAGTTTATGGAAGATTTTTCCAGCTAATCATTTAATTTTAACGTTAAGACATTGCAAAGCAGAAGGAGTACCAGAACCTACTCGCACTAGGATATTATCAAATAAAAAACCTGACCGATAATTTTTGTCCTATTGTTCCTATTAGGAAATTAATGTTATTTTTGATGCTAGTAATCTAGTAAGTAGCTACAATCACTAACCCAACGTAGAAACCGCCAAACATCATCCGCCTAGCCTTTTCCCAAACTAATTTGGGGTCAGCATTCATTCTACTACGACACGGTATAAGTTCGATTTTTTACCCGGAGAGAATGCCATCGGACGTCCACAATCCAAGTTGAACATTGAGGCGACACTGAATTTCTGTAGATACACTATTGTTGGACCATCGAGGGCTTCAAACAGCCCGTAACAGTTGCCACAGATGTTCGTATGGCACTCGTCATGCAATCATGAATTGCTATGTAACGAGCATGCTTATTAGCCACATCTCAGCCATGGAACTAATTATGTCAGGAGTGAGACATAGACTCCGACTGTATAATACATTATAAAATGTCAACTCTGCCAAGTGACACTAATCTAGGAAACTGAGAGACTATATTTTTAGCGACAGTAATATTGGAGAAATTATTAGCCGCTGTTTCTCTTTCATTAAACATATGGCTAGAATCTAAAAACTAAATAAAATGTATACTTTAACAGCTCCGTAATTGTTAAAGTCAAGGAACTTCTGTAGCATGACTACAGTCATTTATTCGGTTTTACTGAATATCTTTATCAGTAAACAAATAAAGTCAATTTAATCGAGTATGAAATACTATCTAATATGTAATCTGTGCAATCTAATGATCAGTATATAAAACACTTTGATAGACGATGGACGGAAAAATGAAATCAAGAAGGCGCTAGCAACGTCTCCTACTACTCGAATTTTTAGAGTTCATGTATGTGTGTGTGTGAGTTTTGTTAGAATCCTTACATCACTTATCCTCCCGAATGATACTGACTATATATTTTTCGTATTCAATATATATAAACCAAATAAACCATCACGATCTATTTAATATTATTTGATGTATATCGTCATTAACCGATCTTACATGTTCTATTGTCAAAACAGCCGTAAATCTAAAATAAATATGCATGGAGTGCAAAGCTAAAACAATGGCAATAGCAATGATATGATGACTCATTCAAATGCTTCCACGGATATAAATAAACGTAACATTCGTTAGTTGACATTATTACTAGATATGCTGCATGTATTCGCTGCCAATGTTTTAATACGGTAATCATTATTTTGTAAGACTGTTATTAAACAAATACAAATAATATAATGTTTATATTGCATATTAAGGCTTTTACGGATTTACTCATTGTGTAATTACGTGTAACAAAAATGGATATTGAAATACGGCGGTGACACGCACTATATGTATATATATTATGTAATAATATAATGCTATACAAATGTATTAATGCTTGAAAATAATTCTTAATGCATCTTTGTAAATATATGTTGGTCATGAAATAGTGTAAAATTTGGAATACTTCAAGTTAATATGTAGAAGAATAATAGCAAACACACACATTTATGTGTAGTACACATACACATTTGTTATGATTCATAACTTATAAGAAAATCAGTACGAAAAGCTATAGGTTCTATTACAATGACAGTTCAAGTAGGTGAACCAAAGAAAATATAATTTCACCAAAAAAATAACAGTTAATTAAGGATTATTGTTGGATGTCCGTGGGTGTCGTAAGAACCGACTAAGGGAGAAAACTACGAAGAACAACAGCACTGCAGAGAGAAGGATAACTTGACACAAACCCTATACAAACCCATCTGGCCAGCGTGGTATACTAGGCCAAAACTCCTTTCTAAGGAGAGGCTTATGTCCAGCAGTGGACTAGTGAAGGCTGTTGACGATGATGAAGGATTATTTATCAATATTTAACTGCAGGGTGATTTCTAATAATTATTGGCATTACATTTAAATAGACAATGGACTTCTTTACTTTTTTTTTGGTAAACTTTCTCTTCATACAATCTTGACAAAGGATAATTATAAGATACGTATTAGGTACTAGTAATAATCGATATTTGTTGTTGAGCGTGTATTTTACAGACATGATTGTGCTGCTGACAGTGGATTAAGAATACCTCTATTCGCCTCATGGGCCATAATGTGTGTCCAGTAGTATGTGTGCAGTATTAATCATATAGTAATAGTTGATTGTTTGGTAACTTATACTTGAGTTTGCAATATAGATATAAATTATGTACACGGAGTATCCCTGGAACTAAAAAAGTATTGATCTAAAAAATTAAGATATTGTCCTACAAGGTAAACTACTATTATACTTTTACAATGTAATAATTTTGTCTGTCATCACGAACTATATTTTACCAGCTCTAAGGGATATTAAATGATTTTTTATTTTATTTTTCAGACGAAGACGAAGATTATTGTTTACTGAGTTAGAAGAAATATAAAATCTAAGAAATACTTAGATTATAACCTATTTATGTCTAGATAGTGTTCATATATCCAAGTATTACTTATTAATTAATTTAACACACACAAATATTCATGAATGTTGGGTTATAATACCATTCTTAGATTAATTACATAAAAGCTCTTAGCATCAAATCATTTTAAATACCTATTTTGTTTATTCATTACGTAGATAATTTAATTAGCAAGTGGCGAATACAAGAAGCGCCTACTGCTTTACTCTCATGCTGTAAATGAAGTCGTAGCTTTTGCTACGAGGATCCATATATTTATAATACTTGAAAATATTCCGTAACATATTAAGAGTTTAGTGCCAGTAGGGTTTTACCTGTATTCAGAAGTCATTTAAACGTAATTCGTAGCCAATTTTTATAGCTATGCTACTTGAATTTGTTTTGTTACAGGAAGCTTTCTGTGGTGGCACCTTGGTATCGCTACGATGGGTGGTGACGGCTGCGCATTGCGTTCGGAAGCGTCTATATGTTCGCTTGGGTGAACACGACCTGCTCCTACGGAACCATGGCGAGATGGAGATGAAGGTCACGGAGGCCGTCATACATCCCCGCTATGACCCCGACACGGTCGTCAACGACGTCGCTATGCTACGGTATCCGATGTTTTATTACAGATTACGTAACCGGTATTGTGTCGGGGCCTTGTTAATTTTGCTCTTGTAACTGAGGATCAAGCGCTTACTACGTACGCGTTGTAATAGTACAATTTATTATTTAATAACTTTTGTAGAAAGAAAATATTTGTCGCTTTTGTCTTCTAAATGACAAAGTGATATTCGCTAAGTAATTATTCCTGCAGTTGCTATACACGGTTACTCAATGACGCGTTAGTGTGAGAATGCTTATAAAGAAAGTCATACATCTGACTATTACCTTAAGTTAATATGTATAAGTTTTTCCCCATAATTTGGACTATTTTTGTAGGTGCTTACTCTTAACACACAACTTAAACTCTTTGACTGCCGCATCGGAGTTGAATTTTTTCCTTGTAAGAAGTTCTACAAATTTCAGAAAAAATGGTAATCTGTTAGAGCAAGGTCCGGCAAAGTACGGTGGATGTCGCAGACATTCCAATTGTAGCTCATCTAACTTAGTGGTTGTTT
This sequence comes from Arctia plantaginis, assembly GCA_902825455.1. Lineage (NCBI taxonomy): Eukaryota > Metazoa > Arthropoda > Insecta > Lepidoptera > Erebidae > Arctia > Arctia plantaginis. Next base: position 11,222,630 of record CADEBD010000314.1, on the reverse strand, counting down.
GTTGTACAGTGTGTGGTCTTGCGTTGTCATGAAGCAGCATTGGCCTAGATCGATTGACCAATCTCGGTTGTTTAGCAGCTAGTTGTTCCTTCATGGTTTGCAGTTGCTGACAATAGATATCTGCCGTAATCGTTTGGCAAGATTTTAGAAATCTGTAGTGAACGACATCGGCGTTAGTCCACCAAACACCCACAACTAACTTTTCTGAGTCAATTTTAGTTTAGGGCAGGATTTGGTGGGTCTCCAGGGTTCAGCCATTGCGATGAGAGCTTCCGATTATCGTACAGTATCCACTTTTCATCACAAGTCATCACAGATTTAAAATCCCTTCATTATTGTGTCGGTTGAGCAAAGTAACACAGCCGTCGACGCGTGTTTGCAAGTTCGATTCACTCAATTCATGAGTTACCCATCGTTCAAGTTTTTTTTAATTTCCCGATTTGCTTCAAGTGGATTAATACAGTTTTATCACTTACCCCGTGTCCGTGTGGTGACCGATTAAGAATACGGAGTGTGACCACCCTTATTCATCTCTTGGGTGTCGTAAGAGCCGAGTAAGGGAGCAAACTACGCAAGGCAATAGCACTGCAAAGAGAAGGAAAACTTGACACAAACCCTATACCAACCCGTCTGGCCAGCGTGGTATAGTAGGCCAAAACCTCCTTTCTAAGGAGAGGCCTATGTCCAGCAGTGGACTATTACAGGCTGATGATGTGATGTGATCACTTACCCCGAAGCCTGCAGCTATCTCTGAAGTGCTTTGTGATGGATCCGCTTCCATAATAGCCTATAATTCTTCATTTTCCACTTTGGTCTCCGGCCGTCCACGTGGTTGGTTCTGAAGGTCGAAATTTCCAGAACAAAAACGTTGAAACCAAAAACGTATCGTGCTTTGTTTTGCGACACCAGCGCCGTACACATCATTAATCCACCGAGCTGTTTCTGAAGTACTGGTGCCACGGTAGAACTAGTACTCCTAAATATATCGATATTTCATGTTTTCCATTGTCCGGTAATAAGCAACGCCAAAGAAAAAAATAATGGCGAAAAAACAAATGAATGACTGTTTTCAAAACTCAAATGTACCAGCTAAATGAATTAATAAATTTTAATTTGGAATTCTTAACCAAAGAGGAGATATTTCAGATCAAATTCGTCAGTACGACAAAACGCTAATTTCATATGTAAGGACCTAATATTACATTATAGGCTCACTTGCAATGATGTTATTAATGGAGGGTCCTGTTAATCGGAGGGTCTGGTGTAATTTTGTAGTAGAAGTATTGATCGAGTAGAAGTGAAATAAAGTTACACTAGGCCCTCTGAGGGCTATTTTTAAATTATGTCGTGAGTGAGTATTTGAAGCACTAACACTAATCCAGTTTTTTAAAATATAATTAATTTTTATTTTAAGTTACTTGATTAATATACAGTAGCAGTTGTCGTTTATCCGTGTGGTGACATATTAAAATGAGGAGTATCACCACCTCTATTCATCCCGTGGGTGTCGTAAGAGCCGACTAAGGGAGCAAAGTACGCAGGACAACCAACTCTTTAACAACCCATCTGGCCTGCGTGATTTAGACGGCCCATGGCCTAAACCTCCTTTGTAAGGAGAGCCCTACGTCCAGCAGTGAACTACTAAAGGCTGTTGGTGATGATGATGATGATGAGAAGTTGTCGATTGAAAAAATATCAGAAAACTTTGGGCCTCGCTGAAAAAGATATTGCTAAAAATTTACAATATTTAAAAATGAATCACACATCAAGGTCAAAGAAAGAATAAACTTTAGAGACTTGAGAGACCAAATAATTCGAGTTACAGAGTTTCGGACTTATGGAAGTATTCGACTTAGGTGCATTTTGTAAATATATATATAAATAAAACATATAAGTAAATATTCTACTTGTAAAGGCTTAGGGCTTTACAAGTAGCAAGTTCCATAAGTCTAAAACTCTATAACTCGAAATATTTGGTATCTCCCTTAAAGTTCGGCTTACAGAGGTTCTACTGTTTAAAGTTCCAATAAAGAATATTTTATATTTCACTTCGTTATTATATTGTATCTAATTACAATTTATAACAATACTCACTAAACAGATAGCGTAGTAGTTTAAGCGGTCACCTCGCCGCTTCCTACTGCGCTGAAAGTTGTGGGTCCGATCCCCACACGGGACAACACTTTGTGTGATCCATAAATTGTTTTTCTGAGTCTGTGTGTTCTTTGTGTCCGTTTCATGTATGTTTGTAAAGGGACTGCGACTCAGGATATATTCCTACAGCGGGCATTGTCTTTTTTTAAATAAACAAGAAATCAGAAAAATATGTACATGATAAAGCTAAGGTGATTTTATTAAAATTATTATACAAGTATTAAAATTTTACAATGAATCATAAAAAAATACAATATACTAAAATTATAATACTTGAAAATAAAGTCTATTTTTATTACATCGTAGATTAAATCTCAAACATATAAATCTGAAGATATCGAGTTAGTACATCGTGTCGTGTATAGCCAAGCGCATCACCCGTCACGCGTCCTGCACACAATCGGGAGGGCCAAGCTTACGGCGTTTTGACAATAACCTCAAAAACTCTACACCTCAGTCAAAATATGTGGCTTGGCATATTATATACTGTACTGCTAACTTCTTCTGGATATCCTAAAGAGGTTAGCAGAGACATGGTAAACGCCTTAGAAGGGGTCCGGATGTTTTAATAACAGCTGCTTCCGGATCCCGCCTATTTGCCCGTGGGGTGACCGGCCGAGGGGCTTTCCACACGTAAAAAATAAATTGAGAAATTAGATGGGCAAATTGAGGACTCAATATGTGAGCCAAAGTTTGTAAGATGGGAAGGGAATGGTACAAAAAGAGTATTACTTATAAGGATGGATTGCAGGGGTAAGCAATAGCTCCAGTCGGTCAGGTTCCTATATTTATTTAACTTTATGCACTTTTGTACATCGTCGAACTTTATGCCCAGGCCATTCTCTTCCAGTCAATCTTTTGGTGGTGTAGAAATCTTATAAGGTAGGTGCACAGAGGTTACATATTATGTAATCAATGAAAAAAAACACGGTTCACTACATACATAAACTTATACATACACAAATACACACATAAAACAAAACACAACATAAATACACTCCATTTATATAAATGTGTTTATATACATACATTGACATATTCTATTCCTACACTATGAATACCGGAATATAAGGTGTACTATGGATCAGATAGTTTTGCCATTTCATTAAGAAGGAGATCATGTACCTTCTTTTTGAATAAAAAACGGTTTGCGGACATCCTGATTTGCTTTAACAAAGAATGAAGAGTTCACGAAGTCGGAGTTTTGAGAGGGACATAAGACAATCACATTATTAACTGAGCGAAGTCTGACTGTTGCCGAGAAATCCAAGCCCCCTAACAGTATTTTCTGATGTATGACTTAAATTTATTACTTTCGTTTAAAAAGCTTTAATGGCCGCCCCTTTTAATGATTATTATAGGCCTAAAAAAAAATCGTGATAACACTTTTGCACGTCTAGTAAGCATTTTTCGTTGGCATGATAAATGATTATTTCCTGTCAAAGTGCAATAAAATTAACGAGTTGGTGAGAAAAAAATTGTACCATTAACGTGCAGAGTCTAATTTCTATGAAACAATAGCAAGTGCAGCTGTTTAAATAGCGCGTATGTAACAGTGAAAACCACATATTTGTATTTACACTTTTATGTAACATTGGAAATAATATAGGAAAGTAATATTACACAGTGTAAGAAAAAGTTATACTGTAAAATAGGCTGCACGAATGGCGTAGTGGTTTAAGCGGTCACCACGCCGCTTCCTACTGCGTTGAGTGTTGTGGGTTCGATCCCCACATGGGACACCACTATGGGTGATCCGCAAATTGTTGTTCTAAGTCTGGGTGTTCATTGTGTTCGTTTCATGTATGTTTGTAAAGTTCCCCGTGACACAGGATTTTTTTTTAATATTTCTAATGCGAGAGACAAATTTTTACAAAATAAAAATAAGAATATTGTGGTGTATGTTTAAACTTTATAGGGACGTATAATTAACTCTTAGAATATCGTACAACACTAAAAAAAAAACAATTTTAACACACAAAATTCGATTTTGAAAAGAACTACATGAATTTGGTATTGGATTAATAAAAACAGTAAATATCCGGATTTATATAATGTCTGTAAATTGTTTAATTATCTGTGCCTACACGCGGAAAGATATTTAAAAAAAAAATGACACAATACTACATTACTGTAGCATAGAAATCGTCTGAAAACTTAGTAAGAAAGAAACTGATGTTTTGCACTAAGTTTTTAGTCAAGAGTCGTTTATCACAAGACATGATCTGCTATGATCTATTAAGGATTCAAACTCAAGTCAAAAGCTGAAGAGGCAAACTTTTCTTCATTTATTGCTTATTTACATTACAAAGCTACCGTTGCTTTGCCTTTCATTTTTTTTAAAATTCAATTCTATGATCTACAACAAACTCAACGCTCAACAAAAGAAAATGTTTTTAATAATATAATCATTTCAAATTCAAATATAAATCTTGGCATACGCTGATTCTTCGTTTTACCAAACCTAGCGTTTTGTTTTTAATATTATACTGAAATATAAAATCCCTCAAATCTTTAAGATTTGTACTAGATCCCTTCATTGTCTTAACTTTCTATGTAGGATCGTTTTAAAAAAGATTGTAATGTGTTATTTTAATCATTCCTAGAAAGAACCTAGATAAACCTTCAAGAAATGAGCACATTCCCACCTCAGAGGCCGGCAACGTGCCTGTGAATCTTGAGTTGCATGCATCCATGGTCCGTGGTTGTCGCTTTCCACTACCACCAGGTCACCCGTCAGCTCGTAAAAAATGTACTTTTATAAAAAGATATTATGACTGATCATTTTTTTTATTTCGTTATATTCATCATCATCTTCAACAGCCTTTACTAGTCCACAGCTGGACATAGGCCACTCCTTAGAAAGGGGGTTTTGGCCTACTATACCACGCTGGCCAGACGGGTTGATATAGGGCTGAGGTTTCTTTTTTTTTTCTTTTTAATAAACATCTTACACACAACGCCATCTAGTTTCAAACTAAGCAGAGCTTGTACTATAAAAGCTAGATTGACTGATAGAATACTTACATACATTTTTTTTGTAAATACATACACATTATACATAAACAACACGAAACTCCGAAACAAATATTTGCAGATCATACAAACATTTGGTTCGACCTAGGAATCGAACCCGAGACTTCAGCACAGCAGTCGCATACGCTACCACTGAACCACCAAGGCAGTCAATTCTCTAGTCTAGGTCTATTTTTTTTTTATAAAAATCGCCGAAATTTTGCCTAATACAATTCTTTCAACTCCCTTCTTCTTCATTTTCCCTTTTTTTCCTACTTCCCTAAAATATACCTGGGGCTCATTAAACCTGTAGTGATATGTATTCGAACAACACATTTTCTCTATAACTCAGAGGTCTATTTATTTTATATTCTGCTATATTTTTCGGACAGTCGGACGATGTTTATAATAAGTTATGTGACAAAACGACAAAGTCATTGTTTAATTAAACTACTGTGCATCAAGTGTATTCCAGTACTGACATGGCTGTTTGATAGTGGAAGTTCATACTTTAAGTATTTATGTCCTCAGAGTGGATACAGATATAATACAGAATCTATTCTGATTACAATTGTCTCTGGACATTATCTGACTACTTTGACGGGCCTATTGGTCTAGTGGTTAGTCACCCTGACTGCAAAGCCGGAGGTCGTGGGCTCGATACCCACCCAGGACAAATATTGTGTGATGAGCACGGTCATTTGTTCTGTGTCTGTGTTCGTATACTCGTTTTATACAGATAAATTTAAATTCACTCCAATTATGCTCTGTGACAAAAATGAACTTATTTCATAAAAGTTTAAGTTCCGTGTTAATGGCCGTAATCAGTTTATTCTGAGTAATGTTTATGTTGCTTAAAGCCTCACCCACTATTTCCCTGACGTGTTATTTTTGCCACCTGGTATGGATGTTTATGAAGTCGGAATGCCGAAGGAACTTAAGCACATTACAAAAAGGTAAAACCAAGGACAAAGCTACTCTCTACATAAATATAAACAGTCTACATATTGTTACGAGCGGGGTATATAATAAATAAAAGTTGTTAGTCGCATCTAATCTTGTTAGTCGCATTTGAAATTCACTCTGATGTTAATTCGTGTCAACTCTGTGTCGTAAAACGAAACTGTCTCGAACGGCCAACACGCTCCGCTTTTAAATTTTACTAGAAAGTTCCTAGTATTCGACAGTCAGCACCAAACAAACACGAATTTTCCAGAATCAGTCACGCGTTACTTGCAGCGCCATCTGGCGCTGTAAGGATCAGAACTACTCGTATTTAACACAACCTTAATAGATGTACTTTAGTCGATACTAGATGGCGCTGTCCTCCACATTTCATACAATCGAACCATTTAATCCTATGGCGCAACAATATTATGCTATGAAAACACTAACATAACTCTGATTTTGTCGACTTTAAATTAACAAGTGGGCGGCATACGAATGATTGATGGTTACACATCTTTTACGTTTTTCCGTTTACACTCAATAGTACATATTAAAGTAATTAGCAATGTATGTGTGCTCTACGTTATTGTATTAGCGTTTAAGTGCGGTTCCATTTAATATAAACATTGTAAATTGATATGACGATACCCTAAATTCTTGTCCGTTGTGCAACGGCGTTATCTCTGAAACACCGAAAATCTCTAGTTCGGTTTTATTTATAAGTTGCTTTGTAGACTCTGTGAACTGTGTGTTAATGTGTGCTAATCTTAATATATGTAGAGATTTTTTTTTAACTGTAAACAAGAAGTTAATAATTTTCCGATTACATTAATATTTCCTTAGGGACTTTGTTCTGACATGAATAATAAATGGTCATGAAGGCAACGGAATAAGTGCAACTTTTCAGTCACGTTTGTCTACATTTAAGTTAAACCAATAAAACCGACAAAAACAACGTTGATTAATTAAAATTAATTAGCACAAAACCCCATTTAAACAAAAGATTTTTCTCAAGCTATAAACACAATATAAACGTTTACAGAAAAAATACATTCAGGATTAGTGTGCGCAAAGGCGAGCTTAACCCATAATTGAGTTCTCTTCCAGCAAACCTAAGAGTGAAGAGAGGTTAGTACAACAAGAAAGAGTGGTGTGTACAGAGAAATTTAAAAAATAAAAAAAAAGACTGAATATATACAGAAAAAGAAAGCAAATAACCAAATACTTCCTAATTTTAATTTCCTTTAAGTGTGGTTTGGTTGATGATGATGATGGATGATGAAATATTAACATTTAAATCATCTAGCGATTTGAATCTACTCAATAACCGTTTGAAACACAACAGTAAAAAAAACTATTTTAATGACATGTAAAGTAATGCAATTTCGACTTTAAACATTTTAGTCGTTTATTTTACCCTAAAACCTAGCAGAAACTAGCTAAAAAAACCATTAAACCCGAGAAAGTTATCTAAGTACTCCTTTTTTTACAGGTTGCCTATACCAGGGCGACCAGATTTGGGTCACGGAGTGGCGTGCCTGCCCGCACCTCTTCAGCCCTTACCCCCTCACACATCGTGTGTTATATTAGGCTGGGGTAAGAAGAGGCCTACTGATATACACGGAACCAGAGTACTACATGAAGCACAGGTAAATTTGATTAAAATTTTAGTAGCCTATCCTAATCGCCGTAACCGTCTAGGTCTTTAGGTCATGGCATGACATGACATTTTATGTCGTAGATTCTAAGTAATTTTAGCCGGTTTGTCACTAACATAATTGCTTACTCTTTAAGAAATGGTTGAACTTCAACTAAATATTGTCCAAACAAGAATTATTGTAATGATGTTTTATTTTTTATTTTTATGAAGTCGTTTCAAACCCATTATGAATTATAGAATCAAACTTTAGCCCTTATTTGATGTCTGTCCGTCCGCTGTCTAAGGACATAATAGATATATAATATATAATCATAAAATATACAATATATACTAGAGTCACAAGTGAGTTGCCGTCCTTTGAGTCCCTTAACCCGAGTTAAGGAGTTAGAGGAAGTGGAGGAGTTTTCTGTGAAGCCATGGTATCACTCCGATCGAGAGGGCCCAATTGTACCGAAACTTGCCTCTTCCATGGTAAATGGGATAAAATCCTGAACGAAAGAGGGCCTCCAACGCAGCTGAATTAACAATGCCGGTGACTTCATTTATAATACAAAAATATCGTAATGATTCGTATCGTTAACCTGTTGCTTATGAATATAGCAAGAAATCGATTTTATCATAATCAAAAAGCTTTTTTCGTCACATTATGTACTTCCATAGCTAAAGGTAGTGAAGGACACCATAAAACATTTTTTTTCTTACATAACGTCATTTGTTCGGGTTATATGAATATATAAATATTCCAAACACACTTAAATAGATAGTAAATTTATAGCAGCAAATATATCAATTTGGTTAAGGAACTCACAAAGTATTACGTTTAAAATATGAATACTGGATTCATTGTATAAAGTTAACGGCTGTAAAAGTTCCTGTCTCTTAAAAGTTACAATACAGTTTATGAGTGTCGTACGCCGTTTATCTACATTTTTTGTGAAAGAACCTATCAAGGTAAAAGTTGTGACTCTTAAAGATAAATCATAACTCTTTGATTTCATAAAAAATACAGTAAAGAGTTAGAATCTACACTAAACGGATAACCAGATACATTATGTTCACAATTGATAGATATATATAAGAATAGAAAAAAACCTCAACCAATGCGAAGAGACTTTAAAGCATACAAAAATTCGGAAATGGTATGCTCCGCCGCCGTTTCCCATAGGCTAACCGCACACACACAATAATATTGTTTATGCAAGATTGGCAAAAAAAAACTTGAATATTAAAGAAATATAATATTCAAGAATTTTCACAGCCGTTTTAAATCTTGACTTGAGCAAACCAAAGTCTAAGCAAACCTATATCACTAAAACACTAGATATAACAAGCATCCAGAAGGACATAGAATGCGCAGATTTCTCACCGGTTCTTTTGGCCAATAATGCAAATGTAGCAGCAGATATTCTGATTACAGAATTACACAAAATAATTCAGAAACGCACACGATAAAACAAACTCTCAAGAAAAGAAGCGTAATATCAAACCATGGATTACCCCCGGCATACTGCGCTGTATCCACAATCGAGACAAAATGCATAAATCATTAAGATTACAACCCGATAATCCTATCTTAAAAATAACGTACTCTCGCTACCGAAACTTCTGCAACTCTTTATTGCGGAAGCTTAAGATCAGTTACGAGAAAACAGAGTTCTTAAAAAGAAAGAATGATCGTAAAGGTACCTGGGACTTTATAAAAGAAGTCATGCACTCCAAACAAACACCGCCACCACCAACGGAACTCCTAAAAATTAGTAACAATGAGCGTAGTTCGGTCAATGCCGTTAATAACTATTTTGTTAATATTGGAAGTAAATTGGCCTCCAGAATTCAACGCAATACTATTAATCTGCCGATCAATAATAACTTTTCAAATTCACCCTGCCACTCTATGGCTGTTCTGGAAACTGATTATCGAGAAGTCGAACAAATTATAAATAGTTTAAAATCCCATTCAGCAGTAGGAATTGATGGTATCTCAACTAACATCTTAAAAACAGCACGTAAGACTCTGGTCCCTTATATCACCCACACTTGCAATCTTACACTAACTTCTGGAATCTTTCCAGACGCCTTTAAAATAGCCCTAATCCATCCAATCTTCGAAGGGGGAGACAGGGACAGTGTAAAGTAATTATAGACCTATCTCGGTCTTACCAGCTATGTCCAAAATTTTAGAGAGGCTTCTAAATACCCGTTTGCTTGCTTATCTTCGAGATAACAACATCTTGTCAAAAAATCAATATGGGTTTAGATCCGGTATTGCAACGGAAGACGCGGTGGTTGGTTAAATTGAAACCGCAGCTAGGCAAATGGACATAAAGCGGAAATGTCTTGGAATTTTCTTAGATATTTCAAAGGCCTTCGACAGTGTCCCTGTAACACTACTCTTATTAAAATTGGAGCGCATAGGGGTACGTGGTATGGCTCTTGATATATTTTCGAGTTACCTTAAAAATCGATACCAACACGTCAAAATAGGGGATATAATAAGTGACAAGGCCGTTATAGAGTGCGGCGTGCCCCAAGGCAGCATATTGGGTCCAACACTTTTCCTCGTGTATATAAATGACCTCATCAATCAATCATCAATCTCTAATGTGCTCACTTCCTCTCGAAAACTGTTCTGTGTATACCTACGCTGATGACACAGCTTTGTTAATACACGGTAAAGATTGGCGAGAAACAAAACAGCACGCCCAGTCGGCTTTCGATCTAGTGCTGAGTTTGGTTAGCCAATAATTCGTTAACCTTAAACACAGAAAAAACTAAAGTCATCAATTTTTCGATTGGGAACCAAACTTAGCCCAGAATACCCATTTCTATAAAAGCTCACACTTGTCGAGCATACCCAAAGTATTCATCTTGCACTTGTTCTTGCCTGTCTACAACACGACAAATAAAGTACCTGGGCGTGCAAATCGATAAACACCTGAATTGGTATTTGCACATTGATAATTTGGTTTCTAGAATACGCAAAGTAATCTACATTTTCAAAAAGTTGCGATATTCATGTGACTCGAGTACTCTTATGGTAGTATACTTCTCACTCTGTCAGTCTTTGCTTACCTATTGTTTGCCAGTTTGGGGTGGGCCTGTAAGACCTACTTCCTTAAACTCGAAAGAGCACAAAAAGTCGTGCTCAAAGTCATGTTTCGCAAGCCATTCAGATATCCCACTGAGAGGCTCTACAGGGAGTGTGAAGTGCTGACGGTCAGGAAGTTATATGTGCTTCAAAGTATAGTGAGAACACACCACATCCCAACAGAGAAAGCCAAAAAACGTCGAGCGGATATAGTTTTCTCTCCCACAAGACACTTTACTACCTTTGCAAAACACCAGTTCTACTTCCTTAGTAAAAAAATATACAATAAGATAACTAAACTACTTCGAATACACAGCCTCAACTTTCATCAGTGTAAAAATAAAGTTAAAATATGGTTGATTGAACAAAACTATGAGGAAATAGTAAAATTATTTCTTTTCCCTTCATAGAATACACACACACACACACACACACACACACGCACACACACACACTCATACACACACTCATACTCAATGCCTACACGTACACATACATTTTCACACAGATGGTAACAAACAACTAAGATATCTTTTATTAAAATTATCTTTGTTGGTCAGTATATCTTTTAGTATACAATTCTTCACCTAAATAAATTCTTACAAAAAAGGAACACATATATGCAGAAGTTCACAATTGAGTGACTCCTATAGACGCTTGAGCAAATATCCACGTAATAATGGAGGAACACTGGCTCCCAAGTCACAGGTGATAAACCTAGTTTGGGAGTCAGGAACCTAATATTGTATACATGTGGCAAGATTATTTTAGTTGTAATATTCTTGAAATATTATTTGTAAACAAGATGTATATGAGTCTATTTTTGATAAATAAATAAATAAATAAAATAAAATGTCCAGCGTGTATGGAGCAGAGGCATGACGTCGTGACTGAATGCGACCATGGTACGGAGCGACTAACTCCTCCTGCGGGGACCAGGAGGGACTTAGAACCCTCTCCCGGCTCACCAGGCTCGGGAACGGACCAGGTACTGCAGGTAGCTTAAGCGCTCGTGGTCGCTGAATGATCTCATAAGCGCCTGGGGGCGACAGGTGGACGGTGTTAAGGCCGGAGCTGACTAACGTCGCGGCAAGGCACGGTACGGCATTATTTTGAAAATTCGTCCAAATATAACAGAGTTTTGTATGTATAAAAACTATACAAATATACAAATAAACAACCTCCTCCTTTTTTGAAGTCGGTTAAAAATAGCCTAAGTTACTCCTTATACAGACAGCTACCCGGTAGTAAAATATTACCAATATCGGTCAAGGCGTTTTGAAGCTTACCCGAACAAACAGACAGATAGACAGACTGACTGGCAGACGGACAAAAAGTATGTTAACTGGTTTTTAGGCATAGGTATCGTGCAAATAATCGTATGAGCATGAAAAAATCTAGTACATATTTTGACATTACAGACACTTCAATTTTATTTATTTGTATAGTTATGTATTTTATTGTCAATATTATTGTGTGTATGCGGTTAGCCACCTAGTTGTCCAAATAAATATAATTTGTAAATAAATATTGAATTGACAGAACATTAATTACTGTTATTTACTTTTAAGCTTTGATGTTCTTACTTTACATTAAAAATATGTTTAATTGGATATAATTCTTAGTACAGAAGAAAGAGCCTTTTATTTCTGATTTAATATAAATATTTGTTGAAATAATAGGAAGAACAAAAGAAGATAAGAATATTGGTTGTTTGCGAAAGTACTTTCAGGGAACGATAATTATCATATAATTCAGTGAACGTTATTGAATGTTTGATTTGATTGAATACTGCTGATAAAGAGTATCCTTACAAGTTGATACAAGTATTTTATTACATAGAATATTCTTTGTACCTTGAATGTAATTTGTATTTGGCATAGTTAATGTTTTTGTGGAGAAGAATTATAGAAACTTAACTAAACATACATCTGAGTTGCATTAGGTATGACGATTGCTCATCTCGCGATACAGGATTAACAGTTGTTCCGTAGTTCGCTGCGTCTTCAATAAATGGCGCTGTGGTATGATTTTGTTATACGGTATGTGGATACGGCCCCAAATGATTCTCACACTAAGCGATCTTTTTAGTCTTAAAACGACAGTATACCTACTTGTACAATACTGTGTCAAATAGTATTCATTCTTAGACTTTTGGTTTTTGAAGTTATTAATAAAAATCCAGTGGTGACAAAATCGATTTAATATTATACTCGATTTCATTTAAAAAATTTAATTTCCGTTGTAAGCAAGTACCTGGTTGTAAATATTTTTTCAGATAGCTAGAAGCTACAGTGTTCTTGTTTATATGATAACTTATTACCGTACAAAAACTTTAACAGTTAATTCAATTTAATAAGTTATTTGGACAAAAATGTAAAGGAAAATATGTTGAAGTTATAATTTATTTATTAATAAACTGAAGAAACTCAACAGCTTGTTTACATTTCACACATGATTATTGTGACACTTATACAATATGCTTAAGCTAATAACAGAATTTCATGACATTTTGTTGTTACTTTAACCAAGAAGTAAATAGAAAAGAAATAGCTAAAAGAAAAATCTTTACGAAAAGAAAAAAAGTCAGAAAAAAAACATAACACACAATACTAAACTTAAACAAAAATAGATTCTAAACCAACTACTTAATTACCGGTATCTTAACGATTTCGCAGCGATAGGATTTCTTTGACTACGAATATATAAATATGTCTAAACTGTCGAATCTCTCAGTGTATGAGTGAACTAGCCGTACGTATGTCTAGTCCGTGATTTCCGCGTACTGAGTCAAGCCCACCACGCAGAATATCAAAATTTTACAACATATCTAGCATCATACGCCTATCATTAAGAGAGTTCCGTTGTCTGTCTTCGAAAGAGAATGGTCCCATTTCAATTACATATAGATCTGATGAGTTTTAAAATCATGACAGCATATCAACCGCTTGTTTCAAACTCAACTTGTTTTTAAAAGATTTATATAATTTATTAAATGTTCATTGGCTGCAGATATACTCATAATTTTGCTATATAGAAAATACATATCCCGTGATATTCTATTAATGTTATCAATTTAAAAAGGTGCCAAACAAGTAAAAACATTGACAAACACTCAAGAGTGTTTCAACTTTCGACCAATAACGTTTTAAGTTACTGTTCTATAGGAAAAGTTATCTTAGTACGGCTAATTTAATTCCAGAAATAAGTAATTTTCTAGAATAACTCACTTACAGTCGAGCCACACCTTACATCAAACTGAAAACTCATCGGCTATGGAACCTTTGCCAAAAATTGGTTCGTAATCCATGGTACACAACAAAATTAAATATCTGATATTACTTCGTTCATTCACAGTATTTAAATCATACCAGAATTAATTTAATTTTTTGAATTTTCATTCCTTTAATTAGATAGTTTTTAAATTTGTCAACCATTTTACATTTAAAATAGTTAAATTAAATAAGAAAATCTTTCGTTTAATTAAAGGAGGTAGCGCAAGTGGCTTATTTCGAGATACTCGAATAATCCTCACGGCTAAACAGTTTGGAGAAATCAGTCACGTGTAATATCGTCGTAAAGATATATATAAAATTATTTTTGCTTGTTTTATGCAGCGCATCTGCTTTCTACATAGTTATGATATAAGCAGAAAACGATCAAACTGGTTATCTGACGGCAAAATACTGTCTTAACTTCCACAATGAAACAAAAATATACTTCAGTGCCATCTCACGAATACACACCGCACTACGGAGTAACTACTATTCCTGCAACGCGTAATGAAAGTTCTCACGCCGTTTAGTACATATACAGCTTCGAAACATCAACCACTGAGACACGAGACCTTTTGTGTTTAATGGACTTACCCTAGACTTAGACCCGTCGCTCCACCAGATGTCGTGACGTCACGTCACACGTTCATTGACACCGGCAACTCAAGAGACATCAATGTGTTGTGTTACTTGTTTTAGTAAATATTATGTAAAATGAATCAGAAGCAGTTAACGGTGCACTTCTAATATTACTTGCCTCTACTCATTAACTCAAGAAAAAAAGTAACTCTAAAACGCTAGTATGCAACCTAACTACCGATTATATACTACTTCGTGATCACGGTATTGCATACTGAAATGAAATCTCTTTTAGAAATAACAAAGCAAGGGGTTGATAATTTTTTTTAGTTTAGTAATTAGAATTTCTCTGTGGTTTTAATAAAAAGATGTGACCCAAAGTTAAATTGGTATTCTCAATATGTTGTTTGATTCAAATAAAAGTTGTAAAAGAAAAAAAAAACAAAACACAAAAGTTCTAAATTTCTTACAAAAGTATTGATACAAGATTCGGATAGTATGCCATGTCCATCGACGCTTCTATAGTCATAAACATAGTAGGATGCCCAATTCGCTTAGTATATTTCGAACTCCCACAAGGTGCTAAATGACAGCGTGGTAGGCCCAGGCGACGATGGTGGGACGATCTAGATGGCTTCCGAACGGACTGGTCCAAATTAGAACACGATAACAGAGAGATGTGGAAGTGAGAGGGAGGCCTTTGCCCTGCAGTGGGATACAACTTAATAAATAAATAAGTGTAAATTACAGTATACAAGAGTTACCTACGAATTTATAATATTATAAATGGTAGGTACAGATATTATTACGATTATTATTTTATTTTCTTACTATACTAGTAAGAAAATAAAAACTTAGTTTCATTCAAGTAAAAATTTAGAGTTTTTTCTTTTCTTAATTATTATTCTTCCTGATGTAAGTACATAGTAACCAATAATATAAGAACTAATTTCATATGGTAACGTCTTAAACGAAGGGGCTGGGGCCACGCTGACGTATGACATACAGAATTAGCTTTATTGTATCTTGGTGAATTTTGATTTTGGGAATATTCCGTTAATAATAATAAGTATTAAAATGTTTAAAATTAAGTTGAGAACATTCTAAGAGGTACCGAAGTTATCTAAATTAAAACGATCAAAATAACGATTCAATAGGTTCAGGGGTAAGTAAACAGCTGTGAGCCGAACAGCCGATTGTCAGTATAGGTGTACGGTGGCGAATCAATAGAAACAGGAAAATCAAGCAATAAAGCAGCGTAACTGTGATCAGCGAGTATTCAATGGGGAGTTGAACTTAAGTGTAAGGTATTGTCGATGTTCTAAGTAAGCGAGTTGGGCGCCGAAGGACGATTACGCCTACGATACGTCAGAGTTACGTCATGTCAAGGGATATACGTCCTTATGTGTGTGTCTGTGTGTAAATAAAGCAATAACATGCCGTAATAATATTTTAATTATTTCACAATCAAGCCTTAAATGTTTCACATTTAAGGCTTGATTGTGAAATATTCATAGTGAAATTTTCAATGAATAAATACAAGCCTTGCTACTCGTAATCTCGAAGCTTAAAACCGTCTTGGATTAATACTTCCCATGGGTGCAGTACATAATGTTAGAGGTGTTATGGTGATAACGTAGTATATTCCTAATCCCACTTTAATTAATTTTAATTATGCATTTTGATTTGTTACAACTTTGTAAGATATTATTATGGAATGTGATTTAAAATACAGTGTACGCGTACATTATTTTCAAGAAGGCGGTTAACTTAGTTTTAATTAGTTAAAATTACTAATTTGTACTAGTAATAAATTGTATTAAGTACAAAAAGAGAAAAGAGTTGTCCAGTTATGTACTTTAACATAAGCAATTGTTCTATAAGAGTAGACGAGTAAAAGACGATCAAACTACCCATACTACATTTAATGGCAGTTGGTTAGACAATCCATGTATGCCTAATTTTATTTATTATTTAAAATAGACAGAGAAAAACCGGTGTTAAACACCCTTTTACTCGTAGTTACCTGAGCCCAAAAACTCTGTGTCTCCCTGATTCTAGGGGGTGGGACTCAAAGGGTGGCGTCGTACTTGTGACTCTTGAGTAGCAGGTGTTCATGGGCGGCGGAAGTTACTTACCATCAGGTGACCCACCTGCTTGTTTATGTTCTTATAAAAACAATAATATTTAAATTAATTTCGTTTTAAGGTGTGCTGTTATATATCTAAAGACTCTTAAAAGCCTGATAAGTAATTTTAGTTTTTTGTTTTCAGGTGTCGACAATACAACAGGGTGTATGTCGTCGTTCTTACTGGCAGTACGCTATAACTGATAACATGGTGTGCGCAGGCCGGGGGCGCAGAGACTCTTGTGCGGGAGATTCAGGAGGACCTTTGCTTTGCAAGGACCGTAACATGAGATATTACTTACAGGTATGACAAATTTCAATTGAATGCAATTAAAGGCTGTTTCTAGCAGTACAAAGGTCTACTTTAGTAGAGGTCCAAGTATGTTGAACATAATTGATAATCGCTACATCCTATTGAAGTCCCCACATTGTTAACTTAATCTTGTTATTTTGGCAACAGCCTGTTCAAATTTTGAACCTGACCTGTTAGAGCTAGTCCTCAATTCATCTGTTTAAGTCACATTTTGCATTAATCTTCTTTCCTTCTTACCCACTTTTCATTTTCACTATACTACTAATTTTCCCATCTTAAGTGCTGAATTTGCTGTTTGACAAGAATAGGCTTGTCTCCAAACTATAATTTAGTCCCACTCAAGTAATAGAGTACACCTGTCTACTCCTTCGGTATTCCTTGTAGATACAGGTGTATGTAGAACAAAAATTTCACAAATTTTGTCATTAAAAAATGTCAACTTTAAAGTCACAATTGGATTGCCTTTTATCATTATGAGACGAAAAAAGAAATAAACTAAATGACTATACAATTTATTAAGCATTCTCCCCAGTTACACAGGACAAACTCTGCTCCTAAAAGTGATGTTCAATAGTATATAATCGTACTCAAGGACTTGTTCATCAAATGTAGGTATAATAAGGTAGGTAATTAAAACCGTATTATTCCAAAGATTAATGCGTTCAACTAAACTAAACAAAATTTTCGTTATTAATATTATATTAACATAGAAGATTATGTAGCTTCTAAAGAATATGCCTACGTATTTGAACCATCTAATACAGCTGCAGGCGGATCGATATATTACAAACGCATTAATTAATTTTGCCAGTTATCTTTTAAATGAAATTTAAAAGGGTGGAGGCTATTACCGTCAGATATTTTAATTCTTCACGATACTAAGGATGTCTTAAAAGGAAAACCAAATAACTATTAAAATATCTGGAAATCGAAAATAATACTACACAATTATTCAACGTCAAGAACATGACATTGACATCCTTATATCCTTATTACATACCTTTACATATATATACATATATATACTATAAAACATTATAACCATACATGTCATACACAACATATGTATGGTTATAATACTAGACCCTTTTTTTACTAGTATTTTTTTACTAGAATTTATTAACAAATCATTCTATTTAGAATCCCCAGGCGTTTCTAGATTCAGTCACATTCGTCTCACATAATTCATTCCAGTACTAAACTGTTCGGAAAGAAATAACACCCGTTGTAAAGATAGTATTTCACTATAAGAAACAACAACACTCCATGTTAAGACTATTTGCTGATAGTTACTAGAACTATTCACTTGAAATAACGTTAAGACTAAACTAGAAACTAGTTAGAAGCGGGTGCCGGGTCCATCGCGTGATAGATGGGGGCAACAAATGCGACTACGAAAGCGCCTGGGACTTGCGACGCGTCAGCGCTCACCTCCACTGTCTGCTGTGTTATCCCCTCCACCTAACTATATTTGATACGAGCTTAGCAATGCCGCTTTGGATATTCGTTCAAGAAAAGAACTGAAGCTCTTGGCAATTCAAGGTCTTTAAGAAGGTTATAGAAGGATTTAGCTGGTATACCCCTCGCACCCGGCACATAATGTCCAGTCACTGGCGGTACTTATAATTGAGCACGGCTTTTTTGAGGTCTTTTTTGTTCAGCCTTCCTTTACAAACGCGACGTTACTTCTTATGTTTGTTGTTATTCCTTTTTTCGATCCCGCCAGCAATAAACTTAAAGCTTCGCGTATGATTTGTAATACTCTATCAGGGCAACGTGAATAATGACCCCGGTCTAATAGCGCCTCACAACCCTCAGTAAGTGCCTGGCTGTACTTATTTCCGCGCTGCACATCATACAAGCCTTTTCTGTAGCTTTTTCCACCTTACTAGGTTGCTTGAAAATTTGAACAGGGCAGGTGACCAATCGTATAAAAGTTTGCGCCATTTCAAAGCTGGTAAGATACAAAATTCTTCTAGAGTTTACTATTCATTCTATTCATTCTTATGTGTTCCTAGGTTCATTGCATGCACTTTGTAAGTCTCGTTTTCATCTTGTTGTTGTAGGAAAGATTTTGTTATCTCTTTGTCGGTCTGTCTTCTAGCATTTCCCAATCCAACTCTACTGGACTGAATACCCACCATGAATTTTTTGTGGAATTGGAGCCATGGCTCGAGCTCTGATGAATTTTGACAAGACATGCATTTTGTTAACTCTTAGATTTTTGTAGAGTTCCGAAGATTTTTCTATTTTCATTCCAAAGTTATTCGAGCCCCTGTACAACGTTGACGGGTCTGCAGATGTTGCTAGCCCGAGCCTCGACTTCAATGTCTTAGTAAGTCTTCAATGTCTTGCTAAACAATCACGAAAATTGAGAAATTTATCAAAAAAAATGTCAATATCGCAATTTTGCATCATACAAAAATATTATACAATGAATTTAACTTCTGAAAATTTTCGCACAACAATTTTAACGATTTTCGGGAAGTTGACAGCGAATTGTAATGTCATTTTGTGATGAAACTTCGTGTCGCAGCCCTGTGTATTTTTGGTTCGGAGAATTAGATTTCGACGTGATCATCGATCCAGCCTAAGACTTTCACGTACGTATATTGTTGTGGTGGAGATCAAACACGATGTACCTGAAGGTCAGCTACCAATTGCGGTTTCAAAAGCCTACGACAACTGATTGAAATTTACAATAAAATACTTATCTATTGTATATGGCGTTTGAGTGGGACAGGTGGGGGGATATTTTTAAATTTACATCTAAAGGTGCCGTAACCAAACCTATCACCCCAACCGTTAATCACCTCCAAGTTATTGTTAACCATATAAATGGCCTCGTTTATGGTGTTTATCGAGGCTTGATAATAGAGCTGCAAGTCATCGGCATAAAGTTGGATATACTTATCCGTTTTTTTTCTGGAAGTGATCATAAGGATAAACGAAAGAAATTTCTGGTGAGTGTGTCTGAGAAGCGTCTATCATGTATTGGCTTTGGCGGGGCCATTGATAAAGTTCAACCATAATTATTACATCTTGACAAATTATAAACAATGTGCAACTACCATATCACATCAACAGCCTTTAATAGTCCACTGCTGGACATAGGCCTCTCCTTAGAAATGAGGTTTTGGCCTACTATATCACGCAGGCCAGACGGGTTGGTATAGGGTTTCTGCCGATTCGGTCGCGGCCTATAGGCCCATCGTGCTGCTGGACGAGGCGGGCAAATTGTTTGAGAGGGTTCTTTCTGCCCGCATCGTCCGGCACCTCTGCGAGGTGGGCCCCGATCTGTCGGACGCCCAATTTGGTTTTCGGGCGGGGCGTTCGACAGTCGACGCCGTGTTGCGCCTGAGGGCCGTGACCGAAGAGGCCGTGAGCTGTGGCGGCGTGCTGTTGGCGGTGTCATTGGACATCGCCAACGCATTCAATAGTCTGCCATTCAGCTGCATCAGGGAAGCACTCCACTATCATGGGGTGCCAAAGTACCTGAGGCGGCTAGTGGCAGACTATTTAGAGGAGCGTACCGTCGTGTACGAGGACCGAGAAGGTAATCTGAGGTGTCGGCCCATGTCGTGCGGTGTTCCACAGGGGTCTGTTCTTGGACCCCTCTTGTGGAACATAGGGTACGACTGGGCCCTTCGCGCCGATTTCCCCCCCGGGCTGGGTGTAATCTGTTACGCAGACGATACCCTCGTGACAGCCCGGGGGGCAAACTTCCAAGAGGCGGCGCGCCTGGCCACAGGGGGAGTCTCCCTGGTGGTCGGGCGCATTGAGGCGCTGGGCTTACGGGTGGCCCTGGATAAGACGGAGGCCCTGTTATTCCATGGGCCCCGTCGTGGTCCACCCCCTGGCGCCTCAATCGTGGTCAACTCGGTCCTCGTACCGGTTCGGGCCCAGATGAAATATCTGGGCCTGATCCTCGACGGGAGGTGGCTCTTCGACGAGCACTTCCGACAGCTTGCTCCAAAGCTGGTCGGCGCTGTGTCTGCCCTAGGGCGACTCTTGCCCAATATGGGTGGACCCAGCGTCGCGACAAGACGGCTGTACACGGGGGTTGTCCGGTCAATGGCACTGTACGGTGCACCGGTGTGGGCGGCGGCTCTGACCGCCCAGAATAGGGTACGCCTCTGGCGCCCTCAGAGGGTAATGGCGGTCAGAGCCATACGCGGTTACCGCACCGTTTCTACGGAGGTGGCGTGCGCGTTGGCCGGAACTCCCCCGTGGGATTTGGAGGCGGAAGTGCTCGCCGAGGTTTATCGGCGAGTGGCTGACTCCCGGGCGGAGAGCGGATTTCGCCCTCCGCCCGAGGATGTGCGCGAGTGGCGCGAAGCCGCTCGCCGAGCCACGATGGCTCGTTGGTCGTTCCGGCTGGAGACTCCACGCGCTGGCTTCGCCGCCGTGGAGGCTCTCCAGCCGGTCATCGCCGAGTGGGCAGGGCGGCAGCACGGGACCCTTTCCTTCCGGCTGACGCAGGTGCTTTCCGGGCACGGTTGCTTCGGAAAGTACCTGCACACGGTCGCTAGGAGGGAACTGAGTCCCGCCTGCCACCACTGCGACTGCAGTGAGGACTCGGCCCAGCACACGCTGGCGGTCTGCCCCGCATGGGCGGCGCAGCGCCGGGCCCTCACTGCAGTCATCGGAGTGGATCTCTCGCTACCGGCCGTAGTACGCTCCATGGCCGGTAGCGACAGTTGTTTTACCGCGGTCGCAACCTTCTGCGAGGTAGTAATCTCGCGGAAGGAGGCGGCGGAGAGGGCCCGGGAGGACGACCTCCACTCGGACCCGATCCGCCGCCGGCGAACCGGGCGGCGGAGGCCCGCCTATCACAGCCTCATGCCGCCCTGAGTGTGGCCGCGGGTGGATGGGGTGGGTTTCCCCTCCACCCGCATTAGTTGGCCAGCCGCGAGGGGGCGGCGTCCGCGTGTGCCGGACGTCGCCTAAAGAGAGGAACATCCACATTGAGACGGAGCCCGCACCAGGAGCGGGCTGGCGCTAGGAGGGGTCCGGATGTCTTAACAACAGCTGTTCCCGGATCCCTCCTGTTACAGGCGCAGAGTGGCACACCGTGTGGTTTTAGTCGGTCCGAGTCCGACACACCACCCCGCCGCAAACCCCGGAGGGGTGACGGTCCGAAGGGATTTCCACACGTTAAAAAAAAAAAAAAAAAAAAAAAGGGTTTATGTCAAGTTTTCCTTCTCTCTTCAGTGCTGTTGTTCTGCGTAGTTTTCTCCCTTAGTCGGCTTCTACGACACCCACGGCATGAATAGGGGCTGTGACACTCTTTATTCTTAATCCGTCACTACACAGACCAACTACCATATACTCAATTGTTTTAAAAAGTAGATGGAAATCAGCTGTTTCCTAGATTCAGTGTGACCTAATTAATAATGAAAAATGTCTGATTTGTAAAAGTTTCCTCCTCCGCCGCCCGATTGCAGTCACACTTTTTTTTTTAAATCTCTACCTATTTTTGTTAAATGTGTGATAAAATAATGTTTATAAAAAGAGCAATATCAACTATAGCTAAATGTTATCATAGTTATCTAACTTGTAATATGTGAGCTTGTGTCGTCTGTATATTATCTACTTCATATGTCATTCCTCTTCATTGAGTGTTGTCTCTTGTGTTAGGCGATAACCAGCTACATCCATAAAGTAAAAATGAAAACACTATGTTTTTTATACCAGATAAACCAGTATTCAAAGACTGTCCTTTTCCCTCGGTTAGCTTTTACTTGCACGGTACAATACATTTATAAAATATACCAGGACGTTTGCGAATCAAAGATCTTCTGAAGTGAAAAATATTTGTAAATAACTTTTAGCTTTTGTTTTGTGAAGTTACTCTTATATTATGTGGAATAATTTTAGCCTACCCGGAATGATAACCTAATACATACAGAGAACAGGAGAATGTTTCGACAGTAACCATTTTTATCTTTTACATATTACAAAAAATAATATACAATTTACGACCCTTTTCTGAACAATACAGTATTCCCTATCCAAATAAATACAGTGCATTTTATGAAGATTAAAATTTACTTTTACAGCATATCCTTAAAATGTATATCTAAGTAGATATCAGAGATTTAAATGCGGGCGCAAAGCGGCCGTCACCGCGTAGGGTCGTACGTCCGTTCCAGGTGGTAGCGGCCGGCAGGGGAACGGGCGTACAAATATTGAATATAAAGATATCCTGTTGTATAGTCTTATCATAATAATAGTATAATTAATTACTCCATACTGACACCACATCAGCATCTTATTGAATTTTGCACCCATGCGAAGCCGGGGCGGATCGCTATTGTTGCATAATTTTAAGAAAATAATAAAATTCCATAACGTTAAATAAACATATTAGCCTGGGAAGAGGAATAATATCCCTGTTACGATCCTAACATGTCATGTTCTAGGTTGCATCAGTTATTTTAAAATTTGGGTGTTTTATACTTTATTTTAATAAAAGTCACGATATGAAATGGCAGTGGGACTTTAAAAAAGGTTTTTTACGTACCTTAAATGAAAAGAGACGGTGTTGTAAAAGTAACGAGTAAAATAAGGGTGACATGAAATACGTTACTTTAAATATTTTGCTCCTGTTGTTCACTTCAGAGACTGTTAAATATGATACGCGTCTATACAGCTGGTTTAAAAGTACTCGGGAAACAAAGATTTTTCATTGGTTTCATATTTCTACGTTTGAACTATTTTGTAATATCTTTCTTTAATCTCCCATATTACTAGTCTCGTATTGTATTTTTTTTGCAATCATGCTTTGACTCTACTTTATTAAATCTTAAAATGACCTAACTAATTACTATCCCTTAGTAATGAATGATACAACTTGTGTTACAAAGTATGGTTAAAATTAGATTACAAGTAATTCATAAATAATAAATTATGATTTAAAATATTCTGTTACAGGGAATCACCAGCTTTGGAGATGGCTGTGGGAAACGTGGCAAGTATGGCATTTACACACGTACTGCGGGCTACGTAACCTGGATGCGTGACGTCATGAACAACAAGTATTTTGATTAAAACCGCAAAAGGTTGAGTAGATTGTTAGCATGCAAAAGTGGGCGGGTGTATGTGGATTAACCCAATTTAAACAGAATACATATGTGTAAACATAAATTTTTGGAATATCACTGTTTCAAATCAAAGTTTAAAGACTCTCTTGTTATATTAACGATTCTAATTTATTGAATTTAAATAAAGTCATGAAGAAATTAACTATGTTAAGTCTAATTATGAGTAACTCAATAAAAGTGTATTATGACACAATTGTAACTCTTTTTTTTTTAATACCGGTCAACATTTTCATAATAAAGTTGTGTGTGTTCATAGGAAACATCATAAAATATTTAGATTTTCTTTTTATCTATTGATGTTGCATTTAATGACAATGGTAGTTTTGCAGTCAGTACCTTCTATTTCTTTCAGAGCTCCAAAATATATTTAAAAATGACTGGATTGCTTTTTTTTTTACTAAAAACTAAAATATCAAAATATATTTTAATAGAATACGACTGAGCATGTATTTCACTTCATTATATTTTTACCTGATCAAATATAAAACTGCATTAGAAGATAATAAAACTGTGTTACATTTTTCATACGATTATATATTTTGTGCTCCGTAAGATCAAAATAGTATCAACAGTACAGTAACAGTAATTGTTATATAGCTAACTTATGTAAACAATTTAAATGATGGATGATGTGGCTTTTCCAAGCTGGAATAGGTTTTTACTACATCATCATAATCATCATCAGCCTATCGCAGTCCACTGCTGGACATAGGCCTCTCCCATTGCACGCCACTTAGATCGATTTTACTACATGCTTTCGGTAAATAATGCTTTCACAAATTTGACAGCTTTATTCTTTTTTTGTGTCATTGCTGGAATCGTCAAAAGTATCCCAAATAACTCAGTAAGTAAAAGAAGACATTTATGATGTTACTGAACTAGACTTATAATGGTTTTAAAGGATGTTGTCGACAAATATCTGTGTGACCCACTTAACCCCAAGCGCTTATTGTACCTTATAGACGATTGCGAGTCCAGGTGAAGTTCTAGGAAAAGCATAAACGTTGTCAAGAACGTAGAGAAATGTGAACTTCTTTCTTGAGAAACTCTGTACTACTATAAAAATACAAAATAAAAACCACTTAGATTTCAAGGCGTGAGAATAAACACTCTGCCAGCAAGGAGCAGTGTGGGGAGCCAGCTCGACTGGAGAGATACAACGATCTCACAGGAAACTTGAGTTAAACAAGTTTTTCGTCGCTTTTCACCGAGTGAGTGAGGTTATCGAAGTCTAAACCCTACCTTCCCATAACTGTTGAGTGTGGGGTTCTCCCTACTCAACAAAGGGCGACAATGCACTTGTGACACTTTGAGTTGCAGGTTTTCATGGGCGGCGGTGGTCATTTACCGTCTGCTCGTTTACTCGTACTGCTCGAGGCACCGTTACACAAGATAGTAGAACTTAAACAAACACAAAACATTTTTCATTTTCTTTGGTCGATTCTGAAAGCAACCATGTTGTTCTTGGTGTACAGAGGGGTCTTCTTTTCGTTTATTGCTGCATCCAGAACAACACTTCGTGGAATTCAAGAAGAAACCGTAGACTTTGTAAGTATCCTATTTAAGAAGAATAATTAAGCAAGGCAGCCGCGCTATTTATAGAACTCACTTCTTTATCGCGCTGTCTTGCCATGAAAACATGATTTTAGGTGATGCTGTAATTTGGCATTCGTCGTCCAGATCTCAGCTTCGTATAAGAGTGTTTATAACGACAGTCTACAAGAATAACATCTTTGTCTGACGGTTGATATATACCAAGACATGACTTCCCCTTTTATCTTTGTTAATGTAAAAATATTAAGAAAGATAAAAGAGGAAGTTTTTTAACGAAAATTTTGTGATATAAAAAAACAAACACGTCTAAAACATAAAACTATACGTCTTTTATTGCTTGACACTTTTATTGTGACATAACTTTGCATATATGGATATAATATAGGTCCTTTTACAATTTTGATGTCCGGAATTAGTAACTGTGTATAAAATGCGACTGCACTACAGATGGCATAGTGGCTTAAGCGGTAACCTCGCCGCTTCCTACTACGCTGAGTGTTTTGGGTTCGATCCCCGATCGATATTGTGAAGCCCCCCGCGACACAGTATATGTTCCTAGGTCCGGAATTGTGTTAAAAAAATCTGCCCAGCACTGATAAGCATATATTAAGCGTACATACTCGTACATACGTACTTTGTTTTGTTTAATATATTCATTGTTAATTCTGAAATGAATATGTAAAACAAAACAAAGTTACTCGTTGGCGCCGTCTCAATTGTCTTACATTCACATTCGCAGCTAAAATCATATTATTTAAATCAAGGCGCGTCAGCTGCAATTGCGGATGCGGATGCGAACGTCTATAACTTGTCTACTTGGTAAAATCTGCCTCTAGTCCCATTTGCTCAATGAGCGATGAATTACACACAAAAGAGTGATTTATGAGCCCACAAGATAAATGATTACGTTCTCGATTCTGAGTCACTAAGGTTATATAGCTACTATTGTTACTCTGTATATGACAAACATGTTAGTAATGAGGGAAATTTCATCACTTATCATATTAAAAACTAGTTTCAGCGATCTGTTAAATTTATTTTATTGCAAAATAAAACAATGAGACAAAAGACAAAATAAACACACCACGTATCTAAAACATAAAAAAGCCATAGTACTTGAGGTTATTTCTTCAAGCTAAAGGTCTCAGCATCTTCAGGTTCACGAGCCATGTCAGTCACCCATGGGCCTAGCCCCCAAATGCCTGTATACTGTGCAGACTGGTTACCAGAACGTCGACGCTCTTCCTAAAAAGGTACAAAAAGAATTAATTCACAGCGATTCTCAAAATACATACATCATCAACAGTCTTTACTAGTCCACAAAGATACATACAGGTTTACATAAAAGAAAAGGTAGTTTGGACCTGACATTTCTTTAGTTTGTGCTATGCCTATTAAAGTTATCTTTCTCCTGATTATTTTTATACCTTGTTGAGTCAGTACGGAGTTTTAACATATCCATCCCTATAAAGAAGGTTCCTTTGGCATGGCATTGCCATTTCTGCTTACATTTTTCCTTTCACTTTAATGTTTTTCAAATTCCCTTAAAATTCCAAAGAGCCAGGTAGGTGGCAGTACACTTCTCTTTTCCTGACTGTATCATTATTACTAAAGTTTAAATGTTTTAAGTTTATCAGACGGCCAGATAGGCCATCAATATGTTTATCTGATTCTGAATTAGAGGGGTTTTGGAAATAACTTGGTTTGTCCAAATATTGCAATGGAGTGCTTTGTACTAAAACTGGACTCGGATAAAATAGTACCTATTTAGCATTATTACTGAAGAGATTTTTACAATTCTTGTTCAAAACTCATAAATTATTGTTCAGTCTTCATCACAACAAGTATGTGATTAGATATACATTAGAAGAAATGTTTGATTAAAAAATATCCCGATTTTTTCATCTGTAGAGCTAAAAGCCAAGGAATCAGAAGGAAGAATTTATATTTCCAACAAAAAAATAATGTCAAGTACGTTTTTGTTATCTTAGTAATTAGTAATAATTGACCTATGGAATAATTTTCAGAGACTGTACCAGTATTTATTCAATTTTTTTATCTACATTTTTATTTGTGACCTTAATATGTATGATTTGTAAAATTGTATAAAGTGCCTAATAATAAATAAAGAGAATAAAATATGTGTATGATTGACACCACATTGAATAAAGGCTATTTGGCAACAAAAAATAAGTTAGCTTCGGAGAATTTTACATCTAGATTGCAAATCTACAAACGTAATATAATTTAATAACTTTTGTGTAATTGTGGGAAGACTGATAGCTAAGCTAGGCTCGGGGCCTGTATTTCAGAATACCAGGTCTTCACCCCTTTATAACGTAGTTTATAGCGAAAGGCTGCAGTAAGAATGACATTGATAATTGTTTTTAAATAATTCTGAGTACATAATCAGTTACTGAATCTACAGTTAGTAATATTCTTTGTGAGTGTGTGTGTGTGTGTGTGTGTGTTTGCGCACACACTCACTCACATACGTAGTACACACAAGAAAGGGTAGCATACGCAACTCACTCACTGGATTTTACCAAGTAGACAAGTTATAGACGTTCCCAACCGCATCCGTAATTGCAGCTGACACGCATTGATTTAAATAATTCTAATTCCTATCAAATTACTAGATTCCATGCTGTAGATACTTTAAACTCATCTTCTGGATTAAAAGTCTTATTATTAATCTAAAAAAAAAGCTTCTAACTGAAACTTGAATAAAAGTAACGTGTGATGGAGATAAATTGCTAATTGACTACAGTGATAGTTTCTCGATTGGAGTACATGTTCTGTAGACACTGACTTGCTAGTCTGATATTTGTTAACGGTTCGGTTGTTGATTCAAAGTAGTAACAATACTGGTTTATTTTTATTTGATATTCTAGAACAATTATTCATACTTATATTTTATCATTATTACTAAAGTTTGAATGTTTTAAGTTTATCAGACGGCCAGATAGGCCATCAATATGTTTATCTGATTCTGAATTAGAGGGGTTTTGGAAATAACTTGGTTTGTGCAAATATTGCAATGGAGTGCTTTGTACTAAAACTGGACTCGGATAAAATAGTACCTATTTAGCATTATTACTGAAGAGATTTTTACAATTCTTGTTCAAAACTCATAAATTATTGTTCAGTCTTCATCACAACAAGTATGTGATTAGATATACATTAGAAGAAATGTTTGATTAAAAAATATCCCGATTTTTTCATCTGTAGAGCTAAAAGCCAAGGAATCAGAAGGAAGAATTTATATTTCCAACAAAAAAATAATGTCAAGTACGTTTTTGTTATCTTAGTAATTAGTAATAATTGACCTATGGAATAATTTTCAGAGACTGTACCAGTATTTATTCAATTTTTTTATCTACATTTTTATTTGTGACCTTAATATGTATGATTTGTAAAATTGTATAAAGTGCCTAATAATAAATAAAGAGAATAAAATATGTGTATGATTGACACCACATTGAATAAAGGCTATTTGGCAACAAAAAATAAGTTAGCTTCGGAGAATTTTACATCTAGATTGCAAATCTACAAACGTAATATAATTTAATAACTTTTGTGTAATTGTGGGAAGACTGATAGCTAAGCTAGGCTCGGGGCCTGTATTTCAGAATACCAGGTCTTCACCCCTTTATAACGTAGTTTATAGCGAAAGGCTGCAGTAAGAATGACATTGATAATTGTTTTTAAATAATTCTGAGTACATAATCAGTTACTGAATCTACAGTTAGTAATATTCTTTGTGAGTGTGTGTGTGTGTGTGTGTGTGTTTGCGCACACACTCACTCACATACGTAGTACACACAAGAAAGGGTAGCATACGCAACTCACTCACTGGATTTTACCAAGTAGACAAGTTATAGACGTTCCCAACCGCATCCGTAATTGCAGCTGACACGCATTGATTTAAATAATTCTAATTCCTATCAAATTACTAGATTCCATGCTGTAGATACTTTAAACTCATCTTCTGGATTGAAAGTCTTATTATTAATCTAAAAAAAAAGCTTCTAACTGAAACTTGAATAAAAGTAACGTGTGATGGAGATAAATTGCTAATTGACTACAGTGATAGTTTCTCGATTGGAGTACATGTTCTGTAGACACTGACTTGCTAGTCTGATATTTGTTAACGGTTCGGTTGTTGATTCAAAGTAGTAACAATACTGGTTTATTTTTATTTGATATTCTAGAACAATTACTCATACTTATATTTTAATGTGAAAGTGAGTTTGTTTAATTGTTTGTTACGCTTTCACGCCTAAACCACTAAACCGATTTTAAAAATTCTTTTACAAATGGAAAGCTACATTATCAGCGAGTAACATAAGGCTACTTTTTTACTGCAATAACCGATATACACGCGGGCGGAGCCGCGGGCAAAAGCTAGTTAAATATAAATGAACACTGAAACTTGGTGATAATAATGATAATTGGAGTTATCATTACTATCATCAATTTTGTCAAAGCTTTCGGGTTTTTAGGTGATGTACAAATGACTTAGTGATATTGATGGTCAAATTCTTATAGGTTGTAAAATTTAGAATATTTTATTCCAAATGTTTTCTTCAATATTGCCATTTGCATCAGATTATGTACCGACCGAGAAAGAAAGTCTCTTGGCATCCTTTTAAGTCTTGACTAAATTTAAAACTAAGGTGAGGTTTTATTACGTGTACGATGTTATCAAAATCATTGACATCATGTTAATTTTACAAAATAGAGAATGGCCAATAATAATAATAGAGATTGGCTTAAAAAGTGGCAATCGACATTTTCGATTTGGTTGACTATTATTTCTTTTTTGGCTTTATATTACGCGATATCTCCGCCATAATATATGAACCAATTGTTCTCTTTTAATTAAAAAAGGTTGCACTAAAATATTCCCTTCTATGGGTTGAAGACTTTGTGATGAAGTATGGAGTTCATTTTAGTTTATTGACGACAAATATTTTAAAGTTTTAATATCTTCCAAAATATTCTCATATCATATAAGCATATAAATATGAAGATATGCCTATATATGAATATAAGCATATCTTCATATTTAGTATGAATTCAAAACCTACTATTTACGAGAAAGTTTTGCATCAAAGAAATGAAAACTTGGAGCCCTTAGACATTCTTTAATTTAAGTTCAGTCCGTTTTAACTCTTTAATTTGAGCGCCTGACACGTTTTTCATAGTTAGTTGAGGTTATTTCCATCAAATGTAGGCAAGCTATTCTCTTTTTTATCGGGTGACATTTAAATCTGTTCCATGACATCAGATTTTATTTGGAACAAAAAATGTTACATTATTTTATTGGCAGGCAGTAGTAATGGTTGGAATTGTAAAAATCTCTTCAATAGTAATGCTAAATAGGTAATATTTTATCCGATTCCAGTTTCAGTACAAAGCACTCCATTGCAATATTTGCACAAACCAAGTTATTTCCAAAACCCCTCTAATATTATTTTACATCGTTTTTCCAAGAGAGTTTGAACTTGAACAAAACTCCCTTGAAAAGGGAAGGAGTTCTTGACTTTCTTTATTTTCCAGTAATGAAATAAAATGAAAGGTAAGCAATAAAAATGCAAATTTAATAAAATTCTGCCAATGCAAAGACTGATTCGATTAAACAGTTAAGGACGGCTTTTCGAGAGTAGCTGATTGCAATAACTTGAGAGCCCTCTCGCACGAAAGCCTGTCTCCAATGTTAAGAGCATGACCAGCACTCTGTGATGATAACCATACTCATATTTTCACAAATTACAAATAGTTCCAGGAAAAATGACTGTATATTTTACAATTATTTGTCCTGGTTAGGAATTGATCTACGAACAAACTTTTTTTGAAAGATTATTTATTATTCATTTCGATTATTGACCGGCGTTAGGGCGACTTATGTTCAGTAGGTTAGGATCCTATTTCGTCTATTAAAGTAAAGAGTAATATGTATAACTATATCGATATTATATTATCATATATTACAAATAGACAAAAATCGACTCAAAAATAGACTCGGTTTGGGCCCGGATTTTAACGCTTTCAAATGTTTTTACATCAAAGATAAATTTTTAAGACAAAACAATAATAAAAGTTTAGAAAGTAATCTAGAACACTGAAAACTCATAGTATTGTTAAAAATATTTTAGTTGGATATATATTGTACCTTTTCACTGCTTTTAAAAGAGTATAGTTCGTATAGTTTTAGTAATCCTTCTTTTTTCCTTTATTGTACTATATCTGATATAGTACAATAAAGGAAACTACAATACATAATAAAATTATCTATATCTAACGCTAGACATTACACTGACGACGAATACTCGCCGCCATATACAATTTTTTCAGCAAAATGCAATACGCAAAAAGAAAAGGGGAACGCGCCCTAAATATTCGTATTGAATGCATTTAATTTATCACTGTGTATTTCAATAACGTATGTAATATCGAGTTATTTAGTTCAGTGTGAATATATAAAGATTCGATAACCTTTTATGACTTTGTAACTTTGAAAAAAGGCATACGTCGTTGTTTCTAATGATCATAGATGAATATTCATAATAATGAAATGTAATATAATAATTATTGGTATACGCTTATTTTTTTATCTATTTAAAAAAACATGCAGTTGAACCAGGTTAGGTTAGATAATCGAGAAGGTTGATTAAATTGACGATTAATAAAAATGATTAATTAAAATGACCTGTAAGTATATGGCGCACAGCTTTCCTTCAATAAGAAGCATACTGCCATGTATCGGGTCGGTTTCTTCACCAGAATATGGCGGCAAAAGCAAACAATATAGATTTTTTTTACTGTCTTCACTATAACGATATTTGAATTTACTGCAAATATTGAAAGATGGTTATTAACAACTATATAAGAAATCTTTTACACCACAAGCGTAAAATGGCAAATTAAAAAGTTGAGAAACTAATATTCAATAGGATTGGAAATAAATTAAATGTGCAATTAATGGAAAACAAAACCTGTAAAAGTACTTACGTGTGATTAAATATTCCTGGACATGAATTTGAAAATACTCTACCTTCATATGCCATTAGTGGATATTTTGGCAAATCACTTGCTGTATCTCGTATATCATATCTGTAAAAGAATATAGCAAATGTCTAAAATTTCATTCGTTTTCGTGCATTTAAATATAAAACATGTTTTTATGAAACTGTTGAAAGATTTGAAGACAAAAACTAATAGGTAATTTCACCTTAATTTTATTGTTCCATAAAATAATAAATTTTTCATTGGCCAGTATAACTTAAATTATTCATACGTATGATGTACCGTAACAGTTCAAAACATAAACTAGAACCTAATATAACGTTTTACATATTTTTTAACTTTAACTTGGTATCTATCCAACATAGGCTATGTTGGATAGATACCAACTAAATCTTCCAAATATCATATTTGTAATGTATGTTCGTTAAATATGTGATGCGTATGAAGATTTCTTCTCACGTATATATAGATTAAGAGACAGTCCCATTTTTTTCATTTTACCTGAGCAGCACAGGCGAGATGCAAGCATTCATTGCATCTCGCCTGTTTTGCTAATAACATGCCAGAAATGACTAAAACATTATAAGAATACGATAAATTTTAATGGTTTTAATTTATGTTACCTGTCCAGACCCCATCCAACTGCATAACCTTTCGATCCCTCTGAATGAGCCACAAAGTGGTGAGACATCAGAGGAACAGAAACCCAACCAGGGCAAGTCGCCATTGAAATCTCCACTTGAATTAGTCCTATAAAACAAAACATATATTATCAAGAAGTAATGCGAGAACCATGTTGGTTCTGTAGGGCTCACCTCTACCGCGTAACGTTTATGATGGACACACACAAAACAACATAAGCGTAAACGCAACTACACCATCATAAAAATAATTTCGCACAATACTCGTATTCGTCCT
This sequence comes from Arctia plantaginis, assembly GCA_902825455.1. Taxonomy (NCBI): domain Eukaryota; kingdom Metazoa; phylum Arthropoda; class Insecta; order Lepidoptera; family Erebidae; genus Arctia; species Arctia plantaginis. The sequence goes on along the minus strand of CADEBD010000314.1, from coordinate 11,188,860 downwards.
GAGTGGGAATCGAACACACGACCTCAGGCTTCACAGTCATTTATCACATTTATCTTAACACTACTCAAGTCGTTCATGGCACTTATAATATTTACATTATAGTGTCGAGTGATGTGGGTCGCTCCAGAACTTTCATACGTTGAGTAAGTTGGTCCTTGGCCCCCTTACACCCTGCGCGTTCACGTGTTATTGTTGACATTCCATCTTTGTTTTAATTAATTAAATTCAAACCGTAATCTATAAATAGTATAACGTCTTGTGTACGGACAGTTTCTTCTGCATCGCGTTGTGTATATTGTGTGTCTCTTGTTTGTACTCCTTCTGTCTTTTATATAGAATATCGTGTGGAGCCTCCCCTATCCTATATAAGCGTACTTACACGGCTAGTATACTTTGATATATGAGCTTATGTAGACTCAGAACATATGTGAAAATTCAAGATGAAGTTGGTGAGAAAACCACTTCAATATATTACAGCGATGTTAATTTGCACTTGATGTTACTTTGAATAAATTAGGCAGGTATATAATTTTGATTAGTCGTGCGGTTACTGAAAATCAAAATCCACTTTGTATTTGTATAATTATTCATGTAAAGAAGTTAAAGAGAATACGTAATAGGTATGATATACTTTCGACCAGTTCATACACTTAACGCCTACGACGTTATCGATTTAATTTCCAGACACACACGTATTTCATAGAAAGTGAAAGTTCAAAAGCAAATGCTTTTTACCTGCTTATTCCTAATGATAACATTTATTATTAAAAAATAATGTAATATTAAAATGAAACTAAAGTATGCAAGTAAAACAGGGGAAGGGGAAGGGAAGGGGTAAAGATTTTTTTTTCTCAAAGCTCTAATAAAATACCATAAGTCTTTTCTGATAGAAAGAAAAATACGATATATTAGCAAAAACATCCTTTTCCTTATGAATGGGAAGATAAGGATTAAGCATACTTGCCCCAAAATACGAGTACATTTACGGGAATCTTTTCGAGGGCAAGTCCATTATCACGAAAGGCCAACGAGGCAAAGAAACAAGATTGTTTTGTTTAGCCGTCAATAGATAAAAACTATTTTATTTTCGGTGTTCAATATAATATATTTTTGGCGTAACCGTCTTTACAAGACATCTACTTTCAATTTAGATCAAAATATTTTTTTTAGAATGTTCCATATCAAAACAATCTTAAATAAAGTTGCAAGCACTCAAAACAATAGCATAGGAAAAAATAAAACATATGTCATAGATACTCGTATATTTTAGACGTATAAGGAACCAAAATTATAGTCAGCAAAATGTGTGTCAAATACTTCTACATCTTTGGGGATAAAAAGATGAAAGCGTATAATTCTGAGAAACTAAATTAAAAACCGTTGCCAACTTGGGCAAGAAAAGTCTACCCGCAAACTGAATTCTAAATGTAAATGCTGTATCGCGTACAACGTAAGAACTTTGTTGCCCACTGTTTTTCCTTTTTATGGCTCTGATAATATGAATTTTTTTCTATCGTTTTTAAATCCTAAAGAAAAACATCGATAACTTTATAACATACAAACATAACATATAAGAATAAGAAACAGATAAGAAAACTGGATGGAAAAGTGGAGTGACCTATGTCATGGTCAAATGCTCCTTTTCAACATGATAAAAAAGTGTAAACATTGGGAGTAGTTACCTCAGAACTTTTGTTTGCTTAGTAATTTTTAAAAAGAATAAAAAATAACCTTTATCATATTGTGTACTGGTCACAGAACACAGATATATAAAATGTAAACTGTGAAAAAAATATACAGGTAGTATAGTATTTACTTAATAAAATTAATATCACAATTCCTCACCCCATTCCCAAATTACACTTTTAGTTCAAAGTTTAATCGTTATCCGATAAAATTACTTATTATTACAGTTCTTAGGATTAAATAGAATAAAATGGAAGGTACACGTAATTAAAAAAAAAAACCCTTAATATAAAAAATACCTACATATTACTTTTGAATCTGTCGCTCAGCAAGTATTAAATGTAACAAAGTGTCACTAGTTTGGCTCAAAAAACTAGAGTTAGCAAAAAAAGCACTACGGAAACATGTTTACAAATATAACCAAAAGTAAAACATAAAAACTATGCCATACAACTTTAAGTGAAAAAAGTTAGAGGAAAGTTTGGGTTATGTAAAATTAACTGAACCTATTGACATAAAATTGGATAATAATTCTTATGTTAAATAAAATTTTGTGTGATACTTACCAATATTGTACATATTTATGCGTTGTTTATCTCGTTGATGATAGCGTGGATGTACTACGCTATACTTCACATAAACAACCCGGTCTGGACTCCACCAAGAACTTCCACAATACGCAACAAAAGCAGAACGACCTTCGCCTCGGGGGTTATTGTGTCGTCTGGACAAACACGACGCAGACGTTACCAGCCAATGGGGACTGATACCGGCAGCATCGCAGTAAACCTACATTGGTAAAACTCTTTTGAAATAAATATAATAAATAAAAATAATAAAAATTTCAGATTATTTTTAAGAATATATTTAAGTGAGGTTACAACATTCTTCTCCGCCCCCCGGCAAGGCACTTGCGTCTCTGTTGAGATGCAGGTATCCATGGGCGGCCGTAGGCACTTACCATCAGTGTGCATATTCGTTCATTTGTTCCCTGTCCTATAGAAAAATTAACGACGTACAATTATCTATCAATATTTCTATAGAGAAATATATATACTAGTACACAGTAGGAATACTCCTACAAGGTATTAGTAAATAGTGGATAGCAGCGAATGATACGTGGATTATTTTCTTGTGCTTCTCAAACTATTGGCTTTAAAACAACAAATTATTATGAATTAAAAACTTACCTGAGAAGGTTCATAAACATAAGCAGCCATAAAAGAATAATCTGACCACTTTGCCACCATACTTATTTTATTTATTACAAATTTTGTTACTTGTGTTAAAGTTGGAATAGCTTCTGTCACTGACCTAGAAGTCGGGTTATTGTTTTTACTTGTAAGATTGAAACTACTGATTGAATTTATATTGTCATTATCTGAATTAAAGTTATTTCTTCTATTAGACTCAATTATATGTTTCTTTGCATGTTTGGTCTTGTGTAAATTATTATTTGTGTTGTTTTGACTTGCAGTTTCTAATATTATTCTTAAGTCTTTTCGTAATTTGTTACCATGAATAGATCTTTCGACATCATTTAAATCAATTGGTTTTTCTGCTTCGTTGTAAGAAGGTAAACGGGTTCCTTTATCATATATTTCAAAGAATTTTATCCTATCATATATGGTTGTAGGCTCAGGCTTTGTAGAGGTTGATTTTGGCTTCATGGTATTGGATTCTATGCTTCTCTGCTCCTGATCAAATGGTACTAAAGTTGTCGTTGGACAAGTTTCATAAGTAACAACTGTGTTTTTTCTTTTGTTTGCAAGTGTTGTTTTATATGGGGTTCCATAACTTGGTATTTGTAAAATTACATAGTTAGGTAAACCGTGTAATAATGAACTTGGCGTTTGGATATTTTTTTTTAGTATTTCATTTGTAGGTTTTCTTTTATTGGATAGGTTTGGCTCATTGATACGAAATGCAAAACTCGGGTAATCAGATGTAGCCCTTTTTATTTTTTCAAGTTTTTCAGATGATTGTGATCTTTCATCTTTATATAATGGATGTTTTTGATTATTATCCTCGTCTAAATAATAAAATTCGATAAAACTTGAAGTTGTAGACGACGATTTCGTACGGGTCGATTTCCTAAATAAAGATTCACTTGAGTAAAAATGACTAGTATTTATATCTACATCTCTATGTTCCCTAGTTTTCCTCCACAGCATATTTATGATTTCATATTGTTTGCGACTTACTCTACCCACTTGCCACTTTTTGAAAGTGGGTGCTTTTGTAGCGTAAGTGCTATGTGTACGGTTTTTTAGGCATGATGCTGTTCTACGTATAAATCTGTGTCCTAGACCAAAAAAATCAGATAGTTGATGGCGAGTGGGATCCAATTTCATTTTGTAAATATCTTTGTTTTCATAAGAGACAGTGCCTTCGATAGAATTCATAATTGTTTGTTCCACTATAATTATCAGAATGAATAAACTTCTATGATAAAGCTTATGTACGCACATGATTTTGGAACTGTGATGTACACTATAAATTTTTCAATTACTACTTAAATTTATGTTAATTATGTATTCGATTTATGACAAATACCATAATCTGTTGTTGAAAATCAGATTTTGTTTAGTACAATACTGCCCTGACATGACCAAAACTTGACGTATTTATTAATTGAGGTACATTTTCTACATTACATTACATAGAGGTAAATATTTTAAGTTGAATTTCCTTGAATAAAACCTCCTTGATACTTTAATTTTCATACACATAGAACAATCTGAGGGGTGACATAAAAAATAAAATATAAATATTCCAGCTATGTTTTTGGACTAACTTTAAAACTGTAAAATATGCAGATAAAATATGCGCCTCTTGTATTACGTATTCTATCCTTTTTTGTTTTTTTCACGTGTGGAAACCCCCTCGGGCCGTCACCGGGGTTTGCGGCGGGGTGGTGTGTCGGAATGGGACCGACATAAGCAATACGGTGTGCCACTCTGAGCCTGTAATAGGAGGGTCCGGGAACTGCTGTTATTAAGACCTAAGCGCCTGCCCGCAATTGTGCGGGCACAACCTTCGGGTACATTCTCTATTTAGGTGACTTCCGGCACACGCGGACGTCACTTCGTCGCGGGTGAAGGGAAAAACCCGTCCCGTCCACACGCAGCCACACTCAGGGCGGCATGAGACGCTGGTCGAGGCGCGCGAGATCCGAGTGGAGGTCATCCTCCCGGGCCCTCTCCGCCGCCTCCTTCTGCGTGATGACGTCTTCACCATTCGTCGTCTCAAGCCACCTCCGTCGAAACGGTGCGGTAACCGCGTATGGCTTTAACTGCCAATATCCTCTGAGGGCGCCAGAGGCCCTATTCTGGGCGGTCAGAGCCGCCGCCTATACCGGTGCACCGTACAGTGCCATTGACCGGACATCCCCCGTGTAGAGTAGTCTTCTCGCGACGCTGGGTCCACCCTAATTGGGTAAAAGTCGCCCAAGGGCAGACGCAGTGCCGACCAGCTTTGGAGCAAGCTATCGGAAGTTCTCGTCGAAGAGCCACCTCCGGTCGGGGATCAGGCCCAGATACTTCATCTAGGCCAAAAACCGGTACGAGGACCGACTTGACCACGATTGACGCGCCAGGGGGTGGACTACGACGGGGCTCATGGAATAAGAGGGCCTCCGTAAAGGCAAGGATTCTATATTTGCATTATTCAATAATATTATATCCATGTTTTATTATTTAATATGTATTTGTCAAAAAATGTGTAGATATTTTTACCCGACTGCGCTGGAACCACGGTTATGTTTTCGAGTATAATATATGTATATTTCTTTGGCACGCTCTATGGTCTAAACGGCTTAATGGATTTTGTCTTTTGAGGTGTCGTTAGATTCGTCTGAATTGTGACAATGACATTGGGTATATGAAAATTATAAAAAATAAACCTGTTTGTAAATTTTGAGTACCTATACATTTTCACTCAGGCAGGTTAGTTTGCTTTTTTTCAATAATTAGATTGTTATAAGTGCTCTTAGTTCACTTCTAGGTCATGTTGTGTCATATATGCTAGAATATTTTGCCATAACAACATTTTTCTAACAGAGATAATATTTAGTTTCATGCTGTAAAACTACTATTTAAAAGTACCATCATCACAAACACACAACACAAACAAATGCTTTGAAACTAAGCAATAATTTCAATGCATTGAAATTAAACGAAAAAAAAATTTTGAATTTGCATTTTGAAAATTTTAAGACGTAGTTTTCTCAAATTTGTCCGAAAATAATACAGGCAAGCTATTAATCAATTCATGTTGCTACTTCACAGCCAAATGAACAGAACCTGATTAAGCCTTTGCCTAGCAGTGGACTGAAAATTATACAAAATATTTTTATTAATGAAAAGGCGTTTGTATTTCAACACTATGTATAGATATAGATACGTGAATTGTAAATATGTAGAAGTTATGATTGATATATTGACACATTGATAGACGGACACACATGTAAACAGACAACTATATTAAACTTTTAACACCTATCTTTTTTGAGTCGGGCCTTACTCATTAATATAGATGATAAGGCCAAACCTTATAGTGTACCATTTCATTCAGGTCAAATCATGCAATCAAAATCAATAATAAATCTAAATCAGAATGCTCATTCCTCATACTACGAGTATATTGTATCACAGGTAATTTAACAACAATTTTATTTATGTGTTTAATATACTAATTTCCAACTCTCTTTGTTAAACCGCATTAAAAAAATATCATATCGAGTAAAAGAAGGTTAGTAGAAAATTAATAATTATCTACTGCTGCAAAACTGGCATTAAATTAAAATTAGCTATTTGGTTTGTAAAATTCCTGTTAGAGCAGATTTTTTCTAATTAAAGATTCAACTACTAAAAAAATATAACAAAATATTATCCAGATATTGTCTATCTATCTGGTCTGGTCTGATTTTTCTCTCCAGGGTCAGGGCCAAGTCAGACCCAAACAGATCAAAAAATAATAATAATAATAAATAATAATAATAAAATAAACTTTATTATGTAAGATAACACAGCATACAACTTAATATAACTAACTTAATACTAACTTAATACAACTACAATAATATTACATTTTTTAAAAGCTTAAAACTATTGACGTACGTGCAACACTATACTACGCTATCTGTGGTCATGAGTATTTAGTAGTCTATGAGACTGTGATCATATATGACGTGGCGCTGACGCGGTGATCACCATTATTTTTGGTACTATGTTTTGCTTGTAACCAGGCAGTCCTCTCAATCTTAACCACATAGATAGCTTGTGTGGATGAGAGTTGTACGCTGTGTCCCACAGAATAGGTGGACCCTCAGCATTTACTGTGAAAAAAATGACGTTTTTTTGCTCCAATAGGAATTTTACGGCTTTTTCAGGTCTTTTTCGCTGATTCTACCTGTCAATTTCCCAAAATCCTTTTCGTTCCGCTACAGCTGTCAACTCTTTCGTAAATTGACAATGAAAATTAAACTTGATTAAATTTGGTATGGAGGTATGTGGGGGATCAGTGCAAGTAAAACGCAATAAACGATGATATCGAAACACATTTGATATGGATATTTTATTTTAACACCTATGACATGTACAATTTTATAGTCAGTTGTTTTTACTTTATGACACATATAATATAGCTTGTAGACAGGCATAGATAGTGGCTACGGAGGTGTGCAACTCCTTACGTTATCACACTCCTCTTCACAGCTCACGGAGCCAACCCTAGACTGCTTCGTAGCCAGCGAGGGGTTTGGTTAGCATGTCTGCCTCCATCTTCTCGGTTGGAAGATATCTAACCTTTATTTTTTCTTCTTGAATACAATTTCTAATGAAATGCATTTTTAGGTCAATATGTTTGGAATTAGATGTCACCATATTATTCTGACTAAGTTTTAGGGCAGCTTGATTTTCGTTCAATATGACTATGGTCTTATAACTGATCCCTACGCCTTTTAAAATACCTTTTAGGTTTATGACTTCTTTTGCAGCTTCAGTCAGTGCAACGTATTCCGCCTCTGCGGTCGACAGGGCTACGCTTCTTTGCTTTTTAGACATCCAGCTTATGGCCGTTCCTGCAAATTTAAAGTAATATCCCGAAAAGGATTTTCGATCAATCTTATTTGATCCCCAATCTGCATCTGCCATGCCGTATAATTCTTTTCCAGTTTTGTAGAACACCAGACCAACACTCTGTGTACCTTTTTACGTAGTACTCTTTTCAGACATTTAAAATGTTCTTCATCACAGTAATCGTTGAACTGGTAAAAGGTAGCTTTTCGTGAAAGGTAGCTTATAGCAAACATTATGTCTGGTCGAGTTGCGACCGCTATATACATAAGAGTGCCAATTAAATTTTTGTACGGGAGGCTCTTTGTTTGATTTATTTCTTTTTTCTGTAAAGTAATGCCTAGTTCTATCGGTGTAGATACTGGCTTACAGTCCTCCATTCCATACATCTTGAGGGTATCTAATATTATACGTTCTTGGTACAATTTAATTGTATCTTGGCCGTAAGTAACATCAATGCCCAGTAATCGCTTCGGCTCGCCTAAATCTTTTAATTCGAACTTAGAGTTTAGCTGGGTCTTTATTTTTTGAAGTTCTGTAGGGCTAGAGTAGGCAATCAAAAAATCGTCAACGTAGATGGCTATAATTATTTTGGCTCCTTTTACCTCTAGTCTATATAGACATGGATCTGCCTCTGAGGGAATGAAACCAATATTTTTTAATTCTACGTCAAGTTTCTTATGCCACTGCCTCCCAGACTGCTTTAGTCCGTACAGAGATTTTATTAAACGACATACTTTGTCTTTGGGAGTACGTTTTATATCCCTTAACATCTCTTTTGTTTTTTTGTAAACAGTCAGGTCATCATTTCTGCTTTCTTCGACTAATATTTCAGTCAAATACTCTTCTAAATATTCAGGATATTTCATAGCTATGTGCTCTTCCAATTCACCATTCAAGTACGCTGTTGTTACGTCTATTTGGTTCAATTTTAGATTTTCTTCCATAGCTATTCCAATGACAGATCTGATTGAGCTTAACTTAGCGACCGGAGCATAAGTTTCATGATAATCGATGTCTGACCGTTGGGAGAAACCTCGTGCTATGAGTCTCGCCTTTTTCTTTATATTATTGTCTGGTCCTACTTTATTACGTAATACCATTTTATAATCTATTTCCTTCATTTTTTTATCTTTCTTTTCTATTTTCCAAGTACCGTTTTTCACGTGTGCTCTAATTTCATCTTTTATTGCATCGTGCCAGTAGTCATCATATTCATCTCCATCAGACAAGAGAGATATTTCAGATAATAAACTTTCTTCAGTATTATTTACAACAAAATAGGTATCTGACATCTTGGATTAATACATAGGCTACATTTTACACTTTACACATAGGCATTTTGACATTTAAACACTTGATAATCTTATCAAAAAACCGTGTGGCTTTACAAATATTTAGAAATCTTCAGTAAAAAGTATTATTACCACACTTTTTATTGCTTTATATGGTAGTAAAGTAAAAACTCTATACTAAAATGCTAGCGAATTAATCGTTTTTAAATTACGAATTGAAAAAAAATTGAGATTGTCATTTTCTGTTGATTTATTGCAGACGAAATGCAAATCATGTTTACGTGACAAAAATCATTTCTATAAGTAAAATTACTTTGAAATTAATTAAATGTGAGTTATTCAAGATTAAAAATTAAAAATTAATTCCTTATTGAAGGAAGCAAAATCATCGGCAGTGTTATATGGATCAATTTGAAGAATCGCCAAAGCGTTTTAATTTTATTAATTTTGCTTTTTAACATCTCATAACATTGGAACAGTAAGTGAATATTATAATCTATTTATTGTAACTGAATGTTTAGTTTTTTGCTGATGTTAATTGTAACCGAGACCGCATTACAACGATTGATGTAATACGGTCGAAATCTCAGATTGAAATCCAATCCAAGTCAACTTTCATCAAAATCTGTCTTAGTGTATTAATGATTACAAGTGCTTGCGTTTTTAGAATATACTTTCGGTTTAAATCTCATTATTCCGTTAACTATTTTAAAATTCAAATTTCTTACTTCACATGTTGTACGAGTCAGTGAAGCTAGCTACTTTATTCTAAAATGTAAACATTAAGGTTTTGATAAATGAAAATTTAACCAAGCCAAATATTAATTTAGACAAATTTAAGTCGAATGTAAAGAGCAAAGCATCGACAAATTTAAGATATGAAACTCCCATACAGAATTATATTTAACAAGATTCACAAGGTTCAACTTACATTGATCTTAAGTTTTCTAAGAATTGTTTGGGACTCCGAGACTGTTACCGTATTGGCCTCACAATATAAATTCACCCCAAGAACTAAGTATCAGCTACAGAAGCAATTGTTATTACCTAATCCATCACAGACTAGATTATTGTAGCAGTAACTACGTTTGGCTACAATCATCTAGTTTGTAAAGACTGCGCTTCTTGCCATGCCAGTGTGGTTTTAAAAACCGGCTTTGAGTAGGTTGTTTAAATAGTTATTTAAATTTTATAAATTTATTTTTTAATTTTATAAAAATTTAAATAGCCATTTTTAAAGCCAACAACTTAAATAAAAATAAAATTTTACATAACTTTTTTGTTCTACTTTCATATTGATCGTATTATACATTTTTTTGTAGCCACAACCATGAATGCAGTACCAATAGCCTTGAATAAGGCAGCAATGCGCAAGTATGAAGACCTAGAGATTCCTTGTGAATCTATACTGGCCAGCTATGTGTGGATAGACGGTACTGGCATAAACCTGAGGTCTAAAGACAGAACCTTTGATTTTGTTCCAAAAACACACAAAGGTTAATATTTTTTTTTATACCAAGGTTTTTGAGTACTACAATGTTTTAATGTACACATACATGATTTTGCCGAATATAATAATAGTTAAACACGTATTTCAGGTATTAGATGGGCAAATTTAGGATCATTAAACATTATAAGGAAAGGTTAATAAATAAGGAACGCAATTGCTGGCAAAAACTAATATTGCTTACTCAATTGGATTAAAGAGTACACAAGAAATAGCTCAAGCAATTCAGGGTCGCATACGTGGTACTTGAATTGGATAATGCCGGATAATTCGAGCCCGCTATAAACTTATGTTTGGATTATACCAGATAAACAAAATTCTCGGGATATGATGTCAATAGAGTATAGTGACCTTACTAAACATATAAAGTTTCAATAGCAATTAAATAAAATCTAAACCTTTAAATTTGAAAATCTAAACCTTTACATTTTATTGATATGTAATAATCCCGGATTTCGTCACTGACTCACTGATGATCTTTTTAGGGATTTGATATGTAAACTAACATTAGTACACAAACAACAAAAAATCTAAAATGTTTGTATGAGGCCTCCGCAAATTATTCGTCCCGTCCGTCCGTACCGACCCGTCAGGCCACGCTGGCCATACGAATTGGTTACGGGGTTTGTTTCTAGTTTTCCTTCTCTTTGCAGAGCTGTTGACTTGAGTAGCTTGCTTCCTTAGTCGGCTCTTGGGATGTGACAGTGGGCAGTGACATTCCGTATGCTTAATCCGTCACCACACGGATAATATATACACATGGGTGTAAGGTAACGAAAAATATTTGCTATTGTCACATGGGCGTAAGGATTATTTTTCTGTTCTGTACAATCATTCTCATAGTAACTAATAAACATAAAATAATTTTGCATAGAGGGGGGTAGTCTGTGAAGTTAGGGCATGTAGAGTTAGTAGTTTGGCTCTACATGAAATCTGATAATATTCAGTGTGCATTAGAATGTACCAATGCTTTTTCGTCGAAGCGTATTCACCAGATACTAATTACGATTCCTTTAATATGCAAATTTGCCGATAATGAAATGGGCACACACAGACGGATTTAGTAACTGGACAGGTAGATTAACATAATTTGATCGAATTTAATCTACGAAGTGTTACGGCATTATTGAATTTATTGTAGGTACATATATAGGCAATCAGATATCACCCTTTTTTTTTTTTTTTTTTCCGTGCGGAAATCCCCTCGGATACCACCTGTCGGTGGCATGTCGGACTCGAACCGACTAAAACCGCACGCCGTCTCGGGTACTAATAGCCGGAGAACCAGGTATATCCTAGAAAGGAAGTCCCTCGTGCCCCGACATATCTCGGGTCATCTACATACGAGTAGACGACCCCCATGTTCCCTGTGCTCCCTGGAAGCGAGCGCGCTTCGCAACGCGCTCGCCGCCACCCCGGCCTGCTTCTGCTAGGGTGACAGATGGCCTCACCTGTCACCCCCAGGCCTGCGCTTATGGAGGACGGAGGTCGTTCTGCGACCTCCGGCGCCTGAGTCGCCTGCGGTACCTGGCCCGTTCCCGGGCCTGGCGGGCCGGGAGAGTCCTAAACCTCTCCCGGTCCCGCTCCGCCGTCTCCTTCGCGAGCATAACTTGCTCGCAGAAGGAGACGGCAGAGTTCCACGCACTCTCGCTCCGCACGATAGCCGCAATCAGGCTATCGAGCGAGAGAACTCCCACTCCGATGGCCGCCACGAGGTCTCGCCTCTGCTCAACCCACGCCGGGCACTCTGCCAGCGTGTGGAGAGCCGTGTCCACGGTCTGGCCATCGCAGTGGTGGCACTCAGGCGTTTGCTCCTTGCGGATCAGACACATCCCCGAAACATCCCTTCCCAGTGATCACCTGCGTCAGTCGGTATGAGAGGGTCCCGTGACGCCCCTCGAGCCAATCCTCCATAACGGAATCAGATATCACCCTGAATTCGTAGTCATTACCATTTATAAATATGTATACTTACATTTACAGGAGCCCATATATATATTCCGAGATCTTACAATTGTGTAAAAACTAAAATTTAAATATTTTGTGTTGGCTAACAAAAGTTTTTTAGTTGTCTACGGTACAGCTTAGGAAGGTAACATAATTGCATTTGATTGTGATTGATAAGTATTAACTGATTTTTGTTTTAACCTGTGCCATTTATGTTTAGAGGAGATCCCGCACATCACAACGGATTTGCCTATTATTGAAAGGGCGCGCGGGCGGCTTAGTCTGCTGGGATTGACAGGGGTTTCCTTTTAAGGGCACACCTGACGCCCTGACAGTAAGGGCAACGACTCATGGAAACATTTTCTCAATCGTATTGAATTATTATTATAACTTGGCCTCGCTATTTTGAAAATAAAATTGCCTTAACCTATACCTAAAAGCGATTTAAATTGTACTGACCTGGATGTTCAACGTTAACACATTTGGCGCGTGGCATCGATATATCGGTGGGTGTTTTTTCAATATCTTACGCCACCTCCAAAAAAATTACTTGATATTCAACTATGTTAGGGTCGTACCGTGTCACGTCACAGTGCAGCACGAATCCATACTTATCAAAGTAAGTTAAAATACTTTTTTGGGTTTTGAACCCGGAATCTTCTGAAATTCGAACCGGGTGTAAATAATGAACAAAAACCTTTCCACTGTTTTGAAAATAATACGCAAACTATAAAGCAAAATACACATATTTGACATCAAATTAAAGAAAATGGATGGACATGGATTATTCTATAATTTAATTATTAACTTACATTTGCGAGTAATAGTTTTAATAATGTGTAATTGATGCGGGAAAGTCTATATCATTATTGTTTTTTGTGTGGACCTATTTTTTATAGTTTTTATTAGTTTGAATAGGGATTGTAACTAGAGAAATATTTTAATTGACTGGATAACAATATTTTATTGCGAAATCAAAATCAGTTTAAAATCTTCAACAGATATCAATGACAATATGGGATTGTCACACACATGTGGTATCCTATACTAAAACATATATCTAGGTGAGGACATTGAGGCCCGAACTAAAGCTTTCTTTTTGTGGTATATATGTGTTAGATTAGGAACATAATGGATTGTGTATCGTGAATTATTGTGTGGCCAATGTTCAAAACATTTCATAGATCTTTGTATCTCACGGATTTTCTACTACTATTCATAACAGTGGCTACTATTTACGATATTTCTTTTGGCTTGAAAACATAGTTAAAATATTTTAGGAATATGATGTTACAAAGTCCCAAAAAGAACTTAGCTATTTATTCATACTTACTGGCAGTCAAAATTCGTCTTTATTCCGTTTTGAATGTTTTGTTTTAAATGATTATGATTAGCTGGAAATGCAGGTCTTGATTTTTATCTATGTGTATGATCAAATTTTTACCAAAGTTTATTTAACTAAAATTCTAGAATCTAAAGTATAACGGTTGGTATTTGAAAATATAAATTTAATAGGTTTAATACCTTCTACAGTGTTTTCAGCCTATAAGAATTTAATTATTTATTACAGATCTGCCAATATGGTACTTTGATGGATACGGGACCAACCAAGCAACTAATGTCAATTCGGACACGTTTATCTTTCCAGTATCAATCTACCACTGTCCATTCAGACGTGGTAGCAATATACTCGTATTGTCAGATACGTACGGCTACAACTATCAGCCTACAGGTGAGTTAATATATTTTATTGATAACATTTATTTGTTACTCAGAATTTAGGTACCTATTTCTTGCCGTACAGATACTTTTTTTTATAAAACAGTCATCTCAGTGGGTTATTCCTGGTATTTAAATACTTACTACTGAAACTGGTATCAAAGGATATAGATAACACAAAATTGGCTCGTCTGCTCCTATAAAAAAAGCACCTTATCGCCATTTTGACAAATGATAACTTACAAACTTTATTTCTTTTATTGTTTATAATTTGGTACCGCTACCTTAATAGTGTACATTGTAGAGGTTTTCAATCCCGAGAGGTTCTACATTTAATGTTTTTTTTTTTACTTTTAATTGTTTTACTAAATATTTATCTTATTCCATTGAAAATTTATAAGTGTACCTTAATGGTTATTATTAGAGTTTAGGTTCGTAAATACAAAATAAGAGTTTTTAAAAGAGAGAGAGTGAGAAATTACATATACAGTGCATCAGACTTACATCTTGTTAGTAGGAAAACATACAGGAGCAGATGATTTTATTTTTTTGCCCTATGGAAACTTGTTTAAGCTACTGTTTGTACTTACTCCTGTATTTCCCTTGTTTGGAAACTCAGTCCGTCTTTAACCAATAATAACAAATTCGTTGGTCGCATAAATGCCCAATCCTTAAAAATCTGTTTAAAAGTGCTTGTGTACTTTTAACATTCATGTTTATGGGCAAGGAAAAAAATAGTTCATGTAACAATGATTAATAATAGCAAAAAAATATACGAATTCAAGCTATATATAAGTAATTACAAACGTTTCTTGAGTTTGCAGCAGAAAGAGTTTATTTTATGTATTGGATATTGAGTGGCAAAATGGCAAAAAATGTAACCCTTATAGATTCGTCATGTCTGTCTGCCCGTCCGTATGTTACAGCCACTTTTTTTCCAAAACTATAAGAACTATACTGTTGTAACTTGGTAAGTAGATGTATTCTGTGAACGGCATTAAGATTTTCACACAAAAATAGAAAAAAAAACAATAAATTTTGGGTGTTCCCCTTACTTAGAACTGAAACTCATTTTTCATCAAACCCATACGTGTGGGGTAACTATGGATAGGTCTTCAAAAATGATATTGAGGTCTCTAATATATATTTTTTTCTAAACTGAATAGTTTGCGCGAGAGACACTTCCAAAGTTGTAAAATGTATCCCCCCCCCCCTGTAACTTCTAAAATAAAAGAATGATAAAACTAAAAAATATATGATGTACATTACCATGCAAACTTCCGCCGAAAATTGGTTTGAACGAGATCTAGTAAGTAGTTTTGTTTTAATACGTCATAAATCGTACACCGCAATTTACCTTTCATGCAATCAACTCAAATATAAAAAAAAACCTTGAATTTCATAAACATAAACCTTATGCATAAACCGTGAACCAATATTTTCTAATAATAAATCTGTAATAGGTGCCCAAGTACACAATAATTATAATTCTGGTGGCTTGAACGGTAGTGGGTGCGGAGCGCGCGGGGGGCAGGTTCAAGAACTTTTATATTATGTTACTTGCTGCTACGGAACCCTTCATGGGCGTGTCCGACTCGCACTTGGCCGCTTTTTTTTAATCCTATTTGATTCATTAATATATATCTGCTCATAGTCAAAGGTCAACAATAGTCGTTGAAGTTATTGGATCGAATCTAAATCGTTGAATTACCTCGTTGTCTTCTTCATCATCTTCATCAGTGAAACGTGACCTATCCAGATCTCGTCGTCGCCTCGAAACAGAACCTGCCACTAATTTGTCTATAGTTTCCGTCCAAAACAATAAACATCAACAACATCCTGCACTCGACAACCGGGATAGAGTGCTATGTATTCATCCGCAGTATTCGCAATGGCAGTATTCGTAAATCAAGATAACATATTCTTTGTTCGTATACGTCATGATCTACAACAGAATCAGAAGCACAAATCAAAGTCTAATTAGCAATAGTTAGTCACAATTAGAAAACGAAACAGTCCAAAAACAAGCCAAGTTTTCAACGAGAGACTATCGGGTTGAACGCTAATTCTTAACACCCGCGGTGTCCTACACTATTATACCTTGTTAGATAGCTGAGAATACGTACATGTTTTTTACTAAATCTGCAGTTTCACTGTCATTTATTTTTTTATGTTATTTGTCAAGGAATTCTTTTTTTTACAGATTTAAATATTTTTTCTATTATTAGCCATCTACTTTGGCCCAAAAAAATAGCATAAAATAAAGGATATAAAGTTCTTAAGTGCTAATAGGCAAAATTTCGGCGATTTTTATAAAAAATCTGAAAGTCCAATATGTTGAAAATGGTTATTTTTGGGATATGGTATTTCATAATGAAATCTATCAGAAATAATGAAACTACAACAATCTCTTAAATTAGGTTGACTTACCCAGTATACCAGTAGTCCTGTACAAGACGTACCCGGTTCTATGGAAGATCGTGCCTTCCTAACAGCCCTATACCGTCAGAATATCAAGGACGAATTAAAATTAAGTGAGAACGATTTTACTAAGTCACCCAAAATTGTTAGGCATCGTAAACTAGAAAATGGCCGTCAATGGGGATAGGCTTAGAATTAGAGGCAGCAGTTCGGAAACATCTAGCCAACACAAAAGATAAACTTTATATAGACTGGGCCACATGTAGATTCATAGACGATATAGAAGTAGTTCGTTGCTTAAGTTGTCAGCAATTCGGTCATGTACAAAAGTTTTGCACCATTAAAACCCCTACTTGTGCTAATTGCGCCGCCGCACACGAAACGCGAGCTTGTCCAGATAAAGACACACCAGATTTTAAGCCCACGTGCGCACAGTGTAAGCGGTTCAAAAAACCATCTGACCATCGATTCGGCTCATATGACTGTGCCACATACAAATTAAAACTGGAACAGCTAATATTAAATACCAATTACTGAATAGTTTAACTTAGTTTAAAAAAAAAAAAAAAAAAAGTTTAAAGAGTAACTTACTAAGTAATGAATAATATTTCGATAGGCCAGCTAAATCTTCATAACGATAAAATAGCTACATCAGAATTAGACCGTTTAATTTTAGAACAAAAGTTAGACATTGTCCTTTTACAAGAACAATATCAGAGCGCTCACTTGCGTCGTAATGTAGTACAGCTTAACTGCCGTTCGCAGGCTGGGATATATGTTGCAAGTTCTAATTTTACGGTAACATCTTTGCGTAATCTTATGACGTCACACTGTGCCGTTGCTGAGATCTCATCCTCTACCTGTAAGGTTTACGTAGTGAGCTGCTATTTTCAATATTCACATCCTATTGATCCTCACTCACATCACTTACGTTACGTCTTGCAGTTCCTCGTGGGACATAAAATTATCATTGGCGCTGATGTCAATGCGTCATCTTCATTATGGTATGGCAAGTTGCGTTCAACCGACACGGTTCGACGTTGTGCGGTTGAAGATTTCTAGCGGAAATGAATCTTATTATTCACAATACCCCCGATGCACCACCAACTTTTTGCAACCCAATGGGTGAGTCTTCTATTGACGTGACGCTTATGCGCGGCGACGTCTCGATATCCGGATGGCGTGTCCTTCCGGACGCATCCTGTAGTGATCACCGCTTGATCGTGGACGAATTCATACCAAGGGTTGCACAGGATCCACAAAGGGCTCCCTATAATTTTAGATATAAAACTAAAGGTGCGAACTGGGCTTTGTTTGGTTCACTCTTTGCAACTCATACCAAAGACTTCAGTCGCAGTAGTTTATCAGCTGAGGAAAGCGCAGAAATACTATCAGAAACTTTTACATACTGCGCTGATGTAACTATTGGTCGCGGATCTATCACTAACACTCGTAGATGTGATTAGTGGAATGATAGATTAGCCGAACTACGTAGAAGCTACCGGAAAGCTCCTAGAAAATTAACACTATTAAAAAACATAACGTAACAGGAGATTTGTACAACAATGCTCTCATTGCTCTTAGAGTTGCCAGGTCCCACTACAGAGCTGCTGTGGAAAAATCCAAGGCAAACTTAATTCAGAAACTTGTTGATAAACTCGATAGAGAGGGCCCGTGGTCACCTTTGTATCACGAATTTAAGGCAAATAGATCAATCGACCTTGCATACATACAGAACATCAAAATTAATAACAGATATACCACAGGAGTTCATAGTTCATAGTTCATAGTTCATTTATTCACAAACAATAATATAATTGTGTTTGAATGTATAACAATTCGCCGTAATACAAAAAATATTTAAAAATTAAAACAAAAATATAAATAACATAATAATCAAAAAACAAATAAATTTGATAGATTTTACAATATGTCATGCAGAATACAAAAAAAAAACGATAAATTATATTAAGGCATTTCATGATTCAAGAATATTATTCACAATATTTATTATTATTACATAAGTTATTAAGTATTTAATTGCATATATTTTGATTGATAAATTCATTGATGGAATAATAGTTATTTTCCAACAGGAAGGCTCCAAGTTTTTGTTTAAATAAAGAAGTCCTATAAATTACGCTTTTTATGCTTTCCGGTAAACAGTTAAA
Organism: Arctia plantaginis; assembly: GCA_902825455.1. Taxonomy (NCBI): domain Eukaryota; kingdom Metazoa; phylum Arthropoda; class Insecta; order Lepidoptera; family Erebidae; genus Arctia; species Arctia plantaginis. Next base: position 11,170,037 of record CADEBD010000314.1, on the reverse strand, counting down.
AAGTTTAATGGATTGATACTGAACACAGTGCCGAGCTATATTCATTCTAGGGTTTATTGTATGTTGAATATGTTTCCTCCGCGTGCTCTCTCTAACTAACCTCTCTTCGTGGGTTTCAACCTCGTGCATATATTTGGATAAGTAACACAATGTTGTCAATATATACAAACAAGGCACCGTCAATAGTCCAAGACTTTTAAAATGTTCTCGACATGATTCTATTTGGGGAATGCGGACTATAGTTCTTATAGCTCTTTTTTGTAAAATGAACGCCCTCTCTATATTATAAGCGTAACTATTTCCCCACAGTTGTATACTATATCTGAACTTTGACTCTATTAGTAAACGGATTTTAGGATATTTATTTCTACTACTTCTCGAAGGCTCCTAATTGCATAGCATGCTGAAGAGATTGAGGTGTCAATAGATTTTATCTCTTCTTTCCAATTGAGCAATGCATCAATATGAACCCCCAAGAATTTAACAGAATTCACGAATTCTAATCTCTCTCCATTAATCATAACGTCTAATCTATCGTTATTACTAGCTGTCGATTTAAATAAGATTAGGTTTGTCTTTTTTGTGTTAACTATAAGCTTGTTAACTGCAAACCAATCTTGAAAAGTTTCTAGTGCGCCAATTATTTTTACATTTAAGGAACTTAGGTTACTTGCACTAATCACAGCGTTTGTATCATCTGCAAAAACCGTGAGTTTAACATCTGGCTTTTTTACGCTCAAATAGGATAGTAAGTCATTTGTAAAAAGTGTAAACAAAATAGGCCCTAATATGGAACCTTGCGGTACGCCCTTCCTGACATTTAAAAGTTGTGATCGGTGTACTTCTTGACAATTGTTTTCTCCTACCTCCTTAATTTCTACATAAAACTTTCTATTTTTTAAATATGATTTAAATAACTTTAAAACATTGCCCCTTATTCCATAATGTTCCATTTTAATGAAAAGCAGTTCATAATCCACTGTGTCAAAAGCGGAACTCAAATCCAGAAAGATCCCAGCCACCTTGACTTTTTTGTTAATATTTTCTATGACATCATTAATTAAGGTATTGATAGCATCTGTCGTACCGATACTTTTTTGATATCCAAATTGTCGCCGATTTAAAACTATGTTATTATTCAGATGGCTAGTGAGACGGCTTTTAATTAGCTTTTCAAAAATTTTCGAGAGTGTAGGTAACACAGAAATCGGTCTGTAATTTTTAGGGTCGGTTTGTAAGCCCTTTTTGTACAATGGTATAATCTTTGCTATTTTCCATTGTTCTGGGAAGATGCTATTTTCAAAGCATTTATTATAAAAATGAGACAGAGGTAAAGCTAAGATCGCGATATGCTCCTTTACTACCGATATTGGCAATTCATCAAAGCCACAAGAATTTTTATTCGGCATATCATTCACAATCTTTATGACTTCATCAGGTGTAACAGCAGTTAACGTCATCTCATTAGTTACCTTATCAGAGCCTTGTTGAAGGTAAAATCTTGCCTGATTTTGATTACTATTTTCTGACGTGGGTGTATAATTAAATTGCCTGGCGAATAAGTTTGCCAATTCTTTAGGATTGTCAACTATTTTCTCATTGGTTTTTATAATTAGCTTTTTCATAACTTTATTATTATTTTTATTTCTATGTCGATTTACAACTTGCCATATTTGTTTACTGTTTGAGTAGAACAAACAGCAGAATATCTTTTACACTCACTCGTACCTGACGATCGACCGGAAAACGACACTGATCATCACCGACAGATCAGGCAGTGGGCCATCGAACCACCACTGTCTCCAATGTCTGATTTACCTTCAGACGAATTTCTCGGCATCATTAGATCCTTGCCGCTAAACGGCTTCGGGCGATGATAAAATATCTAACAAAATGATAAAAGAAGCAACTTTCGGGTGACACGATTTTCACTGTCTTTAAACGTTGTATTGCTGAAGGAATATTTCCTCGTATATGGCGGTGCGGTAATATTCGTATAATACCAAAAAGTGGCGACAAGCCACCGGATGATCCTAAATCCTACCGACCAATCACATTGTTTTCCATCGTTAGGAAAGCTTTTAGAACGTCTTGTAGTGCCCCGGCTTCTGCCAGGTGGAATCAAATTTCATGATAGACAATTTGGATTTACGTTGGGTAAATCGACAACTGACGCTGTTATGTCGGTTAGAAAGTTTGTCACAGGGTCAAAATTTCAATACGTGCTGGCTATTTTCTTAGATATATCTGGCGCCTTCGACAGCGCATGGTGGCCCATGCCATTGCTGAAATTAAAATCACGGGGTTGTTTTAAAAATATTTATTCCCTTATCTCTTCGTACTTTTCACAAGGTACAACTAAACTAAGACTTGGTCATCATTCTGTGTCGAAGGCGCTTACAATGGGATGTCCTCAGGGATCAGTGCTAGGTCCATCCGGATGTACTCTGAACGCGTATGCTGATGACGGCTTATTACTGGTGGAGTCTGATACTAGGGCGGGGCTTGAGAGATTAGCCAATAGATGTTTGAACTTGATATCTCAATGGGGTGAACGTAATCGCTTAACTTTTGCACCCAACAAAACCTTCCAGCTACTTTTAAAAGGTAACCTCAAATCACCGCCGAGCATTAGATTTGACAATGTTACTGTTAAAAATAAAATCGCAGTGTGTTATCTAGGATTAGTTTTAGAAAGAAACTTTTCATTTATCGAACACATTAAAATAGTTAATGAAAAGTCTAAAAAGAGTTTCTGTGCATTGACAAGGATATCAACTGCGACATGGGGTCTATCATTTAATACATTAAAGATCATATACGGAGCTACTTATTTAGGTTCTATGTGCTATGGTGCACCTGTATGGGCCGATAGGGCGACCGTAGGCGCTGTCCGTCGCAAACTGTTACAAGGCCAACGACTTGCACTGATATTTTTGTGCAAGGCATATAGGACGGTTAGCACTGAGGCTTTGCCGGTGTTGGCGGGTGTGCTTCCTATCGATCTCGAGGTGCAGAGACGTGCAGCCATGTACTATTCAAGACAAAACATGGAATGCGATTTCTTGGGCGCGCGGGATCGCGGTAAAATTACAAGATTGCTTCAACAGCAGTCCGATGTCTATAATGACCTTATAGACGAATGGCAGCAACGCTGGGACGAATCATCCAAGGGGCGCCATCTTTACCAATTTTTTTCATCTGTTACCAAATCATGGTGGATCATTGTGTCGCTCAATTTCTTACGGGTCATGGTAACATTAAGAGCAAGTTGTATTCATTTAAATTAGTCGAGTCACCATTGTGTCAATGCTCAACACCTAACTCTCATTATGAACAGTCTGCTCATCATATCCTCTGGGAATGTAGTCTTTGGTATAATAAACGTAATATAATGCTGAATAGCTTGCAGGTGACATCTGGGGCTCTATACTATGGGGATCTTGTGTCAACTAGGGTGAATTTCCGTGCGTTTAGGCGATTCTGCCATACATATTATAGAAATCAAGTATAGCTCATGTAGGACCCGTAATATTTTGTGGCCGTGGTGCTTCCCTGTTTAAAAGGGTGTATGCCTATTTTACTTCATTTTGTCTCCCGCTTTGCTAAGGAGGGAAGTGGATTTACTGTATTTCCAACTCCTCCAATTTTCTTCTGATTAATTTCGTTGCGGGTTCCAAGACAGTTTAATTTCTTCCTGGGACTTCCCGAGTGTCATAACTCGGTGTGTTCGTGGGTCACTGCTGTGGATCCTGGTGTACAGGAGTTACAGTGGTGGGCGTGTGGGTGGGATTGGTCCTGTACAACAAAACTGGGACTTATCGAAATACATTAAGGGAATACTGTCATTTCAAGTTTGTTTTTTTTTTCTTTTTACTTTTTTATGATTGATAAGAGTAAATCACTTTTCTTCTGAAGAGTATACATGTTTTTGGATTCAATAGAAATAGCAAATGGGATCCATCGTTAACACCTCATACATGACATCCAAAACTGGGATGGGAAAAAAACCTATAAATGACGGTCGGAATACAGACAGCCGACAACAAATATTATCATTGAATAAATTATCCTTTACTTTCATTTTAGCAAACCGGTCTCAAATCCAGTACGTAAAGGCTATAGAATCAATCATTTTAAACCCAGGAATCCATGAAGGCCCCGACTTGTATCAACATTCAATAAAAGAAACCTTATAGCTAAAGCTTAAGCTTATAGCCGATTGCGCAATAAAAATAAAAAGTTATTTGTGTTCATAGTATGTACAGTTACATGAACTGATAACCTATAAAATATTTTCCTTAATTGTGGTCTCGCACAATAAATATTTTGTGCGTGCAGATGGATATCTTCCTTAAAATATCTTTGATTTTCGTAGTAAAATATTAAACATCTAACGTTGACTGTAATGTAATTATATCGTATTATAACCGAAAATTAAATCGGTATTCTGTTAGTCTTATAAATATTTTACTATTTCACTACGAAAATACCTAGGATTGGACCTGAATTATGACCGCATTTTTATTACGAGAATCGGCCTTCTAATTACGAAGCAAAATAGCACAGATAAAGAAAAGGAGTTTGTCGTTATATCCTAAAAAAAATACTAATATGCGAAGACAAACTTATCGTACTCAGGGGCGTGCGCTCCTTGTAGGCAGAAATGCAGTGCTTTACTTGCTATTCACAGACATTTTAATAAAACGTTCGCACGTTTTAAATGACTTTAATTAATAGTAAATAAATGAATAAACAAAATATAATAACTTAAAACATTATGTTTGCCAGGCGTTTACCAACAAGCAAGCGGCGCTGTACCTACCAACCAACTCATGCTGAAACATGCCGCAGGAAATTTGTTCGCATGTGTGCAGTAATTTTGGTGTCCGTGCACAGTTCGCAAACGCACACACCCATATATTTTATTTCCCCGGCTCCAGCCGCAGGCTACTAAAGTTCGGCAATTGTCGGGAGTAATCGGAAATGGTCGTTGCCTATAAATCGACTAAACACAATAGACAGAAATATAATAAATCATGTGTGCGGATTATGAATTTTGAATATGGTAGGGTTTTATTTGTTTAATTAGCAGATTTTTTTTTGTGTTTCGCGGGGGCCATATTGCTTTTTTCATGTGATAAGCATTGTTTACTATTTTCTTTCCGCCAGTATAATTATAGTTTTATTTTTCATTTTAACATTTGAAAGTGTGTACATTTAACAGTTTATTACTGAGTTTTTAAATGTTATTTGATTGTGAGGTATGTGTGGAAAATGTGTGTGACCAGGTGAGTATTTATAATATAATATTTTAGCTTATTATTTCACTTATTAGAATTTCTTCCGCCGCGACGATCTATCGCCGTTTTGTCTGCGTTCCCGTTGAAGATGTACATGAATAGTAGTACATCTAAGACTTGTTCTGTTGGCATGGTTTTCGACTCCGAGAGAGAGATCCGTCGCGTGGCTTTGGCTATGCTAAAAATCTATAAAAGAAAAAGTTTTTGTGACCGACTACTCAGCCACATACCTAGTGTCATAATCCTGTGCACGCCGCTGATCGTACTCGTATTAAATTGACTATGACATATAACCCAATATATGGGAGAGCATTTTTAAAAGACAAAGTTCAATTTTCTGCTCTGTCAAAAGGGATCTTACGGAACCCTCGGTTTGTTTTTTTTTTCTATTTAAACCATTTGTTCGCTTTTTTTAATTTTATAAAGCTATAATTTTTTGTAACTCCTAAATGTTCTATAGTAAGAAGTGTAACCCCCCTTGTTGGATTTACGAAGTAAAATAAGAACATTATTTGCAGCCTACTCCATAAAACAATACTTTATGAGACATACAGTTATACTATTAAGTTCTTGAAAATGGTCGTTCAACATTGTACTGGGATCGTCCTATTATCACTGACAGGACTATTGTTGCCAATAAACCTGATATAGTGATAAGAGATCGATTAGAGCCCCGAGCAATGCTTGTTGACATTAAACATTCCACATGACGACAATCTCTTAAAAGCTGAAAAAGATAAGCAAGTATTTGGATCTGGTCCACGAGATTGTCGACATGTGGGATGTGGATTCGGCAATTATTATCATCAACAGCCTTTAATAGTCAACTGGTGGACATAGGCCTCTCCTTAGAAAGGAGATTTTGGCCTACTATACCACGCTGGCCAGACGGGTTGGTATAGGTTTTGTGTCAAGTTTTCCTTCTTTTTGCAGTCCTGCATTGTTTTGCGCCCTTAGTCGCCTCTTACGACACCCACGGGATGAATAGGGGTAGTGACATTCCGTATTCTTAATCCGTCACTTCACGGATAAAGAATACCGATAGTCGATAGTAGATACAGAAAGCAGCCAATCTGTCTCTGTCGTCCTAATCTCCGGTATCTTGGTCCCTGTACCCGATACCGATGTGACTCTATTTTTATATTTTTAAATATATTTTGTTTCTTTTTTGGTGTTGGGGCATTTCGGTCCGTTATAAATCATAAATATTTCTAAAAATGTAATTTATATGAATATTTAATGAAATAAAGAGAATAACTTTTTTGTTAAACATCAAAAAACATAATACATACATATTTCAAATGTCATGCATATGGATGGAAAATGTTTTGTATAGTACAACATGCTAAACCGTGGTCGGCGTAAAAATATATTAAGTAGCTACAAATAAAGCGGAAAATTACAAACTAATTAGGTACATAATATTTATTTTAAAAACTCTTAGAACGGCGATCACACACACATCATCACATCAACAGCCTTTAATAGTCCATTGCTGGACATAGGCCTCTCCTTAGCAAGGAGGTTTTGGCCTACTATACCACGCTGGCCAGACGGGTTGGTATAGAGTTTGTGTCAAGTTTTCCTTCTTTTTGCAGTGCTGGTGTCCTGCGTTGTTTTGCACACACATTACACGAAATATAATAAATTATAAATACTGTTTACGAAATAATATAGTAAGAGTATTAAGCAGATGCAAATAACAAATAAAAAGGAGACTGACCACTTTTGGTATCGCCACAGTGTTAGTAGTGCCTCAAGTTTAAGATTTTAACAATTTCTGTTTATATTTTATAAGATTTAAACTGATAATAAAATATCCGTACTTCGAAGAGGCTGGCTACTTGGATCTCACCTAGACCGATTTTTGAAAATATTCAGGTCATCGCAGTTGATTTATTTATTTTTGATAAATAGATGGGCCAAACAAAGGTTTTTGGTAATTTTGCTAAAAGTTCAAAACAATATATAAGCCAAGCTTATAATCGAAAATGTGTTGTTTTGACTTTTGAACCTCTGAATTTTACCAACGATTTCCCACGAAATGCGTCGAGTTATGAAATTTATGTTTAGTTTTCCTAAATTAATACACTAATGCCAACATAACAATATGACAATATTTTTCATGACACAAAGATCTTTGTAGCGATACCTAAGTTTCATAGTTGCTTAAACAATCCCCTTTAGGTCAGTCTAGATATTAAATATGTTACAGTTTATCATTCAAAAAATCATTAAGAGTATAGCAACAGGCCGCCAATCATTTATACTTAGAATCAGATTCGTTTCCATCTCGTATGACTATAGGCGTAAATTACCTGCTCTGTTAGTCTTCACAAGGTGTCTTCCGATACTAAATAGTTAACTAAGGTCTGGTCCTAGAGCGAAGATCTCATACAACGAAACACTCTAATAAATTAAGAGCTCCATTTTTATTGGCATGACTATTAACTTACTAGTTTGCCGTAAAGTAACTAAAGAGAAGAGAAGAACTGGCATTTAGAACTTGTCCAAACTTGTCCTCTATTAGTAGAATATTAATAAACAAAAAGTATGAAGTAACGTAAAATACTAATTGGAGGAAATATTCGTTGAGATAATATAAATATGAGTGTGGGTGGGTAGAGAAGTACCCGTGCTCCAAATAAACATAAATGAAAGCAATTTGAATCTTATAGAAATCGAATAAAATTTTGTATAATATTATTTCGTTCGAATACACATGAATCGTACCAAAAATGCAGAGACAGATATAAATGAAGTGTTTAATAATATATAATAATTTCTATAGGATAGGAATTCGGATAGGCTTTTTATCGGATATCTCACAGTTTCGATTACACTTACGCAGCTCTAGTACATCTCTAATACTAATAGTAAATATATTGCAACACGCTATATTAAAAGGTAGTAGGAAGACATTTACATAAATCAAGCAAAATTTTATATAAGTAAATTCAGGTATCCTTTGGGGAATAGTTTCTTTATTCGGGATAAAAGGCACCCCATGCAAATTTCTGTGCGACAACTTAATATTGTATGGGTGTTTTCTATGTATAAAATGTATGTATTTACAAGAAAAGTATATTTCTATCAGTCAATCTAGCTTTCAATAGTACAAGCTATGCTTCTTAGTTTAAATCTAGATGGCGTTTTGTGTCAGATGTCCTAAAATATTATGATTATTATTTAGCTCATAATAATTTGTTGAGTAGTTAAGGCGGGCTATCGCCTGCTGGATTCCTGTACTTCAAGCATTGTAAGCGAATAAATGAATGGTGATAAATGTTTTTGGGGACATTTAAATGGGCGTACTATCACTTCGATCGAGCCGACCCGCATGTGCCGAAGCATGACTTTCCCATGGTCATTTTAATGGTGTTCAGTATCAGTATCAGTCTATCTGTCAGCAGATCACAGTCTATCAGATCTCAAATAATATAATATCCAACGTAAGGAAAAAAATTACCCAGACGCCGGTCGGGTAATTTTTAAAAAGAGTGACCTCAGGAAAGCTGCCGTCATTCTTTACACTGTCGTCGTTTTCCTTTATAAAAGCCATAGTAAATAACAACAACAGTAAATAAAATCAAAGATATATTAGGTCTTTACCTATGAAATTGCCGTTTTGTATGCAATAAGTGAAAGTACTTATTTTTCAAACTTTTTTATTTCTCTTATTCTTAGTAATCACCCATGCAATCGACGCATCTTTGCCAACGCATTGGCACGCAGTTTCTTGTAAAAATCAGCTGGACGGGAGGCAACAAACTCTTCAAAGGCATTTTGTACTGCCTCTCGGGAATTGAATTTTTTACCCACTAAAAAGTTGTCTAAATTTTGGAAAAAGTAATAGTCGGTAGGTGCAAGGTCTGGTGGTCACATCTGCAACCAGCTTTGGTCAATCGGTCGTCCCCACTGCTCCTTCACGACAACGCGCGACCCCATACTGCGCAACAGACAGTCTCCAAGCTGCAAGAGCTGGGGTTGAAAGCTCTCCCTTATCCGCCATACTCACCAGACCTTGCACCTAAAGACCTATTATTGCATTGGTCTCAACAACAGTCGTACATAGATCCGTACAGCCTGAGGACTCGAGCGAGGATGACAGAGTACCCGCAATGCAGCTCTTTTTTAAAGGAAGCATTGCTTGTGCACGTGTTTACAAGTTGTTAGGTTGTGTTGTATTGTCTTGGTGTTTTTCTTTAATATGATTCTTCAGTTTATTTCTTAACATTAACTATCAAAATTAGAATTTAATTTAAATCAATCAAATTATTTTTATTATGTGGGGTATTATAGGGGTTGTACCTTGCAGTTGCGCCGATTTATCCATATAATATCTATAGTAGCTTGAAAGTTATAAATACCAAGTTAACAAAATGCTACGTTATTTTTTTGGTATGATCATATTTTTACACGTGACTAAAATATTATTTTTCTTGCAGCTACGAATTTCCGCAAAGCCTGCGTGGCTTTATGTGAAAAAGGTGAAGTTGAAGAGCCTTGGTTTGGCTTTAATCAGGAGTTCTTTTTAACAACAACTGACTCTCGGCCCCTAGGCTGGCCGCCTGGAGGTTTCCCTGCCCCTCCTGGTCCCTATTACTGCGCCACGGGAGCTAACAAAATAGTCGCCAGAGATCTAATGGAGGCTTTTTACCGGTATGTTTAGTTAATGCCATTTGATATTTTGATGCTGTTATGGTTTAAATTCTGAAATCATTTTACCATACCAAATCATCAGATAGTCGGTTATTATATAAAATATAGTGTTACGTGGTAAGTTGACCTAAATACTTTCAAGGGACTTTGCTAAGTGAACTTTGATTTGTGCTTCTGATACTGTTGAAGATGATAACTTATACGAACGGGGAATATGTTCATATCTCAATTTTTTACGGATAACGGTAACTAAAATTTTAGAAATTGAAATTGTAAAACAATTTCCAAACTACACAAAATTAGTAAAAAAAAGCATAAAATGAAGGATAAGTTCTAAAAAATGTATTAGGCAAGATTTCAGCGATTTTTATAAAAAATCTTAAATATCCAATACCTTGAAAATGATTATTTTTGGCATATGGTATTTCATAGTGAAATCTATCAGAAATGATGGCAACTACAACCCATTAAAGTATTTAGGTCGACTTACCCAGTAACCCTGTATATATCTTTGCGTGCACTATTCACTTTCAATGTACGTCGATGACAAAATTGAACGTTAATTACAGTATAAAGTCTAAAATTTATACAGTGTATTTCTAAGTAATTCCTGGGCTAAATTCTTTTGAAGCGTCGCCAAATTTAATACTTGTTCCAATTTCTGTTGAAATAGTCTTGTATGCGCCCAAGGACCAACTGTTGCTTGTCTTTGAAGAACCATAAAGTTTTAAGCCAAATTGATAAAGCTCGCTACCGCTAATACCACTAGCAAACTAATAAATCATTTGGTGCTCCAATTTGGAATATTTTACGAAGGTTATATAATCGTACAATAGTTACATAATTTATGCCTAAACTAATTTAAAAAATTGCTCTTGCCATAAACATCCTTTTATAAAATAAGAGTTGAAATGATTTTGATTTTGTTTTTAAAGGAAATAAATAAATAAAATAAATAAATAAATAAGTAGTACTTTCTTAAGCGTTATTAAATACATATTTAAAATGTGTTTCCATTTACGTAATATGTGTTTCTACTCTAGGTGCTGTCTATATGCTGGTGTAAAATTAAATGGCATATGTCCGGGGACTACACCATCGCAGTGGAATTTTCAGGTAAAACTGGCAATTTATTATTTGTTTATCTTTTTTTAACGCTAAATGTTAAAGAAAAAACCTGACCCTGTAGGAACCACAATGTGCCCAATTTACTTCTTAAAGGGCGTGCTGCACTTATGAGGGCACTTAACAATTATTTTACCTAATACATAAAACGTGTAGATATAAAATGGAAACAAACATGTCTCTGTCTTCCTTAGCGGCAGTTTCGGTTTAGGGCCGACTAAATCTAGTCCACTTCAACCCAAAAAAGACACAGTTCTGTACGTTCACCGCAAAAGGAAATACCATTTGTCTTATCACCTCGGTTTGAGTGCACCTTCCTAACTGCCTCAGCCAGCATCGGAATCCTAGGTATTGACATATCGAGCAAAGTCCAGTTTCGGGGTCACTTAGAGGCTAAGGTCAAATTGGCCTCGAAGAAGCTCGGTGTGCTGAACAGATTGAGGCAGTATTTCATTCCAGCCCTCCGCCTTCAGCTCTATAAGGCGCAAGTCCGGCCGCATTTGGAATACTGTTCTCATCTCTATGTAGGGGCATCTCAGTACCAGCTTCTCCCTCTGGATCGTATCCAACGAAGAGCGACTCGAATCGTCGATAGCCCAAACATCTCCGATCCCTTGGCGTTACGTAGAGATGTGGCTTCACTCTGCATTCTCTATCGTATATATCATGGAGAGTACTCCGAGGAATTGTTCGGACTAATAACAGCCGCAACTTTCCGCCATCGTTCCACACGGCAAAATCTTCATCCTCATCACCTGGATAGTTGGCGCTCCACTACTGTGTTTTTCGAGCCACTTTTAGCGCCGCACTACCAATCTGTGGAACGGATGATCGTTTGCGGTATTTCTGGACCGATACGACCTTCAAACCTTCAGGAAAAGAGTACACTCCTTCCTAAAAGGCCGGCAACGCGTTTGTTACTCCTGAGTTGCAGATGTTCATGGGCGGCGATGGTCAATTTCCATCAAGTGACCCATCTGCTCCCTCTAATATAAAAAAATTCAATGTTGTGGGACTAAACTCATCATTATTATTTGCTTAAAATTTAATTTACTGAATACTTATTTTCCATAGTTAGGGTTCTTAAATTTTCATATCCTATCTAAATTAAATTTTTAGTAACAAGAAAGAAGGTTGGATTTAAGTATTTGCAAGTGATTTTTCCAGAAATTAGGAATATTGTGACAAGTTTGCTTCCTTTACGCATTTCTAATTTCCTTTTCGAAGTGTAAATTCCTTAGTGCGATGGGTAATAGACAATTGATCACAAAATCGTTTTAAAATTACTTTTATGAGCCGTAGCCTGTTCATGCGCGAGTTGTTTTTAATGTTTGTTGTGAATGTTTTTATTTTTATTATTATCATTGAAGTGAAAACTTATTTAGGTGCGTTGGGCATTTTTGAACAACAAATAAAATAATTATTTTTGAAGTATTTTTGAGATGGGGAAAAAAACCATTGAACTCGCGACACAGTTACCGTTACATATATTAGCCACGTTTACACGAGAGTTGCGTTTGGGTTGTAATGCATGGATAATATAACCATATATAACATAAACATATATTGTGTAAATACGTACAGCATAGATAGATATATATATTCATATCGGATTTTTCCGAATCGACAATCGATCGATCCGAAAAGAAACCGTTTTAATAAAAATAAAAATTCAAGTTTTCACTTTTATCGGCACTCCCGGAGTGCCACTGTTTTTTTATTTTATTATTATTATATTATTTTTAAATATTCATATAATAATTTGCGACTATGTAAACTACGGTTAAGATTGTGCATATTTGTAAGTAATATTTTTGTTAAGTTTTAATTGTATACAATAAAGATATGAATAAATAAATATATACTATTTCAAGGTGGGGCCAAGTCCGGGTATTAGGGCGGCAGATGATTTATGGATGGCTAGGTATATACTGGCACGGCTTGCTGAAGAGTATGGCACTGTGGCCACTTTCGAGCCACAACCTATCCCAGATTGGCCTGGTAACGGCACTTTCTGCTACTTCTCCTCCAAGGATATGAGAGAACCAGATGGGATACTGTTAGTATATATTATTGTAACTGTTTAATTAATATTCCAATATAACCAGATACGATATTTCAGATACGATATTTTTATGGTACGTGTTAGTTTTACAAGCGAGATAAATTTAAGAGAGATTTTTTTCTCGTGATTAGTTACTATAATAAGTTTCTGGTTGTCTTGGTTTTACGAATCTAGCGTAATATAATAAGAAAGTTTTTTTCACACTATTACAGGGTGATCGAGCGGGCCATAGATAAATTAAGCAGGCGACATGGTGCACATATGAACGAGTACGATGCTAACAATGGTGCTGACAATGCACGCCGATTGACTGGCAAGCATGGAATGCCAAACGTTAGAGATTTCACGGCAGGTAAACTATCAGTGCTATGAATAGCTATCTTATTATCAACTGACTCAATAACTACTTACGAGTATATAATGTAAAATACATCAAATATCGGTTGAACTTGATGGTTTAGAATTAAGACCTAAAGTGCTGGTTGAAATTTAAATAATCATTTCATAAATGACTAAATTTAGTTGATTTTGAACTGATACAATAACATGCATTTATGCACATAAAAGCTATGAAGTTCATTTGTTTTTTTTATTCTTAATTCTAGTTTATTTGTTTTTTGACAATATATATTTTTTTAAACGAGTTCAGTTTTAAGAATTGTTGCAAAATTAAAACGGAACAAATGAACACATAAAAAAATCATTTTTGTCTATCGCAAGATAGCAAACTTGTATGTGTAAAGTTGAGATCTGCATCTGATCTGAATGTGTGCTGGTCGTCTGATATACGAATATGTTCAGACAGCAAATCTCAACTACAACAAAACAAACAAAGTAAATAAATTAATGGAGATCAGAAACGTTTGCTCTTGAAATTAATATTTCATAAGAAGAAAAGTTAAGCTATGTTTAGTAGTCAGTTTCCTTTGACCGATTCTTGCAAACGTTAAACCTGTACTCGTAAGCGTGCATTTTGAAGTTTATAGAAATGGATTTGGGGAGATTTGTAACGGTGTTAGACTAACAGACTTAGCTTATGATTTATAATATTTTATGAAACTGTTTTCGATTTCTAGATCAATTTGTGATTTATACCTTCGCTTTATTGCCTTTGATTCAACATTGAACGCTGAAATAACATACGAATATTAACTCCTTTTACTTCTCTGAAGTTGAAAGGTCATAAAATAATAACGTTTAGCGATCTAACCGTATAATTCCAATACGGTTTATACGACTTATACAACCATTCGGTTAAACATATTAGTCTAGTTAAACTAATTTATTAAATATCGAATTTACTATATTACTACTTTTCTCGTTTATCATGCAAAGTCCAAACGTACAATAAACAAAAAACTCAAATACCAATTTTCATAATTCCGAATGGTTCAAAATTTTAAAATCCTTGACGTTTATAATTAATAATAATAACCTTTTTTTTTTTCAACAACCTTACAAAACATGTATTTCTTAAACTACTTATATTCCTAATTATTTTATTCTGTTATTGGCCTTTGGGTATTGAAGCGGGGACTTTGGGGAATCCTCCAGCCTACTCCATGTTTCCCTATTTTTAGCTTTGCTTCCCATGTGCTCCTTGGACGGCCTTATTTTTTTTTGCCCATTGGTCCATCACATATTGTTGTTTCTTCTGTCCATATTTTGTCTGGAACTTATTAATATTCCTAACGTTTATAATAACTATCCTCAAAATAACAAAGTTTCAATAGATCGAATAACAAAAAGTTCGACTTAATGATAATCCGAAACATCGAATGTTCAAAAAAACTGTATGATGTAGTAATTTTTTTTGCAGTGTATTTAAAAATCGGAAAACAAACAAATCTCATTTACGGCTTTTGCTAAAATAATTTTCGTGAATTTTAATAATAGACATTATAACTCTTAGAAATTATGAAATTCGGACATTTGAAAATCGGAACATCGAAATTCGGAATAGAATATTTCAGTCAGTTTTATTCCTCATTACGTATTCATACGACCACAAAGTGCCGCAGCGAATTTATTTTTTATTTTGCAACTATTACATGAACAGGGTGGACGAACCGGTCGTAAAATTAGGTATGGTATCTTGGTGTAAAATTCGTGTTATCTTAGTTTTTTCTCTTATACTACACTTTACATTTTTATATTATCATTATTCTTCGAATTCTTTTGGTATTTTACGTGTTTTCAGTATTTAACATCGGTAGTACGAGTAAAGGGTTTTCCAATAAGAGGTGTTATTTTAGTATTCAAAGAAAAATGCAATTTTTTAAGATTAATAATCGGGTGTTTATTTTATAATAAAGAGGAAGGTATGCCGTTAATAATGGAAGATAACATCAGCCAAATGGCTACCACGACCACGCTTACAGGACCATATTCTTTTAATGAAATTTTGCTTAACCAAATCGCAAAGTATACCATCCCACTCCGGCCATAAAAAATCATTAATCATATCTCGATAGCGCAATCCATTCATCCATCCAACCTCATTTTCGAAAAAGTAAGGTCCAATGACCCCGCCGGACCATAAACCGCACCAAACAGTCACACGTTGAGGATGGAGAGGCTTCTCAACAATAACTCTTGGGTTTTCCGAGCCCCAGATGCGACAATTTTGCTAGTTGATGTAGCCTCCTAGGTGGAATAAGCCTCATCAGTCAAGATGATTTATCGATGGAATTCCGGATCATTTTCATGCATTTCAAGTACCCAATCAGCAAAGACACGACATTGTTGATGATCGGCCGGCTTGAGTTCTTGTGTTAACTGAACTTTATAAGCTTTAAGACCCAAGTCTTTATGCAAAATACGGTGTAATGAAGTTTGTGGAATGTCCAATTCCAAAGAACGACGAGGAATGGACAAACCTGCGTTTTCTTCAACACTTTGGGCTACAGCAGCAATATTCTCAGTTGTTCTTGAGCGACGTGCACGGGTTTTATTCTTCACATCACTAACTTGTCCCAACAGCTCGAATTTTTTCACCAATTTCTGTATTGCTTCACTACGACCAAAAAATGCTTTAGTTTTGCGAACTGTGACTGCAAGATTTTCACCATTTTTGTAGTGAATTTTAATAATTTCAATGCGTTGTTGAAGTGTGTATCGTTCCATTTTTAGTAATGGCGTAGTTTCTACTTGTCAAATGTTAAAAAATAAAAGCTTCAAAAGTGACAGCTACCGAAATACCGCGTGATTCAAAATAACACCTCTTGTTGGAAAACCCTTTATTAGTGGCCTTTTCATGAATACGTGTTTCTATATACTCGTATATAATTTTTAAACGTCAATAGAGGTTTGGATTGCAAGGACGTTACAATGTGATCCTATTTAGTTTATATACTATTTAAAAAACTTATTAAAAATCAGATCATTAGAAGTTCGATACAACGTTATAGCTAGCTTAACTGTCTTTTGTATAGTTCATAATTTCTACTGGGTTTCATATCATCAGAAGTGGAATATTGGATTTTATCTCACCCGCCTATTTTAAGTTATGTCGATCTTTAAGAAAAATTTCGAAATGTAAAATAATATCGTGAGCTAGTAGTATTAGTTCACATAGGTAGTGATCGTATAACTGATTTGGCTCTCAAAGCTTGTGCCTGGTTGTGGTATTTTGATATTCTATCTGCCAGTTACTCCAGTTTCAGCTTCAACATCTAATTATCGGTTGCCATAATATTTCTAGACATGAAGCTTCACTTTGCATTCTCCATCACTTCTTCTATTGGAAGTACTCCAGCACCGATTTTGCAAAGCGACAAAACATCACATTAGTTAGATAATGTGAACTCTGCCAGAGTGTGCTTTCCAAGAAGTTTTTTGACTTGCACTATCAATTTGTGGAACAAATTGTCACCTATGGTGTTTTCGAATACGATCTTTAAAGCGTACCTACTCTCACTGTACTTGTGACTGCTTAGGTTGCACGTGTCAACGTGCGGTGATAGTTAATTTTTAGCAGGTTACTATAGCAGGTAGACAGTGACATGGATTCCACGTCAAAAATTGTTTTAGACTAACAGTTTTATATATTATATTGAGTTGTTTTCTTTTAAACTATTGTAAGAAATTTAAATTCACCTGTTCTTGTGCCCATTCTGTTCATTCATATAAAGTGATGAGTTATCTACAGAGTGAGTTAAATACGGTATCACCGACCATAAATTGCAGATTGATTACCCGACGGGCTGGTAATTTTCTTATCAATTTATGTCAATTTAAAGCATGCTGCCCAAACGTCGTTCTAAACTACAAACAAATTCTTGCATAGGAGATCACGTAGACGTTTGATTTTTTTATTGCAATGGTACTTTAAACTTGAATGTTTAAAGACTGAATGTGCAAATCCCGAATATCTGAGCGTACTTCTTCCTAAAAAGTTGGCAACGCGCTTGTGACTCCTGAGTTGCTGGCGTCTCAGGGGTGACGGTAGTCACTTTTCATCAGGTTCGTTTATCCCGACCCCCACCTTCCATAAAAAATATCAAAAATTCGAATCCCCACGAATACATAAAACTTGAACAGATAATCACTAACATCAAAACCTTGTCCTTTTGTAAATAACTTGACCATAGAGTCGGTAATTGTTTTGCCAACAACTTGCTAAACCAAGAAGCAAGGCACACGTTAATGATGAGTATCTAACCAGTTCTGACTCTATAATATTATTGTTTTGAGTACGAAGGCGCTACTTCGATCATTTCTGTAGTACACTTACTTTACTGCTTGATTATGATTGTTATTTTATAGGAATCTCACTGCGTAGTATTGTTGCAGAATAGTTCTGGCGAGAACATAATGTGACTTTTTCGGTATTCCTCTTCAAGTTAGTCATGTCTTAGTTTTCTTTATTTTTATTTGCGTCATTAGCTATTTTATTGGTTTTTTTACGGCGGTATATTCTAGTCCAACAGAGTTTCCGAGTACTTTATTAATTTAGATTCAAATTTAGCTCATCGAAATATGTAGATTCTCCTCCAACATCATAACTGCTAACTATAATAACCGAGAAATCAAACTGTCACTGAATAATTATAGTTTGGCCAGCATACTCATTTCCCGAAGGCTTAATAAAAGATGGTTTAAATTACGTTTAAAGGTCTCGGCTATGAACTATGAACTGAAATGATGCATAATTATGTTTTTTTTAACGGGGTGGAAGATCCTCCTGAATCTTCTTCGCCCAGTGGGGAATGGTGAAGAGGTCTGTCGGACTCTTACCGACTAAAAACCACCTCGGTGTTCCTCTCCTTGCCAATGGCCAGGGAAGCGAGAATCGCAATTGCTTTCTTCCACTACCCCCGACTGGCATTGACCCGTCTAACCCACGACGGGTCTCTTCACCCGTTGCGATCGTCACCCTTCGATTGAAGTCCTCTAGAAGCGCACACGGAACACTGTGGGCCTACTACTACCTCTCGGGCCTGTATCTATGCGGAAGACGAATTCCCCAAAATCATCGCCCGTAGGCCACTTCCTAAGATGGCCGGAGATCGACGAATGCCCTCCGGTGCCCTGTGCGCCTTATGCGGGAAGATACAGCGGTGCTGCGTTCTCTCTCCCGTCCTTCCGCTTCCTTTGTGGACATCACATATTCTCAGAAGGAAGCAACGCATCACCATGCACTTTCATTGCGGACAATGGACAAAACCAAGGTCGGAAACGTGACACTACCCGCAGACCTGACTGCCGCGATAAGATCACGACGCTGGCTGGCCCAAGCTGAGCATTACGCCCGCTTGTGAAGCGACGTGTCGTCAAGGCAGTCATCACAATGGCGGCACCGTGACGTCGGCTTCCGACCGATCCGACACAATTACTTGCCGAAGCAACCATGTAAGGAAAGCACCTGTGTCATCCGAAAGGTGAGAGCTCCGTTTTTCCTCTCCAGCCACTCTCGTAGGACGGGTCTTACCGCCGCTTTCGCGGCGTGTCCTTTAATTGTGAAGCCTAGATTAACTTGATCAGAAGTACTTACGTGTCATCATATTTCAGTATAATTCAGTATATTCGATACAAGTATTAAAATCTCTATTTTTTCAAAAAGAAAGTATACAAGTAAAATTCTTGTAAATGTCTTATTTTTCACCGTCATGTTTTTACGAAGTGTTTGTTCCCGGTGACACTAAGACCTTTGAACCGAATATAAAAGTTTTTGTTTGAAAGTGTACATTTTTAGTTCACATTTTACCAGACTAGGATCCGATGCCATCCAGGGGAAATCGAGAGAAGTTTTTAAATATTATGTCTATAATATTCAAAAACTTCTCTAGATTTCCCCTGGATGGCATCGGATTAACTAATTACGATTTAGATTTTTTTTGTGTGCGAAGTGGAGCTCAAACAATATTTGGCAAAATGGAAGAGGGTTCTTATTATAACCGTTTTCATATGACGCGATAGTTTTTCCAATTGTGAAACAACTAAAAAAAAATTTTGTAGTTTCTTAGTAACTCTTACAGTTCGACCAGGTCCGTCTGTCTGTCTGATCGTGCCTAAGCTTAGACTGATTCTTCTAGAAAGCTATAATATTGCATGGGCACATGATCAGGCCGACAATTGGTAAAAGAAAATATTTAAAAACAGTTTTAGTTAACAAAACGTCTTCATGATGTGTGAAATACTGTTACAGAGGTCTCGGGTGTTAGGAAGTTAGGGTTGTCAAGACTTTTTTTCGACAGAGTGAGCCGTTTTTCGCAATTTTAATGTTTAATATCCAAGCAGCTGTTAGTTACTGCCGCTTTGACATTAGTTACTGCCGCTTTGACATTATTTAAGCATTGTTTATTTTATTTTTCTTAACCCCGGTAACGATTTCTTTACATACACGAAAATTTCCATTTCAAATAAGAAAGTCATTTCCGTTGTAAGACTACGCAAGCCCTTTGTTTGACAGTTTTCGCAAGTCACGAGACAAGCTAAGTTGATTTTTCTCATCAATCTTGCCAATAGGCAGTCAACATATATTAACTACATATACGTACGAATTCTTTAGTTTATTTCTATTTTGGTTTAGTCACAACCAAACACTACACCATTACACACACTACACATTTTATTATGACTTTACCTAAACCTAGATCAGAAGTTTTCCTTAGTCTATATTAATAGATTTGAATAATGATGTAATTTAAAATAAGAATAGATAAAGGAAGGTCTACATGTTTAAATTATTACGCACTTATTGCGTTAGCGAGATAGCGTTAATCTTGTTGAATGTCGCCATGCCAGGATATATCGTGATGATCTTACGCATGTTACGCACCTTACGCAACCCCGACACTTTTTTTTTGGCGTTTTAATGCATATTGTAGGTTGTTATTTGCAAATAAAATACCATAGTTAAAGTTAATGTTGATAAAAAATAGCAGTAAATTCAATTGTTTTCAAATGTTGTCCAGCTACTTTTTTGGTTTGTAACTAAGATTTAATTTAATAAAAAAGTTAAGTTTTTTGTTTTTATACGTTATTAAAGACCTATTAAGACCGCAAAAATACGTGACTTAATAGGTGTCAATAATACGGAATATAAGTGGGTATTCATGATTAAATATTAATTGCACCTTTAGATTAAATAAGTTTTACAAAAGATCAACCTTTAACACGTACAAAACTTGTATAGTTTTGCCAACTACGTAAAAATATTTTATTCATCATTAAGAGTGTTTAATACAGCATTTAGGCATATAATGTGCATAAATAAAAATATTAATATAAGTCTATAAATAGGCCTTAACTCCATTTAATAATTGTCGATTAGTAATTTTATATTTACTTATAAATCTTGAGAATTTCAAATTAGCCTGATCGCGCAATTTGCTTAAAAAGGTGTACAACAAATTTTATATATAATAATATTAATATTACTATAATATATTAATATTAATATTAATATTATCTTCACGTATTATATATACACGGTGATTTTGAAAGCGTTTTGGAACAGAAAATTTTGAACAGAAAAATATATCAATAACAGATAATACAGAGAAATATATTTATCAATAACAGAAGCTATATATAACGTTAATTTAATAAAAATTTTTTTTTTTCATCAAAGTCAATATTCATATCGTTTACAGAGAAAAAGTGAGAACCAGTAGTAGCGCTATTCAATCACACGTAGGTAAATACTACAAATAGAAATACTATGCGTTTTAATATCGAGTCACATAAAATCGTATTCGCCAATAAAAACAAAGCTACCGAGTTGCGCCGGAGTAGTCCAACCAATGACGACATTGCACTGAGCCCCGTAGGCGCATACGCGGGACTTACCTGTAATCGTGAGGCGTCCTTCGCTTTCAGTCGGTTAGTAATACCATAACATTGTGACGGCACGCTACAATGATTAGCGCTAAAATGAGTCGACAGTACGAATTTTCAAACGTATAGTACTTGGCAATGGTACAGCTGTACGCTACTGCCGACTACAACTTGGAAGAGGCTCGGCGTTTGTATTCCCAGCCGGAGCATTTAAATGCACTACGGCTACGTGGAATTGAGAGCCCTCAAATTCCCTCCACACCTACCATCTTGGCTGCAACCCAACGTCTTCTCCAAATTTTTTTTTCCGTACGGAAATCCCCTCGGATACCACCTGTCGGTGGCATGTCGGACTCGAACCGACTAAAACCGCACGCCGTCTTGGGTACTAATAGCCGGGTAACCAGGTATACCCTAGAAAGGAAGTCCCTGGTGTGGGACTTAACGCCCCTGGATTTTTTCTTATGGTCGGCAATAAAAAGACTTGTTTATACGATGATTTACGCATTGCGATAGTGGACGCTTTTGATAAAGTGAAAAGTGATAGAGACACATTAAGAAAATTAAAAAACAATTGCATTAAACGTGGACGTTTGTGTATTGAACGCAGCGGACGCCATTTTGAGCAGTTGCTTCGATACAGAGAAGTGTAAATAGTGTAAATAAACTGTAAATAGGTATATAAGTTAATTATTCTGTAGATAGCTTCGATATTTTAAATACGCCTGAAATATTTATACCTACGTCCGTTGATACATTGATTTGTTGTGAAAAGAACAATCGTGGTTAATAATCGAAAAGAAGTTTAAATAAAATAGGTATTTCCGACGGTCCTAAGCCCGCGTGTAAAGTATGAAGGACAAACTGGAGTCTATCTACGTAAGTACTCGCTAGCTCGCGCCTACTTTTATCAGCTGCTGTTAGCGTCAGCGGTGCGCAGCGGCCGCCGAAACGCGCACGGACGTGTTTCATTCATATAAGATAATGAACGAATGATCAGTGCATTACTACTTTATAAGTCGATCGAGTAAAAATGAATATTAAAACTGAAACTTTTTTTTTTAGTCAACATTACAATTGATTTCACCATTTTTATTGATACTATAGATGATTCCAAACTAAAATGTTTCGTTTCTAAAACGCCTATAAAATCACCGTGTATATCAAAATGTAATAACATGTTTTGGTTTACAGGTGTTGCAAATCGAAGCTGCTCCGTAAGGATACCTCGTCAAGTGTCCGAGGACAAGAAAGGTTACTTAGAAGACCGGCGTCCAGCTGCTAATGCTGATCCATACCGAGTCATATCGATTATGCTTAGAACATGCATATTTGATGAGTAAGCTATGGATAAAATTTATATTCCGTTAATAAATTGTATGTTATTGTTGTACTTGAAAACGTTTCATCCTTAAATCAGTGTTTGTAACAATTGAACATTATAACATTGTTCATTTCCTATCAAATAAAGTATGTTCCCTTGCTGTTGTGTTTATCTCTCTCTCTCTCTCTCTCTCTCTCTCTCTCTCTCTCTCTCTTCTCTCTCTCCCTCCCCTCTCTCTGGTCCCCCCCCCCCCCCTCTCTAATCAACCGTTCACTCAATTTACTCACTCTATAACATCTGTCAGGAAAGAATAGACTGTTGAAAATACCCCTTATCAAAATATTATTCAAAAAGAAATTGGTGGTATTATCAAAAGAAATGAGAAGTATCAAGGTATTAAGGCACTTCTCTTTAGAGTTTACAGAAGCAATTAAATGCAGTTCTTATTTTTATTAAAACATGTAAATAGTTTAGTTTTGTTATAGTTTTGTTTTATAACACACTGTTTTAATATAAGGATAATCGTAATAGTAGATCATAGGCTTGAATTATTACAATAGTCTGTTCATAAAAACGATTTTAACATTTATATCGCCTTATCACTTGTGAATGGTTCGACCGATTTAGCCTATTGGAATTTATTTCCTCAAAAGGAAAAAGAAACAGTCAGATTCTTGTCATGAGTAATGGCGTTATTACCAATTTAATTATTGTGCGGTGCTTTAATCGGCCTATCGACATAACATCGGACTTTATTAGCAGCACTAGTCCTTTTTTTTTTTTCCGTGCGGAAATCCCCTCCTATACCACCTGTCGGTGGCATGTCGGACTCGAACCGACTAAAACCGCACGCCGTCTCGGGTACTAATAGCCGGGGAACAAGGTATACCCTAGAAAGGAAGTCCCTGGTACCCCGACAGACCTCGGGTCATCTACAGACGAGTAGACGACCCCCCCCCCCCCCCGTGTGGGAACCCCATGTTCCCTGTGCTCCCTGGAAGCGAGCGCGCTTCGCAACGCGCTCGCCGCCACCCCGGCCTGCTTCTGCTAGGGTGAGCAGCACTAGTCCTGTCAGTGTTGATTGATCTCAATGCAGTTTAATAAATTATTATGTTATTTATATGGTACCCTGAATTCACAAGATTGTATTTAAAAGCAAGTTGTTTATATACGTCTTCTTTTAAGGGTACACAAGGTCATTGCCGGGCCTCATAAAACCAACCCCAATGCCTTGGCTTCTCTATACCTTGCTACGAACATTAGCACCAATTACAGAAAGAGCAGAGTCAGCAGAGTTTGTATATATATCCGACCCCTCCGAAAAGTCGGGTGGCATATTTGCTATTCATAACTATAAATGGAACGTAAAGGTTTTAAAACATTATGACGAAATCATCACATCATCTGAAAACACCACAAAGAAAATCCACATCCTAATAGTAAGAAAGAATTAAAGAAAATAATTTATTTTGTGCTCATACATATGATGTCTCCACATACGTTTTACGTAATATAATATAATAATGTACAAGTAGATAATAAACACCGCTTCATGAGACAAGGAGTTTGTTAGCTCAGAGTCATGCCAGTTCGTGGAAGAAGCGCTGCTTTTCTGCTAATACCAAATGATTTTTACGGAAAGTGAGCTGTCAAGTTATTACACTAAGAGGAAAGGATAAAATAAGTAGCAAAATAAATAGCAAATAATTAAAATGTTATTATGTATGTAGGAATAAATTCATATAACAATGATAATATAGTAAACATATAACTAACGAAAATGTTGAAGTTACATGAACACTTGATGCGATCCTTTAGAAAATTAAAGCGAAAAGCAGAAAACTGTGGTCTTGTTTAGACTACCTATTTTTATTACCGCATTCTAACTTATTTTCTGTTATTTTCTACTTATTAGTATTTTGTAACAATTTCAGATTCAAATACCTATACCTATGCTATACTTTAGGTTTACGTCGCAAGTTTAGTAATTCAGTAAATCACTCATTATTCTGAATTCCTATGAAAGTTGCCCATGATTACTCTTGTTTTCACGTGTCATCAAGATTCGCTAGATTGAAGTCACTTCGGTAATGTACTGCTCGCTTCCAATTCGTATCTTTGACACCTTTGTAATTTAAAAATTGTAAAAATTTACCAGGAACTTTGTTATTACTTAATTTCTTAGAAATTATAATTTTATTAATAACAGAGCTCATTAATAATAATAAGAGCTTCGATCAGCACCTTAAGAGGAGCGTGCAAAATCTTAAACGTGAGTTAGACAGCTGGATCAAGGGTCTGATGCAGAAGGCAGTTCTGCTTGACACGGCTCGTATAGTGAGGAGGTTCCTGTCTTTGGAGTCCTAACTACCGGTGTCTTGGTCCCTGTACCCGATGTCGGTAATACTATTTATTTTATTTTTATAATATATAATGTAAATATATTGTAAAATATATAATATATATATATATATATATATTTTTTTTTTTATATATATATGTCTTTACCTATGAAATTGCCGTTTTGTATGCAATAAGTTAAAGTACTTATTTTTCCAACTTTTTTATTTCTGTTATTCGAAGTAATCACCCATGCAATCGACGCATCTTTGCCAACGCATTGGCAGTTTATTGATGCCCTTCTTGTTAAAATCAGCTGGACGGGAGGCAGCAAACTCTTCAAAGGCATTTTGTACTGCCTCTCGGGAATTGAATTTTTTACCCACTAAAAAGTTGTCTAAATTTTGGAAAAAGTAATAGTCGGTAGGTACAAGGTCTAGTGGTCACATCTGCAACCAGCTTTGGTCAATTGATTTCATTTTTAAATATATTACAAAAAATAAAAACACGTTAAAAATATATATAACGTAATAGACAATAATAAAAGCCTTGATTCACTGACCATTTTACAGATTTTAACCTTTAATTTTTTGAAAAAATATTTTAAAGCAACCACTCAGTCCGGTTGTTTGCAAATTCTCCTCCCGTCTTTTGATTTGTCTTTTGATAGTCCTTTTTGTCTTTTCGCATTTCTAAGGTACCATTCCATCACCACCATTTTCCACTATCTGTCCTCATTATATAACCGGTCTAGTTCTATTTGATATATCTCATTTTTCGTAATACATCGGTCACCCAGGGTGACCGAGGGTGAATAGAGCTCATTACTAAGATTCAATTATCAAGTACAGCTAATGGGATGTAGCCATACTATTAAGATGTAATAATAAGATCCACAAAACCGAATAATCGGTTTGTCTGTGGAAAGACAAACCGATTATTCGGTTTTGTGGAGCAATGTGTAAATCTATGAAATGGTTCATGAATAAAAACTTATCTATCTACAAACATAGACTTCAAAGACTGGCAACGCACCTGTGATCTCAGTTGCAGGCGTCTATTGGTGGTGGTAGTCAATTTCCTTCTCATCATTTCATCAGTGAACCGTTTGTACGTTTAGCTTATCATAAAAATGTAAATACACTGCGAACATGATGCCGGTATATCAGTCAGTGGCAGGCGTTATTGATTACTCAAGTATTGGTGTGTACACATTTTCAGTTTAAAATGAAATCACTGGATATATCCTTAAATAATATATTACTTTATTAAAATACAGTCACAGTTAACATTATAATTCTATCACATCTTTGATTTAATAAATATTAAATGTAATGGAAATCTCAACATATTTACACTTTGTCATCGTATGATATGTCTGTGAATTCAACAATGTTACTATTGGGAAATATATACAGTTCACTGACTCTCTCATCGCCTATAGGCATGTCATCTCTGTTGGAAAGTTTCTTAGCCAATCTTCTTTTACCAATATCTGTACTGCTCATCCTTAAATTCGTGTATCTTTTACTATTACCAATGCCCTCCATGTCCTCAGTCTTTGTTAAATTGAATCCATTTTCTCTGTTTTGACCTCCCATGCAATGGCATGAATTTCGAGATGAAACTTTCAACGTGTCGCCGGGTGGAATATTGAGAGATTTTCTAGCAGAGTAACCACTTCTATCGTTTGTAGACCGAAATGATAAAATCCGAGTTCGATAAGACTGGCCATCCTGCAATTAATTACTTTGTGTTTAAGCTGTGCCAAATTTTAATGGAAAGTGAGTTTAATTTGCAAATCTATTAAAACTTTACCTCGTAACTATCATTTACGTATCTGCTTGGTTTTTTGCCGAAAGTGAAACGTTGTTTAAATTCTTTCTTGAACTTCTCCTGAAAACATACACGTACATAAATATTTACAATTACCAACTTACTTTAAAATTTATCAAAATAATGTAAACTATTTCAAACTAAGGTTCCTTTATATAGATGCTACATATTTTTAGGGTATTGAGATTTAACACGTTTTCATGCTCTACGGAACAAATCCCTCAAAGAAATCTTTGAAGCGAAACAAAAGGGTCTGCATCATAACTTTATTCTGATATTATACATCTATGGCTACACATTGTATGTTCATAATAAACGATCTAGCACCTAGAACAGAAGTAGGAAGTGTCACCTTACAGTAGTGCATTGAATACTTGCGCTAAAATACTTGTTCTCTCTACTATTGTAAATGGATTTACGAGTACAGTTAGATTTATAATTAAATCTATTCCTTTAGTCTTCGCTCGTAAAATACGGTAAATACGCTCATTTTCATTTTTTAATTATTTATCTTGTACTTTACAAAACTATATAATTTTCATGTGAAAAGTAGACTAACAGATTTCTATTCTAGAATACAATACTGTAAAATGATAAAGTTTTCACAAATAACAAATATTGTGACCACTCATTTGGTAGTCCATTTTCAACGATTATTATTAAACATATAGTAAATATAGTGATAATATAATTTAATTACCAGATTTCATAAAATGTAAACAGAATTGAATATTTTTAGCTTGTAAAACCATGAAGTTTTGCCGACGCTAGTTTTATAATAACACAAACGTAACTAAGATGGTTCATAACTTCTTTAAATAAACTTTGGGTACTGGTTGTCTAAATAAACGCGATCAACTGCGTGGAACTACAAGGAACGTCTAATGACTAATAAAGTAAGTTCGAAAGTAAATTCAAAAACTGTGTAGGTACATATTCAAATTAAATATTATACTCTTTCTGACGTCAATAATTGTTGTACTGACTTTATTTAAATTTTAAAGATAAAATATGTGTATAAACTCACGTTGTAAATAGCGTAGATAAATGGATTATAGCAAGAGTTACTCATCGCTAACCAGTCGAAGCAGAAGAAAATGACGTTAATGTACTTATACCTGCAACAAAACATATATCTGTTAGTCATGCAATATCTCACTTTCCTAAATTTATTTTTATGTCTAGATATTTTATGCATCTAAATTGATTTGCCGGATTGTAATTGCAAGCGATTACCGGTCATTTATGGGTTACTAACCCTATTTTTCAGTATTAAAATGTTCAATGTGCTGTAGTACCTATATAAAACACTACCACTACATACAGCTAAGTGAATATTTCCGGTATCAGAGAACAGTCAAATTGTGACGTTCTAATAGATAAAATTCTTCCCTTGGGACTATTGTGTACTAATAGTATTGTGAATTTGAGAGTACAAGAGTTCTTCAAAATATGAATATCTGGATTCGCCTTTATAATTTTTTACAATACACAGTATAAAATTTATTGGTACTGTAGTGGGATGACGTCCATGATTATTCTTAAAATGAGCCAACTCTAAACTTTACATAACATAGATGATATTCTCCGGCGAATACAGTACTATTTCATAACTTTCTACAGAATTTTATGAAACTGCTCACGAGGGCCCTTTTTGTGCGTTTATCTGCAGGCGTGAAACTAAATTGCCAAAAATATGGAGACCTTTATATGCCGTGAGTATATTACATAGTACCTTTTCATATTCTGAAGTGAATTGGTTGGAGAAGGTTTATACCTATACTTTTTAAAAAGGTATTTTATGACAATTCATCTCGTGAAATAACCCATAGTCAGCTAATTTAAAACCCCAGTTATCAATCAGTTGGTCTGTCTGTTAAAAATCTTGGTAATTACCTTTCATCAATAATCATTAACAGCCTTTACTAGTCCAGTGCTGGACATGGGCCTCTCCTTAGAAAGGAGGTTTTGGCCTGCTATACCACGCTGACCAGACGGGTTGATATAGGGTTTGTGTCAAGTTTTCCTTCTCTTTGCAGTGATGTTGTCCTGCGTAGTTTGCTCCCATAGTCGCCTCTTACGAGACCCACGTGATGAATAGGGGTGGTGACACTGTATTCTTAATCCGTCACCACACGGAAACGGTAATTACCTTTACCTTTGTATATTCGTACATGAGTATATATTTTTACAAGAGATTGCAGATAGTCAACATACATGTTTGGTATATTTATTATAAATATATGTGTATTATATCTTCGCATATCTTCACATCTACTATCACACATTATGTAACGGAAAAATACAAATTAGGTGAAAGTCATATTTTGAGAGGTCCCAATCTTTCTCTTAGTTTATTAACTTAAGTTAGTTTATCGACTAAAGTTTGTTATAAATTTGATTACGGCATAGAAGAGCAAACGGGCAGACGGGTCATCTGGTGGTAAGTGACTACCGCCCCTCCCCACCAAAACAGTGAAAACTTGATGAAAAGCTATGCAAAAATGAAGGCTAAACAGGCCGGTAGTTGTTCATATCCGTATGTAAGCCGTGTGTGAGATTTAAAATAAAGCTTGAAATAAATCTGTTAAGTTACAGATAGCCAAGACTTTCGAGAGCTTCGGGAAAAAGGTCAGATAGATATGGGTCTTCAGCCAGAGATAGTTTAGATTTTTCTGGGTAAAGGGATGAGTTCAGTTGCTTTTCACGCCGATGCGCGGTGTTTCGCGGATCAGATATTATATACTTTGTGTCATAGAAATGCAGCACTGCGGCACCAGCGGGGGCAGAGAGTATTTCTTCTTAAGGCCATAACAGGAATTTCTAAGTAAAAATATTACCAAACATGTATAATCTTCATATTTGCATTTCCATTTAAAAATATTTTGTATTTGTTAGTGATTATTTTATTAATTTGTTCATCTAGCTACAATTAAAGTGCTTTAAAGTGAAAAAGGAACTTCACTGCTATTGTTACTTTCACTTCTCAATTTGGAACACAAATACATAATTTTATTTTGCATTGACAGTTAATATGCATAATAGCATTGCTGGCGGCTATCGTTGATTTTGTATGAACAACACAACGTATAACAACTGTATTTATAAAACGTTTATGTGGGGAAAATATCCAATTCATCGTATAAAATAATGTAACTTTATACTTGCGTAATGAACATCCACTAGAACATTTGCATACATTTTTATGGGATTCAACAAACTGAACTCCAAAGCCATTAAAAAGGGTCTTTCTTAAAAACCTGTACTACAGTTTAAATAAATTGCTACTTACTCGTTTATTGAAGGAATGAACGATTGTAATAATAAATAACTCTGGAGAGGAAGCCAGCATAATGCAAACAGTGCCACGACAAGGACGAGCATTTTTATCACCTGGAAAGAAATAAAACTTTAGAATGCTTTATGGTTACTACTACATACTCGTATAAAAAGAAACTGATTGATTTTCAACCCACACACAGAGTCACAAATCAACACATCAATGATACTCGTACCAACATTAGGTATGTATCTAAGATGTAATATTGAGATTATAATTTCAATGTCACCTAAGCTATATACATATAATACATTATTATATTAATGGGATTATTGGTCTAGTGGCTTGTGACCCTAACTGCTAAGCCGGAGGTCGTGGGTTCGATTCCCACCCAGGACAAACAATTGTGTATTGAGCACGATCATTTGTTATGTGTCTGGGGGTAATTTATTATCAAATGTAAGGTATGTATTTAGTAATATATTGTATGTTTATCAGCAGTCTGATTACTATAGCACAGGCTCTGCCTACTTTAGGATCAGACTGCCGTGTGTGAGGTTATTATATTTAAATTAATTATGCACCGAAATAAACATATAAAGGTTTTAATAAATAAAATAAATCAGTATTTATTATTACAGACGTAATACACTTTGTATACTTAACATTGTTTAATAGGGCATTTATTATGTCACTCAAAGAGAAGGCAACGCACACGGTAATATCAGATTGTGATAAAGCCCTGCCAGCAGAACTGAGTGACAATATCTTCTTTTGTTTTGGTTTGCAGTTTAAATAGTCCAATATGAAATGCATATAAATTAACCGTAGGGAAAAGTTATCACTACTTTCTGAGCTCAAAATAAGCTGTCTGTTGTGTTTTATTAATTCAACCATACGCTAAATTCAACTTAATATCGAATTGTGTTTTTTTTTTTACTTTAAACGTTGGTACCCCACTGAGTAAAGGCCTGGACTCGCAGAAGCGTTGTTTGGTGTAATCGAGTCATTAAGCAAGTTTTAGTATAAATTACTATAAATAAAAATATAGACTGTACCCAAGATCTTTTTTACAATTATAAGGATAAGAGTTGGAATCGTACTGGCTGAAGGTGTAGGTACCAATTACGTTCATATTTTAAAAAATTGATTAAAATGTCGAATCCAAATTCTACAAATCAATTTAACCGCTTAACCTAGCAACCGAAATTACAACCGGTCTGGTGAGTATGGCGGATGAGGGAGAGCTTCCAACCCCAGCCACTTTCCACTGTCGGTTTCCACTGTCGGTTGCGCAGTATGGGGTCGCGCGTTGTCTTGAAGGAGCAGTGGGGACGACCGATTGACCAAAGCTGGTTGCAGATGTGACCACCAGACCTTGCACCTACCGACTATTACTTTTTCCAAAATTTAGACAACTTTTATAGTGGATAAAAATTCAATTCCCGAGAGGCAGTACAAAATGCCTTTGAAGAGTTTGTTGCCTCCCGTCCAGCTGATTTTTACAAGAAGGGCATCAATAAACTGCCAATGCGTTGGAAAAGATGCGTCGATTTCATGGGTGATTACTTCGAATAACAGAAATAAAAAAGTTTGAAAAAAAACTTTCACTTATCGCATACAAAACGGCAATTTCATAGGTAAAGACCTATTAATAAGTAGTGAGAGATGGAAGAGGATAAAGTAAAAGATAAAGGATAAAATAAATTGAAGAAGTTTTATTTATTATATTGTAATTGTAAGAGAAAGTGAAAGTTGAAAAAGATACGAGAGTAAAGGCGATTGCTTAACAAGTTATTTCACGAGATATTATATATACTTACATACAAATATCTAACAACGTTTTGAACCAAGACCCGATTTATTTACAGCTAAATAAAAACGAAGAACTTTAAAATACAGACAGTATCGACATTCTATGAGATTATTTATTAGAATATACGTTTTTTTTTCCCGTGCGGAAATCCCCTTGGATACCACCTGTCGGTGGCATGTCGGACTCGAACCGACTAAAACCGCACGCCGTCTCGGGTACTAATAGCCGGGGAACCAGGTATACCCTAGAAAGGAAGTCCCTGGTGCCCCGACAGACCTCGGGTCATCTACAGACGAGTAGACGACCCCCATGTTCCCTGTGCTCCCTGGAAGCGAGCGAAAGTTTTAGTGATGATGACGCAACCGCAAGATCGCTGCCAGAACGGTACTTTTTATTGACAGATAATAAAACGTAATTTTTTTGTATTAGATCTAAATCCTTTAAAATTCTCGGTAGTCACGTATTCAAGGAAGCGTACTACTTTAGTATCGAACTATATATTAAGCGGTCAAAACCTACCCAGATGCAACACTATCCGGGACCTAGGTGCCCATCACGTCTCTAAACTTCTGTTTGATGTACATATAGGCGCAGTCGTTCAAAAGGCCTCGAAAGCTTTAGGCTTTGTCATGCGTATTTTTAAATGGTTCACGAAAGTTAAGACTTTTAAAATCGTGTACTGTAACTTCGTCCGTCCCAATTAGGAATATGATTCGATCGTCACCCTTATCGCTCGGCGCGACAATAGCTCTGCCGTCTGGCTCCCCCCTTATAGAGACCCTCCAGACCAGCTTCCTGCAGACAGAGGTTGGGTGCCTTTTCCCGCAGCGGATGGAACAAACACCCCCTTCGATGGCCTCCTTGGTCGGAGACGACGAGGAGAACGAAGATGATGTTCCGCCCGTCACGAATTCGGAGGTAAGGCTGTTCTACGGACTCGCTCCAAGAATACCGCCCCTGGGCCGGACGGGATACCTGTCCGTGTGCGGGCCGACCACATGTCAGACCGCTTCAGGGAGGTGTTTGACGCGAGCTTGGCGTCTGAACGTTTTCGTTTTCGTTTGCGAGGCGGTGAGATGTGGCGGCGTGTTGTTGTCAGTGTTATTAGACATCACCAACACATTCAATAGTCTGCCATTCAGCTGCATCAGGGAAGCACTCCACTATCATGGGGCGTCAAAGTACCTGAGGCGGCGGCTAGTGGCCGACTATTTAGAGGAGCGTACCGCCGTGTACGAGGTTCGAGATGGTATGATACTTTGGTCACAGCTCGGGGAGAGAACTTTCAAGAGGCGGCGCGCCTGGCCATCACTGGAGTCTCTCTGGAGGTCGGACGCATTGAGGCGCTGGGCTTACGGGTGGTCCTGGATAAGACGGAGGCCCTCTTATTCCATAAAACATGGTCAACTCGCTTCTCTTACTGGTTCTGGCTCAGATGTAATATCAGCGCCTGATTCTTGACAGGAGTTGGCTCTTCAACGAGCACTTCTCTTTGGGGACTTTTACCCAATTTAGGTGGACTCAGCGTCGCGACGAGACGGCTGTACACGGGGGTTGTCCGGTCAATGGCACTGTACGGTGCACCGGTCTGGGCGGCGGCTGTGACCGCCCAGAATAGAGCACGCCTCTAGCGCCCTCAGAGGATATTGGCGGTTAAAGTCATACGTGTTTACCGCACCGTTTCGACGGAGGCGGCGTGCGCATTGGCCGGTACTCCCCCGTGGGATTTAGAGACGGAAGTGCTCGCCGACGTATGTTGGCCGACCGCTGAGTTACGGGCGGATAGTGGCAGTCTTCCCTCGTCCGACAAAGTACGTGAGTAGCCACGAGCCACGATAGTTGCTGAAAACTTGCTTCTGACCACGGCTTTACTCGAAAGGTAGAGTGACTAAATCAACATACTCGTAATTAGAAATAATTTAAAATATTTTTGACTCCTTTTAAACGATTTTTACTACACTAAATGAATAGAATATAGTTAAGAAATGTTGAACAATACACTGCCCAAGATTGAGCACTGCATGCGATGAGACATTGTCGATGATAACGGCACATAACTAGACATATATCGATATTTTCAAAATGTCGATACGTTGTCGTTTGGATCCTGTCGAGTGCCGCGTTCACATTGTCATACTTGTCGTTTGACACTCACACGCATGACTCACACTACCATTGCTTCTGCCTTGTGTAAATGTGTATGGAAGTACATTTAAAATTTATTAAGTACATTATGATTATCAATTTTCTATTGTTTACAAAAAACTAGCAAAGCAAATAACCGTTTTAGAGAGTCGGCAAACACGTTTAACAGCATTATAGGGTTGTTTATGAGTAATAATAATAAATATAATATTTTCGGACATATACAACAAAAAATAGCTACGCAAGTGCGTTAAAGTCTTCCATAAAATCCCAGAATAATTCAAAGAACTACCCTTAAATAAGTTTGTCTCAGCCCTGGGAGATTGGTTAATTACTAATTTATTTTATTCGGGTAAAGAATTTTAGAATGGTGGAGAGTAGTAGGTACAATGAATAAAGGTTAAATTATAATCAATACACAAAAACTGATGAATAATGACTATAATAATGATATATGTTAATACATAAGATATTTTAGTAAAATGTTAAATTTGCATGCTATGTTCATGGCTACATGGGCCTATTCGCATTATATTAAACCTGTAACGCCACATTAAGTACTACCCCATTTAAAGCAAATAAATAATAAATAAATCATCAATCATCATCAAAAGCCTTTAACAGTCCACTGCTGGACATAGGCCTCTCCTTAGAAAGGAGGTTTTGGCCTACTATACCACGCTGGCCAGACGGGTTGGTATTCAAGTTTTCCTTCTCTCTGCAGTGCTGTTGTCTTGCGTGTTTCGCTCCCTTAGTTGCCTCTTACGAAACCCACGGGATGAATAGGGGTGGTGACACTCTGTATTCTTAATCCGTCACCACACGGAAATAAATAATATGTAATAAATAATAATAAATATGTTCTATTGTATTCTTTTTTCTAATCTCATCTATTTTACGTCGTAATATGTTTTTTTTTCGTCGGTCTTGTGGATCACATTGTATTATAAATAAAAAAGAAATAGATACAACAAAACTTTAATAACTTTTGTATCATAGCTATAGATCTCGAGTAATCACGGAAACCATGGTGATTTGGAAAAAAAAATAGACAACTGCCGCACTAGTAAATCTTGTAACGCAGGGAATTTTACAAACATTCATAAAACGGACAATAGGAACCATCCAGACTTAGAACAACAATTTTTTTATCACACAAAAAAGGTAATTTACGTTCGTTTGGACTAATCCAAACGTAAAGTAGGTATATTTCTAAAAATATACTTAATATTTCAAAGCATAAAATTCATAATATGTAGTAACCATCCATTATTGCTAAGAATCCGTTTTTTATAATGTATAAAAAATTACCTAAAAGCGAACAAAATTCACCTCAACGTCCACCGTCATTTTTTTTCCTCCGAGCCTTTTTCCCAAATTACGCGTGATAGAATAAAAATCAGGATGAGACGTACCAGAAAAATGGCATGTCTTCACAAACATCTATTGAGGTCATTATTTATTAAAATAATTTTTACATCGATAGAACAAATAAGCAATGATATTATTTCCTTTTACAAACCTTTTATGTACATATCTATAATTGAAAACGTTTATTTAATGCAATTGAATCTCGGGTTTCACATATCGCTGTACAAGTACCTACTTCAAAAATATATAGTGTACCTACTGTCCCAGTTTAACTAACAATAAGTTAAAGTCACACTTCATATTTTATAATATAATGAGAAATTTCTGTATGTTTAACCTTAAAGAACATCATACTTAAAATAAGAAAACTACAAAACTAAGCTAAAATTTCTCATAGTTACAGCTACACAGTTCCTAAGTAGATAATCCAGCAATAGTATTTCCTATGGCAAATACTATTGCTGGATTATCTACACCTCGTAAATTTAGCAGTAACCCGCTTAAAGCTGTGATGATAACTTTTTATAATAACGTTTACCGAACGCGCAACCCAATCGTAATACCAATGATCGTTCTAAGTATGACAAAATGATCAATTATTTTTTACTGATCTAGGCACATACATATGACCCTGACTGACTACTAAGCCCGAGGTTATGGGGACGATTCCCACATATTTAAAAATATATAAGTATGTTTATCGGCAGTCCGGTTCCCATAGAACAGGCTCTGCTTTTAGGATCAGACAGCTACGAGTATGTGTAAGATGTGTAAAATTATTCATAGTACATATTTGACATTACCTGTTAATTTGTATGTTTTGAAGTGAATACTTTTGCTACAGTAATAACTTTTACGTTCGTGGACGTTTTGTGTTCAATAATATAGGTATAAATAAATTAATTAATTACATAGTCCATTGTAGACTAAAAATAACTCTGTGTTTGATATATGTGTAAACATGCATAATATAATGGGCTATTGTGTTAAATACAGCTTCATCAGTAAATCAGTTTTTATTAGGTCGTTAGAGCTTTTAAATTAATGTACAGAAAGGAGCAACATTTTAACGACATAAAGATGCAGTTTATGGTAAGTTTTAATTTGTTCAAAGAACTGACGCCTTTCGTGACGTTCATCGCGTTTTATTGCTTTCTTGATTGTTTTGAACTAATATGCTATTAAAAGTTAAAAATGCTTTCTGGGTCAATTATTAATCACATCGATTTAATATATTTAAAAAAAATAGACTAGACGGTATTGTAATCTTAGATCTTTAGATCATTCGAAATAAAGGATTACGTGGTTGGTTGACAGTTGAGCCAACCCATCCAAATATTTTAAAAACAGTTTTCGTTTTCAAATCAAAGCATTCAAATACGAGTATATAGCGACGAGCCATTTTCTAATATACTTTTTTTATCTACTTTTAAATTGGCAAAATGGTCCTGATTTGTTGAACACGAGTGTTAAAGCAGGTGATTTTATTTTATATTTAATAATTTCGTTAAAAAAACTTAATTGTTGTTCCAATAAAAATAAATAAAGTCTTTGTGGTTTGCTTTGAAAACGAAAATCACATAGATTATCTATATTGATTATAATCAGTGTCATTGTGCTATAAATTTAAAACCAGCCATATTATTAAGGGACATATCTACAACAAAAAATAAACATTAAAATATTCAAGATAATTGTGAAACTCTGTTAAAAGAAATTCATACTGATATATAAAAATATTTTTAAGATTAAACAACTTAAACGAAAATTAAAATAACTACTATTACATTATTACATTATATTTTTGAGTGTTTAAGATTCACGACATATCATCCAATTTATATTTTATTGTTCTTAAAAACAAACCCTTTGATGAAATTGAATTAAATTCAACTTTTGATAAGTTATTATCTCGTAAGTGTAAGACTACTCTTAAAAAATAAACATAAACAACAAAAATATAATTCTTGATAACTTGATAACACCGGGATTAACGAAGAGGTGCTGGGTTGCGCTCTTTCGAATCAAGACTAAAATAAATTCCTTTACAAGGTATTAACTTCGGATGTAACCACGTACAACTTACTCGTAGAACTAAAATCCGCATAATCATTTCAGCAGTATAATAATTAATAACTCTTGAAACTGTTGAAATTAATAAATTTGCACAATTTATTATATTTTGTACAAAACAATTAAAAGACTTTTCCAAACTTTATTTCATGTGAAACTTGTTTAACAACAGTACGTTTCTTTAGTTGTAATATAAGTATGAACATGAATGTCAAAATATTGTAAAGTGAGAAACGATTAGATTTTTATTTTATAACATCAATTCTTAAAAAAAAACCTCTTTTAAGAGACCTCTTCAAGAAAGTGTTTGTTGTGATTTTTTGTCGAGTTGAGCAAAATATACCTTGACAGTAAATAACTATAGGTAATTAGTACCTATAGTTATTTACTTTCAAGCAACATTGTTGTTGACAAACATATAGTAAGTAAATTTAACTCAAACATTTTGAGTCTCGAACGTACCTAAATACCAGACACGAATACATAATCTCGACGTACCGCACGTTGTACCTGAAATATCAATGCTTTTTAAATGTTTATTTACGTCTTAAATTACATTGGCTTCAATTTGCTGCTTTACAATAAAACTCAGCTTTATAATAACGAAACATCTGTGAAACTAAAATAGAACGAACAGTATTTTTGTTCAAACTTTCTTTTAATACTCGTAGATAGATAACTTGCTGCACGAGTCATTAACGCGCCGATGATTGGTGGCTTTGTTCAAACTTTCGCACTTTTTGATGTACCTACTTGTCTCTGTGGAACATAAAAAAAAACATACTATCACTTATCCTATGGAATAACTTTTTTAAATGTAAAAGTGGTAGCATATCTATAAGTAGGCTATCGAATACGATATAACCGCCAATAAAATTTGTGCACGTGTAAATAAAATGTTGTGCTGAACCTTTTTCATCAGCATCATCAACAGCTTTTAATAGTCCACTGCTGGACATAGACCTCTCCTTATAAATGAGCTTTTGGCTTACAATACCACGCTGACCAGTTTCGTGTAGGGTTTGTTTCAAGTTTTTCTTCTCTTTGCAGTGCTGTTGTCCTGCGTAGTTTGCTCTCTTAGTCGGCTTTTTCGACACCCACGGGATAAATAGGGGTGGTGACACTCTGTATTCTATATATATTCTCTAATCCGTCACCAAACGGATAATTTTTTACTAACATTACCGAACCTTTTAACTAAGAGTTTTTTGTAACTTATTATTCTTTATTTTTATGAAATATTTTAATTTATTTTCTATTGTTGAAAATTGAGGATTATTAATATAAAAAAAACTTGCGATAGACCTTCAATTTAAGAACGCGAAAAGTTTGCTGGTAGTCGTAAACAATTCAAATCTATCGTTAATACTCGCCGTGTCTAGAGGAAGGACGATAATACCAACTTATGTTTTGTACTTAACTATGTATGTATATGTTTGCTATTTGTTATTTCTTAAAGATTTTGCCTGAAGCTTGTAACCGTAGCCTGTAACGAACTGAAGTAACAATTTTTGAATTAGAGTTTTCGTATCCATAATAATTTTGAATTCGTAACACGTTCTTGTGTTATTGAATATTTTTGAATTTCAGCTCAATGGTTGAAACGTGCCTGGTGAAGTTACTGTGGTAATTTCTTATGGTTTAAGGTTTTATTTCCATGGGTTTAGGACTAAAACAACAAAGAACAATATAAAAATTTAAAATGTATAGATGCTTTGGCTACGTGTTACGAAATGACTGAACAACCAGTGATAAAACAAGTATAAAATAAAAAAAAATAGGCTGGTGAGAGTCAAACATGCAAAACATACCATCATAAAATTTTCGAAGAAAAAGTGATTTGGTATGAACGGTTTAATAACTGTTAATAACTGAGAAAGCTGCGACTTATGTAAGGATAGAAGCAAGTACTGGGCAGTTTTTTTTTATAAATTCAAATAGAATCCATCATATGTCTTAACTTGTAGTTTGTCTTAAATCTGGTGATGAGTGGATAGCGGCAACAACTTACGGTAATCTACAATTTTCAGCCAGATATCGAATTATTCGGTCTTTAGGTTGTCCGAATTTCGGATATTCGGTAAACCAGTCAACAACAGGCATCCATTTAATTTCTACCATTTTTTATATGTAGACCAATACCTTGTTAAAAAGTACAGGAATATGTGATTACTGAAAGTTTTATATATATATATATATATATATATATATTATACTGATAAACATACTTATATATTTTTAAATACACACACATTATAGATAAATTACACCAGACACAGAACAAAAAAATGTCAGTGCTCATCCCACAATATTTGTCCTGGGTGGGAATCGAACCTGCGACCTCCGGCTTAGCAGTCAGGGTCACTAACCACTAGATCAACAGGTACATGATATTTTAATTAGCTTGACTAAGCCGCAAAAATCTTATTCCTACTACGAGTATATAGTATTTCACTGCTTAGATAAATTTTAGACACCTAGAAAACTTTCTCATTTCGAGTTTTTTTTCTTTTCGAGCTCAAAACTTGCTCACGAGCGTAATAGGTACGGGAATCATTCACAACAAATTGGTGCATTTACTTATGGTAATGGGTATAAAAAGCTACATTTTCACACAGCTGCTACAATATCTGTAATCAATCAGCCAAAGTTAGTTTATTTGTTGAACTACTGAATATTTAAAAAAAGAAGTTCAAGGATTATAGAATGATCCACGTTGTTTTAGAAATTTCGAGAAAGGTGTTAAGTCAGTCAGATTATTGCGAGAGAAACTTTACAGACCTTCTGGAATTTTCTGTCAGACAAGCGCTGTTTAAAACAGACTCGTCGTAATCTAGTATGGGGATATTTCAGTTTTGAAATACAGTATGTAAACAATTATGAAGAATATCGATCAGTGCAAGCGAAACTAAGTGAAAATTGTAATAACGAACACCAATTCACACAAACATTTGCTTGCACTATTCGGGTTATCGTGAATAAATACATTTTTTTCAGGTGTAATCGGTTTATTGACTCAATCACGAGCTCCGGCTTGTCATACTACTCTATGTTTAAGTGTTTATTGCTGTCCTATGCAAATAACTGAAACCCTTTTTAATTGTAAAAAAAAATCACTACAAAATAATGGCCTAAAATTAAATAGAATCAATCCTTTGAGATCCGTCGGTGTATATTAAATGTTTTTATTAACTAAACCTGTGACTCTTTGCATGTAAATTGTAAAAAATCATTTACATTTTCCCATTTATAGTGCTAAATGGGAATTAAGATCCGATGACAATACAGTTTGTTTTATG
Source organism: Arctia plantaginis (assembly GCA_902825455.1). NCBI lineage: Eukaryota > Metazoa > Arthropoda > Insecta > Lepidoptera > Erebidae > Arctia > Arctia plantaginis. The sequence continues at coordinate 11,129,115 of CADEBD010000314.1, read as the reverse complement.
AAAAATTCTAGGCATGCATTGGATTATTTCTGAACAACTACACAAATCTAAAGGAACACAAAACACATAAATTATAATTATGGTATACACACCATTTCGTTATATAAATTGTGATAGTCATAATATTTAATAGTTTACTCAAGGTGTAATAAATTGGGCAAACATGTAATAATTTGGGCAATAATTTACGTTTAGTAATACTTAAATAAATAAATAATATGCATGAAGTTTTGTCTTAGTTCTGGGTTATCTAAACCGTACGTCTAGATACAAACAGAGCCGGAGACAAAAAGTGGCGGATAAATAAAATGTATTTAGATAAAAGTTTAGCATCAATTGCGCTTGCGGCGGACTAGTAACCTTATTAATTTAATTCATTCTCAGCAGGTTCTTAAAGTTGTCTTTTGATACCTTCCTTTATATACATATAATAAACATATAGGTAATATGCATGATATGAGTAAGTAATATGTAAAAGGTAATAAGCTTTAAGGCCTTGATAGTACTACTACTAATTATTGATAGTAGTATAGGTGAGCTTATACATTTATACACGTGCTGTAACTGAATTAAGAGTAAAACAATTTTCGAAGTAAAGTCAAAAACGGCTTACCTTTTTCTTGTTCCTCATGTGATTTGCGTCGCGTGTTTCTTGCGCGTTACCAGGCGCCCGGGCCCCCCACAGCTTCATAGCCATGTGAGCGTAAGCAAAGGTAATCACACAAAGTGGGATTACGTACTAAAAGGCAGATAAACATGTGAGATTTTCAAGAAAATATTATCTTATTGCTGACGGAATGACATCTCTGCTGTTTATAGCTTGGGCTATTCAATTTTTATGTGTATGCCAAAGTTTATTTTCATTTCTGTATGAGATATGTAACCAGAAAATTGTATAAAACATGTGGAAAACGAGAAATTTTCGGTCTCTTGTCTGTTTTTCTCCATAGAACTTAGTAAATCTCACAGGCGTCAGCTTCTCATAATACCTACATACACTATCTACACTTCACGACATAATACTTTCATACCTGATATAACTACTTTTTTACTTTCGATGGATTTTCTTCATTATCAGAGAAAGCACAAATTGTTGCTTATACAATTAACAGCGCGCAGACACGCCTTCACATTATCTTAGTTAGACTATAGCTAAAATCATTACGGTAACATGTGTGCTAATATTAGAGCAGCAGCAAACAACTTTGGCATTGATAAACTGTTGGTAATTAAATTTTTTACAGTAACACTGTACTTTGAGTGGTTATTCGGTTTGACAGAGATACCTATTTAATTTAACTATTATTTTCAGACAAGAAATTTCATATTTAACTTATACAATTTACTATATTAAAGTTTTGTTTATTGACTCCATATCTATATCTTCTATGCATAAAATGACCACACATATTAAAATTTAGTAATCTCTCTTACAGATAGGTACCTAAATAGCGCACACACAGTGAAATATTGATACAGAAAAAAGTACGTCTGTATCAACAAAAGGGTACGCAGAAGCATAGAAAAAATACACATTTTGATTTGATTTAACTCATACAATTAGGAGCAAGCCTTTTGATGCCAACCAGGGCCTCAATTCTGCTATTTAATTATTATATTAATAGACTGTCGATGGAATGTCGTCGAAATAGTTTTGCACTTTTCCTATTCTACTAACTATGTAAGTCCAATGACCGATAACTTGTCACTGAAACAAATGTCTGTGTTTGGTAAACGGTACATTTTAATTTTTTTAGAAAATTATATATTGAATGGGCCAGGTATGGCAATGTGGTTGATGTCACCATTGATGACCCATATTACTCTATCAACAGTCTATTGACACTGTGAATTTATGTTAGTAGATTACTGAAATTTTGACCGATGTCAATGGCGTCTCAATAGCATCTCAATAGCGTGTCAATGGAATGACAGTGGCTAAACATAAAATAGCAGAATTGAGGCCCAGGTGCTTTAAAATTAAAGATATGAAAATTTACAGTAGAAATGTTGAAATAGAAAGGAAGGTAATGAAAGCAAAAGGATAATGCCTGTATGGACGGACGAGGAGTGTAATTACCTGTGTAAAATAGCTGTATATCGAAACTCTCCAATTCAATATGTATAGAGACACTATTTTTGTTAAAAATGTCACGTACATGAAGACGGCACGAAATCATTTTCGATTCTTAGATGCAGTTTAAATGGCGTTCTATTCAACATTAAATTTCAATATGTCCTTTACTTGCACCGGATTGCTGACTGCCAGAATAGCTATAGAGAGTCTTATCTTACAATCTTACAAAGTTTTGGATTCTATTTACTTTATATGATATTTGAAACAGAAATTATAATCAAATTTCAAATTACACATACTACCTAGTCCTATCATATTAAGTTTAGCAGGAATAGGTTATGTATGAAACAGACCCAAAAATACTACAAGAAGTAATCAATGAAGAAAGCTTACCTGAAATACGTATAACAATAGTCTGTAAATCGACAGCGAGTGTGAACCGAATTCGCTTGGCGCACAAAACGGCTTTTTATAAAAGATTTTTGTAGCTGTGAACAAATAAAACTCTGTTTAGTTCTTGTTTACTACAATCCCTTCCGGCTTATTATATTTATTTTCCAATAATCAAGAATAAAATGGATTCTTAAGACTGATTTTAATACGACTATGGCCTACAAATTGACCAACAGAGCTAGACCGAGAGACTAGTCCTTTTTTTACTAAATGCTCTTTCTCTTCGAATATTGAAAACAAGTTTTTTTCCTAAATTATAATTTATGCACATTAATTATTGTGTGCAATGGTACCCAATAACATAATATTGCAGTTTATCCTGGCCATCCTAAGTTACAGTATTTCAATTTATGTTGCAGCATTTACAAACCCGGATTTGGCTTGAACCAATTTGTGATTCTGATTACAAACCTGGATCTAGTTCATCTTCCATGATGACCTCCCAAGACATGGCCATAGGAGCGGCTAGTGAAAGTGCTAGCAGCCATATAACCACTATTATCACTTTGGCAATACGCTTTGACGTATGAGCACTGCAACAAACATAATATTATTTTTAAATACCATCCATATTAGTCACCAATTGCGGTTTACCTATAAACATAAAAGGTGTTTTTAGTAAATAATAAGTTCATCGACCTTTTTTTTAATTCACTTAAATGTTTATTTTCTGATGGCAGACTTATTTCTGCAATAGTCGTAAAAACGCAACGAACTCCGTATATACCGACTGCCCAAAAACTCTTAGCCACCATTTCTGACGATCCTGCTTATGTAAAAGAGAACAAACTGGATTTTCAATATTGCCATCACCCATTCGTTTATGAGGATTTTAAATAGGTTATTCTACGTTATAATCAGCCACCAATCCTCGTTTTTTTAAGAAATACAAGTGACAGTACGTAATAAAAGAATTTTATAATTTTACAAAGCGAGATGTTAAGTAGAGTATTGGATTTATTTAACATTTTCATCTTAATATTTATTTTGTGTAACATAAAACTTTGACTATCGTTTATAAAGTTTCGGCTTTCTGCATAAAAATTAGGTGTAAAACCTAATTTTTAAGTCTTAAAGTCTTTCAAATTTCATACAATAGTATATTAAAGATTTCTCAAAAAGGCTTCTTAATAAATGTTTCATAAAATATTTTTACAGTGATTCAGAACTTTTGTATACCTTAGGTAATAATTCAAAGAGTCTGTAACACTGAATGAAAATGCAGAAGAATTTACTTCATACTAGTTTTTGCCCGCGGTTAAGCCTGCGTGTATGTCGGTTTTCGCGGTAAAAAGTAGCCTATGTTACTCGCCGCTAATTTATCGTTCCAATGGTTTTTATATGGGTTTAGTGATTTAGGCGTAAAGCGTAACAAACAAACTCTCTTTCACATTTATAATATAAGTATGGATATTTTATATATACTCCCGCCTGTAGGTATGTAGGCAGAGACGTATAAACCCAATATTATGCCAACTATAGTTTTGTCCCATTTACGTAATAGGGTACAAGGTTATTGTCTTTGATCGGGCTCTTTGGGAATTAATAATGGAATCATAATGTATTTTTAAATGGAAATTTAGGGGAAAACAGTAGCCTTTTGAACATCATTGCCTAAGAGAGGAAGAATTATATTGCTAATACCGATGGTTTGGGGAGTGTAAGTAATGCCTTTCTGGCGCTACTGACATATTTTAAACACCTCATGGGAAAATATAACAAAGCAAACGCGAGTTTTATGTACATAAATAATGTTCAAAAAGATATGGAGAACTTCACAATGTATCTACAAGTATGCATCAATTACTTTTATATAAGAAAGGTTCATTAAAACATCTATGTTTTAGTAATAATAATGTTTATTAGAAGCAATAGTAGATTGGGTAGAACTCAACACTAACACGGATTACAATACTCGTGTACGATTCAACCTGAATGATTTGCAGTATCGGACTAAATTATTCATGTTTCTGTTTTTTAGTTTTGTTTTATTATCATATACTTGTTTTTATCTTTACGTTACGCTGTTATTACTAATAACTACGCTTTTTTAATACATAAATAAGAAAAAACGAAACGAAGTATAACTACGAAGTAAAAGTAAAACAAGGGGCAAGAAAATCATAATTGGGTGACGTTTATGTCTATGACTATTCAGAAGAAGAAGTTATGGTAAGGAAAATATTCCATATCTCAAAAACTGCGCAATGTATCATTATCCAAACTTAGTTCCATTCGCCGGAACTCACGGGCGCCGCCGTAAGTTATTCGATTTTGACACAATTTGATCTGCAAGTTATGGATAATAAATCTCTCCACTAAATATATTAGATTTCCACTATATATAAAAGTACATGTGGTGATGGATTAAGAATACGGAGTGTCCCCACCCCTATTCATCCCGCGACTAAATGAGCAAACTATGCAAGACAATAGCACTGCAAAGAGAGAGAAAACTTGAAACAAACCCTATACCAATCCGTCTAGCCAGCGTGGTATAGTAGGCCAAAACCCCCTTTATAAGGAGAGGTCTATGTCCAGCAATGGACTATTAAAAGCTCTTGATGTATAATATATTGTAATTTATTGTATGTGCCGAAAATCGAACGATAAGTATATGACCTATTTATGAACACGAAATATATGACACACTAAAACTTTTGTTACGCTAGTTACTTTCGTAAAAGAAATGTTTTGAGGATTCACTTTTTTCGCCATCCTTTTCTGTATCTTTTGCAATATGTATGCAGACATTCATGATACAGATGAACGGTATGACACATGTAAACAAATATTATTATTCATTTGTATTTACATATAAAAGATGAATAAATAATGAACGAACATGTCGGATGTAGCAATGAAGTCACAAATTATTCAAGAAGTAATTAATAAATACGTCTTATTGTTAAAAAATTAACAATAATTTGGTTTTGACGGCGGTGATCACCATTCCATCCACCATCAGTTATCACTCATTATTACCTCCTCCGTATCCGTGGGCATAAATCTGGCGAACTATTTCAATAACCAAAAGGGTTTTAAGTTGACGAGAGAGATGAAATCTAATATGTGTGAGTGGACTAGTAGCCGAAAAGCGCGTATAATGCTGCTACTGCTACTGCACCAGAGCTACTAAAGGAGATTCGTGCCTTCGAAAAAATAGAACCAGCAATTTTGCCGAACCATGTTTACACCGTCATTACTAGTTAGATGTTCTATGAAGAAGAACATGGCGTAGCACAGGGCACTTTTTTTTTGTAATAATAATAACATATAATAACAATAACTTGACACATCTCACACACGGCCGTCTGATCCCAAACTAGGCAGAGCCTGTGCTATGGTAAACAGACTGCTGATAAACATACTTATATATTTTTAAATACATACATATTATACATAAATTTCACCCAGACACAGAACAAATAACCGAGCTCATCGCACAATATTTGTTCTTGGTGGGAATCAAACCCACGACCTCCGGCTTAGCAGTCAAGTTCACTAACCACTAGACCAACCGGCAAGGAAATAATGATAATGATTACAAGTATCGTCGGGGTTTGTGGAAGAATAATTTTGCCATTTAGACAAAACTACGAAACACAGTCATGGTGGTTAGCCAACAATAGCAGCATTAAAATACTGGAAAGATGCCAGAGTATAATAATAAAACTTCATGGAGAATATGCAACGAAATACTATCTTTAAAACACACCTTTAAATCTTACGACACGACATAGACTTACATAATTTGCTACAAAAGGCCTTCTTTTTTTTGTTGACGGGGTGGAAAATCATTCACACACATTCACACATTCAATCCTGGGCGAAGGCTGGTCCTCAAGACGTCATCAAACGCGAGGTTCCACAGTAGTGGTCCTAAGACTGACCCCTGGGGAACCCCGCATGTGACCTCCCTTAGGCAATCTTCGCCGTCCCGACCCATATACGATATGGATCTGTCGCGGAGATAAACCCCGATGATGTCCCTCAAGTAGGGAGGCAACTGGTGATACACAAGTGCTTCCCTAATCGCCCACCACGGGAGAGAGTTAAAGGCGTTGACTATGTCAAGACTGACGGCCACCGCCACTCCCCCCCGACAGACAACCTCTCCGGACAAGGAGCGGACGCGTTCGATCGCGTCCAGCGTTGAGCGTCCCTGTCGGAAGCCAAATTGGTTGTCTGATAAGTCGGGGCCCACTCGCGACAGGTGCTGGCTGATACGGGTGGCGATAACTCTTTCAAAGAGTTTCGCCACCTCGTCCAGCAAGCATATCGGTCGGAACGCCGAGGGAGAATGTGCAGCCCTACCAGGTTTTTGGATAAGTACCAGCCAGGCTTCCTTCCAGCCTTCAGGGAATACGCTATTATGAAGGCAGCTAGTAAAAAGCCGCCTCAGCCTATTCCCTAGGACCGCTAAAGCGCACACCCATGCTCGGCCCGGGATCCAATCAGGGCCCGGTGCGGTGTTGCGGGCGGCGAGTCGCTTCACGGCTCGGTCCAGCTCTTCCTCCATCACGTCTAAGTCGCCGGACCACGATGGAATTAGATAGGTGAAAAGCAGTGCTAGTTAAGTTGCCAATCAATATAAGCAACTATTTGGTACCTAAAACATTTTAATAAACGAATACATACTCTATTTTTATCACATACACGCACTTAAATTAGTTAATGCCTTAGACATTGTCTCTTATATTCCTGTGCATATTCGTAAGCTCATGTTTTTGATGCGTGGAAACATTGAGATATTTTGCACGAGGATACATTCGGATATCGGGAATGGATGATTTGTTTATGGTTCCAAATTCAAATATTTTTTTTGTTGTTGTTAGATTGGCACATCTGTTTTTCATTTAGGCGCGGAGTTTGAATTGCATCTGTTATTTATATTAAATAGAGTACTGTTTTTAGTTATGTCATATCTCGTGTGTATTGCGTATTTCATAATAGACAAAAACATCGAACAAAGAGTTGTCTTAAATTTTGCATCGCCAATGGAATTTCGTGTTCGGAGTCACTGAAAATGATACAGAAGGCTTACGGTGAATCGACTTTATGAAAAACACGTGCTTATGAGTGGTACAAAGCGTTCAAAAGCGGTCGAGATGTGATGGAAGATTTGCCTCGCTCTGGTAGGCCATCAACGTCTGCAACGGAAGTTAACATCGCAAAAGTGGCTGAAACCTCATTCAATTTTGAGAGAGATAGCCGCCGAACTTTCTGTATCTCACTTTCTCGATCCGTACCATTTTAACTAATCATTTGGGAATGAAACATGTTACCGCTTGGCTAGTCCCAAAAGACCTGAATTTTCTGCAAACTAGTCAACAAGCTTCGTAGTGGCGCCTCCTAACTGAACCGAAACCGAAAAAACCGTGCCAAAGTTGATCAAAAGTCAAAGTCATGTTGACTGTTTTCTTTGACTATGTACAGAAAGGTAAGGTAAGAAAAGAATATAGTATATAATAAAGAATATTATTTGAGCGTTATGCGGCATTTAAGAGAGCAAATTCTATGAAAAAGGCCAGATTTGTGGAAAGAAAATGCTTGGATTTTGCACGACGATAATGCACTTCGCCATCATTGTGAACGAATTTTTGACCAAGCACTCAACAAATACCATCGAGCAACCACCATATTCACCAGATATGGCTCCAGCCGACTTCTTTCTTTTTCCTAAACTCAAATTACCACTTCGTGGCACCCGTTTTCAATCGGTAGAAGACATAAAGAAGAATTCGCGGCGAGAACTGCGTTTAAAAAATGTTTTGATGATTGGATTATTCGTTGACGTAAGTATTGGCGTAATTTGGATGAATAACAAACATTTTGTGTATTATTGATCTTTTCCTGGTACTTTATTGACAGAGTAGTAGGCTTAAGATCTATTGCCCAATTATAAGTAAATGCTTAACAACTTAGGCAAAATTATTTGCCAACTAGTGGCTCAATTCCTGCCCTGTCCCCGTTTGACAATTAGCATAATTATTATTTGTGACAATGGTTAAACTATTTTCTTTGTTATTGATTATAATTATTGTTATTGCAATCGTTAGATCATTTAGGCAAGTAGCAAAGCTTTGTAGCAAAGCTATTACAAGGACAATACTTTTTAAATTGTATTTATAATAAAAGATATAGTTTAGATAAGCTTACACAATTATTTTTACTGTATTTTAAATATAGTATCTCTTGTTTTATGTATAAATTCAGAAGATTGAAGTAGATATGAAATAACACATGTATTTCTCCGCCAGGGAATAAAATGTGTGGGCAATCGATTCAATTGCTCAACTTGTATGTTGTCGCAGATATATGAAAATAGGAATCTCTACCCACATTACGTATGTAACAAAATGTGAGAAAAAACAAATCGAATTGACATAGTGAGACCTAACAATTTCATGCGTATTTGCACGTGGGTATTTTAAATGAAGAACAAACTGAGCCTTTAAAGGTTTATGCGTATAAATATATATTTATTTAACAACAAGATAAAAAATCATTAAAAAAAAAACACTTAAAAGAAAATAATGATAACTCTCGGTTACTTGAAGATTTTGTCTGAAAGTTTGAAAGAGGTAAAAAAAATATATATTTGAATTTGTCTCACAAGATTGTAATAATTTTTTTGTTAGCTATAGGTTTCGTTAGCTCGATTATAAATCTTTAGAGAGCGCCTCAGAAAACTCGATCAAGCAACTAATGTAGAAAGCAGTTCTTCTTGACATGGCTCGAATATGTCTCCCAGATGGCTTAATCTTTATACCCATATCATACCTATAAATATAATTAATATGAATTTAAAGAGAGAAAATAAAGGAATAAAAATAACTTTGTTACTAACAGCAGGCAAACTGCTCATTCCACTTTTCTTGGAACCGAGTAACACGTATCCTTTTGAAAATTTAATGGACCATAAGATAGCACATTTATGATAGCAAAATATTGTGGGTTTTATTAGGTATATTTTATAATATATTAGGTATAATTTCAAGAGCAATTTTTTTAAGTATCATTCAACTTTCACCACGCACCACGTTTCGCGACAAATCCCAACTTACACATATTCAACTTAATGTGGTCCACTAAATTTGAAGTAAGTTAAATGATTTCCACGTGTATGCTCCGCAGTTAACCTTAACCCAAGTTGATTTATGTAGCCGGCTGGAGGACATATTGCTCGTTCCTACCTTTATACCAGATCTTTAAAAACGATCTTTTTAATGCTTACATTAAGAAAAGAAAGGTTTCACCTACTAATCGGAGACAGTATACCATGAATGTGAATATTTTACAAAAGCAAGAGTTCAAATAAGAAAAATTTGAATGAAAGAACTGGCTGGGTTTTCAACGGGATAATTCGAGTGAATATATTGCTTAAAAAAAATCTGTTCGTGGCAAGTTGGCGGCGGAGTGAGTCTTCGATTTTCTATACATTTTAAAGGCTCTGTCATGCATCTGGAAGATTTATAATTATGCAGAGGTTGTATGGCAACTCTTAACGAAAAAAATGCCATTTTTTAATTGTCGTCGATACTTTCTTACCGATCGCGTACGGTTTTTCCGAAGTACCGAAGAAGTATTTTTACATTTTCGCAAATTGTACAGTAACTTAATATTATTTTGCGACTAAATTATATTATTTTTACAAAAGAACAGCATTGAAAGCAACAATTTAAGCCCCGCACGAATTTCCTACAAATCACACACGCTGAGAAAATGAAGGGCGAAAAATCGCATTTTTTTTTAGATAAAAGCATGTTTTCTGGTAAAAATTCCAAGGCAATTCAACAACTCATTTTCTCTTTTCTTTACAAAACGTTTGTTTTACCACCTGTTCGATTTCTTTCAATAACTTGCCACGAACCCATTTTTCAAATTATTTTTTTAAACTAATAATTTTACTCAAATTATTCCGTTGAAAAACTAATCAGTTTTTTTTCGATCTGAACATTATCACCTGTGCTAAGATGCAAATCACATACTAACCGAAAACTGTTTAATTATTACACAAATAACTGTCTTTTAAAAGTTTTGGATCGATCATAACAACAGAATTGAACCATTGATAAATTGTTAACAACTAATGATGATGTTTGCCATCGGTACCCAAAAAAAAAAAAACGACGGGAGTGCCGGCAGAAGTGAAAACTTGAATATTAACGCTGTGCATTTTTTAAATTTTGGAATGGTTAGGGAATAAGTTTGCACGAATTGCTTTAATTATCAGTATAAAAGTACTATCATTTATGCGGTAGAATACAATATTTATTTATTGCACTATCGTACACAAACATGACAATTTATATTACATTAAAAAGTTTATCTTTCAGAAAAACGAACATTCGCGCAAGCGCCCTGCGCCGCCTAAACGAAACAGCAGGCGCAGGCATACATTTTCGCCGCGCCGTAGAAAGAGAGGGGGATACTTCCTCTCCAACGCCGCGTCGGCCGTCTACTCTCCATCCGTCTTACGAATTTTTGATCAGGGTCACGTGTCCTGACGCGAGTTTAAATTTTTTTACCCATTACAAAAAAAGTGTACAACGCCGCTAAAGAAGTTTTCACTTCAATAAAATAAATAATTAAACACTTCGTTTTTGTCACATACACGCCCTCAAAGTAGATGATGATGCCTTAGAATGTCACATTTTTACGATTGTTAAAAGATAAATTTCCTATGCCACAATCGTTTTCTCATGACGGATATACTTTGCTATGGCAGCTTATCGTATCGCATTTTATCCTTAGTGTATAATTTTGCAATACTGAACAAATATAAAGCTAGGGCTCAGTTATCGAACTTTTTGAGATGCAAGTTCGACCTTCATTCAGTAAACTACTGAGTGACACATCTTGTGTTATTATGTGTACTTAATATTGCTAGTATAATATTGATTACTCATTTTAAGAAGGGCATAATGATCGTGATCAGACACGAACATCGCTAGTCTATTTAATATATTTATATATTTGAAATGGGTATACTACAGAAATGCAAAAAACTGTATTCCGTCAGTCACAAATACGATTTTTGAGAGACCGAATTTCATAATTCCGAATAGTTTAAAATGCCCAATATAACAACTAAGATTGATCATTCATCATATTTTATAATTCAAAAATTTCAGTATTGCTAACGTTTATAATTACTATGCTCAAAATACCGAGTTTCAATAAATCGAACAACAAAAAGTCCGATTTAACGATAATTCGTAACATAAAAAAAATCGAATTCTTTCTATTTTCTTTCGAATACACATATTTTCTTTCGCTGGTCACAGTTCTAACTTAACTTTACTCAAATGATTCACCAACAATAAAGGGGATCTGATGGTCACAGTTCTAAATATTTTTTTTACGTGTGGAAATCACCTCGGGCCGTCACCCCACCGGGGTTTGCGGCGGTGTGGTGTGTCGGAATCGGACCGACTAAAACCACACGGTGTGCCATTCTGCGTCTGTAATAGTAGGAATCCGGGAACTGCTGTTATTAAGACATCCGGACCCCTCCTAGCGCCTGCCCGCAATTGTGCGGGCACCACCTTTGGGCACATTCTCTATTTAGGTGACATCCGGCACACGCGGATGTCACCTCCTAGCGGCTGGCCATTTCAGCAGGTGGAGGGCAAAACCCGTCCCGTCCACACGCAGCCATACTCAGGGCGGCATGAGGCGCAGGTAAGCGCGCCTCCGCCGCCCGGTTCGCCGGCGGCGGATCGGGTCCGAGTGGAGGTCGTCCTCCCGGGCCTTCTCCGCCGCCTTCTTTTGCGAGATTACTTCCTCGCAGAAGGTTGCGACCGCGGTAAAACAACTGTCGCTACCGCCCATGAAGCGTACTACGGCCGGTAGCGAGAGATCCACTCCGATGACTGCAGTGAGGGTCCAGCGCTGCGTCGCCCATGCGGGGCAGACCGCCAGCGTGTGCTGGGCCGAGTCCTCACTGCAGTCGCAGTGGTGGCAGGCGGGACTCAATTCCCTCCTGGCGACCGAGTGCAGGTACTTTCCGAAGCAACCGTGCCCGGAAAGCACCTGCGTTAGTCGGAAGGAAAGGGTCCCGTGCTGCCGGCCTGCCCACTCGGTGATGACCGGCTGGAGAGCCTCCACGGCGGCGAAGCCAGCGCGTGGAGTCTTATACTAACTGAATCAGAATGAGAAACTTAATTTTAGCGGTTTATTCGAAGAATTTAAAATCGGACTTTCGTTTGTCGGACTAAGAACCGGACTGAAAATCGGAAAACAAACCCATCGCATTTACGACTTTCTGTAAAATAAATTTCGTGAATTTTAATACTAGACATTATAATTCTTAGGTATCATGAAATTCGGACTTTCAAAAATCGACCATTTTAAATGCAATAAATATCAATATAAATAGCAATAATTAAAGTCAGTAGAAAGTGAGATTAATTACCTGAGTGGGGTGATAATGGCTCGGTGCCTGTCAACCGCAATGGCAGTGAGTGTAAACACACTGACGTTGACACTTAACGCTTGAACGAACGGGCAGAAAGGACACATAAAATGTGGGAGGAGCCACCTCTGCAACAAAGCAGCTTGGAACTGTGAACAAAAAAAAACGTTATAGAATATCACTTACAAAAATATCATTAGGTCCTTCTCAGACAGTTCAGGCAACACCCAAGTCCTAAAATTATGTTGATAACTATCAACATAATTTTGGGAATAATTAAAAAAAATAACATCTATGAGCTTGGTCTTTTATCAGCTCTTGTGTTAGTGATTAGCTTTTTAACTTGTCAGTGTCACCCCGTGTCAGTGTCATTCTCGGTGCTTGTTCGTATCAAACGTCCAAAGAATGAAAGAATGCGTTGGCTACAAATGGCGGAAAATCTCTTCTTCAAAATTAAACCTTGAGAGAATCGAATCAGTGAGCTTGATGGTCTTGTGTATTCTCAACATTCACTTCTAGTACTACATTTCGAATATTTGGATACTTTGTTTCTATCGAAATGAAATGATCCACGACTTAGCGCCGTAAAGGAAAACGAGATATCTCATTTTCCTTTATACTTACTTATAAATACCATTATAAATAAATTAAACCTACTTTAAAAAAATAAAAACGGTTTTAAATTTATGATTTTTTTAATTGTCCACAAATTCCTTGAACCATCCTTGACAGCAGTTCGCTCAATGATAAGTATAAAAAAATAATAGTACTAGGTACGTTTTTTCTTTGGTTTAATAAAAATCACAAAATTAAGAACATCAAGATAAGAATAAGCACATAAAACTTCACAAATAAATTATAAGTTAGGTTTACGTATGCAGTTACATGACCATGACCTGACATTGAAACTTTTGTGAAATATCAATCTGTAATCAATTTATTGTATTATATTACAAAATAAATACAGCTATAGACAATAATAGAGATTTCTAACTTTTTTGTGAGTTTAAGGATCACGCAATTCTTTGTATATACCTACCAGTTCAATTGTGAGTGCGTCAAAGGTTCGACCACCACATAGAACAACTATTTGCATTTCAAAAATAACTGTTCTGTGTATGTGTGTATTTTATGTATCTGGTATGGGATGTATATGTATGTTTACCAAACTCCTACAGGGGGAAAATCGATTTTAGAAACTTTCTTTAGATTTTAGATTTTAGAAACTTTCCATTGCTTACCGTAAAGTTTTACAGTCATCACAGGAATCACTATTAAGTGAATTCTGTAATTTTTCTACTCCTAGTCTAGGAGCAAACAGTATACTTTATTTTTTAAAGTTTTAAATTATCAATTTCAGCCGGCAATTAATATTAATAGAGATTTTACTCTACCATGGTTCTTACAAGTGCTAATACTTAATTTTTTAAAAGGTAATTTGTAAACAGGCAAATGATATCATAGATGAATGTTGACTATATTTTCGGGCTAAATGTTGAAACCCCAACAAGTATATTTTATCTTATTTTTATCATGCATTCAAACCTTCACGGGAATAATAGACCCATTGCCACGATTTTAATTATGTTTTACAAAAGTTGATTACACGTCTTGCAATATTATTTATTCAGTTATGTTGCACCTCATCTAGGACGTAAACGACACTAAATCAAAAACTTAGATTTTGCGTAATCGCAAAACATGAAACTAATTTTGCTACTTTTATTTTGTTAAAATCTAAATGAGGCCATTATTATTTTGAGACCAGAATCTATTTATAATTTATAAAGCGAATGTTTTGCTATAATGTAAATTAAATCAACAAGGGTGAAGTACGTGTCGCGCCACGCCCAATATAGTGTTCCGTAGTTACCTATTACAATAATGCGAACTAATTCCAGAGATATTTGGTGTTTTGCTGAGTGTTTAACGGAGTCGGCGGCTCATAACTTCTAAAAACGGGCTCGCACAGGACGATGGTAACTGAAAAAATATTATCTATTTGAGTACCACTGCGTGCAGAAGCGACAGATTGTAATACCGAATAATAGCCAGCGTCACGTGTTAATTTGAATACTGCTGTATTGTTGTAAATACCCGGTAATAGTCTTCGTTAAAATCTGCCAATATTATGCATAGGCTGTTTTGCCATTACAATTTACTAAAAAAACCTACTGCAATACCGTCAGGATATTAATATGATCTATAAAATGCTACTATCTTCACATTGTTTAGTTCGATAGCATTCGCTAACAACTATACCAAAGAGGCAGTTACCTAAATGTATTCCGTATAATAAATTGATTCATATATTTAATTCCACATATGTTGATTTTTTAATATTAAAGAGATATAACTAAATTATAAATAAGACAAGAGTTGTGTTGTTGTTTTGTTATTTCCTATTATGAACATTTCACATTAACGGTTTCGGCGGTCTATAACGTTGAATTAGTAGGTCAACTATTACTCGTAAATTAATAAAGCCTACTTAGCTATGATAGTTTTACTTTTAAATTCGTTATATATGCTATCACTCTGATTTTTTTCAGATGTCTACATACTGTTGTTTTTTATTAAATTCGACTTTTAAAATTAAAATCAACATACTCGTATTACAAATTCTTTGGTAAACGGCCCGAGCTAGGTGTTTTATTTTAAAGGATATTAATATTGTAAAGGTCTATTAGATCAATAGTGTAAATTTCTTGAGGCTGGATTGTATACACATTACTTACTGTTTAATAACCTAATTATAGTTAAAATCATATAATTTTAAAATTGCTAAGATGTTTTCTGTGTCTGCATAATTAAGCTTACCTAAGTAATCTCCTACTAGACACTTTGTATACGATACGGCATATATTTTCAATACTTTACTCTAATCTTGTGATATAGATAAAGTTCTAAGAGAGGATAAAATTTGTTAAAGTATGTATGCGTTGTTTGAGGTTTGACACATACAGTGTCGTTTCTTCTCTTATCTAAGAACACAGGGTAAAATGGTAGAGCCACGTTTTGTTTTAGTATGATGTGCAACATAAATAACTGTCGAACTGTTATTACTTTGCTTGCCAGATAGAGTTGATGAGTAGGAAACCTGAATGGGCGACAAGTGACTACTTTTAGTATTGCTCTTTGGGCACGTTCAAGCGGGAGTAGAACGCTCTAAGCAGTGCCACCCCACGAAATTATGCAATATGGTAGTATCGACTGACTCAAAGCCAAATAGGTCTGTTTTATTTCATAACAATCTGCAATACTGCTTAACTTATTTGACAGCTATTTGATTTTATATTTCACTAGCTGACCCTGCAAACGTTGTTTTGCTATTTACATTACTAAAATTTTATTTTTGAACTTCTTAAAATCCTTTATTAGCTGACCTCTACTCGGTGAAAAGAATATTCCTACCAAATTTCAAGTCTTTAACTCTAATGGTTCCAGATAGATTGTGATGAGTGACTATATACGTGGAAATCTCTTATATATATAGATTAGTAGGCCGAAAGTTATAAAATACCTGTACTTAAACATTAAAAGAATTAAATGGATCTTATTAATAAAAAGAAAGATTTAATTTCACCTTTAATTCTTCAAGAGTGATTTCTAAGTGATTTAATAAAGTCGACGATAATAAACTAAATGATATTTTTTGAATTACGAGTACTAACTGTATTATTGTTATTTCACGAGCAGACAATCAATGACCAGCTAACATGTGTCTATTATGTGATAGGGTACTAAATTATACTTGTAATGGACATTTCATATTTGCCTATTCTTTAAAATCCGAGTAAATGTAAATACGCATATTGACTGCTAAGTCGGAGGTCGTCAGTTCGATTTCCACCTGAGACGAATATTGTGTGATAAACACGAACATTTGATTTGTGTCTAGGTGTAATTTATCTATAATAGTTTTTTGGTTTTTAACCTTTTGTTTATAATAGTTTGGATTAGAAATCCTTACAATTTAACTTTTATGTAACATCTATACATAAAGGCATCGTAAACTCAGGATAAGATTTATAGTGTATTTTAAAATACTACTAGCCACTACGGTAGAAATCCACCTACATATACATATAAACTAAAACGTACGCATCAATCGGTGCCTTTTTTTTTCTTTTTTTTTTCCCGTGCGGAAATCCCCTTGGATACCACCTGTCGGTGGCATGTCGGACTCGAACCGACTAAAACCGCACGCCGTCGCCGGGTACTAATAGCCGGGGAACCAGGTATACCCTAGAAAGGAAGTCCCTGGTGCCCCGACATACCTCGGGTCATCTACAGACGAGTAGACGACCCCCCCCCGTGTGGGAACCCCATGTTCCCTGTGCTCCCTGGAAGCGAGCGCGCTTCGCAACGCGCTCGCCGCCACCCCGGCCTGCTTCTGCTAAGGTGACAGATGGCCTCACCTGTCACCCCCAGGCCTGCGCTTATGGAGGACGGAGGTCGTTCTGCGACCTCCGGCGCCTGAGTCGCCTGCGGTGCCTGGCCCGTTCCCGGGCCTGGCGGGCCGGGAGAGTCCTAAACCTCTCCCGGTCCCGCTCCGCCGTCTCCTTCGCGAGCATAACTTGCTCGCAGAAGGAGACAGGCAGAGTTCCACGCACTCTCGCTCCGCACGATAGCCGAAATCAGGCTATCGAGCGAGAGAACTCCCACTCCGATGGCCGCCACGAGGTCTCGCCTCTGCTCAACCCACGCCGGGCACTCTGCCAGCGTGTGGAGAGCCGTGTCCACGGTCTGGCCATCGCAGTGGTGGCACTCAGGCGTTGGCTCCTTGCGGATCAGACACAGGTGATCCCCGAAACATCCCTTCCCAGTGATCACCTGCGTCAATCGGTATGAGAGGGTCCCGTGACGCCTCTCGAGCCAATCCTCCATAACGGGTCTTACCGCCGCGATGACGGCGTGCCCGGCGCTCGGTTGCCCGAGTCGTTCCCTCCACTCCCCTATGATGACCTGGCGGAGTTGGGATTTCCGGTCATCGATTTCTCGAATCTCGGGGCATCGACCCAACTCCTGCGCCTCCTTGCGCCACCGATACAGAGCCGCAAGGGTTCTCGCCTCCAGGTCCCATGGTGGAGTGCCGGCCAGGAGACTCGCCGCCTCAAAGGAGATCGTGCGGTACCCCCTTATGATCCTGATGGCCAGCATTCGCTGCGGTCGTCGCAGTATCGCGACGTTGCTGGCCTTCAGGGCCCCCGCCCATACTGGGCACCCGTAAAGGGCCATGGACCGCACAACCCCCGAGTAGAGTCTCCTGCAGGAGTCATCGGGTCCCTTCATGTTGGGCAGCAGCCGCGCCAACGCACGCGCTGCCCCAACCTACTTGGGGATCAGACCTCGGAAATGATATCCGAAGTCCCATCGGCCATCGAGTACGAGCCCCAGATACCTGATCGAGGGCTCGATGCCGATGCGAGTGCCTCCTACCGTGAGGCTAGATCCCTCAGGCGGCTTCCTCCGAAGCCCGTGGAAGAACAGGGCCTCGGACTTGTGCAGAGCCACCTCGAGACCCAGCCGCCGGATACGCTTAACGACTTGGGCAACCCCTTGGCCCTCAGGGTTGCCTCGTGGTGCGTCTTGCCGCGCGCCGTCACGAGTGTGTCGTCCGCGTAGCACATCAATCGGTGCCTGGCACCAGAAACGCTCTTAATTATTTTTTGTCAACCTAATCCTCTTACGAAACTAGCAGAATTTTTTACAAAACAAAGAACACACCATGATCTGAAATGTTGGATACTCTAATAATTTCCCTATTTTCAACTTTCTATGTTTCCCTTAATTTATTTCTAGGTGCTCCTTTGTTTATCGTCCAAAAACAACTCTCGTGTGCTTTCTTTCTCATAGGCAATGTTTGTTAACCGCGCCCGCGCTCAGACCATGATCATGCGAATTGAACGTTAACACTGAGGTTTAAGGTTTAAATTGTTTGTAGCGCGGCGTCTTTAAGAATCTTCGGTAAGCTTCATTTCATTCCAACAGTGTGCGTCATTTCTTACTAATTGATCACACAACACGCACTATATTGTAACACTGTAAAGCCTAGTAATTATGCTGTAAATGATTTTGATGATCCCTATTTCTAACTTATTTTAATAAACAAAGTTCAAAATAATAAAAGTTAAATGTAGTTAAGCATGTATTTATTAGCAGTAGTATATTATATTGAATAGATAAAAAAAATCGCGTAGTTACTTGTACATACTCAATTTATCGTATTTGTATCATCAAAGCATAAATCATGAATTTTCAGCAATACAATTTAGTCGATTAGGGTTGCTATAAGCATTTAAATCAACAATAATGTCGTGTATGTAATGTGGACTGATGTTATCAGCAACTCATTGCTAAAACCGCGGAACCATTTCGTGAAATAATGACCACCTATATTATTTGTAAAGTAAATATTGTAAATAGCCAGGTAGAAATTACACTTGATGATAGGGTTGGCACATTCCGGAATACTAAATAAGTGTAACATTAGCCAATATAATCATTATTTTGGGCTTTCGTCCAAACTACGAGATTGAATCACGTGTAAATTACGATAAAGTATGTATACAATGCTCTTTATTAGTATATCAGAAACATCATAATAACTTTACTTCCTACTTACAAGGAGGCATAATATACACTTTATTTCGGTGTCCCACAAGGGAGTATTTTGGGCCCCTTGTTCTTTCTTGTGTATATAAATTATATGTCTAAAATAATTAATCATGACATCACACTATTTGCTGACGATAGCACAGTGCTATTTACTAATGATAAATCAACCAATTTAGAACTTGACATCAGTCAAACATTAGAAAATATTGTACACTGGCTCAGAGTTAATAATTCAATGATCAAAATCGCTAAAACAAAAATGATGAATTTTAGAATACGTGCACAACGCACGGCTTCCCTAAAAATACGACATAATGATAGCGATATAGAAGAAACTGAAGTAACAAAATTTCTAGGTTTACATATTGATAACAAAATTAATTGGAAATTACATTTTGACTATGTTTGTAAAAGGCTAAGTCAGTTTTCGTATGCTCTAAACAGGCTCAGAAAAATAGCGATTCAAAAGACTCTTCTAGCAGCCTACCATGGTTACGTTAGTTCAACTTTAAGATACGGCATAATCTTTTGTTGTAATAGTTCAGACAAAGGACGAGCATTTGTAGCACAAAAACGCTGTATAAGGGCTATGCTTAATCTGCAGGAAACCGACTCGGTGTGTATCATATTTCAAAAAACTTAACATTTTAACCTTGCCAAGTCTTTACATTCTGGAGCTTGCATTATTTGTTAAGAATAATCCTGAGCTATTTAACTATCGTCAACGCATAAGACATAAGGATAAATTGCACACAGTTGCTAGCAAGACGCATCTGATGCATGAAAGTATATTCTGTACAGTTACGCATATATACAACAATATTCCAAGAGACATCAGGAAGGTTGAAGAAATTAGAAAAGAAACTACATGATTTTTTGCTAAATAAATGTTATTATACGACCAAATATTACATGACCAACAGGTCTCTGCTCCATTACACAATACCCCAGTCAAAATTTGTTCAGTGTTCCCTACTCTTATTATTGTATGTCTACATTATTATTGCCTGTTTGCAAATTCTGTCAAGATGTGATCCATTTTGAATTAACAAATTTTATTATTCATTGCATGTACATATACTATAATAATTTTATCTATTGTATGCCCAATGGGCGGACATAGCCAGACTAAATACCGATAACTATATCACCTAGATAATGTTCCTATGATCTACAATAAAGATTACTTACTTACTTACTTACACTGCAAATAATATTTTATTTATCCTGCTATAGATGATGACAACAATGATTTGGATTTTTACAAAATACACTTAGGTAAATAGTACGTGGTCAAAATTGTAAGCGTGAGATTCATCCTATTAAGATATAAATTACAGACATTTTGTATTTATTAAAAATATGCATGTAGGTAATCGCAATCTAAACTAGGAAAAATCAAGTTAGTACAAAGACCCCCACATCCATGCTCCGTGGTCACTGGCTGTACGCACACGACCTCAACTGCCGCACTAGAGGAGACTCTTGGTCTACCCTCACTGGACTTGTTCATACAGCAGCAGGCAGCCATGGCGATTATTAGACTTAGACCTGGGTCTGAGGCACAAAAGCGAGGGATTGCACTCCAAATTATAGGATCAATTAGTGGAATATGAAGCACTATTAGCAGCCCCAGGCGACAGGATCCCAAAACACCATATCTTCAAAAAGAGACCACATTCGGACCCAAGAAAATGACCAAGATCTATCTGGCTTAAAGGAAGTCTGAATTTACACGGACGGTTCAAAGACAAAGACAAGAAGGTCGGGAACTGGACCTGGAGTTTTTTCACAAGACCTAAACATGGACATACCACTAGCGTTAGGGCAACAAACTTCCATATTCTAAAGCGAATGTGTGGCAATAACTTACGCCTCTACTACAACGTCCGTACACTATCAGACAGCATGGCCGTCCTAAAGGCACTGGAGGGCAACACAGTGATCTCTGGTATTGTCTTCTAATGCCATCAAGCATTGGAGCAGCTTGCCTCAAATGGGGTACTCCTCCAATGGATTAAAGGGCACAGTAATTCACACGGGAATGACGCTGTAGATGAGCTGGCAAGGAGTGGCTCGGCAGCCACACTCCTGCTACTGCTTTATAACCAACATCCATCCTGGGCTAGACAGCGACGGACAGTCCTTGTTGTAGAGGATGCCTGAAAGCAGAAGAAACGGCCTCCCACGTAATCCTGGAATGCGAGAGAGTGGCCACACAACGGGCTAGTACCATACCTGGTACGAAATCGCTCATAGAAGCCTGTGAATGTCCTAGGAGGCTTCTGCGCTTCTGGAATAAGCTTGTTGGCTCACCTACCCAACTTCCTCTAGAGGTATAAAGGACCATTCTCGAGTCTAAATGCAGAAATCGGAGCCCACAACCAATACCAATACCAAAAGACCCCATATTACACTTTAAATACACCGCTACTACTCTCACCCTCTCTCCAATTCTTTTTACATTGCCTGTGCTTAATTTAGTATGAAAAGCTTAGTTTTTGATGAAAATTAAACTTTTCATACTAAACTAAGCATTTTAATTAAAAACCTACTGAAAACTACGCAAACTACGTTTGCATATTAATTAGCAACGAAAGTGGTGGTGCTCTTAGTTTCAGAATAACGTTACACCTATTATTATCATTTATTTAAGTGTTTATTATGTGCATTATTACATATTGTTTATTTAATTATTCATTGTAAAGTTTTTATTATTTTGTTAGATATTACTTAGTTACTTACATACTTAGTAAGCATGCCAGCGGTATTTTCTTAAAGTAGTATTACGCTGAGCTAGTTTAATGCACATTTTATTACACATTAGAATTTTGTTACTTTGAGGTTTTTTTTTCATTTTATTTTAATGGTTTTCGTCCATTCTTAAAATTACTCGATACTTAAATATAAATTCTACTTCAGGGACAGTGAGTAAAACAAAGAGCGCTCGCGCGCGCGAGGTATTGTCGTGAGCGAGCGCTCAATACCTGTTGTAAATATATTGTTCAATTTTCTGGAAACTTTTGTGTAATTACTTCTAATGCAGGCGTGTGAAGTTTGGTACAAATGCATGATTTAACCAACTGATAATCTAAGCAAGTAGCAGACACATAAGCTTATAAAAATGTATGCATACATGCAAATGTATACTCGTATTTTTATATTCATCTATCATTAGCTTATTTATATATATTATATCTCTGTTATGTACACAATAGTGTACATAACAGAGGTTTTATCGCCAACGAATTGTTATCAAGGCTACAGAGCCTAGCGTACACAGGTACGCTAGTTCCGTTTTACCGTTCGCGTTCCTCATAA
The DNA here is from genome assembly GCA_902825455.1 of Arctia plantaginis. Classification (NCBI taxonomy): domain Eukaryota; kingdom Metazoa; phylum Arthropoda; class Insecta; order Lepidoptera; family Erebidae; genus Arctia; species Arctia plantaginis. The sequence goes on along the minus strand of CADEBD010000314.1, from coordinate 11,106,220 downwards.
TAAGGCGTGTGATATTATAGTAGGGGAGCCCTAGAAGTGATTTCGAGATTTACTCGAGCGTGTAAGATTAAGATAAGAGGAATACCTTACACAAAGCTGAATACCTCCACCATATATGAGCCCTACATTTAGGGGGGAGCACTAGGACAGCCCATCAGATTAGTTAAAAAAAACGATGGTCAGAAATACTCGAACGTGTAAGATTAAGGTATGTTAGGTACACATTAGTGTGTATTTAAAAAAACTGACGATTTGAGCGTGAAATAAGGTCACAAAGTAGCAAAAATAAACACATGAACTTGTTTTGTTTTTGTCTGTCTTAATATTTTTGTCTGTCTTGATTTTTTTTCTGTCTTAATGTCTTAATATTTTTTTGTGCCTTTATTTCTTACATTTTGTAAAAAATCAAAAAATAAAAATATTTCTAACCGCCAGATTTAAAATACCCTGCACAATTAGCGTCAGCTTTTAAAATCTAATACTTTCGGGTATTTCGAAATGGCGACTTATCAAATTTACAGTTTGCATTTTTAGTAATTCGCTATGAGCTTGTGTCTTACTTAAAATCATCTTTACACATCTATGAATTAAAACAGAGGTTAAAGTTCCAAGATCTAATTAGTTTTACATATTTACCTGAACTTAATTTCGGTATTTTAAAACTGTTGTTGTAAAATCCAACGTTAAAATGTCAGCAAAGTATGGCAGTTGTTTTTATTTTCATAAACGTTACTGTTTTGGCGTTTAAAGTTGGTAGCCCATCTGCCTGTTTAGGTGGGGGAAACCTGCGGCTTCCTCGGCATAGGACCTTACTCGGCGCGGCGTCGATCCGGGGGGGAGCCAAAATTACATGGTCCGGGTCCTCCTGGGAGTAGAGCGCATGAGTCCTGGCGTCAGGGTGGTTTTTTGCGGTTACATCACATATTCCTCCTGCGTCCCCGGGGATCTGGAGATCCCAAGGCATTTTTAACAAAAAAAGACCATCTGCCTCCTATAAAATGAGGGACTAAATTAAATTGGCAGTTAATTATCGTTTCTATACCGCTATAGGTTGCCGGCTATTTGTGAAATTTCGTCACTGTAAATGGTTCACCACTCCTTTTTTTTTGTATTTTCTAAACTAATAAGTTTATGCTCATCTTTCATCTCTGGTTCTCTGAATATGACCTGGTCATTTTCCTTTTAGTGTCAGGACTTGTTTGCTTAAAAGTTATTTTAAGTTGAATAATGGCTTGATTGCTGAATTCTTTTGAAAGCTGTCATTGAAAAGAACTTGTTTATAGCAACACACGCTAGTGTTAGTGCCTGTTCCGCTGGATTCATACTTCAATGAGAGGAAAGATATTACATTAAAGACTATTAAAAAAGAAATTTTCATTTTATGCCCTATGGCATTTTTTACTGAAATTTTTGATACTCTTATAGATCTCGCAATAATTCTCTCACAAGATATTCCACATCATCACCTAGTGGTTATTAGTTGTAAACATATAAATATGGCAAATATAGGTATTATTATCACTAAATCTCTAGAAAAATGTAACATAGACAGCTTCTGACGTAATTTTATTATTAGGCAGTAAGGAACTTAATTTAAAACTTGTCAGACTTAGGCTTCAAAGTACACCTACTTTGTTGCCTAAGTTCCACGCGTCCATTAGGGAAAGCTCTCGAGACGTATGAAGTCAAAAACTTTCAGCTTCGTTAGAAAAAAATCTTTTTCACAATTATTCAAAAGCATTCAAGTACAATCAACAGAACTTGATAAAGATTTTTTTTCACTACTTTAACGTATATATATACGTTTGTAAAATGAGGTCAACCGAGTGAAATGGAGGTCGCATCATTTATCAGTATTACTTGATATGTAATAAACTAGACCGAAATTAATGAATAAGAAATTATTCGACCTCATGATCCCTTAAAGTCATTTATCTAATAGTGGAAATAATATGAGAAGGAAACGGTAAAACTAAAACAGTTTAAGAAATTATATCTGCTTGACTGGTACCGAAGACCGAAGGTAGTAAATAAGGTATTCAGATGCTTAATCACAGTTTGGTAACACGACCAACCACTTACCATGAAGAAGGCCTTTCTTTTTTTACATTAACTAGTTTTTGGCAAATTAATCAATGTAAATTTTAACAATCAATTGAGGTATACCTCGGGAGCAGTACCCTTTTCTAGGCCCCTAACAATAATTGAAAAAAATCATGATGATCGGTTTAGTGGTAGGTGGTAGTGGTGGTAGTTTAGTTACGTTTTCACGCTTAAACGTGAAAACGTAACAAACAAATAAATAAACAACTTGTCTTTCGGGTTACGATTATATCTTTGGATTATGAAAACTCGGCAGCTTTAAGCTTCTATAGAAGAGTACTAAACCTACTTTATAGAGGTTTAGGCCTCTGAGATTCCACACTAGGATTAACTTTCTGTCTTTAATGTAAATGGTAATAGGAAAAAGCAAGAGAAAAAAAAAGTAGGTACTGAAGTAATTAAAATTATATCTTAACTAATAAATACGCTGTAATAAGAAAATACTTCATAAGAATATCGATTAACATTTAATATCAATCAAAGACAGCGCCTTTAAACGCTTATTATAAACATACATTTTTATGACAGGACAGTTCCTGTAGTAATAACTTACGTGTCCCTGAATATCTGTCCACCTTTGTCAAAAATTATCATCACATTAATAAGCCTGGGTCGCTGAGATAAGAATTTAATATCCATAAAAAATCACTGGACCTTATACCTAGTACATTCCAAGCGTTCATGATATAATATCGTTCCAGAGCTCGATGTCATCTCAATGTTTTCTGTTGCTACTTTGGCAACAACTACAAAATCCGCACAAAAAAGATCGTAGTTTATCTGCGACCTTTTTTATGAGGATTGATCATGGTCTGACATTTCACCTTTTAATGAAATAATTACTTTTAACGGATATAAAGGGAGAAATAAAATTAAGTTATTCTCCAGGGACAAAATATATAAAGCTAACTTTAAAGCTCACTTTTTTATTTGAAAATAACATAATTTTCTAAATGACTGAACTCCGAACAAGTATAAAAATAAACTTATTTAGATGACTGAAAATTAATGTAAACAACTTAAAGAATACTTTACTGTGTAATTTTTTTATACTTTCAATTTGATATACGAAAACTTTAAATAACTTTTGTAAATACATAAGCTATTTGAAGTTTTAACCCCCATATATCATTGAGAATGCTGCTGAAACAGAAGCTTTTAGATAAAAATAAGCGGGCTTTACGATTGATTACCACTCCAAGCGATGATTCAGTGACCTAATGTTAAGTAAATTTTTATGTGTCAAAAAACATTGTGTTATAAATTATTATTAAATATGCTGCCTCTCAAAAGTCACGAGTGCATTACAGGCCTTTTCACTACATCCATGCCGGAAATATACACGTTAGTAAAACCGTCTTAAATTAATATACGTATCCTTTGGTGTGAAATAAAGCTTTGGCATAAAGTCAACTATCTATTGGTTTTATGCCGCATCAAACAGAAAAGCAACGCCTATACAACTCGTATCGTTTGTTTATCGACCAATAATTTATTAAGATCGACTTTTAGTACCCAGATACGATTTGGTAGGGAGTCATACGTTCAAACGAGACCTACAAAATAATAGAACTATGTTGATTAGAGTCTTAACAAAGTTTAGAAGATAGTAGATATATCAAATGGTTCTCTGTTTTAAAAACAGTTTATTTTTTTTGTATTATCTGCGATACTGATCTTATGATAATAACTAAAGAAGTAGGTTAACACAATACAAAAATGTACTCTCTTCATTTTAAACTACAACGTAGATCATTATGCTGGGGTTCAATTACTATAATGTTTTACCAAGAATTTATTTAGGGACGAGTTATTTCCCTAATCGAGAGATTAAGTTTAAGCGGGGTCTAAAAATGCTTAACCCTTAAAAATACCCCAGTTATTCAAAATTCTGCAAATAATCCTTTCTAAAATTTTACCGAGGTTATTTGGTTCTTCCTTATAAAACTTAAAATTGTTATGAAGTAATTTTCTACGTAGTTTTTTTAAGAAGTTTATTTTAAAGTATTTAGTCTCAGATATTTTTATTATAAATTGGCGCTCCACCACTGTGCGCTTTTCAAAACACGTTTTGCCTCGCACTGCCAATCTGTGGAACAAGTTATCGGCTGCGGTATTTCCGGACCTTCAAGAAAAGAGCGTACTCCTCCCTCAAAGGCTGGCAACGCGCTTGAGACTCCTGCGTTGCAGGCGTTCCTGGGTCGGCGGTAGTCGCTTTCCATCAGGTGACCCATCTGCTCGTTTGCCCATTCAATAAAAAAAAAAGTCTCTTGTGCAATTTAAACATATTTGTTATATAGTTATTATATTTACTATAACGTAACCCGGCAAAGTCAACTTACAAAAATACAGGTGTAATAATTTCTGGGCTGTATCGTCGAGAAAACACGTTATATTAATTTATTTACTTACTTTTGTAACAATATATTGTTATTCAGTACAGAAAACAACTTGAGAGAAAACAGTGAGAAAACCAGGATAATTTGAGTACCAAATGACTTGTTAAATTAGAGCTAATACTTCGGCTCATAGTTAAAGATAGTGTTAAAAACGGTTGGACGACCGGATGGGGTAGTGGTTTGTGTAACGGACTGCTATTCCAAAGGTCGCGTGTTCGAGTCCCGCTCAAGTCAAACATTTGTGTGCATTCCGGTGCATTTAAACATTATCGGTTATCACGGTAAAAATTAGCCTATGTTATTCGCTGATAATGTAGCTGTCCATTAGTGAAAAAAATATAAAAAAACGGTTTAGTAGTGTAGGCGTGAAAGCGTTATTACCAAACAAAGTCACTATCACATTTATAACATAAGTATAGAAGAATGGATTTTCAATAAACGTATACCTACAACATTGCAAAGTTTGCTTGCAAGTATTAAGATAAAATTAAATAAGTTTAAAGATAACATATTAAAAGTACATACGTATTATATTCATCAATCATGTCACATTTGCCAATAATAGATTTGTATTGTAACTACAAACGTATTCTACAAGAAACGCATTAAAAGAAACGAATTCCAGAAATAGAATCTGACAATCGCGTGAATGCTAATCACAAATTCGAAGATGAATTGAATTGTTTGTGTCATTTGGCAAATAAGTTTAGTTTAATTGAATAATTTACATATTTTTTGTGTCTTTTACACGGCAAAAGCAAATTATAATATATTTTAAAATAATAGAAATGAATTTGTCATGATTGCCCTTTTTATTTGTGTTAGGACCATATTTTAGTTTACTATTCATATTTTGTAAATACGAAAATTTTGTAGGATTCTGAAATATAAGAAACTACTTTGCCTATTATAAAAACTTGTCGAGTTGTTCTACTTTTAACTTACTTTTCATACACAGATTCGCTTAAAGTGCTCTGGTCTAATTTTTTGGTTTTTAACCGACTTCAAAAAGGAGGAGGTTATCAATTCGGATGTTTTTATTTTTTTTAAGTATGTTTGGGCATATCTCCGTCATATCCAGACGGATTTTCAAAATTGTTTTTTTGTTTGAAAGGGGTTTATTTCGGAATGGTGTTATTTAAATTTCATATAGATCTGATGTTGAGTTTCCGAGACAGACAATGGAACTCTTCCAAAAATGACAGCAAATCAACCGCTATTGCTGCTAAATTTGTACTGTTCTTTTTTAGTTCTAGTTCTTTTTTGTAGTATTGTTTCAAATCGGATCATTAGACATTTATATATGGAACAGAAAAGTCGATTAGTTTTATCACGATAACAGCGGCCGACCCTTGCCATGATTGCGTAAGGTAATATTTATTATTTGATCGATGTTATCATTGTGATTAATGAGGCTATATGAAGAGCTCGTGATTCCAGTGTAATGCAAAAATTTGCGTCGTTTTATAATTGGCAACTTTATCATTTACTGCTTGAAAGAACAAAAACTTTGTATTTATTTTACTTCTTTTGTAGTGTAAAAAAACAGCATTAGTTCCATTTCAAATACGTAATGAATAAAATACTATCATAAAAAGCGACTTTAACAATACTATAAGCCAAACTTGGTTTTTTCATAGTTAATGTGACGGCATTGACGGGCCTGTTGGTCTAGTGGTTAGTGACCCTGACTGCTAAACCGGAGGTCGTGGGTTCGATTCCCACCCAGAACAAGTATTTGTGTGATGAGCACGATCGTTTGTTCTGTGTCTGGGTGTAATTTATCTATAATATGTATGTATTTAGAAATATATAAGTATGTTTATCAGCAGTCTGGTTACCATAGCACAGGCTCTGCCTAGTTTGGGATCAGACGGCCGTGTGTGAGATGTGTGATATTATAAAAAAAAAAAAAAAAAAAAATAGCGTTGTTTGTTGTTTTAAGCGTTTTTATAGAAATGAAATGATTTCAGTTCATATATTTAACATACGAAATAAACAGTAAAATTAATAAGGTGTAAGGTACAAATAATATTTATTCAATGTTTCTTTATTTTGTATGAAAAAGAAAATACAATAAAGTTATCGGAAGGTACGTCGGAGGGTACGGCTTAAAATCGCATGTAGCGTTTATAATACGTTTGACGCGTGTACTTTCAGCAGTCTGCAAATAACCGTGTCTGTCTTGCAGTTTCCTTCGTAAAAATGTAGCTTCACTATTCCCGGGAGATTTCCGAAAAAATATTCGGACTTATACCGACTGCGGGTTTCATCAACATCCCTCCCTATCAGTTGGATAATAGTCACTCTACCACCGTACGTTTTTTCATAAAACGTTTTACCCCACACAATCAATATGTGGATCGATTTCTAAACCTTCAAAAAAAGAGTGTGTTCTCACCTCAAAGACCGTTTTCACCTCAAACACAGTTGTGACTTCTGAGTTGCGTGCATTCATAGCCGACGGTAGCCACTTTCGTCAAGACTCAGGCGACCTGTGTGCTTATCATCATCGTCATCAACAGCCTCTAACAATCCACTGTTTGACATAGGCCTCTCCTTAGAAAGGAGGTTTTGGCCTACTATACAACGCTGGCCAGACGGGTTGATATAGGGTTGTTTCAAGTTTTCCTTCTCTTTGCAGTGCTGTTGTCCTGCGTAGTTTGCCCCCCTTAGTCGGCTCTTACGACACCCACGGGATGAATAGGCGTGGTGACATACCGTATTCTTAATCTGTCACCACACGGACTATTTTTAATCCGTCACTACACGGACTACGTCACCACACGGACTAATTCCTCTAATTCCAAAACCTGTCTGCTCGTTTGTCCTTATAATAAAAAAAGAGAATCAAGAAACTTATCCGTTTTTATAAATAATAAAATCGATTAATATTTTAGTTGAATCGACAAGATGTTGTCATTAGTTGACTAATAGCCGAAATGTAAAAAAATGTTATAAATTACGCTAGTAACCTTGTATTTGTATGGGTTAATTGATATAATAATGTCAAATAGTAATTTAAAAACATCAGTCACGTAATTTAATGCCTGTAGATAAAACTACAGTAATGGAAAAAAGTTTTAGGTCCATTGGCTCACCAAACATAAACATTAATTACATATGAAAGCGGATGCGACCTTATAACAGTATTATTTTATATCGAATTTAATGGGCCTCTGCCCTATTTACTTGAGATGTACCTATTGTTACGATTTATGCTATAAAATTATAAACTTTTTGAGAATCTTATAATTTCTTTATAGAATATAAAGAAAGAGTAATGGATTTAGTCTGGTGCCTAGTTGTTCGTCACTCTCTCTCTGGTACTCTTAGTAAGATACATAATTTTAAAATTCTTTTTAGAAATTGTCCGACCAATTTTTGTAACTTTAAGTAACGTAAATTTATAAACGGCAAACCATTTTACTTTTGCTTAGCCGTATTATATCGTCAAATTACAGTTACTGTATATACATAGGTACGTAAATATGCTACTAACGTCTATATACCGGAAGAGTAAACAGAGAAAGAACAGTGGCGTTAAACACCCGCATGTTACCAATAATAATTAGTAGGAAGTCAGAGACATTTAAATTCTGCTGCTGTTATTGCAACGAGCAAGTTAGTTAATGCATCACCTAAATAATCTGATTTTACACGACAGAAAAGAGAAGGATTATATGTTTGACTTTTATGTACACAATTTTGTCCATCCCTGTCACGCCACGAATAAAGACAACTCAATATTTTAGTTATACATGACAAGAAAATATTGTGTATTGTCTAGTTTATGGGGTTGACATACCTCGATGGATGTCAAAAAATTATTTATTTGTTTCCAACACTATTGATGTAAATAGGTATGTAAAAACTTACTTTCATTTTCAACTAAATTAAATCTATAATACAGTATCATCCATTTCGTTTATATGAGTGATTTCTAGTCAAAACAAAATCACTGATAACTTTTCGCGCTTAAGAACGTGATCCTGCGCGAAAGGATTATATTTTCAAAAGAATAGACCCCATTCATAATCTATTATAAGTTAAAATTTATCTCACAAGTTGGAGAATTCAAGACTACATGCTTAAGTAAATTAACACCTAAGTAACTTTCACCACCAACTAAATGATCTTATTTACAGTAACTAAGATTTAATTATTTACAAGTAGAGTATCATGTCAATAAATAAGATTTGCTAGAACTATAAATTTGCTACTTTAGACTACTTTCGAACTATAAATTATTCATGAATGAACACAATATTATTAAAAACCTCTTTATTTGAAGCAATTTATTAATTTTGTTATCGTATGTTTAGAATCTTGATTAATTTCCCTTTTATTTGGAAGTAACAACAGGCTATGACTCTTGTCATAAATTTGTTATGAAAATGCCCACTTCTATTGCGATAATTTACATTAGTTTAATCAAAGTTTTTTTTATATAGTACTTACTTGAAACGGCACAGCAAATAATCCTATGACTATATCAGCTAAAGCTAAATTCGCGATGTAGCAATTAGTGACGCTCTGCATTCGCCTCGACGTGGCCACAACCCACATCACAAGGAAGTTTCCGACAACGGCTAGCACTGATATTGAGCCATACAGAAAAGACAGCAACACTATCATGCCAGTGGGAACGTCATATAACGTTTCTGAAACAAAAAGAATTCCATTAAGGCAACAAATAATTTTTACTTATTTTTTCCTGACAAAAAAGAGATCGCTTGGTGAAAGTTAATCATTAATCTCGAGCCTCTATAAACATTCTGTTTTAGACAGAAAAATAACGAGTATTTATTGTTTTTGTAATGAACTCGTGTTATTTTTGATGAAGTGGTGAAATTGAATGAGAGGGGGGCGGGTGCTGTGGGGTAAATTGAATAGCAATTTTATTTATTTATTTTATAATTTATATAATAATTTAATAATAAAATCTACAAATGATGTGCCCACATCACTTCTTACTCGTCTAAATCCCGTGCACTGTCATTTCTCATCTTTATCTGAATCAGTCCCCAGTATTTCTGCTCCCACAGATGTTCTTGTCAAAAATCTGCTGGGTATTCCATTAATGTGAAAACATTTTCCATGAAATATCCTTAGCAGTTGTTAGGCATATCTCAATGGTTTATACTATTTATAAATAATCTATAACTTAGCATAAAAATAATAATAATAAACCTATGATAAAGCAGTATATTTAAATTATAATAAAGCAGCTTCAGTACAGACAGAAGTTTGTTACCAGATTTTATTCATGTTTTAATAACTTTGTTCACAGAAGTTTCAGGGATTAGAATTCAAAAAATTTGAGGATACTACGAGTATATAATTAAAACATATCATAGGGTTTCGCTCACATAAATTACTCTTAATCTAATTTATTTATTGTCGTTTTTGTCCATTCAAAGGTTTTTGTAAGAAACCCCTGCACAATGTACTATTGAGTGATAACACGCCCTTTGCACATACTTTCCGTACATATTATTTCTTATCTATTTCTATATTAGATAGAAATTATTATAAGCAAATGACTTGCCTGATTTTTTTAAAGATAAATATTAAGTTATTATATAACTTTAAAAGAGTCACTACGTATAATTCGCATCGCATCAACCTTTCAAAGCGTCTTATTTCGAAATAAATTAGAAGGACTTTGATTGATTTTGGTCAGGATGTTTTTACAGCTAATGAAGAAAAAGTAACCGTTAGTTGTATATTTTTGACCCCATTTTGTAAATCACACAAAAAAGGAATAAAGTATATACTAATACAACAAGAATTGATGCAAGCTGAAGCAATAAGGCGTTGTTTTTTTAGGCGCTCATACCATAACACTATTAAAGAAATTACTGAAATTCTGTGTCAAGTTTTGTATTTCAGAAAATTTTGATTTGGACTACACTCTATGGGATATATAAGTTTGAAACAATAAAAAACAATGCATTTCTTTTAACGAAACTATTGGTCTATTCGCACCAAGAGCAAATATTATGTGATGAGGACGATTGTTTGGTCTGTGTCTGCGTGTCGTTTATTTATATAATGTTTGTATTTTGAAATATATAAGTATGTTTATCAGCTGTCTGTCGGAGCCTGTTATTGACTATTACAGACTCTGCCTAGTTTAGTATCAGATGACTGTCAGTGGCATGTGTTAAGTGATTATTACTAGCTAGCTAATAAAGCCCGTCCGTAATTAATCCCCTTCATAAAATCCGCGTGGTGACGGATTAAGAATAAAGTGTGTCATCACCCCTATTCTTGAAGTGGGTGTGGAAAAAGCTGACTCAGAGAGTAAACTACATTGGTCAACAGCTCTGCAAAGAGAAGGAAAACTTGAAACAAACCCTATAGCGAACCCATCGGGCCAGCGTGGTGTATGGGCCAAAACCTCCTTTCTAAGGAGAGGCATATGTCCAGCAGTAGACTATTAAAGACTGTTGATGATGACGATGATGAATTTGTTAATAATTTTAAATTATTAATCACCACCCAATGTGTGTGTTGTAATTTATAATGTATAATAGTAACACTCTCTTAGCGAAGATCAACCGCCTCTCCTTCAACCTTTAAATTACCGTTATGACATCACGTCTAAATTTGCGTATCTTTATGCGGTTTCTGTTGTACTATACGTGCTTCAATAAGAATTATTATTTTTAATATTCTCATTCGTTAATAGACCGAATAAAATAGGACTACCCCAGTGAGTAATTGAAAATACTTGTGTCGCTTCTGCTCGTGATTTACAATACCTCAATGATGAAGTAGGATCAGACATGAGTTATTGTTGTTATTCTTCAATATAACTTGAATCAATTAGTTTATTTAATCTATTACGTATTTCGTTTTTATCCTTACTACACATCTAGTAACTTCAAACTTCAAACATCAAACGTTAAAATATCCCATGTTCCCGGCAAAAAGGCATAGGCTTTATTTCCCCGTAAGTATTTATCTTTTATGGTTTTTGTAAAATTTAATTATGATTCATTTTCATTTGCTATTTGTTTCCTTAATGCTTTTTACTAGAGATGTAACGAATAGTGATTTGGCCGAATACCGAATAACGCAAGTGTCTTGTCAGATTCGCCAAATAGTCGGCAACAATTAGCACCTTTCACAAGTTTAAACCTGAATCAGCAAAATAATATCCTAACAAAATTTGACAAGACTTATTCATTATCTCCTGGAAGCAGGATATTTTATACAGTGAGCGGCTATTTTTCGAAGCAGGTATAATTTATTTAATTTAATAGCAGGTTTAATTATAATTTACGAGAAAAATCGGTGTTTGGCGGCATAGTTCTGAATATTCGGCCGAATACCGCATAGTTGCCGAATATTCGTAGCATTTATACTTTTAACTGTCACACAATACTTTAACCAGCTAAGAAAGAAATTATTAATTCACTTCAGCATTTTCTATTATTTTATACATGTACACTTTGATCTCCAATTTTTAAACTTTTAAATGTAACAAACATATGGTTCAATTTTAAATAAATTGAAAAATCCCTGAATTACTTCCAAAGTTTTAGCTCTCTTAGCAAAACTAAAGTGGTAATAAGTGTAGATCCCTGGCGGAATATCGGCTCAATAAATAGATTTGAGTGTCAGTAAAACGATCGTACGCTTGGTACGCAATATGTCTACGGTGGCGCTTACGTAATGGCTTTGTGTCCGACGTTATAGGTCTATAAATAAAAAGTTCCAAGTTTAGATCTCCACTAATTACGAAGATGCGTAATTAGTGGAGATCTTCTTAATCTTCTTTTATGTAATCGTGATAACGAATAAAGGTCAGGATCAGTTTATTTCTCATCGCCAATGGTCCAAATTCATTGCAAATGGATTTTCTACTGAGACATGACTCACATATGTTTAAAGTTTGTGAATTTCTATTCAAATAGGCTAATAAGGTGATGAATCTTCAAGGTTTGTTGAATTCAATAATATTCGTCATATTTATGTATATGTGTGTATTTTAACGAATCCGACAGAATGGGGTTGGCAACGATAGTAATAATAACAATACTTTTGGACATCTAACACATAACGCCATCTAGTTTCAAACTAAACAGAGCTTATACTATGAGAGCTAGATTTACTGACTGTCTAGAATTCTATTTTACATAGAAAATACCCAAATTCAGAAACAAATATTTGCAGATCATACAAACATTTGGTCCGACTCGGGAATCGAGCTCGAATGCGACTGCTGTGCACATCACAGCAGTCGCATGCACCACCGAGGCAGTTAAAGCAACGATGATCTAATAATAAAACCTGGAGATGAAAAAGGACACTCTTTTTACTTTTTCATTCGGTGAGCCATTTTAACGGGTATTCTAAGATGCGAGTAGTTAGTGAACTCTTCTACACATGTATGGCGTGATAGTTTTTAGTATTGATTTCCCTTGTACCTCCATCTGTATGTCCCAAAATCCCGGAATCGCTAGAAATTATTAGGTACTTACCAAAAGTATCATTCGTCCCATTTTGTATGTACTCAATTCGGTCAATTGAAGTATTTCTTGACCAATCCGTGTCATCATCTTGAGTAGTATTTGTAGTACTGTAAACAAAACAAAATGTATACTACTGTTACTGTTATTTATTGTAATCTGTATAGTAATTAATCTGACAATAACTCTAAAACGTCGTGAAAATGACATGAAACCTTTTTAACTATTCATTAGATTAGAAGGCATTGATACTGAGTGCTATGTCCAGCAGTAGACTACACTAAAGACTGATGATGATGATGATACCAAAATTAACAACAAGCGTAGAGATAGGTATAGCATTTAAATTTTTAAAAAGTTTGGAAGTAGTGCGTTTTTTAACCAATTATATGAATTTAATAATTACATTTGTTTTCATTTTATGTTGTTATATAAAAGGAAGAAATGAGCCAGTGATTTAAATAATATTAGACTCAAATGACTCTTTTAGGTGAGTACAATTGCTAATAAAACTTTTGAAACCATGTAATCTGAGTCTGAGTGTTCTTTGTGTCCGTTTACACAGGATACATTCCTAATGAGGGAGTAGTCTTTTTATAGAAAGAAAAAAAGAAAGAAAAGTAATAGTTTGTGTTACATAATAAATCAAGATTAGATCGGATCGAACTAGACTAGAGCAGACTAGATAATATTAGATCAAATCAAATCAAGCTAAGATTAGATGAAATCACTTATTTGAAAGAAATAAATTAGGAAAGATTATCTGCTAGAGACCGCTATTAGCGATAAAACGGTTGTACCTAAAAGTGAGACTAAATTTCATATGGATTGTATTTTTACATGGTGTGCAAATGATGATGATGTACATAAACCAATATTCTGTCAGGAGTAGCAGTTAGTCAGAATAAGCCTATCGTGGCCTGTTTTAATAAAAATAATTAAAATTTTAGTGACAAGTTCAACGCAAGTTTTATGCAATGGTAGAAGTACTTGAAATCGAAGATCACTCTTTGTAACATATAATAGAATGCTATTACATGTTACAAAGAGTGATGGGCACCCGCCCATCTAGTTCGGCTGTAGACCCCTACAGCCGAACTAGATTATAAACCTGTATCTTAGCATATGGCGTCATCCCCTTCTAGGTACAATGTTACAAAAATGCGTTGAAAAAATATCTTACAAAGTGATAGTCGATGTTTCTGCTCTGCATCAGGGTCACAGAGCGGATTCGGCAGCTGCACCCAGGGTGACAAAGCATCCTATTCAGGGAGGCACTGCTTTCCTCGCTCATCCGGGGGTTGGAAAAGGTACCCTAAACAAATGCTTACTCCAACCTATAAGGAGGGTAGCAACCGCGGCTGCCTCTATAACTCAATTCGCGGTTGACGCTACTAGAAAGTTAATCATAAAACTCCAACATCAATGACGTTTGGTGCGTAGAATGTGCGCACACTTCTGACCGTGCGACAAGTGCTTGTCTGGAGTGAAAGACTGTCATTGTAGCTCGAGAACTTCATCGCTATAACATCGATGTGGCTGCTCTGAGCGAAACACATCTCCCCGACGAAGAAGAGTTGATAGAACACCGTGACTGATATACTTTCTTTTAGAAGGGACTTGCTTGCTCAGAGCCGCGAAGGTCAGGGTTAGTCTTTGCTGTCAAGAATAACCTTGCTAAACAACTTCTGGATACCCTATGCACATCTCGGACCTCATTACCATATTACGCCTGCACATGGAACATGACAACTACCTTATTGACATCAATGTCTATGCCCCTACGCTAGACAAGTCTGATGAGTTTAAGTAAAAAAATCTATGAAGAATTAACGCGGTGCATAGATCGTATTCGTCCAAGTAAACAGATCCCACTCTTGGGCAACTTTAACGCCAGACTAAGACGAGATCACGAAGCCTGGCCCTTTTTTGGGCAGACACAGTGTCAGTAATATGAACAGCAACGGGCAACTGTTGCTTAGTCTTTGCTTATCTCTTACATCTTGTAATCACGATCTATGTTCAGATTGGCTGCCAAGTACAAGACAACGTGGATGCACCCCAGATCCAAGAACTGGCACCTTATCGATTACGCTATCGTGCGTCAAAGAGACCTTTCCCAAGTCCAGGTTATTCGTATCATGCGAGGTGCTCACTGTTGGACTGATCATCGGCTTCTTAAAATTAGGGAGGAAATACTCGAGTGACGGGCCGAGCATTTTCACACTCAACGTGGATCGTCCTGTTGACCTAGACCACATTCGCTCCTTACCTCAACAACCTCCTGTCCCCGAATTCGACGAGCCAGTCTCACTAGACGAGGTCACCCTTAAGCAACAGCAAAATGGTTTGTGTAGAGTTTATACCGGGTGAGCTATTGAAGTACTCGACGATGTGGGAACTTTACACCGTTATGTAGGAAAAAGAACAAGTCCCTAATACTTTTAAAGTATCTCTCATTAGGGCCCTATATAACAGTAAAGGTGACCGAGCTGATTGCGGTTCTTACCGCGGTATTTCTCTACTCTCAGTGCCTGGTAAAGTCTTCACTAGAGTGCTCCTAAACCGCCTCAGGGATCTGAAAAGTTTCTGCCAGAATCACAGTTTAGTTTCCGACCTGGCCGTAGTACTTGTGAGGCAATTTTCTCATTGCATCAATTGCAAGAAAAAAGCAGAGAATAGAGTCGTAATACATATCTCTGCTTTGTTGGCCTTGAGAAGGCATTCAACATTGTACCGCGAGAAGCCCTCTGGATAGTGCTGCGAAAACTTAGATGCACGGAGAAGTTTGTGAGAATTTTGAAACTCCTGCATGACGACATGCACAGCTGCGTGATTGTCAACGCTTATCAGTCAGAGTTCTTCCCTGTTACTTGTGGAGTAAAACATTAGTGAGTCCTCGCTCCCACGCTGTTCGCGCTATACTTTGTAGACGTAGTCCAGGGGGTCTTACAGATAACCCCTGAAGAAATCTGCATCCGTTACTGCAACTTAGCTAGACTGAAAGCACGTACGAAAGTGTCTAACGCACTAATCACACAGATCGTTTATGCAGATGATCTATGCTTTGTGACCGATTCCCCAGATGGCCGGCAGCCCCGGATGGCGTAGTTTTGGTCTAAAGATTAGTTTCAAAAAGTCGGAGCTGATGTCTTTAGATTTCCAGGGTCAAGAGACACTGACCATCAAACTCGGGGATATACTTCAGCAGGTCAATACATTCCATTATCTAGGGAGCACTATATCATCAAATCGGGACCTTGATGCTGAAATCAACAGTCGGATCAGTGCTGCAGCTGCCATAATCAGTAAACTGGATCGCAAGGTTTTTAATTCATACGACTTTAAGCTGGTTACCATGATTGGCATATATGTATAAAGCGGTGCTGCTGCCGAACATACTGTACTCTTCCAAGTCATGGACAGTCTATCGCCGCCATATAAGAGCGCTGGATCGCTTCCACATGAAATGTCTGCGCAAAATACTCAACATCCGTTGGATTGATCGCATTCGAAATATGTAAGTGCTGCAAAAAGCCAATATCATTGGGATTGAGACTTACCTCGGCGGCAACTAAGCTAGTGTGTGACATGTGTCTAAAATGGCAGAAAAACGTACGGCAAAGTGCATCTTTTTCTCGGAACTTGAGGAGGGCAAGCGTAAGCATGGCGGACAACTCCTCAGGTATAAAGATGTTCTCAAGCGCCACATGAAGAAGTGCGATATTGAGCCTTCAGGGTGGGAGCAATCAGCTGCTCAGCGGTCGTAATGGAGGTCTTTGGTGAAAACCAGAGCCGAAGCCTTTGAGGACAATCGGTTCTCTGTACTGGATATTCAGCGTGATAAAATAAAAGCACCTTGTGTCACCTACAATTACTGCAATGGTGTGCTCACATGCTCGCATTGTGAGCTTACATTTATCAATAAGATGTTAGCCACACACGAGCACACCAACGACAATTCGAACGGAGTTGAAGTCGGTCGCCGTGGCTGAAATCGGTCGAGAATAGTAGTAGTAGTATTCATATGTGTATGTTGTGTGTCTCAATCACATATTTGATCAACAATCAATAACTATTAGGTTTTCAGTTTTGTCATAAGACAGATTCTGTAAATAGGTAAATAAACTTTCCTTTGCACTCCGCTTTACTAAGAGGATAAATGTTTTCTGTTTTATAATATAAGATGATTTATTATTTATTACGTAGGTCTTATAGAGAAAAACAGAGAAGACACTTTGAAGACCAATTTAACATTATATTTTCTTTAAGGTCGATCGTTCCCACATGCTATCGCTCATAGATCTTTTAGGTGAGCATGATATACTTAAGGGACTATTTCATAACTTTTGCCAGACATTTCATAAATGAATTTACCACCCTCTAATTTCTCTAGGACCTTGTTAGGCTTTGAAACGAATACAATCTGAGTTAAATGGTTTTGGATAAGAATTTAGAACTTTTTTAAATTTGTAATATAAACTACCTGAGTCTGTCAATTCTACTTTCGTAGTTTTGGATATTCTAAGAGAATCCTCTTACGGGATGCTACACTGATAGAAGTCACCACCGACAACGCAACAAATACAATTCGGCTAGCGACCGTTTAATATTTCATGTTAAAATTCATCTTTAAATTGTTATTAAAATATGTCTATATTTAGAAACGAAAATCGACTATTCCTTTTGTTACATTCTTATAAACTAAAAATTTAAAACTGTTATTCAGATTAAAATGCTACCCGGATTGTTTAAACGAAAGTGACGTCAAAGCAAATATTGTGAACTCGGGCATTCGTGCTACATGCGTAGTACTGATAACGCTGTTTGTTAAAACATTGTACTTATTACAATAAAATTGGTAATGAATTCGAGTCAGTATGTTATTCTACAAAAACTTAACATCTTTCTAGAGATAGTATTGTCTCTTCAGCATCCATTAAAACCGTTACAATACATGTTAAATGTAAATTTTGGCAAATTAAAAATAGAAATCGGACTTGTCACTTAAACTATTGTAAGGTAAAGGCTAAACTATTGTAAGGCTCCTATTACGGAGGCATTTGGCAACCTTTGAAAGTAACAAAGATAGATTAGCATTCGTAACTGTCTTGACGGATATTAACTTTTTCGGTAAATTCGGAGTTTGAATTTTATATTGCACTAGTGACCGTATTTCGTTTTACTGGATTTATAATTTAAAATAAATACTTTAACAATCATGTCGATTTTCCCTATTACAAAGATAAGATTAAGAACAAAGCCAATTACGGCGGTAGTCGGTTCCTAATACGGTGGGTGAGAAATGTAAATTTATTGGGTTCTGTACAATCAATCTAATCCAAGAAAATACGGTATAAGATAAGCATTATTAGATAGGTGAGTATGAAATGTCAAGTACTAAATACGTGTTTCCACTTTACTCGACGTCTTTTTAAGCTCTGTAATTTCACTGATTACTCTATAGGTATCAACTTGTTTATTTGTTTCTCATTTATCAAAAATCAGGCAAACCAAAATGATCCACAGAAGAAATTGCAATTAATAACTAAAAAACTGAATTTAATCAATTATAAGAACTGTGAAGAAGAATGAAGAATGTAGAATGTACGATTAATAAGTATTTCAACTAGTTTTAAAACTCATTAAATAATATGTGACATTAAAAGTGTTGAGCAAATAAATAGGGGAGAGTATTTGTCCCAATACAGATGATAAAGTCGTATTAGGGTACATCTCTATAAATAGTATCCTATAACAGCGATGTTTAATTTTTAGTTTTTTTTTATATAAAATCAATTAAGTACAAAATTTAAAAAAAAACAATATAAATACGAAGTAAAATAATAGCAAAATGCTATGAATGAGAGTCACACATTTGAACGGTAGGTTATAAGATAAACAGCTTTGTTGATATACGAGGGGTCTTACTACAGTGCCACCATTGCGCAAACTGACAGATTTTGATAGTTTACCCCTGTGTCACATTTGCAATCGTCTGATATATGATGAAGTAAAATACAGTAAAAAAATAAATTTAATTTTGGTGTACTTAAACTTTCTTAAGAGAAAATAAACGGCAAAAATAAAAAACCACCGTAAATTGAGCTCATTTTAGCTACCGCCGTAATAGGAACCTTTACCTTATTACAGAAACTCTTCAGATGAACAAGGTAAAAACTTGTATTTCACAAATGAATTGCCAAAAAAATTGCAGGCTAGCGTATAAAGTCACTCGTGTAAACTCAATTTCAGAATTGATAAACCTTTTGGAAAATGCAAAGATGATTAATGAAAATCAAATTCAAGGATCGTGGTTTACATAAGAATATATACGACGATAAACGAACATTTGCACTGATTTCGTTCGGAGTTTTTTCTAGTTAAATTACTACACAAGAACAATTACATATAATCAATCTAAAAAGAGAGCATTATTGCCAAACTCAGTTTTTTGAACTCGTCAAAATTGTATGAATCTCCTAATAGTTTACTAATAGTTACTCCAGAAGTCTATTATCCACCACTTGAATCCATCATCAGATCAAATCCAAAATGCTAAATATTATAGTATTCTCATCGTAACTTAAATACTCGTATTACAAGTTCTAAGTAGCTAAAATTGACTGCTATGATTTGAATACATAGTTAATTAGTCACCTAATTACATGTATCCGGATTTCCTGGAGCCATCACACTCTGATTTTATTTAGAAAAACAAGCATAATAACAGACAGTTAATGATCAAGTTTTAGTAATAACTAGCTGAGACCCGCGGTGATACCCGCGTTTGTTGTTATAACCGCGGGCAACGCCGCGGGGCGAAGCTAGTCTAAAAAAAGTAGCCTAAGTTACTCCTTATGTCATCAGCTATCTGACAGTGAAAGTCCCGTCGAAATCGGTCCAGCCGTTCCAGAGATTACCCGGAACAAACAGACAGACAGACAGACAGACAAAAATTGTAAAAATGTTATTTTGGCATATGTACCGTGTAAACATACATATGCATTTAGTAAAAAGCGGTTATTTTAATATTACAAACAGACACTCCAATTTTATTTATTTGTATATATAAACCACCTTTTGGAGGTTTTGAAACGCGATACTCTATCACGCAAAGATAAATGGCATGTCATTCATAAGCTTTCCTTTTAACTTTAACAAAGTCCTACAATAGGTCTGAATCTAAACATAGTAATGGACATGCGTACCAAAAAGAGACATCTTAATGCCTTCAATTGATATCCATATTAGGCCAAATCTTATACTGCAAAAGTGGAATAATATACTTCAACTTTTTACCCTTAGACAATGGTGACAACAGATGCTTATACAAGATTAATATGTTTTCGTTGTCTGCAGGTAGTGACTGATGGCTGATGGCTATACTTTTTTCCTATCTAGACCGCGTGAAGTAACAAAACTTGCGTAGATGATATTGTGTGCAATATTGTACGTTAGAAGATATTTTATCAACCACCATATTAAATACAAATCAATCGTTCCGACAATGATATGACCACGATGAGGCTTTTTTATGATAAAGTTCATTGGCGTATATATCAGCTTCGTTTTTTTTACTTAAATACTTTGCTTCCAGGTCCCTCAAAAGAGCCGTTGCCAGGGCGAAATCGGAGTACATCAGCCAGATTGGTGAGAGACGTGTGAGACTTCCTTCTGGAACTCGTGCATTCTGGTCTCTTGCCCAGGCTGTCCAGGGGAATTTCTGTTAGCAATCCCCTCCACCCCTGTAGATGGGCGATGATTCGTTGGCCTATGATACCAAGGAGAAAGCCAGTCTCTTGCATCCAACTCGACTTTGGATGATGAAAATCACTGCGTTAAGCACTATTTTCCCTCGATATTCATAAGTCAAGTGGGCCCGATGGAATCTTCCCTTTCGTTTTGAAGATGTATGCTCCGGAGTTAGCAACGGTTTTAACGCGCCTTTTTCAACTCTGCTAATCCCTAGGCGTCGTCTCAAACTCCTGGAAGGTAGCGTTTGTGCACCCGATCCCTAAAAAGGTGACCTCTCTGATTCATCCAACTACAGCAATAACCTCCTTGTTCTCTAAGATTATGGCATCCGTAATCAACTGCCAGCTCCTCCGGTACTTAGAAAATCACCAGCTACTCATTAACCGACCATATGGTTATCGCTCAGCTGGTGCTCTTCTCGTTTATCTAACACAGCGGTGGGCACAGTCGATCGAGACCAAGGGCGAGGCTTGTACGGTAAGTTTGGACATAGCGAAGGCCTTCTATCGGGTGTGGCATAAGGCTCTTCTCTCAAAGCTACCTTCCTATGGACTTCCCGAGAAATTATGTAACTGGATCACTAATTTCCTTTCAGGCAGAAGCATTCAGGTCGTTATCGACGGTGCATGCTCCAACTTGAAGTCTGTAAATGCTGGTTGGACACCAGACTGTCTGCTATCACCCATACTGTTTCTTCTGCATATAAATGATTTTGAGAACTATAATAGTAGCATCCATTGCTATGCAGATGAAAGTACGACAGATAGCTTTTATACCGGCCCAATATTTTTCCGGAAAACGTCATCGAAAGTCGAAAAAACTTGTATCTGAAATTGAAACTTCCTTAACGTAGGTTTCAGATTGGGGTCGACTGAATCTAGTCCTTTTTTACCCAAAAAAAGGATTGCGCGTTCACGGCATAAAAGATACCGTTTATCGTATCGCCTCGATTCAAGGGCACCTCCCTAACTGCCTCAGCCAGTATCGGAATCACAGGCATCGACATTTCGAGCGAAATCCGGTTTCGCGGTCATATAGAGGGTAAGGTCAAATGGGCCTTGTGATGGTTTGGCATATATAACTTGTTTTTTTACCATCTAAACGCGCTACGCGCGTTACGCGCGAGTAAATGATAAAGAGGTTCCGACTTCGAGCTTCGTGTTAAAGAAATGCAACTCTAGCTATTGCTAATAGTTCCCCATATATCTGTATAAGCAATATCTATTTACTCTAATTGCTTTTTCTATTTTCTCTATAATAAAAACAAATTCCAATTGACACTAATTAGGCTTGTCCCATAACCGTGAGTTTATGGGACAAGCCTAATAGCCCAATAGCCCAGAGGGACCAAATTTTATTACAAAACTTCTTCAAAAATACAGGTATGCTTAATTATATCATGTATGTAAATAACATTAATTTTTAAAGTTTACTTTTAATCTGGGTCTGAACTTTTATTTATTAACACCTTATTATAAGAAGATAACATAGTAAGGAGTTACCAAGAATCGTACCTAACACTGAGTTGTTACTACCAAACTAGCAAAATGAAACTTGTAATAGCATGCAATTCAAAGTTATTTGAGAGCCCCTTTGATATGGAACACAGTATCGCGACGATGTTTACCACGTTAAGGCGATAGTCCCATCTATTGATTACATTTGTTAATGTTTATGTCAGTATACAACCAAAACATCAAATTAGAATGTTGTGACTGCTGAGTTGCAGGCGGTAGGGCAGTTATTTATTTATTTTGAATACACGAATTCTCCCAATTACTTTGCATCATACTCATACTGCAGAAATGTCCCGCTTACAATGTAATGGTGAAATTGATCAAACTGTACAGCATCGAATCAATACGGGATAGATGAAGTGGAAGCAGGTAACGGGAACAATTTGTGAGCCCAGTTTCCCCTTAACACTGAAGGGAAAAATTTATAAAACAATCATCAGACCTACCGTTTTGTCGGTCCATTAAGAGAACGAATGAGAGACGCTTGAACGTATCCGAAATGGATGTGTGGTGAGATGTGTGACTCGAATGGACAAGGTTAGGAATGAGTATATACGAGGGAGTCTGAAAGTAGAGTCGAAAAGTAAAGAAGTAATTTGTTTTCTTGGTATGGACATGTGATGTGAAGCGATGAGGAAAATGTGGCGAAGAGAGTTGTAGGTATGGGAGTTGAAAGGTACAAGAGAAGAGGAAGACCAAAGAAAAGGTGGATGGTCTGTGTGAGTGAGGATATGGCTAGGAAGGGAGTAAACAGTGAGATGACGCATGATAAAGTAGAATGGAAGAATCATACTTACTGCGCCGACCCCAAATAAAATTGGGATAAAGGTAAGCAGATGACGAGTTCTTCTAATTACTTAAAACATGCTTAAAATGAAATACTTGGAATTATAGTACACGAATGTAAAACAATAATATAGGAGACAAGTCAAAAAGTGAATCATTCAACACTTGATAACTAATTTTGAAAAAAAATCAGCTATAATAAGTGTTCACATCTGTTGAGTGTTTTTTTTTTTGGGAAGCAGAAATTACTCATCCCAGAACTTAGAACACCTAAGATTATAGTTTGCACTTGGCTTTTAACCAAAAAAGATTTATGATTAATCTTTAATTTTAAAATAAGAATTTGGGTAAAGAAAAACAAAGTAAAATAGCTGTCAAAACCATTTTTAGCTACAATATATCACAGCCAAGTTTTGAGCATCTAAAAAGTCATGAAGAATTTGAAACATAAATTTTTTTCTTCGATTTGAATAAATCTTATTAGAGGAAAAATTGAAATTAATGATCATACTTCCTTTTATTCAACTAGTACTTATAAATACAACCTTTTAATTTACATGTTTTTGATAATTCGAAGATGTAATAACCTAAGTCTGTGCAAAAAATTTGTACTTTAAGTAGGATACTACTACTAATTTCAGAACACGCGTACTAATAGATTTGTCCTAATTTAGAAACTGAAAGTTAATTACACTGTTTTCATTTAACGTTAGATTTAACATTTCAGTTCGTTTGAACCCACCGCTATGGTTTTTGTTTGTCTTTTTTTTGTGCCTTCACTCATTACCATAAAAATAAACAATGTCTTGTACCTAAACTCACCTAATATATTGTGTTTTAAGTAAACCAAATTTGATGATTTGACTCTGAAAAGTATTGTGAAAAACTTGGTACAAAACTATGAACGACCACCGATAACAAGCAGTGGACTTGCCTTCTTCTGGTTGATCTATGATGTATACGACAGCGGACAGAGCGGACAGAAATAAACGCTTGGTTTTTATTATTCTTTAAAATTTATGTTGACGACCACTTGGTAGATGATTTTTTTAAATATCTTCGAAATACAATGCATTCAACAAACCATTACATTCAGTGTTCGTTGACTATAATAAAGCATTCGATACCATATCACACGATGTAATATGGGTGCACCAGAAAATAGAAATACCCATGAAAAGTAATACAATTTTAAAAGAGATATACGATAACAGTACCATTTGCGAGAAACTTGAGAAATTTAGCGCATGCCTCAAGCAGGGCCAGTTTCCAAAATTGTGGAAGACGGGGAAACTAGTCCTCATACCAAAGGCCCGGCGGACTCACCATCCGCCTACCGGCCCATTCACAAGATGTGCAAACTCTGTAAAATAGTGATTGCAAGGTGCCTCATCAAGCACCTCTTCAAGGTGTGAATGGATCTGGCGGTCAACCTGTATGGATGCGATCCTGCACGTGATGGCTCTGGCGGATGAAGCGGTTTCTCGGGACGACTAGATCTGTGAAATAATGTTGGAAGTCCTATTGTCTATTGAGTACGAGCCCCAGATACCTCATCAAGGCCTCGATCCCTCATGTCCTTTTCTCCTAGGCCCATAAAAGAACAAGGCCTCAGATTTATGCAGAGCCACCTCGAAATCCAGTCGCCGGACGCGCTCCACGACTTCGTCAACCACGGCCGTGGCTCTCAGAGTTGCCTCACGGTGCGTCTTACTGCACGCAGTTACAAGCGTGTCCTCCGCATAACACGTGACGCCAACACCATTTAAAACAACACCGCATATCACCCAGTCGTAGCCGATGTTCCACAGGAGCGGCCCTAATACCAAACCCTGCGGAACACCACACGATATTTCACGCCGTTTGAGACCTACTTATGTAGATGATGGTTCTCTCCCACAAATATGATGATGCACGGATGATGATGACCGCACAGATGGCGTAGTTGTTTAAGCGGTCGCCACGCCGCTTCCTACTACGCCGAGTGTTGTGGGTTCAAACCCCACATGGGACGACACTTTATGTGATCCACAAATTGTTGTTCTGAGTCTGGGTGTTCTTTGTGTCCATTTCATGTATGTTTGTAAAGTCCCCCGCGACACAGGATATATTCCTAATGCGGGAGTTGTCTTTTTAAAAAGAAAAAAAAAAAAAAATGCGCCAAATAGAGAGGCACTTGAAGATACACGAGCGTCTCCCTGATGCAACTCCAGGGTAAAGTGATTAGTGTGTTGACGGAAGTAGGAAACTTTAAGTTCAGTCGTTTTTATGTATAAATATACGAATATATTTACGAAACATGTACGAGTATGTAACCTAAAAAATTACAATTAGTTATTAGTCACAACATAGGATTATATATTTTTTTAACATTACTCTTAAAAATGATTCATTCATGACATAATCATATACGAGTAATTACTCCTGTATGATTATGTATTATAATTGACAGTACATTTCTCCATTAGTGTTTGTACTAATTAGATATTATCACATTTTATGTACCGTAAATATCCCAATCTTGATAATGTACATCAAATTCTTTATTAATATATAGCTGCGACACTTTGGAAGAACAATTAAAGATTGCCATATTTTATAACAAAGAGGTTTTAGCTAAATTAATTGACGTGTAGAAAACTGTGTGCTGTATCCTCAAAAGCCGGAAAATGAGAAATGAGAGCCTAAATAAATACTTATGGTTAGATAAGTATACCTCTTTTGTGTTCTTCCTTACAAAAAAGCTTGATAGAATACTTTACGTTCTTTTTCTTTTAGCAAGAATTTTTTTATACTTTTCCTCGTCAGGGATGGCTAGATCGTTAATTGAGGTTTCATAATAGCTACGAGATGGAGAATGGATGCGAGAAGCCCAACATCGATCTAAGTGGCGTGCAATGGGAGAGGCCTATGTCCAGCAGTGGACTGCAATAGGCTGATGATGAATAGGTACGAAAGAAATCGGCAAGTGACAGCCTGTCAACCGCAACCTGTCGATCTCAATACAATCAATATCAATCAATAAATCAAATCAATACAATACTAATGAATTAAATGTCAAGGTTTGACATAAAATTTCGTGTAATGAGGAAAATCGTGTAAAACGTAATCAAATTACGCAACTTTTGGAATGGAATAAATGGAATGGAATAAATGTTTAGGAAACTTATTTAACTTTTTGATCTAGCACTAGTCTCATTTTATGCCCTAGGCATTGATATGTCCCTATTATATCTGATAAAATATACGGGCAATATTAAGTTTTTTTAGGCCTTATATTTTTCAGTTATAATAAATACGACATAAAAATTGCGAAATGTAGTATTGCGTAGCTCGTCCTCATACAAACATATATATTGTAAATTTATTTTGTTAACAATAAATTGAGACTATTTCTATCAACTCATTAAGGCTCATGATCGATAAACGTACACACGGTTACCACTATATTCTCCGGTACTATATTATTATTCTTATTATACGGTACTCGTATATTCTCCTACTAATATGTTGCTAATACACAAAGATGGACCCTGAAGGCCAGCAACGTCGCACTACTGCGACGACCGCAGCGAGTGTGGGCCATCATGAGGGTACCGCACGATCTCCTTTGAGGCGGCGAGTCTCCTGGCCCGAACTCCACCATGGGACCTGAAGGCGAGGGCCCTTGCAGCGCTGTATCAGTGGCGCAAGGAGGCGAGAGAGTAGGGTCGGTGTCCTGAATCTCGAGAAATCGAGAATCAGAAATCCCAACTCCGCCAGGGCGTCGTGGAAGGAACGACATGGGCAACCGAGCGGTGGGTACGCCGTTATCGCGGCGGTAAGACCCGTTATGGAGAATTGGCTCGAGAGGCATCACGGAACCCTCTCATACCGGTTGACGCAGGTGATCACCGGGAAAGGATGCTTCGGAAATCATCTGTGTCTGATCCGCAGAAGCCTGAGTGCCACCACTGCGATGGCCGGACCGTGGACACAGCGCTCCACACACTGGCAGAATGCCCGGCGTGGGTGGAGCAGAGGCGTTGCCTCGTGGCGGCCATCGGAGTGGGAATTCTCTCGTTCGGTAACATGATTACCGCCATGGTACGTTATGCTTACAAAGGAGATGGCGGAGCGGGACCAGGAGAGGTTTAGAACTCAGAGGGCAGGTAACGCAAACGACTCAGGCGCCGGAGGTCGCAGAATGACCTCCGTCCTCCATAAGCGTTGGCCTGAGGGTGGTAGGTGAGGCCATCTGTCATTCTAGCAGAAGCAGGGCGGGGGTAGTGACGAGACGCGAGGGTGGTATCCGAGGGGATTTCCGCACAGATAAAAAAACAAAAAAGTACACAAAGATGGGTTGTTTGTTTATTTACAGTTGTTTTTGTTAATATTTTATATTCATTATTGTACTGTGATATTGTTGATGCTAGTAAAATTGAATCATACAATAGTAGCTATTCCTCGCGGCTCCGCCCGCGTTGTTATCGGTTATCGCGTTAATAAGTAGCCTATGTTATTCGCTGTTAATTTAACTTTCCATTAGTGTTTTTTTTAGAATCGGTTTAGTAGTTTAGGCGTAAAAGCGTAATAAGCAAACAATCTTACGTTCAATACGAGTATTATAAATAGTATAATTATGGATCCAATTTTGCCATTTTGACCACATTTTGCCAACTATAACTTTAGTCTTTAGGAATTAAATAAGAATATTGGGGTTATTAAGACAAAAGGAAATAAATAAAACCGGACCATAATGGTGGGCAAAGAAAACTGCTCATGTGGATGGATTGTGGAGTGTAGGTCAAGTAGGTCATCATAATTTCGAGTTGTTGTTTATAAAATGAGTCGATTTATCAAAACGCAATTAGCAAATGTTTTACTTTAGAAACATTGATTTTAAACCATTTGAAATTAACAATTTCTAGTTAAGTATAATTTGTGTATCTACACAAAATACTACTAAGTCCTGTACTGACCTTATCTAATACTACGGTTGACAAAGCATGATTCGACCAATAAACATAGGTCACCATAAAGTCAAATGAAGAACTAGAAAACTCTAAGAAACAGTACAGTCTACCAAAACCTTTTTGTTAATTAACACGAATGAGAAACGAAAGTAATAAGAATAAATGTCTTTTATATACGTGTGTATGTTCGAAATAACTTTTAGAAGTGGGTATCTAAATACTTAGTATAAATAATTTCATATTGTAAATGGAAAAGGCATTTCCATTTACAATATGAAATCACTGTAATAAACGTAGTAAAATAACTTCATAGAAGCAGAAAATCACACTCCAACTTAAGTCGTATTTAATCGAAATCTCGGTCAATTTGTAGTAGATGAGTACGCCCACCCTTCTAAACAGAATTACGTTTAGGAATAGTACGGATAAGAAATTTCGAAACCGGTATAATGTTATTTTTACATATATCCATTATATGATGTTTCAAAATTTATCTATTATTTAATTTTCGGGTCGCATAACATCAACATCATTTGCGTATTTGAAATACTTTAAGATTAACCCATATTAAATAGAGTTAATTACGGATATTACTCGTAGATCATTACTAATTAATTTGGAATTAATTAATCATTACTAATCATTACGAATTAATCATTAAGCAATTAATAAAAAAAAAGGAAAACATAAATAGGTGTTAATCGTGCCTTAATTTCCACGTTCAATATAGCGGTAAAATCACACAAAAGTACAGTTGGCTTTATAGGTGATATCAGAGCTACTATAAAAAATTTCGTGTTACTTAACCCTACCAGGAAACTTTTATTGTTTCTACAAGTCTGTCTGTCTGTAGGTTCGTCCGATACGGCGCACAGTCGCGTGTTCGACCTATTTAGACGCCAAAAAGTCAAGTCATTAAGTAGGTAAATAAATAACTAATCATGATTCCTAAACGTAAAAGGATTCTAAAAATGAATTCAATAATCATGAACTATAAGAACATGAACTTTCAAGATTTTGCTGCGTTCAATTATTTATTATACTTCTTAGTGTTTCTTTTTAAGCTATTGCATAGCTTCTATCGAGGGCCTTGAGCGCAGGGATCGAATCCAGAAATTCCGTAACGAAAAAAAAACCTCACGCTAAAAACAAAACAAAAAACAGTACCAAAATCAAATGCTGAACGTCAAAGGAAATTTCGTCAACATAATGCAGAAAAATCTTACATGAATATGTAATTTGATTTAATAATAATATTTTTATTTATTTATTTAAAAACAAATTGTAATATATGCTTCAATATTTTTATTTAATAAAAGAAAAAAAAATGTTTTCTTATCGGTCACCACGCTCAAAAAGTGTAACTTGAATTAATATCAAAGAAAAAGAAATACTGCATAAATAAAATAAATAAATAATTATAATTGCTTATGCAATTATAATTTGATTGTTGTTGTTGAGTTGATACAAAATGCTATGCAATAGCTTTACCGCGGCAGTCCCCGAGTGCCACACGTCTTTTTTTTTAAAGGTTTACTGGCAATCGAAATTAATAGTTGCTTGTGTTAGGAGTGGGTTTACGTCGGTAGTATACTGGTCAGGATTCTAACCCACGACCTATTGATCGCAAGTCCAATGCCTTAACCACTAGGCAATCGCCGCTTGTTTTGAAAAGAATGGGAGAGCATGTTGAATGTGAGCACTTATCGATATACTTTTTTAAGTTTTTGAAGTTGTCGCATATCTGTTTATTTAAATTCTAAAGAAGACGTATGATTATATGGAAAAAACGATTTCACCAATAGAGAGAGTGATTCAAGAGACAGGTTTATATGTATATTGTAGTAGAGAAAATCCAAAGAATTTCAAAGATTTGTCGTAAAAAACATGTTTTCGTGTCCTTAAATTGCAAATGCTGGCTAAAATACTGTACTACAGAATTGTATATCTTAAAAAAGATCTACAAAAAAGTCCGTAATAGTATGTGTCTATCTCCTAAGGATAAACAATAGTAACCATTTTTATTTATCGTTTAAATATTACAAAAACAAAATAGGGTATTACGAAGCTACATATTTTAAACAATATATTATTATTCCTTATCCAATTAAATACGTTAGATACGTTGTGCATTTATTGTGGATTAAAATTCATTCCAACAGTATGAGATTAAAATTAATATTTTAGAAGATATTTAAGGTTTAAATTATTCGCAAATATGAATGTATTAGGTATACATATAAACCTTGCCCTTGAATCACTCTCTCTATTGGTGAAAACTGCATTAAAATCCATTGCTTAGTTTAAAAGATCTAAGCGTACAACACAAAAAAATCGACTTTATTTTATACTATATAAAGATAAAGATGTCCTGTCTTATCAACGTCTACCAAAAAGTGAAAACTCAAAATAACTTTATGTCAGAAAAACAGAATGTTAGAAATCGTCTTTTACGTCGGTCGCTTCCTATATAAGTTTTGAGATGTTCGAAATTTGAGAAAGAAACGCATCTGTGTCATATATATAAAAAAAATCGAATCGAAAATCGAACACAAAAGGCCATTTATAACGTAAAAAAAGTAAAAAGATTAGAAGTATTATACTGTCATCCTTATTATTAATTTGTCTAGATGAACAGTCAAAGTTGTGAAAACAGACATATTAAAAAAATTGTGGGACGCAATTATACTCTCAGAAAAAAAAGGTTTTTCACAAAAATAAATAATAGATTGCATGAATAAAAAAAGATAAGACAAAGTAAAACCCCTTTTTAAATACCTATTTTAAGAACATGAAGGATGACGAATCAGTCTTATAAACTCTATTTCTGGCTTTAAAAGCATTAAACCGTAAATATTTCTGAACGATAAAGGCACTCCCCGTTCTTCGCGTTCATACAACGGAAGAAAAAGTAACAACTTTCCTTAATGAGCGAACTTCAATATTTGCTATCAGTTTTTATTCAAATGCAACGTTGCAAGCAAGTTGATTTATTTTAAAAGCGAACATTATTTCCTAGAAATAAATTAGTGCTATAAGTAAATGCATTTCATGTTAACAACTTTGATTTTACCTAACTGCCAAGAGAAGAATTATTCATTTATGTGGGTGCGAAGGACGCATTTTGACCTTTAATATTAATTAATCAAATATGTATACTCCTAGATAGGTCACACGCACACATACCCAATAATCGTGCTCATTACACAATTATTTATTTGATACAAGGTGTCGTTAATTCATTAAATTGAACATAGTAGTAGAAGTGACATGACATATATTTTTGTTTCTGATTGTTTTTAAGCGTACTGACTAACGACATAAAAGTAGAAGACAACCGAAGAAATGATGGATGGATTTCGTAAAAGAAGATACGGCTAAAAAAGGAGTAAGCAGTACACTGACGAGTGATAGAGAAGAATAGAAAAGAAAACTCTTTGCACTGACCCCAAAGAATTTTGGGTTAAGAGAAAAAAATGATGTTGAGTTAGTATTTTTATGCAGGTGAGTAGATAGGTAGATAATATACATACAAAAAAACAGTGATACAATGGGCGGCCTTATCGCAGACTGCGATCGCTTCCAGGCAACCTTTAGATGGGCTATAGTGTACAGTAATATGTTGGGTGTGGTGCGCATTTACAATTGCCGTGTATTAACTAATATTTACATACATAATTACACATAAATACATATATAAATATGAATACATACATACACATACCCATATAGCACACAGTTATTACAGAGATAAATAGTGATCCTTGATGAGTTCTTTAAAAGTACCCGTGGCTTAAAGATGTATCGGTAAAAGTTGTGGTGTGTTGGAATTTGTAAGTTCATATTTTCTGATGATCTCAAGTATCAAGTATGTGTGTCATGAATAAATGCAAATCGCTTATTTAAGTAGACAGGGGTTGTAGAATTAAGAAGTGTATTAGACAGTAATGAGACGATGTAAGTATTCGGGCGAAGCCGAATTGGGAGCTACTTGAGTTTTGTACGACATTTGGAGACATGATCATATTTGCGCAAGCCAAAAATAAATCGTATACAGAAATTTAAAAAACTTGAGAGAACAAGTTTATCAAATTGGTCCTCGTTCAGAGCAAGATAACTGACATCGGCATAGTCGAGAATGGGTAGAAGAATTGATTATGCAAGTTCAATTTTTGAATTGTTACTCCTTGAAAAGACACTTAATGGCAGTGCAAGCCAGTTAACCCTTGCGATAAGTCTGAAGCTGCTGATTATTGTAACTTGCGTCTTACTAGGGTTTACTTTGAGCCCATACATTGTTGTCCATCGACGTAATAATATGTTGCCCAGATCTCTATTAATGGCATTGATAGGTAGTGGCAGCTCATTAAGAGTACTTTGGGAATATACCTGCAAATCGTCTGCGTATGGGCAGGAAGAAAGGAGTGATGGTATTAATGTATATCGAAAATAACAAAGGAGATAAAATGCCACCCTTCGGTACACTAGCGGATGTATTCAACCAGGTAGAGTAGTTATCATCCAGGCGAGTACGCTGCCGGCGACCAAACAGGTAACTACAAAACCAGTTAACTGCTGAAGAATATATGTTAAGAGAGTTTAATATGGCAAGGAGAACATCGAAATCAACAGTCTTTAAAGTCTAATAGACATAGCATAGTGAATTTCCATTCTCCATACCTGTCCTTTTATCATCTGTAATATCAACGAGAGCGGTAGTTATGCTGTAGCCGGAACGGAATCTGGATTTTAAAGGGTTAAGGAGGTTCTTTCTGCAAAGAAACGAATTAAACTGGTTGTGGATAAGCCGTTCAAGGACCTTGACAGAAAGGGTAAGATGGTCGATATCCGGAATAGGATACGGGGTAATTATTCTAAGTTAAAGGAAGAAGCATGGCCTCTTTCCATTTTAAGGGAAATAACCGCTAATAATGGATTCATGAAGTATACGGGTGATTATGGGTAAAATTTCATCAAGGATAAGGAAAACCATGTTGAGACTGATGGAATCAGAGCCAATAGTATTAGACGTAATAGCCCAAATACTTTTCTCAACAGCATAATCAGACACTTGACTAAAAACGAAAGGAGGATAGTCAGGGGTTGTAAGTGTTGAAAGAAAATTTAATGTATTATTTTTGT
This sequence comes from Arctia plantaginis, assembly GCA_902825455.1. NCBI lineage: Eukaryota > Metazoa > Arthropoda > Insecta > Lepidoptera > Erebidae > Arctia > Arctia plantaginis. The sequence continues at coordinate 11,073,077 of CADEBD010000314.1, read as the reverse complement.
TTGTCTTATTGTCAGACGAAGAAGAGAAGTGCTGGTTCAGTAATTTAATTTCTAACTGGTTACAAGACGCTGTTATTCAATCGTTAAAGACCTAAGAAATTTCCAGACTTTAGCTGGATCACCGTTTTGTACGGAGCTAGATTGCAGTGATTTCGCAAATGTATATATTTTTCTTTACTGTAATCCGAAGGTCTAGCTTTATATTTCGATTTTGCCGCTGTTTTGCAATTAATTAGTTTTTGTTTCATCTGTAAGCGAAGGTAAATGTCTCAGCTTAATAGGTCGAACCGGTGCATGTACGTCATAGAGTGCTACCAACTTATTGTTAAATATTACAATCATTTCATCAGTAGATGATGCTCATAGAAGAGGGACCTAGTCGATCTTCTCTGCATTTTTGCCAAGAAGATCACGATCTATACCACTAAAATTGTGCTGCATTAGAAATTTCGACTTCGCCCTACGAGGACGGATTTTGTGTGAAAGAAAAAGAAGGTCATCATCATCATCAACAGCCTTTAATAGTAAACTGCTGACATAAGCCTCTCCTTAGAAAGGAAGTTTTGGCCAACTATACCACGCTGGCCAGACGGGTTGGTATAGGGTTTGTGTCAAGTTTTCCTTCTCTCTGCAGTGCTGTTGTCCTGCATAGTTTTTTAAAAGAAGGTCATGATAAGAAAATTAGACTGCCACGCATTGTCCATATTTGGCAACGCGATCGAATGACAAAACAAGATCAAGAAGAGAAGGAGCACAGTTAATATTTTATTTGATTCCATAATTTTTTGTTCTTTTTATCTTCTGTATTCTATTTGCTACTCATATACATAGCACTTGAACTGCAAAATCTTGGCAGATTAACACTATGTCAAGTTTCGTACGCATGTTATTGCCTAAAAATTCCTTTGTATAAAAATAAATTCCATTTAGGTGCATAATCTGATTCATTTTAAAAGAACGCAAGATCAAGTACCTACTACAAAAATAAATACGAATAGTGTTGCTAATAATCGCTTACATTGGAAACTAGAACTTGATTAACAGATATAGCATTATCAAAAGAGAATATTAATCTGATGATGTCACTAGGATAGATTCTATTAATGTCAAAGACAACTTGAAGTCCTTTTTGCAATACCGAAGTAGCTTCTTATTTGAATTCTGAATAGAATAGCGATATTGCGATGTCAAATATTGTAGTTGAACGGGTCTTAATTTACCCATTTGCTTCCCTGAGCATCCAAACTGTGATCATCTGAGCTTTGGTTTCAACATAAACGAAAATTGTTGATTTAGATGTTAATAAAACATTAATTCAATTTGAAAGATCTATTCAATATTCATTTTATTATATCACTATAAGTGTTAGTTCGACTGGTCCCCCTATACCCATCAAAAGAGGGGTTAGACAGGGCGATCCTATTTCCCCAACAATTTTCATAGCGGTACTACAATACGTGATCGAGAAGCTTGCCTGGGATAGAGTCGGTTTAAACATAAACAATGAGTATATAAGTCACTTAAGATTCGCAGACGATATCGTCCTATTTTCTGAAAGTACAAGACAACTACAATCAATGATAAACGCCCTCCACACAGCTAGTCTACAGGTTGGTCTAGAAATAAATCGCAATAAAACAAATATCATGACAAATAACAGCAGGAACCCAATATACCTAGAAAATGAAAAGTTAGAATATGTCGACACTTATATTTACCTGGGGAAGCAGATATCATTCGATAAGCAAAGAAATTACCATGAAATAGAAAGAAGAATTGCAAACACATGGAAGAAATTTTGGAGTCTGAAAGAAGTTTTAAAAAGTGAAATGCCAATTAGAATTAAACAAAAAGTCATGGATACCTGTATTCTCCCATCACTAACTTACGGCAGTCAAACTTGGAAGTTCACTATAAAAGCTAAAAACAAAATTAGGTCATGCCAAAGCGGGATGGAAAGAAGCATATTAAACTTGAAAAAGATACAAAAAGTACCAAATAAAACTATTCGGAAAAAGACTAAGGTTGTTGATGCTCTATGTCACTGCAAAAAATTAAAGTGGCGCTGGGCCGGCCACATAACGCGGCTGACAGATAGCAGATGGACGAAGAGATTGACGTCTTGGGTCGGACCAGCAGGCTCTAGGAAGAGGGGCAGACCAGTTGCCCGGTGGACCGATGACATAACTCAAGTGGCCGGCGATCGTTGGATGGACACAGCAACCGACAGGGACGCTTGGAAATCTCTAGAGGAGGCCTTCACCTTCGATTAAGAGGGGTTCTTACTACTTAGCGCACAGATTACTGTATAAAATTAGATAAAATAATAGTAGTAGTAGTAGTAGTATTTAATAGTTTTAAGATTAATTGTAACTGTATTTTTAGTAAGAAATAAAAGGCTTTTTTATTTTTATTTATTTTATTTATTAAGTGTTAGTTCAACTTCCTTTTGACTTATGCAGACCGGTGTATTATTCGAAAATTCTACATTTTATTGTTCTATGTAACGTTAAAAATCATTTATATATGTAGGTATTTACGATTTCGAAATAAATTTGTTTATTTCTTTGTATGTTTGTGAAGTAAAATGTCACGCTTCAATTGAGTTTGTTGTTCAATTATTTTGAAGTTCTTAGTATTTTTGAAGGATGTTTTATTTTTTTAAAGAGCTTATTTGTCTACATTTAGTGTAAGTTCTAGATCTGAAATACCTTTGATTAAATTTACTATATGTAAGTTTAACACACAACAAGTTAAACAACAAGTTAATGCACAATATTTCATGTTAATTTAGAATTTGTCCAGCAACTTAAATATACATATTATATATACCGTTTTAATGAAAAATACCGACAAAATTATTTTAATTATAAGTTTTTAATCGCAAAATATTTTCTATGTGATGTGAAGATATAAGCGGCTGTACTGTAAGACCTTGCTTCTAATCAATTTTTATGATACTTAGGTCAATGGAAAGAACCTTGTAGGTTTTGATTTATTATCTTTTCATTGCTTTGATTTAGACGCTTTATATTTTACACACTTTCTTTATCTTTTTATTGCAAATGCTCGACGATGCGTTCAGAAAGTATGCATCTAGAACGTCCTCCTTTATGTAAAATCTCTGGCTTATTACAATAACATTCATTTTTTTCTCAATGTCAATGTCGCTTAATTTTAATAAAAATAACAAATATGTATCCTTATTTCAGTGTTTGACCCGCAAATACCAACATTAGATCTTTACTTACCAACAAAATAGGACGACCGTTTAAAAAAAATATATATGAAAGGGATTGGAATTTTCAATTTGGTCTATCGAAAATAGAAACAGTAATGAACAAACCCTATTCGGGGCGGTCAGAGCCGCCACCCACACCGGTGCACCATACAGCGCCATGGACCGGACAACCCCCGCATACAGCCGCCTCGTGGGAACACTGGCCCCGCCCAAATTGGGCAAAAGTCGCCCTAGGGCGGAGGCAGTGTCCACCAGCTTCGGACCAAGCTGTCGGAAGTGCTCGTCGAAGAGCCACCTACCATCTAGGACCAGACCCAGGTACTTCATCTGGGCCCGGACCGGTACGAGGACCGAGCCGACCTCGATTGAGGCGCCGGCGGGTGGATCACGACGGGGCCCATGAAATAATAGGGCCTCCGTCTTATCCAGGGCCACCCGCAAACCCAACGGCTCAATGCGCCCGACCACCAGGGAAACTCCTGGAAGTTAGCCCCCCGGGCCGTGACTAAAGTGTCATCTGCGTAGCAGAGTACACCCAGCCCGGGGGGGAGACGCCCTCGTAGGGCCCAGTCGTATCCAATGTTCCACAGGGGTGGTCCTAGGACAGACTCCTGCGGAACACCGCACGACATGGCCCTGCGTCTCAAGATGCCATCTCGGTCCTCGTACATGACGGTTCGCTCCTCAAGATAGTCTGCCACCAGCCGCCTCAGGTACTCCGGCACTCCGTGGTAGCGGAGCAACTTGACACAAACCCTATACCAACCCGTCTGACCAGCGTGGCATAGTAGGCCAAAATCTCCTTTCTAAGGAGAGGCCCATGTCCAGCAGTGAACTAATTAAGGCTGTTGATGATGATGATTGTTGATTAAAAAGAGAAAGTAAAATGATCTGTGGGTCTAGTGGATAGTGAACCTGACTGTTATGGCAGAGGTTGTGGGGTTAAGTTCCACCTAGGACAAATAACTCGACCGGAGTTATACCACGGCCTCTTAGAAACTCGGTATCAAGCAGTTTTTTTGTAGCTTTCACCGCGGGAGTGAGGTTACGTGTAGTAATAGAACTATCTATATTTATTTGCTATATACCTGTACTTCCGGAAATAATTTTATCACATATCTATTCTTTTTAAAAGCATATTCAAATTCATTTTATTAAATTTTCCTTAATTAGATTTATAAAATTTTAAACAGCCTTCCTTTATTTACCTACAATAGCTATAAAAACATTTCAGCTACCTAAAACAGCCTAGAAACATAAACTAATCAAGTTACGTTGTCCCTTTCCTGATTTTGAAGAAGTCTCTGATCCAGTAAAAAAACTGATAGCCTAATTCTAAGAACGCAATTCGATTCTACTACCCTTGCGAATACTTGCTGAATAATTAAGTCTCAGTATAAGATGTTTTAGACATAAGTCAATGTATATGTATGACCTTGTGGTATCTAAGTACAGGATTTTAGTAGCCTAAATATATGGAAATAAATACTCTTACCGTCACATACGACTTGAAACAACTTCTAAATATTCTGTAAAATAAATTTCGAATTGAAAAATAAAAAATAAAAAATTAAAATAAATTTGAATTGTAAAATATTTGACAAGAAACTATTTCTTGTCAAATATTTCACAATAAATTATTAAGACCTGTTTCAGGTATGGTATTAATTATCTTGAGGTTAAAACCGTCTACTAGTGCTTGCGATCCTGAGTTCTTAAAAATTAGGTTGCTAAAAATCTATCTCAACTGTTGGATGTATTTTAAATGTCCATTGTTATAGTGATAACCATATTTTTGTGGTTTAGGTAGATAGATTATAGGCTAATATATTTGCAGATAAAATTGTGTACAATCTGACTTGACAAGCGCTTGTTTAGAAAATATGATTGTTTAATAATATCATTAAAAGAAATCATTGTTAAATGTATAAATTGCAATTGGCGTTTGTCTTCCGTCTCACATTTTGCAAGAAAATACTAATTTATTACAAATGTTCTGTCAACACCTTAGTCATTAACTATACCATCCACACATAATGAGCTTGGCTTTGGTATAACTTTAAGAATAAAAGTTAACATTTTTAAAAGTTAATTGAATTCTCTTCCTATGTGTCAAAGCTTGGAAAACGTGAAGAAATCTCGTCTAGTTATTCCTATCGTATCGTCCCCGGCCCTATACTAAAATCTAGCGACATTTTATTAAGATCATGGGTACTTTTTTTAGTAATGGGGATGTTTAAGTAACACTTACACATATATTAGCTGTAAGTAACAGATTGCTGATGAGTAAAGAGTCCGTGAGCAAGTCCCGAAGCAAATGCTTCAGTAACTTAAAGGCGTTTAGGGTGTGAATATACCCAAAGTTAAAGTGACATCTACATAAAACTAAATCCTAAAGCTAATCCATCGACATAAATAATCAATTATTGCTACTCAGCAATATTTAATTGCATTTCAGAACTTGTAAAACTAATAATCAACCATTCCTCATTGTTATCAAATGCTTCCGCAACACCTTGATAAAAAAACGTAAAAAAAATAATACGTTAATAGTACTTACTAGTAACTTTTTTTCACAATTTCATTCATTTAGTTTCAAATAAGTCATTACGTACAGTTTTATTTTTTTTCTTTAATTTACATCCTCGAAAAGTTGTAAAAGAAGACCTAGTTCAAGTTAGAAACTTCGTTACAACACTTAAGTTATAAATAAAAAGGGTAGAGCTTAAAAAAGTAAACACATTAAACTTAGTTATTATAATAACTCTGTTGAACTAAATTTTTATTACAATTAAATTAATTTCAAGTAATTTTCGGTCTCAAAGTCAGTAACGATTTACTTAAAAATATAATAATTGTTCGTTAAAACTATAAGCTATTTGTATGCAAAAAAGTGGAGTGGTGTAGTTATCGATATATGGTAACGCGATCCAATACGCTTCATCGTAGATAAGCTTTCTTGGACGGTGTTAAACACATATACACATGTATGCGGTAAACCTAATATATAGTTTTACAGAAATGATATGTAGATTCGGCATTTTATTCGTGATACTAGTCGTTACAAATAAAAGTCTGCATTTACTTCCTACAAACATTATAGGCAAGAATGTTTATGCCTATTATCTAAGCTCAGTACATACAGGTTAGATTGACCTTTGTGATATGTTCTACAATATTAAAGTTATGGATTTTTATCTTTTCAGGAAAATACCAATATACAACTGACGCTTTACATATTATCACAACTGACACTTCTTCTTTTGTCTCTTATATTCATTTTCTGTAAAAGCCGTACCTACACATAACTACAGAGCGCTCTGTGCTAAGGAAATATAATATTACGTTTCATTGTTATTGTTGTGCATGAACATTGCAGCAAGGATCTCTCTTTCTTATAAACTTGTAATTTACCTGTTTTAAGCCATCTAAAACTTACGTTATTAATAAAAGGCTTTGTTATATCTGAAAAGTTGACACAACACTGGTAAGAAGATTTTAAAGTGAAAATTCTTGTGGCTCTACTATTGCAAAAAGAACCTAATTTAAAAATGTTTTATTACCAAAATTATTGATAATTTTGCCGTTAATTAACCGTAGTACTCAACTTCGTTTGCTCTTTTATTTGACAAAACAGAAGCCTAGTAATCCTTTTAAAAATAGTAATAAAAATATAACTATTCAAAGGATTCAATACTTTATGAGATGTAGTTCTATATAAAATGATGATAGCCGAATTATGGTTATTATTATTTATTTTATATCAAGGTACTAAACCTGCTCTAATACTAAACATATAAAGAGAAATGCAATCGATAACAATTGTTTTACGACCGTCAATTCCAAGGCTGTATTTTACGTTAAATGTTTGTAATTGGAACAAGGAAAACATATAAAATACAAACAGCACTGATAAAGAGAATTCCTGCGTTAAGAGTTGAAGTTAATTTAACAACCCTAGTAAGAATCACTCACGCAATCCTATTAATAAATTAACTTTCGAGTAGATTGAGCCTTATGAGCCAGTGTTTACTTGATTTTTTAAGTATCTGGTTTTACTTTTTATAATTTTATTATTTAGATCCTTTTGATGTAATAAAATAAGGATAATGAGACCCGAATCTATAGTTTCCATTAGAATCCAGTACAGAATACTGTGACTTGTAATTGAGAAAAGAGGGCAAGGGGGAAGATTCATCAACCTTTTGTTTTTTCCTTAACTCTTATTTTAAATTATTTAATGCTTTGAACTGCATACTCATACAAAGTAAACTTCTATTTATCTACTGCTATTAGATAAAGTTTGGAACAAGTCCAACCCAACTTGCAATGTTTTGTGTGATTTGCAGCGCTATTTCTAATTGCTTATAAAATATAAACTGGATATACCTCGCCTAGGTCCATTTTAAAGTAACAGGTGTTTTAGAACACCGGCAGATAAGTTGTCAGTGTGTGATTTTTATCAAATAGGATCATCTACAAAATAATAATAGAGTGAGAGAAGAGTTCCAAATATAAATTTTAGGTGACATCTAAGTCGCCTCTAGGTAATTTCTTCGTAGTCCTAGTCACCTAGTCATTATGGAAACAAAGAGTGGAGTCATAAAAGTGCACTACGTCAATAAAAAACAAACAAAGCACACAAAATATAAATCCTGGCCTAGCTTTCAATACCACTATATATAAGATACCGTAGTATCATATTTTTTTTTGATTTCTTTTATTTTTCTAAACCAATATCGCCTCAATTGTCAGTCTTAATTACATCAAATGTAATAATGTCTCTCTGTCTACTACAGAAAATAAAAGGATCATCAAATAATAAATTACAATCAAGAATCAAAGTCTTACGGCGCATTCTTAAGTCAGCTTTCCTCAAAATCTTGAATGTCCAATGTGAAACCGGATTGTGGATTGGATAGGTTTTTACAAGACTAACCTCGAAGTAAAAGCGTAGGTATTTTTTTCACTTTGATCATCAATCAATAAATGTTGATTATGTTGAATAAAAATTATTTTAGAATAAAATTTTGAAAGCATATTTGAGTATAAATAATACAATTCTATTATCCCTTGATTGTTTTATTTGTACTTAGAGAAGTTTGTGACCGTGACTGAAAATCACAACGCAAAAACTCTTTTCTTAACGTCTTTTTTTATTCGAAGTTGATTATCATCTAAGACCTGGGTAATAAGGACAAAATAATTGTTGTTTATTATTTTCAATATTCCTGACAATAGACATATATTTATACTTCAGTGATCAAACTAAGTAGGTATAATACAAATGTAAGATATGAGTAGAAAACAAAACATATAAATGTATTATTTAATACTGATAAAATCATATTATCTTCACAACAACAATCTTTATTACGGAATGGATTGATATGGTTTTACAGGAGTTGAGGTAAGGATTCGCAATTTTAAATGGCATTTTTTTTTATTCAAACGTTGAAATTACAGCCATTCTAACATTTTTTAGTACTCTTTCGTTTATGATGGATTTCTTAAATCATAAAAATACATTATCATACTAAAATTACAACGTATATTTTAACCAGAATATCCCTCTACGCTTAGATCACTTAAATATTCTATTATTCATACTAAACGTATACTCAGTGTTCAGCGTCGTTCAGTTATTTGCAGATTAAGGGAACAATAAAAACATACCTAGGAAAATACGTACACACTGTTATATCCCTATCTTTAATGCTACAGAATGGGAATGCAATACAATATTGCTGACTTGCAATAATAGCAGAATCTTGTAAATTTAACATTGCAGATCAGCAATAAATCTACTGTAAATACAAATCAATGTCCTAAATTAGTTCAGTTATTATTCTCTAATACTGATATAGTTGTGGTCTCTAACCACTCCCCAACCTTAGTTGGTTTTCTGCAAAGAGCTCTAGAGCAATATTATACTTCGGGTCTATGCTGCCCTTCGCTGGGGCCAATTTAACGCGTATAATCCGTGCTAAGTGGTGTAGTATAAATATGTATTGTGTCTGTGTTAAGCTACCAAAAGTTGTGTTGAGATTTATAATAAATTATTGTGATAGTCAGTGGTGTTTTTTTTATAAGTGGTAGACTGTCCAATCTAACAGTACTTTGACAACCTTGATTTGTTAACCTTTTTGATGATATTACCTGCATTGCGAAACTGTGTCAGAACTAAAAATTAAAGAAGGTGACCGTCTTTGACTTTAAGTGCCACATTTTATCGGTTAGTACACGCAACTGCACAGTATCACCACATATATAAATATTGTAATATATATATAAAAAAAAATAGTATATCTAAATCCAAATATTTTCAATATTGTTAACATATTTCGTAATTTAACAAAAATTCTGAACATATAATGCTAAGTGGCGGCAGGTAACAGGAACAATTTGTGATCCCAGTTTCAATTTAAAATTAAAAGGACAAATACATATAACTATCATCAGACCTGCCACCCTGTATGGTTCTGAAAGTTCGCCCATTAAGAAAACGGATAAGAAACGCCTGAACGTAGCCAAAATGCGAATGCTAAGGTGGATGTGTGGTGTGATTAGGATGGACAAGGTCAGGAATGAGTATATACGAGGGAGTCTAAAAGTAACGTCACTGTATGGTTCTGAAAGTTCACCCATTAAGAAAACGGATAAGAAAGCCTGAACGTAGCCAAAATGCGAATGCTAAGGTGGATGTGTGAAGTGATTAGGATGGACAAGGTCAGGAATGAGTATATACGAGGGAGTCTAAAAGTAGCGTCACTGGATGAATAGTTAAGAAGTAATAGTCTATCTTGGTATGGACATGTCATGTGGAGGGATGAGGAAAATATAGCGAGGAAAGTGTTAGGTGTGGAAGTTAAAGGAAACAAGAGAAGAGGAAGACAAAAGAAATGGTGGATGGACTGTAAGAGAGAAGATATGGCTAGGAAGGGCGTAAACAATGAAAAACGAATGATGGAGTAAATGGAAGAAAAATACATACTGCACCGACACCAAATAAAATTGAGATACGGGTAGGCAAATGATGATGACCGAAAATGCTGAATAGAAGCAAAGCAGAAAACACAATAATATGTGCTAACACAATTGGTAGAAACATAAATCGTTTATTATGGTTAAGCACACACACCTGACTACTGACTAAAAGAATAATTTAATTTTGTTATATTAATTTAATTAAAAAAAATAAAGTTAAAGGGGTTCCGATTAAATGTATTTATCAAACGTGCCCTTAACAATGATCGACACCATCTCAAACTTTATTACGCACCATCTAATTACAAAACTTATTTAATTACAAAATTAATTTTACACCTCTCACAAGCAAGAATATGTTGAAAATTTTGAAGACCGCGATATTCTCTATCTTTGGCTAAATTATCTTGTAAATATAGAAAATACACACAAACACACTGTGGTTGTCAAGTAATTTCCTTTTAATTATGTACTCAGGGAATGTATAAACTTTTCTTTTGAGAGTTTAGTTTGGTTTTTATCACAATATATATATATTATATACATATATTTTATGTTCTTATCTAATAAGAAGAGCTAGCCTTTAGGAGTTGGGCAACTAGATTTTAATCTGTAGCTTTTCTGCAAGGATTTAGATATTTTGTAAAACTTACCTGGTGTCCATTGTGAAAAGCGGCGAGACTGCTAAGTTGAGGAGGATGATGGCTATTGATATGGCAGTTTCCTTTGTTCTTGGTATAATAAAACCTTCTTAGTTCACTGTGCTAATACACACAATACACAAGGAGTGCACAGCTCGACGCCGCTTTACAGCTTGTTTGCAGAACGATTAGCACACTTATCCCCACTGCCAAAGTTGACATTGCGCACTTCTGATTTTTTAACCTTCACGTAAAAATTACTTTTGACAACTATACTTAATAATTTCCTATCGCAACACATTAACTGCCATATTTGTTTTCACAAACACAATAGAATCATCTCTATTTTCAGGTCCACATCAGTTCAAATATTTTTCAGAGGCAAAGGATTTCATTAACACTATAGTAACAACTATTAGATGAGTTATAGCTTATAACAAATTACTTAACATTAGAAGAAGAAAAGCGATATTCATACGATAAAACATTAATTTACGTTTGGTTCTATATTTTATGTTTAAACTTATGTTAAGTCAATAAAGCTATTGTATTGTTTTTTGTTAACAGTTACAGTAGATATGCGCGAGCGAAAGTTTCAGGAGCTCGCCGCGGAAGCGGCAGGCCGCGTCGCGTTGTCAGAACCGAATGGGGCTCAGTACTGTAGGCGTCCGGTCCGACGCATTTTACAGCGTACAAATGTATTAACCCCCGAGCGGCAAGCCTCGTGAAAATGTTATTTGTTAACTTAGCCGTGTTGACTTATAAATTAGCTAGTGTACACGGAGATAGCATCAACAGTGATTATAAGCATCAGGTTGTTGTCCTAGTTAATGCAACTTGCAACATGTGAGACATGTATGATTTATAAAACCAGATAGCCGAGCTATTGGAAGTTAATATTTGTACCATGAGCAATGAATATACAATTTTAATTTTTTTAAAGACTTCTAATGTATGTATGTATGGTTTTCCTTTTAAAAATGTGTCCCTCTATCTAACACGTCTCAAAACCGAACCAACTATAGCATAGTGATATACTGTGTTTTAGTGCGCTGCCATTATCCACCATTAAGGCAGATGCAGCAAAAATTTCATCCTATGTAACTGCAGATTTAGGGTGGTATAATTAGCACAAAAAAAGATGTTATAATTACGGTGTTTAAGGAAATGGTCTTCATTAGTTCAGACATCGCCGTATATTTAAAAGTTAAAAATAGAAAAAAAATGCTTTGATCTACAGTACACTACACAACACTAGACATTTAACTTTTACTCTTTTAAAAACATAGAACTTGATTTCATTTTTAATTGACAAAAAAAATCTAAACTAACAAAATAAATAGGTTTTTTTGTGTTTTGTAAAGCATCGAAGGAGTTTCTGTTGTGTTTATAGAAACTTTTTATTAATCAAGGCAATTTTAAGGTCTTAAATTTACAATAACATTTTGGCACAAAATTGGCTTCATGTGCATCAAAACTAACTATTTATACTTAAAATTTATCTCATAGGTCTTTTGCCTAGTGGAAAATTAAATCCATTATATTTGCAATGGATTTAATTTTCAATGGTAGCGTAATTTGCAAAAGATTGAATAAGTGGACAAACGCGCGTTTGTCCACTTATTCAATCCACTTATCCAAGAAATGTACAATAATTTCGATACAACTCAAACTAAAATAGAACAATTGACGAAAATTCCAGATGACAAGATCACTAAGTACCCTCTCGCTCCGAGAGAGGTTCGAGATTCTGCGGGCCATGACGACGCGTCGGCTGCGGGCACAAGGTCTTTTTGCACTGGGTTTAACCTAAAATTACCTACCGTACACTTACCTACCTTCACTGGACACTATCAGGATTGGTTAGAATATCTTGACGCATTCAAGTCACTCAAACACACCAACACATTAATACCTGAAATTAATCATTTACAGTATTTGCGTTCTTTTTTTGGGACTTATTATGCCATCGCTTTAACAATGAAAGGATCTTAGAAAAAAACATAATTCAAGCGCTGTTTGAAATATTAATATTTATTCCTAAATTGAACCTGCATTCAAGTAATCGTCTCAAGCATTAAGTAATAACATTGACACGGTAGATAGAAACTAGCGGTGTCTTCAAATACTACAGTTACATACAGAACACTTGGTCCCATTAATTATCTACATGGTTTCAAACAAGCTGTACTCGGCCACAAGAGCTGACTGGGGAATACAGCGCAATTCAATAAAGGATAAGTCCTTTAATAAATTGAGCTGTATGTGGATAAGCCCACACTCGAAGACTTATTCTTAAGGGCTCGAGCAGATATATTGGAAACCATACAAGTAGCACACCAGAAACCATCACGACACAGCGACAATACACACGCACGCCCAAAAACTTTTATCACAAAACATACCACACAAATTAAAAAACACAATTTAGGCTAGTTAACAAGTTCAATAACGTGTTAGTTCTTGATAAAGCTTCTGAACATATGAGCGACGGGTCATTCGATTGGAAATGACGTATAGAAAAATGTATCGAAAGTATGTTTGCATATAAAATATTGCATTGTTATTAACATATTAAGATGAAAAAAAGATAGCATTTAGCTTTTTGTTAATACTAAGCATGCCTTTTAAGTTCTGTCGTTTCCATATTTCCCGGCAAGTTCGAATTTTGAACTGTTTTAAATTTTGAATCTCAAAACAGTTGAAAGTATTAGGATTAATGCTATTGTTTAATTACAGCGTCGATTGGAATCTGTCAGGTTCCGTACGAAAATGAATCTTTCTAAGGAAAATGTTCGTGCAATAATTTTCTACAACTTTAGAAGAAGCCTGACACGGGTTCAGTGTTTTGAAGAGCTAACATCTGTGTTCAGTGATGAAATCCTATGTCTGCGGACTGTCGAACACCAGCGTGGACATACTAGTGTTAGTGACAAATCTCGCGAAGGACGCCCAAAATCCGCCTTCACTGAAGATAACATAATTGCTGTGAGACAACTAATTCTCGAAGATCGTCATGTGTCGTATCGAAAGATAGAGGCTCTATAAGGCATCTCAAGGACAACCGAGGAGAGTCAAATCACGTCTACGACATCATCAGTGGTGACGAATCTTGGATCTATGCCTAAGATCCTGATTCCAAACAACAATGACCAACTTTCAAAACTTTCAAGACGAGCCAAAGCCGACTAAAGTTGTTCGTTCTCGAAGCACTTCAAAGAAGATGGTGGCCACGTTCGTTGGAAAAACCTGCCATGTTGCGACTATTGCACTTGAAGATCGTAGAACGGTTAACGCAGACTAGTATACCACAGTTTGTTTACCACAAGTCATCGCCGAACTTCGAAAATCTAACTCAAAGCGACGAATCATCCTGCACCACGACAACGCAAGCTCACACAGCGCTCGTCAAACGATTGAGTATTTGAAGCAAGAAAAAGTAGAAATTCTTGACCATTCTCCATACAGTCCTGACCTAAGCCCTAACAATTTCTTTACATTTCCTAAAATTAAGAAAAGTCTTCGTGGTCAAAGGTTCCAGTCCGGTGAAGAAGCAGTCGACGCTTTCAAGTCAGCCGTTTTGAACACCCCCACTTTAGAGTGGAATAAATGTCATAACAACTGGATTGAGGGAATGGAAAAGTGTATTAAGCTACGTGATGAATACTTTGAAAAACAATAAAAAGTGCTATAAGGTTCTAGTTGTGTTTTTTCTTCAAACGATAAAACTTAAAAGGCATGCCTCGTAATGCCAAGAAAAAAGTTTCGAATCCCAGAACTCTATCTCTATTATTTATAATTTTAATTAAACGCCGAAATAGGGCTCTGCCCAGCCGTAGCGACATAGGTGCACTACTGCTAAAAACAGTGTACAGCATAAAAAAATATTTTTAGGAACAAATATTAATATGAAAATTTAAATAAATTATAGCGTTATATAGACATTTGAAAGAATAAATACCCGTTAGAAAAAAATCTTTAAGTCAATTTTAAAAAAAGTTATGCTATTGTTGATGTTTTTTGTTAGATACATATATATATACTTAACAAGGTCACGCAATAAAAGTAAATTAAAGTTGATTATTTTGATCCAATGTTTTTTTTAAAGGTAACAAAAAATGAAGTTATAGTTATATAGTAGTAGTCAACCTGTTCAGACAGATACAGATATTTCTATCGTAAAAACACTTAATTCTATTGATTTATAGTATATTATTTTGAGACGATATGTTTACAATATGCCCGACACAATTCACCCTTACACCTTTCACCTTTCACTTATGTACCGATTTTATTTTATTTTATTTTTTTATATTTTAGGAAAACTTACAGCTAGAATTACAATTGATATAAGACTAATAGGTGAAGGCCGATTAAAAGTTTTCACTGCTAGAACAATGAAGACAACTCTGAACATGGTAGGATGATAGGACAGTAGACATAGGTATTATTATAAATGTGATTTGTTTGTTATGCTTGGTCGAAGAAAACGTTGCCCAGTTGTTTTTTAAATTTAGTGACACTAGAAGAAAAAATGTCGATATCAACACTCCGGCATGCTGCATTAAACATGCGACTCGCTCTGATCATGTATGAGTTTTGCCTGTACTTAGAATCTACAATGGGAACATGCAACAAGTTAAATCGTCGAAGATGCGCTGTCGGGACGTTTAAAGCAATTTTGCTCACAAGTTCAGAGGAGTCAACCGCTCCTCTCATGATGCCAAATAGAAACGACAGATCCGCTATTTTTCTTCTTTCAATGAGTGGAAGAATATGAAATTTTTTACACCGGGTCACGTAATCAGGTAAATAGCAACTACAACGATACTGTATATATCCTAAAAACCTTCTCTGAATGCGCTCTAATTAAAGAAGATAATAATGACTGCTTATGATTTTATGGTATGATTGATTCATTCGAATAGTTGTACCGATGTATAAGAATGAAGAAAAATATGCATAATGGACTTTTGGAACTCTTAGTAACCTGAATGAAAGTGTCACCTGTATTTATTCAAGTACATTTTTGTACGAGCCAATTCATCTGTATTTGAATGTTTGGGAACTTTTTTTATCGCTTTATCCGTGATGACCTTAATTCAGAACAGAAATGGAATCGTTTTAAATAGTATTGGAATGGAAGTTCGGCTCCAAATCCGCCTCCGTAATATTTTAGAGGAGTTGCAACGCGCGAGAAGCTTGCCAGTCCTGAAAAACCGGACAAGTGCGAGTCGGGCTCGCCTACTGAGGGTTCCGTTTAAATTTGTAGGTACATATTATCATAAATCTAAAATTATACATCATAAAAAAATTTGAAAATATGTTTAAGGTATTGCCAATGAAGACCTTTCACACAATACCGCACACGATACGGTTAACTCAATTTAAAATTAGGACCGCCGTGCCTTGCATTAAGACCCTGTTTTTTATGGTTTAATTACAAATGTATAGTTTTCAGTTTTTTTTCCAATATTTGTAGTAAAGAGTAGCACCATCATCAAGAAAAAGTGCTTGCCAAATTTCATAGTTTTAGGTCAACGGAAAATACCCTATGAATTTTGTATCGCTTGAGAGTGTTTAAATATTAGGTCCTTACATATGAAATAAGTGTTTTATATGGGTTAATTAATCAAAGTATGCACCGTTGTTATCTACGCTCTTTTGCCATCTCATAGGTAGTTCATTGCTCCCTTTACTAAAAAAACCATGGGCGCGAGAATCAATAAACTCTTTGAAGGCGGTTTGGACTGCCGCATCGGAGTTGAATTTTTTTCTTTGTAAGAAGTTGTCCAAATTGTCCAAAATTATAATCTGTTGGAGCAAGGTCCGGGGATTACAGATTTGTGGCAGACATTCCAATTGTAGCTCATCTAACTTAGTGGTTGTTTGTTGTGTAGTGTGTGGTCTTGCGTTGTCGTAAAGCAGCAGTGGCCTAGAGCGATTGACCAATCTCGGTTGTTTAGCAGCTAGTAGTTCCTTCATGGTTTGCAGTTGCTGACAATAGATATCTGCCGTAATCATTTGACCAGATTTTAGAAAGCTGTAGTGAAGGACACTGGCGCTAGTTCACCAAACACTCACAAATAACTTTTTCTGAGTTAATTTTCGTTTATTGCAGGATTTGGGTTCGTCTCCAGGGTTCAGCCATTACGACGAGCGCTTCCGATTATTGTACAGTATCTACTTTTCATCACAAGTAATTATTCGATTTAAAATCCCTTCATTATTGTGTCGGTTGAGCAAAGTAACACAGCAGTCGACGCGTGTTTGCAAGTTCGATTCACTCAATTCATGAGTTACCCATCGTTCAAGTTTTTTTACTTTCCCGATTTGCTTCAAGTAGATTAATACAGTTTTATCACTCACCCCGGAGCCTACAGCTATCTCTGAAGTGCTTTGTGATGGATCCGCTTTCTCAATAGCCTTTAATTCTTCATTTTCCACTTTGGTCTCCGGGCCGTCCACGGGGTTGGTTCTGAAGGTCGAAAATTCCAGAACGAAAACGTTGAAACCAAAAACGTGCCGTACTTTCTTTTGCGACACCAGCGCCGTACACATAATTAATCCTTATAGCGGTTTCTGCAGCACTTTTTTATGTTTACCATTGTGCGGTAATAAGCGACGCCAAAGAAAAAAATAATGAGGAAAAAACAAATGAGTGACTGTTTTCAAAACTCAAATGTACCAGCTACATGGATTTATAAATTTGAATTTGGAATTCTTAACCATAAAGGAGATATTTTAGATCAAAGTGGCCAGTACGACAAAACGCTAATTTCATATGTAATGACCTAATATACGTTTTTTCGTCATCTTTTATCTTTAAATACGTATGTTTATAACAAAAAGAAAAGCATTAACTTAGAAGTTTGACTTTATACAGCTTCAAGAGACTGTAGACCTGAGTATATCCCTTTAATTTCAATACCTCCAAGCGTTCCCAAGATAAAGGGTTGTGACGGAAGGACGGACAACAAAGTGAACCTATAAGGGCGCCGTTTTTTTCTTTTTGAGGTACAGTGCCCAAAAAAAAAGGTCGGATTTATTTTTGTGACATGGGAATGCAGGCAGCTGGTAGGAGTGGAACTGGACGCTAAAATGTCATGAAACTTTTTAACTTAGCCTCTATAATATAGCTCGACAAGTAATCGTGATTGAGCAGTCGAAAAATTGTGTACTGGTCCGGGGCGGGCCCACTTTAAGTTTGTAAATTTAATGAGCCAGAAAAAATGTATATTCATAGTTTAGTTGCAACATGTTTGTTTGTTAGTTTGTTTAAAAAATCAACGTGGGCCCACTGGAGAGCATACTTTTCAAATCCGTTTACGCCACCATAAAAATTTATATTAAATGCATACAAATCTACTACAATCTATTTGATATTTAGTTTAGTAGTCCATACCAATTTACGACCACTTTTAAATTTCCTTCCGGAACATTAGAGAAGCGCCTGGTAAAAAGATTATGGCAGTGTTCTTTTTTGGAACCGTTGTTATTACGAAGACTAAAATAAATGTTTGATGAATTTGGGTAAAATGAAACACAAAATAAAGTTTCAATAAGTAAAGTTTTTGTACTACACAATAGGTGAAAATATTTTTTAAATGTCCAATTATTTTGTAATGACCAAACGTAGGTACTTTAAGAATTTATTCAGATTATCAAGTTTTAGCTCGATTTATGTATGCTTATTCCATATATGTAAACTCTCTACAAGACTACATTTTTTTTGTGGAAGACGGAGCAAACGAACATACGAGTCACCTGATGGAGAGTGACTACCGCCGCGACTACAAACGCTTTGCCGGCCTTTTAGGAAAGAGTACGCTCTTTTCTTTAAAATAATTTAAAATAATATCCTTTACCTTTTTTTTTAATCACGCAAATCTTATATTCGCAAAATTCTGACGGCACCAATTTTTTATATAAATATTAATTATATAAATTTGTTTTTTATATAATAAGAAATTTCTTTAAAAACTTTAAAGAACTTTTTCTTTAAAGTTTTTAAAGAAATAAATTAGTGTTTTTCAATAGCTAGTTACTGCCCCCAACTCCGCCCGCGTGTATTGGTCGAAAAGTTTGTTACTAACTGATAATGTAGCTTTCCGTCGGTGAAAGAAACTTTAAAATCGGGATCACACCTCCTTTGATTTTTGTTGTACTAACCGCCTCCATTTAGGTCTATTCCAAGACAAATTCTCTCAGTAAGTGGGGTCTGTATTGCATTTCTTCAGGTGTCTTTTCAGAACATCTTTATATATGAGGAACTGTCCACCTTGTTCCGCTTGCTTTCCTTGAGTTCAGAATCGTCAGGCATCTTTACAACGTGTCCAGACCACCGTAGCTGACGACGCTCTAAATAAGCCCGTGCCGTAAACATCGGTTGTCACTTATTTATGAAAGACCATCGAATGAGTCAGCTGACCAGCGCCAACATCGGTTGACTCTTATTCGTGAACGACTATCAATCAAGTCAGCTGAGCAGCTCGAACGATGTTTGTCTTTAGCCAGACACCAATCCGCTCAAGTACTACTTAGTAAAACAGCAGACGAGAGAGCGATTCGTCTCACTGATATGCATGCCCACGATAACAGAAGATTGGCAAATTCTGAACGGTTTAAATCAGCGATAAATGTGTTTGCTGATACATGCATGATGCTGCTGATGCTGATAATGCAAAATTTACAAAAAAATCTTTAGAAGGATAGCTCTTTCTGATTTAGAACCCTCCAAACTGTCAAGTAAACCCCACGATGAGCAAACTTTAGCAGAAATGCATTGATTGAGAAATCTCATTTCTGCTGAAAGGTAGTCCTTTTTTGAAGTAGGTTAAAAAACAAACAAAAAATTTTTGTGTAAAGTAGATGTACTTTGTTCATATATAATATGGGTTAGCCAACTAAAAGCACTGCTTCACTGAGACAGGTTTCGGAGTAAACGAAAATATCATCGATATATATAATTTTTTTTTTTTCAAAAACCACTAAATCGATTTCAATAAAATTTAAATGGAATCACCTGGAAGGAGTACCCTTTGAAAAAAAACTGTCCAAATCGGTTCAGGCGTCTTTGAGTAATCGGTGAACATATTCCTATAGATTCCGACAAATTGAGAACCTCCTCTTTTTTTGAAGTTGGTTAAGAAATCGACTACAACGGTATAAAGATTTTTTGGGTATTGTAAGAAAGATTGAACTTTAAATGTAAAGTTTTTGTTTCCGCACTTATCACTCTGCTCCATCAAGTTAATTACCAAGTGAACAATTGTATAACTTAGTCGCGGTGATGTAATTTATAAAGTTTTAGAAAATCAATTGGAAGATGAGAAAGCCACAAAACTGTTGTTCGTTAAATATAATTCGAATGAAATTGAAATAATATAGTACATTAAGGTCGTTGACGACTGTGCATGCTCCGACTTGAAACATGTTACTGCTGGTGTCGTGCAAGCCTGTGTGCTATGCTGCTTTTACTCCGGCTCACCGCCTTCAGCTCTATATGACGCAAGTCTGGCTGCATATAGAGTACTGTTCTCATCTTTATGCATGGGCACTGGGCACCTCAGGACCAGCTTCTCCCTCTGGACCGAATCTAAAGTAGAGCGACTCGACTCGTCGATAGCTCAAACATCTCCGATCGGCTCCATCACTTGGCGTTACGTAGAGATGTAGCTTCACTCTGCATTCTCTATCACATATATCCTGGAGAGTGCTCTTTTTGCCTCGGATCGCCAATCTGTGGAACGGGTTATCGTCTGCGGTATTTCCGGACCGATACGACCTTTATACCTTCAAGAAAAGAATGTACTCCTTCCTAAAAGGCCGGCAACGCGTTTGTGACTTTGTGACTTCATGGGCGACGGTAGTCACTTTCCATCATTTGACCCGTCTGCTCATTTACGCCCTCTTCTGTAAAAAAAGCTATGAAACGATTTCGAACAAAAACTAATCGGTAACTGGAAAAACCAAAGTCTGCACAAGCGTCGTCTTTGTTTTCATTTATTATATTTTAAACCAATAAATTTTACAATTCATGCATAAACAGTAACACAATATACTAAACTAATGTCTAATTATAAAACAAACATATATAAATATGTATAAATCTAACTTAATTATCAATATACCGCGTTGGTAAGCTCTAAAATACTTAGACTGAAGATGTATGTAACGTTACTAGTGTTACCCAGAGGCATTTTTTATTCAAAATATTTTTTTATTAAGCTCTCGGGGATCTATAACAGTAACTTATCTATAACAGTAACAAAATGATGAACCTAACAATTCGAGAACGAACGAAAAATTTAACTGTCTTGGAACCGGCAACGATTATACCGTAGCAAATTGGAGAAGTTAGACGTAAGATAAATGCTTTCCTTCTTTTAGAGATTAGGTTTAAAGCCAGAAGAATATATAATAATTTCAGGATTGTGAGCTCTGAATATTGTATCTCAATATTGTTCGACGCATTTTAATGTGTTGAGTTCAAGTCCCAAAAATAACCTTACTGGTCGATGGAACTTACTAGTGACATCGCAGTTTATCTGGAATTTAGTACCACAACTATTATTGAGGAAAATGGCTAGCAGCAGATGGATGTGGACTGCCTATGACCGAGATAATTGGTGCTTCTTGGGTAAAGCCTTTCAGCAGTGCATGTGCAGTGATGATGATAAAATATTATTTATCTTCTTTAGACAATTATTCGTAGACGCAGTTATAGATATATAGAAAGCCAGCACACGAAAATATGGTTATGACACACTGCACAATATACAACATGTAAGGTAATTGTCACTTAAGATGACCCCTATTTTTGTCTGTGCGGAAATATAATATAATATAACATATTCTACCACATACACACAACGCCATCTAGTCCCAAACTAAGCACAGCTTGTACTATGGGAACTAGACAACTGATATAAATACATATATACTTTTTTTTTTGTAAATGCATACATATTATACACAAAAACACCCAGACCAAATCAAACATCAAATGTTCACGCATACAAATGTTTGACTTGAGCGGGAATCGAACCCGCGACCTTTGGAATAGCAGTCCGTTACACAAACCACTACGCCATCCAGTCGTCAACCCCTCGTGACTTAAGATGACCCAAATATTATTTAACTAACTTTCAAACCTGCTACAGATTTGTAATTATATGCGACACATAAAAATAGGGTTATAAGATGTTGCTCACCACATAGTGCTATTTGAGAAGCATCTTCTATTACCCCATTTGTTACGTCGGCGTCGTGCACATGATCTTGTTTACTGCTACAGCAACTGCATAATATCATTTCCATTTTACCCCACCAATAAATTGACCAAGAGTATTACACAACAATTTCGAAAGATGTTCTTTGTTTATTTAATTATATTAAAGAGATGACGATGAAGGATTTAGGTACTGCTAAAATACTTGTATTATATTATAACTTCAATAGTGTCAAAGTGACTACCATTATTATATACATATATCAGTCCATCTTTCAACAGTGCCTAAGTATTAGAAAATCTAGAGATTATAAAATGTGTGAGTTAAGCTTTGTTTTATCCCCGTTTCATACTTACTAAAGTATCTGTCAACAAAAACATCGAATAATTATTAACATGGGAGACAAAAGACGACAGTAATTTCAAACTCGATGTTATCTTATTACATTTGCTTCTCTGAAAAAAGAACAGCATCCTATGGGAAAGGCAATAAAGGGTATCTCAGTAAGCTCAAAGATTATTCGCATTTTATTCAATTGGAGAATACAAAGATTACATGAATAAAATATTCATTATTACATACATATTAAAAATATTTATTTGTGTATTCGTTTTTGTATTTTTAAATAGCATTGCTAATTATAATCTGAAATTTATAAATGTATAGTTTATAGCTTCTTTTCTTTTGTTTTACATTGTACATGTGCGCCTGCCTAGTCCCTTACTGAACCATCTAAAGGTTAAATGATATATAATGATATATGGGATTAAGACCACCTCGTGTAATTGTAATGCAGGAAGTGTAAATAAATAAATATTCGATAGAAACTTATCCAGAGTATACTTCCAAAGGTAATGTTTACACCTAGATTAAGGAATTCGACTGTCTAAAGTGACACATCCGCATTATGAACAAATAATTTATAGTCAAGCCTTATACTCTCGAAGAGACAAGGAGTAGTAGTTACACCCTAAGCTTTGGTATTTCGTAACTGCGAACACATTGGAAAATACATTTTGTCTTTAAGGATAAAATAATAGTATGTTATTGAAATATTACATAAGTAGGTCAAAGTGAACGTAGCAAGAGTACAAATAAATTGTTTTAATGTTAGCAGTACCTTTACATTATTCTTTGTTTTTTTTTATAATTTGTTATATTTCATTAAATCCCTTTCAAGTATTGTCTGTTAAAGCAAGTTTAACATACGTAGTAGTATAACAAATACAAAAGCCTGTTAATAAATATGTAATCTAAATTAAAACTAACACATCATATTACACAGTTGTACCTCACTGTACTAGGAGTAATAAAATTGTAAAAGTCAACGTCAACAAGTTACGTCTACCGATAATATCTATTTACTAAAAAAGATTGAGAGCTTTTGTTTTTATAAGAATTAAATGATATCTTATTACTTACTTACTTAAAGAATATACAGCTTGCTAATAAAGAATACTGCTTTTTTTGTTACATCTTAACATGTACATACATATTATGTTAAGATGTATACATGTATGTGGTATAAAGTAGTAGTTTTTTTGTGTTGTACGCTTAGATCTTTTAACTAAGCAGTGGATTTTAATGCAGTTTTCACCAATAGAGAGAGTAATTCAAGAGGAAGGTTTAGGACAATAACCATTTTAATTTTTAAATATTACAAAAAAATAAATGGTTTTTTTACGAAGTTATTTTAAACAATACATTATTATTATGCCTTTTCTAATTAAATACGTTAGATACGTTGTGCGTTTAATGTAGATTAAAATTGCTCTGATGTGAGTGTTTTTATGAAAATTGACAAAATCAAGTATCGAGTTGTCATTAAATATTTGTTTTTGAAAGGCAATACGCCTACGGAAACTAAAGATGAGTTGGATTTTGTATATGGGGACTCTGCACCATCATTTACCACAGTGAAATTTTGGGCAGCTGAATTTAAACGTGGCCGTAAGAGCTTGGGAGACGATGAACGTTCGGGACGTCCAAAAACTGCAACTACCGACGAAAACATCGCCAAAGTTCACCAAATAGTGCTAAACGACCGCCGAATTAGACTGAGAGGGATAGCAGAGGTTATGAACACGTCAAGTGTTTGTCACATATTAAATCAACATGTAGACAAGAGAAAGCGTGTTCGAATGAACATTTCCAACGCTCTGTTGGCGCAATTGATTCGCAAAAAAATCGCGTCTTGGTGCCGATTAATTACTGTAGATGAAACTTGGATACCATAACAAAAATACAGTCTAAACAGTGGACTAAAAAGGGGGAACCGGCTCCAAAAAAAGGCAAAAAATGTTTTTTCAGCTGGGAAAGTGATGGCGACCATTTTTTGGGATAGTCATCTAGTTATTTTAATCCATTATCTCCAAAAAGGAAAATACAACGCATCATTACTTGACAAGCTGAAAGCAGAACTTGCGGAAAAACGGCCACATTTGCAGAAAAACAAAATCCTGTTTCACCAAGACAACGCCCCGTCTCACACCTAAGCGGTTGCCATGGCGTAAATCCACGAATTACGGTTTGAACTGCTTGACCATCCGCCTTACTCACCAGATCTAGCTCCAAGCGAAAAATTGCGCTCGGAGGACAGAGATTTTCGTCAAATGAAGAGGCAATCACCTTCGTGAACAATTATTTTGCAGAGAAAAACGCCGAGTACTATTTGGACGGCTTACAGAGGTGGGAGCATCGTTGGGAGGAGTGTAGAGTTACAAGGAGACTATGTTAAAAAAAAAACTGATAAATGGTCTTGTATCTTTGTTAGGTCGGAAACTTTTCAGACCACCCTCGTAATGTAGTATAATATTTTCTAATATAGTTTACGATCAACTTAAACTCCGAACCACAGCAAGCGGACGCAATCAATTCAGCTAACTGGTTAATTGACTATCTACCAGTAATAAAATATTGGACGGCGTTATACAAAATGTAATCAATAATGTAGAATGAAGAAATTTTAAGTAGACAAGTTACATTTCATGTGATTGAGGTACTTTTATATGATAATCTCATATTTCTGCTTTCTGATGAAGCCATGGCGTGGTTTTCTTGGCAATGTAGAATTCGTAGCTTTAATATGCTAATGCTATTATAATATTATCTGTTATTTTATGTTAATTTTTTGTGCTCTTTGATATTATTGTTTGAAGTTGGTTTAACTTTTTTTTTAAAGGATTTTGTCCTTTATTTCTACCTTAAACGAATTCTTAAATGGTCACTCAAATTGTATTTGTAGACATACAGACTTAATTCATATAAATATGTAAGTGGTGAATGATTATTTTATAGACACTATGCCATTTCACCGAAATCATTATTATGTCAAACCTTATTTATATTACCATGAGTGAATTTTAACCATTTGAAATGCCTCCTTTTAGCATTCATGGTCACAGCGGGATTCAGAACTTCACGACAACCACAAACATAAAACTCATGGAAATGAAGGGTTTTTTTATCAAAATGTATAATATTTCCATAAAATAAGAATATGTAAAATCTGTCTACCCCGTTTAAAGGACTCTTTTTGGATGAGAAAATATTTCAAGATCATCTAAATCAATTAAATGGATCTTAAGAATATTATCTCATAACATGTGCAGTACAGATTTAGCTTTTATGCAATTCCCTTACAAGCCCAGATATTCAAGATCACAGATTATTCTTTATTCCTCCTTTTCCTAAGTCATCTTCAAAAACTTAGTCAACCTACATTTTAAAGATAATAGAAAGTTAGAAAAATAGTTTATAAGAAAAAAGATGAAGTTATATTCATAGCGTTATTACTAACTGATGAGGAGTAGTAGAATTATTTTAAAATATTTTTTTAAGAGACAACTCCTTATGAATTCTATTGATCATATATTTCTTAAACATCACGCATCAAAATGATAATGAAGTAGGTAAAAATCTTCACAATCTAAAACATTTTTTTCTAACTTTTAATAGGTCGGGGGAAAAGTGTTGCAGTATTTTGGATATAAAAATTGTAGAGATTTTAATATTAATAAATAGAAGACATTAAAAAAAACTAAAAACACTTACCTGCCAGTTTTCAATTGTTTTTCTGTCCGCCAAAAGGAGTGAACCTAGCGAAGGAATTCAAAACATTCTGAAGTTTTATTACAAAAAGAATTTTCCAAAAACGGTTCAGGTGTCTTCAATTAATCGATGAACATCAATAAAAAAAGGTTCGGACAAATTGAGAACCTCCTTTCTTTTTCAAGTCCTCCTTTAAATTTTTATATTTAAATAAAATTAAATATTTTTAAATTTAAAGGGCTACAATTTTAATGACATTTATGGATCTAATACAGTATTAATAAAAGTTGCAAAAAGTCGGTTCACGCGTTTTCAGTCCGGGAATTTGATGTCCAAGTTGGTTGCCGTCATACGGATAAAGTCATTGCGGTTTTTGAACAATTGAAGTAAGATCGGGATATTAGTAGTTATGGATATAATAGTAACCTTAAGTATAACAAGTTGTTGGCAAACCGCTCACGTCACATCCTGTCAGCAATTACTAGGAGAAATACGACTTTTTTACGGGAGTAATCCCTCCTATACGCCCACCACTGTGTACACCAGGATCAACAGCAGTGACCCACGAACGAACCGAGTTATGATTGTCGGCAAGTCGTAGGAAAAAATAAACTGTCTTAGAACTCGCAACGAAATTAATCAGAAGAAAATTGGAGGATTTAGAAAACAAAATAAAGCCACTCCCCTCCCTAGCAAGGCGGGAGAGAAATACGACTTGCTTACTTTATGCACATAAGCCAACGATTGTAAGTAATGGTATTAAGATATTATCTTGAAGCCGCACGTAATTATTTAGTGGATACTCAACAGTGAAGTGAAATTATTGTTGTAGGCGTCATGAGTACTTTTAAATATTTAATAGTATATTAAATATATATATATATATATATATAAGTGTATTAATTTTTAATATTAATAGAATATTGCATGGTTGTACTAGCAATGTCTTTTAATTGTTTTCTAACTTCGTACCTGTTTCTAGTCCTATTAAAATGTTTAACTGGTTACCCATTCCAGTTATTAGAAACGGCCCACGAGTATAACTAATACGGATACTAATTTGTTTAGAAGTTTGTATTCAATGATTGTTTTGATTATCTAAATTTAACAAAAAAGGATGTTTTAGAAGGTATGTGTCGGGAATGGGCATTCCCGACACATACTTTCTAAAATTAACACATAAGCAAATAAGAGCAACATCTAAGTGGTAAGATAGATACATAAATATAATGTCAAGAAAAAATAGCAACAGGAAAATGATTTCCTGAACAGGAAATCCCATGAGTTATATATTACTTCATTGGAACTCACCAACCTCATAGGCAAACAATACACTAACGTTTCTTAAATTGCAGATTTCTATGGACGGCGGTAGCCATCTTTGGTAGTTGGCAACCGCCGACGTAAAATAAATTATAAAAAAATAAATGTCAATAGACATACAAAAATAAAGAATTATTTTAAATGCTGTATATTCGTAAATTTTGCATGTGTTATATAATAATGTATTTTTGTGTCTCTTGTGATTATATGACAAAAGAACATTTGTTTTGTCAAGTCGAAATTTTTATAATTTTCATCAAACATGCTGCGGAGGTCACGAATTATAGAGTTTTAAATAAAATAGTGCAGTACAGCATAAACGCACAATTACACTAAGGTAATACGTGAAACAAAAGCAACGCAGTCATTCCATCGAAGCAGGTAGTTCAACTTTACTACGGAGTGGAAAAACAAAACAATGAGAAGAAAATTAGTGCACATTGTTGCTTTCATTATATTATGGAACATAAAAGGTAAAACGACACATTTAGTGTAAAAGAGTAATTTGTCTTTTTTCTATTGTTCATTTTTTTTTGTTGCATGTATAGATCATTATTTTATAGTTAGAAAATAAATTATTTGCCAACTTAGTATTATTTAGCTAAACAAATAAATAAAATTGAAGTGACTGTTTGTAATGTCAAAATAATAGTTTTTTCATGCTCACACGATTATTGCCACGATATATATGTCTAAAAATCAGTTATAATATTTTTTGGCTATGTCTGTCTGTTTGTTCCGGGTAAGCTTCAAAATGGCTGGATCGATAATGATAATATTTTATAATGGTATAATAAGCATAAGTATAATATTTGATAAGGTATATGTAAGGAGTAACATAGGCTATTTATAACCGACTTCAAAAGGAGGAGGTTGTCAATTTGGATGTTTGTATTCTTTTTATGCACACATAACTAATATGGTCTAATATGGAATATATACGGACGGAAATTCTTTTTTTGTTCGAAAGGGTTTTATTCTGAAATAGTCCTATTTAAATTTCATATGGATCTTATGATGAGTTTTGGAGACAGACAACGAAACAATCCAAAAAATGACAGCAAATCAACCGCGATCGCTGCTAGGTTCGAAATCACCCTTCGGATACTACCGGACAGCCGGTGGGTTGATTATGAATTTCAATTCCGATCAAGTTAGTTTTATCCTAATTTCAATAACTTTAGAAATCATATTACTTATTTTTAATACAATTATACCGCGGCATGTCGTGGCATGCCGCAGAAAGCCGCAGCATGTTGTACCATGCGGTTTCATGCTACAGATTATCATAACCACCATATCCCCGAGTTACATAGGTTGCAGGCGTATAGACAGTCAAGCAGTTTCGTGTGCGTGAATACAAAGTCGGTTCGTTCGTGCGTTCTGATTGACTGGGATTTTGTATTATTAGCAGTTCTTGATGAAGATGAAGAGAGACAAACACAAACTGATATATTGAAGCAAAAACAATACATGGGTACATAATTTGTGGAGAATAGGAGAGACACTCAGTGTGAGTCAAGACGCAGGCACCCAGCCCAGGCTGCACCCCTATTGCCAACAACACTGCCACATCCGGATTAAACCTTAGTTTGGCTGTCATATGCCAAGACGTGGCGCGGTGTAATTGTATCGTAAAACTTAAAGTAAAATAATATAAATTATAAACACATTGAAATATGGATAAAAAGAACTTGATAAGAAATAAAATCCTTTACCAAGCCGTACCGTGTCGCGACGTCAGCCAGTGCTGGCCCTATTGTGTGGCAACGTATACTTTGGCATGCTGCTTCATACCAAAGCGTCCTTTAGCTGCCGAAGGACACCCTGGCATGCCATGCTTTACCGCGACGTTAGACAGCGCCGGCCCTAACACCGCACGCCGCGCCATCTCAGGCAGTAGTTGGGCATTCAAGTGTAACCTAGAAAGGAAATTCCTGATACCCCGACGGGCCTCGAGTAATTTACGGCTTAGATATGGTCTTCTGATGTGTAGTAACCACCAGAAATAAGCCACCCTGTAATATAACGAACGTAAAATTTTCGCCCGGTATTAGGATATTTGGGAACCCCGCGCCTGCATCTTAAGTGATTCAAATTATACAAACTTACGTTTCATAAAGTAATTCGAAGCCTATAAACATTTGCGTTTACTTTCGTACACCGATCAATAGAAGTTACTATAATGACATAAAAATAAATTAGACATGCAAATTATGAAAAAGTTTCGTTTTCGTTCGATTTCTGTTTTTGCCGCCACCTTGGAAATTCCGCCAATATGTTTTATTCAACTTAAAGTGAATACAAAGTTAAATTTCTAATTATGATATTTTAAAATTGAATCGAGTAAGTACAAGTAGCATGTCTCTGTGTACATTTGAACTACAACACTATTCAAAGTACCAGTGAGTAGTGAAAGAATGTTTTAAATAGATATCATGATAATATATCACTTTACGTAAACAGAGATACAACAGAAATAATTCACTTCCTCTGATAATGGTACGATAATTAGTGATATTCTTCATGTTTTTCCCTTGCAACTGTCTAAAAAATCCTTTTATACAAAAGACTGCTGAAAGACACCATCCACAATTTGTGATAAATACTTTTTTTTTATTGTCTTCTTTTACTCAGTAAAACATTCAGAAATTAATTGATCAATAATTCGCGCTAGTTGGCATTGTTGGATTATTAATTGATCCAACCCATAAAGTAGTTTCTAATGAAAACTAAGCGTTTGCTGCAAACTGCCTATCGAAGATATTCAAAATACTCTCTTTTAATCTTTTGACGCATACTGGTTTAAAAGCATGAATAGAAATTACAGTCAGCGGTGAGTTGTCTAGTTGTAGCAGGTAGAAACTCAAAAATTACTTAGATTTTTAAGAGAAGAAAAAGATTGTCTATTTGGAAAGAATCATCTAAACAGTTACGGTGTGATAAAAACAAAATCTCTTCTAGAATAAAACATTTCTATATAACTTAGAATTCCTTTAGAAACGTCCTTATTCCGTCCTTGTGTAAATACTTAAGTTGGCATGCATCAGCATGCCAGCTTTTGCCTAGAGGTGAGCACAATATATTCTTTGACAAATTGTTTCCTTCTATACACTATA
Organism: Arctia plantaginis; assembly: GCA_902825455.1. Taxonomy (NCBI): domain Eukaryota; kingdom Metazoa; phylum Arthropoda; class Insecta; order Lepidoptera; family Erebidae; genus Arctia; species Arctia plantaginis. The sequence goes on along the minus strand of CADEBD010000314.1, from coordinate 11,042,482 downwards.
CTCTTTTCTTGACATCAATTTTAAGTTATAATTTGTTATAAAGTTAGGTTAGGTATAATTAATTAGTACTAATTAGTATTTAGTTATAATTAAAAACTTAAGTTGCTCTAAAAATGTATTTAGGCACGTAATACTGAATACGTTTTGGCAGCCTCACAAATAAGTACTTAACAAATATTTGCCAATTTTCGACCATTTATTTTAATTATTGATAATATAATCATTCAACCAATAACCGTCAAACATTATATGTATCAGTATTGTTTATTGATATCCTTTCATTGAGAAAATATTATTATTTTACTTTCCAGATACGTTTAAAAAAACTATTCTAATTTTAGAATATTATGTTACAATATTAGCTAAATCATACCAACAGTTATCAATAAAAATTAGTGATAAAAATAATCTAATTAAATTTTAATACAAGTTTCTCTCTGCACAAAATAAAAACCTCTACGTAGGAGATGTTGTTATGTTTATTTAATAGTGTGTACGTCATAAAAAGCAATGTCTGCTAATCGAGATATGCGTATATATGTGGCTAAATAAAACAATCTTTACTTTACTAATAGAATATAATGATAAATTCGTTTTTAAAGATGCAAATAAGTAAAGTTTTTGGACATCTTACCAACATTGTTCAACAAAATTCATTAAAATCAAGAAGCTTCCTGTCAAATCGCGCAGTAAGAAATTCGTGAATTTCGTACCTAATTCATCAAATTTAAATTAAACAGCAAGTTACTCGTTGACCCAATTAGCAATCGCTCAGCAAGGGAAGCTTTAAACAAATAAACCATTATTTTTAAATATTTTTTTAAAGTGTCAAGCATTAATTAAATTAGCATTACCTAACATAAAATACACGCAAGTTTCGTTTAAGTCTAGATGTAAAAGAAGGCTAGACTTAGTCAGAAAAAATATAGTGTTAAGATTAAAATTAACTTGAATATTGCTTTTGTTCTCTTAGCTGTAGCTGACAGGTAAAATTTCAACGTCTATCGTTAACCGTCGTAAATTTTTTTGGGACAAAAAATTGGGAATTAAAACTAACCTAAGCCGAATAGCTTAGTTTTAGGTATAGGCAGAGATTTATGGCTCATTTATAATTGACCTGTGGTACTTTGCATCAATATAAGCTGTAGAAACTATTAATAGTCGCATCTATATTATATCAAATGCATTTAACGGAAATATTTATAAAGTTTAAAGGTTAAAAGTTTCAGTAGAAAATTAATTTAATGTGTCACCATAATTTTACCTGAAACAAAATTTTAATACTTTGTTTTTTTTTTTTTAAATTTGATGTTAATTGAATGTCAACCGCTTCAGTAATACTTTAAATTGCAAAAACAGATAACCGCGTTTGTTTTGATGCCCAACCGGGCGCTAATAAAATTACGCACGCGTTATCTTCAAGAGCTATCACGTTATTATAAATTATTGTAAATGTGCATTTGCTATCTACAAACAAAATTCAAGACATTAGTTAAAGGTATATGAAGTTTTGAATAAATAAAAATACACTGCACTCTATAATAATAACATAATATAATTAAAATAATAAACACATTTAAAAACAGAAACACAATACGGAACAAGCAGCAAGCGACGAATATAGGTTTCTTGTTATAACCTAAATAATTGAAGCGCTCGAGTCAATTCATAATCATTCTAAACAAAAAAAACTAATTATAATTATAATGAACTTTAAAAATATTTTCAAAAATATTTTTTATACTTGTAGACAATAACTTACGAGTACTTGTGTCCGATGAATGAGAAAACATTAAAGTAAAGTAAATAAATATTATTATTAAACTGGAAAGTGAAAGGCTCTTCATACAGGAAAGTGTCTAATCAATTGAGAGTTTAATGCTTAAAATAAGTCGCAGCCTACAAAAAAGAAATTTTATCAATACAATTATAAAATTTAATATCAATTTTGAAATGGTGTATGATTTAGTCAATAATAATAGTTGAATAAAAATAGCTACAAAAGTTTTACCAATTGACACGTACGTGACTATATTAAATACATTATTTCATAAAAGCAGTCAACGAAAATATTTCAAAAATTGTCCATACTCTTGATGACTTTATCAGTATCAAATCAACCCCATAAAGCTAGAGTACTAGGCGAGCGGTTTTATGGTAATGACATTTCCAAATACTAAACATGTAGCATAGACAGCACAAAAGCTACCGGCCTTGATATAATAGTATAACATTAAGAAATTGTACATTTTGCAACTACTATCATGATATTCTTAACCATAGACGATTCTACACATAGTGAGAGAGAGAGTGAGTGAGAGAGGAGGTTTGAGCAAGATAAAAAAGAACGTTACTGTTCCTAAACAAAGATAACAAAAAAAAAAACAACCGCCTCCTATTTAACGTAGGGCAATAGATTTAGTAAGCTGAAAATGGCCTATGTTTTTAAATTCGTTGTATATTTTCGTATTTTATTTATCTAAATAGCGAAGCTACAACATAACTATGTATCAAGGCGTCAATAAATGTAAAAGTAATATTTTTTTTCTTCGCATTGTCTTCATCTTATTATCTGTTCTATTTTTCAAGTAGGATAGACGTGCAGTTATATATTGCGACTCTTCAATGATAGCAGCTACGTTCATTTAGGAAGTCTGGGTTAAATTAAAAAAAAATATCAAAACCCGCCATTGCTGGTTTCTATATAAAAATAAATGATTCTTCATACCTTTTTTTAACTTTTTTTGCTCGGGGAATGCTTTTCGCACCATACCCTCCGTTGGGGAAACGCATTGCGTGTGTAGGACTTCAGGAGCACCGGTCTACCGACTAAACCCCGCGGCGGCTTACCTCGGTAGTCACCGGTTACCTCATTGGCGGCTTCTGGAGTCCTCCCTGCCGTACCCTATGTCTGAGGCACATCCTGGGGTGACCGTAGTCACCCTGGGGCAGAACGCTGTCGCGCTACTCACTGCTCTTCACAGTAAGAGGCTCTACAGCTAACAGACAGATGACACTTCCCGGCCGCACTGGAGTGTCATCTGTCTCGGGTCGTTTGCAGGGGCCACATGTCCCCAAGATGTGGCCGCAGCGACCCTTAGGCGGCAACTGGGGAGCTAGCCACGTCCCCTTCGCCGCCTCCTTCGAGCGGGCTCGGCCCTCTCCGATCCCGCTCTGCGGCCTCTTGGAGCATGACGTCATCCCAGAAAGAGACCGCGGCTGCCCATCCCTCGCCACTTGCCACCAATGCTGATGAAGCAGGGCAGCAGTGCTGATCGAAGTCCCGATCGGACCCGCAATGGTGGCATTGTGCCGTGGCCTCCCGTCAATACGATTCGACACAGATGCTCATCGAAGCAACCGTGCCCGGTGAGCATCTGAGTCAATCGGTAGGTGACACAGTCGTTCCTCCCTACCCACGCTTCGAAGCTCGGCAGAACTGCTCTGACGGCGCATTGGCTAGTACAGCCCTAGATTTCGAGTCGTGCCTGCGAAGCCCGCAGGGCTTGCGTTTGCGCGTTCCGCCTTAGCATTCCGGGCTCACGATACGGCGCTGTCTCTTCACCATTCCTACCGACAGAGCAAACTTGGTCATAGACCATCGCATCTATGTCCGCCAGGATGTCGAATGGTAATTATCGCGCCAGGACCGTTGCTGGCTCAAACGAGATCGTAGGATAGCCCCGTACGACCCGTATGGCAATCAACCGCTGCAGGCTTCTGAGTAGAGCCTTGTAGCGGGAGGCACCCACCAAGTCATTAGACCAGACGATGATGCCTTATACCTAAAATCAACAACTACCTACAGATGTTTTCATATTTTATTTTTATATCATAACGTATAACGAGAATAAACTAGAATGAAATACTCCAACATGGTATTCAGTAACTTTCACAGGTGAATAGCTTTCATTTATTTTATAACCAGCGTTCCAGGCAGCTGAGCCGCCATGTAACTTGAACGCGTGTGACGTGTTTGAAATGTTTACGCGAGGAAGTCGTGCACTATTGCCAGCGACTTCAAGTAGTTGCAATACGGATCTTCATTGGAGACAATTGGATAGGCGGCTACGCGCCATTGAGCAACCAGGTGAATAATATTTAGTTAAAATAATGCACAGATTTGAGATTACAATGGATATTCTTATTTACATAAATATAATTGCAACTAACTGTCATTTTTATATTTCATGAGTGAAAGTGAAAAAATGATAAAAAAATCTGTGGAGAAAAGAGCAATATTTTGGACAATCAATTATTTGATCTTATAAAACGTTTTTATTTTACATTTTAAAAGAATGGGTTTCATTACTTAAAGAATAGTATAACACTGTTTTTCTATTAGTGATAACGATCGGAGAACATCTTATGTTTTTAAAAATATTAGCTATCGTTATGGAGTCTGAAGTAACTTTATTAATAGTGTTCACAGATATAATGAGACGTCTCGTCTCGGTATTTACTCTATACGTTCTTGGAGGAGAACAGAAGCTCCACAAACTGTTAGAATAGTAGTGTGCTCTAAATTTATATACTGTAAATTGAATAACATCCACTATTTCCTTTAAAGTCCAAGTTGTTGACCGACTTTAAATGTTGAGATGAGAATTAAAAATATGTGATTACTAGTATATGTTGTTTCTTTGTTAAAATCCTTAGAAATTCTACAATATTAGCTAACTTTACTTTCACTTTTTACCTTTGTTTGCCAAACTTATTCGGTGAATTTCATCTCTTCTATATGCTTGGTGTCTATTTTATAAACCTTAAGATTAATTAGTTGTCCTTCTCAATTTAAATCATCCTAAACTCTACAATAAGTACTGCTTTTTTTCTTCAAATTCTTGTGTCTTGTCTAGAATTTTATGTTAAAAAGTTAATACTAAAATATCGTTGTTCCAAATCAACGTCATTGAAAAGAGTCCTTTTGTGGTTCGCACCACGGTGCGAATTGACCACGTACGAAAAAGATATACGTCGATTTACACCATGGTCCCAAACGACCTTTTCAAAAAGCGTCCGTGTGTGATTCGCATCATGGTGTAAACAGCTCGTTGTGTCAATCGACGATGTACCCAAATTTATAGCCTTACATTATTTTTTAATACTGTTAAATCATACACCACCACCGGTTTGCAATACCCAGGTTATACTCGCATATTGCCGCATTTTTAAACCATTATTTTATTTTGTGTAGAATCCTATTTTAAAGCCTCACCAAGAACAAAGCAAAGAGAATCGAACCATACTGCTACAGCTAACAGATAGAAGTCAACACACACAAAGAAATTCCGGAATAGCATTCAACAAAGCTGACATTTTTCCACTGTCCAAAGATCCGGTTCTAGTATTCTACGCACGTTGTGTGTTTCAAAACATATTGTAATTTATACATGTATTTTGCACATTTTAAAGTAGATAGTTTTTTTACGCCCATTTCTTGATAGAAGATTAGTAAAAATAACCTAAATTAAGATTATTGTAAGTATCTGCTGTGAAAATCATAAAAGATACGTAAAGTAACATCGTAGACACGGGTGGCATTATTAAAGCCAATATTTTTTTTTTAGAAAAATATCGGCTTTAATAATGACAGCCGTAATCGATTTAGTTCTAAAATTTTTATTAAATAAACCTAAGACTAATTCAATAGATAGTTTTATTCTTCTTCTTCTAATAATTTTATTTTAGTTAGGTATAACTTTAATTCATCTTCATTTCTCCTAAACTGTTTGAATGTTGACCCTTATCTGTATACAATACCTTTATTTTTAGAACATTGTTTTACTTAAAACTGAATTTAATTTGTGCACAGCTTGGACAATAAGCTTCAGCCAATCTCGTTGGAGACAGTGTGCGAAAAGTACTTGTCGATGTGATTCCGTGCGGCGTTCGCTCAATTGCTGGCGGGCGGGTTTTACTGCACTCACTCCAGACCTGGTCGTCCCTGCTGATTTGATTAATATGTTAGTATAAATAAGGTTTTTTTACGTGTACATTAAAAATAACTTTTTAGAAATAATGAGTATATAAAAGAGTCGGCACACCAAATTACATGTTACATGAACTATCAAGTAAAATGGTGACACTTTGTCACGCATGTCACATCAAAATCAACAAAAGACTATCAAAGAAGTGGCAAAATCTTGTATGAATGGGCAGTCATTGTATTTGTTTTAAAATTACCTTCCTGCTTAAAGTCTTTAGACTAAAGCCTAATGATAGTTGGTTCACCTTTTATAGTATTAGACCTTTGATGTACTTGTGAAATGTAATGCCGTTTATTGTGCACCATGAAAATCAGCTTTGCAATGTCGTATTAATCATTTCCAGAGACTTGGGCACTAACAAACTGCGGACATTGCACAAGACGACGTTCAAAGGCATGCGCTCGCTCGCCGAACTGGACATGTTCGACAATAACGTCGAATATCTGCCAGCTGGTATATTTGACTCATTGGTCAATTTGAGAATACTGTTAGTATGAATTGAATCAATCTTGCTAAAGCTCAAATCTTAGTAAAGAACTATATAAGATTTTTGTGCGATTTTTATAGAACCCCTAAGTAATACGGTTGTATATAATTACTATCGCTTCAATATTTTGATTAAAATTGTACTAGATTAGATCGATATAACGTGATTTAAAGTTATTTCCTAAAAAAAATCATTTATTCGTTTATATCAGTTCTAATCATTATAATTTTTTACAATGTTATCCCATAAAAATATTCGTATTATAATCATACTATAAAACATTTTTTTATCCTTTCTCAAGAACGAAAATAAAAACCTAATTAAAGTTAATATTAAGTCAAATTAAGAAAACTAAATTTTTGAACTAAATGTGTTTAATCATGTCAAGAAAATTAATTTTTCATAGCATTAATTTTATACCCTCTGTAAAGAAAACGCAATCCGCAGAATCTTGTTAGTTATGTTTTCCTTGCAGTCACTGAATATCTCACATTCTATAGGTTATAACCGCAGTAATCTTTAAAATACTTTAAACTTTAGTCAACTGTTATTATAAATCTGTTTGCAGACGTCTTCAGCGAAATTACTTAGAAGAAATTGACGATGATGCTTTTAGATCAACAAAGAAACTTTTTCACGTAGATTTATCAAATAATTTCCTAAATTCACTGCCTGAAAAGCTGTTCATAAACAATTCTCTTTTAGAAACGATCGATATTTCGAATAATCATATTACGTACATTCCTTCAGACAGTTTCGTTGGCCTAGAATCACTGCAAATACTAGATTTATCTAATAATAAAATTCAACGAATAGAAAATGGTACTTTTACTCTAATAACGCTTCAAATATTAAAAGTCTCAGACAACAAGATATCTAATATAAGTGAAAATGCATTTGAGAGTTTACGGGCTTTAGAAACGTTATTACTGGGGCGAAACAAACTAAGAAGTGTACCAATTCGCCTGTTTCACAAATTGGACTGTCTGACTTTTCTGGATTTATCTAGTAACAATTTGATGAGTGTAAGTTTAACCCAAGTTTGAATGTAAGTGTTGTGTATAATTCTAAACTACTTTAATTACCCTACAAATATTTCAGCTTACAGGAGTGGAATTCGAGAAACTTCACCAATTACGTATCTTGGACTTAAAAGATAATGCCCTGATAGAGTTACCGAATGATACTTTTTCAAATTGTATCAACTTAGAAAAACTTGATTTATCTAAAAATAGATTACGATTCCTAAATGCCACCACTTTTGCTGGATTAGAAAATCTGACTTCACTTTTGTTATCTGAAAACAAATTATTTGAAGTTCATTTTAAGACATTTTTAACATTAAAAAACTTGACAACTTTGTGAGTATATTTTTATTTTATTTTCATACTTGAAAGTCAATGCATTAATTTTGAAAATAAATTTGGCCAAGGCTTCCACTATCACGACAGACCTACTATCATACCTATACATTGTGTGGGGTTTTTGCTATTCCAACGTTCAACTTCACCGTCAGCCCGAATGGGTCGGAAGGCAGATAAGCAAAAAATTGTATTTTCTTTGTCACGATGTTTTTTCTCTTTCAATTTATCATTTCTATTCTGAGGACTTGTTTGCTTATTTTGTTATTCAACATTGCGATAAAAAGTCGTAATTGCTACGAAAGTAAAACAATGGGCACCACTATCATGAAAACTTCGTAGTGGTGCCGTGCCGACCCTTATCTGTTTACAATCTTAACTTTTTCATGTCTTTTGTGTGAAATTGAGGTTTTCGCAAAGATCAAAGTAGGCTGATTTTAACTGTTTTTGAAACATAGGTAATATATGTATATTTAAATCAGCAGAAAAATAACCCTTCCTTTTTTATGGCTACTTGGATGAAGATGGTCTGATTATTTTCATCATTATCATCACCATCATCATCAGCCTATCGCAGTCCACTATTGAACATAGGCCTTTTCAATTGCACGGTACTTAGATCATTATTATTATACTTGTAGTGAATTCCCATTAAGATCCTCTGGGAACTTTCCTCATTTAAAGCCGTTTCTCTATTATTCACATATTTTTATGTGCAGATTTCAATGAAATGTGCGCTTCTTTTGATTCAGACTAAAATTACCTACACACTGTATTATTACACAAATCTTTTAAAATAAATTTACGTCTTTTTTACATAAGTTAACTAATTTTAGAGGGTATTTTATCAGCAGTATCTACATCAATCAATAATTATATATTTAATCTTCATGTTAATCTATCTTTGTTTTTCTATCCGTCGGAAATAATAGTACTTTTTTTTGTGGATGAAAGCTACCCTACGCCCAATTTTGTAGCCTTGATCCTTTGTAGTTAAGTGAAAACATAACAAATAATTTAACTTATTCTCGAGTTTATTTTACTAGTTAAGAAACAGTAACCGTCTAAAAACTAGTACCTACAAATGTTATGTTCAAGCATGTATGAGACATGTTTCAATCAGGACTTAATTTATTGCTTAGTTTAGGTATGCATTGAACTTTAATCTCCAAAACGAACATTAGTTTTTTGTTTAATTTACGTTATGGATATACTTTAAATACATGATATTTAATATCGTACCACTTGTCGTTTACGATGCATTTTTTTTTTAATAAATTAACTCCCAATAGGTAACTGATGCAATTGCCTTTCAGACACTTGGACAATAATATGTTTCCTTCTTTGCCATCACGAACACTGGATTATACACCAAAACTTGCAATTGTTAAACTATCCGGCAACCCTTGGCATTGTGACTGCCATGCATTGTACATTTCAGCGTAAGTATATATTCTAATCAGGTAATGCATTCATTCAGTCGAATAGCCAATAGTGTTAGTTATCTCCTTAACAGTAAATATTCCATAATTTCCTAAAATCTCCTAAAATATGATTGTCTTTAAACCATAAAATAACGAAGTTTTAATTTGTACCCACAAATTATATATTAGTATTAGTTTAAAAAATTACAAACTTTTTAAATGTCCATCGCAATGAATGTCCACTCCACGTGAATGCGGAACTCGACAGGATTCAAATGACGACGTATCGACATTTTGAAAATATCGATGTATGTCTATTTATGTGCCGTTATCAACGACAATGTCTTTTTCTCATCATTCTGTGTAGTATAATGTTTTTCGTCGCAAAATATCGTGACTATATTCTATTTATTTAGTGTAGAATAAATCGTTTAAAAAGAGTCACAAAAGTCTAAATTATTTCTAATTGTGTTGATTTAGTCACTCTACCGTACGAGTGAACCCGTGGGCAGAGGTAAATTTATAATCTTAAAAGGTGAACCTTCAGTCGGTAATTCAGCCAAAACTATAAAAATCGATTATCGATTATACTTTCCATAATATAATAATGCCATCACGAATCCCTAGTCAGTTATATTTGATGGCGAATGTAACATTACGTACTTAGGTCAAAGAAGACAAAAACATCCAATCTCTTACAAAAATTCTACAACACATGCCCGTGTAATGATAAATTATATAAAAAAATATTTGTAAAGATTATTTATTTATTTAAAACTTAATGCACATGTTGTACAAAGGCGGAGTTAATACCATGAGGCATTCTCTCGCAATCAACCTTCAGGTGATGTAGAAATATTAAGAATACTTAAAGTTATAGAAGCATCACCCTACCAAATACAAACTTTCAAACCTAAATACTTACGTTTAATTACGGCATAATTGCAGAAAGAAACGTGTTTCTTAAAATCCATTTACTTTATCGATGGTGTAGATTAGATCAATTAAAAGCCAAAGTCATGACAACCAATAATATGGAATGTGAGATAAAATCAGTACAAGAAAGTACCTACTTACTTGTATAAATAAACTGTCATATTTGCGAAATGTTTCATGTAATCTAAGGTCTAATGGCTTCTGTTTACTGTTATTTAATCCATCGTAATTTGTTTTCAACAACACAAGAGTAAGATGAAGCCATCCAATTGTGATGAGTCCTAAAATGATCACAATATACCAAGACATTTAATACAACGTCGTTTTAAAGTTGTCTAAAAGCTCTTTTTAGCTACAAGATGTATTAAAATTTCTCGATTTATATTGATTTAAGCAAGAGAGTGCAAATGATAATCTTTAAAATAGTTTTGATTGGGTTAGCACTAACAGCTGACTTGAGCACGCCATTAATGAGCCTTATACTCGTAACTATAGTATTAGTCTATAATACGAGTATATGATTATAAATACAGATTTACATTTCAGGTGGGTGCGGTTAAACGAAATGAAAATTTGGGACTATTCCCCTACTTGCGTGTCACCTTGGTATTTAGAAGGTCATTTTCTCAAGAAACTAAAGTTTCCCGAACTTTGCTCAGGTCAATGGGCAAGTATGGTAAACCTTTCACCTCGCCTACCCATTCAACACCTTTTAGCGCTTAATGTTTCAGTAAATAGGAAACCTCAAGACAGCATGGAGCAAAACCATGACGTCACTACTGTTGATGCTTGGCATTAGTAAGTTTTAAGTCGTACTTTGAATAGGTACCTAATACTTGTGTAATTATTTAAATTTCTATATACAACAATACTCCTTTCTTATGATAATAATATCTCGGTTCTTATTGAGCTTGAAATTTTGCGAAAATGTTTCTAATGTGACGTAGGTGTGCACTAAGAAAGGATTTTTAAGAACTTGTTGTTGTTTGTTGGTTGTAAAATCGGATTTGGAAATTTATATGAAATTTCGTCGTTTGGTAGTAGCGTTTTTAAACCCACCTTAAATACTCTTATTTTAAACTTATAAAAAACGGTGTTATTATTAATTTTTCAAAATTACCCTTAAAAAGGGGGTGCAAGTCTGTATGGAGAATATACCTATCATCTTGATTCATGTCTTCATTCATCTACTCGCTGGCAAAAGCTGGTAATATATATAATATATCTCTAGATCAAAATATAAAGTTGTTACTAATACCTGCATAAAATGTACCTCAGAATTAAGTAAAGAAAAAAATGTTTTATCATATCTTTTAATTTCTTGGTTTTATCATTGATATATTTCAATTCAGATGTTGGATATTTTCTTTATTTGATGTATTTAAATATCATCATATCTATATCAGTGATGTTGTGATTATAAAATAAAACATTTAATTTAAATTTGACTTCTTAATTTATCAAAACAGGAAGCCCTTTTGATAAACCTGTTATCTATAATATAATTATCATCTACAGTATAAATATCTACAGTTCATTTTATTAATGAAATTTTATTGCATTATTAAACCGATAATTTTGTAATTTGTTGTATGTTATTAAAAGGTTATCATAGATTTAAAGAAAGAAACTTGACAAGCTTTTTGGACACGAATTTAAAAGATGCTATTAGCGTTAAATTTATAATCATTAACATCTGTGAGACAAATTGTAAAGAAGTTTCTTCTTGCATCTATTCAGATTCAGAAAACCAACGTAAGTCTTTTTTGTTCAGTTCGTTTTCAGTTAATGAGGCATTTTTTTAAGTTTTCATATTGTTTAACGCTTATGGCAATTGGTTTATGAATAAACCGACTCAATGAATGTCGGGCCACGCGTAATGTAGGGTTCAATTGTTTATTACTACCCGTTTTAAACAATTACTAACTTCATCTCATTAAATCCAACCAAAATTAACATTTTAAAGTTTAAAATATCGAGAAGAGATCAAATTCCCTCAAAGGATTAGAAAAACCTATCCAACTCTATACTGTAGCATAGATGGCAAAAATAAACTTATCCTTACTTTAAGCGTGGAAACTGTTTTTTTTAACTCTTGTAAGCGTAATTAATATGCACTTACAGAAAATAAGCTAAGTCGTGGACAGACGAACGGGAAGACAAACGGATGTGGTGAAATTGCAAGTATTCCTTGTTAAGAATACAGAATCCCAAAAAACATGAATTCTTTGCTTTTATCACACTATTTTGATAGAACAGGACTGGAAAACTCATATCTAAACGAATCGAAGGTATCGAAGAAGTACCTATAGTTAAAAGCTTAAAATAAGAGAAAAAATGTTACTCTGAATTGCATGACAGTTTAAGCTCTGGTCATAGAGTGAGAGAAAGAATTAAATAAAGTGGTCCCATTCAAGTAATCTGAAAAAATCTGCCATGCTAAAAAGAAGCTCGGTATTGGCTTAAAAGACTATGTGCCAAGTTTTACCACATATTTTCCACGGTGAAAATGATTATTGATGATCTTTAAGAACAATGAACGATTGCCACCGCCATTCCAAATAAAAAAAAAAATCTATTCGCTTTATCACCCTTTATATATTTGATCATATATCGATTGCATATAACTGACTTATTTAGCTGTACACTGAGTGACTTCACAAAGACAGTATTATATATTATATGTTACAAAACACAAACTTAGAGGTTATGTAAAACAAGCATTTTTGTAATAGTTACACTATCGCATTAGGATATACCTGTAATGATAGTAGTAAGTGTGGATACTAAATAAATAAACTTTAAAGATTAATCGATTTAAATATTACAATGCATTTGCATTAATAAAATCTACAAGTTAATCGAACACCGTTGCATATTACACAACGTAAAATAGGAAAATCATAAAATATAAGTCATTTAGTGCAATGGATTTGGTGAAAAAGATCATAGATTTATACTGATTTAGTAGTCGAACGATAGACAAGCAAATAAAAATTCTAAAAATAACATTCTCAAAATAACATCTCTATATTCCAATTTTATAAAAATTGGTATAAATTATGCAAAATTATTCTCCATTCGCAGTTTAAGCTTCATTTATGGTCGCAGTATACAGGGGAAATGACCCCCTTCTCTCCAAAATTGTACCAATGATATTGAAAACTCTTCAAAAAATGTATGGTAATAAAAGAAACACTTTTCAGCAAGTAAATGTAACAAGTAACAAAGAATGAAAATAATTCCAGCAAAGTCGACATGACTTATTGCAATAAAGAAAGCCTATTGTTACGTGTTAAGGTTCGTTGATTTGGAATTATATATACGCTGACGACTAAAGAAACTTTATTATTAAAACATTTAAAGACGTTCAAACAATACTGAATAATAGTCCGGAATGATCGCCGAGGAATAACGCTGGGTTACTCTTTTGTTCGCTCAGATCGCTTCGATGTTTACCGCACTGTAGCTCAAACTGAATTGTTTTCGGCGAAGACGTGCCCGTATTTACAATACCACTATAAGGCTCATTCTAGCAAATTCTAATTCATATGAGAACTTTCTGTTTCCGAGAAATACAAGTAGGTGTTAAATGTAAACAAGATAATGGTGTGACAATCTATTTTCGATGTAATACATCATATATTGTTCTAAAACTCATTTTTTCGAGCTACCCTGCATTATTATTAGAACTTTTCTTGGAACTGTACCGTTATATGAACTCTCTTTTCTTTTCTTGAATTTTCATGCTATTCGTGAAATTACGTGACGATATTATATTCTACCTGCGTAATTTGTTGGTTCATTGGAAAGATTCAACTCAAGATAGTCCGTTCAAATGGCGACGATAAGCAAATGCATGGAATTCCTGTTCATCTTTATTATAAAAATAAAAATATATTATAAATCCAAACTGAAACCTTAACTGCTTAAGTTTTTCGTTAAATAGTTTTTTAATGTTAAAAACTTTAATGAAAGCTGTTTTAGGGTAAGATTGCTAGTGGATAGGGAAGTAGTGATAACTAATAGTCCATTTGAGGTGAACTTACTCCAAATAACTGGTGACTAGCTTAGCTTTTGACAAAGATTTTTTCATTCGTGTATTCTATGAAAACAGTCTCATAATTCTTACAAAAAAAGTTAAAGGCTTTAGTTAAAGGGAGACTATAGAGGTAAAAGGAAGCTGATCAATGAGACCTCGCATTTTTGTTAGGGTTCTGAAACTACAGAGTTAGAATAGGGAGCCTAGTCTAACTCCGTGGTTTCAGAACCAAAAACCATCGAGAAAATGACGAAGAAAATTTTTGGAGGAATTTTTCCGAAATTTTTTTTTCGACTTAGACCTGAAAGATGGATAGATAGATAGATAACTCTGTATTTGCACACATTTTACAAGTATTATGGTACATAAAAATATCACATATGTAATGTACAAAGAGCGGCCTTATTGCTAAGAGCAATCTCTTCTAGGCAACCTTAGGATGGATTAAAATGTTTTGGAGAGACAGTAGTAGTTGAAGGTGCAATGGTAAAATCAAAAGAAAAATTAACACATAAAACACATATACAATATATATACATATACACATATATATACGATATACATACATATACATATACTTATATTTACATAGCTAGTTAAGTATATCACATAAAAGAGACGAAAAAATGAAAAGAAACATTTTTTTCATGCCTTGACGCGTAATTGACTTAATCAAATTTAATAAAATTTATGAACCATTCTCTTATAGCTGTTCATCGTTTGTGCTCGTCTGATGTTTATCGGCAATGAATTCCACATACGTGCAGCTTCAACAGTAAAATAATAGTCATAGAATTTTGTGAAATGCAGAGGCATTGAAGATGCCTCTGCATTTCACCAAATCCTCGGATGACCTCAAACATTTATCAAATGTGTTATTAAGGAACTTGAACCGTTCTTTGCGGTAAAAGGGGGCTCTAGGATTGAATAAGATGTTATAAAAAAAGTGAGGATATGAGTATTCCGGCGAGAGCGAATCGGAAGCCGCTTGAGCTTTTGAGGAAATTCAGAAACATGATCATATTTTTTTTACGCAAATACAAATCGTATGCAGAGATTTTGAAGTCGCTCAAGCTTACAAGTTGTGCTTCAGTGAGATTCAGATAGCTGACATCGGCATAGTCGAGAATTGGGAGGAGAAGTGCTTGTGCAAGTGCAGCCCTAGTTGCAGTTGGAAGAAAGTTTCACAGGGACCCGACAGAAGCAAATAACTTACGACTGACTTCTTGTATATGTGGACCCCAAGATTTAGTATTATCTATATAGATACCTAAATTTTTGACAACAGTACTGATATCAAGTATGGTGCCATCGAATTGAATTAAGGGCAATTGTGTCCAGTTAATTCTTGAGACCAACCCAGGGCTACCAATTACACATACCTGCGTCTTTCCAGGATTAACTTTGAGTTCGTAACTATGACTCCATTCGCCAATGCGCGATAGGTCAGCATTGATTTTGTTGAATGCCACCGATAAAATAATAAATGGAGCTTGTGTATATATTTGAAAATCATCTGCATAAAGGTGGTAGAACGAACTTAATTGATTAGAGATGGAGTTTATAAAAACAGCGAAGATTAAAGGAGATAAAACGCCACCCTGCGGTACACCAGCAGGAATACTGCACCAGGAAGACACCGAGTCTTCAATGCAAATACGCTGCCGGCGACCAGACAGGGAACTATGAAACCAATCAATTGTCTTTGGAGATATGTAAAGAGACCGCAGGATACTTCGGAAATCCGAGTCATTTTTTAATACGAGTTCTGACGCGGCCTTAACGCGGCAGAAACGTCTCGCAATATCAACGCTACGTTTGGAGAGGAGACTGCTAATGAACGCACTATCCATTTTTGGTTTAAACACTTTCGTAATGGAAACTTCGACTTTAAGAACAAATCGCCTGGAAGACCGCTCACACACATGCAAACTACCAAGGAATTAGCGGAATTTTTTAACGTTACCCTACCTACAGTATTGACTCATTTGCATCAAATCAATAAGTTATAAATGGATGCCTCATGATATGACTGATCTGCAGAAAGAAATGCGTGTTGAAACTTGTATTGCCTTGTTGCGTATATTTGGAAATATACAAGTATGCTCATGCAGAAATATATATGTCCGATTGGCAGCAATAGGCTTGCTGCCTATTACGAAATATGGACTAAAATATTGACATTTTATCATGCCGTTATTTATTTCTTTGACTTAATGCAAGTTTGTACATCGGAGGACTTAATGCCCAGGGCAAAGTTATCACGGAACCCTCTCATACCGACGCATGTGATCACGGAGAAAGGATGCTTCGGTGATATCCTGTGTCTGATCCACGAGGAGCCAATGCCTGAGTGCCAGCACCGCAATGGTTGGACCCTAGACGCGGTGCTCCACACGCTGGCAGAATACCCGGCATGGGTGAAGCAAAGGTGTGAACTAGTGACGGTCATAAGAGTGGGAATTCTCTCGCTCAGTAACATGATTGCTGCCATGGTACAGAGCAAAGGGGCGTAGAACGCTGCTGTCTCCTACTACGAGCAAGTTATACTTGCGAGCAAGACCGGGAGCGCAGGCCTGGGGGTGGCAGGTGAGGCCATCTATAACCCTAGCAGAAGCAGACCGGGGTGGGTAACGACGCGACGTACTACTTGGCGAGCACGCCCCTCGGGAGCAGGAAGGGAACATCGGGGTTCCTGCACAGGAGAGTCATCTATTAGCCGTAGATGGCCCGAGGTACGTCCGGGTGCTAGGGCTTTCCTTTCTAGGGTATTCCTGGCTACTGGAACCTGGAGACGGCCTGCGGTTTATGGTCGGTTCGAGTCTGACATAACCACCCCATTGGGTGGTATCCGAGGAGAGCTCAGCACAGAAAAAAAAGACATTCTCTTCCAGTCAACCTTTGGGTGGTGTAGAAATTTGGTAAGGTAGGTGCACAGAGATTACGTCATAATATGATATGTCTGATCATCCAAAAAAAAGTAAGTGATTCCCTGTAAATAATATATATTTACATTGAATCACTTACTTTTCTATGGCATTATCAGCATCAAGATATGTTATACTGCACTTCAATTAAGAAGAGCACCTCTCTTCAGTCTACGCCGCAATCGTTCTGAGACACTAGGTACTTCATCATAGCACTGCACGTAATCCCTACTCACTGGGATCAGCAGAATATAGTTTCGACTCTCTTGAACTAATGGCACTATACACTCTACATCATAGAGTTAACAGCTCATCTCTCATACAGATCAAAATATTGCCTCCCTTTGTTTATGAGGGATATAACGGTCTTTCTTGTACACAGGTATCAAGCTAGTAAACCGGTAAGCTTATATTATAGTATGCAATTTCATTAGTCATACTAGATGGAATTGTGCAATGATAACATATTTTTATCAAATCACTTAATATACGTAATTATTTTTGAAATGTGGCATCAAATATTAATTCATGATAATGATAAAATAATGTTAGATTAGCAGGAGGCTCCTAATAATTTTTTCATTTAATATTTTTAGCTAACATTAGTTATTATTTTATAATATTGTTATAACTGTATCAGCAACGGATTATGGGTACATTATCGAATCATTAATAATAAGATTAATTTTCTCTATACAAAAGAAATGTGTAATCTTATATTTTATCGTGCGCGACGCGACGCAATTAGGCTTACTGGGAACGCCCCTACATAGATAATATGTATGTATCTATGTAATAATACGGTGAGTTATAGGTGTTAATGCGAACATTATCTTTTGAAAACACTATTTCTACGTATACGGAGAATGTTAAAAAAATAACGGTATACAAAAACATTATTTTAATAAAATCTGATTTAATTAATTAGCCGAAAAGGTACAATAAAATTAAAGGTCTCAAGGTACGAGTATGTTGTTTTCTGCTGTTAGTTTTGAAAATGAGGAAATAAGTAGCAAAATAATACATAAAAACGGCGTGAGGGATCTATGGACCCCGGTCGGAACGAAGTTCCTTTCGCTTTGTGATATTGTATCTCATATACCATATTATATTTTCATTAGGCATTTGATTAAGAATAGGTAAGTTCTAGTTACTAGGTAAAGTTTTTGATTTAATTAGTTAGAAAAAGTCGCTCATTTTTTAATCATGTAAATGATTCACTTTATTTTTCGCTTTGTAGTATTTGTTTGATTTTTACTTATCAATTCCCTGTTTTCATAATTTGGCTGAATGGCATCAGTTTGCTAAAATCTGTCTTTTACATTTGGATTTTTATTTAGAAATTTTGATTCGGATCTGTTCAAAGTAATATAACTGTAATTATATCGATATTCACGATAAATATAAAAATAAACAAAAACTAAAAAAAAATTGAAAATCACTATAATCGCAAAACAGTATAAACCATGAAGCACGAAAAATAATGTGTACAAGCATTATTTATAGAGGTTACAACTTCAAATATATCTATTCATCTTTACGATATTTTTGTAGAAATCTTGCCAGTTATATCATTATAAATCATCTCCGAAACCATAGTAGATAAAAGAAGTGAGTAAAAATGAGAGAAAAAATTTAGTCTTTGTCTAAATATTTCTATGTAAAAATCACAAAAAGCGTACAGCTCGACTTAAATCACTTATTACAGGAGGCACAGATTTGTATATCTGATTTTTAACTATATATTTCACAGATTTTTAAAATGGATGAGCTTAGTACAAATACTTCTCACAGAATCCTTAGGATCTTTCTTCCTTATCTTCTCACAGCCTTCTATGGGTTTTCGTAATATGGAGATTGTCCTTTGTGAAGTGTCTGAGCATATCACACCATTTTGGTAGAAAAATCCAAAAAAAATCCTAGGTCAGACCAAATGTTTGTAATATCTTCTTAAATATTCATTTTAGTGATTTGCTGTAAAGAGCTATTTTAATCTGCATTTAATGCACAACGTATCCAATTTATTTTGGAATAATAATGTATTCTTTAAAATAGCTTTGTAAATAAGCCAAATTGTTTTTGTAAAATTTAGAAGTTAAAGTTAATGATTACTGTGGTTTATCCTCAGGAGATAAACACATGCCTTTTTGTAGATCTTTTTAAAATATACAATTTCATAGTACATTTTTTTGGTCTATCTCGTAAGGTTTCACCAGAGTTTGCAACGTAAGTTCACAAAAACATGTTTTTTATGACAAATCTTCAAATCTTTTTCGAATTTTCTCTACTATAATATGCATGCATTATACATGTAAATCTTCCTCTTGAATCACTCTCTCTATGGGCCAAATCTGTTGCTTAGTTTAAAAGATCTAAAGAAGTGCGTGCATACTATGACAAAAAGTGTCGGAAAAAGTCTTGTTATATGTTTTCCGGTCTAGCTCCCACCCGCTCAGAGCATGTAACTCTCGATAAGGAACTTCGTTCCAAAAAATTCATAATTATCACGACAAATCGTTAGAAACGTGATGTATCAGAGCAAAACTATGTAAAGAATATTATCTAATCTGCGTCCGAGGACAGCGTATTACGGGTCCGGCAGATATAAACAGGTACTTAAAGTTATACAGATATTGTGATTAACAAAAAACATTGACGCTTGTTTATTCTTTTGTTTTAAAAAAGATTTTAATTTAATTTAATTTAATCTTCAAAACATCATTTACAATTACAGCCACAGGCACAGTTAGCTACTAATAAGGATATATTTTCTTTTTAAATTCACTCCCAAAACCTTTGATAGGTAAGATAGAATGTTGACGCTCTATACCAACGTAGTCGTTAATTGCGATATTCTTTCAATGGTGGTTGTACTCTTCAATATTCATGCCCAATATCTTAAAAATTCTAAACCTTGTCAATCCTAATGTCAAGTAAGAGTGGTTTTGAGATGTGAGTGTATACTATAGTAATTAAGAATGACTTCAGTCTAGTAAAAAGTACGAACATAAAAAGCATCACACTCTATAGGTATAGTTTGATGCTCGGTACACAAAACGGTATGACATATTTGCTAATTGATTTCAACACTGACCATAGCTGGAGAGGAGAACTTTTAAAGGGGGTTTTCTCTACACATCTATACTGTCGTTCAATTACATTATTATTCTCGTACAATTAAGGCCTATAAAACAAAGTAGGAAAAACTTTTTAACTTATATCAAACGATAAGTATAAATTAAATGAGCACTACAGAATGTCACAATAGCGGCTTATTACTTAGATGTCGATGGTGAATCAATGCGATTTATCTACTCGTTATATTGTTCGGACACACCATAATGACCTTGAAAATGTAGCTTTTAATGACGTTATAATCATTTCAATTGAAATATCTAAATGCTTCCTGATCCTCAACAAGAAAGTGATATCATAAATAACCTTTAGACCGCAACAACTATATTAGATACTAGTGATGTAGTGTAATGATCAGCTTCATAGTCTATCTAGGTAATCTAAATTTTCAGCTTGCCATTACGGTTGAAAATATTTGCCCAAACATGACTCGAATAATACCTACAAAGAGTTTAATGATATTGTTATCACGATATTTCCGTAGATATGAATCCATAGATATTGTAATCATCATCAAATTAATGATATTTATCAACACTTTATTTAGTTCTATGTTCATATATTTTGGAGCGTGACGTTTACCGCCCTTTTGATCTACAAATTGTGTCCAATAAGTCTTATATTAGTTTGTTCATTATACGAGTAAAACTAATGTGCAACTACTGAGTGAAAACTAGAAAAAGTGTGGTTTTTTACACTCATCGGTAAGTAAAGGTTATTATTAATAGGTATATTTTATATGCATACTTTTCTAATAGTCCAGTCAATGAAAGCTTAACCTTGCCATTTTGAGTTGATGACCTGCAACCAACGCAAAAATTTCCGTAAGGGTCCGTAGATTAATATACTAAAATTGCAGGGTGCTGCATTGACGACAAAGGGTGCAAAAAAATTGTAAAATAGTGCAAAAACGACTTTTTCGTCAATATTTCGCGACTGACTGGGAAAATAGAAAAAAATCCTAGCACAAAGTTGTAGAAAATTAAATTTCCTACAAAAATGGTATCAACATATTTTCGCGTATCTCCCCTAGTTTTTGCACAAAATGCATTTAAAAGTGCATTCTTTTTTTTTTTAATATATTGGTAATCATTTTTTTCCATTTTAAAACGATCCTACACGCTTCATTGGGATTAAATTAATATATTTCGGGCATATTTTTTTTATTTATTCCTTTTTTCATATAATAATGTTGACAAAAAAAATATGTCAAAAAGAGAGAAAAATATATATCGCGCTCTCTCTCCGCCAGTGATGTAGTGGAGTAAATGTCCCCCTGAAATGAAATTTATAATAGGTCAGGTAAATGGATAGGTGATGCATACTGCAAATATACGTTTTAAACGCAAATTTCGATAAAATAAAAAAAGGTAATTTTTTTTTTTGTCAAAATTATTATATGAAAAAAGGAATGAATAAATAAAAAATGCCCGAAACATATTAATTAAATCCCAATGAAGCATGTAAGATCGTTTTAAAATGGAAAAAAATGATTAACAATATAAAAAAAATATTTAAATTTTGCACCTTTACTCGTAAATGCATTTTGTGCAAAAACTATGGGAGATACGCGAAAATACGTTGATACCTTTTTTGTAGGCAATTTAATTTTCTATAACTTTTTTTCTATTTTCCCAGCCAGTCGCGAGATATTGACGAAAAAGTCGTTTTTGAACCATTTTGCAATTTTTTTGCACCCTTTTGCCGTCAATGCAGCACCCTGCAATTTTAATATATTAATCTACAAACCCTTACGGAAATTTTCGCGTTGGTTGCAGGTCATCAACTTAAAATGGCAAAGTTAAGCTTTCATTGACTGGACTATAACCTATTTCATTATTATTGGTTGTTAATTTACAGGCATGTCAGCTTTTAATTGTGAAACAGTTTTTCGCAATCGGACGATATGAAAATGGGAATTCTTTTCTTCTTTATTTTATTAATTAGTTTCGGCCTCAGTACGAGTAACCGTAAGTTATTTTCACTATCAGTTGGTATCGGTTAAGAAAATTTCAATCTATTTGCATTATTACATTCAGTCTGTTGCTTTCATTTGATTCGATTCAATAAGTGTTTTAACTTTGCTTTAACTTTTTTGTAATCTGTAATGAAATTGATAGTCATCAATTTTAGGTTTAGTAATGTTTGAGTTTAAAATATGTGAATGTTTGTTTTGCTACCAAGCACGTTATGTGCTCTGTTATGTGTTTTAATTTTCTTTTATTTTTATAGAATGCTCGATTGGAGGTGCTAGTGCAGATTTTAAGAATATATTTGACACATCCAGGGGCGTCATCTTTAGCAGAACTACAAATAACTTACAGGGTAAGTATTCAAACACTTCACAGTAAATAACATTAAATACACTAGCCGCGTAGACATCTACGAGTATTAAAGTTTGTAGTGTGTATGCCTTTCTTTAAAAAATCCTATTGAATAGAGAAGCGTAAGGTTAACGGGATATGTATTTTATGTATTTAAAATGCCATAACAATGTATTGCTGAGGTTTTCTTTTACATACTAGTGAGTATTTAATTCAGGAACGCCAAAAATCTTTGTTCGATCACAAGTTCCGTTTTTTTTATTTACGCTAGTCATTTTGGAATCAGGTATCTCCAATTATTTTTTTCTTCTATGTTTTTATTTTTATAACAGAATCATTATATGTTTTTGAAAACACTTTATTAGCACTTAATTATTAATCATCATATACCTGATTTCGATAGCATTTTACCTTTTGGAAGACCTGATTTGTACATTTGCTTTGTTCCAGTGTTACACTTTTATTGTTTTTATATCTAGTATCTAATTCTTTGTACTTGCAGCACTTAGTTTCTGACAATTCATATTAATTCTAAACTCATTATTGGCACTGCACACACACTGGCACAAATTCAATAGTCCGGTGCAGTGAAAGTTTTTGAGCACCTAATTTTTAATCTTGGCACTTTTTACATTAGTACCTAAAAAGCCCCTAATTTTGGCATTTTATAAAGGCAAATTCCTGACTTTGCGTTGCTGGCGTCACAGAGCTCAAAACTTTCAGTAGAGAACTCGCGAAGTCACTACAGTGAATTGTTGTACCGTTACGAACTAGATTCGGTACGTCATGAAATACAGTAAACTAAATGAGTCTAGCTCCGCTTGTAACGTGACACGAACACAAGAAATTTACTGTTTTTGGGAGACACAAACACAAAAATAAGATAATGAAAACAAAATGAAGAATTATCAATGATAAGATACAACGAAAAAGAAACTAATAGAAGAAACATGTTAATAAGAATTTGCATTCAATAAAACTTGAAACGAAACTTAGAAATTTAAAAGAAATCGATTACATAGCTATAAATATCATAAAAAGTAATATACTAGGGGTCAGCAAATATATCAATATAAATGTCAGATGGGATAAGAACATAAATAATAAGAAATTTTTATCCAATATACAAAAAGAAGAAAGGGTACTAGTTCCGACCCCAGAAACATGAAAATTAGGGAAAGTAGTGGTCGATGCCATCAAGCCGAAATTTGGCTTAAAATTGAACTCTAGATAAACTGAAAAAAAAAACTCTAGATAAACTGAGATACGCTTCATACTTTTGTTTTGCAAAACAGTTCGAAAATCGGCCACTTTTTTGGTTTCCGACAGTTATTTCTAAAAGTATTGAATTGGTTTTACCGAAAAATGTTGAAAGTTGTTCAAGGGACAATTTTACACAGTTATTAATGATTTAAAAAAATAAACAAAAGATTTTTATTGTTGATTTTTGGCCCTGAAACCTGGAATTGAAAAAACGAAAAGTTGTGGATATTGTTATTATTAAGTCCCCCTTTTTTTTGTTTTTGTGCGGAAATCCCCTCGGATACCACTTACCGGTGGCAATGTTGGACTGGAACCGACTAAAACCGCTCGCCGTCTCAGGTACCAGTAGTTGGGGAACCAGGTGTACCCTAGAAAAGAAATCCCTGGTGCCCCGACGCACCTCGGGCCATCTACGGCGGGTAGACGACCCCCCCTGTGTGGGAACCCCCATGTTCCCTCTATGCTCCCGGAAGCCAGTTATGGTCCTGATGGCCAGCACTCGCTGCGGTCGTCGCAGTAGTGCGACGTTGCTGGCCTTACTGGGGCCCCATAAAGGGCCATGGACCGCGCAACCCCCGAGTAGAATCTCCTGCAGGAGTCATCGGGTCCCTTCATGTTGGGCAGCAGCCGCGCCAATGCACGCGCCAACCATACCAACTTGGGGACTAGACCTCGGAAACGATGTCCGAAGTCCCAAACAAAGTCCCCCTAGTCCGACTCCGAAATTTCAAATTGGCGGCCTACTGCAAAATTGTTAACTAAAAAATTAAATAAGCAATAACTTGTGTCGCAGCAGTCAGATCCGAACAAATTTTGCAATCTGTAGGTACTAATAAGTCATTTAATCAGTCCAAAATTTATTTTTATTCATAAACAAAATTGATTTTGTAAAAAAAGTAAAAACTTACGTTCGTATCTTCGCAAATTTTGCACTTAGAGATTTATAATAAATTGCATGTATTTGCGCTTATTTTTGCATGAATTTATTTTTAATTTAATTTCATCTTCATCATCAATAACTTGTTAGTGTAGTTAGGCAGCGAAAGAGCTAAGAAATCAACCTTAATTAATTTCTCAGGGAAATTTTGAGGGGTGGACCTGTGGACTAACTCGTGAAATGCAAAGAATCGAATCAGATAAAATGAATTAATAAATAATGAAAATTCGTTTGAATAATTAAAAATTAGCTTTGTATTATAAAGTTTCGTAAAACTCCAACAATGTCAAAAATATATATAACTAGCGACCCGTCTTGTCTTCGCACGGGTTCAGTAAAGGTTTGCTCTACATTATATGAACAACGTATTAAATTTATTTAATTAAATAAATAATAAGACTGTATTGTTAAAATAGCATTGTAAATAACCTATTCACATCACATCATCATCACATTAACAACCTATAATAGTCCACCGCTGGACATCGGCCTCTCCTTAGAAAGGAGGTTTAAATAACCTTTTACATTTGTGTAAAATGCTAGAGATATAAATGCTTACTGTGGGTTATCCTTGGCAGGTAGATATATACTATTGGCGACTTTTTTGTAGATCTTTTTAAAATATACCATTCCGTAGTTTATTCTTTTGATCTATCATGCAAGGTTTTGCAATATAAGCGTACAAAACATCACACTAAGCCACTGAAATAATAATGTAGTTACAAGTTACTCATTTCTGTTACAGGTATCGAAAGTTATGCATTTAGTCAGCAATTAAATTATGGACCTTACTTTAGTCTCACTCTGGTCGATTCCCATTTTACAATTGAGACGACCGATGCTTTTGAATACTACGAAGAGAATGAAACTTTGCTCTCGGTAGCAATCACAGCTACATTCAGTTGTTTGAATGGCCCTAGTGAATTTTTTGTAAGTATCAATTTATTTCCCTTTTTAAAATATAATTAAATTTGTATGTAATTTAAATTTTAGGAGTAAGTAGATAAGTTGCGTTACAAACAAATACCCTTTTTTTATTTAGGAAGTTTTTTTTTAATTACTACGACCATTATTTTACTATGATTTTCGGCATTTATTATTTAACTATGATTTTCGGCAGCTATGATTTTATGAGCTCTTTTTCGTGGTTTCCGTGAGAATCTAATATAGTTATACCATGTTTTTCAGATGTTAATAATAACCATAACAGATACCAACAACAATGCGCCACAGTTTCTACCATCTGATGAGTTCCATTATACTGTACCAACACCATTTCCAGCAGGATTAACAATCACAGGGTGTTTTGATGGCATTACTGTAAGGGACATTGATCTCACAACTCAGAGGATAGACTTCGAAATAGAAGAAAATCCTTATTTTGAAATTGTTTATGATGAAAAATCTTCAACTACAAAAAGAGAATTCGTAGGAATTTTGCGAAGCACAACCTTTATAAGAACTCTGTTAGAACCTATCACTTTGAAAATCACTGCTACGGTAAGTTCTTTCTATTTCGAGAACCTTTAAAAGAAATTATTAAACTTTAGTATCGCTTATTAACAGCTTTTAACACTGCGAGACATACATTCTCCATTACACCTTAAAAAATATATACATAATGTACTGGTAAATGAAACTTAACCAAAAACAGAAGGGAATGTGTCTGAAGTGTTAATGAAAGTACAACAGTTGAAGTGTATCAATGTCATGTACATTGATACATTTATAATGAAATAAATGTTAAAAATTTAAGAAAAGAAGTGTGTCTATCCATGTTGCCGTCAGTAAAGGAGAAATGGTAAACCCCTTTATAAAATTCAGGACAAAAAGTGATATTTTTATAGTATGAAATGAAATTTACTTATGGTTATATTCATTTAAACCAAAATCAAAAAGAAATAATGTTCACAAATAAAATTGATAGACTTTTAATTGTGTTATGCTGATCCTGATAGATTTTAAAAAAGGGGTGATGTTTATTTTTTGATAAAATCATTACGGGTAACTTTCAGTACACAATAGCATTATTAAAAAACCCAAGACACAAAAAAAAGTCTTTAAAAAACAACAACTGCTCATTAAGACTGTTCTAATAAGCTCAATCATATATAATGTAATTTTCTGAGGAGTTGACTATCCCGCAAACTACTTGATGCAGCAGCAAGTTCCAGGTTACCAGGTAGTTCCAGGTTAGGTTAGGTAAAGTAAGAGTATACCAAATTTCAGATCAATCAGACCTGTGGATGTTAGTGAGATCCCTTCATCACTTAGAAAATAGGCTGACGATCTTCAAAATTTATAGCTAAGAACCATCTCGATCAGATCGACTTTCGAACAAAAAAATCCGCACCAAAATTGGTCCATCCAAATCTAATAAAATACTTATATTGTATTCATAGACGACCGAATGGCGTAGTGGTTTGTGTAACGGACTGCTATTCCAAAGGTCGCGGGTTCGATTCCCGCTCAAGTCAAACATTTGTGTGCATGAACATTTAATGTTTGATTTGGTGTGGGTGTTTCTATGTATAATAAGTATGTATTTACAAAAAAAAAAAGTATATATGTATTTATATCAGTTATCTAGTACCCATAGTACAAGCTCTGCTTAGTTTGGGACTAGATGGCGTTGTGTGAATGTGGTAGAATATTATTATTATATTATTATTATTATAGATACCTACTCGTAGGACACAAAAAGGAAATACTGAATGTAAACTTAATTGTAACTTAACATTACAGTTGAAGTGTAAAATGTGATTTCATTAAACAAAATTATTTTGCGTATAAATGAAAAGCAAGAAACCTTTTTGCTCACATGTAATATTGACTGCACGGATGTGCACTACGGTTTAAGCGGTCACGTCTTCTTACAGCACTGAGTGTTTTGGGTTCCATCCCCACATGGGCTAACACTTTGTGAGGTCCGCAAATAATTGTTCTGAGTATGGGTGTTCTTTGTGTCCGTATCATAGATGTGTGTATAGTCCCCCGTGACACAGGATGTATTCCTAATGCGGGAGCTGTTATTTTAAGAATAAGAATGAATATTAGAACTTCCTTGAACGCTTACAGGATGTCGACCTGACCGGCGATCCCCCACTAACTGCAGTTGCTACAGTTACTTTTAAAGGTGAAACAACGTTCACCTTACCTGAAGATCCTGTATTCTCTCATCCGTTTTATTTTGCTAATTACACAATGGACCATCAAGTTATTCTTTTAGAACCGATTTCTCTTCAAAGTGGCTTCCACAAACTTGTGAATTTTACTTTACATGGAGGTAAGATAGTTCAAAGAAATAAAAGTTACACTTCTGAATTATATTTCCAAATTTAAGCACTGAATATTAAAGCTGATGAAAGCAAGTTTAAAAATAATTTAAAATTTGAAGCCTTTTTTTGTGGAGACGAGTGGAAAATCCGTTCGGATCACCGGCTCCTTGGGGAGTTGGAGTGGTATAGCAGGTGTTATGTAAGACTATGTGGTGTTTCCACTAAAACCACCCCGACGGCCGAACTCAGGTGTACTCCGAGGAGGACCCGGACCATGTTATTTCAGGTACGACGAGATACGATAGGTAATCCTATTGTATATGGGTTTCGGAGTCGCGGAGATAAACCCGCAAATAGAGGGGGGCTACTGGTGATAAAGCAGTGCCTCCTTAATCGCCCACCACGGGAGGGAATTAAAGGCGTTGACTATGTGAAGACTGACAGCCAACGCCAATACCCCTCTTCCGACAACATCTTCTGACAAAAAGTGGAAGCATTCGATCGCGTCGAGCGTCCCTATCTGAAGCCAAACTGGTTGTCTGATAAGTCGGGGCCCACTCGGTACAGGTGCTGGTTGATACGGGCAGCAATAACTCTTTCAAGGAGTTTTGCCGCCCTGTCAGCAGCAGCAGCAGGCATATTGGTCGGAACGCCGAGGGAGAATCTGCCAGGAACACGGAAACTGCTTTCAAGGCATTTTTTGACCTTCCTTTTTTTTGTGTATTTTATAAATATAAACTTTTAATACTGAATTCAAATATTTCATTCGTGTTAAATGGAAATACATAAATCAATAAAACTAGTCAATTTCAGTTTACTAATGAAATTTTTATCTTTTTATATTTCACAGACTTCTCTGATAATTTTGAGTTGGTCGTAACTGGGGACCAAGTAACAATTCAAAATCGAATTCCACTTGAAACATATATTTTGCGAGAAACTCAAATTATCCTTGTAATAAGGGCAGATAGAGAAGAAACTACGGGTGACAGAGCTACTATCATCCTACAATTACCCGAAGGTAACAAAAAAATTACATGTTTTTTTTCTTGTAACCTTAGTTTTCAACTATTACTTATTTAATAAATTCCTTAGAGCAAAGTCAGCAACTTACTACCGTAATACTATGCACTTTGTAAATTACACCACCACTGCTAGACTTTTCGATGGTGAAGGAGATAAGCGACAAAGTGTTTTTTCAATTTTGTATTGTACGGAGGTCAGCGTATTTAAGTTATGGCGACTTCCACATCATACAACGAAATAGAAACATACTACAGCGCCATCTAACGAAGACACACCGAACTACGGAATAACAACTGAATGAGAATTGCTAATCCTGTATCGCGATATGAAGAATTCTCTCGCTGATTAGCATATATACAACTTTCCAACACCAATCGTTGGCCCGCGGCCCGCCAGGCATGATCACCTCGTATGATCGGAAGATTCTCCCTTTGTGTTTGAGGAACACGACATATATTCCTCAACAAATTAAGCTAGGGCAGATGTTCCAGTACCTAGGGTTTTTCTGACTAGGATACACCAGTTTCAACAAAAACAAGGGGGAGATATTACAATGAAGAGCCAAAAAAACAAAACTACCATTCACGTACGTTCCACAGTGATACAGTAATAGAAAAATAAATGGAATTAAGTGTAATTTGTACACAAAATAGATACAGAATACACTATATGTGACTAATTTATCTACAAAATTAATGGACAAAAAATGTTGTTTAATGAACTACTTTTACCAACGGTTCATTATAATTACTATTTTTTATTTTATTTTATTTGCCAGCAATAGAAGCGAGGGTCTGAATCAAAAATGTCTTAAATGTTAAAACATAGGCAACATAGCATTCATTACTCAGCAAACACTTTTAACCACCAATGGTACTTTCACCGCAAACCATTCAATTACAGAGAAATTTTACAGATACTGCACTGAAGCTTCTAACACGACAAAATCTCACGACATTTACGTAAAACAAACGCTTTGAAAGTACCTGACGGAGTAGAAAATCCCTTTGGATCTCCTGCTCCTTGTGGGCTCAGGAGCCAGGAGTATGTGGTAATTCCACTAAAAACCACCCTGACGGACAGACTCGGGCGTCCTACTCTGGGAGGACTCGGATCATGTGATTTCAGGTCACCCCCGAAACAAACCACGTCTAATCAGGCCCTATCTATTGCGTCTTAAAGCGACCTCAACCATCCTATCCCCTACCCGAGGTCCCTACTCTCTGGCGGCCCGCGGCCCGGTCGACGGCTGGTATAGCCGCCGACGTCCTCTACGCCCGAGATCGGTCTCGGCCTCTCCGCCTCTCCCGATACCGGCTTTGAAAGTACCTACATGTGGTTCTAAAAATATCATTCTAATAAACATTTTCATCTGTCATTATTATTTTCTTAGTTTTGTATACCCGCGGTAGGTAAGTAAGTGTAAGTTAATGTAAGTTTAAATTATTTTAAAATTACATAGTACTCGTATCTGTATGATAGTAAATAATAACGTAAACCACAGTCTGTATATCGGCAATGCATTAATATATATCGGCAATGCATTAATATACTTTTATTTTCAGTTATGGTAAGTATCCCCGGCAGCTAAAAGTTTAGTACAATGTACTATTGTACTAAACTTTTAATAAATGTTATCCACCTTAGTACCTACGTCTCTATTCCCTCAAAACCTAGCTTGAATTGTAACGAAGAAGAAGAACATATTATTGGGTTATTATGCATGCATATGTTTCAGTGTATATTATTTTTATCACCATTACGTCAGCGAATTTCTAACTATTAAAGCAGTTTTCAAGCAGGAGCTGTATGCGTGAAGGCTGGGAGCGATCTTAGTGGCGTACACTTGGAGAGACCTTAGTCCAGCAGTGGACTACGATAGGCTGATGATGAAGACAGTATTTGTGAAATAGGGAATTGATTAGGTTATACAGACAAATACTCAAAAAACAGAAGAATCTCTATGTTAGAGTTGTTCTAGATACTTTATCTTTGCCAAAGAATTTCTAATGGTGCCGTTTCGTTGCGTATTAAGTAGTCATAATTGGACAATGAATGAGACTCATACGAGGAATAAAAAGTTGCCGAACTATAACGACATTGAACGTCTGGTATATGTGAAACGTGGAATGCAATAAGGGGGGAAAGCGAGCTACTTTTATTAATGGTCTTTGAGCGCCTTCTAGTTTTATTCAAACTATTTTGACGGCACCTTCCCAAAATGTGACACAGTGAGTCAGCACAAAAGCACGCGGCTGCTTGATACAGAGGTGCAGGGGAGAAGATATTTATATACATATATTTGACGGTTTTGGTTTGTTATACAGCAATTCATTAATTCACTATTACATACTAATTCTCAAGTTCATCTTACCTTAAAGTTTTATTCTTTTTTAAACTCGAAATCTTTATGTTAATGATTATAAAAGAATATCATACAGAAATTTCTCTGTACAACGTCAATGTTAACACAAATAAGTTGACAAAAACATTAAGCTAAAAAGTTACAAAGTTAATTTATTAACTTACAAGGTTCATTTTCAGGAATCTCACTGCAATTCGAACAGCCTAATTATCGGGGAACAATTAAAAACAACATCCTACAAATCGCTGTGCTATCTCTGTTACAAGGCTACGAAGGAGAAGTTGTTAATACTGAAGTTCTTGGCGGTATGTGACCACATATTATATTAAAGTTTGTATGATCTGCAATTATTTGTTTCGGAATTTGGGTGTTTTCTATGTATACTATGTATTTATAACTAAAAAAAAATATGTAAGTATTCTATCAGTCAATCTAGTTTTCATAGTACAAGCTGTGCTTATTTTGATGTCCAAAACATTATTAATTATTAATTACAAACAAATAAATGTTTGTCTGGCATATTACTATGACATAAGCACATCGTTAAAAATCAAGTAAGCTTTATAATAAGGCAGCATTTAACCTAACAAAATTATATAGGCTTGTCACCTGTTATGTAAGTACAGCCATTTACAGAACAGGTGACAAACCTTTTGCCGTTAACCGCCCGGTTAACATTACTGGTCTTCGACATGAGTGTTGCATGTAAGTGCAATCAACGTTTACTAACTCGTTGTACATTCTGTGATTCTTCCCTATTGACGATCCATTTTGATTGATACTACACAACTTAAAAAACAATATTTTTAAAACGTTAGTTAATATTTTTATATTATTTTTTTTTTCAGAACACTCGCAATTCTTTACTACAAGTATCCTAGGATTGAATTCAATACAACTGACAATGAACGGATTACCAGCTAGCGTGATAGCTGAAAACAAGATTATCTCCCTTGAAGTAGTGGCATCTAGTAATTTCAATAGTGCGAGTACTATAGTCATCCTGGAGATAATAAGGGACGACAACCCCCTATTCAGCTCGCCACTTTACACAGGATCGTATGAAACCGAATCTGGGCTGACCCTTGAGCCAATTATATTTACTCAAGGTTATGACGAAACCATCGTATCACTGTCTGGAGGTAATTTGATTAAGGTTTTACTTATTAGCTACTAATATTTTTGTATTCTTCTAATAAAAATAATATTCTTCATTTAGACATTTTTGTATGCGCGGTGCAGTTATACCACCTACAGCTGCAACTCGTATAGAATACCGACGAAATTTATCGTGTTGCTATTTTATATCTATATCGATAATATCAAAGGTGATTTTTTCTTTTTATTGCAGTAGAATAGTTACGTATTTAAATTATACGATAGTGTAGTACAGTATGGGTTACCTACTTTAATGTAACTTGTACTTTAATCCCTTTATTTTAGTCAATCTCAATTTTTTCACCATTTAAATATATTTTTTGTGTTCTTATTCGGTTTCTAATGAACACTCGAAAGTTTTTACGCTAAACGTTAGACGGTACTATGGATAACTGTTACGAACATAATAAAAATGTCCATTGAGCCTGAAGGGGCCCCAAGTAAAAGTGTGACAAAAAGATAAAAAAAAGGCCTTTGGCATTACAACAAGCTAACTAGCACCGTATATACTTACCTGTTTCTGTAGTTGCGTAGTCCTTTCAATAATATAGTAATATTATAGTTTCGCCATATCTATATGTACGTCCGACGCTTAGGCTAGAGACTTACGTTGTAATTTTGCTTGGGTAAAGCTATAGGTTAGCAAATATTCATCACCCTTGTCTTTTGCCTTTATTATAGTTAAGTTATCATATATCGGGAGTAGCGATGCGTCGTGTGAGTGTGTAAGAAACTAACGTACTCGCACTGTTACTGGCCAATAGGGAAGGTAATTAAGTTGCAAGTTAATTGGACACCTTGACGCCGCGCCGCAACGAACTTGGAGCTACATTCCTACACTTCGGAGTGGGTTGGATTTGTAGTGCAATGAATTGGAATATTTTAGTTATAGAATAACTAAAATATTCCATTTAATTGCACTACAGAAACAATGATGTTAAATCCTCGATTCTATAGATCTTATAGCCTCTGTTGATGATGATTTTCTATATAAGCTAACAAAGCTTTCCTTTGTTTAGATCATTCAAATTACTTTGAAGCGACACGTGAAGGGGCTCTTGTGACAATAAGGAACACAACTAGTATTCCGCCCTCAATATTCAACCAGCAACACATCTTGCTGACTTTGCACGCTACTAGACCTCTAACAGTGGGAGCGAGCACAGCTATAGTCATCACCCTCCCTGCAGGTAAATTACAAACACTAACAACGTTTTACTATATTAACAAAACATATAAGTTATTTTTCTGGACAATACACTAAATGTGATAAACGCCAGGTAACAAAAACGGAACACTTTATTTATGATCAGACTTTTTAATAACAATGACCTGAAATTTCTTAATGTATGTACTCATGATATAACAAAATCAAATCTTACAACCTAGAGGTGGTCAAATATAAGTATTAAACCTTTATAAAGTTCATCTTATATTGTAAATGTATGTAGATAAGATAACCTTTATCTTTTCAGGAGTCCAACTGGAATTCGAACACTCTAACTATCGTGGAACAATTAAGGACAACATCCTACAAGAGCTCGTGCTACCGCTGATACAAGGCTACGAAGGAGGGGTTGTTACTACTGAAGTTCTTGGCGGTATGTTACTACATACAAAAAAATTAACAAAATTATAATATTTTGCCACCACTTTACAATACCCTGCCGTTAATCGTTAGTGACCCTGACTGCTAAACCGGAGGTCGTGGGTTCGATTCCCACCCAGAACAAATATTTGTGTGATGAGCACGATCGTTTGTTCTGTTCTGGGTGTAAATTTATCTATATAATATGTATGTATTTAGAAATATATAAGTATGTTTATCAGCAGTCTGAGTATCCTTTATCAGCGAAACATTCTATTTTGCATCAACTTTATTGGTAATCAGTTCAAAAAATAATGATTATTTACTTCATCTCCAATTGATAAAAATCACGATAGCTATTACCGTTACAAAATAGCATTAAAGCTAATATTTGACCATATTTAATACGCCTTAACAAAGAAATTTGATGTTGAAAGAAAGTGTTACGAAAAACTTTAATACTCACAGTTTATATGACTTATCTTGAATTTTCCTGTGCCTGATACCTAGAAACATATTTCTACGACATCGCGAACTACAAAATAATTATTGCTAAGAAGTTTTGATTAATATTTCATGCAGTAGTAAATTCAAAAGCGGTACTAACTTGTTGCCTATATTGAAATAGTTCCTCATTCTCAACCCATTTAAAATTACACGCATTTTTTTTCATATAATTTAAATTAAATAATTATTATTTTCAGAATACTCGCCATTCTTTACTACAAGTATCCAAGGAAATTTAATACAACTTACAATGAACGCATTACCTGCTAACGTGATAGCTGAAAACAACATTATCTCTCTTGAAGTTGCGGCGGCAAGTAGCTTTAGTAGGGCGAGAACTATAGTTATCCTGGAGATAATAAGAGAAGACAACGTAACCCCTGTATTCAGCTCGCCACTTTACACAGGATCATATGAAACCGAAACTGGACTCTCCCTTGAGCCAATTATATTTACCCAAGGTTATGATGAAACTGTCGTATTATCACTGTCTGGAGGTAATTTATCGTATGGTTTGCTTATTATTAGTGTGTATGTATTTTTCCAATTATACCTCATTCAGCTGCAAGTCGTATAGAATACTGACTACAATTATCGTATTTGTATATTATATTTTAACCATTGCATAAGATAAGCTACGTGTGAAAATTA
Organism: Arctia plantaginis; assembly: GCA_902825455.1. Lineage (NCBI taxonomy): Eukaryota > Metazoa > Arthropoda > Insecta > Lepidoptera > Erebidae > Arctia > Arctia plantaginis. Next base: position 11,007,083 of record CADEBD010000314.1, on the reverse strand, counting down.
TATGCTAGTGAAGTGCCCTATGGATTACTTAACTGTTAATTCATTTATTTTAGCCATTTCAACTATATCACTAAATATTTTTGTCAAGGTTGTCATTCAGTTTCTATTAAACACTTAAAAGTTTTTGTACTTAAAGTTAGATTATACTAAGGATAATTAAAATAAAGGTTTAGTAGGCCTGAAATTACGTCATGTACATGACAAAAATACAACAAAAAATCTTTGACGACATCCGTACACGTCCAAAATAGTACACATTACAACAAGCTAGACTAGAACTATAAATAGATGTTTATGTAGTTGCGTAGTCCTTATTATATAGGTATACTATAATTTCACCATGTCTGTTTGTCCGTTCGAGCCTTAGGCTTGAGACTTACAGTAATAGTAAGCTGTAATTTTGCAAGGATAAAGCAAGAGCCACACTTCAATAAAGTTTTAATCTCTTTTTTCCTTATCCATAGTATAGGGTACCCTTAGATAGTTTTAATAAAAACAGTGTTCCGTGGAGTCTAGTGCACCCTTCCCTTTCTTTACAAGTTAAGTAATTTTCTTGAAAAATATGAAAAACAAATTATTGTAAAAGGATCGTTGCCTATGTTATGAAATATATCCACTTGATAAATTTCATACAAAATACAAATCCTTAGAAAAACATTAGGTATATACATGAAGTTATTGCTCGGCAAAATCGGTTATAATTAATAAACTACGAAACACTACTCTGCACGTAGACCGACTCGCACATGTCTGGGTTCATTGATGATTGTTGAACTTCTTTGACTTGTTAAGCTAATTATTATTATCACTGGATTTCAGAACGAAAATAAATAAATAACTGATAGCAATGATTAGGTCCTTACATATGAAATTAGCGTTTTGTAGTACTGACCACTTTGATTTAAAATATCTCCTCTATATAATATAATACCAAATTCAAATTTATTCATTCATTTAGCTGGTACATTTGAGTTTTGAAAACAATTATTCATTTGTTTTTTCCTCATTATTTTTTTCTTTGGCGTCACTTATTACCGCACAATGGAACACATGAAATATCGGTATATTTACGAGTACGAGTTCTACCGTGGCACCAGTGCTGCAGAAACAGCTCGATGGATTAATGATGTGTACGGCGCTGGTTTCGCAAAAGAAAGCACGGTTTTTGGTTTCAACGTTTTCGTTCTGGAAATTTCGACCTTCAGAACCAACCCCGTGGACGGCCGGAGACCAAAGTGGAAAATAAAGAATTAAAGGCTGTTGTGGAAGCGCATCCATCACAAAGCACTTCAGCGATAGCTGCAGGCTTCAGGGTAAGTGCTTAAGTTCAACGATGGGTACCTCATGAATTGAGTGAATCGAACTTGCAAACACGCGTCGATTGCTGTGTTACTTTGCTCAACCAACACAATAATGAAGGGATTTTAAATGGAATCATTACTTGTGACGAAAAGTGGATACTGTACGGTAATCGAAAGCGCTTGTCGCAATGGCTGAACCCTGGAGACCCACCCAAATCCTGCCCTAAACGAAAATTGACTGAGAAAAAGTTGCTTGTGAGTGTTTGGTGGACTAGCGCCGGAGTCGTTCACTACAGCTTGCTAAAATCTGGCCAAACGATTATGGCAGATATCTATGTCAGCAACTGCAAACCATGAAGGAAGAACTAGCTGCTAAACAACCGAGATTGGTCAATCGCTCCAGGCCACTGCTGCTTCACGACAACGCAAGACCACACACTGCACAACAAACAACTACTAAGTTAGATGAGCTACAATTGGAATGTCCACCGTACTCCCCGGACCCTGCTCCAACAGATTACCATTTTTTCCGGAATTTGGACAACTTCTTACACGTAAAAAAATTCAACTCCGATGCGGCAGTCCAAACCGCCTTCAAAGAGTTTATTGATTCTCGCCCCCATGGTTTTTTTAGTAAAGCGATCAACCTACCAACTACCTATGAGATGGCAAAAGTGCATAGATAACAACGGTGCATACTTTGATTAATTGATTATATATTTTACAAAACAAAAATTGGCCTTATATTCCACCCGTACAAAACGCCAATTTTATATGTCAGGACCTAATATTAAAACAAAAATCAGTGACCACGTTTGGAGTCATTTCTTTATAAGTAACTATTTATCTTAAGAGTGACTAATAATAATATTAAATTAACTAATTAATTTTCGAGGTCTTATTTGTTTACGTTTTTTTTCATTATAGTATAGTTACTATCTATCGGGAGATACGTCGCAGCGCGTGAGTGTGTATTAAACTAACCTGCTCGCGGATGTGTAACGTTGGAAATAACAACAAGAGTCTAATGATCGTATTTTATGGTCTATTGAACCTTTTCTATAATGCACATTTGAACAAATATTCAATTAGCAAAATATTCAGTTGCTGTAATATTCAAAATCTATAAGTTACGATTATTTTAATTTAGGAATTTCTACTTCATTATGCAATCATTTGGGTTAGATGATGTTAGTATTTCCTAATATTCAATTATTCTTTACAGGATTTTGGCTGAAAATTAGTAAATATGAAAATCAGGTTTTGTAAAAAAGCGTTATACAAGTTAAGAATTATATAAAATGAACGTTATACTAAATGTTATTAGAGCAAATTAAGGTTATTTGAAAAATAGTATAAAATGCCATGAAATTAGGTTATTTGTTTTTATATCATATGAAAATTCTATGATGTAAACGTTATTTCAAGTGATATTATACTATCTGTTATTTTGTCAAATATTACAAACCTATTGGTCGCATACGTGCTCGCCAATTGACACGACGACAGACAAAATTAATTTGACACATTGACGGCACGCCACACCATACTTGTAGCTTTATATCTGCAATGCGGAGGGGGCCTGACTGTTTAAAAGTAAAATATTCCAATCAGTTGCACTGCAAAAACACAATAACGTTTAAATAATAAACCAAATGGATTGTGTACATTTCTTCTGTCTGTCTAGGTGTAATTTATCCGTAATATTTGTGTATTTAGAAATTTACACGTATGTTTATCAGAACTTTGATTATCATACCAAAGGTAATACATAGTTTAAGATCAGACTGCCATGTGTGAGATGTCTAAAGTTATAATCACTATTATATGCTCTGTTGATAACTTTCTATTTTCTATATAAACCAACAAAGCTTTCCTTTGTCTAGATCATTCAAATTACTTTGAAGCTACACGTGAAGGAGCCATTGTGACAATAAGGAACACAACTAGTATTCCGCCCTCAATATTCAACCAACAACATATCTTGCTGACTTTGCACGCTACTAGACCTCTAACAGTGGGAGCGAGTACAGCTATAGTCATCACCCTCCCTGCAGGTAAATTACAATAACTAACAGCGTATCACAACAAGAACCAAGTTTTCATTATTTTATTATTATTATTTTTTATCAAAGTATCAGTAGTTAGGTAGTTAGGGAACATCTGTACCCTATACATCCACAGTCTGTGCCCAATTGAAACATTAATATATTTTACGTTTCAGTAAAGGTAAGTATCCTTCGAAGTACATGATACTAAACCATTAGCAAAAGTTATTCGGCACCTAAGTATCTATAATAAAATCTAATACATCCAGATCATTACATTCGTAGAAAGAAATGCGTGTAACCTTTCTGTTTACTTTGCCCTCAAAAGCTAGTATGGATGATAGAGTAGACGGACATACATATATATAAATCTGACCGCTCTGGTTTATTTTTACCCAATAATTAAGCCGTTCTCAAGTTCATCTAACGGTGAATATAACGTGTGTAGACAAGATAACCTATATCTTTTCAGGAGTCCAACTGGAATTCGAACAGTCTAACTATCGTGGAACAATTAAGAACAACATCCTACAAGATCTCGTGCTAACGCTGATACAAGGCTACGAAGGAGGGGTTGTTACTACTGAAGTTCTTGGTGGTATGTTACTACATGCTAAATTAATTACTAAAATTCTTCCGCAATTTTACACTGCCCTGCCGTAAATCATATACATGAGTATACCGTATTAGTGGCATATTCTGCCATTTCAGATTATTCACGTTGGTCATTACGAGTATAACGGTAGCTAACTAACAAAATTTAAGAAGATTAATGAGTTTGTATCAAGTTTATTGCTAATCTGTTCCAAAACTAACAATTATGTGGCTTCGTCCTCATCGCCAAAAATCACGATGACTTTTATCGTTATAAGAAATTAAATTATTTTGAAAATAAGTTTAAGTAATAGTATTTTATTTACTTCTTTACAGAATACTCGCAATTCTTTACTACAAGTAACCAAGGAAATTTAATCCAACTAACAATGAATGAATTACCTGCCAGCGTGATAGCTGAAAACAACATTATCTCTCTTGAAATTGTGGCGGCAAGTAGCTTTAGTAGGGCGAGAACTATAGTTATCCTGGAGATAATAAGAGAAGACAACGTAACCCCTGTATTCAGCTCGCCACTTTACACAGGATCATATGAAACCGAAACTGGACTGTCCCTTGAGCCAATTATATTTACCCAAGGCTATGATGAAACCATCGTATTATCACTGTCTGGAGGTAATTTATCGTATTGTTTGCTTATTATTAGTATTTATGTATACTTCCAATATCTAGCCTTGAAACATTTTTATATGCGCGTTGCAATTATACCTCATTCAGCTGCATGTCGAATAGAATACCGACTACAATTATCGTGTTTGCATATAATTCTTTCTCATTGCGGCAGAACAGCTACGTGTGTAAATTATATGCTAGTGAAGTGCGCTATGGATTACTTTAATGTTAATTCATTTATTTTAGCCATCTCAATTGTATCACTAAATATTTTTCTCAAGGTTGTCATACACTACTCCGCCGTCTCCTTCTGCGAGCAGATTATGCTTGCGAAGGAGATGGCGGAGCGAGACCGGGAGAGGTTCAGAACCCTCCCGGCTCGCCAGGCCCGAGACCGGGGCAGGTACTGCAGACGGTTTGGGCGCCGGAGGTCGCAGACCGACCTCCGTCCTCCATAAGCGCAGGCCTGAGGGTGACAGGTGAGGCCATCTGTCACTCTAGCAGAAGCAGGCCGGGGTGGGTAATAGCGCGACGTGATACGAAGTACGTGCGCCCTTCTGAGCAGTAAGGGAACATCCGGGTTCCAACACAGGAGGGGTCATCATAAGCCGTAGATGGCCTGAGGTACGTCGGAGTACTTGGGCTTTCCTTTCTAGGGCATACCTGGTGCCCCGGCTACTGGTACGTGGAGACGGCGTGCGGTTTTTGGTCGGTTCGAGTCCGACATAATCACCCACTGGGGGATGGTATCCGAGGGGTGTTCCGCACAGAAAAAAAAAAGGTTGTCATACAGTTTCTATAAAACACTTGAAAGCTTTTGCACTTAAAGTTAGATTATACTAAGGATAATAAAAATAAATGTTCAGTAGGCCTGAAATTATCTCATGTACAAAGGTGACAAAAAGACAATAAAATGACGACATCCGCAACAAAATAGTACACATTACAACAAGCTAGACTAGAACCATATATAGATGTTTATGTAGTTGCGTAGTCCTTATTATATAGTTATACTATAGTTTCACCATGTCTGTTTGTCCGTTCGAGGCTTAGGCTTGAGACTTATAGTCATAGTAAACTGTAATTTTGCAGGAATAAAGCAAGAGCTACACTTCAAAAAACTTCTAATCTCTTTTTTCCTTCTCCATAGTGTAGGGTACTCTTAGATAGATTTAATAAAAACCGTGTTTCTTGAAGTCTAGTGCACTCTTCCCTTTTTTCTTTACAAGTTAATTTAATACTTACTTTTTTTGCATTTTGATTTCGTTATAGTAAAGTTACTATTTATCGGGAGATGTGTCGCAGCGCGTGAGTGTGTATTAAACTAACCTGCTCGCGGATGTGTAACGTTGGAAATAATAACAAGAGTCTAATGATCGTATATTATGACCTAATTTCATTTAATATACTTTTTTTGATATAAAGATCAAATGATATAACGCATTATTGATATTATTTTATTTAATATAATTTCATATGATCTATTGAACATTTTCTATAATGCACATTTGAACAAATATTCAATAAGTAAAATATTCAGTTGCTCTAATATTCAAAATCTATAAATTACGATTAATTTAATTTAAGAATTTCTACTTTATTAGGCAATCATTTGGGTTAGATGATGTTAGAATTCCCTGATGTTTAATTATTCTTTATAGATTTTTGGATGAACATTAGTAACTTTGGAAATCAGGTAAACTGTCATTATTTAAAAAAAGCGTTTTACAAATAAAAATTTATATAATATGAACGTTATACTAAATTTAATTAGAGCAAATGAAGGTTAAATCAAATAAAGCATGAAATACCATTTAATTGGGTGATTTGTTTTTATATCATATGAAAATTGTATGATGTAAACGTTATTTTAAGTGATATTATACTATCTGTTATTTTGTCAAATATTACAAACCTATTGGTCGCATACGTGCTCGCCAATTGACACGACGACAGACAGAATTAATTTGACACATTGACGGCACGCCACACCATACTTGTAGCTTTATATCTACAATGCGGAGGGGGCCTGGCTATTTAAAAGTAAAATATTCCAATCAGTTGCACTGCAGACACACAATAACGTTTAAATAATAAACCAAATGGATTGTGTACATTTCTTCTGTGTCTGGGTGTAATTTATCCATAATATTTGTGTATTTAGAAATTTACAAGTATTTTTATCAGAACTTTGATTATCATACCAAAGGTAATACATAGTTTAAGATCAGACTGCCATGTGAGAGATGTCTAAATTTATAATTATTATCATATGCTCTGTTGATCACTTTCTATTTTCTATATAAACCAACAAAGCTTTCCTTTGTCTAGATCATTCAAATTATTTTGAAGCTACACGTGAAGGAGCCATTGTGACAATAAGGAACACAACTAGTATTCCGCCCTCAATATTCAACCAACAACACATCTTGCTGACTTTGCACGCTACTAGACCTCTAACAGTGGGAGCGAGTACAGCTATAGTCATCACCCTCCCTGCAGGTAAATTACAATAACTAACAACGTATCACAACAAGAACTAAGTATTAATTTTTTTATTATTATAATTTTTTATTATTTTTTAACAAAGTATCAGTAGTTAGGTAGTTAGGGAACATCTGTACCCTATACATCCACAGTCTGTGCCCAATTGAAACATTAATATATTTTACGTTTCAGTAAAGGTAAGTATCCTTCGAAGTACATGATACTAAACCATTAGCAAAAGTTATTCGGCACCTAAGTACCTATAATAAAATCTAATACATCCAGATCATTACATTCGTAGAAAGGAATGCGTGTAACCTTTCTGTTTACTTTGCCCTCAAAAGCTAGTATGGATGATAGAGTAGACGGACATACATATATAGAAATCTGACCGCTCTGGTTTATTTTTACCAAATAATTAAGCCGTTCTCAAGTTCATCTAACGGTGAATATAACGTGTGTAGACAAGATAACCTATATCTTTTCAGGAGTCCAACTGGAATTCGAACACTCTAACTATCGTGGAACAATTAAGAACAACATCCTACAAGAGCTCGTGCTACCGCTGATACAAGGCTACGAAGGAGGGGTTGTTACTACTGAAGTTCTTGGTGGTATGTTACTACATGCTAAATTAATTACAAAAAAAAAATCCGCAATTTTACACTGCCCTGCCGTAAATCATATACATGAGTATACCGTATTAGTGGCACATTCTGCCATTTCAGATTATACACGTTGGTCACTATAACGGTAGCCAACTAACAAAATTTAAAAAGATTAATGGGTTTGTATCAAGTTTATTGCTAATCTGTTCCAAACCTAACAATTATGTGACTTCATCCTCATTGCTAAAAAACACGATGACTTTTATCGTTATAACAAAATAAAATTATTTTTAAAATAATTTAATAAAAAAATATATTTTATTTACTTCTTTATCAAGATAACTTTTATTGTCAAAACAAAATAGCATTATTTTAGAAATAATTAAAACAATTCATATTTTATTTCTTTCTTTACAGAATACTCGCAATTCTTTACCACAAGTAACCAAGGCAATTTAATCCAACTGACAATGAACGAATTACCTGCTAGCGTGATAGCTGAAAACAACATTATCTCTCTGGAAGTTGTGGCGTCTAGTAGCTTTAGTAGGGCGAGAACTATAGTTATCCTGGAGATAATAAGGGAAGACAACGTAACCCCTGTATTCAGCTCGCCACTTTACACAGGATCATATGAAACCGAAACTGGACTGTTCCTTGAGCCAATTATATTTACCCAAGGCCATGATGAAACCATCGTATTATCGCTGTCTGGAGGTACTCTAATTTATGTTTTACATATTACTCTATTTTTTTCCAATAACTTTTTGATTTTTTTTTGTTGCGGCAGAACAGCTTCTTCCTTAAATTATAATTATGTTAGTCAATTACGTTATGATTTATATTTCGCCATTCTGGCCATTAAACGATTTTTTTAAAAGCCTTTTAAAATGTGTTTTATAGACCTATTTCTTAGCGTCCCATGGATTAACCGTGCGGGTGCCGGCTCCATCGCGTGCCTGGGAATTGCGACCTAGGTATGAGTTTAGGGAGTACTCCTTGCGACGCGTCGGCGCTCACCTCGTCTGTCTGCTTTGTAACCCCCTCTACCTAACTATATTGGATACGAGCCTGGCAATGCCGCTTTGGATATTCGTTCAAGAAAAGAGCCCACTGAAGCTCTTGGCAATCCAAGGTCTTTAAGCAAGTTATAGAGGGATTTAGCTGGTATACCCCTCGCACCCACTTCCACTACATACATCGTAACGACATAACCATTACTAGTTCTTTCGTCGTCTAAGTCAAAGTACTTACTTATTTTTAAAGCGTGGTCCTTAGGGATGTTCGTTTCCCATGGCACCGTGAGTTCTACTAGTACTACACGCTTAATTGAAATTGCATAAAGAAATATATCTGGTCTGGACACCGAGGCACAGATATCCTTCGGTATTCTGTAATAATTTTCATACGTCTTTAATATTAATGTCCAGTCACTGGCTGTGTTTATAATTGAGTACGGCTTTTGTGAAGTAATTTTTGTTGAGATTTCCTTTACAAACGCGATGTTAGTTTAATAGCGCCCCCCCAGGTCTAATAGCGCCTTACAAACCCTCAGTATGTGCCTGGCTGAACCTACTTCAGCACTTCACATTGTACAAGCCTTTTCTATAGCTTTTCCCCATCTTACTAGGTTGCTTTGATCGGGGAGAGTCAATTGAAAGGTGTTAAGGTAAAAAAAATTGTATAAAAGTGTGCGCCATTTCAAAGTTGGTGAGATACAAAATTCTCCTAGAGTTAACCATTCATTCTGCATTTCTAGGTTCATCGCGTGCACCTTGTAGGTCTCGTTTACATTTTGTTGTAGGAAAGATTTTGTTATCTCTCTGTCGGTCTGTCTTCTAGCACTTTCAATTCAACTCCCTTGGACTGCGTATACGCCATGAATTTCTTGTCTAATTGAAGCCGTGACACGAGCTCTGATGAATTTTTGTCTTTTAGAAGGTTTCTAATGATTTTGACAAGATATGCATTTTTTTAACTCTTAGATGTTTGTATAGTTCCGAAGGTCTTTTTAATTTCATTCCAAAGTAATTCGAGTCCCTGTACAACATTAACGGGTTTGCAGATGGTGCTAGCCCGAGCCACGACTTCAATGTCTTAATGACTTTCGCGTCCAGTGTTCTTTCTGGTTTATATTGTATACCAGAAACGGCCAGATGAGATGTGATGTTAAGTAGTTGTCGTACATCTAAGCTTTTTTACGTTACTTATTGGCTGTTGGTCTACCTTGTTACGTCTTTACGAAGTCATCGACTATTGCGTATGTCTTTTACGAAGTCATCGACTATTGCGTTCATACATGGAGTACCTTTGTAGTCTATCTTTCTTTCAAACAATTTAAATTGCACGGTTTCTGATATTATTGAAACACTTTCCCCGCCAATAGTAATCCCGGGGTCATATTAGGGCTTATCTGGTACTACACCGACCCAGACAAAGGCAATAGTATTTGCTAGGTTTTGTCCTCATTTCCTCCGTCCAGGTCCTCTTTTGCTGTGATATCAATTAATGGAAACCACAGCAAAAGACATACAAAACCACAGACAAAGAGGGACCTACAAAACCCCTCGAATACAGAGTAAAGTTGTCCCAATGTTGCTGCTTGTCACCAGTTAATACTAAAATGTTAAACTAAATACTAAAATGTTCATCCGTTTATTTTAGCCATTCTCAGATGTTTGACTACAAAAATATTTATTTTCTTCACACTATGCCTTTTGCTTTCATAATAGTTACGTTATTAGTGAATAAGTATTAAACAAACGTGCTCGCCAACCAGTATGGCAGCCATTGTGTTAATTTGGTCCGTTCATGCCGCAACGTACTCGTAACTTCATACTTAAAGTGCGGCGTAGGCCTCGCTTTCTTTCTTCTATCTTTTTTTGATGAATGAATTGATAAGCCAAATGGATCGTATTTCATCTTATGTGCTCTGTTGATGATGACTTTCTACTTTCTATACAAACTAATAAACCTTTCTTTGTCTAGATCATTCAAATTACTTTGAAGCTACACGTGAAGGAGCCACTGTGATAATAAGGAACACAACTAGTATTCCGCCCTCAATGTTCAACCAGCAACACATCTTGCTGACTTTGCACGCTACTAGACCTCTAACAGTGGGAGCGAGTACAGCTATAGTCATCACCCTCCCTACAGGTAAATTACAATAACTAACAACGTATCATAACAAGAATCAAGCTTTCATTATTTCCTAACTACTATACTACTGATATTGATACAAAGTATCGATAGTATGGTAGTTAGTGAACATTAAAGAAATCCACAGACTGTAACTAATCAATAAACTAACTATACTTTTGTTTTAGTTATGGTAAGTATCATATGTATATTGTACTAATGTTCAGTTACCTTAGTACCAATATCAAAATTTAATACATTAAGTTTATTAAATTCGTAGAAAAACTGCTTGTAACCTTCCTGGTTTAGTTTCCCTTAAAACTTTGTTTGAAGGATAGGGAGAAAGGAGGACAAAAAAAAATTTGACGACTTTGGTTTATTTTATACCAATCACATGAAACCGTTCTCGTATTCATATAACAATAGTAATATGTATATAGTCAAGTTAACCTTTATCTTTTCAGGAGTCCCACTGGAATTCGAACAGTCTAGTTATCAGGGAACAATTAAAAACAACATCCTACAAGAGCTCGTGCTGCCTCTGATACAAGACTATGCAGGAGGGGTTGTTACTACTGAAGTTCTTGGCGGTATGTTATGACATACTAAATTATGACTATTTGTCCATCATTATAATACACTGCCCTGTCATAATTTCAGAGAATTTCTCAAACAACTAGATCCGTAAAGCGTATACGGGATTTTTTTAACTGTTTGTTTGTTTGTTGTGTTTCCATAGGATTAAATTTTTCACGTTTATTAGGTACGCACATTATCACATAAAGGAAAGTAACACGATGATGAACTGTTTAATGTTAACAGGTCATAGAAATCCGTTATACTTTGAAATTTATTCAAAAAATTAATATTGACAACTTAAAACGGATATTACTATCGGTACTAACTCATTGCCAATATTGAGATAGTTTCTCATTGTCAACTCATTTTGAATGACTAAATATAACTAACACGTATTATTTTTAAGAGACTTTCATCAACTTTTTTCAGAATACTCGCAATTCTTTACTACAAGTATTCAAGAAAATGTAATACAACTAGTAATGAACGAATTACCTGCCAGCGTAATAGCTGAAAACAACATTATCTCTCTTGAAGTCGTGGCTTCTAGTGCCTTTAGTAGAGCGAGAACTATAGTCATCTTGGAGATACTTAGAAATGACGACAACATAACCCCCGTATTCAGCTCGCCTCTTTACAAAGGATCGTATGACACCGAAACTGGACTGACCCTTGAGCCAATTATACTTACCCAAGGCTATGATGAAACCACCGCACTATCACTGACCGGAGGTACGCTAATTTATGTTTTAGTTATTATATTATAATTATGTAAGTGAAGTACTGTAAGGTATATATTTTGGCACCCGGGCCATTGCACGGATTTTGTTAATCCTTTTAAAACGTATTTCATACACTAAATACTAAAATGTTTATTTTTTTGACTCTATGACTTTTGTTTTTATTATAACTATGTTATTATTATACTCACTCAAGTATTACACAAACGTTCTCTCAGTAGCACAATAATTATAAATTAGCCAAAAGGATCGTGTTTTACCTTATATGCTCTGTTGATGATGACTTTCTATACAAACTAATAATGCTAATAAACCTTTCTTTTGTCTAGATCATTCAAATTATTTTGAAGCTACACGTGAAGGAGCCACTGTGACGATAAGGAACACAACTAGTATTCCGCCCTCAATATTCAACCAGCAACACATCTTGCTGACTTTGCACGCTACTAGACCTCTAACTGTGGGAGCGAGTACAGCTATAGTCATCACCCTCCCTGCAGGTAAATTACAATAACTAACATCTCGCATCACAATTGTAACGAAACAAGTTAAATTCTTTTTTCTCAACTGTTCACTGAATGACATAAGCGCGAGTTTACGAAAATGCACTTTGTTTATGATAACATATTTTTAAATAACAATGATCATAGTTTTATTCATATACTATTATTATTTACTATTTTTTTAATAAGTAGTACCTTACTAAATAATTGGCTTACAGCATATAATCTTAAGCGGCTGCCACACTTTACAGACTTCACAACACAACAATATCATTTTGTACTATTTGCTTAGTAGACATAAATATCGCATTTATTAAGTTTTCTAAATTCTTATATATTATGCATCATCATCATCAGCTGGCCAGACGGGTTGATATAGGGTTTGCGTCAAGTTTTTGTACTGCATAGGTACCTATATATATTATACGTATATATTAGGTCCTTACATATGAAATTGGCGTTCTGTACTGGTGGAATAAAAAGTCATTTTTTTTTTTGTAAAATATATTCAATTAATCAAAGTATGCACCGTTGTTATCTATGCACTTTTGACATCTCATAGGTAGTTCAAGTAAGTAAGTAAGTAAACTCTTTGAAGGCGGTTTGGATTCCAATTGTAGCTCATCTAACTTAGTGGTTCTTTGTTGTGCAGTGCGTGGTCTTGCGTTGTCGTGAAGCAGCAGTGGCCTAGAGCGATTGACCAATCTCGGTTGTTTAGCAGCTAGTTGTTCCTTCATAGTTTGCAGTAGATATCTGCCGTAATCGGTTGAACCGATTTTAGAAAGCTGTAGGACACCGGCGCTGGTTTACCAAACACTCACAAGTAACTTTTTCTCAGTCAATTTTCGTTTAGGCAGGATTTGGGTGGGTCTCCAGGGTTCAGCCATTGCGACGAGCGCTTCAGATTATTGAACAGTATCCACTTTTCATCACAAGTAATGATTCGATTTAAAATCCCTTCATTATTGTGTAGGTTGAGCAAAGTAACACAGCAATCGCTGCGTGTTTGCAAGTTCGATTCACTCAATTCATGAGGTACTCATCGTTCAAGTTTCTTTCCCGATTTGCTTCAAGTGGATTAATACAGTTTTATCACTTACCCCGAAGCCTGCAGCTATCTCTGAAGCGCTTTGTGATGGATCCGCTTTCACAATAGCCTTTAATTCTTAATTTTCCACTTTGGTCTCCGGCCGTCCACGGAGGTGGTTCTGAAGGTCGAAATTTCTAGAACGAAAACGTTGAAACCAAAAACGTTCCGTGCTTTCTTTTGCGACACCAGCGCCGTACACATCATTAATCATTCGAGCTGTTTCTGCAGCACTGGTGCCACGGTAGAACTCGTACTCGTAAATATACCAATATTTCATGTTTTCCATTGTGCGGTAATAAGCGACGCCAAATAAAAAAATAATGAGGAAAAAACAAATGAATTACTGTTTTCAAAACTCAAATGTACCAGCTAAATGAATTTATAAATTTGAATTTGGAATTCTTAACCAAAGAGGAGATATTTTAGATCAAAGTGGTGAGTACGACAAAACGCTAATTTCAAATGTAAGGAATTAATATTATTACGGAATCAATATACTCGTCAGCAAACAAAAACCACAGTTTGTTCTTAGTCTATAAGTTACAACAGTTTCTTTTAGATTCGGTAAGTATAATCTGAAATGGTCCCATTGTAGGCTATTTCGCAATAGAAAAATATTAATAAAATATGATAGTAACTAATAAAAATGTCACCCGACTTTATTAATTAATTAATTTTGTATATCCACAGTATTTAAGTATAGGTTAGAGAGTTATTTAATTTTTATTTTTTAACATAACGGCATCAGTAGTATGGTGGTTAGTAAACATTAACAAAAATCACAGTCGTTACCTAATCAAAATACTGACATAGTTTTGTTTATTTATGGTAAGTATCGTATACTGTCCTAAACCTTTAGCAGAAGATGTTCAGTTACCTTAGTACTAATAAAAAAAAATGAAATTGAGTTTATAACATTCGTAGAAAAAAACGATTTTAAACTTTCTTGATATATTATATACCAAATATATGAAACCGGTCTCGAATTAATCTAACGTTAAAATTTACGTAATATGTATGTAACAAGATATTCCATATATTTTCAGGAGTCCCACTGGAATTCGAACAGTCTAACTATCGTGGAACAATTAAGAACAACATCCTACAAGAGCTCATGCTACCTCTGATACAAGGCTACGAAGGAGGGGTTGTTAGTTCTGAAGTTCTTGGCGGTATGTCATCATAATACACTGCCTTGTCAGCATTTCAGATAAACAATTAGATTCGTAAAACGTAAATGGGAGTAATTTTTAATTGTTTTCCTCTACTCATTTCATAGGATTAAGTTTTAAGTTTATTAAGTACGCACACTGACCACTTAAAAGGAAAGTTACTCGATGATGAACCGTTTAGTGTTAAAAAGTTATAAATATCCGTTATATTTTCGAAAGTAATTCAAAAAAAATTATATTGTCAATATACAATCGACATTATTATCGGCAACTCATTACCCATATTGAGATAGTTTCTATTGTCAATTCCGCATGACTTACATTTATAATTAAAAATAATAATAATATTCCATTTGCTTTTTTTTCAGAATACTCGCAATACTTTACTACAAGCATTCAAGAAAATTTAATCCAACTAACAATGAACGAATTACCTGCTAACGTGATAGCTGAAAACAACATTATCTCTCTTGAAATTGTGGTTTTTAGTAGCTTTAGTAGAGCGAGAACCATAGTCATCCTGGAGATAGTTAGAAATGACGACCACGTAACCCCCATATTCAGCTCGCCTCTTTACACAGGATCGTATGACACCGAAACTGGACTAACACTTGAGCCAATTATACTTACCCAAGGCTATGATGAAACGATCCTACTATCCCTGTCTGGAGGTACACTAATTTATGTTTTACTTATTACCGTGGATTCTTACAATACCTGTTTCTATATTGTACATAATTCGTTTTCGATACGGCAGAATAGCTACTTCTGTAAATTATACGTTAGAGAATTGCCGTATGGTTTATATTGTTAGTGAGTTAGTATAAAACAAACATGATCGCCAACCTCGGTAATCATAGTGTCAATCCGACCGGTTGACGCCGTAACGTTCTATCAGTAAAGTATTTGAACCAATTGAACTACAGCAACACAATACTGGCAAATAAATAAGCCTAGTGAATCGTACCTCATCTTACATGCTCTGTTGATGATGATGATCTATCTACTGTCTTTACAAACTAATAAAACTTATACTTTTCTTTTGTCTAGATCATTCAAATTATTTTGAAGCTACACGTGAAGGAGCCACTGTGACAATAAGGAACACAACTAGTATTCCGCCCTCAATATTCCACCAACAACACATCTTGCTGACTTTGCACGCTACTAGACCTCTAACAGTGGGAGCGAGTACAGCTATAGTCATCACCCTCCCTGCAGGTAAATTACAATAACTAACAACTTATATCACAACACTGACAAGTTAAGTTCTTTTGTCTGAACAATTCACTGAATGATGATTAAGTCATTCAGTAAATTGTTCACTAATCGCCAGGTTACAAAAATGCAGTTTCTTTATAATAAGATATTTTTAATAATAATGATCTTAATTTTATTTACATACAGCATACAATTTTGAACTAATGCCACAATTAACAGACTTCACAACACATGAAATATTATTGTTCTACTTGTTTATTAGTTATAACTATAAATGTATTTATTAAGTTTTGTAGATTCTAGTTCATTAATGCTGAATCAATTCTGGTAAGAAAACAATAACGAAAACCACAGTTTGTACTTAGTAAATACGTGAAAACTGTGTTTTTTTCAGTTATGGTTAGTATAATAAGATATGTGACTCTATTATGTCTCCACTATGCTTAGGCAGGCGCTCACACTATTAAGGTTGTAATAGAATGAAATAATAAAATGTTTATAATATTGAACTGTATTTCAGCCAGACACGTGTGCATCATTCGAACCGAGTGCTACACAGACTGGCTAACGCTTGCACATGCACCCTCTCACAAAGTATGTGTCCCTACAATATAAATGGGCACACATACATGTAAATTCCAGAATATCATCTATGTCTCAAAATTTGTGGAATTCTATTCATCGGTAAGGGATAAAATGCATGTTGAAAAAAGACACATTTGCATTATATTTAAAAAAAAACTATAAACTACAATTTCCTTTTCACTAACAGCCTAATTGAGACATCGGTGAATAATATCATTAAAACAAATAAACGAAATCCATCTATCCATAACCGATTACAAACGAATAATATTGAACTTTTAGTTTTAGAAATATTTACGTGTCCCAAATATACACCTGCCACACACAGCTTTACAACACCCAAAAGTTTGCCCTTAAGAAAATGCTCGTGGGATTAAGTCCGCCTTATACAATATGTTTGCAGCAAATTGCAAGTCTCAATAAATAAATAAAATAAATCTTTACTTTAAGGATTATTCAAGAGTTCGACAATGGCATGTCTTAACTGCATTTATTTAACATACATAGTTAATTCATTGAACTAACGAAATAAATTTTCAGGAATCTTGCTTGAATTCGAACAGTCTAGTTATCATGGAACAATCAAAAACAACATCCTACAAGAGCTCGTGCTACCGCTGATACAAGGCTACGAAGGAGGGGTTGTTAATACCAACGTTCTTGGCGGTATGTGGACATAAACTTAATTCCTAAATCATAACCACTTATCTGATTATTTTTCGAAGATTTTCGAATGACATTGTTAAATAAAAAGTAGCCCTCGTATTCAGAAAACAGACCAATTCAATATCACGACACACTTACTTCCTTTTCAGGAGAATTCAAGTTTATCTACCGCTTATAGCGTATACTAATCACGCCACAAATTATACTGTACGACGATAAATCATTTAGTTAACACTCGCTTACATATGCTAAAAACATACGTCATCATCATCACACATCAGCAGCCTTTAATAGTCCACTGCTGGACATAGGCCTCTCCTTAGAAAGGAGGGTTTGGCCTACTATACCACGCTGGCCAGACGGGTTGGTATAGGGTTTGTGTCAAGATTTCCTTATATTTGCAGTGCTGGTGTCCTTCGTTGTTTTGCGCCCTTAGTCGGCTCTTACGACACCCACGGGATGAATTGGGGTAGTGATATTCCGTATTCTTAATCCGTCACTACACGGACAAAAAAAAACATACAGAACTGAAATATTGACAATACATTTTTGTTTCAGAATACTCGCAATTCTTCAATACAAATATAATAGGAAACTTAATAGAACTGACAATGAATGAAATACCTGATAGTGTGATAGCTTTAAATAATTTTATATCTCTGGAAGTAGTAGCGTCTAGTAACTTTAGTAATGCAAGCACTATAGTCATCCTCGAGATAGTAAGGGACGACCACGTGGTCCCGATATTCAACTCGCCACTTTACACAGGATCGTATGAAACCGAAACTGGACTGACTATTGAGCCAATAATATTTATTCAAGGTTATGATGAAACCGTGCAACTATCATTGTCTGGAGGTAATTTAATTTAGATTTGATATGTTTCTGTTATTTTGGTTAATATTATTTTATGAAATCCACATTTTTTCTATAGATTTCGCAAATTATTTTGAAGCGACACGTGAAGGAGCCGTTGTGACAATAAACAACACAACTATTTGTATTTTTTTATAATTGTTAAACATATTGTTATTTCTTTATGACATTCTAATATAAGCGTTATTCATGCTCTGTTTGTGATAAAATTTTACTGTACACAGAAACTAATAAAGGATTTTTTCTATAGATTATTCAAATTATTTCGAAGCGTCACGTGTCGGAGCCGTTGTGACAATAAACAACACAACTAGTATCCCGCCCTCAATATTCAACCAACAACGCATCTTGCTATTTTTACAAGCTACTAGGCCTCAAACCGTGGGAGCGAGCACAGCTATTGTCATCACCCTCCCTGCAGGTAAATTATACTAACTAGCAATATAACATAATAATAAGGAAACAAGGTAAGTGCACTGTAACCACTACCCATATTGACAATAATATGTCATGGAAATAAGGTGGGAGTCAATAATAATATAAGTAAACAAAAAACGAAAACCACAGTCTGTACTTAATCAATACGTGAACAGTGTTTTTTTACAGCTATGGTAAGTATCATCTGATATTAACTCCTTCTTCTATTTTATCAGCAAATTCCTAGAACCCAGTAAAAGGTAAACCAGGTAACATTTCTAGCTTTATAATTGAAGATAACCAAATTTTAATAAAATGCAGGATTTCACATGTGTCTAGAATTTTATCAACCCCTTATACGAGAATGGTGTAATTGTGTAAAAGTCACCTTTATACTGATAGACTTAAATGTACCTTCAACTTTTTAACTTCAATCTTTTCCTAAAAGCCTCATTTTGACTGTAGTAAATAATGGCAACATTATCATACCGAATTCGTTAATTCATTGTCAGGTGATGCGATTAACAACGTATAATGATTCATTTGAATTGATTAAACTTCGAAGTCTTTATTTTAGGGTTTACTAGCTGATATCCGAGACTTCGCTCCTTTAAAGTACTTATTAACGTAATTTTCTTGCATTTTGAAACTGAATGCTATGCGTAAATTTACAGCAAACTTGCAGAGTTTTAAACGTTGTTTCTGGCATGGCATCGACATTAGATATGAAATCATCTAACTATTGAGTCGATATTGAAAGACTAAGTTTTAAATACAGTCAGAAATTCAAATAAAAGGTTTTTGCAGCAAGTCTGAGGTTGTTAAAAGAAAGTTTTCAAACTTAATAAACAACCATTTACCGTATTAATTACCTGAAGAAAGGACTATATTAACGATGTATTACAATCCAGAATAACCCAAATTAGTAGTCAAAACCAAAATCATTCAATTAAAGTTGCGAAAGTCTAAGGTCTAGAAAATCAGTTCTAAGTTAATGTTTGATAGATTGCAGAATTCAGCGAATATATTTTCATCGCAATGGCATTTATGTAACACAATACACCTGCACCTGATACCTGCAATAAAGGTCATTCCACAGAGATTGATTGAAAATATATGTTTTACCTTATCAGGAGTGTCTCTGGAATTCGAACAGTCTAATTATCTTGGAACAATTGAAAACAACAGTCTACAAGAGCTCGTACTATCCTTTACACAAGGCTACGAAGGAGAGATTGTGAATACCGAAATTCTTGGGGGTATGTTACCATATAATATTAAATTGAATTAGTGATGTAATTACAAACACTTGGCCGACAAATTTCTCTAACTTCCGAGCACCTCCAGCAGTTTTTTTGAAAAAAATCGTAAACAAGAGTAAATTTAATCAAGGACACATTCAGTCTCTTGACTTATTATATCGGATGCTTGTGTAATACTACCACCGTCTAAGACGTAAACAAGCTGAAAAACTTAGTAGGGCTCAACGACCTTTATATTCATATTTCAAAGTAATTTAAAAAGTAATATTGCCGGAATAAAATTCACTATGCTATCAATAACAACTCATTCGTACTGAGTGGCTGTTTAGTCAAATTACTTTAATAGGTTTCATAAAACTTTAACATAATTTGCGTACAATTTTAGCATATATTTTTTTATTTGATTTTTTTCAGAATACTCGCAATTCTTTAATACGGTTATCCTAGGAAATTCGATAAAACTGACAATGAACGAACTACCTGATAGTGTGATTGCTCTTAATAATATTATATCCCTGGAAGTAGTGGCATATAGTAACTTTGGCAGGGCGAGTACTATAGTTATTTTGGAGATAGTAAGGGACGACCACGTGATCCCGATATTCAGCTCACCACTTCACACCGGATCGTATGAAATCGAAACTGGGCTGATTCTTGATCCAATCGTATTAACTCAAGGTTTTGATGAACCCACCGAACTATCATTGTCTGGAGGTAATTTAAGTTATGCTCTGTACGTTATTTTTATTTCCTAATTTTTGCCATAGCTGACTTTAATAGGTTAAAGTAAGAATATTCTTTTAGAATTTTATATAGTTAATTATTATATATTTAAAGAATGTACACACGCAATTGTGTACGATTGTTTTACGTTAGATGTATAAATCGAAACTCATTACTGAAACATCGCTGAAGTGGGAACTTTTATGTAACTTATTTTTACGGTCCAGTATAGACTATTATGACTTTGATTATAATTATTGTTTACGAAAAGGGTAAAAGCCAAAAGCTTATACTTCTAATCTTTTTTTTTCTATATTTATTAAAGTTACTGTCTTTAATTTTATTTCAAATTATGTTATAACTGAAATACAAAATAAATAATAAATAACTAGCAAGTTATGATAAAGTCCTTCTTCAGATACAAACTTATAAAGCTTTTTTCCATAGATTACTCAAGCTATTTCAAAGCGACCCGTGACGGAGCCTTTGTGATAATAAGCAACACAACTAGTATTCCACCTACAATATTTAACCAACAACACATCTTATTATTTTTGCACGCTACTAGGCCTCAAACTGTGGGAGCGAGCACTGCCATATTCATCACCCTCCCTGCAGGTAAATTAAAATAACACACAACGTAACTATATAATGACCAGCCGACGTCTCTTTTTTCTGTGAAATTTTATGAAAAGACGTAAGTGCCAGGACATAAAATAATGACACTTGGTCTCATCTATCAAATGGAACTTTTACGATCAGTTTAAATTTATTTGTACTCAAGCTACTTTCAAAGATAATAAAAATATTATTTAATTAATAAGCTCCGAATATTCCATTTAGGACTAAGTATATATTCCAATGAGCATGCATGGTCCGTATGGTGACGGATTAAGAATACGGAATGTCACCACCCGTATTCATCCTAATACGACTATCCTAAGACTAAGGGAACTACGAAGGACAACAGAAGGAAAACTTGAAACAAACCCTATATCAACCCGTCTGGCCAGCGTGGTATAGTAGGCCAAAACCTCCTTTGTAAGGAGAGGCCTATGTCCAGCAGTGGACTGTTATAGGCTGTTGATGATGATGATGATGATGATGCATGGGTAACAAATAAATATTACGTGACAATAAAAATCTAAATTTATGTATGTATGTGAAGTAACAAAAAATTTGAAACTACCTTTAGCAATTTTAACAACAAATTCCTCAAACAGTCTCAAAGCAAAAAAAAAAATATTATACGAGTAAATATGTGGTTAATAACCTTACATTTAACAAATTTAAATAAAGGAAGTAGACATACATAGGCAGTTCTACTGACTTAAATGTTATTAACCCAAACTGAAACATAATTATTTTAATCCTACCTTAATTCATATATTAGGCCAAATGCAATGCACATATTACAATGATGACACTAGATGCGATACGTTGTTGGCTAACAACTGACAATATACTGACAACATCTTTGCTCAGTTTTGCATAATTTTCCTCCGGGTGTTGCAGTTGCAGCAATCACTATCTTGGTGAGGAGGTGTGAAAGTTTAAATTACAATGTACCGATACATTACAATTTTATTATAAACTAGCAACACGTCACCTACAATCTTACCTATATATTATTCTACAATAATTATCATTACATTCCTACAAAAATGACTTAAAATTTCTAATCATCCATGGGGTGTTTAGGGCAGGGGCCCTAAAAACCTTAGCTGGTCTAACTGTAGTGAACAATAAAAGCGATAAAATACCAAATCCTGTAAACCGTTCTTAGGTAATGTAACTAAAAATTATTGTTCAAAAATACTATAACTACATCTTATACGTTTTCAGGAGTGTCGCTAAAATTCGAACAATCCAGTTATCTTGGAACGATTAAAAACAACATTCTACAAGAACTCGTACTATCCCTGACACAAGACTACGAGGGAGAGATTCTGAATACTGAAATTTTTGGGGGTACGTTTTCACATAGTATTAAATTAATTATAAATTATAAGTACCTAACCGAAATATCACATTGCCAGCACTTCAGACAACTTAAAAAAAAATGCTTTCTATATTACATACAGCAATTTATCTTTCAAGGGTACGTTTATTCTCTTTACAGGATTGGTCACAACTAGCATCGCTTTCTTTGACGCTTATATCGTTCTTACCATAATAATATTACAACTTAAGCTGAATAGTGATGAAGGCTTTGATTCTTAAGAGGGAGGATAAAACCTATACAGCATGTTATATTGATAATAAGCAATCGAATATACTATCAATACCAACTCATAGTTCATGTCAAGCGATTTCCTGAAACGTTGGTAAACCCATATATAATTGTTTTTTTTTTCAGAATACTCGCAATTCTTTAGTACAAGTACCATAGGAAATTCAATACAACTAACAATGAACGGAATACCTGACGCCGTGATAGCCGCAAATAACATTATATCTCTTGAAGTAGTGGCGTTTAGTAACTTTAGTAGAGCGAGTACTATAGTCATCCTGAAGATAGTACGAGACGTCAACGTGACTCCCTTATTCAGCTCGCCACTTTACACAGGATCGTATGAAACCGAAACTGGACTGACCCTTGAGCCAATTATATTTACCCAAGGCTATGATGAAACCATCGTACTATCCCTATCTGGAGGTAATTAGAGATATACCTAACTTGTTACATATGTATATTTCTATATTCTTACAATACTTAACGTTAAAAAGTAACGGATAGTAATAAATACCGACTTCATTGCCTCGATTCCCACCCAGGGCAATCACCTGGATTGTGTGCTGAGCACGATAATTTTTTCTGTGTGGGCGTGAATTATATGTTTGTAATAAAAATATTTAAGTGTGTACGTACTTATATATATCGAAATACAGAGATATCATAGATGAATGACACCCATGAGGTGTGAGGTTATTAATATATAGTTTAAACAAAAATGTTTTTCTCTTATTTATAAAATTATATATAATTTTGTTGTGTTATATCTCAAGCAATCCTTGTATATATTCTGCATTTTTGATTAGTTTATTACTTACAAATTAATTTTAATTACTTAATCCTTTCATTTCTAAAGATCACTCCAGCTATTTTGAAGCGACACGTGAAGGAGCCATTGTGACAATAAGCAACACAACTAGTATTCCGCCCTCAATATTCAACCAACAACACATCTTGCTGACTTTGCACGCTACTAGACCTCTAACAGTAGGAGCGAGCACAGCTATAGTCATCGCCCTCCCTGCAGGTAAAAACGAGACATTATATGAGTATAATTTAATTAGGCGCTTTAGGTACTACTTTTTTTTTAAAAGACTACTTCCGCACTTGGGAATTAATCATATATGAAACGGACACAAAGAACACCCAGACTCAGGACAACAATATGTGGATCACACAAAGTGATGGTCCATGTGGGGATCGAATCCACAACACTTAGTGCAATGGGAAGCAGTGAGGTGACCGCTTAAACCACGCTTAAGCCTATGTCCAGCAGTTGACAATATAAGATTGATGACGATGCTCACATATAACGTGACGTGTAGTTTAATGAATAAAATATAAACTTTTTACATTTCGATCAAAACAAATCGATGTATGTAATTTTAATCATTACTTAAATGTTTACAATGTTGTTTGTTATTTAACAACAATAACAATTAACTCTCGATCTCGCAACTGTCATAAAAGGTATTTTCGTAGCAAAATATGAAAGTCATTACTAAGACTAGCAGATTACCGATACAATTTTCGGTTAGAATACGATATAATCATATTACAGTTAACGTTGTATGTTTAATACTTTACTACGAAAATACCCTTTATCACAGTCGTGAGATCGAGAGTTGATCGGAACTGAATTGTGACCGAGCTTTTATAACGAGAATTGCATCACAAATCAAATACTATTTTCGAGACGCGACGATTTTCGAGATTTGAGGACCGAGAGAGAGGTCATTTGTGTACTCTTCAAGTAACAGGTTCTTGTTAGTAATTAACTTAAAAAAAAGCAAATGTATTTAATGCACCTTAAACTTATGCTAACAGATTGGTCCAATAATAACTTGTGATGTAAATAATCATGTGTCAAATCATAAGTGCCTCCAAATGAATTATTTCCTGTAGATAATTTCATTTTTGAAAATAATTTAATCTAATCTAATTAAATACCTCTACCTATGAAGGTCGTTTTCCGGTCAAGTATAGAGCATAAGGCTTTATTTATTGTTTTGCATCCATTTAATCAATCAAGCAATTAGGGTTTTATTGCAGGCAAATATATCGCAAAGATATAATTGAATAACAACAAAATATTGTCCTTATGTATGCAGGCAACAATGTTTTATGACATTAATCTATGGCTAATCACATTTGATTAGATAATTTTAAAGTTTTTAATAATCAATTATTTTCAATTCGGATTCGTACATCGTCTATGGAACACGTCATGTAGCTTTTGTTATGTTAAATCATTTATTTATTTCAGGACTTAATATATTTTTTACGTTACGTTACTTCAAAAGACTGTGGTTTTCGTTATAGTTTACTCAATAAGTTTAGTTTGTAAGAACTTATAGATCTTTTTTTAATTAATATTAAATATGTGTTCTTTTTGATATGTTTATTAACAGGTTCGCAGGCTGGAAATGATGTATCATTCGAGAGGCTTTTCTACCAAGGAACTATTCAACTCAGTACCGTACAACATGAGACGATCATAATTTCAAATTACGATGGAGTCAATGTGCTACCTTATGGACGTAAGTGAATATTAATAAACATAAAAGCTAAGTTGATAGAGTTAACTATGCAACTATTGGTAGACCGGTAGAACATTATTAAACTGCGTCTAATAATATTTTACTAGGCATTTTTGCGAAAGTATAAAAAATGGTGGATTATGATTAGAATATAGATGGTATTGTTATTTTTTTTTTTTATGTATGATCTGAGTTTTCACTGTTTTGTGATATTTAATGATCATGCAAGCCTTAGATTATTTAGTATTCTAAAAGTGTAAACTGTAATGTATGTTTTTCACCCACCTCCATTTTTTTGCCGTAGTTATTTATTATTTTTAATAATTATTTTATGTGCACTCGTATCAATATTATAAATATTTTATCTTCTAAATACATTAAAGTTATTGTGGTATATTTCTTTATAACCTTTTGACAATAGGTATTATTATTTTGCTTAGAACACCTTATAAAAATAATATTTCACGGACCTATGTTGTTACCGTTTTACGCAAAATAATAAAGGTTAAGTAAAAGGACCTATCAGGTATTTTTATCTGAATTAAAAGAAAATATTGCAGTTTTGACGGAATCAAAGGAATAGAAATTAGTATGCTAATCTAATTGATGAAATGAAAAGTTAATATTTAGGAGATGTATGTCCAATGCAGATCTGATCAGCTACGGATCTTATTTAAAGAATATGTTTTCATATGGTCTAGAAATTAGTAACATCATTGGTATCATAAAACGATCGTGTAGGTTTGCCATGTGTATCTATCTGTCAACAAACGCGCAAATACTATTAGACTGGAAAGCTGTAGTTTCACATTTATATATTAATTACCCATCAACCCTTTTAGAGTACCTACACCTACCTATTTACGAGAAGTGAAGATATTTCTTTTTCATCTTTCATTCATAGTTAAAGGTACGATTGGTTCGGTTGATCATAAACATGGGGGGGGCTGAAGATTATTTTTTGGATGGTGATCTCCTTCTAAATATTACATTTTCAAGATTCAATATTGACACGACCATTCCCACAAGTAAAACTATAAGCTTGAAAAGTCTGAAATGTACCTGGCTCTTTAAAACCTTGTAACATTTTTAAATAACTATGATAATTTAAATCATCAAGTCTATTTTTTGAAACCTTGGAATGAGCGTTACGCGCTTCACAGAACATTAAGTTTCAACAATTAAAGGAACTATTTTGTTCATTACATCTTGATACCTTAAAGGTGCTACTTTTGAATGAAAATGACAGTAAAAAGCTGCAACATTATGATCAATTATGGTTAATGTAAAATAATCACTTACCAAAATTGTGTTCTTTTTCCTTCCGCAAACGTCCCCACATCCTCACGGGTGCATTGTCGCCTTGAATCGCGCCATGGTTAACGGATAAAGAATTTACATCCTTTGAGAATAGTCCTAATAATAATACTAGTAGTACTTGTTCATTCTAATTAAGTTTTGCACCTGTAATCAGTCCACTTTAGAAGTATACTTGAAGAGTTCTCATATAATGAAATGACTTGATTTCTCTCTGGTAAATTAGTGTTTTTAAAATTATTGTTCTTGTTGCTTTAGAGATGTCCAACTGGCAAAAGTCTACCAACTTTTAAGCTTTTGCGTGCTACTCTATGCAATTATTCAGGAATTAACGGAATCAATATCAGCCTGAGACCACAGCCAATTAAACCCTGTCGAAATGTCAGTAAATTCAAATGCATACGATACCTAATGATCGCGTTAATACCCGAACTTTTATTAATACTCATTTATTGGACAGCCAGTACTTTTACATCATTTACATAAATCCAAAGCATTATATCGAGATTAATGTACAACATTTTAAGGCGTCACATCATATATAATAGAGTAACACTATTTATTTATTTATTTAGGACAACTTACAAAACATACACTAATACATAGTTTTACAAATATTTGCTGAGTACTTACAAGTTGCCACGGCATGGTAAGGGACAGTTACGAGTACATCTAGGATTATACAATGCAATATCTATAATAATATACAAAACATACAGAACATCATGGAAATTAATTAGAGACAGTGATGCATTAAAAGTGGTCTAAGAAGGTCTAAATGACACAATAACTTTGCTTATTTTATTATATTATAAATAAATAAATTAAATTTAATTAATTGAACCAAAATAACAACTACAAATAACAAGATTATTTCTAATATGAATTTCTAACTACCTAACAGAACTTTTAATTAATCATGTGCTAAACAACGTGTGTGTGGCAAACGAAATATTGCTGAGAATTGTTTAAGATTGGTACTGGCTAGAGGTTGATAAAACAACCCTGCGTTAGCGAGTGTTTGTATACACGACATGGCACCCTCAAACCAAATGCTCTCAAAAGCAGTGGACAGTCGAACTTACACCTTAATGCTTTATAAAGGAATGTCATATCATGCTGTTGTCGACAAATTGACAGACTATCCATTTGGAAGTGTCCAATTTATCACTGTATAAAGGAAGTTGCTTTTGCAGCCCACTCGAAATGGTAAAGTGTCTGACGACGCTTTTGAATACGTTCTATTATAAGTTGATGCACAGTGACTACATGACATTATTATGTAGAATAATAACTTAACATAACTTCCTCGCCAAGCTTCACAGCTTTTTGGCGAGATCATCAACATCCTTTAATAGTCCACTGCTGGTCATAGGCCTCTGTAATAGACCTTTGTAAGGGTATTTGCATTAAAATGAATTGTTGTATATTGTCATATATGTTCTATATGAATCAACCGATATCTATTATTTATATTTTAATAACATTTATGTATCAAACTATAATAACAGTGTCTATTTGAATTTAGAAAAATAGGATACAGGCAGTTTTTTATTCGAATTACAGTTCCCAGAAAGTTTATAAGAAAACTGCGGTCAACCATATACTTGCACAGAAGAAGATTAACTTGCGAATTGATTTAATTAAATATTCTGAGAAGCCGCACTATTATACCTGTGTATATTTTTTTTTTATTTTAGAATATGCAAGCTTGTTCGTCGCGAGCATTATTGATGGTGAAGTGATAATACGAGCAGCAAATGAGATACTTACCCTACCTGATGAAGTCACGCGTGTGGTTTTAGAATTGCATGCAGGTGATGCCAGAGCTGTTCTTCTATTAACCGTAATAGAATCAGGTAAAGTATTTATCAACTTAATAGATATTTAAGTTACACATAAACAACATAAACTGTTCTTCACTACACTACTGCTTAAAGATTTAAGTTTCAATAATTGTGAACTAGAAATAATAATAAATTGTTTTTGACGTAGTAAAACAAATAATAACTACAAGGGTTGTCATTTCTACATTACTATACTAGATTATACTGGAATATTCCTGAATGTTAAGTCGATAAGGTAAACACATTCTATGTAGTGTATCAAATCAATCTGATAGTCTTGTATTATGTTTATATAAGTACGTCCTTCGTCACCTTGTCATAAACTGTAATAACGATTATTTCATAAGATATAGAATAAACATGGTGCTGTCTAACAGAAGCTTAAGGCTCGAAGAAAAAGCAAAAAATATTAATGTTTTTAGTAATATCAACTGTCACCCGTTAAGTTATTAACACATAACAGAATGACTAAAGCATTTATAAAATTAAGAATCTGAATAAGTATTTTATAATATTTCCATGATGCATTATGTCGATGCCAAAAAGCAATTGTATTTTTATATATAACTAATAACTATGAAATGACGTAAATTTTCCACTAAAATCCTCTTCTGTTCCGTTCAGTTGAGTGTTTTATGCGACCTAACAAATTAATTTGGACCGTTATAAAACCAAGCCGTGGTTTTCATGTCATAAGTGTGGATATTTTCAATGACTTCGATGCGCCTCATGATGATTTTTACAGTCTTAGGGGAGATGATTTTTTCTTTTATTTGAATGGGACCAAATGGAAAAAATCGTAAACGATTGAATACTGAGTTTAAAAAACATGAAAAAATGCAACCAATTTTTAATTCTCTCCGTTTTTTTAATTGTGGTTAAAAAACTGCAATCTATTTTTCTAGACTTATTAAAACTGAATTCTGAGGGAGTCAAGTAAAAGTAAAAATTTTACATATTTAATGATGCCACAGGTCGAGAAAGGTTTTTCAAGTTTTTTCAAACAAACGTAGAAGAAATAATTGGGGATTAATAAAAAATACGCTAAAAACTAATTTGAATTGTAGAGCATCTGATAAATATCTAGAGATTTTACTCATTAACTAAAAATTTGGCTTTACTTGTTGTTTTCAACAAGCAGGGTCGACTCTATAGCTCAATTTGCCAACCAAATTGTTCAAAGAAAACTAGATGACAGCAAAAAAATAGGGATTTATATAAAAATTTATTCTACACAAAATATGTTAAGACCATTATATCAATAATTAATTAATTTAATTTAAGAATGGATTAACTTTCCAATTTTAATATCATAAAGAAATTTGTCCAATCACTAATAAAACATTTATTACATGCAAACATTAATCATGTGTCCTATTGTAATCTATAATGATGCTGATAGTAACATAGATATAAGATAGTAACATAAGATAGTAACATAGTAACATTTAAGTTAATGCGATTAACATGAATGATTTTGATGCACATTGGCATAGCAATACAGTTAGTGATGTAATGCGCATCCACAAATATTGATTAGATTTTGTGAGCGACCGCTGTAATAATCATCATGTAAACATTTTTTCAAAATTAGTCTTTAGGGCGCCTCATGTGTATTTACAATATATTTTTGAATACTTTGCACTTAGGACAAGCATGTATCTTTGTAAATTTTAACCATTACTTGATACTTAATATTCATAGAATACAAGAACTTCAAGCCTAGGCGTTCAATATTTTGCGTTTTGTTTCATCGGGTATTATCATTTAATGTTCTATCTACACCTACCTACCACTAAAATTAATCTTGCACAATCAATTCTTCTACCCATTGTCGACTATCCCGATGTCAGCTATCTTGATCTGAATGAGGACCAATTTGATGAGTCTTAACTTGAGAGACTTCAGAATTTCTGTATACGATTTATTTTTGACTTGCGCAAATATGATCATGTTAACGAAATTCGTTCAAAACCCAAGTGGCTCCCAATTCGTCTTCGCAGGAATACTCACATCCTCTCATTTCTGTATTATACTCTATTGAATCCTACAACCCCTATCTACTTAAAAAAGCGATTAGCATTTATTCATGATACACATACTCAATACTTGAGGTCACCGGAAAATCTGACCTTAGAAATGCGGTGCGAGCAGCACGCCTCTGGAATTCGTTACCGGAAGATATAAGGCGGGTAAATTCAGCGGGTACTTTTAAAGAACTCTTCAAGGATCACTATTTATATCTGTAATAACTATGTGCTATATGGGTATGTGTATGTATTTATTGATTTTCCTCTGCCGAAATCCCCTCAGATACCACCGCTAGGGTGACAGATGGCCTCACCTGTCCTGAACCATAAAAAAGCTTTAGCTATAATTTTTATAGAATATGCCTTTTAAACGAGTTTCATATGCCACTAAAAATCTTGAATGCACGAATCGCAAATGTCTTGTAATTGAATTGTATTACATATTGACTAAATGGTAGTAAACGCATGTGATCCATGCGAAGGCATAGGAAGGCACTCAAGCACAATCATGATATTAAAATTTGTATTTTGTACCTACATATAGATTTAAAAATTTACACAATCTTGTAAATATGAAACCAAAAATATAAAGTTGGTGAGTTCTGGCTTTCTGAAATTTGTACAAGTAAGAATATAAAGAAGAGACTCAAATGCTATTTCAATTACAGCATTCTTCGCAAAACCCCAGTTACATACTTATAAAAAAGACGTCAAATCGCGGATGAAGTCAAAAAGTTGTCCCAGGGCTTATACGAAACAAATATTTTAATAATAACGCTTTGCAATTTGTACTATCTGTGTTATCTATAAAATCAACTTTATAATAAAGTTAACCTCAATATTTAATGAAACAATATCATCTTAACAAGCTAGTATTTGAAGGAGCCGTAACACAATCATTTTAAATCAATTTTGTTGAAGGAAAACAAAGGAAAAGAAACAAAAGTTCACAATTGTTTTCTTTGACTCTAAATTAGTATTTAGTAATAAATTAATATTCAAAGTTCGCTATAAAATCAGTTAAGTCGTAGTTGTTTTAAATATTAATGTTGGGTATGTAAAAGTACAATTTAGATTTAATAGTTTGCGTTTGGTCAAGAACGTAAGTAATTAAAAGTCATAGAGTGAGATCCCTATTTTATTCTTTCAGAAGTGCCTGTGCTGCCAATAGTGACATTCGGCTCTGATGTCTACGTACTTAGTGTGGAAGCTAAGCAGACCGGTCTCATAGGCATGGTGCTGGCTACCGCTGAAAATAAAGAAGACGTTACATATTCCTTGAATATCAACGATGGTAACTATTGTGCTATGCTACTCTTCAAAAAGTTGACAGATAAACAAACTTTAATATTTATGAATATACTTTAGTATGCGACATCTTCTAGCTAAAAGATTAAAGATGGAGAGAGGCTCTGGTAAATAGGTTAAAAATTAATATAATAGATGTTGGCATGTTTAAAGTTATATTGTCAAAGCCTTCGTCAGAGGCGGCGTTATTAGTTTATAATTCTTTGAACTATAATCTATATTGCAGTATTATAAATATATGTATATTTTATCTTCTTAAGTCATAATTAAGTTAAATTTAGAAATGAGTACAATTTTATTCAGGGTAGGATGGGACTGACATGCTCTCAAGTCAAATTGTAAAGATATCAGGGAAAAAAGAGAACCTGTTCTTGTATCGTTATTAGGGTTTTTGTAGATTGACAAAATGAGTGAAATAAGAACTAGAATTAGATCTTATTTCTTTGCGTAAGAGGTAGGTACAAATTTGTTTATCTCTTGAAGAACAGAAATCGTGTAGCTTATTAGATCTGCGAATAATATTGATTCACGAAAAACCAAAATATTTAAAAGTGCTTTAAACAATGTAAAAACGTATATTTATCATTCGACGACAACAATAAAAGACTAAGTAGCTATTTATTCATATTTGATAAACTGTGTGTAAGATCAAAGTTTTAATGTGTTTTACATTTGAATAAACTTTTTGTTTAAATGTCTTAAAAAGAAGTTCTTTGAAATATATATTATTTGTTATTCAAATTTAAGTCTCTATTTATTCGTTTAAGTAGTAAATAATATTTAATTCGTCGCGATAAGAACATAGGTATTTGAAGCTTTTGAAACTGATAATATTTATCAGATATATGACGTTAGAAAAACGAAATCTTCGAATATTTCAGTGACGAAGGCTTTTAAAGTTTATTATAGGTTTAACATGTTCAAATTGATTAATGATTTTTAATAACTTGGGAAACTATTATTAGCCTACAATAAAAAGATTAGAAATCGTCATTTTTACATTTAGAACTCTAAGTTTAATATTCAAACCTTCGTACGGGTTCAAATTGGTATATCAATACACAAAATTGAAATCGTATTAATTATAGTAAATAATTATTTTCGCAGATACCCACAAAAAATACCGATTAAACCTTGTTCGCGTATACTGCCCGAAAGATTTATTAACCGCGCGCCTGAACTTTTTGTAAAGCAATTTTCTTTCTAGAGTAATTACATTATCATTTATTTTACAAAATTCTTATGGCGTATATTTTAGAGGTAGGTTAATAAACATTATATTGTTTCAGAACATCTTCTAGCTCGTATCTCTATAAACCAGCAAGGTGAGCTGCATTTGTTTGCTCCAGCCAACAGCGGGGTGTACGAATTCCAAGTTATTGCTACAACAGTTAGGAGCCTGGCAACTGGCACGGCTAAGGTAGGAATAAGCAATACTTTATTACCCGATTAAAAGAATTAACCTTCAAACTTTACTTGATATAGCTAAATGGTGAGGTTTGGATTGTCACAGCTAACACTGTATCTTAACTGTACATAAGTAACTATTAGAAAAAAATATAAACATTTCTTAACAATATAGATTACTTAAACTCTTTTTATGTTACATAAATGACAAAAAAAACGCTTTTCCAAAGACAAGACTAGGCATTGTAATTGTGCAAAAGCCCAAGATTTAGGTGTTCCAAGTATTGTGATTATCAAACAGACCTTATGTTCGACAAACACTTTAATGGTTAAAAAAAATCATTATTTAGACCATTTATGTGATTCACAACAGTTGCTCAGAATGTGGATGACCTTTGGTTCCCTTAATTGGGTGTTTATAAGGTCCTCGCGACATAACACTTACCTAATGTAGACGGTAGACTAACATCATCCTTTGCGTTATTTAGTAGCTTTAAAGAATCAACTCTTCTTATGTGTTTTTTTTTATCTAAGTAATATATACAGTACCATCGAAATATGTATTTATGTAGAGTTTGTTAGCATAAAAAATTGTATTTGTTCCTAATTTTGTTTTTAATCGAACTCAATCTAAAACTCGTATTCCAAAAAATTAAATACAATACCAATATTAAATAACGTGTCAATAGTATCCCAATCGTTAATTTGTTGCATTGGTTCTTTGAGTTCATTGAACAGTTTTAATCGGTATATTTCCTCTGCTACGGTATTTTAAAAAGCGATACAAAATTGAAATCATTATTTTAATTATGTTTTATTCTTGAAGAGAGAGAGAGAGAGATTGTTGAGAAATTATGAAATAAATATGATTTGATTTGCGATGCGCTTTCTAGGCTGATCGTATTACAGGTCGAGAAAATAGATTTTAACAGCACAATACTACACGAACTCTACTCAACTCCCAGGTTATAAAATCAAAGGGGTCGTTTACATAGCCGATTCGCACAAAATAGTATACTCTTAAAAGATTCAGAAAAGAGCTATATAATTTTAACGAAATAGGTAACGTAAAAGTATTCAAACCTGTGGTGGCCGCATAACATGAGTCATGGTCGGTTACTTCTTTAAAATTTGACTGTTTTTAAATCTTAACACGGAATATTACTTCAACACGAGGAAATTCTGTATTTTAGTTAAAATGGATAGCGTAGCGTAGCTATTTCCCTATACCTAAACAAAATAATGTTAAATGTGCTTCATAAGCTACAAACGAATTTCCTTTTTTATTTACAGGTACATATGACAGTTCAAGTTATAAGTATTGAAGATGATAGAATCTACGTACCACCGCTAATAATATTAAATAGAAACGAGGAAGAGCCCCATAATAGCTTAGTCCCACTACCGCCAGGGGCAGAAGGTTGTCAATTTACTCTCAACAACCGCTGGCCTCTTAATCAAGGATGGCTTTATGTAGACGAGAACGGACTACATACAACATCAATAGATAGGGAACATGAATCTATTGCTTTTATGCCGCTGTCGCAAATTCAAGTTGAACTCATACTGACTTGCGATAGTGACAATGTAAGTCTTAAAAAACGATCTAAGAGAAGTAGTTGGCTGAAGCCATATGACTATAATGCAAATACATGGATCCTAACAGAATCGATTCCGTACAACCCAAGAAGGAGTTTAGTAAATCTAATAGTGGAAGATATTAATGATAACTATCCGATATTTGTTGGCAAAGAGAATGAGCCGATTCCTGTGGGGTATCCTGTTTATGACCTGGAAGAAAGAATATTACCCCGGTCCTTGGCTGAGTTACAGGTAACTTATATGACATTGATTTATATGCATCTCTAAAATTAACGATGTAAGTCGTCAACTTTGTTTTTTTCCTTTTATTTAAAGTTTCCATGTTGAAACATGATTCACTTCAAAAAAAGAGTTTTATCTTCAAACATAAAAACCAAAAGTCTTATCCGGCTGATTCATTACCTGCTACCAAACCGAATTATTAAAGAGAGAATGTTATTTATAAAATATAACGAACACTATTAATACTAAATAAAATGTTGTAATGATGTCAAAGTAACTGAAATGTGTACTACTATTTATTTTGTGCTAATGACTACAAAGCCTAAATTAAAAGGACCTGTCACATTGCTTTGTAATAAATTTTGGTGCATTTACCTACTTACATATTTGAGATCGAATAGCTAATATCAATAACAGTATGCAACAATATAGTTCTGTGATAAGATTTATTGACATATGTCATCAATTGATAACGTTATCACAACTTATAATTCACCGAACCATATGTACAAAAACTTTGCAAGCATTTTTATCTCTCTAATAATGAAATTATAGATATAAATGAGTAATCATATTATTATGTTCATGTGAAAAACCCTGGTTTTGAGATAAAAGAATGCAGGTACATGATTCTTTAGTCAACTCGCTAAGGTCGGTTATACGAGAAGGGATATAATAACCCTCTGTACCTAAAATTGGAATATTTAGACTGCAAGGATCAGTAATCTTACTGTCTGTACTCACGTTTAGCTTAAATTTTTAGGTTGTTTCTTTAAGCTGGAGGTAGGCTGCATTACTATGACTTTATGTTAAGTCGGCAATTAATTAATCATTGGGTACTCCTAATAATAGAAATGCCAAGAATTCTTTAAAATATTAAGTTTCCTATTAAATCTGCATAAATTTCATTATTACAGGCAACAGATGCGGATATTGGCGAAAATGCAGCTCTAATGTACTGGAGCCCGGAAGAGGCGTTGGCCGTCTCACCGACTACAGGTTTTGTACATGTAAGAACCGGTGCACAACTGCAAAACAATCAAAACCTTACAGTTTACGCCACTGACCGAAGGGGAAACGGACTCACAGGAAATTTACAAATTTTGGTAATTACTTTTTTATGTGTTTTTTTTTGTTTTTATGTTAGAGGGGGCAGACGAGCAGACGGGTCACCTGATGGAAAGTGACTATCGCCGCCCATGAACGTCTGCAACTCAGGAGTCACAAATGCGTTGCGGGCCTTTTAGGAAGGAGTACACTCTTTTCTTGAAGGTTTGAAGGTCGTTTTAATGGGTACCATGGTAATGCAAATAAGCACTATGCGAAACAAGAGCTATTTAGTTTTAATCATGAACATCATATTAACCGGACCTACCTGGCTTTATGATTTCCAGGTTTTCTAATTAATTATTAACAACTAAAACTGATGACCTGTGCAAAATAAAAATTTAAACAGCATTTTTTAAAATTAAATATGTGGCGATGTAATAAAGGGCTAATAAAAGGAAACCTTAAACTTTTAAAATAGTCCTTATGTGCGTTTCTCTACTTTCGTTATACATTACATTAACTGACGTTAATTTGTTTAGTTCCACCAACATGATAATGAAAATAAAAACTTGACACATTATATACGGACCTCTGATTCTAAATTCTAATTCAGAATCTGTGCAATGGTAACCAGACTACTGATAAACAAACCTATTCTCTATCTCTATGTAACCATTTTCAACCGCTGATGTTTCAGTTTATGACATCTTGCTCGGTCTTGGGCAGCTTCCATCCACTTTGTCCCGCCAGTCTTTTGATGACGTGACTTCAACGCAATTGTGGCACAACTGTATTATTTGGATAAATTACAGACATTTAACAAATGATAATGCTCAGCTCAACAATTATTTGTCCCGGATGGAAATGTCGAATTCACGACCTCTAGCTTAGCAGTTAGGGAGACTGACCGGTTCATCAACAGGCCAGTTTATGTGACTGTCATCTTCTTGAACCGAAGTGTGACTAATTTTAGCTTTATTAACCACTCTAGAAACAATATTTAATTTGAATAATTCACTGAATTATGGAATTTTTATGGCATTTTAATTTATATGATGCTATCTACCTAAACAAAATAAAAAACTGTTGAATTTTTACAGTTGTTTAATACAGGTAATAAAAAAGGATTCTGATTAAATAGTAAATATTTCAAAATTTATTTTCTTTCATTACAATGTTGCGATAGACATTTTTTTCTCTAATACAATTTAAAGGTTATTTTTTTTCCATTTGCTTGACTTATATTATACCGTAAAAAGGTCCGAACACAACATTTCCATTAATTATCTAATAGCAATTCTAAAGATGCAAAGCTTACCAGCATAAGAATTTAATTTAGTTGATTACATAATTATATTAAATTCCGAACGGCAAAATCGTTCCGTCATTGACATTGACCACATAATCTCTTAAATTTTCAAATTCTTACGTAGTGCGTTAGAATCAAATACCTATAACCGGAATTGTTATTTTTATACGTCCTTAAATATCATGTGACACGATAAAAAATAGTGAAACATGTCTTTCTTATGATTCACCATTGTCATAATTATAAGGTTTCATACCAAAACGTGGGACAAATATTTTCTATAAAAGCACCAAGATCAATCAGTAAGTATTTCGCATGTATGATCTCATAATTTTATCGGATGCCTCTGTACGGTTTCTTGTTGCTATACGTTGGTTTTTTAATCAAATAAGAGCTCAATCTGAATGTATGAATAGCATAAGTCATCGTAATCTGAAGTCTAAATTTGTGTACATACTATTTTAAAATCTAAACTCGCCACATTTTACTTTTGAATTTATTGCATCTGATAAAGCTACACCGGTTACAAATCAACATTGTACGAAGCCGCTAAAAACCCTGAGGCAACATAATATGCCGGACGGGACAACATCCTGTCCAATGACATAAAAGCAAGCAGTCCCACTACATTGAATAAAGACGTTTTACATTAATTAGTAATATTGTAAGACATAAAGGCATGATAAATCAAAATCACACACGTAATTGGTTGTATAAACATGCTAAAGTGTATTCATTTCCGTCTTTGGTGACCTCAGGTTGTTATGATGTCTCTAAAAATGTATACAATCTGTCTATTATCATACTTTACGCTTTACCTCAGGGTCATTAAACTGTGTTTTTTATTCTGTTTTATTTTCTAACAAATACTCTTACTTCCAGGTAAAATTACTAAGTGCAGATAATATAGCAGTTGTCACGGTTGGAAACGCTTTTCTAGATAATGAAACATCTATTTTGACTGAACTAAGTACGGCTATTGGTTATGAACTGAGGGTATTAAGGTCAGATGTTATTTCCGATACCCAAAACCAAAATATGATATCCAGAAACACACTTGAAATGAGTGCATCAGGAGCTTCTTTGTTACTTTATGTATATGGGCTAGTTGATGGGGAACCTGTTAGTGTCAATCGTCTCACTGAGTAAGTGATAATTTTAGATAACGTTGACAGCATACTTTATTAAAACTAATTTTATTAAAATTAACTATCCAAATAATAATTTTCACAGGGATATAAACGAAAATGCTGCGGTCGCCAGTGTAATAAATATCCTATCGCTAGAAGACCATCTAGTCCCTGTCGAAATAATTGTTCCAGAACGAGACATTGGCTTCTTTGTAGCCACGATAGTCCTCGGCGTTCTTCTCGTCTTAATAATTGCGTTAACAACAATTCTGTTGTGTTTAAAAAGGTTTGTAGTAATTGTAAAAAAATCTTATCTTTATCCACATTTCCTATTTTCATGAATCATTATTTTTCATTCAGGCGAAAAACCAAGGACTACGACGAATTCTCTGACAAAAAAAGCTTGACATCGCGTACAGATTCGATAGATCAAGTTTCAAAACCAGAAACTCCTAAATCAAGACTAAATATCGAAGAATTAAAAAAGAGTGAGCAACGACTGCAAGACAGGTTAAACACACCTATCGAAACGGTTTCCGTTGAAACGATAACTCCAAAAAAAGAAACATCTATAGATGATATAGCAGACTTGCTGTCACCAGAATCTAATATCCCAATAGTAATACAATCAGTGGATAAATTAAAAGATGCAGAGGAGACAGATGATGATGAGTTTGGAGAAAAAGTCGGGGCAAGAAGAAAATCTGTGGTGACGTTCAATGAAAACGTTGAAAAGATCATCCACCTCCAGAATGATACCGATAGTGTCGATTCAACATCGGTCGGCTATGAAGTTTTTAAGTTATAAGAGTACTTTACCTTAGATTTAGTTTATATTTATACATAAGAATAATATATTTGTACATAAATTATCACATTATATCTTTTATACAAAAATGAGATTTGCTGTACTTTATACATACATACTTAAATGACCACATTTAATATACTCTGGGATTTTGTAAACTAAATCATGTCTGTAAAAGTGTATCGAAATACCATCATCAACTTTGCTTGCTTGTATTATAATCCCAATATGAACTCAATACGTGCCGTATTTATTCACATAAAGTACGATTCTAACTACAAATAACTAGTTTCGTATATTAGTATTCTTAATGCACCAAAATATAACAAAAGATACTATACCGTCTACATGCCATGGATATACTTTGCTATGTGTATTTGTATTATCGTGAGAGAGGCACGCTTCGACATGCATTGCGCACTTCTTTCAGGCTTTTCACCGAGTGAGTAGGGTTACGTCACCCCAAACTAGAACTCCCTGTAAATCTGGAGGCGAGGGATTTAAAGGGTGCCAAAAACGGTACACTAGTCACTTACCATCAGGTGACACGCCTGCTCTTCCCCCCCCCCCCCCCCTAACTATAAAAAGGAAATGTTTTAAAAAACGAAGTTGGCAAAGACGCATTATAACGTACAAGTATATATAAGATACATGTGAAATAATATATAACTGTCACGGACCTAACGATTAATGAAACATATTAATAAAATCCCGCGCAGTTTGAAAAATGCCCAAAATTGTGTAAACACAGCTATTGAGATAGTCAAACCATGCGTCCATGCGTAATTATAATGATTTTCACGTAAGGGGCACAGTGATTTAAATTAGGGTTTAATTGATGTTTTTTATTTCAAACGTATTCGTAGAATCAATTTTTTAAAACAAATCAATCTTTCCTTTTACTCTTGCCCTATGATAATAAAAACTTAAATTAACTGGACCTTATCTTATCCATAATATAATCAGGCTTATAATTTATACTAGGAAGAGGTTCTGAATCCGAGGTAAACTTAAAAGTTAAACTGTGTATACTGTCTGTGTGTGTACTGTCGCCCGAAAATGACTGATCAATTACCCTCAGTAACTTCGCATTATTCATAATACTCGGGCATTATGAAAAATGCCACAATTTATTATTTGGTTCATAAGATATATAACATACAAGCTGACCCGACCCACTTCGTCAGCTTCTTTCAAAAGGAATAAATTTTCCCCGGTTTCGCAACATTTCGCACTGATACTGGGCTCCTATTAGTCGTATTATTATTTTATATCGTCTGTATATTTTCTTGATAAAAGGACTATCCAACGTAAAAGATTTTTTCAATTCGAACCTGTAGTTCCTGAGATTACCCCGAACATCAAAATTCAGAAATTTTCACACACACAGATATCCCATCTTTTTATTATAGCTTTCATTGTTTTAAAAATTTAAACAAAAAGTATTTCATAAAATCAGAAAATATTTTTTTAATGCTATGAGTTTTTTACTTATACCTACTTATTTGACCTCGTTGAATTAGTTTTTGACATCCGAATTTTAAGTGAAATCTATGTTTCAGTAACCATTAAATTTCTCCATCCAAAGTTTTGGTATACAGAGGCCACGCAATATTTTCATCGTCTTTTAATTGCTTCTGTTTTTTTTCTAATAATCTAAAATATTAATGATAAGTCAATAGTGTATTATTGTGCTAAAGTAAAAACAAAAAGGACATTTAAAATAAAACATGTTCAATATAGTAGTAGCTTCGAAAATAAGTTAAAAAAAGGAATTAAGAAAATGGAAAGTAAATAGAGGATGAACAGAACACACTAAAGTGAGTAGTAAGAAAATCATTGAAAATTTCTCTTAAACGAAGTGTGATCTAAAAGGTCAAAGCTTTCGTGCTCAAATTAAGAAAAGAAAATAACTAAAAAAATATATGACAGTAAAGAAAAAAAAAAGTGTCTGTGTGTGCAATTTACACACATCAGAAGTGAAACTTCCGAAAAAAAACTTCTTTTTTTTTCAAATTTTTTTTAACTCGGCAAAACCGTATAAAATTTTGCCCAGCCCGGGAACCAAACCCTCTAAGGCAGCGTTTTTCGAATTCCACGCGAACGAAGTCATGGGTACCAGCTAGTACCAAGTAAAAAGATAAAAATATTCACACTGTCAAAATATTATATTAAAAATAATTTGTAATGTATTCTATCTCATTCTCTCGCCGATTTATTCCTATACATTTATGTGTTTGTTTCTTTATTGTGACACATTTTCGTTTCATCGAGTCTCAAATCACAACAATTCTTAAGAAGATTCAGTTCAAAAAGAATCCCTTTCTAAAACTAAAAACTTAAAAATATAAGAAAGAAAGTACAAGACACCTCTTTTAATGTCTTGCCTGAGCAAGACATTAAAAGAGGTGTCGAGTGAAGATGAAGATGATTGACTACAAACCAAAATCAGAAACAAATAATTATTCTTCTATAATAATAAAAACTTACATGTGTATATCATTTCTACACATAGCTTATTGCTTCATCACAAATAAGCTCTCTCTCCTATGGAGATCATATACCATACCAACAGCCTTTATCGTCCGACGGAGTTCCTCTTAGGGAGACAATTAAAATCAAGTTTGGATGACTCTTAAAAGGTCATTGTTCTGTTCATGGCTTATCCTAAAATCATACCACAGATCAAATTAACGTTTAAAATGTTATTAAAATATGTGAATACTTGACGAGTGAAAAGGTTGGGTTTTAGTCCTCTATTTATAAAAATCTTTTTTACGCCCTTTTTGCAAATTGTTGAGCGTTTCGCATAACGGTTTTAAACCAAAAAATCTACGATGATACGAAGCATGCCTTTTAAGTTTTGTCGTTTGAAGAAAAAAAGACAACTAGAACCTTATAGTACTTTTTATTGTTTTTCAAAGTATTCACCACGTAGCTAAATAAACTTTTCCATTCGCTCAAACCAGTTATTATAACATTTATTCCACTCTAAAGTGGGGGTGTTCTGCTTCTTCACCGGACTGGAACCTTTGACCACGAAGACTTTTCTTAATTTTGAGAAATGTAAAGAAATTGTTAGTGCTTAGGTCAGGACTGTAATGAGGATGGTCAAGAATTTCTACTTTTTCCTGCTTCAAATACTCAATCGTTTGACGAGCGCTGTGTGAGCTTACGTTGTCGTGGTGCAGTCGTGGTGTCGAGTTAGATTTTCGAAGTTCGGCGATGACCTATGGTAAACAAACTGTGGTATGCCACTCTGCTTTAACCGTTCTACGATCTTCAAATGCAATAGTCGCAACATGGCCGGTTTTTCCAACGAACGTGGCCACCATCTTCTTTGAAGTGCTTCGAGAACGAACAACTTTAGTCAGCTTTGGCTCGTCTTGAAAGACCTATATTGCAGATTGTTGTTTGGAATCAGAATTGTAAGCATAGATCAGAGATTCGTCATCACTGATGATGTCGTAGACGTGATTTGACTCTCCTCTTGGAAGTTTATGATTGTTTTGATGTTATATATTTCACCTTGAAACTGCTTTTTATATGTTAGTGTCCAACGTAAATAGATATTTTAAGTGTCTTACCTGTTAATATCTGTTTTGTAGTACTTTTAACCACAGACTGTTGCTGATTCAGAAAGTAGTAACTTTCCACCTGCAAAAACCTAGAAAACAAAATGCTATTCTGTTACA
The DNA here is from genome assembly GCA_902825455.1 of Arctia plantaginis. Classification (NCBI taxonomy): domain Eukaryota; kingdom Metazoa; phylum Arthropoda; class Insecta; order Lepidoptera; family Erebidae; genus Arctia; species Arctia plantaginis. The sequence goes on along the minus strand of CADEBD010000314.1, from coordinate 10,963,936 downwards.
AGTTCCCTTAGAAAGAATACAAATACCTGCGCATATTATATATGCTCGAATCTTGTCAAACTACTTTGGAGAGTGGACATAGCTAACTGTATCAAATTTTTATCACATATGACAAACTTGAATTTACAGTTATCCTTCGTTTGGAGGCTTATAAAGGTAGGTAACCTTACTGATTTTTATATTCAAGTCGCAATTCGTGATAAAATCTGTGACATTCGCAAACACGAACCATAAAGCGGCGCAGGTATAGATCATTACAACGCCCACAGGCGCTTATAATACGAGTATCATACAGTAGGTACTCTGTCATGGCAGAGGTCTCTAAAATCAAAAACAACCAATCACATCACTTAAATACACTCCAAATTGATTTACTAGCTTCTCAGTGATATCGAGATACTTCCAGTTATCTCTATATCACTGAGAAACAATTAGATAAACTTGAGGGTCTTCAAAATTTCTATAACAGAGGTAGATGACCAATGATACCGTCAAGACGAGCCAAGCGAAGCGCGAGGGCACTACCGAACTACTTTTTCTCTGAAAATTGATAATAGAGTCCCTATTATCAATTTTCAGAGAAAAAGTAGTTATAAATAGTACATACCTACATATTTCAGTATTTGTAGTGAATTACTCCCCATCCTTCAAGCGAATATCGGTGGATAGTAGCGGTAGATTTATTAATGTTCATCTGGGCAATCGTTACTACAAGAACTATTGTAGCGAATACTTTTTTCCCTTTACGCCCATGTAATAGTAGTAACATGTCTAAGCCATGTATAAGCCAGGTGTAGAGATCGTGAAGTTAGGCCTTCTAAAATTAGGGTGTGTAGATTTAGAAGTTCAGCTTTACACTGGATCTGCCAACTTTTTGACAGTGCGAGTCTTGTCTTGACAACATTTTACATGAAAATGTAATCGTAGCCAGGTTAGTCTACGGATGGATGACCATTCTTAACGCATTGAGACCCCTCCGTGATAAGGAGAGCACGTTAAGCCGTAGGTCCGGGTTGCCATATGAACATCTGTGGTAATTGTTACTGGTAGTTGAAGCCCTAAAAAGTTCGATAATAGCCTTTTTACAGAACTTTCATATCGCCTAATAGAAAAAAATGAAGTTCAGCTGTATCGTAGTAGACTTAAAGCTGATCTCAACCTAGTTTGGGGAAAAGGCTCGGAGGAAATTGAAAATTATATATTATTATCATCGTCATCATCAACAGCCTTTAGTAGTCCACTGCTGGACGTGGACTTAGAAAGGAGATTTGGCCTACTATTATTAGTAAAAAAAATTAAATACATATACATATATTCTACTACATTCGGCTGGAAACTTAAAAAGATAAATTTTATAAAAGAAAATTACAGTAGCCTAAAAAATTGTATTCTTTAATTTAGGATATCACACCCTAAAACATATGAACTAATGTGATTAATAAATAAATTACCTTCATTTTGTATTATTTACGATTTTGTACGCAAGAAAATCTTTTGTTTTTTTATTTATTAAACCCTAACATAGAGGAATTGGGCGTACTTGTTTCTCTTGACTTGCATGAGCGGCGGTAGTCACTTACCGTCACTAGGTGTCTGTTTTTTTGCACCCTATATCATAGAAAACGACAGTGAAAATGCAGGGAAAGCTACGTACCTTTCATGACAACCACGTCCTAGCTTACGTAGGTATATACGTATACCTACGTAAGCTAGGACGTGGTTGTCATGTCGAAAACGAAGCAATTAGAAATCTCACAAGCTTTCATAGTTTGAATATCAATTAAAGTATTTTTTTAATATCGAAACAAGTGAATATAATTTCCTAAGTACCCACAGTTTCACAATGTTTCGCCCTTAGGTATTACCACTTCACTGAAGCTAACGCTGTAGTGGTATGTCGTTAATCGAACCGTCATAAGTGGGCCTATTGCAGAGGACTCTAACAAGGAAGATCTTAAAGTCTATATTGGAGAGATTCATCATAACTAATAATATTATTATGGATCATTCAATAAGTTGATGTACTTAGTAACGGAAATGCCTTAAGAAACAATGGTATTGTCCCTAAGGCAATTAACTGCAGTATTTTTTACTGTAATTTTTAGTATTACTATTATAGTATATATCAGTTATTTAATAACTTATTTACTACTTAAAAAATAGAAAGAAACACGAGAAATTTAGAGAGACACTAAGCGAGTGACAATCTTCAATAAACAGCTACTAAATTTTATATTCACACAGTCTAGTGGTGAGTTTGTTTTGTAACTTACGAAGATAAAAATACAAGAAATAGAGTCTTCTTTCTTTCTATTGCAAAGCATGGGTTAGTTTTTTAAAAGATTTAAGGTATGTCAAGGAATAATTGCAATTGTTTGTTCTTGTTCTTAAACCAAATAACTTATTCGGATTATATGTATTTTAAATATGATTTCTTTCAAAACACTTAAACTCAATACTATTCAACTATTTTTTATAGTGTGTTATTTTAATATTATAAATTACGGTTACAGTCCTTACCTAGTTTATTTTGTGCTAAAGTGTAAAATTAATTTTTTAAAAATATCATGAGAGAAGATTTATATAGAAGAAGAAGGTATAAATAAACTTTTGGTAAATAAAGACTGATTTGAATTGACAATCAACTGACTGTTCTATTGTAAACGTTTTTCGAAGATTGTTAGCATCCCTGAACATTCTAGTAAGCGCTGATGATGGCGTAATCACTTAGCATGCTTGTGTTGTTAGAAAGTTTACAAGTTACCGAATGTTTTATAAGGGTAAATTCACATTTTTAGTTGATTTGCATAAAAGATACGACACATACGTATATTAAAAATATACAGAGTTACTGGATAAGTCAACCTAAATACTTTACGGGGTTGTAGTTGCCATCATTTCTAACACATTTCACTATGAAAAACTATATTCCAAACCCAACCATTTTCAAGATATTGACTTTTAAGATTTAAAATAACTTGAAACTGAAATTTTGCTTATTTTTTTTTTTTATAACTTATATCCTTTATTATATGTTTTTCTTTTCTGTTTTTGTATAGTTTTAAATTGTTTTATAAGTTCTATTACTAAAACTGTAGTTAACACAACCGACTGGGCCGAAGTAGATGGTTAATAATAGCAAGAAGAAATAGGTTTGGGATATGGTATTTTTAGTGAAATCTAACAGAAATGATGACAATTACAAACCCTTAAAGTATTTAGGTCGGCTTACCCACTAACCCTGTATAAAACAAGTATATGTGTATAAAGTATTCATATCCTAGAATATACTCTGTTGTGGTTAACACAGAGTTTATTGGAAAATGATCTGAAATACGAATAAGTTTATGGTACAATATACCAGTCTAGTCTTATATAATAGTCTAGTCTACGAGTGGTCTATGGAATCTGTAAAATTTGTGAATGCATCTCTAAGTATACCTTGCAATTTTTATTTACTCTATCGATGTGTGAAGTAAGTTGTTGAATTTTGTATGTAAGATGTTTTTAAAGTATTTGATAACATTGCACACTTTCAGATATTAGTAGTACTTAGTTACTTGATTTTATTGTATTTAGGATAGAGACTAACTCTTGAGGAAATCTAATGTCAAAATTCAATGGCACTAACACCACCATTTGCAATTAAGTGATACCTTGATATCTTATCATATGAATTATATAATTAGAGGCAGATTGCCAGATAATGAGGCTTAAAAAAGTTGTCCTATGTCCATAAGGTCAACTATTATATTATTAGGTGTAATTTCTTTTTATTAAAAAAGACAATATATACACAAGATATACCTATTCCTAGTTCAAGACTATGTCAAATTTATGAAATTGGTAAAAAGAACATCGACTCAGAACAACAATTTGTGGATCACACAAAGTGTTGTCCCATGTGGGGATCGAACCCACGACACTCAGCGCAGTAGGATGCGGCGAGAAGGCCGCTACGCCACTACGCCAACCGTGCAGGTAAATAATTTACAATGTTTAGAAAAGTTTGTTGTTGGTTCCTTTTTTAGATACTTGGACTTAAAGTATAATGGCAGGTCTCCATACGTAATTTTATTTGAACTAAAATGGTAGCGTTTAAATATCAAAAATGCCAAAAACACTTGTCAATTTATTTTTGACCATTCTTATTACAAAATTATTAGCGAAAGAAGTCTAGAAAAAAGATATTGGATTTTGAATGTGTCGAGGTTAAGTAGTAACATATTGTCAATGTTTTGTTTGAAACTAAATGGCGTTATGCGTCATATATCCGAAAATATTATTATTATTAATATTACTCATAAACAACCTTATTTTATTGTAGAAAGTGTTAGCCGACTGTCAAAAAGGGTAATTTGCTTGGCATATATTGATAAAACAAGAGAAAAAGTCTTCGCTTACCAATCAGATGTAATACTAGCTATAAATGAATCCATCAGTAATAAATAAATTAATAATAATAATTCGAATAAATGTACTTTAATACACATTCACACAAGTCAGAAGCAATGTATTTATTTAGTTACAGCCAGTGCTGTCCAAATTTACTAACATTTACTACTAAAATCTAAGGCATGCATCAATTATATTGAGATTCATGCACAACATTTTAAGGCGTCACATCATGCATAATAGAGTAACACTATATGAAATTAGAAATAGAAAAACATCTATGCGAGTTAAATAACACTAAATTGAACAAAAATAAAACAACCAAACAAACTACAATTGCCGTGTTAGCAATGGTCGTGTAAGTCATGCGTGTGAGTGTCAAAAGACTAGTGAGTGCGATTCGACAGGATCCAAACGACGACATGTCAACATTAATTTTGAAATATGGATGCATTTCTATTTATGTGCCGTTATTAAGGACAATGTCTTTTTCTCATCACACTTTGCAGTATATTTTTTTTTCGTAACGTAACTATATTCTATTTATTTAGTGTAGCAAAAATCGTTTAATAAGAGTACATATATTCTAAATTAATTCTAATTATGTCGATTTAGTCACTCTACCGTACGAATGAACCCGTAGGCAGAAGCAAATTAATAATCATAAAACGTGAACTATCGGTAGATATTTCAGGCAAAACTATAAAAATCGATTTTCGATAAAACGTTCCGTAATATAATACTCGTAATGCCATCACGCATCCCTAGTCAGTTACACGTGATGGCGAATCTGTCATTACTCAAAAATATCCTATCACTTATAAGACTTATACAACAGATGGTGATATAATGATAAATAATAAAAAAATATTTATTAAGTTAACTGTGAGTCAATTTTTAAACGCTTAAGTTTTAGGTAAATATGTTTCTGCCATTGTTCTTTATACACAGCTGAAAACTGTACCGTGTGCACACTGGGCACGCATGTGAATGTAATAAATGATAATATTAAAGCATTAAAACTAGTACAACATTATAGTCTATTTTTAAAAGCTACATAAGGTCTCAAAGCAACGGTAATGAGACGGTGGCTATATATATGTAAATAGTGTCAAGTAATATGATTATTAATTCGACTGCCTCGGTCGGACCAAATGTTTGGATGATCTGCAAATATTTGTTTCGGAGTTTGGGTGTTTTCTATGTCTTCTATGTGTGTATTTACAAAAAAGAAGTATTGTATCAATCAATCTAGCTTTCATAGCACCAAGCTCTGCTTGTTTTGAAACTAGATAGCGTTGTGTCAGATGTAAGATATGTGTCAGATGTCCGAAATATATTATAAATTTTATTATATTTTCTTTCGCCATCGCTCTCGGATATCAACGACTGCATTAAAAAATATAGAGATTTTTGCGTGTCTGAGATGAAATTAAATAAAAATATATTATTATTAAAAAAATGATCATATTTACAGCTATCAAGTGTATTCTATATTAGATAGTGGTTTGTCCATCCTTTGGATGTAGCGGTAGAAATCTCCCAAAGCTCCTTCATGTTAAACTTATCCCGAAGTATCTAATACTTTACATTATAAGAGTTAGCTTCTTACGTCTTATGCTCCTCACAGTTATTCCTTTTTTTTTGTTTATTTACATATATATATATATAATAAGTCATGTATAGTAATATATATAAAAGTCTTTGCGCCAAATGTTTTGCGTATAAAATTTACATTGAATATGACATTTCATAACATGATATGCTATGTATTTCAACATTCATTCTCTACAGCGGGTAGACAATAAATTTATAATTTATTGCATTGACCGTCTGTATATTTTGCATCATAGTAAATCAATAAAATCTCTTATTTCCTGTCTGTCTAAACGACACGCTTTGTAACTTCCAGAGATCTAAATAATTGTATTTCCTGAGAAATGATGGGTGATTCGAAATTGAAGGATTATTTTGCGATATACAAACTACTCCTTATCGTTTTTCCCTTATATATGCAGTAATTCACAAATAGATCTCAAAATCATAGTTTACAATAGTTTCCTTAAGTTAATACACACCTATATCTTAAAGGGATAGGCAGAGGCAGCATATTTTGGCGATTATATTTTTAGTCACACGAGCGTTATAGGGGCGAGCCTGACATCGATTGGGGGTTCAATACTCATACGAAAGAAAAGCAGATAAGTAGGGAAGGTAATGGTAGAACAGGGATATAGCTTAAAAGGTCAGGGTCGCATACCTATACCTCAAACTAGCTGTCCTAAAAAATCTGAGCCCTCTAACCAATTAATTCTAATTATGTCTAGCATATTTTAAAGAATTTAATTAAATCATAATTGAAGATTTTTTTGTAAAAATCACAGCTCATCATTTTGTGAGGCAGATGAAATGCAGTTATAGCGTCAGGTACTAATTTTAATTAGGCATTCACGAACAAAGTAATAAAAAGTGGGCTCTGAGAATTTTGCAAACAATTTTGAAATGGGTTTACGTTAACGCTTTATTACAATTTTATAATCTTAACTAAAATCTAAACAAAAAAAGTATGCCTTAATTGTTTTAAAGATAAAAGTGTTAACTATGACGTGCCATAAATATACAGAAATGTGAATAAACTTTGAGCTAACCCAGGGATTTAGAATATGAATAAAACAATGTCTTCGCTGGCTGTAAGACTTGAGTTTATAACGCAATTGCGTTCTCTTTTAAGGTCAGGCCAGGTAATTTGATTAAAAGGAGGAGAAAAGGGGGGAGAAAGCAGACGGGTCACCTGATGGTAAGTAACTACCGCCGCCTTGGACACGTGCAACCCAAAGAGTCTTACTCGCCCTTTGAGTCTCCCTCTCCCCCAGTATCAGGGGAGGGATCGTTTGGACTCCGGCAAACTCACTAACTCACTGAAAAGCAACGGAATAATTGCTCAACATCGGTTTTCTGTGAGGCCGTGGTATCACCATACCCCTTTTTTTCTTTTTTTTTCTATCCTCAATCTACCATCAACTAACCATCCTACCGGACTCGAACCGACTAAAAACCGCACGCCGTCTTGGGTAGCAGTTGCTGGGGAACCAGGTGTACCCTAGAAAGGAAATCATTGGTATCCCGACGTACCTCGGACCATCTACGGCGTGTAGATGATCCCTCTTCTGTGGGGACCTCTATGTCCCCTCTGTGCTCCCTAAGGGGGTGCGCGCTTCGCAGGGCAGTAATATAATTTGTACATACTTAAATCGCCTTGAAGCTATCAAAAGACTCTAATTAATAAATAAGAACAATAATACTACGAAGCGAATACTTAGGGCATACTAAAAGTTTCTGGATTCTTAAATAAATAAGACCAGATATAAGACTTAAGATACATTTATTGTTCGCTTAAAACACTGTAACACACACATATTACGTGCCTATTACATGCGGTACCCATCGAGTGCAAAGCACATTTTTTTCTGGAAATTATTATTTTTGTCAGTTTCAATAAGTTGTCGTACGGTGTTAATATTGGAGTGCTTCATCACCAAATGAAAATTGATGTCCCTGGTAATTCTCTTTTTGACTTAAGCCACATTGAATTGAACGAAAATGTTCACGAGTTAAATTCATTTTGATAGCGACACACAATTTTTAAAAGGACGTCACCATGAACAAACATATGACAGTCTCGCAAATTAAAGTAAGATGTTCCAAAAGAGTTCTATTTTCGAATTCCATTATTGTTTTTTTATTATTTTATTGTAAGTGGCCAGATCAAAAGTCTTTCAGTATGGCCCACGTATCACTTAAACCTACCTACAAATAAACCAGTTTGGATTCGATGACAATGATTACTAATTAAGGTTCTTAAGTTAGTTATCAAATGCACAGGAACATCTCTTTAAAGCGTATACCTGAGCTTAACATAAATTCATAATAAAAGTTAGCAATAAATTTAAATCTGAAGCGCTTTCAGTAAACACTTTTAGAAATGAACAAGCCTTTTTATTTATTTATTTTAATTCTTTTTGCACAAACAAAGTACGATGGCGGACTTAATGCCAAAGGCATTTTCTCCCAGTCTACCTTTGGGTGGTGGGGAAATGTCTGAGTAGGTGCATGAAATTAAAATTAGGTTACATACATACTGAGATACACATACATATATATACTTGCTGAGTAATACATACAAGACTAACATAATAACATATAAGACTTTAGGGATGTGATGAGTCTGCTAAAGTGTCGAGAATTCGAGCTCGGACTTTCGTCTTAAATGAGAGGCGACTGGGTGCTATCCTGATTTCCAAAGGCAGAGCGTTTCAGAGGAGGACAGATTGGACTAAGAACGAAGAGTGGACACATGCGGAAGTATGAGTGGGGCATAACAGAAGTGGATTGTTTAATGAACGGAGAGTTCTGTTGTGATTGGCACATAGAAAATGAAATGAGGATGTTAGGTAGGAAGGGGAAATAGGTGAGTTGAGTATGGAATAGAGGGTGGTGAGGGCGTGCAGCTGACGGCGCTGACGAATTGTGAGCCAGTTCAATTCACGACGAGAGGAAGAAACATGGTCGTATTTGCGAAGGTTGAAGACGAATCGAATGCAGTTATTCAGAAGGCGGTCGTATTTATTGAGGAGATCTGCATTCAGGTCATAATAGTCAAGTAGTAGTAGTAGTCAAGTGGAATAGCAGGAAACATTAAATATGTATATTTATTTAATTTCCAAGAGCTTACGCATTCAAAGTATGTATATGAGTACTTAATAATACGGGTAAACACATATTGTGGCACCAGTCTTCGCCAATGACCAATTTACAGGCAACTACTAGCTCGTCTATAATAACGGTCAGTAATTATCGACTGAATATAATCTAAGAAATAAGAAACTAATATATACTAATATATACTAATACATACTATATATACTATACTAGTAATACGCAAATGTATCCATAATCTTAATATATGTAATTCTTGTTGTACGTTTGTTTGTAAACTTTAACTATCCTCTTAATAGTATTATTTAGATAGCGATCTATAATATTTCCAAAATAGATTATTATGTGTAAAGAACAGAATCTTATCATTAGTCATTTTACTGTTTCTATTTTCATTTTTAGAGGTGTGAAAATAAAACATTAACATTGACGTTACCTGAGAAGTTTAAGTGGACCTCTTACAAACCCCTCTATGAAAATATTTACGCTTAAAAAGCCATTGAGTTCCGGGTCCTAAAGGACCCCACCCTGACCTAAAACCGCATATAAGGAAAATAACAGAATAAACAAAATATTAATTCACCCATAGCTTTTAGCACCATATATAAATACATATATGGTGTTAATAGCATTTGGTATATTGAGAGCCTTACAGTGCGTTATTATATTGGTGAAATAAAAAAAACAGCTACGTGTCCTCCATTTGAACAATCCGACTTCTTATATGACTCTATATATGTCTGAAGAGAATACTAGACGATTTAAATTATGTAACACCGAACTTAAAATGTGAGTTAAACTTTAAAACTTTTGTTCCCATTGATACTCTCCATCTCTTTCTTTCTTACCCTTATAGGGAAACAAGATACACTTTTAGATATTGAGCCCACTAAGTAAGTATTATTTGGGGTTCAATTGTCTTGATCATATTCGTGTTAGTTGGTCCAAAAATGCGTATAAGCTTGTTATCCTGGGTAAGTTTACCACTAAGTAACATGAAAAATATCAAAAAATATAGGTTCGCTTGTTCGATGTTTAAGTTTTTGAGTTCAGCTCATTACACTTTGCACGAAACGGTATGTAACTATTAAGTTTACTATGAAACTCTGTAAGATGGTTGTACCGTAATACTTTATCGAGTTTGATCACTAGCTAAGACAGCATGTAATGGTTGTTTTATGTTACTGTATAATCTGATGTCATAATATTTACATGCGAGCGAAATATCAATGTACAGATATGGAAATTAGTATATACAAACTCTTCTTGAACTTCTAACAAAATTTGCACAGGTTTGTCACCTTGAACACATTCTAATTACCTATTTAAGTTGCAAAACATCCGCAACATGAGTTATATTTTGACAAGAAAGCTTCCGTTAAACATATCTTACACGTTTGTATGCGACGGGCAAATAGAGTAATTTAAATTCGATTTGCATAACTGTACTTAGTCTATCGTTATCTTACCATTTTCATAGATAATGTCCTTCTGGTAGAAATTTAGAGCTGTAGAGCGAACTAAGTCATGCGAACTAAGTCAGGTGGCAATTATTTCCAATCATTATATAGATAACTACATGTATCTATCATCACATATCCATTTATCATATGAATGTCTCATTAATTCCATTATTGAATCAAATTCTAAGAAAAGTATGCAAGTTTAAGTAATTTATGTAATCAGGAGTGGGACGTTATTTAATGTGCAGTATTTGGTGTAAAAGTTAATGAATTGGTCAGTGGCTCTGTACGTTTTAGATTTACATAAATATAATTATGTGCCATTATTATTTGTATAAGTATAATTATGAATAATTAAAACTTGCTTTATAATGCTCACATCTTGTCTTTACTACCTCAAGAAACTAGTCACTTTATAACAACACACCTTTTAATATCATCGAATTAGTCAATCTGACGATAGAAATTCCAAAACATTCAACAACATTTCTGATATATCACAGTGCAAGCTGCAATCCAATGTAGAATTCACTAATGGAAGATTTAAGAGGAGCACGGTCAGTAACTAGATATATACTTTTCAAATACTGGTTGAAGATCAGTATTATATTATGTAAAAATATTAGTATAATTCTATATATATAATATTCTAATATATAATTACACAGATATAGGTTAGCAATAAAACATACAGTATTTTTTGTGTTTCGTTCAATGATATAAATGTCTCGTTACCTATGTAATAAAACCAGAGGCCATGGCCCGTTGTGCTTGACAGACAAAGTTTGCTCTACACGCTCAAGACAGGAGCCGGTGGCAAGCTATCACTCGCAGAATGGCTCCAAATATGTAGGTGTCACAACTGTCAGAATTGAGGATAACGACACAAGGAGGAGGATCTATGTAATAGATTCATTTGATCTGATATTCAAAAAAAATGTAAATGAAATGTAATGTCCTCTTATGGCGTGTCTATCTATCTATCTTCTCTAGAATAAACTTAATAGATTAAGGTATATTTACTATGGGTAAAAATACCCTTTTATGATTGTTTAAAAATATAGTAGTCAAGCAGTGTAAACATTTGCAGTGTTTATAATTCAACTCTTATTTCAAAGCTGATATGACGCGTTCGAGAGACAGCATCTATCATATGAAGCAAATCACAATAAGATGCCGAGTTGTTGACAAACGTGTCTTGGTTACTTATCTGTTGCAGCGAGGCAGACAGGATATACTGGATATACTGGAGTACTTTAAAGTATGAGGAGGTGTCGTCCACGACACCTCCTCATACTTTTAGTTTCTGAGTTCTACATTTAAACTACTCTTTTTTATTTCAGGTGAGTATAAAATTTGTATGCTTTGATACGTTTTTTTTCAATAATGATAGAAATATGTATATGGGTGGCAGAAAATCGAAAGAAATGTTACTAATATGTAGTTAATCAGAAATTAAAAGTCTCGTAGAATGTTCTACGAGTATTTCCTATCTTCCTATGACGAAAAAGGTTAATGGTACAGCATTAACTTACAAGTCATGAATTTTTTTAATTCAAATTTAGGTGTCTTGTGCAATTTTTTTTTTTTTTTGAGATACGACAAAATGTACATACATAATTTAATAGTATTATTAATATATATAAGTATAGTAGTTTTTATCACAAATCTACAACTAATCTTAGTATTTAAATAGATAGTTTATTTACGGATACTTAAAAGTAGTGTATCTACTACAGAGAATAAATAACTTCAATGAAATACACAATCTGCATCAAGAGATTACTAACAATCTATATACAATTTTATACAAGTGCACCAGTAAAGTTTACTGTGTCTGAATATAAAGCTGTGGAGTGTACACATATCTACATATTTTAACAGTGAAGGCAAAAATATTGTGAAGAGTTACGATGTTTTACATGCATACTTGAAAAATTCTTATAACATTCTTTAGATTTTTAAGCCTGCTAGAATTTATTTGTACCTATCATAGCAATCACATACAGCCAACAATATGTTACTTTAATCGAACTATGAGATAAATATCGTACTAAACATGTTAGCTTGCGCAAACGGATCATTGATGCGTCAGCGATTATTGTTTTAACTAAACTTTTATTGTAAATAACGCAATTCATATATAAGTGAGGTAGTTACTGACTTCAATCTTCTCACCGCGAGTCAACTTAAGGACAAAGTCATGTAGCTTAAGATTGACCTCGAGCTTTTATATTTGCTAAGAGCTAACCTCTAATACTGTAGTGGGATTTGACGTAGTCACTGAAAACAGAAGACAATGCGATACGCAGTACAGAAATACCACTTATACTACTTACCTTTAGAAATACTCCTGTAATTTAAAATATTTGGTTACTCGCCGGTTGTAACAATTTTTATCAACGTGATAATCAGTAAATTTTTTTCACTCTTTCCAAAGGTTAAGGAATCTAAAAATCTTTATTGAAGAAATCATTCTTTTGTCACTAGTAATGTTATGTAATGAAATATATTTAATAAAAACAAATTGTAATAATAAATAAACATAATAAAATTTTCTGCGAGAAAATGACGTCTACCATTATAGGTACTCGGTTAACGAAGCTGAAATGAATCCAATGCGAAATAAGAGAATAATAAAAACACGACAGAAAATGAAATCCTGAAAGCGCTTCATTATCTTTGTGAAATAATGAAGCCGTATAAAATATCAATTTTATATTCAAAGTGACGTATATATTTACTTATAAAAGATCAGCTTCTTTATAAATAAGAAATAAAATAAGTAAGAAAGAAATATTAGGACTAGCCTCAGCTATATTTTTATATATTCAGTGGAAAATGTGAGTAAATTAGCTGCGTGTGTGTGACACGCAGCTAATTTACTCATAACCAAGAAAATTCCCAATCTTGGAGACTGTTCAGTGATAATAATTTCATACATCTCACACATGGCCCTCTGATCCCGAACTAGGCACAGCCTGTGCTATGGCAACCAGACTGTGCCACATACTTAAATATTTCTAAAAACATACATATTATAGATAACACCCAGACACAGAACAAATGACCGTGCTCATCACACTGTCCTGGATGGGAATCGAACCCACTAGGGTTAGTGATCCTGACTGCAAAGCCGGAGGGGCTTTGCAGTCAGGATCACTAACCACTAGACCAACAGGGCTGCCCATATTCATTATCTGTGTATCAACACAAAATAGAAAACAGCACCAGTTGAATCAAGGAAGTTTGTGTTCGAGATCAAAATATTCTACACCATTTCGAGAAAGTTAATAACATAATTCATTAAGATCCTGGACTGATTTACCTCTGATTTAGAGTGAAATGTAGGCAGGACCACATTCATAAAATTGCAACCAAAACGTCATAAGGTCAAAGAACTCTTAAATATTTAAACATGACACCTATACTTGGACTTAGATGTTGTAACTAGAAATTACAAGAATCAAACACTTATACTAAGTAAAGTTAGATTCTGTAACTCTTTACTACACATTTATTACTGTATTGTATTAAAACACTATTTATTTCATAAATTGAAGAAGAGTATATAAAAATACTATTAACTAACAATAAAATGTAAATCTCACAACAAAATTAGAAACATAATCTTATAGTTTCTGTACCAAATAAATCCTTTTAATTTACATTTTAACCGGCTTGGAACCAACATCGTGTTTTAACCATATTGTGCGCACGTAACTTGTCTGACCACAATATATTACAGTTATTTATTTGGGGGTATCAGATTGCAGTTACCGTACAAGAATAATACTAAGAAAAATAAATTTACTCAACCTTAAATATGTACTTCGAAATATAGCAGCAGAGATTCTAAAAGGATTATTAGAACATGAACATTGCAATCGTCGATATGAATAAATTCGCAGTTCCATTAAAATTGAAATAACACCAAGTGTATCGGGATTTCACATAAGTCAAAAATAAATGTATCAAATAAATTCTGAATATAAAACTTACAAGGATAATGAGATGTATATTTGTGTGAAATGTGCGTCATTTAACAATAGTGATAAGTGATTCTGAGTCTGTATATGACAGATTAATTAAATTATTGTGGATAACAGCTTTACACTTACATGTCGTTTTGGAGAAAATATTTAATATTGCGTTCAACTTATCTTACAAATATGATGGAAGAAAGAGATTTTGTGGTCTGAGAAATGCAGTTTTATGTTGAATGGTAACCCCGTTCCAAATGACCAAATTCTATTTCTTCGTCGTCTATGTGAGTCATAGTGAGTTACTTTATGTACACGGATGATGCTATTTAATATAAATAATTGACGAACTATCATGACATTGTCATCTTTATATAAATTGGTTGTTGGATAACAAAACGGCTTCCTAAGCATTACCTTGGGCAAGCTCAACTTTTATTAATTTAGTTTTATAAATACCGCTCCAGACCCAGACTGGTATACAATAGAAGAGTATGGATTGAGCAAAAGCATAGTAAATGGTTTTCAATGATTTAGGCTTGAGTACATGTAGCATTTTTTAAAGATCCAAATCATTTTACGCATTCTGGCAGAAAGAAGATCTATATGTGAAGCCCAAGATAACCGTTCATCAATTTGGATGACGAGGTATCTGATGCTATTAACTGTCAAAGTCAGTGATAGGGACCTAGATAGAGCATATGATTACCTACAGTCAGATTTATATACCCTTTGCAAATGGTGTCATGATGTGGGGCTCGTTCTTAATGCAAATAAAACCAAAATATTACACATCAGGTCACCATACTTAAAGCCTTCACCCGTCAACAAACATCTAATAGCTCATGAACACGCATGCTTACATGGCTCCAATAGTGATGGTTGTTGTTGTCCAATCATTGAACTTGTAACATCCCATGCATATCTGGGCCTCATCATTGACGACAAACTAAACTGGAAACCACATATCGATAAGGTATGTGATAAGCTAAGATGTTTTCTGGCAAACATTAAGATCTTAAATCGTCGTATCCCTTATCGTGTTAAATTGTTACTCTATAACTCCCTAGCCGAGTCTCATATTCAGTATGGACTCACCAGCTATGGGCGAACTTACAAGACCTACATAAATATTATAAATAGATTGCAACTAAAAAATATTAAAGACAATAACATCTCCACAGATTAATTTACAATACAGTAACAATGAGCTGGGTCTTTTTAAGCATTGTAAAGTTCTACCCATTCACATAAAAATAAAATATAGTTTGTTGAAAGAAAAGTATTTTAAATACAATTTGGGTGATAAAGTACAACACCCTGTATGTACACGAGCAGTCTCACTAAACAGGTTGATAACGGCACGCGCTGTTAACGTGTTTGGTGAGAGAACAACACGATACATAGTACCGCGATTAATTAATGAACTACCCTCCGATATATATAAATGCCTAAACGAAAAAAATATCTAACATAATTTGAAGGAATTCTTTTTGGAAAACATGGCCTATTCGTCTTTGTAAGTAATCCCTCTTCCTCTCCTTGCCTGACTCGGAGTTCACTTCACCGTTCTGCGCCCGTACGCTTAGATTTTATAATTATTTTAAAAGTACCTACATAATGACGCATGTATTTTGTTGTATGGTGTTAAGTCTTATCAACCTCGTTTGATGTAGCATCTGTTGCATTTTTTACAAACCTCAGTGGTTTTCAAATGCACTATTGTAATCAATAATTGTAAATTGCTTTGTAATATGTAAAATAAAATAAAAAAATAACTTTTTCGAGTTATGTACAGGAACAAATCAATTAATTTTGATTATGGCAAGTGTGTAATTTTATATTAAAGTTATTTAAATTTGGCTGGTTGTGTTTGGTGATGGAGAAAGTAATATATGTTGATATAGTTGTATTTAATGTCAAAAGGTTTCTATTTAACCCTAACGAGGTCTGGTGGAGGCCTTTTTCTGCATATGAATGAAACTCAGCCAATTCTCTCCCTAGAATATGAGCACTGTGTCGTCGGCAAAAGAGAAAACAATGCCGTTAGATGGGTTGTACTGGCAGAGGTCGTTGATGTAAATGAAGAAGAGACTTTGGCCAAAGACACTTTTCTGCGGGACACCACAAGTGATTCCTAGCGCGGTACTAATCGAATTTGTTCATCAGGAAGTCCTGGAAAAGCTTAAGAGGCATGACGCGTATACCAACTGCTTCTAGTTTTTTCGAAAGGATGGTTGTGGAGACTGTGTCGAATGCGATGGCGAGGTCTAGAAAAAAACATTCAGACATTTGCGACCTTGATCCAAACTACTTGCTACGTGATTTACCAATTATGTTACGGCGTCTTCAGTAGATTTTTTTGGTTGAAAGCCAAATTGATCTTGAGATGTGTGTGTTGAAGAAAACAAAAAAAATCATAGGAGCGTATTGTTCTTTATTAAATAATTTGGAAATTCCGTTCAATACGAAGATTGGTCAGCGGTAGCGGATTCATTTTTTTAGTTTAAGGATTAAAGATTCTACTTCAACATTATCAGTCTCTAATTAGACAAAAGATTTAATTCGCGACGTGGTTTAGATATCACATTGGATATAAGACGTATCAATAAACGTGCTTATGCTTTCAGCCATTTTCTTCCCGATCTCAGCAAAGTAATAGTTTATGTCATTTATTGTTATTGATTTCTCATTAGTTTTATAATTAAGTACTTCAATGGCTAGATTTCTATTATCATTAGTATTAGTTTCATTTCTTATAAATTTCCAGTTTAGAATTTTTTCATTTTTCCCTCTCAGATCTTTCATAGTTGTTTTTGATTTTGTTTAGAAGTTGGTTACAATAGTTCCTGTATCTACCATAGGTAATTTTGAGAAAATGTCAAAACTAAAAAACTTTCTCACTGCGTCTAATTGCAAATATTATCGCTATCATTATTACTTACTTTACTAAATGGCACGTGGCAGTAGCAACTACCTAAAATGGTTCAACTCAGAACTTATGATATATATATATATGTTCGCTGAACCAAGAACTGTGCAAATTAGATACAATAACTCACTTCTATAACTTGTAATATTATATTTAGTGGAGTGTGGGTGTTAAAATATCTCTGAATAACGGCCAATACGGGCAAAGAGATATACATATATTGATATCGTAGTAGATGAATCACGAGGACAACTATAATGTTTAAAATTTACAACCTATAATCTTATTCTTTAATAAGAACATTTGTGATAATTCGGCATACTAATATTGTTGTGTATTATATTTAGAAAAAAAATTACAACGGCAAAAAAATGGATATATAAAACATATTTTTGAAGTATCATATTATGTTTGTCACCAAATTCAAGAGAAAGTTGGAGACAGTTGACCGGGTTTTGAAACCCGGTCAACTGTCTCCAACTTTCTTCTTCAAGTCTGCTGCAACTGTCTCCAACTTCTTTCTTCTTCTTCTTTCTTCTTCTTTCTTCTTCTTTCAAGAGAAAGTTGGAGACAGTTGACCGGGTTTCAAAGTACATGTTTTTTTATGAAAACTCACGTCATCAAAATCAAATAATTTAATGAATATTTTTAAATGCACATCAAACTTAACACCAATTAATTTTATTCATCAATTAAATTATTTTTACATCAAAGAATTTTTTCACTGCAAATAAACCAAATATAAAAAAAGTAGTACTAGAAATAATTCGAAAGTATACAATGTATCAACAGTGTATTATAATTATGTTTTCCTCAAATGCGCGACAATTTTGCAACCCAAGCCCCTATATACCTCATATAAGCCAATACCTATTTTCCAGGCAGAACCCCGCCCGCAACGAGCTGCTTCCAGAAAAATAGGTTAGATCAGAATTGCGAGACCACAATAAAACAAATCTTTGTTAGAAACGAGCAGTATCCAGATTAGTAGATTAGGTTATAAAAACTCACGTCACGAACTCAAATTGTTGTTGAAATATTAATATTTTGGGTAAACTATTTTGCTGTGCAATCGCTATTTTTTATTACGATTGGACTTTTGTATATAAAAAAAGGAAGATTTTTTATTTGCAGTTAAATACTACCCAAATTTGATATAATTAATTACATTCCCGAGTTGCCCCATTATTAATAATTATTTATAAATATTATATTTAAATTTGATTTTAAATAAATAATAGTAACACATACAGAACAATAAGAACGGTGGGACAAAACCGCACTAAACCGTTTTATAATAGTCCACACCAAACATACTGGTCTATATTATACACAATAATAAAAATTAACAGAAAACTCTCAAAAGGTTCTCTTAAACTTAATAAAAAACATAGTTACTAATGTTTTTTTTTTTTTTCTTTTGTGATATCTATCTTTCTCTTCATGATCACAGACAGCACAATAGGTTCACAGTATTCCCACAATAGGGTCATGACACCAAATCAATAAAAACGGTAACTAAAATAGCACGTCTAAAAACTTATTATTTGTAAATTACAAGTTCTTTGCACTCTGGATGCTATAAATTAATCCGATTAAAAACTTTTATAAATATTGCACGAGTATCAACTATTATATTGATATAATGCACTATTTATTTTACGTTATTACGACTTAACCTTAACCCATTTAGAAAGAATATCAAGAAGACAAGATAGATAGGTGAGGCCTCCTTGATTTGATAGGCGATGAGACTTTAACCATTTGTTGGGATCGCGTTATCCAGAATCAAATATGGCGCCCTAATATAGACTTTTGCATGATCTCATAACAGGCCGCCATGCTGCTCCCACATGCTATTTAGATAATCTATTACAAAGCCAATTTAGATAATCTATATAAAGCTTTGGAAAACCACCGTTCTTATGTGTTCCAGTCGAAGTTACGGGTTAAATTAACTTGTATTCATATCTCCTTCAGATCTCCTCGATCCATTATTTTTATGATCCCCATGATCCTGCTAATAATGCTGTTATGTAGCCGGAAGTAGAGTGTACTGCGGGTGCTACCAGATTCCATAGGATTACAAATCATTTATTAGGATTCTTATTTTTATAATTCTACCTTCTCCGTGACGTTCTAATGTGACGACCGCAGCGAGTGCTGGCCACTAGATTGTACCGCACGATCTCCTTTGAGGCGGCGAGTCCCCTGGTCGGAACTACTTTACCGGGAAGCGAGTGCCCTTGCAGCGCTGTATCAATTGCGCAAGGAGGTGCGGGAGTTATTAATCAGAGTCCTGAATCTTGAGAATTCGAGGACCAAAAATCCCAACTCCGACAGTAAAGGAGTGGAAGGAACGACTTCGGCAACAGAGCGCCGGGCACGCCATTATTGTGGCGGTAAACCCCGTTATAGAGGATTAACTCAAGAGCCAACACGGAAACGGCTGACGCAGGTGATCACTGAGTAAGAATGCTTCGAAGATGGCCACGGTATGGAGCGAGAGCGCGTGGAACTTCGCAGTCTCTTCCTGCGAGCAAGTTATGCTTGTGAAGGAGACGGCTGAGCGTAACCGGGGGGATTAGAGCTCTCCCAGTCCGCCGGGCCCGGGAACGGGCCCGGGAACGGAACAGATACTACAGACGTCTCAGGTGCCGGAGGTCGCTGAACGAGGTCCTTCATAAGCGCAGGCCTGGGGGTGACAGGTAAAGTCATCTGTCATCCTAGCAGGAGCAGGCCAGGGTAAACATCGGAGTTCTCACACAGAAGGGGGTCATCTACAAGCTGTAGATGGCCCGAGGTACGTGAGGGTACCAGGGATTTCCTGTCTAAGGAATATAGGGTATACCTGGTTCCCCGGCTACTGGTACTCGATAAGGTGTGTTTTTTAGTCGGTTCGAGGCCGACAGACCACGGTGGGTGGTATCCGAGGGGATTGCCGCACAGAAGAAAAAGGGTATTCACCTTCAAATACCAGCCCAAAATGAAATACATCAACTCCAAATAAATATTCCACACAGAAGTGAAGTTTTCTGGGGTATTCCAATTCAATCACTATTTAATCTTATGTAAGGTTGCAAAGTAAGGTTCGGTACAAAACTATTTATGGTAAACAAATTTTAAAATGTTACGAAGAATTCCTCAATACATGATAATTGCATATTTCCACAACATTTACAGCCAAGGCTACAGTAAAATGTACATGACATGAATTTTACATAATAGAAGTTCCGTTTTGATATTGAACATTTACTAGTAAATTGACTTCGTTAATTTCCTTTGTTGGCTATTCTTATGTGTTTTGATATTAGTATGTCCCTAAGACGCTCTTCTTTGTTTGTACAATGTGACAATTATCACTTAAAAGTAGCTCTATAAATTATGTTAGATTAACGTAACTATGCTAGTTTATATTTGTGGCCAAATTAGTAAATTTTAATTTTATTTTTGACCCCACACATCCTTTTTTATATTTAATAGTTCGTAATTAGGTAATAAAGTCAACAATGTTCTCATTGTATTTATATGCATTGTGGAACAAAAGAGTGCGACGTCCTGAGTAACGTCATTAAAGTCATCTCAATAGCTAGAAGTGAAGTGTAATATAACATTATACATATTTATTTAATATAATCTCAGTTTCAATACTACCATTTTTTAAACGTTCACAATGCCTTGACTGGAAATTTTAAGTTTCAAATGTGTTTAAAAATCATTAAAATACTCGTAGGTTTTGTATATATTCCAAGCTAAGCTTAATGTGTATTGCGTTTATATAGCCTGCAAATAGAAAATAACAAAAAAAATGTTTCGCTATGGTCTGTCTTGATCTTGGTCTTAATAGTAGCCGCAGTAGCTACAACTATTCGTATCTGTCGCCATTTCATATTGGAGCAAAATTTTCGAGGTGCTACTGGAACAGCACGATTTTTTTAAGAACCATTTACTGTTTAGTAAATGGTTCTTAAAAAAATCACGCTGTTCCAGCATCTTTCATCTTTATAGCTGATCCTTCTATAAAAACATATTTTAAAAATCTTATTCTAACCAATTATTATGTGAAAAACAAAGCCAGGTATAGCTGATAGTTATACCCTTAAGATTCTTTAATAGAATCAGAATAACATTAATTGTTGAGGACTGAGGAGGCTGAGGAGAGAACCGTTAGGAAAGTTCATGTTTTTAAAAGGACAAACATATTTATATGCAAATTAAATATCTCTTCGTATTCATAAACAGTGGCAAAAACAAAGTATGATACAAACAAAAAATATTCTGAACGTTTAGTCCCGTTAGCCCGTATTGATATTTAATATTAACTTAAGAAAGATGTTACCAGGAAAACATTGTTAATTTATGTATTTCTATATAACATAAAATATGACAAAAATGTTTATATTCTTATTTGGGATTTTAAATTAATCAATTAGTAACATAAAATGATAGTGGTTTTCAGTAACACGCGAAATCAAAATATAGAAGCATAGAAGCAATACTGAGACGCCTAAGATACGTTTATTACGTGAGATTATATGAGATTGGAGAGCCATGCTCCTACACGTAAGGGCTGTCACGACGGGAGTGATACATGTCCTGACAGAAAACCGGTATTAACCAATTCTTTCATTGCTTCTCACCGAGTGACTCGACTGGAAGACAAATCGCAATAATTTTTGTAAGCAGGAGCCAGCAAAAGGTCTGCGACATACTTATATCTCTTAAGTTGCAGAAGATCAGAGGCGACGGTAGTTACTTGCCAGGTGACCAGTCCAGTCGTTGACCCCGTATACTATAAAAAACCCTGTTATAAATATTTATTGATAAGAGGCTCTCTCAGTGGGTTCTCTTCCAATAGTTGACTCTGTGGTTTCGCAACTACATATTTGGCACGCATTCAACCTGGAACTTAAATAATTTTTATTGAGCAGACCTTGTTATAGTGCAATTTCAAACATCAGTACGATTCAAAATATAATAATCATAAAAAAAAAAAAAACATTAGGTTGGTCTAGTGTCTACGACGTTACCTGGACACCCCTTAAAATAGAAGCGCAAAGAGGGCACACCGTGTGGTTTTAGTCGGTTCGAGTCCAACACACCGCCCCGCCGAATAGAGAACCCCGGCGGGGTGACGGTCCGAGGGGATTTCCACCAGTTAAAAAAAAAAAGTGTCTACGACATTATATGAACCAAACGCATCCTCACAGCACAGAGAAGATTGATTTATAAATAATATAATGTTTGAATGTTGAAAATAATGTTTAAAACCATTATGTCATCAATTTACATAAATACAAGGAGATTGTTAGGAGAGTGTAGTACAAAGGTATCGGAGTCTCCATAAGGAAGAAATGAACACTGTAATTAATATCCTTGTACAAAATGTTGTAACCCACTGTCGTCATAATCAAAAACAATGTACAAAACAACCATAATTTTAGGCTTGTGACAAAGCGTAAGTTATGCCCACCTCACGTACTAAGAATAATTTTTTTTTCTCGAATTCTCACTTAATTTATTATCAATGAAGGTAATTTAAAAGTCATGTTCTATACAAACATTAGTGAAATTTATTACTACTTTCCGATAAATAACAATTTTAGCTGAAATTTTAATCTTTCGGCATTCACTTAGCAGACATATAATCGGTGCTATCAATCTTGTATCTGCGTTAAGGAGTGGTACACGGTGACTCTAACTGACATCAAATGAGAAAATTAGCTACACTAACATGTGTTCCTTTACATGTTATTCTATAATAGTTTCATCCACACCTACAGCGCTGGTCTTTGTTCTTTATTTAATAAATATGTATAATAGCATTATCAGCGATTTCTATTCAAATAAATCTACCAGTTGGTCTCGGTCCAACATTTCACTGGTATATAATTGATTGTTGATAAAAAATAAATGTAATAATAAATTGGACAAGGAATATATATAATAGATAAAAAAAAACTACGTTTAAAAAAACCGACTTCAAAAACTAAAAAGTATAAAATAACTTAATAAAGATTAAATTTAATACACCTCTTATGCAAACCTTTAATATTAATAAAATACTATTGTTTGTATGTGCTACCTATCGATAGGTTTCAATTCGGTGCCAAGCCAAATGTAATAGAAGGTACCTACACTCGTCGCGCGTGACTTTGAGCAGGAAAGCTTCGTCTAGAACAAAACAACACGCGCGGGCAGACGTCGTTGACGGTCGGCTCGAAATATAGTAAAATTTTGATGTGTTGTTACCTAATTGATGGATTTGTATAATTTATCTCTTGCACGAAGCTCTATACAAGTTGTTTTCATAATTGTAGGTATTTATTATTACTTAACGTGTTGTGTGCTCGTCACATAATACCCAAACCAAAAGGTCCTTTTCAGGGCCACAAATATATTCATATATACGAATAATATAGGTTTAATATAGCTATAGTCATCCAGGTAATAATATTATATATATATTTTTATAATAAAGTTTTCATCTGTTTCACATTAATTCACATTGTTCTTTAGGTTTATTTACGTAGGTTAGTGTATCTTTAGTGTAGAAATTTCATAACAGTAATTAAGTTGTTTATAATAGTTTGGTTTGATTTTGATTTGATTTGAATATTAAGTTTTATTTTGTTTAGGGCTTGGCACCGACTTCAAACCTATCAATAGGTAGCACATACAAATAATAGTATTTTATCAATATTAAAGATTTGCATAAGAGGTGTATTAAATTTAATCTTTATTAAGTTATTTTATACTTTTTAGTTTTTGAAGTCGGTTTTTTTAAACGTAGTTTTTTTTATTTTTTACTTTTTAGTGTCTGAAATAGGTTGTTCTGTTAACTACATTAGGATTTTTCTAGATTACATCAGGTAAACTATAACATTCCGTATTGTCATATATCTAATAGTATTTTTTTTAGTTTTCAAATAGTAAGTAGCTATGGGTACGCCTACGAAAGGTGCAGCGCGCCTTAAACAATATAGATCCCAAGTAACGTTCACGTTCTTGTGAGACAGAGATAGATCCTGAAGAATGTTTGTTAGCTATGAAAAATTATATAAAATTAATTTATTAAATTATTAAAACGTCTTGCCAAAGAGACGTCTGAAATGGTAAACGGCCTCCGCATAATGTCATTCCTGTAGATGTTAACAACTGTAATGGATTGTTACACAGCATTAAAATAGGGATAGGCTCTAGGGTGATGCTGAGAAGAAATATGGCGGTCTCTGATGGATTAGTCAACGGAGCAATGGGTGTAATAAAAAAAATCAAGTGGCCAGCCCTTCGCCGTGACCAACTAGAAGCAGGAGAACTGCACGAAGCAGTATTTAATAAATTTGATGACGAGACGGTAGGCACTAGGGTAAAAGATGCGGATGGCCTAGTTTCAATCGCATCAACATCTGCAACTTTTCAGGTTCAATAAAGGTTACGTTGATGTCAAAAGATTAATGCTGCCACTAATTTTAAGTTGGGCTGTCACCGTTAACAAGCTCCAAGATACGACATTGGAGAGAGCGGTGATAAACCTCGGAAAAAATTTTTTGCAAAAGGTCAGACATATGTGGCTTTAAGTCGAGTGAAGAATTTAGATGGCGTGGCATTAAGTGATTTGGAACCATCTAAATTATTACACAAACCACATGATGACAAAGCACTACAGGAAATGCAACGATTAAGACAGTTAAATCTAGATTAATTTTAATTATTTTTAAAATTACTTTTTTATTTATTTCTTCGTTCCGAGATTTTATATGCAATCGTATTGGTTATAATATTTCTCAATTTCTCTACTCCGCAAGCTCGCTCCGCTTCAATGACAGGTAGCCTTAGACCCACTTATCGGGAAAACTCCTAAAAAGGCCGTACACAAACTAAAATTATATCATCCAAGTAAACAATAATATTCATTATGTAAAAATGTTCATAAAATAATATTTAATCAACTTAAAGGAAAACTCCTAAAAAAATGTTCATAGAATAATATATAATCAACTTAAATGTAAACTCCTAAAAAGGCCGTACACAAACTAAAATTATATCATCCAAGTAAACAATAATATTCATTAAAAATGTTCATAAAATGAAAACTATTGGGCCTAACTATGTTAAATTTTTATGGGACCAAATGGCAACTATTCCGCATCAAACTAAAGAAGAATCACGTAAATCGGATCATAAATCTCAGAGTAATCAGTGTACATACATAAAAAAAAAATATACCAATCGAATTGAGAACCTCCTCCTTTTTGAAGTCGGTTAAAAATTGGTCAAAACAAGGATTGTTGATAAATAATAAATGTAATAAAAAAATAAATACAAAATTATTTCATATAGGTACATATTTCTAATAAGGCAAGAAACTAAAGTACAATGTTATTAAGTCTAAGTATATTACTAAGTAACACACGATGGGGCAGGATATCTTTGTATAGGATTGTTTTTAGCAGTCAATATTGAATTAAAGAAAGTCACAAAAATTTATTTTAGTTTGACAATATTTGAAAGGATGATAACTGATCTATTTAACACGTACCGCTGAACCAGACTACTACTACTTCTACTATTTAAAGAGATCCACAGCGGAACGGGCCTAAGTAGGTCTCCGCTCGAACCTAAACCGTCGCCGACGAAACACGTTTTTGGGCAGCTTTTTCAAGCACTATATCCTACCCTGAACCTGGCCGTAAGTGAACTAATCGGGTTTTAACCTCCACCTGCTATACAGGCTAGCTAGCTATAAAGGTAGCTAAGTGCTAAGAAGGAACCGTCGTCCTTTCCGTCATATAAATACACAAAAAAGAAGTTATAGTCATTCATAAATCTATCCTTTTTAACATAATTGTCAATTTCCAGTTAGCAAGGTATAGAGGTAGGTAGGTATAGAGTTACAAAACTTTAAATATACTCTTTAAATTGATTAACTCCTAAAATATATATTATATATGTACATTATAAATAAATAACCACTATATATTACATACAAACCGTTGGACCATGACAGGTCAGTACCATGCCTAAATAACTATTATATATAGATATATATTAGCAATAAAAATAGATAAAGAAAGAAAAGTTTTAGCTAAATTAATAGCTTAACACTTAAATATTCCATTATTGGAAAATAATTATACCGCCCACACCACATTTTGAACTAAAAAGAGATTTTATTTTCTTTGGTCTAAGTTAAGGTTAATTTGTTGTTAGTTGTAAGTTAATGTCTACTATCAGTATTCCATGATCTATTTGATGATATGATAAACTACACTGATTCCGCTTAAATAAAATACTTTATTCGGTTAATTTTAATGGATGTAAATATGATAGACACTTTTTTTATCACTTACATTAAATTTAATAATGATAAACTGTGTTATTTAATAATAATAAATGATAACTGTGGCTATCGGCGTCAAGAGTCTCGCTAGAGACCATGATTCTAACCATGAACCAAAGTGAGCAAATGAGAGTACATGGGGGTCCAAAGCTAAGGAGGCAGCGGAAAGGAATCGAAAGTGGCAGTACTCTCTCCCGTCCCAAAGAAAAGGCACCGGCACTGAAGTGAACAGAATATATCTAACCCCGATGAGCGCTGCCCATTAACTGAGAAGATGAACCTCTTTTAATAGAAGGGCCTCTACACTGAATGATGTATCAGCCAAAGGCTTCCAAGGTTTTCCGGGGTTCTTAGTGACTTCCTTCCTAGGTTATACTTGAGACCCAGGCGATATACGACTTTTAGAGGTTTTCTCAAATTTGAATAAGGTGAATTGCTCACTGCCGTAATAAAATCGTTTTCTTTTTGAGGCCTGACAGGCGTACCTAATAGATAAACACCACACTCTGACTCTCCTACTCCCTAGGGGTCGTCCCGAACTCCTAGAAAGTTGCGTTTGTGCACCCGATCTCTAAAAAGGTGACAGCTCCGATCCGTCCAACTACAGGCCTATAGCCATAATCCCCTTGTTCTTTAAGATCATGGAAAAAAGCACAAAAAACAAGCTTATATTCCCTTTCATAATATTACATTCACTTTATTAGGTATAGTCAATCGGAATTTAAAGTAGCATCTTATGGTTATAACTTTTTTAGTAGTCCTTAAAAACGTAAAAATCTTGAAGAAAAACGAGCATCGATTAATATTTAAAATATTAGCGATAGTTACTACTATTAATCGTTTTGTTTATAAGCCTGACATTTGTGTTTACTAATTTATTATTGGACACATTTGCAAAAGTAAATTTATTAAAGAGAAACTAATTTAAAACCCAATTTTATTATACTAAACTGATAGTCATAAAAAAATTAATCTAACTTATTACTTTAACACTTCCAATGGATTCATCCGTTGGAAGTGTTAGACGATTAAACGATTTTAAATTACAATATTTATTAAATTTATTCTCCAGATGCCTTTTTCAATTATTCGACTATCACACGTCCCAGATGATTAAATTTGCAAAAGGCTTCTGAACGACATATTTGCTATTAATTGCCACTTCAAACGTACTTGATGCTCGTGATTAATTGATTTTTCATTAAACATTTTATAACTGACCAGCTATACCATTGATTGCCTCTTTTGACTATTTTCAGTCAATGCTTAGTTAAAAAAGGCATAATTAAGCTTAAGGATATAATATGTTCATCATCGTCATCAACAGCCTTTAATAGTCCGCTGCTGGACATAAGCCTCTCCTTAGCAAGTATTTTTTGGCCTACTATACCATGCTGGCCAGACGGGTTGTTATTGGGTTTGTGTCAAGTTTTCCTTCCTTCTAGTTTTCCGTCCTGCTAGTTTGCTCCGTTCCCTTGGTCTACTCCTACGAAACCCACTTTATGAATAGGGGTGGTGACACTTCGTATTCTTAATTCGTATATATATTCGTATCATATATTCTCTCCGTGTGGTGACACGGAAAGAATATATATTTAATGTATTGAACCTAGCGGTTATGATTTTAAATGAGAATTAAACTACATATACTTTTAGTGTGAAAATCTTATACTGTAGAAACTTCTTGTCTTAATCTCGCGATACTAGAAACGTAATAAAATCAAATCCTATTTTACTCACATACACACGCGTATACATTTGCACGCTAAAAATAATGTACATCTTTAAACAATATCTCCATCAGCTCTCCCAGTCAATAGGTAATGCCCTCTCAATAACAGAAAATTATACTTCTATGACAGATGTTTTCTCAAAAGTTTACTGTTTTTATATAAGTTCCGTCTAGAATATCAATACGAACTCATAGTCACCTTTTACGAACTTACAGGAACAGATGGGATAACTCTATTCTGTTCTCACACGGCTCAAGTATGGAAGAAGGAAGACATTTATAAATAAAGCTTCGGTGCACTCCACCCCTATTACTGAAGGAGCTCATCCGTTTTTGTTAAATGCTACCCTTATCAGCTGTCAAGGAACCGCTGAGATGGAATTTATGTTGAGATTTAATATAAGCAGAAATTGTCTCGCTTACACCTAAAATAAGATTTCCTATTTTATTGGCTAAACAGGTATCTGTACCGTATGATTTAGCTAGCATGTTTAATTTTAATACGCCATCCTCAATTCTCCATATCGCTAACTTCAAACATTACACTGTATCTGAGAGTGTTATATTTTATACTATATATTTTATAATAGCTTTTAGCAACATACCCGGTATAGCAGGTAGTAATAAAAGTCATTTCGTCCAAATTTATATTAGCTATTTACAGATATTTATTCAATTTTTGTAATTTATAACTTTAAAAAAAACATAGATATTTAAAAGGTGAGCCATTAAATTACATATAGGGATAATCTTTGAAAAAGTTCATTCTCAATATACTAGACTACACTTATATCAATACTATGATATATTTAACCATATATTAAGTATTTTAGGTTAATAAAAAGAGGGGAAATTAAAAAATGTAATACAAAAAGCACAATATATTGCCAGTCGTAAATCCTATGCCTTATTTAACAAAAATCCTTAAGTCATATCCAAAACTCATAAGAAAACATTACTTTTAGCTATTCCGGTTCTGTATGCATATCTTAGTAGTTAAAACCTAGTTCTGGCGGCACACCTCATAATAAAGGACAAGAACGTGCCAGGTACACCTAAAAATGCCAAAAGATGGGTAACATAGTTTAGCTAACCTGACACGGACATAAACCAAACAAAAAACTTTATCTCTTATCTACATTATAAGTATACAATATGACAAGACGACTTAAACCACAGGTTTTTACCTGTTAGATAAAAATCAGACAACCTGTTAACGGTCTACATCCTGCACATTTTGGTTAAAACGAGGAGTTAATGTCCTAAACATAACTATATTATACACTTTAAAACACATAAATAAGGGATTCATATATAAACTTTCCAAGATGATTATAAAATGCAAAATAGTAAGCATAGGTAAATACCCTCTTTGTCACATTTGATAGGTCATTCACTCCTATAGTATAATCAACCGTTGAAAACGGAGAACCTTTTGACTTTATTAAATTAAATCGAATACTAAATAGATGAAAACTTGCTTCTAAACTTAAATACAGATTGTTTTAATTATATAATATCAACTTTGGACATTATAAATAATTTAGTGTTATTACATAAACTGAATGCATTCGCATTTATGTTAACTTAATTATAATACCTAACCTGATACGCCTCACAAACAGTCAAAAGAACATTTAGTAAAACTATAAAAAGTATATAGTTAAAACTATAAATAAGCTGAACTTGTTTTCTATAATAAATGAATAAATCTTGAATTGATTTGTATACTGTAATAATCAAAGTAAATATTTTAAAATAAAATCTACTCTATATTCCTTCAAAATGTAAATGCTTATGTGAAATATAGAATAGTCACTTCGTAATAACTTTGCTTTAATAAACATTATAAATAAATAATATTTTAACAAGTATAATGGTGACTATGACAAGTCTATTTTTCGTTCAATAATATATTTCTTTCAATCAATTCATAACTTTTAACTGTACGGATAGTACAAACACCGACGACGGCAACGATGTTGTGGATATTGTTAAAAAACCCCCGTTCCTTATAGTCCAATTAAATAAAATTTGATAACCATAATTTTAGGATTATAAGAGACTCGTGAACAAGACAATAATTAAAAAAAAGAACCAGAAGTATATTCATCCGTTACCCTATATTTTCCAAAAAACCTTAATAAGTAAGTACTCTCAGTGGTCGTTAACAACCTTAGTTGTTAATAAGCGACCTTAAATAAACAAACAAAAAAAAATAAAAATAAAAATATTGCTTGTGCCACTTTCTGCATAAATTAACACTTCAATATATGCATGCAATGATGTACTTAATTATAATTATATTCGAATAATAAACAACCAACTGATGAAATAAATTATCCGAAAAAGGACAACTGTGAATTGATTTTCAAACACGCATACCAATTCTTCGTTAAGTTCATTTGACCCTTTTCACATTGCGACATCTACTGATATAAAAGGATGTTAAAGTTTTTTTTATGTTTATTTCTTATACATATTAGTAGCAATGCTTTAAATATAGAGATTTAAAAATTTTACAATAAAAGGAAAAAATAATCTAATACTTTACATGCAAGAAATCATTTCTACTTATGCATGTAAAATAACTTAATATTTAATATAAGATTATGCGTATCGGGCCCTTTTTATGATTTTTTATAAGATGACCTTTTTAATGTTATAATTTATTTTCAACATTGTCTCCAAAATGTTTTTATCTCAATCTTACCTGTTAAATTTGGTATTTATCAAAGTTACAATACTAAAATATATTGTTAAATCTATCTTTACCTTTATTGTTTTTTTTTTAATATACAAAAACCAAAAAAAAACACCGTGATTTTTTATTTATTCAAATGCGAAATTGAAATTGTATTTAGTAGTGTATTCAAAGAATACAGAAACATATAAATACGTTTTTTAATGTTATATTTTGTACAAAACTAGATTTAGATTACATTCAAAATTGGTATTTAATTTCCTAAACCTATTAACCATAAATCAAAACTAGTCAAACACAATAAAAGATCCAATTTACGAAGGGAAGAACTGATAATTGTCACACTTACTAAAGAAAGTCGAAACCTCTAAATTACTTGATACGAGTTAAAGTTAAATTAATTAAACTGTTTGCGCCGCTTTACTTTGCGGACGCAATTGCAATTATAATACATTTAAACTCAGCCCATAAGACTACATATTGAGTACGACCTATTTGGTACGAATCTTCGGAAATGTATTAAATCGTTTAGCATCTTTATACAACCTTCTCTTTGTAGCATGGTAACCCCCTCAGGTCATCGCCACAATGGGATAAAAGGCAAAGTGGTATTTCAGACTCACGCCAGCTAAAACTCCTAGTGTTCCTTTGCAAAGTCCTATTACTTAAATCATCATAGAAAATAAAGAAGTAATCCTGTCTGACTCAGTTACCTGTACAATGGCAGGAAACTCTGCTACTGAATACGGCCTTGACATCTCTGAATTGGACAAGAGAGCGGAATACGTCGCGCTGCCATCTCGGGCCTGATTCTGCTAGAGGATATGTGAAGAATGATTTACATTAAAACGTACTGGCCGCGAGTCATAATATGAACTTGGGGACGAAAAATACACACGCATGCAAACACTTTATATGAAGTAATGAAAGTTACAATGTGCGGTAGCTTTGTGGCAAATAGTACATTAGTACACCTTATATCATTACTTTTATATTGGTGAGTTATTGAATAGGGACCCAATTGAAGAATTCGATAGTATATTTCTTTCTTTCAATAGGCAAAAAAATCTGCTCTAAAATTAGTTATTTATGAAATTATTAATAGCAATATAATGGTAAAAATAAAATTCGTACATTCATTCGTGATATTAAGAAAACGCACACGAACAACACGAAACTGGAAGTATAAATAAATCCTGTTTAAAAAAAAATATTGAACTGGCTTCAAACAATACTAAGGAAAAAGCACTTTTTTTTTAAATAATTACATTTTTATTGCAAAAACTAAAATAAGTGAGACCTCATTACAACAGGTAACATTATAATGGCATTAGATACCTTCTAGTCTGTTTGAAGTCAGTGCAAATACCTGTGTAGCTAGAGAAACAACCTAAAACACGTTGACGGGGCTATAAAATTTGAGTGTTATCCTCAATTCCTCTCGGATCCCATCATCTGATAATCTTTTGATGGTAATCGGACCACCTCGGAATACCCTTTTGATTACAAAAAGAAATTTGGAAATCCGTCCACAATTGCCGAAGATATCACCTAACAAACATACAAAAAAAAATACAGTCAAATTAAGAACCTCCTCTTTTGTGTTTCTGAAGTCAGTTAAAAAAACTCGATTACATTTCCAATTTGCTATTAAAATGGATGTTTATAATATCAAAAAAGGTTGAAAATAAGAGGAACATCGAAATTTGGATAAGATAAAACCAAAGTAACATCATATTAGATTACATTATATTACTTTCTGTATGTTCATCCGGAATTTTTTGTTTACATATTTGAGTACCAAAAAAATTATGTTCATAACGGTAGTTGCTTTATTTACCATAAATGTAAGAGTAACTATATGCCAGTACAGTATAAATGTGTTTACTAACTCAATGGATGCTTTTCAACAAACCGTTTGTCCTTAAAACGCTGTTTGTTTTTTAATGTTTAAACTCCAAGCACAGATTCTAGCTTACCAATGTGGGCTACTGTAGACTTAGAATATAAAATAAACATTTGGCGCCCTCGTAAATAATATTTATGTAATATAAATTCAGTTTTGTGTTACATTCGAAAGCATTCGGCTTAACTGTCTAATTTTTAACATTCAAGCTAAATAAATACTCTTCGAAAAAAAGCTTGGTATCCATAAATAACCTTGTCCTTATTGTTTATTTTTATTCATTTAATCGGCTACTCATGGTATAAGATTCGTGTTAAGAAAACTAAAGTTAGACTTAACTAATTCTTTGAAAAACTAATAAACGTCTGATTATATCAACAACTATAAAAGAATATAATGACTTAGATGATATATCGAAATAACCAAACCCAAATAACTAAAAGAAAGATAGATTGCGTGTGAATCCATTTATAATTGTCTTATAATAAATAGGTACATTACTGTAAACTCCAGATACAAGTAACTTTGGAGACGCGGTCATTGAACTTAACGATCAGAGGAAAAAAACTTCCTTTTATCGAATCTTGCAATCTTAAGTCTGATTACCTTCGAAGAATGGACGTGGGCCCAAATTTACCGTGTGTTTTCTCCAATATACCGCTACCTTGTTGTTGGGTACGAAAATAAATATTACGTTATACTTTATATACATTTTAGGATGGTCTGACTCAATGGTGTAGGAATGCTAATATTTTGAATTGTCGTACTGATCTTATTCGAATCTTTACTTATCCGTATGATAATCAAGTTACAAGAAAAAATAAAGACTAAATTCTTTATTGCATCAGAATTTAAGACACAGGAGCAGTTAAAATAAGATTTAAAGTTAGTCTTTGACAGTGCCAAGATTACAGCAATCTGTTAGTTGAAAATACTGTTTTTTTTTAGTGTTGTAGGTGAGGAGTTCAACAAACTACTAAAAAATGATAGTAGCTCTCTATAATTATTCGTAGAATAAATGCTTCCTTCTGCTTCATTTTTAAAAATGGATTAGAAGTTAACGATCCCTGAGTTAAACCTAATTCTCGAGGTTTAAAAGAGAGAGGAAGAGAGGGAGGCAGATTGAGGTTAAATAGACATTTTATATTCCGTCAGATAGTAATTATAATTAGTTACGATAGGTTACCTATTCCATAACTATATTTGTTTAATTAATTCAAGAAATATAAGTTGAAATACGTGTAGCAGGTCTCAGACAGAAAATGTACCCAATATGGTGAGAGGCACAATGGCAACACCTTATTTTTATTAGAAAAGAGGTTGTTGGTTTTGGGTAATGTTAAGAAAACCAGCTTCTGATTCCTGTTATTTTATTCAAATTATTAAACAGACGTAACTGCTTAAGGCTGTTTAACCCTAAAAGCTGTAAATAATACTTCTATGTTATGCGTTGTACTAACTAAAAGTTGCCTAAAACATTAATATATATTTATGTTCAAAATAAGTTCTAGGGTCAATCTGACTTCATTGATGTAGGCAAAGGTTAACAACTATGTTTAACTAGTTTTACTAACAACATTACGTATTTTGTAAGCAATATTCATTCTAACCGCGTAATGATGCTCATACCAAGTTGTATTGAATTTCTGATAGTAACTACAACTCAAAAATCTAGGTAAAAATGACTACAGTTTATAAGTTTACCATTTTAAGAAAGACTTCAATTTCAGCATTCAATCAAGCATTCATCCAATGTCTTTTAGGCAGCCTTTTACATCAGAGACCCCAGCTGGCGTTGATGCCTGTCTCTGGTTTGTCAAATCAAGTCGCGACAGACCATTGACATCGGACACAACGTAAAACCAGTATGTAATTACGAAGACCGCAGCTGTGACATTTTTAATTTATAAAACCTTATACAAGTGATTATATAATACACCATTTCATCCCACCTTTAAAGCTCACAACAATACAAAAGTTATATATTATAATAAATAACTGATGCATTAAAAACCCTTAAATTATTTTAATACACAATAATTAATCGACTGATAACCCCAGGCTGTGTGAGTATAATTGCGTGGCGCCGAACTGCCCTTCCGACGAGTGGTGATACAAAGAAATATTTCGGTCTTACTCCTTTAATCACTTTATTATCTGCTAATTTATTTACTTTTTCGCAATTCATTTTATAACAAATATGCCAAGAGGTACAGCAGTAGATAATGATTTTCGAAGAGCAATCTACACCAGGAATATTCTTAATAAATAAAAATGTCAAACTAAAATGTTTATTACGCATTTACGTAACACATAATCATAATTAAAATATTTGTAACGTACTCTTTGGTATGAAATAAGACTTCAAAAGTATGACAATAAAGAGAGATTAATCAGTTGTAACAAGTCTTTCTGATATTTTGCAACTTGCTAATGTTAGCTTATATTTTTAAGTAGTTAGAATAACTTTAGAAATTAATAGTACAATATGTGTGACGCAAACTTCTGCATTGCTTTGGTTACAAATAGTATTACGTATACAGTAAATTTAATATTAAGAACATACGTATTTAATATTTTAAAGATCTAAAGAAATTAAGGAAACCACTTTAACAAACTTGTTTGCCAAACATTATAAAGAGGTGATTTTCCGAGAAGTTTCTGTAACACTAATGCTAACCGCAAGTCGAAATAAGTTATGTTTATCTTTAAAAACCAAATGTGAAATTTTAAAGCCAATGAATTCATTTTACCAAAATTTTATCAAAATTCTGACTTTGTAAAGGTTAAATACCTTGGTACGCGCATAAAAATATAAAATATATTGTAAAAAATTGGATACCGTTACTTTGACACCAAGTTTATAAATTCATATCAGTTTGCGTATGTAATCGTATGTTTTTCTAATAATGATCGTGTAACTGGAGAATGAGGGTGTATTTGATTTGTGTACGATTACATTACTACAATATCACAAGAAGAATAACTACTGTCCTCAACATATCAACAGCTTTTAATAGTCTACTGCTGGAGA
Source organism: Arctia plantaginis (assembly GCA_902825455.1). Taxonomy (NCBI): domain Eukaryota; kingdom Metazoa; phylum Arthropoda; class Insecta; order Lepidoptera; family Erebidae; genus Arctia; species Arctia plantaginis. The sequence goes on along the minus strand of CADEBD010000314.1, from coordinate 10,927,728 downwards.
TAGGCCTCTCCTTAGAAAGGAACTTTTGGCCTACTATACCACGATGGCCAGACGGGTTGGTATAGGGTTTGGGGTGCTGGGCTAGAAAACCTCCTCGTGGTGCACCCTGGAAACGCTGGCGATGGTACTGTTTCCTCCTTGTCCTCTTGGAGGAGAGGATTATCGCCAGCGGCCAATATTCTAGCAGAAGAGGCAGCCGTTCATCGGCTCTCGGGCAAGGCCTGGTCCAGCAGGGTGGGCGTGTCTGCCGGTTGCCCTGCTGGCTCTTCGCTCTTCGGAGCATGGAGGAGGAAACCTCGGTAAAAAACCTGATGGTGGGGCCCTGTAGGGGCCACAGTTTCTCCGCTGATAGCGGTGGAGAAAGGAGGACGGGCTCGGCGTGTACTCACACTACCACCGAGCAGGCAGGGGGACGTAGTCTCCCTGTCAACCGTCGGCATATCGCAATCCCGAGAAGAGCGCTGTGGTTAAGTCTCGCGGCTCTGATCGGGGGCGAGGGTCTTGGCTTAACCGCCCGGACCGCGAGGAAGATAACCTCTCTAAAAAATTCCCCGAATCCCGTGTTCTGGTGCGTGGCCAGGGGATGCATGGCTGATGGGAAGTTCAGTCGCGAGCGCACTCCAAGCCGAGGTACCTGCGGACCCCTCGGTTGGGTTAAAAACTTACGCTTGCCCGGGTAATGGGGGATCTCTGCCCGGGTGGACCTTTAGTTCTCCCCCACTCGTGGGATTTACTATGGAAACTGTAAACAAAAACCAAAAGAAAACGATCGGACAAACACAACGAAAACAGGCAAGCCTAACGGAAAAGGAAGCACAGCGAAGGAAGGAAAAGCAGAACAGTGGAGCGGATGGGTCGTCCACTGAGGGTGAGATGGTGTCAGGAACGCCTATCTCGATGGGGCTCCCAGAGGTCAGTCTGACTCTGGTCACTGGGAGCCGAAGAGCATCGGATCGTATACGTTCTGGATCCGCCGTTTCGTCAGATGGCGCGGAGGCCATGGAGGCGGAACGAAGCGACAGCAGGAAACGCGGACGCTCCAGGGAGGAGGGGACCGACACGTCCGGCGAAATGATGCCACCAAAGGTGGCAAGCAGCCGCCGAGGGAGGGCGCGTAAACCGGCCTCGGCCTCGGTCTCGACCCCGTCAGGCTCCGCGTTCTCAAACGCGGAGTCCTACAGGAGCGTACGAGTGGACGGCGAGGCCGTAGCGGAGGAGGAGATCGCGGATCTCCTGCTCAAGGTTCGGGAGCCGGTGGGGGGAAATGCCCCCCAGGCTCCCGTGTCCGTGCAGGAGAGGGCGAAAGCGGCGGTGGCCGTCATCAACAAGGTGGCCACCAAATCCGTGAACCTTAAGGGCTCGTTTGTGAGGGCCCTTAAGGACTCCTCCTCCGCTTTGTCGGAGGTTGTGGAGGGCCTAGCGGGCGACGTCTCTCGCCTGCAGGTGGCCAACGAGAGGCTGACGGAGCGGGTGAACGAGCTGAGTGCTCAGTTCGCCCGCTTCCAGGCGAACCTCCCCGAGCGGGAAGCCCCGTCCGCGTCCCAGCCTGCCCCTACCACCAACTCAGGGGCATTTGACTCCCAACTGCGAGAAATCCTCATCGCAGTTGGGAATATGCTGGACGGACGCCTGGCTGGCCTGGAGGCGAGACTGCCCCCTGCGCCGATTATGCGCCCCCCGCTCGCGTCGGCACAGCGGCCTAAGGCCACCGCTCCGACCGCGCTCCCCGTAGTGGGAGGCCGCGTCTCCTACGCGGCGGCGGCGTCTGCCCCGACTCCATCGGCTCCACAAAAGCCGACGAGGAGGGGGGCCAAGGCACCGGCCCAGGCGCCGGCCAAGGCACCGGCTAAGGCGCCGGCCAAGGCACATCCCCAGGCGCCGGCCAAGACGGGGCCTAAAACGGCGCCGAGGAGCGGAGTGGCATTCCCTCCGCTCCCCACTCCGACACCCCTGCCGGGCCCCTCCGCACCTGCCCCCTCCAACGAGGGTTGGCAGGAGGCGAGGGGCTCCAAGAAGTCCCGAAGGCGGGCCAGAAAGGCTGCCCAAAAAGCAGCCCAAGCCCAGCCTTCGCCACCGGTGGCAACGGCCTCTGCAAAGAGGCCGCGGAAGCTGCAGCCGCCCAAAACCGCGGCTGTAGTTGTGACCGTGTCCCCGGAGGCGGCTGACGGCGGGCTGTCCTATGCGGCCGTCTTCAAGAAGGCCCGGGACAGCCTCGCCAACGATTTTGGGACGGTGGGGGTCAGGATGCGCCTCGCCCAGACGGGAGCTCGAGTTCTCGAGTTCCCTGGGGCTGAAGGCGCAAAGACGGCGGACTCCTTCGCTGAGAAGCTGCGGGGAATATTTGCAGCCACAGATGGTGTCAGGGTCGCCAGGCCTACCAAGTGCGCGGAACTGCGCATCTCGGGCCTGGACGACTCAGTGACGGCCGAAGATGTCCGCGCTGTAATCCGGGAGAAGACGGGGTGCAGCGCGGACAACGTCAGGGTCGGCACCATCCGCCCCGGTCCAGGAGGGCTTGGCGCCGTGTGGGTCAGCTGTCCCGTAGCGTCGGCCAAAGTATTGGCCGACGCCGGCAGGCTGCTCATCGGTTTCGTGAGCGCCAGGATCACAGTCCTGGCGGCGAGACCGATGAGGTGTTTCAAATGCCTGGCCGCGGGACACACGCGCGTCAAGTGTGACAGTTGTTTTGACTGCGGCGGACTGTGTTTCCGCTGCGGTCAACCGGGGCATAAGGCGGCAGAATGCTCTGCCGCCCCTCACTGCCCAGCGTGTGCGGCGGGCAATAAGCCCGCCAATCACCAGATGGGGCAGAGAGGCTGCAAGCCTCCCCGCAGTTCTCGGCAGATGTCGGGGGTTAGCCAGTCGACCCAGGCTGCCTCCGATGTAGTTCGTGCGTCGACGTCGTCGCCCATGGAGGAGGTTGTAGAGACGATCCAGTAATGGATCAAGTCTCCAACCTCCTGGTCCAGACGAACCTGAACCACTGTGCCGCGGCGCAGGATCTCTTCCTGCAAACCATGGCACAGTGGTCGATAGGTGTTGCCGTAGTCGCGGAGCCCTATTCTGTCCCTCCCCGTCCAAACTGGATGGGTGACTGGGACGGCTCCGTGGCAGTCGTCGGTTCCACGACGGCTCATTCCCCGCCCTTGTCGCTAAGAGACAAGGGCACTGGATATGTTGCCGTCGAGTGGGGGGGGATCACCATATATGGTGTCTATTTCTCCCCCAACCGGAGTTTGAACGACTTCGAGGTTTTCCTAACCAGCTTGGAGACCTCGATACGGCGACTAGCGTCTGGGCACGTCCTTGTGCTGGGGGACTTCAACGCAAAGTCCATTGCGTGGGGTTCCCCCAGGACGGACGCCAGGGGCGAGGCCGTAGAGGAGTGGGCGGCCTCGGTGGGCCTCTGTCTTCTAAACAGAGGCTCCACCAACACGTGCGTGCGACAGCAGGGGGGGTCGATAGTGGACCTTTCGTTCGCTACCCCTGTCCTCGCCGCACGAGTAAGGAACTGGTGTGTCCTGGAAGAGGTTGAGACGCTCTCGGATCACCTGTATATCCGATTTGAGCTCTCCCGGACCCAGGACTCCAGTAGGGGTCACGTGGCGCGGCGTTTATCCCGCTTTCCGCGGTGGGCTGTTGCCAGGCTGAACCGGGACCTACTAGAGGAGGCAGCCATAATTCACTCGTGGCTGTCTCCTCAGGCTCCGACCGAGGAGGTCGACGTGGGGGCTGGCCGCTTTCGCGATGCGATTACGCATGTATGCGATGCGGCCATGCCCCGCGTTCGAGGTCGTCGGCCTCCAAGGAAGGAGGTCTACTGGTGGTCCCAGGAGCTGGCGGACCTCCGTGCGGCCTGTACACGTGCCCGGAGGTCCTACACGCGCAGTCGGCGGCGTCACCGTGGAGACGGTGAGGAGGACCGGCTTCATGAGGAGTACCGACGGGCGCGGAAAACTCTGAAGCTGGCCATTAGCCGCGCCAAAGAGGAAAAAAGACAGGAGATGCTGGAGGGTCTTAATCGTGACCCCTGGGGTCGCCCTTACCGCGCGGTGCGACAAAAGCTCCGCGCGTCGGGCCCCCCCCTTACGGAGACTCTCCAGCCCAGCTTCCTGCGAGAAGTGGTTGAGGGCCTTTTCCCACAACGGGCGGAACACACTCCCCCGTCGATGGCCTCCCTGGCCGGAGACGACGGGGAGCACGGGGAGGACAATGTTCCGCCCGTCCGGGCATCGGAGGTAGGGGCGGCTGTTCTACGGATCCGTTCCAAGAACACCGCCCCTGGGCCAGACGGGGTACCGGCCCGAGTGCTGGCCCTGGCCCTCAACCACATGGCAGACCGCCTCGGGGAGGTGTTCGACGCTAGCTTGGCGTCGGGACGCTTCCCTGAGTGCTGGAAGAGCGGGAAGCTGGTCCTACTGACGAAGCCGGGACGGCCTGCCGATTCGGTCGCGGCCTATAGGCCCATCGTGCTGCTGGACGAGGCGGGCAAATTGTTTGAGAGGGTTCTTTCTGCCCGCATCGTCCGGCACCTCTGCGAGGTGGGCCCCGATCTGTCGGACGCCCAATTTGGTTTTCGGGCGGGGCGTTCGACAGTCGACGCCGTGTTGCGCCTGAGGGCCGTGACCGAAGAGGCCGTGAGCTGTGGCGGCGTGCTGTTGGCGGTGTCATTGGACATCGCCAACGCATTCAATAGTCTGCCATTCAGCTGCATCAGGGAAGCACTCCACTATCATGGGGTGCCAAAGTACCTGAGGCGGCTGGTGGCAGACTATTTAGAGGAGCGTACCGTCGTGTACGAGGACCGAGAAGGTAATTTGAGGAGTCGGCCCATGTCGTGCGGTGTTCCACAAGGGTCTGTTCTTGGACCCCTCTTGTGGAACATAGGGTACGACTGGGCCCTTCGCGCCGATTTCCCCCCCGGGCTGGGTGTAATCTGTTACGCAGACGATACCCTCGTGACAGCCCGGGGGGCAAACTTCCAAGAGGCGGCGCGCCTGGCCACAGGGGGAGTCTCCCTGGTGGTCGGGCGCATTGAGGCGCTGGGCTTACGGGTGGCCCTAGATAAGACGGAGGCCCTATTATTTCATGGGCCCCGTCGTGGTCCACCCCCTGGCGCCTCAATAGTGGTCAACTCGGTCCTCGTACCGGTTCGGGCCCAGATGAAATATCTGGGCCTGATCCTCGACGGGAGGTGGCTCTTCGACGAGCACTTCCGACAGCTTGCTCCAAAGCTGGTCGGCGCTGCGTCTGCCCTAGGGCGACTCTTGCCCAATATGGGTGGACCCAGCGTCGCGACAAGACGGCTGTACACGGGGGTTGTCCGGTCAATGGCGCTGTACGGTGCACCGGTGTGGGCGGCGGCTCTGACCGCCCAGAATAGGGTACGCCTCTGGCGCCCTCAGAGGGTAATGGCGGTCAGAGCCATACGCGGTTACCGCACCGTTTCGACGGAGGTGGCATGCGCATTGGCCGGAACTCCCCCGTGGGATTTGGAGGCGGAAGTGCTCGCCGAAGTTTATCGGCGAGTGGCTGACTTCCGGGCGGAGAGCGGATTTCGCCCTCCGCCCGAGGATGTGCGCGAGTGGCGCGAAGCCGCTCGCCGAGCCACGATGGCTCGTTGGTCGTTCCGGCTGGAGACTCCACGCGCTGGCTTCGCCGCCGTGGAGGCTCTCCAGCCGGTCATCGCCGAGTGGGCAGGGCGGCAGCACGGGACCCTTTCCTTCCGACTGACGCAGGTGCTTTCCGGGCACGGTTGCTTCGGAAAGTACCTGCACACGGTCGCTAGGAGGGAACTGAGTCCCGCCTGCCACCACTGCGACTGCAGTGAGGACTCGGCCCAGCACACGCTGGCGGTCTGCCCCGCATGGGCGGCGCAGCGCCGGGCCCTCACTGCAGTCATCGGAGTGGATCTCTCGCTACCGGCCGTAGTACGCTCCATGGCCGGTAGCGACAGTTGTTTTACCGCGGTCGCAACCTTCTGCGAGGTAGTAATCTCGCGGAAGGAGGCGGCGGAGAGGGCCCGGGAGGACGACCTCCACTCGGACCCGATCCGCCGCCGGCGAACCGGGCGGCGGAGGCCCGCCTACCACAGCCTCATGCCGCCCTGAGTGTGGCCGCGGGTGGACGGGGTGGGTTTCCCCTCCACCCGCATTAGTTGGCCAGCCGCGAGGGGGCGGCGTCCGCGTGTGCCGGACGTCGCCTAAAAAGAGAGGAACAATATCGAGACGGAGCCCGCACCAGGAGCGGGCTGGCGCTAGGAGGGGTCCGGATGTCTTAACAACAGCTGTTCCCGGATCCCTCCTGTTACAGGCGCAGAGTGGCACACCGTGTGGTTTTAGTCGGTCCGAGTCCGACACACCACCCCGCCGCAAACCCCGGAGGGGTGACGGTCCGAGGGGATTTCCACACGTTAAAAAAAAAAAAAAAAAAGGGTTTGTATCAAGTTTTCCTGCACTTTTCAGTGCTGTTGTTCTGCGTAGTTTGATCCCTTGGTCGGCTCTTACGACACCCGCGAGTTGCATAGGGGTAGTGACACCCCGAATTCTTAACTCGTCACCGCCACAAGGCTTAACAACGGTTATGAGGACTATCCGAGAGGATAGTCCTAATAGCCGTTGTTAAGCCTTGTTGTCATTCATAACCGTACACATCAGCGGCTTAAAATCACTTAATTAATGTTGTTTAATATGCTGAATTTTAGCTGACCTTTGTGCTGGGATCTAAATTTCACATACACTACTCACATCACCATACACAACATATATAAACTAGACATTAATCGACACACACACACACACAAAGCCACAAGAAATTGCACAATTTCTCAACTCAAATTAAAACACGTGCTACACCGGTTTCCACCATTCCTGAGGGTTCAGGACTGTATTATCCCTAACACAGGCTATTATGTAGCCTAGCTGGGAAAACAGCACTCAACCACGATATTATTGTAGACTTCTAATTGTAACACAAACTCATCATAATAAATGTAAAATTGTGTAAACCTACAATCTCATTTATACAATAAAAAAGTTATTATTATTATTAATTAGAGATGTACTGAACCAGTCGAGTGAAACAGGCACAAGTACTATTCTCTTACTTAACACAGTCCTTAATTACATGTTAACATTAATTTAATAACAAAATTATAATTACACTTAACAACACCGTTTTGATAGAAACTTTAAGTATGTACAAAAGACTAGGTAACTATTATATATGCTCGCGAAGGAGACATCGGAGCGGGACCGGGAGAGGTTTAAAACAGGCCCGGGAACGGGGCTAGGTACCGCAGGCGACTCAGGCGCCGGAGGTCGCAGAACGACCTCCGTCCTCCATAAGCGCAGGCCTGGGGGTGACAGGTGAGCCATCTGTCACCCCCAGCAGAAGCAGGCCGGGGTGGCGGCGAGCGCGTTGCGAAGCGCGCTCGCTTCCAGAGAACAGAGGGAACATGGGGTTCCCACACGGGGGGGGGGGTCGTCTACTCGTCTGTAGATGGCCCGAGGTATGTCGGGGCACCAGGAACTTCCTTTCTAATGTATACCTGGTTCCCCGGCTATTAGTACCCGAAACGGCGTGCGGTTTTAGTCGGTTCGAGTCCGACATGCCACCGATACCGGTGGTATCCGAGGGGATTTCCGCACGGAAAAAAAAAGGTAACTATTATATGGGTATTTATTGATAATTTTAAAATATGTGAGCAGGGTGACAGTGGAGTGATCCACTCACAGTCACCCACATCCAGTCGGCAATCCCGTGCTCTACTCACCCAAGTTTAATAGACCTATTGAATCCAATGACTATTAATCTATTTATCAACACAAACTAGAAATCTTTGTGGTCAAATTACGACCATAGCTTAAGTTAAAATTTTATTTACTTATTTCATTGGCTCCTATAACTGTCACTGTCATTTTTTAGACTTACGTACTAAGACAGTTCAACGTACATGTAGCACATATACGAGTATCTACTAGACGCGTGTAGCTTAATGTAGCCGTTTTCAACAAACTTTTTTAATTCAATGTTTGTGTTTCTTTTTTTAAATTGTAGCTTTATTTATTGCATAATGATTTAGTTAAAAGTACATGTACAAGAATTATTTTCATATATCAATTAATTTAAAAAATAAGTGTCTGGTGTGTTTCACCAAAAATCAATTATTTGACAGTCTGTATATTTCATAAGACTAATCTTCTAAACGGCGGATTCTCATGAGACTTTAATTAATCAGCAGCGGATATTATTAGGAATGGCTTAGGTTATTTTCATTTTGGAAAAATAAATAGCATGTAAATATAAGTAAGCGAAACAGAAAACTGGTGTTAAGCAATTCATCCCCTCTTGATCATCTGGGGGGACTAAAAGGTGACTCTTGAGTTGTAGGTGTCCATGGACGGCGGTAGTCACTTACCATCAGGTGACCCGTCTGCTCGTTTGCCCTCCATTACCATGAAAAAGTGAAAGAAGAAGTATGCTATTCAACCATTATCATTTAACTTTTGAATAATTAAAATAATTTGACCAATTATCCTGATCAGGATGCCACGCGTAAAGATACGGTAGTGTCTTTTGCCACGTACTAATGCGTGTGCTGTAACATATGTGATAAACTTACTTGATACTTTTAAGTCCTAATAAGAAAATAATCATCATTAATGACTAAAAATTTAAAAATAAATTACAGTTAAAAATAAATTAAAAAACATTCTTTTGTAGCTAGCCGAAATGGATGTTTTCAAGGTATTTTATAATATAATAACTTTACTTTTACCAATACTTGTCAGTAAAGTATTTTTAAACCATTGAGATCTAGCACCTATAAGTTCAAAAACAAAACCTGATTTTTGTTTTTGAACTTATAGAAAATTATATCCTACTTTTTAGTCCTGCTAGCTACAAAAGCGTATCTTTTTAATAGTTTTTTTTTAAACTATTATTTTTATTTTCTTTTTAAATGCGGATATCCCCTAGGATACCACCCACCGGAAGACCGATGACCGGTGACTAGATACGTGAGCTGTTCCAAAGGTTAAATATAGCTTTCTAAAATTATAAATAAAATTGAAAATATTCCCCTCTAATCACAATGCACTAATGCATTCGGTTGAACCAGCTTTCGATACATTTAGAAAATGTATCTTGCGGGAAGTCAGAAAATAATCGTTGAAATTTTTTGACGGCCTGTTCTGCAGGGATGATCTTAGTGAAAAAGAGAAAAAAAAACTTACTATTCACTAGTAACCGTTCTACGATCTTTGAATTAAAATATGACATATTAAAATTAATAGAAGATTGTCTCTACAAAATATATACATTAATTTCAATAATTGTTTTACCAATGCGTACCACGAAAACATTTTTTACTATACCAAGAACTAAAACTATTAAACTAAATAGTACCAAGTGGACTACACTTGTTCTACAGATATTGAAAACAAGGATATATGTATTGAGACGCTTGTCTGTAGTTTAAGTCCGTGTGACTGTTTAATTTTACAAACCATTTTAATTTACCTGTTCTATTTTACTAATAAATAACTATTTGGATTTATAAATTATAATTAGTAATATTAACTTTATCATTCAATTTATCTAGTATTATACATGGTGGAAAGAACTAAACCTGTAAAAGTCTGATTGGGAATAGTTCCTTAAAAAATGTAATTTCAATTAATTTAAGAAAAATTTAAGGAATACGATATCACGAGACAAATCATAAAATATAATACCCATGTTTCTATGCCTTAACACGATTAACAAGTCGCCAATTTTTTATATCACAACGACAAAAATGATTCACGGACGCTACAAGAATAATAAATACCTTATTTTAAAAACTGACTAAGCTGTAAACTATGAGGATTTGTTATTATTTGTTCAAATGAAACAAAACTGGATGAACCGCAGTACGAGTTGATTTTATAGAGCCACTTTTTTATTGAACTGACCGTGGACCATACAAAAACTCTTTAAAACCTATGTTCCAGAAAGTCTAAAATGTGTTTTCTTTTTTGTGTTTTTCGTTTGGATATCTATTTTATAGCCTGCCATTTAAATTGCTATAAATAAAATGAGATGAATTTAAATAATCAAAAATCATTGTTTTCAATTTCAGTATATAATATTTTTTCCAAAGCAATTAAATAACACTACTAATACATAACGCACATTCATTATCAAATATTTCTCGTGATGAATTTTTACATTTTTATTTTTATATCACAACAGTAGATTTAATAAATATACCAATACAATTATTTTGCCGATGCAACAATCGTGTTTCCTTAAATTTTAAATTTAATATGTAAAAAAAAATGTTTTTGTGCTTAAAACTGCACAATATATAGCATAAATACTGTTATGCACCAGCTGTAAACTAACATCAACGGTCAATCAAACAAAAATGGAACAAAGCTTCGGACACAGTGTTAAGGCATTTTACCTCACGGGCATATTACCTTTACGTGTATAAAAATCGTTAAATAAAAAAAAATGTCTTATCTATGTCATTAATCACAGTAATGGAAAGTCAAAACAAAGAGATAATTTACTAAACTAATTAGGATGATAAAAGATTTACGTTTCTACTTAGTTCAATGTTATAAGGGCACACACTTCTGCCGCACACGTATCGTTATCACGTCTCTCGCTAAAATCACTCACACCGGCTTAAAGTCGGAGGCTTCGCCGCCGAAATACACCCACACTTATGCATGGTGCTACACCTATATGCCAAATATGTTGCGGTATCCGACGTTAACGTAAGAGGTAATATAAGAGGCGCATCTTCGACTTTGCACATTTTAGTTTTATAAGCCGGTCGTTGGAGAGCGGGTCATGTTAGCGAATTTTAGCAGAATACATGCTTGATCGGCGTTAGCATAGCTTTGTGTTCTCGGGACTGAGATCGTCAAACGTAGCCTGCTTGTTAACCTCGTCCACCGTTAGGGCCTAAAGGGCCATCTCCCAGGCCATGGGGCCGGGACATTTATTTTATTTTTTGGTAAGTTTAAATCATCTAAAATTTATATATACATATTAAAACTATTTCCCTATTATCGAGAATTCATAAATTGTTAAATTATTATTTTAAATTCATTCATGCGTGTTTAATATTTTCTCTATTATTTTAGATAATTTCTTTGTTGTTGTTCTTTCTTTTAACAACATAAGATTGAAAAATTTGTTAGTTTTTTTTTACAAACTTTAGGGTTTATTTTTATAACACAATATGCCAAACAAGTTAATGTTATATTCTATGCATATTTTGTAACATACCTTTTTTTATATTTCTTAAAAGATATCGAAATAAACATTGACCTGGTATAGCATTTTCTACAAGCCGGACATTGGACTTTTTAGATAACATTGATTTCAATGACATTTACTTGATGTTAAACAAAAACAGGCTTTAATCTTAAAGAAAGTAAAAATTTAAAATAATAAATGAAAAAACTTAACAGTGATAGTTTAAAGTTATACTGGTCAATGAAATAAAACAAGACATTTAAAACGTCAAACTTCAACTGCTACGCGATCTCTAGTAATAATAAAAGCCGTTCGATTTTAGATTCAAGAACATCCACAATAAACAACAATAAACAACAATAAACATATTTAGCTGCTACCTCACAGCTGTACCATCACAGTGTAGGTTTATAAAATATAATAGTCACACAATCAAATTACAATCTATGAATAAATATTACCGTTGAAAAACAACTTTATTTGTATTTAACGGAAACTGTGCAAACTTTGAGAACGAATAAACTAATATTTGCAAAAAATTAGCTGAGTATAAACTAAAGCTTTTTTCAACGAGTTACCAATGATACATTGAAATAAACCTGATATAGATAAGTAATTATTAAATTTTATATCTAATTAATCATTTAAATTGGTATTCCAATAGTTTAATAATAAATAGATTAAAATCGTACACAAGTTTTGTATTGAAAATATGTTATTAATTTCCTGTTAGACTATATTAACGAATGTCTCACTTTTGTGTATTAAACTAATGGCTTTCTAAGCAATTATACATATGTAAATCTAACCGAAAAACAATAAAAATATCGTTAAAAATAAGAGAATAATTGTTATTAGTAGTATGCCGATTGTTCTTTTTAGCAATATAGATAAATGTAACTCGAGTTTTTTATCTGAATATAAAAAACGATACGCACGAGTGATATCTTACCTTTCGCAAGGACCGACGGGGTTAATATACATATTAGTAGCATTAAGAAGCAAGGCTTTCAAATACCATACAAAACAATCATTTCCCTAATCGTTCTAGGGTTTAGAGTACCCTTAAGGATTCTAAAACCTATCAAAGAAAGTCAATCGTCTCTAAATTCAATCGAAATAATCCAATCAAACATACTCGTAACATATTGGTAAAGTAATTTTGTACGTAGTGCGTAGTTCCTATGGATATTTCAGGTTCCTAGTTTAGATACCACATACCAAATATAAAAAATTACTATGTGTGAAATTCTGCTACAACACCAATATTTGATATGGTACCGTACCGATGAAAATAATCTTGGAAAATAAACTATAGATATAACTACCTGACCATGACTTAAAATACATCATGTTAACACTTCGTTCATAATCAGCATGACAATTTAGAGGTTTATAGGCTCCAATACGTGATAACACTAGTAATGCCAATTCAGTAATGTACCGGCGCATGATCAAAACAATGCGTATGCTGATAGGGTATTATAAATCAACCTGTATTACATGCGTCAAATCCGGCTTATATGCATATAAATGTCAGTTCCCAAATATTTGTCCTATTTTACAACATGCGTAATAACAGTTTTCCAAAAAACAAACAAACTCCATCATTTCGAGGCAAGAATTTAAATATTTTGTACAAATACAACATGGCATATATTATCTGTAATCTATATTTAATGAAGATCACTTCCATGTACAATATATTAATATTAACGTTCTACAAACTGCTTTACATTAGTACAGTTTTTTTAATTACCCGGTTATATTACTATTTAATAGATATTGTATAACATATTACATTTATTTATTGACAATCCAATGAGCTGCTTATTTAGTACGAGATGCGTTTCAAGTAAAACTATTCGTCTAAAATTTCCATGGCAAGTTACTTCAGCGATATAAATCTGAATCTAGAAGGTAATTAATCGAATATTATCTACTTGTTCTAAGGTTTATCGAACTCTAAAAAAAGATAGAATCTACTATAAGGTCTTAACAGGAAAGGGTTGTGCTATGAATGGAGACGTTAACTATTGCCGTCAGTAACACAGACATAAACATACGTATTTGAAATAGATTGTAGTATAATTTGTGTGGAATTAAAATAAAGCTTTTGAAATAGCTAAATTTAAATAACTTTGTTTTTATATGTCAATATGGTGTAAATAAATTTTTGAACAATTAAAAAGTTTAAGAAAAATTGTATTTCTAATCTAAAAGATACGGCCGAAATTGAAAGGGCTTTATTTTATCAGCATTTTTAACAAGCTTAAGAACGGATTGCGTAATTCTTATTTTGGTTTCGTTATTTATGCGACCAATTACGCTTAACTCAGCTTTATAAAAGACGGGACGGTTGCTAGAAAAAAATAAAGAAATTAAATTTAACAAGCCCACTACGTGCTTTAATTTCATTAGATATATTCTTGAAAAATCAATGTGTTTAACAACGCTATTTATAATGAACTTTAGAGTATTTCGACACCAAAACTATTAAACATAAACAAGTATACCTGACCGATGTAGAAACTAAAGTAAATATACTTAGTTAAACTGAATGAGTTAACTTTGGATTGCACAATTTATTACGTTACCATTAGTCACAGACAGTCCAAAGTAAGTTCGTACAATGTATTTATAAGATGGATTGAATACTTTGTTTACTTTAATCCGAACTAACACTAAGTGTTAGTTTACCTAACACTACCTAGATCAATGGAGATTTTCAGTCAGATCGTAGTCGCAACAATGTGGAACAGTTAGCTGTATTTGTCAATCATTGTTGATACTGCTGCCTCAATTCTTTAATCTCTTAAAGCGGTCACCATAATAACAAAGTGTAAAAAATTTCTGAAAGTACTCCAACTTAGGATATGCTAGTCAAACCAGCCAGCTCGCTTTCTGAAATTCTTCTTCTAGGCGTAACAAAAGTTTAGAGATTATGAAAATTATTTCCTGGGTCATCATGTACATATTTATTTAACAATCTGACTGACTAAGATGGCCATGACTTTATATTTCTCACGGTACAGCAACAAATTAAATCGATTGGATTTATATCACGATCTACTTCCTTAATATGAAAATTATATTTTTCAACTGTTCCCTGCTCTTATGGTTAATAAACGCTAATATGGTATTTAGAAAAGTACTTTTTATACATAAATATATATTTATTTACATAATGATATTTTTCGTCAACTACCGCTGGGATATAATTAAGATCTAAATCTAATTAAATATTATGTTTTGTTAGTCGGTTTAGTCCCATGTAGCACTTTACTGTTAGGTGTGTGTGTGTGCGTACGTACATACTCACCGTAAATGTAGTATTATATTAATTATCCTATAACATATGAAGCTGGCAAAGTACTTTTTAATTAAATATATTATAAATTAACGGGTTATTAACAATCGTAATATAAATACAACTATCAAAATCGGTTTTTTAAAGTAAGTCTACAAAATTTTCGATACAATTCAATTTGCCACGAATTTAGTCGCGAAATTTTATCATTAATGTGACGTTCATTATACATTCACAACTTGCTAGCTATAATTTGGTGCACTCACGTAATATGAGGCAAGCCTAGCTAACAACCGGTCAATTGCAAATGGGGAAATCGGATGTATATTGAAACAATAACCGGGTAATTAGGAAATTAAAAATGGGAAAATGTTTCCTACTAAATCTCAAGGGTAGTTAAGAGAGAAATGCAATCATCACACACATCAAACATCAATCACTTCTCCTTAGGAAGGAGGTTTTCTCCCTTACCCTTAGTCCTTCACTCTTGCGACACCTCCGGTATGAATAGAGGTGGTGACATTCCGTATTCTTAATCCGTCACCACACGGATGATAACAAAGTTGTATGTCGGCAACTTGAATTTCCTATTCCAAATACCTCTGACAAACACAAGAATCAATACATTATTTATAATATAATGTATAAATAGATGGTTAAATTCGTTTTTCTCATTCGTTGACCGATCTTTGAAAAAGATTTAACTGTATTTACCACCAGCGACAAACTTCATGTATTTCTTTTAAGGCAGTGAATGGTATATCATCTATCAGATTGACATTATGATTATATCAGTGAATAAAGTTGAATGGCCTATGCTGCCAGACTTACGACTTAGGGGGACCGATGACATCAACTTTATGCTCAAATTGGGGTGTTTCGGCCCACGCCTTGTTTTGGCTAACATACAATAGCATTATTTTTTTAGTTTTTACAACTATAATGCTTTGTTATCTTACAATCGGGTTTATAAAAGCCAACTGTTATTGCAGTAGTTACTGTTTTACTCACACACCAAAGAGTTAAATTAAAGTAGCTTGATAAATTAGTTAATTTATTTGATATTTAAAAAGGACTGTTTTATGTTAATTAAGCATTAACAATTTTTTACTCAGTTCATTACTTGAGAATGTTCATTATTAATTATTTCTTATCATAGGTTTGTCTCTTTTAATTTAATTTAAATTAAATAATTAATTTAGCTTTTAAAATCTCAACTGTTTTAGTAATCGTTTAAAACTAAGTAAGGTAACTTAGTTTTAAACGATTACTAAAACAGTGTACGATGATTGAATATATTATGAACAGATGAATTTTGAGTAGTGATCAGTTACAACTATTTATAATTCTAAAATAACACAACTAATTAACTTTTTACTTTCCAAACTAACAAAAATCAATATTTAAACCGAAACAGTAAGCAATATTAATTTCAGAATTGTCTTCAAAGCTTAGCTAGTCTATTCAGTGGCATTCACACGAGATCTGTGAATAGGCTAGAGTACAAAAGTGGAAAGAAGTGGGTTGGTCTCATTGACATGGTGTATACAGACATCATTTAGTTAGATGTTACAAAGCATTGTTTAGTTTACATAACAAATGGGTCGATAGTGGAGCATGGTCTCTGCAGAACACGACAATAGTGGTCCGTTAAGACATCGATGTGAAAACATACTCTATGACGTTTACAAACTGAATTATCCCGTCTGCGACTATCTCTTGTGGCTTAGCTACATTTCAGTTACTCTCGCTTCTTATGTAATAGCTACATCATACGATTCCTCTTCATAGTCAACTGACTACTTGACCTCAAAATATAATTAACAATGCTTTTGACTTCCGAAGAATAGCAAAAATTCACATTTTACTGTTAAATAACACTTTAGTCTTGTTAATAATGTAATACTCACTTACAAACCATGTAATCCTACATTAATATAAACATTTCATAGAAGGTAGAGTTGTTTATTTTATCTAAAATAAACAGTAATTTTGATTAACGCACTGTATTTTCATATTACGTGTCTGTATATATAATCCTATAATCCACAACATTATCCACCTATAATATTATAGTATTTTATTGAATCATATTCTCGTGTTCTACAAGTAAGAGTTAGCGAGACAGTTCGCTGAAGAATTATTGAAAGCCATTTCTTCTTTGGACATTCGAAGGAGACCAATTGTACGTCACGGTCTGAAGGCCAATTCTCCTAATAAAAGTTAGGTCACAATTCAGTGCCGATCAACTCTCGATCTCACAACTGTCTTATAGGAATTGATCCAACGTTGACTGTAATGTGATTATGTGGTATTGATTAATTGTATTGTAATTGGTAATCGGCTAGTCTTAGTAATACTTTCGAGAGTTGATCGGAACTGAATTTTTACCGAACTTTTATTGGATACGAGAATTGGCCTTCTGGCTTACAATCTTGATTTACCACCACCACTATAACAGGCAAATCTTACTTCTACACCACAGTAAAAACTTGTCACTTCGTACACACATATGAGATGAAGGTTAATGACATTCACAAGATGAAAACAAATAGGACATTGACTTCGATATATGGATGCACAGAAACTACGTCTTGGTGTGGTGATACCGCCCGATGGAGTCCAGTCTCTTCCATTGTCTTGTCAATCATATCATCAAAACGTTGGCACGTTTTAAAATACTGTATCCGAAACTACAACGGTATTTCGTTTCAATTATAATCCGAAATAATCGGACAAATGTATCCGATTACTTATTGTTACCAATAACAACGAAAATCTTTATTAATGTTGGGTAAAAAATGAAATGTATTGTTATATTTTTATTACAGAGATCATAAATAAAAACAACCACACATAACGTTTATTGTTGTTTTGTCATGACGAATTTTTTATAGTCGCGTTTAAAATGGTTTATTTAAATTAATCTTGAACTAATCACATCCTATTTTTTATTACCAACACTAATATTAAGATCTCTACCGGTTCTAATAGTATGGTTTAAATAAGTCAACATCTCCAGCGGATAAAATTAAAAATCATAAATATTTTTTATTTAGACATTTAATTACCTATTTACATATTCTCAAAAGTAACCGTGAATATGTGAAAAGCATGGGAGGCCGTAGCTCTCAGAAAGGTTAAACAAATTTTATAAATATTCAGCTAAAGTAATTCATGCTCAGCTAATATTTATCTAAATCCTAAGCATTGTTGTCAATCTCGGTTTTAGGCGGTTTTTTCGGTATTTTCTTCCGTGTGGAAACCGGTAGTGGTCACCACCTCACCGGGTGAAGTGGCGTGAAGCTCATGGCGCTCCGTTCTCCGATGCCTGATGCCACTTCTTCGAGACCGGAGAGTACTGGCCCTCTCGCGTTAATTTAAAATGATTCATAACTTTGATCTTAAAAATACTATTTTGACACGGCGCAATGATGTTGGTGATACTTAAATTCCATTATTTAAGTAAGTAAGATAAATCCAAATATGTACTCAGACACCGATGTCACTAATAACTTAAAATGTTATTATTTATCGAACAATGTAACATTTAAAATATTTAAATTGTGTCACACTATTTTATACGAACAGATCGTCGCGATGATGTCACACTGCATATTTTTTATTGAAATATAACCCTAAAACACATCAAAATTTTAATATATGTTTATATGACCATACTTAGGATATATAATATGAGTCACATCTTATTTTAAACATTTCGGATTTGAACACACCGGTCGTGTGATTGTATATTTACGTATGTACAGAATGATTTCAAATAAATTAAAGGTTGAGGATAGTCACTTGCCGCTCAACAGATTCTGGGGTCACGAGATGACGTAAGATTTTGTTGATGCGACTAATACGGCCTTTCGTAAATATTTTTCATTGAAGGTTCAATCTATTGAACTCTACAAGCTTTATATACACCTGTTAAATTGCTTAGTACAGCACTAAATGGCTAATAAATATGATGCCTAGTATTCATACAATTGTGTTGAGTGATGAAATACAAATTGAGTGATACTCGAATTATTGTACTGAATGATTATAATCACGGTACAATTATAATACAGTAGTGTAACTCGGCCGCATGATAGAAATAAATGCCTACAGCCGCGCGGTACGTAAACATGCGTTAGGGCTGCCCGTCTCCAGCATTTTAATTACATTTGCCTACTTTCTGTTTCTATTTAGATTTGTGATTGTAAATATCCTTTTTATATAAATAAATGAAATACTTTGTATATTGAATAGGAAGTGTTCAATAAAAATGCGTGTTGTTTTTTGATTGGTAGATTTAATTAAAAAAACATGTTTTTGTTTGATAAACAAATCGGGCTTATAAATTTGCGACCGAAAAAAATCCTTCTATAAAATAAAATAAATGTGCTTTCTCCTTACGCGTTACAAAACTCCAATCCTTAGAAACTCCAACACCTACCTACTCAACTAGAATGCAAGAAACAGCTGACGAGTAAGTAACTTTTTATCTCAGCTTATTAACGTCTCTATAAATTAGGTACCTACCTACAACTCGCAACAACTCAAAACAAAAATTCTTTGGTCACCAATTAATTAATTATTAAAAAGCTGAACAGCTGACTACGAATGTTTTAAAATCACAACCCTCAAACATCTAAATATTATATATGAGTCTAGCTGTTGTTGTTAATACCGAGAAAATAAAACCAGTTTTTAGTGGTATATGTTGTTATAGTAGCAGCAGAAACACTTTGTGAAAATATCGAAAACTGTCTAATGACACACAGACGGTAAAAATTTTTTTTTAGTATTATTCATACACACAGATAATAAACAAATATTATTAATAATAAAATACCACGTCTTTACTTTGAATTATGCAAAGTAATAAAACACACATGCACCGAAGTTTTAACACAAGCGTAAGTAGGGGTAATGGGTATATACACCCAAATGAAATTAATCCGCTTAATAATTTTTAACTTTTATAAATAAACATACCTTTAGGGAGGAGCTTACAACCAACTTACAACTTAGTATAAGGAAAAAAAGCGTTCGCCTTAAAAATGCTTGCAACGTTTGCAACGATAAAAAGTTTTATCAATCATAAATTATTTAAACAATAAAAATGTTAAATGTACAAGTTGAGCTATCAAATTTCGTTTACTAATAATGTGTGTTTTGATTTGGATAACGTTACATCAATGTGTGAATAGAAGAGAGTCGTTTTGTTTAGTAGTGAACCCTCAAGACAGAGATGTTGTGTTATTACCGAAGGGAAAATCTAAAAAAATTAGGAATATATCGGTCAGTCAATTTTTTTTCTTCAAAAACGTAGCGTAGGAAGCGTCCAAACGAATAAAAACAACATATATGTCGAGATATCAATGTATTTTGGTATACTGCGAAATATATTCAAATATCATCCCACTAATGTAACACAAGATCAACGTGTAAGCTACTCGATGTAAAAACTTTTCGATAACTTGGTACTACCCTTAAATTCTGGAATAATTCGGTGAAGTTGATATCAAAGTATTTAAATCAGTTCTAAACTGCTCGTTTAGTTCTAAACTTAACCTATAATATTGTTTTATTCTTCTACGACGAACTTTTATTTTTATCTGGCGAACTTTTATAACTTACTTATATGACAAATTAACAACGAATGTCTAGATCACAATATGTATATAAATTACTAAAACTTACCTTTAATCATTCTGTGGTAACATCGTGCAACCGATCACATTTACATTAAAAATCAATTCAATTAGGACATCCATAGACAAAGTTATGAAATTTAACATCTATCTTGATGAGACACGACTATTGCAGTATGTCATCTGATATGCTACAAAAGATAAGTCACATCAACAATGCTTTATAGAACTGATGTTACCCACCGAACTTTAACAAAACAAAAGTTGCAGATGTTTTATTAGATAATCGGTACAGTTGGTCAACTCTTTATAGTTCTCACGCACTGCAATGTTCGACGCACGCTAGGTTATTTTCTTTGCCTCATTCATTCACCATTACTGATTAGTCCAAGTCGCATTGGACTAGACACAATGTTAGCAAAATTAGACCAATCGAAGTTTACTCGATATCGACCCGTCGCTTCGTAATCCTTATCGTGATCCTACAATGAAGCAATCACGACTGATTCTCACGACACTACTCCAGCACAACACTGTTTGTCCGTTATGAAATTCTAATTGTCCTCGTAATGAACAAGCCAACTTTGATGGGCATCCAAGGCCATAATTGTTTTACCTGTCTGCACATGTATTATTTGTTGACAGGTAATGGATTTATTAAATTATTTGTGTTAGAAGTCACTGTTTTTCATTAAATACAAAAGAGCAGGGTAACTCCTATCAGGCCAAGCCCTCATAATAAATCACGTATGTTGTAATTGTCTTCATCCATTTCGTAATAAGCATATTTATATTTTGTTATAATTTTATCAAAAAATCGCAAATGGTGTTGTATACTATATTATTTACAGGTAAAATTAGGCTTCCTATCTCTAATAAATCAAGTGAAAAATGTCAGTGATACAAAACGAACTTGATAAAACATTAAATGTCATTGATAAACACTGGAGTTGATGACTTCACAATTAAAGTTCAAGGACAAAAAAAAATCGCAAAATTATCTCTCTGTCCAATGATGGCATCAGCCTCGATTTATTGACTTGTGATGCAATTTATCTGCAGGTATAAGAGATTTCAAATATTGACTCCGTAGCTTGTGGTTGAATAAAAGAATATTGATATGAAATCGATAGTAAAGGTTGCAAGCACTTTCACTACTAGGTATAGACACGAAGACGCATTTAGTGGGTGCGGATGCACGCGACCTTCACAAGCTTGGCGTCTCAATTAGCGCTTTAGATTAGATTCCAACTTTGCCGGAGAGTGTGTGACATAATCGGGTGGCGTCACCCAACCGCACCTTGACATAATATACAAACTGGTCTATTGACACGTGACCAAAACGCATTTTTACTGCAGGCAATTTGACATACCTTCGCACTGGTAACATAGAAAACGATGACGTAACAGGTGCATAAAAAATGCATAAATCTTTCAAACAATTAACAATGAGTGACTCTTTATATTAAAATCAGCACGTTTGAATCAGGCTGTAATATATTGTTAAGGTAACACCTATTACACATATTTTAACTATATAAATAGAAAACTTTTGATACGATTGCTCTATATTTCTTAAGGGAGTAGAAGTCTCCAACCTCACCCACACAAGATCACTGTTAGAAAGCACTTCTATATTCTGATGGTAAGTAGGGTGTTGATGATGAGGTTATCCAATAAACTATTAAAGTCAGACAGGTCGTGTGCTTATTTGACAACTAATTCTTATCAACAAAAACACTTCAAAAAAAAATCTAAGTTGTTGTATTTGTACATTTGACCAACTTTAATACACTTATATGAAATAAGGCTTACGTAAACAAATACTTTGATAAATGGCGTTAATTTTTATTCAAGGTTACATTAATTAGGAAATAAGGTTCAAATATGCATAGTAATTTACCTAAAACGTTTATGTTCTTCTTATTTATTTTACTTAACACTTGAGTGTAAGAATATCGTTCTGATTACCGGTGGGACCATATATCGCAGATCAGAATTATGTGTGCTATCATTCTAAAGTAATAAAATGCGTAAATGTATCCTGAACAAGGCTTACTTTACGCTAAACAAAAATATGTAATACAAAAGAACAAGTGATGCTTATGTAAAGTACAAACTAGAGTAAATTGAAAAGGATCTTACATTGGATTCTACAATGATTGGAACCAAATTGACAATTTGGCAATATAGAAAATTAAGCAATACTTACACAAATAGTCTTTTATTCAGACATAGTTGCGCTAGGTTGAACGCACAATATTTTATGATAAAAGGAATACAAGTCGTTGCACAGTGTCAAGATGCAACTAGTATATAAATAAGTATTTATGTACCACTTCGAGTTGCAATTTAATAAATATTTACACACTGAACAAGGACATGCGTACGAGTGAAGATCCGCTTGGAAATAAAACTGGTATGAGTAATCATTATGTCACAAAGATATACCAACAGATAAAAAGAGGAGTTTATAGTTAAACGTTTAATAAATTATGTATTCAATTTATTTAGATTGAAGTTTGTAATAATTTTTACGCCTACAAAAACATTGAAAAAAATAGGATTTGGTGGTTATTCGAGTTGTATGAATCATTTTCATGTGTATAATCGCAATTCAAAAAATCAGGTGAAGAGGTTTCTGTGCCAGCTATTGTTCAAAGCTTTTTTTTTGCTTAAAATTCGACGTGACTTGCAAATCTTTATACAAATGCTTCCACGTTTATGTCCCAGATCAAAATACAATTTGATTCTGATGCTTGTCTTGTCTGTACGTGAGATTGGTAGTTAAGGCGGCAGTTTGGGGGTTACGGTCACGGACGTTGACGGACACTGCAAAAGTTTAACCACAACGTGTTTTGAATTAAAAGAGGATGAGAATTTATTTAAACTCCAGACGTTAACTGAATAACCCTTTTACTTTGACCGACTTTATTGATACAGATTGATTTGTTTACGGTAAGCAGTTCATAAAAAAAAATCACATGCTAATTTCTTATAGAAAATCTCTTTTGGTTTGTAAACCCATCAATAATCCTTCAATAGTATAAATATGTAGTCATACGCAGAGGTTTCTTAGTAGCTTTACGAATAGCTTGCTTATAAAATTATCATAGTGACACTAATACACAGGTGACGACTAGACAACCGTTACGATAATGTTTCAATTTAAATAAAACATATTTAAGGCACACTACTTACGCCTTAAAAAAAACTCCGCCACCGATAAAACCTGAAGTAGAAACCTATAATTAAATATTTGGTATTTACAAACTGTGGAACTTAATGTAAAACTCCTTGACAGTTTCGCAACATCATGACTCTTTGCCTACCGCGTTGTGTTAAATTATGAAGTAAACAAGTACTAAAATTTTTGACAACTTTGTTATAAACAATCATGCACGAAGGATCGAATATTTTATTGCTTATACTATTAGGACAGACGTCTGTAATTAGTGAAAAATTTGGATGGGTCCGTCCATACTTACCAATAAGTGGGAGCCGTTAAGTAGGAGTTAAATAGGTTTTAATCCTCTAAGGATACTTGGAATGTAATCTGTTAAAAGGTGACCCTTTTAGCATATATACCAAATACGATATTGTTCAACTTCAATATTAATAGCATAGTTATATATGTCTTCAGAAGTCATGACACGAGTATAGTTTATTACGAGTGGAATTTGCAAATTGTGAAATCTAAAAACAGGAAGCATATATTTTCTAAACCATTTGTATATTTTTCACACAGCATTATAACTGTATGTGTAATTATATAAGTTACATAATTAAGAAGTCATTATGTTAAGGAGGAATTCGATTGAACAAAACATTTTCGTTTAATAATTACGACAGCTTTCTCTCTGACCTCTAGCAAATGGTTTCATGGAAATGTGGTTTAAACAATTACGAGCCCATTTCAACCCATAGCCTATCTGAAATATACGGTCCCACGTCTGTGAAACAAAACAAATAAACAGCAATATATTTTAGTAGGTCTTCTAAATTAATTCTACTATAAGATCACAGAAGTAACGCTTTCACATTTTTACTGTCGAAAATGAATTGAAGACTTAAGTTAAGAATAGTGACATGCACTTAAGGTGTGGCTTGACAAAAACATTTGTCTTTTATTACGCAAAGTGTCAAAGCTACTATATTTATTGCACAAGTAGACGACACTTTATGTATTCAGTCAATACTACTGTCGTTATCTTCAATGTTGCACTCACAGTCTTATCTTTATTATACAGAGTAGAGGTAGGTACTTTGTTATACGACTACATAAAAAAATAATGAAAGGTTTTAGAATCATGGATGTATGTGAATTGCTTTATTCCACCATGTGTACGTATATGGTGTCGTTAAAATCGTTACATCAGCCTATTTACTAACTAGGTATGATTAAAAATAAATGTCAAAGATCATCAACATAAAAAAAAATATTTTATTCAATTCTTGGCAAAGTCTTTTAGCAGGTAGCAGCAGTAATTTAGCAGAGTTGTTGTCTAACGTTCGTAATGATTTTTGATGTCTGTGATGACTATTTTAAACAGTCAGCCTACCACATAGAAATTATAAACCCTTGCTTCAATATCCCGCCTCCTTTTCAATTTACAACAGTTATTATAAATTATTGTGTACATAATTTAAAGACGTTTGATAGCTAGTACTCGACTTTATAAACTCTGTGCAATTTTAGACTATTTACAATTTGTATCACATCTAAAATTTAACAAACTTTGTTTACAGGCTGCGCTAGCACTTATCCAGGCCAGCGAAGTTTCACCAAAGAAAGACACTGATGAGGTTACAGTAGTAAAGTCCGGACCGAAAACAGATCCTGAAATTGTTGCTGACGCTCGACAAGCTCGCCAGTACGGACCGTACCAGGGACAAAACAACAATGAAGTGGTTGTAGATATAGAAGATGAAGACAAGACTCAGTATTATGAGACCAATTACGATACAAGTAAGTCTAAAACCAACACCGAGTATATGGTCATATTTCTCAAGCCATTTGTAGTTAATTTGTCTGATTTACAGTAAAAAAGTATTTGAAAACAAACATAAACTCATAAATCATTATATTGAGCACAGAAAATATCTTTTCGACCGAAATTAATGATTACATGTTTTTTTTGCTACTAAGGTATTGCTGTTTTGTATATTTCCCCTCCTGCCGGATAGGGTCAGAGCCCGCGGCAAGGTCAGAGTTTCTGTAAAAGAGAAATGAGGTTACAACACACAATTAAAACCATTGTGCTGCAAAGTGTCTAGCAGCTCAGGTAACTGCCGTCCATTAGGTAGGCCTCAAATACCTTTTGAATTTCAAAGCACCTACTTGTCTATCATGGTAATATTATCGAATTTACATGTATATTTTTTCGGTCATTAATCGAAATGAGCAATGTGGCTGTTCCTGAATGTATTTGATTGTTCCTGTATTGTGTTCTTATATTCTGATTGTAATTAATTCACCTAGTGGCACATTGACTAATGAATCACGAAATTTTCTGATTAATCAAATGTCTATTGTAATACTTCACCTTGCAGTGACATAGTAAATATTACACCCGAAGAAAGTTGTCTGTAGAGAAAATGTTAAGCTATTTAATATTATAGATTAGTACTTAATGAAATTTCATGAACTTTATACAATTGTTATCAATATAACATTTTAGTGACTGCAATTACGTTAAGGGTAACAAAAAATCTCGAAATAACTAAGACTTTCTATAAATAGCCTATTAACAAACCAATGCGGACTGAAAACCACACAGAACTAATGAAATAAATAATAAATATCAACGTTCAAAATAAA
Organism: Arctia plantaginis; assembly: GCA_902825455.1. Taxonomy (NCBI): domain Eukaryota; kingdom Metazoa; phylum Arthropoda; class Insecta; order Lepidoptera; family Erebidae; genus Arctia; species Arctia plantaginis. The sequence continues at coordinate 10,901,693 of CADEBD010000314.1, read as the reverse complement.
GTTGCAAGACATTAAAGAGCGTTGCCGGTAACAAAAAAATAAAAAATAATCACCAATAAAATCAATACATTCTATAATAATACTATCAATTTCAGTACTAATTACACTAATTACTTTTCAAATGGACTTTCACTTTTGAATATTACTTTGAAGCTATCATATTTTTTGTGAATTATCTAAAAGTATAGGTATCGCCCAAAATTCAAAAGTTATAAAAAGGATATAATGACTCCTAATGTTATACACGCATTACATACTATATTTAATTTGTCCTAAATTTTACACGTTTTCAAACAAAAGTAAAATGGATATAATGGTATGCTACCTAGTGGGTACGCTTTTAATTTAATGGACAGCCCCAGGTGGGCAGGTCTAAATAATTTGTGGTTACTTTACGTATTGTGAATTTTAATGAGACGTTTGAAATGGATTGGACATAGAATGTATGTAGGTAGAAAATAAAATACATAAAAGGAATAATGTGCAAAACACTTCGTTGGAACTGCTTATCATTAAGATTTTTTGTGATTTTAAGTAACCTGTTTCGTATTATGGTTGACCCTGTAAATGTACCGTTTGATTTTATATACCCCTATAATACCGTTATTTCCGAATCACATAAGTGTATATTTTATTTTGCCAATGTTATGTTTATAAAAATACAATTTCAGTTGCCATCAATAAGGTTAGAATATTAATAGAGTATTCGGTGATTTGCTATAACACGTATACAGTTACAAGAACTTGAGGATGCACAATATACATATAATTATGTTCATTAAAAAGCCTGTTTCGTTTCAAAAAAATTAAATGTGCTTGAAGTAACACTTCCTTAAAAAATATCCTGAAGGAAAATCTTGCTTCTTGCTGCAGGTACACCATCTACATACACGCAATAAAAAAACATTACATTTTTAGATTTTCGTAGATAAACATGGGAAATTAGTAATGTATTCTACAAGGACAATGGTGCAATAACACAATACTTAAGCTTAACTGGCTTAACTTAACAAAATAAAGCATTACATTAACCTGAGGCACATAAGACACACAAACATATTACTGTCATCAGTCGCATTCACAACCTTCGGCATTCCTTGTGCTACTTTGGCTGCTTGTTATAAGGTAACAGCTGGTATGAAATGTCTCTAATTAAATTAGAGACCATTTTATTAACTTTAAATTTAAAAAAATACCTATAGTACTGACAACATTTAACACATTTTTATTTTATAATATTTATAGTGCTATAGTTTTATGGTATTGTTGTATTTATTGTTATTAACTAAAACAATATGAAAATAGTAACTAGACAGACTCGATTAACTGGATTAGTTATTGTCGTTGGCTAATAAGCAATTCAATAAAAATACGGATATTCAACTTGTTTTTTTCTCACTATTAACTAAAAATGTAATTTGAAAACGAGAAGGACAACTTGCCGAACAAGTCTTGAACCCGTGACAACGGCTAACCGTAGTAATAATCTGCCCACTGCTAACTGAAAAATGCCTTGCTTTTGTTGAAATTTACATTTGTTAAGAATACTTGCTAAAGCCAGATTAAGATTTTACATTAAATTAAAGCGATTATCTTGTTTAAAAGCAATTTAGAAAAAAAGATCTTCAAATGCAGTTGTTTGTCTAGTAGCATGATGAATATATAACTGCGGTGCGATATAAATATTTAGATTATTGCATGACGTATAAAACACTGATAATATTTAATCTAGAAGTTATTCTAGTCGTTAAGATTGGATTTTTATTAAATCGTAAAAGTACAATGTCTGATGAGCAGTTAGGTTCATCAACAGCCTTTAATAGTCCACTGCTGGACATAAGCCTCTCCTTACAAAGGATTAGTTAAGTTGTCTAATCGCAATACCAGTGATTTGATTTCAGCAGTGATATTCCAACAGCAAGTCTCTAATCCGATTGGGACGACTTTTCCCTCTCCAAAAGAAAGACATATTCTTCTTTCAGTAACGGTTAACTATTATATTATTCTGAAGTTTTTACACGTTTCTCCAAGGCAACAACAATTTGGAACATAAATCTTAATTATATATTAAAAAACATTAGTAATTAAAGATACATAAATAACTAGAACACTCCACCAAACGATTAATTACAATCTATTATGATACTCCAACTATTTTACGATAAGGACGCTTGTATATTTAACTACATATCCCAGTCAAAGATGGTGTGAAAAACTTACCGCGAACGGTATAGCGCCCTTTTTTTTTCCGTGCGGGAATCCCCTCGGATACCACCCATCGGTGGCATGTCGGACTCGAACCGACTAAAACCGCACGCCGTCTCGGGTACTAATAGCCGGGGAACCAAGTATACCCTAGAAAGGAAGTCCCTGGTGCCCCGACATACCTCGGGTCATCTACAGACGAGTAGACGACCCCCCCGTGTGGGAACCCCATGTTCCCTGTGCTCCCTGGAGGCGAGCGCGCTTCGCAACGCGCTCGCCGCCACCCCGGCCTGCTTCTGCTAGGGTGACAGATGGCCTCACCTGTCACCCCCAGGCCTGCGCTTATGGAGGACGGAGGTCGTTCTGCGACCTCCGTCCGGGGCGGGAGAGTCCTAAACCTCTCCCGGTCCCGCTCCGCCGTCTCCTTCGCGAGCATAACTTGCTCGCAGAAGGAGACGGCAGAGTTCCACGCACTCTCGCTCCGCACGATAGCCGCAATCAGGCTATCGAGCGAGAGAACTCCCACTCCGGGTATAGCGCCCTAGATAAAATAAGAAAAGTATTCTAGACATAACACAGTACAAAAAAACATCGTATAATTTTATATCAGATTTAATAGTGTATTCATAGTTTGATGGCGAATGAAACAGTAGTCTTATGACTTTGAGCTATTTTGACAAGGATGTTAAACTGCAATAATAGTTCATTTTTGAAAGGTTGCCAAAAGGTAAAAGAGTGAAGTGATGTTATACAACTGTACACGTACAGAAAAATTATAGGCATTAGTTTTCCGTTGTAGCAATAAACTGGGTCATTTATCATAGAGGCGCCGTATGGTGAGAGAGATGTACAAAATCCCTCACTACCTACTTAAGTTTATACCCCATGAAAACAAACCGTAGGTATTGATGGAATTAGTTTTCAAAACAGTAAGTAATCAAAGACTTGCTTTTAGTACACTTCTCAAGGATTTTAAACACGCTTTCCTTGTTTTAGGTTCGTATGGTTTCGGTTACGATGTCGGTCCGAATGGCCAGTTCCACCATGAGAACCGCGGACCAGATGGAGTCACTTACGGTTGTTATGGGTATGTTGACCCTGACGGCTACCTACGTGCTACTCATTACGTTGCTGACAGCCACGGTTACAGAGTGGTCGAACCTGAGAAGCCTGTCGAAGTGTTCCCTGATGAAAAATACGAATACGACGAAGCGTAAGTAAAACATTTCTCTATTTTTGGCAAATAAAGATGAACGAATTACTGTGTGGACTAGGTCCTACTCACGTAAAATTAATTTATGCAAACCCTTATGCTATGTGTGTAATTGTGTATGTTAGTTTATATATTTTTGGATAAAAAACAAAAAGCTTTATAACTACTATTACAACTATAACCTCACTGCAGCACCTACCTTACTACATTTCTACACCACCGTTGGTGGTTGGTTGGTGGACCATGCCCAGGGCAAAATATATATTAATATATATTATTTAAATATTAATAAAAAACATACATATTTAAATAAATAAATAACAATAAATAATTAAATAAATATATTCTAAACGCAATCATATTGTATATTTAACTGAAATAATGCTGCTACGAAGAAATTACAAATTATAAAAATGTTTATTTTTATGGGCTTATTCTTGAGATACACTAATATTTCACTTTTACTTGTTTCCATAGTTTTTAGCCATCATATTAAAGCACAAGATATTATTTCTTTAATCTAAAATATAGAAATAACAGCACTTTAGGTATTATTTCTAAACGGTACACAAAATTAAATACGTTTTCAGAGAATTCGGTGAGAGTTTTATTTAAGAAACATTTTGTAACTTTTCTATGTTAACTGAACTATGCTGCTTAAGACTAGCACTCAAGTGTACTTATACTATATTTTCTTTTAAGATACATGTCACGATCAAAGCGAGACACACTGGAGAAGAGCAATATTAGAAACTTTCTTCATAAAAAAGAAAGATATACTGGCTCTGATTTTATTCCATCATTCCAAACTTTACATTTTAGGTCGCATTGTAGCTTTATTTAGCGTTACATAACAGGAAAGCATAACATAGGCATAAAAGGAAATTTATTCGTGTATTTAGTTACGGCTATTACTACTAATTACTAACTAGGCAATGTTATTTCTATAATTTACACACAAATTCAATTATAGACACTATTTTTTTTTAAGTTTTCACACAAAAAGCCTTCTTCTTCATCGAAAAATTAAATGACTGCGTTGTTCCTGCAGACGTTAAAGTTATTCGAAGACACAAGAATACGATTTTTTATTGCAAAAACATTTTTAATACTGAAGCTTTTAATATGATTACAGGACTGATGGTCAAGCTGTAAACACACAGCCTGGTCAACTTATTCCATGGAAAAAGCTGTATTTCCCGAAAGGGTGTGGTCGCACCCCCGGTGGTGTACCAGCCAAGCCTCTACCTAAACCTACTCCAAAACCGCCTAAACCTGTGGACAGCAGTGGTAGCGGTAGCAACTTAAACCCTGTAAAACCAGGCCAAGGTAATAACCGTTAAAATATGAATTTTATAATGTATCTATATATATAGTAGTATCTGTATAGTAGTATAGACTTATAACGTGATATACTTCTACCATTCATTATACACTGTCAGATACATTAAAAACTACAGAAAATAGTGGCTACTTTAAAAAAAATACATGTGCGTATGCTTATCATGTTCTCTTATTTCGATCATAGTAGAATGTGCTTAACGTCAGTGAAATTGATGCAAAATTTTGAAAACCCAGACAGCAACAAAACTTACGTAGTTACTTACATTGTGAATAAAAAATACACACATCAAAGCAACATGTACGGTTTTGAACCTTTGAACGATTTTTACTATTGTAATATATTTACATTTTTTTTAATAAATAATAACTAAGCATTCTTTGATGCATTAGTGACTAAAGCAACAAAATCTTTCATTCGATTGTGTATTTAATCAATTTATTTTTATTATTTAGTTACGAATATATATACCGTAACATCATCACACATCAACAGCCTATACTAGTCCACTGCTGGACATAGGCCTCTCCTAAGTTCGTGTTTGAAATCAGCCTTTCATCTTTTATGTTTTTGTCGGAACAAAAAAGATTGTATACCAATCTACTTTGATTTCTGTAAATGAGGCGTGTTGCTTAGACTTTTTTGATGTGTGTATTAATAACATAAAATATTGTATATTGTTCAATGAATATTTTTGTGCTATTGAGAATATGAACAACGCTAACTATAAATATATAATACCTTAACGATATTATTGTAATCAGTAATGAAAACTTCTTAGAACTATTCGTAAAAGGCATCTGAATTATTGACTATCTAAGTCTCGTATTAATTTCACAAGAAAATATACATATCTTTCGAAACTTTTTACTTTAAAGAACTCCCTCCGTACGTAAGACAAGAAAATAATTTTGTAAATATATTAGGAGATGATATTGTTTTGATCCTTAAGGTTAAATATTCTTATCCTATTTATTTTATTTTCTAGGACCCAACGGACCTAACGGTGGACAATGTAAGTATATTTACACTTTTTATCAACGTCAATAGTATACTAAAAAATTAAGAGCCTATAGTCCATCTAATCTAAGAGGTACCGTTTGAAGTTGCATAATATTTAAGCCGAAACAACGTTATGACACTCGGGAAGTCTCAGTGTATTTCATTCGAACTTTGAATTCCTTGTCGCTTAATTGTTTTTTTATGATTAGGGCCTGGAGGCAGTGGTACGCCAGGCACTCCCGGTACACCAGGAACACCCGGCACACCAGGCGGACCAGGTACCGTACTTATCTAAATGTTAAGTTGATTCGTGTACGTTTCATAAACTCAAAAAGTTCTGCACCGATTGAGCTGAAATTTTGACACGCAATACAACCCACTTCAAGGAACGTTTTTCACTACGCGTCGGTAATATAATTGCGACAGCGAGTAAACATATTTTTTTACGGTGATCTGTGTCCCATCAACCATGCCATGCGACGGAAGCAAGGTTAACACTCGCCTTCCTCATTTCTCATCAATGCAACCACGATGTGCAACAGCGAAGCGTGACAGGGTATTGCTAGTATAAAATATTTCCCTTTAATACTCTGTAATATGAGCAATGACTAGAAAAGCTTTTATTACGTGCACCCGATCATAGGTGGTCCAGGTGGACCAGGAGGACCAGGCTCTGGTGGATACCCAGGCAGCGGTGGCACCTCCGGCACTCCAGGTACTCCCGGTTCCCCAGGTACCCCCGGCACACCTGGTTATCCAGGAACAGGAGCCTATCCCGCCTACCCTGGATCAGGTACATTTTGTTATTAACAACAGTAAAATTTAAAAATGAACCAATGCACTAATATAAGCTTCAATCACTTAAAGCTAAAACAAAATAGTCCAAAAGTGGTTGAAGTGTGCCTAAAAAAGCAAATAATAATATTTCATCAATGTTTGTGAGTGCTTTTTTTATATTTGCTTTGCATGTAGTAAATCATATTTAACAAAACATTTTCCACAAGTCACACTTTCCTAACGCTTTTATGTGTCTAATATTTTACAGGAACAGACGAATACTACCCAGGACAACCTACTGGTCCAGGTAATAATATCTCTTATATAACCAATTGATATATACTTCTTACTAACTCCTTTATGCCTAACTACTTCCAAAGAAATGATGCGTTAATTTATAACAAAAAATAAATAAGGCTACCTCCTCGAGCTACTAAGATTTATGAGTTTTTACTTTTTTAGTATCATATATTGCAGAAACTTTAAAAGCTTCTGCAATAATTCTGGGAAAAAAATTGAAATTTATCCTTCTTTTATCTAACGATATATGTACATTTAATGTTACATCATACTGTAAAAAATTGACTGATAAATATATGTTTAATGTGTCAGATATTTCACTGTAACACATCTATAATTGCCGTTTCTAGTTTTCAAAACATCGTAATAAAGAACTTCTGATTTACTTAGAACCTCACAAAAGTATAAATATGCCTTTCTACACTCAGTACTCGCTATTTCTCATTCATTGTCAAAACGCCTAACACTTTTTAATAACAATGCACCTAAACGCAGCATAATATTCATCCAACCCATTTGTGCTAACTTTTCCAGACGGCGCATACTATCCAGGAGCGACAGGGCCAGGTAAGACAAAAACCATTTTAATTAAATGTTAGTTACAACCATTAATCATTGATACAGTTCAAGTAGCCAAACTTAATTATCTTCTGAATACCTCGCTCAAAGTTCCTATTTTGAATAAGAAGTTTTCTTGATGCTGTATCATAAATCATTGCATCACATAAATCAACCTGTTTTCATATTAAAGGTGCTACGATGAGAACGCAGTATTTAAGAATCAGACCATCTGTTTGTATCCATTATACAGCATTTACATTCAAAACGAACAAAGAATATACTGCATTCTCTTGCGTATATGTATTGTAAATAACAAAACGCCGCTTTATTAACCGATTGAGGTGTGTAACAAAATGTTTGTGTCGATTTAGGATACTATCCCGGTACACCAGGGACTCCAGGAACACCAGGCTCTCCAGGTGGACCAGGTGGTCCAGGCGGACCAGGTAATGTCTATTAAATAACTAGAATGAAATAAAACAAACTTTGGACGGATGTGTAAACCTTGTAACTTTTAGTATAATGTTATATTTCTCAGATTGATTTTTAATAAATTGTTTTTAATTTACTTTTTATTAGTAGGCATCTAGTTATATTAGCGTCAACTAAGTATTATACATTTTATAAGCTATAAACTGCCACGCTGTATAATACAAGTATATAACCTCCCTTCCACACTTTATAATAACGTAAAAAGTACCTAAGATAGTTATATTTTGTGAGAAAACTTCGTAACGTAAAACGAATAAGAGAGATATCAATAATTCCTAAAACGGAGAATAAGTACGAGTATTAAATTCAATAGTATTACTTATCACTGAGAGACGGTGATAATTGATACTTAGGCGGGTTGTCAGGGTATTTCAAGGCTCTCTTATCTCTATCGTATACAGAGGTGTACGGACCAACCCGATACTTTTTGATGACTTAAACTATGCTACGAGTATCATCAAATGAGCGGCGTCACGCTAAGTGGTACTTGTATTAGCATTGTACAATTTAATTTATATCTTGAACTGCTACAAATGAACTTCTCGATCAAATGTTTTTAACTTGTTACATGAATATGTAACGCGAGACGTTTGCCCTTAATCTCCTTTCGATAGCAACAGGAATACGTACTGATATGTAAAATATACTTAAAAGTCATTTAGTTATACAGGTATAGCATAATAAGTAACGCGAGACACCTCAGACACGGCCGCCTGATCCCAAAATAGGCCGAGCCCCACCTATAGGTTACCAGATTGTTAAAAAATATATATACTATTACAATTATTAAAAACCGAATACTAGTACAATTACAAAATACATATAGACTTTACGTAAAACACAGACCAATAATCGTGCTCATTACCAAATTATTTTATTGTTGTTGGGATTCTAAGCGGTGACCTATGGCTTAAAAAATATATTTCGCTTAGTCCCCACTAAACTAACAGGCTTGCAAAAAATTAGTTTTACAATTTGCATTTTTTCTTATTAAAAAATATACAAGAGAAACCTTTTTGTAGGTGGTCCAGGCGGTCCAGGAGGTCCTGGTGGTCCTTCGGGCTCAGGCGGATATCCAGGAAAACCAGGATTACCCGGCACACCGGGAGGTTCCGGCGGCCCTAGTGGACCAGGTAAATACAGATGATGAATGAAATGAACAAATGAATTATCATGGTCGGCAGTGATCTTGTATCAAAGTTATTGTTTACTTCAAGAAAAAGTGCACACACGCTCGATCAGAATTCAGAACAATGATTTGTTCTGTGTTTTGGTGTAATTTATCTCAACTTATGTATTTGTGTTTAGAAATATATATATATTTATCTACAGTCTCATTATCATAGCACTGGCTCTGCCTAGTTTGAGATCAGTCGGCCGCATATGAGATGTCTGCAATTGATTTTTTTATACTCATTTATCACATCCACACATTCTGTTAAATACATTTCTTCATTTTAAAAGGTGGCCCAGGCGGTGATTCAGGACCATCAGGCCCGAATGGCATCGGCTATTACCCAGGACAACCTGGAAGCCCCGGCTCACCAGGTTCTCCAGGCGGCCCAGGAGGACCAGGAGGCCCAGGTGGACCAGGCTCGCCAGGTGCACCAGGTAGCCCAGGAGGACCAGGAGGTCCAGGTGGGCCAGGAGTACCTAGTGGACCTAATGGACCTAGTGGTCCCGGTGGTTATTACCCCGGCTATCCAAGCAAACCCGGCACTCCAGGAACACCAGGTACACCAGGTACACCAGGAGGACCAGGTGGTCCAGGAGGTCCGGGAGGACCAGGTGGACCGGGAGGACCAGGTGGACCAAGTGGACCAGGTTTGTTTATTATTTAATTGCTTAATGTAATGTTCCTTTTGTTCAGGTACAAGCTACCTGTAATAGACGTAATTACTTAATTAAAGATCACGTCAAAGAGATTGATCGACGACGTCCCCTGGTGAACCACTAAAAACATATGTAATCGTAAAATATGTAGTATTATTTATAAATCGCGTCTACATTTAATAAATCTAGTAACTTACTTGTACAGATCTGTAAATACTGCAGGGGCTGAGGAAAATGTGCTGATAAATATTATTAAACACATGACAATAATACACTTTTGAAATAGGTTCACAACCCGGTCTGCCTGGATACCCACCTCAACCGGGACAGCCAGGATACCCAGGACAGGAAGGACAACCAGGACAACCTGGCTACCCAGGATATCCTGGTCAAGGTGGAGAGCCCGGCAAACCTGGACAACCAGGATATCCAGGTCAACCTGGTAAACCAGGTCAACCAGGATACCCAGGTCAAGGAGGACAACAAGGCGGACCAGGGCAACCCGGAAAACCTGGACAACCCGGTAAGACAACATTTTAAATGTTAGTTATGTATATGTATATGTGACAATATTTTGTATATATGACATATTTTACATGTCTTTTATTACGTCTTTACCTATCATCAACAGCCTTTTCTCGTCCACTGCTGAATATAGGCCTCTCCTTAAAAGGAGGTTTTGGCTTACTCTACTATATCTTTACCTATAAATGACTTAAACTAATGGACACACCTTTATACCACCCTAGGGTTTACTAGTATGGGTACCTTGAATCCATAATCCAACAAATAAAAAATGTACGAATATATGAAATGTAATTATGTCGATCTACCGTTATGCGCTAAACATCATATTTTAAACTTACATACATAATCTTTACCAACTACTGAAAAACAAATAAACGCAACATCAAATAAATTCAATAATGCCTGTATAAACCAATACTTAATAAGTAGGTAATAATAACTTTCATTGAATGATCGTTCTCCTCTTTTATCTTAGGTCAACCTGGACAGCCTGGATACCCAGGACAACCCGGTAAACCTGAACAGCCAGGACAACCCGGATACCCTGGACAACCGGGACAACCCGGATACCCAGGACAGCCAGGACAACCTGGTGAACCAGGACAGCCAGGCAAACCAGGACAATCAGGACAACCCGGAATTCCAGGCCAACCTGGACAACCAGGGCAACCAGGACAGCCCGGTTACCCAGGACAACCAGGGATTCCAGGTCAAATTGGACAACCAGCACAGCCCGGATACCCAGGACAGCCAGGACAACCTGGATACCCAGGACAGCCTGGACAGCCAGGCAAGCCAGGACAACCAGGTAAAATTATTTTTATCTATTAATGAACCTGTAAATAAATATTCTGTGTCATAAAAAGTAATAGTATGCATAGTATCTCTCAATTGTTGCTACTTAATATAAGGCGCATAAAAATACACATTTAGTCTGTATCTAATGGCCGTTAGGATTGAGGAGCCACTTTTCATATCTTTATGAAATTAGTATTATTATTTAGTGGTAAATTAAAAAAAAAAAAGCCGTGTGGTGTCGTGGGACACCCGATAGGAACGAAGTTGTTACGATCGAGTAAAACTGATTAGACACGATTTTAATTACAACGCCATCTATGAAAGCGGCTATTACCTACATAATTTTCAGTTGGTTTCTAATTAAAACAATTTATACATTGGTAAAATCTCCTTGAGAAATGATGTCGAATACAATATTTTTTGCTCAACCTAAGAACATAAATTTTAATTTTACTATTCGATAGATGGCGCTGAATGACTGACAAGTGACAATTCAAAATAAAAAGTGTCGTGACCAATTTTCGTAAGAATTTTTACCGTCTAGAATTTCACAACGCGCGATAAGGAACTTCGTTCCAATATCCTCGATTTCGTAGTATAATGCTTTTAAAGTTATATGAACATAAAGGTGGCTCCTCAATCTAGATGTTTGGATTGAGGAGCCACATCAGAACTAGGAACATAATGGATGCATATTTATCATAATTTAATATGATTTTGTAGTATTTGAGTAGTAGTAGTAGTAGTAGTAGTAGTAGTAGTAGTAGAGTAGTTAGTAGACAAAATCTTAAATTAAAAAAGAACATTATATTTGTGGCTTCTCAGACCAGACTATACTATAATTTTTCAAAGAAGCCGTCTTTCAATTAATAAATATATTAAAGAACAATGGCAGAAACATATTTACCTAAACCTGAAGCGTTTAAAAAATTGACTCACAGTAAAGTTAATAAATATTTTTCTATGATTTATCATTATACTGCCATGTGTTGTATGAGTCTTATAAGAGATAGAATATTTTTAAAGATTTGATTTGACCTAAGTACGTAATGTCAGAATCGCCATCACGTATAACTAACTAGGGATGCGTGATGGTATTATTATATTATGGAACTTTTTATCGATAATCGATTGTTATAACTTTGGCTTAAATATCTATCGAAGGTTCACCTACTCGTATTATGTTTATGAATTTGCTTCTGCCCACGGGTTCACTCGTACGTAACTAGTACCGTAGTGACTAAATCAACCTAATTAGAAATAATTTAGAATATTTTTTATTCTTTTTAAAAGATTTTTGCTACACCAAAATAAATAGAATATAGTTACGTTATTTTAATTTTAGAGAGTCGGCTAACACTTTCTACAGCAAATTAGGGTTGCTTATGAGTAATAATAATGATAATAATATTTTCGAATTTATGACACACAACGCCATCTAGTTTCAAACAAAGCAATGACAATATTTTAGTACTTAACCTCGTAACATTCAAAATCCAATATCTTTTTTCCTAGACTTCTTTCGCTTGTAATTTTTTTATAAGAATGTTCAAGAATAAATTCTCAAGGGTTATAGGCATTTTTGATATTTAAACGCTGTCATTTCACTTCAAATAAAATTATATATGGGACCTGCCATTGTCCTTTGTAGTGTAAACAGTCAGTAATTAAAATAAATGAATTGGGAGATATGGCTCATTTAAACTGGCTCCTCAGTTAAGATGCTTCGGCAAATAGATTTGACTCTAATATAGTTATGTTATACTTGTGACGAAATTTAGAACATAAAACAACTATGTTTTGTATAAATTTAATTCTGTCATAAAAAAGTACAATATTTACGAAGTTATTGGCTAATCTTGAATTTTCTAAAAAAAATTTGTAGGGTGTCCATGAATAATTTATATAAAACATATTTTTTGGTTCCGTTTCGTATACAAATCTATTTTATTTTATCTAATTATTTGGAGGTAACTGCAAATTAATGTGGTTACCAACCTACCCTTAATAATATTTATTTATACACCACGACACAAGAGTCAATATCTCAACACTGATAAATACTTATTGCAGACGTAAGGAGTTATTACTTTTTTATTTAATTATTATTATCGATACAAAACGCGGCAAATACAGGTGGTAGTAGATAGTATAATAAAAGGTGTTATAGAATTTATCCTTGCAATTAGCGACGCTGGCATGTGACAACTATACATGACACTATCCAACAAAGGATGAGATGTTTTGTTACGACGACTATGATTCTCACCTACTAAATATAGGGGTGAGCTTCCGTTTAAAATCTGAAGTGGGTCCTCAACCCATACGGACATTGTATGTGTATAATGTTCATAAAAATATGCACTACGGACTATTATTATTACTATTATGAATAAGCAAGAGATAGCAGATTGCGATGACATCTTTGGTCTATAATTTTTTGTGTTCTCGTCAATAGGCTACGGAAAATCCTATTAATAATAAAGAGTAAATATCTGTCTATTATCTGTACACAACTGGTTACTGTTAGGGATGGAATAAAATCACAATCATTTATTCGAAGTAATCACCCATGCAATCTACGCATCTTTGCCAACGCATTGGCAGTTTATTGATCCCCTTCTTGTAAAAATCAGCTGGACGGGAGGCAACAAACTCTTCAAAGGCATTTTGTACTGCCTCTCGGGAATTGAATTTTTTACCCACTAAAAAGTTGTCTAAATTTTGGAAAAAGTAATAGTCGGTAGGTGCAAGGTCTGGTGAGTATGGCGGATGAGGGAGAGCTTCCAACCCCAGCTCTTGCAGCTTGGAGACTGTCTGTTGCGCAGTATGGGGTCGCGCGTTGTCGTGAAGGAGCAGTGGGGACGACCGATTGACCAAAGCTGGTTGCAGATGTGCAAGCTTCTCCATTATTATCTCCAGTTCTTCACAGTACACATCTGCATTAATGCTCATGCCGTTTTGTAAAAAGCTGTAGTGAATCACACCCGCGCTAGACCACCAAACAGTGACCATCACCTTTTTAGGTGTCATTTTTGGTTTAGGGCATTGCTTTGGTGCTGAACCAGGGTCTAACCAACTTGCTGAGCGCTTTCGATTGTCGAACAGAATCCATTTTTCGTCGCACGTAACAATTCGTTTCAAAGTTCCTTCATTTCTTTACCTGTTGAGCAGCGCAAGGCAGCTCTCGACGCGTACGTTGCGCTGTCGATCGTTAAGGTCGTGGGGCACCCATCTATCAAGCTTTTTTACCTTGCCAATTTGTCGGAAATGGATCAATATTGTTTTGATGCTTACATTAAAAGCTGCTGCTAGCTCAGCTGTAGATTGAGTTTCGTCAGCTTCTACAATCGCCTTTAATTCATTAGTGTTAACCAAAGTCTCCGGACGACCACGAGTTTCATTTTTCAAGTCAACATTTCCAGAACGGAACCGGGAAAACCAATAACGGGTTGTGCGTTCGTTTGTACAGTTCTCTCTGTAAACGTTTTTGATGTTACGTGCCGTTTGTGTCGCGTTGGTGCCACGACGGAACTCATATTCCATAATTACACGAAAAGTATCCATTATGACGAAAAATGTTCAAATGTAATGAAAATGCAACGCTAATAAAAAACAAAAGGCTGAGTTTGTAAATAGAATGTCATGGTTTTAAAACAAAATTAATTTGAATTTAGAATACAGAGCCATTACAAACTTCTTTTTTAATTGAAATGACCAGTACTGAAGAAAGGCAATTTCATAGGTAAAGACCTAATATATCTTAAAAATACCCACAAAAAAGTCCTCGATGGTGTATGTCTACCTCCTAAGGATAAGCCACAGTAACCTACGTAATTTACGAAGCTGAACAAAACAGTACTTTTCCTTATCTTAATTAACAGTTAGGTAAGTTGTGTAATGTACATCAAAATTGCCTTTCACAGCATAACATTAAAATGAATGCATAACATTATAACATTAAAATGAAATTTAAAGGTAGCAGCGGCCGGCAGGATCGGAACGGGCGTATAAATCTTGCGTATAACACTAGACTCTAATTTGCATTGCAGTGGGCCCACACATTGACGGATTGTCGAATAGACTCAGCTCTGCAGCCGACGCGGTTTATAAAATTCGTCAATTAACCGATGTAGAAACAGCCAGACTGGTGTATTTTAGCTATTTTCTTAGTGTAATTTCATACGGTATTTTGTAGTGGGGAAATGCTGCTGACATTCAAAGTATTTTGTGTTGCAAAAGAGAGCTATTCGTGCAATTTATAATCTCAGTTTTAGGCAGTCACTGAGGGATAAGTTTAAAGAAATTGGTATCATGACAGTCGCATCTCAATACATATTCAATTTAGTGTATGTAAAGAAAAATCATAATAATGCATAATAATCATTTATTCACAAAATTTAGCGATATTCGTAAAATAAACACTAGAAATAAAAGATAAACTCGTGTTACCAACCACTAGACTACAAAAAGTAAGCAAGTCTTTTCGTTGTCAGGGTGTGCGATTTTACAATTAATTGCCAAGCAAATTCCATGAATTAAGTATTAATAAATTTAAGTCTTTCTTAAAGCTAAAACTGTGTGAAAAGGCTTACTACACCATTACAAATTATTTAGATGACAAATTTGCTTGGGATTAATGCTGCTCACTACCACATTTACGTTCCCATCTTTGTTGTTAAGTTTGAAAGTGATGGATATTCAATTATTATTAGTTTGGTGTATTTCGTATTTTGTTTGATTTAATTTGTTTATTTTTCTTTGAATTTGTATTGCATAGTTTTTTTTTTGTGTAAGTCTGTAAATGTGAGTGTAGTGTAATGTTAATTCATATTTTAGTAACTTTCTGGTAGTTTTGAGTGTTACCACGGCCTACCCAAATGTCCTGCTGGCGGTAGTGTCATGCTTCGGGTCGTTGATCTTTACCAATATCGGTTAGGCTACACGATGGCTGGAACCTGTATGCCATCTGTATGGACAGGCCGACTCAAAACTATGGTCCTTTTTTCAATAGGCCTACCTAGACCCTATACTGTACTCGCACAGTTTTATTTACTCGCACGGTTTATTTCGGCGTTTCTTCTCAGAGTGAGTCTTAGGAAATGCCGACTCCATCTAGCTGTAAAGTCCGACTTGTAAAAATAAAATAAATATCATTTATCATTTAATGATATATTTTATTGCTCCATAGTGACACTACATTAGTAGTATTGTATCTACATCACCAGTGTCTACATTGGTTTTGAATAAAATATATTTATTGTATGCCAAAACCCAAAAAATTTATAAAGTACAAATTTCGAACTTCAGTGTAAGCAGCGGCTTACACTAAAGTTCGAAATTTGGACTTTATAAATTTTTATTTTAATCTAATATCTAATAAATCTCTTTCCGTTTTTCAGGACAACCAGGACAGCCTGGACAACCTGGAAAACCAGGACAACAAGGACAGCCAGGAGCACCAAGTCAACCTGGACAACCGGGATATCCAGGTCAGCCAGGACAACCTGGAACATCAGGTCAGCCAGGATACCCAGGACAACCAGGCCAGCCAGGACAACCTGGAACACCAGGACAGCCAGGATACCCAGGACAACCAGGACAACCGGGACAGCCGGGATATCCAGGACAACCAGGTCAACCCGGAACACCAGGACAGCCAGGATACCCAGGGCAACCAGGACAACCCGGTCAGCCTGGAGCACCAAGTCAACCAGGATACCCAGGTCAGCCAGGCCAACCAGGAAAACCGGGACAACCGGGATATCCAGGAAAACCAGGTCAACCCGGAACACCAGGACAGCCAGGACAACCTGGAACACCAGGAAAGCCAGGATACCCAGGGCAACCAGGACAACCCGGTCAGCCTGGAGGACCAAGTCAAACAGGACAACCAGGTTACCCAGGTCAGCCAGGTCAGCCAGGACAACCAGGACAGCCGGGATACCCAGGACAACCAGGACAGCCTGGGCAACCTGGAACACCAGGACAGCCAGGATACCCAGGGCAACCCGGACATCCCGGACAGCCTGGAGGACCAAGTCAACCAGGACAACCAGGATACCCAGATCAGCCAGGCCAACCAGGACAACCGGGACAGCCGGGATATCCAGGACAACCAGGTCAACCCGGAACACCAGGACAGCCAGGACAACCAGGAACACCAGGACAGCCAGGATACCCAGGGCAACCAGGACAACCCGGTCAGCCTGGAGCACCAAGTCAACCAGGATACCCAGGGCAACCAGGACATCCCGGACAACCGGGACAGCCGGGATATCCAGGAAAACCAGGTCAACCCGGAACACCAGGACAGCCAGGATACCCAGGGCAACCAGGACAACCCGGTCAGCCTGGAGCACCAAGTGAACCAGGATACCCAGGTCAGCCAGGGTACCCAAGTCAGCCGGGACAACCAGGCCAGTCAGGATACCCAGGAACACCAGGTCAACCCGGAACACCAGGACAGCCAGGACAACCTGGAACACCAGGAAAGCCAGGATACCCAGGGCAACCAGGACAACCCGGTAAGCCTGGAGGACCAAGTCAAACAGGACAACCAGGATACCCAGGTCAGCCAGGCCAGCCAGGACAACCAGGACAGCCGGGATACCCAGGACAACCAGGACAGCCAGGGCAACCTGGAACACCAGGACAGCCAGGATACCCAGGGCAACCAGGGCAACCCGGTCAGCCTGGAGCACCAAGTCAACCAGGATACCCAGGTCAGCCAGGCCAACCAGGACAACCGGGACAGCCGGGATATCCAGGAACACCAGGACAGCCAGGATACCCAGGGCAACCAGGACAACCCGGTCAGCCTGGAGCACCAAGTCAACCAGGATACCCAGGTCAGCCAGGCCAACCAGGACAACCGGGACAGCCGGGATATCCAGGAAAACCAGGTCAACCCGGAGCACCAGGACAGCCAGGTCAACCCGGAACACCAGGACAGCCAGGATACCCAGGGCAACCAGGACAACCCGGTCAGCCTGGAGCACCAAGTCAACCAGGATACCCAGGTCAGCCAGGCCAACCAGGACAACCGGGACAGCCGGGATATCCAGGAACACCAGGACAGCCAGGATACCCAGGGCAACCAGGACAACCCGGTCAGCCTGGAGGACCAAGTCAACCAGGACAACCAGGATACCCAGGTCAGCCAGGCCAACCAGGACAACCGGGACAGCCGGGATATCCAGGACAACCAGGTCAACCCGGAACACCAGGACAGCCAGGACACCCTGGAACACCAGGACAGCCAGGATACCCAGGGCAACCAGGACAACCCGGTCAGCCTGGAGGACCAAGTCAACCAGGATACCCAGGTCAGCCAGGACAACCAGGACATCCGGGACAGCCGGGATATCCAGGACAACCAGGACAGCCAGGACAGCCAGGAAAACCTGGAACACCAGGTCAGCCAGGACAACCTGGAATACCAGGACTACCAGGACAACCGGGTCAACCTGGTAAGCCAGGACAGCCTGGTACACCAGGACAACCCGGTGTTCCTGGCCAACCCGGACAACCAGGACACCCCGGATATCCCGGACAACCAGGACAACCTGGCTACCCAGGACAACCAGGTAAACTTATTTTTCTCTATAATGAACCTTTAAACAAATAGTCTGTCTTAAAAAATAGTAAAATGTTAGAAAATTAATCTCTTATTTATTACAAAATTACAATGTGCACAAGAATATGCAAATAATAGCACGGGAGATGCCCTGTACACCGGCCGCCACAATATTTCTCGGAAAAACGTCATCGAGAGTCGAAGCAAACTTGTGTCTGAAATTGAAACTTCCTTAGCGGTTTCAGATTAAGGCCGACTAAATCTAGTCCAGTTTAACCCAAAAAAGACACAGGTCTGTGCGTTCACCGCAAAGAAGATACCATTTGTCGTATCACCTCGGTTTGAGAGCACATCTCTAACTGCCTCAGCCAGCATCGGAATCCTAGGCATCGACATATCGAGCGAAGTCCAGTTTCGGGGTCACTTAGAGGGTAAGGTCAAATTGGGCTCGCTAAGCTCGGTGTGCTGAACAGAATCCAGGCAGTATTTCACTCCGGCCCACCGCCTTCAGCTCTATAAGGCGCAAGTCCGGTGGCATATGGAATACTGTTCTCATCTCTATGCAGGTTCACCACAGTACCAGCTTCTCCCTCTGGATCGCATCCAACGAAGAGCGACTCGAATCGTCCATAGCCCAAACATCTCCGATCGGCTCGATCCCTTAGCGTTACGTAGAGATGTGGCTTCACTCGGCATTCTCTATCGCATATATCATGGAGAGTGCTCCGACCTTCAAACCTTCAAGAAAAGAGCGTACTCCTTCCTAAAAGGCCGGCAACACGTTTGTGACTCCTGAGTTGCAGATGTTCATGGGCGGCGATGGTCACTTTCCGCCAGGTGACACGTCTGCTCGTCTGCCCCCTGTAACATAATAAAAAAAAAGTGTAATCACTAAAGTACTAATAAAATGTAATGTACATGTCCACAAAAATGTGCTCTACTAACTAGATGATAGATTGTAGATTGCAATGACATCCATTGTACTATTCAGTATTTGATGTACAACATCTAATGCATAGGGTCAGGCCAAGTGTTGGTCTGGTAACGCATCGCATCGCTATATGATAGTTGATAGCATATTAAGGCCCCAGTTCGCAATACCCAGTAAAAAGTCATACTCCGCAATGTGCAATTGTAGAAAATTTTAATGCAGAGGTGTTGGTTGATTCAAATTCGCCAAATTTTGCGTTTGATGGCGAAAAAAAAACAACGCAACACCATAAACAATGCATTCTATTTAAATGTTCACAGTGCAGTATCACTTAGTTATTATTATTCGACTTACTGATTGACCGATTCTTATGATTTATATTACTATAAAAATAACAACAGCAACATTTAATTCGTAGTTTCTAAACATCATTCAATGTAGAACGTTGCTGAATTAACAATATACAACTAATATAATAGTAACTAGCTGAAGCAGAGGACATGTTTAAATAAGTCTCTCTTTCGGTCACCCAGGGCAACCAGGCAATCCAGGACAATCAGAACAGCCAGGATACCCAGGTCAACCAGGACAACAAGGTCAGCCAGGACAACCAGGACAGCCAGGATACCCAGGTCAGCCAGGACAACCAGGACAGCCAGGATACCCAGGTCAGCCAGGACAGCCAGGTTATCCAGGACAACCTGGACAATCAGGTCAGCCAGGACAGCCTGGAAAACCAGGACAGCCAGGTCAACCAGGACAACAAGGTCAGCCAGGACAACCAGGACAGCCAGGATACCCAGGTCAGCCAGGACAACCAGGACAGCCAGGATACCCAGGTCAGCCAGGACAGCCAGGTTTTCCAGGACAACCAGGACAATCAGGTCAGCCAGGACAGCCTGGAAAACCAGGACAGCCAGGTCAACCAGGACAACAAGGTCAGCCTGGAGGACCAAGTCAGCCAGGACAACCAGGATACCCAGGTCAGCCAGGCCAACCAGGACAACCAGGACATCCGGGATATCCAGGACAACCAGGACAGCCAGGACAACCCGGAACACCAGGTCAGCCAGGACAACCTGGAAAACCGGGACAGCCAGGTTACCCGGGACAACCAGGGCAGCACGGTCAGTCTGGAGGACCAAGTCAACCAGGATACCCAGGTCAACCAGGTCAACCAGGACAGCCAGGACAACCCGGAACACCAGGTCTGCCAGGACAACCCGGAACACCGGGTCAGCCAGGACAACAAGGTCAGCCAGGACAACCAGGACAGCCAGGACAGCCAGGATACCCAGGTCAGCCAGGACAGCCAGGTTATCCAGGAGCACCAGGACAATCAGGTCAGCCAGAACAGCCTGGAAAACCAGGACAACAGGGCCAGCCTGGAGGACCAAGTCAACCTGGGCAGCCCGGACAACCGGGATACCCAGGACAACCAGGTAAAGTTATTTTTCGCTTTGGTTAACCTTTATTCTTTTCTGTCATAAAAAATACTAATACCTGAAAAGGTATCTCCTCTAACTATTGCTCAGCATTACTAATCATCTCAACCAATATCGTCCACACGATCCATCGTCAAGTACTAATAACATGTAGTATATAGTACTCGTATGTATAAGTTTATAAAACATGCAGGACAAAGTAGGTAGTTATTACTACACAAGCAAAAGATTGCAGATTGTGATTATATCTATAAACTTTTTTTGTTCCATGAGGCATACAATCAATAAGATACTATGAATCCAATCAATAAGATAATACACACAACACAACAAAACATAATCTGTACACAACTATGCTATTCTTATTGATGTAAAACCACATGTCCCTACTGTCACTTACAGATAAAACAAATACTTAACTGTCTTAAAAAAAATTGTTTGACTTACTACTTGACCCATTCTTATTATTTACATTATTGGTAACTGGTAACTAGCTGAAGTACAGAAACAACTTAAAGAAACGTGCTTTTTTAAATGAGTTCCTCTCTTTCGGTTACCCAGGGCAACCAGGCTCTTCAGGACAGCCTGGGGCACCAAATCAACCAGGACAACCAGGTCAGCCAGGGTACCCAAGTCAGCCGGGACAACCAGGTCAGCCAGGATACCCAGGACAACCAGGTCAGCCAGGAAACCCAGGACAACCAGGTCAGCCAGGATACCCAAGTCAGCCGGGACAACCAGGTCAGCCAGGACAGCCTGGAAAACCAGGACAGCCAGGATACCCAGGACAACCAGGTCAGCCAGACCAGCCTGGAAAGCCTGGACAGTCAGGATATCCAGGACAGTCGGGACAACCAGGCCAGCCAGGATACCCAAGTCAGCCGGGACAACCCGGCTATCCAGGACAACCAGGTCAGCCAGGTCAGCCAGGACAACCAGGACAGCCAGGATACCCAAGTCAGCCGGGACAACCAGGCTATCCAGGACAACCAGGTCAACCAGGACAGCCAGGATACCCAAGTCAGCCGGGACAACCAGGCTATCCAGGACAACCAGGTCAACCAGGACAGCCAGGATACCCAGGACAACCAGGTCAGCCAGGACAGCCTGGAAAGCCTGGACAGTCAGGATATCCAGGACAGTCGGGGCAACCAGGCCAGCCAGGATACCCAAGTCAGCCGGGACAACCCGGCTATCCAGGACAACCAGGTCAGCCAGGACAACCAGGACAGCCAGGATACCCAAGTCAGCCGGGACAACCAGGCTATCCAGGACAACCAGGTCAACCAGGACAGCCTGGAAAACCAGGACAGCCAGGACAACCAGGACAACCAGGTTATCCTGGACAACCAGGACAGCCTGGATACCCAGGACAACCAGGTCAGCCTGGAGGACCAAGTCAACCAGGACAACCAGGATACCCAGGTCAACCGGGACAACCAGGTCAACCAGGATACCCAGGTCAAACGGGACAACCAGGTCAACCCGGTCGGCCAGGTCAGCCAGGACAACCAGGATACCCAAGTCAGCCGGGACAACCAGGCTATCCAGGACAACCAGGTCAGCCGGGAAATCCTGGACAGCCTGGATACCCAGGGCAACCGGGTCAACCAGGACAACCAGGTCAGCCTGGATACCCAGGACAACCGGGTCAACCTGGACAGACTGGATACCCAGAACAACCAGGACAATACCCAGGTAAGAAATTACATTTTAACTTTTCAAAGCCTTAAATACAAACAACCAAAAATACAAAATGATTTCCCATTGCGCTGAAACCAACTGGAAAATTCACAATATTTTATAATTTATTTTCCAGATTCTGAAGGTTCACCAACTGGTACTGGAGTTCAACCACCTACTACTTATCCATCAGGTCAGATGCCACCTTTCCCAATATATGTTATACCGTACCCCCTGCCAATCGTACCAAGCCCGGCATCATGCCCATGCTATTTACTAAATCCAGGCCAGAACAACACTACAAGTAACGGCCAACCAACTCAGGCTCCGCAAAGACCACCTAACAATCAAAACCAGGTATATGCACCATATGGTATTATAGGATATATCCCTGTGGTGTTTGTACCATATTGTCCGGGACAAACCTCAAATATGGACAGCGCTCAACAAAACTTCCCTGACGCAGTTCCTGTAGAATATAATTGTCCGCAATGCCAAGCCAACAGAAATATTTACCGCTATTTTGGCAGATTAAATGGAGGACGTAGTACTGGCTTCAAGGATCTCAAAGAGTTAAAATCTCTTGCGGAACTGGATGACCTTCTGAAAAATAAAATCAAACCTATGAAAACAAGTATTCGTAATATCGCAGCACATCCACGAATTCTCGAAGATACAAACGAAAAAAGTGTTAAGAAAATTAATGAAAAACTTAAAATTGAGACAAAAAATGTTGAAAAGAAAAATGACGAGAACATTAAATTAAATTAGTAGTAATTAGTAGATGCCAGGATTGGCGTGGTTACTTTAGCCTCCTTTGGTGCAAATAATTTTGAGACTGTCCGATTACATAACTTCTTGGACGATCTCATAATTATAAAATGACGTAAACATAATATTTATTATCGGCAAAACAAATACGTCATAGGATATAGGATATTGTAAAAAAAATATTTAATTAAAGTCATAAGTACGTATTTTTCCTATTTACGAAATACTTTTCTGTATGTAATATTTACAATAAATTTTGTAATTTACAATTAAAATTGAGTATATTTATTTTGCTGTTAGAATCAACAAACTGCTTCCATTCTTAATAAAAGTTGTAACGAAATAATAAAATGTATTTTAATAAACCTTTGGTTTTAATGATTCACTAAGATTATCACCTCCAGCATATGAATGCATTACTTCGAATCACCAATGAACATTAAATTGAAATAATATTAACATTTCAAACTCATTATACTTAAAAAGTCCACATTTCAAAGGTTAGCTCTAATATATAATGTAGCTATAAAATGGTTACCGCATAAAGGTGCACAATAACAAAAAAGATAAACAATGTTTCAAAAAATTTACAATATAATTGAATCATAAAATAATGTAATAAAGTAAATTCGAGAACAGAGGATAAAACAGGAGTTAAAACTCTTAAGCAGTGCTCTAGCACCATAGGAAAAAGCAAAACACTGTCATTTTTATGGATATGAATATATGTATGTACATGTTAGTGCTATACCAATCAAATTTATATTTTGTTTTGACAAATACATCTATTTATTTTTAATTTCATCGAGCCCATGTACATTAGAAAATTTTACAAAATAACCGTATAAATAACAGTTATTTTGTAAAATTTTTTTTTTTAAAGGAAATAGTTGCAACTGATAATCATAATCACTATCAGTGAGTTTGCTGGTTTTTTGTTACATTATCACGTATTATCTCTTAAATCGATCACCATGAAATTTATACACACAGGCATGCCAGGCTATAGAAAAAAATCCTGAAAGAATACTGACCCCAAGCGGTAGATAGATTGAAAAAGCCTACATTCCCTACAGTGGACCGTGGACAATGGCTCTTTAAGTTACATTGTATTATTTAAATGTGAAAATATTCGTTCAAGACATACTACATACATACATACATACATTACAATATTATTATGAGCCTCTTGCTCGTTGGCAAGCGATAGATCTTAGTTAGTCAAAAGTAGTCAGTCAAAGCTATCGAAATATTTACAACATCTTACAAAGTAATAAGATACTTTAGAATTAATCACAAATGACTACTTAAAAGCTTGGTGTATTTTTTGAGTACAAATTAAGGGCTGAAAAAATAAAGTATCATCTATCGTAACAAATGACTCTTCTAAACAAAATTCAAATCACACCGTATATAAATGAAAACGATGACAGTGGTGACATAACTACATTTAGCCACACAAACACATTTTCTTTATCTCGAGTTTCGTAAACACATATATGTACATTTGTGTCGATGTTAAGTTACGTATCATGTATTGTGAACCACCGCGGCCTTGACGCAAATGCGTCGTCACGGGTCACTGCGAGGCTCTAAACATTATCCTACTGCTCGTAAGGCTTTCATACAAATGTAAACATGGGAAAACCAACGATATGAAACAATGACAGTATTTTTTATACAAATCAGTGTTCCGTTCTTAATTTAATGCTCTTAGTTAACAACAGCTAAACATCCTGTTTGACCTGTAGATTTATGTAAAAAAATAAAGTATTAATTCTTATGATTAGACACGACAGACACGCTGTAAAGGTGAGATAAAAAGAGCGAAATGGAAGCCTTGGCAAGACGACGGTTTTGGCACGGTACAATTATAATACAGTAGTGTAACTCGGCCGCATGATAGAAATAAATGCCTACAGCCGCGCGGTACGTAAACATGCGTTAGGGCTGCCCGTCTCCAGCATTTTTGCCTACTTTCTGTTTCTATTTAGATTTGTGATTGTAAATATCCTTTTTATATAAATAAATGAAATACTTTGTATATTGAATAGGAAGTGTTCAATAAAAATGCGTGTTGTTTTTTGATTGGTAGATTTAATTATTTTATTTTCTTTCTGCATTGGAGGAGTTCAAGTTTCAATTTTATTTTTCTTGGAGTGTTGCTAGAGAGATTCGTTGAGATTTGAGCAAAGATTTCATTTGTTGCATTTTCAGTCTGTGTACTATTTTCATTTCCTACCAACGGAGCAGTTTGGGTTTGTTTATCTTCTTTTAGAGAGACTCCTGGATCAGTACTAGCTAAGCTTGGCAGCATCAACAATGGTAGGGCATTCTTTTTTAAAAGTTTTCTATTTGATGAATGTAATACATCCTCCAAATTAAAATGTTTTTCACAAACTTGGTAGGAACTAAAGTTAGGTTTGTTTTCCAAATCATCTCGCCGGATCAGTTGCAACCATTGAAGACGTCTGAAAAAAAAATACATGTGGCACTCTCGGAGACTGCCGCGGTAAAGCTGTTGCATAAATTTTTTTTTTTTAAAGAAAAATATCTGCGTGGGGTCAGGTATTTTTCGTTAGGTTTTGAGAATTTCTTGATTCGGTCACCGCGCCGCGCCGCGCTCAGAGCCCGCGATAAAAGCTATGCAATAGCTTAAAAATCCTTCTATAAAATAAAAAATGTGCTTTCTCCATACGCGTTACAAAACTCCAATCCTTAGAAACTCCAACACCTGCCTACTCAACTAGGATGCAGAAACAGCTGACGAGTAAGTAACTTTTTATCTCAGCTTATTAACGTCTCTATAAATTAGGTACCTACCTACAACTCGCAACAACTCAAAACAAAAATTCTTTGGTCACCAATTAATTAATTATTAAAAAGCTGAACAGCTGACTACAAATGTTTTAAAATCACAACCCTCAAACATCTAAATATTATATATGAGTCTAGCTGTTGTTGTTAATACCGAGAAAATAAAACCAGTTTTTAGTGGTATATGTTGTTATAGTAGCAGCAGAAACACTTTGTGAAAATTTCGAAAACTAGGTATCTAATGACACACAGACGGTAAAAAAAAAAATCTAGTATTATTCATACACACAGATAATAAACAAATATTATTAATAATAAAATACCACGTCTTTACTTTGAATTATGCAAAGTAACAAAACACACATGCATCGAAGTTTTAACACAAGCGTAAGTAGTTACCTACCGTATCATGATTCATTCAGAACCGCATATAACTACCTATTTCACTCGTCTCAATAAGTTTCCGTTACTCTATTCGCTTTATTTATTAATCCTAACACCTTTTTTTTGTGAGATAAAAGGAAATACTTATCCATTAAAAAGACACATATTATGTGCCTACTTACTAGTAAGTAAAATTATTATTTTATTAATTATTATTAAGTAAAGTAAAATTATTATAGTGTTACCTTTCAGAGTTTCAAGGTAATTTAAAAAAACTTATGTCTGGATGCGTTACTGACGAATTCATACAACCAAAAACAGCACAATATTTCCTACTCGTCATATTGGTTATTGTTAAAAAAACAACACACCGTCCGTTCGACACTGCGGTACAGCCATGACTGTCTGCGCCCCGAGCGCACCCCGAGATCGAGGCGCGTAGGTATAGCTCGCGTTTCGTCCGTTTGTATGAAGTTGGAGTACTGTAATATAATAGTACCGTGGTTTTGGGATGTTGATCAATGCAATCAGTTCGATCTACGATAGTTTAAAGTTTTAATAATAAGAATCTACTGTTTGAGAATTTGAGCTATGTGGGGAACTACTATTTAAATTAACGTCTTTTCAATTTTATTTTATAAAATAATATGTCAGAAAAAAATTGTATCTATACACAAAGATGTGTGAAAGACATTACTACACTACATTATTATGTGGTATAGTGTTCACTAATTTGTTTTTGAGTGTATTGTATATTTCTCTCCTTGCCGATTTCGACTACGGTAACTGCTGTTTGTTTACAGGTGACATTTTTTTTAACCTATGAAGACCCCCTCAGACCTTCCCCCAACCGGGGATTGCGTCGGGGCTGTGTGTGGGAATCAAACCAAATAAATCTACACGGTGTGCCACTCTGCGCCTGTAATAGGAGAGATCCGGGAACTGCTATTATTAAGACATCCGGACCCCTCCTTGCGCCTTCCCGCAATGTCCGGGACGTCCGGCAAACGCGGCTGGCGGTTATGGCGGGTGTAGGGGAAAACCCGTCCCATCCACCCGCGGCCACACTCGGGCCCGGTTTCCACCAAAGCAGAGAGGAGACGAGACGAGAGGAGATGCGAAGCTGGCAGGTTACTTCCACCAAAGCGGAGAGGAAAAGTGAGCAGTGTGTAGCAGAGAACTACTGTACTGTCAAGTCCAGTCAGTCAAGTCACTGTAGCTTCGAAAGGACAACGCCATGTCGTTACAATAGTTTTATCTTAATTTGCTTGAGGAAGAGTAATTAGAGGTTGAAGGTATACGATTAATTTTTCTTATGTTCTTCTTCTTATATTTAAATGTAACATATACGACATGTTAGGACACCATTGATATAATTATAGAATATTATGGCAGTTGGTGGTCTAGTCCTTAGGCCATCGCGCTTCCGATCTAGCTCTGTTTTGCACTGCTCGTCTAATTTTTGCTGTACCAAGCGCCTTTATTCAGGTCGACAGTTTGCTTGGTTCTCCTATGTTGTGGGCATCTCGCATTGCTTTACCTATATGTATTTCTGGGCATTCTTATAACGTAGGACTTGATCGTTAAAATACAAATTTTATAGTACAGAGCCTGTATTATAACGAAAAAAACATTTTATCGTAAAAAAGCGTAGGGTGCAAGATGTCAATTGTTGTAAATATGTTTTGACGGATATTGTTAAAAGTAAAGTTTTCACGCTTTTTTACTATAAAATGATTTTTTTCTCAATCACTATTTTTCTTTTTCAACTGATTGAAAATTATTTTCTACTTTATAGTTAGGACTGTATAGTTATAAAAGCCTGTCTCTTGTATTATTATTTTTTGTTAAACTATTAATTACCCTTAGTATAGTAGACCAAAACCTCCTTTCTAAGGAGAGGCCTATGTCCAGCAGTGGACTGGCTATCAACATCTGTTCATGATTGATGTTTTCTTTTTTTTTAAGTCTTTAACGTTAATTATTTTCTCATTAAAGACTAATAAGTAACAAGTAAGGAAGTCACATATGCTTCAGTATACCCGTTACTACGCGGCACAAAATACTACCGTATTTTAGATATGGAGAAAGTCGTCAATCCTGAAGATGCTGATCATGATAATCGGAACAACTTATTAAATTATTATATTGTCATCGGTCCTTGATAAGTATTCGAAGTTTTATTACAATCTGACTTTTTAGATTCGTTACATAGATAAATAGATACATGCATACCGAATTAATTCAAGCGTGGTAATAAGTAAAACTAAATTTTTTTTTAATAAAGACCCTCCTACATTTGTAAAGTTCAGTCATATTTTATTTAACAATGAGCAAATGAGAAAATAAACATATTACTAATTTAAACTTTTTTTTATGGAACAGGGGGCAGACGAGCAGACGGGTTAACAGATGAAAAGTAACCACAGCCGCCGCCACCCATAATCGCCTGCAACTCAGGAGTCACATTTCGTCATAGTCGAAGTTATTTGTCAGAAGGTCGCCCTGAGGTGACCTTCTGACAAATAACTTCGACTGGATACTCGAATAGCCACTAGTTTAGGCGGTCGCCACGCCGCTTCCTACTACGCTGAGTGTTGAGGGTTCGATCCCCACATGGGACGACACTGTGTGATCCACGGATTGTTGTTCTGAGTCTGATTGTTCTTTGCGTCCGTTTCATGTAGGTATGTATGTTTGTAAAGTCCCCCGCGACACAGGATATGTTCCTAGTGCGGGAGTTGTCTTTTAAAAAAACTTATGTACAACACAACATCTCTCTTTCTGTATATTTACATGATAGTAATATGCGTATTCGTTCCAAATAGCAGTCATTAATTATTCCGTTTGCTTTGATTTAGCTTCCTCTATATCTCTTTGTTTTGCACTGACCGTTGTCTTTTTAATACCCGTGACAAGATGTATCCAAGTCCTTCTTAACAAAAAAAATAAAATAAAAAATAAATGTTTATAGACATTATTGGTAGCATTATCTAGATTTATAGTAAACCCTTTTTTGAAGATTTATCATTAATTAACGGTTTGAGGGTATTTACCCCATGATCAACTAGGTAATATATCTGATAAATATGCAATCATTTACTGCCATAAATACAAATCTTATTCTTTCTCATGGCATTGCTAGTGGAATATTGTATGAGTCACATTGTGACCTTGTCTCCGACCACCATACTAGATGTCAGTCACACACTTTTGAAGTTTATACATTATTGCTTCCATAATTGTCATACAAATTGGACAAAAACAACAATTTTAGGGAATTTACAGCAATATAATAGCTGTGTAGTTGAATATTTACCTCAAAATACATAAGTAATACAGAGAAAAAACGTCGACAAAAACTAAGAATCTTTGCGTTTAGTAAGTAGGCTTAACTTGAATCTTTAACATTGTGCAGCCAGTAACATCATAGGTACTACTGATTTAGATAAAAAACTATTATATATGTACAATTCTTTTATTCCATTGCCACCAAATATAAACAAGACTTATAAATGGTCAACTATTCTAAAATAAAAATCACATCACATCAACAGCCTTTAATAGTCCACTGCTGGACATAAAATAAAAATATTTATTACATATACTAAACGTCATAATATATAATTATCACTTATGAAAGCGTATTATTTGTTTTATATTTTTTACATTGACATTCGAAAGTTAAATTCTAAAGCTAAATACTTTTTGGTACAGTCAACACAATACAATCACTCGCTGGCTATATGATAAGTTTTTATCGATTAATAGCTATTGAAAAGTCTATGATTACTATAATATAAGACTGTACAATCGTGCCCAAAACATAAATCAAAGATTTGTTAAGGTTTCTCTTCAAAGACATAATTACTATTCGTTCTTTAGACATTGGTTGTATATTAATCATCAATGCTAGTTTACTTGAATGTTTGAAGTCATCATCATCATCATCAACAGCCTTTACTAGTCCACTGCTGGACATAGGCCTCTCCTTAGGAAGGAGGTTTTGGCCTACTACACCACGCTGGCCAGACGGGTTGGTATAGGGTTTGTGTCAATTGCGCCTGAGGGCCGTGACCGAAGAGGCCGTGAGCTGTGGCGGCGTGCTGTTGGCGGTGTCATTAGACATCGCCAACGCATTCAATAGTCTGCCATTCAGCTGCATCAGGGAAGCACTCTACTATCATGGGGTGCCAAAGTACCTGAGGCGCCTAGTGGCAGACTATTTAGAGGAGCGTACCGTCGTGTACGAGGACCGAGAGGGTAATTTGAGGTGTCGGCCCATGTCGTGCGGTGTTCCACAGGGGTCTGTTCTTGGACCCCTCTTGTGGAACATAGGGTACGACTGGGCCCTTCGCGCCGATTTCCCCCCCGGGCTGGGTGTAATCTGTTACGCAGACGCTACCCTGGTGACAGCCCGGGGGGCAAACTTCCAAGAGGCGGCGCGCCTGGCCACAGGGGGAGTCTCCCTGGTGGTCGGGCGCATTGAGGCGCTGGGCTTACGGGTGGCCCTAGATAAGACGGAGGCCCTGTTATTTCATGGGCTCCGTCGTGGTCCACCCCCTGGCGCCTCAATCGCGGTCAACTCGGTCCTCGTACCGGTACGGGCCCAGATGAAATATCTGGGCCTGATCCTCGACGGGAGGTGGCTCTTCGACGAGCACTTCCGACAGCTTGCTCCAAAGCTGGTCGGCGCTGCGTCTGCCCTAGGGCGACTTTTGCCCAATTTGGGTGGACCCAGCGTCGCGACAAGACGGCTGTACACGGGGGTTGTCCGGTCAATGGCACTGTACGGTGCACCGGTGTGGGCGGCGGCTCTGACCGCCCAGAATAGGGCACGCCTCTGGCGCCCTCAGAGGGTAATGGCGGTCAGAGCCATACGCGGTTACCGCACCGTTTCGACGGAGGTGGCATGCGCGTTGGCCGGAACTCCCCCGTGGGATTTGGAGGCGGAAGTGCTCGCCGAAGTTTATCGGCGAGTGGCTGACTCCCGGGCGGAGAGCGGATTTCGCCCTCCGCCCGAGGATGTGCGCGAGTGGCGCGAAGCCGCTCGCCGAGCCACGATGGCTCGTTGGTCGTTCCGGCTGGAGACTCCACGCGCTGGCTTCGCCGCCGTCGAGGCTCTCCAGCCGGTCATCGCCGAGTGGGCAGGGTGGCAGCACGGGACCCTTTCCTTCCGGCTGACGCAGGTGCTTTCCGGGCACGGTTGCTTCGGAAAGTACCTGCACTCGGTCGCTAGGAGGGAACTGAGTCCCGCCTGCCACCACTGCGACTGCAGTGAGGACTCGGCCCAGCACACGCTGGCGGTCTGCCCCGCATGGGCGACGCAGCGCCGGGTCCTCACTGCAGTCATCGGAGTGGATCTCTCGCTACCGGCCGTAGTACGCTCCATGGCCGGTAGCGACAGTTGTTTTACCGCGGTCGCAACCTTCTGCGAGGAAGTAATTTCGCAGAAGGAGGCGGCGGAGAAGGCCCGGGAGGACGACCTCGTCTCGGACCTGATCCGCCGCCGGCGAACCGGGTGGCGGAGGCGCGCCTATCACCGCCTCATGCCGCCCTGAGTGTGGCCGCGGGTGGACGGGGTGGGTTTCCCCTCCACCTGCATTAGTTTGGCCAGCCGCGAGGGGGCGGCGTCCGCGTGTGCCGGACGTCGCCTAAAGAGAGGAAAATATTGAGACGGAGCCCGCACCAGGAGCGGGCTGGCGCTAGGAGGGGTCCGGATGTCTTAATAACAGCTGTTCCCGGATCCCTCCTCTTACAGGCGCAGAGTGGCACACCGTGTGGTTTTAGTCGGTCCGAGTCCGACACACCACCCCGCCGCAAACCCCGGTGGGGTGACGGTCCGAGGGGATTTCCACACGTTAAAAAAAAAAAAGAAAAGGGTTTGTGTCAAGTTTTCCTTCTCTTTGTTGTGAATGTTTGAAGTATTTAAACTAAATTAGCGAAAAGCTCATAAGTAAATTGTTGGACTCCTTTCAGCCTTGATGCCCAGATATATACTGGATAAGCTATCTTTGTCTAGAATATAGGTAATCAAAATGTACTCTTATGTATGTGTTGACCACCTGGCAAAGCAATACCCTATTGCTAGCAATAGTAATAAAACTAGGAAGAGCCTGTATTATAACACCAAAATTGCTTATTAACAGACTTACGTATTACTGAATTTAGAAAACAAGCTGACCCGCGCCACTTCGTATAAATAAATTTACCTTCATTTCGCAACATTCTTCATTGATACTCGACTCCTATTAGTCTTAGCATGATGTTATATAGCCTATATGCTTCTTCAAAAAAAAGAGTTATCCAAAACTTCAAGTTTTTTTAAATCGAACCAGTAGTTCCTGAGATTACCCTGAACATACTAACTCACAAACCACCATCACTATCTTTTACCTTTGTATCTATATGTGGTACCGTAACCGTATTTAAACCAAAATCGGATAAAACAAGTTTAATGGGGTACGGTTTTCAATGCTTTTACCGAATTTTTCACCGATTAAAAAAAACAAAAACTAAAAATAAAAATATTTATTCAGGTGATGTTACAAAATTAGTTACTAAAGTTTAGTTGAAGTATATCAAAGAATATACATTCGGCAAGGGGTGGATTGCCTCTGACTAAAATATCTATAAATGTAATGAATTATTAAAAAAAAGCTTTTTAACAGTTGCAGTCCGTGCCGGATCAAAGCATGTACTCCAAGCCATGGGGCCAGAGCGGGGCGTGGCGACTACTACAGGTGGTCAGGCCCTAGCGCCTATTGCCAAATAGAAGAAAATAAATAAAGCAGTTAAATATGGCTACAATAAGTTATTATAACCCTCTTAAAATTAGGATTTATTTAAAACTTTGAGAGTTTAGATGTACTACCAAATATCGTTTTATTGATTACCAGCTGACCCGCGTCACTTCGTCTGCATTTTAACTGTTGGTCGTTACATAATGTGAGCCTATATCCTTTCTTCTTCTAAAAGGGCTCTCTAACACTAAAAGAATATTACAATTCGAACCAGTACTTCCTGATATTAAACCCCGAACATAAAAACTCACCAACTTTACTTCATTATAATATTAGTATAGCAGAAGGGGCAAATTGGATTAGTAAATTAGTAAAGCAAATAAAAAATAAAAATTAGCAAAGCAAAAAGTAATTAAAATGTTTTGATTATGTTTTATTACATTTAAGGTTTATAATTTTGGCTTAATTATGATTCCAAACAGTGACTGTTAATGAATTAATTTCTTACATAAGTGTTCATAATTATTATTTTGTATTAACTTCTATTAACTGACCGTGTGGTGACGGATTTAGAATACGGAATGTCATCACCCCTATTCATCCCGTGGGTGTCGTGAGAGCCGACTAAGGGAACAACTGCACAGGGCCTCAATTCTGCTAATTACGCCAAGCCACTGT
This sequence comes from Arctia plantaginis, assembly GCA_902825455.1. Taxonomy (NCBI): domain Eukaryota; kingdom Metazoa; phylum Arthropoda; class Insecta; order Lepidoptera; family Erebidae; genus Arctia; species Arctia plantaginis. Next base: position 10,867,611 of record CADEBD010000314.1, on the reverse strand, counting down.
CATACCACTGACACGCTATTGAGATGCCATCGAGTGGCCATTGGCATCGGTATAAATACGGTAAAAAAGAAATAAATAAATTAAATTAAATTGTTAAAAGTATAAAAAAAAGAAATAAAAAATATTGAAAAAAAAAATTAAATAAACAAATCATTTTCTTATAATTTGAAAATATATTCATTTTAATATTATTTATATTTTTATTTTTTTATGTTGATAATTATTTATTTCTTTTTTTTATAATTTTCACATTTTTATTTTTCATAGTTTATTTTAATTAATTTATTAATTTTAATAATTTATTATAATAAAAATAAATAAATAATTTCCTCAAAAAACGTAATATATTTTTAAATTATAAGGCAGTTATTTATTACTTTTAATATTTTTTTATTTTTTATTTTAATAATTTATTATCATAAAAAAAAATCATATCCTCAAGAAACGTAATATATTTTTAACTACCGATATTTATAGCGATGCCAATAGCCACTCGATGGCATCTCAATAGCGTGTCAGTGGTATGACACTGGCTTGGCGTGAACATAAAATAGCAGAATTGAGGCCCAGGGCAACAGCACTGCAAAGAGAAGGAAAACTTGAAACAAACCCTATACCAACCCGTCTGGCCAGCGTGGTATAGTAGGCCAAACCCTCTTTTCTAATGTCCAGCAGTGAACTGTTATAGGCTGTTGATGATGATGATGATTAACTTAAAGTTTAGAATATCAGGAAAAGTTTTTAGGTTTATTAGAAGTGCTAAGTAGGTTATGGCATTAAGCAATCCTAAAAGGCAAGACGAAAATGTCTTACTCTGACAAGCATGTTACGTTGAGTCATTAAGGAAGGTGGGGCCTAGAGATAGCTAAATCACAATCACATGTGATAAATCACATGTTTAAACTCATATGATTATAAATCATATCCTCACACCTGAATCTAATTTTAAAACCACAGCTACTTAATTATTATTATTACGCTAGCGCAAAAATTGGCAGCAGTTCTAAATCTAAAAAAAAAGAATTTAATTGATTTTATTTGTCTATGACGAAATCGCGTTCACTTGTGAAATCGCTGTGACCAAAACCAATTATTTCATCAAATGAATATGATTTAAAAATAGCAATAACTTCCAAGTCTAGTGGGGCCATAACATATGTGTATTTGTTACATATATGGCCATAGCGTACATTTCTCGCAATTATTTATACAATATTTCTTGCCCCTGTTACAATTCAGAGATGTGAGTGATATATATTGATATTGATAAAATAAAAAATGATAGGAATATTTATATATATAAAATATAATATAAATATAAATATAATAAATATAATGTGAACACGATTAGAAGGGTATTAGCTCAATCATTTTTTGAATCTTAAAGTGGCACTCAAACTGTACTACTCTGTTTCTCTATTTGATTTTCTTTTGTTCTTTCTTTATTTATTTTTTAGCACATCTATGTATCGGCATCTCAGTGTGTTAGTATTTGTATGTGTGTGTATGTATGTGTACACATGGGGGTGTGCGCATGTGTATGTGCTGATACGTGTATATGCATCTATGTGTATATTATTTATGTGTTATGTATATCCCTGCCAAGGCTTACACTTCTCCTCATTTTAAGTCGACAGTTCTCCTTAGAGTACCTATATGCAGAGACTTGTAATTAGCAATAAGATTATTTAATTGTAATTATACAAAATTGTTATATGTCTGTTAGTCTCTCTAAGAATAATTAAATAAATAAATAAATAAATAAATAAATAAATAAATAAATAAATAAATAAATATATATAGATTCTTTAAAGTTATTGTTCTGCTTCTGATTTCACTTGATTTTTTAAAAGGTCTGACCAGCGTAGTATAGTAGGCCAAAGCCTACTTTCTAAGGAGATGCCTATGCCCAGCAGATGACTATTCGAGGGTGTTGATGTGATGATGTGAGAGTTAGAATTCACTTTGATATTAGGGCTATCAAGTCTAAGAAATTAGTTCTATTCTGACAAAAGCTGTACTCTTAGATGATCTAAAGCATATAATAGATAGCAAATACTACTCGTAGGTACAGGCCGGGCGATGCCTATTAAAACGTGCCTGCTAGTATATTAGTAAACTTATATTTCTTAACATTTTTAGAAAAATTCTGCACCGTTTATTAAAATGAATTTAACTCTACTTTATAGACATATCTGTTGAAAACTTAAAAATGATAGGTATCATAGCGCACTTTGCTGCTACCTGTTTACAGCCAGGTATAAGCATGTAATATTTTGTTTTATTTATGACTTCATGACGTATATTCAAAAGTAAAAGGCACAGGCAGTCAGCCAGGAATATCTCGCACTATTTGTTATAATCCTTGCACTTGGCTTTTTAATGAATAGATGAATAAGCAGATGGTAGTATACGGCCTCGTGCACACAACCTTCAAGAAGGCCAGTCAACCATATCATCACTTACCTCACTTAAATTTCACCAACTTATTTGTCTGAGTAATAGTGACTAGTTAAAATTGATTATAGTTTTTTAATTTCATCGTGCTACACGTTAAAAAGTGTTTTTTTTTATTGTTACGTCTATACAGTTTCAGTTTGAAAAAAAAACTGAAAAGTAGATCCCACATACATTTCTACTAAAGTAACTCTCATCGCGAATAATTATATTAAATTTGATGATCGAAGCGATGCTTCCATCGTCAAGAGCTTTGGTTTATTACCATTATATTTGGTTTATTATCTCTGTAACCTCGAATCGCAAAAAATATTCTTATTTTTGTATGACAAAAACCTTTACTAAAAAAATAATGTGTAATTCAATATTCTGACAATTTCCATTAATAGTTAAGTATTTAAACTAATACAAGAAAATGAATTTAAAACGAAAAAAGCGTTTAATTTATTTTTTTGTAAAAAAAAAAGGTTGTAAAAAAATTGCTTAAACATTTTAAATCATACATGTTTTGGAATTTTACAATTATTGAATACATTATTGAGAAAATCAATAAAAACTAACTTAAAAATTATGCAAAGTTTATGAAATTGGTTTTTATGGATTTTTTGGATGGGTGGATTTGCTTTTATGAGAATAATAATAATAATAATAATATTGTACCACATTCACACAACGCCATCTAGTCCCAAACTAAGCAGAGCTTGTACTATGGGTACTAGACAACTGATAAAAATACATATATATATATTTTTTTTTGTAAATACATACTTATTATACATAGAAACACCCAGAACAAATCAAACATTAAATGTTCATGCACACAAATGTTCGACTTGAGCGGGAATCGAACCCGCGACCTTTAGGAATAGCAGGCCGTTACACAAACCACTACCAGAATCAAAGCTGATAGTATCTGAAAATTAAAACGGTAATTACTTTTAAACGAATAGTGATTATTTTATATTTTTTAGTAAGCACATACATGCTTGAGTTATGTCCTTTCAGATATTTTAAAAAGTGTTCCGTTTATTGAACACCCGACATATTTAAAGTGGGCAATGTAAGTTTTTCATCAAGTCCCATTTATGTAGCTATTTTTAAGTTTTAACTTTAAACTAAAACCTCTTCTTATGTTATCCATTGTTATTTTTACCGGAATCGGATAACTTAACACTTTGGGGTTATGAAAATTAATAAGTAAAAAGAGTGCTATTTACCCGTAAGCAAATTGAATAAGTATCAATCGATACAACTTTGTAACATATATCGTCATATATTAGAATAATGCTATAAAAGACCACATATAAAATTAAATGGCAGTGAAAAGGTAGATATATGTTGTTAGGTAATGTAATTGATGACTGAATTAACGAAATAGGAAATAATTTTATACTAAAGTAAAATAGTCATAAAACCCAAACAATGTTTACAAACAGTATAAAAATATGAATATTAATGTCCGTTATTGTCCAATCGAACAAGTGCAAATCACCTGCGTCAGGGTTACTCTCATCGAACTTCCGTATATTGTGGCGTATGCACTTTGGGACTCCAACAAGACTGCTGTAGAACAGAGGTGCTATTATATGTATAGTGATAATCATTGTGTTACGTTTACGTACGTATGCGTCACCGTCTTCTTGTCAGAAGGACGAGTTGCCTACAAACGGACTCATTACCTCCCCAGTGACCATTCTCAATTACAATACAAAAACTCCCACGGTTTATAAAGGTTGGAACGTACGCACGCGTACACAGAGCGCATCTCCACTCATTACGTATCACAAGTGTCGGTGATTGACTAAAACAGTCGTGAAACTTAATATCATCATATTAAGTTTGTTTCCCATTCTCTATCGCCGTAAGTATTGACCCTTTTTTTTTCTTAGCCGAGTACACTAAAAACATAATTCCACTTTTTTAAATATTCTGAAAATTAAGGTGTGCAATATAGATACTTGATGATAACATTTAATTTATATTTAATTTAATAATATCTATTATTCTATTCTTTTCTATTTCTTAATAAACGTAATTGATTAAGTATTCTGCAGACACAAATTAATCCACAATGGCTTTTATTTTATATTAATTCGTAAGGAGCCTAATATTATCTACATGTAGGTCTTCATAAAAAAGTAAAGTAATAAAAAAGACAACTTATTCTTATTAATTTTACGCATTTGTATTTGCTATATTATTCTCATATTAATATTGATTTCTGTTTTACGTTTTTACTTGATAAACGACTTTGCGATGAGACTGAGATGACATACCTATTCGACATAAAATATATATATATTTTTATCACAATGTAAAAATGGATTTTATGATATAGCATTATGCTGAAATAAATAGGAGTAAACTTCAATTATTTTTTAAGACAAATAGTTTCACGTACATGGCATAGTAAAACATTACCTTTTTTAGATAATTTAAAATAACATCCCATTACTCAATTGATTTTGTACAATGTACATACTTAAGGTATTTTTTGTGGCATTCAAAATCTACCCAGATCAAGTTAAAGGCCCTATGTCTGAAAATATTAACGTATTAAGAGATTTAGATTTTACACACTGCACATTTTACTTTTTGTTACTCCATAGGGCCCGAACAAAGACTCACAAAACTCGTTAACTACATACCGTCTTGCACAAACATAAATGCACATGTTAAATGGTATTCGTAATACCCTTAATTCATTCCAAAAGATTAGATGAATTTTCATCAAATATATTTTTATTCCGTCTGGCCAGTAGTGGTACAGTAGGCCAAACCTCCTTTCTAAAGAGAGGAATATGTTCAACAGTTGACAGTTGACTATTAAAGGCTGTTGATGTGTGACGATGATGATACTTTTTATTCATAGCTTTATTTATAGCATATATAGATTTTACAGACAAAATCGCTAGTAGGAGCATAAAAACCTACTAAGAAGTTTCTATAACTCATTGTGATCTACTACAGAGTCTTTTAAGGTTTTATCACCAGGTTATACCCTACCGTTTTTTTTTTTTTATTACTTAATCCACAAAATGTACAATGGCGGACTAAATCATAGGCCCTCTCAACCAGGCTAACCGTGCAAGGTGCTGCACTTTAGTTAGGAATTTTAAATTAAACAAAAAAATAACTAAATATCAGGAAATACCGTCTAGCACAATAGAATATATCGATAGATACACAACAAGAGAACAAACATATAACAGAACACCTACACTAAAATATTAAATTTGTGATGATAGAATGCTATACTTTGCGTGAGAAGAGTTTCTACCTTCGCTTTGAACGAGTGACTATTTTTCATAATAAAATAAAACTACATTTCTCCTCAAGTCTTGCAAGGCCATAAATATCAGTTTATGTAGATAATTACTTTTTCTAATATTGCCATCTGTAATTCTGACTCATACAATAAGAACATAATAATACCTATACAATCAATTCAGTTCGGTTCAGTACTTCATTGCATACAATTAAATTATAATTGAAATATACAAAGATCATTGAAAACCCTGATGGTCACAGCAATAAGGCTATTAGGGCATCGAAACTGTAAACCAAAGGGTTTTAAAAATCATTGTTCTTTTGTACTTTTTACTCGCAAAATTCTGGCAAGTTTCCTAAATTCGAGACGAGACTTTTTTGTTGGAATACGTTAATGTACAGCTTCATTGCGTTTTTAAGACTCAAGATTCGAAATATAAATAATTTATAACATGAGCGATTAGAAAATAGCTATTGTCAGGTTTGTTAAGCTATAAACCTGAGCAAGGAATATAAAACTCATGGCCACTCTCTGGTAGTGTAACCAAAACTAGTGTTTTTAGCATCTAGGTAGGAAATTTAGGTATTTTTTATAAAATCAGGCTGCAACTAATCCTAGAATGATAATATCTTTTATACATCAAGAACAGTAGTAATAAAAAAATCGAAGACAAATGAAACTGTGGCACACCTATAATTAATAGATATCTTACTATCACGCAACTCTACATTATGTACTTAATATCTTTCTTCATTTTTTACGGATAGATATTAGACGCAACTCATTAATTGTCCATACATCTAGAAACGATTTTTTAAATTAAAAATTTAATTTAATCTCAAATTACATATACCTACGCAGGTGTTTTAAACCACCTCCTTTTGCCAACCATAATTCGATCCCATTGACATAATAGGTAGGCAAGACACAGATTGTCACATCAACAGGCTTTAATAGTCAACTGCTGGACATAGGCCTCTCCTTAGAAACTAGGTTTTGGCCTACTATACCACTCTGGCCAGACGGGTTGGTATAGGGATTGTGTCAAGGATGTCCTTCTCTTTGCAGTGCTGTAATTGTCCTGCGTAGTTTGCTCCCTTAGTCGGCTCTTACGACAAGCATGGAATGAATAGGGGTGTTGACACTCCGTATTATTAATTCGACACCACACGTGTTTATTTGAACATACCACCGATTTAAAAAACACAGATAAATATAAATTTTAGAATAAAAAATGGGAATATATTAATATGGTCGAGAACAGTAAGGGCAATAGCAGGATAAGGATAAATTAACAACCATATTTTATAAAACCCCCATTTAATCTCTTATAGGGTTGGTTTTGAAAAGATAAAAAATAGGTGTCTAACTATTATTATTTTTAAAAGAGAATATAATTATACTGAGAGTTTGCATACGATTAGTTAAAAAAAATTGTTACCTGTACAAACTTGCACCCTTATTTAGTTTTAAAAAAAATTAACAAGGTTTTTTACTACTTTTAATAAAGAGTAGGTATTTCCGGTGGGTTTGAAAATGCTACTACCAAAACTAACGAAGCGTTATATAAATTTCAAACCCCCATTTTACACCCTTATGGGTGGAATTTTTTTAAATCCTTTCTAAGTGCACACCTGAGTTACCTTAGGAACATTTGTACAAAATTTAATGATTCTTAACATAGCGGTTACAGCTGAACGTTGATCGATTAGTCAGCCAATCAGTTTGTCAGTTTCTTCTTTTATAGATATAGATAAAATTATTTACTTTTATCAATTCTAAAACTGAAATTTCTGTTACATTGAAATTTCAATTACTACCTCATCTTAAACTTCTTATATAAATACTGAGAATTAATAAATCCTAGATGGCCACTTAACCTAACGTCATACTTGTTACATAATTTCGAATTAACAAAATTATATGAACGAAATGGTATTTCAATACTTTCGAAATCATACGCCTTTAGTGAAAGTAAATCGCATAAGATATTCGTAGATCTGTTTTTTGCTAAATACACTTTTACTTTACACTTAACTTGCATAATTATAGTCTAGAATGAGCATATATTTAGGCAACTACAATGAATTAGCATATACAATATTATTTAATAACTTTTAATACAAAAGTACAACTTAACATAAACAAATAAACTACAATTTCTTAAAAGAACTAAAGTTAGCTGTGGCTTTATTGCGTTTGTCATATTCTTAAGGAAGTAATTTAATAAAATTGTCTCTCATTAAAAATATAGGAACGCTCACCATTCCGCCGTCACAGCGGTGATCTAAACATTTTTTTATAAATGCAGCCTGGTTTGTATTGTTTTGTCATTTTCAGTAGGTACATCAGTAAGTACCTACAAATATTTACTCAAATACTCAAGAACTATTTTTGTAATAAACAAATAAAACATTTTATTGCGACGGAATGTGTTAGAAACAGAATGTACTTATAGTCTATATTATTAGTATTGTTAGTAAGGACACTTGACACTTATTAGTAGAAAGTATTCATCTAGGTACGCGAAGGAAATGACAATAGGGTCATTTCCACTTCCCACACGGGGGGGTCTACCTGTTGTTGTAGATGGCCCGAGGTATGTCGGGGAACCAGGGACTTCCTTTCTAGGGTATACCTGGTTCCCCGGTTATTAGTACCCGAGACGGCGTGCGGTTTTAGTCGGTTCGAGTCCGACATGCCACCGATAGGTGGTATCCGAGGGGATTTCAAAAGGGTCATTTCCACCAAGTGCCTTTGTATAGGACAGCCTGGATCTTATAAAAGTAGGGGTAGTTACAAGAAAAGCCTATAAACCTGCATTTCATGTTCCAGACTAAGGCTTTCCCCGTAAATGATTTCGAGCAATCTCTCGTGTTATTTACGACGATTAGCTGTAAACTCGGAGATCTTTGTTAGCGCATTACGTGGAATCTGGAAACGTCATGAATGCTCTTCAAACATTAACATTATCTTCATTTAAATCATTATAGATCAAATTCTTACGTCGTCGGCAACTGTTGAACGTAGTTACATAATACTCGTATAAGTCGGTATTAGGTACTTTACTATTGCTGATGCAAAGACGACGAGTACTTAAACTATTTTGTACAACATTATCTGAACAACCTAATCGCAAGTTTTTATATTTTAAGAGGAGTTAATACGCATTTCCTATTTCTATTATTTCGTGTCTGTATTTGGGGAGTAAATAACATATGTTTAAACGACAATAAAGAAAAACATCTACTTACGAAAACTGCATTTAGACTTGAACCACAACAATGAATCATTGAATATCTGTATGAATACATCCACACATGTGTCCATAATGGTTCCGTGAGAATAACACGGCTCAAAAGAAGTGATTATTATGCTTTTGAGGGTCAAAATGGTTGTTATACATGAATAACTTTACCTTCGACTTACTTAATAGAGAATTACTAAATACATAATTCCGGTAAATAAAACTTCATCAACAGCCTTTAATACTCCACTGCTGGACTCCTCTCTTTAGAAAGGGGGTTTTGGCAAGCTGTACCACGCTAGCCAGACGGATTGGTATAGGGTTTGTGTCAAGTTTTCCTTCGTCGTTTGTTCCCTTTGTCGGCTCTTACGACACCCACGAAATGAATAGGGGTAGTGACACTCCGTATTCTTAAACCGTCACCACACACAAAAAAAACTTACACTCTAAGTATGGTTTTGATCGAGAACTTAATTTTAGACAAAATCTACAAACAATTTTCTCTTAGCAACAAGGATAATTAAATGTGGATTCATATAACATTAAGACTGGAAAAGTTCAGTTTATGTTATGCGAGTATACTTACAGTTTAAAAGTCTATCTGAAACGATCACTTCTAGAGAAGACTACCTCTTCATTGGAACTAATATTGATGAAAATTTTATTTTAAAATTAATTGTAATTCAATAATGTGATAAATAATATTCCATTGTTTTGAGCACTGTTATTGATTGTTTTTATTCTATTCGAAGCTCTTTGATGCAGTTTTGGATGCGAAATGCGACGAGATCCAGTGTCAAGAACACTCTTGGTTTTACAAAATCTAATCAGCCATTTAAAGATGCCAAACTTGTGTGTGAAGATTGTGATTTAATTTTTATTTGTCGTTGATAAATAAATTGTATTTTAAGTCTTATCTGTGGTGTAACCGACAAAAAGTAATAAACTGCTTGTGAAGAGTTAGGTGCTTGTAAATTATAACAGACATGAAGACAAATTGATTTACACACACTTTTTCGCTCGACTAATTGGAATAATAATCGAGGAGACAATCTTAATATCACCAAAATCTAAATTAATTATGTAATCATTATTGACTTTTGCCCTAACATACTTTGGATAGTAGTAACGTGTGCGATCTACATCGCTTCCTAAAAATACTAACTTGATATTTAAACATAGTAGGTAGGTACTATACGAGTACAAGTCAGTACAACAGCATTCCTATGTTTACTCTATCTCTTTTCCTTCAACAGATGATATTCCGTATACACATACTTATGTTGGGAGCAGTCGTTTTGTTGGAGCTCACATATGCTGCTCCCGCAAAAGAAGTTCGAGTCTCCGACAAAACTGTTTCTGGCTCTCAACCCTTAAGTGAAGAAAAAGATGATCTCAAAACCGCAGCTAGTAGTTGTATGTATAAAAGTTATTACCTTCATATAGAAATATATTTGTAATATGTCATGAGCCCGCAATGCTACGGCGGAACGCTCATACGCAGGCGCTGCGGGCGTGGTAAGCACGGCTCGAAATCCAGGGCTGTGGTAGCCGACGCGCCGTCGGAGCTGTTCTGCCGTGCTTCGAAGTGTGGGTAGGGAGGAACAACTGTGTCAACTACCGATTGACTCATGTGCTCACCGGGCACGGTTGCTTCGGTGGGTATTTGAATCGAATCGGACGGGAGGTCACGGCACAATGCCACCACTGTGGGTCCGACAGGGACTCCGCCCAGCACACGCTGGCAGACTGCCCTGCATGGTTGTTCGAGCGTCGAGTCCTGGTCGGACAGATTGGACGAAAGTTGTCACCACGTTGGTCGCGGCAATGCTTGCGAGTGGCGAGGAATCGGCAGCCGCGGTCTATTCTTCGAGGACGTTATACTCCAAAAATGGGCGCAGAGCGGGATCGAAAAAGGGGCCGATCCCGCTCGAAGGAGGCGGCGAAGGGAACGCGGCAGAAGTCGCTACCTTGGGAGCTAAGGGTCGCTGCGGCTACATCTTGAGGTGATATGGCCGCTGCAAACGATCCGAGGCAGGTGACACTCCGGTGCAGCTAGGAGTTTGTCGTCTTACTGTGTAGAGCGGTGAAGGGCGCGGCAGCATCCGATGTGCCTCAATCGTGGGGTACGGCAGGGGGGACTTCAGAAGCCGCTGATACGTTCCTGGAGCTCCTCCAGACTGCCGAGTCAGGCCGCCGCGGGGTTTAGTGGGTAGACCGGTTCTCCGGTAGTCTCACACACGTCCTACGTACCCAACGGAGGATATGGTGCGAAAAGCATTCCCCGCGTAAAACAAAAGGTGTAATATATAGGTAGATGTGTGCGTTACCCCAACAAAATAATGTCGAAAATGGTCATTTAAACGGTATAGATAATTAGTTGCTCCTCTTCTGTAAATGTTAGGCACATTTTTAAATTTGTTTCACTTAAACTTTTTAGTTATTTCAAAAAAACACTTCCTGCTGGGGTAACGTTTGAAACGTTACCGCAGCCAGACATTTTCTTTTTTAATTGTAATATTGAAATAAATGTTAGCTAAATAATTAGTTATCTGGACTAGGTAAATGTTACAACTTATTTGGTATTTGTATTTTCTTCGGCTGCGAAGTTATTCGAGATCCTGCTGGAGTAACGTTTGTGGGTTTGCTGGATCTCTGAAACGGGTAAACGGATTGTAACCATCTTTTGTACATAACTTCTTAAGGATTAGTTTTAATTTGTTCGACAATAAAATAACAAAAATAATGGACCGTTTAAAAATTATTTAGGTAAGTATGAAAACACTTCAATACGTCCTAACTCTTTGAATAAGACCTCTAAAGACTTACTTCAAACGTTATTCTATTGCTTGTAACTACCTTCAAATGTATACGAATTTTCGTAAGAATACTGTAAGTGACTAAAAAGTTATGATGAAATGTAGCTCTCCACGTTCACGATCACAATGTGTGCGGCCTTTTTTGGCCACCGATAAACCTGTGTGTGGATATATAAACTGAATGTTATGCCAATAATTAGTTGTCTACCTGTAAAATTTCAGCGTAGTACATATAATAATTTACGAGATAATTAAATAAAAGTCATTAGAAGGTGCAAGTCCGTGGTAATCCGACCATGTTTAGGTGGTTACAAAAAAGCGATCACCCAGTACATTGCGCTGTCTTTAAAAATGTTTAGTGTAATACACCTTACGATTTCGGTACAGTTGCGTACAGTGTTAAATACATTAAATATTTATTCATTATTATTACCTATTATTTATTTTGTTTTTTTTTCCTAATTGATCTCAAGCACTAGATTCTTCACTTAAATTTTTTTTAGTCTTTTTAACTACCGGAGCTACAATCAACAGAAAATCTGCACTGGCCCGCTAAAATTATAAATATGTAGATACATGTATGAACGGTTCACCTGACTGCAATAAATCGAAAATTTAAACCAATAAGAAATCGTTTCATTTCTTTGATTTTTTTTTGTAAAGAAATAACACTAAAGTAATTGTATTTTATTTTGAGGTGTATAGAGCTTAGACTTGAATGCATCAAAATATTTAAAGCAACAAGTCATCTACAATAAGTTAAAATAGACCAGCTAATAACTTCGCAGCCGAAGAAAATACAAATACCAAATAAGTTGTAACATTTACCTAGTCCAGATAACTAATTATTTAGCTAACATTTATTTCAATATTACAATTAAAAAAGAAAATGGTTGGCTGCGGTAACGTTTCAAACGTTACCCCAGCAGGAAGTGTTTTTTTTTAAATACCTAAAAAAGTTTAAGTGAAACAAATTTAAAAATGTGACTAACAATTACAGAAGGGGAGCAACTAATTATCTATAACGTTTAAATGACCATTTTCGACATTATTTTGCTGGGGTAACGCACACTAGGTAGATATAAAAGCAGTCTGTACAAAGAAATCGCATATATTCTGAAAGTTCTCCTATCTTTAGCATTGTTCCATCTTATGTTTGTGCTGTGACAAAAGAATTATTTTCTGTTTTCCTATAGCTTTGCACTTTTTTTTCAGATCCTGATCGCTATTCAGACTGGGGTCGTGGTTATTCCAGTGGTTACGGAGCTGCCGGTTACGGTTCTTTAGACGATAGGTATGCAGGAAATGGTGAATACGACAATTCCTACGGGTATGGTGGTTTTGATGGAGATAACCAGAGATATGGCAGCGGTGGCTACTCATCCGGCACTGCAGGGTACGGCGGTTACCGAGGTGGATATGGAGGAACATCTGGCTACAGCGGCAACGGTGGTTACGGCGGTTACAGCGCCAACGCTGGTTATGGTGGTTACAGCGCCAACGTTGGTTATGGTGGTTACAGCGCCAACGCTGGTTATGGTGGTTACGGCGGTTATTCTGGCAACGGTGGACTTAATTCTTACTATGGTTACAACAACCCTTACTACCAAAGTGGTAATAACCACTTAGGATACGGTTATTATAGAAGGCCTGGTTATGGCAATATTTATAATAGCGGCATTACTCCCAGCCTAGTAACTGGATATAGAGGTTATTCTAGAAAATGAAGCCGATTATTTTAAAATTATTTATTTAGTGAGTTACCAAAGTACATCCAAAGTTATAATATTAAGTAAATAATCTTTTACCTTATGTCATGGTTATACCGTTATGAATTGTAATGTATTTATATTATCGCAATAATAAAATATTTTACACACATTTGTTTGTAAATTAACCAACCTACAAAAATAAAACGATGCACATTTAAAATCTTTATTACTAACAATGTGACATACACGTATTCTTAGTCATACATGTTAATTCATTTTATTTTTAATCGTAACATACCGTAAAATAAAGACAATTATTTTTAGCCATTGAAACTTATTAGTTAGTTTCGTAATCACGGTGGACGATAAATTATGGGCTAGTCGGAACCTGAAACACTAGTTTGCTTTTTCATCGACTTCAATGCTCTCTCACGAAGTTTTTTTTCTAAATCTTCGTTATTTACCTTTCCTTCCTCTTCTTCTTCCTCAGCTTCTTCACTGTCTGAGGAGTCTTCCTTCTTTTTAGACGATTTCTTATGTTTTTTGTGTTTCTTATGCTTTTTAGAATGTTTTTTATGTTTTTTAGCTTTCTTGGACTTTTTAGGTTCATCACTGTCAGAGTCCGAATCGGAATCAGAAACTTTCTTCCTTGGCTTTTTTTTGGACACCTGGTCACTGTCAGAAGAAGACTCTTCCTTTTCGCGTTTCTTTGCTTTCTTTTCAGTATCATCTCGTGATGATTTGGATTTCACATCTTCGGAGTGTTTTGTTTTAATTGTTTTATCTTCAGTTTTTCTGCCCTTAGTTACTTCTGGTGAAGCTGGGCGTTCTTTAGTAGATTCTACTTTTTTACTGCGCCTAACATCTTTCTCTGAGCTTGACGAGTCTCGTTTTGACACCTTTTTCTTGGTTGTCTTTTCATCACTATCAGAACTGTCATCATGAGAATCTTCGGAATTCTCAATTTTCTTTGATTTGCTTTGCTTGCTATCAGGTTTTTCAGAGCGCGTATGTTCAACACTGGCATCTTTATTACGCTTCTTAGACTTCTTGTCTGCATCAGATTCGCCTGGAACATTCTTTTGTTTAGATTTAGAACTCTTATGCTTAACCTCTTCTTCGGAAGTGGATTCTGAGCTTGAAGATCGCGCTCGCTTCTTGCGAGATTTCTTAGTCACTTTCTTCTTAGCATTCTTTTTACTCTTCTTTTTTCTGTCGTCTTCTGAGTCACTGGAAGAACTTTCTTCAGAATCGCTTTCACTCGAAGAGCTCTCTTTTTTAGGTTTCTTAGCTCGTTTAGAAGTAGATTTTTCCTTACGTTTGACCTTCGATTTGGATTTGGATTTCGCAACTTCCTCACTACTTTCACTGTCTGAATCAGATTGCTGCGCTTTGCGTTTTCCTTTCTTTGCTTCTCTGTTCTTAGTTTCTTCTTCGTTTTGCTCTTTACCTGATGCATCATCAGCAGACTTCTCAGTCTTTTTGTTTTCAATTTCATGCTTACGTAGGAATGGTGAAGGAGTACGTGATAAACTCCTAGAATACTCGCGTAAATGAGGAATGACAACAATGTCTTCTTTTTCTTCGTCCTCAGAGGAATGTCCAGGTTTAGAGTCATCATGATCCCTGTCATTATTTTGTGGAGCTGACTTCTCATTGGCCACTGACGACTCCCTGCTTGAGCTAGACACAACTCGTTCTTTAGACTGTTCGCGTGGCAATGAGACACGTTCCGACGACTTCTTACGAGTCTTTTCTAAGTTTTCTGCAACAATTAAATAAACTCACTTCAAAAATCAAATACTGAATCTAGATACAACAACAATATGCCACGTGAATGAGTTATAAATGTTTTTGAAATTTAGGTATCTCATTTATTAAATACATATTTGAAGATTATGATGCCTGTTGCCTGTCTGTTTCGCAGTAAAATATTCAGGCTTTGCTGCGTATGTTCAGCACTACAATATTCAACATATAAAATTACAATCATGGTGACTTTAAAATAGAAAGGAAACTAACACATAATTTTAGTTAAATAAAATTTCAAAAAAGATTGTATTTCTGCAACATAACTAGAAATGAAGTAAAAGGTATACTAACCCTTACGAGGTATGGAAACAGATTTTTCTAATCGCTCTTTGATTAAATCACTGGATCGCCTATCACGTGATTTTCTGTCCCTTGATCTGGTATCCTTGATGCGGTCTTTAGATCTTCTATCCCTGAAGTTAATATGTTAATAGAGTACAGGGAAATGAAAATAAATATTGTACAACTATGTTGCAACACAAACATTAACATAAAAAACATCATTTATACCATACCTAGATCTATCCTGCGAGCGCTTATCTCTAGAAGCAGGTCTGCGATCTCTGGAGCGGCGGTCACGTGAGCGACGTCCGGAGCGGCGACGCGACAAAGAACGCCTACGGGACCTAGAGCGACGACGATCGCGAGACCTATTCAATATTAAACGACTATCAATCAGCCTAATAGGACCGTAAACATTATGAACAATAAAGAACCATCACAGCCTTAGTTTAATTAGGAGCTTACCTATCCCTTGAACGTCTGCGGGTACGAGAATCAGATCGCCTGCGTCTTTCCAATGAACGACGACGTTCTCTTGATCTAAAACATGAATTTGATGTTATATTACATTTTTCAAAACGCAATGTTAAAATTACTAAGGGCCAAAAAAAACTTTAAAGTTACAACTTTAAATGACTGAGTTTAAAAAAATAAAACAAAATAAAATCGTTTTGGTAACCGATTGAAATAGAGTAATCATTCGCTCCGTAATTAGAGTTTGTTAAATAATAAATACTTTTATTAAATTTCTTGAAATAGATATAATTTGTAGAGTACACTGATATTGTTCACCGACCTCTCCCGACGTTCTCTCTCACGTCGTCTACGTTCTCTCTCTCGTTCTCTTTCACGCTCACGTTCCCGTTCTCTTTCACGTCGATCCAGCGACCGGCGGCGACTGCTGCGGCGACGAGATTTACTTCTGCACAAACCCAAAATGCTTTACTATACCTTTTACATTTTTATTAATTACTATTTGGCGACTCGTTGGTGACAACCATTGTTATTGGTACATTTTCAGACTATTGTTTACAGGGGCCCTAGTGTGGGTTTATTTCACGTCAACTCGCTCTTGACGGCGACCGCGTTGCGATTGGTGAAGAGTTCTGAGGGCCTAGTGCAAGTTTATTTCACATCAACTTACTCTCGGCAGCGAGCACGTTCGGCGTTGTGATTAGTGAAGATTTCAGTAAGGGCCAATCGCAGGGCCGAACGCCGGCCACCGTGACGTTCGAGTAGATGTGAAATTAACTTAGGCCTCAGTGCGGGCCAATCGTACGCCAAACAATAAAGAACCATCACCGCGGTCACCGTGATGATCAAATAGATGTGAAATCAACTTACACTAGGTGCCTGTCCAGGGTCTACAATACCACTAAAAACCACCCAACCCACTAACTCACCTTTCACGTCGAGAACTTCGTCGCGGACTCACACTCGTGGAAGAATCTCGGTTTGACCGATACTGGCGCTTCTTGTGGGATGATCTTTTCTTTGCACTGCCACCTAATTTAAAATCACATGAAATGAATATTTATCCTTGGATCCATATAATTAGATCACAAATGACTTGCATAGATACATACGTGATGAAGCGGACGTAGATCGTCTCTCACTAGAGGATCGTCTTTTCTCAACAGGCTTTACTTCCGTGCCTTTGTCATCTGCCGACCTTAAAGATTAGACAATATATTACACATAATAGTAACTACTATTAAACAATAGTAATAAGATTATTTCACAATAAACCACTTACTTCTCGGGTGAAGCGGATCTAGACTTCTGACCTTCATCTTCGGTTTTGTCATCTTTAGTGTCAATTTCCTTGCTCTCATCTTTACTTGTATCATTTGCCGTGCTATTGTTGACTTCTTCTTTAATTTCAATTTCTTCTTTCTTCTCAGGAGACTTACCGTTTTCTGGAACAAAGACTACCAAATTTACCTAATTCGTGACATTGGGGAAACTAAATAGCAGTTTATTAAAGTAAACAACTTATTATTAATCCAAAGATATCTCCCACCTTTAGGATCAGTTGCCTTGACTTCCTCAACATGCGAAGACTTCGACTGGCTGCTTCTTTCACGACTGCGCCTCCTCGAACGACGTGGGCTGCCTCCATTGCGGTGTCTAAGTAGTTCATAATAAATTAAGTCATATCAGTCAAAACAAGTTTTACTGTTATTAAATATGCTAAAGGCATGTGCTTACTTCCTGTCACCTGAACGGTCACGCGATCTGGATGATCGACGCCGTTCCCGCGAACGACGACGCGATCGCGACCTTGAGCGGGATCTACGACGGTCTTTATCCTTATCCTTCTGCTGCTCCTCCTATTAGAAGAAAATGAATATTACAATTGTAAAAACGTGTAATACATCTAAAAAGAAAAAACCTAAAACATTTTTAAATAAGGAGTTTAAGTAGTAAATGTGCCAAAAAATTGTAAGATTTGCATGCCTATTTAAATAAATATAGGATAATATAGGAGGGTTATGTTTTTCGAGTGTATTGTATGTATGTTTCTTTAACAAGTGTAGCATGTCCACTGCTGGACATAGGCCGCTCCTTAGAAAGGAGACACGCTGGCCAGACAGGTTGGTATACGGTTTGTTTCAAGTTTTCTTTCTCTTTGTAGTGCTGTTATCCTGCAGTGTACTCCCTTAGTCGGGTCTTACGAGACCCAAAGGATGAGTAGGGGTGGTGACACTCCGTATCCCAATGCCGTCGCCACACAGCCATTCTTGATTTTGTCTATTATTAGTTAATTAAAATAATTTACCATTCTCTTCTTTATTTCCTCCTTCTTTTGCTGGGTAAAGGTCTCCGGTATGCCATTTTCACTAGCTTGCGCACTCAACAATAACTCCCACAGTTCTCCCATGAACAGCCGTGCATTCTTCCCATTTAAGAATCCAGTCAAGTTGATCTGCATTTTCTTGGGACAAGGGAACTAGGATTTGAGGATACAGGATCGGGAAAGAAAAGATTTTATATTAATAATCTGTATCACATTCGTTATTTTACACCCTAACTTCCCTTGGATTTTATTTATGTATAATATGATCCATTTAATATTTGACAATTTAACAAAATAGGCTAAAAGGAAAATAAACAATGAAAAAGTCGTTAAGAGACCTGTAGAGTACAGTTTGATTTACAAAAACTCGCGTAGTAATGACTCGGGTAAGGAAGCTAGTGCTATGTACATGTAGAATTATGTTTGGTTAGTGGCGGCGCAGGAGCAGCGACGTCGAGGCCGGCTGCCACTCGCCAACGCCGCGACGCTCGGTGCTGCGACGTCGCAGGGTTGCCGCTCGCTCTCGCAGCGATGGCTTCTTCATTCTTTCTTCTACCTCTTGCATCTGTAAGGGTTTTGCGAACACAACCACATTATGCTGAACGCAAAGCCTAAAGACGGGACTTCCATACCTCGAGTCATAACAATCTCTTAACGACTTTAACAAATCTGGTTTTGATACATTATATGTATTATTTTATTCATGTCACAAGCTAGGGAGCTCCACTGCGTTTGTTGGTTTAGAGTTAGCATGGTTTAAGTATTTAATTTCCCCGTAAATACCGATTGAGAATGCTAAGGGCCTCCAAAAGAGCGGAGCCGGCGGGCGGCGGCGGCTAGCTGGCGGCAGCAGGTCTCAGGCGGCTTCGACGGCGCTCTAACCGGTGTGGACCATAAAAATATCCATACGCAATCAATATACATTTGACATTATTTTTCAATTGCAGTTTCTTTTGGCACAGTAACATATTATACAAACTATTTGCCAAACCTATTGAATAATACTAACTGTAAAGAAACTGCAATGATTACATTTCGTTATTAATATATTATAAGAATTAAAATATAGATAACTTACCTTTTCTTCAAGCTGGTTGTTGACATAGTCTATAACTACATCATCTTCCATCTTGAGGATTTCAGTGATCTTCTGTGTTATCCAGGGCTTCAGCACATCCAACTTCACTTTGGACATATCCACCTAAAGATATTGATTAGTCAATAACAAATTATATTTGTTAATGATATCTAAATAGACTAACATGTCACATGTACTGTATCAACCTCTGTGATATGTATTTAAGAAGATTTACTAGTCTGTGTATTATTTAATTATATAATTTTGTAATATTGTGCCTTTAATTTTTTTTAATATAATGAAGTCTTGAAGTTTAGATGTCAACCTTTCCAAATTTAAAGTGACTTGAAAGATAATCGTAAAAAAAATTATTCATCAAACATAATTACATTTAATCTACATTTAACAGTAATACTCCTAAACAAAGGATAGAATAATCCTCTCATGACAGCAGGACAATATAGTGAAAAGGTCTGTTCGGTTTTTTGCCCCTTTCTGCCTTTGTCCCTAAATTTAACACCCAGAGTAATTCATAGTTTTGTCTGCTTTTCAGAAATTGCTATTTTTATTCGATTTTTGTCCATATAAAGAATTTGCCTCTACTGGCCATTTATTTATTGTTTGTACAAGAAAATATATTTGCCCTATTTTGTACAGTGAGAAAAATTCACCATTTCTTAAAACAAAAACGAATTTTATAATAAGAAAAACATGGCTTAAACCTTAGTAATGCTTATGAAAATTTTATTTTCGTGAGTCTTGACTAACATTATATGCTGATTTTGTGCGTTATAAGATAATTAACAATCATTTCATTCAATTGAACAACAACAACCAAATATTTCAAACTCAAACTCTTTATTTATTTCATAAAAAAAAATTGTTTGAAATCGTCTTTTAATGTGACTCAAGTCATAGATCAACACACTCAAAAGCAACAATCTCTGTTTTTTTCAAATAGTAATCAAATAAATTTAACAGAAACCAAACCCATACAAAATCTATGATATGCCTGTGCCAATCTACAACTGCCCGTTTCCAAGGGGTTGAGCCTTATGAGAAGAAAGGGCAAACAAACTCATGGCCTCTCTTGTGCAATTCACAGATAGATACAATGGCACTATTAAATATACCACAACATTGTTTTGATGTGTGCCAGTATGTCCGTTATTAAGGACTAAAAGGTAAAAAGACAATGAAGAGGAAACAAGATTAATAAAAAACACAAATAAAAGAGAAAATGAAGTGAAACATAAAAAATTGAAAAATAATAATAATAAAAAACACACTGGCCACATCACATTTTTACTTAAGAAAGAAATAGCCTGCGCTAATTAATTAATCCCAAGCATTCCTGTCTTCCATGTAATCCAGAATTGAGTAGTAGGCCCTCTAGCACAAGCCACGTTTTATTGCAGATTTAAATTTAAAAAAAATAAAAATCAAATAAAAAGTGGGAATTTATAAAAATTGGGCAAATCTCTATGAATTACTCTGGTCTTTACATTTAGGGACAAAGGCAGAAAGGGGGGCAAAAAACAGGGGGGCAGTGAAAAATATGATACTGCTAACAAATACAGTACACGTTAGGCGGTGAGAAGCCAAATGGGGTTCAAAAACAAAGAGTGCTGCAATAGTTTGTTAATATCTACCTGTCTACTATCTGTTTACAAACTTGTAAGTACCAAAGCGCCTTTTGATGAATCATTTTTAAGTTTAAAGCTTCTAATGAATTTAATAAAATAATAAACAGAAGTACCTATATAAACATTGACCATAATTATTATTACACAAGATGTCAAGAACATCATAAAACAGAAATTATTGTCTGACTATGTATCACCAAAACTTTTCACAGCAGTTTTAGAGGAAGTAATAGAGAAGTTTGTTGTGGGGCTTGCAGAATCAAGAGAAAATTCACAAGCTGGGACTTTACAACCCAAGCCAATTAAAAGATAATGAGAATACAGAACTGGAGTTCTGGCAGGTTTTGTTTGTTTGTTTGATACACTTTCATGCCTCAACTACAGATTATCATGATTTTTGTGTTTACATTGCCAGGGGTATAGAATTGATCAGGGTACTTGGAAGCCTTTTATCCATGGAAAGTTCTGGTTACAAATTATATATATATATATAAGGATAAGGATATAAAAAGAACCCTATAATATGAGACTAGCAAAAGCTAAACTAAGAATGGGGCAGGAAGATCCAGATATTAATAGTGGCAGATTGTTAACTAAATTAGCTGGGAATCAACTTTCCTTCTGTTGAGGTAAGCCTGTACCAGAATTCAAACAGATAAAAGTACTTAGGTATATTAAATACATAATTAAAAAAAAACAAGATACGCCCGAAAAACATAACCTTTCCCTGTAAATTAGGTACTTAAATGCTGTTTTAAATGATCTAAGTATTAAAATAGTTTTTAAAATCAAAATATTACCTGCTGTGTTAAACAATCTCCGAACTTCATTTGCTTCATTAGCTTCTTCTCCTTATCACTAAAGCGAGTGTCCTGCTCCGTACTCGTCCCCTTTAATACAATGAACATAAAGTGGAAATGATATCATTTTAACAAATAAAGAATGCTGTAGTTTATAACATGACGCTGTTTTTAAATAAACAGTAAAATAGCCTAAAAGTATAATGGCGTTAACACATATTATTAAAACCCTCTTTAAGATGAATCCTAACCTATTACATACAAGTAAAGCAATAAACATTTTATTCCCAAGATACATTGAGTATTGGCTATACGGAGACCGTAGAGACTTTATATTGTAAGAAACTTAATGTTGTAGGATTGGTGCTATATGAGTGATTTATTCACTATAAATATATAGAAAATATTCCACAACTATGCTATAAACGATTGTACTTTAGCATACACTTAGACGAAGTAGTTTCTTAAAACAATGCAAGAGAAATTAATAAACTTCCTTACCGTGTACATCATCATTTTGGTGTGGAATTATAAAATCAATAATTCCCACGATGGAGCCTCGTAAAGGCGTAGGGTGAATATCCCCGAGGCGGGAGACGCCAAAATTTTTCTTCACTTGTATACTGCTAATCGGCTTTACTAATATCCAAACAGTAAGTATGATATTTTCTGAAAAGAAACAAAAGCACGTCACTCTACATTCTAATCAAATAGAACTATAATATAACAAAATTAACAATATAGTAAAATGTGACTAACCGCCATATTGAAGCAGTCTCTTTCTATGACCAAGCCAGTGTTGCCGTGCAAAAATTACCGTTCTAACCTAATGTCAAAACTACCAGTAATCAGTAATTAATTACCAAACAGTACAAGAACAGCCATTAGCCATAGAATAGATTTTTTTAAATTAAATGTTTGAATACATAACAAAGGAACTACTAACCCTAACCAACCTAACTAACCTATTTTCTTAATCTGTAAAAACCATTCTTGGATCAAAAAAATCCTTTAATTTGTTTCATTACGAATATGTTGTTCAGACATTGGTCTTTTTTAAAACTTGCTTTAAAACACCATATTTACAACTATTTGTTTTTTAATTATATAGATAAAATAATTTGTTCTAACAGTGATGAACTTTGTTTTACTTCTAACTTCATCATCATCATCAGCGTATCGCATTCCGCTGCTGGACATAGGCCTCTCCCATTGCACGTCACTTAGATCGATTTACTTCTAACTTATAACTTGAGAAACATAATTATGGCCGTCAAATGACAAACAAATGATTAATTATATTTATTTCTGTAAGTAAATCTTTTCAGATATTTTTAGAAGTCGGACTAGAAGGAGTCGGCATTTCCTAAGACTCACTCTGAAAAAAAACGCCGAAACAAACCACATATAGGTGTCTTTATTTTAGTCAGTAGACAAAGAAAAAGAACACTGTGCGAGTTAAGTATATACTAGGTCGTGGGGTATTCAGTGGCGTCTTGTTCGTGAAGGGTTGCTTCGGTCTTCACGCCGCCTCGGCGGTCAAGCAAGATCCAGGTGAGACCCCAGGCGATACCTGGGGAGGCCCAGCTCTGGGCGACCAGTGAACGAGGCGGCGACTTACTTGGGCCAAGTAGGCACAAGTGCTCGCGGGCCGCGGGGTGGCCGCAGCAACAACAACTGTAACAATGAATTTGTTTAGAAGGTATATCAATGTGGGTAGGTTCAAAATTTTTTTCAAGTAAAAATTTATGTGCCAAAAGTGTCGATGGGGGGTTCTTTTGAAAAGTGTTGGCGGAGCAGAGCGCTTACACTTCCCAGGTCAGCAGGGCAGCTTCGCCCTTGGTGCCGATGCGAACGACGGCGCCTTTGTTCTGCTCCTGGCTCATGGCGGCCAACAATTCTTAAAGCAGCTGTAGTGTGAAAAGGATAACAGCTTTTGTGCTGCTATCCTCTTCTGTCAGTAGGGCGTTTGTTCACCTGTGGGTGCTTTCGACTTGGTCCTCTTTGCCTCCCTTTTTCGGGGGACGATGGCATCGGTAGTAGCTGGGGTGTTGGCGGGCTGACCGGCGGACGGCCCTGGGTGTCCGCAGCGGAGATAGCGGACCTCTTATTTATTTATTTAAGGATCTTCAACAAGAATATCACATAGCATTGACAGAGAATAATAAATTATTGATCTGGTGTATTCTTAATTACAGAAGATCACAGCCTGCATTTAGAGTCAAACATAACATTTGGAATCAGAAATTACTATTACACAAATTAGAAGTAAATAAAGTAATGAAAATTGATTAAATTAACTTACTGTTAAATTCATTAAGTCAATTCAAACAATAATAACATTGCAAAAGTTAACCACTGATAATATGGTTAATAATTAAAAAGTCAAGATTATATACAGTACTCTCCTTGCCGCTCCTCTTTATACGCCCTCTCTTTGAAGAGGTGGATGTTCGGGGTGGTGCGGGGTTCGCTGCCGCCATAACCGACACCCCTTGCGCAATCTCACCGGTGTCGGCCCTTAGCGCTATTCACCGGTGACGGCGACCGTTCCCGCCTTCCTGTTTCGCTGTTCGCGTTGGAAGACGGGGCAGTGGGTGTTGTTGGCCAGGTGCTCTCCTCCGCAGTTGGCGCACGTAGCGGGCTCCTGCAGAGGCCTGGGGCAAATCGCAGCGGTGTGTTCATCGCCACACCGCACACATGCCTGTCTGCGGTGGCAGTGGTGGCTAGAGTGCCGAAATTTCTGGCAGCGGTGGCATTGTGCAGGCCTCTTCTTCCCGAGCCAGGCTTTGATTTTTACACCGGGGATTCCTGACATCTCTTCTATGTCGTATACCCCCGGTGTCAGGTTTGGTGTCCTCTTCATTATTGCGAGGAGAATGCACCCAGGTCGGTCGCCACGACCACGTATGTTACGCACATACTCGGGGTCATAGCCCATGTCTCTAAGCCCTAAGAGATACCCTCATTTTTCTCCAGCGCCGTGAGATAGCGCTGGACCAATCGGTACTCCTGTTCGTCCTTAGGAGAGAAGGCTTCTTTTCAGCTCCCTTATGTGGGTTGCCTAGTTCGGCAGCTGCTCCCCTATTAGCGGTGGTTAGCGGCGCCTGGGTTACGTAGCAGCGGTTTCTGTGGTATCGGTAGTGGAGGCAGCGGCGGGTGACGGGGACCTTACGGCCTGTGCATAAGGTATCAACCTGCCGTCCTGCGTCTTGCTGCTGCCTTCACCACCCGCTGGTAACGCTGTGAGTATAGCGGGGACCGCGCGCGGGGGGTGAGGCAAGGACGCTTGTTGTCATCGCAGTGCTCCACCTCTTCCGGGCTGCGTTGTCGTCGGGCGGGGGTAGGCGGCAGTTGGGCGTCCGTGTCCATTTCCCGCGTGGAGGCGGACAACGGAGGCGTTGGTATCGGCAGTCGTTGGTTGGCTAACCACTCCTTGATCTCCCTCTTTGCTTCGATGTTCATAGGGAGTGAATGGTAGGGAAGCGCATCTGAGGGGAGTTTGTGTTTCGTATTGCGGTATTGTAGCGGGGCCGGTGAGCCCATTGCTGCGTAACGCGGCGTCAAGTCCTCGCTCGAGGTCGTCGGCTCCGGCGACCTAGTAGCGCAACTCGCGACGCGCAGTTGCAGAGGGGCCCTTTGTCTTGGGCGATGCGCAAGCGCCTCCGGTTGGGACGTGGGTGCGCGGTGCTCACCCTCATGCTGAACGCTGGCAAGCGCATGTGCAGGTCGAGCCTGCGGAGCGCGAGGGGAGCCCGCGTCTCCCTCCTTTGGGTTGTTGGCGCGTTTCGCACGGTCTGCCCTAGGAGGTTAGTGGTTGTCGCTTGGCCGGAGCCAGGCGGCGCTGAGGTAACACAAGTTGCAAACAAACACAACAGATTCGCCGCTGAAAACCAACTCCGTTGGGCTGTGGTCGACCGACAATTATATCAGCACTGTTATGTTTGTTTGCCACTGCATAGGTGGGCGTACGTCTCCTGCTAACACTAAGGGCCGGGAGGCAAAGAACGAGTTCCGTGCAGGGAGCAACAGCTTCGGGCCCTTGGTCAGGCTTCGTCAGGTCAGGTCAGGAGTCTTCGGGAGCTGCGGAGGTGTTGCTTCGACGACGTCCGGGCGAATCCGGCCCAATGGATGATATTGGGAAGTTGTATAAATGCTAATCGGTGAGAGAATTATTCATGTCGCGATACAGGATTAGCAATTCTCATTCATGAGTTACTCCTTAGTTCGGTATGTCTTCGTTGGATGGCGCTGTAGTATGTTTCTTTGTTTCATCGTATGTGGTAGTTGCCACATCACTTACCTCCGAGAGCGGAGGTCGATATCTTGATGAGTCAGCTGTCTATGCCCTGTTGTGGAGCGTGCCAGTGCCAGTAGTGAGTAGTTCCAGTGAGTCGGAACTGAATGCCGCTAGTACCAGTGAGTCGAAACTGAGTGCCGCTAGTCTCAGTGAGTCGAGGATAAAGTCTGCTGATCCCAGTGAGCCGGGATTGTGTGCGGTGCTGCGGTGAAGTCCCAGTAAGTCGAGGCGGTGCTGCGTAGTGGCTGGCTGTTCCTCCACTCAACAATGATAGGAACATATTGTGGGACAAATGTGGGAGTGAGCAGCATCAATCCCAAGCAGCTTTTAACCACAAAGCTTTTTGCCAGACGGGTTGATGTAGGGTTTGTGTCAAGTTTTTCTTCTCATTGCAGTCCTGATTAGGACTAGGGGACCTGAGAGGAATAGGGCTCGTAACATTCCGTATTCTTAATGGTCCATACACGGATAATATAATCTTTTAGTATTAGTAAAATCACAAAAAATAGCTTCATGCTTAAGGGCAATTTTTTGTCGTATATCAATATACAATAGTATAATATATTTGCTTCATGATGTCCTAACCAACTATGTATATCGCTCCTATCAGGAAAACAACATTATTTTAAAATTGACCTTAGTTGAGTAGCGAACGATGGCCGTAGGGGCCTTAAAAGTCTCGAATGGCGACCGCGTAACAGAAAATGCAGCGGAGGTAGATAAGTAAAGGTTACGGAATTAGGCGATACATAGGCGAGCTAAGTAAATAGGCTTCCTTATTTTGATGGGCAAAATACCGGGATTAAATCTTTCAGTGGGTTTAAAACGGGATTAAACTCTTTTATTCCCTCCCACAGGGTTTTTTATTTGGGTGGTTATTGATTTTACTGTCATAATAGCCGTAAATGTTCATACTCTACTACTATACTACTACTATTCTCATATCTATTTGTTAAATTCTTATTACCTGAAACTGATTACTGCTGATTATAAAGAAAAGAAATGCTTCTGGAGCAAACACTTTGTTTAGTGTTGCCTAGGGGAAATTCAACCAGAAACCAGGTGGAAAGGTACATGCAGTTCTACAAAATTGAGTAAAGTGGCATTGAGAATTCTGACGGCATTATATAGATCTGTAGCCACAGAACAAAATGTTAAACGAAATCGTCTTACTGCGGAACGAGCTGCTAAAATAATTTTTATATCTGATAATTGGAATATATTAAATGATGTTTAAGTACCGATGAACAGGTATGTGAGACAACTCCTCAGAGAAGTTCACCGGTCAGAATTGACTTTAATCAAGGTGAGGTCGACGACGCATCATCTCAATGTATAACAACAAAACGTGAATATGAATTAGAATCAGTCGTTTGTGTCAATTCTGAGAGGTACTGATTTACATATTGCATGTTCATTTTGTTCAATAATTAGTATGTACTTATTTGTTTCAATTAATAAAATTAAACCCATCGTCAGAACAGAAAATATAAATCATTTCTAAAGAAAAAACAAAATCGGTTCAATAACGATAGAGTTCATTCGGGCGCAGATAAAACAAATAAGCATTTATTAAAAATTGATTCTCTTAAAATAGGTTGAAAAGTAAGGTGCTATGGCTATTGATACCTCTAATCACTGTTGGATTATAAAGCACTGAAAATTTCGAAACAGGTGAATTTTTTTCAACAAAAATATAACTTCTAGTTAAATACATAGAGTAACACGGTCTGCCGGTCGCCTGTGTTGCTGACGCAACGTTAAACATAAGATATAATGTTTAATGTTATTTTGAAGTGTGTAAAATCTAATTCTTATAATCTAATTATTAGGGTAGTAATGAGAGCGATGGTCGGACCGTGGACACGGCGCTCCACACGCTGGCAGAATGCCCGGCGTGGGTGGAGCAGAGGCGAGACCTCGTAGCGGCCATCGGAGTGGGAGTTCTCTCTATCGTGCGGAGTGAGAGAGTCCAACCTTCTGCGAGCAAGCTATGCTTGCGAAGGAGATGAATGGGCCAGGTACCACAGACGACTCAGGCGCCGGAGGTCGCATAACGACCTCCATAAGCGCAGGCCTGGGGGTGACAGGTAAGGCCATCTGTCACCCTAGCAGAAGCAGGCCGGGGTGGCGGCTGGCGGTTTTAGTCGGTTCCGCATAACTTCGTTAGTTTTTATGCTGGAGGCCTTTTTAAAACCCGTTTTAATGTACTTTAAATACTGTGAGCTCTTTCGTCGTAAAATGTACCGTTTTTTTGTAATGGAATGCTGTTATTTTTAAACATTTCGTTAAAAAAGTAAGGCTTACCTTCAATGAGCCATAACTTTGTTTGTATTGATCCTATATTTATAAAAAAAAAACATTTTTTTTATTAACTATAATTTGAAAATTACAGTTTTTTGATTAAAATCAACAATTTTGAGTTATTTGTAAAAATCCATTGAAAAACGTGGCGTGTTTCGATTGACATTTTCGATCAAGAATATCTCAATACCCATTGATTTTTCGAAAAACTTCTATTGAACAATCAATAGAAGAATGAACTATAAGCTTTAAAAGCTTATAGTTCATTCTTCTATTAATTCCTGTTTTCTTTTAAATACCACCCCCGGCAAATTACATTTACAATTACCCCCGGTATTCACCCCTAGCAAAAAACGCACATCGCCATAAGGTAGATTTTACATTTTGAGGTATCCTACTTACTGTCAAAATTTGAGCAAAATCATTCTTAAAATAATTTGTACCCAAAAACCGTATGACGGCTGAACTACTATTACATTAGTATATGAGTATACTACGTACTATTCAGCATACGATGGGCGCCAGCCGAGAACTGTATCAAACTGACAAAAATCGTTCGAAATTTAATTTTCAGTCCGTAGGTACTAGGTGTATTTCTGCTCTTGGAATATAATAATTGATAAGCGAGAATGAAAACCTCGCGATGAAATATTGCTGTGCGGACAGGCCCTACGCGTCATTTGGCTATAAAATGCTTACCGGCGCGCATCCACCTATAAGCTCATAGCCACTATACATATAAATATCTCTTAATATGTGCTCATAGGCCCGCCGGACTAGAGTGACAAAAAAGTCATGCTGACAAAGCGAAACACTTTCACTCAAGCGCGGAATGCCTTTTTTAAAATTTTCTATACAAATCACACCGGTGTTGTCAGACTAATCAAACGAATAATACGACTACGGAATATTATCTTAAAAAAAAAAACAAAATTAATTTTAACGGAAGTTTTGTTTATAAAAGTTTGGGTTGTTGATTCTATTGAACAGAAATGTTCAATTCAAAAGAGTTCTTTTAACTTTTTTAATGATATGGTAAGTACGTAGGTGTGTAATACTAAATACTATTATGGAAAAAGTAACAAAAAAACCCGTATTTAAAATTATTCTTAGTGCAGGACTTAGACGAGTCTTATTAGAAATTAACACGTGTCTGAATGTGACATGAAGATTATCAGTAGTTTACTTAAATGTGTCAAATTGCTGAACGAGTCAATAATTTCAAACTCATTAAAAATATATTTTTTTAATAGTAATCCCAAAAAGTAAATTTAAAATATGACAAATTACAATGATGATAGACAACATGAAAATGATAATATTTATTATTATGAATTTCTGTAACCCTTGTATTAGTTAATTATTGATCATCAAGATATTACATTTTTTGAATAAAGCTTAAGTTGTTTATTTGTTAACCTTGTCAACTAGTTTAAGTTAAAATACCTCTGGCTCAAATATCCTTTCAGTGGTCAGAAAGATCTTCGTGTTTATTTTTTGAATAACATCTTAGAACACTCCTTTTTTAAGTTACCTTTTAAATAAAAAAACTAAATCTTCAGTTTTCCAATATGAGAAGATTGGTTTATAGATACACAGATTTACAGAGACATACATGTACATCATCTTTCCTTCTTGTTATTTTGTCTTACAATAACCTATTCCTAAGTTATTTTATAAAGCTGATGTACAGCATGTGTACAAAATGACTTAGATATACTGGTATTGACCTCCAAAAATTTTTGTTCTTTTAATTAAAATAATTGTATTCAATGTTAAATTGCATAAGCTCAAGTTGTTGGCCTCTATTACAGATAACTGTGAACAATTGATAAAACCTGAACTCTGACATTGATGTAAGATATTTTCAAGCAACACCAATAAAACTCATTTTACACTCAGTATAAATTGTGTCATTAGTGTGTTAGCACTTTGTAGCATTTGAAATGGTCATATTAAGATTTTTTTCCTCTGAAGCATTCAGTGGTCATAGAACTAAGGAAATACTTGAGAAGTTAAAGATTGTTGATTCAGATATAGTGCAACTATCTACTGAACTTTGTTACCATGTGGAGCTCAATGCAGGTTGTGACCTTAACATTAATCAAATCAAAATTCTAAAGTGGCTTTTGAGCTCACCACTTCAGCCTCAAGCTCTTAACTATGAATCTATTTACAAGAAAGTACAAGGAAATCAGATTGTTATTGAGATTGGACCAAGGTATGTTTTTAAAGAACTTAGAATATAACTAATATTAGCAAGGTCAGATTCCATTGTATTTAAACCATTTTCATTACTGTTACAGATTTAATTTTTCTACAGCAGATTCTAGTAACTCAGTGCAGATTTGTGAAAGTGTTGGCTTGCAAGATGTTATCCGTCTGGAAGTTTCAACCAGATATCTTATCACATTCAGTAAGACCAAAAATATTACTGAAAAAATGTTGGAATCATTGGCAGCACCGTTACATGACAGGATGACTCAATGTATTTACACAAAGGAGAATCTACCTAGGAGTAGTTTTAATGAAGGCCTGCCAAAGGATTTGGAACCGTGGTTTGTGGTACCTCTTCAGAAAGAAGGCAGACCTGCAATGGAAAGAGTAAACCAAAAGCTAGGTCAGTAGCACAATTTTTCTCAAGTAAATAATAGTCTGAGTAAATATTATTAATGTTGGCAATTATTATTTCTAGGCTTAGCTTTTGACTCTTGGGATATGGACTTCTATACAGATCTTTTTGTTAACAAATTGAAACGTGACCCAACCAGTGTAGAATTATTTGACCTTGCCCAGAGTAACAGTGAGCATTCACGTCATTGGTTCTTCAAGGTGAAATATCTTTTGATTTCTTTCAACATAATATTCTAGAAATTAAACCATAACATGCAATTATTACCTAAATGTTATTTTGTATTATAGGGAAAAATACTTTTAGATGGCAAGGAAATAGAGGAGTCTCTAATTGATATGGTGGCATCAACTCAGAAGTCATCAAATAATAACAATGTTATTAAATTTGGTGATAATAGCAGGTTTGTGTATTTATGAAACTGTATTTTTAAAATGAAGCCGGGCTTTCTTTTAAGATAAATTTTGCTTTAGAACTCATGAATTGCAGGACTAGAAATTAAGAATATAATTTATAATTTTATACCATAAGTAATAATAAAATATGCACTTAATTAAAAACATTTTGTTACAAAAAAAAATCTTACCAACTAACTACTTCGTACTTACTTACCTAACTGAAATTTTTTCTTTACAATGTAGTGCCATCAAGGGTTTCAAACATATGAAACTAAGACCAACAAATGTGAGATACCCATCTCAAGTGGTTAAAGAAGAGACAGAGTCGGATATTATATTTACAGCTGAGACACATAACATGCCAACTGCAGTAGCACCATTCAGTGGTGCCACTACTGGAACAGGAGGACGTATAAGGGATGTACAGGGAGTGGGCCGTGGTGGTCATACTGTTGCTGGTACAGCAGGATACAGTGTGGGTAATCTCCACATACCTGGTAAGTAAAATGATTCTAACTCTTCTTTGGTTGTTTCTAAGGCTTTCTCGCCTAAATGTTGCATTCTATACCATCCAGAGAAAAAACTTTATTACAGCAAAATAACTTTAAGCCAGAAAAGCTACTTTAAAGTTCTTAATCATGGTTATTTTATTAGTTGTATTTTATGTCAGTTTTAATGTGTCTTGGTTTTTTTTACAGGATATGAGTTACCATGGGAGGAGAACTGGGAATATCCTAGCAATTTTGCTAGTCCACTACAAATTATAATTGAAGCTAGTAATGGTGCTTCTGACTATGGTAACAAGTTTGGAGAGCCAGTTATCTCAGGATTTGTTCAGTCTTATGGGTTGAAGAATGGAGACAATGTAAGGGAGGAGTTTGTCAAACCGATAATGTTCAGCGGTGGTATTGGATATATGCCTCATAACATGATTAAAAAGAATAAACCTGAAAAAGGTTTGAAACATTTTTTTAAATGTATTTTTTTTGTTTAATTGGTTTGAGTGTTCGAATGTTTACAAGTAAGTTATTGTTTTTAGGTATGTTCCTGGTAAAAGTTGGAGGACCCGTTTACCGTATTGGTGTAGGAGGCGGTGCTGCGTCTTCTGTAGCTGTCCAAGGTGGAGATTCTCGTGATCATTTGGACTTTGGTGCAGTACAAAGAGGTAAAATTCATAATTTTGTACTAAAGCAAAATTCTTTATTCTTCTTGAGATTAATACAATACCAAAAAATTTGGATGTAAAGTTCATTATCATATTGCTTTAAAAACTCAGAAATATATATGAGATTTGTATTATTACATATAGTTATTTTTTTATGTTTTTAATTAAGCTTTTTTTATTTTAGAGGTTCAAACTAAATTAACTACTCTATTTAGTTTTACGTATTCTACAATTTGTCTTGACACAAAACGATTTCTTTTTGTTGCGGTTTTCAATATGACTGTACCTTCATTATCTAACTAATTAGGGTAGATGCAACAGTATCTTAACTAAAAAACAGCATTCATCATACCATGTTACTATATCATTTTTTTTAATTATTTTATACAGGTGATGCCGAAATGGGAAATCGACTGAACAGAGTGGTTAGAGGATGTTTAGAAGCTGACATTAATCCTGTTGAATGTAAGTAGGAATAGAAATATCAATTTTTTCAACAGTGTTTTCAATCCATGCAATAACTAATTAAATATTTTACGCCATGACAACAGCAATCCACGACCAAGGCGCTGGTGGAAATGGCAATGTTCTTAAAGAACTCGTGGAACCTGAAGGGGCTGTGGTGTTTACTAAGGAATTTCAATTAGGAGATCCCACGATTACGACATTGGAGCTCTGGGGTGCAGAGTATCAAGAAAACGATGCTCTACTTTGTTCCAAAGAAAATCGCGCAACTCTCGAAGGTATGATACTTAGTAATAAAATTACCCTTTTACTTAACCCTTAGACTCAAGTATGTACCTCTTTTACCGATACTTTCAAAACGCCATTCAAAACCTATAACATACAGGGTGTAAGGGACGTCGTAACGGATACTGAAAAAGTGTATTCAGACCAGAATTTTCTGCCTGACACTTAAACATTTTATGCAATCAGCTGTCAAAGGTTAAGGTCATTCCCCGAAGTTATCGCGCAAAAGTAATAATTACACGTGTATTCCGTGCAGACAGTCTACGCACAATAACGGGAGGCCGCGCGTGCTTAGGGTGTTTAATTAATTACATTGCAGTTTTTGACCGTAGGCCGTTGAATAAATTGTTTTCAGTTAAATATTATGTTTACTCATTGTAATGTCATTTTTCATAATTTTTAACCAAAAAATGGAAACTTATAAAAAAAATGATGAGTTTTCCGACAGAAAATTCTAATGATTTTCGACTCAGAATCATGGTCTGAACACACTATTTCAGTATTAGTTACGACGTCCCTTACACCCTGTATAATTAGTCATAAAAAATCCTATTTACTAATATGATGTTAATTCCTCATGTGGAAAATTTTTGTGTAGAATTCTGAAACAATCACTACTACCCATTGACACAATTATGTCAAACTGATGTTAGAATGACGTCATGCCACGTTATGATTTATGTGACTATAAGTCATATATGATTCATAATTTCCCACTCCCTGGCGTAAGAACCTTTGCATGAATTTGGATAAATTTGTTTACGCTATATATCGCCTTAAACAAATATCGACTCTTCGCACTGCTTTAAGTGCATACCACGGCTATGTGTCGTCAAAACTACGATATGCGATTATAATATGGGGCAATTCAGTTGAGGCAAATAGGGCATTTCTTGTGCAAAAGAAATGTATGCGAGCACTATCCAACTTACAGCAAACCGATAGTTGCAAAGAGCATTTTAAGAAATACAACATACTACCTCTACCTAGTCTGTATATTTATGAGATTTGTGTTTTTGTGCACAAACATCAACGGCTATTTTGTAAACATAACGACGCTGTCGCCAGGTCAAGCAGAAACACACATAAACTCTTAGTTCCCAGACAAAGAATAAGTATGTATAGTAGGAATGTATACTGTATGGCTATACACATTTATAACAAGCTACCAAATAGATTTAAGGAAGATACCATTAATGTTTTTAAAAGAAAATTATTTACGTTGCTCTTAGATAAATGTTTCTACAGTGTCAAAGAATTTTTTGACGATGAGAAATTGTGACATAATTATTACTATATTACTAAATAATGCATGATTAAATTGTAAAAAAAAAAAAATCACTATATTAACATTTTGTTCACCAGATAATGGTAGAATGTGGCTGGCATCTAAAACGTACCTACTAACAACTCTGTAAACCCATATTCTAACAAATAAATATATTATTATTATTATTATAAGATTCTGACCTAAGACAGAAGACGTAAATATGATCTCTAATTGACTTCATTATGACCTAACTCGAGTCAGAATGACATAACTCTGATGTCATAGAGCAGTAAATTACCTTTATTTAAAATTACTATTAAAATTACTAAATAACTTATTTAAAATTACTACCGGATGCTCACAGAAATATGACGTCCAGCTGACGTACTTGTCATTTAGCTAACGACAAGATGACATGAATTTGAGGTAATATAGTGATGTAAATATGCGTTCAAATGCTTACAAAACTGTGACGTCTTTCCCTCCACGGAAATATGTAGTAAAAGGCGAAAGATTTATACGTTATGAAGGGAAACCAGAGTTTACATGAAGTTATAAGAGTGCCGTAATTAACCTGCATGAGTAATAGGGTGGAGTGAAAAAACTTTTTTCGTGTTATTGTTATGTAATAGCGTGAAAAGGGTGCCTTTAGGGTTTAACATAGCACACACAAAATATAATTTGAATTAGTTTAGGGTATCTGCCTCCGCAAGGTCACTGAACTTTTGAATAAATTGATTTTTAGACCCATGTTTGACGCTACGTAAATATGTCATTTTTAATTTTTATTTTATTATTCGATAGTTACAATAGTCTATTTTGTTTACTAATCATTAAAAAACGTATTCTTACGTTGGTTTAGGTAATTAAAACAAGAGGCAGTTCAAGAGTCGACAAGTGCGCGGCGCCCGCTTGTCGACATATTTTGTCGTATCAGTGCACAGTTATTACTCGAAGTGACAGCACGGACGTTTGTTTTGAAGCATGGAAAAGACTCGCAGTGCATTTAAGAGTCCCCTTTTTGGTGGTATCGTGGATATTAAAGACAATTCTCTACCTACTTATGAAGATGTAATGAAGTATTATGAATGGACGAAACATCAGCTCAAATCACAATTAGAAACTGCAAAGGAGCCAACATTTGCACAAGTAGCAGATATAGTGGTACCTAGGATTGAAGGTATATGGCTAACAGCATCTATTCCAACTGTAACACGAACGAGAATAATACAGATGTTAAAAGCATATCACATGAAATGCAAGAATTTACTTAAGTCTATTAAGAAGATTTCTCCAGAAAAATTGGAAAGTTTTCGCGAAAATAGTAAGCTGCTCTTTGATATTGCATCTTGCAAATGTAAAGAACTCCCATATTGCATCTGCCCGACTGATAAAAAGGTTCCCAAACAGGAACAACCGTTTTTAATAGATCAACGAACTTCTCGAAATATGTTTATCGGTAAAATTGACATTACTACGACAAAAAAACTACAAAAGACCCTTAAACGGAAACTAGATCGCGAAAACTCCACAAGTAAATCCTTGAGTAAGAGTTTTATGTCAGTTGATACAGAAATTAACGTTTCCATGACATCACCGACATCCCCGACATCCGAGCGGAGTAGTAGTACAGCTGATGAATTCCTAAACACTACAGACGATGGCATTCCTGAAATAAAGAGAAAAAAGATCTCACATATTAACTTACCTACGTTATCGAAGACGTGCGACAGATATGGAGTCTCTGATAGGGCGGCGGCAGCGATCGCATCATCTGTTTTGCACGATATTGGATCTGATCTTGAGGTTATTGATAGACATAAATTACGAAGGGAGAGATCTAAAAACCGACAGAAATTAGTGAAAGAAGTCATTAATACAGAGCTTTCTGCTTTATACTTTGACGGAAAGAAAGACAAAACTTTAAAAATTGTTAAAAAAGGTAATAAACACTATAGAACTACGTGTATTGAAGAGCATATCTCGCTCATTCAGGAGCCGGGCTCTATTTATATGGGGTACGTAGTACCAAGTACAGGTTCAGCAAAGGCAATAGTAACCGCAATCACAGGGTTTTTGGCCAAGAAAAGCATTTCTCTACAGCATCTTATGGCGATTGGCTGTGATGGAACAAATGTTAATACTGGAAAATATGGCGGAATTATACGCCTCCTGGAAAAAAGCCTGCAAAGACCTCTCCAGTGGGTAATTTGTTTACTTCATATGAACGAACTTCCTTTGAGACACTTGTTTTTACATATCGACGGAGCCACTTCGGGACCCAAGTCTTACACAGGGCAGTTGGGAAAGTCACTGGAAACTTGTGAACAATTGCCAGTTCAAAAATTCCATCCGATCGAAGGAGAACCGCTTCTAACAACGGCTGTAGATTTGAGTACAGATCAAAAATACTTGCACGATATTGTCTCAGCGGTACAATCAGGCGACTTTCCAGAAGATTTGGCGAATAGGTCTCCAGGTAGACTATCTCATGCTCGTTGGCTCACACGTGCTAATCGTATACTACGTTTGTATGTAGCAACAGAAAAACCATCAGATAAATTGATAACCCTGGCTACATTTGTCATAAAAGTTTACGCCCCATGTTGGTTCTCCATTAAGAATAAACCGTCTTGTAAAGATGGAGCTCGGCATCTTTTTAAAATCATATTGACCTCCAGGTACCTGCCAGAAAATCTAAAAAAGGTCATCGATCCTGTCATTCAACGCAATAGCTATTTTGCACATCCTGAAAACATCTTACTTGCAATGATTACTGACGACGAGAGACACATTCGTGAACTGGCAGCCCGGCGTGTATTAAAAGCACGTAGTATGACGCAACTTCCATCACCAAGGCTGTTTGAAGTGACAGATGTTAACTTTTGTGCGTCGAATTATATCGATATGATAAATTGGCAACAAACTATTACCGAACCTCCGATCTTGAAACACCTAACTGATCAAGAAATTCAACAAATAGTCCAATCTGGTGGCGAGGGTGAACTATTGTTTTTACGTCTTCCCTGCCATACCCAAGCAGTTGAAAGGGCTGTAAAGTTGACGACAAAAGCTGCCACTTCCCAGTGTAAGGACTCATCACGATT
Source organism: Arctia plantaginis (assembly GCA_902825455.1). Lineage (NCBI taxonomy): Eukaryota > Metazoa > Arthropoda > Insecta > Lepidoptera > Erebidae > Arctia > Arctia plantaginis. The sequence goes on along the minus strand of CADEBD010000314.1, from coordinate 10,829,761 downwards.
GGGAGCCATAAAAGCTAAATTAGAATCCCGTAAGAAAATGCCGAAATTTGAGACAAAAAGAGATTTTAAGGCCGACTGAAAACTCGTTTTATTGGTTATAACTAAAATTGTACTACTTTTGCGTTTAATTACATTATTCATATTTTAAATATACAATTTAGTATCATTTATCCTTCCTATATATCTCTTATATACTTAACATTGAACCCTAAAAATACTACGATTTTTCAGAAAATCTTAATATTTCAAGGCCCAAGCGGAGGCAGAAGATATTATTTTATCGAACTGAAAAAGAACAGTTATTTTTACTTTAACGTAAGGCACTAATCCCTCCCTATTAGAATTCAAAACTAGGAAAAAAAAAAATCCATACAACAGCGCTCCACCCTGATGAGTAACGAAACTATATCGCGACTCAAAATAATGGTAGCACAGGTAGTTGTCATAACCACTCTTAGTTATTCGGTTTCAATATGAACGAATTATAGCCTATTCAACAGTAATTATAATTAAAGTTTGGTTTATCCATCCATATGTCCAGCAGTGGACTACTAAAGGCTGTTGATGTGATGATGATGATGATGAAGAGTATAAATTTATTATATTATTTTATTAAAGAGACACTAGTTATTAAAGTTATTTTTTTGGATTTGATTCTTAGGATTAGTCTGTAAAAAATCTTCATTCCATTCTAATAAAAAAAGTAAGTACCTAAAGTCACACATGATAGGGATAGAACATAACATATACGTCACAATTATGACGTCATATAAAAGTTAATTTCTGGGTAAGTTTTTTGATTTGATTTATTTTTATGTAATATCTATGTAAAAATTCTATGACCTATCTATGACGTCATATGTTATGGTTATGTGTTCACTATGTAGTACTATTGAGAGACTCATACAGGAATACTTAATGGCCTCCCTGAGAGTAACAGACGTTTCGATGTATTTTGTAACTACTGGCCAGTATTGTCGCCACTTCGTGAAGATGTGTGGTCAACTTTAAAAGCAATAATTGTTGACCAATTAAGACACTATACCCAAAAAGGAAAAGTGTCCTAATCAAAATTACCATTTACATGTATATATATTTTTACATTTTAGACATCTGTCGACGTGAAAGGTGTCCAGTCTCTTTTGTTGGAGAAGTAACTGGAGATGGCTATATGACTCTAGTTGAGGACTCGTATACAAACAAATATCTGGATAGAAACGAGAGACTGAAACCAGATACCAAGTCAAAGTTGCCGTACGATTTACATTTGGAAGCTGTATTAGGTATGTCATCATTGTTTTTATTGTATCATGCTGTGTGAAAAATATTGTCTCACAAGCTAGTAAGGTCAGATGTTTGTCGAATTTGACGTCATAAAGACATTATCTTGTTTATACATACGGATATTAGCGTTCTTCATTAACAAAGGCACAATCATGAATTATTTCAGTAAATGATAAGCAACAAAAATAGAATAAAAGCTATGTCGAAATATTTGTAAAATATCGGTATTTTTTAAAATAATGAAAGTAGATACATATATTATACTAGGCTACTACAGGAAGACATAGACCAGGTAGTGGACCAATACCAATAAGCTACACTTTAACATGCTAAATGCGGAGTGATGAGAGTAGCGAAATAGTACCCGAGTTGTTATTGATTCGTAATCATATCGTTATTCCATGCAGTAAATCATTTAGAAATTGAGGATTTATTTTGAGAAACTGTAAAGATTTTAATAACAACGTCAGTGGTGAAGATATTGTACAATGCTCTCGTTCATAGTCATCTAGAAGCGACCGCTATAATTTGGAATCCTCACGAGGCTTAACCTTGTGGTAGAAAAAATCCAAAATACATGCTCTCGATTTCTGTATTACAAAGAATACGCGGTGTACCCACTATACCCGCTCGTGTACCCCTGCTTATTCGTCCTCGGCATGGTCGGGTACGTGCGCCTGAGCGTGTGACGCGACGTGACGCTGGTGACATACGTGTGGCCGACATACTAGCGAGTACAAATCTTCTTAGATATGCCCCTATATCACGCGCAATAAGGCTTATTAATATTATTTCGATACACGTAGATATCTACAACTGTAGCCACCCGAACTTCAAAGAAGTTGCCCAAACTCTTATTACAGCAAATGATTTTTCTTTATAAAATAATTGTTACTTACTGTTTTTGCTTACAGTATCGTTTTGGGATAAGGATCCTTTAAAGACACTGTAAAAGTTTTAAATAAATAAAAAATATCTTTTTAATTTGATTTATGAACATTATTAAAATCATTAATTTGTATATTCAGGAAATATGCCAAGGAAAACCTTTGATTTGGTGACTGAGAAGAGGACTAAATTGCCACTGACATTGCCACAGAATGTCACTGTACACGATGCCCTTGACAGGGTACTCAGACTTGTCAATGTGGCTAGCAAGAGATACCTGACCAACAAAGTAAGTTTCTTGAAATTTGTTCTACGAAATGCACAAAGATAACAATAGTTGATGGATATTTGTAGTCTAAAGCTTCGTATCGACTGCGCGCTCCAAGCATTCATTCCATTCATCCAAGCTCCAATCATTTTGATTTAAATCGCCATAAATCAAATGATGTTTTTCAATAAGAATCAATGATTTAATCAAAAATGTTTAATTTCACTTTCTTTCACGGAAATCATCATAAAAAATAGATTAGAAATTATAATTAAGTTACAAACTAGGGTCGTTTAAATCTCAGAAATCAATATTATTATTATATTTGAATGAAAAAAAACTAGTTAACTAGTGGTCTAGCTAACTAGTTTTCCAGCCTTTTCAATTCCCAGTCGGTTTCTTAATTTGCTCTAAACAATTCCAAAGGTGGAAAACAGTCTTCCCACAGCAGCTAAAGAAGCTATCGACCCAACAATTGCTTCACCACTGGCAAAATTTTTGACTGTTCCTCTTCACTAAATATATTTTTCTATGACATCCGAACATCACACTTCGAACGGTTTTGATTTTGACTTAATCTTTACTATCAATGGTAGCTAAACTGAACTATCATAGTAATTTCGTGCTTCCTCCAACCATGGACGTATTAAAAAGTGAAACTTCGACATTTAGCTAATATATAAATCAGTTTCTTAAAATTTAGCTCCAAGCTTCTTCCAAGCCGTTACAGCAGTAGACAAAGGACATCATTCACGCTCCATACAAAAAGTACCCAAAAAAATAGTGCCGGCCAACGAAAAAAATGGTTTTATCGGTTAGAGAATGACATTCTAAGATTTTTTTCTTTAGACGGCTAAGAGCTAAGACCGATTACTTGAGTTATATGACTTAGAAATAATAAAAAAATGCATTTATACGAGTTCGTCTGAACAATTTTTTACTTCATTACTATAGCAAAAATCAAATAATGATGATAAAGAATAACTTAATCTCGCTTAATAATAATATAATATGACAAAAAGCCTAATTATATACAATCATCATTAGGTACCTAAGTACCTACGTAGGTACGAGTATCTAACTAAACGACAATTTTGTTAACTATTAGACTGACTATAATATCTTGAGGTAGGTAATTAAAAAACCGCAATGACATTACGTAACTATTTCGACTAACTTCTTATCTTAAATATGATAAAGATAAGTTCATATTTACCTAAGAGCTAAGTTTTGAGGTCAAATTCGCTTACTTGGTAATTAGTTAGTGACTCTAATTGCTAAGAGGTCGTAGGATTGATTCTGATCTTAAAAATGTACTCGTATGTATGAATTTAGCAGTCTGCTGACCTTGATAAAGTCTCTGCCTAGTTTGGGATCAGCAAACTTTATGGGAGGTGTCCCAGGTCATTATTATTGTCATTTGTGTAGATGTAAGGAGTTATCAAATGGACAAAGTGCTACTTTTTGTAAAGTCTTGTTTTTTATAGCCAATTTAAAAAACGGGCATCATTAGTTATTCATAGGTAAAACTTATTTACGCAGGTAGACAGATGTGTAACAGGTCTAGTAGCTCAGCAACAATGTGTTGGTCCTCTACATACGCCGTTGGCGGACTGTGCGATTATTGCATTGTCATACTACGACCTCGTCGGTTCCGCCACTTCTATCGGCACACAGAACATCAAGGGATTATTAGACCCTGCTGCTGGAGCTCGAATGTCTCTGGGAGAGGCTATCACTAATTTAGTAAGTTATAGGGTTTTTTTTGTATCATGCATAGGAAAAATTATAATTCTTGTTAGTCCAATTTTATTTTTATTTTGTACGTTTAATTAGATAAAAAGAAAAACGGGTTCCGTTCGAAAATAGCTGTATATTTTTTGAGCAGAAGCCTAATTCGTGTAATACATAAATAAGGTACCATTAAAATATTACAGCACAACATAGCATCAATCGATCGTCATAATCGACATTCTGAACATTATCTAATAGCTAAAGAGACATGAATATATCTCGTTAAACAGGTGTTCGCCGGAATCTCAGAGCTGGAGGATGTGAAATGTTCAGGAAACTGGATGTGGGCAGGCAAGACGGGAGTAGAAGGCGGCGCGCTCGTAGTGGCGTGTCGCGCCGTGTGCGACGCTATGAGTACGCTGGGCGTGGCCGTGGACGGCGGCAAGGACTCGCTCTCCATGTGCGCGCATGTCGCGGGAAAGAAGGGTACTCCTACTAGCTATATCTTACTTACTGTTTCACGGGGATGAACTGACCTGACCTGGGCCTCTAATACGAGTTTATTTTACATCAACTCGATCGTCAACGGCGACCGCGTTCGGCTCTTGCGATTGGCCCGCACTGAAGTCTTCACCGATCGAGTCGAGATCATGTAAAATAAACTCGCACTGGCACTAACAAACAAATAAACGCCCCCCTTTTTTTTTCCGTGCGGAAATCCCCTCGGATACCACCTATCGGTGGCATGTCGGACTCGCACCGACTAAAAACTGCACGCCGTCCCCGAGTACTAGAAAGGAAGTCCCTGGTACCCGACATACCTTGGGCCATCTACAGACGAGTAGACGACCCCCCCCCCCCTGTGGGAACCCCATGTTCCCTCGCACTGGACCTCCTGACGAACACTTATCCGATTACCTTAATGTGTCATGGAGGCATCAAATTATATCATTATCAAATTATATTATGACCAAATTTTGTATTGAGTACACATTGAGTATTCATTCAATCAGATAAACGTATTGCCTTAGAAACTGTGTCTGTTTCTTAAGGATGTAATGCAAGTGTTAGTAAAATCACTACTATACATAGGTTGAAAGCTCCATGTAAATACAACATACTACTAAAGTTGGTTTCGTCTTAGAAGATAGTAAACATTTTTTTTTTCTGTGCGGAAATCCCCTCGGATACAACTTACTAGTCGGGGAACCAGGTTTACCCTAGAAAGGAAAACCATGAAATCTGGCCTGCTTCTGCTAGGGTGACAGATGGCCTCACCTGTCACCCCCAGGCCTGCGCTTATGAAGGACGCAGGTCGTTCTGCGACCTCCGGCGCCTGAGTCGTCTGCGGTACCTGACCCGTTCCCGAACCTGGCGGCCCGGGAGAGTTCTAAACCCCTTCCGGTCCCGCGCCGACATCTCCTTCGCAAGCATAACTTGCTCGCCTAAAAGGAGTCTGCAGAGTTCCACGCACTCTCGCTCCGTACGATAGCCGCAATCAGGTTATCGAGCGAGAGAACTCCCACTCCGATTGCCGCCACTAGGTCTTGCCTCTGCTCCATCCACGCCGGGCATTCTGCCAGCGTATAGAGCGCCGTGTCCACGGTCCGACCATCGCAGTGGTGGCACACAGGCGTTTGCTCCTTGCGGATCAGACACAGGTGATCCCTAAAACATCCTTTCCCAGTGATCACCTGCGTCAGTCGGTATGAGAGGGTCCCGTGATGCCCCTCGAGCCAATCCTCCATATCGGGTCTCATCGCCGGATTGACGGCGTGCCCGAGAAGATACTAACCCTGACAACCTTAAATATGAAGTAAATTTTACACTTGATAGAGTTTTATTGTTTGGTTTTAGTAAAATCACCTGGAACATTAGTTGTGTCAACCTATGCACCGTGTCCAGACATAACAATAAAAATTGAGCCAGCTCTCACACAAGAAGGGTCAGCCCTTGTTTATGTACCAGTCAGTCCTGGTAAATACAGGTTAGTAATATCTTCATCATCTTAAAACAGTTCTGCTATACTCGTAGTAGAAAAGGCCCTGTCAGACCTTCTACTTGGCCAGTATGGCTACATAGACTTCCGGAAACTTTCACAATCATGATTTTGAAGTAATGTGATAAATATAAGCGAGATTTTAAAAGCGTGGTATTTAAAATAAAGTACTGAATTTTGAACTTCAACTCTACTTGTACATAAGTATTCAGAGTATGTATGTCAAACATTTTTAATTAAATATGTATTATACATATTATATATATTATTATTATAGGCTCGGCGGTTCGGCTTTAGCACAATGTTTTAAGCAGCTCGGTGATACTCCAGCAGATCTTGATAACCCAGCGATCCTGAAATCTTTGTTCAAAGTTACTCAGAAATTATTAAAAGGTAAAGTATTACATCTAATGAAATGACTTTCTAAAAAAATTTTTTGTTTCTGACTGAATGAATTTTTTGTTTGTTCATCTATATAATGAGTATTTTGTAAAAACCTAGTATTAACTAAATAATAAACGGACATTGTGACTATTGACTAACATATAAAAAACGAGCTATTGACTGCTGCTTCGCTCGCATGATTACCCTCTTGGGGGGGGGGGGGGGGGGGGGGGAATTTTCCAAAAATCATTTCTTAGTGAATCCTTACAACATAAAAGTATCACCTGCCATAATTTCCAGTTTGTAGCCCCAGCAGTTTAGGCTCTGCGTTGATGATGAATCAGTCAGTAAGTCAGGGTAAGTAATTGTATAGCTATTCAAAAAAATAATACGATCTATCATTTTTTTTATTATAGAAGGTGCTCTACTATCCGGCCATGATATCAGCGAGGGAGGTTTCATAACAACAGTTATTGAAATGGCCATTGCTGGCATACGCGGAATAAATTTAGACTTCCAAGTAGAACAAAACGTGTCCCCCATCCAAGCTCTTTTTAATGAGGAGTTAGGAATAATACTTGAAGTTGGATCAAGTAACCTATCACGTGTTCTTAAGGACTACAATCAAGGAGGAGTTCGAGCTAGACAAATTGGAAGTGTTGGCAAATATGGCATGAACTCTGAGGTATGAATCGCTTTTAAAACTATAGTAAGTTGGTATAGCTGGATAGTTGTACAGTAGTTGATTTACGATATCACACAAAAATAAAAAACCCTGTTTTTCTATTTTTAAACTTATAATAATTGTAACAGTTGTGGATGGATAGTTTATTTTAGCGATTGGCACAAAGTGCAACTTAGCTGGTAACCCATATATAAACAGTATTACGTACCTTAAACATATTTCGAGATCGTTATCCTTGTCGATGATAATTTGTCAAGCGAGAACGCTGTCAACAAAAGATTAAAGATAGTAATTTATAGTAGAATAGTGCAATTTAAATTACCAACAAACATTTTTTTTTATAAGAATACTATTGGAAGGCTTTAGAATAACAATTCTAATGATTGATAACCAAATAATAAATATAATTCTATTCTCACTTTAATTATAGCTAAGATATTTTAATAGTTTGCTAAGGTTAGGCACATAAGCCGTAAAGGTCACTTGTTAAAAATGTTATCAGTTATTGCTAAATATCAGTTCTGCCACATATAACTGATGATATTTCTTGATTTTAGTTGATGATAAAAACTCTAGCACTAAAGGTTAACATTAGTAGTCGTGACCTTGGAAACCTCACAGACGTGCAGTCGCGGGATTTTATACTTGGTCACCGATGGGTGCCCGTGACCCAAATTAAATGACAATTTTCTCTTGTTTTTTTAAATTAGCTAATTAAGTAGTGACTCATTTCTGATTATTCTGTGTTCATAGGTAACAGTTAAAATGAATGGCGAAAAAGTGTTGGACACAAAATTAATTGATGTTTTCCGAATGTGGGAAGAAACAAGTTACCAGTTAGAACGTCTACAGGCCAACTCTGAATGTGTTTCTCAAGAATGGAAAGGTAACAGTTTTGTTCATTAAACACTTATGTTTTGTTTGTATTGACCTTAAATTGATTCATTATTTCTATCATTCTTTTGACAGGACTTGAGAAACGTAAGGGTGTGACTTACAAAGTTACTTTTGACCCTACCTTAGCTGTCATGAAAACAAAATCCATCAAAGTGGCTGTTCTTCGTGAGGAAGGTACAGTGGCCAACAATAATATTAACAATTGTATCATTTTCTTTTAATGAAAACACAAATCAAAATGTTCCCATTGTCATGTATGACTTGAATTCACGAAGACCATGAAATGATTCATTTTAAACAGGCAATAAATTCCTGTCAATAAAACCTACAATTCATTTCATAATGAAGTAATACGTACGACGTCGACAGAACTAGCAAATAATACCTACTATAAACCATGCCAATATTTACGACATATACATTTGGCTAAAAATATTTTTGTTATCACAGGTACAAATGGTGATAGGGAAATGATTGCGTCCTTAATGATGGCTAACTTCGATGTGTTTGATGTGACCATGAGTGACTTGCAAAACAAGAGAATTACATTAGATGCATTCCAGGGCTTGGTCTTTCCGGGTGGATTCAGTTACGCAGGTATTTATTTATTATTTATTAAATCAGCAACGCGCGACTGACAACCCTAGGGTTGATGACCGTGATTTAGTTGGGAGACTCGCGTACCTGCTGCATAATGTAGGATAAGATGGCTGGAAGTAAAACATGGCTTCGTAAATTTTATATTCTCTTGAGTTTTCTTTTAAGCTTCATTTGTACTCACATAGTTTTCAAATTAACTATCAAAAAACTAGTACCAAGCCTCTTTTCATTTATTTTCTCTCATTCCACTATTCCGAAATGTACTTTTTTGCTGATAAGAGTAAGTTCTGTATCATATTTTGATCAAATTATCCTATAACTCGTAGTAGTTGTGGGAAACATCTAATTTCCTTTATGATGAATACATGAAACAAAATAATACATGTAAAACAATACAGCATAACTAACTACTTAAAAACAGCCAGGTACCATGTAGAATACTTGTTTGCCACTTTAGTTATATAGATAAACAAATAAATTTTAATAAAGCATTAAATTTATGTACCTGCTACTAATATTACTGCATTCTTTTAGATACATTAGGCTCGGCAAAGGGTTGGGCAGCAGGCATTATGTTCTCAGATTCTCTTAATGCCCAATTCTCTCACTTCAAGAATAGATCTGATACATTCTCTTTGGGTGTCTGTAATGGTTGCCAACTGATGGCACTTCTTGGATGGATTGATCCTGTAGATGCGAAGGGTGATAATAAGACTCAGATATTCCTTGACCACAATCTTTCTGAGAGGTAATCATTTATTATTTTGATTTAAAACAACATGTTAAATTATTCTAATTTATAATTTTTTTATAACAATAATAATTTAAGAGATTTTGAAACCATTAAATTGACCTTATTAACACTATATGTCATCCTTAGGTTTGAATGTCGCTGGAGTGCAATCAAGGTAAATGAAGACAAGAGTAATGTCTGGTTCAACGGTATGAAGGATAGCGTACTTGGCGTTTGGGTGGCACATGGGGAAGGACGGTTCGCCGTCTCAGAATCTCATTTGCTGGAGATCCTACAAAAGAATGGACAGATCGCCATGCAATATGTGGACGACAATGGATCTCCTACTGAAGTTTATCCTATGAACCCTAATGGCAGTTCATGTAAGTAACAACTTGAATACTAAGTATTCGCGCCTGTTTAATAACTTAATTTCTTGACTAAAATTCTCCATTACATTCAATTCATTCAAAATCCAATACATTTTATTAGTTTAATAGTAATATATTTTATTGTAATGGTGTTTAGACTATAAAACAGCCTCAAATAGTAGTCACACAGGACACTCAGGCCAAGAACAGAACCGATATACATACATACTCTTAATTATGTCGTGTTATTTAGTTAGCACTCTAATCTAATTCTATGTTCTTGTTCCAGTGGGTATAGCAGGCGTGCGGTCTCAGGATGGTCGACATATCGCCATGATGCCTCACCCCGAAAGGTGTGTCTTACGTTGGCAGTGTGCAGTACCTCCGGCTGTTCCATCCACCATTTCTGATTCAAATAGCCAAGCTTCACCATGGCTCAGACTCTTCCAGAACGCCTATTCATGGGCTTCCAAACATTAGTTAAGATCTTACAGTACTAGTATAACTATTATGAGTAATGTTCCTCTGAAAGAGCTATGCAATCATTATGAGAAAGTCAAATGTGCAATGTAAGCTATGGCAAAACCACATTATTTTTTATTGAATAATTTAAAACAAGAACTGTGAGTCATAAAAGTGTATGTAAAGAAAATGTTGAACATTAGGAATATTTGAGTTCTGATCTGCATAACATTTAAACATGACTTAGAGTTAAGAAATCATTAACATATCACTAACCCTTTGACCGCCAAGGACGCATTAAAGCGCCATTCAATAACTTGATCGGGACGCCAATGACGTCTTAAAGCGTCCCCGTACTTCATTTTTTACGGAAGAATTAAACTTGGCTTATGTTGATTTTCAGAATCAGGAATATTTATAAGATAACATCCTGATTTCGGCTACTATAATCAATAATATTACTATACTATAATCGGTGTTCTTTGTGTCCATTTCATGTATGTTGTGAAGTCCCCCGAGACACAGGATATATTCCTAATGCGGGAGTTGTCTTTTTCACAAAAAAAACTGCCTATGACGTCATAAGCGAATGAATTGTTAGTTGTAGTGTTGGGATTTAACAGTAGAAAGAAAATTGTATAAATATATCCTCGAGATAGAAATTATTATATCTGCAATAAGTATTTTGCCAGAAGATTTTTCGTTACACATCACACATCATGACATCAACAGCCTATATTAGTCCACTGCTGGACATAGGCCTCTCCTTAGAAAGGAGGTTTTGGCCTACTATACCACGCTGGCCAGACGGGTTGGTATAGGGTTTGTTTCAAGTTTTCCTTCTCTTTGCAGTGCTGTTGTCCTGCTTAGTTTGCTCCCTTAGTCGGCTCTTACGACACCCACGGGATGAATTGGGGTGGTGATAATTTGTATTCTTAATCCGTCACCACACGGACGACGTTATACGTCTTTATTCAATTTTATAGTAATGAATGTGGATCACGATGAGCTGCTTTGTGAATTCTTAAAATTATCGATGATGTTAGAATAACCTTTGAAACTGACTCGGATAGAGGCTTTCATGAAAAAAAAAATACTGTACTAACACTTGTAATAATTTTGTTGAATTAAAAATATGTCGTGTCATGTATTTGGATGTGGTCACAAAAGAGATTAAGCTGTAATTAAAAATTTTTTTTTTTAAATAAAATCTGCTATTATCTGAAGCTTTGGTGTAATGGTTATGTAGCTGAAAAGTGAAATGAAATATGGCTTGGCATTGAATAAAACTTCAATGGTATTAGCATTTTTTTATTCGATGATTACCGATATAGTTTAGCCCGTCACTATTACTCTGTAGGTATGAAACAAGGAATTGGTTGATTGGTATAGAGAGCACTGTTCGTCATTATTAACGTGGCGGTCAAGGGGTTAATGACTGTATTGCAATTTTGGTTTATAATCACTTTTTAATGTTACACTAATATTATATGTTAATTGTTTTCAATTATAGTTCATCTAATCTAGGAAGTACCATTTGACAGATTGATGAATGGGTCAAAGAAATCGATTACTACAATATCCGAATCTTAAGAGATTTCGATATCGTTTCTTTATATTTACAAATCGATTACAGATTAATGTATGTTACTGTAAAAGGCCGTATATTATTATATTTTAGGTTTATTATTTATATCCAATGTGTAAGTAAATGTCAGAATTTTATGAGAGATAATTTTTTCGGGCTATTCAGTCCTAACCTAGCCAGATTTAAATAAGTACATAATTGTGTTTTTTGTGAAAACTTAGACAAGTGATTTTGTCTACAAAGATTTATTTAAAATTATATTAACTTACATATTTTTTATTATAATTATACGTTTTCGTTAACAGTTCGATGTCAGCTAATTACAATACGCGCCAAATAACTTTGCGCCAGCGAATTTCTTTTAGTAATTTGCTGGTCTTTTGAAGACTAAATATTGAACATAATTCTATAAGTGTCTATTTATTGATAGTGTACTATTCCTTAGTGGTCCGTAGTTGTTAACAAAAGCGTGATATGATATGTATTTTACTTGTTTGCCACTTTAGTATTTAAAATATTAACGTAATCGTTCGAAAGTAGGTACACATACATTAAAAATTATTGAGTTACATTTCTTCTTTTTAACCTGTGAATAAGGTTAAAAAGAAGAAATGTACAAAAAAAAATATAAAAACAGTAAATAAATTGTATTTTTATGCTCGGTACATTTGTTTGCGAGGGTAACTGTGCAACATTTAGTTGCAGCTAACTCCATTGGCGCAGACTTGTATGGCGCGTATTGTAAATACTATAGGACGCCGGATTGAAAATGGCAGGTTATTTATAAGTTCGATTATTCGTACATTTTAGCGATTATTCGAATACATGTGAATTTGAAGAGTCACAACACTACGGTAAAGGGACTTTGAAATGAAGTTAAAAAAAACTATCAATTGTGTAAATTGGTTAATTTGCTTTGTTTAAAATATTTTAACGGAAAATTTTATTATAATAAGTAGTGTGAGTTACGCCATTACAAAGTTGCTTCGACTTGAAAAGTATGAAACGTCATATGGTACCTCTTAGATTAGATGGACTATAAGTTTACTTATTCTTCTAATTGAAATCTCATTACACTATTATTTTTGTGGCTTACGGTTTTTTTTTGTTATCAAAGAGGGGGCAAACGTGCAGATGGTTAGTGACTAGCGCCGCCCATGAATGCCTGCAACTCAGGGGTGAAGGCCTTTGAGGGTGTGCTTAACAAAAAATATTCGTCTATTTACTTAGTAATTTTTTACAAAATCTTGCATCTAAATATAAAAATTTGTCTTCCATTTACATTCCATAAAAATTCAATGTGCTTTCACTTATTGAATAATTTTAGAAAAATATTATACACTTATTTTATTGTCAAATGTTTTATTTTAAAGTGTGAAAAAGTACTCTTTTGTGAATAAATAAAAAATAAATTAAAAATTTGTATTATTTTTATGCTTAAGGTTTTGTTTTAGTTCTGTTAAAATGTAACATAAAATTTTAATAGTGAACCGGATGTCTATTAAATAAAAGAAATTATGTTTTTAAAAATGTATATTTAAAACAAGTGAATTCAGATGAATTCATATAAAATATCTAGTAAGTTACACCAAAGTCAGTTACTACCTAAGTACCTCTTACCTTTCGTAGTAATAATAATACTTGATCCCATTTTATTTTACAACTTATAGGGCCTGTTGGACTACTCGTAAGTGACCCTTACTGCTAATTCACAGGCCATGGGTGCGATTTACACCCAGGATAAATAATTGTGTAATTATTATGATCATTTGCTCTGTGTCTGGGTGTAATTTATAAATCATATTGGTATTGAACAATATTTAAGTTTGGTTATCAGCAGTCTGGTTACCATAGCACAGGCTATGCCTAGTTTGGGATCAGACTGCTGTGTATGAGATGTATAAAGCCATTATTATTATAGATGGAAGACCTACTAAAATTAAAGAGTAAAATTGAATGCAAGTTAACAGTTCACTTTGGTTTTAAGTGTGAATAACAATTACTTCAAGTTGTACTGAAGAATAATATTGCTTATGAACAAAGTGGCAGTAAAATAAAGTTCTAGTACTGCAATATTCTATAAATTGAAATAAGTGAAGTACCTATGTTGTAGAGCAGTTTTGTGAACTATGCAATTACCACTAGCATGGAAGGGTTAAAGAGCTCATACTAACAACATGCTGTGGGTATTGTAAAAAGCATGTTTAATCAGGACGAATAAAATCAGACATATCTTAACTAGCAAAGGGTTGCTATCCCACTTTGGGCAATACTTTTCTTGTTTTGGTAATTAAACTAATTACAACCAAAAAGAATCTCTCAATTACAGATTTAAGAGTTGAATTTATTTTTACTTAGTAACAACTTAAGGGCCAGGCTATAGGGAGGATATACAATCGCAGATGGCTCAGGCCAGGTACAAAGATGCTTTTTACTGAGACTATGCTTCTGCTCCACCTGTACACATATTAATTAAAACTAAAGAAGCTTAATAGATATTCTGTTTGTGATTTGTATATGGTTATAAAATAGTATGCATATGTATAATAAATAACAATGTGTATATGTTACACATTTGCAAGAGAAACATCAAATATTCATTGCCATTACTTCTTGAATAGCTATAGTAAGATCTTTTCTCCTAGACTTTTCCAGAGCATCACAAAGAATAAAGAACCATTTGTCGGGATCTGCTTTTTCATATTCAAATGCTTTCATTACTTTAGTAGCCTTCTCAGTGAGAGTTCGACTTTGGCTATCAATTTCATCTATCCGGCATTCACGAACTTTTAAATTTCTTCCGAGATCACGCCAAAAGCTACCAATTTCTTCAATAATTGTTTGGAAAATCCTTTGCTTTTTTCTTTTACTTACAGTTTTGATACATGGAGCATGACTGTTCATTATGTAACTTTCTTCTGGTTCCGTTGCAATATTTTGTGCAGCAACTGTAAATATAAAGCAGTTTCTGTATACAATCTTAGTTTACTCACAGTTACTGCCCACCAACAGACTCATACGTAAGCTAGATTAAGGACCCATGACATATCTGGACACTAAACCTATACCAACATCATTCTATGTTATTGTTATAATACTTCAGGATTAAGTGCCCTTAATACTAATAAACAGGAACGTCTATATAACCGGGGGATTTATTAATAGACACTCTTGCACTTGTATAAAATTTAAATCATTATTCTTTGGGCAAACATGACATACATCTTTTCTATATATAATTATCATAATAGCTTACCATAATAATTTCCATATTCCCTTGGCACATGAGATTTTTCATAATCAGATATTTTCTTCAATAACTCCTCAGTATTTGGCAACTTTAGGGCTATGTTTTTTAAGCTTTGTACGTTATCTTCTGACAGTATATCTCGAAGTTCCAAAACACTCAATAGTTGTCTTATTGTTTTGATTTGTTCAACTCGTCTAACTGAATTGATCCCTGCACTAAACAATTCTTTTATAGAGCTTAATATTTCGTTGTGTTTTTCAGCTTGTACCACTGCTAAAACTATACATTGTTTCAGTTGCGTGTAGTCCGATAAAGTCATTTTTGGTTCACAGCAGAAGTTTGTAAACTAAAACTTGGTCGAAGTACATGTACATTAAAAAAATTATAAAACTACTTGTGCACAATCAAGATTTATATGATGACACGACGAAATTGCACGAAATTACCTATACAACCCATAAATCTACTATACAATTCTACAATCATAACTTACGGGAATATTTTGATATCATATGATGTCATTCCATTTTACACTTACGTTTTTTTACAAAGAGTTTTTTTCTGTTATATTATCTAAATAGATTAGTAGCGTTATAAAGTTATGTTATTGATCAAAATATTTTGAAAGTATGTTATAAATGCTTTATACCAAACAACAATTGTACAGAGTTTACAATATGGAAAATCCAGTCATCGAATTAAACATTAGAGCCTACGCTGCCTGAAATGAACTGTTTAAAAAAAAAAACGATTTTTGGGGACTTTAAGGCTAGTCAAAATGACGCTAAGTCAGTTAAGTCACCCTTTGAAGCTTAAATTAGTAATTAAAGTCTTGTCTAATCTCAAAACACAACACAATTTTGGTTTTTTGGCCTTTTTGGTTTTAAGTTGGCAACTCGATATGATCTGATTTATTTTAAAAGGGAATTCCCCTACCATAGACAATAATAAACATTGTTTTAGTTTTTTCTATTTTTCCTGATTACAATTAACAAGACTGAGTCAGAGGTCAAAAGTTACGTTGGTAAACTGTTTTGAAAGAATAAAACCATTTCATTGCCTCCATCAAAGTTTCGTTGTTGTTTGCATAGTTGAAAGTTGATATGATATTTCTTATTGTATGAGTTGAAATTGAAGAATAATGGAAGGTAAATACAGTCAAAATTACAGAAAAGAATGGGAAATTTCCAGGGAGTTCAAACATTAGTTAAAACTTGTACCAGGTACCTCCACTAAAAGAGGCTGCACGCCTGGCCACCAGGGGAGTCTCTCTGGTGGTCGAGCGCATTGAGGCGCTAGGCTTACGGGTGGCCCTGGACAAGTCCGAGGCCCTCTTATTTCATGGGCCTCGTCGTGGTCCTTTCCCTGGCGCTTCAATCGTCGTCAACTCGGTCCTCGTACCGGTTCAGGCCCAGATAAAGTATCTGGGCCTGATCCTCGACGGGAGGTGGCTCTTCGACGAGCACTTCCGACAGCTTGCTCCAAAGTTGGTCGGCGCTGCGTCTGCCCTTGGGCGACTTTTGCCTAATCTGGGTAGACCCAGCGTCGCAACGAGACGGCTGTACACGGGGGTTGTCCGGTCAATGGCATTGTACGGCGCAACAGTGTGGGCAGCGGCTCTGACAACCCAAAATAGAGCACGCCTTTGGCGTACTCAGAGGGTATTGGCGATCAGAGCCATACGTGGTTACCGCACCGTGACGACGGAGGCAGCGTTCCGGGCGGTCAGCGGCAGTCGGCTCCCGCCCGAAGAAGTACGCTAGTGGCGGGAAGCCGCTCATCGAGCCACGTTGGCTCGTTGGTCGTCACGGCTGGAGGCTCCACGTGCTGGTATTACCGCCGTGGTGGCGTTCCAGCCGGTCATCGTCGAATAGGCAGGGCGGCAGCATGGGACCCTTTCCTTCCGACTGACGCAGGTTCTTTCCGGGCCCGACTGGGCTGGGGTCCGGATGTCTTAATAACAGCAGTTCCCGGATCCCTCCTATTACAGAGGCAGGCGCAGAGTGGCACACCATGTGGTTTTAGTCGGTCCGATTCCGACACACCACTCTGCCGTAAACCCCGGTGGGGTGACGGCCCGAGGGGGTTTCCACCAATAAAAAAAGGTGACTCCACGAAATCATTCTGTAGCCATTGCCACTCAGAAATGTATGCAAAACTGAATGATTTGAAGAAGCATTTAGAAACTAAAAACATAAAGCTAAAAGTGAATTGATTTCAAAAAATAAGCAAATGACATTATTCACAGGACCAGGGAAGATTTGTAAGCCTTCAGCAAGAGCTGAGTGTACCTTAGATTTGTATATTGACGGACAGCACGACTGCAGCTGTGTATTGGTGGTTAAATGCGAAATTATTTACGATTTTCTGATTAGCGACTTCTAGCGAATTTTAGGGGAACGGCTTTTTCTAATCTAGAAGAATTTTAGAAAACAGCTTAGCGACTTTTATTTTTGTTCATTTTGTCAATTTCATATGAAAAAGACGAAGAGTTGTATTATTATATTACGAAGTTTCTAATCCAAAGTTGTATTCACCAGAAAACATCCCGACGGAATATTTATTATCCAGATGTTCCTCCCAATAATTCGATTAAGCAACTTTTTTTAGGAAAATTATTTTTTTGTATTTACACATGACTGAGCAGAGACAATTTTTCTTTTTGGTCCATTTCACAAGGAAAAAAAAAAAATATTTTTTAACCTACTCTTAACGCATAGACATTAGACAAGTCATAGAAAGTAAAGTTACGATTAGCACTAGGTGAACTATTACTTTGGGGTAAAACACATTGACCAACGCTTTGAAACATCAGTCATTCGAGCAAGATATACTTTCGAGTCGACGCACAGTGTTTTCAATAGAACAAGCTAGCTGGACAAAATTATTTACTGGGGTATTTTGCGTCGTACGGCTTTCCTATGATATTTTAATGCGGTTTCAGCACAAAACACTATAATAAAATGAGGAAGGGCTTCGTGAACGAATAAAACAAAAAAGATATTAGATATTTTGTATATTAAGACAGGTACAGGTATATTAGGACAGGTCTTAATTATTCAAAATCACTAAATTCTTTTTCTGAAGAATCTTCTACATATTTTGACAAAAACTACAAAAACTTACACTAGAATTTATATTAGATACAGTATCAGCAAATAAATTTTATATAGATATAGTATTATTAGATCTAAAACCTCAGACTGAAGTTTACTTGTCGGTTTTTTGGGAAATCTAAGACTATTTTCTACAGGATCAGATGTGATTATCAACATATTAAGTAAATCCCTATTCGTGGCAATACACGATTGTTCGACTATTGTGTTCTCGGAATCTTCTACAATCTTTTGCGTTTCTCGTTCTTTGAACGTTGTTTTACATTTTCTTTGTCACTTTCGTCCCTAAGTTGCCATTTTTGCACTTCGAGACACTATTTGTGACCTTTTGTTTGTAAGTGCTATGACTAAAACTTCCAACGCACCCCTACTTGCTTAAGAGAGAGAAAGATGAGTCAGAGTAAAAGATTGTAAAACTTCATGCTTTGCAAAAATTAGACGTTCAGCCGTTTTATTTAAAATCGACTAAAGTCTAATTTCGTTGCCTTAACAAAAATCTGTTCCTCGAGAGGGTAACACTCAATTTTTGCCAGTCTAACACTATAGAATGATGGAAATACCTGATGTCCTGCTTTGATGATCCACTTTTTTGTCTGTTTATATGAGTGGCTTGTAGATTCGATCGTCTATATATGAAAAAGTCTCTTCTTTTGACAAACATCTTGTTTCTTCTTGAACACTTAACTTCTTTTCACTTTCCAGGACTGTGACTTGCTTCTTTAATCACTGAATCTAAGTGCCGATGTCCGGATAATCTTGCCTATATTTCAGCTGCCACTACCAATTGGTTCACGTTCCGTGAATGAAAAAGGTCGTCCACGCGCCTCCTTTTTGTTTTTACACTGGCTTCAGTGAAATCCACTAATGGACGCCCAGGAATCGAAGCCATTCTTAATGCTGATACTGCTGAGTGTGGGACGGATACTTTATATATATAATACACAGTTTAATATACAGCCAACCATTCAGTTCAGTTCTTAGTCAGGAAACGATCGCGACGATTCCCAGAACTTTCCCATTTTTCTGTAAATTAAGATATAAAAAGAAGTCTAGTTCAAGCATATCCATTTACTAGTTTATATTAAACAGCACATAACTTTAACTTGAAGATCCATCACTAAGCTTAAAAAAACACTTACTCACTGATATATAACGTTTCTTCGGTAAGCGCAAAAATGCAATGAATAACTCATTTTCTAACCCTTTCTTTTTATTCTACTCTCTTTATGTTATTAGTAGTTGATATGAGTGCAAAAAATGCTTGGAATTGGGGCAGTGGGGTTATCGGCAGGAAATTGAACAATGACTTTTGTCCAGCTAGCATGTTCACAACAAATCACTGTGCGACGCGGCAAGAGCGTTTTATCCCATCGCATCGACGGTAAACGACAGCGAACGGCGGCGGACGGCAGTGGTCCACCACTCGTTATTGAACGATCGGTTTCACTATCTGAACTGTCCATCGTGTTCAAGGCGCAAACTATTTGTAACGATTGTTCTGGGTACAGATTCTGCACGTCCGCTTCGGGTCTTTTTGAGTCCTTTAAGCGTCCAATCTATGAAACCGTAGGCCGTTAATGTGGCTCTTATCCATTCACAAAGTTAAGAGAGGAGGAAGAGAGAAATATAGGGTTTAATTAGATGAGCATTATTGAATGGATGGTTTAAAACGGTTGTGATTACGACAGCGTTTGCTTTCGAGATATCTGTTGTGCAAGATCTACTGTTATGTCTTCAAAGTTGATCAGTTTTCACTTGAGGAAATCAAAATTGGTAACTAATGGTTACCAATCGTAGAGCGGAGCGAAGTTCGCGTAAAAACAGCAGTTACTGTAGTGTATGTTATAATACATAGTAATAGATCTACATGCTGTATGCAATAGTATATAATAATGTTCATAGTAATAAACTTCACTTATTATTCAGCAGTCAGACGTTTCATTCCTCTCCCAACGCATTCCCTTATATGGTGACCCCGCCATGTTTGGTGTAGGGCTTCGAATTGCATTTCGGTCATAGAGTATCTAAGAAAATGTGCGAATTCAAGACTTGTGTGCTCAGCGTGGGTTGTACTGTCGTGCGAATACTGTTTTCGATATATTCCAAGAACAATGTGTAACTCAAATTCTCCTAAATATTCTCCTGAATATGATGTCAGATATTCTACATGTGAAGCAGGACAGAAAAGTAATTCGGCATGTCGTGATAAACATTGCATGAAATACGTGTCTAAAAAAAAATTAATATGCTGCGGTTATGTGGTAAACCCAAGGTAAATTTTATATTTATTGTAATTTAGTTAGGATTGTTACTTAAAGTTGTATTCAGTTATAATGGAATATTATTTCTCATGAGCTCAAAACTATATTAGATACACTAAAGTTAAAGTAACTGACAGTCAAATAGTAGGGTCAAAATCTGTTCTAATAATAGAGTTTGACTTAAAAACGGCATTGAGTTTGTTACCAGTCTTAGACAAAAAGGAAACCACAACTAGACAACTAATAGACGGTATCGACTACTACAGTCCTATGTTAGGGAATGATAAATGTAAGTCCAATTTTATTTATTTAGTAATAAAAATCCGGCTGTCACAAGTTGCAAAGTTGAAGCTTTTCTCTAATTATACTTTTGTAGACGCTGAACGCCAACGCAGTCAATAATTGACTAATATGCGCACGATTCTCTTACCCAAAAAGAGCGCAGTCGCAGTCTGTCATTTGTTGCAAAACAATTTTAAAACCAATAGCTTCCGAAATCTAAATAAAGTAGAGATTAACTATTCCACAATCGAAAAAGAGCTATTGGCAATAGTGTGGGCTGTCAGCCTTTATTTATATGGCAGAAATTTAGCAATTGAAACTGATCATAAACCACTTATATATTGTATAAAATATATTGGTAAAATGGTTTTGGAGAGGATGAATACTTATAATTAGAGACATATTTTAAAAAGGTTTTTCTGATTGGTTATGTTTTACGAATCCCTCTGTCAATTTCAGCATTATCATAGTTTCACATTACAATGACGAATTATTTTATTACACGTTATTGATCACTATTCGGCAGTGGTGAGGTTACAAAAAAAATAATTGTAAACGAGATCCCAGTGCAAGTTCCAGACCAGACACCTTCTATATGCGAAATCTATTAAGCGTGTAGTACTAGTAGAACTCACGGTACCTTAGGAAACGAACATCCCTAAAGATCAATCTTTTAAAAAGAATAAGTACTTTGACTTAACCTAACATTGAAATTACAAGAAATGCCTATTTCGTTGCGTTGTATGCCGTGGAAATGGTTGCGAGGGGTATACCAGATAAATCCCTCTATAACTTGCTTAAAACCCTTGGATTGCCAAGAGCTTCAATGAGGATCATATCAAATATGGTTACTTAGTTAGAGGGTAAAGGTGAGCTCGGACGCGTTGCAAGCAGTACTCCTTAAACCTACTCCTGGGTCCCAAGTACTAGGCGCTGTTGCAGTCGAAGTATTACCCTATCTATCACGCGATGGACCCGGCACCCTCCTGATAAATTCATGGAAGGCTAAGAAATAGGTCTTGATATCATCATCATGATCATCTATATATATTTATGAATAATTTAAATACATAATATAATATGCTGAATAATTCCCAGTTTATACCCACTTTTCAGGCGTCCTAGATTTGAACCTACATGCGCCAACTTACTAGGTACTTTTTAGACGTCTTTCATAACTATTGTCAATTCGACAAACGATTTTTTTAATTTTGTTAGTTCAACAAAAAAGTTTAGATGATTTCCTATCTGCAAAGTTTGGCAATGCGTGTCACTGACACTGGCTTGGCCACCATCAGGGTTTTAATTTTTAAAATAAAATAAAAATGTCGCTAATCAGTTGAAATTTGTCAGTCACTGGTTTAAAAGTTATAAGCGTTTATAGGTGGCCGACCTTGGGACAATTTCCTCAGCTTGGTCACGCTTATATCTCAAAAATTTGTCCATTTCGCGAAGATCTGTTTTCTCCCAAATTTAATTATCTAATTGGTCGTCATGTATCAGAATTTATCGGTCACTGGTTCAAAAGTCATATACCTATAAAAGCTTATAGTTTTTGAACCAGTGATCGACAAATTTTGATATTTAGCGACAAATTTCGACTAATTAGCGATATTTTTTTTGTGTTATCAAAATTAAAATCCCAAGCCAGTGTCAGTGACACCGGCAATGCCACATTCCGCAATGTCATTGGCTTGCCATTGCTCGGGATTGCCACAAAGTTGCTAACTAAGTTCCCATTTACTTATAATTTTTTTGTCGTATAAGAGTTTGGAAAAACTTGCCTAACAGTTCGACAAGACGCTGCACTGGAAAGGGCGTGGCATCAATATTAATGGCGAATACATCTCTCACTTGCGATTTGCAGATGACATCGTCATCATGGCAGAGACGTTGCAGGACCTACAGCAAGTGCTGAATGACTTAGCTGACACTTCTGTACGCATCGGCCTACGGATGAACTTGGATAAAACCAAGGTCATGTTCAACGAACATGTACTACCGGAACCGATTGCGGTACACGGTGCCGTTCTCGAAGTTGTTCAAAATTATGTGTACCTCGGGCAGACATTGCAGTTAGGTAGAAACAACTTCGAGGACGAGGTGAACAGAAGAATTCGGTTGGGTTGGGCAGCGTTTGGGAAGCTACGTCGAGTCTTCTCATCGTCGATCCCACAGTGCCTTAAGACGAAAGTCTTTAATGAGTGCGTCCTACCCGTCATGACATACGGAGCTGAAACGTGGACACTTACGGTACGGCTGGTCCACAAGTTCAAAGTCGCTCAACGTGCTATGGAAAGGGCTATGCTCGGCGTTTCTCTAAGGGATCGCATCAGAAATGAGGTGATCCGGCAGAGAACTAAGGTCACCGACATAGCGTACCGGATCAGCAAGTTGAAGTGGCAGTGGGCTGGCCATATTAGCCGCAGAACCGATAACCGTTGGGGAAAACGAGTTCTTGAGTGGAGACCGCGTCTCGGCAAACGTAGTGTAGGACGCCCACAGGCCAGGTGGAGTGACGATTTGCGCAAGATGGCTGGCAGGAGCTGGATGCGAGAAGCCCAAAATCGATCTAAGTGGCGTGCAATGGGAGAGGCCTATGTCCAGCAGTGGACTGCGATAGGCTGATGATGAGTTCGACAAGCTAAAAGCTCTTTCTTGCCAGTAACGCAGTCAGGAATCTGCATTTAAAAAATGCCAATATTAGAGGCTTTTAAGGTGCTAATTAGGTGGCAAGATTAAAAAAATTGCGTTGCTAGCAAAATATCAAGCGAGCAACTCAGTGACAATAATGAGTTTACAATTAATATGAACAGTAAGGAATTAAGTGCTGCAAATTTTTCCAAAAGTTAAAATGATTTCGAAATCAAATATAATGATGAAATCAATAATTAAGTGCTAATAAAATTCTTTCAAAAACAGTAAATGATTCGGTTGAACATAGAAGAAGAAAAAATTTAGAGATACTCGATTCCAAAATTATTAGTATAAATTAAAAAAATTGGAATTTGAAAAAGATTCATGATGCTCCAGAAAAACATCAGCAATACATTGTATGACATTTTAAAAGATCCATGATCACTACAGGATTAAGATTAAATCGTGGAAACATTTGCTATTATCACTAACTATTAATTAAGTGCTACTAGAAATTAGGCGGTCCTAGAATATTTAAAAAGTTAAGTAGGCTTATTTAATACGATTTAGAGAATTCCTGACATCAAACATTATACATATTTAATGAACTAATTATGTTCTGACTTTCTTAATGCCATATAATTAAGTGCTAATGAGTGCTCACCCATTATTTGGTTACAGACTAAAGGAACAATATTGTTACAACATTTAGACGAACCTTAATCTCTTAAGTGCTTACTTATTACTTGGACATAGGCAGAAGCAAAATTTTTACATTATTTCGATGAAGTAAAATCACTGTAGCATTGATACTCTAGAATGTAAATATTTTTTCTCTATTGTCATTTTCTATAAATATCTTAAAATTTTCAAGTTAAAGTTTCGTCGCGCAATTTGTGTAAAGAGAATAGAACCTGAGACTAACCGTCACCGTGAAGTTAATAATATTCTCAAATTATTAATGTATCTGACATTAATAATTTGAGCTCAACAATGTATAAAGACTGTTACTAGTTTTAGTAATAGTACAGTTAGACAATTAGGATAACAAAGATCCCTACAGCATTGATCAAACGTGTCAACATTTTTCACTGATTACCAGTACCTATAACTTTAGTTCTCATTAGGTGCTTGTCGAATATTCAAGTTAAAATGTATCTGTGCACTGTTTTTAAAAAACAAAACAAGATTTGTCAAGAGAGAGGAGATTTAGGTTTGTCTAAATGTTGTAACATTATTTTTGTAATAAATTTAAGTCTGTGACCAACTAATGGATGAGCACTCGATTAGCACTTCATTATATGGCATTAATAAATTCAGAACATAATTAGTTAGTTAAGTATGTACGACGGGGGTCAAAAAGTTCGCGGAATGGAGGGTAAAAACTAAGAAATAAAACGCAAATTTATTTTTCCTTCTCAATGTATTCTACCTTAACTCTGATACATTTATTAGATCTATCAATAAATTTATATATTCCTTCGAAACAAATGATTTGTCTTTATCGTCGAAATTGTGCTCTTCACCTCTTCATCGTTAGAAAATTTCTACCCTCGAAGCTCTTTTTTCATTTTTGGGAATTGATAATAATTGCGAGGGCCTAATCTGAGCTACAGAGAGGATGTGACAGGATTTCGAAGCCCACTCTTTGTATAGCAGCTCCGTAACTTGCGCCTTGTGCACGGGTGCATTGTCGAGCAAAATTGTCGAGATAAATTTTCTCCGCCTTTTCTCCCTCAGAGCATCTCGCAGACGTTCTAGTAGTGCAGTGTAGTGCTCTCCAGTTATATTAATACCCTTTTCTTTGTAGTCAATCAGAAGAATTCCCTCTGTATCCCAGAAAACAGTGGCCATGAGTTTTCTAGCCTATGAAGACACTTTGAATTTCTTCGCGGTGGTGTGCCCTTTTCGTGCCACTGCATGGAGTCCTATTTAGACTCAGGCTCATAATGTTGAACCCAAGTTTCGTCTCCAGTCACAATCCGGCCTATAACTTCGTCCTGGTTTTCACCACAAAAAAAATCTCGCAAAAACACTCATCTCGCCGCTGCTTCTGGTGTGGCGTGAGCATTTTCGGCACCCACCTTGCGCACACCTCGCATATTATCGTAATATATTGATCTAAAATATAAAAAAGAAATGTATTATAAAAGCGGGGCCCCCGTGATGAAAGGGCTGTTTCACCCGTCACGGAGGTAGAAATTGGAGCGGCTGTTCTATGGATCTCATTCGTGTGGTGATGGATTAAGATTACGGAGTATCACCACCCCCCTTTCCTCCCATGGGTTCCTGTTCATCAAACCTTATACCGACCCGTTTTACCAGCGGGGTATAGTAGGCCTAAACCTTCTTCCTCAGGAAAGGCCTATGTCCGGCAGTGACTATTGAAGGCTGTTGATGATGTGATCTGATGTTATATGGATCAGCTGTAAGAACACCGCCCCCGAGCCAGACGGGTTTATACATCATATGAGAAGATGTACACATTCCAATAGTTGTTGACAGAACCGAGAAGAAGAAAAAACCAAGAAAATCTATAATTGCTTTATGGTTGCCGTAGAGCTCCGTCCATAAAAAAGAGGCACAGGCTAATAATGAAGGTGCCGTACTAATTCACCTAGATACTAGGCATTCAGCGTAGACAGAGTTGCTGTAAATGGCTAGTTATACCTATTCATGTTTGCAATTTGGTTTAAGTCACAGCTGAAAAACTAGTGAAAATATTATTGACTTGGCCAATAACGCAAAACTAACATATTCATAATATCCATTCACCCTATGTAAAAGAAACCATTAATGACCTATTTATCTATATTTTGTTTACAAATGACGGACCTGAATGTTTTGTGTGATCATTATGTTATTTACTGTGCTCTATCGTTATCTACTATACTCACAAGATGCTTTGACCTTTCTATCAGTACATTACTGTCGCTTTCGTAAGACACACATTAAATGTCGCACTTATAAACTTTTTAAAATGCATCGTATTATAAAACGTGGTTTAGTAGTTAGGAGCTCATTTAATAGTTTCCAAAAAACCTTTCCTGGTGGAAAGTTATGGAAAAATAGTATACGTTGTGTTGCACAAAGTTCAAAATCAGAGAGTTTGTTTCCTGAGCGCACAGACTTTCCAAGTAAACATATAGGTCCTCGAGATGAAGATTTAGTGACTATGTTAGATTTTCTTGGTTACAAGGTAATTAATTAATACTAACCATTTTTTATGTAACGGAATTTAACTATTTTTATACTTCATATGTGTTTTTCTTTTCAGAACTTAGATCAACTAACTAATGATGCAGTACCGAAGCAAATTCAATACCCTGGACTTATGGATATCAGCGAACCTATTAGTAAGGACCATAGCCTACAACCTAACCATGTATTATATGATATCAACTTATCAACTGTAACGTGTCCTTGTTTTAGGTGAATATGAGCTCATTGAACGAGTTCGTAAGATATCTGAAAAAAATCAGATATGGCGATCGTATATTGGAATGGGTTACCACAATTGCTGCGTGCCGCATACCATCATGCGTAATATGTTCGAAAATCCTGGATGGTAATTGCAATTTTTTAATGCTTTAGTATTTTAATTTCTACCTATTTTGACTTGGCATGCACAAATACAAATAATTTCATTATTTATGTATGAATATTTTTCCATTTATAATTAACAGGACAACCCAATACACGCCATACCAACCTGAAGTAGCGCAAGGAAGACTTGAAAGTCTTCTAAATTATCAGACAATGGTCAGTGATCTAACAGGATTAGACGTAGCCAATGCATCACTATTGGATGAAGGCACTGCTGCAGCTGAAGGTTTATCGCTTTGCCATAGGTATTAATTTATTTTTATTACGAAGTCTCGGGTTTTAATATTTCAACTGTTTAGGATACAGTAGAGCAAGCAAGTTTTAACGAATTTTTGTTGAAAGAAGTTCTGTTTATATAATAAAAAATGTTTCTTGCAGGCACAATAAAAGAAAAAAATTCGTTGTATCGGAAAGAATACATCCTCAAACATTGGCGGTAGTTCAAACACGACTTGATGCTTTGGGTTTGGAAGTAGATGTCGTACCCGATGTGCGTCAAGTAGACTTTGCTCAGAGAGACATATCCGCTGTTTTACTACAATGTCCTGATACCAGAGGCTTAGTTTATGACTACTCAGGCTTAGCAGCAGAAGCACACGAACACGGTGTAATTTACCTTATTTATTAATTTAGAGAAAGTACACACACTTACACACATATACACACATACACTTTGTATTTATTTTAATTTTAATTCAAACTCATTTTTTGGTCAACAGACTTTAGTAGTTGTTGCAACTGATTTACTGGCTCTTGCTTTGTTGCGGCCACCAGCAGAATGTGGAGCTGCATTAGCGGTAGGAACATCACAACGGTTGGGCGTACCTCTAGATTACGGAGGCCCTCACGCTGGCTTTTTCGCAGCCAAACATGCTCTCGTGCGTTTGATGCCGGGCCGCATGGTAGGGGTTACCAGGGATGCAGCTGGAAGAGATGCTTATAGGTAGATTTTGATAAATATATATTTAAAAAAATTGTAAGTTCATTTAAATATTCATAATATCGTTAAAATCTATTCATTGATTACAAGAAATAAATTGCTATAAGATGCGGTGCCTTATATTAGTGATAGGTACTACATAAAAGGACACGTGTTGCCTCGATGCTGTTGAATATTTTTAAAGTGTTCGTCCCTCTGAACTACAATTCAAGGTTGTAATATTGATTGGATTGATAAGAGATATTGATTAGAAGTTGCGTTGTTGCAGTATTAGCATTGGATTCTATAGTTTCAATGTGGTTGAGGAAACAGTTAGTCAGTTAGGCAGAGTTGAATAGTGTGTCTTTATACTTAGATTAGCTCTTCAGACTCGTGAGCAGCATATACGAAGAGACAAAGCGACATCTAACATTTGCACAGCTCAAGCATTGTTGGCTAATATGTCTGCTATGTATGCTGTATACCATGGTCCTCAAGGTCTTCGCGATATTGCAACTCGTGTGCATAATGCTGCGCTGGTTCTAGATCATGGTAAGTAGGATTTTCAAAAACTTTTTTTTTTGTCATTCATGAATAAACTAATCAATTTATCTATTAATATGTTTTAGGAATAAAACAGCGTGGTCATAAGCAATCTAATGATGTATACTTTGACACCCTTCACATAGTTCCTCTATCAGAACATGATACCGATGCGATTAAAGACCGAGCGCATCAAAAGAAGATAAATTTACGATACTTTGATGACGGAGCTGTTGGTGTGGCTTTAGATGAAACCATTACTCGCGAGGACGTTGATGATCTCTTATGGATATTTGATTGTAAACCGGTTCAAGAGGTAACTCTAGTTGACTCTCTTCAAGTTTGTCTGATCTGTACTATATTGATTCAACTATAATGTACTTTTACATTCAACGGGATCTAATATTTCCCTAGGTAACAAAAGAAGGTGACATCAGAGCTAATAGCTTGCATAAAGGGTCCTTTAGAAGAACGTCTCCTTATTTAAATCATCCTGTGTTTAATATGCATCACTCTGAAACTAGTATAGTTCGGTACATGAAAAGATTGGAGAACAAAGACGTCTCTCTCGTGCATTCTATGATTCCATTAGTAAGTAATTTCAAATATTAGCCTAATTACTATAGCTTCTTTCAAGAAACACTTATTAAATTCCCTTTCTAGAAAATTCTCTTTGTGAGATATTGTATTTAAATTTAATAGGTACCTGATTTCTGAATTGTTTGTATTATCATATAAGTATATTTGATTTCTTTTTTATTATACAACACGCAATATTCTTTCACAATTCAAGTTATTGGATAAATATTTTCCTAAACTTTTTGTTAATGTTCTACAGGGCTCCTGCACAATGAAATTGAACTCGACAACGGAAATGATGCCGTGTTCGTTCAAACATTTCACAGACATCCATCCCTTTGCACCTCTCGACCAATGCCAAGGGTATCACATACTATTCGAGGAACTCGCCCGCGATCTGTGCGCCGTCACAGGATACGATCGTGTCTCGTTCCAGCCCAACAGGCGAGTCGTGACTATGATAACATTTTCGTGCGCTCAGGATTATTACATATTTATCTGCTATCTGAGGACAATTTAAAGTATCATTCTTATTGTTTGTTGTCTTATTGTCTGTTTCTCTTATCCTTGTCAGTTTAAAATAAGAACGTCTAATTCCCGTAATTCTTCGGGTATTTAATCTAATTTTATGCATTTTCTTCTTATAGTGGAGCTCAAGGTGAATACGCCGGATTGCGAACGATAAAGCGTTACCATGAATTCCGTGGTGATACAGGGCGTAACATTTGTTTGATTCCGGTCAGCGCACACGGCACGAATCCCGCATCTGCTCATATGGCTGGTATGCGTGTCTGCGCTATCCGCGTTACACCTTCTGGCGATATTGACATGGTACATTTGAAGGAAAAGGTAAGAAAAGTGTTTAGTAATACAATTATAACCTATAAGTTTTTATGACTAAGCCAAATCATAGCATGTTTGACTTCCTTAGCTCTTCAGCATAACATCTCTTCATGACTAAACACGTAATCGATTACGTGTTCTAATAATATGCATATAGTTTTGGACAAAACGTATATTGCGTTATATTTATACCAATTATCTTCAAGTTTATAAAGTAGATCTGAGATTTAATAGCAAGCGGTTTTTTGTTGAAGTCACTTGTAGTTTGTAAAAAAGACTAGACTAAGAGTCGTTAAGACGTTTAGAAAAAAGGCGTGACGGGTCTATGGGCCACCGGTCGAATCGAAGTTTCTTTCGCATTACGTAGACGTTTGCTTTACAGCCATTATAATTTACAGTATAAAATATCAATTTAATAGAGTTAAATTGAAAAATGTATAATAGAATATATTTATTATGTATAAAATAAATAATGAGAAGTTAAACACTGAATGATCTGGGATAATTAAGTTATTTCGGCGCGCGGGAGAACTGTATGTGTGCGAGTGCGGCGATGTATATTGTTCATACACGACTGTAACTAAAGCAAGAAGTGTCGGAAAAAGTCTTGTTACACATTTTTCGGTCTCGCTCCCATCCGCTCAGAGCGTGTAAAAGATAGTTATCAGAGTTGAAATAGAGCTAAGAAAATTAAAGAATTAAATGGATTTAAAACTTTTTAGTTAATCGTTACACGTGTCTTTTTTTTCTAGGTTGAGGAGCACAGTGCCAACATTTCTTGCCTGATGTTAACTTACCCTAGTACGTTCGGTGTATTCGAAGAACGTGCTGCAGACATATGTGCTTTGGTACATAAACATGGTGGACAAGTGTATCTTGATGGTGCTAATATGAATGCTCAGGTGCGTTAGTTTTTCTCTCATTACTATATAGTATATCGTTTAAATACAACAGTAATTTTTGATATGTAACAACTTTCCTCTCCCTTGATTGCAATCTGTAAAAGTGATTTCGTGAAAGGGGATGGAAATAAATAACAACAAACCTGAAAAGCACAGCTCTATGGTACAGATAGTCAGACAGAAAACAAAAGGTGATATGTGAGATGTTACACACGTCCATTGCGCCTACTGTGAAGCTCTCAGTTTTTAATATCTCAATTATTAGGAACAGTAATGAGTACATGATAAACGTAATCGGCACGATATACAGTTTTAGCGTTACCCTAAGCTTTGTAATATATAATTTTATGTTTAGGTTTTTAACTTTTTTAGCACTTTTTAAATAAAGATGTTGTGTTCCTGATACATGACGGTATTAGTCACGCTTTAGTCAGTGTTTTTGCTAGCCCTAACTTAATTATTATTATTATATTTATATTAAACTTAACATGTTTTCTCAGTGTGAGTTTATGTTAGTCTACAGTCTACTAGTAGTTACATCTACTATATTTTGATTATTTTTTTTCAATACAAGTTTCGTTCACGAACAATGTTTACATTTTTCTAATGTAAATACTATAAAAATACATAAGTACTTGGTATTTTGACTGCTTTAATTAAAATCAATTTTAGGTGGGTCTTTGTCGACCTGGCGACTATGGCAGCGATGTGTCACATTTGAACTTGCACAAAACATTTTGTATTCCTCACGGTGGTGGAGGACCTGGTATGGGACCTATTGGAGTGTGAGTATTTATAATTCTTTATCTTCACAAAATTAATTTACTCGTTAGTTTATTTTGATAAGAAACTGTAGGAAAGCTAAACCATATATTTTTATTTGAAAAATATTGATCTTCATTTATCTACCAATACAATGTAGTAGTAAATCTATACTTTATTATACGAGTGTTATGGCGTAATGAGATTAATGTTTGTTTACAAAACACGTAGGTGGAGGGTACGACATTGGCAGTAAATATTATTTTGTAAACACATCACGGCTGCAATTGTGTTGTGAAATGCATTTACGTAAAAAGTTTGCGCTGCTATATTTAAGACATATTTAATATATTCGTTTGGTCATTTAAAAAACTTCTAGACTATCAAGGTGTGTTATTTTAAGCTCGCAGTGCTCAATTAGTACTTATGTTTATTACAGGAAAGCACATTTGGCTCCATTCTTGCCGTCACATCCCGTAGTAGATCCACTCGCAGACCTGGGCGAGGAAGCTCACAGCTTTGGTTCAGTTAGCGCAGCACCTTACGGATCTTCTGCAATTCTTCCTATATCATGGGCTTATATTAAAGTAAGTAAAAACAATTACATACCTACCTACGACCTAGGAGGATTGTAGTTCGGCCATGGCACGGAGCGAGAGCGCGTGGAACTCCGCCGTCTCCTTCTGTAAGCAAGTTATGCTTGCGTAGGAGATTGCGGAGCGGGACCGGCAGAGATTTAGAACTTTCCCGGTCTGCCAAGCACGGGAGCGGGCTAGGTACGGGAGACGACTCAGGCGCTGGAGGTCGCAGAACGACCTCACCTCCGTCCTCCATAAGCGCAGGCCTGGCGATGACAGGTGGGGCAGTCTGTCACCCTAACAGAAGCAGGCCGAGTTGGCGGCGCGACGCGCCCTTTAGATTGTAGAACGGGACACCGTGGTTCACACACACGAGGGGGTCATCTACAGGCCGTAGATAACAGTAAAAATATATCTTATTTGAACGATTTCTTATATTTGAAGTAACTACTACACTACTATTGCACCTTAAGGGTGGTGGAGTGATGTTAATTTAGCATATAATATTTATCTTTAGGCTCCCAAGCAGGAGCAGTTTAAAAATCTATATGAACTATTTATGTATTTTAATATATGTTCTTAAATTACAGATGATGGGTCCTAAGGGGCTGAGGCGTGCGACTCAGGTAGCGATTCTCAACGCTAATTACATGTCTAAGCGTTTAGAGGGGCATTACAAAACATTGTACAAAGGAGAGAGAGGACTGGTAGCTCACGAGTTTATTATAGACGTCAGAGATTTGAAGAAAACTGCGAACATTGAACCTGGAGACATTGCTAAGAGACTTATGGATTTCGGTAAGATATAGAATTTATACAATTATTGCATTACAGAACCCTTAGCTGCTATTAAAATTTTGATTTGGATTTTAGCTATAGGTACGTACTAAACGTAATATTTATTTTTAGAATATACTGTAGGGACGGATCATTTCGTCTTTTATGTATTTGTATACAGAATTTTATACAGAGTAGGTCTTAATTAACAACTTAAAACAACTTACCAAATTATCAAAGCAGCAAATAAACTCCGAACCGTCCTGTATTTGAATGGATGATGTATTGATTAATTCGTTAAAGCATCATTAAAAATAAGTTAGACTTTCCCATCCCCGAAGAAATAAAAACTTTCCTAAAAGCTTATTGAAAAATTTCTTTAACAAAATACAGCTTTCGTAATATTAGCAAAAATGTATTTTTCAGGTTTTCACGCACCTACTATGTCGTGGCCTGTCGGTGGGACTTTAATGATAGAGCCCACGGAGTCTGAAGACTTGCAAGAGATGAACCGATATTGTGAAGCCCTAATCACAATCAGAAAGGAAATTAAAGATATTGAAGATGGACATATTGACAAGAGGCTTAATCCATTAAAGGTATTGTTGTTTCTCTGATTATCGCTTTAAAATAAGAAAAATCTTTTGTTCATTAGTCACCTCGGACTAACGAAAATAAAAAACAGCGAAGAAAATATGTATATCTCCTAACCAACCTAAATTTTTATTGCAGTAATAGAAAACTCATAATCGTCCTATTTAGGAGAGTAAAAGTACCTAATGAATTTGAATTTAATTAATTTAATTAATTTGAATTTCTAAAATAGTCCCGTCAAATAAGGTCTCAAATCAAAGTTTTGAGACTCAACTTTGCATTTTTTTAATATAATCTAGTTTTAATGATATGAAAACAATGTGAGTACCTCGGGCAAGGTTACAAAAAAGTACGAACGTTTTGTTTTGCAATTACTCGAAAACGGTAAAAGTTAGACACCATAGGTCAATGGAAAATGCTTAAAATTGTACATATTAAGGTTCTATGAATTTTTCTCCTGTGGTGTGATTTTTTTTTGTACCCTTGCCGTATGTTGCGGAGACGAAAACTTTTAAACATTCTTTTCATATCATTAGAACTAGATTATACTCGTATTAAAAAATGCAAAGTTGAGTCCCAAAAATTTTGATTTCAGACCTTATTTGACATAATAGGTACGAAAACTATTTACTACTATTTGTTATCCTGATTTAAGATGGCACCGCACACTCAGGCGGAGGTAATATCTGATGAGTGGAATAGACCGTACAGTCGGGAGCAGGCAGCGTTTCCAGCTGTAAGTAAAAACACTCACACATGCTTCAGTAACACTTCTGATAAACTTCATACTTGTTCATTCTACTTGTAAACAAAGGTTTTCTTTTACATTACATACAAATAAACTCTAAGGAGAGGCTTATGTCCAGCAGTGGGCTGTTAAAGGCTGTTGATGATGATGATGATGATGAAACTTAGTTACGACTAAAAACAATTCACATTTTCCATATTCTTATTTGTTATCTCAGCCAAGATAAGACAATTACAGAAGTTTGTCAGGCGCCAAAATCTTAAACGATGTTTTGCCACATTTATGCAATGGCTTCTAGTCTTCATCGTCTATCGTCGCCGTGTCTACTCATATGATAGTGGGACTTACAATGATGTCAGATCTAACACTGATGCTCACACGCAGACACACATTTGCGAATTACGCTTACTGTATTATTCCAAATAAAAAGAAATTAGGAATGGGATTTTGTTTTTCTATAAATTTGGCTTTGGTTTAGCATTGCTTTCTGTTTCAGCCGTTTGTTAAGGGAGAGACGAAGATCTGGCCGACAGTTAGCCGTATAGACGATATGTACGGTGACAAACATCTTGTATGCACATGTCCACCGGTGCTCGATGATTTCTAGATGAAAATTTTAGACTTTTATCAAGCAATTACTATTTTATCTATAATTATAAGGTCTGTCAATGATTAAATGTAAAATTTATCAAGGATTTTGATTTAGCAGCAAAACGACCTTTCCCTGCATGAGATTATATCTACTTGTATTATTCTTCAACTTTATATAAATAAAAAGAGATTTTGAATAAAAATCCTTTACAGTCTTTGACAAGTTATATTCGTATTATGATTTAATCTGTATTCTTTTGATTTATATGACGAATAAATAAAAAATTACACATCTGTCATATTATGTATATTTTCTTAATACTGTTGTAGAATAAAATATCATTTCCTACAACATAGTCCTTCATTTTGCATTTATATAATTAGAACATTACTCTATAGCAGTATAAATAAGTAATTGCCGTAAATTATATTGACTTCAAACAGTTATCTATCTACTTCATTATTGTACAAATATTTTAATATTGCGAAGGATTAGTAATTACGCATAACATTTAAATTGGATTCAAGGCAACGTGTTTGTTTTGTTTCTAGCTCAAATAACTATATGAAATACCAAAGGCTTCACAATTCATAACAACAATAATAACTTTAATAAATTTGTAAACATCATGTTTACATTTTTTGAAACATTTTGTATTTCAAATGTAAGGACGTATAACAATTCTAAACTATATTATAAAAGCGAAAGCGTGTAAATGAAAAATTAATAATAATTAAGTTAACTGTAGTCAAGGTATCAATACAAAATCAAATATTATATAATGTTTTAAATTACATAAAAACATAAACTTCTAAAAACCGGCACAGGGTTCAACTCTACCTAGGTTGTTTTACAGCGCAAAATATCA
Source organism: Arctia plantaginis (assembly GCA_902825455.1). Classification (NCBI taxonomy): domain Eukaryota; kingdom Metazoa; phylum Arthropoda; class Insecta; order Lepidoptera; family Erebidae; genus Arctia; species Arctia plantaginis. The sequence continues at coordinate 10,794,011 of CADEBD010000314.1, read as the reverse complement.
GTAAAAATCTTTTTTTACCTTATAAGAAATAAAAAAAAACAGAATGTGAAATAACAACAACCTTTGAATTTGGCTTGTGACGGATAAACTTATAATATAAATCCTTTATTTATTTGGGCGGGGAGCTGATACCATCTTTTGGATACATACCCAGTCTTACTCCTAGTTCTTTCGGCATACGGAGGGCAGGGCGAGTGGGAAACGGATGGTAAGAGCCCGTCGATGGACTACGAGGATAAGACAATGAGGATAGAGTATCGGTCTCGATGAGCGAAGTGATAGCGCTAATTGTGTCGTCAGACTCTACTTTAGTTCTGGCACTATTTTCTGAATAGTCTTTGGGTAGCGTAGGCGTTTCCCTATTTGGAAATATTTTCGGCGAAATTGGAGTTGACACCTGATCTAATGAAGTTATTTGACACAGAGTATCACTAGAATTACTCTTTGCTCCAATCGGGGAATCATCCTCAGTAGATTGTTCATATGTAAAACTAATAGAGGAAGTCACGAGATGAGCAAAGTCACTAACTTGGCTGTTATCAGTCTTCGATAAATTTTCACAAATTTTCGGTCCTTGATTAACTGTTTTGCTGCATATATCACTAGCTTTAGATAACACAAAGTCGTTATATTTACTTGACAATGGGTAATTACATTCATCAGAAGTGAATCGTTGTTCATATGTAGATGTGTTCTTTGGTTCGGAAGATGGCAATGTAACTGATGGTTTCGATTCATCTGAATATGAGTGACGCGTCTGGGTCCACTCCGATGGCGTTAAAGGTTTCACTTCCTTATTAGTCAAATCACTTGTTAAATCACTAGGTTTTCTTCGGTAATCAAACTCAGAAAAATTTAAGTTTTCTGATTTTTCCAATAAACTTTTAGCTAGGAATCCTTTGTTTTCCCAACCATAATGATCAGTTTTATTACCGATACATTCACTGCTAGGACTTTTAGTATTTTTTAATAAAAAGTCATCTGTTTTAATCATGGTGCTACGAACTTCTAAGGAAAAAGGATCATCGATAGAAATAGGTCTTATTCGTATGAAATCATTATTTTCAGCTGCACCATAATTATTGAAGCGTTTTCTGTACCCAATCAATGAGTCTGAAGTAGATTCTTTTAATAATGGTGAATCTTTTAGATTACTTTCAACAGTTTTTTCTGGTACGGTTTTAATGTAACTACTTCGTCGAGTTTCCAACACGTTTTCATCACTCTTAGTCAATTGGTATGCAGTTGCGGGGCTTTTTGTGTCTATAATGTTTTGTTTTGTCAATATTCTGCTTAAAATTTTTGAGTTCTCCTGAATTATTTGTAAAGCTCTTTCACTGTTTTTACGCCCAGTTTGCAAAATATAGTCTTTCGGAGAGAATATTTCCTTAAATTCCTTTCTATCTTCAGGTGTTTTTGTTTTCATACCACTAACTATATCTTGTATATCTTCGTATATCTCTTCGTCTTCGTCTTCATCACTTTTTTTTCCAAAGCTATGATTTTGTGGTAACGATAATGCTCTTTCAGCTTCATCTTTTAAAAGTTTGTCGTTGTTACTACTCTGTAACGTTAGTGAATCTGGCTTCTTCGGTAGTCGTGAAAGTCTTTTAGTTGCTCTTCGATTAGGAATATCTATACTGTTTGGGTCTGTGACTCTAGCTCCAAAGAATTCCGGACTGTGCTCAAAGTACTTGTCTATTTTCAAAGGTATCGGTGGTTCATCTTCGCTCACTATAATACTTTCATCACCAGGACTTCTCGAAGGGCTTTCAATGTCAGATATATTTTTATCCGATAAGTCTATATCAGGCACAAAATTTGGATACATAGTGAAGCTATCGATAATATCTGGTGGTCTAAATGTTGGTTCATGTGTAGAAGGTCGTTTGAAGTTGGTATCAAAATTGTAATCGTATGGAGATTTATGGGCAATAGTGCAGTGACACGGTGATAAGTCAATTGGGCTAAGATCAGTAAAGTTTTTAGGAGATTTTGTAAAACTTGTAGGCCTTATTATTTCTCTACTTCTAGACATTTCCTCATAGTTAGTACTATTTAATCTTTGAAGTACTTCATTTCTTTCGGAAGTTAATTCGGGGGAACGAGTTGGTAAACTTGTTAGTTTAAATTTATTTTCACTACTAACAGCTTGGCTAACGTTTAATTTTATTTCAAACCCATCAATATATGTTCTTAAAGGTTCTCCAGCAGCAGAGTCTAAATAGTCGGCTATATCTTTAGCAATAGGTTTTTCTGCAGGATTAAATTTTATTTCTCTTGCAGGTGTTTGGGCTATTGAAGATTGTTTTAGAATAGGTGAACTGGCGATTTTGCTCTCCTTCATCATGGGCGATAATATGAATTTGCTACTCGAGTTGTTTTTTCCTTTATCTTCTGGCAACTCGGGATCAGAGTCACTTCCTCGTTCATTTTCATCACAGAGACTAGTATCCGTACTGGATCCACTATGTGAAGAATAGGAGGATGTTTCACTCGAGCTACGCGACCTTACTGAAGCAACTATTTCTCTAGCTTCAAGCTCAGAAACGATTGTACCATCGCCAGCTTCATCCAAGTCAATTGACGGTTTTCTTTCTTTATGCTTCGATTGATCTTTTTTAATATCTTTCCATTTAACAGAATTCCGTCTACTTAGCGATTTTCGAGTTTTCTCTTCTGTCCAACTAATAGTTTCATTAGCTTGACTTTGCGCTAGAGGTTCTATTTTTTCAAGAATTGGAGTTTGTCTAGAAGGTGGTACGGCCCCAGGAGGTGGTCCAAGTCGTCGCCCTCTAGAACTTACAATAGCACTTTTCCCTAATAGAAGATTGTTTACTGTAAGTGATGTTGGTGAGGTAGATACGCCAACTAAAACAATATGAAAATGTTGTCTGTTTATCATTATGCCAAAATCTCATAACTCCATCATTTTTAAACCGATTTGTAAAATTATTTTTAATTAAAATAAGCAAGACTAGTGTTCTCTTTACCTGCAGCCTGTCGGGCACAAGCCGCGGCTAAAATTACATGAGCCTGCCTTTGCCGCTCCCGAAGACGAGCATATTGACGCTTTAGTGCTCCAATGTCTAAAGAAAGCCGATCACCGGCAGCTAGTCTCTCTTCCCGCCGTGGCATCACCTATAAAAAGGGATCGTGGAATAGCATCGAATGTGCAATAGAAAATAATGTGCACACCATTTAAAGGCTATAAATTTTTTAATCAATCTTACAGTTGCCAGGGCCATTTTGTTTCCGTCGTCACTAGAGTCTCCTTCGTCTTCTGAATAAAACAGTCTCAGACCGCGTTTCGTCATTGACTGCACCTGAAAAAATTAAGGTAGCTTAAATATAAATATAAATACGGCATTTATAAATCACTACTTTGTGTGTAAAATCAAATTTGTAGTATTATCAAAATCTATTAATTTGTTCTAACTTGTAAATTTTGACTTTTGTTTTTTTTTTGAGAATTTGAATTTGAGATTATTGAATTTTATTGAGAATTTACACACACACACACACACACACACACACACACAGTACAATAGTTAATGAGTGTAAGAAATACAAACTGCAGAATGTAATGGCGGATGATATATCGGGGCTGAGGTCGGTGGCGCAGGTGGTGCTACCCGGTATCGATGCAGACTGCGTAATCTAGGCAGTTCAGGGGCGGAGCCAAACGAGACCACCCTTGCCACTAGGGAGTCCCCTGCTTCCCAGACTGCACCTGCACCACCGCCCATACAGCTGTAGAACTCGTCCGCTGAACGTGCTGATAGAATACGGCTGAAAGCAAAAAGTATGGTTATAAGCCTTTTAGCCTTTCACGGTGGTGATCACCTTAGATTGACATCGATGGTTGTTCATAAGTAGATACCACTGAGACAAACACACACTTAACAAAAAATTTCACCTTTATTTGATCCTCCAACTGAGCTACCTGAATCAAGTTTGGTACAGGTACATAAGCTACATAAGTTAAAGTTAGGTACATAAGTGCAAAGCTCTACTATTCAGTGGAGGTTAGAATGCTCATCAAGTATTGTTCTTCTATTTAGTAGGACTTAGAATTCGTTGGTATTCAAAGGAATATTTCTAGCAGATATTTTTAATAAATAATATATTATTGTTTATGCAGTATATAAAAGTACATGGATATTACACAGGTATGTAAGCACAGGCTTTCTGGAAACAGCTAGTTCGAGTTATAAACGTGTAAGATGGTCATTCGTTGTGCCAACACATGGAATAAGATTAAGTGAGTGAGATTCAATAATAGCTTTAAATATATAGGTATTTTCTATACCTGTGCTTACCTCTTCTCGAATACAGGCGTGAGTATATGTATTTCATAGATTACTCGTAATATGTATATTATGCTTAATAAAGTTAACATCTGAATTATAGGAGCGTAATCTTATCTTTTTATCATTTATTATCGACATTGTTATCGTGACGAAAGGGTGTTTACTCACCCCTCTCTGATTATGCACCTCTGTGTAAAAATTTGCGTGTTTGAATTTAGAAACAGAAAATATTTTAAAACTACTAATACTTTACTTTACTGCAAAATTTCCTTATTTTAAAACATGCAAGTTGTTGTTTTGCTATTCTAAGGTCAAAGGTGGTGCAGGTAATAAATTGTACCTTTGTAACGTGATGTTGCATATAAAACTTACTCCTGAAGCATATCCCATATTGCCAGTGCAGTAAGAAGTAACACTTCATTTCCATCGAGCAGAACTAGATCCCATATCCGTAAGAGAGATTCTCGAGGTAACCAAGTTGCATAAAGAGTCAGAAACCATTGCATTGTGAACACATCAGGTAGAGGAGGTTCAATACCACCACCTATTTGATAAAATGAAAATTTTAGTTAGTAAAGTGGCCTCCTGCTCTAATCTTAATAAACATTATCAAATTTTACAAGATAAAGATTGACTTAACCTGTAATTTAATAAGAGTAAATTAAATTGTTTTATCTAAAAAAAGATTTTTTTTAGGTCAGAGGTCAGAGAACTTCCATGTACGTCGGAGATTATGACAAAGCGACATTAAATTACTTTAACAAAAAGATTTTGATTAAAATCCAAAAATTCGGATAAATGTTACCCATACCATCAGAAATTCTTTGTAAATAGTCCATATGCTGAGCTAAGCGAGGCAAACGCAACCGGAGTAGATCTCTGAATGCGGCCATATCAGCGGATAAGCCTCGAAGATCATCTGCAAAATAACCTTCGGGTAGCACGGCTTCTACTAAGTATATCATGACCTGCAAACCAATAAAGCCCCAATTAAATGAAAATTAAAAAGTAACATAAATTTTTACCAACTTTAAAAAACGAGGAGGATATTTACTTACCTAAAGTCTATGTTGTTATTATGTACTGATTTCTTACGTATTGATATTGATTGATTGATAACTTACGTATGTTACTGATTATCATGTTTAAATCTAACTTTATATGCAAATGTAGTTCGGATGACAACACTATAAATTAGCCCTTGAGTTTTTGCTTATATGATGCGTTTTGACGTGTCCAACAGTTTGGAATTGGTTTCTTTGTTTGGTCTGATGGTATAGGTGGATAATGAAAATCCTTATATATTCTTAGATTTTTTGTTAAACTGAACTGTAATTATTAAAAGTTACATGCCCCTTTTGTAACTACCATTTTTTATCTAGTTACTATCTAATTAGATAAACTCTATTTAATGTGCCTTCTGGAAGTGCACGTGTCTCTTGAAAGTTTGTCGATGCAAGGTTTACAATAAATGGTTATTGCAATGATGACCTTCGAAGGAGAAAGACTCTGCTATTGCCTATATTATTTAGAATCAATCTAAAAAACAACGAGAACTACATTTAAGTGTTTTTCAAAAGATCCACTTGACTTAGAAAAGTGCTAATTAGGCAATAGCAGAGTCTTTCTCCTTCGAAGGTCATCATACAGACAAGTTGTCATACAGACAAGTTTAGTTTTTTTTATAAAAAGTGTTTACCTTCAATGACTCTGATTCTGACTTATCCATAACTTCTAGTATTATTGCAGCCAACATATTAAAACCTTGACAGTAACCAACATCCTTGTTCCACCTGAAACGATAAAAAATACCTTTTTGATATGTGTAATGTACTGTCACTCCTAAGATGAATAGAATTAAGAAATTTTTGAAACACTTAAAATTATAAACGTGGTAGTTCTGCTAGTGCTAAGCATCAACAATAAGTATTAAAAGCCATAACATTCGCTCTCAGGCCTTTTACTAAGTTAAGTTCCTTTAGTAGATTTGATATAAGTGTCATGTCCATTCTTTTCCTCTCTTTTCATGAATTTGGTTTATTAAAACCTACCGTGCATAAGCTAGTAGTACCCTGCGAAGCATTGCCTGATTTTCTCGACCTTCAGTCCCGCAGAATAGTGAACAGCCAGTACGGTGTAAATCCTACAAAAAAACTTAATATTGTTTAAACCGTATCGTCCGGAAATCGAGATGTGTAATTTTTTACATATTCCTGATTTCTATCACGTTAAACAGCTTAAATAAATGTAAATAGATGATTAAGCATAGTTACTTTAAGTATTTGAGAGCCCAATTCCGTATCATCAGGTTGTGCGGTGCCTCTAAAGCATGCCCGTTCTGCTGATGTCCAGTCGATGTCTCTTGCGGTAAGATGACGGTTTGATAATGTGAGCCATAGCTGTTGATTTGAAAAGGTCTCTGTACAGTTTTGGTAACAGCATCCACAAATGAAACGGTGTTACAATAGCATGTGCTTGTGTATGTATAATTATATAATAATATTTATATAAATCTACAATGTAACAAATGTATTTATGACAGTCATATATATATTTCATTTATATTTCATTTCATCGGATATTTCCTCTCCTATTAGGTAACCTTAACAAGAGGATTATTAAGTAAGAGCACTTTTTAATTAAAGTATAAAATCGAAAGCAATCATGTTAAGGGCACACACACTGTGTAAAAAACCCAGCATACCAGTGTCCGTTGCTCGTAGTTTTATAACAAGAAAATATATGTTTTTCTTTTCGTGTATTTTACCGTACTCGAATATTCAATTATGTAGAAAGAAATGAGATTCTACACAACCAACGTTGGGCAAAACTCTAACCTTTATATATTTTCTCAGCCATATCACGAAAATTAAACGGTAATTTAGCGTATCAGAACAAATTTGTTACAACGAAGTTTTTTAACTCGGTAGTCGGTACATCGGATTCTGACTTTAAAGAGGGGTTTATTAATTTGTTTGACCAATCCTTTTTTTATGTGACTGTAAGATCTTTTTCGCTCATCTTTTTCTTATTTTACTATAGTAGTTCTTCTAGTAAACAAACCTTTATAGATTTTAAATCTAGTAAATGTCATTAATCCACCATTACCGATACGACGTTTTTCTGTGATGTGTAGGTAATTAAATGAGTATTTCTTTGCCTAACGAACTTTTTAACTTATCGTGATGCCTCACGGCATTGACTACTACTAAATAATTACAGTATTACACTTAAAGTTTCGTGATCTTAAACTTGTATGTTATAAATAGAACAGAGCTCAAATAAAGTAAAATGTTGTTATGGAACGTGAATAATTTGTTTGAACTTTAGGGAATAACTCTTCAAAATAAGATAATAATAAGTATTATCGTAGTAAAAGCCGTAGTAAGAACCTCTAATATTTTTTAGATATGGCACCACTTTATCAATTTTAATAAATTTTATTATACAGAGAGAGAACTGAAAAGGGCCAAGGCTATTTAGTCGAGAATAAACGTTGAAGGAAGAATACTAATTGAAGGATACAAGATAAACATGTGTATGAAAAACCAATGATTTGTCAAGTTTAGTGGTAAAAAACTTTAGTGGTTTTCGGGTACATTTGATACAGAACACCGGTGTGTTTTAGCCATGGGAGAGCCATGCTTCTGCACATATGGATCAGCTCGACGAGGGTGATACCACGTACACCGTACACGTAGATACATGTGCTTAATATACTACCGAAGTAAAAATTCTTTTTTTTAGAAGCTGTAGACGGGCAGTCGAAGGCAGTGTAAATAACGATCCAATATTTTTTTGGAAGAACTTTGTTGAAATCAAAATGTCATCATTTACGGTCGAATTCTCATCTCTACCACTAATATTAGTTATAAGTCGTCTTACCATTGAAATTAAATTTATTTTATTTACAGTCTTCAAGAGGACGTACAAACATGTCAATTTTTATTTACTTGGAATGTTAAAATCTACAATCTACAACAACACTACAGAGAGAAGGAAAACTTGACACAAACCCTATACCAACCCGTCTGGCCAGCGTGGTATAGTAGGCCAAAACCTCCTTTCTAAGGAGAGGCTTATGTCCAGCAGTGGACCATTAAAGGCTGATGATGATGATGATGATGTTAAAATCTAATAATGCCAAAATATTCATAGCTCAAAAATCTAAGAAATGCTTTAAGAGAGTGAAATTGTTTGCTTGTTTATTTTGATAATCTTACTAGTCCTTATTAAAATTCGCTTACACATAATTCATTGTAGTATTCATTGTAAGCAATACTTTAATTGAGTTGATTGTATTATTTTCAAGATTCTATAAAATATCGTTTAAATATTGTGTCTATGTTAAATTTATCGAAATAATATGATAGAATACCTTTTTGCGGAAATGTTGTGGTACTCCGGCGGGGAGGCGAGCAACCAACCGCATCGCATGCAGCCACTCGGCGTACCCACCCTCGCCGGGCCCTTCTCCCACACCTGGCGTTACACCGAAACGAGCACCACTTTCACCAGCTACAAAACAAAACCATAAATTGATAACGTATAAGAAATGTTCTTGAAGGTTGCATTCTATTTATGACACTAAATTGACAATCTCCTGTGAATTAAGAGCACTGGCAACATTTCTTGTTTGGTGATAAACCTGGCCAAATATGCTTCTCAGTTCATTTTGTGATCGCCAAACTCTCGCTTAAAATTCAAAGTCAGCGATCTGAAAACGATAACGCATATTAGGTACTTCGAACCAAAACGAAATAAACATACCCTTTTGACGTGAAAATATTTATTTTTGACTTAACAGTTATCTGCTCTATTGTAACAAATGTCAGCCACACTTTCTGTAGGTGCATTTGATCAAATCCAAGTCCTTATAAATAAGATAGACACAAAAGAAATTGCGGAAGGCTTAAAAACCATTCAAAAATATTATCTGTTTATATCTACTAATTCAAGAATTATTTGTACATTATATATTTAATAATAAAAAGTATTTAGAAGTGCGTTAAATTAAAATGTTTTTCTAAAATATCTTTCTATGAAATAAAAGCTTTGGGTTAGGTAGGACTTTCTTTTACATATTTAAATTAATAATAAAATATAGTTTGATATGAACACTTATATTAAAATTTACAAAAAAAAAAAGTTAGCAATAGGAATTAATTTTGACATTTTGACGGAACGTATAAAGATGTATACATCAAGATGTATACAGAGAAATCCAGTCGTGCTGTATCGTACAGATAATTTCATAAGAGCCGCCAATGAAGGGTATGTAACTACATTTACATAATAAAGTGATTCAGTCTAGACAATACCAATACAGTAAAAGGCTGGATGTAGTCTGATTTTATTTACTCATATATACATGTATAATAAAATATTATTACTTACGTCGTGTTTTTGCAAACCTAGTCATGTATATCACCGATTAAAATCATAAAACTTAAAAGGTTTCTTCATTCGCATCTTGTACAAGATAAGTTAAAAGAATGTACATACCCGAGCCCGCCTTCGAAGCACCAGCCAAGCTCCTCAAAGAGTTTAGGAGTGCACTCATCTGTCTTGTAAGCGGTACGTATTTGACAATAAACGCATATCTTTAGCACTGAACTGAGAACCTAATTAACGACCTGGCGGTTTAATTCGATGCAGTGATACTGCAGGTGGATATGGATGAGACATTTTTAGCTAAGAACGAATAATTAAAGCTATTTCTTCATAAACAGATACAAGGAAATTGAAATAAAATCGTGGAAAACTATGGGCCATATCTCGGCAGCATTATAGACTGCGACGTCAACCAGCTGATGTGATGTTTACTGGGAAAGTCTTGAAACGAAGCGGTGGGGCTTCTGACCCTGTACCACTGTACTACCGTAGATGAATTTTGTTCACAGTTGTATACATAAATAGGATTGCGAGATAGAAAATAGTCTCCTGTCATATTCATTGTGAAAGTATATCGTGGTACAGGGCTCTAAGCATGCGCAAAGAGTACACGACACGGTGTCTGTGTGCGTTATGTATCGATTTAGCGCCGCTGTGTACGTCAGTTTCCGAAACAGATAGACGGGAAAGCACCCCATTCCCACAAGTTTACTCTGATACGCGTAAATCTATTTTAAGCTTCTATGAATGAAACTATCATGATACGCAGAAAAGCTTTTGTAAACCTGTGGTGTTCACTGGAAATCGAGTTATTTACATCAGAATGTTATTAATAAATATACGGTGCAGATATTTGAGATTGCTAACTATTTAACCACTGTATTACTCATAGAACCTACCCGAAGTATTGTTTATTAGTTGTTACATTATTCATGCCTGAATTTTAATTTAGGTTTTTGGAAGGTGGGAAGGAATGTATGCTTGTAAGCAGTTGTTAATATCGAGTTAACATTTACGTCATATCTAGTAGACTTGTTAATCGATGTTATTGAGTTGTTAACAAGAATATTCATTGTTATTATCATCTCGGCCATATGACGTCACTTTTGAACATAACCTTCATTACTTGTTCAACTTATTCAGAAGTCCAAAAGTTATAAAATAAGTTAGTTTGTTACTTTAAAAAGGGTCTTAACCACTCAGCCCACGCGCTACAGAAGGGTCAAAACAGAGGATCCATACTAACAATGCTATATTCATTCATATGTTCACCTGATGGAAAGTGACTCCCGCCACCCATAAACGCCTGCAACTCAGGAGTCATAAACGCGTTGCCGGCCTTTTAGGAAGATGCACGGTCCGGAAGTACCGCAGACAATAACTTGTTCCACAGATTAGTTGTGCTAGGTAAAACGTGTCTTGAAAGCACAGTAGTAGAGCGTCAATTATCCAGATGATGGGGATGAAAATTTTGCGTGTGGGACGATGACGGAAAGTTGCGGCCGGTACTAGGCCGAACAATTCCTCGGAGCACTCTCCATGTTATATACGATAGAGGATGCAGAGTAAAGCTACATCTCTACGTAACGCCAAGGGATCGAGCCGATCGATCCTGATGAGTATAATGGGACAAACTATTTGAATAATTGCATTGTCATCGGTCCTTATAAGTGTGCTAAGTTCCTATTTAGTTCGACGGTTCGAAGTGGATAAAAGTCACGTTTAAAGATTCCAACACCATACATACCAAGCTAATAAAACCATGTTAAAAACAATTAAAAAGCAATCAAATGCATTAGATCTTTTCTACGTAATACCTATACCATGTACTGGTACCCAAACCAAATCCGTAAAGACGTTACGAAACTAAAAAAATTAGAAATATGTTTTTCTTTAAAGTAAAAACTTGACCTTTTTTTACTTTTTTAACTTTTTAATAGGCTCTTGAACTTACAAATGTGGCGTAATAAGACCGTGAAGGCTGCGCAAAGCCTCTTCTGCTGACGCCGAAGTCTGTCTCGAGAACGGACGTACTTTGCGAGGCGTTCACCGGTCTCTTGCAATCTTTCTTCCCATTCGACTTTTTGTTGCCATAGTTCGTCTCTATCTAAAAATACAAAGATATTAACGTGTTCATCAGCAACAAAGCTCGTCATGTCATAAACAATTAAAAGAATTCCTACCTAAAACCTCTAAGTAGCTTCGTTCAATGGCTTCTGGTTTTTCCCCACAATTTGACTGGCATGATGTTAGCGATTGCACTGATGTGGACCTGAAAGAGAAAACACCTCAATCTGCTACTGGTTTTTTCATGGCCAAATGTTTGTTATAGACAGAACACGATTATTGTTTAATGTTCAAGGATTACTTTAGCTCGACTGGTGATATTTTTATTAAAACGACGTGTAGTTATTACGCACAGTACTTTGGACCATTATAAATCAATTAAAACATGTGAGTAAGTTTTCCACAAATATATTATTATTTTATTACATTTACCTAAAGGGAATATATAAAATTTACAAAATTAGTTCAACATAGGTTAAAATCCATTAGTCAGGAGAACTAATCCGTAGCTACAAGGGCCGGTTGTTTTGGCGTAAGCAAACATATAATGGTAAAATATAATGTCAAATATTTTAATAAAAATGATTGATAACAATGACCTGCATTCGTGAGACTTGAAGTTTGTACTGCCTAGGCAAGCACATTTGAAAAGATTAGCTAGTAGGGTTGATTTTAAGGATCGAATATCTGTGTGACTAACACAGATTCAATCTTATCCAGAGGTAAGCCGATTGACCGCGAGCAGAACCCACAAGGCCTCGCAAGTCCCAACAACCTATTAAAGCCCTGTTATGAAAGAATATATACTCAATAATAAGAGAATTCTTCTTATCCATTAATGAGAGGTAAACAAAACAACAAGCAAAGTGACATACAACAATTTAAAATGATGGTACCTTCAGCTTTAGGCAAAACAGACAACAACCGACAAAAAGAAGATCCATTTGTAGAAACTTACATTTACCAAGATAGATAGATAGATAGATAGATAGATAGTGGAAATTACTTTTTTAGAGTATTTTGGCAGAATAGCCGTTGTCCCTCGTCTCTTTGCTGCTGAGACTTTATACAATAGTATTGTAATGATAATCTTTTCTTTTTATATTTATAAAAGACAAAAAATGCAGTTTAGCCCACAAATTTATTTATGCCGTACGGCTGTGATTTACCGTAATCGATTACATTACGTATTGTTCTTACGTACATTCGTGGTCGACTGAAATAAATAATTGTTTGTAATGAACTTATAATGTGAATTTTATAAAGTTATATTTTAAAATTACATCAAGCAGTAATTTTATTTCAATAAAGTGATGTCTAATACGTTTATAATTCTCATCATCTTTATGAGGTTATTATACATTAACATTCTTACTGTATGTTTACCTGCATATATTTCCTTGTAGTCGGTTAGTAAATATATCGAAGTGATTGAAGGGTATAAAACACCGCAAGACAGAATATGTGAATTATGCGTGTGTCCTATACAATCAGCAGTAAATATGTATTAAATTATTGCAGATTATTTGCTATATTATTAATGAAATAGCGATTATAATTAACTGTATACACATGCTTTTTAAATAAATGCAGCTGTTTGTCTAGTGTTTTTATAAGAACCAATTATTATTATTATCACTTTTTTTTTAAACTATGGTGTTGATTCTGTTATACCTAGACTTCCTTAAACGACATTACTCTCATAGGTCTAAACATATGCATGTTATTCTGTTATGATTATTGAGATGCGGTAAGAAAGATTGGATAAAAATCTACCTACTTTGCCGGGAGTAAAGATAGACGAGACGAGATTTATAGTATATATAAAAGTATGACGTTAAACTCAGTTTTACAGATTCTTTAAACAATATTTTAGGTATTTATAGGTATATAAAGATTGTAGTGAAGAAGTGAAGCGAGTGGAAGGTAGTTCCACCCGTCGGTATACACATGTGAGTAAAACCGTATATTTTTAATTAACATGAAAACCGCGCATGCCTCCTTTGATAAAAATGTTCTAAAACATGGATCAAGCAAATATTACACCTTCTGATATTAAAGTAAATATTATTATTATTATTCCTTATTAAACATGGCAGTTTTGGCAACAGCCAACAACATTGATTTTCCCTATACGCTCTATATAGCCTACTTTGGGAATCACATCACATCACATCATCAACAGCCTTTAATAGTTCACAGCTGGACATAACCCTTTCCTTAGAAAGGAGGTTTTGGCCTACTAAACCAAGCTGGCCAGACGGGTTGGTATGGGGTTTGTGTGTGTTTGTTAATTCATTTAAAATGCTCAAAATATAGAACTGCTGTTGATGCAAAAGGTCTAGTAAATTAATAATATTATGACTCATTTTGGCCGATTTTGACGAATATTGACCATTTTTGTCAGATTTTGACCATTTTCTTCGACAGAATTATTATAAAGAAAATTATAGAGGCATATTCATATTTAGTAGTGGTTTCGTCAAAATACATAGGATTTGGTTTCTAAATAAAAAAATGAGTTACTATCTCTACGGGTGAAGGGGAGGGAACAATAACCACATGTTACATCGATACGATTCCGTAATATGACAGTAAAATTCTTAAATTATGACATAAAAGAACTTATTCTCTTGGTAGATTTGTATTTTCTGCCTGTACAGAAACCAAAACCTTTAATCAAGTTAATGTACCTACGTATTTAAGTGAAATACTCGATAGGAAATAAAATTCAAAAAATTACAATTATACTGGCCTGATGACGTAATGTCATGCCAGTTTGCGTTTCATATACAATTATTTGTAGAACAGATGAAAAAACTTTGAAATTAAAGAAACCTAACTAACCTAAATTTATGAACTGGAAGTACTGGAACTAATATTTTACAATTGCCTATTACCTAAATGTGTTATTTTAATGTTTTTTATCAGTACATTCGCATGATAATTTTCAAGCACGCGGTTAATTTAAATTCATACTAGTATTAATGCTATTATGATAATTAATTATATAATTAAATTAATGTGTGATGTGTTGCATTTTAATATCCATGTCGGGTAACACTTTGTAATAGATCTTTACCTACGAAGTTGGAGATTTTTAATACCAGCATTTTCAGATTTAATTATCTGTGGATTGGATTTTCGGGTAAAATTGATTGAAATTCAAATCAATTTTACTCGAAAGCCATGTTATTTTAATTTAAAATTCAGTCATTTGTTTTAGATAATGTTTTGCTTTTGTGAGTTTGTGGTAGATTTTGGGGCCATGGATAAACTGAAAATTCGTATAATTTTCGAATACGAGTATGAGTTCCTACGTGGAATTACCGCTTCCTAAACAACACGAAACATTAACGACGTATACTTTCAAAAACGAATTTGAAATACTATATATAAAACACGGCGCGAGGGGTCTATGGACCTAAAACGAAGTTCCTTTCGCTTTGTGATATTGTCTTATATACTATATTGTATTTTCATTATGATTTGCACATTTTTTAATAATTTAAATATTTCAGTTTATTTTTCGCTTTTTAGTATTTTTAGGTAGGTAGTTTTTGTTTGGTGTTTTTTTTTTTAAAAATCGGTTCAATTATTGTTTTTATAAGATTGTTTATTTCCATTTTTGGTGTAAATAATTATAGGTAGTAACCTGCGTAGTAAGTTGAAATACATCTTGTCTTCTTCCTTTCTAAGGAGAGGCCCATGTCCAGCAGTGGACTGTTAAGGGCTGTTGATGATGATGATGATGATGAACCTGCGTAGTAAGTTGAAATACTTCTTGTAAGTCGCGAGAGGTAGCAACCTACGTAAAACGACTACCTTCAAATGTTATTACTACTGATGCGAATAACTGTGGTGGTTTGATGCACGTATTGAAACTGGGCATAGGCTCCAGAGTTATGTTGAGACGCAATATTTCTGTTACGAAAGGGCCTGGCCTGCCCTTCACTGTGATCAAATAAAATCAGGCGAGTTACCCGATTCAGTTTTTATAAAATACTTGTATATCAAGTGCTCCAACAATGTGCCAATGTATACATTGGCACATTGCTGAACGAAGAATGCTACTGCTAATCCTCAGTTGGGCATTTACGGTGCATAAACTCCAGGGTCCTATTATATTAAATTCTCGAAGACAATGTTTACGTTGTGCTAAGTCGCGTAAAGATGGCATAATGACGGTGTTGCTCTTTGCGACTTAGAGCCACACAAAGCCATAAAAAGCAACGGTTAACACTAATTATAAATATTTAATTAGAACACTAAGACAAGCTAGGTATGTAGCGCAGGTTGCTAATCCAACCCTCAGCTTTGCAAGTCTTTTCATTCCTGTACGTTACTGGTTTCTATATCTGCATCTTAAAGTATCATCTAACTCCTAACTCCACATTTATTTATTTGATCTTGGAAGACTTCTCCCGCTGCCGAGGTAAGCTCAATCAAGCGCAGCGGATAGCAGCCGTTCGGATCGTACGGGGATAGCGCAACATATCGTCGGAGGCGGCTACAGTCCTGGCACGTTTCGTTTAGCTGCGGTAGGGGATAAAATAGCAGCCTGATTTCATTAAGACGCAATGGGGCCGTGATTGAGGGAGGAAAGTGTTTTCTCCTGGGATAGGGCCTGATTAGGTATTCGTTAATTCGGGGAGGACCTGAAATAACATGGTCCGTGTCCTCCCAGATTAGGACACCTGAGGCAGGCCGTCGGGGTGGTTTTTAGTGGAATCACCACGTGCTCTTGACTCCTGAGTCCCCGAGGAGCAAGAGTTTCGTAGGGATTTTCCACCACGACAACAAAAAACACTTTTGTATTAACGTTAAAAGTGATTTTTGAAAGTAGATTGGGGCAATCTACTCCCCGATATTATCCCCATTAGAAACGTTACGTCTACTCTTTCACGCCGTATGCTGAGAGGGAGAATGTGAAACTTGGCGCATAGCTTCAAATAGTCCTTTGATTCGTATTTATACTTAAACAGATAGCATAGACCATTAGTAGTATTAGTAGTATCACCCGTGCGATGCCGGGGCGGATCGCTAGTAATTATACCGCTCCGTTCCTGCCATCCGTTGCCACCCGGGACGGACGTACGGCCCAACGGCGAACACAGCGACGTGACAGCCACCAGATTTTAAACCTCTTATATCTTTTAAAACATTCATTTTGAAAATATGCAGCATAGAGCTATTTTAATCTACATTAAACACAACGTATCTAAGGGATATTTTGGGATAAGGAATAATAATGTATTCTTTAAAATAGCTTGGTAAATAAGCCATATTTTTTTTTAAAGATTTATAAGATGTAAATGGTTACTGTGGTTTATCATTAGGAGATAGACATTATATGTCTATCTCCTAATGATGATATATCATAGCGAACTTTTATTGTATATCTTTTTAAGATACACAATTCCATAGTACATTATTTTGGTCTTTCTCGTAAGGTTTAGCCAGCGTTTGCAATGTAAAAAACTTGTTTTATTCGACACATCTTTGAAATTCTCGGTTTTCCTCTACTATAATATGTCATAAATAAATATATACAGAATAAAATAAATACAATAATGTCTGAGGTTACGAAATCATGATGATATTTCTGCTAGCTGTTTCCTGTACAATTCTCGGACTTTAGCTTTGAACGTGTCACGATGTGCTGATATCCTGCCAAGCTACGGCGCTGACGTATATGTAACCATGACAGCTGGGATCGATAGGCAGACACATGGTCGTACTTGCGGAGGTTGAAGATCAATCGAATGCAATTTTTGAGAAGTCAGTCGTCGTCAGTCAGTCAGCCGAAAGGAAAGGGTCCCGTGTTGCCGTCCTGCCCGTTCGACGATGACCGGCTCTAACGCCTCCACGGTGGCAAAAGCCAGCACGTGGAGCCTCCAGCTGGGACGACCAACGAGCCATCGTGGCTCAGCGAGCGGCCTCACGCCACGCGTATCTCTTCGGGTGGGGACTGACTGCTATATACTTCGGCAAGCACTTCCGCCTCCAAATCTCACGGGGAAGTATCGGCCAAGGCGCACGCCGCCTCCGTCGCATAGGCACCTGCCTATACGGGCCTAACACTGCTTCCATAAACACGTTCCATTATTGGTTTGCGGCAACATCCACATACATGGAAAGTACAAGCGCGCCATTTAACGAAGACATACCGAACTACGGAGTAACTGCTAATGTTGTAATGTGATATTAACAATTCTTTCGCCGATTAGCATATATATAAATTCCATTCATCAACGGTTGGGCCTTGGCCCGACAGGCATGATCATCAAGCCTAGGCAGAGGATCCCCCGTTTGTGTTGGAGGGACATGACACCTATTCCTGCACATTAATAACCCCTACGTGATTGGAAGCAGCTTCCAAGGGGGCCGGCAGGAGCGGCGCGGGCCTATAAATCTATACAAATAAATATAATTGATACAATTAACTTAAAAATTTAACAAAATCTTACACAAAAAACTTAAAAAGACGTCTATAGCTTCAGTAAATGACAACAACTGCTCATTGAGACTGTTCTAATAAGCTCAAACATGGTATATATGCTGTAATTTTCTGAGGACTTTTCAGGTTACCATGTCGTAGCAATACCATCCAAGTAACAGTATATCAGATTTCAGATCAATCGGATCTGTGGCTTTCAGTGAGACCTCTTCATCACCTAGGAAGTGAGATGATGACCTTCAAACTTTATAGCTAAGAGCCATCTGGATCAAATCGGCTTTCGAACAAAAAAAGCCGAATCCAAATTAGTCCATCCGTTCGGGAGCTATGATGCCACAGACAGATACACAGATACATATGTAGGTTAAATTTATAACACCCCTCGTATTCCGTCAGGGATTAAAAATTGAAGTCTGTTTGTAATGTCAAAATAATTGGGTTTTCCATCCTCACATAGTTATTTGCATGCTACTCTATGCCTAAAAACCAGTTTAAATATTTTTATCTGTCTGTCTGTCTGTTTGTTCCGGGTAATCTTCAAAACGGCTGGACTGATTTTGATAAAAAATTACTACCAGGTAGCTGTCTATATAAGGAGTAACTTAGGCTATTTTCCTCTCCAAAAAACCCTATAAAATTTTACCCAGCCCGGGAATCGAACCCGAGGCCTCATGGACTGCAGTCGCGTACCGTACGCAAACGAAGCTATTGACCTTTATTCGATAATTAACGCTATCAATGATATATACCTTAACATACATGTAGACAGGTGAACCTGTCACAACGACCAGTGCATTCTGGTGGAAACAACAGACAATTCAAATGTATGTATTACACTGATCGCGCTTACTCTAGAAATAGAAATCATATGTACCCGAAAGTTTAAAATTTACTTGACATTGGCTCCCTTCATTTCAAAAATCACAGCATTGTTGTTATCTCAGCAGAACACGCTTTTAATTCTTTACTCGGATGGAAATAATATTAAAGTTATTGATTGATAATTGACATTAGCTTCATACTTCGTAAAGTCGGATGATAATTAGGAACTTCATAGTTATCGTCGTTGCGCAAAATTTCTGAATATATCAATCATATTTATTTATTGTAAATTAATTATAGTTTATTTTAACATTACGCTACGATCTATAGAAGCAAAGCAGCGGCTATTAATCTGGTTTAAATAGTGGGTAACGAAAATTACTATAAAAATGACACACGAATCCTACACAGAAATTGAGCTTGTTTTGCAGCCAAACTTACCCCCGGCTACCGTCGATTGCACTTTGATTGCCCCAATCACGTTGCTCTGCATACAGCTCGTCAAGCAATTCTTCGACCAGATCTTTAACATCTCTTTTCTGTTAATAAAAACATAATTTGATATTTTAATTTTAAAATACCTTCCGGGTAAGTAAAGTATCAGTGGATGAATTGACTAAAGAATTATGCGAGTGGAGGACGAGTTAAGAACAAGTCAGTGGGCCTTTTAATCAAGCTTGTCCTATTCTGAAAGACCTGACTGCTATCAGAACTAGATTTTGTCAAGGAATTTGTCTTTCAGAAATCTAAGAGAAAATTGATTGACAAACTCAAATGCCTTGCGTTATAAGCTAGACTAAAGAGCCAGCTAAGATGAAGACCGCTACATTAAAATGTGAATCACTGCAGAAAAATGTTGAGCATAAAAAAAAAACAAATCTATTCTTCAACAGT
Organism: Arctia plantaginis; assembly: GCA_902825455.1. Classification (NCBI taxonomy): domain Eukaryota; kingdom Metazoa; phylum Arthropoda; class Insecta; order Lepidoptera; family Erebidae; genus Arctia; species Arctia plantaginis. Next base: position 10,774,061 of record CADEBD010000314.1, on the reverse strand, counting down.
TGAATATTAAAATCCATTTGCTGTCAATACATACGTACTTAGCTACTTTTGTTACGTGGCTCGAATACGGTTGGATAATGTCAACAAACTTGTTGTTATGGGCAAAGCTATTGGAAAGAGACTTGGATCGACTTATCTATGGCCTAAAACCAGAACATAAGATCAAGACTTATCACGACGGGCACCTATAGTGTTTTATCTATGACGGGCACGACCTTAATAACGAAGAAAACGACAAGAAACAAAAACGAATCTTAGTAGTTATTCGTATGGTAACAATATTTAGGATGCCCATTTCCCGGCACGTAAATCTAAAGTTTGCCAAAAAATAAAATTCTATAGTTATTATCTACATTCAATCTTCTTTGTCGTCTTTTATTATTTAAATTTGTACCAAAAGTTAAATATTTCTTGCGATTAGATTTCAATTTGTTTTATCAGAAGGCAGCCGGATTCAGATCCCAAATTGCTTGGTATAATAACATTTACCTATCTGTTCTATACGAATGTTGTATTTCCAATATTTTTGTTATATTTGAATAGCGATTACATACCTGTGAAGTATCATGTATAGGTGGTGGAGACGGTATCGCAGATTGCTTTTTGTTGTTGATTCTTGGTATCCTAATTTTCTTCGACCTTTTCTCCAAGATAGGCTTTTCATTCACCAGCGAAGTGAAATCCAGTTCGAATCTCACAACTTTTAAATTAATGGGTTGTTGTACACTGATCGTGTGCATTATAAAGCAAGGTTAAACTGTTTTTCTACAAGAATTTGAACACGTTGTCTTTTTTTACTACTTTACAACGTCGAAGATAATTATATAATATAATACACTTATAGATTGTTGATTTATTTTGATTTGTTTATGTTTATATCTGACCAAAAAGAAGAAACTCAGTTCATTTGACAATGATATCGTCAATCAAACTCTACTCTCTTTAGAAAAATAAAACATTGTCAACCATAACTTAAAACACGCAATTAAACGCAATTATGACCACATATTTTAAAAATACACATTGTTAAAACTTTAAACTATTTAATTACTAGCAGTCGGTAGCGAACGGAGTGTGACGATGTGTGGTGGCAGGAGGTGCGATAGTCACCCACTCGTTTAATGTCGGTACGTCGTGATAATAGCGATAACGACTAATATATTCATTCGATTGTACGTTGAATGAGATTAAGGCCAACGGACATAGGTACCAAAAATATTAAAACAATAGAAAATACCTAAATGAGCACAAAAAAGTTCTGTAGATATTCAATGTTATGTTTATGGTTCTATTTTGAAGATTCATATTTCGTTAAAATGATCGATACAGACAAATTTTAAATAGCATACACAACGTTACACATTCCACAAAAGACGTCAGTCAGGTTGCAATTTTATTATATCCATAAAACTATTGAGAGAACAATAAATATTTAGTGCCAAGCTGTTCTGAGAAATTTACAGCTGTGCAATCTATTATTTTCCAACAAATGATATAATTTTATTTCTTTACATTTTCAAAGAGCACAAATACTTAATTTTAGGTGTTTATGTTAGTAATGCATAAAAGAATTGATATTTAATGGTGCTTTTTTAGAAATTGCGTGTACGAGCATGTCTGATCTATATACATAATGGTACTTCGTTCTTTGATTGAGCATTGTTAAGAATACTGACACTGTAACCCTGTTTTGAAACTAATGAAATACAAACGTAACCTTATGACTAATGGCTCTTAAAGGAGTTTGGTAAATTGGAGGAGGTTTTCAATTCGTCTGAATCTTTTTTTTAAATGTATCTTCACCGATTACTCGAAGATGTCTGAACCGATTTGGAAAATTCTTTTTTTTGTTTCAAATGGTATAATTCGCAAGTGGTCCCAATTAAATTTTATTTGTTCAATAAACGTCGAGCCTTACATCCTTAGTATCGAACTCCGATAAAGCTTCGTGTTTTTTGAAGAGCTGCTTAATTATTGCGCGACACTATCTTAGCTGTAAGTTAACCCCTGTTTCGACCAACATATGGGCATCATAGGAGCTATATGCTTTTATAATGTAACAGTGGGCAGGACATAGCTCGTAAACATGGATCGTGGGGCAAAGCGGTCTTGGAATGAAGATCTTGGTTTGAAAAAAGAAAATTTACGGCAAACCCCAAAATGCGATAGACGAATAACATCAAGAAAACTATAGGGAAGAATTGGTTAGTAGTAGCGCATGACCATCTTAAATAGCTTAGTCTAAAGGAGGTCTTTACCAAAATGGTTGAGAACGGCTGAGAATAACAAGAAGATACATAAAAATATACTTAGACCAATCGATACCGCACAGTTAATAATTTGATGATATTTTTTTAATACCTACATACATAATTTTGAATTTCATTGTTCCTGTTTCTTTTTCCTGAATGAAAATATAAAAAAATCGTTTCCAATCTAAACGAACCTATCAAGTTGTCAAGACAACGGTTTTGTTTGTAGATCAATTGCCATAGCGAACTCAAATATCATTTTTATTTCGATGCCGAAACTTCTCGATACCTTCTGCCTAGTTTGTCGATATTCTTTCAATATTTTGATGAACAATGAGCGAAGATAAAGGTAACGAAATCATTGACCCTTCTAAGGTAAAGCCAGGATTTTGTTCTGCAACCTGCGTTGATCGGGAAAGCCTTCAAAATGAAATTAGTAAACCAGAAATAAAGACTTCGGACAAGTTCCTTACTTGCAATCTTCCCAAGAGATTCGAACATCCACGTAAGTGTAGTCTTGAGCTCTTTAATCATACAATACCTGAATCCACTTTAGGAAAAACATCTTGTTTCTCCTAACAAAACCTATATGTTATTATAAATTAGCAAGACAAGCGTAACATAAGAATAACTCGTTAAGAGTTTTTACATTAGAATTTTAATTTATGTGACCATAATCAAAACCGTAAACATTCTAAGTTTATTTTAGACAGATTTCCTATATTCCAAAACAGTAGATTTGAATAATAACCGTTTGGTATAAAACAAAAAGATTTATTTAGAAACTGTCTAATTCTCAGTAGAATAGGATTGAACGTATATAACAATAACTAAGTACTTAATTGTGTAAGAAAATGTTAATCTCCATAAAAATAAGAATACTCATAATTGCTACCCGAAAAAAAAAACAAACTGCTACAAGTGCGATCTTTTTTTTTTGTGGTTTTTATCAAATATTTTAAGGTACCTTTATTCTTTTTCGTTTATTTCTTTGTAATTATTCCATCAAAAGTTTTGAAAAGAAGGTTTACCTAATCAAATTGTATTCGACGCTCGAGTCGAATTTATAATTTACTTTCTGTTTAAGAGGCACCAACTAACTATATAATAGTTATATAATGTAAAAATATAGACGATGAAAACATTCTACGAATTGAATATATTTTATATTGACTGACTATCGACGAGGATATCGGAGGAATTAACATATTGTATTTTCTGAAGAGTTTTTATTAATGTTTATCAACTTGATACAAATATGAAATTTCATTCATCATTTCAGAACATCTAAGAAGATATTAATAGATTATCTTTGTTGTTAAATTATTCACGACAAGAAGTGCAATCTAGAATGCCAATAAATACCTAAATTGTGATACCACAAACAAGACAGTGTCGTTGATCCCTGTGCTCGTTGAAAAGGCGATGCGGGTTTTTACATCAAATCAATAATGAATAAAGGGAAGGAGCCTCAGTGACACTTTTTATCAGTAGGATTATAAGCGTTGAATAATTTATTACAGAGTGTTTTTGTTTCTCAAACATTGTGATAATATGAAAATAAAATTAGATTCATTGGAACAAATTTTTATTAGAAGTTATACATTCTAAATTGGAATTATAACTACGAGTATATAAATAAATAGGTCAGTTAACGTCGACGACTATTTAAGGATAATTTTCAAAACGATAATTTTAAATAAATATTTTTTATGGATTAGGTACTTATTTTAGTCTAAATCCTTCAGACTTGAAATAAACTTTTAGGGCCGAACGATTTTACAATAAATTGCTAAACATAGTTTTTTTTCAAAATCTTTACTTAATGACATCATAACTAACACCAATTTGGTAAATTAAGGTAATAAGAGAGAAAATTGGAACTCAGTAGTCTGTGTTCACGTTTAAACTAATATTTTATAGCTTAATAGTTTTGTTTGTAAAAAATATTAATCTTGGCTTTGTTGGTCCTTTTTTTGTTTATTACCATTGCATTATGCCATTTGCTGAAGAAAGCTTTCTTATAAGTATAGGTAATTAATTCCTTTACTTTTTATAGCTATTTAAAAAGCGGAGACGAAAAATAAATTCTAAGAAAGTTATTTTTGTTTTTCAGATTGGTTCAACGGATATGGATGTCAAGTTAGTAAACAACATCCGTTCTATAGAACATCCTCCAGTGAATACGGGTGGTATCCTCCAGGTAATCATTATCAATTTACATAAATCTGTTCGCTTTGGAATTTATTCACGACTGAACAATTTATTTTTCGAATCAATGTATTATATAAAGGACTTTATACTGAAAATATCGAAGATTCTATAAATAATTAAATATCACACAGTATTTTAGACGACGTCGACGTTAAGCACAATTCAAATTTAAACAATCGTAGCCAGGTCAATCTATGAATGGGTGTCCATTGGTAACACTTTTAAGACTCCGTCCGTGCCTCGAAGAGCACGTTAAGTCGTCGGTCCCGGTTGCCATACCAACATCTGTGGCAATCGTCACGGGTAGTGGCGACCTAAAAAGTTCGACAACTGTCTAACTACAGAACTTTGATATCATTTAGTACTTGGGCAGTACATAGAAAAAAATTAAGTCAATATTAATTTAAAGTATATCAAATATATTATATATATATATATAAAATATCTTAGCTGTTGAACGCTGTGCTTTATCCTCGTAAGCCGTATAATGTAGTAGTAGTGACAACGAAGTATCTATTGTAAATAATATTGAAATAAAATCGTTCAATCTGATGATTCAAAATAATCATATATCATATTGCATGCAACATAATATATTGATATATTTTATACGACAGAGACATTTTCTAAAACTTATTATTACGTGTCGGGAGCTTCTGTTATTAGCTAGAAATTAAATATTTTTTTGTGTAAGAAACTTTTTATTGCAAATTACCTTTCATTACACGTTACTTGTCAATAAGTGGCGAATAAGTTATTCGATATTTTTATTTTTTTAAAAGCTGTAATTTATAAAGCTGAAAACGATTTCATAAGAAATATTACTTCAGAGGTAAGTGGTCTAACAAAATATTACATTTATCACAAAATAGCCAAATGAAGTACACTTAATTTTATTATAAATCTATTGATAGAGTGGCTTTATGCACTATCATATACTTGGTATTGGTTTTCATATTTTAGGTTTTCATTCGGTACCAACTGTGTTTTTTCCGAAGAATCAAGACTTTTCAAATCGATTGGCGGAAGCTGGCATGTATCGGAATTATTCCCTCAATACTGCTCTTGATCATCGTTTATACAGATAATGTGCGACGTGTTGTTGGAATAAGTATTTCATCGGCATGACTTCAGTATTTGCACATGCTTGTGGAAAACACGTAGTAACTAACAAAATAGACTTACTCTTAAAATAAACACGCTTTTAATTTATGCCTTAAGATGTAAACTTGTATTTTTATAAGTTCAATTTCTTAGTTTTTTTCTAATATTATAAAATTGATAACTTAGTGAAAATAACGGAGAATTAACGAAATCAGTATTTACACAAGTCATCTTGTTCGGGATTTAAAACAATGTTTTGCGTATAATAAAAATTATACATGGATAATTTTATTCATCGTGGGTAAACATATATCGTCTTATACGTATAATTCTTATTTTTTTTTGGAAAAATTGTAATTAAATCATTTGAAAAATTGAATGAAATATTCAAATTGTTAATTTTTTGATTTATTATTAGGGACTATACGATTGGACATTCAGCCCCATCATACCTAAGTACGATGGGGCTGAATATAAAGTCCCTACAAGTAATAACTAAATTACAACTTAATTATAACGTAGTAATATGAACGTGTAAATGTTAACAGCTCTTTTTTGCGGTCGGCGCTGACAATATATGGTGGAATATACCGACATCATGTCAGCGCCAACGACAAAAGCCGCCTTTATCATTTAAATATGTATTTATATTTAATTCTTTTAACAGATGTTCTCTTTCTTAGAGGCTTAAAAGGTAACGAGTAGAGTGATCGATTGAAAAGTTAGGTATCAGCGGCATGGCGACCGCTTAAACCGCTACGCCATCCGTGCGGTCAACATATACGAGTATAGCCATGGTAAAACATATGTAGCTATAGGATATTGACAACAAGTAAGAATATTACTTTCTGTTATATTAGAACTGGAGTTTTTCTATCCTGGATATTTTTTTGTCATGAGTGTCATGACGCAACTTTATACAGGCTATTAACTCGAAATTCTTTATGTTCGTAATCACTCTTAACACGTACAATCACCGTTTCTACTCACACTCAATCTGGAGGCTAATATAATGACTTTTCTATGCAGTTCTATGCAATAATTTTCTTCGCGTGGTACTACTACCACAGATTACCCCCCCAGGGGGAAAACACACCAAACCACGGCGTCCGATGCGACGACCAACAGTTGCATGCGAAAGGCGGTACACGCGACATTATGTTACTGGCTCGGCCAATGTGGCCCCTGGCACGGGGAGTGTGGCCTAACAGTTGCGAGAGGGGCGACGGGACAGCCGTCGGTAGTCTCGCATTAAGCAAAGATATTAACTGGCAGTCAATGCTGAACACCGGCAACCGTCCGGCCCGACTCGCAGACGCCGACTTATCGGAAGCGGGGGTCTTTTTTCCATATAGGAGACTGACCAAGAGCAGAAAACCTCAGTAAAAGACTACAAGAGTAGGGTGGCCTAGGCCGCATACCAAGGGTTATCTCTCCACGTGTCCTTCTGTCACGCAGAGGGCACGTGCGAGAGCTACGTCGGCTGCTACTGCCGTCAAAAGGTCCGCATGGAGTAAATGGTGGGGGTCATTGTGGAACTCCGGTAACCGATCGGCCATACCCGTAAACTCCGAGCAATCGGAAGGGGGGGAGGGGGGTCTTCTCGAATGGGGAGGAAAGTAGAGAAGGCCGCGAGGAAGAAAACCTCTATAAAAAATTACCCCTAACCCAAGCTGAGGGAGCCCGGCGAAGATGTTAACGGCTGGTGGGGTATCCCAGCCACTAGGGCAACAACACTTTTAAACGTTAGCTCACGTTTAAGAGCTAGTAACAAAATGGATGCGACTAGAAAAAAAAATAGTACCCCAGGAGGGTAACGGCCCCGAAAGCCGAGACCGGGGGCCCCCCGCCCAGACGGGAGAACTAGGAAGTAGGCGGGCGCCAACAATCGAGCGCCCAACAACAGAGCCTGTGGAAGGCCAAGGAATGGGGTAGCAGCGAGGGGATTCTGGGGATAGCGACGCTTCGTCGTTTTGCTCTGTCTCCTCGCGGTCATCCCATGTCCGCAAGCGCAAACCGAAGGGATCGGCTGAAGCAAGCCGGCCCACCAAGGTTTTGCGGTCAAGGAGGGCGCATCAAGTAGCGGCGGGAGTGTAACGGGGACGGAGACTACGGACTACGGGGACGGAGGTACTGTCCAGCACGGACGCTATTATTGCGCGTCTGTGTAGGACAGGGTGTTGGACTTGGAGGAGTCCATCACCCAAGTCGAGGTCGCCGAGTTCACAGCAACGGCAGGGAGAAGACCCATCTCCGCCGTCAAAGTCGGAGAGATCCGTACCTCCCCGTCGCGGCTATGCACGACCTGGGTCCGTTGAAGTTAAAGTGAATAAAAACAGTGCTTTAAAAAGCTTTTGACGAGCTTTTAATTTAGTGGTATAATTAAAAATAGTAGCCGCTTCCTGCTTTTGACGTGACAACGTCTTATAATTCGATGGAGCCGGCTGCACGCTCGAAAAAACATGACTCATGCGGCGTTACCTCGCTCTGAGGCGTTCCATTTAAGGTTTGAAGTGCAAGCGAGAGCGCGGAACGAGCGACAAAGAGGCACAATCGGCCTTCGGCAGCGTTTGACATCTGTCTCTGCGATGCTGCGATGCTATACAATAATACATTTACATGTTTTCGTAAAATGCAACCATTATAAAACCATCAGTATTTTCTTATGACGTTGTCACGTTCAACTATCGTCAGTAAACAGACAACCGATTTTTTTTAATAATTGTTATTAAAATCATAATTTATTTAGGGGGCGCAATAGTCTTTAACCTATAGGTACACTGTAGGACTAGTTTCATTTGCTTTTTTGGCATGCATTGTATATTTTACACCTATTTTTATTCGTCTACAACACATATATGTTACATATATACACAATACTAGAAAAACGACCTTTGTTCCACTGGCCTCCGTATTCTAATTAACCACTTAATATTCGCTCTTACAATTATGGTTTTTGACGACCTTACCGAGATGAAGCCTAATAATAAACTAATATGCAAAGGAAAGATTTGTTGTATTATAGGAGTATCAAATGTTAAATAAGGTTTTCTGCCGAATTGTGTAACGAATTCTGATTTCTGCATTCTTTTGAAAAAAAAAACGGTCACGAGACGTCTGGCAGTTTGGAATTATTTATAGAAATTGGGTATAAAATCACTTAGATATCAGAGTGAGAGTTACTTACGGATGGTCAGACCCTCACATTAGATATATCCCATTAAAATTTGTACTAAGATCTATCTCGCTTTGTAGGTTAAATGTTTTTAATGATTGCAGGTATATATTCGGTCCCATCCGTATTCTTCCCAGCCGGGCAGACGTTCACCAACCGGCTCTCCGCCGCTGGCATGTACCGGAATTATAGTTTGAACACTGGCATGGATCCCCCGGGCTACACTTAATTTTTGTTGTGTAAACGTTTTAACGTTACGTTACGTTATATTATTGTATTAATGAAATTTTATGTTATATGTCTAACTGGTTAAGTAGACGTCTTGTCATGCCTAAATGTACGTATATTCGACTTATATTATGTACATGAAATAGAATTGACCTATCTGATATCAGTAGTTACAATTTTTATATAAAATGTTCATAATTCCCAAAGTGGTCAGATATCAATCCCTTTTGGTCGAAATCGGTTTCCCGAAGGTTGACATAAACGAAATCTGATTTTCGGGGTCGACGAGGTCTAAAAATCGACTCCTATTAATCAACACAAGTTATCCTTTGAAATTTTTAAGATACTGGATAAGTTGTATACGTTGTTACGTGTAGTACCAACTTGTTATAAGAATGACTAATATTTTAGTAGAAAGTACCATTGTTGTATTTTAAAAAAACTCAAGAAGTCGATAAGTCTTTTTCGTTTTCGAAAATCATATACAGGGTTACTGGGTAAGTCGACCTAAATACTTTAAGGAGTTGTAGTTGCCATCAACTTACCCGGTAACCCTGTGAGAGAGAAATGATTTAGGTACAGATTTTTTAGATTTTAGCTACATATATCAATTGCATGCGATTACTGGGACTCGTAATCTACAGAATAGTTGTAGTAGTACATGTACATACATAGAAATGTACGTTTACTTAATATATATAAGGTACACGTAGAGCTTTAAAATTTTAGCTTAAATTAGAGGAAGTAAATAAATTCTAGTAAAGTACTTTTTTAAAAACTACATACACTATCGCTTATCATGATATTTTTATGTTAATTTCTTGAAAGACTTTATTGTTATAATATTTGTCACCTAAATCCAATTGATAACCACTTTTTTTGACAAATGTTTTTATATATATATATAAGCACTTCAAATGTCAATTTCAGATTTCAAGTGATAATAAATTGAGGAGTTCTCCTTTACTTTACAATATACCTAGTTAAATTCACACTTATCTTAATTTTCCTTTAGCTGCGCTCAATAATATGAATATAACATTCTTAGCGTAATGTCATCTTTCATCGTCATTAAAGAATTTGTAACTAATAATAATTTAATAATATCTTTTTACGAGACTTGCAATTTATTAAAATGATCTGTTGGTAACTATATTATTATTTATTTCTCGTTTAACATGTAGATCATTTTCTCTATTTGTAAAAACAATGCGGCTTCTCCAAAAGCAGACTACATTTTTCGACTACCAGACTCGCTTTCTTTCGGTTGGTAGGACCTTTGCAATTCCATAACATATCTGGTACATACTGAAGCGGACAAAGACTTGTTTCTGAGTCAGCGTCACGACGGGATAGAAAAGTAAAAAGCATCGGTATTGACTTACCAAAAGAGGTATTTATTATTATTTTTATAATATAGATTAACATGCATTCAAATTCCATTAACATATTCCATTCGAACAGGGACATGGCTGTCACATTCGATGAACCGCATTCTATTGCAATTTCAAGACAGTTCATCTTTTAATGTAAGCATTTCTCAATATTAATAGGCGTTCGCGTAAAATCAGCTAAGGTCAATTTTTTTATTGATACTGTGACGCGCCATGTCCGTTTATATTACCTATAGAAGATTAAGTCACGATATAAAAGACAACTCGGTGAGGGGTATTTTCGTGACATGAGTCGCATCCCTCACCGTGACTATCTTATAAGATTATCCATCATTTCCGTATTGAGTAAATATTGTATAACTTGTTAGTAACAACAACAACAGCATTTATATTAATTTGAGTTTTATATTCTTAACAATAACAAATGTCAATTTTTTAAACTATAGTAGTAAAATAAGGTAAACTTTAAACTAGCGGTCTAGCCACAAACGATACAATTTTATCGCTTAGAAAATATAATTGGTGATAATAAGACAGACAGCGTCTTACTATGTTTAAATTGTTTGAAAGTAATGAACGTTTCAAGCCTTTCCAATTGCTGACTGAGAAATTGGGTTACAATTTTTGTTTGTGTAATTTGTCTCCATTACGTGTTACGAGTATTTATAAGTGAAAACTGCATTTTGATGCAATTCCTTGAACAGGATGTTGTCTCTATAAGTCTGTTTATTATTTTCAATTTTATTTGATTGGCATGAAATATTCAATTTTCAAATCGCTTTATGATAAAAATAAATGTATCGTTAGTGGTGTAATATACCTCAAAAAAACAAAGTAAAAAAAAATATGCAATTACATTAATAATTAAAGAAGAAAAATTTAATTAAAATTCCCAGGTACTGTGCCTGTAACTGTAAATATATTGTCTAATTGCGCAGTTATAGACACGTAATTAGTACACGTTACCTATATCGTGGCTATCGATATACTAAGGGAATTCGTGTCATAATCTAACTACCGGTGCATTCTTATACGAATAATAAATAATATAATCTAAATGTACCCAAGGTAGTAGAGTATATGAGTACCTAAGCATCAACAATGAATAATATGTAATAAAAACAATAACCTCCTTTCATAATGTCTAAGTAAGAGCTCACAATATGTCCGAGCGACACATTTCACGAAGCGATAAAACAGCGATTGGATTTTGCTTACATGTTTCTCTGCGTTTGAATGACACTGTTCATATTAATAGGATTTAATAAAACTATCGCAGTCACAAATTTATCAGACATTTTGTCAGGTCTATGCACAACGTTATACACTATTCGCACTCAAATTATGCATGCCTCTTACCACTCACTTATGAATTGATGATACGTAGACAAACCTACATTAAAGGCGTAAAAACTGGAGTAAACACATTTATTGTTGGTTAATTGTCGACCTTAAATATATACTTTCATTTCGTGGCCATTTTGATTATTAAACGGCTCTTATAAATATAAATCCAATTGCTTCTTCGGCGCCATGTTTTTGTAAAAGTTCATTCCGACAAGACTTTTTAATACTGACAAATCGTCTGGGTTATGTTTTCGGCAATTTTGTTGAGAAGGAATGGGTTTATTTATAACACTTTTCTCATACCAATATTATATACCTATCTTTATAACACGTCAGTTGGAACTAATGTGAACGTGTTTTGTTCTTATGGGAAAGATCTTCGAGTTATGTTACTCTCGCTTGTGAATGATCGTTATTTGGACTTTATGAAAGAGGCTCTAGACGGTACTAGTAACATCAAACTAAACCGAGGCTCCGTTTGGTTTGTAACAACTTAACGCTTGCTCCTGATTTCCCTGCCTTAACGTAATGAGTTTTTAACTTACATTTGTATACATATATTACTATTTTCGTTGTAAAATCTACAATAACAAGTCAGCATCGGTTACAATTTTATTTGTATGGTAATAAAAACGCTTAAACATTACTATTTAATTATGAATGATCTACTAAATTGCTTTTTAAATAAATTTAAACTACACATTAAAATGTCTACGTTTCGCAATAGCTAAAGATAAGATATAAACTTTGAGTAGTTATATGAAAGCGCAATGCAGTTGTGAAGATGCACATCGAGCCCTTCTGATATGACGTTTCATCACGCTTCGTTGATTGTAAACAACTGTCACTATATCATCCAACCAATTACATATAACAATGTGTAAAATATATATAAATATTAGTAGCACATATTAAATACTATATGACATACATATAGTGGCACATAAACAGTATTGACGAAAGAAACGAAGCATGATTTCACACATTACGAAGATATGCAAATATAATGACATATCCTTATAACTATGAAGTACAACTACGAGAAGGTACAATATATATAAAATGTGGATCAATTCATGCGTTTAACAATATTGTCTTCAATAGCATTGCTCATATACCAATTGTCTCTAATTTTAGATTAAAAGGCATAACATTAAGTATAATGGTCTTATTTACTTTTGAAATGTCTCATTTCCAGAATTACGGTTATATCGAATTCTTGGTTTAGATGTTAATAAATATATTTGATTTTCAGCTTTAAAACTGTTAATCAATACACATAATAAAGCAATAAATATAACCCGCTTTTATTAATTTATTGCCATAAAATATTTGTCACATTTATAACAATGATCAATAAACAGTGTTTCATAGAAGACGTCCGATTTATTGCAATATACTGGTCTCCTACGAAGGTGCAGCAAGTGAAGAAGGGAGTCAGAGACAGATAAATTCTACTTCGCAGACGCGGCTCGTGTCACGTCTACCGAACAGGTTCGATCACAATGCAGCTCAGTTGATTCGTATTTTCATATTTATAATATAAATTTATTGTAAAAATCTATCGTTATCATATATTAAACTATGCTTAATGATCTGTTTCATACACGGTTGTGCCGTATCTGCACTCGATTATAGCAAAGTTTCTACAAACAAGTGCAGCTGGCTGCTTCGTCGGGTCAATAACTCGATTTAAACATTTTCATTGATACACCTTCATAATCAAATTCTAGTCTCTCAGCTTTATCTGTAAATTTTGATGTAGTCAATATCCTAAAACTATACCAATATGTATGTATATATAATTTAAACATTCTATCGGTAAACGCTGCAGGCAACAGACGCGTAGTGAGTATATTGCCTGGTAACTAAGGCTCGCATTCGGGTATCGGTTGTAGGCTTCAACGTATCGGGGTTTTGGGCAGATAAAATTAGTATATTATAATGTCAGTACATCGTCTATTGTCCGTATAATTGATTTATTGTTACATTTTACATGTCACCGAATATACCGGCAAAGGTTTTGCGAAGGTTTTTCATCGTGTCTTCGGCGTCTTCAGTGAGGGCAGCGCTGAGGGAGCCTTGCCGTGCGAACCCGCCGCGACCCGCCGCAGAACTAGTGCTTGCAGTGGCAGCTGCCCCCAAGCCTGCCGCAGAGCTGCTCGTGGTGCTCGGGGCTGCTGACGCGGAAGACACCGTCGATGACTGTGAAGCTGTGAGCAGTAGAAATATTACGTGTGAACGCTATTTTAAATTTCTTGTTAAACTACATAAATGACTAGAAATATTGGACTCGATTGCAAATCATATATTTATTAGAAGACTATTATCTTACCCTGGGAATCGCGTCTAGTGAGTGGCGGCGGAGGAGGCTGCGATGGTTCGGCCGGTATCGGCGGTAATGGGCGGTCGATACTAGCAGCTGCGGATAACGGCGCCGGTGGAGGGACACTAGGAGGACCAGACCCAAATACGGGTGGATGTGCTCTTTCCTCTGTTGGTGACCCAGTAGCTGAGCTACCCGATACCGAACTTCGTGATTGCGTCTTAGTTATGCCGGGACGGCAAACAGCCTGAAATGATTTTATTTTTAAACAAATAATAATTAAACATGAAACAACAATTAAATTAACATGTTTTGACATTAATTTGTAACATCGTACTTAGTTTAATGAAAAAAAAACTAAAGTAAACAAAATGCATTTTTCTTAGATTTGGTAATGACAGAGAAACAGTTAGAAATTTAAGATTTTGTGACGGTTTACAATTAATTAAATGAATGTTTAATATCGATTGGTGAGTGCTCTGATTATGGTTTCCATCCGTCTGGGCATGCTGCGGATGATGTCAATGATTTCTTGGGGCAACCTCTGCCATTCTTCAAGTAATGCGTTTCGCAACTCGCCCAGATTATTGGAAGGTGGCATTCTTGATTTGACAGTCCTTTTTAGCAAGTCCTAAACGTATTCAATTAGATTCATATCCGAGGATTATTGACCACTCCATCACCGTTACACCAACATGGTTTAGGTATGCCTGTACTGAGCGAGCACTGTGAGCCCGAGCATTATCCTGCATTAGAATGAAGTCGTTGTCAATAAAGGGGGCAAATGGCACAACACGGTGAATCAGGGAGATGTTAGTAGAACATTCTAACATCTCCCTGATATACCAATCAGCAGTCAGATTCCCGCCGTCGACTACCACCAACTCCGTGCGAGCTCCTAAACATATCCCTCCCCAGACTATGTGTATTTTCAAAATTAGACTGTATATAACGCTCTCCTTTGCGTCTCCATACTCGCTGCCTTCCATCAATCAGATTTAAGTGAATTCTGCATTCATCAGTAAAGAGAACCTCGTTCGACCCCACTCGTCGAAGTCCCATGACGATGTATACGAACAAAGTATAGTCGTTTTGTGCGGTGGTATCTCAAGTTTTGGAGCTTTGGCGGGCACTTATAAGCCTATACCGACTTCTTTAAATCTTATGCGAACAGTACACTCAATCACTCTTACTCCTCGAACCTCTTCCAATATATTTCGGGCCTTCACCGCCGTTAGTCTCGTGTTCCGATGAATTTGAAGTTGTAGAAAACAGTCATCTCTCCTTGAAGTAGGTACACCTTTTTCTGCCTTGTGCTCTCCTCCTCACTAGGGTATTCGTCCATCTATACCATTGGATGATACGATGAATCGTTGATAATTATCAACGTGGTCTTGTAGCAATCGATCTGTAGGATTGACTATTTTTTCTCATTTCATATGCCCTAATGATTTCTGATAGCGTTAAATCATTCATACTTAGATGCTCGTAACTGATCAATATGCGAGAAAACACAAAAGCCTCATAAAACTGCAATACAATGTTTTTCAAATGAAATTTACGAACTTTACTTTTATGAATGAAAACTTAAAACAAACGAATGAAGGAAATGACTGTCGACTAATATGACCTACAATTAAAATAAAAGTAATATAACCGGCCAGAGTGACCAAAAAGTACATTAATTCTTCGTTTTTTTGTGTTCCACTAATTATCGGGGGGGGGGGGGGGGGTGTGTATAGTAATTAACTAGAAGAGTTTAAGATCACTATCCGTAATGAAGTCTATGATTAAGAGAATCAAGAAACCTAAAGGCAGACCTACACCTAAACATAGCCCCATCGTCATTCATGTTAGCATACACTTAAATGAGTTTTGGTAGACTATCATTCCATAACTTTAAAAAAGAATATTATTTTATATTAGGAACAACTATATCCTATTGAGGAATTAATAAAAAGATGACTTCTGTTTTCTAAGTATTTGGATAGTTCCTAAGTATTCTATATCTTACCTGCATACGCTGTAACACAAGTTCCGCAAGATGGCGACGGTCTTCTTCTTGAGAATCTCCCATGAAAGAGGTAGCAGAGTCATTTAGTTCAATGATGTGTTCTCGGCCATCTTTACCGACAACCAGCTCCAGCGCGCAAACTTCCAGACCGCCGAAAATCTCGCTCACCTACGTAATACATTAAAATCATGTGATAACTTTATACGGACCATGGTTCTTTATAAGAATTTATAGTAAATAAATAACAATTAATCAGCAGTTAGGAAAACATACTACGATAAATAATACTACGATAAATCTAAGAATGAGAAGTAGTCGCTACTTCATTCTTTGTGAATTTAAAAATGCTAATAAAACTAGTACCGACATCTGCATAGGAATATTAACTGTTATCCACAAAGTAGATTAAATAACTAATTATTACATCGTCACTTAGTTTAGATATAAGTAAATACGAAAATAATATTTTGTGCTCTTACACAATGAATTAGGATCACCGTACTGGTCACATTCCTAGCTAACTAGCTAAGATCGTGGTCCAAAAAAATTAAATTGAATTTAATCAACTAAGGCAAAATAAGAGAAAGATTTTTTTTTAGATATACTTTATATACTTTAATTGAATTCGTTTTTAATTGACAAAGAATTAAGTTCGTTAAAGAGTTGGGTGCCCCAGTAACTTTAAACTTACTCTTATAGTTAAAATGTTTTGTTTTAATCATATTGTGTAACAATCTTTTTTTCAACATTTAACGAATGAAAAATTAAATTATTATTTACCTCATCTATCCACATCTTGTATCTATCGTTCATTCCAATGGCCTCGAGCATTGCAGATCCCTGATTGGTTTTCCAATTTCCCGATATAGATTTGCGCCTGAAAAATAATTGTTCTCGATTTTTTAAATATATTATTATTGTCTGTTTGCCAACATCACAAAACGCCTGAAGTATTTTGTTTATTATTAGATGTGCAGACTACTTTGACATTTGTGGTAGGCGCGCGCCTGATAAATATCATAAACCACCTTAATGGTACTTACATGAATGCTTTGTAGTTAGTGCCAATCTTTTGTATGTGGATATCATATTTTGCATCAATGTACGGCTCCACGGTACAGTACGTTCCAAGCATTGCTACAACACCAGCTATATCCTAAAAAAACAAATGAAAAATGATTTAAAATTCGTCATAAAATTGTTTTATTTTTTTACCTTTAGTACTTTTTCGTGTACAATGCATCGGCCCATTTTTCCCCCAAAATTATGAAAAACACAGTTACCTGGAAGTCAGACAATGAGTCCACTTTCACCTTTGCAACGCCGCTGTGAGCATGTCCTATCTTGATCACAACCGGGAACTTGGGCGCCGTGACCTGCGACAATGATACCGGCCGTTACGTCATTAACGTGACCATTGTACTGGAACTACAGTTTACCTTTACCTGATTATATAAAATATATACATCTACTTATACATTGTTTAAGAGCTCAAATATAGTATTTAAACGTGTATTTTTTTAAATTTAGTAATGTTTTCAATCTTTTATGTCAATCAATTTCATTTATTAAACACAAGTAAGAGACATGTACAATTGAAAGATAGATAACGCTTTATTTCTTAAACATGGATAATAATGTAAAAATATTATTTTAAATAGTTAGTACTCTAGTTAACTATTTTAGACTCAAGTTCCGTTAATATTATTCATCTGGACAATAAGAGGTCTAGCTGGATAAGTAAAACAAATCGGGCCTTAAAAACGGCAACCGTTATCGAAATAATATTATTATGGATTGTAATTTGTCTTTTAGTTCAGTTTGTACTTCCACATGCCAAGAATCTAAAAATTTCCTTCTATGAGGTTTGTGGAAGTTACGAGTCTTACAGACTTTACTAGATTTTTTGAGGTCAATGTGTCTTTACCAAAATATATTTAGCGTTCCGACGTTTGTATGGGCACTACTAAGCTAAATAATAGTGTAGAGCGTATATTACTATTAAAATATTTGAAAGGGGAATATTTGAAGGATGGCACACGTAAACTAATGCGTGTTCGCCCTCTGGACTGAAATTGTAATATCCAAATGTCCCACATCAAAACTTTGAATTTGGATACCTATTATAATTTCTCATCTTACACAATGGATTCATTCTATTTTGAAGTGTTTTCAACGCCTTACACTAAACTCATTTAAAGCCAGTGCGTAGTACATTATTCACAAACTACGTAAACTGATTTTGGTAAAATCCGAACTGAGTGCTCATGAAAACAAACTTCTATTTATAATGGAGTTTTGTGAACGTGGAAGCCATAAACCTTAATTATAGGTTATTAGTAAATTATATGCAACGTGTGCTGTTTGCATTTCATAGCCTTCAGTTAATTTAATGGCATCGATAAAGATGCGAATGGATTAGAAGCACGAAACCATCATCGGTGTAGTGTCAACGCTTAGATCATATCGTGCCGGTCAATCCAATGACGTTGCGGTGAAAGTCAACTCGTCGTCGATGCTAAATATAGTGTAAATAAAAACAAAGTTATTTCTTCTACAAATATCAAATCAATATGAGTTCGATAACAATTTTTGGAAATATTCCCATTTCTACAATAAACTAAGCAGGAATATTTACTTAAAAACAGTTCCTTTAAAATTCAAATTCTGTTGTTGAAATCTCATTTGTACAAAAAATTAAGATTCCAAATGAAATTTTGTTTTAAATAATGATATAATAATTATTTACTAGATTTATGGTTTGGTTTTTGTTAATCGTACCTATAAATATATTATCTACAATTTTGAGAGATAATGCTTTATTCAAATCACTCATATATTACGCGTTAGACTTTTAACCCATCATTAAACTATGGTGAACGTTCTTAACACCTTTACTAACCATTGATTATTTATCGAGCTGATCATAATGTATAAAAAATTTATGCACGATAGACGTTGATGGATACTAAAGCGCCTATATATTAAACAGTACTTTTGAAGCCGAATAGACAGGTTGACCGATGTTGGCACTTGTTCAATACAAAATTCTGTTCTGAGAAATGTGTCGTCATGGATATTATTTAATGCATGTGCATAGAAAATCCTATATAAATTGTGGTATGAAACAAATTCTATTTAAATATAGTCAAAGCACAGTGGATGCGTGGTCCCTTTAAAGTAGCCTAATATTTCAGAAGGTAAGACACGCAGTCTCCAAAGCTAATAAAAATGTAATTAGTACCGGTAAGGGAATACCCTTCGTACCCAAGAGGCTTGTGGAGGAAGGGGTGTCATGTCCCTCGAACACAAACGGACGATCCTCCGACTAGGCGAGGTGACCATGCCTGGCGGGCCGCGGCCCAACGGTTGATGATGTGAAGTTGTATATATTCTAATCGGCATATAATTATATATCGGCTATAATCGCAGAGAATTCTTCATATCGCGATACAGGATTAGCAATTCTCTAGGATTAGTAGTTCGGTGTGTCTTCATTAGATGGCGCTATAGTATGTTTCTGTTTTGTTTGTATGTGGGAGTCACCACAGACTTTATAAAAGTTTTTGTCTTTAGAATACACCAACAAAAGTTGCTAAAAACTGAAAAATATAGGTATGTTACAATCTTTATTAAAAGGTTTCAAGTCAACACGGACACTTTCAAGATAATAGGTAACATTATAAAGGTAATAGTAATTTTCAGGTTAGTTTAAAGTAGGTGCTCAGAAAAATAGGTAATTGATAGACAGGCTACATTCATCGTGGCGCGGCGGCTGCGAGGGGAGTTGTAATTATTTCATTTAATTGCAATAATTATAATAAGACAACAACGTTCGATATTTCTATTAAGGAAAATCGGTATGTAACCCTTATTTATACCGAACACACCAGCATAGGTCTATATTAGTCATAAAACAGCTTTATGTAACCAAAATATCTTGGATTATACTCAAAACCGGTTTCAGCCAATTTGAGAAACATATTCCTTTTATATTTCGGTTTGAAGCTGGGAATATTTACAAAGGGTGTGTTGCGAGGTCGGATATTATGTCATCGGATCAGTAAATATTGTATCATGTTTCGCAACAGCGGCGACAACTAGAGACTAAATTGCGGTTTGTTGCCTAACGAGAAATAGTATTTGTTTTTCGATCATGTTGTTACTTGTAACTAAATATGTTGCACTGGTATTTCTACATGAATAAGTAACGAGGAGGACATGTGCAGCATAAGCATTTAGTTTAAGTTCAATGTGCACACCTAGCTTCGATCCAACTCAACTAATTTAAGTGGGCAAGAGTTTAAATGAATGACCATTCTAACAAATTTTATTTAGAAAACGGATTGCTTATTTCAATTAAAATTTTAGGTCAATTAGTAATAAGAAAAAAATATACATAAGAAAACATATGAAAAAAGAACAACAACACATATGAGAAAAGAAATGTCTAATGGGGAATGTTTGAGGGACGAAACCGTGCACCCTTAATAAACAAATCAGAGTCCACGGATGGCGTAGTGGTTCAAGCGATCACCTCACCGCTTCCTACTTCCCCGAGTGTTCGCTCGATCGGTTTGATCTCCATATGGGACAACAATTTGTGTGATCCACAAATTATTGTTTTAAATCTTTTTTAAAAATCAGATGAGAAAAAAATCGGTTCAACAGAAAAGAATTAAGAAAAAAAAAATCTTAGTTCTACCGGGCGGGTAAAACTAAGAATAAATTTCATATTGTTTTTACAAGGCAGATGATTGTCCTACGGATCTTTGGTTACTAGAATTTGATGCATAAATGGTTGCGAGAAACTAGAGAGTATAGACACGAAAAAATTAGAAATTAACGGCCTTGTTGGTCTAGTGGTTATTGGAGCTGACTGCTAAGCCAGAGGTCGTGGGCTCCATTCCCATCCAGGACAAATAATTGTGTGATGAGCATGACCATTTGTTCTATGTCTAGGTGTAATTTATCTATATTATTTATGTATTTGAGGAGTGGGAATCTTAATTAACAAAAACCTAGAACACCAAATAATCTCAACTGGATCTACATCAGAGAGAGTAGTACAAACTGTCATAAGCATTTCAAAGAAAATTACTCTAAATATAGTCCAAGCATATGCACCAACATCTGCAGCAACAGATGACTAAATTGAACAGTTCTATGAAGATGTACAAAAAGCATGCGATGCTGAAAAGACAACGTATACCTTCGTAATAGGCGATTTTAACGCCAAGATTGGTAAACAACAAGAACCATCTGAAACATTTATGGGCAAATTTGGTTATGGGGATAGGAACGGAAGAGGAAATAATCTTATCAACTTTATACAGCAAAATAATTTGTACCACATGAGCTCATTCTACCAGAAAAGAGTGCAAAGGAAATGGACATGGTTGTCACCTGGAGGACTGTACAGAAATGAAATTGATTACATATTTTGCTCTCATAAACATATAGTGAAGGACGTCAGTGTTTTAAATAATTTCTATACAGGGAGCGACCACCGCCTCATCAGGGCTAAAATATCTATTAATGCGAAAATGCAGAGATACATGTCCTTGAATAAGAAATATACCAGAAAAGTAGACCCTCTCAAATTGCAAATAAACTCTGAAATATACCGATGAAATCTAAAAGATAAGCTGTCTGAATTAAAACCTGAGACCCTTGATATAGACACCCTTAATCAAAGCTTAACCAAGGCATGATGGAGGCCGCGCTTAAAGTAGCGAATAAGAATAGCACTCGTCAAGGAAAACTATCAGTGGAGAGTAAAGGATTACTGCAGAAGAGACGCGACATGATAAAGGAGGGTTTAAAGGGATCAGATGACTTCAAACAGCTCTGCGGGGAAACAAAACAGAAAGTAGAAGAAGATATAGAAAAATTCAAAGAACAGACAGTGGAGGAGGTTATCAGACGATATAAAGGCCCGAAAGTATTTTGTAGAGAACTTCAACCAGGTACCCTACAAATTACGAAATTAAAAGATAAGGAAGGAAACTTGATCGCAGACAGGAAAAAGTTATTGTAGGTTATAGAAGACTACTACACAACACTTTACACCTCATACTCAAATGCACAACCGAACACGAATAAATCTAAAATCACTAATGTCGGGTCAGAAGATATCCCTGACATAACTAAGGCTGAAATAAAACTGGCCCTGTCTGCGATGAAGAATGGTAAAGCAGGAGGAGACGACGAAATCTTGCCTGAACAACTCAAAGATAACGATAACACTCTCATAGAATCACTAGCCATACTTTTTAACAAATGCCTTCATCTGGGTAAAATTCCGGAACAATGGAACAGCGCAATGGTCATAATTTTATTTAAAAAAGGATGTAAAGCCGACCTGAACAACTATAGACCAATAAGTTTGAAAACATATAAATTGCTCTCGAATAAATACATCATACAATCATATAAATACTTACTACAAGAATCACCAGCAAACTTGACTTCTACCAGCCGGAAGAGCAAGCCGGTTTTAGGCGCGGGTACAGTACAGTAGACCATATCCTAACCATGCGAATGCTCATTGAAAAAGCCACAGAATACCAAATGCCCTTATGGTTTGCGTTCGTTGACTACAAAAAAGCGTTCGATACCGTAGAGGCTTGGGCGGTACAGGGATCGTTAAGAAACGCAAGAGTAGACAACAGATACAATCATCTAATAGCTGAGATCTACAAAAACGCAACTATGAAGGTATCACTTCCGCAATCTACTAGGCCCATAAAGATCAGAAGGGGCGTAAGACAAGGCGATTCCCTGTCTCCGAAACTCTTCACCCTGGTTATCGAGGACCTATTTAAAAAACTAAACTGGCAGGATAAGGATGCCCTTATCCTGCCAGTTTAGTTTTTTAAATAGGTCCTTAGGTATACCCATTACAGAGATGCCTCTGTAATGGGTACACGTCTAACAAACTTAAGATATGCAGATGACATCGTCCTATTTGCTGACACGCCACAAGATCTCCAGTGCATGATATAGGAACTACACGTGGTATCCTCTGAAGTAGGTCTAGATATGAATCTCGATAAGACCAAAGTGATGACCACAGAATCAGAGGATACGGCGGAAATATTAGTGGATAGGACAGTAATTGAATGAGTACTTGTATCTAGGACAGGAAATTAAAATGGGAAAAGAGAACCATAAGAATGAGATTAACCGAAGGATCAGACTGAGGTGGGCAGCCTACTCCAAACTCAATTTTGTATTCAAAATGAACCTGTCAGTACAACAAAAGGCTCAGATCTTTGACCAATGCATACTACCAGTCCTTACATACGGCGCCGAAACTTGGGTTACGACTAAAGCCATTCTGTATAAACTACAAGTAGCGCAAAGGGCAATGGAAAGAAAAATGGTGTGTGTGACATTGAGGGACAGAAAGACCAATACGTGGCTTCGTAAACAGAGCAAAGTATCAGACGTTGTAGAAAGGGTAGCAAAGTTAAAGTGGGAGTGGGGTGGTCATGTAGCCAGAAAGCAAAACTCTTGGTGTAAAAGAGTGTTAGAATGGAGACCATGGGACCAGAAAAGACCTCGAGGGCGACCACAGATGAGATGGAAGGATGACATCAAAAAAGTGGCGGGCAGCAACTGGATCCTAATTGCCCAAGACAGAGGAAAGTGGAGAGGATTAAAGGAGGCCTACACCAAATATTTGGTCGATTAAGGCTTAAGAAGAAGAAGAAAGAAGAATTTCTGTATTTAAAAATTTACAAGTATGTTTATCAGCAGTCTGGTTACCATAGCACAGGCTCTCTCTCTCAGATGTGTGAAGTTATTATTGTTTTTAAATTCAACCAATACAAACGGTACGATAGTGAATGTGTTTTCTTTAAATTCTTTAAAAATTTAAGTAATTCATCTCATAATGTCAGCAAAAACCTATGTTTCTTGTACTTGAGTTACAAAATCTAAAGTTCAATATTTTGTGGCAATATTGATAAACGGCTTCCGAGAGGTATAAAGTGCTTTGTAAATATTTGTAGCCGAAGAGAGATGCTTAATTATTCACGTGTTCAAGAAATTGGTGTTTAAATGGGAAGCCGTAAGCCTCGTATTCTAAATTTAATTACCTTTGTATCTATGAAATGCACAAATGACATTCATCCTTGGAAATGTATTATAATTGTTTCACATTTCGCAATTTTCTGGTCATGTCTGCGTTTCATCCTGTGTTACTATTAATGTGATGTCAATCACTGTTAGTGTAGAGTAATCCGGGGCCGGACGGCCAGCGCATGTTAGTCCGAGGCGTCGCCGTGGGCGGCTACCGTCAAGTGTTTGACTGTTCGCTTCAACAACACACATTTCCTTCTCTGTATCGATGACGCACGCCATCTCCTACATAAAGAATTCGTACAATACTATTTATGGAGCGTCTCAGGCTCGTGACGAAGTCGCATAGTTTAGGGATTTAACATTACACTTTGATTACATTTCCGTTGCATTTATTTGAATAGGGCCTTTACTCAGAGTTTAGTGGTTTATAAGCAAATATGTATAAGAAAACACTATGCGATGATGAGTAACTTTTAAAGGCAAACATTTGCATAATGATAGACGTAATTATTCATAGTCTTCGACGTGGTTTGAAGGATATGAGAAATATATAATTGCAAAAGACCGCGCAATATGTATTTATAATTAAACTTCGTGGCGCCATCATTGAATGACAATCATTTAACCGGTACCATTTTATCCTGGAGATATCTACTGATGGATCAGTTAGATAATTATGGAAGCTGTGGAAGCAATTCAATTCAAATATCAGTTCAGAGCCGCTGACAATAGTTGTTAATGATTATAAACTGGCGAGAAATAATATCGCACTGACTTCGATGGAGTATGTATTGCCTTTAAAGGACAAGACAATTGTCATTTATCATTGTAATTGCCGCCTTTGATGTTGATGTTATCTTGCCGCATAGTATGTATGTGATCATAAATCATACTATGTGATCGATACTACAACAATGAAATTGAATTACCGTGTATGTCAACCAGACACCTGCTTGAAACTCGGTAATGATTTGTTGAGGATCAATAAGGTCATGTTTTCAGAACCAATTTAACTTAATTGAAAATATTTGTTTATAATTGAGTTCAAAGTCTATAATTCTTGTCAATACGGCTATCGCTAAAATACACTGCTTGCAATTTAATATTTTTTAGTAGGTACGTAGTTTTAATGCGAACGCTTAAAAGCGTAAAGTTTTGTCGAGCTCACCATTTTTAATGTAATGTATAAATAAATAAGCACGCAATATTTATATGATTTTGATCTCAGTGTTACTCTTGTTGACCTCATTCAAGGTGAAGAATGTGTTCATCGTTTGTATTACGTCTGTGATCATTATCACTTCATTGCAGCTTACAAGTTTTCTTGTTGATATATGTATTGCAATAGGTGGTAATTGGACAAAAATACACAGCGTCAGCTTAGAATTTGTGTTGATTGGTGAAATTGTTTCAAATATTTATGTTCAACATTTAATTATATTAGTTCTACAGGATCATAATATTATCATTCTGTTAATAATACCAATGTAATGATAATACCTATTTATAGCATACACATGCGTTATAAACATTTTATAGTTTTTACATTGTAATGTATATGAATGGCCATTGTTATATAAATATGTGGCCAACTTTAGCTTTAATGAGTGTACGCACATTGTGTTTAATCGCTCTGGAACCATCTTCCTCCTTCCCTCCAGTCTCTCTCTCTCTTGAGTAACTTGCTAATAAATTATGTACCTTGATGAATAACAATCCTATTACATTTAATATTTTTCCTAAAGAGCAATGAAAAATGGTATTCCCCCATTCGTGAATCATACATTTGTGCCTTAAAAACTGGGTCAAGAGCAATTTTGCTGCATAGTAATATATTATATTGCAAACGTGATTTATGTCGAAGCCTAACAAAGATATATTAGATAATTATTTCTTAAGTTTGCTCGACTTTATTTCATTTAATTTGGTCATGCAAAAATCACGTTAAAAAACAAATCAAATCAAATCAAATCTTTATTTGCCAACCAAGTGTACATCAATGATCTTATAATATTATATGTAGTAGTCCCAACTTAGAAGCCTTTTCCAGGCATTGCAAAAATTTATAAGAGAGAACGCAGAAGAATAAATTGTTACACAAGTACAAGCATTTTTTGAACAATACAAATTAAGTGACTCAATAGTACAGTATAACAATCGAACAAAGCATGCAAAAATACGAAGGCACCCGACATTCTACATCACCAATACACATACACATTTTCCTACTGTCCCTAGCATTTCCGTGCATCACGACCGATTTTTCTTTTTATGATTTGTACTTAGGTATATGCTTTCTGTTTTCCGTGTAATAAGAAATGTAGTTTGTTAAGTGTTTTTTTCCTCAATGTATTCTTTAACAGAATAGAAACATTTTGTAATTAAGAATGCTTTTAGTTTTTTAATGAATAGTGTAGTCTTCGTTTCATTTTTTATGTGGATAGGTAATTTGTTGTATATTTTTACAGCCATGTAGTAAGGGCTCTGGTGTAGCATTTTAATTCTTGATGGTGGTAGGTATAGTCTGTCTCTGTGGTACAAAGTTCCCCTGCCGATTAGCATAGTATACGAGTACATCTTCCTAACATCAACTATTGGAATTCGTCCCGCCAGGTATCATCACCTCGCCCGGTCGAATGATTTTTCCTTTGTGTTGAAGGCAATGATGATGATGATGATGATGTCCTCCCAGAGATTTTTAATTATTTTTATAATGTATAGTTTTCGATTACAAATTTGTACGGAACCCTCGGTGGGCGAGTCCGACTGGCACTTGTCCGGTTTTATTATCAATTTTTTTGTAAATGTAAGACACAAAAAGTATCTGTTGAAGGAGCTTTCATAATATTACGTGTATTGCCAACATGGTAACTTGCAAAAAAGTAACCTGTCGAGTAGTTTTTTTTGGGAATGTTGTTAAATTATCATGTGTTTTTATAGAGAGCATAAACATCTCCAGCCGTTTATATGAAAATTTACTGCAGTGGCCATTTCAAGCTCAGTACACAAAACCTTAAAATGCATGTATAGCTTTGTATGCGCACATCATTTTCTTCTGTGGTTACTAATGATATACTTTCGGTGTTATAGTGGTTTGAATTTTTTTTAGTCATCCCTCATGTTCACACACGACCACAGAATGGTAATGCACTTCAGACTAACTTCATTGTGCATGTGGATTATTATTATCTTTAAATAAACCTTAAATGTAAATAATTAAAATCATAGCCATTTGCGGGAGTTAAAATTATTTCTATCTTGATAACGTTGTTAAATCACTTTAACATTTCTTCGGTTTCTTCGTGTCTTGATTGTTTTAATTCCTATTAGGAAGGATCCATTAAGGTATACATGTAGAAGGAAATATTGCGGCAACTCTCGACCCACATTGATAAGAGATAGCTCGTGTCAACAAACAAGGTGGTACATGCATCGAGAAAATTAATTGAGCCCTCTGATAAATTGCAAGTACTTAATGACTAGTCTTGGAGCAGGGCTGGCACATTAGTTAAAGGATCTAATTGTGCTAAATTAGAATATAATATGTTATTATATGTAACCAAAGAGGTACCTTAGGTAATGATTAAAATACGTTGTTCAAAAACACTGAACACAGCGACACAAAGCCTAGCCGGGCGAGAAACAAATATGAGAAATTAACAAAAGTACAGAAGCAAACATGATTCAAATAGTAAAGTAAAATAAAATATGAATCCAGGTTCGGTCCTAATAGATTCATTATATTTATTCCTACACTAAACGTGTGATGTGAACACTGATAATAAATATTTAAAAAAGAAACAAAATGTTAAGTAAATGGTGAATTTATAAGAAGAATGGATCATTATTAAGATTGTTATGACTGATTCATAAGTCACCAGTTTTGCAATTATTACAATATTAAATAAGTAGAATACTTTAAAACGAGTGTTTTAACAATTATTGCTCTTCTTCTTCTGTCTATATTAGAAGCCTTGTCATCGTATGTTTATCCCTTTTAATGTTAGGTACATCTTATTTTTCAATTGTGAAAAGTCAGCACACAAGAAAATCTTAGCTGAAATTAATTATAAATATAAAATAATAACTGTATATAAGAACAAAACTCGGCATTTTGACTAGCATTAAGTTCGAGTTTATTAACTCACTCCTAAAACTTGGTACGATGTGTCGAGATTGTAGAGTATTTATTTCTTTTGCTAAAACGTTTGCTTTAAATTGATTAGTTTCTGAAACGTTTTGTTTTATTTGGCAAAATTTTACAAAAAAAGGGGAAAATGTCACACATTAGACATATTCTTTTTGAATTGCGTAACGTTTAGGAAACATTATACTTATCCTCTTTTGAATATTTTGTAATTATAATAAAAAACTAGGTGTGCCCAACCACTCTTCGCTGTGGTGCATTGTGGTTGCATTGATGAGAAATAACTGACGCGAAAAATAGATAACGACAATCTTTAAAGCTTTGTACAGCATGTTAAATTTTGAGCTTGATCGGTGTAGAACTTTTTGAATTATTAAAGCCTTCACAAATCAAATTTTTTTATAGATATAGTTGTAAAGTATAAAGGGATAGTTGTAAAGTAATGTAAGTTTGTAAGTTGTAAGTAATGTTGTAAAGGAATGCTAAAACCCACATAGTACCTAGTTAAAACCGCCTACAATTTTATTTTAAACGATGAAATATGGGCCCTAATTATCGTACATTACTTTATTAAATGCTAAAAGAAGGAACATAAATATAAATCTTTTCGCGAGTCAACAGCTAGCAACATCGCTACCCGCGTCACCTTATACGGTTAAAGTTTATACAAGCTGTTAAAGCGATTTCTATTTTAATAATATATTAATTAAATGCGCCTTACATACATAATTTCTACAAGGTTTCTTCATGTACCATGAATTAATCATCATATGTATGGATTTTGGAGTAATGAGAGAATATATAAAGATATTCTAATAGTCAAAATGATAGCCTGCGGTATGCCTACATTGTATTTGCCATAGTTAACCTTTATGCCGTAGCAAAAGGCATGAATAGCCAGTTCTCTATCTGTCTGTTGTGAAATATCATCTGAAGAACCTTTATTTGTAAAAATAAAAATTGTCTAATTGTACAATTAGAGATTACTAATAAGTAGACCAAGAAGGTTGACACCTTGACATGTCAACCTTGTTCGTGACATGCGAATACTTAAATTTTACATATTAGCATATTAAACGAGGACAATCGTATAATAGCATATTGCTAGACCTAGAAGAATGACTGGATATTATCTGAATTAACTAAAATAATTATTTACGAGTATATTTTATATTATGCCGAACCTGGAGGGAGACCTATGTCCAGCGGTGGACATCTTTCGGCTGTGATGATGATGATGATATTATATATTAGGTTTGATAAAGTAGGCATCAGATTTTCAATTTTTTTTCAAAATAAATGTGTACCATTTTCTTATTATTTGGTATGATATTTGTAGTTAAATAAATTTATTTATTTATTTATTTATTTTTTTGAAAAAATACATGTGAAAGGGCCTAGAAACACGATAATCACCTTTTAAGGCAACTTAACATTTAATAACTCCTTTTACTCGCTACATGATAGGCAGCATTTATGTAAAAGTATTGAACTCCTTTCGTCTGATTTCTGACAAAAAATCAGACGAAAGGAGTTCAATACTTTCTTGATAACCGAAATAACGTACCATAGTTGACGGGAAGGGCAAAATGATTTGTAGTGACCAGATACTTATGGACACTATACGTACGTACGTACGTAAATATATATAGAACATTTTGCCCTAACCAACATTTTAAGATTTAGGTTTAGCCTAATAGAGTTTTAAGTGTAGATTATGCAGTATATTACAGCTAATACTAATAAAATGTAAAAGTAAGGCCAGGAGGAAAAGCTTTAATAACCTTTAAAATGGTTCTAATCATAATTATATTCTATTGCTTCATAATTTGAGTTTAAAAAATACGAGTAGAACGTAAGTATACATAGCAAATCCATTGATTGTGTACTACACCACATTTTCAATGCAATTTTCAAGAGCATTGCTTACTAATCCAATTGAATGCATAAATCGTACAGAAAATACTTAGGAAGTATCTCCGGAATTTTCGGTTCAGAGTAATCTATTTCACACGTGCCTTTATAAAGGTAAATATTTACAGTAGAATCATTTTGTTACGCGTATACTAACTTCAAGGTGGTACATTGTACAGAGTCTACCAGTAAATAACGCGAGTCTGCTGAAGCAGCTCTTCGAATGGAGGTATTGTTTACATTATTCACATAGCAGATGATGTCATGAGCGAAACCTAATTCTGATGAATCATGAGTTTTTACATACCTACGATGCACCGATAAGCGTCACCGTGCATGTGTGATATGAGCTTCGTCGGCCGGCATAGCTGGACCCACGTGTTTGTGAAGTTATTGATGGCATCAGTGGGCGCATAATAACTGGTCCGACTCAACGAAACGTTCAGTTACTGATTGTCCGTTACGGGGAACGCGTGTCGCCTTAGATACAGAGTCGGTGCGCGAGCGTATTTACGACACGTCAAAATTCATTGCTATTGAAGTATAATTTCTTTGAACTTTAATTAGACAAGGAATATCGTATCCTTGGAAGTGCAAGTGCTACCTCATTGGATCAATTGACCTGATCAGCTGAGAACCCGACAGGTGCATTTGTTTACGTATTTACTAAAACTGATATATGTTTTACTTTCTTCAGGAATATGTCAGCATTGTTATACAACCTACGTTTATCTCAAGGTAGAAGTTTAAATCTTACTACGTCGGATGTGGCCGACAGTTTTATGGGCTGTATAGAAATGTTATTTATTTTGAAGGATAATTCTATATTTTATCGTTACTTTCTGATAATCTATGTATGTATGTATTATGATGCAATGAGAAGCTTTTTTTTCCTATACGGTAAAATTATGCAAAAGGCACTAAGTTAAACGTATACATAAAATTTACACACCACGGATAATACGAAGTTCGTGACAAAAATCCTAATTCTTGAATTTTATAACACATCTACAATTACAACACAAAATATTACGTGTGTTTATTTACGTGTTTCATATTTAACTTTGTAAAATGTGTGCACAATGCCGGTCAATAATTACTTTTAAAAATAAGCATTGCAAACAATTTGTTTGTAATTACACAATTGAACGTATACCGTGTGTGCACTGAGAGTTGGCACCGATTCGTATTTGCAAGCCATCATAAAACCATATCTTCGTATGCATGTATGTATATGTGAGAAAATATTGGAGCACGTGCGATTAGGAAGCGAGATTAAAATATGTGGAACTTCTTATTATATACTTTATACATTCCGTGGATAATTAATTGAGGTCATGCATTACTTAAATCGCCATTTCAATTAATATCACAAAGTCGTAATTGTACGTAATCTTTTCTACGGTAATAATCTAATTAGGTGTTGTAACTCTATCAGCTTCATACATTTGCTCAGTAGCGGCTTCTGAATATTACTTGTAAAGTGTACGTGATACATTTTGTAAACATAGGTAACGTTTGGTTAGCGTCCTCGGGTCTTGCCAGCTATTGTAGCCCACATGTTTAGAAATACAAATGTATACCAACAGGTGATCATTCTTAGAATTACTGACATTGGATCTGAACGATATATAATAATACCTACTGTAGTAAATTCTTGACATTTACATTTTACATGAGATTTATTACAGTTGACCGATATATCAATGTTAATGCATTTATTACACATCATGTCATGATAACTGTGTGCGAATGGAGACATTAATTTCTTATGCAACTTTATAGTATTCGGTTACCCCGTTTCTTGTGAAGTACTTTATTCGCAAAAACATTGTTGAATTTACTACAAACGTTTATTGCAACATATAAACTTTATAGATTTTACAGAGACAAGTGTTTATTTATGGCGATACGATAGTAGTACTTCACTTAATGTAAACAAATCACAAAACAAGCTCTTTTATATTCTCTTTTTATTTATTTTAATTAGGTAAAAAAAAACCGTAACTTAGGTTCAGAACGTTTTTACATTTCCATTCCGTTCGGTAAATAAAGTTTTGTATTTCAGTGTAAATCTTTAATTGTCAGATTGCAAAACATTAGTAATTGGTCTACTATAAAGAATCATATAAACCAGATCTCGTAAACCTTTGTGCCTACAAAGATTTACGTGTTATGAACTAAGTCTTTTTATTCAGTCGTAGTAACGTAGTAGGTAATGTGCTTATTATAATTAAATTAAAAATAGTAATGATGTTTATTTATTCATGTATGTATGTCATTAAACAAAATTACAAATAAATTTCTTCTCCACTTAAATTTTGTGGCACAGTATATTAAACGGTTAATAAAAAACGGATTTGTTTAACTTTTTTTTATTCGTGAATGTCAGATAGTTTTAAAGTTTAATGTTAATAGACGAAATCTTATTATTCTACAAACAAGTTCAAAATTATGTTTAAGTACCAGAACTAAGACTTACCTCATACTTAACTTATCATATACTTAAATAGATATGATACAAACGTATTCATAAGTTACGATTATGAATCTATTATGTATTTACGATCGGATTACATATTAATATGACTTATTTTTAATGTTACGGTACTAAGTAATTAATCAATCAAGTATTTTTAAAAAGACATTGCATAATATAATATAAGACTAATACAAACAACCAGATTAATATTTTAAATGCGCCCCTGGAATTGTTTGTTTGTTACGCATTTAGGTCTTAACCACTGAACCGATCGTCGTGAAATTTTACAATATATTTTAACAGAGATAGAAAAAAAAATATGTTGAAAGTACACTTTCATCGAGAAAAAGTATTGTTTAAGAAACAAAGGACAATGGCAGATCCCCATACATAATTTTATTTGAACTGAAATGGTAGCATTTAAATATAAAAAATGCCTAAAACACTTGAGAATTTATTCTTGACCATTCTTATAACAAAATTACTAGCGAAAGAAGTCTAGGCAAAAATATATTGTATTTTGAATGTTTCGAGGCTAAGTACTAACATATTGTCGATGTTTTGTTTGAAACTAGATGGCGTTGACTCTCATATAACCGAAAATAATATTCTTATTATTATTACTCATAAACAACTCTATTTTGCTGTTGAAAGTGTTAGCCGACTCTCTAAAAGGGTGCAGGTTATTTTACCAATACATAGTAAAACAATAGAAAAAATCTTCGCTCACCAAGCAGGTGTAATAAATAAATAAATTAATTAAAAATAATAATTCGAATAATTGTACTTCAATACACATTTACACAAGGCAAAAGCAATTTATTGATTTATTTAATAATGTCAGTAAATAATGTCACAACTACCAGCTGTCCAATTACTATTGGACAGCTGGTAGTTGTGAAATTATTTACTAAAATCTTAACCATGCACCCATTATATTGAGTCACATCATGCATAACAGAGTAACACTATACGAAATTAAAAATAGAAAAACATAACACCTAAATTGAACAAAAATAAAACAAAAAACCATTGCCGTGTAAGCAATGGTCATGAATTCATGCGTGTGAGTGTCAAACGACAAGACTGGTGAGTGCGGCACTCGACAGGATCCAAACGGCGACGTATCGACATTTTGAAAATATCGATGTATGTACATATGTGTTTTTACCGACAATGTCTTTTTCTCATCACACTGTGCAGTATATTATTATACTGCAAACATTGTTAAAATAACGTAACTATATTCTATTAATTTAGTCTAGCAAAAATCGTTTAAAAAGAGTCAAAAATATTATAAATTATTTCTAATTATATTGATTTAGTCACTCTTCCGTGCGAGTGAACCTGTGGTCAGAAGCAAATTCATAATCATAAAAGGTGACCCTTCAACAGATATTTCAGTCAAAGCTATGAAAATTGATTATCGATAAAACGTTTCATAATATAATAATGCCATCACGCATCCCTAGTCTGTTATACGTGATGGCGAATCTGACATTACGTACCTACTTAATCAAATAAAATCTTCAAAAATATCCGATCTCTTATAAGACTTATACAACACATGGTGGTGTAATGATAAATCATAGAAAAAATATTTATAAAGTTTACTGTAAGTCATTTTTTTAAACGCTTGAGTTTTAGGTAAATATGTTTCTGCCATTGTTCTTTAGGCAAGCGAAGCTTCAAGCGGAAGTTAAAGTTATTTACGATCATTTACTAGTAAATCAGTTCAAGTATTAATATCGGCTTTAATTCAAAATACTGAAGATAGGAATGACGAAACGATTTTCTATAATTATCTTTTCTATAGGAATGTCAGTAACGATAAAATAAATAATATTTTTGAAACGAATTTCGAAAATTCTCGTCTCTTTTTATTTTCTATGGATTCGTATTTCAAATAATCCGATTACTTAAGCGACGCAACTTTGTCACTGTCGTTATCTGTGCCTTCAGTGCTTTAAGTCTTTTGGGCTTAAAACCCTATAAGCATTTTGTTAAAGGTAATCTCATACATAATTGTTTAAGATTTTAATACTCGTAATACATTTTTCCTAGATATGTTTAAGGACACGTGCATTACAATACGATATGACTTCCCTAAAACGCAGAATTCAATTTAGAGACAGAGATAGAATTACTTGTTCTATATGATCATACAGCGAATCAAGTTAATCAGACAGCGCGCACCTATTTGCTATGTACCCGAAAATTTAAGACAGAGTTTCTGGAAACTTATTGAACACAAGCACAACACATCTTATTTTGTAAATAACAATTTCAAAGACTTAAAGTTGTCGTCACATAATGATACAGAACAAACCATACCATTAAATGTTTATATTATAGTTAATAAATATTTGAGTTCTAGTTACTTGATGCTTAATTTAAATTAATTTCTTTGTTTTTTTTTTGAAAATCCAAACACTAGTAAAACGTAACGTATTACCTACCCTAATATTACCTAAACAAAAACATAGCACCCAAACAACCGCATTAGTTGAGAACTTAGCTCGTATTTGTACATAGCCCGAGCAAGTGCAAGTCGGAGTCGTGACACCGGGGTTACGTATCTACTATAGTACCAGATTTAACACTATATATATATATATACTTATTGAATACTTTCGTAAGAAAACCAACACCTAACATGACACTATGTAAATATTTAAAGTAAGTAATCCTTACTTAATACACATTTTAAGCATCACATGAACTTCACTAGTAGTATTCGGCTCCGACTTTATCTAGTAAGATAAGTAAGTATGTGTATAATGAATATTTCGTAATGTTTTATTTGGCTGTGTAGAACTCTGGATAACAAGATTAATGAAATTGGAGATCCGTTTTTCGATAATTGAGAAAAAATATTTTATTAAAAATACCCAATAGAGGCCACCCCTGACAAAACTTGCGGGCCGATACAAAAGGAAATATGTCGTTAGTCCATTGTACTGGCAGGACCCACTGTGTTCTATTGATTAATTCAAATGATTTTATTGCATAATGGCCATTTCGAGTGAATTGGTTGACTAGGTGTTTAGATCATCGTACTCTATAGTACTTGCTAATGTTTTGTTTATATCGTGTATCACTTCGCAGAACTTCTGCCTTTGACACTATATAACTCACTGGTAACTGAGCACAATATTACTGAACTAAAACCACCACGAGTAACATAAAAATGATGAAAAATCTTATAATATGTCATTAAAATCACAGATCGTGCTCTCGTCGCATCATCATCTCCCACATCGAGTCTATAAAAATTGGCACATTTGGATTATCATAAATCCAATGTAGAATCTGCAACGCAGCACATAAAGAAATGAAATATATAATCAATCTGATTAACGTGCCAAGAGTTCCGCATAAACTTATGAGCAGGTAATGTAGATAGTTTGACCATCTCGGCAATAATGCTTGTTTTTTCCGAGTGACAAATTTAACTTAGCCATAAAAGAAATAGCCACAATCTCAATACACTATTAACACAGATTTTTTCGAGTTTATAATTATAAGCTTCATATTGCTGAAAAACACATTTTTGTAATAAACTACTCTTGAATTTATTGGGTTTATTTGTGCTGCGCTTGCTCCTCATCAAACTTCATTCTAGCTCCTGATCCTAGGTTAATGACAAGTACGTTCTA
Source organism: Arctia plantaginis (assembly GCA_902825455.1). Classification (NCBI taxonomy): domain Eukaryota; kingdom Metazoa; phylum Arthropoda; class Insecta; order Lepidoptera; family Erebidae; genus Arctia; species Arctia plantaginis. The sequence goes on along the minus strand of CADEBD010000314.1, from coordinate 10,737,714 downwards.
TTTTAGATTTACTTTTGAAATATTAAAATATGTGGCCGCTTTTTTACGATAAAATGATTTTCCTTTTTGAACTCATAAAAAAATCATTTTTACTTTTAGTTCGGCTAGCTACAAAAGCGTGTTTTTTTTGTTTTTTTTTAATGGTCTTATCTTTCGATTGCAAGCACTGAGAAGCTTGAATTTCAGCAGGTCCAAAACACCACAGACAACAACCTGATATCTTCATCTGTATCCAGAAAAGAGGTCTTATCAGAGAGAGTCAACAAAGTAGTCCTATTATATTCCTATTTGCCTTTTGGGGAACGGAACTTTGAAAATACAGCAAAAGTTATTTTGAGTAAGACAAAAAATTACCAAACGTTATATTATACACACTAGAACGTGTAAATTAGAAGTTGATTACTCACTAGTTGTTAGAGATTCTAATCTTTATGTTTTTAACCGATAAATGAACTTCAAGATACCGTAGCTCAAGTGAATCCCGTTACTTACAAACCATATACCTACTATCAGAACTTTCTAGAAGGTTTAGTCACAGGGCCTTGGCACCAGCGTCAGTCTCTAACCCCTGCACGTTGACCCTGTACACGGAAGATGTTAATCATAGCCGCGGTTCAGGATGTAACGTAATATAACTCTACAGCTATTACTATGACAGCATATATAATATTTTATTCCTCTACAGTGGCTAAGGATGGCTTTGCATACATTAATTATAAAAACAGGAATTCTTTCATTAGAAGTCAATACTAATAAATTCCAGAAATTCTTTGGACAAATAAGCTGAGTTAAAATGAAGCACCTACCCCGTAACATTAAGTAATAATCGCATTTTTTAAATTTGAGATTTTAAAGGTATGAGTTAAAAAAAATGATTTCTCCTTGTCGCTGTACGATATTGGTAAAAAATATTAACTAAATAGAAACGACTACAAGTATGCAGCGTTTAATTATAATTTATCCTTGTATATGTATTACCAATAACGAGATGCGAAAAAGAAGTGGGCAAGATGTTTAATTACCTGCTTTTACAAAAAAAAGCCGTGTGGTGTCGTGGGACACCCGATAGGAACGAAGTTGTGACGATCGAGTAAAACTGATTTGACACGATTTTAATTACAACGAAATCTATGAAAGCGGCTATTACCTACATATTAAAAACAATTAAAACAATTTATACATTGGTAAAATCTCCTTGCGAAATGATTTCCTATCTATTCGATAGATGGCGCTGAATGTCTGACAAGATGACACGAAAATAAAGAGCAAAAAGCCAACATCACGTGGTATTCCCAGGCGGTCACCCATCCAAGTACTAACCACGCCCGATGTTGCTTAACTTCGGTGATCGGACGAGAACCGGTGTATTCAACATGGTATGGACGTTGGCGAACGTTAAAGCAAATTTAATGTATGGTATCCACAGTTAGACGTCAATTTATATTAAAAGTGTCGTTCCAAATTTTCGTACGAATTTTTTCCGTCTAGCCCCCTTTCACAACGCGCGATAAGGAACTTCGTTCCAAAAATTGCTAATTTGTTAGGTATACATACATAAATGTACATAAAATATAGCACCAACTTATTAAAGAATTAAATGGATGACTTAACCTTAACAATTATTTCAAGAATTCTTTATGTCTAATTTTTGATAGAACAGTGTTTTCGTTTTACATATCTAATATTGGTTTATAGGTTCGAGTACATTAAACAATACAATAATAGCACTTTCTGATAAGCCTGGGTATAAACTTGAGCAGTTAACTATTCACTTTGTCATGAAACTAAGCAGTGAACTACATAGCTCGTGACTATAAATTTGAGATTACTCCGGATTTCCATCATAAAGTAGGTATACAAAGGTCACAACACTTATGTTAGCAATTGGCGAGATCAAATTTGTCAATAACGTAAAACACGAACTACATCGATAAAGCACATTGGGAAGGACATCAGTGGCTGGGCCATAAATCAGTGGGTAGCACTTATTACAATCAATTAATTGTAGCGTCTCACTGAGAAATACGTACGCAGTTATCCAATAATGCAGCGCACAATATCCAGTCTCAGCCTCGTTGACCTAGTGTCGCGCACTACACGGGCCAAGTTCAAACACGACTTGTGATTGAGAACCAGGCATCGGTTCTTGTCTATGCAATGTTGCAACGTGAAAGCAAGTAAAAGCATCAAATGGAAAAGATAAGAAAATACGACACGAATTGAATTAGAGGTTAATAAAAATGTTATCTTCATTTAAAAAGGCCCGAGATGCACTTATTTATCGTTTGAGTTCACGAACGAACACAAACCGGCTAAATGAGCTTAAAGAAAATAAGTTTTCTTCATAAATTCTCAATATTACTTGGAATTAATAACAACACTTTATGGCTTGTAATCTTTAAGTGTCTAGTAAAATTAAAGAGGAAATGTGTTAACAAAATAGATTTTAATACTTGTGAAAAAAAATCCAATCTTGCGTTACTTTAGATAGAAATTACGAAAGATACTTTATACCATGAATGCAATTAACAAACTTAAATAGCTATATTTTTTATATGGTCTAATAAATAGGTGAATGATTATTTCTTCTATTATTCCTTGTAGAATGTGAACTTACAATAGTAAGGACTGACAAATGTTAATAGGCAAAGACATCAAGGAAGAGTTACGTAACGTGAAAGATTGGGAGTGAGTGAAAGCCATGCCGAACGTAAAAATGGTTATACAAAGATAGAGCAAATTATAAACTGTCTGGAGCTGATTTAAAAAATGTCTCTAACTACTGTGTAAGTTACTTGGACTCGCTGAAACTGACGCTCGTATAAGTCGAGATTCATCGTGAAATCACGCAAACTTATTAAAGTGTAGAGTGATTGCGTCATAATCGTCGCATTGACTATCACTCGACGATGTCCATTAGTCTATTACATGTTAGGAACTGGGACACGGACCATTTCAGTAAACTATTTCACGCCATAATTGGTATTGAAGATTACATGTGAGCATACAGATATCTGCATCATAAATATTATAACGTCAACAGGGCAAAACGAAAAAAAAAAATTGTTTGTCTAATCCATTTTCTGTAACCAAGATTCTCACAGTAACGTTTCCCTGCAGGACTAAGGTCATCTCTAGCGTTTATCACAGACAGACAATAAATTGACTATTTATATGTGAGGCACCGCTTTAACTCCCCTAGACATTTCATTTTCAATCAATCATATTTCCTATTTTAAATAAAATTATGTATGGTTCTATGTAGACCTTTTTATTTGTCAGAATTTATTAGATTTTGATTTAATACATTTTTGTTAGTGGTATTGTATTTCTCATTATTATACATCGTAGGGTGCAAAAAGAGAATTTGTAGCTAAATTACGTATATACAATTTATGTTAATTTTTTATCAAATTTGTATTAACTATTCTTAATTTGAACGTTTTTGGTTTAAATGAAGTACATAATTCAATATGGAGTAACGATTGTGTGTTACGATCGTTACTCCATTGGTTGGCGCCATGTTCAAGTAACGGTAATACAAGATGCCTTGCATAAGCCCACTCTAGTCGTCTTCGACACGTCCCTTTCGGATCGACTGATACTAAGATAGAACAGATCTATTACAGGGTGGTCTTGCAAACTACAAGTACAGGAAGTAAAGATTAAAACATTAATAGTTCATGTTTGATGATTATACGAGTATGATCATAATCGTAGACGAGTTAGTTGTATAACAATGAGATCATATCTGTGTTGTTCATTTGGGCAACAAGGAAGTCTGCGAATAAAATTTACTAATAAAAGGCACAAAGATTTGAAGCAGTAGTCATTGAACAAATATGATTTAAATATAAGATTTAGAATTAAGATAAGATCGCTATTTGCAAGGATTGATTAACTTAATATGAAAGCGAAAGAAAAAAACAATATTATTTCGTCTGGGTTGGTATTTTTTTTAAGAGCCAGGATAATTGCTTAGTGCAATAAAGTAACCGTAACAACAGCCGGGCTATGAAAAGTTAATCTTTTAATTAAGGCTTCCAACAATCATTACTACTACTATTAATTACTGTCTATTACTACATGTCGGTTTTCAATTGGCATATATCCTTGGTTGCTATGTAGATAACTAATTATTTTATACATTGTCTTTATTAAGAACGTAAAAGCAAATAAAAAAAAGTCCTGTATTTTTTTAAAAACTATTTTGACGTTTAAACATTGACTTACTACTTATTATGAAGAGTTTCTAAATAGTGCGTATTCAAGAACGTCGTTTAGTTAGAAGTGACATGAAAAGCGTTGTGTGGTTGACAAATGGTATTAAACTGAATTAGTTTTGCATTGGCGCCGCATTGGTAAAGCACGGTATTTAAGAAACAACTTCGCTACTTAGTAAAGGGTACTCACTCATTAACTTTGTTCTAAGAAACATTTCTATTTAAATACACTGTACTGAAATCTTGAACAGGTGATTATCTATCGTGACGATTTTCACCTCACCATGTACAACATTCTAGTCCCTAAAATCACATCGACCGTCATTGAAACTCAAACCCAAACGCGGTGAGACTTAAGAAATTAAGAGCTAAGTATTGAATGGAACTGACAATATTATCAGTTATATGTAAATTAAAGCGTCTCAAATGACGCGGCGACTTAGTACAGAAGTTTTAATGTATCTAATGCAATTGATATCCACTGAAATGTAGTTATGGCGTCAAAACACAAGCAGTTTTAATATCTCAATAAATTTTGATTCTTTTAAGAAACCATTCTTCTTTTCCTTTTTGTTAGCCCAATTCATAAAGTAAAAGTTTAAAGATTAAATGTGCAATGTGGGTAACAACACAATTTATAGTCGCTCTTAGTAGTCACTTAATATTAATATACCGGTAATGCGTGATGCTGTATTATACAGTTAATAAAAATCTTGTATTAACCAAGAATAAGCACCACGTGTAAATATTCAATTACTTAAATAGTGTAGTGTGGCCACTAGTACATGACCCCGTTACCAATAAATACGCTTTAAATATGGTCCCCTGTCTGCTGCGTCAGGGTGAGCCGTAGAGTGCATTTGTAATCTCATTCATGAAGTCACGAATATGACAATGTATTAATTTTAAATCTCTGTGGGTAACTCTGTCGTTCCTAATGGAGCAGTTAGGACACGGTTTTGTTAAATACTGCTATAATCGGAAAAAAAAAAAAAAATCGAGTATTTTTTGAAATATCAATACTATCACTTTCACAGGTTAAAATGACTTTTCATTTTCTGATCATAGAAAAATTATAAAAACAAAAATAAATATCCTAATTGTGTATCGTTTTAGTTTACTTGCTGAGTGCTTGTTTTACTCTTTCAATCGTATAACAAAGACACATAAGCATAATTATGTGCTATTAATCAGTTTGCATGCTACATATTTAAAATTAGTAAGAATTGTATAAATAAAACAAAATTAACTAAATGTATTAAATGAAAGAATTAATTATTTCATAGGATAGGATGAAATAATAATTTGCATCCATAATGTTTTTTGCCTCCAATTTTTTTACGCAAAGTGGGACTGGCTACTAGCCTAACCAAAGCCACTTAGGTATAAGCTTCTCACGTAACGAGGGCCAGCTGACATAAGCAACCTCTGTAGTTACTTTGGTTAGAATAATTGTGTGATACAGGTATGTGATATCACATACCTGTTATAATTAAATGTTAACTGCACGTAAGCGACCCTTAAATTGCTTAATTTTACTGGAAAAGTGGTATTTTTAAACTTTATTTTTTTAGCGGTTAGTTAGCCACTAATGTGGACACAATGTGACGATACGCTACATGATGTCACTGTTGACGTTTGCACTGAATATCTGTGTGCAATTATGTATAATCTATGATTAACCGAGATGTGATCATATTTGAATGTCGATACTAGAGATGTGACGTTTTGGAATTATGTCAAACCGAGTTGAATCGGTTTGACAATATGTGCGAATCGGTTCCAAACCGAACTGTTGAAATTGCAGTAAACTGCGGCTTGAAGCGGTTTGAACTGATGAGTTGACCAGCGAATATAATATACGAAAGCAATGTGCAACATGAATCGACGGGCTCAATTAAACCGTCGTTTTACGGTTTGCAACCGAGTTTACATACAAGTGTAAAATTGACATTACCTACAATAACCAGCGACCGACGAGGCGACGGTATGAATTGATTGGTAGTTTGTTGAGAGCTAAGGGCTTCTTCTTTTCTCATTTGGTGAATATAAGAAAAATGTGTTTGTTAGATCCGAACGGTTATTAAATCGGTTTATGTATTAAATTATTATTCAACGACGCACGTTAACCATATCTAATTTTGTATGAACATAATAATATAGTTTGTGCTTGTAGGTAGGTAAATCTATTCTATACATCTATACAACTAAATAAAATTGAAGTGTCTGTTTGTAATGTCCAAATAATAGGATTTTTTCATGCTCACACGATTATTTGCACGATACCTATGCCTAAAAACCAGTTTAATTTTTTTTGTCTGTCTGTCGTTCTGTCTGTCTGTTTGATCGGGTAAGCTTCAAAACGGTTAGACCGATATTGATCATATTTTACTAGTAGGTAGCTGTCTATATAAAGAGTAACTTAGGCTATTTTTTAACCGACTTCAAAAAGGAGAAGGTAGTCATCACATCATCACATCAACAGCCTTTAATAGTCCACTGCTGGACATAGGCCTCTCCTTAGAAAGGAGGTTTAAGGTAGTCAATTCGGATGTTTATATATTTTTTTATGCATACATAATTCTGTCATATATGAACGGATTTTCAAAATTCTTTTTGTGTTCGAAAGAGGTTTTTTCCGAAATGGTCCCATTTAAATTTCATATATAGATCTGAAGATGACTTTTGGAGACAGACAACGGAACTCTGAAAAAAAATGATAGCATATGAACAAAAATTGCTGGTAGGTTTTTAGTGTTCTTCGTTAGTATTGTTCGAAGTCGGTTGGTTCAACTTTTTGGTGGTGAGCCGGGAGAGATCCCACTTCGCCCCGCAAGAGGAGTTAGTCGCTCCGTTCCATGGTTGCAATCAGTCATGAAGTCGTGCCTCTGCTCCATACACGCTGGACATTCTGGCAGCGTGTAAAGCGTCATGACCACTATCTGGCCATCGTAGTGGCAGCACCCGGGCGTTGACTCTTTGCAAATTAGACACAGGTGACCTCCTAAGCATCCTTTGAATCAGCCAATATCACAGGGTCCCGTGTTTCCTATCGAGCTAATCTTCCATAACGCGTCTTACCATCGCAATAACAGCGTGCCAGAATTAAGCCGCCCCATAATATCCAGAACGTAAAACTTGCACCCGGTATAGGATATTCGGGAATCCCGCGCCCGCATCTTGATTGATTCATATTATACGTACTTACACATACATACTTAATAAAGTAATTCAAAGCCTATAAACATTTGCATTTATTTTCGTACTCTGATCAATAGATGTTACTATGATGAGATAAAAATACATTAGCATGTCTAATGTATTTTTATCTCATCATAGTAACAAAATGATGAAAAAGTTTCGTTTTGCTTTCTGTTTTTGCCGCCCCCTTGAAAATTCCGCCCGTGTGCGGTGCACGCTCTGCACACCCGTACCCGGCGGCCCTGAACCAGCGCTTTTCAAACTCCACGCGAACGAAGTCGCGGCTACCAGCTAGTTGATGAATATTTAGTGTCGTGTCGCGTTGACTCGGTACAGACTCAGTTGGTAAATAAATCAGTTTTGTTCGGTCGGTAAAGCAAGAGCCGCGAGCGCGATAATACGACGCGAAGTCGTTGATGACACGGTTCAACCGGTTTAAGCCACGGGTAAACCGATTCAACTCGGTTCATGGTCAAACCGGTTTAATAATAATAATAATATATAATCGTCACACCACTAGTCGATACCCTTTTTCGTGCCCTTGGTATTGGTTAATACTAATATTAATTAGTACCAAAGGCACGCAAAAGGTTTATCTCAAATCAAACTGATATCACAGTCACAATAACCTTGTGTTTTGTTCCTGTGAAAGGCAGGTTTCCTGAGCAATCTGGATAAATGTGCCTACTAAGTTTTGTCTGCAGGTAAAGAGTCTTTGTTCCATGAGCTTTGCTCTTTATTGTTCCAATTGTCTTCTGCTGTCGTTATATATAAATATTCTACAGTGACTACGTTGGAATGGCATATTTTATGGATTAGCTTCTGAAGGTGTTCAATACTGCAATATATGTGTATGTAGGATGCATTTAGACTTTCTAATCATATGCTGTCACCATAATGTTAGAACATAAAGGGGTGAATAATCTTTGCTGTCTACTGCTACCGTGTATAGTTACATTGCGTTACACGTACATTAATTTATATGTTCATTATCTCTATTATTATGTTTATAAACTCTTTAAATTATAATGCCCTTTTAGACAGAAGTATACAAGAAAGCGGGGTAGTATTTTGGCATTATTAATGAAATGTATAGTCGGAGAATTTGACACTAAACTAGTTTTTAAGGCCAAAATTGGCTACAACAGCCATATGCGAGCACACCACCGGGCGGACCAACGAGACGCCATCTGCTGAGCCTGCCCAGCAGTCGCTGTAGCCAAAATCGGCTCGGAGATTATTATTATTAGTTATATTAACACAGTATTTAAAACAGTATAAATATTATATAAAACAGTAAAACAGATATTATGTTAATTATTCTCAAATACAACTGTCAAGTATTTTATCCCTCGTATGAAAGTAGAAATTTTAATAACGCGTTAAATTGTAACAGAGAGATCAATTCTAATGGGTAATTATAGTTTCATTTACGTGCAGATGCATTGGTCACATTCATTTGTAGTACTTTGCGCGGAACGGCCAACGCAGTGTTTCCACGGGTATAGAAATGTTGAACATGTAATAAAACAATCCTATAGATATAAAAAATCCTAAATATATTTAAAAAGGTATTCTCATTAATGTGATAAAGATGACACTTTGGAACTATCTTTGGATGTTTGTTACAATGTATGCTCCAAATGGATTAATATGTAATGAAACTTAACAAGAAGTAAATTGGGTTCCGCTTGTTGCTGTGTTGAGCTGGACTAAGACAAAACTGTTCTGTCCGAACTGTGTCCTGATATTAATGATCAAATCGTGTGTTTTCACGAGTTCAATTATATTATTGATAATGTACTTCTTAATTCGTGCGTTGTACCACCCACCTACGCTGTGTTCCTATAGATATGTGGCTCAATGTATGTGCCTCCCGAAATAAACGTGACCGGTGACGATTTCGGGAAAGGCGTCATACAGCCGATAATGTGAGTGCAGCCACATTTATGAACAGGAGCTGCTTTAATGACTGTTATTTTTTACAGTTTAAAACGCTTTCTACGGTTCATTAAGCCAATGAATTGACTCGTTTAATATTAACACCTACTTACATAAAGTTGATATGTTGTTTTATTTGTCGTTTTAAAGCTTTTTTTATTACATTTTGTGGCATTTTAATTCTAATTTTGAATTTAGTTCTTTTGTTTGAACAGTGACTTATAAACGAATAGGTTATGTTTGATTCAGTTTTTGGAAAGGTAGCTTGATCGAGACGTTTCTAAGATATGACTCTTGAATATTTATTCAGCCGTTCGAAGATCAAAAGCTTTTTAAAGGAATATTTATCCGACTACGCAATGTCTTCTCGTGAACGACCTGTCTACAACGAGTGGACACCGTGAAAAGAGGTGGTGCTCATCAGGTGTCAGATGGGTCTAATGAGCTATTACCTTTAGTCGGCTCTTTCGACACCCACGAGATAAATGATGGATAGGGGTAGTGACACTCAGTATTCTTAACACACAGAATATGGTGATAATAATATGACGTGTATAAAACAAATAGTTTATATTAATGTGCTAATGGCTATCCTGCAAAAAAGAGTTGTGAAGCTATTTGGTTTGATTATAGGAAAAATACTTGCTGTTTGGAATTCCTATATATCTTTCGTTTCATACTTTCTATATACGAAATGATTAACGACGAAGGTCAGCTTTAGGCAGATAGGATAGCTTTTAAAGAAAAAGCCAAAACCATTTTGCAAGGAAAAGTAGGAGTGCCTTAAAGAGGATGTCGAATGATCAAGGAGAATGAAAGAAAACTCATTGCAACCACCTCAAATAAATTTGAGAAAGGGGTAGGGAGATGATTATGATGATAATAATAAGTCTTGAGTCCTATGAAGTTGGAGATATTGAAAACCAGCATTTTCATATAATTTATAATTTATTAATTGTCCGTGGATTGGCGCGCAATTCGAAATTCAAATAAATTTTATTCGAAAGCCATTTTATTTTAATTTAAAATGCAGTCATTTGTTTTAGATAGTGCTTTGTTTTTGTGAAATTATTGTAGATTTTGGCGCCATGGATAAACTGAAAAATCATACCATTTTCAAATATGAGTACATACCTACGTGAAATACCGCTGCGCAAACAACACGAAACATTAACGACGTTTACGGGCCTAACATTGCTTGCATAAACACGGTCCATTATTAGTTCAGTCATTTTAGATCTGGAAATGTTGAGTTGAAGAACAAGTCTTTCGGTCGCCCAGTAACTATAGTCGGCAACGACGTGGCTGAGCTTGCTGCGGGCTTTGGAGTTAGTGTTAAAACAACATTGAAGCAATTGCATCAAATCGGAAAGATAAAAAGCCAGAGAGGTGGATGCCACACGAACTAAGCGATCATCAGCGAGACTCGAAGCATGAATAGCACTACTGAATTGGCATAGAAACGAGGGAATTCTGAATCCAATTATTATCTGCGATGAAAAGTGAACCGTAAGCGTTTGTCTCAGTGGGTGGACCCGGGTACAGCACCTAATCAGTGCGCTAAAAAATTATCGAATGGCATAACAGTGACGCCAGATGTTTATTGCCAAGAATTGAGTTGAAGAATGATGGAAAAGCTCGCAATTCAACAACCACGATTGGTCAATCGCTCTTCCCCATTGTTTCTCCACGACAACGTGCGAGCTCACATTTCACCAGACCATCGTAAAGCTCGCGTTAAAAGATATACAAAAATTTTATACTTTTAAAATTTTCATACAAATCTGCAACTTCATAGGTAAAATAAATAAATTAAAGTTGTCTAAATTTTGGAAAAAGTAATAGTCGGTAGGTGCAAGGTCTGGTGGAGTTTGTTGCCTCCCGTCCAGCCTTTTTTTACAAGAAGGGCATCAACAAACTGCCAATGCATTGGCAAAGATGCGTCGATTGCATAGGTGATTACTTCAAATAACACAAATAAAAAAGTTTGAAAAAATAAGTACTTTTACTTATTGCATACAAAACGGCAATTTCATAGGTAAAGACCTAATAATATAATTTGTTCAACACTGGTATACCGCTGGTGTAATTAATACTTCTTTGAATGATGATTACATTATTCGTTTATGTCAATCAGTATTCATTCGAACAAATTAGCAAATTCATATTTAAGCTGTGCTGTGTCTTTGTACGAGACAGATGTAATTTGTTTTAAATACGACGATAAGTTACGTTTTATTCATGTTCAGCGCGTCACGAATCACCTGAGTTATTTATTTATTGTGAATATTTACATATCGTCTTTAAAATGTCAAATACATATTTACATTCTTGTTGCGTGAGAGACATTAGCGTAACATTTAATTTATGACACAAATAGCAGCACATTGAAACACACGGCGTCAAACATTCTGATGATTCTGGTTGGGTTTAAATAATTTATTCTTATAAGAACTACAGTTAATTTACAATAAGATACATAGTAATTAACTTACAAAAAATACAAAATTAATCTCCTAGCGTATTGGAAGTCACAATGCACATACGTAGTTTTTAATACGGCTCTTAAGTGCAAGAAGAAATTTATTTACAAAATACTCAATCCTGGGGAAAGACTGGCCCTCAAAATCGCATGATACGCGAGGTTCCACAGTAAGGAAAGACCTCCCTTCGAGATTCTTCGCCGTCCCGACCCATATACGGACCTGTCGCGGAGATAAACCCCAATGATGTTTCGCAGGTGGCCGGATACATCACCAGGGGCCCCTTCACAGGTGATGTATCCGGCCCCTGGTGACCAGTGCTTCCCTAATCGCCCACCACGGGAGTTAGTTAAAGGCGTTGACTATGTCAAGACTAATGGCGAACGTCACTCCCCCTAGACAGACAACCTCGGACGGAAAGGAGCGGACGCGTCAGATCGCGTCCAGCGTCGTGCGTCCCTGTCAGGTTTTGCTACCTGACAGGGACAGGGCTACGCTTTAGACTAGAGCCCGTAAATGGGTAGCGATATTTGATTGCAATATTTTTCCTAGGAGCTGGAACACTCACTAAAGCGGTACCATGCAGAAGTCCACATCATTGACTGTAACCATTTGACACAATAACTATTTAATATTTGTCTTTAGTGTTATGACAATAATACCTTCTGTAGAGAGTCCTGGTACTATAAATAAATGGATTATGCCTGTCTTCTATTTATGAAATTTCTAAACACGATGTATATGTAGTTATTGAGTCTATCTCGTATTCAACACTTTTGGTTATGCTTATGAAGACTAAATAGGGATCTTTAGTAACAGAGCCAGAGCCAGGATACTATTTATTTTACTACTTAATATAAGAAAAAAGACTTCAATGCTTTTACATCAATTGTATTTTTATATGATTTTAAAGTACCATTACATTTAGTCTCAGTCATATCATTATTAACTAATTTTATGCGATTTAATGTAAGCGCAGACTAGACATATTAATACACCTAAAGATTCACCACTCATTGCGTATTTTAACAATATTGTATGTATAATGTCTAGCACTGTTATTTTATTTCTTTAAAAGACGTTCGTTTAGTCGCCAAGGGCAACTACTAATTGCTATTAGCTGTAAATATAAAACTTTACATTTACCTATCCGTTCAGATAATTGTGTGGTGTCTACACACATCTATTGTGTGATTGTAGGTTTTCAATGATAATAGATAATATTGTTGATATTTTACGACAATTTTTCAGTTCGAAAATAATAACAGATTACAACTAAAACTTCTGGTACAAGTAGTGAGAAGTTTTATAACAATTACCATTTAAAACACTCTACAGTTGTAATGCTGTGCATAACGAGGTACAAAATTGTTTGTACACATAACAGTTCGCAGCATGCATCTGTTTCTTCTGTGTTATTTTAGTGCCCGTTATATCCTATAGTATGAATATAAGTCTCAAGAACTATGTTCATAGAAGCTTAATAGGTAAAAAACAGAGGAGAATTTAGCCATATTAACCCCTTGGGTATAGTTTTGTATATATATAGATTGTTGTCTTCACATTTTTCTATTCACGCCTCTGCCAAAGTTATGAATCATAAATACGTTTTCTCTGAAATCAATAACTTTTACATAAACATCCCGTTTATTACGCAGCATTCATAATATGTTTCAGGTGGTGTAGTCGGCCAAGGTTGAGTTCTGTTTTAGTTTCGTTGTTTACCGCGTAGGTACTTACTTCATAGTTTACTTTCGCCTAACTCCTACCTAAACCAAAGCATTCAGATAAGAAGAATAAACATCCACCTCACTCGTATTTCATGTGATGTATGCAACATTCTTAGTCTGTACACGAACAAAACATTTACCTATACATTGTATTATATACATAGATAGGGCCACAGAGTAGTCACCCGCTTCGTCTTGTAAAATTTTATATGTGGATGTCATCATCGTATGGTCATTGCACTAAGTTCCGAATGAATCACAATTGAAAATGTTATCATACCGTATTACGTAAGAATTCAGTGGGAACATCTGGAACTTCGGTAGGAACTCGCTGTTAATGATGAATCTTGCTGATACGTAACACTATTAATCATCCAATAATATAACCAGTTGGACTACCGCCAAAGACGGCCGTCAGCTGTCCTAAAATGAAATGCTCGTAAATTTCCTATCAATGCTACATTGAATAAAATATAGCTTTGGGTGCGATACCCATCAACTGCTGCATTAACGTTGGCCACTAATTCAATAATACTACTACGAGTATTTGATGCATTGATCTAGTAAGTAAAAATAAAACGCAGGCAACAAGGGGTTATTGTTTTTCTTTTATCACCGTTGCTATATAATGTAGGTAGGTCGTATATTTATGATTTTGTAGGTGGATTTGTACAAGTGTGTATGTATGTATGTTATAGCAGGTATTCATTTATATCTTTCGCGTGGGAATTAAGTGTCTTTTCAATTTAAATTTTAAATGACCAATTCTCGCACTTCAGTTTTAACCATGAAAACTAAAGTGAAAACTCTGAAATTAGAGTAAATAGCCTTTTCTCGAAATTACTTTTATTCTAGTTACTTATAGTCTAGTTATATGTTACGATTACTGATGAAATAATTATTATATGAAATTGCACATTCTGTTTTTTGTAGTGTTCATAGTGTTTCAATGCTCGCGAAGTCCTCCTCGACGTAATAATCATTTCTTCTTTAGGAAATATTTAACCCGAGTTAAGTTAATGCACATCTTTGTATAGTCATTGTCTCGACTTAAATTAATTATTTAATAGTAAAATAATTTGATTAATTTATCATTTTGATTATCATCAATTTTATCGTTAATTAGTATATGTTACGTTAATTAGTATATGTATTTACTTTTAATTAATATTATGTATGTTGTACAATGAATATTTGCAATTTAGGATAAATTTGTTGGTATTCCAAAAAAAACAAACGAAAATAGTTCTGCTACTTAAATGTTTACAAAAATTAGTAAATAAATAGCTATTACCTACATTTGCAACCATGACCTTTAAGGTGAACTAAAATCCGGGTAGGTACAAAAAGTTGATACAGAACAACTGTTGGCATGCAGCCAAAACTTTCTAAAAACGGGTTAGCTGCAATGTTTCAATTAAGAGAGACTACGGTAATGAACACTTGCAGTAAACGATTTTTAAAAGCTCATGCATAAGTGTTATTTTTATTTTCGTTGTTAAGTGTATTCTATTCTAGGCTTAGATTCGCACCTTCATTAAACAACTACGTGTTAATAATAGTTACATGATACGTACTTCTTTCTTTACGTAGATTCTGACGTAAATGTAATTTTAAGGTTTATTTAATCCAAAATCCCTAATGCCGTCTGAGCCGGTAATATTACAACATTTTAAACAGTAAATTAAAGATATTCACTTCGCCATTTAAAATGTATTTATGAAATGATAAATAAAAACGGACCCTGTAACTATTGGCCGGCCCGGCCGGCTAAGCATGGCTCTCCCACGATAGATAATTATGCAACCACTTACAAAAGACAGGGAGATTTTATTAAATCAGTCTGGTTACCATAGCACAGGCTCTGCCTAGTTTGGGATCAGATGGCCGTGTGTGAGATGTGAGAGGAAAAATCGAATCGAACTTAACTGAACGTTTACATTAGTAACAGTAGAGTATACATGTATGTATAATAATGATGTGCATTGCCTTGCTTTACTGTCTTTTAGTCAATTTATAACATTTATAAAGTTCAAAATATGGATTTTCGTAAACATTTGACAATAATAATATATTATTCTTCAAGGATGTAATTAAATGTACACTTCACCAGTTTGGCTCATCTTGTCAGCTAAAATATAGTTTATACAAAAATTTGAAATTTGAATTTCTCTTCAAAAAAAATGGCTCATTAAATGTTGGAACTTGATCCGTTTGAAACTTGATATGAAATTTTTAAAGAAGAATTACAATACAAGAGCTTTGTTTTTATACATTTGTTCATTTCATAAAGATATTATCGGGTACAGTTCAAGTGACAGTAAAGGAAAAACACATTAACATGTATTTACTGAAAGTGAACTTGATTTTAAATTGAAGGTGAAAAATTGATCTTCACCATTATTACAATACTCTTTGTCAGCATTATTATATTTTTTCATACTGTGAAGGAAGGAAAAAAAGAGGTTTTTTATTCCTATTATTTCTAGAGAAGATTCGAACCGACTAGGTAATAATTATACTTAAGACAAAAGAGATTGAATTGTCATGTTGGTGTAAAGATGTAATTCGCTTTTGTTATGATACCTATAATTGTGACAAACAATACAGGCGCATAGAAAAGCATTGTACAGAATTATACAGATACCGCCTTTTATGGTAAGAGTGTTTTTTTATACAAATTAATTTTGTAACAAATCCTCATAGTTGGGCGCGCGATCTGGGAATATCATTATACTCGTAAGTTGCGTGTGGAGTGATCTACCTCTTATCAACTTTTATCCGTGTTTGCCCACGCTGTTGGCCTGCGCAGTGTGTGCAGCCCAACAGCGTGGGCAATCTTTTTGGAGACGGCTTGTACATTAAATGAACATCATCGTCATGTCATAGGCTTCCTACTTGTCAAGTTTTTTTCTATTGCTTACTTGTATACGGAGAACTCATATCTGCAGGCAGTCCTGGTTTACATTTCAGTGTCTTGAGCGTTTTATCATGAGTTGATTTATTATTTACTAGTGATCTGCCCCAACTTCACACTGATGCAATGTAGATACTACAAATATTGCTAATTTGGTGTCAGTGTGGAGTAATTAATTATACTATTATTCAGATAGAACTATACTACAAGACATCTTTATATGAAATATTTATAGGCCCGCTCCGATCCTGGCGGCCGCTGCCACCCGGGACGGACGTACGGCTCGACGGTCGTTGGGCTCCGCATCTCAAACCTCTAATATCTTCTAAAATATTCAATTTAATATAATGCTGTACAGAGCAATTTTAATCTACATTAAATTTACAACGTATCTAACGTATTTTATTAGATAAGGAATAAAAATGTATTGTTTAAAATAGCTTCGTAAATAACTCATTATTTTTTTGTAATATTTAACGCATATTTGGTGAAAACCGCATTAAAATCCGTTACTTAGTTTCAAAGATCTAAGCGTAAAGAATTATCTTTACGCTTAGATCTTTTAAACTAAGTAAACTTCATTAGAAGCTCTTATAATCGTCAGAGGGAGAATTTGATCTTCGCACTCCATGCTTTGTAGAGTGACGTACACGAAACCATGTGACGACAAAACCGCGCATTCACAAGCCGGAGATTCGCAGTGAATGTGCGGTTAGGGTGCGCTATGAGTACAGTGAAAGGCAGAATGAAACATGTCATGTTAGGTTTCAACAGTCTATACACAACTTTTAAAAACACGATGTGTTTCAAGCAGTTCGTAAATGATAATTATGTATTTTACAGATTCCGCAAAAGAGATTTTAGCTATATGAATGTTTGAAGTCATTTCTCTGTATCTTAATCAGCTTAATCTCATCCTTCGTGATGAAAGCCTTTACTGAAAATATAATACAGAACCTTTAATTTTGAAGGATTATGACCGTTCGTAAAAAAAAAATAAACAATTAGTGTTAACTATTTTAGTTAAAATGGTCGTTTCTCAATAACTGGCATGACATAATAATGAATTGACAAAGCAAATACTAAGTTTTTTTTATTTAAAATGTGATGTGAATTTGATAGTCAATGTCATTGGACTTTGAGCTTATTTCGTTCAATGACGTTCAATGTTATTGAACATTATTACGATGTTTTTACTGTAAACTGTAAAATGCCAATTGAATCAGGCTGTGTGCCAGTTCATCTCTTTGGTAGTTTAAAAACAAAGTAAAGTGCATGACGTTTCCATAATTTAGTTATTTTATTAACTGTTAAAAATGTCAGATAGAGTCACACCTGAGACCAATGAAAATAAAATTTGTCGCAGATTAAGTTCTTAGTTAAAATTGTTTGATGTGCCAAGTAAGATTATTTAATAATAACAACGTTCATTGATCTCTTAATGAATTGAAAATTTTCTTTTATTGTCTCGATGGTTAATGCTTCAGCTTTGTAGCAATAAGTAATCTTTTGCTATTCCAAAGATTCAATCATTGCGCCTATGCTAATTGAAAAATTGGCGCTATTAAACATTCTCATAAACTAATCTACTTTAAATTGTTTTATAATACATGTTGCCAACCCAAGTAAACTGATAAGAAAATTAATTATCTACCTATTTATTTCAATGATTATCTGTACTTGTGAATCATATGTAAGCCAGCCTTGTATAAAGACCTTTCACAATTGTGTGACTGTCTTTTTCACTTATACGAAATTTTTAAGAGAAATGAAAAATTAAAGGCTAATGGAATTCTCGAACACCATGACAGCTGCCATCATTTTTCACTACCAATAGAGTTGAACTATTGAATACCTAAAGTTCAGCTAACTATTGAATACCCAAAATGCAGCTGTCGTCAATGCGAATTACTTCATTTCAAAATCGAAACAAATAGTTACTAATCGTCTTGGACTGCCATTACAAAGTTTTTCCACCTTTCGTCACAGTTCTTAGTCTGTTTAATCTTTTATGAGGATATTAGTCTTGGATTAAAATAAATCGATCTTACTTTCATAACGCATAGTTCGATGTTATCTGATGGTTACTTGCATCGTAGATATAAAGCATATTTTTCAACGGGCGTCAGGTATCACGACAGCTCTGCTGTGCTATAATTAGACCGCGACTCAGATTGCTTATGCGCATCGTTGATGCAAAATTCTTGGCCCATTTATTCTAACCAATACACATGGTTATTATAGCACAGATTGAGAACAGTTCATAATTATGAACGTAGCCGTCAGTGAATCGAAGGTTGTATGACAAATAGCTCTTTCTCATAGTCTTATTACCTGTAGATGTTCCTATTGAGGTGTCAAAGGCAAAGAAGGTCGTGGTGAATCGTCACATTTTTCTTAGAAGTGTTTTTCATAGAAAGTCAATGTTCAATGGAGTCGTGCAATTTCAATATAAAAGTGACGTAAGAATGGTTTAATATATGCTGTGAGTCTTTGTTCAGAAATGACAAATGTAAATATTTTTATTGAATTATGCGCGATCATATTGACATTTTTTTTATATTTAGCATAGTACATTGCTAAATATTATTAAAAGTTCTTAATAGTTTTGTACCTTCAAATTATCTAAATTGCAAGTTACATATAAAATGAGAGCTTATTAAGAAAAAAGAAATAGTTTAAGTTGTATTTAAAGTCTATTTTTCAAATTTTAATAGCAACGTGTTGGTTTTTAAAGTAATTGAATTTTATTTGTAGTTTTTAATACGTGTTTTCGTACAAGATGATGAACAAGATGAAGTGATGTCATACTGATTTAGGTGTATCATAATGATAAATAAAAACGATCAAAAATGACCAATTTGTATGTGGCAACAACAACATTCAAAATAAATTGGCGTATTCTCATAGAAAAAGAAAAATATGGTTAGTCGATATCGGATCGCAACCACTATCCGTAACTAATTAAGATAAAATATGTCTGTAACACAGCAGTGGTTTAATTCTTCTGACGAATACTCGCAACACAAATCCTTCATTCTGCTTCTGCAACATTATCACACGTATCCCTACCCTCACTCAATGTATTTTCATATTTATTAATAAAAAATACATTTTTAGTAACTTTAACTTCGCATGTCATTTAATAGAATTAAGAGTTTATACGAGATTTAACACAATCGATAGGTATTATCAGACGTTGTATTTTTTTTGTTTTTAAATTCTATTAGACGAAATGAAAATGTAGCTATAGAAAAGTTATTTTACGCATTCGCCTAATACGTATCTACACTTTATTATAATTATTTATTATTATTATTATATTATAAAGAGGAAAGATTTGATTGTTTGTTTGTATTGAATAGGCTCCGAAACTACTGGACCGATTTGAAAAAATATTTTACCATTAGAAAACGACATTATCCCTGATGAACATAGGCTACTTTTTACGACGGGTAAGTGCTTCATTCCCACGGGAAAACGGGTAATAGGACAACGGGTAGTAAGAATTATCCTTTCGTACTTATCTTTTTCACATAACTTCTAAACGGCTTAACTGATTGGCTTGAAATTGTATATGGGTATTTCATTCGATGATTTCCTGGATGATTTAAAAATGTAATTGGCCCCGGTAGGTGGCGCTGCTGTCGGTATGTTAACTACTAGACTAATGTGTATTTCCATGGTTTCACAGACACGAATGTATTATGCCTACCTAATATATCTTTCTAAACATATAAATAAAAATGAATGGCCGTAATGTATGTACTGTACGCGCATATTCAGAACACTTGCACCAAATGTCTTATTTTTTTAAATGGGTACAACAACCGTGCGAAACCGGGCCGGGCAGCTAGTGTCGAATATAATTTTGAAGTAGTCAATAAAAACTGTTTTATTGTTCAATAGAGGCTGTATGACATATTTTGAAACACCCACGAGAGTAATATACCCAGGTAGATACCAGATAACGAACACGTTGCAGGCATGTCGATCCCACCCAAGCGCCGACACAAAACGATTGAAAATGTACATTCAACTGGATAATTTTATGACTTATTCAATTGGTAGTTCCAAGTAAGCACACAAAAATCAATGTTCAACGTATTTTAAACTAGGTACAAAAGTTAATGCAATGGAATATATATAAAATCAATAATAATGTTAATATAAAATGATCAATGCCTGCGATGTAATGCTTAAAGATGTTTAAGTTTTAGTGCATTCTAAAATGTATTTGGGCATTTTCGAATAAAAAGAGAGTCGAAGCGCCGTGTGTGCCCCAAGGCATTTATACAAAACTATATAAATACCTTGTGCCAAGCGATAAAGCGATTCTGGTTGAAACTGAAAGGTAAGCTTTAATAATGGGATTCACGCGCTAATCACGATGATTACAATGTGGGCCACCGACAGCGATATAACCGATGTGAGCTACAAATTATTTGCCGAAGGCAATTACTTTCGTTCTGACTCACACTTTAAAAATTACACTTCTTTTCCTTGTGTTTTAGTGCCTAGAAGCTGTTGTTGGAAACCATAACGTTGTTTTTATTGGGGATATAGATAATATTAATTTAAACAAAAACCTTGATACTTAACGCTGGGACTTTTACTTGTTAATTATATGTTATGAGGTTTTATTTAAAGGGAGTTCTATGCCGCATAAAACTCAACTCGGAAGATGGCAATAACAGAGTAAGAGTATTTTTGAACATAAAGGACAAGGATGAAATCTAAAAGTGTAACAAAAATACACGTTTATTGGATCATCCTTGCCAACTATGGAATGGTGATTCAATAAACGTGTATCTTTGTGAGTCTATCTTTGTGAGTCTTTTATATCTAGTATTATAAAAACTAAAACTCGTGCTGGTATGAAAATTAAAGACTTAATTTTATTACTGTTTAGTTTTCTCTTTCCTTCTGTGTAATTTTCTCGAAGGGTGACAAACAGGATGAAAGAAAAAAAATACACCGATATACTTTACGAAATAGACCTTTGTAATACATTACCACAATAGTTTGTAACCACGTTTCGTAGTTTTTTTACTAATTTGCCTAAAGTCATATATAGAAACTGTTATCTCGAATTAATGTTTATTTTCCTCACTTTGATAATATTCTTTTCCTTTTATTAAATTTCTTTTCTAATCAAGGTAGGTATATCCCTATTTTCAAAGTTCCCAATTGGTGGCAGGGATGCTCTTATTACCTAAGTTTGTGAGTGGGACGGTCACACATACGTGGTTAAAGTCGTAAAAAATGTAGATGCTTAAAGATTTCTGCATGCACCTTTGATCATACAACAGTGAGTGTTTATATATGTATATATTATAGTAGATATATTTACGATCTTATTGCTAACTATTACTTAAACAAAACATTAGGGACAACCATAACAAATGCATAGCGCAAAATACGCTCTATATTAATCAGGACGTTTATTACTATTTATAAAATATTATATGTTTAATTAGTTGTTGGAGTTTGTTCTAGGCAGCGACCTTGGCATGCCAATCAAGATAAGAAAGGTATGCTCTCTGATTGTATCCGCGAGTCACCGATGCATAGATTAACGTGATAACAGCGCTGGGACACACTCATCGGTGTTGACATATATAACATTTCATACTCTTGAATAGTTTGTAGACTACGAGCTTCAGCCTGCGACTATGCCCGCGTGTATATCGGTTATCGGTAAAATGTAGCCTATGCCCTTCCTCAAGAATCAAATTAGATCCCTGCCAAATTACGAGTACATTAATCGGTTCAGCCGGTTCAGTCTGTTACACTTTCACGGCTAATCAGCCATGAAAGTGTAACAGACATTTACTTTCGCATTAGTAGGGATTAGACGGTATGATTTTTAAAAAATACCATAATATTTACTTCATTTACCATATAGTATGTATATAATAGAGATTTATTATTGATGTAAATATACTGAGCTAGTCTGGGCATTTATTTATTTCAACTTTACATCGTCATCATTTTACATCTGGTTTATAGAGTCATTTTTTTGTTAGGTATTGCACAGGACAGAATAGGTAAATGTAAAATAATGAAGAAATTAAATTTTAACAAAGAGTATCCAAGTGATGAAGACTAATATTTACATGTATATTTGTAATAATTTATTCACCAGCATGTTACATAATTATACGGCCTCATGATGCTGTTGTGTTAATGATATTTACAACTTTTTTTTTAAATATACCATAGTCAATGTATTAAATGATATGATCTTGTTGGGTCCTAAAAGACAAAACCCTCCTTTTTCGCACTTCCACTTCATTCGATTTTGTACTTCGCATTCAATCAATACCCTTGACTACATTTAGAAGGTAGTTAAAGGTTTATTTTAATTTTTTTCCGACTACACTACAAATGAACTACAAAATATATTAAGTCAAATTCTAAATGAAACATATAATCTTATACCATTATTTAAATTCGTAGATCTCTAAAACATATTAAGTGTGAATTTATATTTCATTAAATCGCAAGAATATTATTTAAAAAAAAATTACAGAATTTACCTAATATTTCATTAGGAGGTTGTTCATTTATTGAATCTTGATTACCTACAACATCGCAAAATTTGATTATACAAATTATTATGAATATTGTAAACTAAATATCCTTTTTATTTTTAAAGAATCTTTTTTGGACTAGCAGTTGTAACATTACGTTACATGTTTACAAGAGCATATAGTTTTAATTATATGCACATGTTATTAACACAATAATTATGATAATAAATGAAGGTATGCCAATTTAATTATGTGGACAATTTAGGTATACTTGCATGTCGTTTTACCGATCATAATAACTACACAGGAATGCATACATGTATAAGATAAGCCTAAATAAGAAGTAGTTTCCATCAGGTCTATGAAACGACACTATATAAGGATAAACAGAAACTGGGGTAATTGACCAACGTTCGAGGACGGTGTACTCAATGAGGCTATAAATTGAAATGCATTATCGAAACCGTAATCGAGATATAACAAACAGCTTTATTGTGATCAGTACTCATGCACACGATGGCTATGACATCTATTACTGTGGATATAGTGGAGTATTGCCACCAATGAGAGATATAAATGGACCTTTTGTCAATAGGCTATTTAAACTTCTTCATTTTCTACAATAAACGCTTCATTAGATACGAATGACAATCCTAACAATTATAAATTTGTCAAACTTTATTGTAACCATAGTCACATAAGTCGCCTATATAACAGTATAAATACACAATCGGACTATAGCGGTCTGCAGTTTGATATACATAAGTCACGCCTAATTTGCTTTATATTTACTTTTTGACTATGATTTAATTTTCTTATTTACTAGTACTTTAAATTTCACATCATCATCACATCAACAGCCTTTAATAGTCCACTGCTGGACATAAGCCTCTCCTTAGAAAGGAGGTTTTGACCTACTTTACCACGCTGGCCAGACGGGTTAGTATAGGGTTTGTGTCAAGTTTTCCTTCTCTCTGCAGTGCTGTTGTTGTGCGTAGTTTGCTCCCTTAGTCGCCTCTTACGACGCCCACGGGATGAATAGGGGTGGTGACACTCTGTATTCTTAATCCGTCAACACACGGACGATCCGTCACTTTAAATTTAATTAGTAGCGTCCAAAAAATTAAATGACTTACCAATAATACCGCTTTACCTTATTAACTGTACCTTTATTAGGTCTACGACAGGCTGCTTTTAGCACTCGATCTATAACCTTGAAGATCTAGAGAATCTATGATATCTACCGACTATTAATACGGGGCAATAGCTTAGACGTTCAGAAGGTTTTTATTGCTCAAAAAAGATGCATAAGATCGATATGTGGTGTTGCTTTAAACGTATCAGTCGCCCTTATTTTAAACAACTAAAATACTCCCGTTGGCCTGTTTCTATATATTAGAGTGAAATTAGTAGTAGTGAAATTTATCAAGCAACAGGTATTTAAATGGGCAATAGATGTTACTCGGTGTGATTACATATGGAACCCAGACAGACTCGTTCTGGACATGATACCAAGAAGTAGTCAGCTGCAAAATAACTCTTATGCTATGTGCATGAAAATATATAATAAAATTCCAAATTGTAAAAAAGACAGGAAAATTTCTAAAGGACAGTAAGGGAAAATTGTTCACCTACTGGAATTGCGTCACTGTAACTAAAACTAATTTATGGCAATCCGAGAACCGATTTGTTTATGAATATACATTAAATTTCTTCTAGTGTTTATATGAATATTGCATATAGCAAAGCTATTTTCAGTTGTGTTGGCACAATTCCTTACTGACATAACACGGTATCAGATACGGTCGGTCAAAGAGCTGTCACAATAATGTTTGTTACGTGTTCATCGTGTACGCATGTGCATACATAAGTAAGGCCAGTATTAGACAACATCTAAATACGTGTTTAATTGTTGAGAATAACGGACCAAATGTCAATTTAGCATTTTGCGCTGTTCAAAGAGGAGAAGATATTTCAAAAGGAGGAACAATATTTTACTTAAAACATAGTTTTAAGTTTCTAATTTATTGAAATAATAAATTTTCGGTCTGTAATTTTAAAGTTTTACTACAAAAAATTTAATTGAACGACATTGTAAGTAAACATCTTAATTGTTGAAGTAATCAAGGCTATAATTTTCATTATTAATATATTAAAAACATATGTGTGAAATACAATAATTATAAAAATAAAAAATGTCACAATGGCTAATGAAGAATAACTAAAATAAACAAAATTCCAAGATGCAAAGATGTCGTCCTTCGACAAACAACTTTTAAGAGCAGCACCAATTATTCACAACAGCCGACAGACAATGTTTGTTCTTGTTGTCGTGGAGATAATGGCTCGTGGAATAATGTGAACAGGAATTTGTACGTCAAGGAGCAAAAAATTCATCCATCATTCCATACGGAATTAAAGTTGAATTTAAAACTAGTACGAACAATCGTAATATCTATGTATTGTTACATTTGTATCAAATAGTAGGAAAGTCTCACTAAAACGAGTACCTTCAACGACAGTTAATCCGTTCTATATGTAAAATTTATCAATTGTTTGACAGTAAATATTTAGTTGAATTTAAAGCAATAACACAGTTTACATATTTATTTTATTAAGACTTACCGAAAGTTTTTGCTTTTATAGTAGAAATACGGTGAAAAATATTATTTATTTACGTCACTTATAAATAAATGTCGGTGTAATCGCTTTTTTATTTACTTTTTTGCACTTGATGCACATTTGAAGGATAAGTGGACCAGTTACCTAAGACATTCTTTACTAGACGAATATTTTTTTAATCAAGCAATAAACGTAATGATTTGGCATCTTAAGAATCAACCGATCTGAAGTGATCTGAACTACAATAGAAAAGGGCTTTCTTTACATGCTACACACTGATCAACAATCCGGTATGATATCTATTTAGGCCTTTGAAATGTATAGCTTCTCATTGTGGTCATCAAATTAGAAAAATATCAATTCTGTTATAAATCTTCACTATACTGTACCTGCTCTAAAATTATTTTTTATCTTTATTATGCTGCCGTAACAAATTTTCAATTACATTAGAAAAAATAACAGTCTTAATTTTTTTATATTTGTATTTTATTATTGTATTACTTTGTTATTTTTAAATTTCATTTTGGTCGAATCAAAATAACACATATATTATATATATAGTATAAGTATTTTATTATTATCTTCAGTTAACTTGAATCTAAAGATTTTAGACAAAAATATCATTAATGCTGACCGTTACTTACCTTGATTTATTTTCCTTTTGCTATTATAGTTTTGCACGTAGGCATAGGTTTATTAGTGTTTGTTCGCCGTAAAACGTTGCATTGTTAGAATTTCGCGTGAATCACAAAGTAATCAACGGCTTTAGTGTTCCAAGAATTTAAAGTCATTACTTCTTACTCTATAGAGGCGATAGTTAACAAATGACAAAAAAATACAATACAATCTTAATAAGATTACTATTGGTTATTTCAACGCGTATTTGATAGTATTCAAGATCATTTTAGAATTCGTTTTAATACTCTCGAATACCACAATTTTATCTGTTACTGCTAGTCTTTAACTCAACCTGAATTGAGATTATAACCCAACCCTATTCCGATGTAAAGCCAATTCCGATAAAAAAACTGCTAAGTGGGTGCCAACCGTCGTACAATGTCCGGTTTTTTAAGGTGTTAAGTAATCAGCTCCGCCCATTGACACCTTAAACTCAAGAGTCAGAAGTGCGTTGGCGACGCTTGATTCCCTACCTCCAGAATCAAGTGTGGTTAACACCAGTTTTCTGTTGGGCCGTGGTATTACTCCTGTCGAGTTTGGTCATTTGTGTCGAAGCATGGCTCTCCCAAGGTTTACAGTTTACGTCAGCATGGTCTGAATTGAAGCAGAAAAAATATTCCTAACAAATAACAAACAACAGATATTCTCATTAAAAATAAAAAGCAGCGAATCTCTCTTGAAGTAGATAAGTTTGTCGAGCTTTTCAACAATAACTTATCTTCTTAATTAATTGTAATGAACAAAACTCTACTCTCTAAGTCTTATTAATGCTGTTCAAATGCGAATAAGAAAATTTATTTCAGAATACGCTGGAGACGTGCCTAACTGTAAAGAAAGTTTGCCGCATTTTAAAAGTATTTTTGGGTGTCAATCAACCAAAGCGATATCGAGGCTTATTCAATATTGAGTGCTCAATATTCCGGTCCTATAAAAATAAGTTATAGGTATGATATACCCGGTAGGCGATATACCCGCATGCCCATGTTCGGTGAGATATTAGTATGGTCATTTATTCTCTGAGTATCAGTTCTTCACCATTGATATAAATTGCCTAATTATTTTGGAGGGCCATTGATATTGGTGTCCTACTAAAAATAGTTTGTACATAGCTTGGTGAATTTTTTTTGGAAAAAAATAAACAAACAGATTTAACGATGTTCATTTTTGTTTTCGAAATGATTTATTTGCTTATTGATAATGAATAATTTATCATTATCACTTTATCCACGGCACCGAGCGCAATAATATACAATACACGTAATGCATTTCATCATCATCATTATCATCATGAACAGACTTTAATAGTCCACAGGTTTTGGCCTACTATACCACGCTGGCCAGACGTGTCGGTATAGGGTTTGTGTCAACTTTTCCTTCTTTCTGCAGTGCTACTGTCCTGCGTAGTTTTCTCCCTTACGACACCCACAGGATGAATAGGGGTAATGACACTCTATATTCTTAATCCGTCACCACACGGACCATTTGCATGCATTTAGAAGTAGCGAAACTTTAAAAACAATTATTTTACAGTAACAGCAAAAGTAAAAGCATAGTACCTATTAAATTATTTTTTTATCACTATCCCGTTATAAAACTTAAACTAGTACTATTATAACTAGAGCCAGTAATGCTAAGATTTGATGTATTATTTATGACTTTCATACTAACTTAATGATTTGGTTTGTAAATTGTAGGCACTTATAAGGATTTCGCTTACATAAATTCACCCATTGGGTGATTATTATACCGCTGTTCAGTACTACAATTCTCGTAATTAATCCCATTCACTGTCGAAACTCGGTAACTTTGTATTAATTGGAATTTAATATAATATTCGTCTCACAAAATTTGATTTATAATTTAATCTCTATTCAAAATTGAATCTAACTGTTATAACCCACCTCCTTTGTCGTAGCGTTGAGGAAAATTTCACAATATTGTTATTTTGCTTAATTATGGCCTTAACACGCCTCAGGACTTGCTTGTTATAGATTACTGGTAAGGGACTCGCGAATATCTTACTCTTTTATAAAGCAGCACACATCGATTTGATTTGAAACGATTAATCGTAATTACAGATTTTGTAATGCACGTATCATTTGTCTCATTTTGAGTGAACGCATGGTTTTGAGTTTTTAGGTATTGCCTTTTTAGGTTCTACCTTTTCATGTAATTAAATTTATAAAAAAAAAACTTGTTGATAAGTGGTTCTCAAAAATCCTCGCAAAGTACGTATTTTCATTTTCTGTACTCATAATGGCTCTTCAGCACGTATGCAATCTTATCTTTGTTCTAGAGCTCCGGCAGCACTATTTATCAGCAGGAATTAACACTGAGAAATTGTAACCTATTCAAATAGGTTCACTTTGGCTTAAATAAGAAGTCGTTTTACTTGTGAACTACTATTTCAGATCGTCAGTCCGATTATTCAGTCAGTAGGATTTTATGCGAGAAAATAAAAAACGAGCCTAAAAGCCATTTTAATTGCATCTTATTTTCTATAGTTTATAACTACAAAAAACTCAAATTCTGATACCTAATGTTTGTTCGAACGATTGTTCCCAATAGCTAAATTAGGTGTCATATGAGTAGTAAATAGGTCGAGGCCATCTTTATTGAGTGATCTAGACAAACTTTAGCGAGTACAAAAATTATAGCACTCGATTTAGTCTCGCATTATTCTTGTATGCGTAAGCACGAGTTATTCCAGAAATGTAATAACCGTAATTATTACGGCATTTTCAGATTTCAGATGGAAATTCTGGCAATTGGGCTATTCATTACTACAATATTTGTATTTTCATAGTAAAATATGTAATACAGTGTATAAAATAAGAATATTTAATATCATATGCTTAAATAATTAACACTCGATTGTTCCTAAGGTCAATTCTGATAACGCCTATTTAATGGGAAGAATAGGAGTTGCCTACGACTAACGTGGAGTTTATGTAGATAATACATGATGAGCCTTATACGAAGAAGAAAAAGAAGAAAGCCACAATGAATGAATTATTAATATGTCGAATTATTCTACTTTCGGCCATTGCAAAGCAAAAAATCTAATCTCAATAACAGCGTCTCTGTTAGTTTATATTAAACTCTGTAAAGGATACAGTCGGCGAAGTAGATTCAAACAATTAAAAGCACAATTGACGCTTATCGGTTTGTGACAAACAGGTCCAATCGTGTTTTTCGTGACGGGGAAAGTTTGAAATCGATTTTATTAGTAGATACCAACTGACTCATTTCTTACGTGGATAGTCTTTATCGAGTTTCAAAGTAATTGGAAACAATTTTACGATCTATGTTCAGCTACTTTTAGATTAAACTACAAATTCAGGTTCTTTATTAGATTTAGTATTGAACACTATTTTCTGAGAAACGAATATTAGCAGTAGTCCATTTCACAACGAAGCTGTTCCTCTCATGCTTACTATGTTTGTTTATGTAAATATGACTTAGTTGTTCTATGAAGAATGTAGTGAAAATATCTTGAAGTATGCCGTTTGCAGCGATGGGCGAGCACGGCGCCTGACATCTCCATATGAAGGGCCGCTAACTGCACCCGTGTCGAAAGTCGCGCTTTGTTTGTTTAGCACGCAACTAAACGAAACTCACATGTTGTAACATTCCAATGTGTACGTAAAGCGTTGACAATTGGTGAAACTGTGTTGAGTGCATTTACAGAGACAAAAGAAATGCGGCAAGAAGAGTCGACAGGTATCTGTTGCCGTGCGGTTGCATCCATTGCGCTCAGTAATAGTGAAAGCGTTATTATTCACAAACCTCTCATTAACTTTTACGATCAATAACAGAATTGAAAGAACCTCTATATTTCGAAAGCTTTTTTGACAATATTTTCTAAATTATGTTTACATCTTAGAGTATAACATCACAGTTTTATTAGATATTTTATTTTATTTTTATATGATTTGTCTAGTAAAAAAGTGCTTAGGGTACCATTCCTGACTATTACAAATATTTTTATGGGGTATTCTTAGGCATCACTTCAAAAGCAAGCGGGTTCAAATTTGACTATAATTTGTTTTGTGTTTATGTTACGTGATGTTTAAATCATTTGTTAACGAATAAAAATGATACGAAACTTTGATAATCCTTATTTTATTACAATGAGTTCGGTTATAGTTATAATGTGTGATGTGTATAAAGAAATAGCGTACCTTTGAGACAAGACAAGAGAGATTTAGAGAAAGAAAGCGGCATTACTTAGGTTCATGAAAACCCGGAGTGCTCGTAACAGACAATCGGTCCTTTCTTTTCTTTGTTGGAGTCTTTGTGGGTGTCATTATTAAATATTACAGTCAAGTTTAGGGCTGTTGAGTAAGGTACTCTATCTAGAGATAGGTGCAGACGCAAAAGAGCGAGAAAACGAATGATTTGGCTCTCCCTAGATTCCTGTGATAGTGTATATTGTTTGATGTATACGGTTTGTATAGCTGATAGAAAGGCAACAGTGAATATGCGGGTAACTGTGCCCCGGCGCTGTCGGGAGTTTGTGTCTTTGTCGTCGCGTTATATGTGTCCAGTAATTGTAACCTTGTATATTTGGGCAATCCGATATCAATAGTTCAATGCGGTATCCTGGTTTCCTGAAATTTTCGAATAGAAAGACAATACTCGAAAAATCGGAATATCCTTTTTAAAACGATTTTTTATTCATTACTATGTAACTTTATTTGAAAATTAAAGACTATGTTCTTAATATATATAGACAAATTTATGAGGTTCATAAACGGCAGAAGATGCTAAAGGACAACGACAAATATAAAGTAAATCTATCACCTCCCTCGGCAAGAAGTTACACTCAAACAAAATCGTATTCAAATTGCCACTGCAATTGCGGCCGTCACATTAAGTTAGAATCGCAATAAAGTCGGCGCAAGCACCTCACAGGCGAGTCTGGGAACAAAGGGTAATAAGTCTTGAAATTGACTTTTTGAGAACAGGTGGGGTCGCGTCAATCCCACAGCCACCGCGTTCACTTTTCCTCTCAACAGTCACTAGAATAAATACAATATGACGAAGGCCAATAGCTGTTTTTATTCAGCCCACCTGGTTTTTACCGTGAATATTTTTCTGATTGTTTTAAGCATTCTTTCATAACCCAAATCTGGTTTTAAAGTCGCGAACGATCGTAAATTCTGGTTTATGTCGGCACATTTGGAAGCTGTTTTGTTCTAATTTTAGAAATTATGCAATCGGTGCTTATCGGAAAATGGGTAATAATGTTTATTTATATAACCTATGAACAATAAAATGCAGCAATAATATAGATGAGATACATAATATTAACGAAACATTGTAAATAAAAAAATCTTGTCATTTTAAATTATAAGCGCTTCAATACAAGCTGCACTAAAGTTTAAAATACATCGATGAGGGTTGTAATTGGTGTAAAACATAATTACAAAACAACTAAAAGATGGGGATGACAAGTCTGACATTTACGAGGGTCCACGATTTAAAAAGTGTCATGACAATTAGCGTAGATGCTAATAAAATTTTATCTTTATGTCATGGACGAGGGCCTTAAAAGTATCAATATCCATTACGACTGAGTTTATTTATGTTTTGAACTACCTGACTGCTGAGACTTGTGTAAAGTTTTGTACACTTTTAATATTATTACAAATTGATTTTGCAAAACCAGTACGCTCACATCAACACGACGTTAAATTTTAAGTTAATCCTCTATAGACAATTAACTGTTTTTCGAATACAAAATACTGTTTAATTTACTATTATCTACCTGTTCATTGTTATTGTTATCATGAGGAAGTTTAACACGCAATACTTAGGTCTGAGCGTGGTCTAATATATTAAAACAAAATCGAATAAGTTCAGATCCTGAATTAAGCTCGGTTGGCTCTTATAGTCTGAGCTGCACTGTCACTGTCACATGTCTATAAAAATCTATAAATGAATATAGAGATGTACTTATAACAATAGAATTGATTTCAAATCAGTTAGGATTTCAATACGCGGGGCAAAGTCACATCTTAAAATTATAAAATTGATTCAAGGAGAAAGTAATGTAGACTATGTTTTAGATTATGAACTTATTAACATTGTGATGTTATTTAATAAGTTAATTATCTAAAACCTAAATAACTTAAAGATATTTAAAACAATTCATTGTTAACCTTATATTAAAAAAAGAACCTGTCAACTTCAAGAAACTCATAAATATTAAGATAAAATTAAAAGGATAAAATTGACACTACGAGATCGGTTGCATAAATTTAGTAGGACACGTGCTTAAACACTCCCGGTACAACATTGTTTGTATACCATAATTGCTCAACTGATACAAAATTACGTAACATGATGATCAAACCATGTGTCTACAGCGCACTTCGTCACCTCTAACTCAATTTGTCGAGCGGTGATAATGTGTCCATGTCTCTCGTTCGACACCGGCTTTTTGTACTACTGCTCGTTAGCGAACCACGCAGTGTCAATCACTACATGCCTTTCACATTCATCAATACATTGAATACTTGCAAAATGTCTTCCAAGTTTCTATGATAAACAAGTTCCTATTTTATTAATGACTTTTTCATGAACGTAGTTTAATTATGAAATTTATTATGCTGAGGCGAGACAAAAGACACACAAATGCTTACTTTACATCAGAAAGCAATTTCTCGACATCTTTTATTTTAGTAAGAGTCTTTTTCGAGTTTTCTCCGTAGATCATCTTTTTCCATCCCTTTAATATTTCATCTTTTTGTTTGAAATTAATATATTTGCACACTGCTAGTACTAGTTCTTCCTAATCTGTTTTATGATGATAAGTAAAAAAAATAATTAGGGCACTTTTTAAAGGACTTCATGAAAAAAAGTTGTCTGATTTTACTTTGACCATTTCATTAAAAAAATTATAAACCTGATAATATCTTCGAGGCTATACCTATAACTCAACACTGCCAGATTTGCAATAAAATAGATAAAACAAATGAGGCGCCATCATCATACTACAATTAAACAAATTATTCGGTTCTGTTACCTTATTGGGTAACAGAAAATAATTACTTAAACGTGTGCGAAGACTCTCGTTTTCTGTTATTCTTACTAGTTTATTAATGAACAAGTTAGTCTAGGTGTGCGGTGATGTTCCCAGCTTTTAAGCTTGTCGTTTCTATTAAGTCGACCTATTCAAGCCAACGGCAACGTACTGAACGTGGTCAGTTTTAAACGCTTTTCAAATTTACATTAGAACTAGATGACATTATAGCACTACAGCATGATCAATGTAAATTTCTAGAATTAGTAACTTTTATGTGTATACATGAATACTAGGCGGACACATTTTCCTTAGAAAATAATAATTCTATTCCTTCAACTCCACAAGGTGTTCTAAACGAAAATTATAAATGTAATTTTATTCAATTTTTTTGTATGAGAATCAACATTAAATATCAATCTTTGCCTTGGTATTACATAGACACGCGGTGTCCGCTTACTGAGCTAACCTACAAAAGCGATGTAATTTGTTCACGGCTCACTCTTATTGGTTTGACGGCGGCCGGTTTGTTAAATGTTTGATTTACGGCCGAAGACAATCGCTTCAACACATGTATGTACTTTTACGACTGTTTCAATAACAATCCCTATTTATGTGTCGAACTTCACAAATGATGACTGCTATATGCTATTTATAGTGTCTTTTGCTCATTTCACAATAAGACATTTATTCATTTAGAGCTTTAAAAGTAAAAAAAAGAAGTCAAAACTAGTGGATACTATGAATAGTCACACATTTTTACTGATTGATGTATTAAAGTTTCACTTGCAATCGCAATATATAAAAGCATCAATGTTTTCCTCAAACTACACTACTTTACACTAAAGAATAATAAACAAGGCCAACTTTTTTGCTTAACATGAAAGTGTTTGCAAAAAGAACACCATTATAAAGTTTTAGGCTTCATATGATTAATAAGAAAAGCAGGCACTCACTTACGACTACTTATGGCTATGGCTAATGATAATAAAAAAAACCGTAGGGGGAACTGGTACATTTGGTCCTAACGTAATTTTAACTATTTTGTCGTTTTAGCTATTGGTCGTTCATAATTCGAAATTTGACAAACACTCTTGAAATAATTTTATGAAATCTATTTAAACATAAAACATGTATAAGTATTTGTAGCTAATTTCAGAGCACACAGAAGCCTTAGCAGAAAGTTATCCATGAATAAAATCACTAACAGTAATAGATCACCAAAGACATTTATTATAATCTATATTAGTTATGAAGAGGAAAATGTCAGATGTACCCAGAACTCGTTTAATTCGTCCATGATCGATGATCATTGTAGCCAAGATATATCTACAATAATCTTGATAAGTACAATATATTATCGATGGTACATTATCCTTGACAGAACTCACGTAATACGTGCTGGTACAATTGAATGCTGAAATCTAATAAGTATGATTCATGATCAGTTAAAACTATAATTAACAATGTGGTACAGTAATAAATGGTTGATCCAATCAGCAATTATGTACTGGTGTAATTTACCTATTACTATATTTATAATATTGCAATCTAAATATTGCCTTTTATAAATCGCATTAAGAGATAAAGTCGCTTGTTGTAGGTAATGCTTTTGTACTTAAAAGTAATTTATATGTGATGTGCATGACGTGTGTCCAATGACATAAATAAAATATAAAGAGGGAACTGCATTTTAGGAGGAATGTTTTTTTTAATTTATATAAACTTTATGAAAGTATTGGCTTTAAATAATTTTCTATATCACATAGACATGTAAAGAGCGGGATAAAAATCGTTTTTCAGTTCAACATTGTTTAAAATCATAGACCACGTGTAAAATAGTACGCTGTAAAATAGCACAAATCTAATAGCTAAATTCAGCCCTAAAATTTACATAGGAATGATCAATACTTAGAACATCTAAAAATTTAATATTTTAACTTTAATGGATGCGCTATTGAAAGCAAGCAACGACGTCTCGGAGAGGACAAACCTGCAAAATGGCAATTTCTCTTCGTCTATAAAACGAATACAAATCAATAATACGTCGATTTTACAGTCAAGAAAACACATATCCATTAAAGTGCCGATTTAGTCAATAGAAGAATTCCTTTTCATATGCATTAATAATATAATACATCGATATCTGTAAAATTTGCAATCTGTTACAAGTTAATGAGAATTAAAGTTTTCAATATTTTTTTAAACATGTCTAGAAAGCTTTTTGGATTTTTGGAAAACTTACATTTTGTACATCGAAAAAAATCTGATCAATGCAAATAAATAAATTAATGCAAATCTATATTTGCACTGAACGGGCATCGAATTTACGATCCCCGAGTCACAAAATTATTGAAAAATAAAAAACAATGATAAAATGATTGTTTTAAACAGGTTTTTCGTTACTGCAAAAAATAGAGGCACGTTCTTGCCTCGTAACGAGATATCTATAGGAACGTTTCGGGAAAGACTTGCCGATAGCGGAAGATTGCAAATTGCGGTTTGGAAAGTACCTGCCACCATTATAAGCCCATTTATGTTGATGGAGTTTGGTTTGCATTTATTTGTCAATTTGTAGATGTCATCCTTGGCTGTTGTCGCCTTGAGAGGATACAAACCGAAAGTTGGTTTAGGTGATAAGTAGGTAGGTGGTTCGAGTTTCTGTATGTATAAATTATATTTATAACAGAACATATAAAAATTTTAAGTAATTATTAAAAACCATAATTTTTAACTGACATGTAAACTAAATGTATAAAGTTTGATTAAAAACATTAGGAGAGACAAATATTAATAAAGCGAATCGGGCCGCGATTCGTGATAGTTCTTTTATATACTTTATATACATTATTTTATACATTAAAAAAATACACTTTGCCACCCTGCTATTTATTATAATAATAAATCGCCAGACTCCTAAATATTTATTTAATAAATTGTTTTGGACACAAAATAGTCACACTTATCCCATTAGGTTGTCACTTCACATCTTGAATGCACCTCATCGCACAACAGCGTATAGGAGAAGTTTTAAATATGCGGCCACAAAATGTTGAAATGACTTGCCACCACCTATGCGATAACTTAAAACGACTTTTAACTTTCAGACTAAGTTAAAAAAATATTTATTAAACCAACAAATAGAATCCTAATTTTAAATCGCCAAGAAATTAACTCTTCTTTGACGTGTACATTCATTTTTCGTATACAACAGTTATTAATTGTCTGCGATACTCTGTATTTTTTTTTTTTTCAAAAAACTTCGTGCTGTTTACCAATATTATTTCAAAACATAAATTTAAATATTTGAACTGTTTTAGACGCACATATCTCTATCGAGGTGTTGCTGAAAATCAGTGCTGTATCGTAATGGTGCAGTATTATGCTGAGCAACATCTCCTTTTAATAAACACTGCGACGCAATTGCACAGCAAATATCTTATGTACCTATATAATACATTTTTGTGTGTTATGTGTAAGAATATATAGATTTTTTTATAAATTGTTTATTTTTATAAATTTATATTGTTTTATTGACAAATATGTTAATTATTACTGTGTTTAATACTATATTAAATTTATATTCGGATTCGTTACGTGTTACAATACTATATACTATATGTTCTAACCTCCTTTCTAAGGAGAGGCTTATGTCCAGCAGTGGACTATTAAAGGCTGTTGATGATGATATGTTCTGAGTCTGTACAATAATATTGTGATTGTGTTGCAATGTCATAAAATAAAATAAAAATAAAATTAACTTATTAAAAAAAGATTACGTAATATTCTTGATTTACTTTACAGACATCAAAATATTTTCTTTTAAATATTATGTTTTTAATGGCTCGATTAAAATTAACTATTGACATTTGATTTTAATTCATTGAGCCTTGTGTAACTTCAGAGGTCAACTGGGTTAGCGCAAGGTTAGCGCTTGTACAAGCAAATGAACCCTATAAATTCTAGGTTCAAAATACTATAAACAAAGTCAACCGTTGTCTTTACAGCGCTACAAACAGGATAAATATTTCTGAAAATTAAATTTATTACTTGTTACCAAAGCAGGGTTGGGTAGACATTAAATACAGTACTGTTTGTAATTAATCATCATTTGACATGAACTTAAGTACATATTTCTCTGCTTTGGATAGACATCGATAGACAAATCTTTAATATATCACAAAGGTTACATACGAAATTTACCATACACGTTACGTTTACCATACGTTTTGCATACCCATAAAGCTAGTTGAGCTATATACCTAGATTACAGAAGCACTGAACAGATACTAATATTGGAATTGAAAGAATTATGAAAAAATGATAGACTTATGTCGTGTTATGTCATTAATCCAAACAAATTTAGTTTCATTTATTGTCGAGTTAAAAAGCTTAGCAACAAATTAGTGCCTTACTTATAATTAAAAAAAAAAAGATTGTTGCACTGGCACATACAAGTGTACTATGCTATCTGATACTTTAACTTTCTATCTAAAAGTCCCAAGCAAAAGTGCAGTACACTCATTCAATTGTCACATGAAGACGGCAGTTGTAAATATGCAAACAAATGTGTGGTATCTAAGAAGGACAGCTGTCCTAGATAGCACCTTATGTACGTTGTAGATTGCAGCTGCTAAAAGGCGTAGACAATCAAAAGTCTTTCAAAGTATCTTGTTTATCATTAGACTATAATAAAACTCGGACTCCTGTTAAAACAAGAAACACTCAATACATAGGTACCAATAATGTTATCAGGTGCATACATTCAGATCTAGTTAGGTATGTGAGAATTTTTGCAGAGTTAATCTCGCTTGCGATCTCGTAGTCACAAGGAACTTCTGTTTTTACTTTAAAAGTAAATGGTTTTTGCCTAAATTATTGGATATTTAACTCATATTAAAGGAATTTTTAGGATAATTTATTTAAGAGATTTGATTGTATATTTAATATTATATAAATTTAATATTTATAAATGAGAAAAGCAATTTTAAGAATAAGGTAATTTATTTGAGTAAATATTATGTTTAATTATGACATAATTGTATTATAATATAAATATTATTTAGTCTGAAACTCTTGAAATACTTAATAAGAGTTTAGAGAGTAAACCTCCCCCCCCCCTCCTTTACTCTAGGGGTGACTTCATTGTTACAAATATTATGTATGAGTATAAAACGTTCAGGTTAAAACTTTAATAACTGAATTGTCAAAACCTGCCCCTCCCTTCCTTAATCTAGGAGTGATTTTAAGGGCGGGAACACTTTTATGACTCTTGAGTTGCACGTGTCACTCACATCAACACATCACAACAATGTGTTTTTTAATGTTGTGAAAAAAAAAAATGTTCTGAACGGTCCTGTTCTAGGATCAAGGGTAAACTTTGTTTGACAAGCATTGACAGTAGAACTTTAACCTGCTTTATAATTTTTTATTCAAACCCAAAATAAAACCTAGAGCCACTGAAACCTACACTTTAGAAATTGTACATTGTGCGAAAACAAGCCATCGGTACAGATTTAAAAAATACAGTTTGTATTTTTTACATCAGTTTTAACCGACTTGAATGTAGACAACATCTAGTGACTACACTATCACGATATTTACATTGATAAATATCATGATATTAGCTAGATGATGATGATATTTACATTGGTAAAGATCACGATAAAGTATAGTTTAATAAGTTAAATTTGCGAGTACTCACAAAATGTCCAAACAATTTTTAAACTTTGGTAGGTCCTCATTACGTCAGCTAGATCCTCCTTGGTTAAAACATTAGGTAGCAAAACCGAATTTTAAACTGCTATGTGTTTAGAAACTAATAGAAAAATAAAAAAAAGTTTGTTTGACATTGAAATTTTATCGTTTGTTTAGATTACCGCATATAAGACGCTTAGGAATGTAGATAAAAAAGCACAAAAACCTGACACGTATTTGGATCACTGACTTAACTTTTTATCGGTATTCGGTTTTATGCCTATTAGTAAACAGTTGTGGATTTATTATACTCTAATTGGACAATTCTATATTTACTATTTGAATTAATAATTCCTTTATTTTTTGTTCCAGGTATTTCGCAATTCATAATAATTCAGCGGTCGCCCAGAAGCCTGCATAAATAGATAACATTACCATAAACAGGTGACTACGAACAAAGAAATAATATTTTTTACTTTATTTGTTATCGTCTGGAAACAGACGCTCACCCTGAAACGTTTCGATTAAATAAAAATAAAATGGTGGCCTATCGTCGCTTTGTACTTTTCATTCGTTAGCAGTATCGGTCGATTTTTGTATCATCTTCCATGTATTATTCATATGGTTCTGGCTCACTTATTCCTGCATTGTCTACGCGTCGGCAATTACGATATTTATGCGTAAAGCCTTTAGGCAGATCACTGTATTAATGTTTTACATGAGTCACCGATGCCGTGGAACAGCCCGAGGTTGTCCACTTGTTGAGCTGACTGATGCTGATTTATCGGTCTCACTTCGATATTGATCGATGTGTCTGCGAGTATAATTGTGAAGCTAGCAAGCAAAAAATATAGCGTTAACATAGCCTTAAATGACTGTTATCATTCGCAATAACAACTACTCCCTAGCCGAGTAAAATTGTTTGTTTTTTGTAGATAAATTTGTCATCATTATTTATATACCATAAAAGGAATACAAAACAACAAACGATAAAAGAAGCTGAAACGTTACCACAAGGAAACTATAATTGTAAATGATATATTTTTAACAGTATGTCATCCAACTTACTTAATTAAAATATGTGGGCGTGAGATTCATAGTAGTTAGTAGTAAACAACATTAATACAGAAATGTGCTAAATATAATTTTGCGTGAATCATGGTTCATTCAGTAGTTATACGCAATGACGCAGCACTGTGGCGTTTATCGTCGCGATAAGGACAGTTTCTACGAAATTAGTGTGTTAACAGACAAATCTTCGTCATATCATGTAAGACTAATGTAACTAACAATTTCTTAGCAGTATAGTCCAATTGATAATAATCACGGTACTGACGTAGAACTGGATTAGATGACTTAATTTTACCTTTTAAACTTATTCTGTTAACACTTACTTAAGGTTGATGTTTTACGGAAGGAAGATTTTCATTAATAACGGCACAACGGACCTCTTATATCTACATCGGGAAGGCAATGTGCTTATTTACCTCTAACTTTCAAAGCACCATCACGCTGGGTCTCCACTTAATCAATATTGAAAGTTTGTAATCCAGGTGGGAAGGTACATTCGGTGAATACTCACATAAAATAAATTTGCATGAGCCATCGATAGGTCGCCCGGAGTAGTATTATGTTAATGTGGACGTACTTTTTGCCTTACTGTGAGTAATATATATTTTTTATACTAACAAACTCCGCGTATCATGCCAACGTCGACAATGCAAATTTATTAAATTTTAACCTAACACTTAGCTATTATAATAAAAAGTTTTCACGTCAAAAATTTGTGTTCGTTTAAGATAGAGGTTTGGTGAATTACGGTCTAATATCTCTCAAAAGTAAAATACTCCACGACTACTGTCTGATATCGATACTTGAAATTTGTAGATCTAAGTATTATAACTGAACTTGTAGCTTTTAAATTACAGGTCTAACTGGAAACTAATTGTATCACAACACGATCAGAGACTGCACCTACTGTACCAAATAAAACTAGGATAGCATCACAACCAGTAACCTGAAAGTACTTTACGTCTGGTTATCTATTACTGCTGCGTTGCACTAACATAAGCAATAATTTAAGAACTTTCATAAAGAGGATTGAATAAAATAATTCAAACGATTAAAATTTACAGATTTAAATTAACATATAATTCTCAGCATTAACTACTTAAATATAAGGCAAAATGATCTGTGCCTTAAGGTAAGCAGTAGCATGCATGTTGATGTAACTCTTACCGTTGCGTTACTTAGTTAGAATACAATGTTCCTTTAAAATACTTTCCAAATGCGTACATACGCCTTCAATAATAGTAAATAATTGTATTCAAGCATTGATATCTGAGAGTTTTAAGCTTTTGTTATAAAACACACACATGTAACATATATAAAACAAACATATTATATAACATATAACACAACATATTGCAAATCAGTCTTTGTCAGGCGTCATGGACTGTTGTGTCATAGAATTAGGTAAGCTAGACTAAGTAAGCTAGAGCTAGGGGTGGTCGATAAATGCAAATTATGCATCGACCACCCCTATGCGCAACTTAAATAAATTTTATGTAAAGCTCGATATTATTAAAAAAAATAACTAAGCCCAAAACTAAAGTAGTGTTATGCGGGGATTTTAACATGGATATCGACATATAGAATTGTTTACCCATACTGCTGTATGATTTGTGTTTTCCTTTCAAGTTAGTTCCAGCAAAAGGTAAAAAAAATGTTAAATGGATATCAAAAGTGTAAAGTGTAAAAAAACAGCAAAATTTTCTATGGAAATATCGCTTATCACCATCAACTCAAAGCAGAAATAAATTCAGAACCTATACAAAAATATTTAAAAAAGTAGTTAGATTGACACAAAGGGCCCAAAATAATTACTACATATTAAACTCGAAAAATGAATCAAAAACTTCATGGCACGTTATTAACTAGCATAAAAATACCCCTGAACCTATCAGATAAAATAATAAAAGACCCGACTGAAATTTCTTATACATTCAACAACTACTTCATAGACCATATCACATGTCGTTCAAGGACTATTACATCAAACAATACAGTTATGGGTCCGAAACCAATCACTATTCTCTATTTATGGCTCCAGTGGTACAACAAGACATAATAAAATTTATGAAATCGTTAAAAAACAAAAACAGCACTGGCTACGATGGGATATCAACAAGAGTTGTTAAATACGTTCCTGAAGTAATAGTTGCTCCCCTTTGTCACATAACTAATTGTAGTATAACATCAGGTTTATATCCAGATAAATTAAAAACGGCTTTAATTGAACCACTTCATAAAAAGACTGTAAGGATAAGCTAACCAATCATAGGCCTATAGCTCTAACCCCAGTTTTCTCTAAGGCTATAGAAAAAGGTAATTTACAAAGCTATTGAAATTTAAAAAAAAATGACATTCTATGTTACGAACAAATAGGATTTAGGAAAAATGGAAATATTAACATGGCAATGACCTCTTAAATAAAATAGTGGTCAAGGTTGATAAAAAGACGCCAGTGTGCATGCAATATTAACTGATGTCTAAAGCATTTAACTATGTGAAACATGGCATTCTCATTAATAAACTTAACTCTTATGGAATTAGAGGAATGATGGGTGTTTTAGATTTAATAAAATCATATTTAAGTGATCGGAGACAGTACACAGAGATACATCGTATAAACGTAAAAAGTAAACGTGAAGTAAAGTTTAGGTCTGATTATAAAAGCACAGTCTAAGGGGTACCGCAGCGAAGTGTCCCGGGACACGCCAAATTCAGCAACCGATGGTTCTTTTTGATGATGGCGTTACTGCAATAATTACGTGTGACAATAGGGATACGTATGAACAGGAAATTAACAACACGTTACACAATATAGTAAATTGATTAAATGCAAATAATCTGCATTTCTTCCAACGCAGAATGATAGACAACTTTCATATCAAATATAATGGACAAGACATACAGGAAGTAAAGTTGAGAGTCAGCTTACATGGAAGCCGCAGGCAGAGAACATATAAAAGAAATTAAATAGATCGGCTTATGCCCTCTTCCACCTCGCAAAGAAAGTAAATACACACATACACACTGCTAATCGCATATGACGGTATGGTTTCCTCAATGTTGAGATTCGGCGTTATTTTTTGGACGAATTGCACGGATAGAGACATGATTTTTAAATCTCAAAAACGCTGTATTAGAGCAAAAGCGGCCTTACTAACTACGGACAGTTGTGTATCTGCTTTTAAAATTTTACATGATTAACCAAATATTTTAAAATTATTTCTAATTTGGAAATAGCAATGGTTGTTAAATTAAACAGACATTTGTTTCCATTAATGACAGCAGAAAACGATCAACACAATTAAGATCGCAATACACTAGCATGTTATCGACGGGTGGATACAAAACTGCACTTCGTAGGAAAAGCGTATTGTGTATGGGGCCTACAATATATAATAAAATACCAGACACATTAAAAAAATTGCCACTTCAACAATTTAAAAATAAGTTGACTGACTTCCTGATAGACAAATGTTATTACTGCCTAACAGACTATTTAAATGATGCAATTTCATTATTATTTTATTTTTAATGACGTTATTTGACATTTATTAGTTATTTTGACAAACAAGGTTTTCCATTTTATTATTCATAATTATAATTTTATTGACATACAAGGTTTTATATCCTAATTTTATTTAATAATTGTTTTTCTTTTTTCTTAATTAATTAATATCAGTTGACAGTGACGGATTAAGAATACAGAGAGTCACCACCCCTATTCTACTACGCAGAGAAAACTACGCAGGACAACAACACTGCAGAGAGAAGGAAAACTTGAAACAAACCCTATACCAACCCGTCTGGCCAGCGTGGTATAGTAGGCCAAAACCTCCTTTCTAAGGGGAGGCCTATGTCCAGCAGTGGACTATTAAAGGCTGTTGATGATAAACATTTTAAGTAATAATAGACCACAATATTATTTTAAAATTTGTATGTCATACGGCAGAATCTACCAGGAACTTACTTTACTTACACAACATCTTATTTCTTATTTTTACCTGTATTCTAAACAAATAAAGTTTGATTTGATTTGAAAAATAAAATCTTAATTATTCTTATGTATATGCAAATGTACATAACAAACTGAGCAACAGTGGTAAAAGAAACTAGAAGAAGCCTACTTATGCCTATTTTACTGTTGATACTTCGATTAAACATAGAAAAGCCTAGATTAATCATCATCATTATCACCAACCAGCCTTTAATAGTTCACTGCTGGACATAGGCCTCTCCTTAGAAAGGAGGTTGCACGCTGGCCGGAGAAGGAAAATTTGACACAAAAACTATACCAACCCGGTATAGTTTTTGTGTCAAATTTTCCTTCTCCTTGTAGTGTTATGGTCCTGCAAAGTTTGCTCCTTTAGTCGGCTTTTACAACACCCACCGGATGAATAAGAGTATTGACACTACGTACTCTTAATCCGACACAACACGGATTACCTAGATTAATACAAATAGACAATAGGTATTTGCAGTGAGCGGGAATCGAATCCGCGGTCCCTGGCATTTCAGTTAAATGCCCAACCCTAACGCCTTAGACGTAATGTGTGTGCTTAAGTCGTCAGACCATTTAGTGAAGAAACATCCCACTCCCGCTTTGGTCCGTGGTCGACATCTAAGAACCCTCGACCCTAGTGGTCGTCGATTCCCTGACAATATGGCCTGCC
Organism: Arctia plantaginis; assembly: GCA_902825455.1. NCBI lineage: Eukaryota > Metazoa > Arthropoda > Insecta > Lepidoptera > Erebidae > Arctia > Arctia plantaginis. The sequence goes on along the minus strand of CADEBD010000314.1, from coordinate 10,692,912 downwards.
ATTGTCATTTCAGTTTGCTAAAAACAAGACCATATAGCATTTATTTTATTGTTCTGATTCATTTCGTATACGAAATATATATGTAGGAACCGACAGTTAAGTTTCATTTATTGTGCTGCCCAAAAAAAGTATTTATCGTTAAGGTAGTTTCACAGTTTTATTCAATATTAAAATATAAAATGACATTTATAGTTACACAGTAATTTTAAGGCTTAGGCTGTATCTATTCGATCTCAATCAAATTAACTTTTTAAACAGGGCCGCTTTCCTTAATGATGTATCCATACAGCATCGTAATTGATTTGCTATTAAAAAACGAATCTTCGTAATCTCCATTTGATGCAAATATGATCTCATTTCCATAAATATTTTGTTGCACATGTTACATCGGTTCAACTAAAATGTGGTCGAGCAGGGCTAGCCGCGAAAGTTAACCTTGGAGCCTTAGTGCAGCACGAGATTAACAGTGCGTCTGCGCAGGCTGCTTTCGCCGCGAATACCTATAGTTACACGAAATATGCGTATTCTATATGAATGTAAATAGCGCGATCGCCCATACTCTTTAATAAAATGGAAACGTGACCATCAAGCTGTAATGAGTCACTATATTGTCATAAATATTTTTAGAATATGTATAATGTAACTCCTTGGTAACTTATCCTTACTTGTGTGTAGTAAATAATGAATACTAAATAATTTAATAAGGTGGTAAACATATATATAAATTAAATGAATATCTTTACTTGCCAACATGATACCTCTACATCAACTAAGCTTTCTTAATAGCGAAATGCAAGTATTTGAATAATAATATTTAATAAAAAAATATATATTTGAATAGCAGAAGAATTTGAATTGAACACTGTTTACTTAAGTTTTTACCCTCAGTGTTTAAAGTTTTATCTTTCTTGTATTGATTTATACATTCAAACAAGAAAAGGGAAAGCTTTAAATTTTACCTATAACTAAATATGTTATGTATGTTAGTAAGGTAAAACAAAGAACCATGGACAATCCGATACTTCGTGACCCATATCGATTACAAAAATAACTACTGGCCTACAAAATACAAATTATTGATACCAATTTAACCTGATATGACTGTGATTGGATCAAATTGGCTATAAAGATTTATAATGTATTGCCAATTCGGGATCGCGTCTCATAAATCGATGTGGTCCGATCAAAGAACCGATAGGGTGTTTCCGAGACACCGCTATCGATATACTTGTGAAATAATGATCGTGAAAGCTCACCTCGGCTCTTGACATCAGCTTTGTCTCTACTGAGAAAAGTGATGTAGATTTTGATAAATCACCAAGTTTACCAACCCGTCTGGCCAGCGTGGTATAGTAGGTCAAAACCTCCTTTCTAAGGAGAGGCCTATGTCCAGCAGTGGACTATTATATGCTGTTGATGATGATGGTGATGATGATAACCAAGTATACCATTTATGGAGTATCTATTCATGTAGAAACCCAAGTTAAAAGTTTGTTTTATCTGTTTTTCGATATGAATAGTTTAACTGTTGCATTAAAGATATTGCATTACGATTTCAATGCAATTAGCTATGATGTTTATCTTAGGTAATTGCATTGCTTTTAAGTAAAAAGTAAAAAGGAGTTTTCCTTTTACTTTTTACTTGTAGTATACAAAATAAATCAAAATCATAAATTAGTAAATATTAAACTTTTAAATAAGATAACCAGTTCTGCATATTACTTATGGTAAGGTAATTATTCTTTGAAAAGGTGTCATTAATTATATCTGGTTCTCATCATCATCATTATGATATTATTGTATCTTTTCATTGAGTGACTATGATAGTTACTCACTTACTAATGATACCTACTTGGACGTAACAGATATATTGTAAGCTTTTATAAAACCAGGAAGATCTCGAATTGAGTACCTATAATTTCTGTTCTGTTTGCACAATTTGCACATATCCAGGACCGTGTTGTTATATGAAAATATTAGTGCACGTGGGCGGTCAAGTTCGCTGGTTCTGTTGTAATAGGTTGTTAGGCTCGTCGCGGGGTCAGCGATCACCGATAGAGAATAGAGAAGCCGCCAAAATGAGTCACGCGGAAACAAATTTAATTTGTTATTATAACTACAGGTTGTTTGCTCGCATTTCTGAGTAATAAGCGGCGTTGGTTAAAGCGTGTGGTTTAAATGATGATAAAAATATAGTGAATGTTGTATAAATCAAGAGTTCAACTGACTGTTACTCAAAATACTGAAAGCCGCGGTCAGAGGCGGACAAATCTTTATTATTAAACATAAATATTATTGCTCGAAATCTAATAAAATAAAACATACCTACAAATAATATTGCTGTGTAATTTTCAAGCGTTAATGTATTAGCAAAGTAAATATAAAGTCAGTTCTTACGTGTGTTCTTCAGTGAAGGAATAATTATCCAGTGTAGGTGGGAAATAATGGGCATGGTCGCTGGCGCCAGCATCAACGTCGGCCGCTTTAGAAAGTCCACATCCCCACGATACGTGAGTTGGCCACACACCAAAAACATTTATATCCCTTATACGTGATAACACAAAGTAACACTTTACAAAATTATAATGTGTTTGCACCCAATACTATTTTAAATTCTTCCTACGTATCGCACCAATAAACGCAAGGTAAATGCAACATAAAATTGTAACTTAAATGATATTGCTGTATTTTTCCACCTTCACTGTACTTTAAGAGTTAGTTAAATTCTTACTTAAAATATTAAGCTTTTTTAGCCTTAAGGATGAAACAGGAATACCACTCACTATTTCATGTTAAATAATGTTACGTATTATTTTATGTTACGAGTTGAATTGACGTGTATCAGTTGGTTATAATTTAACATTCGGGAGTATTTCTTTTCCAAAAACTTTAAAATATTTCAATTGAACTTGAGGTACTGTAAAACTACTCAGAGTTTTACAGTACCTTAAATTAATGTTATGTAATGTATGTTTTAAGTGTTCAAAAAAAAAATTAACACGGATTAGCAATGTAAGTCACACTCATTTTGACCCTATTTTTTGAATAATTTCTTTTACGCTCATGAATTTTACAAACATTTGTAGTTTGTTACTCGTGTTAAAATGTGAGTCTTTGAGGATTTTCGAGGATTTGTAAACAACTTACACAAAAATTGGTTCATCCAAGTAGGTGCTCTAAGATACACTTGATTGGACCCTTGAGCAAAAACTTATATGACACCGCAAGCACTTATATGCAGTGTTTAAATACAGTAGTAAACACTTTTTGTTATTCAATCAAAATTATTATCAGAAGTAAAATAAAACAAAATTCGACACTTTAAACTGTAACGAACATGATGTACAACGACCCGACAAGTCACTTACCCCAATGTAATTGTTACGTATGCGTGTCAGTGTAATATCCTCTTCGGTAACGTATAAAAATTAGGTCACAGTCAATTGCATTTCATTGCGGGTACGTCGAAGTCCGTTTCACTGAATTTTTAAGTGTTCTTACACGAAACAACAAAATATTCATCGAGAAAAAGATGTAAGTTTCTTTTGTTATTATTGTAATCAAGTAGATGTGGTCGCTTTTGATATCTATACTCACATATTATTACTATTTTGTGAATTTGATTTATTGATAAAATATTTTTGTAGGGGATTTGAATAGCATTTATTGTGGAAGGTATACCTAAACTATTTGATGTCGTGCCGTCCTAGTTTTCAAATTATAAATTACAAAAACGAATTTCTAATTGCTCTGTGTATGCTGTCTGTGATGACAATCAGTCTAATTATAATAATCAGCCCATTAGGGTGATTATATCATCAAAAATTAATAAATCAATTGCAGATAACACTATCATAAAAACATAAACACATGAGTTAACCCGTTAATACATAGTTCACAAAGTTCATTTTGTGAATTGTGTGTACGAAAGGAATACTGAAAGCATTATTGGTTTCGAAGTAAGTGTTATGGATATTATTGAAAACAGATCAGTTTACGGAGACCATATGTTTCGGAAAGTTGGCCATGATATAAAAAAAATAAGCGTCAATTAAATAAAACGACACTTCATTTACTAAAGATCCATCAATTAATTGTTACATCTTTATAAATTTATCCAATTTATTGCACTTTGGCTTGTACTTACATATACACAAATAAAAACAGAATATTTTAAGTACTAGTTTTATGGAACTAGTTAATAGTGTAGTCATCACATTGAGAAAAAAGTTTAAAAGTACCCTTTCGTCCAAATACACCCACGTGATACTTACAAGCCACTTAAGGGTACAGCAACAGTTTACTCGTATTTGGATGTGTATGAGATTAAGGCCATGTTCGCGGTAGACTCAACTTTAATAACATCTCTTATCTTCCTTCTGTGGGATAGAATTGGTGATAATAACAATCAAGGTGATTACACTCCACTCTTAAGGGATGAAAGTGTTCTTCTTATAACTTGATGCTTTGTAAAAGACAATAGTTTTATGGACTATTATATGTTTACTATGTTTGGTTCTACGATAATTCTGATTTAAAGTAGTACCTACGGAGATTTTACTTTGCACTTATGCTAAGTTATGAAGTGATAAATGTTATTGTCTTACTTCTTCTACGTTATAAAATGAACAAAGATGACTAAACATTGAAAGATACGTCTATAAGTTTTTATTATCCCTGTTAAGTAGTTAGACTAACATTACTACACGTTAACAGACATATACGTCTTAGTACCTTTCTACAATATTTTCATTTGTTTAAGAATCAGGGAAGTTGTCCGTCAAGTAATTCCAGTTTATGTGGTCTGTGTGGGCCGACACAGGATCGCTTTCAACATTTTGATGAGAATCCATCTTTTATGGCAGAAACTAAAACTGTTTTCTCAATTGAGGCGCGCGGCTACAACGCAGCATATAAAATCTCGGCATCGCGTATGAAAGGACGTGCATGTGATCTCTCACATTATCCTTTATGTTGTACTCTTTGAACCCTGCCGCTATCAAAGAAGGTAAAACAAAAAAAACGCAACGCGGTCACGGTAATTTGTGTCAAACGATGTCAAACCTTGTAGGTTGTTTCCAGAATGACATCACTTGCATTGATGCAAACTGAATCAGATAGTAAATTGTGCGCTGATTGCGCTTTGTATTCACAACCGCATTCACGCGGTTAATCTTTTATAAATTGAAAGCATAATAAGACATGAAAATGGTGTGTAGAGCTATTTGAGTCAACGCTTTATCCTATACCTTTTATAATTTAAAAATGTCTTCGCATTCTGCGGTCTCTTCGCAACTACACTAAAAAGATTAAAGATATACTTAAACGTCGATACGATATAGTGATATTAAAATCAAATTTCATTATTTATTAAACTTCTACCTGACCAATTGTCCGACTTTACGACCGAATATTTGCATGTTGTTACCTCATCTCAGTTACCATTCCCAGTTCAAACATCATATCTACCTTATTTATGGGTGTATAAAAAAGAATTTTGAAAAACTATAAAAATAGACAAGCATGTTTTAATAGCCAATCAATTCTACTCTAGGTCTTGGACGGAATAAATTCTGGAAAGAAGATTTGACCCTTTATAGCAGAACTTTTTATGTTATAATATTATTTTGCAAAACAACGGATAGCATTAACTTTATTTCGCAGAAAATCGTCTGGCAGACACTCATTTATCACACATTCAAAACTCATAAGTTTGTAAGTCATAATCATCTTTAGGCATAAACTTCATATCACTAATAATTAAAAAGTACAACCATCATATCGTCGAAAGTTCAGAGTCAGAATCGTCTTTAAGCATAAATTTCATATCGATAGTCATTAAAAGGCAGAACTATTATATCTCTGGAAGGTTACAGTGAGAATCAATTGAACTCCATTGGAAGAATCCATCATTTTGTATTTTTTACCATAATAATAAAGCCAGCAAGCATGCAGCATGCAAGCGGGAATGCAGCATATCCGGCGGTCCCACGCAAGCTTATGAATTCAACGATCACCACCGCAGCTTCGGCTTGTCTCTTCCTCTGCTCGCGGGCCGCTTCGCCCCTCCGCGCCTTCGCGGGCTTAATTTACCCTCTAGGGGTAGGGCAGACAACACTACACGGAGTCGGTTTTGCAGTTATTCGTTTCTTAAATTAAATTTTTATAATTAAATTTAAGGTTAAAAATGCTATTTTATGGCAATATACCTAATAAAATCATTCCAAATGAAATGGTACCAAATAATCGTCGCTCTAAATAAACGTTATGTTAAACGAAATTATGCGGAATTTTAACTCTGCCAAAGGTATGAATTCGGGCATATAAACACTCGGCCAAAAAATAATTATACTAAATATTTTTTATGCCTTAAAAATATTCGTTTAAGGAAGATTCTGCCAAGTATGTTTTGCGAAATAAATTTGGGAGCATCAAGATTCTGCTAGATAGAGGAAACCCAGAGTAATGCTCTGATACCACGAAGTGGCGTAAAGCAACAAAGCAAGTACTCTTTAATTCATTAATGGCTCGCAATCTATTAGTCCTTATACTTAGCGTGTTTACTTTATGTCTAATGTTATTTGAAAAAATATTGGGTACATTTCCACATATCTAGTTCCTTATTTTTTTTTAATATTTATTATCCGTAACAAAACTAAAAGATATAAGGAAAAAAAAAATGGATGTATAAATCGGACCTTTCGTAGAAAGTTCAACGCAACATTTGACAATAGCATTATGTTGATTTTCATGGCAACCAAGTATGTATTTCTATTAGAATTTGTTACAAGCTTTATTATACTTACTATTGCGATGTGAATAAACAGAATATAGTGTTACAAATAAAAAGTATAACCTTACGATAATAAGCTTAACACGTACGCCGTGACACGTGCTTTGCAACAAATTATGTAAATATTTTCTAATAAAATGTATGAATTCTTTCTTTAACACGATGAGGAATGTTAGCGTCATAGAGACAAAAATATTTACATTTGTATTCAGCAGTTTACTTTTTTAGATTACAGGGTTTAAAATACATTCCTTTTGACCTTCGTTTGCGGTAATGAATTCAGTAGTTACAACCGCTGTAAAATTGTTTTAATAGTGTTTAAAAGTTAATAATGTTGTTTTATTGACTATTACTATTCCTTCTTTCTTTGATTAATAAATATAGAATTACAATAAATTATTTTTAAAGATAGTCTTATAAAAGTTGACTACATTCAAAACATTATATCTGAGCCGTTACCCGGGGTAGTATTCATTTTACTTACTCTAGGTTATTAAAACGCATATCAGATCATTGTTCACTGATATTGGTATATATTTCATGTTCTGCGATAGGTATAATAATTAAGTATATAAAAGTAATTTTTGGTTGCCAAATTTGAAAATTTTAAAACGAAATTCAAACTGTGGCGTGTTACATATCAAATGAATAGAAATCACTGTAAATCTCAAAGTTTTAACTATTGTTTAATTTAGCATACGCAATTACATTTGCAGTTGGATCGTGTGGGAGATGCCAATGATGGCTCTTGGATTTAAAGTTGTAGGGTTGTAGGTTGTACGATGCCAATTAAACTATCAGAATAGATAAATATATAACTTCGTAAACATCTTTATAATGTCATCAGTTTAGTTAAACAATTATAATATCTACATATCTTATTAAGGCGGAAAATTTTCTCATTCGTTTCGTGTGCCGTCCTAAAATGTAGGAAAAGTCACGTTTCTGCTGCGTGATTTATCTAAGGTAATAACTGCGTGTCGTACCTCATATATGTACACAGACATAGATGATCAATGATTGTTTATCTAAAGTCATTCGTACAACTAGATCGGAGACTACAAAACATGTGTATTATCACCACAGAAATACAGACATTATTTCGTATGCATGCGTGTTATGAGCAAAAAGTGCATAAACAATTATTTGTTAGACATGCCCATAGCTTTCTCGTATTCTAGCGTTACCTTTCATACATAAGTATGATGCAAACACAAGCACAAGTGTGTAAAGAAAAGATGTCATGATATGAAACATTTATGCAACACAATTATAATTATTATAATTGATACTGCATATCCGTAACTTCCATAACATTTGTTGGTCGAAATATTCTTAAGTATCAAAAGTGAAAGAAATTACAAACTTTATTTTAAATTATTAATCTCCGATCAGGCAAACGATTCTTATTAACGTAACCTGCCGTAATGATTAAATTTCTGAAACAAGTATTTTCGAAATCCCATCATGTTCAACACAAAGAGTTACTTAGTATTACTAAGTATCCTTTTCATTTAGTTTCGCTTCAAGAAAATGTATTAAGCTTTCAATCACTCTATCGACAGTGACATATAGGTTGGGGAGAAAAGCTTAGAATTCCTATGCTGAAAATAAATGCCTAACGGCCGGACATAGACATGTTAGTGAAGCTTTTTCGATCAATTTTGCTGTCAAGACAACTTGCCGTATTAAATATGCTAACACTAATTATTGCTTGGAGATTTCTAATCCAGATTATTTTCATTCGATAACTCTACTTCTAATAATATAATTGCGAAGCGACATTAGTATAACTGAGGATGCTCATATTAAACTCAAAAGGCAGCTGACTTTCCTTACGTTGGTAATAAATTTCGCTTTTTTAATTTTTACAGTTATTGTACACACAGAAGTAACAATTGGTTTCTAATTCCATTGAAACAATTTTTTTAATCTTCCTTTGTTATTAGACTATAAACCTGTTTTGTGTAAGTCAAATGTTTATTTATTACATCAAATAAAAAATATATAATTTTGCGTCACCGGTAGAAAGCTTGAGAGACAGGTTGAGATGTGGGAGTTTGTGATGTACATATGGTAAAACGAGAGTGAAAGGAATATTGGAATTTGAGTATGCAAGTGTGCGTGTTGATTGCTGTACAAAATCATTACGAGATGACAACTGACAGGGCGGTCCCTGTCAGTTGTCATCTCATCAGGGCACAAAATCAGAGTTTTCTGAGCATCCTAACTAATATAAAAATATAATATAATATTCTACCACATTCACACAACGCCTCCTAATCCCAAACTAAGTAGAGCTTGTACTATGGCTACTAGATAACAGACACATATAAATACAACAGATATAAATACATATTTTTTTTTGTAAATATATACTCATTTACATAGAAACACCCAGACCATATCAAACGTTCAAGCACACAAATGTTTGACTTGATTTTGGAATAGATGTCCGTTAATAGTAGTATAAACTTTATTCTGTAATATAATAAAACTAAAAACTCTATTCATATAATAAAACGTTGTTCTGTAAAAGATACAAAGAATACATTTTATATGAATAGGTTATCACATATATTATGAGTCTGTCTGTTTAGTTTTAAACATTACCACACAACCGGCCATCATAAAAAAATTGCACACGCATTACCAGGGGTAAACAAAAGACCATAGGATTTCTTTTATCCCGAAAGAAGTAAAATTTTAACGCAAGCCAAACCACGACTACTTACGAATCTTATCTCACCAAGCTACAATGCTACAAGCTACAAATGTACTTAGGGTTACTATAGAAACTAGCACCAAGAAGCCACTGGTTTACCGCAGTCGCAAGGTGGAATAACTTAGAACCCGGGTAGCTATGATGCTTTGATGTTTCTGAAATTTACTGTGCTATTATGTATGTAACTACACTGACTCTCATCTACATCTCAACAGCGACTTTTTTTTAAATTCAAAATATACTGGTCTGTTTTATAAAATATTTATTAGATATTACTTTAAATTAAAAGCTACAAATTAAATTATACTTATTTAATGTGCTTACATGATTGTATTTGACATCAATCGCAATTGTAAGATTTATTGCCCTTTAGAAAAGCCGCAAAGATGAATAGATCACAGAGGTAAAATAGATTGACATGTTCATTGATTTAATTGACGTGTCACGACATCGACATGAGTCAGCTGTGGGATTGATGATTGACCATTTATGTTACGTATGTGCAGGCTTACATAAATGTATGTTTGCATGTAGGAAGTCTAGAGCTCACCTTTAAGGGGACTATGTTTCAATTCAGGGGTAAAATTTATATTAACAAGTGCCTGCATTAAAACCTATTTTGAAAGAAATATATTTCTTGTAATTACATTTTTTTGACAAACTAAACATGCACAATTTCAGTGTAATCAGTTGAGGATATCTGCTTTTAAATTCGGTTCAGTCACAAAACTGATTGAAATCTTGTAATATCATTAGTTATAAGATATTCTAGTCACATAAAATGTAAATGTAATCCGTGAGTATATAACATATTAAAACCAAACGAAGAACTGTTGTATTTGATATTATCACTATGAACGTAAACAATAAACTGTCCTATACTCTAATTTTAATTTCTGTACTATGAACACACTATACATTAATTTTATGCTTTCTGTAGGTACTCGTTTCTCGAATAAACTTTAGAAAATAACACCAACCTCTCTATTTACACAACAGCCTGCCGTTGCTTAGAAAGGAATAGAAAGTTATCTCTTCCCTTATGGAAATACTCGAATAATATCAAATAGATAGGTAGGTAGATGATATAGATTATCTGTGAGAGTATTTGAGGCAAGAAATTTTCAATTTTCCTTAAATAGTGCTTTCCTACTCACTTTAGGATACATTTATCTAAAAAGAAAAAAGTCTAAAACGTTGGCAACGACATGACGTAGGAATATTATCTTTTTACCGTGTTAATACTTAAAACATAATATTCCTACATGTATAGATATATTTCCTGTTCCATAATTGAAACCTACAACTAAAAATAAGGACCTACTTTAGCTGACTTATTTTAGGAGCCAGTATCAAAGGGAGAGATCATAAAAATCCTAATTAGTCAAATCATCATACTATGAATGATCCACTATAAATCGTTTTAAAGGACACTACTTACACAATGTAATTACTAAAGGATATTTACGTATTCGCATACATTATAATAAAAACTTATTTAACTTCAGCAAATCGCAATTCAGATCACGCCTTGACCGAAAACCGCAGAAAGTTGGTAACTCATACTTACATTTATGTGTATGTATAACAGGTAAAAACATGAATGTATTGCTGTAGAATGCTTTAAAAAGTATGTTCGATCTCGGCGTTTCTAAACTTCTTATCTCCGACCTTAACATATAAATAATGTCATATATATTTTGTTTCCAAATAATGTTATGTAGGTAAAATAAGATAATTCGTTGTAAAATCCTGAACCTTTTTAGTACATACTATATTCACATTAAATAATACTACTGATGGTGTATTAATTAACTATTGTATTCTGCAATGGAAATACCAAACCTTTCAAGCGACTACAATATAAATAGAAATCTGCTCGGTAATACCGGAACCTAAAACTTAGTAAATGTTTATTTATATCAGTATTATTAAGTTGTTATTATTGCTAGAATAGAGTAGTATAGAGTAGATTCAGTCGTTAAGGTTACTCTTAGTATTTCTAAATGCTATGCTATGCTATATGTTTAAGTTTTGAACCAGTATAAGTCGCTGAGTAATGTGTTTAAAAACTAATCACAAAAAGTTTTATGCAGTACATGTCTATGTCACGATGTTGATCAATTGCTATGAATTATACATTAATTTATCACGCGTGAATAACACCATTTTGGTATAAATATTTGAGAGCCGCTGGTTTACTTCATTCCTATACTTTACGGTACATAATTCGTCATGCTTTCAAAGTAATAGGTATAGAAGAGAGGAAATGTTTGTTAGGGATTTACAGAAATGCAATTATTCGATTTGTATGAAACTTGAAAACGATTCAATGGTATAAAGTCTTGTTCTGAGATTATGCTGTAGAATAAGTTGTGCTACCATTTCCTGTTAAAATTATAATACCTATTTATTACCAACTAACTGCAATTGCCTTATTTAAAACAACTATATGATTTTATCTTTCAATCCGTTTAAGTTATATTTTCTACTTTTATCTTTTTAGTAAAAGAGCGAAGCCTAATCTATGTACTTATGTAATATATGTACTTATGTGTAATATGTATAGGTGTAGTATATGTGTAAATATGTGAATTTGTTTTCAGCTCAAATTGCTTTTAGTATCTATTTATAAAATTAACTGAAACTAAAATGCATCTACTTCCCGTTTTCTTTGCATCACCCAATGAGTGACTGGTACAGAATGCCTTTGACATTAAGTCCGCCAATGCACCTGATGTGCATGACGTGTAAAATAAATAAATAACTTAGATGCCCAATTAAGTGATCAAGTGTGTTTGTATATTCAATCTAAGAACCTTTAGCAACTTTAGCAAAGAAAAGACTTAAAACTGCTAATTATGATCATTATAATTTTTTATCAAATACTCGTACATAATATTTTTGATTTACCATGACTACAGCCAGCCTTTGCCTAGCAGTAGATTTGTAGATTAGTAGTTTGAATATAGCATTAAAATATAACTCATATTTATAAAACAACAATAATAGAGTCAAACAGTACACTGTTTACTGAATAATATTAAGTCGTTAATTAACACCAGTAAGATGTGTCTGATAAGAGCAAAACGCACGTACTTAATTAAGAAATGTATTTACAAGTGTTAATCAAACTCGATACTCTAGCAACGAATGTAGTTTATCTTTCAACGGGTATATTATACCATCGAAGTATTTTAACTCTCAAGAAAAGTGGTTAAATTACAAGCAGATTAACAAATCTATGATGAAACCATGTTATGAGAGGAAACTTATAAGAGCGGCGCCATCCGATAATAAAGAGGTGAACTAGTGTCTACGAAACATTTTATGATCACATTTACTACAAACAGGAATCCATGCATATCCTAGGTACACAATTTCCGAGATTAATAAACCAGATTGCATATGGAACGATCGAATGGACAGCCATGTGACAACTTTGTCGTTTTCAGTTTGTGTTCCAATTTATTCTTACTGTCTTTTGCTAATCTAATTTTGTCTGCCTATTCATTAAATAGTTTTCAATACCGACCTGCGTAGTTGTTGGCGACCCTGACTGACAGCCAGAGGTCGAAAGTTTAATACTTAATTAGGATAAATAAATATTAATTAATTTAATTTTAATATGTGGGTATGTTTACAGTTTGGTCACCATGGTACTTGGACAATGGATTTCATTTGTTGCTGTTCAAAAACTTCCTCATTTTATGGAAAATTAAAAATAGTAATGTTATATGTGCTATTTCTTTTAAAGATAAGATTTCTTACAACAGTGGGTAAATTATATTATATAATACTAGCTGACCAACTGGCTGCTGCAACTGCCAAGCTGGCAACTTCGTCTATTTCTTTCAACAGGAATAAATTTTCCCCATTTTCGCAACAGTTTTCATTGATACTCGGCCTGTTTCCGTCCTCAATAAATCCGGGGCTATCTAACACTAAAATAATTTTTCGAATCCAACCATTAGTTTCTGAGATTACTCCCAACAAAATCTCACAAATTTTAGCTTTTTATTAATTAGTATAGAATATAGTCATATGTATATGAATATAGTTCACAAGCTCATAAACCTACATATTACAGATAAATATCATAAACCTACATGATTTTCCTTTCACGTCTGAATTCATGCCTTTTTTTGCCTCTTAACTCAAGTTTCTGTGCCAATCACTACAAACTATTTTTTTATAAAGCGTAAGCACTTAAAGGCATCATTATGACATATTAAGTAGCCTTCACTCGTCACCAATGCATCGAGTGAACTGAGTCACATATAATAATTGAAATGAAAGAATATAAAAATATAAAAATTGAAAGTAAAAGAAGTCCTTTCTAAAACACAGATATCACTTAATCATTATACCTATGTGATACATATACTCGTATTAATAAAAAGCTACGATACAATTTTTTTGTTTTTTTTTGGCATTAAAGCTGTGGACAAACATGGTTGCTTCTATTTACTTTCGATGTTTTTCTCTAAGGTATGCCTATAAAGAGCTTTAAAGTTAAAGCGACTTTTTAACCGACTTTAAAAACACAAAAGAGGAGGTTTTTAATTCGTCTGTATGTTTTTGTATGTTTGTTACGCGATGTTTCCGTCGAAATGTGGACCGATTTTCAAAATTCTTTTTGTAATCGAAAGGGTATGCTCCCGAAGTATTCCCATAATCACCAAATCAGAATTAGATAAATGGATCCTGGAGCAATCGAGGGAATCCCAATTTTACAGACCCGACAACGTGTTTTCACTTTGTAAATCACTTTAAGAATAGTTGTTTAACTCAGTTGTGTTATTAACATGAAAATGTTTGAACACTAAATGCATATGTGACCATTTACTTTCATTTTGAGGCATAAACTAAGTAAACAGTTCTTAGTAACCTTTAGCCGACCGGAGTATTGAACCCAACAGCGATCAGCAGTCACGCGTGTATCTATAGTCTATAGCTATAAGGAAATCTTTTTATTTATGTTCATACTAAATACCATTAGACATATATCCGAGATATTGTCCGAGAGGTGGGATCTTCCAATCCTAAAAAGGTGGATGCCTCTGCATGCTAGCGCATCCCCACGATTTATTTTTTAATTTGTTTTGTGTTAATGTAGAACTAACATAGTTGTAAGATTACTGTTACTAACATATCTATGGACTAATGTCTGAAAATAAATAAATTTATTAAATTTATATAGATATCCTATTAAGCTTTGGTTTGGTTCTTTAGATTCATACAGACATTATGACCATGGTCAGCCCATTCTGACATTAAACCAAACAAAGCAATAGTGTGACTTTCGCTAATAGAATAGGCTTAGTAGAGAACAGTCGTTATCTGAGTAATAAACATTTGTAAAATGTAGTAAGCAATTTCAAAAGACGGTGGCGCAAGTATTCTCTGACTTTGATCTATTGAGTTTTAAGATAAAACGCCCAAAAAAGAATAAAAATGGGTCGCTAAAAAATATCTTTTACAATGCTGTTTCTAGGGGTATTTTAATTTAATAATAATTAATGAATATTAAAACTTTTTATCTTACAATTCAATTACTAAAATAAGTATTTAATCATTTGGATCGTTAATACGAAAGTACTTCATGCAGGTAGTGACAAAGACATATCCAATAAATAAAAGCGGCGGTAGCCTAGTGGGTAAGGCATTGAATTTGCGATCAAGAGGTCGTGGGTTCGAATTCTGACCAGTACACTACCGACGTGAACCCACTCCTAACACAAGCAATTTAGCTTAGCGGTAGGGGTTAACGGGAATACCAGTAATTTCGGTTGCTGGTAGACCTTTAAAAAAAACTGTGTTATAGAAACTAGGGTTTCATGTTAAGTTATGTTTTAATATTCAAATTTTATTATTTACTTCAATTGTGCAATCACATTTTATGGTACACGCTACTGTTAAAAAAGTGACAATATTGATTCACGTCAGCACCACCTCAACTTGCAGCCAGTTCCAGGTCCAAGCGGGAACACCTTAACACCTCAAGCGATAAAACTTTTGGCTTTTACCTCGGGATAAGAAAAACAATAAATGTGAAAAAAACTAGTTATCAATAAAAGGTAAACGGTAGCAACAACGCAATAAAAACGCGTATAATGTGATTTGGGTGCTTTAACAAACGTGCTCACAGCATACTATATGATAGATGCTGGTACATGTATAAACAAATAATGTCAACATTCACCTCAGGTTTCTCGACGAACCCTGACAAATGAGGCATTGTTGCACCGGACCGGGCGGACGGAATCACGGGTGCGACTATGGGAATGCACTCATAAAATTTCCGCATTGTGATTTTTATCCGAAATCTGTATAGAGCGCGGAATTATGCCGCACTCATCGTAGGGGTACAAAAGGTACGCTCTCAGTGAATATGCGCAATCATTAAGATACTACAGAACTGTGCGCAGTGTGCAATGTGATTTTGTTCTCGCGTAAACTATGTGAGTATGTTACAGCGTATTTCCTAAAATTTGAATAATATTCGTATAAATTCTAGAAGTTATTATAATACCACAACAAATAAGCAAACGTTCTAAACACGATCAAGATCAGTTCTTGTAATTTAATTACATACTTTATTAATGTATAAATGTTTAATGACCGCTGTTTCTCAACTGATTTTGAGTAAGATTAAAAGCAACCAATAAATACTTGAATAAATCATATGCGCTATAAATGTTTAAATTAATACCCAATGTGAGCGACTGTTCATAATTGTTTCTTAAAATTACAAAAAACCTAACTAGTAGCGGGCAAAACTGTCGCCGTGAACAATAATGAATAAAACAAGAGTTTTCAAAAAGATTTAAACTATTAGGAAAACATGTTCTAGTAAAGATAAAAAAATAGTAGATCCTTAAGTGGATTTTCAGCAGTACGTAAATATTTAATAGGTTACTTAGAAATGGTATCGAAATAAAAACAAAACTATATTTCATTTTAATATACTTTATAATTAACAGGGCATGGCATGACTTGATTGACTCAATAAATTTTCTATTTAATCACATAGTCAAACTTTTTAAATATTTTATAACCATGTAATTTAAAAAACGAATTATTCACATAAATCATACTTGTCATTTTTATGGATCAATTAACATTTCTTAAAACATTTAATTTGTATTTAACTTTATAGGTGAGATTTTATTTTGTTAAATTTAGATTCTGTGAAGTGAAAACAATCAACTTAGGCGCTTTGAGTAGACGAGCCTGCCTCCCACGCGAAGCTCGTAATAACAGGCTTATTGTTCCCAGCTAAGCCTCTAATAACGCGTTATGGTCCTTATTAAATCATTATTATCTTAAATAAATACTCTCATACTTCAATAAAGAGCTTCAAAAAGGAACATTTTGAATTAAGTGATTTATTATTTTATGAAACCAATTGTGTTTTATGTTAATAATATGTTTTGCTTCACTATGTCCAAAGAATTCCTTTACTGACCTTTGTAAGCTGATTTTACGTGAAACATATTAAATGCATTGAGATGCAGTTAATCCTCTTATGAGAATTAAGAACCCGTGAGATAACGAATCTAAAACAGATTAATGTCAACAATTTATAAATGAAGTGCTTTTGAAATAAGATGCATAAGCATAGACAAATTCTACAGGACGTCAGATAAACTTTAACTAACTTCATACAAAGCAATAATAAACGTGGTGTTATTACAGCGGCGGCGCGACGACAACGTTTAATACTCGTGAACGCAAAACATAGAAGAACGGCAATAAAAATTTATAGCCGTCTTATAGAACAACAAAGTACAAATGGAATAAAACAAAGCTAGAACGAAATGTAGGTCACAATCATCACCTCGTGGTAGTCCAGAGGTGGTTAAGCCAATAAATTATCTGTAACATGTTCCCGCCTCACAGCGCTTGTGATAGAAATTGATTGGCTCCCTGGCAAACGTAATTAATTTAAAGTGTAATGTCTTATATTACTTGCAAGATTAGATCAATTTGCCTTTATAAACAAAATTCTATTTAATCAATTGGTTTATCGGCGAATAATATATATATATTTCATATAAATGTAACAAAAAGCTATTTATATTTATAATTTAGTAAAATTTATAGGTATAGGTACAAGTTTGATTACGTGTTGGCTTAGTTTATTCTATTAATAATTGAAATGTAATGAAAATAAATACGAGACAGAAATAAACCAGCTAAATATAAACCCTAAAAAAGTGGAAGTATTATTATTTGCATATTGAACATTCAAAACCTCCAAGTGTGTAGTAAAAGTAAACTTCGGGTTATGTCTCATTAAACTTCTTCGACATAAAATGTTTCCTTACCACAAATTCGGCATTGTGATTGTACCACAGATAGCCCTGCCACACCAAACAAATGATCATGAATCGTACCAAACTTAAACTGTCCTATTGTAACTGTCCTGTTATTGTCAATTTGACGATATGTATCATTTTATTTCTTTGCTTAAAGACAATGGACTGTTACAGTGCTGTTGATAGAAGGCATTAAGTATACGCCTATACTGTAAAAATATTAAAGCTAACATTAATGTTTTCATGTACAAATTGGACGAAATTTATGATGTGATCATTAGTTATACTCCTACAAGTGTTGTATTGTTGTTGCAGATCATCAAATATAGCATGCTGACGAGGTGGTTAACGCTGGCGCTGGTGGCGGTTTGTTATCGCCCCACAGACGCCTGTTCGTGCGCACCAGCACACCCACAAACACACTTTTGTAGCAGCGATTTTGGTAAAATACTTTTCAATTACTTTACTTAAAAGCCTTTAATCTACCAACAAAAGAGGATTTAGTACTTACAGCACATTTATTATAAAGAGATTTACTGTTCAAAAGGAAAATTACAGGGAAAATGTTGTTCATCAAGATTATAATCTACTGGCTAATAATAAATCCTCGTTGTATTATTATAAGATTACAGCACTGCCCGGTTATTAAAGATACACGGAATTAGTCACAGCATGTGTTTAGGGGACGCCCCACTAGTTTCAGATCCAATACGTGCCTTTTTTCAAGAAGTGTTGAAGGACTTTTGTTAAAGAATGTGAATCACGAATGTTTTGATTCTAATCACTGCAGCACGGTCGTTTACTTGTTATATTAAAAATACATTATGTACATTAATTATAATTTCTTTTGTTCATTGCAGTAATCGTTGGGAGGGTGCAAAAAACATTTCGAGGCAAAGACTTTTACGATTCATACAAAGTGAAGATTCGAAGCAAGTATAAAGTAAGTAACGAAAGTTTATTTAAAACTATATATATTTCTATAAATGTAATACCGTCATTAAATTTACATCACTCAATTAACTTTTGTGAGTAACATGAGTTTAATCACACTCGAGGGGATCGTGGCTAAGTGGTAATCGAGTAGATTAACACATTGCAAATGTAAGCAATCCTAGCTCGGTCAGTCTATGGATGGACCAGGACCCTGTTGCCATACGAACATTAGTGGCGATCGTTACGGGTAGTTGGAGCTCTGAAAAGTACGACAACAGTATTTCTGCAGAATTTCGATTTCGCCTACTTGGGTTGTGCAGGTCTAATGCCAGTCGCTCCGCTTAAAAAATCGAGGATCAAAAGTTAGTTAGGTATAGTAGACTTTAAGCGAACCCCAATCTAGTTTAGGTAAAAGACTCGGAGCAAGAGTGAGTGAGTTTAATCATACCATTACTGTGTTACAGGCGACGCCAAAAGCGGAGGTAGCGCTAAAATCCGGTCGATTATTAACACCGTCCCAGGAGTCACTATGTGGCGTGAAACTGCAGCCAAGGGAAACCTACGTTATTACAGGTATCAAGCCTACATCATTAACCATTTAAGCGATGCTACTGTACCTACAATCACTACCTATCTAAGCTGAGATAATTTAAGTATACCATATTTTTACTTACCTCAACTACAAAAAAATTGATCACTCTACGTTACACGTAAATTGCTGAAAGAGGTCAGATCTCTGCTCTTATTCTTGTATTCTGTTAGGAAACTTATGGAGTATATTTCCAGCTTTGAATTTTGGACACTTAAGAAATTCTTGTTTTATGTAATGACGAGTCAAAGGTCAAGGCATCAGATATTACGCCCAACGCACTCGTCCTGTCTATTTTTACCCGAATTACGCACACTCGTGACTTTAGTAATGATAAAATAAAAGAAAATGGGTCTGCAAAATTATTGCCCCCACAAACTAGATTTTATCAAACTATGTGATGTATGACCATCTGTAGATATGATAAAGTCACCCAATCCCCAGTCGGCTAGTAATTTTTATTTACAATGTTTTTGAAAAAAATAAATTAAATTTCCTTTTCATATTACAGGTCGAGTAGTGCACTTAGAAGCTCATGTGCATCTGTGCGGTTATATCAGCAGATGGCGTGACGTCACTCCTCGCCAAAGAAAGGGATTCCGACTTCTCTACAAACAGGGCTGCACTTGCAAAGTAAGATTTAAACTAAAATATGAGTACGTTACTACATAATAAAAATTATGAAAAAAATCACCATACAATTATAGAGTTGTTCTGACTTCACGGTTTATACTTTGAATTTCGATCTATAACTTTTTGCGAAAACTATTTAACATATAAATATATTCTGTATAATATAGAATTCATATTTGAAGTTGACCATTTTTTTTTCAATTAAATTAACATCAAAATATTAAAAAAAAACAATAGCACAAACCCACTTACTATTATAAATTACAATGTAGTAGAGTTGGTAGGTTCTTTAAAACTAAATAAACGTACCTAAACTTTGCAACGATATCAGAAGTAGCCCTGGACACCAGTAACTGATTCTATTAGATTAATTTCTATTTTCACCAACCTATTAAAATGCGCTGCATTATGAGCAGTCTGTAAACTCTGTATTTATATCTTATTTGCACACAATAGTAATTATTATACCTTTAAGCTTTGCGATACAATCATGCCAGTACCCAGTGGCGTATGTAGCCTAGAGCCAATCTAACCGTGGCATATAGTTTTATATGCCCTTTATTCCTTATATTCTAATTTGACTTGTCTACTTATAAAGCTTAGTCAACGTCCAACAGAATTCTAATATAAATTTTTAGTTATCTACCTACTACTACTACTCTATCTACCTACTACTCTATCTGAGGACCCTCATTTTTTTCTAGACTAAACTGTCCCACCAAAAGATCTATGCCAAATCCTTACATGTGTTTTTCCTAGTCGATTACGAATACCTCCCTTGTGCCCGAAGCACCTAATAATAAAATATTATGTCTCTGATTCATACTTTTATTTGAACATTACAGGTTCATACGACACGGCGGCGAACAAAGTCACAAAATACATGTGTAAGTGGCTTCAACGAGTGTTACGAACGACACGGCATTTGTCTACATGATCGAGAACAGCGGTGCCGTTGGACCAGGTAATTAAAATATATAAATACAACCACCACTACCACATTATGTACTACCCCATTTAAAGCAAATAATAATTTAAATTTAAATTGAAAATACAATAAAATAACAGTAATGGTAACAGATGCGTTTTGATGTTCATGAAATAGATTTAACAAAATTATTTCGTTTGCCTGAACCGTATACATAAAGATGTACCGAGGTCTTAGCCTGCATTCTCATCAAATAAAAAAAAAGTCCAGATATTGAACCATATCTCAGAATTTCTATAAATATTATTGATGCTATTTCAAAAGCTATAAACACTCGATGTACCTTTAAACCAAGTTAATAGGTAATAAACTCTTAGGTTGCCAGCGTCTATAACAAATAGAAGGAAACACATTCGTAAACATAAGTCTGTTTGAAGTTCACCTATTCTGCAAATTGTCTCTCAATGCATGCGTTTATTTTTCAGAGCTCCTGCTCTAACGAGGTGCCTCCAAGCAACGCGATTCAATAGCACTATGACTTGATTCGCCAACCACGTCATGCACTTGTTTACTTTAATGTATCATTTGAACACCGCGTTACTTCGTCTTCTCGAAAAATTACCATCGATAATATCATTCATCACTAATCGTACATACGGAAGCAATGCAGCTGTTTACTAAACCAAACATTAATTTAACACTATATTCATTAATAAAATTAAATTATTTAAGTCAATGTCGTATGTATGTAAAATAAGTTGAGGTAGCGAATTGGCAGATGTAGCGAATTTATTGATTGGTTGCAAGATTCCAAAATGTTATATTGTGATTTTTCTTTTGGACGCTTCTAGATTGTTGTTTTTGTCTTCAAAGGCAAAAAAAGTAGTTGTAACGTTATTTTTATATTATTTATTTGTAAGTTAAAGATTGTAAATTAACTAATTATAGTGATATATAGGTTAAAATAAAGAACTATAAATGAATTCGTTTGAGTTTTAACTAAAATATAAACTTGCTTTTCCTCGCAAAGTTATTGACAACCGTGCATTCAAACACCTAATAAATGCTGAAATAAGAGACCTTTATGATTATTAATATTGCAGGCTTAATAATATACCTACCTGATTAAGTCAAAAAATTATATTAATAATAACCCTTTTATAATTATGTCCCAGTTATTGGCTATATGTAATTAAATAAAAAAAAGGTCTGTAGTTATTACTTTCATAATGTATTTGTATTTTACCATTTTTTTAACAGTTTAATAAGTCAAAACATTTTATAAGTAGAGTTTAGTGTACTGAAGTTTAATTTACAATATAAAAGATCATACAAGATAATAGTCACGGTAAGTAATTTATCTTGTAACTAATTCCATAACGTAAAATATGTCAGTGCGAAGATCATAATTATAAAGTTAAGGGTTGGTTAGGGTGGAATGTTCAAATTTCAAAGTTCACTTTGTCTCAGTTTCTTTTGGTTTATGTTGGTAGGACAAACTATACTCGTATTAACTATCGCAGTTACCCTTTCTAAAAGGTTGTTGGATTTCATTAATAAGTTTGATGGTGAGAGTGAGAACATAGAATCGCCACTGTTATATCGACTGTACTAGGGGTTAATAAAGGTATTAAATTTCTTTATATAATACTTAGCGTAATACATTAAAAAATGTGAACCCTTGCCAAACAAGTAGACGAGTCACAATTAAGTACTTCCCTAGCTTTCGCGGTTATGGGAGTTGGGCCTCCGGTCATAGATTTTCTGAGAGACCGTGGCATCACTCCTTTCGAGTCAGCCCATACGTAGACGGTTCTTTATAAATATGTATATGAATGGGCTTTATATAAGATTAAGATTTTAGTAAGGCGAGTTAAAACTTTGGGATAAGGGTATTATAGTACCCGTGTGGTGACAGATTAAGAAGGCCGAGTGTCACTCCTATTCATCCTGTGGGTCGACCAAGGGAGCAAACTACGCAGGACAACCGCACTGCAAAGAGAACGAGAACTTGAAACAAACCCTTTTTTTTTTTTTTTTTAACTTGTGGAAATCCCCTCGGACCGTCACCCCTCCGGGGTTTGCGGCGGGGTGGTGTGTCGGACTCGGACCGACTAAAACCACACGGTGTGCCACTCTGCGCCTGTAACAGGAGGGATCCGGGAACAGCTGTTGTTAAGACATCCGGACCCCTCCTAGCGCCAGCCCGCTCCTGGTGCGGGCTCCGTCTCAATATTTTGTTTTCCTCTCTTTAGGCGACGTCCGGCACACGCGGACGCCGCCCCCTCGCGGCTGGCCAAACTAATGCGGGTGGAGGGGAAACCCACCCCGTCCACCCGCGGCCACACTCAGGGCGGCATGAGGCTGTGATAGGCGGGCCTCCGCCGCCCGGTTCGCCGGCGGCGGATCGGGTCCGAGTGGAGGTCGTCCTCCCGGGCCCTCTCCGCCGCCTCCTTCCGCGAGATTACTACCTCGCAGAAGGTTGCGACCGCGGTAAAACAACTGTCGCTACCGGCCATGGAGCGTACTACGGCCGGTAGCGAGAGATCCACTCCGATGACTGCAGTGAGGGCCCGGCGCTGCGCCGCCCATGCGGGGCAGACCGAGAGCGTGTGCTGGGCCGAGTCCTCACTGCAGTCGCAGTGGTGGCAGGCGGGACTCAGTTCCCTCCTAGCGACCGTGTGCAGGTACTTTCCGAAGCAACCGTGCCCGGAAAGCACCTGCGTCAGCCGGAAGGAAAGGGTCCCGTGCTGCCGCCCTGCCCACTCGGCGATGACCGGCTGGAGAGCCTCCACGGCGGCGAAGCCAGCGCGTGGAGTCTCCAGCCGGAACGACCAACGAGCCATCGTGGCTCGGCGAGCGGCTTCGCGCCACTCGCGCACATCCTCGGGCGGAGGGCGAAATCCGCTCTCCGCCCGGGAGTCAGCCACTCGCCGATAAACTTCGGCGAGCACTTCCGCCTCCAAATCCCACGGGGGAGTTCCGGCCAACGCGCATGCCACCTCCGTAGAAACGGTGCGGTAACCGCGTATGGCTATGACCGCCATTACCCTCTGAGGGCGCCAGAGGCGTACCCTATTCTGGGCGGTCAGAGCCGCCGCCCACACCGGTGCACCGTACAGTGCCATTGACCAGACAACCCCCGTGTACAGCCGTCTTGTCGCGACGCTGGGTCCACCCATATTGGGCAAGAGTCGCCCTAGGGCAGACGCAGCGCCGACCAGCTTTGGAGCAAGCTGTCGGAAGTGCTCGTCGAAGAGCCACCTCCCGTCGAGGATCAGGCCCAGATATTTCATCTGGGCCCGAACCAGTACGAGGACCGAGTTGACCACGATTGAGGCACCAGGGGGTGGACCACGACGGGGCCCATGAAATAACAGGGCCTCCGTCTTATCTAGGGCCACCCGTAAGCCCAGCGCCTCAATGCGCCCGACCACCAGGGAGACTCCCCCTGTGGCTAGGCGCGCCGCCTCTTGGAAGTTTGCCCCCCGGGCTGTCACCAGGGTATCGTCTGCGTAACAGATTACACCCAGCCCGGGGGGGAAATCGGCGCGAAGGGCCCAGTCGTACCCTATGTTCCACAAGAGGGGTCCAAGAACAGACCCCTGTGGAACACCGCACGACATGGGCCGACACCTCAGATTACCTACTCGGTCCTCGTACACGACGGTACGCTCCTCTAAATAGTCTGCCACTAGCCGCCTCAGGTACTTTGGCACCCCATGATAGTGGAGTGCTTCCCTGATGCAGCTGAATGGCAGACTATTGAATGCGTTGGCGATGTCTAATGACACCGCCAACAGCACGCCGCCACAGCTCACGGCCTCTTCGGTCACGGCCCTCAGGCGCAACACGGCGTCGACTGTCGAACGCCCCGCCCGAAAACCAAATTGGGCGTCCGACAGATCGGGGCCCACCTCGCAGAGGTGCCGGACGATGCGGGCAGAAAGAACCCTCTCAAACAATTTGCCCGCCTCGTCCAGCAGCACGATAGGCCTATAGGCCGCGACCGAATCGGCTGGCCGTCCCGGCTTCCTCAATAGGACCAGCTGCCCGCTTTTCCAGCACTCAGGGAAGCGTCCCGACGCCAAGCTAGCGTCGAACACCTCCCCGAGGCGGTCTGCCATGTGGTTGAGGGCCAGGGCCAGCACTCGGGCCGGTACCCCGTCTGGCCCAGGGGCGGTGTTCTTGGAACGGATCCGTAGAACAGCCGCCCCTACCTCCGAATCCCGGACGGGCGGAACATTATCTTCCCCGTGCTCCCCGTCGTCTCCGGCCAGGGAGGCCATCGACGGGGGAGTGTGTTCCGCCCGTTGTGGGAAAAGGCCCTCAACCACTTCTCGCAGGAAGCTGGGCTGGAGAGTCTCCGTAAGGGGGGGGCCCGACGCGCGGAGCTTTTGTCGCACCGCGCGGTAAGGGCGACCCCAGGGGTCACGATTAAGACCCTCCAGCATCTCCTGTCTCTTTTCTTCTTTGGCGCGGCTAATGGCCAGCTTCAGAGTTTTCCGCGCCCGTCGGTACCCCTCATGAAGCCGGTCCTCCTCACCATCTCCACGGTGACGCCGCCGACTGCGCGTGTAGGACCTCCGGGCACGTGTACAGGCCGCACGAAGGTCCGCCAGCTCCTGGGACCACCAGTAGACCTCCTTCCTTGGAGGCCGACGACCTCGAACGCGGGGCATGGCCGCATCGCATACATGCGTAATCGCATCGCGAAAGCGACCAGCCCCCACGTCGACCTCCTCGGTCGGAGCCTGAGGAGACAGCCACGAGTGAATTATGGCTGCCTCCTCTAGTAGGTCCCGGTTCAGTCTGGCAACAGCCCACCGCGGAAAGCGGGATAAACGCCGCGCCACGTGACCCCTACTGGAGTCCTGGGTCCGGGAGAGCTCAAATCGGATATACAGGTGATCCGAGAGCGTCTCAACCTCTTCCAGGACACACCAGTTCCTTACTCGTGCGGCGAGGGCAGGGGTAGCGAACGAAAGGTCCACTATCGACCCCCCCTGCTGTCGCACGCACGTGTTGGTGGAGCCTCTGTTGAGGAGACAGAGGCCCACCGAGGCCGCCCAC
Organism: Arctia plantaginis; assembly: GCA_902825455.1. NCBI lineage: Eukaryota > Metazoa > Arthropoda > Insecta > Lepidoptera > Erebidae > Arctia > Arctia plantaginis. Next base: position 10,666,911 of record CADEBD010000314.1, on the reverse strand, counting down.
TCCTCTACGGCCTCGCCCCTTGCGTCCGTCCTGGGGGAACCCCACGCAATGGACTTTGCGTTGAAGTCCCCCAGCACAAGGACGTGCCCAGACGCTAGTCGCCGTATCGAGGTCTCCAAGCTGGTTAGGAAAACCTCGAAGTCGTTCAAACTCCGGTTGGGGGAGAAATAGACACCATATATGGTGATCCCCCCCACTCGACGGCAACATATCCAGTGCCTTTGTCTCTTAGCGACAAGGGCGGGGAATGAGCCGTCGTGGAACCGACGACTGCCACGGAGCCGTCCCAGTCACCCATCCAGTTTGGACGGGGAGGGACAGAATAGGGCTCCGCGACTACGGCAACACCTATCGACCACTGTGCCATGGTTTGCAGGAAGAGATCCTGCGCCGCGGCACAGTGGTTCAGGTTCGTCTGGACCAGGAGGTTGGAGACTTGATCCATTACTGGATCGTCTCTACAACCTCCTCCATGGGCGACGGCGTCGACGCAATATTGACGTCGGGGGTAGCCTGGGTCGACTGGCTAGCCCCTGACGTCTGCCGAGAACTGCGGGGAGGCTTGCAGCCTCTCTGCCCCATCTGGTGATTGGCGGGCTTATTGCCCGCCGCACACGCTGGGCAGTGAGGGGCGGCAGAGCATTCTGCCGCCTTATGCCCCGGTTGACCGCAGCGGAAACACAGTCCGCCGCAGTCAAAACAGCTGTCGCACTTGTGTCCCGATGCGTCCCGATGCTAGGCATTTGTAGCACCTCATCGGTCTCGCCGCCAGGACTGTGATCCTGGCGCTCACGAAACCGATGAGCAGCCTGCCGGCGTCGGCCAATACTTTGGCCGACGCTACGGGACAGCTGACCCACACGGCGCCAAGCCTCCCTGGACCGGGGGCGGATGGTGCCGACCCTGACGTTGTCCGCGCTGCACCCCGTCTTCTCCCGGATTACAGCGCGGACATCTTCGGCCGTCACAGAGTCGTCCAGGCCCGAGATGCGCAGCTCCGCGCACTTGGTAGGCCTGGCGATCTTGACACCATCCGTGGTCGCGAATAAACCCCGCAGCCTCTCGGCGAAAGTGTCCGCCGTCTTGGCGCCTTCGGCCCCTGGGAACTCGAGAACTCGAGCTCCCGTTTGGGCAAGGCGCATCTTGACCCCCACCGTCCCAAAGTCGTTGGCGAGGCTGTCCCGGGCCTTTTTAAAAACGGCCGCGTAGGACAGCCCGCCGTCAGCCGCCTCCGGGGACACGGTCACAACTACAGCCGCGGTTTTGGGCGGCTGCAGCTTCCGCGGCCTCTTTGCAGAGGCCGTTGCCACCGGTGGCGAAGGCTGGGCTTGGGCTGCTTTTTGGGCAGCCCTTCTGGCCCGCCTTCGGGACTTCTTGGAGCCCCTCGCCTCCTGCCAACCCTCGTTGGAGGGGGCAGGTGCGGAGGGGCCCGGCAGGGGTGTCGGAGTGGGGAGCGGAGGGAATGCCACTCCGCTCCTCGGCGCTGTTTTGGGCCCCGTCTTGGCCGGCGCCTTAGCCGGTGCCTTGGCCGGCGCCTGGGGGGCATTTCCCCCCACCGGCTCCCGAACCTTGAGCAGGAGATCCGCGATCTCCTCCTCCGCTACGGCCTCGCCGTCCACTCGTACGCTCCTGTAGGACTCCGCGTTTGAGAAGGCGGAGCCTGACGGGGTCGAGACCGAGGCCGGTTTACGTGCCCTCCCTCGGCGGCTGCTTGCCACCTTTGGTGGCATCATTTCGCCGGACGTGTCGGTCCCCTCTTCCCTGGAGCGTCCGCGTTTCCGGCTGTCGCTCCGCTCCGCTTCCATGGCGTCCGCGCCATCCGATGAAACGGCGGATCCGGAACGCAAACGATCCGATGCCCTTCGGCTCCCAGAGACCAGAGTCAGACTGACCTCTGGGAACCCCATCGAGATAGGCGTTCCTGACACCATCTCACCCTCAGTGGACGACCCATCCGCTCCACTGTTCCTCTTCTCCTTTGCACCCTTCGTTTCAGTGTCCGTTTTGCTTGCCTTTATTCGTTGTGTATTTGTTTTCGATCGCTTTTTATTTTGGTTTGACTTAATGTTTTCCATGATAAATCCCACGAGTAAACCCTACACCAACCCGTCTGGCCATCGTGGTATAGTAGTATATCGAGCAGTGGACTATTAAAAGATTGCTGATGAAGAGTATTATCATTATCCTTTTCCTTCTATTGCTTTTCCTTCTTGCTTACCTTTACATATATGACCATTTTCTCAAAAAAAAAAACCTATTGCGTGAGTAGATACTACGTTCAATACAGATGTGAGTGTATATGTATAATATGAATGTATATGTTAAGATTTTTTGGTTTGTTTATTATCTTTTTGTTTTTTAAATTCGCAGTAGATGGACAGAAATTTTCTAGAGCTAATAGGTGAAAACATACTTTATGTTATGATATTGGGAGTAAAAGAGCTGACGATTTCCCTGACAATCAGTGACAACTAATTTGAAAGAAGGACACCTTGGAAATATATACATGAAGAAAAGTAGTACTTTTTGTATAAAACTCAAAAAAAAACAAAAAAAAAGATAGTTTTACGGTATTATACTGTTATGTTCTCTTACCCTTTTATATAGAATTTTTAATAAAGACACAATTGACAAAAATATAATGAAATGATAGTCTCTACTAAAAACTATGTACTTACCATATCCGTGTGATTGTGGTAGTAAGTTTGTTCAATGAGAGGGAAGTTTTCTCTACCAAGACGTCGCTGCAGTTGAAGAAGATGGCCGAACACCCAAGGGCGATCCTGAATAAAAAATACACAATAATAGACAACATCATCATCATCAACAACAGCCCTTACTAGTCCACTGCTGGACATAGGCCTCTCCTTAGAAAGGAGGTTTTGGCCTACTACCTATAATAGACAACAAGGTCGACAAAAACACTAAAAACGAATTTCCCATTTCATAATTGCCTAGGGTGTTGGTAGGCAATTGTAACTAGATTGTGTATTGGAAAAGTCGTTTTTTAGTGTATTTATTTCAGCTTGGTAGTGAACGAATTTAATAAGAAAAAATATTCGTTAAAGACTCTTTACCAAAGACTTAAAAAAAAAAAAAAACAAATATCTGAAATTTTTACGAAGGTTTGTTACCTGGAAGTGGTAGATGGAATTCAGGCTGTTGATGGAAGGTACTCCTCCAAACTTAAGTCCAAGGAGTAAGGCTCGATAGTCAGCGCCAGCGTCCCTCACATTGTGTCTAACCAACACGAAGTCCGGCCTAGACCGAAGCAGAAATATTTTTTAGTCCATATTTTACACACATCTCATGCAACATTATGCTTTTGTCTTAAACTTTTGGCTTCAATAACGTTATTGCAGATTTTGTAAATCATCGGATTGAACTCTTTTGAACAGTACTTTTTACTGGATATCCACCCCTGTTCATTCCGTGGATGTCGTATAAGTCGACTAAGGGAGAAAACTACGAAGGACAACAGCTCTGCAAAGAGAAGGAAAACTTGAAACAAACCCTATACCAAACTTACGTGCATGGTATAGTCGGCCAAAACCTCCTTTCTGCCTATGTCCAGGAGTGGACTATTAAAGGCTGTTGAGTATTAAATACGTGTAATATTCTAATAAACAAAATTGGCGACGAGGAAAATGGCGTTAATTGGAGGTATTGAGCAACTCAACCTAGAAAAACATGATTTTAGAGACTATAGAGAAAGAATGGAACAAGTTTTCATTGTAAATAGCTTCAAGGACGAAGTAAAAGTAAAGATGTTCATCACGTTTATGGGGCCAGAAACATATAACGTGTTAAAAAATATATAAAATAGTGTCGCTAGTTACACCAACACCCAAACATATACGAAGTTAATGGAGGTATTAACCAAATACTAGGTAGTAAAAATAAAAAAAAATATAGTTTTATAAAACTAAAAAACACGCTTTCTATAGAAAACCAAACTAAAAAATAGAAAATAAATTTGAAAAAAGCGTTGGGTGCATTTTGTCAGTAGTAAAAAGCACTTAAGCTTTTTAATTATTTTTTTAAATTAGTGTATTGTCATCGGTCCTCGATATATCGGTATCTACAAAGTTTGAACGAATTCTGACCGTTTAAAGTCAGTCAAAATCACGCACAAAGGAGTCGGTTACAAACTAAACGGAAGCTAATATAATATATATAAAATAAATATATATATATAATAAAAAGCGTATTAAAAATCAGCAATAGCCGGTTGTTACGAATTTAAAACTGCAAACAAAATGGAAGACAAACTGTTAACAATTATATTGTTGAAATTAATAGAAGGGCTGCTTCTTATAACTTTGGATCATTTCTAAATAAGCGTTAAGAGATCGCTTAGTGTGCGGACTGTCGAATGAGGAGCTCATCAAAAAAAATGTTAACCGTTGGTGACCTTTCTTTCGACGAAGCAGCAAAGATGGCGTCAGCTTATAAGAGTGCCGAAATAGAAACAAAAAACATACAACCTAAGGGAAGTTTACAAATAGTGCAAAACCGTGTAGAAAGGCCAGTGCAAAACCCAAAGTTACCGACGACTAAATACACATAAATTTGGAGGATGCAGTAGATGTGGAGGGAACCACACTCCTGATAAATGTTTAAAAAAACTGTGGACTCAACAACTGTCAAAGACAAGGACACATAGCTGTAAAGTGTCATTTTCGTTCTGATGGAGATAAAAATGTATTAAGGCAATTGGGAGAGCAAGATGCAACTGGTTAAACAAAAACAGATCGACAGAATGAGAGTCTATCAGTATTTTAAAATCAAACAAGTTAATTCACTAAATCTCCAAACAAAACAAATGGTTTCAATTGTCAAAAATAAGTATATGAAAGTCTTTGAAAATGATAGATCATCTCATATTTTAAAATTACAGGCTAGTCTCAAACTTAACTTAGTTTTCACAAAGCATTATACCATTCCATTCCAGTATTATGTATAATAATTCCATACTCAAAAAAGAGGAAGTTGAAAAAGAGTTACTTAGCTTAGAGAAGGTGGGTATTTTAGTTAAAGTAAGACATAGTAAATGGGCTAGTCCAATAGTTCTAGCGCAAGGAAATGATAAAAAGTTCCGTGTGTGTGTGTTAATTATAAAGTTACACTGAACCAAGTACTAGAAACTGAGCACTATCCATTGCCAATACCAGAAGACATTTTTTCAGAGTTAACGGGAGGTAGTGTTTTTTTTTTATGTTTGAGGGGGCAGACGAGCAGACGGGTCACCTGATGGAAAGTGACCATCGCCGCCTATGATTTTGTGTTTTAGATTTAACTGGAGCATACCAGCAATTGTAATTAGATGCAACATCAGGTGAATAAATGACAATTAATTCGCATTTAGGATTGTACAGACTAACTAGGTTACAATTTGGAGTTTATGTAATGAGATAAAATTCTTAGGACATATTATTTGTAAACAGAGTGTTACACTATTACCAGAAAAGGTGGAGACTATTGTATGAGCACCAGCTCCTAAGTCTATAACGAAATTGAGGATGATGACGATGATGAGATAAATAATTGGTTTAACAGATCTCAAATCATATGAGTATACATATACATCATTATGAAGATGTAGACTGTAGATACCTACATGATACCTTGTAGCCTACGATAACAATAAAAACTAATAATTTAAAACCCTCATAGGAAATGTTACATACAAGTTTAAATACCTTTGTTTTATGACGTCTATTATAATGTAAATAATGAAGCGAGACCACATCTAAATGAAAACAACTCAAGCATATGGTTTCAAACCGAGATACACAATATATAGCTTTAGATTTACAAATACATTAAATGTTTATCTTCTCTTGTCGCAGATTTGATACATTTTCATATTTGTACAATGTATTAACAATTTTGTTTTTACCGTTCTCGAAGGTCTTGCTTTGACGAACTTCGAAAATCCTTTAACAACATGAGTGTTGAAGTCGGGGAGCCTTTATATAATGCAATAGCAAGATACAACTTTACAATTATGTATCGGTAACTTTAATACTTACTTAAAGCATCTGGTGACTTTTGTGCCGCTGCGATAAACGGCCATAGACACATTAGCACCGTCAGAATTAGCGGTCACTGTCAATTCCTGTTAAAAATAACCAATAGTAATTCAGAGGGTTAAATAGGACAGTTACTGGATTAACCTGTTATGTATATATCTCCAAATTCCCCGAATTTGTTTAGTATCAACGAAACAATTACTTTGTCCAGTTCTACAACATATACTCAAATACTCAAGATTAGATAAAATTATAGCCAAATAGATAACTTACTTAGTGAGTAAAAATTATAAAAAAGGCTTTTTCTTAAAATGAACTGAAATAATTCTTAACATGATTTATATGTAAACCAAAAAGATAATTTGGAAGTAACAACGAATCTACACTGTGTAACAGTTTACTTAAACAATTAATTCTGACACCATAATTAACATTTAATAAACCAGTTATTAAGAAAGATTTCATGGCCCTGGGAACAAAAGCGTGTTTAATTATTAACAAAGTAGGGAGAACTCAGGACGTTGCATGTTGACATAAGTTGGTCGTATGAATATTACAAAAGTTGTTTGCCCTATTAAACCTATTCTGTGGTACATTCTGCATAATTGATTCAGTGTTGTGGGGACATCATTATGATTTTTATTACCCGCCTGAACTATCTGCCTGCCTGTATGAACGCAATAAACTCAAAAACTACGAAAGGCATTTTTGTACTGTTTTTACCAAGAGATTGTGTGATTCCTGAGGAAGGTTTAAGTGTATAATTTATGATGGCTTTCTGTAAATTGACTGAAATATAACAATTATTGTTAAAAAGGTCGCAAAAAAACTTATACTATATAAACCGAGCGAAAAAAGGATCACGGTTACCGAACTTCATACCGGCGAAGCTACGGGCGGAAGGTAGTAAGTATAATTTTGAAGAATGGTATTTTTGTAGATGTAGGTGCACAGAAAAATAAATTTGCTTGCCAAGTAACATGTAGATTTTAGTAAGATATAGACAATATTATGTTGTGAAGTACGGCAAATAAAAGCTGTACAAAGGCGACAGGTGAGAAGGATATTGTTCCGTAGTAGTTGTACCCAAGAAAATAACATATCATGTTGTATTTAGTTACACTCACCCGAAACTCGGCTTGTTCAACGCGAATGTCCCATTCGCCTGGAAGGCGGCGACCTCGGAAATACTTAGACCAGTCGGTGTTCTGATCGTCAACGACCAGTAGCGTCACGCATCGATCACGGTTGTATCCACGGCCTACCGATGCCACCGATGTTACGCTCCCTGATATAAATAAAGCATGTCACCATTATATATCAACATGTATGTATCATAGTTTGCTTTTATTTTACATTTTTCTCTTATTTACACGAACTTTTTTTTAAATTTAAATTTTTAAACAAATAAACTAACGTTAATAAAAACTAATTGTAAAAGGCTTCAATGACAGCGTAAATTCTCATGTAGCTGCCTATTTTAATTACCTAGTAAATTGGCGCCTTGATCGCGAGCTGCACCCGTGAGGGATTGTACACGTTGGAGCAGTGACTCGCGTGACTTCGCTGGTGATGAAGGTGCAGATGTTCCACGCGATCCACCTCGCAAATTCAAAGATAAGTCCCCCCCAGCAGCGGCGGCTGCTGCAGATGGAGCCGGTGGTGGACCCCCGGATGTAGTGCTTCCAATGCTCCCCCCGGTGGCTAAACGAAATGATCACTTCTATATACTTAATAGTCCTCACAGGAATTTTACGTGCAACAGAAGTTGTTATCAAATATAATTTGTATAATCATAATGCAGATGTCTATCATCAATCATAAGGGCTTAAAATTTACTAATTTAATTTATTTAATACTAAAGAAATTCGAATAAGTTTACCAAAAGTGAACTCATTTCTTTATATATACATTTACTCATACTCTCATATAAACCTAAGAAATTAGGAAAATTTCGTTTATACAAATAACAATGATGATTAGATTATATATGTATAACTGTCCTTATACATATATTTCTCTCTAAATAAGAACTCTGAATTCTAGGCTAAATTAAACAGAAAAATACCAACTAAACAGATTATCTACAGTAAACACATTACAAGTTAATAATCTAACAATTATCAAGGGGAAATACAGAAACTTACCCTGGGAGGCCGGCCTTTGATTCTGCGGTTTCGGCTGGCTAGTGGTGGTCGGTTGACCGGTGTAAGGATCCACCTCGCCCTCATCGCACTCGGACTGTAGATCCCCCGAGCTGAATCTGCGCAACGCCTCCACTGAGCTACTCGCCGCACGCCACCGCCACGCCGCGCCAGGTTACAGGGACACGCAGAGGAGGGACAAATCGACATACACAATGTAGCCACTCATTGTCACCTAACTAACCAATATTCTGAACACCAACGTTAAAACTGCCACTTAAGCGAATTTAAAAGAATCGATCTCTATCGTGCTCAAAAACTAATTGTTTCTTATTGAGTAAACATTTCTGTTGAACGATGTAATACAACATCCTACTAGGAACGACGGGTCTTGAAAAGCGGCAACATCGAATCACAACAGTGCCATCGAGAGAGAAAAGCGCCATGCACTGAATGAGGATACTTCAGAGTTATTAATTTTTGAGAAAGGTACCTTTATCAGCATTCATGTGATCACATACAAATAGTCGAGGCTGATGAGTGGTGCTACACGGTATGTAAAGTGGACCGGCGGTAACAGGGAGCTGGCGAGGTGGGGCGGGATAAGGTGGACGCTTGGGAGGTTGGGGTTGAGTGCCACAGAGGGGTGGAAGCAGCGCGGTGAAGCGGTTCGGGCTTTTTACGGTGTCATAAATTTTGTTTTATCCTCAAATTATAAACTTTTTTTATATATATCATACATACAGATTTTTTGTGAGTTTTTTTACCTAGATTATTATTCATGTGAACTACATAGTACTAAATACAGGCTTTAATAAAAGCAGTTTTCTATGGCTTTTACGATACAGGACTCAATCAATGTAGTTAAAAATAATTAAATTTCAGTTAACCAAAACGACAGCTGTTCTGTCAAGGTAGGTTACATCGAAACATTAGATGACGAGTCGCTGAAAAAAGCTATTAAATGATTAAAACATGCATACATACATTTAGTTTCATCTGACAGGAAGGGGCCATGCTGACTTACCTTCTTTTCAAGTAATTGACATTTGTGGTGAATGAGTTTCGAAAGCTTGAGAAAGACAGGGTTGATGTGGTCGCGGCCTGTGGGCCACAGATCCCAGGACACCCTGACCGCTCTATTTTGCCGCCCCTTGGTCAACAAAATAGAAAAGCAAATGAGGGTTGACACGAAAATATCATATAGGGCCATGAAAGTTAACATGGCAATCTATTTATCTCATATTTACTTAATACCTATGTTCGTTCACTCGTGGGTCATGTTTTCATAGAAAACAAACCCATGTAAGTGCTATACCTACTATTACACTTGAGTGGCTACTGAGAATTGACCAACCAAATATTAAATTACACTTATTAGTTATACCCCTCACACTACCAATGAGAATTCGTTCTTATTACGTTATTCAATTAGATACGTATAATTGTGTCTTATTGAGAAACTAGCTACAAAGTTGTAATTTAGATATAATATAAAAATTTAGATAGTAAGACATAGCGGGAGCTAGGAGCTAGGAGGATAATAATATATCGTTGAACTCAACAGCTATCTAACTAAATATTATTAGATGCACAAAGCTATTATCATTACTTTAACGCGTCCTAAATGTGGCCGTATATTCCTCACCAGGATACAACAAATACTTGCGAGCGCGCAAGTATTTACTGTATCAGAGCAGAGCAGAGCGGGAGCAGAACTCGAAACACGTGACTTAAGCGGTCAAGATAACTGAAATCGGTAAGAATATAAGTGGTGGTACGCATGGACTCGCCATTAAGGGGTCCCATTTATGTATCCTCTTTCAGAGATTCTTTCTGTGATTTGAACTAATTTATTTAAGTGATTCAAGAAATTAATGCAAAGGCACCACAGTACCAGCTTCTCCCTCTGGACCGAATCCAAAGAAGAGTGACTCGAATCGTCGATAGCCAAAAGATTTGCGACCGGCTCGATCCATTTACGTTACGTAGAGATGCAGCTTCGCTCTGCTTTCTCTATCGTATATATCATGGAGTGCTCCAAGGAATTGTTCGGACTAATACCGGCCGCGACCTTTCGCTATCGTTCCACACGGCAAAATTTTCATCCCTACCACTTGGATAACTCTACCACTGGGCGCTTTTCAAAACACTTTTTGCCTAGCACTACCAATATGTGAAATAAGTTATCGGCTGCGGTATTTCCAGACCGATACGAGCATCAAACCTTCAAGAAAAGAGCGTACTTCTCCAACACATGATACCTTCAGTTTCATTAAAATTTAGAAAACTTATGGTAGGCTTCTGTTAGAATCAAGATTACAAATAACAAGATCAAACGACCATATGTGCTACATTATACACGTACTATCCAAGCTTGTGGAAACTCAAATGGCCGAGTAGGTTCTCGAAGCCAGCATATATAATTTTTCACTTTGTTGTTCAACCACAAATATACTTTTTTTTATGTTAGAGGGGGCAGACGAGCAGACGGGTCACCTGATGGAAAGTGACCATCGCCGCACATGAACGTCTGCAACTCAGGAGTCACAAACGCTTTGCAGGATTTTTAGGAAGGAGTTGCGCTCTTTTATTGAAGGTTTGAAGATTACGACCTTCAACTTAAACTCCTTATCTATAATAGAAGCTTACACTCTCCAAATGCGGCTATGGCAGTATCTCATTTAACTGTTCTACGTGTAGAAAGGAAAGTCTTTGGACTGTAAAGGTTCAATCAAAAGAATTATTACGGAAACTGGGTGGAGTGAACTTCAAATGCGTGAAGAGGGACGGTGTTGTATTGAGTATATATTATATGTATCGTATATAACTCTTTGAACTGTGTACCAATCATTATTTATTTGTGTTTGAGTGGGTGCTTGGAAAAAAATTTAATACTTATTTTTTTTTATATTTCAGTTTTCATTAAAATGTTTTCAAATGAATTCTAATTTTTTATATTTAGGTATTCGTCATCTTTGACACCAACTGTTCATTGGTTAAGGAATTTAGTGTGATATACTCAATTCGTCGCATTTGTTTACGTCGTTATTAAATAATAGATGTAGATATTATTTTTGATATCCTGGTTGTACACATTGCAAATGTGTGAAGGATTTTAACATACTGGATGTACACATTGCAAATGTGCTTGTACACGTATACTTCTTTTTGAGCGTAAATGTACCCTGTAAATATTATCGCAATCTAGTCTACATTAAGATATACATCACATAAATATTAACACGCGAGGGATTGTTACTGTTATTAACATTACTAAACATCACAAAAATATTTAATGATGCGACTGTATCTAGCTGTTATAAAAAAAGAGTGGCCGTGAGTTTGTTTGCCCTTTCTTATCATAAGGTTTAAGCCTTTTAAATATGTGTTTGTAGGTCGGCACAGGCATATAATGGATTAATGCAGTGTAATGAAAGAAGCTTATATCCAGCAGTGGACTGCGATAGGGTGATGACGATGATAAAATGGATTAACTACATTTTTCTAAACATTTGACAAAATAATGTGTGTTGATCTATCACTTCAGAGTCGAAGACGATTTCAAATAATCTTTTTTATTAAATAAAGACATTTTCAGTTTAGTTCACTATTATGTTATGGTTATTTATAATATAAGGACTTCTGGTTTAAGTGATAATTTTCAAAATTCTTATCACGGTTTAGGTCAAACTCTCTACTAAAGGAAATATTTAGAACAGTCATTAGACAGAATGGTTTTGATTCCTTAACGCAACTAAAGGAATGCAAATATTTCTTCATTCCAAGGTTTTTAAGACATTCGTTTCTGTAATGAAACACATTCCACATGTTTAAAATAAATGTTTTCGTGAATCCACACTTGAATGTTTTAATTTATTTTTGTATGTTCAGCTATCTGTTAAATCATTCAAATTCAAATTCAAATTATTTATTTTGCAGAAAACACTGTGGTGTTCAAAAAAAAATTTACAGGTTTCAAGTGCTTCTACCGTAAGGCATGCAAAATTATACAGTGTAATTTATCAAGATCAGAATCAGGATTGACACTGAAACATTATAAAGTTAAAAAATATATTAAAATAATAATATATATTTAGGATATTAAATTAATGAAATGTCCTTCTTAGAGTTATAGAAATACAAGTCAATTATCCATATATCATAAATTCATTAATTATTAATCGTATTTGGTCTTTACAAATAAATTGTGAAAAGTAAATTAATTATTTAAATGTCAATCCTCGAATTATTATAATAAATTAATAGAAAAGAATTAAATATAGAAAAAACATTATGCATTTCACAATATTAACAGATATAGTTATTATCAGTATCATTAATATGAGATTCTTATATTCTGGAGTAGTAAATTTCATGAGTAAGAAATTGAACATTACAATAATATGTCATTAAAAAACTCATTTACACTGTAGTAGCAATTATTGATGAGCAGTTTGTGTAGTTCTTTCTTTAATTGGCTCAACTGTAAGTTTTTAATACTGTCAGGTAATTTATTAAAGATTTTTGGGGCCATACCATAAAAACTTTTCTGCATAAGCGTTGTTGTACATTTTACTTGACATAATTTATTGGCATATTGAGCGCGCACAGGACCTCGCCTAGTATTCGATAGATTTTCAAAGAGATGTATATTAGTTTTAACGAACACAGTAGTCTCAAATATATATAAAGAAGGAAATGTCAATAGTTTTAGCAATTTAAAGTATTGTACACAGCTGTCTGTTGACTTTAATCTACACATAGCTCTAATACATTTTTTTTGCATTTTAAAAACAAGCTCTCGGTCTGTTGAATAGCCCCAAAATATAACTCCAAATCTTAAAATTGAAGCTATCATCCCATGATACGCAGTTAACAGAACTTCATTGCTAACTTTCTTCGACAGCTGTGTTAGTGAATACGCAGATTTACTAAGCCGTTTACACACCTGTTCTGCATGCGCCTTCCAATTAAGTTGGTGATCGATTGTTACTCCTAAGAACCTGGCCTCATGTACTTGTTCAATTTCATAATTTTTAAAATGTAAATGAACATTAGGTTTACACCTTTGATGGAAATGCATGATTTTTGTTTTATTCAGATTTATTACTAAGTTGTTTTTTTCAAGCCAATTTATTATGTTATGCAATGTGTTATCAATGTCAGTTTTATAAGTATTTAAGTCAGAGCATTTGATGACACATGTGCTATCATCAGCGAAGAGGACCATTTGTTGCTCTGTACATTTTGGTAAATCGTTGATATATATTAAGAAAAGCAGCGGTCCCAGTACGCTTCCCTGAGGGACGCCATACCGGACGAACTGCGGTTTCGAAATATATTTTCTTTCTGAGAGAGTCTGAGCTGTGAGAGTCGTAAAAATGACAAAAACACACTACTGTCACAAAGGAGCTAAGTGGGTACTAGTCGATCCCTTTGTAGGTATATGAATATAGCGAGGAGTCCATGTAGACTTTCAACATCTGAATAGCTTAGCTTACCAATGTCATGTTTTTTGTAAATATAAATGTTTTTAAGAGCAACAAACTATCGTGACTTGTATTCCATACCTGAGTTTTCCTCCATGTTACTTTATTAATGATTAAATATAATGTTTACTAATTATACATAATTGCTACATCTTAATATGTACAATGCTAATGACTTTGATTACGTAATTTTCGGGACCGCATAAACAGATTATTGTATTGTATTCTCTATGTATCATCTTATTTTAAGTTCTCCCTAAATACACATTACATAATACTGTAACATAAATAATAGAAGCTAGTTACGTAGTTACATAAACTAGTTTATAACAAAACCGGACAACTTTATCCTTAAAGTGATGCTTTCTCTGGATCCGTAACAAGAAAACTGGTTTTAAGTAAATACAACCTAAACCACTTTGCAGGAAATATTGCTTTTCTTTTCTTGCTATAAGGTATTTACTTAACCTGTTCCTTTTTACTTTATTTACAAGATAAATATACACGTGAACTTACCTCGGGAAATCTGCAACTGCAACCGTAGCAGATGTCAACGTTCTTTACAGAATAAATGCGGTAAGGTGAACAGCTTGTGTGGTAGGGCGGAGGATCCTGCTGAAAAAGGAATTGGAACCATCAAAAATGCTATAAAATCATAAATCTATAATAAAATAATTTATCGAGGTTTTAAAGGTATAAAATATTATAAAGAAAAACCATAAAAAGTTTAGTCATTGATGAGGAAAAATGCTATTATTTTAGAGTACTTTTTTCTATCACGGACACGTTTCGATCAAATCTAAATCTAATCATAGCAACATTTACCCCCTTCTACGCATAAATGACCATAAATATACCAGCCAGCAGATAGAATAAACGCAAAAATATCACGATGTCGTGGTGTGTGACACACTGGTAACATTCGTACGTGATTTAGCAGCAAACAGTTGAAGCAGATCAGGTCAGAAGTTTGAAAAAGTAAGTTTGTTCTGTTTTAAGACTCTAGATTGGATGAGTAGCTCGTCTACCTTCTGCTTACCTACCCTTTCCGGTCTGGCAAATCGAATAGGTAACGTTGGAAATGTACTGCGTTGAGTTTGCACTTGTTACCGTGTTGTTTTATGTATTATTAATAATAGGTTTTTAAGAAAAAATTAAGGGTCGTGAATCATATGTATTAACATGGGAAAAGAATTCATTGGTCCCAATTCATTGTGCCCATTAGAGATCAATTTCAGGCACAGAGTAGTGTAGTAGAAGCACGGAAAGCCAAAACTTTGAATCAATATTTCTATTTCTATTTAAAAAGACAACTCCCGCATTAGGAATAAATCCTGTGTCGCGGGGGACTTTACAAACATACATGAAACGGACACAAAGAACACCCAGACACAGAACAACAATTTGTGGATCACACAAAGTGTCGTCCCATGTGGAGATCGAACCCACAACACTCAGCGTAGTAGGAAGCGGCCTGGCGACCGCTTAAACAACTACGCCATCCGTGCAGTGAATATAAGTTAACTTATGATATGAAATCGGATACCCCAAAGTACTATCTTAATTTATCATGATTTACAATGCCAGTTAGTACTATTACAGTACATACAGTACTATTATGGAAACTCAACCACGAATCAATCTTTATTCATGTAAAATCACAAAAATATTAAATATTTGAAAGAGTATACTTTTATAACGATAACTTGAGAAAGTGATACTCACAGAAGGCCCATTTCTTTCTACGGGTATTTATTTTGATTTGACCGAAGAAGGGATATACTAAAATGTGAAATATTGGAAGGTTTCGTTCGAGCGGGGTAAAACTGCCGATTAAGTACTTATATTACCGAAGTTGAAATAGGTAAAAGCCATGCTTACCAGTAAATGGAAAGTATTTCACATTTTACCTTCTTAATGTACCGGATTTTCTTAGACTCATTCAAATAATGAATCTCGCTCAAAGACTATTCAAAATATGAATGTATTAAAAAGAATCTGGTTTACACACATCTTCATCGTGTAAACCAGATTGCTTGTTAGATTTCATAGACCTTGATCGCTTTAGCATTTGTGCCTTGTTGTACTGAGAAATGAGACGAATAGACTGTTCCCTAAATAATTAATTTGCCTACATTCTAAGGTAATTAAACTTGATATAGAATTTGATAGGCGTCATAAACATGATGATGATGATTTTGTTAAATATAATGTCTTAACCACATACCTCAAGCGATTAATATGTTTTAATCGAACAGTTAATAGTTGAATTCGTCTGATACTTCAGTAAGGTCTATTCATGTCAGTCCTTTGCCGTGAAAGTAGATGTTAATTAATTCCTGACTATCGTAATAGTTTCTTTAAAAACGAATGGAGGTCTTCTCTGAACGCTCAGCAAAGGGACCGTAAAAGTGTTGATTACGCAGAAGTAACATGCGTAACTATTTGAGATTTCGTTTAAATAAATATATTTTATCAATTTTGTATTTACAATGTACTCTTAAATATTTTGTTACTTTCTTTTACGCCTGGCACTTTATTTAACCAACTATATCGGTACTAACCCTGTGCGTTTATAATGCTACAATTTGTCTTTTCCCGGAAGTTACTGTTTTTTTTTTTATTTTAGAGGGCAGACGAGCAGACGGGTCACCTTATGGAAAGTGACTATCGCCGCCCATGAACGTCTGCAACTCAGGAGTCACACACTTTTAGGAAGGAGTACGCTCTTTTCTTGAAGGTTTGAAGGTCGTATCAAAAAAAGAATAATATGAAAAGTTTAATATGAAAAAAGATAATTCAAATTATACTTTTAAGAGAATTTTTAAATCTGTTTGCAGTTGTTAACAATATTCGCGGCAACGCAATATTAATTACTATTCCATTAGATTGCTAGTACAATTAGTATCAAAGAGAACTCATAAAGAGATTATAAAGAAGTAAATTTTAAAATTTATGAAAACCATCAACACTAAAAAGTAATTTAAGAATTGTTTTTAATTTTATTCCAGGCATGGCTTTGAGTGAGGTGACATTTAGAATAATTTATACCGGCCCTTGTCGGGGACCAAAGGTCAGTCATTAAGTGTTATCTTTGGAAGCATACGTGCCAAAGGCTTCGGTGGCAAAATTAATCTAAAAAACCGAGGTCAGGTACTAAATGAAGTCATAACTACAATGAATGTATTCTATTTATTTTGATGCCGAAGTTAAATGGAATTTAAATATCGTAACATGTGCGATAAGTGACACATTGTTATCATGTGTACGACGTACGTTCTTTGTGTCCGTTTCTTTTATGTTTGTAAACTCCCCCGCGACACAGGATATATTCCTAATGCGGGAATTGTCTTCTTTTAAAGAAAGAAAGATGACGACGAAAATCCATCATATTGTCCGTGTGTGGACGGATTAAGAATACAGAGTGTCACGACCCCTATTCATCCCGTGGGTGTCGTAAGTGCTGATTAATAGAGCAAACTACGCAGGACAACAGCACTGCAAAGAGAAGGCAAACTTGAAACAAACCCGATACCAATCCATTTGGCCAGAGTGGTATAGTAGGCCAAAACCTTAGAAAGGTCTAAGTAGAGGTCTATGTTGGTGATAATGATGGTGTACGACGTGCGACGTTGTTTGTGACATTCATTAAGCAAATATGACTCTAAATCGAAGCCCTTAATTACTCAACTCAGACCAAAGTAAGCAGACATACTCGTATTATGACCTTTTTGTGGCGTCATAAAAGAAAACCTTGAACAAAGTCCTGGATAACCTTGTGGCGACGAAACAGCAGAACACCTGACTGATTTTTTTTTTGTCTAAGATGTAACATATTTATTTAATCAAAATATTTACTTGCTATATTTATTTAATATTTATTGCTGCTATCTAAACGGTAGTTCATTTATGCCTTTACGATAGAACTCTGGGGATCTAGATTCGACGAACTGTGTGAAAGCGTTTTGTACTGCCTCCTGGGAAGATTTTTTTTTTGTCTCGTAGAAAATTGTCCAAATCACGAAAAAAATAGTACCCATTTCATATGGTTTCTAACTGCAACTCCTGTATAGTTACAACGGTTTCTCGTGCAGTTTAAGGTCTTGCGTTACCATGGAGCAATAATAGTGAAGATCGATTCACGAGTGGGGGCTGTTTCACAGCCAGTTTCGCCATCATTGTTCAAAGTTCGGCACAGTAAACATCTGCTGTTATTACCTGAAAAGACCTGAGAAAGCTGTCGTGAATGACACCATGAAGAGACCACCAAACAGTTACCATTACTTTTTATTGGTAAGTTTTGCTTTGGGGCACTCACAATTCGATCCAATATTCCTTAATTTCGGTACTGATTCAACAAGGCATTTCTTTCTGCAGATAAGTCAAATCATGAGGCATCCATTTCTCATTTTTATTTATCTTTCTGTTTTGATGCAAAGAAGTCAATATTGTAGGTAGGGTAACGTTAAACCATGCCGCTAATTCCTGGGTAGTTTTACTCGGATCGGCTTCCACCATCTCCTTCAATTCAGCGTTACTTACCTGTGTGGGCGGCCTTCCATGTGGTTCGTTCTTTAAGTCGAAGTTTCCATTATGAAAGCGTTTAAACTAAAAACGCATGGTGCATTCATTATCAGTCTCCTCTCCAAACGCAGCGTTGATATTGCGAGCCGTATCTGCCACGTTAGTTCCGCGTCGAAACTCGTATTAAAAAATGACTCGGATTTTAGAAGTATCCATCTTTCAAGTCTAAGCTGACAAAAAAAAATTGAAAGTCGAAACTCGAATGTTGCACATTTTTTTTAAAGAAGGACCTCATAGGTAGCTTATGAAAAAGTTTCACACGAAAATGAAAGTTTTTTGTCAATTCAAAGTATCTATTGCTATGTAACGGCAATTTCATACTTTAACCCCTATTATTTAGCTTTTATTTTGTCTATATGTTGAAATTATGCCTGTGGATAAAACTTTACCGAATAGTCCTCTATGCAATGGACAAAATTGGGTTCTTCAAATAATAATAATATCAGATATCTGATACACATCTTCAACACGCCATCTATTATAGTTTCAAACTAAATACAGCTTGTACTATGAAAGTTAAATTGACTGATGGAATAGTTAAATACTTTTTTTTTAAATACTTACATATTATACCTAGAAAACACCTAAACTCCGAAACAAATATTAAATAAAAATAAAAATGAATCACTGTTGATTCGATTTTTTTTTTTTTTAATATTTGTTCTATATTCCGAAAATCATTTTAGTAATTCTGCTTGTTTGGTTACTGGATATTAATGAATCAATAATATACAGTGGATATTAATGAATCAAGATCCTTTTAGCCTATTGCTTTAATATGAGCGAAATTATTATTACATCATCAACAGCCTATAACAGTCCACTGCTGGGCCAAATAGGCCCCTTCTGGTTTATTACATACAAGGGGCAATATAGCACAGTCACAATATTACACTTGTCCAAATAGCCCATATTCTACAATTTTTTTCGGCAAATGCCAATATGTGATTATTACAACAACATAAGAAATATATATTGCTTGCTTTGACTATCTGTATTGCAATTACGCTAGAAGGTTTTCACAAGATATCATCCGCGTTAGATAATTCCTGTCGATATATTACATTATAGGTTATCTGGTTCATTGCAATGTACCACTTGAATATTTTCTGAGCTAAATAGTCTAAATTAGACTATTGACTTCTTATTTTACTGCTATGTCGAGATTTTAAGACATATACATACTGACAATGTTTGATTATAATGGTTTCCAACCGTATTCATTCCAAGTTTGAAAATAATCAGTGATGACAGGTTCGTTTTTTAATTAACATTCAACTAAATGTTTCATAAGTTTTTGTACAATGTTTAACTCTCACTTGACGTTTCTTAGGTAGGTGGGTGGTGGAGTCACGTCGGCGGCTCACTGGCGGCGAGCCAACGAACATCCCTCGAACATCTATTGCCTATTACGCAACCTTCGCAGCCACGGTGCCGCCCCGTAACCTATTATAGGAGCATTCGCATACCTTTATTCGGGACGATTCTACTTTCTCCGATTTTAAAACTCAATAATTATAGATTAATATTTGATTTCTAGCAATTTTAGGTACCTTTGCCTATTTAGAAACCAAAAGGGATGTCCCTAGGCGCATTAAGGCAATGGTTTTATCGTACCCAATACGTAGGGAAATACTTTTAGGTATCTTTATCTGCCACAGTCCCTAGAGGCTTGTTAGTACGGTTCGTAGCCGAACGTAATTCCTTTAGCGTTCCCAAAGAGTAATAAAAAAAATCTTTTAAATATCCGTGACTCTTAATTAACTCTATAAATGATATATAGTATGTAGTATATGTATGTAGTAAAATTAGCGATAAAAAGATTAAGTTATCAACAATCTGTCGTGTGTAGATCAACATCAACGATAAATACCAGTTTGATAAATTTACAGTTAATAAAACTCATAAATCAGCTATTACTATTAAGCAAAGGGGACGGTGTGGTATGGTTGTGGTCAATAGTTTACACCTGCCCTAAGTATAAAATAGTTAGGTCAAATTAAGGGATGTAACCTGAACTGTAAATAGAATTCATGACGCAGAAATGTTAAGTTACCCAAACTAATCCCAAGTGTCCGCAATGCGTAGTAGATGTGGTCTAATATGTTAGCAAGTTATATAACACTCTCAATATTAATGGCAGCAATATGAAAACAATCTTCAATCTTCAATATTATACTCACGTACCCAATAACTTTAAATATAAATTTAACTCGTGAATAAAAAATTACCATATAATATGCATTGCCCATCTAGACTAAACTTATGTGAAAGCATCTCAGTGTGCCTTTGATCTTTATGTGTATCTATTTTGGGGAAGGTTGCGATGATTGGACCACTTTACTTTAAGATATCTAATTAAATAAAAGTGTTAGAATCAAACTTGAGATTAATAACTAATCCTTTCTTATTTTAGGTCAAAGTTGAAAAGTTTTAGAACTAAAGTAATCAATAAACTTTCGGATGTGTTGCTTTCTTTGAACCATCTTTGCATTGAATGGAGCACCCTGTTACCATCAAAGGACTTAGAAACATTTGTACTAAAGGTCCAATCATGGCAAATTAATTAAAAGACATAATTTTAATAACCTTTTATTAGTACACAATAAAAACCACCTAAATATCAATAAGGCTTAGGGTCAGCTGTAGAAATAGTTCCATTTCTGGTACTTCAGGTTGTTGAAGACACAATGTTCACATCACCAATACCAAATACCAATTTTCTATGACGCTATTAAAAATGTAAAGTGGTTACTCTTTGGTTACGCAGCTCTACTCCATGATGGTGTGTGAATTCGTGTACGACAAATAAATATTTTTTCTAACTCTAACTGTTGTTTGCTAGATCTATTCATCGCCTTTACAAATAGAGGCTAAGAGAGAAGCACAATGCATTGGCCAGCAGCCAATCCTGTGACGTGTTTGTGTTACGCAAAGATCGATTTCAGAATATAGAGACCCTAATGCTGGCACATTCACAAACAAATGTTTATGTGATTCAGCATTAGGTATATTGGCACGCAAACAGGAGTAACACTGTAATATGTATTACAACATTTAAGGTTGAAAAATGCGAGTATTTTGTTAGTTACACTCCGGTTACGATATTTAATGCTGACATCGGGTGCAAAACATTGGTGTAAGTAATGTTAGGATCGCGTGCGCTACATTTTGCTATTCATTATACGGCAGGAGTTAGGGCATCAGTAATAGTACCAATTTAGACATTATATTTATATATATATATATAATTTTATAATTCATTATTATATATATTTATAATTAATTCACAAAGAGTTAAAAGGCACACTTAATAAATCAAAAAGTTATAGTAATTATTCTCACAAAGCATTAATTTTACTCGATTGAATGGCCTAAAGTTTCTGTAATCAGAAAATTAATATGCCATATTTGATTTGGCTTCCGTTGCCTCCGAACACGTCCGCATCAATAAAACGTAACGGTTACTTTAGAGTACTGGACAATTAAACGACGTCCAGTGAACGTTTCTTCTAATAAAAGATCCAATAGACATTTTTTTCGCGTGTAAAAATCATAGATATTACGAACATTAAATAATCGTATTATGAATCTAACAGAATTAAAGAGAGATTTTTCCAATAAATTTATGCTATTATTATTTTTTTAATCCGCCCGATGTTACTTAAAGTGGATTTCGTTCATTCCTTTTAGGTATTTACAAATCTATTGGTTCTATTCCTCTGTAATTTATATATATTCAGATATGTTTACGATGTCCAAACTCTTTAACCTTAGCCTAACAAAACACCTAACTTGGGACATATTTATTGATCTATTGAAAATTCACAATTCAAAAATATAGTATTGCCCATATTTAATTTCTTTTGCATGGATTGTGAAAAATTGGATCAAATCGTTGCTGGTTCTGTACAAAATACTCGTAAATACTTTAAAAACGAGATACACACATTCATACATAGGTATCGCATAGTATCGTCTCGTCAAACTAATTATTTCTTCAATAGATAATACTTTATGTAGGTCTTCAATCATTGTCAGAAAGAGTTTTCAAATTAGGGCCGTGAGTAATGAGCGTATTCGAGTCGTCAGCTCCTAATTTGCAAAAGGAACTTAATCGTATAAATCTCTCTCTCTTTCAATAAACGTAATGAACAGTTGATATGAAAGAGAAATATTAGATTACTTTTTAAGAAAAATTAACACCTATTAGTTCAGTTGTTAGTAATCCTGACTCCTGAACCAGAGGTCATTAGTTCATTTCCCGCTCAAGATAAATATTCTGTCACCTGTTCTGCGTCTAGGTGTAATTTATTAATAATATTTATATTTTTAAAGTATGTTTATGCATATATATATAGTGCAGACCAGCCTAGTTTGGAAGCAGACGGCTGTGTGGGGTATTACTCAGGTTACTATTATACTATTATTTTTATTTTTGAAATTACAACTTTTACATGATACGAAATTTTTAGGAAACCACAAAACTAAACTAAACTCTTCTCTACTTAGAAATCAAAAAGCTGATAGTCTGCATTTATGATATTAAATTTATAGTTTATTAGTTGATTCTGTACAATCTCCTTCGAAGACTAAAAAAGGTTCAGAAGTTGCTCACAGTTCATATCACGTTCAGCGGTACATTTTTTTTAGTTTCTAAAATTAGGTAACTGAACTTACACGAATATAAACGAGTCTTGTATTGTACCGCACAATTTATACATGCGTTGCCTGGAATTACTCCATGTTAGTGTAATTAGGTTAGCTGTGAATAACAGAATTATAACAAAGTCTAAGCTTCTAACATTATCCAAGCTTATCCAACGCTATTCTACGTCAGTTTTTCATTAACTTTAACTGAAAAAAATCTGCTTTATTTTAACGTTCTTAATTATAGAAATTGTGTTTTAATATTCATTTTCTGCAATATAATGTTCTATGTAATGTACATACGAATATAAGGCACTAAGTACCTTTTTTAGCTGATCCTAAAACCCTTTGCCTGTTAACTTAGTACTTATTTCATATAATTGTAGTAAATTATTAAAAAAAACAATTTATTTTATATTGCTTTTTAAAGATAACTAATAAGTTCAGTTATTCTTTTCAAATTTATTTCACCCTTGTGGCCGTAACTCGTCGTATAGATTTATATATGTACTTTAAATGTGTCGTAATACTTTGAACCTAGTCTCTATTATATTTGAAGATTCATGAATGAATGGGCACCAGAAAACATGATTAACTTTTTTTCTAATATGTAGTATAATGAAAAGCAATTTTGCATTATTACTCACAGATAACTGGGATAAGTCCGACGACGCGTGGAATCTGCTTATAGGGTACTGGTGGCGCGATTACTGATATGAAATGTGAGCAGTAAGGGTGCCTGCTAAAACACTGATGAAAATACAGCGGGACAGCGCACGTTCGGCTTGATATTGATTTTGGGCGGCAACTTAGCTACGCCACAGTAGCGTCATCTTTACCTCTAGCGCATATTCACAAGAACTTTTCGAAGTTGAATTTTTACGACATATAGATGGCGCAGTACTTTCACCCGCTATATAAAATATCCTATCTATTGTAGTTTCTTGAGAATTACGGATCCATAATTGTTTTTAATTAAGACATCACTGAAGATGTACTACGAAATGATGAGCGATTACATATACACTTAAACGGAAATTTCAATGACAAAAACACCATAACTTTTAAGAAAATTGTAAACTTATTTAGGTACGTAAATCTCTTGAAGCTAATCCAGCGTCTGTGGCCACACCCTCGCACTCCAGTATAACGTGAGCGGCCGTTTCCTCTACAGAGGGAACTGTTCTTTGTATTGCGTGTGCGTAGCTGTCGGATGAGGGCAAGGTGTCCCGTAATAATTCCTACAACTACTCGGATGTCTAGTCTACTAAGACTGATTAAACTGTTTAGTCTCATCACTAATAATATGTAGACAAACAGCTGATTATTCGTGTTGAGACTTCAGTCAGCACTAATTTGGTCAGTGTACTTCCCTACTCCGCTGCTTTGCACAGGAGCGAAGTTGGTTGATGGGCAGAGCCAGAAGTGTGGTTGGGCCAAGGTATTTGTTTTTATGGTATAGGTAACGAGCAAACGGTTATCTGATGGGGTTAAGCTCCGGTAACCACCACACACTTGGTGAAAAACCAAAAAAAAACTGCTAACACTTTTCTGAGGGGCCATGATATCACACCAATCGAGCCGGCCTATTTGTTCCGAAGCATGACTCTCCCATGATAAATTAAGTGGCTTGCCTTCTTCTTACTGAGTTCTGTGTAATAAAAGTACACAGAAGTACAGCCTGCGATAGCGGTGGCCTTCGTATATATACTGAAATAAGAAGAGCTTCTGCCCGACAAGCTTGGCAAACTGGTAAAATACTGGGTGTCCACCGGAGGCGAGCTGATAGTGGAGTTAGCAGTTATGCAGGACGTGCAGTCAGAAAACGCAAGAGGTAAGCGATTGGTTAAATACCTTTTCATTACAAACTTTTGCATTATAAAAACAGAGTCGAAACCGAGTTTTGTCACTGCGCGAAGTAGAACTATTGTGATCATAACTCTGGTAACGCAAAATGTTTTTAACACTACATATGACTGATATGTATCAACTGAAGTAGTATGCTTCAATTGATCCATATTAGCATATTACTATCTGAGTTAGATAAGATCCTTCAGATCAAGTATTTCACTGAAACCCATACACGTGGTTAAAAATAAACACCAAACTTGGTGGGAAACGGGTTTTTTTTCCTAATAAATCAAATACCTGATACACACAACCATATATTTAGTTTGAAACTAAGCAGAGTTTGTACTATAAAAGTTAGATTGATTAATGGAAAACTTTTATACTTTTTTGTAAAAATATACATTTGATATATAGAAAACACCCAAACAACCAAAAAAATATTTGCAGATTTTTACCCACTAAAAAGTTGTGTAAGTTTTGGAAAAAGTAATAGTCGGTAGGTGCAAGATCTGGTGGTCACATCTGCAACCAGCTTTGGTCAATCGGTCGTCCCCACTGCTCCTTCACGACAACGATACTGCGCAACAGACAGTCTCCAAGCTGCAAGAGCTGGGGTTGGAAGCTCTCCCTCATCCGCCATACTCACCAGACCTTGCACCTACCGACTATTACTTTATTCAAAATTTAGACAACTCTTTAGTGTGTAAAAAATTCAATTCCCGAGAGGCAGTACAAAATGCCTTTGAAGAGTTTGTTGCCTCCCGTCCAGCTGATTTTTACAAGAAGGGCATCAATAAACTGCCAATGCGTTGGCATATAATAACAATAACAGAAATAAAAAAGTTTGAAAAAATAAGTACTTTCACTTATTGCATACAAAACGGCAATTTCATAGGTAAAGACCATATATATACATATATATAATAAATAAATAAAATAAAATTAATCTTAAAACTATTAAATACTACTACTACTATTATTTTATCTAATTTTATACAGTAATCTGTGCGCTAAGTAGTAAGAACCCCTCTTAATGTATATATATACATCTTTCCGTGTGGTGACGGATTAAGAATACAGAGTGTCACCGCCCCTATTCATCCCGTGGGTGTCGTAAGAGGCGACTAAGGAAGCAAACTACGCTGGACAACAGCACTGCAGAGAGAAGAAAAACTTGAAACAAACCCTATACTAACCCGTCTGGCCAGCGTGGTATAGTAGGCCAAAACCTCCTTCCTAAGGAGAGGCCTATGTCAAGCAGTGGACTAGTAAAGGCTGTTGATGATGATGATGATGACATCTATATACATTGTACTTGTTAAAATTTACATCAAAACTATTATTATGTACTTATATTATTTTTTGAAAATGAATACGAGTATCATTTAGTATATAATAAAATTACCATTGTAAGAGCGCGTTGAATTCTAATATGTGAGCTACGCTTAATCTAACACACGCAAGTACGTAGCAATAACATTATTTCTTAGAAACAATACAATACATTTCTTTCTACGAGCTCTCCGATATCTACCACTTTAACATTTTACGAGATACATAAGTCTGTTTGACCAACGTTTTTCTACTTAAGCCCGTCTTGTATGCGAATACGAACAATAAAAACGTAGCCGGGAGTATTATCGGCGGGATCTCGGTGGTATACCTGATGGTATACGTGTGTGGGTTTGTGTGTATAAGTGTGGGCGTGTGTCGTAATATTGCAGCTTGGCGCGGCCGCCGACGCAACGTTGCGTAGTCACCGCATGTCCACACTGGAGTTGTTTTGTCTTTGCTGGACATGTGTTTTATTACTGTAACATTAAACACAAGCGTTTCTTCTATCTAGCCTTTGCCACAAATGTGTTCTAAGTATAAGAACATAACCATTTATTAATCCGAGTATTTGGAATAAACAATGCACTGACCTCGCTGCACCTATTAATGGAAGAACTCTCTTATTTCAATGCGAGAATTCTCATGACGCCTTTTCTGGTGAGAACTCTATACCCTGAAAGGAGTGAAAATATTACATGTAAAGATTAACAGGATATTATCACGACTTTTTCAAATCTACTTTAATGAATATTTTTATAAAGCTTTAAAAGCCCATAGAGCCCATGGTTTTATCAATTTTATGCTTAATTTGGAGATATAAGATTTAAACGCTAACTAAGATATCCCAAGCAAACTAAATTACTGCGAATTATTCGTTTTCTGTGCAGTTCTAAGATCGATTACTTGCTTTAAAACAGATTTAGTGTGAACGCGGCCCACCACAGAAAGTAAAGTCCGTAATATCGGCGAGCTCGTGGCATCGCAGTGTTGCCCCGCGCCGCGCACAGACCGGTCCGCCATGTCGCGCTGACAAACACCGTACAATCTGTCAAACTGACAAGTGTTTATATCCTATTTGACTAACAAGTAACAACAATGGCAATGTGGTCAGTGTTTACCCTCTTCGCCAGCGTTTTGCTGGCTTCTACACAGGCACAGGTAAAGAACACAATGTTTACCATATGAATTTTTTAATATCGATACTGGCAAGCAACCAGGGTCGGACTATTTCCCCTAGAGGTTTTTTGTAAAGTTCCGATATCCAATTATACCGAATGTCGTCATCCTAAGAGAACAATATACATATATAAATCAACAACCTGTTTGTGTTTGCTTTCAAATTTGAAGTTCATTTAAAAACTATAAGAGACTGTCAAGTTTTATCCATTTAAGTTTTAAAGTATTAAAAGTGTTTATATGCATCGTGTAACAAAATGTTCACCATCTCGCCTTCTGCTCAAGATCTTGTTGACTCAAAAGTTATATCATAAATATGTGTAAACCAGATCCGTACGAGACTTATTACCTAATGGCATGACCGAGTAACGTAAGCGGTTTGAATAACAAACCATTAGCATAACCTTGATAAAGTTAACCCACAAAATTCTATTCATAAAATTTGTTGTTTCATTATTTAAGATATGAAACAAAAAACTTGTTGGCATTCGATTAAATGTAACACAATAACATTAATTGATTTTGTTATTGTATAAAATATTTATTAAACATAACAACATGTTTATTAAATATATCAAAGATGGGTAGTAAATACGAATCACGGTCTAAGTATATTACGTAGATGGGTAACTGTTGTAACATTGTTATGTACGAGTAGATACGCTGACTGTAACTAGTCATAACCCACATTTCTAGCACCAATGAGATTATACTCGTACCTTACATTACACCATTATATATACCTGCACTATTGTATCGGTATTCGATGAATGTTTCATGCAAATGATCCCGAGGAAGGTTGATCAACTGTCAGCTGCAAAAACCTATTTTAAATACCTTCGCTTGTTTTACTATAATTACTCTCAATTTATGTAAGTAGGATTGTTTTTATGTTTAATTACATAATTAATCATCGGCCTTGGATGTTAATATACATAAAAATCCTTTTAAAAAAAAGTTTAACCGACTTCAAACAATACTAACAAATAGCACTAAAAACCTAGCAGAAATCGAGGTTGATTTGCAGTCTTTTCTTAAAGAGTTCCCTTGTCTGTCTCCGAAACTCATCAGATCCATATGAAATTTAAGTAGAACCATTTTGGAATAAACCCCTTTCGAACAAAAAAAATATTTCGAAAATCCTTCTTAATATGATGGAGGTACGCTGCAACATACATAAAAAAATTAAACATCCGAATTGACAACATACTTCTTTTTGAAGTGGGTTAAAACTAGCTTTTGTCCGAGTTTTCGCTCGCTTTAGAAGAGATTTTTGTCTTGGAACAGTTCTTTTTTCTAGATGATGGTAGTAGGCCGGGGTACCATTCCCTATATTCTTCTGAATACGGTACGTGTAATTTTATGGTTGTCGGTTGAATAGTTAATGCTCAAAAGATTAACAAACAAGAAATACCTTTGCATTTAATAATTTTATATAAATAAATGGATGTGACTTAAGTAGGGATATACCTATTAAATTACAAATAACTTTTTCTTATCATACAAATAACAATCTGTTTAGGACTTAGAACCTACCTTAAAGTACCTACTTAAGAAATTGAAATTTCTTCGCTGATATTTGCATAGCATTTCTAAACATCTGTTTCATATTATTTCCCAAAAGTTTTTTACCTATTGATAAATAAAATTCTCTTTAACTACAGTTGGAATGACAAGACCCTTGGTGCTAATTTATCTTAGCTGTGATGCTAGGAAATTGTATGAATGTAGCTGTCTATTTCACGTTCCCTCTCAATTGAGCTGCAAACATTACATATAATTGTAATTATAGTTTTCTCTTCCTACTAAAAAACCTAATTTGGTAATATTTACGTAACCAGGATTATCATTCTGAATACAATGCTCAACAACGTCAAGTTATTAAATAATGGGTCAATAAATAAGTTCTATTTGAAAGTACATTTATTATTTATAAGAGGTTCATTTCAACATTAACCAATTGTTTAAGCTACAGCCACGAGTGGTACTTAATCAAGCAACAAACATAGGACAGAAAACACTGAGTTATGTAAGAATACATAAACTTTGTTTGTATTGAGAGTCGCATACATTTTAACCCACTTTACTGATAGTATAAATTACCAAGTTCTATAGAACTCGAGTAATATCTCCATACAAAGTTGAGCTATATTTTTCTTTGTCACTATCACAACATAACAACTAAATCTCAAAAAGTGAATAACATGTTTAGGAAACCATACAAAAACCAATGGTAACGCAAAAAAATATTTTATACCTACTATTTTTTAAATTGGTGCTAAACAACTTATACTTTGTTCTTCTTGACAGGAATTTCTTTATGGATTTTTTAAACAACGTACTCCGTTTTCGAATTGGAATCCTCTGACTGTAGGTTAGTTGTAGGTTACTTTTAAAGTTCTTCACTTAAACTCTCTCTCACGTTTGTTAACTCATTGTAAACAAACTATTTTTATATTAATTTATTTTTAAAGGATGTTAATCATTGAAATTACAAATTGCTATCTTAGATAACTAAGTGTGTATGTAAAATAATTCCTGCCTTCAATTTAGGCCGTATTAGGTCTGAGCGCAGCACGCCAATGCCAGCGGCTTCTACCGACGCGGGCGCAAGGTCACAAGCGCCTACGCATCCCACGCCTTAGAGTAGCAATGCTGAAATTCTCCACGCTTTTAAGGTTCAACTGCCTTTTTATGAGCCAATCTAGCAGCTAGTGTCTTTTAAACTTGATTAACCCTTTATTACTTTCTTATGTTAAATAATATTACCTAAACTAGTATATCAGATTTAGTTATTCGTATACTTGGGTATAGGTAACTTCGTAACTAAAGGTTATATGTTTCTAATTTATGTAAGAGGTTAGTGTTTGTTCATTCATTCATGGAAACCAACGGTGACTCAAATGACAATTGTGTCAGGCCCTATAGATGGATGTTCATTTTATTTGTACAATGAGTCACACTAAATACTTATGATTTTTATCAAAATTAAAATTGATTAGTCATATTATAATAAATATGACCAAGAACGATTATTTTATAATATGCGTGTCAGATATTATTTCTCACATATAACACTTTATGTTTTTACTATTTGTATCTAAAATATTATTATTTATGATGGAATATAAAATGCGTTTATTAGTATTTACTGAATATTTATTCAGACTTCTTCATAATATTTTGCTAGTTTAGTTCATCAATCTTCAAAATCGCTAGACCGATTCTGATAATATTTTACTGCCAGGTAGCTGTCTATATAAGGAATAAGGCTATTTTTCCTCTCAACAAAACCCTATAAAATCTTGCCCAGTCCGGAAATCGTACCCGAGGCCTCATGGACTGCAGCCGGACTACACGTCTAATAATAATAATAATTTCACACATTGCTCACACGGCAGAGCTTATCAAAAGTAGAAATATCGAAAAAATGAGTGTATGATTTGCGTATGGCAGGCTGGCTGAATGCCTGGCAGGAGCTGGATGCGAGAAGCCGAAAATCGTTCGGAAGACCAAAATTTATGGGAGAGGTCTTTGTTTCTCCAGCAGTGGACTGATGATGATGACTGTACGACTCTTTAGTCCTTGATCTTAAAACTACCCATAACTTTAGAAACTCTTTGAGTCACGAAACATAGATCTCAAGCATGTAATATTTATAAATCATAAATATACAAAACTAAGTCGTGTTAGCTACAGCATTTATAACTCAAGTACGGCTAGACCATTTTTATTTTAGGATTTGTCTTCGTTCGGTATAGGATAATAAGTATTAAAATATGATCTTCAAAAAAAATCTTTAAAAAAATCATAAAACATCAGTCTAGCCTAGGTATAACAACACGCAACTGACAGCTCACGTAATGTTGTCTATGGTTTGTTTTGAAAATACCGCAAAACATTGAAATTGAAGTTGATCGGTCGATGTGTTTTAGTAGGGAAGGGTATTCCCTTGAAGGGATTTCGGGATTTACTCGAACGTGTCAGATTAAGATGGGGGAATAATAACTTACACCCAGTTGAGTACTTCCACCATACATGAACTCTTTGGATGTGTCTGGCTTACCACCGCACAATTTACGACTAAAGGTTGACTCGGTAGTAATCATGCTTCGAAACATAAACCAACCAAAACTATGAAACGGAACGCATTTGTTGTAAAGTAAACTGATGATCAATGTGATTCACGCGACTATACTCAAAGAAAAATTCAACGGTGAGAAATTCTCATTCCGAGGATTCCGATGATCCCAATATGCCGTTTAAGTTTAAACGACTTCAATCGCCGATTCATCGTGCATTTGCCATGAAGATTAACAAATCTTAAAGCCAATCCTTGAATGTTTATGGTCTGAATCTAAAAAATGCTAGGTTTTCTCGTGGGCAATTATACGCGGCATGTTCATGGATCTTAAAACCAATTGCTTCATTTGTTTTTGCGCCTGATAACAAAACGAAAAATGTCGTACCTTCTGGATAGCAAGGTGCTTTACTGAAGAGTGCAACCCATGCACTAAAATACATGGCCAATAAAGCAAATGTTTTGCTGGCACGTCATTAAAATACTAAATAATTTTGAATTAATTTTTAAATCCTAAATCTGCTCATTCATTGACTCTTAGGTGGAACGAAGTTCACCGGGTCAGTTAGTACTTTTAATAAAACACAGTTTTATTTATAAAATAACTATGAAAATATTGAACTTATTCTCTTGTTTGTTTATTTTTATGTATGAATGCCAGTTACAGTCACATTAATAAATAATTCGATTTATTATCTTCGTAATAGCAATAAAACAAGAGTCATGCTTTGATATAAACTAGAAATATCTAGCAAATAAAAGTGTTATGAGGTTGTCAGTATTTTATTTTCAAACCTGTAATAACATTTAAAAAAATATCAAATATGCGTAGATGTATAAAGTAATCTGTTCTTGTAACATAAAAAAATTTAAGGATAGGTTTCTTAAAGCAAGGTTGCCGAAATGACAGAGGATGTTAGAATTCGAATAACGACTTAAAATTGTATTCATGACTTGTCTTCAGAGTAATTATAACACAAAACAAATGTAAATATTATTTTAAAGAAAGTACATGTGTAAAGAAACTATTATTTCTTCATTCATTCAAAAATTATATCAAGTATCAACCTAGGTATATTTCCTGATCTTATAAAGTCCAGTAGAATTATTCCCTAATTCAAATCTGGCAGTACATTTGACCCAAATAACTTTAGGCCCATTTCAGTACTACCAGTATTCAGTTTTTTTTTTTTTTAAATAATGTATGATCAATTATTACATTGACTGCACGTATGGCATAGTGGTTTAAGCGGTCACCTCGCCGCTTCCTATTGCGCTGAGTATTGTGAGTTCGATCACCACATGGGACAACACTTTGTTTGATCCACAAATTGTTGTTCTGAGCCTGGGTGTCCTTTTTGAAGTCCCCCGCGACACAGGATTTATTCCTAATGCGGAAGTTGTCTTATAAAAAAGTAAAAAAAACGGATACTGATGCCAGTGTTGAGTTTATAAAAAATATATTTGATGCCTGGGAGGATGCCCATGATTCTGTAGGTCTCTTTTGAGATTTATCTTATGCTTTTGATTGTGTTGTTCATGAAACGCTGATCAGGTAATTACAGCACTATGGTATCAAAACTAAAGCACTAGAACTTCTTGCTTTATATCTAACTAATAGGATTCAGAAAGTTGATATTAATAGTGAGCGATCTCTGGGTTCTGTGGTAGAAATGGGTGTTCCACAAGATTCTATTCATACATTCGTTCATTCGTAAATAATTTGTATTTCCATTTTTGTTTTTAGTATATATTAACGACTTACCTCACCTCATCAAGGACAATCACAAGATTGTGTTGTTTGCAGATGATACGTCACTATTATTTAGACTCAAATGCACACTTACTAATTTACAGATATAAACAGCGCCATTTCGAAAGTGGTTTATTATATGGTTATTTATTACATATGAACATAAAAACAAAGACAGCTTCTTGAAAAGAAGTGGTGTACATGCTTTAAATACCAGAAATAGAAAAAAACTTGTTGTGCTTGCCTCTAGGCTCCAAAAGTAAACTCATTTCGAGGTCGATGTGTGCGATTCTATAATTAAAATCCCAAATAATGATGTGGAAATGTGATGTGGGCCTTTTATTTGATTTTTCATTTTTTTATGTTTTACTTTACTTTGTTTTTTATTCCATCTTTTTTCTTTATCTTGTTTTCTCTTCATTGCCTTTCAAAAACATTGTTGTGTATTGCCATGTAATGATGCCATTGTATCTGTTAATTAAAGAAGAGTGGCCATGAGTGTGTTTGCCCTTTTTTCTGATGAGACTCACCCGCTAAGAAATGGGCGGTTGTAGATCGACACAGGCATATAAGAGATTTGAAATTTTTGATACGTATATATTTAATTTGCTAAATATTTAACAAAACAGAGATTGTAGCTATTGTATATTGATCTTTGACTTTAGGTCTACACAAGAGACGATTTGTTTTTTTTTTTGAAATAAAGATATTTTGAGTTTGAGTTTAAGTTGGATCATAATATTAAGAAATGAAGACTTGTCCTGATGAACCTGTCGAATAAGTTTTTTCAACATCCACTAGACAGGTGTCACTACTTTTATTTTTGGTCGCCTCACCTGACCAGAATTTTTGGTAGAGTATTTAATTTTAATTAAATGTAAAAAAATACATTAAAGAAGAAATACTTTTGAATTAAATCGTACCACATTACTATGAAGAAGCATTTTTGCGTTTTCCTTTAGAAACCTACCTGAAGAAAATTATTTGCTTTCTTTCTTTAAAATTATCTTATTTCTCCTAAAGAAATAAGATAAAATGTATTTGTTAAAAGTCTAGTAATATAAATAGTAGTATTTAATCAAAAAGTGGCAAATACAATCATATTATGTCAATAAGATTCATAACATTTGCTTTCTTAAAAAAACATTCAAAAGAACAAGACAAGTTTAAGATCAATAAAAGACAGCACAGTTATAGTAAACCTTCATCTGAATACATTAATAAAGTTCTTGTTATTTTTATTTTTTATATATTCGTATATATTCGAAGTCGCGAGTCATATTAG
Organism: Arctia plantaginis; assembly: GCA_902825455.1. NCBI lineage: Eukaryota > Metazoa > Arthropoda > Insecta > Lepidoptera > Erebidae > Arctia > Arctia plantaginis. The sequence goes on along the minus strand of CADEBD010000314.1, from coordinate 10,632,525 downwards.
TTAACTTGTACAAAGCGATAAATCGACTTGAATAGGCACTTTATAAATAGGTTACCAAAAAGCAGCCGAAATAATTGTTTCCTTCGAACCAACGCTATCTACAAAGTCATCATGACTTTGTTAACTAAAAACGAGTTCATATCTTGCTAACAGTCTTTTTTTATTCATGGATCATGCATACGATACTATACTTATACATATTTTTATAACCTTGACGTAACATAAACATACGTAAGTTATATTTCATTCATTTCGTTATGCAGTTGTTTTTACGGCAGTTGACGCGGTCGGTTCTAAATTAAATGAAATAAATGGGATGTATCTTATCGTCTTTCCAATGTTACGTAACTATTGCACATTGGCACCAGATTTCACCTAATTTTTTGAAATATTTCATAAATAAATCATACACACACTTGCCTTCGTATCCTCAAAGGGGTGGGCAGAGGTATTTAACACGCAATGAAGACTCTACTTGAAGCCCATATGTGACCATGGGCAAAACCTACTGACTAAACCTAATTTATATTTTATTAAAAGGGCAAGGGAAAATAGGAAAGAAGTGGAAAAAAATAAACATAAATATATAGTATGATGATGAGCAACAGGTGTCCTGATCAAAGCGCTCGTTCAATGTCAACTTACTGAGCCTTGTCAACTTTATATTTACAAGACTAGACCGCAGTAGTCAAGTAGATGTCTTATATTTCGATCTAAAAAGGTTTTCGATGAAGTAAATACTCACTAAGTGTGATGAGAACGCATGATCAGATCGGAACAGTGTGCAAAGTTTTATTAGGAAAAACTGACATTGACTGGCCCCTGAGATTCACCATTAATGTAACTCTAACTTGATATAATATACATAAATAAATCAATATATACAGTACTACATCTTTTCTTTTTATTTTTTTTTAAAGACTACGCATTAGGAGTATATTATCCTGTGTCATGGGGGACTTTACAAACATACATGAAACGGACACAAAGACCACCTAGACTCATAACAACAATTTGTGGATCACACAAAGTTGTGTCCCATGTGGGGATCGAACCCATTTCACTCAGCGCGGTAGCAAGCGGCGTGGCGTCCGCTTAAAGCACATACATAGAGGTCTTAAGTCTACAAGTATAAACATACACATACATAAATATCAAAATACACAGTGGGGTACTAGCGTTGTGACCTTACTGCCAACTCATTTTAGAGAAGATCTTGTACTCTTTTCTTGAACGTAAAACGGTTAGTGGACATCCTGATTACAACTATGTAGGAGTGCATTTCAAAGAAGAACTGACTGTACATAGAAGCAAGAATTAATGAAGTTGGAAGTGTGGAAGGACTTGTGTGTGGTGGGACATAGAAGAAGCATATTATTCGTTGACCGCAGATTTCGGTCATGATTGGAGCATAGGAAACGGAGATGGGGAACTATGTAATCAGGTAACGATAGGGAATTGAGAAATGAAAAAAGAAATGTTAGTGCTCGCAGAGTGCGGGCCTGACGAATTGGGAGCCTAAAGTTTTAGTTGGGAACATAAAGCAGACACATGGTCATACTTGCGAAAATTAAAAACAAATCGAATGCAGTATGCAAGTATGGTGTACTGCGAGAATTCTGTGTGTTAGAAGGAGAATTGTTTAATATTGTAAATAGACAAAGTTGTGATAACGTACGTTTTTTGTACCAATTCCGTATCTACGCTATTCTCTTAATGAGTGTAAGTAGCCAGAGGCCTATTTAAGAATAAAGAAAAAAATAAGAAGTGGTCAGGGTCGCATATCTCTTTTTCGATTCGGCTGTTGCCGGGAAGAGTTTAGGGCTCTAACAGAATTTATGTCCTAAAAATGTATATTTCAATGTGCCTTAGCTTTATGGTCTTGAATCCTCGAATAGAAATATGTTATCCATATATTTTCCTATATTATATATACCTACATAAAAAATTGGTTAAGACATCCTTTTAAGTAGAATCTAGAAAGCAGTTGTTTATGTTTGGAGTGACATGATATGACATGAATCTCACTATGAATAAGCGCTTGCCGCGTTGCTTTACCCTAAATGGTTCTTGGTAAGGGATACAACTCATAATTTTATCATGCAAAGCTGAAACTAGAAAATACTATGAAAATGCGATTAAGAAAAGAACTAATAAGGCTGAACCTGCTTCCGCCAAGAATAAGAATAGATCGACGCAACACTAATGGTCATTAACGTTTGAGCTCGGACTAAGATCAGATGCAGCCTCTCTTACGTTGTTAAGATTTTGTTTACACTTGGAAGTTTAGAAGAAATTAGAGAGATTAGAGGATTCGTTTTTCCTTATTTTTTTATGCAAATACAGTTTAAGGTGCTTTAAAAAAAAAAATAGAAGAAAATACAAGGCAAAATATGACTCAACATATTTTTAACACCAGTACATGACATAGAATCAAAGGTAATGGTAAGGTTGTAGTAGTAGGTATATATACATATGTAATATATAAATACATATTTTTTTTTTATTATTTTTTTATTCTAGCACATTCACACAACGCAATCTAGTCTCAAACTAAGCAGAGCTTGTACTATGGGTACTAGACAACTGATATAAATACATAAATTAATATTTTTTTTGTAAATACATACATATTTTACATAGAAACACCCAGAACAAATCAAACATTAAATGTTCATGCACACAAATGTTTGACTTGAGCGGAAATCGAACCCAACCCATCGCGAAACAGCTATCGTTCTATAAGCCTTGTGACGCATTCAAAAAGACTATCCAGGTAGTAAACACTATTTTTCTTTACTCAATAGAGTTTCCGAATACCGACGTTATACGAACATATCGCTATGATATCATGTACAAATGACATGTAGACTATATATAACTCCATGACGTGTAAAGTTAGAACAAAAGAGCGCCTGGACATGAAACAACCATGCTATTGCAACGCGCATCGCATATTTAAGTCGCACTCAAGGCGATTTGACAATTAACTGACATTCTGACACACACGCTCAACTTCTATGTATGGTAACTGTGTTAATATACGTTATACAATAAAATTCGCCGTGATCCTTTTTAGTACATACTCACGCAATTATCGGAGTTTACATGTTCATCGTTTTTTTAATTGCAGAACTAGTATTTACAGTTAAACTAATATGTATTTAAGCTTAACGATTTTTCAATTCCAAATGCACTAGAAGGCATTTTGCAGACTGTTTATGGTCGAGTCAATACAAGTATTGGCACACTAAATACTTTTTATACGCAGCTGGTGCAGTCTTAATAAATATCACAGGTATGTAGAACTTTTTTACTGACCTAAGAAAATTTAAATCTAAGGTATTAAATCTTCTTAGATCAGTAAAAAAAGGTATTTTGTATCTACAGCAGATCATATATCTAAGCAAACTGTCTTATTATTATACGTACTTCCATATTCAATTAAAAATACAAATAAAAATCGTTCCTTTTCAAAAGCTGGTCAAGTTGACATTTGAAAGTTGTACATATTTTCAGATCTTGTCATATTTTTTAAATAGTTTTCGAATCCACATTTTTTTTAATATTATTATACTTGGATAACAAAATATACGATACGGGAACATTTATACCTACAGATATTCATATAAATTAAGAGAAACCGTACAGAAATTACCAATATCTTTATTTTAATATATATAGAATATATAATATAAGATTTACTAGTACTAATATTACATCTATACAAAAAACGTTTTTCGTTTTACTGCAATATCGTTAGTAAAACCTAAAAAACTGAGCCGAAAATGTACTTAACGAAATTTTCATGTATAATGTAGTACGGATGTTCAGAATCATAATGTGTCAAATAGGAATTCTATTTCGTTCACGTACCACGATCGTAACAAGTTTAGTTGCAAACTTCTCGTCTGGTATGCATACATATTCTAAGCAGGAAAGACAATACATTCCTTCCTACGTTACGACGTCCGTAAATATATCAAGAACTGGTATTCAGTTCCCTAAAGTTACCGCTTCCAAAAGCTTTCAAACTAAGTAGAACTTGAATAACAGAGAACAAGGCACCGGTGTCCTTTATTTCAACAGTTGCTTTGTAGTTGTCGCTACACCTTGATAGTTCCCACAACTAGCATGATGTAAACTATTTGCGTAGCTTGTTGTATAATGCGACAGTGTCAGTATAGTTATTAACAAACGTGTTCATAGACAAAGCATAGTATTATACAATTAAAATTCTAATTGGTTTCTATTTGATCTGTTTATAGATTCTAATTATGTATCCTTGAATCTAGACCCTTAGTTTATCTACCCTTAGGGCCCGGCTTCCGTTTCTGAGTCTGGCAAATCGGGTTATAAAAATGCTCCCGATAGAAGGCATGAACATTTAATTAATTAGTAGGATGAAAACATTAAAAAAAAACTAATATTCTATCTAACAAGTTCTATTAAGTAAGTCTGAGTTTCTAGCTCAAATCGACAACCACGGTGGACACTGAAAATCAGTACTGGTGTGGGTAGTAGACCAAAAACTCCTTTCTAAGGAGAGGCTTGTATCCAACAGTAGACTATTCAAGGCTGTTGATGATGATGTGGGCACATGCATCTCAGTAAATGCTAATTTATTATTTTATATTTACTTTATATATTGTATTGTGACAAAAAGTGGTATTTATCTGTTATTCTCTATTGAAGCAATGTCGAGATACATTTATCAGGTAAATGTCACTTCTTATGCTTAACCTATTCGATTAACATGGCGCATTGCTACGTCAACACGTCTCGTCACATCATTCGATAAATTTTAAATCAACTACAAATGTCCGTCATATACATAAGTGTAATTGTTTTTGGTTTATTCTTTGTTTTATGTGTGTCATAACGCAAGTCAGCTGTATGCCTCGTCTTATTAAATAAACTTTTTCCTTTCTCTCTATAGTATACAGAATATATCTTATATGTTTTGTTATTTGGGTATATCCCTATATCTATATAGATCATAGTGAAAGTTAATGAATATTAGTGTATTGTGTGAATAAGAAATTTAGAGGGCAGTTTGAGTATTAGTTTTTTTTAAGTCAACAATCTGATAAAAGCTACCGGGTGGTATAAATAATGTCTCTCACTTATTAAGCATCTTTAATCACATGGCCTATAAAATACACGCGTGGCATAACACTAGTTAGCGCAGCTATTACCTTAGGTAGAGCAGATATAAAGCTAGTTTGTGCTTAATAGAAATAGTAGTAATGACTATGTTGACTAACTTAGAAATTAAGCCGTGGAAGATATTACAAATTTTAGGTGTTACACCCAACCCACCAAATCGTAAAATGCTTACGGCAAATGTACAATAACATTATCACTTTTAGTCCTACAAACCTCAAAAATTATCTCATTATTGAAATAGAAAGTAATGAAAATAATAAGTTTTTTTGTTAGTTCTTTAAAATACATTAAGTTCGCGTGATTAGAGTAAGTGTTTCGGCCCGCGCCCGTGGCTACACTCGAAGTGCGGCACGCGGCCTCCACGACACTACTCGAGGTTGCATCTTCCTTTATTCATTACCTTGTATAATTTATGCAATGTTTCATCATTCCACCACACTTAACTGAACACATAATACCTACCTATACAAAAATGATATCATTTTTTAAGTTGTTGGGCCATTTCACACGTGAAAAATAAATAGTTTAAAAAAACACGCTTTTTATAGAAAACCAAACTAAAAAATAGAAAATAAATTTTAATAAATTTGAAAAAAAAAGCGTTGGGTGCCTGTTGTCAATAGTAAAAAGCACCCCAAAAAGTGTTTTTCAGCTTTTTAAACTATTTTTTTTTAATATTATTTACTTCTTTTTTTTTAAATTAGTGTATTGTCATGGGTCGGTGTACAAAGTTTGAACGAATTCTAGCCGTTTAAAGTCATTCAAAATCACGCCCAAAGAAGTCAGTTACAAACAAACATACAGGTGAAGCTAATAAAAAGCGTGTATAAAAACGTGTAAAAGAATTGGATGGGCCTCAATTTTTATATATATTTATATTTATATATAATGTTTTTCCTTATCAGACAATTTAGAAATCTACTCAGTAGAAGTCTACTTTCAACCGGCTTAAAAAAGGTTCTCAATTCGATTCAAATGTTATAAATACTTACTGGGTTTTGGTCATAGACAAAGATCCATCAAAAACTTAATAAAAAAAACTTTTTATTAAAGATCACGACCTTTTTTTTAGATTTACACCATTAGCGAGCCTAGCGCGTTATCATAATCACAAGTCGCAGTGGTTTTGTAAATTAGTCTCATGGGTGATTATATGATAGGTATATCATCGTATGACTTATAAACAGGTGATTGTAATTTTATTCCATCACTAGTAGTTAGTGTAGTTTACGCGATATCTTCGCCATTTAAACCTTAAATTTCAATATTTGGTTGTTATTAAGGTTGGTGCCATTGGAATTTGCAGAAATCATTAAAACTCTAAGAGTAAAAAACGAAGGAATAAAAAGTATAGCTGATTGTAAAAAGCGGTATCTAGTACATTTTAATGTAAGTATTATTCTGATTTAAACGCAATAAAGTCGCAGATACTTTTTAAAGGTTAATTATTGGTGATTAGCATGTTATGTTACTAAGACATTCGCTACGCAACGCTCTGATTGCCTCGTGGGCTGATCGAGACTCGATAACAACGCTCGCGGAAGTAGACATCGCGCTCGCAGCCCACCTTTGGTATAATAAAGCATAACATCATCTTTTCCGTCTATCTAATTCGTTGTTTCGTAATATCTAGGAAAACTATTAGGTATGCTATTTTATTCTTTTACATGAGTACATTTTTTTAAAACGAAGGTATTATATTTTCAACAGACTTTGTTTTTATGGCAAACTTCGTTATCAATGTTTGTCAGGCAACTGAATAAGATTTTGCGTTTAAAGAAGATAAGTAAGAATCTGCGAGATTGGTCACGATTGGTTTCTTACGTCATACTTCGTTGAAGTCGTTTTGTTCAGCAGGCAACAGATTCTGATCTGATTTGCAAGCATGTCTGTGACATATTGTCTCCGTTTGTCATTTTTTAAAGAAGACAGGCTATAAAGAACTTGTCGAATTTTCCGTACGAAGCACAAATATGGACTACACTATTGTTGAAGTTGTTTTGCATTTGTGCGTAAGAGATCAACATTTCCTTATTAGACAACGAACTTATAATAAATATATTTGTAAATAATTTATCTCATATTCCCTGACTTTCATATCGGTTCATGATACTCTAGAAAATGACCTACAAAGTGACAGTTCTATAAATATTATGACTTGCTGTAGTTTCGAAAGATCCTGACGCAATAAATCCTAACATCAAATAATACACACACACAACAGTATTTACCCAGTTGTTTTTGCAATATTGTCGATTCCTGGGTAGTATTGGGCGTTACCATGTAACGTAAATTACTTCTCATTATTTACTCCGATCGGTTGCCGCCAGTCACGCTGGTAATCATCATTGACCACTTCCCACTTGACTGAATGGTAGAAACAATGACATTTCGGTGGGAAGTTGTAAATTACTAGAAAAGTATTAAGTTGCAAACTCCTACTTATCTTATTCTCTGACAGGTTTAAAGAGCATTTGATTATCACGAAACTGATGGTATGTAGGTTAAATATAAAAAAGAACCTTCAACAGAAACTTTATAATTATATATTAAAAAATAAATAGAAAAGAAGCTATAATTCTCCTGGCCATTAATGAAATATTTATAAAAAGGTGGTTATTTATTTCGTTGAAAAGATATATCATTGTAATACGGCTTATTTTGCAATTCTAACTATTTTTATAGTAGCATCAATAGATAATCATGCGAAGATAAATTTTAATTCATCCTGAAGTAACTTTATAATCATTTGTAAATACCTATTAAAATATTAAGTAAGAAGAAATTTCAACATTTGAAGGTGGTTAGAAATTTTATAGCGTTTTTGAACAGGATTTCTACAATACCGATCGACCGAGAAACTGAGAGACCGGTCGTATTCGTTAGCAAATGTTAAGGAATACGACCGGTCTCTAAGCCTTACAAAAATAAAACAAGAACTTCGATCAACACGTGTTAAGAAGCACAATACTAGAAATAAGTAGCCATCATTATAAATAGTGTCTAGTTCTTATTTTTGTTGTTCCCGAGAAACTGGTATTATAGCAAGTTCTTCATAACGACGACCTTGTAATTCAAAGTGGTTGGCCCAGTAGATTCACTGTTCATGATAAGGACAGGTATCGATCTCATTTTTATACAACCAACGCGACGTAGAAAGATAAGTACGTCTGTTTCAAGTAGGTATACATTTTTTTAAATGACAAATCGATCGGAGTGATACCACACTGAAAACGTTCGTTGCTTTTCACCGAGGGAGAGATGTCACCGAAGGGTTACCCTACCAAGGGTTACCCTTAATGTTGGGTTCCAATTCAAAACTACTAAAGTTTTGCTTGAAAGAATAAAATAATATTTATTCAAGTTAGTACTAATCGTCTGATAAGTTATGTTTATTCAAGCAGGCTCATAACAAAAAAAATTTAAGCCAATGCATGAAGTATCGCGTGAATTAAGCAGTAAAGCACGCGCCCACTACACAACTATGACGTAGTCACCGAGCCGAGCCGCTGGAACCGGTCGACCCACTGTTACCTCAAAACCGATATATATGGGAATGAGAACTCTTAACTGATAGCTTTTACATAACATTCGTACCAATATGCGTATGTTATAAAATACGTACAATTATCATATTATATCACCGATTGCAAGGCAAAAATTGTATCTTTTAGTAATTTAGGCAGATTTTATTATTAGAAGGCAAGTCTGAACTTTCATAATGTTTTAAAGATATATGCATACAATTAATTGAATACTTTCCTAGAGGGCATTACTTAGTTTTTACAACGTACGAGATATAAGTTATGATGCTCTTTAGTAAGCGTTAACTTCTGAATTACTATTAGTTGTGGTTGAGATTTACTGGTTGTGAAATTCAGCCTGCCACTGCGTCTAAAAAATTTACGTCGAAATAGAAAAACCAAATTCAGAATCTAGTTACAAACGTTCACAACGCCGTGAAAAGAATCCCGAAGGAAATTAAAGGTCCGCCAATTTCACATTGTACATTTTATAAAGTCATCAGATCAAGAATCGCAACAAATTCGACAAAAATAACATAAAAAAGGTCTCTTGTAATAAGTAAAGCATCATTTTTTATGTAACAGCAGTTAACGAAAAGACACTTCCTATAATTTAGTAAAACAAGAGTAACTCTTTAGAGTAAGATTTATTTATTGATGTTGTGCTTTAGCACTAGATTAAATTAAAATTAATAGGTTTTTAATAAACTAAATGTTGGTATACTGTAGTTATCTTAGAAACACATTGATTAATATCGTCTACTGAATTTAAAGTTAGAAACAAAATAGCCAGTGAAAAATCTAAAAAGCAATTGAAATATTTTCGTGATAATAACAAATATAACAAAATGAAATAATAATATTAATTTTTAAACGTGTCAAAACAAATAATTTAAACCCAAATTCGAACGATCTACTAGTAACCTCTGACGAATTTCACTTACCACCTCCATATTCGAATCACCTTCAAGATGCCAAATACTTAATAGTTGACAGAAAAATTTAAAGCAGTTTATGATTAAGTACTTTTACTACTGCCAAGATTTTTAAGAGTTAAAAGTGAAGCTAATAAAAGTACTGTTTTAATTCGAGAATAATAAAATTTCAGTTGCTGGTTAACTAATCCGAACACTATCCTATGTAATGACAGTCTGGGCACACTCGTAATTTAAATATCTATTGGCGATAACATTGCCGCAGAACCTACACTGTACGGGAATGTACGTATGTAATTGTCTAGCTAATTATATTACCATAATAGAGAACACCATAATAGAGAACTTCTTTACAGCAACTACAAGTACCATTACCGTAATTCTCAATTATTGTAACGGATTACTACAACGCAAATATAGGTGATTTAATGATCGCCATGAAAAAATGTTCAAGTCATGCGATAACATACTGGCCATTAAAAACCACATCAATATGGAACAAGCATTCAATATTACCGTTTTAGTGCTCATAAAGACATAAGCATATGTGTTACGTTTGTGAAAACCTATATTTATTCCATTAAAAGATGAAGTAATTAACTGTCTTGCAGGTTTTTTATTTAAGAACCAACGTACTTTGAGTTCAAATAGCTAGCTATCTTATGTTTATCTTATAGATGTAAACGTAAAGTCAAAGATACAAATTAAGACTCCTAACTAGGCCATCAGGTTATAATTTCTTTTTAAACCTTTGAGATACTCAGTGCTTTTATGTTATTACATTAAATACATACTATTTATAGTACTTGTTTCATTTATTTTTTATTTAAAACATTTATTGCCTAGCATTAAATATTTAATTTAAATGTGTTTCTTTGGAAGCGCACGATTACAATGAAATAAGTAGATTATAATGAAGTAAAATAAAAATGAAGGAAAACTTGAAACAAAACCTATACCAACCTGGCCTATATGTCTGGCCAGCGTGGTATAGTAGGCCAAAACCTCCTTTCTAAGCAGAGGCCTACGTCCAGCAGTGGAATATTAGAGGCTGTTGTTTTAATGTGATGAAATAGTTTTTTTTTCAAATTAGAAAACAACCAAGAAGGGATTCAATTTGTTTATATCAACAAGAACTGTTTTCTTCTAATATAGAGAATTCAGGATAGACGAAGAAGAAACCATCTCAAGTAACACTGACATACAAGAAATATTCTCACGATTTATTTTTATGGACGACATGCATAGGAACCACATTAAAATTAAAATAAAACAGTGCAATATTTATAATTATCTCTATCAATTAAGTACCATACAAGTTTGAGTAAATAAAAAATACTGTATGAAAATTCAAAAAAATAACACGAGCCTATGCTGTTGTACACCGTGTTTTTTTTTTTTTAAATTTCAACTAGCACTATTTAGATAAGCTATTTTAAATTAAAAAATCATAGCCATCTCATGAAACCTGAACACATTGGATAACGTCGTCATAAGTTAAACATAGAAAGTCTATAATTATGTATATAGTGTAATTACCTACTGAGACCGAGAAGAGAAGTTATTTCATTATTATCGTGAGGATTGTTAATTATAATTATTATTATTCTGTAGGCAATTAATCACTCTTACTAACTAAAAAGTACGATATGTTAATTAAAAATAGCAATCATTAATCTTTCAACTTATAAAAAAGAACTAAGAAAGCCAAACGAAAAGAAAGCAACAAAACTATTTTATAATTATTAAAGTTTGTAAGAATTAAGCGGCCCGATATTGATTTAATACTCTTAATAAAATTTAAAAGAATGTAGTCACAATTTTTAATTTGTGTAAGGTATTTATACGGATACCTAATGATATTACTCTTAATTAGAAAACTTCACTCAGCCCTCTTTTCCATTTTATGACCTTAGGAAGTCATAGGGCAGATGCCCAAAGAGTTTTATAAGTTTTTTTTTTGCTTTTTTTGTTTTGTCTTGCTATACGTAAGTTGATAACATCCTTTTACATTACTTTTTCATATGATTAATAACCAAGTACAGGTGAACGTAAAATCACTACTTACAATGTAATTAAACATTAAAAAATTACCAAATTGCTATTTACATTATTATAATGCCTTAATGTGGTTGCTTAAAGGTTATTCCGGATGAGCTACCTCCTACAACTGTAACTCTTACAAGCGTAACAATTATAAAAATATTCAAAAATCAGCAATTCTTAATGTTATTTAGATTTGGACACGGTTCGACAATTAAGAAACGGATTTTTATAACGTATCTCGTGTCGGCTCCTATGTCGTGTGGAATATAAAAATGTGTGTCATTTGATACATTTTGGGTCGTTTCAATGTTTCTTAATCTCTTTCCTCAGTTTTGAAAAAGATCTCTTTGACCCCTCAAACGATAAATACAACTGGCAATCCAAATATTATAAGGTCAGTGTTATTCCTTTTCATACGAGTAAATAAGCGTTCTAACGAGTTTTTTCAACTTGATAATATTTAAGAACTATCATTTGAATTTTATAAATTCACTTTATTATTAAGTTGGTGTAATATTTACCTCAGTTTACTACTAACCCGCTTCTAAAGGTATACTTAAGACTTAAGACCACAACCCATAAATTACTATCAGTAGGTACTTACATATGTAGGTGCCTCCATTATATCTCCGATTCAACGCCGCAAGAGAACGTTTGATGTTGATTGCAAAGTGGGATAGTAACCGCCGAGGTTTCGGCTATTGTATACAATGTAACGGGATTTGATGACTTTCTGAATTACTGCATCACAATTTCGGTAATTAACTTTTCTTATAATATTACCGATGTGAATCCATCAATCCAATGAATTCGAATAGCATTTCATTGATCAGAAGGGATTTTCGAAATTCAAATTGTAACACTCGAGGGCTAAGAGCTAACTTTCGAAAGTAAGTGTTGGATATAGTTTCGATGACTTATCAAGCGTACTTTACCATCTCTGAGTATGAGTACTTCTCCGTGCTCACAGGTTGGTACATACTACGTACGTATTAATCACTACTAAATACTTTCAAGGGACTTCCAATTTTCTTTGTTACGCGTGCAACATATTTAAATTTAATCTTAATCACGTTTGTATTGAATAAATAGTTTTATTTATGGTACCTTCAGTAAATGTGAAATTAAATATAGATACATATTTCACATTTGCTTCAGATTATTAACAGTGATTTTATAATACAGCATATTTCTTTACTTTTACAATTTAAAATAAACTTTATTGGTTTTCCACCTGAATTACGGGTTTCATTGTCTTGTTGAGTTGAACGTTTTACAAAACAGTCACCTACACCCAACACTATCTGTGATGCAATCCTCATTTATATCGTAAGAAATTGTTAAATAAAATACTTCTAATACCTTTACAGATAACTTCATTGAAACATACTAAATGATTTATTAAATCTAAAATATCTAAAATATTAAACTCCTAACAATAATTATTACCCTTTATTAAGGTTCCGAGTCAGGAATGCGCAGGTGTTCCAGCCAATGCAATTGAATCTACTCGTGCCTAAATAATTTATCACACAATATACAACGAGGCCAGGTTGCCAAGTAGTACGAAGTACAGGCGATTGCAATTTGCAATATTCATGACATGAATGTGTCATTTGTAATAGAACTAATATAATTCTTGGCATCATAATAATGTTATAAAAAATCTCCTAAAGAAAATTAAAGAAACCAGAAACGCTTTGCCGTCGCCGAGTCACGAAACAAAAATCATATTTATTAGAGGAAATTTGTACTGTCTGCGCATTTTTTCAAATTGTTACGGTTTTGTCCACAAAAGGAGAATCACAGTTCGTATAGTGCATAACTGTTTAGTTTTATGATTTACAATAGCAGGTTGCAGTATTCTAGTTTTTTATTTTTATTTTGATGTTTTGTGACTTCATTGTATTCCCATTTACTTAAAGTATTTGTTGGTGCGTGTATTTATCTAAATGTGTGAGTATACGACACTATATATGCTACTGCTTTAGATTACAGTTAAAAAATATGTTTAATAAAAGGTTATCAAATGTTTCATAATTAATCAACGAATCATTTAACTTATTTTAATTTTGTAAATAAATAAGAGTCAGTTATTTCAAGGCCAGACAATTTAAAACTAAATACAGTTTAATTAAATAAAAAAAGAAAACAACGTAAGTGTAACGGTAATAATAAATTAGAAGAAATAGAACCATTTACAAGCCAAATTTACGCTATATATTTTAGACTGACTATTTTCAGCCTGCTTCTTCTATTGACAGAATAATATGGTTTGACAGAATAATATGGTGTGACAGATAAAAGATACAACAGTTACAATGACTAATAGGTCTACAAATACTATCACAGGTATACAACTCAACAGACTGATCAACTCTGACGGACAAATAAACTCTGAAATTAGAATGGGAAAGTGGACGACATGTGTATTAAGGCGCTCTTGCAGCGCGGTGGGTAGGTGTGCAAACATTACCTCACCCCCCGCTAACGTATCGTACGCCAAGACGCAGCATGTCAAAAAGCTGCGCGAGTCGGCTGCGCGCCACTCAAAGTTACGTCTAGATATTGTGCCACAGTGTAGCGTACTCGTAATGCAGTAGTTTTCTTTTTTTTTTCTTTTCTTTTTTTTAAAAAGACAACGCCCGCATTAGGAATAAATCCTGTGTCGCGGGGGGCTTTACAAACATACATGAAACGGACACAAAGAACACCCAGACTCAGAACAACAATTTGTGGATCACACAAAGTGTTGTCCCATGTGGGGTTTGAACCCACAACACTCGGCGTAGTAGGAAGCGGTGTGGCGACTGCTTAAACCACTACGCCATCCGTGCAGTCAAAGTTAGAAAAGAATATCATGTTTGACGTATATAATTCTAATTGGCTTTAGCACTTTTAAACTTTTGTTATTCACCTGTGTGTTGGCTTTCTACTAAAATAGGTATACACGAAATTAAAAAAATATTGGAATTAAATGACCGTTTAAACAGGCGAACTAAGGTTTATCAGTTATAGGATATTAGGTCATTACTTCCTACATATATAATTTGTTTACGCAAAATCTCATAAACAATAGATGTTTTTGAAGAGAAAACTTCTTTAGCGCCGTTGTACACTTTTTTTGTAATGGGTAATAAATGTTAAACTCGCGTCAGGACACGTGACCTGATCAAAAATTCGTTCTTAAATTGGTTCTATCAATTTCATACATATATAATTATTAATATTTCGCTTTCTATTTCAAAGATAATTTTAAAAATTTGTGTACTGTATAATATTAGTGTCAGAAACACTCGGAATTTAAGCGTGTGTTAAAGAGCCTGATGATGCTTCATTTTCTTTTCCTGAGGTTAAACATATGTTTCGGATTAGCATGCCACGCGTGTGCCTTGGGTCAACCAATTCCGGCAGTAAGCAGGTCAAATAAAATTGAACCAACCTTAGTTCCATTTTTTTCTTTTCAGAATTCGTCGTCTTTTTCAATAAATTGTATAAACACTGGTTCATATTATGATACCCACAAATCATAAAGACATTTTCAATGGCCTGTGACATGTAACTGACCTTGAATTTGATGAAACCAGTTATCGATTCTTTTTTTTTTTGTAGCGGAGCAGCTGAATTTTATTATTTTCTAGGGCTTGCTGCATTCCTTCTTTGGCAGCAACTAATGAGCATTTCACTTCAACCAACATATCATTCCCAATCAAGCCATCAGGTGTAGCTCTAATAAATGGGTATTGCTTATCAATAAAAAGTCCACATGCTTAAATTTTCAATTGGTTTTCTTGCTGAATTCGTTGTATGGCTTGCTTTTCATTTTCAATTCCATGAGCTACCGAGGTCACTTGCGACAAATTCTTTTTGTACAAAATATTTTTTACCAAAGAAGATGTATCCGTAGAGGGTTTCTTCTTGCAAATATTTTCTAAATTCGAAGCTGTTTTTTTTTTCTTATTTCAAGCCACTCACTCGAGTCCCTTTGTAGGACGATCGATCTTTCAATATGATCTCTGTCTGCTGTAAGATTGATTAATTTGTTTAAATAACTAGCTTTCCTTCGCTCCAAATCAAACATTGACATATCTGGTGCCGACCTAGCTTGACCATAGTCGTGCTATAGGTCGTTATTAGCGTTTTGAAATCTACGTATCTTTATTACTGGATGTTCCAAATCCAATTTACGTTTATGGGCCCTTTTTTTTTCGATGTACTTTAAAACTCTTTTTGAAGGACTTCTATTTAACATTTTTTTTGCTCAGCTAAAATGTATATTAATTCCTGATAAAAGATACGACTGCTACTGCACATCTTCCTTGGTACTCGCATCTAGAGCAAAATTAATTTTTTTCCCACCGACAAATTTAGCTATAACATTATTACAGTTGCAACAATGGCATTCAGTATAAATAAAAATGTACTATTCCGTTTTTGCCTAATGTCACCTTTTACTCCATTATGCTCACAGTTGTAATCATGGCACCTTCTATGATCTCCGTAAGCGTATTCAACTGAATATGTTATATCTTTAAGAAGTACCGAGACGGCATCGTTTTTCGGAACATCAGACTGGTGGTGATATTTTTTCGACCGAATAATTATTTATTGGTTCGTTAAAGTTTTTCTATACAACTAGAAAAAATTAGCCTCTTTGGCAAGGTTCCGCTTCTTTTTACAAAAATTTCGTAAAATATGATTGGGAAATTCTATTTTTTCAACAGTCAAATTCTGTGTTTGGAGGGTTTCACCTTTAAAATTTTAACATATGTGGAAGATTCACCATCTGCTATAATTCTTTGATATATTACTCCGTACATAGCAAGAGATGTTTTAAAACCCTCCGCAATTATATCTGCTTCCATAGAGGTAGATGACCATCAAAGTTTTTGAAGCATTTATGTTCTGGAGGCGTTATGTTATTTTTACTAGCCCGGCTACAAACCAAACAGTATTTATTTTTTACCCCCATGTACAAGACCGCACCTATTTTTCTGCCAATAATAGCAGCAGCGCCTAAGAAAGTTTTCTTGTTCACTGAGAATAGTGTCATTGTTTAGTTTTCACACGACAAAACTAAAAAAAAAACAGATATTCCATTTATATAAATACAAAACTAACGTAGAAATTGATTTCTGTAGGGTCTCAACCACGCCTGTGAATATGCTTTGTCTCATCGAAGTGCTGCAAAATAACAATAAATAAACTTATATTATTACTGTTGAATTCCACATAATATGCCTGACTATACCAAAATTAGAGATTTCTATTAACATTTTCTGATTACCTTCTTTCTATACTACCAATGAATACTGTTTATTTACCGTACTCACATGCATACTGATTTTTTTAGACTGTGGCGCAGTGAAACTCATGTGTTTCTAAAATTTTACCATTTTTGTGTTTTATAAACATTGTAGACGGAAATAATTTAGTAATAAAATAGAAGGAATAATTATATTAAAATTAACTTATAAGTATTCTGTTGAAGCTCTGTGAAAACGAATTTTACGTATTTGCGCGGGGAAATTTCACGGAGCAAAATGACGTGCGTCCGACCTCAAACAAGGCTCAGCGAGCTCTGTGGAGCTCTGACAGGCGAACTTCGCCGCCGTAAGCAAGCGCAAAAACATATTTTTTGGTTACTTTTTTTATAAGTACAACTATGTGAAAATGTATCCTTACAAATCCCTAAAAAAAAATAAGCTCTATTTTTTGGTATAATTTTTACGTGAATCCATCCATTTTACAACAATTTCTATTTGAAATCGTGAGTTAGTGCTATGTTTGTGATTTTTTTTTATCGAGCCAAATTCCATAAATCATGTTTCCATCTTTACGGATCTCTAGATTATATGTTTAATTTTTAAAAAATATTTATTTTCATGCACTATAAATGCATATTAGGGTATTTATTTCTCTTCAAAAAAGTGCAAAATCGCTGCAACCTCGCCTTAACCACTAATGTGTTCCTGCGGTGACATCGGGATTGCGGAACAAACGGTCATTCCTTGCCTTAAAATGTGACATACAAAGAGGAAAAATACAAAGTTCTCATTTATCCATTTTAGTAAACTAAACTTGAGTCATTTGCTGCCCTCCTAGATACACCGCTGCCAAAGGATCTGCACTTTTTTAAAGGAACTATGGATAGTTTCTTTAAAAAAGTGCTAAATCTTCGTTTTGTGCTAACTTGCACCTCTTCCACTAGGTTCATCTATAAAAATAGCGACTCTTGGAAAATACGTGTGACATTGTAGGCATCCATAGGCTGTGATTACAATCAGGTGGGCTGTAGCCTTGATTACCACCTTACTGATATAAGTAAGCGAATAGCAATAGATTTAGTTTGGTATGACATGAGTATCACAATTCTGCATAGATCTACAATATTTACAATTCTTCAGCTGAGGGTATAAGAATGCGTGCGTGCGTGCGTGCGTACGCGAGCGCGCCCGTGTATGTGTTTGTGTGTAGTTGCGTGTATGGTGTTTATGTGTGTGTGTGGGGGACTGTGTATGGTGTATTTATGTGCGTGTCTGTGGTATGAACTATAGATGTATAACAATCTACTGAATTCTGTGCTTTTCTTTCACAAGTATTTAAAAATAACTGCTTTTCGGTACTTTTCGCTCGGCACACATGGGACCGGCTTGACCGGAGTGATACTGAGACCTCACAAAGAACCGGTGTTAAGCAATTCTTTCATTGCTTTTCATCGAGTGAGTGAAAGAGATACTTAGACACAGAAAAAATGATCGCATTCATCACACAAATATTTACCTTACCTTACCACTAAACCAACAGGCCCGTCAAAAACAGTATTATATTTTATAGCTATGACTTGCCTCATTTCGATAGCATTGTTATTTTATAGATTTAGATTACAGCTGTTGAAATATCTTCAGTATGTATTCTTTATGTATACTGTTCACTGTAGCGCACAGTATAGAGCAAGAACATTTTTCCAATCAGACTCCTAGGACCTGAAATTAACAAATGTCTTTATCTGTAAGGTAGTTAATCTGTAAGTTAGTATAGATGTCGAATTCTAATAACAAAAAAACTGTTTCTTAACCATTGAACATGTGCACATACCCATACTTACTAAGCAAGAGAACTATCAAACAATTCACTCTGCTTTTGACCTTCACACTCTGTCGGGTAAAAGATTGACATTACTTCCTGGTAATGTTAGACATACATATAAATTGTCCTCTATACGACGTAATAACATTACGTTTTTAATCATTTTAATAAACTGGCCGACATCAGTGAAATGCCTATAACATAACTTAAAAACTTTAATAAAGCTTAAAATCTTCAGCTATTCGTAAATTAAGTAGGAGTTTAACTATCAATCAAAGATCAAAGACACCCGTAGACCAAGTTCTGTCAACTCTAAAATAACTCGCCGAGCACTCAGTTATAGCTTAAAATAAGGTGTTTATATCCATCTAATGAAGGACTACAATGAAATATATAAAAAATTGCATAAGGAATGCCTATTACTCATTTCACAATATGGGTCAATGACGAATTAATTCAGAAGTTATTGCTAACTAAAACTAGTTCAAATCTCCGACTGGAATCAAATTACAAATGTATCCAATAGGGTAAGGGCTTCATTGAAGTTCAATGTATCCAATAAACCTGAGTAAATTAAAAAAAGGTATATATTTATATTTGTGACCAACGCTTAAGACAATGTTTAAATGACCTGAGTCCAGACGGTCAACCGTCCGTTGACCTCGCCGTGCCTGGTAACATCTACATTGACAATCGCCGACGTTGTTTTACGAGCACAGCTGATATCTTGAAACCTTATTCCCTTTAAAATCTGCATACTTTCTATCCGCTGCCTTATAGAGTTTGTTGAAGTCAATAATAAAACATTTTGAAATCACTACTTACTATATTCTCGGGTGGAGTCTCTAATGGATTATATTCAACGTTGTATCAGATCGCGGCGTGATCAGCACAGTCAAACTGCAATATTAAGAAAATAAGTTTGGCGACAGTAAAAATACTCTACTAAGTTTTTATTTATATATTCACAGTTTCAAGGACGCTTCCAGTAAACTTCGTGATTTCAATTGAATCTAGAAGTTTTTTGGGTAATGTTTCTATTTAGAAACTGATGATACTGGCTTCAAGCAAAACTGTACTGGAAGAACTGCATCTGAAACTTACTAATTTATTTACCTTTTTTTTCTATTGATGACCTTAGATAACCAAATTTTTTTTTAATATAATTATTCTTCGTTCTTCAATACAGAAAGGAAAAGAAAACAATTTTGAAATAAATATGATACAAAGGTAGTCTCGTGGATATTATGTTAGAAAAAGTTTGCATGTACCTTTATTTATTAATTATATACTTTTTATATTTTCAATTTATTCTTTTTAAATTGTAATATATTTTAGTTAGTAGAAATATACTAACTCGTTTTTATACTTATTACTGTTGTAGCTACAGTAAAAAATCGATGAGAATTAATAACGCCTTATTTGTAAATATGTCAATGTAAACCCTACTTGGCCAATTTACATGCGATAGAGAATAATGACAATTTCAAATCCCATAAATCCTATTGATATTACACTACCGCAGTTAAAACAATAGGTACACACATACCTTGCCCACACAGACACAAAATGAATTGACATAAACTGATAGAGGTACATATGTATTTCTATTGGTGTATCGACCTAGGAATAGTGACGACAACAGTAACAATAGCTTAGTGAGTTCTCGTTTATTCCAGAAGAATATAAAAGTAATAAACATAGTCAAGATATATCCCTTAATGTTTGTATAACTATCACGTAGAAAACTCCACCACACCGCAGTAATAGTCTTAAAAAGGCAATACTAAGATGTAATTATAGCATATAATGCATAGGTCTAATAGCCCACACAAATTACACATTTACCATACTTCCTCTCCATTAATCTAGCAAAATTAACAACAAAAATAATTTCAAAACATATTCATTGCAAAACCTATTAAGATTTATAAAGAATAAAAATAATATTTTATTTTTCCCAATTCCATTTAATTTATGCTTAAAGTAATCAAGTATGTAATTTATTTGTTTTCGTCATATTTATGAATATACAACAAAATAATACAAGTGAGCTTATCGAATTTGTTGAAGCACGAAAATCAAAAATAACAGATTTCATAGTTCTCAATTTTAACGTCAACGCAATTGTAAAGACGTTTAAACGAAATACAATGACCATGAGTTTTCAACGTCCATCAGTAAATCCTAAAATATGTAAAAGACCTCGCAGATTCATGTGTATACAAACGTTTAATGTCGTCATTTCAAGTCAACAATAATAGCAAGTATGCGACATAACGCTAGAATTACACGCATTCTCATTTACTCAACGTTGGATGTGTTGTGATCGGAACTAATATTTATATATAAATGCAAAGTTGAGTTTGTTTTTATTTTGTTCATTCATTTATGTTTTGCTTTTGTAACATAAAGCATTATTTACTCTTCCGATCATCAGGAAATTAAACAATACCTTTCATCCAGAACAAAAGTACTGTTTCTTAGAGGAATATTGACTGATAATAAAATATCATTAAAAACAATTCTCCATTATTTTTCTTGTTAACAGATATTAAAGTGCTGTTTAGTTTAAATTTAAAATTTAATTATTATGAAATAAAGCTTTTTTATTCGTCCTATAATATAATATCTACAATTTGAAACGTCGGTTACGAGGAAAACAAACATTTCGATGACGATACATTATTAGTTATGCAACACTACAAACAACAAGACTGCTACAAAGCACTTCAAGGTCTGCATATACGACAATTGTTAAAATAAATGTATGTCTTGAACTCTAACTCGAAACCTAGTAAACTATGCATATAATTCTAGGAAGTTATCAAGCTGGGTCGTGTGGATAGGATCGTGTACAGCCGTCGCCGTCGCCATGGGCGCGACTCTTTACAGCCTGTTTATATGGTCGAACCTTCAATCGTCATGCGACTAAGTTACCGACTTCTTTCATTCTCTCAGACATCTGATAGAACTACATAATTCTAGTATGTAATAAAGCTTTTTTGGAATTCTCATAGGGTGTCTTGTCCTCCGTCTATAATATATCATGGGTAATATATGTATGTATAGAGGCATGAAAATTCACACCACCATTACTACACCATTTTTTTGTGGTAAAAATCTAAATATTTTTAAATAAGCAGGCGTATGAAAGAGAACTGTATATTTTTTCCTTGGTGTCCGTATGACTTTCTAGGTATTTTAAACACTTTAATTCTGTTCCGGTTAGTTACCTCGTAGATGTAGTAAACATATATCGATAATATCTGAGTAGAATTAGATTTTTTCTTTTTGTTACACAAAAATAATGGACTGATTGGACAATTGTAGGCTCAAATTATTTATAGCAATTTCTTAAAATTTGTGGCAAAATACTTCACATAATATTACTTCACATATATACTTTCCCAAGACGCTTAACCCTATAGTTTAAAAAGTCTATGTGAATTGTTGACGAAACAAAGAGTAGGTCGAATTGATAATATAATAAATTGTCAAATAAAAATAACAATGAATGTTTTTGAACTAGAAGCATGAAATCCTCGGAGTGTATTAATCAATTAGTTATCAACGTGGAACAGACGAATTATCTATCACTCATTGTATATACACAATTGGTGGACAATATAGCATATATTCAATCCATCTAACATTGCCGCAGTCTTACTCGTGGTACAGGGCGGACCGCGCCGATCATAGCACTGTCTGTCCGTACACCACGATACACAGACTTGTGATTTGTTGATGGAGATTTTACATTATGGTGCCCGTGTCGTAACGGTTTGTTAGTTTATTTGTTGACTAATGTAATATACGGCCTCTAGCTTTGAGGTCACGATCAAATCATACTTCAATTTGCACATGTAATATTTTAATAATAATAATAATATTGTACCACATTCACACAACGCCATCTAGTCCCAAACTAAGCAGAGCTTGTACTATGGGTACTAGACAACTGATATAAATACATATTATACTTTTTTTTTTTGTAAACACATACTTATTATACATAGAAACACCCAGACCAAATCAAACATTAAATGTTCATGCACACAAATGTTTGACTTGAGCGGGAATCGAACCCGCGACCTTTGGAATAGCAGTCCGTTACAAAAACCACTATGCCATTCGGTCGTCAAATTACATTAATTTAATTTCAGAATCTAAATATACATAGACATTTTTAAACGCTAGTGTAAGCTCCATGTATTTTGGTTCGTTGATTACGGTTTCGCGCCTTTGCTTTTTACCAGATGAATACCTATAATAGGGAAACCCTAGAAGGGATTTCGGGATTGCTTTAGCCCTACACAAAGGGGATCGTCTTCTTTTTTTTTTTACGTGTGGAAACCCCCTCGGGCCGTCACCAGACCGGAGTTTACGGCGGGATGGTGTCTCGGAATCGGACCGACTTAAACCACACGGTGTGCCACTCTGTAATAGGAGAGATCCGGGAACAGCTGTTATTAGGACATCCGGACCCAGGGGGATCGTCTAGGACAGCCTATCAGATTAGTTTAAAAAAAAATTGATGTCCAAAAATACTCGAGCGTGTAAGATTAAGGTAAGTTGTTATTGACTCAACTTACCTTAATCTTACACGCTCGCTAATGTACATGTAATTGTACATGCACATTAGTGTGTATCTAAGAAAAACAGACGATTTGAGCTTATCATAAAACAGTGGGAGGGTCACAAAGTTCCAAAAAAAACATTACCTTGACATTTCTCTTTTATTTTGAAGCAAACAATTGAAGAAAGTTTCTTTAAATATCTACATAATTTTTCGTGTCACATTTTATAAAAAAATATATAATAATAATAATTCCTTCAAGATGAAAATTCTAGCTTATATTTTGAATCTACTAGCAGATTCATCACAATCATAATGCCTTATATATTATTATTGTGGTATGTATATGTCCCTCGTTTCTTACTAACTAGTTAGTCCTTATCGTTCTCCAACTTAAATCTTGTGCACCTGGTCACTCATCTCTGCACCACCCTAAGGTATGCGTATACTGTAAGATAATAATCTTCTCTCATAATACCTGAGGCATTAGGCCCGCCACTGTATAATTTAATTTGTGCACAAAGTATTAAATAAAAATAACAACCTTGAAAACAAACGAGAAAAACACCTTGAAATAACGTAAACGAATCTGCGAAAAAAGAGATATTATATTTTTTTACATGAGACAATTTTAGGTTTCAATTAAATTTATTGATTTTAATTTACCCTTTTATTACACATTGTGAACATATAAATCAATGAGACAGTATGGTTGCGTGCACTCACCGTATAAGGAAACTAGTGGTAACGATGACTGCCAGGAAGTTAATGTACAGCGTTCCTTATGAGCTGCTTTTACAAGCTATAATTAATTTAGGGCTCATTTAATGATCATTTGCTGGTGTTAAATTATTTTTGATTATTGTACTACAATTAACTTATATTTGAATCTGGCAATTCAAAAGAGTACGCGTAAGTTTGTAAATATTGTGAGAAGCAACGAAGTATTTTCCCTTTTTCTTTGGAAATGTAATGATGATCTCAAATATTATTAGTAATTATATATTTAATCGACCGAAGTGGCGTGCAATGGAAGAGGCCTATGTCCAGCAGTGCACTGCGCGATAGGCTGATGACGATGATGATACATTTGACTTTGTGTGTGTCTTTTTGTTATGTATTTTTTGATGTGTGACACATCAAAAAATACATAACAAAACACAGTAGTTACACTTTCTTGCAAATTTTATTTCGTAAAAAAATATTGCAATTTGGAACAGGAAGTCTTGGAAACGCGCGCTATTCTATTTGACCAATAAATACAAAATGTCAGATTACTCGACTAGACTTACACAACACATTATATGCGACTAATGTAAAACTAGTTTTTGAATTCCCGATTTTGATTATTATTTGTCTTCTGTTGTTAAACAATCCTTTAAAATAAGCATATTGAATTTGAACAAAAAATAAAAATGCTTTTCAGGTCTCTTCCATATGTCTAGACTTTAGTTAAAAGTTTAGAAAGCTGAAACTGATGTAATAATATTAATTCATATCATTTTAACAAAAAGGCAAAAAAGAGTGCATTACTTTCTCTGTAGGTATTATATAAATGCTTTATTATATGATAATTTCTGAATTTAATAGCTTGGTATGTTTAGTATGTACATTCATATTTTAATTTAAAAAAATGTTTAGTAACAAATGTTTTCACGTGAACGATCTCAACTTATGATGGTAAAAAAATTAAACCGAATGATAAACGTACCACTAATAAAAATGACAATGACACAAGTAATACGACCAAGAGGCAAACCTATTGCCATCAACCAGAAAGATAGAAAATTAACAATGGGAATATTAGGAGTAGGTACATCACATAAGAAAATTCAGATACGAAGGGAAGACATGAAAGGAAGTAAGGGTATAGGAGAAGTTCATATTGCCGGAAAATCCGGGCTAAGGTACATATTTGTTGTTTTGCTTCGATCCGGTTTAGTGATTTATGTTTTCTGATTTATTTGAAGTGTGTATTTTGTCAAATCTTCTGTACATATATCTCTAAAGACGTATTACTGTGTTACGGTGCTTTGTTTAAAATATATCATCAAATACAGTAATACAGTAGATTTTTTTGTTAAGTCTGACTTTTTTTTTAATTCGGTTTAGACAGAACATATTGAAGGAGCAACTAAATTATTATATTTTTTCTTTAATTTAATTTATTATTAACATAACTATGGTTGAGTTATATTACTTACTGTACATACAATAGCTAAAATTTCATCTTATTATTTTATTTATTAACAGAACACGGAAACTACAGGCGAGTTCACGCCTGTGGTCACAGCAACATGCAAGACAGGAATAATGGCGATAAACGTGTCGTTCAATCAACCCTTCACCGGTGTGGTACATGCCAGAGAATTCAGGTGACTTATTATCTTCATTACAAGTACACCATGACACCAGACAATAGAAGGAAACTGACTTGCTTCACGGTCTCACCTTGACACTAACATTCTAATCTAGGCCAGAGCACAATTCTGTTAAGTAATAAGCTAAAAAAAGAACTCCTCAAAGTTCTCGTAAGTTCTAATTAAAAAGGTAAAACATAACAAACGATTAAGAATAAAATAGTTATCACCACTATTGGAGAACCCGCTCTTTAGTTGACCAATACATAAAGTATTATGTCCTTACATATGAAATTAGCGTTTTGTCGTACTGACCACTTTGATCTGAAATATCTCCTCTTTGGTTAAGAATTCCAAATTCAAATTTATAAATTAATTTAGCTAGTACATTTGAGTTTTGAAAACAGTCATTCATTTGTTTTTTCCGCATTACTTTTTTCTTTGGCGTCGCTTATTAACGCACAATGGAAAACATGAAATATCGGTATATTTACGAGTGCGAGTTCTACCGTGGCACCAGCGCTGAAGAAACAGCTCAAAGGAATAATGATGTGTACGGCGCTGGTGTCGCAAAAGAAAGTACGGTACGTTTTTGGTTTCAACGTTTTCGTTCTGGAAATGTCGACATTCAGAACCAACCCCGTGGACGGTCGAAGAACAAAGTGGAAAATGAAGAATTAAAGGCTATTGTGGAAGCGCACCCATCACAAAGCACTTCAGAGATAGCTACAGGCTTAAGGGTAAGTGATAAAACTGTATTTAATCACTTGAAGCAAATCGGGAAAGTAAAAAAACTTGAACGATGGGTACCTCATGAATTGAGTGAATCGAACTTGCAAACACGCGTCGATTGCTGTGTTACTTTGCTCAATCGACACAAAAATGAAGGGCTTTTAAATCGAATCCCAAACCCACCCAAATCCTGACCTAAACGAAAATTGACTGAGAAAAAGTTACTTGTGAGTGTTTGGTGGACTAGCGACGGTGTCGTTCACTACAGCTTGCTAAAATCTGGCCAAACGATTATGGCAGGTACCTATTGTCAGCAACTGCAACCCATGAAGGAAGAACTAGCTGCTAAGCAACCGAGATTGGTCAATCGCTCTAGGCCACTGCTGTTTCACGACAACGCAAGACCACACACTGCACAAGAAACAACCACTAAGTTAGATGAACTAAAATTGGAATGTCTGCGACATTCACCGTACTCCCCGGACTTTGCTCCAACAGATTACCATTTTTTCCGGAATTAGGACAACTTCTTACAAGGAAAAAAATTCAACTCCGATGCGGCAGTCCAAACCGAATTCAAAGAGTTTATTGATTCTCGCCCCCATGGTTTTTTTAGTAAAGGGATCACTGAACTACCTATGAGATGGCAAAAGTGCATAGATAACAACGGTGCATACTTTGATTAATTAAATATATTTTACAAAAAAAAAAGACTATATTTCACCCGTACAAAACGCCAATTTCATATGTAAGGACCTAATATCATTATTTACAGTGTTTTATACCAAATATAGGTTTATTTATAAACAATATAAGCTCCTTTACTTGTAAGTGAAGAACACATGTTTATAGCGACATTAATACTATCGCACATTCTGTCAACAAACGACATTTAAGTGTGCTAGTTAATGTATTTGGTGTTGTATTTCCTTCAGTCGGCACGTAAGTAAAAAACAAAAATAAACTATCGAAAAAGTAAAAATTACAACAGTAAAGTACAGTTGTTAACTCAATGTGTTACATAACATCATGCCAAACTTTACAAAATTACAGAACACCGGCATGTATGGCCTTGGGTAACGGCACCGAATCACTCAGCTTTGACATCAACTTGATAGCAGCACAAGGATCACCACAGTACTGCGGCGTCTTTTGGAATAATGTGAGTATCTCAGTAATCATACATCCGCCTATATTAACAACTCAATATTAAAAAACTTTTCCGTTTTTTTTAATGAAAATATATAACATGTTTAGGGACCGAATGATATGTCACAAATATCTATTAACTTGTCTGAATCACACAGATTCAGTCACCTTTTCCTCTTGTGCTTTAGAGAACATTCATTATTATGGTTAAACCCCGTTTAGGTTGTAACAGTGAACATTTTCCTTAAACTATTAAAAGCTGGTTTAGCTCATGAAAGCTTTACTAGTGGCTAAACATTCAGTATAATGTTCACTAGTAATCTTAAACATTTAACTAATAGTCACTATCTACATTTCACATTTTCAGCGTACAGATGAACGGTCATTGCCGTTGGCGGTTCGTGTTCACAGAACTTTGGAGCTGGCTGACGACAAGTTTTATGTCATTACTTGTGGCAAGGCAGGCTTCAGAAATGCACGGTACATATTATGCATTCATATATTTACATAGGTCTATGCAATACGTGCCTGCTCTGATTGATAAGTAATTACAGTCCATGTACTTAAATAAAATGTTCATTGTATTTCACTTTTAAATAGGTAGAAAAATAAATAGCAATAAAACAGTAGGTATTTATTACCTATTTTTCTCTTTGGTCTCGAACTTAACTTTGAACATTTATCATAGATATCCTTTCATTTTTATGGTGTGATTTAGCGATTAAGCTTCCATTCTGTTCTTATTTTTAAGCATTCCTACTCTGTTATAGTGCCAATGGTAAACGTAAGTTTTCTGCAGCTTAACCTTCAATTTCAATAGATCTTTCAATTAAAAAAACTTTTGAAAATATACTTTATGACAATTAAAAATATTATCGAATTACGTGCACATTGTTTAATAACTATTGTGCAAATATTATAGTGTAATTAGTTTAGTTATGAATACAACCTGATGAATCGAAACGAATCCTGCAAGATATATGTTATCTGCGGAATAATACTATGTTATACTTATGCTCAGCAGTTAGTGACCCGGTCCTATTCTTATCGAGACAAAGAGGAACGTAACTGCCCTTCTCAAATAATTCCTTAATTCGACCCATGCAACTCTGTTTTTGTGATGAAAGTCGTCCAAGATCAACAGCTAGTCCCCTTGAGTACTCTATTTTTTTAAATGCAGTAGGTACTAATTTCAATAAATTTAGAGATTTATGTATGTGATTCCAGAAACGAAACTTCACTAGTATCTCTGCGAATGTTAGATTCACAAGGTAGAAAAGTTCTGAATGCTGCGTTTGGTCTCCCTTACACGCTACGAGCTGAGATCAGCAAACCTGATGGTAAGACAAATCCTTAATTTATTTTTGACATAATCATGTTTAGTCGAACAGTTTTGATTGATACCCTGATAAAAGTCGAAATAGAGCATTTCTTTTCTAATAATTTCAACAATCAGCACTAGATGGAAATCCTACCCACGGTGCCAGGCAAAAGAGCTTTTTAATCTAAAACTTTGTCCTTTAAATATTTTTTACAGGAACACATGGAATTCGATTAAAAAACTGTTTTGCGTTCAACATGCGAAATAATACAGTGGATCTTCTAGACAGCAAGGGGTAAGTAGAATTTTACCAAATCTTATAGAAAAACGGATTGTTTTTTAATCAAACACATTTTATGCAAGGGTATGATATTATTGTTATAGATGTCCAGTGAAACAACAATCGGTGGTGGTGAAGTCAGAGAGCGGGGTAGCCGAGCTAGCGATAGCATCTATGTTCCGGTTTCCGGACTCTTCGCAGGTCAACTTTCAGTGCGACGTGTCCCTTTGTAGAGGTAAATATTTGTTTAGAAATGCTGTTATGCGTTAACAGCATTTCATATACTTAGTGGGTAGTTACATATTTACTTACTGTACCTGTACGTACGTTACAGTTGCCATGCAAATACCTACTAATAAAATTGCGTATTATATGAGTAAAAGAAGAGAGAAATCATAATAAGTACATCAAAACATTACGCTTTTAAGCACTTATAGAATAATAATAGTAGGTATTAAAACAAAATAATTATAGAGCACATTAAATATCATCTCCGTACTAAATAAATATTATTTTTAGTAACCATAAGTAGTTTCATCGCACACTGCAATATCTATACAGGTCTTATGGATCAAATTAATGTGGCACAGGAACTCTCTAAACTGAAACAGCTTTTAAGACTTCAGGTTACGCATAGGATAACCATGATTCGGCACATAATGGGCCGGGTGTGCATACTACGTGAAGATTTTTGAATAATTATTGTGCAAAATATTGTACTATAATTAAATTCGTTTCGAATACGTTACGATAAAAAAGTTGACGATAAATTTAAAGCCTCAAATTTCGACCACAGAAAACCATTGTTAAGTAATTTACTCATTGCTTTTCACCGAGTGAGTGCGGTTACAGATGCCCAACCCCTCCCTTAGTAAAAGGGAGACTCAAAGGCTGTCATGTCAAGACTTGTTCGGCGGCGGTAGTCATTTACCATCTAGGTCAGCCGTCATAAAAATAAGCCACTAGGTATTTAGCTTGTTTCTAATAGTAAGCATCTATTTCCAGGAACATGTTCAGCAATAGACTGTAGTACAGAATCGAGTTTGGAGAAAACTGACGAGGAGAGTACTGTTACTGCCTCCACTGGCATCTTCGTCCTTGACCCAAACGATGCTGCAGGTAAATAACATTTTTACTTGCCTGCTTGAAAAATATTTTTATGTAGTAACAGTTTATCCCGAATAAGGATTAATCTGGACTTGGTACCAGACCCCTGCAAAACGGGTCATCCCCCGCAATTCGGGATACCTGGCCAAGCTAATAGAGGCACACTACACAACACTAATATTTCGCAAATAGCATGTTTGATTGCCTTCAGGTAAAATTGTGTAAGTCGTGTATTATCAAAAGTTTTTAACTTCACTTCTATGATATTCATAAATCCGTTGGAAACTGAGCTAAATGGAAGTATTACGAGTAGATTCACAGTGGTACAAAGTTTGGTTCGAATGCCGCACATTTTTATAATACGATTTGGAAAATATACGATCACCAATTTTAGCATACAGCAACTATTCCAAGCGTATTTATGAATAAATAAATAAATTACATGTTTTAGTAGCAGCATTGGCGTGTACGGACAGCAGTGTGCGTCCGCTGTGGCTGCTGTATCTCGCCATCGCCCTCGGCGTCATGTTCATTGTCATGCTGCTTATCAACTGCTTCCTATGTACGGCTATGACTTGTTCATGTGCAAGAACTGATGTAAGTTATTGGTATCTTCTTTAGTCCGAAAGAACTAAGTTCACTGTCCTAGACACGCAAAGGCAAAAATGTGATCGCCTTAATTGAAAAAGATTTGCGTCTTTAAATATAACACGAAAAGTGTTTAATTTAACCTTACATCATTAAAAAAAGAACGCAGAAGAAACATATATACGGATGTATAATAGATGAAAGAAGGCTTAATTTGTATTTATTAGAGCAAGCACATTGCATAACAACTTACTTTAATGATATACAATAGTTATGTTGTTTGTTCTCGTTTCTGAAGTCTAAATTTACAACTGGGCATGGTAGGTGGAACTATACTTGGTATATCAATAATTTAATTTAGCCTTATTTTAATAATTTTTAGATGGTAGACACCCTTTTAAGATAATTTTGTCGATCCTAGTGATTGCCCGGGGGATTATTCGTGACTGATATTTGCACCAAGTTTTAATGTTAATGTCTAACTTCAAATTCATCTATAAAAATAAATAATCCTTGTATGATAACAGGTAATTGAGAAGGATCCCTCCGTGGTGGAAGACTACGATCCGTACCGAAGCTGGCACGGAAGTCAATATGGGAGCCGATATCCATCCTCCACTATACATTCTACAAGGTATGTTTTTACCTCCATCAATATTAATTAATATGTATGTATAAGCAAAAAAAAGTATATAAGTACTCTGTCAGTCAATCTAGCTTTCATAGTACAAGCTCAGCTTAGTTTGAAGCTAGATGGCGTTGTGTGTCAGATGTCCGAAAAATATATTATAAAATTATGTTCATTGGCAGACAACTTAAGTATATGATATGCAATTCGAGAATACAGGATGTGTTGCCAGATATTTTGTCGGTAACCTATGCAGTTTCTACCACAAACATATAAAAAAATACGAAATTAGAAAACCAAAGTAAGCTAGAGGCAGCTTTGAAGTTTTTTAAACAATTTATAACAAAAACTTTATAAAGGCAAAATAACAGTCAAAAACTTGCATAGGTACCTATGGTCAGTGAATTTCTAATAATAAGTATGTAATTTTCACATTCTGATACAATCAGATGAATAAATAATAATCTGTCAATACGTACGTAAACATTGATGATCAAAACGTGATTCTATAAAAAATACATATTTTTTTTCATCTTTATGTGAAACAGCCACAAAATTTTGTTCCACTCGTATCCAGTGGTGCAATTAATTCGCTCCCCTGTGAAGTAGAAATTTTACTACTTATTATTAGAACTTCAAATCAAATCTAGACGAATCCAATACGTCACATTACTATCACAATACTCGTATATCCAACAGATTCGCTAATTCTTACGCATCAAATTAGATCAAACTCTCTTATTGAATTATTCATAATCCTGACTATTCATTATCATATGGTTTGCATATTGCTTTGTGCTTTGTAATAATATTACTTCTTGATAGTTTAATGTATTAGTTATACTTTAATACTTCGTATGTCTTGTGGTACATGATAAACTTTCTTTAAAAAAGAATGTAGAAGACAAACCAGAATTTACTTTCAGAAAATGAAACCACTTACTTTCTTCTACAGTTACATAAGAAAAAAAATGATGTGTCGACTTAAGGGCAAAATAGACGCGCCTCAGTTGATATATAAGCAACTTTCAAAAATGTATACTTTATTAAAGGTTATAATATTATTAACCTTTAATTGCGTACCGTAATACCTGAGATATTAACTTGACATTTGTATAACAGGTCAATCTCGGACAATAGTGACCACTACGCGATAGTGCAATCAAGGCCAGGCAGTCGACATTCCGGCATGCACCGAAATAGACATTGATCAGGTATTACCCAATATGCAACTTACATTCTAAATGCCAAATTGAGTTAGTTTATTTATTTGTTTGTTATGCTTTTACGCCTTTACTCGAACAGTCATAATGAATTTTTGCACTCTGTCAAGACAACAGAATAGGAGGTACAGACATAATGTACACTAAAGTGTAAGAAAATGCGGCTAAAGCTACTAGATGATAAAATGAGAAGTTATGCGACGCATTTTAAAGATACCTCTGATTATATCATGAAGTGATGTTATTTAAATATAGACTACATTCCTCACAAACAAATTCAGATAAATACTTATGAACTGTTTGTCATTGCAGTCCTTACTTCCTAGTAATCTGTTTTAATCAATCGGTCAAGGCTCGAAGTTACATGATAAAAGTATGGATAACAGTATCTTACACGTTGCCACTAGAATCCATAAGATTTATTAATTGTTTTGTTCTCATGTTTAATACACAGCTTATTAATATGATTAAACATGCAACAGTCATAAATAACTAACAATTTATCATTTCATTGGTCAAAACGAATAATCATATCATAATTTCCTGACATCAATGCGAACTCTGTGTTACCATTTTGTAAAATTTAATTTACACATTTTAAAGTTTATTTCACATTACATCAAAGTCTTTAATAGTCCACATAGGACATTTGGACATAGGCCTCTCCTTAGAAAGCTTATTTACTTGATGCCATTTAACTATTAAAAGGGAGGTTTCATACTTTACAGTTTTCTTGCGAGGGTTCTTTCTATAAAGGAACTATTTTTTTATATTCTGCGAGTGACTATTACAATTGTAATTTGTGTGACGTCTCTGCCTCTGTACCTCAGATTCTTCCAACCCTAGATTAATAATACGTTATACTTAATTTAAATACAGTACTGAGATGGTAAGATGTATTTTATCATAACTACTTGTCTGTTTCCAGAAGCTCAAAGCTGTGACATGAACGAAGACAATAAAGATTTCTTATACCAGATAAGTAACATACGTCCATACATTAGCTTATAATTATAGTTATTAAATTTTCAAATGAGACGTAGGTATTGTGAGAAAACTGATAATTATTTTACAATTAACGAATTTAAAAAAATGATATTGAGATACCTATATTTTTAATACATATCTTAATAATATTGAATATCTACTATAACTTAAGATACATACCTAGGGTGCTTTTAATTAATAACTTATGATGAAACGATTACCTACTTATGAAATAGTTTAACATTGCATACTTTCACTAAAACATTAGCATTTACTTAGAAAGATATAGATAGATATTATATGGCTGGCCAAAACTTTTTATAAGCACCTACCTTCATTGACAGCCACTGGAATTCTAGAAAACAAATTGAAAACGATTTGTTATTTTATGTAAACAAAATTGCATGGAGCAATTTAACAAATATGCTTATAATGTAACTTTCATCTACAGATAGACTTCTTGTTTCATTTGGCACGTGGTAATCGTTTCGTAACTCTATACAATAGGAAACTAGACATGTTACCTTAAGGAAGAAAAGCGTGTTACTCTTCAGCTAATGAATTTAACTTGTGCCATTTAATATGCGAGTACCTTATGTGGTTTGTAAGATGTAGACAGTATGTTATAATAGACGAAATGTGTATGTAACGGTCCAAGGCCTAGTAAATGAGAGGGCTAAAAGTAACTCTTATCCGACCCAAAAAAAGATATTTGCTACTCTATAATTACACTTCGTAATGCTTGTGTTATTACCGCGTGATATTACGTTCGAACAAATACCTGATACAACGAATTTGTCCAAAAACATGTCAATTATTTAAAATGTTGTAGCTATGAAGCTTATAATAATAAGGTAAATCTAATCTATGTATTATGTAAGTTGTGTTTGTACATTATGAGTGTTGTTAGGTAAGCATTTAAGAGTTTTGAACATATTTCCTGCGGATGGTGATAAATGTATTTATCACCATCATGTGAAAGAGACGCATACAAAATTGTAATATTACAGGATTAAAATCCAGATCACCAATTCGGTTTCATGTGTGTAACTTTTGGAGATTTGATTTTTCTTTAAAATAAAATTGTAACTATCCCTCGTCAGGGATGCCATCTTCTCCATATCTCATTATTGGTGTAACCCGTTGTTTTGAAAATGTTTGTTTTTCTGTCGAATTCTCTTAATGTGATCTAACATAAAGGATTCAAAGAGCACATTAGAAGATAACTTTAATAAAAAACCAGTTTATAATATCAAAAATAGAATAAGATATAAAAATACCACATCACACTGTGAATTAATTTAGAATATTCCTATAAACTAGCTAAATTTAATGTTATTCTTTATGAGTGAAGTATTATTAAAGGCGCGTATAAATGTACTTCTTGTTTTTAGGTGTGTATATAATTTTAGCCTCTTAATTACCTATATGTTTACAAAATTTAAAACTTAGTTAATATTAAGTTTTGTTAGATTAACCAATAAATTCTTGTAACACTAGATTGATTTTTGTTTTTATATTACGATAAGACTTCAAAAGTTCAATAACATGAACAGGTATCCTGCAGCTTTAGCACTAGAGAATGGAGATGTAAGTGGTTTCTTTATGCATGTAAGTGCCGGCACTGAGCCCCGTGTTCATGTGACGCGGATGTGCAAATCCTGCCGTGGGAGAGCCTTGCTTCAGCAAAATTGTGAGTGATATCACCACGGCCTCACTGAAAACCGGTGTTAAGCATTGTCTTAGTTGCCTATCATCGAGTGAGTGAGGATCATCACCAGATCAACAGCCTTTAACAATCCACTGCTCGACATAGGGCTCTCCTTAGAAAGAAGGTTTTGGGCCCAACTATACCACGCTGGCCAGACGGGTTGGTATAGGGTTTGTTTCAAGTTGTCATGCGTAGTTTGCTCCGTTAGTCGGCTCTTACGACACCCTTGGGATGAAAAAGGGCGGTAACACTTCGTATTCTCGATCCGTCACCACACGGAAAAAGTTAGGTTACCGGAGCCCATACCCCCTTGACTCAAAGGTTGGCAAGACACAGACTCTTGAGTTGCAGGTTTCCATAGGCGCCGGTAGTCACTTACCATCAACCCGTCTGCTCGTTTACCTATACCATAGAAAACCCCTCGAGAGACCTTTTTGTTACCTTGAAATATATTAATGTTGTGCTCGATTGATCTTATGAGATTGAGATATTTTTCGATGGTATGGCGAAGCCGACCAATATCGTTACACCTCGGCTTCAGATAAACTTCTCTTTAATATAATAGCCAGCTTATGTTAGTTTAGCTTTATAATTGAGTCATATACGTATCACGTAAACCCAGTCTACGGCAAATTAGCTATGTAGCTTCCGTATGATAAAATATCTAGTTTGTATCAATCTTTTAGCGGCGTTCTGTAACTTACTTAAAGTCAGGTCGTAATCGATTGAGTGGTAGGTGTAAAAAAACATATTTTAACTTTCTAGAGACTAACTTCATTTTACGGGAAAGATATGCCACAATCTAAAAAAAATATATTGCACACAGAACATATTTTATTCAAGAACTAACATTATCCTTAGATGAAACAATATTACAGCATACATATTTTCTGTCCCTAAACATAACATTATGATACTATAAGTATATTTTTATATAATTACATATTCAATAACATACAGAAAAAAATTGGATACTATTTCAAAATTTGTTTTAACATATATATGTGTAATTTAAACTTGATTTATCATACTTTGATATGACTATATTAATAATTATAAGGTATGTATTACAATTATTTTGTGAGTATGGGAAATAATGTGATTATTTTAATATTTTAAATTGTTCCTAATTTACGGTACAATTCAAAAAGAACTATAAAATTGGACTAGACAATTCGTATTTAACGTACACCGTCGACAACCAGGTCATATCAACCACTAAGAATATTAATGTCTGTGATAATATAATGATTAGGTAATGTAGTTTAAACATACATGTGGATTTAGTAGCTGGGCGTTAAAAGTACTAAATACACGAGCATGTTAATATTTATGCATCCATAATTTTATTATGCAAATACGGTCCTGCACACAAACTTTCTATAAATTAAATATGCTTGCTCACTTAAAAAATAACACAGACAAAAATATCATTGTCATTCTTGTACCCCCTTGTTGGAAACTTGATTATTGACAAGACAAATAATTGCTACGGTTCTAATTACAGTTATGGGTAATGTATTATTGCTTGGCTGTGTCTTTACGTTCTAGCATGGAATTGGCTACTCGTTCGTATAGAGATCGCTTGTAAATCCGGGGTTGACCTTCGCGCAGTCCGTGAGGGTAGATACCTAATGTAGTTTCGTCATCGAACCAACTCGTCGTGGGCTGCGAATCATAAATCATATATTCAAAACAAACTTCAATAGAAATATGCCATAACTAAGGTCACACGCACACATTGTTTTCAGTCTAAATAACAATATCTCATTGAAGTGGTCTATGAAGTTTTTAAGTGGAAACATATTTTAAGACGCAAATAGATTGTCATTTAGGTTTTGCTATTAAAACTGTGGGCATTAAAAGTTCGTGACTTGTAGAGGTTATCATTCTAAACTCGTCCTAGATACTATTGTTAAAATAAATAAAACATTATCGTTTAACAATAAAAAAATTGAAATAAAATTTTCAATCGAGGATGCTGTACGTTCCTGAAAAAAACATATAAATGGCTTTATGGTTTATGGTTAATGATCGTGAGTAGTTTTAGTATTCAAGGGCTGTAAACAATTGTATTACTACATTAAAGTTTGTAGCTCGCTATTTGCTGTAATCGGACGATATGTCAACAGAATAAGATGGATACCGATACTAAACACAACGGTCGTTCTTTCTAATAAAACATTTCCCTACGACATAAATGCATATATTAAAATCCTTTGTTTCTCAACCACTAACATTGTTCAAGGATGTTACCATATTACAGAAATATTTTCTTTTGCTTTTACATAATATTATTTTATATAAGTATTTGTCTTGTCACCGCGGTTTGAGAGCACTTGCCTAACTACCACAGCAAGCATCGGAATCTTAGCGTAGGCATATCGAACAAGGTGTAGTTAACCGCGTGCTTATAGGATAAGGCTACATTAGCTCTCGAAGAAAATTGGTGTGCTGACTTGTAGAGACAATATTTCAATCCGGTCCGCCGTCTGCGATTTTATAAGACGCAAGTTCGGAGCATAAGGAATTCTGTTTTTGTTCCTGGTCAGGGCAACCCAGTACCTACTTTCTTGTCAGACTTGTGTACTGTCAGAATATTTCCCATCGGCTTGACGTTGCGAAGAGACGTAACTTCACTCTGTATTCTCAATCGCTTGTATTATGGGGAGTGTTCTGGAGGAGTGTTCGTTCTGATAACAGCCACAGCTTTCCGCCATCGTTCAACGCGACAAATACCCCTCTAGTGGCGAATTTACCAGCAGGCTGAGTAGGCTGGAGTGGATTTTTAAAATATTTCAATAGCGGTTTAACATTACAATTTAAATTAGGTAGTAATTTTGACTAAGTTTTTTAATAACCATCACTCAGGGCGGCATGAGAGGCCTTGGAAACGCGCCTACGCCACCCGTTTCGTAGGTGATGAATTATTTCCGAGTGAAAATCTTCCTCCCGGACCCTCTTTCACTTGATGATGATGACACTTTCGCAGAAGGATGCGACAAACATTTAAACTACCGGCCATGGCGCGTATTAAGGCCGGCAGCAAGAGATCCTATGATGACTCAATCAGGTTCATATTCGTCAATTCATACCTAGTAACCGAGTGCAGGTACTTCCAGAAACTGCCGTGCCCGGAAAGGCTATCATCGGCGTAACAAATTACACTCAGTCGTATCCCATGTTTCAAGAAAATACCCTTGTGGAATACTTTACGTCAAGGGTCGACGCCTCAGAAATCGCCATCGCATTACCTCTTCGGTCACGATCCTGAGGTTCAATTCCGACACAACACCCCGCCGCAAAACAAACTTTCATGAAAAGAACGTACTCCCACCTCAAAAGCCAGCAACGCACTTGTGCTCCTGAGCTGCAGACGTCTTTGAGCAGCGTTTCTTTTCGTCACTTTTCATCCGGTGATCTGTCTGCTCGTTTGCCTTCTGTATCATAAAAAAATTACCATAAATATATTACTACATATTCAACTACATCCAAAAAGAAATTGCATACTACTTCAAAATTAGTTCAACTCATTTGTAACTTCAATTGATTTAGCACTCTATATTGCTATATAAATATGAAGCTAATATGTAATTAGTTCTTTAAGGTTATGGAAAACAATCCATACCTACTTATATTATAAATGTGAAAGTGGGTTTGTTTGTTCGTTTGTTGTGCTAAACCACTAAACCGATTTAAAAAAATATTTCACCAATGAAAACCTATATTATTAGCGAGTAACACAGGCTGTTTACCGCGATAGCCGACATACACATGGGCGGAGCCGCAGGCAAAAGCTAGTACTAAATAAACGAATTGGTTCGCACTCTTATGAAATTTTTGGTTCACACCCCAGACGACGAAATTTAATAGACAAATATAGACAAGTATTTAACTAACAAGTGAAAATGTAAGTAATATTTTAGGCATCTACAATTCCAAAATTGTATCATTAAACTTATTTCTTTTGGTGACGGGGTGGATAATCCCTGCGGATCTCCGGCTCCTAGGGAATGTAGGAGCCAGGAGTATATGGTGTGTCCAACCCGACGGCCGGCCTCAGGCGCCCTACTCTTGGGAGGACCCGGAGCTTGTGATTTCAGGTCCTCCCCGGTTGACGCCGCAACTAACTAGGTACAATCCCTAGGGAAGCCAGAGGCTTACGCCCTAGGCTACCTATCACTAACTCTAGGGGCACGCCAACATGTCCTTTACAGCAGAAATCAATTTGCCACCAGAGGTCCCTACGCT
Source organism: Arctia plantaginis (assembly GCA_902825455.1). Classification (NCBI taxonomy): domain Eukaryota; kingdom Metazoa; phylum Arthropoda; class Insecta; order Lepidoptera; family Erebidae; genus Arctia; species Arctia plantaginis. The sequence goes on along the minus strand of CADEBD010000314.1, from coordinate 10,592,846 downwards.
CTGGCAGCCTGCGGCCCCGTCGACGGCTGATATCGCCGCTGACGTCCTCTACGTTCGGGATCGGCCCTCTCCCGATCCCGTTGAGCGGTCTCTTTCTGGAGCATTACAACTTCACAAAAAGAGACCACTGCGCCCCAACCTTCCTCACCCGCTAGCATGGCAGCAATGATTGCTGGCGGGGACAGGTCTCGTCCGATTTGGTCGATCAGGACCTCGCGTTCAGACGCATCAGAATTACAAGTTATTGAAATATGAGCAAATTCAGTAAAAACATTTTTTACAAATCTTGATATGACAGTATCTGTAATGAGTACTAATAGTGAGTGATACTCCTTTGATAGACCGCTAACTAAATAAAAGACTGTCCCGACTAAACACGTGCAAGGGTTTTCACAAAAACAATCACAATCGTAGGTAGCTAGGTAAAAATCGTACTCGCCTAACCTAAAGTTAAAGCTAAAGTCCCGGGCCTAACAAAGAAAACACAGTTTTTTTGGTTCAAAATTAGCTTTAATCATCAACGTAATCTCCATCAAGAGCAACGCAATCATTCCAGCGCCGTTCTAACATTTCAATACCACTTTTGTAGAACGATTTATTTTTGATTGATTTTCAGCGATAACCTCTTCATTCGTGCGAAATTTACAGCCAATAGTCGCTGGGAGCCAAATCTGGCGAATACGGTGGATGTGGGAGCAATTCGAAGTTCAATTCATGTAGTTTTGCCATTGTTTTGATTAACTTGTGACACGGTGCGTTGTCTTGATGAAACAAAATTTTTTTCTTTGCCATATGCGGTCGTTTTTTTTGCAATTTCGGCCTTCAAACGCTCCAATAACGCTATATAATATTCACTGTTAATTTTATTTTCTTTCTCAACATAGTCGATGAATATTACACCACGCACATCCCAAAATAGCGAGGCCATAACCTTTCCAGCCGATTGTTGTGCTTTCGGGCGCTTTGGACGAGGTTCACCAGTTGCTGTCCACTCAGATGACGATCGTTTTGATTCCGGAGTGAAGTGATGGATCCATGTTTCATCCATTGTCACATATCGACGCAAAAATTCCGGTTTGTTACGTTTAAACATGGCCAAACACTGTTCATAATCATCAACACGTTCTCGTTTTTGGTCAACAGTGAGTAAACGCGGCACCCACTTTGAACAGAGCTTTCTCATAGTCAAATGCTCATGCAATGTAAAGCCAACACGTTCTTTTTATATCTTTACGATGTCAGCTAACTCACGCAACTTCACTTTTCGATCATTCAAAACGATTTTGTGGATTTTTTTATGTTTTCTGGTGTTACCGCCTCATTTGGACGTCCACTGCGTTCTGCATCATCGGTGTCTCTACGAACACGTTTGAAAGTTAAAGCAACCAACGTTTTATTGTTGTTTCTGATGGAGCTGAGTCCCCGTAACACTTTTCAAGCCATTGCTTCGCTTGAACGGTATTTTTTCCCATCAAGAAGCAGTGTAAAATTGAAACACGAAATTGTTTTTGATCCATTGTTTTGAAAATAACAAAAGTAGCGTCACTCTTAGCACAATAACTCACAAACTAATGAATAGAATATCATGAAATTCTAACAGCTGTCTTTTGAAGGTCAGTATTAACTGAAAAAAAGGTGACTGCAATAAAACTAGCGCCATCTATGTGTTAGGCCCGGGACTTTTCAGCCCATGTAATATTTATTTAGAATTAATTATTACACGTAAACTCAGATAGTTTAGAACTGGATCTGAGGTTTTCTTGGAGGACCTAGATACAAAAACAATGGCCACTTATTTTGATAGATCGATATTTCATAAAAAATAAAGGATTTTATTGTAAGACATCTATTTGTTAAGTAAATAAATGATTGAAGTGAATTGAATTGCACTAAATAATAAATAAATTATTTTAAATTTATTTATTTTTTCTACCGCAATAAGTGGTGAGATCTAATTGTTTCCTAAAGAGTTAACTAACAATATTTAAAAAAAAATATACTATTAGACATCTTTATTTTTTAGATGCATTTCTATTCGTCTAGTTACACTAGTCATTCTTCACTTGGTTTTTGCTTGTCAATTGAACTGTGAAGAACACAACACAACATAACTGTGAAGGAGCTTCGACTATTGATTTTGATTCGAGGATTGATTGAGGTTGATTTTGTTTGACATTTGTCAAACAAAACCAACTACCTATAGTTGATTTGGTTTGACATATGTTTTTTTTTGTTTTATGGCAGGCACCCTGAGCATTTTGTTTTAAATATAATCCACTAAATAAATTCCAATAACTACCATAACTGTTGCAAAAGTCGTTTAGATGAATCAAGCTGTTTATTAAAACAGACTAAAATATATTAATTCAACGCAATTAGACTTCAGAAACGACGACAATCAAGCCTGTATGAACCTCGAACTTGTTTACAAATTTAGACTAACCTAATCACGTGGAAAACTTGCTACACCTGAATGGCATGAGCTCATTGTATTATCATAATGCGATATGTAACATAATTTGACATTTGTTATTAAAGGGGATTGATAGCAAAGAGACGGATAGATTTACGTCATAGCTTTATGGAGGACCTTTATCAATCAATGCAGATATGACGTCAATGCGAAGTATGGCAATAAAGTTATTTAAGATATATTATGAAAACCCTTATACGATTGGGTTTTGGTACAAATTAAGAACTATTGTGTAGCCTTAGTGACGCTCACAGCCCATAAGTAACACTTTTAAAACCGACCATACGGAATACGATAGTGACAGATAAAATAAATATTTATTTATATGTCATAATATCTATGTATTACTGCGATTCACTATAAAACTTGCTAGTATGGTTCTTTATTGGTTAAATTCTATAAATACGGTTAATCGGTCTTTTATAACTAATAAATTTAAGCGAAAACGAAAGTTTACTACATATGTAAATTAACTGCTAGTTAAGGTTTAAGTAAAATTAATGATTTAGATACGCGAGTGGCGTGTGGCCGCTCGCCGAGACAAAATGGTTGTTGGTCGTCCCGGCTGGAGGTACCACGTGCTGGCTTTGCCGCCGTGGAAGCCGGTTATCGTCAAATAGGCAGGGCGACAGCATAGGACAGCTTTCCGACTGACCAGGTCCTTTCCGGGCACGGCTGCTTCGAGAAGTAGGTACCTGCTTCGCTAGAAGGGAATCGAGTCCCGCCTGCCACCACTGCGATTGCAGTGAGGACTCGGCCCAGCACACGCTGGAAATTTGAACGGTTTGGGCGTCGCAGCGCCGGGTCCTCATTCGGACCGTTTTCCCCTCCAGCCGCTATAACGGCTAGCCGCGAGGAGGCGACGTCGGCGTGTGCCGGACGTCGCCTAAATAGAGAATTTACCCAAAGGTGGTGTCCGCGTCGTTGCGGGCAGGCGCTAGGAGGGGTCCGAATGTCTTAAAAACAGCAGTTCCTGGATCCCTCCTATTACAGGCGCACAGTGGCACACCGTGTGGTTTTAGTCGGTCCGATTCCGACACACCACCCCGCCGTAAACCCACACGGGGTTTCCACACGTATAAAAAAATATATATTTGATTAACAATAAAACCGCATTGCGTGCGTAACTACATATAAATATCCTGAATTATGCCTTAGTGTACAATAAATAATTTTTTTGTCACGCTATCTGTTTAAATACAATATACATAGTTTAAATACGAGTATATACATCTTTTCGAATGCCTGTCAATAGCAACGACATTATTAAGTTTAGTTTCTAGAAAGTGTATTTGATGCTGTTGGTATGCCGAAAATAATAAAATAAAAATAACTGCGTAATCAAGAAAGAACACGGTTAGTACTCAATAGTTATTGACGGTAAGGTTAAATGCTTATTTATCAGTTGCAATAACAATCTATTAAATAACAGAGAATAGAATAAAATGAATGCCTTTACTGATATATTTATGAATAGAGTAGGGAAACATCACCGTATAACACTTATCTTCGGCTAATAGCATTTGTAGCTCTGCGGCTATGGCTTAAGCTCAGACATGTACACATATTATTCTTAAATCTTACCTCAAGTTTGAAGTTGACTACATGAGCTACATTTTGACGCCTTGGAACGGTGACTATCCGTGATACCGGGAAGTAACCGGGGTGACTGGCTGTGACTTCGTAGTGGCCCGGGGTGAGCAAGCGGTAATAGTCTCCATATGATCCTGTATGACAACATTTATGTAAATATTTAGTAAAACCTAGTTTGTCCCGTAGATAGATACAGTCCCCTGATGAACATAGGCCTCTCCCGAGGTGCGGCACAATAACCGGTCCTGTGCTGTCCACATCCAACGGCTTCCCGCGACCTTCACCAGGTCGTCGGACCACCTTCTATCTATACCAGTACCTATACCTATCAATTTTTATGAGTAATTAGCATCAGTAGGGAATGTTTATATGAAATGAGTATTTATCAGAAAGTATCTCTGATAAAAACCAGTGATATATAAACAAATCAATCGTATTATAATATGTGTGTACCAATTATAATACGTCATAGGTTATTACAGGTTACACCCATAAGCCAATTTAACACTATATTTCACTCGGCCGTTCTCGTAGTTTATAAATATTGCGATACTAATGTTATGTACTGTGTTATATCACGGTTCTTATTACCTCGGATAAACGCGGCTGCGGCACCTTTAGCGAGGTTTCAATCATTCATAACTATTTTAAACCTTCGCGTCCTATTATACCTATGTTATGAATAATTCGGCGATAACACCAACAATATTCATAATATACCTTTGAACTTCCTAACATTTTGAACAAGTTGTGCCTACTAGCCATAATCACAGACTGACTCAATGGCGTATTAAACGTAAAAGAAAGATCTTTAATTTTTTTTAATTTTGCAGAATTAAGGCCAGATTACAGGCTTAGCTTTAAAACTTTCCTATACCAGGTATATTCTTTTGTACAATATAAATTAAAAATTTATAATTCTAGAAAATTAAGGCGTTAAAATTAAAGCGCGAAAATTAAGAAAATTAAGGCGAAAATTAATTAATTAAAAGTAGCATTACTTTTACACTATTTTATATTTAAAATTTGCCTATATAAATCCGAATTCAGATCCAAAAGTATTATCTAATTAAAAGTTTGAAACTATGCGAATGTTGGCTATCGTGTTTTTAAAACAAGGTCACAAACAAGTATGTAAATTAGACAATATTAAAGAAACATTAAATACTTATTGATAAATTGCATTATTTTATAATAATTTACTTAAAATTAAAAACAAAACTTTATTGCTTTCGTTTTGTTACATTAGAGTATAATCTCCACGTAGCAGCAAAGCAAAATTTAATAAACGTCAACTTAATAGATGAACATTCCCCTCAGCGCAAACCTTATCAAATAAGCAAAGTTGTCACGGAGAACAGGAAGCACTTAGTTACACCAATCAGTCTTAATTTACTGAACCTAAATACAAACAACTACTAATTTCCTTACACCGAACATATGCGTTTATTCTTTATTACTTCTATATCTATACAAAGTATCATGTACCTCCCTGTGATTCTGTATCAATTTTAGTTTTCAACTTATAGTGACTGTTATATTAATTAAAAAGATAAATATTTAACATGACTTATTTGTAAGTTAAAATAATGATTTTAATAAAAAAAATTGAATTCTGCTCATTACCACAATTATTAACGTATATACAACTTCATGTATTAACACCTACCATGAAAACCTCAATTAGACATACTATGTACTTATTATAAAGAGAAAGAATGACATGTAGTCCTCGCCAATTATATCAACTAAGAGTATGAATGCGAGTTATTATGAGGTAAAACACGTTAATGTCAACAACAATATTATATTTATTTTTTATTTCATGATAATCACAATCATTCAATCAATAATATATGGTATAAAGTCGTAAAACATAACGCATTTAATATTTCTTAACCAGTCAGGTGTAACGTAACACTAAATAATAATAATAATAATAATAAATCTTTATTTCAGAATAGTTTCCATATAATGTTGTTTATTATATTTGAATTTCAATACATGTTTCTTTACTTTGGTTACAATTATTTATGTATCTCATGTAACCATTTTATAAACATGGAACTGTTACAGACCCTGTCAGCAAGTTCCTTAATTATAGTGTTCCTACACGTACCAAACCGGGCCATGAACGCCGCGATTCGGCTTCTTTGAATGGCATTAAACGTGTTCAGTCTTGCCTCAACAAACATTGTGGAGGCACTACAGAAAGGTGCTAGCCCCATAAGGTGCCTGTAGATATTATTGTACTGAACACGAATGCCATCCAAAGACCTCTTCGTATATGTAGTCCAGAGTTGACACGTGTAGAAATTCTGACAGTATGTTCTGAACAGGTGCACTTTAGTCTGTACATTGGCATTGGCGTCATCTCTCATGTCTGACGTGAGTATGTGACCAAGGTACTTGAACCTCCCCACCATGTTAACTATCTGTCCTCCTAACCATACCGGAGGCACGTTCTGAGGACCTCTTCCCGACCGACCTGAATACCATCTAAAGGTAATTTATAAAAAATTTGGTTCTCAACAGTTGTGTAGCTGAAGCAGATTTAGTGTAAAATCTTACCTGTGGTGACGTCGTGACGAATTGGTCGTGGCACAGGCCCAGTAATATTAACGACCGAAATTATTGCATTTTGAATAAATCCAGAATCGTCGGTCACTAATCCCTTGATGCCAATATGTCCCTTCCACAAGTACGCTATCAACGCGTCACGGTTTCTTTCCCATTCCTTCTCCAGGTCATGTTGAGGGGGATATTTCTCACAGCCAAGTTCAAGAGTTATCTCAAATGCGTTTGTAGCTAAATAGTTAAAGTCTTGCATACCTAGAAAGAAGGATGCATATGAAATAATAGTTGCTAAGACATTGCGTGTTTTTGCCAACTTAAATATATGACACCAAAAAACAAAGTTAGTTTGGAGCCGTTTCAGATTTTTTAGGAATAACTATAAAACGCCCTGCAATCGTGTCGATACAGATACTCATTAGTGATAAGGGCAATGGTGAAAAAATACACGTTAATATACCATATGTAACTAATATTACAATTGAAAAGTGCATACTACTCACAATCTATCTTGGCAAAAGACTAACGGACATAGACCTTGCGTAGCTTTCATTTATTCGACACCCAAGAGCCTCAGCCTCTTTTTTATAGTATAGGAAGGCAAACGAGCAAACGGGTCACCTTCCAGAATCATGGGGCTTATAGCACCGGTTTTGTGTGAGGCCGTAACTCCGGTCGAGCCATCTCATTTGTGCCGAAGTATGGCTCTCCCATGTACGTACCTTTTTTTTTGTTGGGTTGGAAAATCCTTTCGGATCTCCTGCTCTTCCGGGACTCAGGAACCAGGAGTATATGGTGATTCCACTAAAAACGCCCCCCGATGGCCGGCCTCAGGTGTCCTACTCTGGGGAGGACCCGGACCATGTTATTTCATGGCCTCCCCGAATTGACACCATGCCTAATCAGGCCCTATCCCGGGGAGAACACTTCCCTCCTTAATCGAGGATCGCGCGAGTCTGGTCATAGACCCTCGCGGCCATATCCGCCAGGATATCAAAAGGCGGGCAACGTGCCAGGACTGCCCATGTACGTACCTACTATTACTAGCCTTAAAAAGGTCTCCATACAATAAAAACAGGTTAAGCGGATTATCAACTAAAGCATTGTTGACACTGCGCAATCAAAATGTTAGAGTGTTCCGTAACTGCTTATTCGGCCTATTGTTACAATAGGTACAATAATACGTACACAAAATGTTTTTCAATAAACACAGCCGCGCCCCAGGTAGGTGTTATGACTTAAATGAGTAAACAATGCAGCTAAAATTAGCATTAAACTATCCGAGTTTCATGGTCAACTTCAGTTAAAATGTAAATGCTACAGTAAGCTCTGAGAGTAGGTACCTCTATAAAGTCAGGTGATCCATTACTAAAACTTCCTGCTTCACTAGCTTCCTTTGTTGTAACCGGTAACTTGGAAGGGCAAATAAAAAATTGTTCTGTAAACTAGGCTGCCTTTAAATTATAATTCGGCTCTGTTTTGTAACTTTACTTCTTTTAATTATAATTGAACTATTCGTGTTATACAAAACTAGCGATTTTGAGGACAAATGTTATTGCTTACATACGCCCAAGGCGGAACTACTATTTGTTACTGTGGGGACGTCGAATTCTATCACAAAATGATCATTGTAATATTACATATGAAATTCTGCTAAATGAAAATTCGAATCCTAAATTATTTCTCATTGGTGCTCGGACTTGGAAACTCGACTCGTAGGTACATAGTAGCAGTTGTATAATGAAGACCTTGAAGTGTATCCAATTATGGATTAGCAGGCTTTAACAATTAAACTAAATTGTACATAGCTGTACACTAATTTCGATTAGCTTATGTAATGGTTTTTAAAGCTCTTTAAAATAGTAATTATGTACAGTAAAAAAATACTGTACCATACAATTTTGGATACAAGACCTGATTTTAGGGTGAAAAGTAAGAAAAATTACATTATAAAGTATTAAAAATAGATTATTTTCAACAAAAAAAAAATAATATTAATAAAATAAATGTTAGAGTATATTATTAATACTTTATTGTAAAATACATTTAAAAACAATGTATTTACACAGATTGTTTTGTCCTGGAATAATCATTAGTAATTAAGAACTAGTTTACCTAAAATTTAAAAGAGATAAACACAAATAATTATTTTCTGTTTATTGAGAGACAGAAATATTTTCTAATAATTTCTGTTTGGCTAACTTACCTCCCTTAAGGCTGTACCAAGCAGCACCATTTGTTACACCTCCCTGTTTACCAAAATTGTATGTCTCAGAATCATCTGCACTGGTAGTGTGACAACCTCGACGATGGGATGATGCCATATCAGCATGATTCTCAGCATATGTCATGGCTATTTCCCTATGAAAATGGTAACACAGCTTTATCTTCTCTTACTACTAATACTTTCTTAGAAACACTTAAATGTTCAGTTATACAGTTTTTATACAAATTGGTACAGCACCAAATAGTCTGTATACTTATACTCTTAATGGCCCAAATACAAAATCGCTCTTCTCCAAAAGAAAAACACAATTCTTGTAAAAAAAAAAAAGAGAAAGAAACATCTTCGATAAATAGAATATCATATACTCCCTTACCTGAAAGTATCATCATCAGGACTAGCTGAATATTCAGAGGCTGGTGCTCCACTTCGACTTTCATCATAAGGATAGTTTGCCACAAGATCACCTCCGTGCATCGCAGCACTCAACGCAAATGGTACTGACATGATCCAACGCATAACAGCTCGTGTTTCCGGTTCCAACTATTTTAAAATGTTGTCACATCGTTTAATGTTCATTCCTAATTTATAAAAAAAAATATATATTTACTTAGTCATAAATGGAACCTCACCGGTGCTGCAAGCCGTGTTAAATCCTTCAGCAAATGATTATTGTGATTAATTCCTTGACGTTCAAATTCAAATGTAATAGCATCCAAATCTGGGAAATTCCTGTTCAAATCTACTGAGTGATTATTTGTACGGCCAATTAAATAATCTAGTCCACCCTGTCAGAAATGTTAAAATTAGTGGTTGAATCTTTATCATCAAAAATCAAGAATAAATCGATATTTATATTTAAAGCTACTTACTGTGTCTGTAGATGCTTGCCAACCATCAGGATTCATAGAAGGTAACAGATGGATCCGAGTAGAGTGAATTAAAGCCCGAATTTCACGATTATTATTAATAAACTGATCGCATAAATAATGAGCCAACCCCAATAGTAATTCACGTCCCAGTACTTCGTTTCCGTGTATATTTCCCACATACTTTACTTCAGGTATATCTAAAAAAATAATGTAAGTACTAAGTATTTTATCTCCCAAACGTACTGTCCAAATTAATTTAATTAAAGGTCTAAATTACTTACATGGTTGATGAATACCAGGTTTTTCTGAAAATTCTATAACATATAAAGGGACACCACAAACAGATGGTTCAGTTAAAGCATATACCCGCGTTATATTAGGACATTTTCTATGCACATCTTCTAGAACCACAGGCAATTCTTCATTATTGTGATGTTTCCAAACAAACTCAGCGGATGTCGTAAGTAAAAAAGCTAGACACGTAAACAGATAATAGGCCATAGCAACTTTTTACAAAAACTTCTTGCCGTAAAAATGACTGCTCATTATTTTTAAAATATGTACTACTAACACCGCACCGCAGATACAACTAAACTAAACAAGTATCGATCGATTTTCCCGCCAGCTACAATACCTCACTCACACAGTTAACTTTATGACGCCAGTCGCCACACAAGGCACACAGACTCATTTTTAGAGCGGTGCTAAGATGGTAAATCGGAATCGATTAAGATGAAATCAACTAAATAGAGCAAAAACTTAACACATCAAATTATAATTTATTCAACCTTATTGTGCTAATAACTAAACTTAATGTTTAGTTATTAGCCTCAGAACCGACAACCGAAAATCAATATAAGTATAAGTAAGTAGAAAATATTTGTTAACAACTTCAAAAAGAAAATCCATACTATCGTACAAATGCGCGGAGTGCTTTTTAAGATATTTTATAAGTTAATTAAGAAAGTAAAGTTAATAAAACTAAAGTTATTAAACTTAAATTTTAACAATAAAATAAAATATTTTTACAACAATTGAGTTCTAGCAGCCCACGCATTTTTACGATAAAATTAGTTTTTAGTTATAGAAAACTATTTTCAACTTTTTATTTCGTCTAGTTACAAAAGCGTGTTTTATAAGTTTTCTTTCACTATAATTTATTTTATTAGGAAACTAAAGAGATAAAAGTACTAATGTGAGTTATAAAAATATTGCGAGTAATCTTGTGTTGAACTGCACCAAACGCTTGCAACTGATATAAGTAAGTGATGCTCTTGAACGGGCGAACCGGGCGGAGAGCAAGCGAAGCCGGCCGGTAGTCGGTACTACCGTTGACGTCGCGGCCAGGAGGGGGACTCCGCTCTCAGTGATACCGCGCCCCAGAGTTGCTCCTCTAAGTAGCTGAGTTGACTCTCTATAATCTATTAGCATTCATTACACATATGGTTTTACTAAGACTACCGCATTAGATTACGGATTCAATTTTTAGTCACAATACGATACAATCACATTATAGTCAACGTCAGTTTTCAGATCGAGAATTGGCCTTCATGACTAATTTCTTAAATAAAAATATAAGACTCACTACCGTCCTTCCAAAAGAGAACTAACAAGACAAATTTGTAATTTTTCGAGGTGGACTTGTCATTTAAATCAAAAATAGAAGATAAATAAAATGAGGAGCGTCGGCTAGTTCAAACCTATGCTTGTAGTTGGTACCTTTTTATTTAATATGTTTTATTTAGAGTGAGTAAGAATGTTGAGTGAGTAAATCCTTTACAATAGTATAACAAGAATTTATTTTAATTCGTTTCGTGATCATGTTAATTCTGAGGGTATATTCAATTGATTGTAGAGATGCATATTTTTAGACACCCTCATATCTGTTTCAATTCTTCTAAAATAGCACAATTGGGTTAGAAAAAGATTTACAAAGAGGTAGCTTCGCTTAGTGTAATTTTTACGGGTACAAGCACCACAAAACATTGTGCTAGAAAAAATCTAGGTGTTTTAATTTCTATCCTGTGATTATTATAACATAGTGTTGAAAAATCTACTACAAGTTGAGAACGGGTTTCGTACGTACTTTCCGTACTTTTAATTATTAATTACGTTCTTTTCTTATCTTCCGGTGATGCAATATATGTTCTCCTATAAAAATAGAAGTAGAAAGAACAACTCCTATCAGGTACATCATGTAAATACCCTGAAAAAAAATCAAAATTTGTAATATACTATTTTTATTTGTACGTGGAAGACTGATGCTTAGGCACAAGCAGGGGGGGTGACACCACAGCCTCAATCGAAAGGGGGTATACTCTCGAGGTGATCTCGAGGTAAGACACTTTTAGGTTAATTGAATGTCAGTTTCATGTTAAATAAATTTTACGTACCATTAATAAACAAAACTCAGATTTTGACTAATTCCAGCAGTTTTATTAAAGTTAATTTCGAAATTGTTAGCTTAGTAACCTGCGACTACTCTACTCGCTCTGGGCGCAGTTCATGGCCAGCAAGCCATATGGGCGTTAGATGTACAAGTGTTTACGTCCCACTAGCTGTAGAGGGAAATAAATAGCACATTTTTTGTTCTATCTACTTACCACAACATTACTAGCGTTAAGGGCTTTCATAACGCCTCCGTTTTTTAATCGAGATAGCCTTACTTCTAACTGCACTTTGTAGTTTAGATGTTTTAATGCTACCTGTGAAATGAGACGGGATATAAGAAAGCATTATATTCCATTATAGTCAGTGTTTTAATTTACTTTTTCTAGTGGTAACCTCCGATTATCATATCTCATAGGATAAAGTGATTGATCGAAAAATCACCAGAAAGTGAACAATGTTACAACTTGCCGTGCCTGTTCCTTCATTACGGTATGCTAGGCAGACGTCTATGTCATTCCGTAGGAGTTGAAGTATATCAAACCCAAACGCCATGCCCCCAGCTTAAGAACAGCATCAGGCATAAATTAAGCAGAACGTCAATAGTAAAAACATAAATGGCCTTAAAATGATTAACGTACTTGTGTCTCCCAAGCCAGAAGTAAGCCAGACTGATGAAGTCTACCGACCAATTGGCTGATTTTTTCTGTGTAAGGTGAACTCTTTCGCATCATTATTACAACTTGTTCGTGATAAAAGTCTTCCAACATAACCATCATATCTAAAACAGCTTCTTTTGTTAAATATTCTTGAATGGCAAAGTTACCTGTAAATAATATCAAACCCTTTACCATTAAGAGTTAATTTAATATTAAAAGAACAGGGTATTCTACTACTTAAGCTACATAAATTTTTAACTAAACACATTACTTACCGGCTGGTAATTTCTCAATACCAAAGGCTATACTTCTTGTAAAACTTAATGCTTTTAATTCATCAAATGAATAGGTTCTGAATTGACTCACAAGCTGTTTAACTAAAGGCTAAAATTCGAAATTTAATCATATTAGTTCTAGGAACACACATAATTATGAATGTATAGGTACTCCAGAGTTTTACGAATATTGGAATTACAGGCAAACTACACCCAGACTCTTATGGAAGATCTTTGTAGTCTCTGTACTTTATTTTTCATTTGTTTTCTATGCCATTCGTAGGCTCATAACCATGTTTACTGGATCCAAACTGGCATTTGAAAAAAAGAACTCTTACTTCTGTAGATGAAGTGAGTGAGAATATCCAGGCGTCATGGGTAGCACCCCATATCATACGTCTATCCACAATGTCTTGAATGGTATCAATTGACGGTTCATATGTGGGCACAGTAAATGTGGCTGCAAGACCAACGCCATACACGCAACTAAGAATTGATCCAAGTATCAGAAGCCATCCGGTAACCCTCCGTACCTTCCAAGATACACCAGATTCAAAGAGAGACTGTAATAGACAAACCAAATTTAAATAGGCAATTTAATGTGAAAGGATAGTATAATATATTAACATACAGCCTATTAACATAAAAAAGACAAACCAAAGAGTTGACATAAGCTGATAAAATCGAGAAAACTATTTAGGTACACACCATTCTGGCTATATTTATTAATATACCCAGAAACAAAATATATATATATATATATATATATATATATATATATATATATATAATATGTATACTTCTATTCAATAAAATAAAATTATGTTTATCAGCAGCATGCTTACTATAGAAAAGGCGCATCCTAGGTTGGAGAACAGTCTTCAAATAATTATATCTTAGTAAAACTATAAATGTTTGACTGTTTCTAAATTAATTTTATAAGTACATCCTAAATAACCTAATGTATGTATATAACAACCGCCAATAGAATCACACACATCTAGTGAAACCAATAGCTTAGTGCTGTACTACTCAAAAATTCTATCAGATGGGAGTTATTATCTTTGTGGCATCAGCATGGCAGTTATGAATAGCCCCAAGCCTACATGCTTTTCAGTAGCTGCGCCAACTGAATACAAAGAAGCTAAGCCAAACTATTTGAAATAAATCGTGCTAAAAAAGTGTTAAAAGTAGCAGTAAGTCCGTACTTGCGCAATCATCATTCCAAAAACAGTTAAAAAGGGATGAGAATCTAGATTAAATCCTTCTGCTATGACGAGCCCGATTGAGCAGTAAAAAAAGGTGAAGATCACAGCAACCCATAAATACGAAGTAAAAGGCATCAAAGGCATATCCCAACTTGACAGTAATCTAAACATAAATTCACGTATCTTTAGTTTAAAGAATAAAAAATGAATTCAAAAGAATAGGTTTATTAAATCCTGCTAACCTAGGTGCCGGAGCAATACAAGTTATTGCAGTCCTTACTACTGAAGCCGAAAAGTCTAGTACTCTCCATTCTTCATACCAAGAGCAAAGTCCAGCTGAAATATTAAATGTAATGATTAGTTAAACATACATTTTGCTATAAACCCATTTTGAGTTCTACCCAATACCTTACATACCTAATGCCATATCAGCGCGATCTGCCACAACACTACCAATGATACCAACTCCATCAGTTTCATTTTCATAAACTTCGCCCCATTGATCGACTTCTTCTTGTATTATTTCAATCGTGCAGTTTATCAACCTGTATTTCGATAAATTAATACATTTATGATGTCAATATCTTCGCATTTTAATACATGAAGTACTTACCTACAAAATTCATTAACTATCCTAATTTCAATGCCATCTCTCCCAAGGGGTTCGACAGCGGTATCCAAGTTTACCAAAGCGTAAGGTTTATAGTTGAAAGAAGCCACTTTTAATGTTTTGCCATGCAAATTCTTCATATCATGTGGAAATAGATTCGTTTGTTTTTCGAACTGTTTAGTACAAGTATTCCATCGATCTAAGTACAATGGTGTATGCACTTGATCATCAGTACCAACAAAGGTATGAGTAATCATGTCAAATTGCACACATGCTTGATCACTCTTGTTAGAATACGCAACCATTAATATGTTCGCAACAAAAGCACTTCCTTTCAAAGAAAACGTTTTCGAGGCTAAGTTGGCGTCGATTGAATTCGCATCATATGGTAAAAAGACTATCTTCCTATTGCTTCTCCTAACATTTCCCAAGTGAATAACTCTCTCAAACGCACTAATGAATTTTTGAGGCTCTTTCATAAGTACAACATAGTCTGAACACCCCATTTCTGATACTTGTAGTATTTGATTTACAAGTGTTTCCTCATCTGGATTTAGGTACATAAAACTCACTGGTGAGTGGAATGTTACTGAAGTATCGATTACAAAGGAAATACAAAAAGTAGTGGATAAATATTGCTTTAAAAGTACATCTAATAGTAGTTCTAAAGGCAACAGCTGTAGGTTAGGAAGCCACATATTTTTACCGGCAAGAAGTAAAATAATAACATGAACCGAACCGTGCGTTTCGTACTTTATTAGTACTCGGTTTCAATAAAGATTACTCAATTACTAGTATTAAGTACCTTCTTTTAGGATTCCTTGAAGCGATATGTAAAGCCCGTTTCATAAGTGATGCCAATGTCCTACTAAATATGTAGAATATCAATTTCAGGATGAAAAAAACCGTGTGGTGTCGTGGGACACCCGATAGGAACGAAGTTGTGACGATCGAGTAAAACTGATTTGACACGATTTTAATTACAACGCCATCTATGAAAGCGGCTATTACCTACATATTAAAAACAATTAAAACAATTTATACATTGGTAAAATCTTCTTGCGAAATGATTTCCTATCTATTCGATAGATGGCGCTGAATGTCTGACAAGATGACACGAAAATAAAGAGCAAAAAGCCAACATCACGTGGTATTCCCAGGCGGTCACCCATCCAAGTACTAACCACGCCCGATGTTGCTTAACTTCGGTGATCGGACGAGAACCGGTGTATTCAACATGGTATGGACGTTGGCGAACGTTAAAGCAAATTTAATGTATGGTATCCACAGTTAGACGTCAATTTATATTAAAAGTGTCATGACCAATTTTCGTAAGAATTTTTTCCGTCTAGCCCCCTTTCACAACGCGCGATAAGGAACTTCGTTCCAAAAATGTTTAACCTTTGGATTTCTTCATAATTTCACTTTCACTTAATTCCTGCTGCTAGTTTAATTGATTGTATAACGATAATTTCAAACAAAAAAACCATAAAAAAAACTTGAGGCACAAGCTATACACACTGCTGACGGTAATCCATGTAGTTCTAGGCAGTTTAGTTTAGCTGACTAATTCACCGAGTCAACAGAGGTAAGTACTATATGTTTTTATTAATTTTTAAATTATTTTTTATTATTTTTCGAGTCCTTTAATGTAATGTGTCTGATGTTCTAGCTCTTTTTTTTCTGAGGGAACTGTGGAAAAGCGCCGGTATTCATACTCAGTAAGTACAAGCTTTGTACTTATACCACAATACACTACAAGGACATAATAGTCATTAAAAATACCGTAGATACTTATATTTTTAAAATGTGTCTTTGACGAAAAAAGTAATAACTTACTTAGCATACTCCTTCCTAAAAAGCCGGCAACGCGCTAGTGACTCCTAGTGGCAGGCATTCGTGGGCGAAAATAATCACTTTCCATCAGGTGACTCGTCTGCTCGTTTGCCCCCTGCCCTGCTCTTTCATAAAAAAAAAGAAACCAGAATTAACGATTACACTAGAATTTTCAGGAGAAAGACAAGTCCGTGTGGTACCTTGTTTCTGCACACAACTAACTATACCTATGAAAACCAGCCGTTCTTCGCTATTTTACTAATCACTAGTTCGCTCCTTAAGGTCGGAGCGTAATGTTACGTAGATTTTAACCGGGAGGGTTAAAATCTACGTAACTAAAAAAGTTAGTATTATAATTCCAGAGTTTAGCACGCTTAAACAAAAATACTCTTCAGCTTTATTACATTAATAAAGAGGGTGGGGTAGAATTGTAAACGTTAGGTGTTGGTATTTCTTAATCTGTGTTAGGAAATGTATCTATGTAGTGTATAGTGGTAAGTGAGAAATATTTACAGGAGTCACTATGTACGGGGCAGGGGTCGTCTACTCGTCTGTAGATGACCCGAGGTATGTCGGGGCACCAGGGCCTTCCTTTCTAGGGTATACCTGGTTCCCCGGCTATTAGTACCCGGCGAAGGCGTGCGGTTTTAGTCGGTTCGTGTCCGACATGCCACTACTACTACTGACTACTGACTAGTCACTATGTATATATTATTTAATTTTTTGAAGAGGTACTAGTACCCGCCGGGTACAGGTGTGTATGCAGGTCTTGCGTTCATAAGTCACACAATAACCAAAAGGTGGGAAAATTTTCAGATTATTTAATTCACGGAGAGACAATTTTTGTAGGCCGTTTTCTTTTAGTTCTTGTGTTATTGAGATCTGTGACTCTCAAATGACACTCAGTTCTTGCAGTATATCAGCAAACACGTGACCAATGCCTTAATGATTTCTTACCCATCATAGCAAGTATTTTCTTCTCAGACAGTTGCAGTCCTGATCGTCATGTGTGCTTTTTCATTATTTTTAAGTCAATCATTGTCAGACATTATAATTAAAAAACTACCACAACAATATTAAAGTGCTTTTCCATTTGAAGCAAAATCTGTTATACTTATTAGCTTATTCCTACAGAACCCTTTTCTCGATATTAAATTCATCTCTTGAATAATTGAAACGGACATAATCACCTTGCAATACTCGCTTTTATATTCAAAAAGAACTGTGCATAAAACGACCGTTATTTGCTGTCATTAGCTTTGTTTGCTATCTCCAACGAATGGGGTAAATGTTAGGTATTATTGGCATCATCATAATAATTGACCACAAAGTGGAACGAAATAGGGTAATATATATATAATTTATATACAAATACAATTCACATGTATATCTTATCTTGATTTTAGTCCATACTATTCTATCGTATACGGCATTTGAGAGACTCATATACAATTAAAGTTTAAAAAAATCTTAGTTTGATATTAGGAAGGAAAAAGGATTATAAGGACTACCGCTATTTTCAGTGAAATACTATAAAATGTCAAGGTAATGTGATGGTTCAAACAACAGAAATAAATTACACCCAGAGTAGGTACCAACATTTTAATAGGACACCTAGATAGCAAGAAAAGATTTGTATCAGATCTACTTTACAATACAGGAAGAGCAACAGTAAAAAGAAAAGGAAAGCGAAATAGTTAAAAAGAGGTTTCTCTGCAACACGGTTCACGAAACGTTCTTCGAAAAGGAATTTCATGGTGATGGTTCAAAGTAGAGATAAAACGCATAGTCCTTTTAATACTTTGAAGCTAGGTAGCAGAATAATGCGCATTACTTTTCGAAAATAATATCTATCAGTGTAACTATTCGTAGAAGCGAAAACTGGCTCCAAAAAAACCCACCTTATTTACACAGTAATACCGAAAATTGCTCCAAGGGCTGACATTTATAAATATACATATATAATATGACATTTATATTATTTTCAGTTGCTTTATTATTCAGTTGTAGTGATTATTACAATTTAGATGATACTAATATCATAGTAAAGTGAAGACTTAAGAACAGTTTTCACGAGTAACCTAGTTATCTTAAATCCTCGTTCTACGGTGATGCACCATAAGTTCTGTTAAGAAAGTAGCAATAGAGAAAATAACGCCTGTCAGATACATCATGAATACACCCTGTAAGAAAACAAGGTAAAATTATAAATTGGCTTTCCGACAACCGCCAGTTCGAGTTGCTAACAATTATAGAAGTTCCAGGTGCATCAAGCTATTTCCCTTAAATTTCAATGGCTTCATTTTTTATTTAATGGTTTTTCTTTTCAATATTCTCTTAGTTTCCTATCATTAATTTCCAAATAATATTTATTAGCCTCAATCATCCAGGTTGAAGGCGAAGGGTGCAGGTATTTGATACTAATTATAAATTTTTCCTAAAAACTAGAAATGTAACTAAATTTTACACTTCAAAGTCAAGGAAGTTAGATATATACATTTCTAAAACTGTTTGGTGATGGATTAAGAATACGAAGTGTCACCACCTCTATTCATGGGTATCGTAAGAGCGGACTAAGGAAGTAAACTACGCAGGACAACAACACTGCAAAAAGAAAAGGAAAACTTGAAAAAAAACCCGTCTAGCCAGCGTAGTATAGTAGGCCAAAACCTCCTTCCTAAGGAGAGGTCTATAACAGGTCCAGCTGGATATGTAGTGGACTATTAAAAGCTGTTGATGGTGGAGATGATTATTCTGTTTTTAGAAACTAGACTTTAATACGTGGCAGCGTATAAAAATACTGATAAGCGAGACAGGGCGTAAGAAGAGGCATGTTCAACACTCTCATTGTGCAAGTTACAATTCGGTCTTTCTCACGTAAGGTGAGCCGTTCTTCCGTGAGACGTAGCCGCGTTATTGCTAGCTCGCGGGTAAGGGACAAGCATGCTGCATGCAGATGCAGCATGCTTGTCCCTTACCCGCGAGCTATGTCGGTAAACTTGATTTTTAACGGAAGACCTCATTACAAAACTTGTCCTTCTTAGAAACTTCAAGTATGTCTCGGTTGCTTGTCCGCTACGCGACTTAGAGCTTGTGGACAAGCCCACCATTGGAGTCCACGTCACGGTGCCGCATATCATAACAGGTAGAAGACTGGTTGAAGATCTTCACTTTGAGGCATTGCAGCAGGAATGCAGACAAAACTCGACGTAGTTCGCCGAAAGTAGTTCAACCTAACTCTATAATTCGGTAATTTCTTCCTCGACGTTTTTTCTACCAAACTTAGGGAACGCATACCTGTACCGGCTTAGCTCTATAACAGCCATTATTTTATACATTATTTCTAGCTCTAATTAATTATGGAAAGAAACAAAAAATATTATTAATGTAATCTGCTTACCACAACGTTACTAGCGTTTAAAGGTTTCGTGACACCATCGTTTTTAGACCGAGATAATCTTACTTCCAGCTGAACTTCGTAATTGAGATGTTTTAATGCTACCTGTAATAAGAGAATGATATTAGAAAAATGTCTCAGTGACCGCCCTGTAACCGAGGTAGGTATTGTTGCGACAACAAAATGTGACCATTTTTCATCCAAACCGTTTAAGCGCCACACAGTTTTTTTTTTTTTATAATGAAGAACCGTTGAGAATCTAGATATTAAATTATATGGTCACGGTTTTGTAAACTTATTATCTTATATTTACAGTTTTGACGCTTACGGTACTTTATTTATGTTCAGCTTTTCTTAGTTGTTGGTTCTTTTTATCCATATTTCGTTTTGTTATTATTTTTTCTAAGAAAAATATGTGTAATAAAAGTATACTTATATCCTGTCAAAAACATCCATACTAATATTATAAATGCGGAAATCATTGGAATTTTCTGCCGGTTATGTTCTTTTTTTTAATTTTCTATGTTTTTGGTTAAAAATGATATCACAACGAGTAAACAGAACATTTTACCAAAATATTTAATAAATACCGCATTCGGTCAAAAACTGCAATGTATTGGTATTGGTATTGGTTGTGGGCCTCGGTTTCCGCATTTAGACTCAGAGTGGTCCTTTATGCTTTGGGGATTGGTTGACTAGGTGAGCCAGCCAAGCTCCTTCCAGAAGCGCAGAAGCCTCCTGCGGCGTTCACAGGCTTCTAGGAGCGACTTTATATCAGGAATGATATTTGCCCGTTGTGTGGCCACTCCCTCGCATTCCAGGACTACGTGGGCGGCCGTTTCTTCAGCTTCCAGACATCCCCTGCACAGGGGGCTGTCCGTCGCATTGACTATGAATAGCTGTCGGTTCAGGGCTAGATGTCCTGTAATAGTTCAACCACAACCATTCTGATTTCCGGTCTGCTAAGACTGATCAGTCTGCAGGTGAGTCGTGGCGTGACTTGATTCAGCACCAGTTTGGACTGTCTGCAGCCGGGTGAGTTTTTCCACCTCCGGTTGTGTGCTTCACAGGTCCGTTGCCTGACCCAGCATCGTATTTGGTTAAACGATATGGGCAGGAGTGGGGTTGGGCCAGAGGTTGGGGTTGCCGAGCCCCTCCTTGCCAACTCATCTGCGGCATCGTTCCCGTGTGAGTTACTGTGCCCTTTAATCCATTGGAGGAGTACCCCATTGAATATAGCGAGCTGTTCCAGTGCTTGGTGGCATTCGAAGACAACACCAGAGGTCATTGTGTTGCCCTCCAATGCCTTTAAGACGGCCATGCTGTCGGATATTATTCGGATGTTGTAGTCCTTGATACCCCTTGACATGGCCGTTGTGGCGGCGTAAGTTATTGCCACACATTCACATTGAAATATGGAGCTGTGTTGGCCTAACGCTAGTGATATGTTTATATTTAGGTCTTGCGAGAAAACTCCGGCTGCAATGCAATGTAATTAATCAAACAACCGAAGCGCGCGGGGCTTCCTCCCCGGCCACCTGTGTTAGTGCATGTGGATTGTTTGAAAGTAATACAAATATAGTTATTACTTTTGTGCGATATCTACGGGGAATAAACAGCTGATTATATAAAATGTTTAATTTTGCGGCAGAAAATGCCAATGATTTTAGACTCAGAATTATGGTCTGAATTCACTATTTCAATATTCGTTACGACGTCCCTTACACCGTGTAAAATATTGTAGTCTTTGTGCTTGCAATTTGAACTTTGACTCTGCCTGGTACGATGTTGTAACTGTTAAGCTATTTCGCCACTGAAGATACATTTAACCATAGCTGAGCAAAAATAGGTAATAAAAAAGTTAACTTTGTGAAACGTTAAAACGTTACATTTCAGAAGATTTAATTCGTTAACACTTTTTAAAGTTAACTTAAATTTAATGAATTAATCGAAATGTTAACTTCGTTAATTAACAGATTAACGGTCTTGTGCCCAGCTCTGTTTTACACTAATATAAATAAACAGACGATTTTTATATTTAGGAGTTTAGGTAGTTTTTGTAAATACGACTAATAACAGTAATTACACGATTTCAGGTTTAAGTTACCAGCTTCTTTAAGAGCCACTCAAGTATGATGCTCTGTGGTTCTTACATTATCTTATACATAAAATTCTCGTGTCACAATGTTAGTTACCATACTCCCCGGAACGGCTGGGCCTATTTTTATGAAATTTTGTGTGCACATCGGGTAGGTCTGAAAATCGGCCAACGTCAATTTTCATACTCCTAAATGACAAGGGCCCACCCCTACATTTTTTTTTTCAATATTTCCTAGAAATAATGTATATGTCAAAACAACGTTTGCCGTGTCAGCTAGTAATTCATAAAACTAAATATCTTTTTTTAGGTTGCACACATTGCAAAACTAAGTAATTCTAGCCAGTGCGGTCTATGGATGGGTGTCCATTTTTAACACATAAACACCCTTCCGTGCCACGGAGAATACGTTGAGCCCTCAGTCCCGGTTGCTATACAAACGCGGGAACCCTAAAAAGTACATACACCAACAGTCTAGCAACAGAACTTCGGTATCGCCTAGTATTTTGTAAAGTTCTGGTTGCAGTCGCTTCATGTCACGTCACGTCAAAGCCGACCCCAAACTAGTTTGGGCAAATAATCTCAGGATGATGATGAACTAAATAAGTCTTCTGTTCTGTGTCTAAAGAGCTCCCGTTTTAAAATAATTACTGCACCTGTGTTTCCCAAGCTAGCAGTAAGCCTGACTGATGGAGTCTACCAATCAATTGGCTGATCTTTTCCGTGTAAGGTGAACTCTTCCTCATCATTATTACACACTGTTCGTAATAAAAGTCTTCCAACATTAACATCATATCTAACACAGCTTCTTTAGATAAATATTCGCCGATAGCAAAGTTACCTGTAAATAACTATATAAAATTATTACATACGAGTACACTACAATGACACTACTATTCAACCTATTTTGATCAGTTTGGTAACGGATTGAGAATACAGAGTGTCATCATCCCGTGGGTGTCCTAAAAGCCGACTAAGAGAGCAAAATACGTAGGACTGCACAGGACAGCACTGCAGAGAGAAAGAAAACTTTACACAAACCCTATAACAACCCGTGTGGCCAGCGTAGAATAGTAGGCCAATACCTCCTTTCTTAGAAGACTATGTCCAGTAGTGCACTATTATGGGCTGTTGATGATGATGACTACTAATTTTTCTGTAATTTCGCTCTTGTGACAAGATAATCTTTCCCACGCGAGTGATATTTTGTTCCGGATGTAACTTGGGTATATATTTTAATTGGCCTGTTGGTCTAGTGGTTTGTGACCCTGACTACTAAACCAAAGGCCCACTGCCTTTGGCTTAATAGTTGGCCTAGTGGTTAGATTCCCACCCAAGACAAATAATTGTGTGATGAGCACGGTTATTTGTTCTGTTTCTGGGTGTAATATATGAGTATGTTTATCAGCAGTGTGGTCACCATTGAAATTAGATGACCGTGTGTGAGATGTGTGAAGTTATTATTATTATATCTTGATATGTCGTTTTCTGAACCAATGACAGGTGTGCAAAATTCTAAGATATATTTTTCTTTTTTTTATGGCACAAGGACAAACGAACAAACTGGTTACCTGATGGTAAGTCCCTATTGTCTATGGACAGCTGTGAGTCAAGAATCACAAGTTCGTTACTGGCCCTGTGGTATCCATGCCAAAATTAGGTTTGCGGCGCCGGTAAACTTATTTACTCGGCAAAATGCAATCAACCAATTGGTTATCATCAGTGTTTTGTGAGGTTTTGGTATGACTCCAGTCGAGCCAGGCCCATATGTGCCGAATTTAAAAGCCACGATTAAAGCTGGTAACTGATATTGATTTCGCATTTATAATTAAAAGACTACAGTTTGAAGATACAGACATTACCAGCTGGTAACTTCTCGATGCTGAACGCCATGCTTCCAGTTAAACTTTTTCTTTTTAATTCATCAAATGAATACGTTCGAAACTGACTTACTAGCTGTTTAACTAAAGGCTGAAATAAATATTTAATCAGGTTGACTTCATTTCTTTTAAGTGGAAAAATGATGGACTGGTACTAATAACTATAAAAAAAATATTTTAAAATATACACAGACTCGTTTGAAATATCCGAAACTTTCATGAAACATTTTCAGCTGTACATTTTCATTATAAATTTTTATATACAATATAAAATCATAATCCCGTAAGAAACGAAACTTTGTACTTAATCTGATAGTCCTTTGTCTAATAGTTACCTACTGGTAGAACGCTACTGGTAGGCGACAATGCAGAGGAATTTTTTGGTGCTTGTTTATAGGTATTGCATATATTTTAATTTCATAACATTACTTATTTCTTATAAATTGGTATACATCTGATTTGCCAATATAACTTACATTTCATGTCTTTGTAGTGAATTTTGATTAATTACACTACGAGAATAAGTAATTAAAATTGTGCATTTAGAAACAACCGCTCATCTATTGAAACTATTATTTTACTGATAAGGATTGCTGGCGAATGAGCAAGCTGCACGAGTTCTTTTCGTTACTATGTTCCAATATTCTACATAAAATATTCAGGAATTTAATGTGATCACGTGGAAGCTATTATAAATTTTCGCAGCTTTGAAATAGTTAGTATTCATCAATGAATCTTTTAATATTACTTTTAAATCTGATACCTTTAAGCCCCTCTGTTGAGTTATACTTACTTCCGATGATAAAGTAAGTGAAAATATCCAAGCGTCATGAGTGGCTCCCCATTCCAGGCGTCTATCTACGATGTCTTGCACAGTATCAATAGAAGGCTCATATCTGGGCACAGTAAAAGTAGATGCAAGACCAGCTCCATATGCGCAACTAAGAATTAATCCAACGATTAGCAGCCATCCGGTCACGCTTCGTACCTTCCATGATACACCGGATTCAAATTGGGACTGTAAAATAAGTTTATTTATAACAGTGATTAACTTTATGTATATTCCTCGTAACCCAGTACAATTTTATTATATATAGATAAATATATTTTTATATATTTTTATTTATTTATTTACTCTGCATGTTACATGAATAAAAAGAAAACATGCAGAAACAAAGAAAAAGGAAAAAATATTTATAATGGTATACTCGTATAATAGTTATTGTCATTATTAGGTAGGTACTTGATCTATAGCTGCATATAACATAATCTATTTTCTAAGAAAATATTTCACCTCCAAATTCATTATGCCTTTCTTTCTTAAGTGTTTTTCCTTTCATATTGAACCTCTATTCCTAAATAAATTCCTAAAGCAACCGGTTGCAAAGCAATAGACTTACGTCCTATTACGTAAGAGGGACTTAAGTTATAGTTGACAGAATGTAAGCGTTTAATTCGCTTTTGTCTACCCCTTTGCTGGTAAAGGCGTGAGTGTAAGTATATAGTATATTTGTAATGAACCTGATGATATATAAAGTTATTTTTTATGAGATATTTTCGTTTACACATATTGTTACCACTTATAACATAACGATACTTATAAGCTAAGGTAGACACAAATGTGATATTGTGGTATTATCGTACACTGATAGTCAATTAATAAGCCATGTAAAACAATAAAGACCTGCGTTATTAGACTTTTTTAAATAATTTCAGAAAACATGCTAGTTCGGAATGATTCCTCCTTTGTCGAACACCGTAGACAAAGCTCACATATTCAAAATAAGTATTGCATACCTGGGTATAATAATAAAATTGTGGTAAAACGTACTTGCGCAATCATCATACCAAAGACAGTCAAAAACGGGTGAGAGTCGAGGTAGAATCCTTCAGCTATTAGGAGTCCGATCGAAGAGTAAAAGAAAGTGATGATTACAGCAGCCCATAAATACCAGGTAAAAGGCATTAATGGCATCTCCCAACTTGATAGTAATCTGAATCAATGATTAAAGCATTTTCAAATAAAATACAAAGATTACAAAAAACACGTTGTGGGTTGTTACTAACCTAGGCGCTGGAGCAACGCACGTTATTGCGGTCCTTACTCCAAAAACTGAAAAGTCCATTACTCTCCATTCTTCGTACCAAGAATAAAGTGCAGCTGAAAAATTAGTAATCAGCTGTTCAATATCAATATCTACGTCAATTCTTCGTTCCTTCAAGATCAAAAAGAATTTGTATAAATCCATACTCATTATGACTTACGAATGCCCATATCAGCACGATCTGCTACAACACTACCAATCACACCAATGCCATTAGTTTCATTTTTATAAATTTCGCCCCATTGATCTATTTCTTCTTGTACTATTTCAACCGTGCAATTTATCCACCTGTATTTATAGAAAAAAGATAGCTATCTTATACTCATTTTACATATATTTACATTACGAGTATTTATCGTGAAATGCTTACCTACAAAACTCATCAACTATTCGAACTTCAATACCATCTCGGCCGAGTGGTTCGATAGCAGTATCTAAGTCTAATAATGCATATGGTTTATAGGTAAAACAGGCAACTTTCAACGTTTTACCTTGCAAATTGGTCATATCATTCGGAAACAAATTCGCTTGCTTTTCAAACTTTGTAGTACAAGAATTCCAACGATCTAAGTACAGTGGGGCGTTAAGTTGACTATCAGTACCAACAAATTTATGAGTGATTAAATCAAATACTAAACACTCTTGTTGACTATTTTTGGAATAGGCAACTATCAACATATTCGCAACAAAAGCACTTCCTTTCAAAGAAAACACTTTCGATGCTAAGTTTACGTCGTTTAAATTTGCATCATGGGGTAAAAATATTAACTTTCTATCACTTCTTCTAACGTTTCCCAAGTGAATAACTCTCTCAAATGCATTCATGAATTTTTCAGGCTCCTTCATTAATATCACATAGTCTGAACATCCTATTTCTGACACTGCAAGTATTTGTTCCACAAGTACTTTCTCATCCGGAGTTATATAAATAAATCCCACCGGTGAGTGAAATATTAACGATGTTTCCAATACAAATGAAATACAAGAAGATGTAGATAAATATTTTTGTATCAGTATATCTAACAGTAACTCTAAAGGCAACAGTTGCATCTTGTGAAATAGCATACTGATACCGCTAACTGAAAAGAAATTCCGTTCGTTTTTACTGTTCTGTGACTGTCGTTGATGACCATTACTCGATTAATAGTACCATGTATCTTCGATTAGAATTCCGTAAAGCAATGTCTAGAAAACCATTCTTGAACTGCAGAAAACAAATTAACTATTTTAAGTCTTTACAAATTCTACATCACTGATTATGTAGATCTTTCTGCACTATTTAGTAATATTAAGTTGTTTATACACTGCTCCCCGAAATATTTGATTCTGTGGAAAGAAATTTAGTATTTCAGTTTTATGGAACATAGATAGAAGACACCCTCACTGATATTTTAGCTTTCTATGTAAGACGCTGTCTAGACTACGGTATTTTTTTTAAGAGTAGTAAAGTAATTTTTATAGAGTTTCTTATGTATTTTATATTTTTTATCTTTGATATCTTTGATCTAGTAACTGAAAAATATGTTAATTTAAACTCAGGGGCGGCCTTTGTGGTTGCGAGCAGGGCAACTGCCCAGGGCCTCGCTCATGCATGGACCTCGCGCACTTTCGCAACATCCCAAATAGAAAAATGTTTATTTGAATTTCGCTCCTGAAACTAACGTCTCGCTACTCGAGCTCGATTTACGTAAGTGATTCTTCATTTTTTATTCCATCTATCATTTTGACAGGTTTCCAGTGTTAAGAACAATAAAAACTAATTCCACAAAGACAAAGGCCTCGCAATGAACTACCAGCGCGGGGCCTCGGGCGGGGAAATTAGCTTGAAAACAAACATAAAAGCCACTTTCGGCATGCTTTACAAAAATAAGTCGTAGTCTGAATTACGAAAAGAAAGAGAATTAACACTAAAAGTGAAAAAGAGCAACGCTAAACGGAAAATAAACTTAAGAGTCTATTCATATAGAACCCTGTGGTTGATATGCTTTTATACTGTAAATAAATTAAACGGACATAGGTTTCCCATTTAAAAGTAAACATTAAAATAAGGTCGCTATTTGTTGTCATCCAGTTTGTTTAACATCGCTAGCAGCTATCATGAAACGATTATACATGCATTAACTCGATGTTTGTATACTGTTGTTGTAACGAAGAATTATAATTAAAAAGATGTATGTAAAAAAGTAGCCAGCAGTATTCCTGGCATATTTACACATAAACAAAATAAAAAAAGATCACTGTTGTATGATTTGATGGTGGCAAACAGAAACCACTAAAGCTAATGGATGTATTGTTATTGTTGTGCGACAAGACACACCCGGTTAGCGCCACCTTTGATTTTAGAGCACGTATCAAAACAATAAAATGTTTTGATACTTTTCTTTTAAGTTACGAAATAATAGATATCTAATGTCCGAAACATTAGTTTAAATTCGACCATAATCAATATTCTGAAAAACAAACTATCTTATTCTGAATAACACAAAAATTCAAATAGACATTGCCGTCACACGAATCATATCATCATCATCAACAGCTTTTAATAGTCCACTGCTGAACATAAGCCTCTCCTTAGACAGGAGGTTTTGGCCTACTAGGTATACCACGCTTTCCAAACGGGTTTTTATAGGGTTTGTGTCAAGTTTTCATTCTCTTTGCAGTGCTGTTACGTGTGCGTAGCTTACTCCCTTAGTCGGCTCTTACGACACCCACGCGATGAATAGGGATGGCGACACTCCGTATTTTTAATCCGTCACCACATGGATACAAATACTTGAACAGAACAAAAATAAATAAACAGAAGTCATTATTTATTTATTTATTTATTATATCTTTTTGTATACACTAATAGAAAAAAAAAAAAACTAAACAAAAGATGAGTTACAAATAGGTAAACGTAACAATCGGCGGTCTTATCGCTCACAGCGATCTCTTCCAGACAACCTTATCATGGATTTTAGGTATTTAAAGCAGCGTCCACACTATGCCGGAGTATGCCGGGCGAGGCCGGGCGGGCTGACCCGGGCGGCCTAAGCCGGGCGGGTTCGTTCGGGCCGGCACGACGTCCACACCGAAAACGAGGCCGCCCGGGTTATATCTACCTATTAAGCAGCGTCCACACTATGCCGGGCGAGGCCGAGCGGGCTGACCCGGGCGGCCTAAGCCGGGTTGGTGTGGACGCCCCGGGCGGCTTAAAAAGCCGGCCCGAGCCGAGCCGATCCCAACCCGCAGAAAGTAGGTACAGATCAAAGGATGCCGGCCCGAGCCGAACGAAAATATGTAGTGGGGACGTGCCGAGCGGCACCGGGCGGCTTTAGTTGTCCAGTCTTGGTGTCGAATTGAAACTAATAGGTAGATATAACCCGGGCGGCCTCGTTTTCGGTGTGGACGTCGTGCCGGCCCGAACGAACCCGCCCGGCTTAGGCCGCCCGGGTCAGCCCGCCCTGCCTCGCCCGGCGTACTCCGGCATAGTGTGGACGCTGCTTTAGTTTCAATTCGACACCAAGACTGGACAACTAAAGCCGCCCGGTGCCGCTCGGCACGTCCCCACTACATATTTTCGTTCGGCTCGGGCCGGCATCCTTTGATCTGTACCTACTTTCTGCGGGTTGGGATCGGCTCGGCTCGGGCCGGCTTTTTAAGCCGCCCGGGGCGTCCACACCAACCCGGCTTAGGCCGCCCGGGTCAGCCCGCTCGGCCTCGCCCGGCATAGTGTGGACGCTGCTTAACAATTTAGCTTAGTATACATACATGTAACACAATATCACGTGAATATTTAAAAATATTTACAAACATAAACAAACACATTCATACACAAATATACATCTATGGACATTACACATATACAAATACACATACATACATACACATATACCCATACATATTTGGAATATATAATATATTAAATAGGGAATCAGAACAGTATTTATAATGACAGATAAAAATCTTTTAATATTTTTTTAAAAACAGGCAAAGTTTTAGCTTGTCGGATTGTTTCAGGCAAGTTGTTCCAGAGTCTTACTGCTTGCACAGTGAAAGATTTATCTGCAAAAAAGGGGGGTGAATGTTTTGGCATTTTTAGTTTTAAATTCTCCGATGACCTCAGGTCCCTGCAATGTGTGGTGTGTAGGAACTCAAAACGTTTTTTGAGATAAGAGGGTGTGTGAGGATGAAACAGAACACTGTATAAAAGAGAAAGAATATGGAGATTCCGGCGAAGGCGTATTGGTAGCCACTTGAGTTTGGAACGATACTCTGAGATGTGATCATACTTGCGTAAACCAAATATGAATCTAATACAGAGGTTTTGGAGTCGCTCAAGTTTATTCAGTTGGTCTTCGGTGAGATCCAGGTAGCTGACATCGCCATAGTCAAGGATGGGAAGAAGAAGAGATTGTGCGAGCGCAATTTTGGTATTGGTAGGAAGGAAGTTGCGTAGCCTTCGCAGAGATCCCGCCACTGCAAATAGTTTGCGACTAACTTCTCCAATCTGAGGACCCCAGGATAGGTACCTATCCATATAGATCCCCAAGTTTTTAACTTTTTCACTATATGGGACAACCGAACCGTTGCAGGATATAGGTGGTATCTGCTGAAGGTTTACTTTACAGTGCAGCCTGGGACTTCCAACTATAATGACTTGTGTTTTCGTAGGGTTTACACTGAGTCCGTACTCCGTACTCCAGTTACATATTCGAACTAAGTCCCTGTTAATGGTATCCACTGTTTCTGTTAAATTATCAGGAGTACCTTGTGAGTAAATTTGGAGATCATCTGCATAAAGATGGTAGGAAGAAAGTAATTGATTTGTGATTGAGTTGATAAAAACTGCAAAAAGTAACGGTGATAACACGCCGCCCTGAGGTACGCCCGCAGATGTTGTGCGCCAAGAGGAGTACACATTTTCGATACAAGCACGCTGCTGGCGACCATACAGGTAACTACGAAACCAGTCAATTGCCGATGGAGATATGTTAAGAGAGCACAATATACCCAACAACACATCAAAATCCACAGTGTTAAAGGCGTTGCTGAAGTCTAGTAAAGCAAAGACCGTAAGCCTGCCTTCCTCCATGCCCGACCTAATGTCATCCGTAATATGGGCTAGGGCTGTGGTAGTGCTATGGCCTGGACGGAAACCTGACTGGAAAGGATTAAGGAGACAATTTCTTGAGAGAAATGAGCTTAACTGAGTGTAAATAAGGCGCTCGAGAACTTTGGAGAAAAAAGGAAGGATAGATATAGGACGGTAATCTGAGAAGGAGGATGGATTACTTTTCTTGGGGAGAGGAATGATTTGAGCCGTTTTCCATGCAGATGGAAAAGCGTTTACAGATATCGAGTAATTAAGAATATGGCACATTACAGGTAGGATTTCATCCAGGATAGGGATAATTATTAATTAGTGTTCCAATCATTGCTTGATGTTATACATAAAAACATTAAACACAAAAAGAACCTTGCTCTTACTTTCTTTGCTAACTAATATTATTTATTACCTCAAAACGGTTGCTGATCCTTAATATGACGCGACGGCCAGACTAGCCCTTGTCCAAACATATTTAGTTAAATAAGTTTACCTAACAACAATTAAATTGAGTGTACTAAAGTATGAAAATGTTTTCAAGCTAATAGCATTCTTAAAGCAAATACTAGTACCATAAGTTGGTGTTTACTGAAAACACGAAGTGATGTCAGCTTTTTAAAATCGATCCTACGATTCATGAAAATAGGAATTAAATAATAACGAAAAGTTGAATATTTTATTTTTACGATTTTCTTGCTTGTTAATTATTTATTTTAACTAAACAATAAAAAATCATTAAGCTCATCTTCCTAAAAGACATGTAAGCAAATCAGGCGGGAAAAAACAAATGGCTTTTGGAGAATTTAAAATTGTGTCTGTTATTAACTGAATAGTAAAAAAGAGGTGTAGCTTCACTCCACCAAAGTTAATTGTATAAATAGCCCGTCGACGATGATTTAGCGTTGATTCTCTATCGTCTGCGGATTTTTGTTGATTTTTTTAAATTGCTATCTATTTTTTTGCTTAAATGATAACAGTTAAAATTAACAAATATCTCTATTATACACATCATATATATAATAGAGAAATTGTTAATTTTTTATCACATTATTATAAATTTCACGCAAAGGAATCACAAACAAACATTTATTAATTATTTCTACCTTTTGTTAAAATTTAGAAAATATTAAAATGCGGTTTTGCAAATATCTTTTCTACGTCTTTGTAATTTACCGACGATATCACTTTAGAAATTATCTAGTGCGCACGGTGATAAATAGCGTTAACATGATTTTGTTCTACTATTCAGCAAGTTTTCCAAAATTAAATAAATAAACTTAATAAACACATTAAGATGCATGACAAGTTTTTTATACCGCTGTTTCTTTCGCGTACAAGTTATATACCTACAGTCCTACATGTATGTACATAGTTATATAACTTAATATTTTTGTTATAGGTACATGCTATTGTTAGAGTTGCCTTTTTAGAAAAAAAGAAAAACCTTGAGCGAAGATTAAGATTACCTGGTCGCAGTACAAAGCGTGTGTGGTCGGGATCTTCCTCGGCGTCTCGCTCGGCTAATTAAGAAACACCCGAAAAAAAACCGACGCCGCCTTCGCTTACTAGACACCGACTGGATATAGTTACACAGTCGGTGTCTAGGAAGGCGGCCTGTTTACCCACACTTTAAAGTAAGTATACCTACATATAATATGAAGGTTCAATCAAAACCCATTTTTTACGAAACAGTTTAATCATATTTAGAAGCAATCACTTAAAATCCAACTTAGAAATAGTAAAATTTACTAAGCTAAGAAAAGTAACTGGCATACTTTAATTAGCCTCTACTTCATGTAGACTCATTAGTACGAATTCTGAACATTAAGGGCCTTATTAGAATTCAAAGTTATACTAAACATTTATACTAAAAGTTAATTAAGTCTTCTAAACTGTTGTACTATGCTTAGGAGTGAGCTAATCTTACCAGAATATTAAACTAAATAGGGTATCGACTGCAAGTGTTCACGATATTTTTATCACTGGAATTCAAATCTTAATAGTAAATTTAGAAGAGCTAAAATATCATTTATTGAGATTGTGACATATTACAAATCCCTAAATTCGTTTATATATTGTGCAGGTTGTGTAAACAGTAACATTACACGGTGCGGTGACGAGGCCGGAGTGCTGCACTGATGAAATATGATACATCTATCGTTACCCCGCGTATTTTTTTAGCAGCTGTTTTATAAGAAACTTTCAACATTTAAAAAAAAATACGGGGTTCGGTAACATTCAGAGTTTGCTAAACAACAGTGTTAATATATTTCGTTGTGTGTGTTATAATGCCACTTTTACTTATTCTGTTCCTACTAACGGAACAGAATAAGTAAAAGAGGCATTATTAGGCACATGTTTAGTAAGTTGTAATAAACAAAACAAACAGGATAGATATGTATTTGGACCTCAAATGCATTTCATATCATTATTATAATAGGCTAGTTACATATGTTTTTGATTGACATAATTAAATATTATCACTGTGCCGTAGGTACTTACCATTACATGAAACTAAACATCACCAATTACTGCAACAACAACTGTAAAGACGACTACTGAATAATGGGTTGGGTTGAATACAATAAACATTGCTAGTCACATAAAAACCAATCATACATAAGGTACATACAATATGGTTTTAATCTGGCTGTCAGTTAATAAAAAAGTTCACCGTAGTTTTAATTAAAACACTACAATAAACATCCAATTAGAACAGGGATTCCCAAAGTGGTCGATGTCAACCTCTTGGGGTCGAAATCGGTTTCCCAGGGGTCGATATAAACGAAAACTAATTTTGGGGGTCGACGAGATCTAAAAATCGACCCCTATTAATTAACACAAGTTCTTATTTGAAACTTTCAAGATACTGTATAAGTTGTTAAATTAATTTTGTTAAATTTTGATTAGAAAATGACGTCAAGTTTAGTCACCTAATACACACGACAATGTTTTTAAATTAGTAAGTATTTTGTGTCAATAGGCAAAGAAACTAGAGATAGGATTTATCAATCATCATCATCAACAGCTCTTAACAATCCACTGCTGGACATAGGCCTCTCCTTTAGAAAAGAGGTTTTGCCTACTATACTAGGCTGAACAGACGGGTTACAAGATTACCTTTTCTTTGAATGGGGATGAATAGGGGTGGTGACACTCCGTATTTTTAGTCCGTCACCATACGAACTTTAACATTTATCTCAACAAAAAACAAGAGCATACGAAACCACAACCTTTATAACTTACTATAACAAAGAAACCAAGTTTGAAACATTAATACAGTTTAACATATTTTTTTAATCCTTTTTCCTTAGTCGTGCACTGGAAACTTCGATAGCTTGCAGCCAATGTTTAATCTCTTCAGGGCACTCTGGTTTTTTATCATTACCAGGAATGCCTATGAATAGGGTCTGTGCATCTACATTAATAAGGTTCTGCCGTGAAAGGACGATTGCGCGTACAAAGCCATCACTTAATGTGATAAACTTTTGCTCGATGAACAAAGTTTTATCTTCCCAGTACACAAGCTGTAACAAAAATTTAAAATTTATGGTTTTATATTTATTTTCACTTATTTCGAAGGTTCAGTTTTTACACAGATGCAATAATAAGCTGAGTCTAGGAAAGATATTGGATGATAGTGTGTTTGTAACATAAATTGGTTAAAGAAGTTCCAAGTTGCAAGTTACTTAAAGTAGTCTGCATATTTACCTATACGTAACCTATAGGGGAAGGTGGCCCAAAACGGGTGGGCCGCCCAAGACGGGTAAGCACTCGTATATTGTTGTATCAAGCATAAGTGTCAATGTGTGCTTGTGTCGAGAGTTGCCGAACATTGACGAGTTTCGATCAGTTTCGCTCAGGCGCCGGAGTCGCGTAATGGCGTAGGTGTGTGCCACGAAAGTTTTAAAGTGATTTTGTTAAAAAAATTCAAGGTAAGTGTCTCGTAATTAGTCGAAAACCTTTATAATTCTCATATTATTAGTAGTACCTTTTCATTCAAGCACTATCTAACTTTAATTTAAGATAAAAAGTTTGCCCCATTTACCTTTCATTTTGAGGTTATTATTAATTTACAAAAAACATGTGCTCTCGGGCAAAACGGGTAGGGCAAAACGGGTACATACCCGTTTTGCCAGGAATCAGTTTTGTATTATAAATATAAGCGTAAAACCGTACGTGCATCGTGGAGTGAAACTACTATGCGACTAGCAATGGAAGAAGCGAAGACTACTTCGGTCTCTGCCGCCGCAAAGAAGTATGGCCTTACCCTATCTACTTTGCAACGGCATATAAAAAAAGGAAGTTCTGAGAAGAAGCTAGGAAGATATCAGCCGGTGTTTGAGCAATAAGGCTCAAGAAAGAGAATTACTAGAATATGTATTTCAGGTCGATGATATTTTCTATGGTTGTACTAAAAACTACTTTTTAGAGCTTGTTTACCAGTATGCAGAACGAAATAACATATCGCACCCTTTTAAAGACGGCCGAGCAGGAAACGACTGGTATTTAGGTTTTAAAAAGCGGCACCCTGCCCTTCGCTTAGACAACCAGAACCAACATCAATTGCACGAGCCCGAGGGTTCAATAAACCGCAAGTTGATAGATTCTACGACATACTGGAAATAGAAATAGAGAAACATGCCATAGACGGAACGCGGAAATATAATGTTGATGAAACGGGGATACAAACCACAAGTAATAAGCCTCCAAAAATTTTGTCGAGAACCGGGAAAAAGCAGGTTGGCGTAATATCTAGTGTTCAGATAGGGAAACTAACGACAGTTGTCTGCTGTTGCAACGCAGCTGGATCTTTTGTTCCCCCATTTCTCATTTTTGGAAGAAAGAGAATGACTAACAGATTATTGGATGGCTCTCCACCTGGCACCAATGCTACTTGCACAGACAACGGCTGGATAACGGGATCTACCTTTTTGGAATGGCTTCGACACTTTGTTGAACTTATCCGTCCAACACTGGAGAAGAAAGTAATCTTGGTTCTGGACAACCACGAATCCCACAAATATGTTGAGGCACTAGAATATGCATAAATAAATGTGATTTTTGTCTCTCTTCCTCCACATACCACACACCGCATGCAGGCCCTGGATCGGTGTGTATACGGTCCTTTTAAGACATATTTTGAGCAAACATGTGTCATATGCTAAGTGACAAAATGTTAAATAAGGTTCAATTATTAGCTTCCTGCCTTTTATAATTATGATTATAGTTTATCTGATCAATGATGACACTTACCCGTTTTACCCTAGACTTACCCGTTTTGCCCAAAGGAGGTTACCCTTTTTAGGCTCATATGCGGGCAAAACGGGTTTTTGGAAAGGATTTGTATTTTTTTTATTAAATTAATATTTAATACAAAATATTTTCAAATAGTATTTTATTTTCAAGTTCGATAAATACCCTATCTTATAAAGTAAATCCAGCTAATTCCTAACATGATTTAACACTTTTTTTTTATCTTCGTTCTTAGCTTACCCGTTTTAGGCCACCTTCCCCTAAGTTTTCTTATCAAATGTGACTAAGTGCATTTCTGTGTTAACTTTCAAGATACTTGACTGAAATTAACTTAATTAATTACCTTCGTCTCAACTTTATACGCTGAAAATATAGGAATAGTTCTTCTGTAACGAATACTCGAAGCACCTTGTAGTGCATGGCCATCTACTGTCTTGATGTTGGCATATATTCCAGTGCGATCATAAAAGTGGAATCTTGCAAAATCAAGCTCTCTAACATACCGCGCGTTGTTCATGTGTCTTAAAAATATATCTACATCTTGCGTGGTGCAGAAACCTGAAATATATATGAGAAATATCATGTTATTAAAAGAAAATAGTCCAAACAGTTTGAATTGATATTACAAGCACTAGTACTAGCTTACTGATTATCGCTGACACTAAATATTTTTATTTCATTAAAAGGTTATTTTAGAGACAAAGTTGCTAGAATTTCTATTGTTTTACTAGCAGATTTATTTCATTTTGCACATTCCTTTGTTGTCCTTACTCAAAGCCAGACATCTAAATCCATGGATATATTTGTTAATACGATGCATAAATCTCATCAAAAACATTAATTAGGTATTTGTAACAAGTTTTTTTGTTTATAATGGATGCAACTGGGGCCAAAAAGAATAGGTACAAGCTATCTAGGTTAATGAATGTACAAGAATCGAAACCGTAGTACCTTCTAGTAATTTTAGCTATTAAAATACTTTTTTTTTATTTTATTCCTTCGTTTCGTTTTCAAAATATTGTTTGTTTTTATCTAATAACAAACGAAATGAAGACATTCAATGTTTAATTAAAAACTAATCTATGTATAAATTAAGTTCACAGTATAGTATAAATAATGAACATTGATTATTAAAACTTATAATTTCCTGACCTTACCTCTGGATACAGACATAATTTTATATGAACATTTATTTTTCTCTATTTTTAATATCAATCAATAAATAGCAAAACAGCCCGTGTTCATAATCAATAAGGCAATCGCTTCTATTCTTTATTCCCGCACACTGAGGAGGACCGGAAAAATAATTGAAAACGAGGTATTTGCAGATCTTGTTTTTTAAAGAATATTCAGAAATTTTCTATGAAAGTCCGGATACGCAATACGAAGAGTATATTAAAGAGGATATTAAAATAATAGCCATAAAATAGGACTACACTTTTAATCAGAAGAACGCCTGTTTCTATGTGCTGTTAGGCAAGGTTAAGCATTCTAAGTCGTACTTAGGATAATCAAGTCTGTACCATAAGGTATCCAACGTTCCGACTATATCTGAAACTAAAGAAAAGTGACGCAGCTCAGTTCAACATTCTTTCTTCTGGTTACGAAGTCGGGGTGAGCAATGGAATGATTTAGAAAAATTGAAAACAAATGTTTATCATTAAATTTTACCGGTCAATTAGGTTAAAAGATGCGAAGTAATGGAAGATATATGAAGAACAATAAAAGTTACCTATTGGCTATTGGCCATCACATACCTAATGAGTATAATAATTCTGTTGCTCATCAGAAACGACTATCATCGATCATGAAGTTAGGTAATTTAAGTATAATCTTCAAATACCCAACACTTAATTAAAAACAGTTTGAAAATAATACTTATAAACTCGACCCCCCCGACCGGAATTGCACAGCTTCAGTTTAATAAACTTTGGTTTCGGTCAACATTTATATTAAATTTACGATAAACCGTAAAATCTCTTTTTTGTCTATCGGTTACTTATGCGTTATTAGTTTCTTTCAAAATCACTTCAAAAATGTAGGTAATATATAAGAATGTAACTCATTATTATACGCATATTAAAACAGCAAACTCACCGTAAATAGTTGTAGTATCATTAACGCGTGCGGCGTTAATGATACTTTCTGATGATACTTTAATGATAATTTCTTTTGGAAAAGTCTGCCAATTCCTATGGTGAAAGCTATTCTTAGGAAATAATTCACATCCCAAAATATATACGCTAGTGCTATAATAGTCACTATGATACAATACATCGTTTTAAAATTATAAGTATTTCAAATATCTGATTAAGAGAAAAATACCGTACGGTCTATTGTGAAAATGGAACTATCTCTAACTTCTGTCCGATGATACAAGTTATAATGTAAAGTACGTACACAACAAAGATAGCAATAGATGTATGGTCACTGTCCTTCTTTTACTTACAATTAACTTTGTTGTAAGAACGAGACAGTGGTAGTCAACTCTTACTAGTTTACTTAAGACAGTGTGGGATGCAAGGTACGTCCACCAGGGTCAAGTTGAACGCGATTGACGTGAAGTCATTGCCCACTTGATAGTGGCGTGAATATAGTTGCAATCGTGATGAACAATTGTTATGGTTAATGTTATTGGTTACATAATACAACTGGTTGAAGCATTGAACTACATTTTAACTCAATAGGTTTAAGTTAGGAATCTGTAAGATTCTATGAATGGTGTTATCATCGTGATTGGCCAACCTTAGCGTTCTTAGCACTTGGGCAGACTCAGCTGGAGTGATACCTCGGCCTCTCGAGAAAAGCGGTTTGGAGCAATGCTTTCGTACCTTTTAACCGAATGAGTGCAGGTGCCAGAGGCCCATCTTCTTCAAGCTTGATAGCAAAGGCAATTATATGGTAGTTCCATGTCTGCACATTTTAAAACGAATACCTAAACAAATATTCGAATATAAATCAAATTTTTATTCTAAAAAGAGGAAGGTTCTCAATTCAACTATTTCAACATGTACCTAAATTAACATTTTTTAAAGTATTTTTTATTAAAATTGTTATTATATTTATAGAAGAGTCCTAAAATATGTTATGTATGCTATGTTTAAATAGTAATGTCACATATTTTAAAACATAGAATAAAAGTAAATTAAAACTTGTGGCAACAAAACAGACAAACAAAACTAACTAAAAAAAAACCTTTATTTTAAACTCCCTTACGCACAAAGACCTACTTGCTACATAAAGTTAACTGGTTAAAAAATGAGGAAACGACAGGTTGGTAGAAAAAGGAATTGGTTTGGTTTCACTCAATTTATTTTGCAAATACTTCCGAACATCTTCACAGAGTAATCAGAAGAAGGTTGGTTGCTCCTAAAATCATTTTGAGGGTGTAGGTACGTACAACTTGTCTAGAGCCGAAAGAAAAATAACCTTTGACCATGTCTTACTTTTTGCTTTTTCTGAATACGTGTTTTAAATAAGCTATTACAAAAATACAAAAAAAAATGCCTTTCTCAGTTCAAATTTGTAAATTTTAACTTGGAGCTGGACATTTCCATACTACGTAACCAGTACTGAATGTATTCCGGGCAAGCGGGCTTCACATCTGATCCAGGCAAGCCAGCAAGAAGTGCCTCAGTCGAATCTCCATTTTGTCCAATTGCATGCTGACGAGATACTAATATGGAGCGAATTTTTCCATCACCCAAAGTAATGACTTTGTGTTCCAAAAATAAGGACCGATTATC
The DNA here is from genome assembly GCA_902825455.1 of Arctia plantaginis. Classification (NCBI taxonomy): domain Eukaryota; kingdom Metazoa; phylum Arthropoda; class Insecta; order Lepidoptera; family Erebidae; genus Arctia; species Arctia plantaginis. The sequence continues at coordinate 10,552,566 of CADEBD010000314.1, read as the reverse complement.
CCAATAAACAAGCTGTAAAAATATAGGCAAGCTTTCAAAAAAATATTATCTTAATTAGATACATGAAATCTCTCTAGTCTAATTTAATTTACCTCGGTAGTGATTTTATAAAACCCAAACAAAGGGACTGGATTATCTGTTGACGTAAGAGTACACCCTTGTAAGGATTTAATACTCAACTCCTGACTTCTGCGGTATATGCCTGTTCTCTCATAAAAATGATACCTTGCAAAATCTAGGTCTCTGAGCAATCTAGCTATTCTCATGAACTTCAATGTTACGTCACAGTCTTGAAAAGTGCAAACACCTGAACAGAGAAAATACTACATTAGTCACTGACATTTTATATTTCTGAGTGGTACTCGTAAAAATACAGAGATACAACCTTAATATATTAGGGTGTGCGTTGCCCACCCACACGGGGGGGGGGCGTCTACTCGTCTGTAGATGACCCGAGGTATGTCGGGGCACCAGGGACTTCCTTTCTAGGGTATACCTGGTTCCCCGGCTATTAGTACCCGAGACGGCGTGCGGTTTTAGTCGGTTCGAGTCCGACATGCCACCGACAGGTGGTATCCGAGGGGATTTCCGCACGGAAAAAAAAAAAGGGTGTGCGTTGCCCCAGCCGAAAAAGGCCGAATTTTATTATTTAAGTTTAACAGATATTTAGTGTATGACGTCGTGTTATTGTGTATGGTAAGTAAAAATTTGTGCATTGGGAGTTATTTACGAAAAACTGTTTCGGCACTTTTTTTATCCTATGGACGTAGAAGAAAAAAAATGGTTTTAATATTTGTGTATGACGTAATTGTGTACTTAAAAAATGAAATTTGTGTGTCAATAAACTGCGAAGATATTCAAGTTTCCGCTGCGACAACGTTTGGTGATTTGCTAGGTTTCATATAAAACGCTTTCCTAGAGGGCTGTAGATTTTTTCATAGGTTGTTTTGAATTTGCTTTTACTGTTTGTAAAAACGGATAAAAAAAAAACATACTATTCTGAAGATATAAATGTAAACGTAAAATAAGGTTTTTAGGTGCTTATGCACTAGGGTCTAGTTTAAAACGTTTATACATACCTTGTAAGCATCTACTACATCTTGCTAAGTATCATTGATGTACCCTTAATAATTAATGAGCTATGAGATAATTTATAATGACTGGACCACTGTTTAATATGAAGTCTTGTTGCACGAGATTTGCACACAATAAAAATGCGTAATAAAACCTATTCCAATAATTAGTGCATTAATTCAAATATTCACATGTAAAATATAATTTCTTTACACTCAATAATTAAAGAAATACAATTAAAATACGGACGTCCAACGCAATTCGTACATAACCCGAACGAGTTTAGATGGCATTACAAAAAAGCGGCCGTGCAGTATATTCAGGTAACATTCTAAAATTTACAGTATAGTAAATGGTCACTTTATAAAGTTGCGTAGACAACGGATAGGTTTACTTAAATTGGTTTAAGTTATCATTATGCCGTCAAAAACCCTAAGTAATAATGACTCTTATATATTTGACTATTAGGCATAGATTTGTAAGTAAATATAGGGTATCTGAAAATGTGAGAATCTAGAAAATGGAACAATTACTTATGACGGACGATGACAATATCATGCTATATATTAATGAAGATAAAAACACGTGCAAAAGTGACGTAATCATAATATTATTTGTATCTCCTCGATTAATTTAACTGTCGTGATTTTTCATTACTACTATAACACTGGTAAAATATTTTATATTATATTATTTAACTGGTTGTCCCATAAGAGTTCAATTACCTAAATAATCATGGCCAGTAATTAGCTAATATTTCAAAATAATAATTTTTCATTTTATAAAATGCTAAATACGCTATTATTAAGTATGGTAGAATGTAATTAAACATTTTCACGGTTAGCGTGTAACGTCATTATGACTTTATGAGAGCATTATGCCCACTGAAACAAATTGCACTGTCAGATGCAATTTGTTTCCGTGGTAACTTTTACGTAGAAACGAAATTCAGTAAAAAGTCTAACTTACCATATATTTCAGAAGTATCATTCAAAGAATAAGTGCGTTGATAAAATCGACCGCTAAAAACTGCAATAATTGTTCTTGTCAAGTAATTAACATCACACACTATGTTTAAAAGTATAAAAACCATTAAAACGAACACATACATTTTGTTAGATTAGTTAGACATAAATTTCGTTTTCAAGCAAAGCCAAAACAGTGACGCGACTTCCAAAACTATTGTATGCTAATAAAGTTCTTGTTGTTAACCTTAAGAATAAATAATACATTTGTGCCTGGTAGGTGCTTACGTCCTATAACTGCCTACGATTTAACATTTGATTTCAGGCTAGCTATTATGTGTTAATTAAGAAATTCCAATTTTTTTAGTCGACAAACTCAGTCTTAGTTCTTTACTTTGCGTCACGTATGAGGTTTGGTAAAAGTTATACATAAAAAACGGGCCAATACTTTTCTTTATTTAGGAACAAGAGTTTATAATTGACTAACACCCTACGGCTAGCTCGGTCATCATCAAGGGAACGGTCTTTTACTTATAGGGTTCAAATCAACACACGGTCTACCTTAGAAAATGTCATTTCAAACCCACACTTAACAACCGAACCAAAATAGATTTACTAAAATGGATATAACCCGTCAGTCAATAAGTTCATTTATTTCTTTGTGCCTGACGGATAACCGTCCAGTCGATGCTTCGACTCCTTGTAACTCCACCATAATGGCGCTCGCCACAGGCAGCTACTAGCCCCACTTTGGCAGTGGAACTCATTAATGGTCTACACAAAAATGATGTCGATATACTTTTAGACAGCTTCTAAGCACATCGTTACAAAGATAGGAAGATTGTTAGCATAGTAAGTATATAAGCGATTTGGTGGGCTGTAAGCTTGTACTGTTTTAAATCAATAAATAGATCTCATATAGAATTGCTTCAATAAAATAAAATGAAAGGACTTACATGTAAATTACATCAAAGATTATGTAAATAATTAGTACAAATTCATTATTATGTCAAGATATTGGCCCAAAGAACCAAAGACATAAGGCTCCCAGTCTTGTAGGAAAGTTAAAAATGTAATGAGATAAATAAGTGATTAAAATAACACAATACAACAAATAATTTGTAACAATTTGTTTTAAAATTACCTAATGAAACTATAAAATTTTATTACTTTGTATTTGAGATATGAATAGGTATACAATTATCACGTTATACTCTATATAGTTCAATAGTTTTATAAGAATATAAAATCCTTCATACCTATTATATAACTGTCTGCCTCCAACTTGCCCGTAGGTATTCATGGCTCGGGAAATCTCAAGAGGAATAAAGCTCACTGTCATTGCTGCTTTCCTAATTGATAACCATAATATCCGCTGGCACAGAGGGTCGTCTCTTTGTTATTTGTTTAAATCATTGCATTAGTCTCTTTCTCTCAATAAATTAACTCATTGGGGAAAATAAAAACGCTCGAGAATCTTTGAAACATACAATGTAATAATAATAACAACAATATTGAATTGAACAAAATAAAAGCTAAAGTACAAAATTCTTTGGCGGTAAAATATGTAGTAAGCACAAGATTTAGCAGAATAGTAACAAATAAAATAGAATAGAGTTGAAGTAAATGTAACTTCTCGTTTAATGACGATTACATTGCCTACAATCAGGGGAGCAAGGATTGCAAGGAACTTGGGGAGCATGTGGATGCTGTAAGGGTAGAAGTAATGGAGCCGAAAGCGCAGGTAAAGCTGGTAGCGGTACGAGCCATTCAGACCCGCAAACTCTGCCCATTACTAATGCGGGTAGTATAGGCGCTCGAGGGCCAACAGGCCTAAATGCAGACCACCGTGATTCAATTTCTTCAGAACTCGACACTAAACCTTCTAACCCGTTGCGACTCGAACTGATCCCAGGCATTTTATCTGGTAGACCCTGTAAAAATACGACCTACTCAGTAAACTCGTATTATCTTTCTACTTACCATACGATTTTTTTTTTTGCAAAGATAGAGTATAGATTTAAATAGGTGATATTGTTTTTATTTATAGGCAAATCAGTAAAATATTTCAACTTATTCATACAAGATCAATTAACTTATTGAAATAAATATGTCTTTACAACAATCATGTCTTTTGTTGGTTGGTCTATTGGTTCGAATCAAATTACTAACAAAAGCTACTGTTCAATTCAGTTAATCATTTAGTTGCCAGACTCACGTGTGTAGCATTAAAATGTTCAACAGCGCGTAGAAGATCATGGTTGCACCGTCGGAGCACCAGCTCGAGGACCGAGCGTTTCTTGCCAGGAAACAACTTGCGCAGCATCTCTAGCCCAGCTGTGCTGACGCTGTCCCCTTCGGACCCTTCTTCACTCACCCTGCACACAAGACCATTTTTTTACCAATTCTTGTACTACACTTTGCACAAGAATAGGGATACCCATTTTTAAAAACTGTAACACTAGGAAAAAACGAGAAAATTATTATTCAGTCGATAAGTGACATAAAATGCATTTAAATTTTATATTTTCAAATTTTACAAGCGTAATTTGACGAAAACACTGGACAGTGACCACCTAATTGCTCTGTGGTCATAACGTCAATCGGCTATGTCAACCAATGCGCAGAGATTTTGTATATAATTGTAAATGCTCATTAGGTGTAAAAGAAAGAAAAAAAAAAAGATTAATACTGGTATGTATCCGTGGTGCCTTGCGCTGGTGATAAGCCATAAGTAAGTCTAATAACTTGTAGCCTAAGTAATACAAAAATAAACATAAATAGCAAAATGGAACTACATTAAAGTTTGTCATAGTCATTAGGTATAGGACTTGAGCACGCCGGGTTTTAAAGAATAGATCAATCGAAACTTCTATTTTAATGTAGATACACTTATGTGTATATACAGGTGACGAAATCTAAAATTCATGGGTCATGATGGGTAAAGGTCAGACTTACATTTATATTTAATGCAACAATGCTATAGAGGTCAATCATCAGGTAATTAAAATTCACGTTCACTCTTGTATTTTCTTTACGTATTAAAATCTACGTACGTACTTTAACAAGTTGCTTATAAAAACAATTTATGCTTCTATATTATGCTTGAACAGCTTTAATTGTATGGACACAAGCAATACTCGTATCAGAATTATGGTTAAAACCATGGCAGTCAGAGGAAAGACTGGTTTTATTGACACCGTTCAACAATGTTACCAAACCTTATCAAAAACGAACGTAAAAAGAGCAGATCTGTTCTCTGTTGTTAATACGTATTCTTAACCACCAGCCATAAAACCGTCACTAACATTGAGTACTAGTAACATGAAAATTCTCACTTTTACAAGTTTTTAAAGACTTTACAAAAGAATATTTGGTATACTTATCTCTCTAAATATGTTAAATTTTACATTTAGTTGACATAATAGTGTACCTAATACAGTAAATGTTTTAAGTCTTACCGCAAAGGTGTTGTGGATGACTGTCCAGCGGAATCGGGTGAAATATTGCAACTATCCGGCATAGAATCACTGGTTTCGCTGTCGATGTGGATGGGCTGTTAATTTTTTTTAGTAATGAATATTCATACTTTATGTCCTTAGTATTCAAAGAAAACTAAATAACTAATTTATGTTTAATTTATTTATCGTTTGTGACTCCTGAGTTGCAGACGTTCATCGGCGGCAATGGTCACTTTCCATCAGGTGACCCGTCTGCCCGTCTTTATAAACACTATTATTGTATTGCTTCAGTCTAGTGCCGGTCGAGTGAGTGTAGCTTCTGAATTTTACATATCGTCTGGAGTCATACGAATCGACTTCATCATTTCAATACACTCAGGCATATGCAAGCATACTTAATTACGTTACGTGACTCAAACTAGGATGAAGACCAAAGTAACTAAAATTACAACTAGATTTGATACATCATAATCGATTACAAAGCTATAGTGACACGGGTTTGATTACCTACGTCTTGTCACATTGACTTAAACAAAGTTGAACTTACAGTGTGATCATCAGCAGCAGAATCTGGTTCTGGCCCTGGGCTAGGACACGGCCTAGTGACCCTCATGCCATAAATGCGGCCTGGGGGCAACGATTCTAGAGCAGTCCCACTTTCAACAGAAGCTAAATGTAATGCTATCTTATCTTCTGCTGCTTGTTGTCTTTTTAAAGCTACCTGTTAAAAGAATACTTACACTTAATTAAATGTTAGGCATGACTTACGGCTCTCTTTTATGTGGAAACATTAGACGATTATTTGTTCAAAGTTTTAAGCAAAAGTTACACAAATATAAGGCATGTAGGTACTAAATCATTTTAGTGTACGATTTACAAGGCACTAATGATTCCTACACATTATTAATACGTACTAATCTCTATAGATAGACGATAGAGATAACTGGGGATCAAAATAACTCTATTTTTAAAAAGAGTGTATTAATTAATTGCAGCTGATTACAAGTACAGTAAATACGGATGTCGTATCTATGTGTCCAAGTAACTATTCGAAAATTAAGAAACACATTTTATGCACTGCATCAGTTTTAAAATAACAAAGCCATGATCCCGGGCGTTAGCCGAACACAATAATATAAAATCTAACATTGATTTTATTATCAAGTTACATTCTGGTCAGGAAATGTAATACTGTCAAATTAATTTAGCGGAAAATCAATGACAAACACTTGATGTTTGTGTTTGTTGTAAGCGACCCTAGGGATCGACGGACTAGCCGGTAGCTAGGGGCAGATCTTGCCATATTCGAAACGCAAACAAAACTCAGTCTCTGTCCAAATCAAATAAAAACATGTCTGGAATACGTATTCAAGATCTTGTATTTCACTTATTTGTAAACAGTGTATAATAATATACTAGTGCTTCATGATTACGGTTTAGGAAATATAATCTTTAAATTCTTGTACATATAAAATCAGTAGGTAGGTATTACTAGATAGGTAGGTGTCAGTACCAATTCTCAATGCATGAGATATTTTGGGATTTTTGACAAGTTTGTGTTTAGTTTGACAAAGAGTGGCAAAATAAACAGAAAAGTTCAAATGTCATTGCTTCTGACGAAGTTATATGCCTCTTTAATAATTATGAGCTAGGACAGTAACAATCTCATTCAAATATCGAGTGTTCTATATAATTTTTAATCCATTCTTAATAATCGTACTACCAAATGTTTAGGTTCCTCACACTAATAAACTAATAAATAAATAAAGTAAACTGTTCTCGACACAAAAGTAAAAGTGCAAAATCAATCCAACAAATCAAATGAAAATAATCTGGCGTTATCCCAGATTTGGTGCAGCAAGTGGTGGGACATCGACAGCGATGCATTACTGTGTAAACCGATCGATGGTCCATCCGGCGTCTACAGTAAACACGTGCCACTTGTTCAAATAAACCGAGACACTGCATTAGCTGCTCTCGATTTCACTACATTAAAACACATTAACGCCTCTAAATTGCTTGTTATTTCTGTACTAAATATGGTATACAGCTATAAGCATTGAGTTTCATTATTCATATTTATGATCTTCGTCCCTAAAGATGAATTTAAAGAGTCATTAAAACAAAAGTTCTATCTATGTACCTACGTACATATTTTAAAATTGTATGGAAGTGGATAAGTACTTTGTGGCGAATAAATAATATAATTAATTGTCTGAAACATGAATATCCGCGGACGATACATGTGCGATGTATCGTCTGCGGTCTCGATCCTAAATAGTGACCTGGCGGCCATTAAACACTGGTTAGATATGTTTGGCGTATCGGTGAACCCGAATAAATGCCAAGGTATTATCATCGGAAGTAACCGTCGTATGAGTCAGCTCGACCTTGCTTCACTACCGCCACTTATCTACGATGGCATGGTTATTCCATTCTGTGAAAGTGTGAAGGACCTCGGATTGTATATTGACACGACTCTTAGCTGGCGAAAACAAGTTGCATCTGTGTGCCAGAAAGTCACAGGCTCGTTGCGGGCCCTCTATAGGCTTAAGAACTTTCTGCCAATAAAAACTAAAGTAATGCTTGCCCAGACCCTTATAATCCCTATAATCGACTATGGTGATGTGTGCTTCTTTGACCTGCTCAATAAGCTTGACCGTCTTCTCAACAATTGCATTCGATTCGTTTTCAATTTACGCAAATATGATCACGTGTCTCACCATCGCTCCCATTTGGGGTGGCTTCCAATTCGCCAACGCAGAGAGACACGCGCATTAACTACCCTATATTCTTTACTTTTTTCTCCTAGTTCTCCTTCCTACTTAATTACTCAACTTCAATATTTAGGGGCAAACCATGATAAAAACCTTAAATCTTCAAGCAACCTACTTCTTCACTGTCCCACTCACCGCTCTGACTTCGTACATTCTACCTTTCTGGTACAATCCGTCCTGTTATGGAACGCGCTGCCACGCGAGATCAGGATGGCAAAAACTCGGCAAACTTTTAAATACCTTAAATACCATATAATTATACATATTATATATATATATATATATATATATATATATATATATATATATACATCTTTCCGTGTGGTGACGGATTAAGAATACAGAGTGTCACCACCCCTATTCATATGTATAATATGTATAATTATATGTATGTATAAATGTATATTATTATGTAAACATAAATACTTATGTATTGTGTGTATTAGTATCATTATTACCTATTATATATGTATGTATCTCTATTATTAAAATATATTCTAATGCAATTTATTTAAGTACCCTGTGCATATGATATTCTATTTATACAATTTTTTTTTCTTTTAAATCACATTTCTAATGTCTGTGCATCTACCATTTTTTTTAACTCTGCATCGCCCTAAGGTCGACTGGTAGAAAATGCCTACGGCATTAAGTCCGCCTGTGTCACATTTGTGCATAAAGTATAAATAAATAAAAAAGAAATATGAAAAAACTTACTACGAGTACTTACTGTGATTAGATAATAACGATGCATGGATGTTTGACTAAACGTTAACAAGAATTCATGCGATCACGTAATTTAATCGACCAGTGCAAATGTCTCGAAACATTCAAAAAATCTACGGTTTTAAACTTTTATGATAGGATTATATACGATATATTTATTATCAATATATTAATATTAAATTGGAACGAGACTAGCGTAAACAGTCAAAGATACCTAAGAAAAGTTACTTGAACTCTCACTGAGTATCTCAGTAAGCACTTCTACCATACAATATTTATTTGAGATATTATTATGCCATTTGAATATCATATTCTGTTAAGTACCATTGTTATGTTTTTGTTATCATATTTATTTGTTTTTCAAACGGTTACCACCTACAAGGAACCCTTATAATTTCGCCACGTCCGTATGTAAGTATGTCTGTTGTCCGTCCGTCAGAATGTCAATGTAGGTATCTAATAAAATAAAGATAAAATCTTTAGTTAAGTTATTTTTTTCTGTTAACGGGGTGGAAGATCCTAATGGATGTCCTTCGCCCTGTGGGGGATGGAGAAGGGGTCTGTCAGACTCTTACCGACTTAAAACCACCTCGGTGCTCCTCTCCTTGCCAATGGCCGGGGCAGCGAGAATCGCAATTGCATTCTGCCGCCACTTACTCATAGTTAAGTTCTTCATTTAACTCAATATATACCCAGATAACTTATACGAAGTTAAGTACATTTTATAATAAAAATAAAAATTTATTTTCAGACTTAGTCCATACAATTTGTTAGTAACAACGTTCTTGGCCTAGTGTTAGTAACATCAGTCACATAAGTTAGCTTTACCAAATTATGTACAAAATGTGTGTAATTTATTTTTACCTGTTTCAAACTAGTAACTTCTACAAACGATACGCCCCGACAAGTACTTTTTTTAAATAATAAAGGAGGTTTTTTGACACTAATACCAAAACACGAATTATTTGTGAGTAGTTTTGTGAAGTATTCGTTTTGAAAAGTGGTTAGGTACATTTGGAATGCAAAACACCAATGGCACTTTTTAGAATAAGTATTGGAAAGAATAGGTAGATGCACGAATGAGATTATTTGATATCTAAACTTTGCCTCAACTAAAACTACTAAGTAGAACTAAGAAAACTAAGTAGAACATACAACTTCTCTTCAAAAATATTGAAAATGTTACTGATATTAGGTTGATTTAAAGGTCTGGTATTAGAAAATAACACAATAGCCAGGTTTACGCTCTCTATTGTAAGTACGGGCGTTTGTACAAAGGAATGCTTTCTCAGACGTGACTTGCCGAATTAAGTTTTGAACTAAAAACGTATGAAATAACTAGAGGGACATTAAATGGTCTAAGTAAATATAACATTAATAGTATAATCAGTTGCATAACACAATTTTAAAAATAACCCCAACACCAAAAAAACAGTATAAAACCCAAACATGGTAGGTATGTATGCTGTAATTTTCTGATTAGTTGGCTATCCCGCAGACTACTTGAAGCAGCAGCAAGTTCCAGGTTATCAGGTCGTGGAAATACCATCAAGTAACAGTACAACAGATTTCAGACCATTCGGACCTGTGGATTTTAGTAAGATCCTTTTATTACCTAGGAAGTGAGCTGCTGATCTTCAAAATTTATAATTAAGAACCATCTCGATCACATGGACTTTCGATCAAAAAATCCACACTGAAATTGGTCAATCGTTCGGGAGCTATAATGCTACAGACAGACAGAGACATACACAGATACCTAGGTTAAACTTATAACACCCCTCGTTTTCCGCCGGGGTTAAAAACCTTACTTTTTATAAGAAAGCTTTACGGAATGTTAAAAAATTGGTATGATTATTTAGGTATCTACCTAAGTTTTGATAGCCTGTTACTTTACTTAAGACTTTTGTCATTAAGTACATCGTTAAGTACCTTCAGTATCGTTATAAAGCGAACACTATGTTTATAAAAACACCTTTGAGTTACCTTATCACGTCAAAGAAGTTTGAATTATTTTATTGTTGACCAAAATTTTATTTTCTGTATGTCCTATTACCAAATAGGAGCAATTAGTTCTATTAATAAAATAACTACTTCAATGTAGAAGACAGATACATTTTAGAGTCTTTACAGCTGCTTGTGCTCAGGCACAGATAGGATAATACTTAAACGTTAATATTTATATAAAGTTATTAATCCTAGAAAACTTTTAACAAGTTGAAGTTAAAATTTGTAACGATACAAACAAATCTAAGTATAAATATAAAATATGAATAGATAAAGGTAAAGACTTACCTGAGCAGCCATAATACGCTGTCTCTCCTTGATCAGGCCACATTTGGGGCACTGACACAGTCGATAAGCACAGGCTTTCTTATGACCTCTAAGACTAGAGATCAAACCATGGTTTCGACAACGGGCGCACTTTGGCACTCTTGCTCGTCCAGCGTTCATTTCAAACGATTACTTTATTGTTTATTACTGAATGAAACTAACAATGATTCGAAATTCTTATTCATAAAATTTAGTTTATGAGTCGTTTAGTGCTGTCTACTTGCAATACAATAAACACTACGTAGAGAAATTTATTTAAAGAACAAAGTAGTGGATATTAAAATATTTAGACCGATCAAATGTATTCTTTTTTTTTATATCACAAACAATGACACATTTAACACTGATTCACAGAATCAACTGAAAAAGATCTGCTGAGAAACTCACCCGCCCACATTACACTCCGCCCTGAACTAAAAGCTGCATGAAAACTGAATGTTAAGATGATAGATCAATATGAAAAGAGGAGGTGGTATAAGTACAAGAGCCAGAGGAGTACCACGCGAACATAAACTTCATCATCTAAGAAACAAACGTCACTTTGTGTTTCCTTGGAAAATGACGCCGCAACATCTCGATTATCCCGATCCGCCCTTCCTTAGAGATCCACCAATAGGAGAGCACTTTTATCTGGATTGGTTACAAGGTTTGGAAAACATTGGAAGCTGATCAGTTAGTGTTTCATTTAAACAAGCAACAGTAAATGTATTGGTGATTCTATATAAAGTTGTTTTATTAAAATGTATAAACATTGAAATGTGCAAAGTTATCGGCAAAATTAAAAAAAATCCTCAAAATAATTTATAGTATTTAAATTTTTTATAGTATTTGACACTATTAACTAACTGTTAACCGTCTCGTGACAAACTTACCGTTGTACTCGTAGGTGTATTTATAAACAAATATATCTCGATAAGTTTGTTAAGAATGAAGACATTCTTTGGATTAGGGAAATAGTTGTGTCGAGTTTTAAAATGAAAACGCGATGTTAATTTTTAAACTCAATTATGTGTGAATATAATTTCCATTCACTATTAGTTGGTATTCCAAAATCTAAGTAGTATCAATAACAGTAGGCTCGGATTCAAAGTTCGTTGTGTCGTTATGATTGACCGGGATCTGATCTGAGTGTTAATAGCAATTCTTGCTGAAGATGAAGAGAGACAAATACGAACTGATACGTTAAAGAAAAAAAAATTCTTCTGTGTGAGAGCCATGGTTCATCACAAATAACTGGCTCGACCGGAATGATACCGCGGCAGCGCAAACCCTCCCGGGGAGTGCCGGATTCCGGGGGGTCATAATCCTGTGACCTAGGTAGGTGGGTATGTGGCTCGCAGAACGCGGTGGCACGCCACAGCAATCCGTAAAGTGAAACCGCATGAAACGACATATCATGGTATAATTCTATTTATACTCTATACAAATAAATAAAATTGAAGTGTCTTTGTGTAATGTCAAAATAATAGGTTTTTTTCATGCTCACACACATATTTGCACGATACCTTTGTCTAAAAACGAGTTTCAATATTTTTTGTCTGTCTGACTATATGTCTGTCTGTTTGTTTTGAAGGTCATTGTCAGCCGGTTTGAAGATTACCCGAATCTTCAAAACGGCTGGACCGATATTGATAATATTTTACTACCAGGTAGCGGTTTTTATAAAGAGTAACTTAGGCTATTTTTTCTCTCAGAAAAACCCTATAAAATTTCCATTGTCCGGGAATGGAACCCACTAACGCAGCGGTTTTCAAATTCCACGCGAACGAAGTCATGGGAACCGGTTAGTTAAAATATCGCTTAATCGTCATTGCATACGGGCACTCAAACAGCTGGCGGCAGGCCTGGGTAAATTAAATTATCCGAAAGTAACGAATAAAATAGGTATCTCCAAGTAAAACCGAATTGAGTACCTATCTGAATGTTTGGAGTCCGTTAATAAACAATATGATTTCTTATGTCCATTTTCGTATCTAAACGATAACTCTTAACTACTCGGGACTTAATCACGACAATATTTATAAAGTACCTATAATACTTTTTTTGGTTCCCCGACATTTCGATCTACTCGTAATTGCACCTATCATGACAACGATCTATGTAACCATCACGATCAAATCCAGAGCTACACATCTAAAATGTATAAAAGTTGCAAACAGTTAGATAAAGATAATTAGCTAGGTAGTTCACTTTTTCATCTAAATCAGGGATTCCCAAAATTTCCCTTGGTCGACATAAACGAAAACTTATTTTGGGGGTCGACGAGGTCTTAAAATCGACTCCTATTAAAACACAAGTTCGTCTTTGAAATTTTTAAGATACTGTATAAGTTATGTGTATTAATGCTTTTTTTCAAAAAATTATTACCCAGTTAAGTATTTTAACGTAATTTGTATAAAAATATTAATTACACTTGATATTTATAAGTTCAAGACTCGCTTAACCAATCGCAAAGTTATTAAATTGGTAATTTTTTGTACTAATAGGAAAAAACTAGATAATAGTTTTTAAAGTAATTTGGCTATGGGAGTCTGCGATATCAGTTTATTTTAGAAAAGGGGTCTCTTCCCCAAAATAGTCTGGGAATCTCTGATCTCAACCATACCAGAAAAAACCATAAATACTAAAAAGTACGACAACAATTTCTCTACCGAACTTCGATTGTGGATTTTTTTAATATACGAATAGTCGGCAAATGTAGTATATGGTGTTAGTAATAAAGGAAAAATTGACCCGACTGAGTAAAAGTCCATTTTCCGTAGAATAGTCACACATTTGCCGGCTATTCGTATAGGCACTGCTAAGGATTTTTATTGCTTTAAACATGATTGATGATGTTGATGATGAGTCCTGGTCTATTATAATTTTTCTAATATTTGAATGATGAAATGTCTTTTTTATCGAAAAGACTAGCGGTTAAAGGGAATCCAGAAAACCAATATGTGGTCATTATGCAACTATCGTATTGTGTGTAATAAACAAAGATTAAGTGCAGGCCTACTGCTAAGAACTTATCGTCTATTACCATATTTAAAACGGTTTGGCCTTGGTCTATAAGTTCGGGTTACATGATGGGGACATTGATAACCAGTGGTTTAACTTGCCCTAGACGGCCTTTCATCAATTTTTTTAGACTGCGGCCAAGAGGCCTTCTCCTTATGTAACTATAATCAAACAATTAAAAACACAACAAAAACAATACCTTTTTCACAAAAGAACAGCAGCTCTCGATAATGTTGGTTATAAGGTTATAAGTGCACGAAATAAAATAAAGAAAAATAGGCTTCAACGTGTAGATGTCACGCAAATAGGTATAAACAGCTCAATTCAAGTGTATAGATCCGATTTAAAAAGAAATTGGGGTTGGGGAGTAGGGAGTATATTGGGTCCATTATTATTCCTTTTGTACATCAATGACTTGCCTGAAGTCACTAAACATAGAACTACATTATATGCTGATGAGATATCTATTATCATAGTCACATCTAATAAAGGTAACGTAACATTATCGGAAGTAATCAGAACATGAAATAGAAATTAATAATACTATAGCAATCAGTGGCGGGTTAACCCTAAAGCAAAGTAGGCACGTAATTTTTTTACAAAGAAAAATAAATGCCTAACATAAAAAGAACTGTCTGTATCTATGCATATACTTACACAATGTGGAAAATTCCTTAATTCTAAAGAGATGCTTGAGGTTGACATCTAGGATTTATATTACGTAATTGATACTAGTTCTTTGGTTTCATTTTTTGATACCTACGAAAATTGAGTATAGTGCGTGTACATAAAAATGCAGTTGCTACAACTGCACCTGTAGTGTAGATTGCTCTATAAGTTGTGGTAATAGACCAGGGCCTCAATTCTGCTATTTTATGTTCACGGCAAGCCAGTGTCATACCACTGACACGCTATTGAGATGCCATCGAGTGGCCATTGGCATCGATATAAATATCAGTAGTTAAAAATATATTACGTTTTTTGAGTAAATGAAATATTTTTTTTTATTTTAATAAATTATTAAAAGAAATAAATAAATAAAAATAAATTATTTAAAAAATAAAATTTAAAAAAGTAATAAATAAATTATTAAAATAAAAAAATAAAACATAAAAAAAATATTAAAATTAATAAATAATTTCTTTATAATTTGAAAGTATATTACTTTTTTTGAGGAAATGATATTTATTTTTATTATAATAAATTATTAAAAGAAATAAATAAATTATTAACAAAAAAATAAAAGTAATATCAAAATAAATATATTTTCAAATTATAAGGCAATGATTTGTTTATTTAAATTTATTTTTTATTTATTTTTTTATTTCATAATTTTTTTTATTTCTTTTTTTTATAATTTTATTTTTTTAATAATTTAATTAATTTATTTCTTTTAATAATTTACTATAATAAAAATAAATAAATAATTTACTCAAAAAACGTAATATATTTTCAACTACCGTATTTATACCGATGCCAATGGCCACTCGATGGCATCTCAATAGCGTGTCAGTGATATGACAGTGGCTTGGCGTAAATAGCAGAATTGAGGTCCTGGGTTGTCCAGTCAACGGTTTCCGCCCATACCGTTGCACCGTATAGTGGCTATACGGTGCCAGAAAGGCGCGCTTAGAGGGTGCTGGCGCTGGGCACGCCATTTTAGCGGCGGTATAACTCGTAATGGAGAATCGGGTAGAGAGGAAACCCGGGATCCTCTCATAACGGCTTTAATGCTTCGTGCCACAATCGCGGTAGCCAGAGCGTGGACACGGCTCCCCACACCCTGCTAGAATGCCCGGCATGGCGTCGTAACGACCATCACGAGTGGAGGACATTAAAACAGAATAGTTAAATAATAATAATTTACCTATTAATGTATCAAAATCAATTTATATTAATTTTAATAATTTTAAAACTAATCAATTAAATGTAAATTACGAGGGGCAGCCGTTATAAAATCCTAGCAGTGTTACATTTCTTGGTCTAAGATTAGACCAAGAAATGTAACACTGCTAGGATAGGATAGGATGAGTGACTATATACGTGGAAATCTCTTATATATATATAGATATATATATATATAAGAGATTTCCACGTATATAGTCACTCATCACGATATCTCTGGAACCATTAGAGCTAAAGACTTGAAATTTGGTTCTTTTCACCGAGTAGAGGTCAGCTAAGAACGGATTTTAAGAAATTAAAAAAAATAATTTTAAATAAAGTAAATAGCAAAACAACGTCAGGGTCAGCTAGTTAGGTATAAATAGTAAGTTTGGAAAGGAGCAATAATGTTAAGGGGTTTGCATTCGCATTATATAGACTGGACTAGGTTTCAAGCTGAAAAACAACTTGTACAGCATACTTTGCTTATGTCGAATCGGTACTTAGATACGGACTTCTAATCTAGGGGTCACGCCACAGATATAGACAAGGTTTTTATTGCTTAGAAACGCTGTATAAGGTCCATATATGTGACATTGCACCCCACGTGTCCTGCCGTCCTTATTTTAAATTATTAAAAATACTCTCACTGCCTTGTTTATATATTACTGAAGTAGGTAAATTTGTTAAACAGCACCCATACTTATTCAAACAGGCAAAGGATGTTAGAGGCAGGGAGGACATGAGCAATCCGAACTGGCTGGTACTTGATATAATACCCACAACTACAAAATTTAGAAAAAACAGTTACTCAATGTGCATTGAAATTTATAATAAAATTCCTATTCCTTCCTATTTCAACTCAAAACATAATTGTCTCACTTTTTTCAGTAATCTTATCTATTAAATCCTCCATCACTCTTTCGAGACTTTCTGCCTCTGTAAACAATAGTGACAAAGCGGACAAAGCGGATAGCCGTTTTTTTCCCGTAGAGGAACTAAGATAATTTCTCATTTGATAACCTTAAAATATTGCAGCTGTAATTACCTAGAAGAGTTAAAAAACAAGAAAACATGCTGCTAATACCTCCGGTTAGCTGGATGCAACTTCTTATCTAACTTTATTAGTAATTATTCCTAGAGCTTTTTAAGGAAATGAACGTTGGATTTTAAGCATGTTTTAAAGCAATTCATTGTGCATTCAGATTAACAGTCAGCAGTCAGTTTTCCGACATACTTTTGTTTTAATACTACAAACTACGAGTAGGTATATACTGTGTCCTGAATAATCTCACCTGAGATTAGATAGTACATAGGTAATATAATTTCTATTATCTGGGGGCCCGGCAAAGCCCCGGCCAAGAAGAGCCAAGCGAAGCGCAAAGGCACTACATACCTACCTTTTCTCTAAGCACTTCGTCGTTTTTTTGAACCACCATAATTTTGGGTCTGGATTATACCAAATAAACACAATTCTCGGCATATGATATCAATAGGCGACTTATTAAACACAAAGTTTCAATTGCATAGCTCATATACCTACTTTAGATTTTATTGATATCTAAAAAGCCTCGATTTCGTCACTGACTCACCCAGTAGAGTTAAAAGCCATATGGTCTTGTGTTGGCAACATTTTACATGAAAATGTTTTTGTTATGATTTAATTATCAGAATCACACTGGTTCTGATATCTTTGTTCAGTTTTAGAAATCATCATCATCATTATCAACTGCCTTTAGAAAGGAGGTTTTGGCCTACTATACCACGCTGGCCAGACGAGATGTTACCCTATACCAAGTTTGTTGTTGTTGTTTCAAGTTTTCCTACTCTTTGCAGTGGTGTTGTCGTGCGTAGTTTACTCCCTTAGTACGAATAGGGGTGGTGACATTTTGTATTCTTAATCTATCACCACACAGTTTTAGAAATGTATATTTCTAACTTCCTTGACTTTGAAGTGTATAATTTATTTATATTTCTAGTTTTTAGGAAAAAAGAATTAGTAGACAGTTGTAAAATATCATGTTTTTATTTAAAATTATCTTTAAGTATAAACTTAGATTTGTTGAAAGCATTACACAATAATATTATAACAATTTAGTATGTGTAATATTTGTCTTTCAGCATGTTGATATTTATACACATTCATAATAGATAGTCACTCCAAAATTCACCGAAATTCACTTTGAGCTTTTCTTCTTTTCATGCTGTTTAGCTGCTTTCTTTTTCATTATTTGCAGCCTCTTGTCAGCTGAGATGATATTAATATTTGGAGTAACAACCTTTGAAGGTGATGAGGAAGAAGAGCTACTGGAAGAAATCTTGACTGGTGTTGTGGACCCCGATACGTGTGACGGTGACTTAACTATAGTTGTCTTAGTGTAGCCAGCAGCAATTTTAGATGAGGTGCATGTAGCACACTGCCAACCAGTTGTTACATCACTGTCACTGATCACAGGTTTGTGGCAATCCTGTAAAAAAGTTGACATAAATTATATAGAATTCCTAGCTGACCTGACAAACCTAGTTCTGAAATATAATTTTTTACAAAAAATGAGGGGTTAAAAAGGGAGGGTAAAAAATTATTTACAACCTATTCTCATAACTACCAAATATACAAAATAATCATTAAAATTGATCGGGCCGTTTCAGAGGCACACTGTGTCATATATATATATATATGAGAGAGTACATGTTAGTTGAATTTGTTAAATATTCATGAGATTGGCAACTGTACTGGGATCCTCAAGTACAAGTTTCAACAAGCTGGTCTTTGACGATTGGAGAATGAGAATTGTCTCTCTCTCATGCTTTAAAGAACATAAATTCAGTTATCATAATATACATCTTGATACAACATTTATACATGTGTTTAAACTAGTTCTATCATAGCATTAATGGAGTTATCACTTAATGTACGACGATCATAGGAAAATAATATTCAGTAAACCCTGGCCCTCGGTAAAAAATATATTTGAATAATATTATTTTTACAGAGGGCTGGGTATTAAATTGAAATATTATTCATGATATGTAAATGTAGATCTAAAGAAGTGCATTTTATTTACCTGATGATACAAAGCACAACAAACATCACATTCTACCAAACGATTGCCAGCTTGCACCGAAATTTGTCTGCAAACGGTACACGTTAAATCCTCCTCTAACAAATCTAGTGATAATTCTCCATCCATAACGGATCCATCGTCATTTTCTCGTTCTGGAATTTGTATTTGCTGAGGACTCTGTTGCGCCAAAGGTACGGTTTTCACAGACTTTTCACCCTTGTGTTTAGACCTTGGAGATTCTAGTTTTTCTTCATTCAAATACTTCTTCGGCAACACATTACCAAGAGTTTTAGCGTTTCCATATGTCTGACGGATATGTTCATCCAGAGTTAAACGAAGTTGTTCAGTTGAATCTATAGCACTTGAGTGTAAATATTTCAAGCATAGCTTAATCGCAGGGTCAAAATCGATGGAAGACATTGCTAGATTTATAATAGATACTACTGCTTTTTAAGGAGAAAATAAATACAATTCTAAATATTTACAAATCTAATTAGGTGTTTATGCCCTCAATCTCGAGTGTATACTTATAGTAGAGTCAACGCAGAGATTCTGTCAATGTCAATCAGAATATATTTGTTTAGAAGTTTGACAGAACTATGGTTAGGTTCTGTGATGCTATGTTAAATATTATTTGGTTTTAGCTCCTGAGTGAGTGATCTAAAAGATATACATCATTCACGCCGATATGATGTTTCACTCACTCACACTAGTGCCGAATGTATCAGTAACTCAGTTGTAACTCTCTAGCTTAGTAATGCGCAAAATGTATCACTGAGCTGAAAATATGGATACATATCATTTCGCTCTAAAGATATATATCACTTATCTAGCTCACTAACTCATTTAGCTCACTAGCTCAGTGATCCAATTCAATTGAATTGTCTCTCGATTTATTCATATCTTTATCTAGATCGTTTAGCTCAGTAAATATCACTGACTTCAAGCCTCTCTCGCTTCCTTTCTTTATTCTCATTTTAACCTAAATTCAGTTCTTGGAACTTCATTTTTAACCTATTTTTTTTAAAATACAAATCTTATTTATTTTGATAAGATTAGGTACATAATTTTTAACAGCCTTTTATAAAACAATAAGAAATATGGATATTATTACTTTTTGTATTTTTATTAGGTTGTACATTATAAATAATACATAATAAATTGATTTTCCTTATACTTGGCAGGCTTAATTCTCAAATAATAATTAGGTAAGTAAAACTTTGATCCTATAGAAATAATGTACATTTTTATGCCAATAAATATTTCATTTAATTTCAAATGTCCACATTAACTGAAGCTGAAATCTAAGGTTTACAGTGGCCATGCAGGAGCCCAGACCAGAAATGGAACAGAAGTGTCAGAGAAAGCGACATCCCCATAAACTCGCAGCATGGTCTCACTAATAATTTGAAAACGTATTGGCAGAGGATTCCAGGAGATCACGTCCTCCTTATCGTCAAGATTGCCAATTAAACATTATTTTTAATTAATTTAACTTAAAATAACCCATTTTAAAACATTTAAACCACATCTACTGAAAATACCTAGTTTAAAAAAACACAGGTGACCCTTATTGTTTTGGGTAGTATATTATGCAGACAGTAGTAACGTGTAAACATGTCTATTTTTTTCTTTTTGTGACCATTAATTCAGTTTATTTCTCTCTTTATACATATTATTATACTACTTAACGTATTTTTACCCAATCCTTACAGTATACATTACAGTGACTCATATTTGATTTTGATAACTTTTATAATGTGGAACCACTTTTATAGAGACAAGGCAATAATATAAGAACTTGGTTTAAGCAGTTAGAAAGGGTTTTATTGTACGAGGGTGATCAGTTTCCGACCTAACAAAGATACTTTTACTATAGACTTTTTCAGTTTTTTTTTTCGACGTAGCCTGTTTGTAACACTTCTCCCAGCGATGCTCCCATCTCTGTAACCCGTCCAAATAGTACTCGGCGTTTTTCTCTCTGCAAAATAATTGTTCACGAAGGTGATTGCCTCTTCATTTGATGAAACGAAATCTCTGTCCTCCGAGCGCAATTTTTAGATGAGGGAGCAAGAAGAAGTCGCTTGGGGCTAGATCTGATCAGATGGTCAAGCAGTGGTCAGTTAAACCGTAATTCGTGGATTTTTTGGTGAAACAGGATCTTCTTTTTCTGCAAATGTGGCCGATTCCGCAAGTTCTGCCTTCAGCTTGGCAAGTAATGATGCGTAGTATGCTCCTGTAATGTTTTTTTTCTTTTTGGAGATAATCGATTAAAATAACTAAATGACTATCCCAAAAAACAGTCGCCATCACTGTCCCAGCCGAAAAGAACAGTTTTTGCCATTTTTGGAGCCGGTTCCCCCTTTGCACCCCGCTGTTTGGACTGTATTTTTGTTTCGGGCGTGTAATTGTGTATCCAAGTTTCATCTACAGTAGTTAATCGGCGCCAAAACTCGGATTTATTGCACCTAAACAGAGCGTTGGAAATGTTCATTCGAACACCTTTTTGGTCTAACGTGAGAAAACGCGGCACCCAACGCGCGGACAGCTCTTTCATGTCTAAATGTTGATTTAATATGTGACAAACACGTTCTTTTGACATGTTCATAACCTCTGCTATCTCTCTCACTTTAATTCGGTGGTCGTCTAGCACCATTTGGTGAACTTTGGCGATGTTTTTGTCAGTAGTTGCAATTTTTTGACGTCCCGAACGTTCATCGTCTCCCAAGCTCCTACGGCCACGTTTAAATTCAGCTGCCCAACATTTCACTGGGGTAAATGATGGTGCAGAGTCTCCATACACAGAATCTAACTCATCTTTGATTTACGTAGGTGTATTATTGCCTTTCAAAAAAAGAAATATTTAATGACAGCTCGTTACTCGATTTTGACCATTTTTATAAAAACTCTCACATCAACTTACTCAAATGAATGTAACATAACAACTGCGCGTCTAAATTGGCTGAAACTTTAGCGAGTAACTGTCAACAGATGAACAACGAAATTCGCTAGCTTTTATTCACGAGTGCTGCCATTTTCGTGTTGAGGTCGGAAACTTTTCAAACCACCCGAGTAGTTACAAATACAATAATGTAAGATTTAATGAATACGTAATGTATGCAAGGAAAAACAGTTGAGTAACTTCTAAATAGTCAAACGTAACTATAGTAAAGACAGCCATAAATAACTTGTAGGAAGATATGTAGTCTCTTCACACCCTCAGAACTTTTTACGAGTAGATTTTTTTAATTCTTTTTAGACCAATTTTTTCACTTAATTCTTCCAATCTCTGGCTAAAGAGCGGTTTGGTAAACATGTCCGCCAGTTGTCTGACGGATGGTACTTGTTTTACTTCAAGTATACCGTTGTTTACACATTCACGCACAAACAAGTTCTTCAAAATAATGTGCTTGGTCCGCCTATGGTACTCATTATTAGGATTTTGTGAAAGCTTTGTAGCTGATTAATTATCTAGAAAGAGTACACGTTTTTGTAAGTTGGCCAAGTCTTTCAATAAGCTGTTCAGCCACAAACTTTATTGTGTAGTTTCACTGGCAGCGATTATCTCCGCTTCAGTTGACGACAATAATACAATATATTGTCGCTGACTCTGACAGCTAATAGCTCTCCTCCTGAGAGTAGGCAGATCATCCCAGATATCGATCTACTGTTGTTTGACCTCCTGCGAGGTCGGAGTCAGAGTAACATGCCAAATTGTTTGGTGACTCCATTGTATGCCTGTATACTAGAGCTTTGTCTATAGTCCCCTTGAGGTAGCGTAAGACCCGTTTCACTAGCATGAAATCAATTGTAGTGGGTGTCTCTAGGTTTCTGGATGCTTTGCTTACAACATAGGCTTGTTCCTACTGCTAAGTAGGTAAGGGCTCCAACGGCCTGTCTGTACGAGTATGGAAAATCTAGCCTGTTTTTAATATTAGGTTCTGTATCGTTGACACATTCTTTACTTATTGGAGTTGGTGTGGACTTACTATTCATCATACCAAACTTCTCAAGTACCTTTTTTATATAGGCTTGTTGGCATAGAGTTATTCTGCTTTTATTTTCATACCCAGAAAGTAGTTAATGGGTCTGGTTGTGATCTTGAAACGAGTTTTTTCATTAATAAACTCATCTCCTGCAACATTTGTGTTAGACGCCACGCCAGTCCATCATCAACATAGAGTCCGATTAAGACTCTGGATTGACCTCTGAGTCTGGCATATCAGCAAGGGTCTGCTTCACTTTGTTTAAAGCCAGTTTTTATTAGAAATTCGGAAATGCATGAATACCAGCATCGCGGCGCTTGCTCGAGTCCGTAGAGATTGCGAGTTAGTTTGCATACCCGGTTAGTTCCGTCTTAGAAGCCCTCGGGCTTTTTAACGAAAATTTCTTCTTCAACTGAACTATTTAGGAAGGCTGATGCGACATCGAATTGGCGTAGGTTTAAATTTTCTTTAGCACTGATTGCAATAATTGCTCGAATAGTGCTGAGTCGAGCCACAGGAGGACTAAACTTTCATCGTAATCGACGCCTTGTTTTTGTGAGTACCCTCTAACGACAACCCCGGCTTTAAATTTATCGCTGGCGCCATCCGGATTTCCGGATAGTACTTTTCGCCCTTTAGGTAATTACACATAGTCACGGTTTTACTGTCTTTCAGTGAGTTTATTTCGCTCGGCATGGCTTCGAGCCATTTTTCTTTATAACCATACTTAACCACACTAAATTATATTTAATAATATGCTATTCAAAAGTGAAAAAATACGAGTATTAAAAGGAAACTTTTAATATGAAAAACAATAAACATAAGTTGACACAGTTGTGTGTTGATCTTATTTCATTGTTGTCATTAGTCATCACTGTTTTGCATGTCATCGCTGTTACATTTAAATAATTTCATTTCAGTTGACTGACCACAGAGTCCAGTAATATTATAGTAATTCTAGTAATATTATTAGAGATTTACGACCAGTGTGACCGTTTACGGTAGATTTTCTACTGCAGCAGTAGATTTCCAGTGAAAATTTAACCACGCAGTAGATATGCAGTAGTTTCCAACGTCTATAAATTATGTTGGCAGCAATGGCAGCGCAGAGTCTGGGTGTTCTTTGTGTCCGTTTCATGTATGTTTGTAAAGTCCTCCGAGACACAGGATTTATTCATGGTGCGGCAGTTGTTTAAAAAAAATGGCGACGCTTATATTAGTATTGTTTGTAGCAGGGACTTCCCCCGACTCTATACTTTTAAGACCGACTGACACAGAATTTTCCACTCTAAAGTTTAGAGAATGGAGTATATTTAAATAATTATTTTAATTACGATTCAGAGCATCGTTTAAACTATTTTAAAGGGTAATTTCCCATTGTATTGCCTTATGTCCATATATCATTCTCTTACATAATTCGTTTAGATCTCGTGGCAATCCGATGCAACACGTAAGTACGTGTTGCATCGGATTGCCACGAGATCTTTACAATGAAACGTAAATTTGAACAAAACTATCGCACTGAATGGGAACAAAACCCATTATTTTCTTCGCGGCTCTGTCAAGATATAAACAGTAATAATCGTCATCGTCAATAATCGTCAGTTAAAATATGACAATAACGTACAAAACTTACTGGCATCGACCAGTGACTACAGTGTCACTGGATACTGATAAGTTTTCGGCGAGCGTTCATATATTAACAGATATTAGTAATAAATTGAAATATCATAATATTTGTAAATTCGCAAAATGATTTTGTTGCTCGTATCACAAGGTTCTTGTGAGCGTAAATTTTCACAAGTTAATTTAATTAAAACTAAATATCGTAATCAATTTTTAAATACACAAATCATCGCTTTTGCACACAAAACAAGGGATAATTAATAGTGGAGAAAATTGTACAAACTTTGTACCTGATTTAATATGATTAGATAAGGCCAAAATTGTAATTATAATAAAAGTTCTCAATCTAATAAAATAATAAATCGTGTTTTATTTCAACGACATTATTGAAATGCATCAAAACGTAGGTTGGTAGAATTTCGATAGTTTTTTTACTTCAGTAGAGTTTAATAGTAAAGTTGCCGAATTTAGTAGATTAGTAATATTTTATAACGGTCACACTGTGACCTTGTGAAATTACGATCGTGTTACGATCAGAACAGCGGAGCTAAAATGACCCGCCGGACTATTTTACTTATATTATTAAGCTATTGTATATACACATGTAATAGCAATGACGCAAAAGGTGGACCAGATCCTTGGCACCACGAAGACTTAAAAGGTCCGGATCTTACAGATGAAATTCGTTTACCACCTGATTTACGAGCTCCTTTGCAGAAAGAAAAATCGACAGATACAAAATTTGGATGGTGGTTTAAAAGATTACTAACTATAGTCTTAAAAAGTGGCCAAGTAAAGGTTAGTTAGATTTTATTAATCCATTGTTTTTTAAAACCAATATGTTGGTTAACTTTGTGGTGTATTGGATTTGTATTAAACTGGTATTTATAGTAAACACTCAAAACCTGCATGCACTGAGGTTAACTTCGTATTTCATTTGATCTAGACAGATAAATTTTCCACTAAATACTAAATAAACTCACATAAAATTTGTAAGGTTTGTTTGGTATTTTATTAATTTATGAAGTGTTGTAATAACAGTATTAACATATCATTTATTTATTTAGATATTTGTATTAGTTTTGCTTTTAGAAAAGTGATGAAGATGGCAGTGTTGATGTATCACTTCAAATGAGGTTTGAGGAAAACAAATGGAAAGAATTACATGAGTGCTTAATATCGGAGTCTACACTCTCTGATGTTATGTTCAGAAGAGCTGTAGGCTATGTTGAGGAAGGAATCTATAAGCCAACCATCACTAATAAAATTGTAATGGCATGGAGTGATTACATCCAAGTATATCTTACTGAATACAAGGTAAACTTTTTTCTGTATTTTATTATTCAAATATTCTTGATAAAAACAGTGCTTTAGATTATGGACTATGTTTTTTTTTTTGGTATTGTCATTTTGCTAAACCAGACTATTTTAATTATTTTTTTCAGTTCTTTACAGTTATTTATAATTTTATTTTCAGACAACTATTTCTTGGTTTTTTGGCATACTTGGAGGTCTTGGAATTTTTGTATGGCTTTGGCAACATGTTTCTCACAAACATGCGGTGATGTTAATACTAGCTGTGTCATATATTTATGAAGTAATTATATCTTACAAGGTAAGGAAAGTATGAGTTATTTATTAAACTGTTTTTTGGACATGCTATTTGCAGTCCTTATTGAATTTTATTAAAATGCCATTCAAAAGTTATTTCGACACTTTGATGAGATTTACTTTTCATCAGTCTAATTTTAAAAACTAAGTAGTATGAATATGTTGAATCATCAACAGGCTTTACTAGTCTACTGCTGGACATAGGCGTGTTATGGCGTGTTATGTGTTGAATAAAATGTCATAATTCACTATGTTCAGACAGTCTTAAAAATCCTAAATCCATAAATAAATGGGGTTTGGAATATATATGTAGATGAAAACAGCAAATTGGCCAGACTGCTAGGGAGTGCTAGCGTTCATTGTTTATACAGTGTCATAAAATATGTTTTTCTACAGGGACCCTTTTAAATTGTTTTAATAATGTCATCCCTACATATTATTAAAAAAAAACAAATACTATCTAAATGAAATAAACACATTATTATCTAAATTTTAGTCATCTTCATGATGGATTGACAAACAAATTATATAAAAAAATGTATTTTAGAATAAAACAATTAACTTTTCAAATTTCAGGAAGCAGAGCAACAAGAATATGAGAAGTTTTTGTCTGCTTTGAATACATGTAAATGGAACATTTGGAAATGGATTGATGGATCTGAGTGCGCTTTTCCATCACCTGATCCATTATCATTTATGAAACATATGAACCCATTGAAAATTGCTATAAGAATGTTTACATCTTTAGTTTGTGAACCAATAGTAGTTATCAACACTACCATCAAAATTACCTTACATGATATCACTGGTAACAAAATTTTTGTGTAATCTTATTATTTTTTCATGACATAGGAGGCATACAAGCAGGAGGGTCACCAGCAGTGCTATTTTCTAAGGAAACAGCCTTGTGTATAGCACTGCCACAGTGTCGAACTTCAAACTAACTTAGTTTAAAAATCAATAATATGACGGCACTGTAGTATCAAATTTCAAAGAACTTAGTTTGAAGTTCGATGCTGTGGCAGGGCTGATAGTGACTATTGTGGCCCATGGACACAAACAATGCAAGAGACACAAGTGCGTTGCCCCCCTCAACTAGTGGATAGTGAACTCCGATAACCTCAGTCACTCAGTGAAAAGCAACAGGAGAATTGTTTAACACCGGTGTTTATGACGCTGTAGTATTACTCTGCTTGAGCTAGCCTATATGTACTGAAGTATTAACCTCCCATTGCAACTGGGGCAAATGGATTGAAATATCCAGCTTTATAGTCTTTTTTGTGTTTAACTGAATGTAACATTTTCATATTCTTACTGCTAAAAACGTATAATCTCTTTCATTGCTTGCAATACCAAATAATTTAAGTCATTAATTATCATTTGGAATTATTATTGCCATTAATTTTTTACTTTCTTTTTCAGATGGATTGTGGTTTCCTTTTGATAAGATTGTGTATGGACTTTTAATAGTTGTGATAAATATTTCATTAATATACCTCTTAGTTATGATTGTTTTCAATTTTATATTCAACATTCCATTCAATTTAAATTTTCTGGGTATTGTCAGGGTTGGAGTTACTCAAAATAAGAGGTCATTATTTTCAACTAGTCCTGATGAACACCATGCAGCAGCAGCAGACAGTGATAGGATAAGTGGTGACAGACTGGATAAGCTTTTAAATGCTTTTTCATTAGCTTTAAATAATCAACAGAACAAAAATAGTACTAAAAAGGTAGTACAGAATGTAAGACTTCCAAAATTACCGAGATCTTCTAGTACAGGACGACTTCCAATGCTTCTTTCGTCAGAAATTGACCTTGATAATAAATTAGATATAAATAGTCATCTAAGAAAAAGGTATACACAAGGACGTGGAGAAGGAGACCACTAATAAATACTAAGAAAGTATTAAAAACTATTGTATTCAAATTAAGAAGTTGAAGAATAACTATATCTGCAATCCTGTCCTATTATGATTTTGAAGTTCTTAAGTTCATGCTATAAATTTTAACTTGTTGCAAGTAAGCCTACATATAGATAAATATATGTAAATATAGTCCATACTTATATACATAAGTATGGATTATATTGACAAAGCATACACTAATGGAACTGAATATTATACAAAAGCAGTGAAGATAAGGACTGTACTTTTAAGACAATAGACAATAACTACTTGATGCACAAATTGTTTGTCTCCACTCTTTCATAGAGAGCAAAGACTTTACCACTCTTCAGAAACCCTTTTTTTGTGGATTCGTTTATTTTACCCACCTTTGGGACTTATAATGAGCCTTTATGTACAAATAACTTTAAAATTACATGATATATTTTGTGGTTTTAGTTATAAATGAATAACAACTGTGATAAATCATGTACATAATCATGTAAAAATAGTGTAAGATTGGTATTCCTCATGTTTTATCGAAATGTAAATAATGCTTCATATAATGAAATAAAATATTAAATACAGAAATATATATATTATTTCTAACAGAAGGGTGCCAAAGGGCCAATTCTAGGTGTATTTGTAAGGGTTCACTCGACTTTTTTTTTATCGGGGTCAGCCAACTGGCAAGCGGATCATCCGATGAAAATGACTACCGCCATCGATAGACACCTACACATCAGAAGTAACAATTGAATTTCGGGCCTTTTAGGCGGCGTATGCTCTTTTATTGCAGGTTTGGAGAGATCATATCGGTCCGGAAGTACCTCGGGCGATAATTCGTGCCGTTATTGGCAGTGAGGCAAGTGAAAAAAATCTTGAAAGCGCAATGTATAAATAATGCGTATAGCTAATACGCGCAATATGGTTCTTTAGATGAATGAACCTGTGAACATGCTATAGTCAAACTGCCGTAAGCTTGGCCCTCCCGTTGTTTTGCGGGGCGCGGGGCGGGTGATGCCACGGCTATACACGATAACATGTACTAACTCAATATCTTCGGATTTATTTGTTTGAGATTTAATCTATACACGATGTAGTAAAAATTGAATTTATTTTCATGTATTATAACTTCAGTATATTGCAAGTTTTTAAGATTAATTAGAACTGTTTTGCACTAAAACAAAACAGGTGTAATGTGTCGGATAAAACACACTGCGTTGAGATGAAGAAGCTGTCTGTGATGTGTGCGTTACCCCAGCAAAATAATGTCGAAAATGGTCATTTAAACGTTATAGACAATTAGTTGCTCCCCTTCTGTAATTGTTAGGCACATTTTTAAATTTGTTTCACTTAAACTTTTTTAGTTATTTCAAAAATACATTTCCTGCTGTTTCCCGAGAAAATGTCTGGCTGCGGTAACGTTTCAAACGTTACCCCAGCCAGACATTTTCTTTTTTAATTGGAATATTGAAATAAATGTTAGCTAAATAATTAGTTATCTGGACTAGGTAAATGTTACAACTTATTTGGTATTTGTATTTTCTTCGGCTGCGAAGTTATTCGAGATCCTGCTGGAGTAACGTTTGTGGGTTTGCTGGATCTCTGAAACGGGTAAGCGGATTGTAACCATCTTTTGTACATAACTTCTTAAGGATTAGTGTTAATTTGTTCGACAATAAAATAACAAAAGTAATGGACCGTTTAAAAATTATTTAGGTAAGTATGAAAACACTTCAATACGTCCTAACACTTTGAATAAGACCTCTAAAGACTTACTTCAAACGTTATTCTATTGCTTGTAACTACCTTCAAATGTATACGAAAATTTCAGCGTCGTACATATAATAATTTATGAGATAATTAACTAAAAGTCATTAGAAGGTGCAAGAACGTGGTAATTTACAGGTAGACAACTGAACTAAACAACTAATCATTGGCATGACATTCAGATTATATATCCACACACAGGTTTATCGGTGACCAAAAAAGGCCGCACACATTGTGATCGTGAACGTGGAGAGCTACATTTCATCATAACTTTGTAGTCACTTACAGTATTCTTACGAAAATTCGTATACATTTGAAGGCAGTTACAAGCAATAGAATAACGTTTAAAGTAAGTCTTGGTCTTATTCAAAGTGTTAGGACGTATTGAAGTGTTTTTATACTTACCTAAATAATTTTTAAACGGTCCATTATTTTTTTTGTTAAACAAATTAAAATTAATCCTTAAGAAGTTATGTACAAAAGATGGTTACAATCCGCTTACCCGTTTCAGAGATCCAGCAAACCCACAAATGTTACGCCAGCAGGATCTCGAATACCTTCGCAGCCGAAGAAAATACAACCACCAAATAAGTTGTTACATTTACCTCGTCCAGATAACTAAATATTTAGCTAATATTTATTTCAATATTCCAATTAAAAAAGAAAATGTCTGGCTGCGGTAACGTTTCAAACGTTACCCCAGCAGGAAATGTTTTTTTGAAATAACTAAAAAAATTAAGTGAAACAAATTCAAAAATGTGCCTAACAATTACAGAAGGGGGGCAACTAATTTTCTATAACGTTTAAATGACCATTTTTGACATTATTTTGCTGGGGTAACGCACACGGCGCACACTTAGATCTAGTTTTAAAAAACGGAAATTAAATAGGTACGTGTGTTCTTAAGAATGGCATTGTAGTTAATTCTACTGATATTTAAAGCTGGCGAGCTTAATTTATGTATAAAAAAAGGTTTAAAAGAAAAGATAGGGTGTTAAAATGAATCTGAAGCCAGGTATGCAAAGGGTGAATAGTAAAATCAACCGTACCCATTTAAATCTAAATTCGAATAATATACAAAAATATCAGCCGGTATAACATTCTCGCAAGGCATTTTATTATTATGTAGTTAAAAGTTATAATAAAACAATTTATACTTTTACATCTTTATTTTCGTGATGCCTTAGTGAGAAGTGTCACAAGAACAATTAAAAATATTTTAATACCTACTTAAGTAATTGGAAACATTCAGTTCATTCAACTAAGCATAAATAAAATATAGACATTATATATTAAAAAGATAATAAGCAAATATTCTTGAATTTAAGTAGTTGCTTACAATCTATACTGTATTTGGTCAACAAACATTCGTAAACTCAATATAAATAACATTTCACGAAAGATAGTTATGTACAATACAATTAGAACATCAACTCTCACCAGGGCGACCACACCGACCTACCCCGAGCGAAACTTTAATCCTGAATCGAACGAGCCGTTTCTATTTATCTACCCTATTTCTAAATGTAGGTAACTAAAACAGATTAACACGGACGAATACAAAATAGTATAACAAATTTGGAATAATAAGCAGCTACCATTTTGTACTAAAATATTGATGTAGAAATTTTAAACTAAAGAATTTCCTATCATCTTAACATGAGCCATGTATTAATAGTTTGAAAACTACGTTAATATTCTAGTATTACTTTGGATTGTCTATGCTTCCTAAATATAATCGGTTAGATTTGCATATGAAAAGTTATGCTGATAATTATCCTATTAACTACTTACTATATTATTGCCGTGTCATACATTGGGCACCATTTTCGAAGATATAGAAAAAAGAGTAAAAAATTGTTTTAGATCAAAGAGTAGTTAGTAGGCGTGAAGTAGTAGTATCTTAAACAACTAGGTGTGTTATTAGGTGTACACATGTCATGAAAACAAAAAGTAGGTCCTAATGAAATTGTATGGATCTTTAAATTCGATTTTAAATATAATATGAAAGTTTTGATTATATTATGTTGATTCTTCGTTGATTACAGTATTCACTAAATCTAGCTACGAGCTCTACAACTTCTACATGCATATTGTTACAAATAATGCTTAAAATAATATACATACGCCTAATACAGGGAATGTAAAAGGACAGAAACATGTAAATTATTATTTTCTTCCTATCTATTCGGTAGCCAATATAGATACATCTAAAATGTCTCAAGTTATTACAAATATTGAAGACAAGCTCCGGATTTCTTGAGAAGTGATTCTATTAAAGTTTTAAGAGTAGAATAGCCAGGTATTATATCATTCATATCAATTCAAAACTCACTAAAACCATGTCGGAAACCAGTGTGTTTATTACACACTATAATTTATTAAAATAGCATTAAAAGTTAATATTGCAGCAACTATATGACACCATAATAAATAGGTCGCAAACAGATATTTACAGGACATTCAGACGGGCATTGTGTTCTCTGTTATCAATCACTACCATATCGTGCAATCATAAAATTTTAGCTGAATTTTAAAGTAATTTAGTAATATTAAAGCAAGGGGTCGAAGTGACGCCTACATGGATTTTGGGTTCGTCCAGCTCACCTGTAAATACTATATATTACAGAACTTTGACGTTTCACGTATATGGCACGGTTTTTTAAGACAGGTCATTAGGAGATACAAAAGACAAATATAAGACTTGAAAGATAGTATCTATACCGTAAACTTACGTCAATCAACATCGAACAACTTTGGTCCAGCTATAACAATTCAGTATTAACAATTTTTATCTCTATAAATACAGTTCATTTTAGATTGCCAATAAGCAAATTCATAATTAAAATGTGCAAATATAATTTATCAACTTATGTGCATATTAAAATGTCTTTAAAATACATTCAAACCGATACATATTATGTATATGTAACATTAACATGAAATAGGATTAGTATAACAAAGGGATCTGTCGTAAACATGTAGATATATTACACGTAAATGAATGCTCTCCCTAACACATGGCGTTCTCTCCTTTATAGGAGTCTCTCAATTCACACAAGATAAAATTAGGCAGCCATTTAGTGTTTATCTATTGTGCCCTGGAGCTTTTCATATTATGTATAATATACCTAATTTAAATACGAACATCTTCTTTAATTGAACATAATGAATAGTTGGTGATTTTTGTTCAATAATATAATGAATATTATTAAAAAATGAATTGTTAAGATTTCTTCCTAATTAATCAACGTTTAATTTGAACGGATTTCGAATTCTTTCAAATAAAAACAATATGAAAAATGCCTTAGAGTAACAAAGTATTAGAGCGCAGGGCCTTCAGTTGAAATTTTTTAAAACGCATTCGCTTATCGAGCAGGTATCTCGCAATGAAAAGCCGGATGGCTGGGCCTGGTTGAAGTACGCCGTCTGAATAAGGTACTTCAGACGGCTCGCTGAAAAATTCAGTGTCTAAAATATCACTCTATTCTTTCCTACTCTAAGGTTCATTAAATAAACAGTTATCATTGAGCAAGGCCATCATGAACACCAAAATTATAATAAAATAAAAAATATGAAACATGTTTTTATAACATTAATTATAAAATCTTATTTGTTTATAATAGGTACAATAGGCAAAGTATAATAAAAATTATTTGTATGTGGTAATCGACTAAGTACTTTTATAATATGAACCAATCTAATAATTGGATATGTAAGTGAATGATATTAAATAAAGTGCATTATATAACTAGCGAGAGCTACTTTTAGGTATAATGACTAGATAAAGATTCAATCATATTTATAATCATTATTTAACAACTAATAAAATTTGAGTAAATTAAATATTAAAAATTAAATAAATTTAAATAGACGATGTCATTTGTCTAGTAATCGACTTAATAGTGACTGCTCTTTCATTATAGTCATAACTAAATATGCTGTATGTAACGTGGCCATGTCTTAAAGGTAAATGTAGGTTTCCATTTAATTCTATTCTAAGAAATAATGCCCTTATTCGTTATCCTGCAATAGTCCATTTAGATATCAGGCAACATTCTGATTTGGTATTTCCAGTCCATTGGGTTCTTTGATCCAAAATCTTCTTAATTAGAAAACTGATTATGATGTTAAGAACAAAATATTATACAAATACTGAGATCCTAATACACTCAAGAGCAATGAATAACATGGGTTATATTAAATAATCTTCCTTCTCCTCCAGACCCTCCTTACATGAACAGGAAATTTCTTTTTTTTTTTTTTGTGAAATAAAGTTTAAGTTTGAGTTTTGTTTATCACAATTGTATTATAATCATAAAGATATAAGTGGTTCAAATTTCCATAGTTTCGGATGCATCTTAGTCTTGATATACAATGCCACACTTCATTTTAGGACTGTTTGTGGGTGTAAAGTTTAAATAAGGGTTTTAAATTAGCTTTTTTTGTAATTTCGTTTTAAATAGAATAAAAGCAGTAATGGCTGTTCAAAACTTCATTTCATTACACCCAGCACTCCACTTCATGTGTGGGTCTATATCATTGTTTTGGGGGCAAAAAATAAATTTCAAAAGTAGCTTGAACCATAGTCCACATTTTTTTGTAGACTTAAAGCTTTAGGCTTTGTTGTAGACTTAAAATTATGTTGTATTAACTTCATTATGAACGAAGTTTTGGTTTATTTCAAGTTTTGCAACTATTTTTGTGAAAATTGTATTTTAATACTAACTTTTGTAAATAATTTTATTTTGAGTCTACTACTTTACTTTCTGTATATCATACTACTATTATTCTTCATAAACAAAAGAACACACCACTAAGTCTATAAGTATAAATACATCATGTATTTTTCAGTACGGATATCAACTCAGCTTGTATTACTTGATTAACAGTAAGTCCTAAAGACTCGATTTCGTTGTATTTTCATTCTAACAATATATGCAATATTTCTCAGCTCTGACTGTCAGTCATCTTTAAATTATCAGTAACTTACTTTAGCAAAATATGCAGATATTTAATGATTCTAAGCTCCATCACAATCGAAACTAATAATATTAAAAGGCATTGTAATTACTATACTACTTCTGGCTTTAAAATGCAATACGAATAATTCTTATACTCTAAATTCGTGCTCTATTCGACCAGGACATGGATTTAATGACTAGGATCAAAATTGCTACAAATTAATGAAATGGTGGGTTTACATGATCTTGGAACTTTTGGTATATTTACATAACAAGACATTTCTCTCTTCCACTAACAGATGCTTCCCCACCATCTTTTGTTGCTTTGTCTTTTTTTTTCTTTCCTTTGCCATCTACTTGTAGTGATACGTTTCTGTTTTTTTCCATATTTAACAATTCCTAAAATCATTTTTATAGTTAAATATAATACAACTATAAAATTACCATTCACAACACATTATATATACTTACATACACTTTAAAGTATCAATAAATACTGACCTGGAAAAGTTGTGTGACATTATGATTTGTTTTTGCAGATGTCTCCATAAATGAAATGCCCCATGCTGAGGCCTGTGCTTGTCCTTCAGATGCTGAGACTTCTCTAATTTCTGGACTCTCATCACATTTGTTACCTGCTAGCATCACTGGAATGTTTGGCAGTTCTGTGCCCTTTATTTCCTTTATTGTTTGCCATATTGGCTTCAATTCTTCTAGGGATTGGCGACTGCTTACTGAATAGACCAATATGAAAGCATGTCCCTGTAATAATATCATCAAATCTAAGAGTCTTTACCTCAATGTGGATGGATATCTAAACAAATTAAAATATTTTCTAGGAAAGATACATTTATCTGCTTATATGATGGTAGCTTGGGGAATATGTGTACTTATTATATTTACTTTCACAAAACAGATACCAATACTCCCTTCTTCCTGAACACAAGGTTCAACAAACATGAATGTCTTTGTAGCCACAAAGAACCCAGTTTAGGTTCATTGTTAATATGGTTCACAATGTAGTAAATACCATATGTTTGATTTCACATAACATGCTTACCTTACTTATTGACAACCTTTGCATAGCAGGAAATTGATGTGAGCCTGTTGTGTCAGTTATCTGTAGTGTACATATTGTCTTGTTGCTGCTTATCACCTGAAATAATTGATATAGAAATCAAAGTATTACTAAATTCAAATTTATTTATTACAATTATTAGAGATCCCCAATTTTTTTTTATTTACAAACAATAGATAAGGTTTTAATAGGTTTCTTTGTTAAATGTAAAATTACTTTAAAAAGTGGATGACATAAAATATGTAGGTAACTATTTCCAAATTGTTCAGCCAAGGGAGAAGAAATTGAACCTTTGTTTCTTTTAAACAATATTTCATGAATTGTTTTATAGACCTGTTTCTCTATACTACACACAACAACTATCAAGATACCTTAAAAATAACGAAATAAAAATGAAGAGCATGTTGTTTTATTATTAAGCTCTGCTTAGTTTGGGACTAGATGGCGTTGTGTGTATGTGGTAGAATATTATTATTATAATTATTAAAATGCATAATTTTCAGTTTCAATTTTTTTTCTGTTAAAGTACATACAGCTTTAATTATTTGTACTGTTTAAATTTACATTCTAGTAATAGTCTTTGAATGTTTTGTCCACCTCAGTAATATAGCTTATATTACACTATACTTTATGAAACACAAGATCATTTTAACTATTAATGATACTATACTATTATTTAAAAAATAATTAAACTATCTATTTATAAAAACCAATGCTTTATGTTTGTCCTCTCTGCATTACAAAACCAATGATCAGATTGTGATGAAACATTAGTAGGGTGTGCTAGAGATACCTGTGTGTCTCCAGGCCTAGGAAATCTCTATCGTATAATACTTTTTTCATTCTTTATTCCTTTACATGAAATTGAAAGGCATATTGGATGCAGCTAGTACTTAATGAAACTTAACATAATAGATAACCATAGCATATGTGTATTAAATAGTTGAAGTAAATATTTTTAAAATTTACAAAATGAGTAGTACACAACCCAAGAATCAACTATAATTTTAAAATCGTAAGATCTGAATGTGTACATGTAGGTGCAATATTATGCTACAGGTAAATTATCCTAATTATGTAAAAAATATTTTTCTGTTTGTAAAAAATTGTAAACAGTAAAAAAAAATCTGTGCAGTCAGAAGTAATAAGTTTTACTAATTAATTAAACTTTATTGTGTAAAAGGAAATTCAAAAATCTTAATTATTTATTATGTAATAAATATGTTTGTGTATTATGTAATAAATATGTTATTAATTATTTGTCAGCGAACTTAGACATCGCATAAAAAAAATTACACACACGGGATCGATGGGGACTTTTCAGACTTATAATGGTATCAGTAAGGTTCATGCAAAAATTCAGCTTGGGAATTTATGCAAGGGTACCCGTTTTTCAGACTAACTTGACCTGACTATTAAAATAGTCACAATATTTTTTTTGTATCCTCTACTAGTAATCTTGCCACTACTATAAGTTATATACTTAATTATACGTAATTCACCCAAAACTAGTGTTAAATTGTATAATTTTGTGTACCTATACATAAATAAATCTTATTTATGATATGCTTGCCAACGTTGGAATAGTTAGTTTGTTTTGTTTATTTTATATGGTTATTAAGATTACCTGTCTGTAGGTGTCTTCAATAGTAGGTATATACGATTCTCTGAATGTGCCTTTAACGAATCGTAGAACAAGGGAGCTTTTGCCAACACCTCCCGCACCAAAAACTACCACACGATAATCGTTACTTTGCTCCGGCATTACTTGTTTTAGGGTGTATAAATCTTTCAGAATTAATTCAAAATGTCATTTGCTAAGTATCAAAATAATAAATTTATAACATTTTTTTTAACAAGAACACATCGAAAGATTAATATTTGTCATTTTCACATTGAGAAGTGCAGCCTAAGCTAATTGCCCGTCATTTCCTTTCCAATCAATGTATTTTTTCCGTGATTTTCATTTACAACGCCCTACTTGTACAAACCAAATACAATTTTTTGGATCACAGATAACACCTTATACAAATCGTTACATTGACTTGACAGACAAAAACAACCCACAAACAAGATTTTTAGTCGAATATCCATCCATTTTTCTTACTATATAGGTAGCGATTAAACTAGGTACATTTAAACAGGTTTTCAAGAAATACAAAAACGTTCGGTTCGTGCAAAACCGAAACACTAGTACGAAATGAACGTTTTTATATAGGCTACATTATTGTGTTTTATAAATACGTAAAGGCACTTTTTTACGTCATGCTCGGTAGTTGAAAAGAGACCTATTTCTTAGCGCTAAATGGTTTCACAGAGCGGGTGCCTGGTCCTTCACATAATAGATAGGGGCAACATATGTGACTTCGACAGTGCCTGAGAATTGTGATCTAGGAATAGGTTTAGGGTGGAAGGAACGACTTGGGCAACCGAGCGCCGGGCACGCCTTTATCGCGGCGGTAAGACCCGTTATGGAGGATTGGCTCGAGAGGCATCACGGGGCCCTCTCATACCGGCTGACGCAAGGTGATCACTGGGAAAGGATGCTCCGGGGATCACTTGTGTCTGATCCGCAAGGAGCCAACGCCTGAGTGATGGCTGGACCGTGGAAACGGCGCTCCACACGATGGCAGAATGCCCGGCGTGAGTGGAGCAGAGGCGTGACCTCGTGGCGGCCGTCAGAGTGGGATTTCTCTCTCTCGGTAACATGATTGCGGCTATGGTGCAAGCGAGAGTGCATGGAACTCCGCAGTCTCCTTCTGTGAGCAAGTTATGCTTGCGAAGGAGGTGGCGGAGAGGGACCGGGAGAGGTTTAAAACTCTCCCGGCCTGACAGGCCCAGGCACGGGCTAAGTACTGCAGCCGGCCCAGGTGCCTATTGTGCCTATTGTGCCTGGTTCCCCGGCTGCTGGTACCTGAGACGGCTTGCTGTTTTTTAGTTGGTTCGACTTAGCTTAGTTGGTCTGACATAGCCACCGGTAGGTGGTTTCCGAGGGGATTTCCGCACTAAAAAAAAAAATGGAATAGGTTTAGGGAGTACTCCTTGCGACGCGTCAACGCTTACCTCCACTATCTGCTATGTTACCCCTTCTGCTTAACCATATTTGATACGAGCCTAGCAATGCCACTTTGGATATTCGTTCAAGAAAAGAGCTTAAAGAAGCTCTAGGTAATCCAAGGCCTTTAAGCATGTGATAGAGAGATTGACCAGGTATAGACCTCGCACCCACTTCCACGCTATACAACGCCACGAAATAACCATTTTTATGTTGTTTCCATTTAGACCGTATTTAGACGACATCGTCTTGTGATTTTGACAAGACTTGTATTTTGGTAACTCTCAGGTGTTTGTAGAGTTCCGAAGGCTTTTTTAATTTCACAACGTCAATGTCTGAGTGACTTTCGTGTCCAGTGTTGTTAAGTCGTTTTACTTTATTTCGCATACCAAAAGTGGCCAGTTGAGACACTATGTTATGTAGTTGCCGTAAATCGAAGCTTTTTTACGTTACTTATTGGCTATTCGCCTACCTTGTTCATGGCCTTTACGAACTAATCGACTATTGCGTTCATAGATGGGGTACGAACTTTGTTCTCTTTCTTCCAAGGAATTCAATACGCATGGTTTACGATATTGTTGAAATTGGACTGTATTGGACTGTATATATGTAACCCTATAAACCTAAAAAAATATATTCAAGGGGTTTTTGTCCCTCTTTTCCTGTGATTACAAATTTTAATTGGCAAATGTTATACTATATCCAGGCAAATATATAACATGAGCTCGGGTCGTACTGAGCCAAAGGCGTTTTATAAATCTATCCAAGAGACTGTTATTTGCCTTTCATTTATCCTACCATCCTTGAGACATTCCACAAGTAATCAGTAATGTTCCAGACATCCAGAGATTCTAGGTATGAACCCTTTCTGGTAATTTGGTCTGAAGTAATTATGGTTTGTCATGAACTTTTAATTTTAAATTAAAGACAGGAGAAAATTAAAATACTAATTTTAAAGTTAACTTCCTAACCGTGTGTGTGATCATTGTAGGCAATCTAAATAAAGTCTTACAAATGACAAAAAAGATGCCCTTAATTTTTCCTTTTTTTCATTTTCAATTCGATGCTCGGAACGTCGATTTTGGTGGGTGCGAGATATTTATTGAATATAATTTTGGCGAAATAAATTGAATATAGCTTAAGCTCGTAACAAAAGCGACGCTTCGCATTGATCTAATTAGGCTGCGCAACAACCCGTCCAGTTGTTCTAGCGACTCTGCCATTACTGGCCCCCCTTTCGCAAACAATCCAGCTTCTTGAAGATGTACAATTGTGATAAATTTGGAGGATACAACATCTAATTGTCTTCTATATTAATCATTTGAAGTAATCCTATTTTTTTTATACAAAACGTAATTTTTACACAAGCTAGTAAACTTTCCACTATGAGGTAAAACATAATAAAAAACCAAGGGAACACAAAATAACAGAATTAAACCTTTTACAAAAGCAAAGTTAAATAAAAGAAGATACAGTTAAAAAATTGAAATATGAAAATACAGGAAATGAACAAACTCTAGGTTGGACTTAAAGATTTTACAAATACATTACTAAATTCACATACACACAAATGAAACATATCGATGTCCGACATGTTATTGTTATACCCATGAGTACGACAAGAGTGGCGAATAAACAGGTTAAAACCTGAGTTAGTTTGACTATTGTTGTAAAATAACTATTGTTTACAGTATCATTTTCATCTAAATTTTTTTTTCCATCTTTCAAAATACGTAATAGTTGAATAATTAAAAAATAATCATCTCTTGTCGGTATGGGCTGAAATTTCTTAGATGATGATATCAGATTATTGCGAAGTCCTGATTACATTTCCATGGCTAAAACAGTAAAATAGTATTTGCAATGGTCACAAAATTTGTTAACAGAAAGAGAATGCTACTATTTATTCCTAATTAAACTTCTAAAAATATGCCGATTCGATGGTTTACATTATTAAATGTATTCAGTTAATTTTCATGTCACTCATAAAATCGATGACATTGTTATCAACACTAAACAATAAAAATAAAGAACATAGTATTATTTAGTAAAATAGTTGTAGAAGCTATTTTTGTGCACAACATATGTGGATTTTTTTTGTAATATATTAGTTGGTTATTAATAGATACATTTTCAAACACATTAAATTTATCCAATACGTATATAATCGACTATTGGATATGCTGGCTCTTTTGGACACACGGCTGTTGATTAAAAAAAATTACAAATGGCTTCCGTTTTCAACTTACGCCTATCTTAATTCTCTGTTGGTATGGTTTTTTAACTAGGTTGGGCAGTATTTTCTTATTTTCGTTGTTTCGGAAGTTTTAATTCGTTTATAATGATTGCCGCATAGAATTATTATTGGTCGCAACGAATTCCACCTTCGCTATCTTGTGTGCCGGTAACTTTCGTACCCTACTCATATTAGCTTACTAGAAAATCGACAATCGTCTTTATGATTAAATTGTGTATCTTTTTACGGTCAATTTTGTTTTATCATGAGAGTAAAAATTTGCCAATCATCAATTAAGTTCATGCTTACCTTCATCATAAAAATATTTTCCCTTCCCAGACGAATTCATCGTGACGATCGAATAATTATAATTAAGTTTTCAAACAATGGGGATACAAGACCTTCAAACGTTTTTAGAGAACGAAGGTGTTGGTGTAGATTTATTTCGAATCGCTAGAAACCACGCCGGAGGGTTCCGCTTGGTGCTTGACGCTGAAGGATGTTTAGATCGACTTTATGGAGGATATTTTTCAGGTACGGTATGAAGTTTCAGATATCTATTCTGTTTTATTGTTACACGATCATATTATTTATTAGTTTATATCACTTCTTAATAGTAGTAATACAATAAGTTGGGCAGGTAATAATTATGTTTTACTCTTTCTATCTCCTGAATTGTTTACAAACATATATTTCTTATGCTAATGAAATCCTATCTATCTATATAATCTATCTATATCTTCATAAAAATCTTTTTAAATGATTTAAATTATGTTTGTGTCTGCACTAAGGATGGAAGTCCTTAGCATAAGTTGTTAGAGTTCTGTAAAAAAGTTACAAATTTTCATATTTACAAACTTAACATAAAACTTGTTGCAGATTGGGCTTGTGGTGGTCAATGGGCACGATGTGTCCAGTTTTTGACCACTCTTGCACAGGCATTGGCTGAACATCAAGTTGCTTTATGTGTATGTTTTAATGGTGCACACCCTACTCCACCTGCTTTGCCTCACCATTGGATTCAAACTCAGGCTACATACCGACAGAGGGTTAATTCTGTTAGTATTTAAAAGGTTTACTTTTATTGAAATATGATTATTTATATAAGTTTATTTTTTAAATTTAATGACACTTTTAATTAATACTTATTTAAAGGATAACTAATTAAATCTGAGCAGCAAAAAATGAAACTATCTCTTTTTGCAGGTTCTCCGCCACATTGCAACCAAAGGTACCCCACCTCCTAAGGTCTGGTGGGTACCACCCATGGGACTGCATTCATGTCTTCGGACAGCACTTAGATATCTTAACATCCCAATTGTAAGTACAATCCACTCATTCCACGATCATTTGTTCTGTGTCTGGGTGTAATTTATCTATATTATGTATGTATTTAGAAATATATAAGTATGTTTATCAGCAGTCTGATGACCATAGTACAGGCTCTGCCTAGTTTGGGATCAGACGGCCGTGTGTGAGATGTGTGAAATTATTATTATTATTATTATTCCATTTATATTAATATATCTCCACCCAAATTTTTGAGTAAATCACAGTTACTGAAATCAAGATCTCTGGAAGTTGTGAAAACTTCACTGAAATAAAATATACACAGCTACATGTCAATATGTCAAGGGTTGAGGACATAACATATGCCATCGACAAAGTCAACAAATTTGGATTTGAGCTGGTCAACGAGGTTTGGTTTGTCAGAAATCCAACCAAATGTCAAGTAGGTTGAATATCGCAGTCAACCCACCAGTTGTCTACAACAATGTGACTATACCTTTTAGTGCGGTAAAGAAGGGGTTATATATCGATTTGACAGTTGACTGGCACAAGTGGGCACAAGTTATACAACTCAGCCAGAAAGTAACCACATGACATCTCCCGCTAAAACTAAGGCTATGCTTATGAAGTCCTTAATCATTCCCTTGAACGACTATGGTGATGTGTGTTATTTTGACCAGAATGCAAACCTTCTGAATAAACTAGATCGCCTTCTCCATAACTGCATTCGATCCGTTTTCAATCTTCGCAAGTATGACCACGTGTCTGCTTTACGTTCCCAATTCGTCAGCGCCGCAGTTTGCGAGCACTGACTTCTCTCTTTTCTTTCCTCAACTCTCCATCGTTACCTGAATACCAATCACGACCGAAATCTTCGATCCACAAACAATATAAGCATATTGTATGCCCACCTCACCTGCAACTTCATCAATTCCTCCAACGTCCAGTCAGATCTTCTCTGAAATGCCCTCCCTCCCTAAATTTAGGATATCCACAAACCGCCTTGCATTCAATAGAAAAGTGCGCAATCTTCTTTGGAGTGAATTGTAGTTTTATGTATGTATGTTTCCTTATGTATGTGTGTTTATATATTGTGTCTGTCTCTGGACTTCAATTATGTTAAATTTAATATTTTATTTTGCACCTACCGCATCATATTTCTACATCACCTGAAGGTTGAGTGGGAGAGAAAGCCTCATGGCATTAAGTCCGCCCTTGTACAACATGTGCATTAAATGTTAAATAAATAAATAAGTAGGTCACTATATAAATTTTGAGGCACGCAAAAAGTAAACAATATATATTTACAATTTATAATTTTTTATTTTATTCAAAATACTCTCCATCACTCTATACAAGTTTCCATCTGCCTAAACCAGTCTTGGAAACATTTATCGGAGTCTTCCTTCGACAGGTCAAAAATATCTGATTTGTAGGCAGCCACCTACAACCTTTATCTTATCCTTTATGGTGGGGAATAAAAAGAAGCCACAAGGAGCTAAGTCAGGTTTCAATTGGGTTGGGTTTCAAATGCATGACGACCGGATGGCAAAGTGGTTTGTGTAAGAGACTGCTATTCCAAAGGTCGCGGGTTCGATTCCCACTCAAGTCAAACATTTGTGTGCATGAACATTTAATGTTTGATTTGGTCTGGGTGTTTCTATGTATAATATATATGTATTTACAAAAAAAAAAGTATATATGTATTTATATGAGTTGTCTAGTACCCATAGTACAAGCTCTGCTTAGTTTGGGACTAGATGGCGGTGTGTG
This sequence comes from Arctia plantaginis, assembly GCA_902825455.1. Lineage (NCBI taxonomy): Eukaryota > Metazoa > Arthropoda > Insecta > Lepidoptera > Erebidae > Arctia > Arctia plantaginis. Next base: position 10,507,999 of record CADEBD010000314.1, on the reverse strand, counting down.
AATGTGGTAAAATATATAAATAAATAAAAATTATAATTCACGATTCTTGAAAAAATTCTGAGGGAGTGTGAAGACGCATTGTTGTGGTCCAGCATCATTCTTCGGAGCCCGGTCTTTGATCGTCTCCTGCACAGCTTTGAAATTTTTTGGCAATGCTACTGTAGAAAATTGTAAGTCAGTTTACTCAGAACGGTACGCACCGTTCTGAGTAAACTGACTTACAATTTTCTAACATTCATGTTGCAAGATGTCCACACCATGAAAAAACTGGCCACCATTTTTGGCAACTGGCTTGGCTACTTTTTCCGTTTCGGAGAGCAAACGAGGATCCAACGACAAAAAAAGCTTCCCCATTCTAAGATGTTGTAATATGGTATATAATTCGTGGTTCATCTCGCACAATCACTTCACACATTTTCAGCAGTGACTGCTGTTGGCGGGCGTCCACTTTTGTCATCATCTTCAAGGCTAGTTTTCCCGCCTTTTAAATTCGTTAAACCTTCTAAATATGGAAGCCCGAGAAGGAGCAGAGACACCTTAATATGATTTAAAAAAATTAAAGCTTAAACCTTTAGATAAACCACATTTAAAATCGTAATATATCACAGCACGCAAATGTTCACGTTTAAGCTGCATTGTAGCAAACGAAAAAGCGGCAAATGGTGACAATATAATACTTTATTTCATGAATTAAGTATAGACAAGTTTTTTAAACATAACAATGTTTGAAGAACTTTTTGAGAAACTTTAAAACAACTGAAATAAAGGCCTTCGGGAGAATGGCTCTAAAAAAAAATTGGGACAAATTGAAATAAATTTTCAAAAACGCTTTTGTTCGTCGAGACTTCCTCTACAACGTGGTGAAATACCGGTTTATTCAGTTAATTAGAAATACTGAAAATGTCAAATTAGCGCTCCGGTAGACAGTAGTGGGGGGAGCACTGCTGCTTGGCTGCCCCAGCACAAAACCCAGTAAGGGACATTTTTTTCTGAAATCACTGTTATATTTTACGCTGAATTTTGCATGGAGTCTGAATGTTTGGGGCATACAAAATTTAATTACGTGTAAATAATATAGGCAACATTAAATAAATCTAACTTGATCTAATTAAATAATGCTAATTATATTTATTTAATTAATTGCGAATTCTTAAGTCTTAGCAAGTTAATTGCTAATGCTAATATTGCAATTACATCCGAGGTGAGCCAATTTAAAAACGATCGTAAATTGTACGTAGGTATATCACTTACTACTAATTTTACATAAATACCTAACTTATTTTCTATTATAATTAACTCACCTCGATTATCGTGATCGAAAATTGTCTATTATTTTATTTTCTCCAACATAATTACAGAAATAATGCAATACAGAGTTTGTTCGCGACATGGCTAGCCTTTGTCAATTCGACATAACGTTATTTAAAAAATAATAATTAAACTTTTATTAAGAAATACTATATAGGTACAAAGTGTCGTCCCATGTGGGGATCGGACCCAAAACACTCAGCGTTGCAGTAAGCGGCGTGGCGACCACTTAAACCACTACGCCATCTATGCAGTCAAAATTTTAATTAATATATGCTTATTAATATAATATTTTAATAATAATGACACAGATGAGTTCCATTTTCAAATTTTGAGCATCTCAAAACTTAAGTAGTGACCTATGTATAATATAAAATATAAATGTACTTAGTGCAACAGTGCTCATGGGCATAGTGTAATAGGAGTTGATTTTATATATATAAGAATAGATTTATGAAATTCTGCTATCATTTACCACCAAACAATACGAGGGCGGGTCAATAAGTCCGTGACTTTTGGAATAAAACACAGATTTTTTGATAAATAAATCTTTTTATTTTTCAACGTAGTCTCCCTTGAGCTCTATACACTTTGTCCAACGCTTCTCCAATTTTTTTATCCCTTCCAAAAAATATGATTTGTCGAGGTCCTCAAAATAGGCCTTTGTTTGCGAGATGACTTCATCATTGGAGTCAAATCTTTTTCCACAAAGCCATTTCTTCAAGTTTGGGAACAAGAAGTAGTCACTCGGAGCCAAATCTGGAGAATAGGGCGGATGAGGGAGCAATTCATAGTCCAATTCATGGATTTTTGCCATGGCAACTGCACATGTGTGCACCCTTGCATTGTCTTGGTGGAAAAGAACTTTTTTCTTGGCCAAATGAGGTCGGCTTTTTTTCAAATCGTCATTGAATCGGTTCAATAAGTTGGCATAATATTCCCCATTGATTGTTCTTCCCCTTTGAAGGTAGTCAATGTGGATTATCCCTCGTGCGTCCCAAAAGACAGTCGCCATAACTTTATTGGCTGACAAACCCACCTTGGCTTTCTTTGGCGCCGATTCACCCTTAGAAACCCACTGTTTTGACTGTTGTTTGGTCTCTAGTGTGTTGTGATGGATTCATGTTTCGTCCACGGTTACAAAACGGCCCAAAAACTCCTCCATATTGCGATTAAACAACGCCAAACCTTCCTGTGAAGTTGTTACACGATTGCGTTTGTGGTCGACTGTGAGCAATCGCGGCACCCATCTTGCGGAAAGCTTTCTCATGCCCAAGTGATCATTCAAAATTCAAACCACTGAGCCATGCGAGATCCCTACGGCTTCCACAATCTCTTGCACTCTCAATCTTCGGTCGGCCAACACCATATCGTGAATTTTTTCGATTGTTTCGGGTGAAGAGACCTCAACTGGGCGTCCAGGACGTTCGGCATCTTCAGTGCTTGTACGGCCACAACGAAATTCAGTAAACCACTTTTTTACCATTGAAATCGATGGTGCAGAGTCCCCATAGTATTTATCAAGCTTAGCCTTGGTCTCGGTAATGGTTTTTTTTCGCAAAAAATAATGCTTAATAAGCACACGAAATTCACTTTTTTTCATTTTTTCCTCAAATTACTGGGTAGTCTGATAAAGATAGCTGTCAAACACAAACTAACTGACGCAGCAAGTTCAAATTTGGACAGGAGTCAACTGACAGATGCCTGTTGACAGGAGTAGTGTTGCTTTTTCAGTAAAGAGGTCAGAAATTCAAAAAGTCACGGACTTATTGACCCGCCCTCGTATATTGCTTTTTTAAAAAAGCATGATTTTTGACCTAAGAAGATGTCTTTCTGAAGAAAACTCATTTATTTACAGTCGTGACATTAAATATTTTCACTTTGCCAACACATTATTTATTGTGTTAGTGAATTTTCAATTTAAGCATAGTATTTTAATTCCACTTCAAGTCTAAATATGGTCTAGTGGGGTCAAAGGATCAATATGTTATTTTTTTAATAATATCAAGCATTTCCTAAGTCAATCTCTTTCAGAAATGTAAAAGCTTAATTTTTACAAATACGAGTAGTTTGTTGGGAATGAAAATTTAATGTCTTATAGTTTTTTAATCGACTTCAAAAAAGGAGGACTTTTTTATGGATGTTCACGGTTACTCGAAGTTGTTACTCGAAGACGACAGAACCGATTCGGAAAATTCTATTTTTGTTTTAAAGGGTATACTTCCCAAGTGGTCCCAATAAAATTTAACGAAATCGGTCTAGCGTCTTAAGAGTAATCAACAATACAAAAATGTACATCGATGATATTTTCGTTCACTTCGAAACCTCGCAGTCTCATAGCAGCAGTGCGTTTTTATCAGTAAAGTTTACCAGTTCTCAGGTTGAGATCATTTTGTCATCATGTGTAAAAAAATTATAGATTAGTAGTAATAGATATTTACTATACTTACATATCAAATCATAATAGCAGCTCTATTAAAATAAATAATTATAATTAATTAATAATTCAATCAAACAAACTCTTCAGCTTTAGAGTATTAGTATAGAGTATAGTTTTTTTTACCAACACTTACATCCACCAGTTAACCATCGGGGTCGACCTGACTTTCTCTGTTTCGACTAAAGTGCCTTGCGATAGAGAACGTATTTTAGAAGAAACAGATATTTATGTTTTCATTTATTCTTGCAATCAGCTATTCAATGTCGAGTAAGTTTTCAAGGTAATTTTCAAAATGATTTTTATTTTAAAATTATTCTGTTATAATTTTTTTATGCAGCATTATTACTCCAAACCGAATATAAATTCATAAGGTGCTTTACGCAATAAGGAAATGATTTTGTTGGAATTCGTACTTTCTATAAAATAATGCATTTCCTAATGACCAGACTTGACGTCTTGCCTTGTAGAAAGATGGAAAATTTTGCAACATTTTTAAAAGGGCTAGACAGACTGTATCACACCTCATATTGCGATATTTAAACAACAAATGCAGGGTTTTAATAATTTAAAGAAACAGACACATAAATGACAAACCTAACAAGTCGCAAGACGTAGTAGAGCAAGTTGTAATCGCAAGAATGCAAGGGCAGGTTTTCATTTGTAAAACGAGCTAATCATTTATCTATACTATCTCATTACGTGAAATAAGTATGCATTAACACAAAATAAAGTAAGTAAGTAATTTAAGAATACCGTAAAAAAATAGATTACTTTATTTAATAATAATTATAATTACCTCAAACAACTCACACACGACCCCAAAATAGGCAGAGCCTGTGCTATGGTAACCAGACCACTGTTAAACATACTTACATATTTCTAAATACATATTATAGATAAATATATCACCCGACACATAATTATCGTGTTCATCACAAGATTATTTGTCCTGTGTGGCATCGAGCCTCTGGCTAAGCAGCCAGGGTTTCTAACCACTAGACCAAGTCGAAGCACGTCATTATTTTGATTGTTGTTTATTAATATGAACTTATGTAAATGTTTAACACATTAAACTCTTCTAGCTTGAAATGAACAAGAAAATACAGCATGTAATTGAAGTCACTGTCCTTGTTTCAGATGGTATCTTCTGATGATCATTGCCAAGAAGTGGTTGGACTTTGTCGGGAAAAAACATATGCTGGTCTCATCGGTTGCTCTGGGGAATATTTAGTATTTCAACCACCAAGGTACTTCAGCTCGTCCCAACTGAAACTGACATACAGGGTAAGTAAAGCATTTTGATTTGGTTGTTTGTAAAAGCTACAAACCAAATTTTAATTGTGCTTGCCCTTATAATTATATGCTAAGAGTGTATAAACTTGTGCAAAAAGAAGGTAAGACAACCACAGTGTATATGTTCTGTGCACTATTGTACTTCAAAACATGTTTCCGGAAACCTAGTGCTATAGCTTTAAAAAGAGGCTACTCGGAAGTTTAAAATATATATTTTTTAACACTCAATTTTATTATATTCTGCCAACTTTTGCGGGTATCCAATGTGCGTGTGACTTCAGTATATTATCTTCCTACTTAAATAAAAACTGGAATGCTGTTCGTTGGGGCAAAACTTAATAACTTGGATGTATTCAATTTATTTATTTATATTAAATGTGAATCACAGTCCAAAGTAGGCTAGGTAGTAGTAAAATAAAGTGCTTTAAACGTTAGATAAAAAGATCTGTACAAACACAAATTTCACGTTTGGTTTAAAATAACTTATAAAAGAAACTTTAAATTGCTACACGAAACAATCATTCTGTGTGACCTTGACTAGCATCGTAACATTGGACCACAACTCGACCAACACTTTCCTTCTTTTTATTTAGTATTCGTTTTATAAAGCAGTAAACAAAAACTATAAAGTTTAAAGTTACATTATTTTTGTAACGCACAAGCGGTTTATTTTCCATCTATCGGTTGTATGCTTGAAAAAGTAATGTGTTTCTATGTATATTTTATATTAGAAGATTAGCGGATTATGTATTTTTGTATATATCTGAATCTATTTATATTTATAGCGTCTAAAAGTCACCACACCACCACCACCACACTTTGCAGATATACAATTATATCCACCACTCACCAAAGTTGTCCAGATTGGCTGTAGTTAAAATCATTTATACATCACATTATGTACATTAAGTTTTTATCCAAAGCAAAGGGATGATGAAAGATGTTAACATACCTTTTTGCAAAGAAGTAGTTACATTTATCGGTATTGCAATAAATGACATTAATTAATTGCCATTCTTGCAGTTTCAGCAACTTTTATTGCCCTGTTCCTTTTCTCTGTAACGAAGTTTGATAACAAAAAAGTCTATAATCTTCTTTGAGAATTGAATTATCGAATTCAAAAAGAGTGTCGTTAATCTAACTGATACTTTAAGAGACCAGCGTCTTCAATAAGAAATAAAAATTTTAGCCATACTATAAGTTATTAATTTTAGAACTTTTCTGCTAACTAATAACTATTCATCCAAACTACCATGGTGATGTTCACTTAATAAGTTATTCTAAATGCTATATATACCATGTTCTTACTAAACTACCCTGTTTACAATAACCTGTCATGTAAGTTCCTTATTTTTCTAATATTTTTTTTTATTACCATTGCAGTCGTCATTGGAGACTAAAGAATATATGGTACATGAGCTACCTCAAGTTCTAGATGTACCACAGGACCGACTATGTCTTATGGCAGCTTTACTTGGAGGGACAATCCTCTCAGAGCAGAGCCTCACTGACTTTTATAAACGTTTAGGAATCACTCAAAAAAAGGTATGATTTAGATTTATTCATGTGCCATATTGTTATTTTAGATTATTAACTAAAATGTATGAGATTTTTCAAGCACATGTAAAATGATTAATAAACAATATAATAATTGTAGCAACAGGTTCCACCAGAAACTCTAGTAAAGGCTGTATGTCAGTTTGTAAAAGAATTGTCATCTTCTGATGTTGATGCTGCATGTATCGATGTATTTGGTGATCTGAATGACCTCCGCGCTGCCAAACTCAAACAAGCTGTGCAATACTATTTAAATGGGACTAAGGATGGATTCTTAAAATATAGAACTGCATCTGGTAAGATTTTATTTTTATTTTTACTAGACAATGTCCCAAATATATTTTAGGCTTCTATACAGACATTTATATGATTTTTTTTCAGGTCGACGTCCCAAGCCTAGCAAAAAAGGCCAAAAACCAGACATAAGCCCACAGTCAACTTCAACAGATCTAGACACATCCAAGCTGGCTACTGAATCAACTGAACATGAGGTTTTTATTTATTTAAAGGAACAAAATAGCTACAGTCATCCACGCCTTTTACATTGACATCAATTCCATTGGCATCATTTGTTAAATTTAAAAAACATGTTGCTTGATAACTTGTCTAAATTTTTATAAACATTGTCTAAGTGCAGGTGATCCTAATCAATTTTGATCGTTTTGTTTATTTTCCTTTCGTTTTCTTTAATTTTATTTAAATACTGTTTTATACATATATATACATTATTTTACACTAAGCACTTAAGAACAAAAACTGCTCAATAAATTGCAGCTAAAAGGCTTGGAAGATTACAAATTGGCTACAGCGAATGCGTCCATGAGTGCCGATTTAAGTATGGAAGAAAGAAGCTTCGATATTCTTCACGGAATGGCAGCGATGTCAGTGGAATCCGGAGAAGCGGGTCCAGCAAAGCAGCAATCTACAACTCCAGGCGATAAAATCGAAAAGCAAACAACCACTAGTCGTGAGGTTGGGCTGACTGCACTTGATGTAATCTTTATATTTATATTTGGGAGGGTGCTCAAAATAATGTCTTTTGGTTTTGCTATTTAGTCTTTTAAGTTTCTTTGTTTTGAGTTAGAAGTACCATAATTTGGTTTCAGCTCAATCCTGTACTGATATTTAGTAGTCTGTTACCGTTTATGATCGAAGAAAGCTAAAATTGACCTTAAATTTACTCCTAGGTACTACTTCTTATCATTACGATGTTTATTGTGTATTTACAGGGTCGCCAGACTGTAAAGCATTTTCAGTATGAAGATAACTGCTCCCCCGCCCCGGCTGAGGTGTTGCGTACATGCGCCGAGCGTCATGCGCGCGGGCTCATGCACCCGCATATGCTCTCGATCTTAACACATCGTCAAGTCACCTTGCCTGTGCTTATGGAGGATGACAACCACCGTGAAATACCCTCTATACATCACTTCTTCAGGCCCATTCGACAAAATGTTTATGCTATTCTGTATAATATGCATCATCACCGTTTTATGGCACAAAAAGCTAAAGGTAATAGATAATTTAGAACTGAAACACTTCATTATTTTACTAAAATAAATCTTCTAATGTTATTATTATTACATCAGGTTTTTTAAACAAATTTAAAAGCTCATCTATTTAGATATAAATTATGTATTATTTTCAGAAGAAGGATCTACTAGCTCATCATCAGGTGTTGATCGCCCATGTACTGTGCAAATATCAGAATGGATCTATTCACGTGTGAATCCTGGCAAGAGTCCTGAAATTGTGCCTGGAATTGTACTTGACTGGCCTGTACCAACGGTGCAAAGGCTTTGGTTCGGGTGAGCTCATATGTAATAGGTATTTTAAACAACATTCCAAAATTATTTTAAAAAAATTCAAATAAATTTATTATATAATATGCATAGCATTGACTGTCAACATCATGCTCTATGATCTATATGAGATTAAGATTTTGCCTCCTATATTCCATCCTATTTGATACCCCTCAAGTAATAGTAGAATTAAAAGCATAGCGTGTGTAAGATATATTATTATTATTATTATAGTGCTGCCAAACGAGCACCATCAAGATTTAAAGATAGGAAAATTGAAAGTATATCGAAAGGGAAAACGGTGAAAAACAGTATCGAAACATATCATAAATTAAGTTTCGAGTTATTGAGGATTTAAGATTTTACAAGTTTCCAAATGCTATTTTACCTATTAAAAAATTCATAATGTTTCATTATTTTAATTTAAAATATGCCTACTTAGTGCAATTTTACTGTATGGTATGAAAAATTTATGATCGTCCATCTCTTTCCGATTCGCAGTAATTAATATCATTTTGCTGCGATTCTCGCGAGAACTTCGTTGACGCAGAGTTATAAGGCGCGTACTATACTACTGTGGGTTATCGTTAGGACATCTTTTTAAGATATACAATTCCGTAGTACATTATCTTTGTCTATCTCTTGAGGATTAGCCAGCTTTTCCAATGTAAGCGCACATAAACATATTTTTATGACAAATCTCTTAAATTCTCGAATAGTTTAAAAGATTTATTTTATACTATGTAAAGATATATTTATTGCTTTTATGGCTTAAGAAGGTATACTTTATACTTGTAACTCAAACTGACCTAATTATTATAACCGAGAAGTCTGATTTGACTGTTTTTAATTACATAATATAGTTTGTATTTTTATGTCATGTCTGCCAATTGTTTCACACTACCCTATGTTTATTTCTAATAATATTCTTTCTAAGATTTTGACGATCATGAACTCAAGTTACCATGTTTTCATAATTTTTACAGAACCGCACAAGATGATAAATGCCGACGTATGAGGGCCTTCCTCTCGTGCATGCGATCCGATACTCCATTGATGTTAAATACGTCATATGTGCCCCAACATCTACTCATATTAGCGACCGTATTGAGGTAAGAAAAATTTAAAACCTGAGATATAATAATATACGGGCTTTTGTAGTAAGATACATAAATCTGTACAACTGTAATCAATTTGTAAATACAAAGAAGTTATATCGAATTCTCTAAAGAATTGGATATTGTAGTAGACGATTTCTTTGACCTCCCTATTCTTCTAACTGTCAGAACTGTCAAAAGGTACCTCTTAGATTAGAGATTAGATGGACTTATTGTTACTATTAATAATGATATCAATGTATTTTGTCTACTTAGTTGTTTAAGAAACATTTTTTGATATGTTGCAGGTTTATTATGACTTCTCAAATTCAGATTTTAAGGAGACAAGAGCTGGATGCATTTTTGGCGACAGCTTTCTCAAACGATCTTATGAATGCTTTGCATTTGCAAGAGATGACCGTAAGTGTAAACAATGTCAGTACGAATATTTTAACTTAAAACAAAACTTTGTCGAACATTTACTACATATATGAACTATTTCTTTTATATGGTAGGTAAACGGCATTAATTCTCGCGGTGTACAACTGGGGGCTCTGGTTATGGCTGGCGCAGAAGCAGCGCTGCTAGCTAACGACGCTTGTGGCGCTCCAGTACCGTGGCTCGTAGCCGCCCCCTGGCTCTACTTCGACGGCAAGCTTTTGCAACGTAATCTCCATCGTGCCAATCATTGCAAACACTTAGCTCAACTTTGCGATAATCATCTCGACACCGTCGTTAAGGTACGTCATGCTTATTATCTGAAATGTTCAGGCGCTTATTTCTTCGGTTACTTACTGACATGGGCTATTAATCGACTAGGAGTAAGGGTACAAGATTTAAAGAAAGAATCCCACTTCTATAAAACTACAAAATAATACTTTATACCATGTTAAATTCGCAGAAGTCGCTTTAACTCATCGTAACGTTCGCACATAGTCACTTATCGAAGACTAACAATAGTGTTATTTATATAAATATATATATATATATATATATATTTTGGAGTGCCTGACTAGTTTTTTTTAAGTTAGTTTTATTAGTTTTTCATAGTTACGGAGTTATGTCTCACATAACTCCGTAACTATGAAAAACTAATTGAGAAAAACAGGGTTGTTTAAATGTTTTTGTTAAAAACTAAATTTAAACCTTTACCTTTCGTTTCGATCGTAGTTAGAGTTCTATTATACTTTCTGACTTATCCAAAAATAAACAGATGTAGAGATTTATTATTATGCGAATGCAGGTAGAACGTATGCGCAAAGCGATCCTGGAGGGGTTGGAGGTGGAATTTGCGATGCCGCCTCTGCCGCTGGTGGCGGGCGTGGTGGGCGGCGCGCTGGGCGCGTGGGGCCGCGGGCGCGGGCGCGGCGCGCGCCTCGAGATCGCCGGCGTCGTCGTGGGCCAATGGGGCGGCGGCAGCTACCCGGCGCGCACCGCCAGGTACCCGCAGGTACGTCGTGAGGAGCTTTGGCCTCCCGGTGGGTTCATTCCCACATTCATTCATAGGAAGGACAAAGAAATACATGATCATCATTTTTTTCTGTTTGGGTGTAATTATCTACATAATCACTGCTGCCTAGTTGTTTAACTGTTCGCTCGTCAAAGAAATCTATCAATAGTTAGCTGCACATAAATAATTTACTGGCCATTCATAAAATATTTTTATTGATTTAACACACACTAATTTGATATCATTAGACTCCTGAACTAATTCTATCTTCTATCCTGTAACCGTTATGATATAAATGTATATCTTAGACTTTGTTTTGTAAACAAAAAAAAATGAATCAATCGGGCGACGAAATTAACCTTAGAACCCAATATGGGGGCACCCCAGACACATTTGTTTTCTAAATACCTCATTTAGTTTATTACCCACAAATTAGCGCGTCGGAGTATTTTAATTTGGTGTTACTGCTGATAGCCGCGCCGTGTAATCACCAGTACCGATCGCTGTGTAGGGCGTTTAAGAAAATTCGTCCAAAAAATATACAAAATTTTGTGTTTATTTAATGGACTAGTGAATGCAATCTAAAGTCGAAGGACAGAAAAACTAGGACTACATGCCAAAGGTGTAAAATACCTTTTCACTTAGAGCATCAAATAGAAGTTTGTACAGTGTTCAAACTAAAACTAACCTTTACATAGTATAAAGTCTCTTTTTTGTTGTTGTTGAATGCTGATTTCACCAATAGAAAGAGTGATTCAAGAGGCGGGTTTATAGCCCAGGATCCAGCGTCAATTTTTCATAAGACTTCATTTTAATAAGACGCCCACCATTTCTCTTACAAAAATTCTCGATGGCCGTAGCTAACAGAGGTAGCAGGGATAAAATATGTCGTCGCGACGACGACGACGATGTTCTCAAAAATTGAATACTAACTAGGTTTTTTATTAAATCTTAAGAAAATTATTAACATTATTGAAAAAATATTTGTCCACAAAATGTATGGTTGGGTCGAAGAGTCCACTCCTTCCAATATGTATCGATAACGAAATAGTCATGAAAAATGATTACCAATTAGCTATTTTTTTTTATTTATGTAATTTAACAGCTACATTGTCCTACAAATTGCGTGGTACTTTATCCCGGTCTTACGCTCCGAAATTGTTAATACCACAAGACCATTTTTTCTTATTACTAACTGTAGGACAAAAATATTACATAGAACGTTAGTGTGTTCTCTATCCAAATTAAGCAATGTCCTATAAGAAAACAAGTATGTATCACTAATCCGACAAGAAACTGTCATTTTCGTTTTTCTATTTGTGCCATACATTGCAGATGAAATATATCTTGTTTTGTTGGTCCCAAACTGGATGGATCATATCTTACCTTGGCTGTTTTTTTTAAATTTCTTCATTTACTTTTTGATTTATACCGTTTTTTCAAATAATTCATACCATCCTTTGTTGATATCATTTTTTGTTTTTATTGAGTACACTGCATACATACTCTTCAATAGTTCACCTCATTAACTACCTCATTCTATGTTCTTAATGCTGTATGTTCACTTTGTAGGAGTTGAAATAAAAGCCTTTTGGTAATTTTATTTATCTTTAAAATACTGAAAGGTCTCTTTTTTCCTTTACGAAAGAAAGCAGGATTGTAATAACTCCCTGTAAAAATATGGCCTATGGCAAGGGAACAAGATAATTAATCTCCAAGCTTACACTTCATTTATGTTTAAGTATTTTTTTTTACCTGTGCTTAGTCTCCTTTCTAAACCTCCTTTCTAAGGAGAGGCCTATGTCCAGCAGTGGACTAGTATAGGCTGTTGATGTGATGTGCTTAGTCTAATTATTATTTGAATTTGATCTTTTTAATACTAAAATTTTGCTAACATTATTACTGGTATATCAGAATCTGTACAATTTATCTGCACTCAATAGTTAGTATTAAACTGACCAATGTGTTACACAATTTTGGTGTCGGCCTCTTCATAATAACAATGACTGTTTTTATTTTATTTTCACTAAACACTTCATAAATGTAACATTGATCAAAATTATTTTTAAGGTCTACTAGTATTCCGCTAAGCTAAATTGTTTGTGTTAGGAGTGGGGTTACGTCGGTAGTGTACTGGTTAGGATTCGAACCCACGACCTGTTGATCGCAAGTCCAATGCCTTAACCACTAGGCTACCGCCGCTTAATTAAGTTTATTTAAAAAAAAACATTGTAAACGACACCCCAGTGGCGTGGTTCTGTTTTTAGTATTTGTTGTTATAGCGGCAACAGAAATTCATCATCTGTGAAAATTTCAACCGTCTACTATCACGGTTTATGAGATACAGCCTGGTGACAGACGGACAAACAGACAGACAGACGGATGGACATCTGAGTCTTAGTGTAATAGGGTCTTAGGGTTTTACCGTTTCCGTGCTGGTAAGGGTAAAACGCGACCCTTTGCCGGTACGGAACACGGAACCCTAAAAAAGACCTTCTTACAAAGCTCTCTCTCGTACAAAGCTCTTTTTATTAGGCGTAGAAATAACTTGCTTGTCGTTTAACAAAAATACTGGATATCACATTGAATTACAATTTCCTATGGCACCGTTTGTTCCATATTTCCCGTAAGTATAAGCAAGCAACGCGTGGTTGTGCAGGTGAGTTACGTGGGCTACACTCCTCCGCCGCGCAACGCGTACGGAGGGCGCGGATGGCGCGGTACCCGCGGAGGTCGCGGTCGAGGGCGCGGGCGCGGCACGGCCGCCGCCGCCGGTCCTGCAGCGCGCAGCACGCGTCGTTCCCGTCGCGATCAGGACGAGCCCGCCAAACCGGCCACTCTCACAGTTAACGGGTAAGATGCCGTGTCTTGTGACGTCGTATTTCGTGCCTGGAAATCTGTTTCCACTATCTACCGCTTCTAGTGCTCGATACGTTCGTAAATGTAGTGCAGGTGGGAGTTCATAAACTATCGATACGAAAAGGTTATTTAACTATTCCCAGGAAAACGGTGAGGTCCGATGAGATGGGCAGCCAAATAGAAGAGGGCAGCCCGCACGAGGATAATTCCGCTCTCGACACCGACGCCGATGGTTTGTGTTGTTGTTGTGTTTATATGCAAATAAATGTAAAATGGCGCACTTAACGCATTAGTCATTTTCTACCGGCTTACCTTAGGATGGTGCCGAATGTCGCACTTAGTTTTCGTGGAAAGACCCGGATATAAACTAGTAAAATACATTTAATACGTACCTAAGCAAATACACATACATAAATAGATGCATAATGTGTTTAGCCTGTACGAAAATAATTAGTGTAGCATTATTAATTAAACACGTTAAATACGAGAAATATATGTTCGACAGGTGCCCAGCCGCAGAAAGTAAAGACTGCAAAAAATGCCAAGAAGAATATAGGCAAAGGAAAGAAGAAGAATTACAATCAGAAGTCCGAGATCGCTCAAACGTTGGAGACGAACGGCCCACTTGATAAAAATAAGGTGATCTCTGAGTAAATTAAAACAAAACCACACAGTAATGATATTTCAACCACGGATTTTACCATTCAGCTTTCCATCTATTTAGACTTTTATTTCTTAGCTAGACTCTTTCCATTAATGCAATGGTATATTTTAGGTGGCGGAGCAATGCCACAATTCTGAAAAGGAACACATTGGTCAAGGGGATGCACCAGTTTCAAACTAAAGTTTTCCTATCTAAGGTAACTTCATATTATTGTTTTCTTTTTTTTAGTACTTGATTTAACATCAAAATAGTTTAGTTCCTTTGTGGCTTGTGTTTTTAGTAGTTGAATAATATTTTATTAAATTTTGAGGAAAGCTTGCTAATGTTATTACATATGGCAAATAACTTTTATAATTTGCGGATTTAAATACCGCACTATAAAGACCATAAATAAACAATCAAAACATTGGTGTTAAGAACCTTATTATCTTGTTGGGAAATTACATTGGAACATGATTGCTTTAGCACGTATTTGTGAGGTCGCATAATAAATCCTTTGATGGAATATTAACCAAATCTGTTTTAGAGATTTTGTTATAGCTTGGATGGTGAGTATCCAACTGTTATAAAGTATACGTGCCTGAAGATCTAAAAGACTTCCCTATTGTGAGACTGATTTTGTATTATTTTAATTGACACATTGTGTTCAATTAATAATATTAATAAAGACAAGTATTGAGGCAGACTCAATAAACCCTACTAAGACGAAAACGATGCCTCTGGTAATTTTATGTGGTATATTAATTAATAAGACCTCAACAACAACATCTATTTTCTAGAGAAATAATATGACCTAAGGAAAATAGGTATATTTATTTGAGTTACATTTTGTACCTCTTGAATAATAAGTACCCAAGGAGCACCCATTATATGACAAGTGATATTTAAAATATACCTAATTATATATTACTAAATTGACCTGTTGATTGTTAAGTCATGTTTTATTGAAAAGTGAGATGACTTAGTATGTAATGTTTTATTTTTAACTAAGCATATGGCTGAGTCAATGTTATTTATTTACACATAGTATATTTACAATTTACCAAATCATTATTTTTTACTTTTAAGATGGTTTAGTCTATGAAATCCTTTTGACAAGAGACCAAGTTAAATATCATGAATAAAATTGGTGCATTAATGATTGAGTAATCATCTGTAAGTACAGAAAAAAGAATTTAATTCTTTTGATTACATAGACTAAACCAATATGTTTTCAGACTTGTTTTTGGGATTTCTTGAGTTATTGTTTTGGTGTTGTTGATGTGTATGTTAATGTTATATATTAAAATAAAACATGGCGAGTCTTTGTATCGTCGTGGCCTGATAAGGTCTAAGGTTCAACATTACCGTGATACTACGGTTTGTGATGCATATGTATAATATCCTTAATATGTTCCATCAAGAAACGAAACTAGCAAATGGAATGATAATGTTGCTCTAAAAAATTGCATTTATTGAGTGATTCTTGGTGCTTTAAAATCTGTGGGACTGCCTGAAACGAGTCTGAAACTCATAGATTTAAGTCTAACGATAAACGTTTATTGAAACTGAATGAACATTCGCATTATGATCTTTTCATATAATATAGGGTATTATTTCGATAGGAAATCGTAGATTTGTTATTAGTGATATATTTATATGCATTTTTGGAATCGTCAATACTGCGAATGTTCTTCAATTTATATGTATTTTTGTAAATTTGTTATATTGTTATACTTAAATTTAGCTGGAATGAGATACAAGAGTATAAGGACAGTCTTACTAATTAACTCGAGTGGTGGTAAAACTGTTGCAATTGGTTACATTAAGTTACATTCCATTGAGTAATTGCACAGTTCAGCCAATCGAGGAATGGAACTAAATGAAGACTTTACAATTTTGAACGCTTTAAAACCCTGGCCAGAACATACTAAATGTGTTGCTACAATAACATATAGTTGATTGATTAGAAACAATCAAAATATGATCAGAACTTGAGTGCAGTGCACATAAACAGCAGCCACAATGCTGTTCCAAGGGACTAAATGCAAAACAAAGTAATGCCTCTGACTTCGTAACGTCGCCACCGCGAGTGGCAAGGACGGTGACCACGTCGTCACCGCCTCACAGCATGAGCGTCGCACTCCTTGTGTGCGCACACATTGCAAAGTATTCGCTAGCTGTCGCCGAGTGCGATATACACTATATTATACATTAAACATTTATATAATTATTGCTTGCTTATTAAATAGACACCATGTTAGCGTTAGAATTTTAACTTCAATGTATTTTGATTTGTTTAAGAATTATGTATAACAATGGTAAAAGCATGTAAAAGGTAATAATCTTAAAATATGGGAGATATTTTCAGATAATAATGTTCCATTTCATTACTGAAAGGTATTCTTGAGAATGTTTATAAAAGCGTTCATATTCAATAATACGAAACCTATATTATTCTCCATTCATGCTATACATTTAACACATAACTACTTTAAAAACTAGATATGATTCAAATGAGGAAGTAGATTTTATTTTTTGTCTTTTAAATCCATTATTCACTATAGTTTTAGAATGTTCTCAGCAATATGATAACTTTACTATCTACATTTCATAAATTTGTTTGCTGACAACGGTCATGGTTATCAACATATAATCAAAAAATATTAGAACACTTTTCATGTAAAACATACGTTTTTCGTAATTGAAGTAGCAAATGTGGAACTGTGGCTTTTTGAAAACACTTATAACTTAAGAACCTACATACATAAACCTGCAATGTAAAAAAATTAAAATTGTTCATTACCTAAATTAGTGGACACAAAAAAATTGGATAAAATTTAGATTGTAAAGAGTTGTATTTGTCTTCAAATAAAACGTTCCATTACTAAGCTTGATTATTTTATTTCAATCCTTTAATTGTAACCTTTCGTGTACCTCGGTAACAGTAATTTCTTCCAAATTTGCGATATGATTTATAACAACCTGTGTGGCATCTTTAATATCATTGTATTGATGAAGCAACTGCACCTGAATATATTTTTTATCATTAAGCATTTGGTCAAGTAGAGTCTCTACATCGCTTAACTTGGTGAACAATTCTTTGAGATTTTTAGACATAGTTCGACACACCTGGAAAGAATATTAGTTTATAAAATAAAAAAAATGCGTACAGTAGAAATAATTTAAAATGTGCATTTTGACAGTTGACGTTTAGGGTTGGGGTGTCTACAAAGCCATAATGAAAATAATCGATGCAGACTACAAATGAATTTACGATCGTCAAAACATCGTTAATCGTTTTAAAATTGTTTGTGGCTATAAATTTAGTTTAATTTTTTTACGAATTATGTTCCACATACATGTTGCATACCTGAAAACAGGTCTCACACCTAGGTTAGGCCGTTTGCGAAAGAATTAACAAAATTTTGATTTTACCTTTTTTTTCTATTCACTCTTGCACGTTTTACAATAGTCATAAACTAGTTACGTGTTAGCTTTAGTAACAAACTATTTGAGAATCCAAGGACAATAAGATGTCTCTTGATGATTCTGATTCTGCAAATAAATTTCATTTATTTATTTTTATCACAAAGTTAACTAAGAATACAAACAAGGATAAGGGTTGCGAGTGTATTTTTCAGATTAAGCTAAATTTCTTAGTGGCTATTGTGGCTATGAAATGAAACCGGGGATGGAAACTGGTGCTTTAATTTTGAATTGGTTACACTTGTATTACTCGGGTGCAAGAACTAGGTACCGTTCATTATAAAAAGTTGTTATCAGTTGAAGGGAATACTCATTTTACGCAGTCGCGAGACGTAGGACGCCGCAGTGTCCGCCACAAATGTCATACATACCACAAACGTTTATTTTTATTTTTTTACTTTTTTGGACATTGTCATTAATAATGCACTAGAATTTATACGTGTAAAACGAAGCAATCTATATTCTTGATGTAAGGGCAATTTATAAAAAAACTGTTTACAACAATATTTTCATTGTAAAAAGATATACGAGTTAATTAGGACTAAAGTCGCAAAATTTATAAGTTTGTAATTATAAAATATTTTGAAATAATAACAGCGTGAGGGGTCTATGGACCCCCGGTCGGAACGAAGTTACTTTTTTGTAGACGTTTTCTATACAGTCATTATAAGTTATATAATAAAATATCAAGTTAATAGAGTTACATTAAAAAATTAATGATAAAATATATTTATTACGTATAAAATTAATAATGATAAATTAAATGCTGAATGATCTGGGATAATTATGTTAATAACTGTGTGCGGCGATGTATTACTATATGGCTGTAACTATAATAAAAAATATCGGAAAAAAAGTCTTGTTACACATTTTTCGGGCTCGCTCCCGCTCAGAGCGTGTAACGAGCGATAAGGAACTTCGTTCTAAAAGATACGATTTATTTTATTTACTGTATACACTTAGATGTTTTAGTTTAAAATTATAAACTTTAATTAATATATCAAATAATATTTAAAAAAAAATTACTCAGTTCCTTTTATTTATACGAAAAGCATAAAATGAAAACGAAAAACACGAATTAATAAATAATTATTTAATAATAACGAAGACGATCTCTAGTTACAAGTCCCTCGCTAATCTACGACTTGTAAAAAAACGATTAATTTTTACATCAGTAATCATTAAAATGTAACAACATTAAAATAAAAAATAAAATCTTAAAATAAAGAATCACTTGATAGTTCAAATTAATTGTAGTTAGCCTACTTAGTATCTTTACATAACATAAGTTCTACTTTTTATTTATTAAATAGTATATCATAACATGTGCATGCATAATAATAATAATAATCTTTATTGCATTTAAAATTACACTCATTGTTGAGGTACAATATCACAATAGTACAAAATCTATGACACTGACGGTACTAAATGCTGTCTACCAAACTAGGCGAGGCCTGTATTTTGGATGACAATATCCAGCCGCAGGAAAATTTACATGTAAGATTACGCTAAAGTTATTCTTGTATAGAATTGTTATTATTGTTTTTTATTGCATTTTTTACTGCATGTTATTCTTGTACAGAATTGTTATTATTGTTTTTTAATTTAAACTTAAAGTTAAAGTCATCTGTACAAAACTAATAAAAACTAATAATTTGCTAGTTTTTTTCCTCTTAAAAATAATTCTGAAATAGTATTATTGAACTTTTTTAAATTTCCTACAACACATGACATGATAAATGGTAATTACCTATCCTCATTCAGTTTCTCGTTATAGTAGGTATGGCAATAAGCTTGTTACAAAACTACCTTATCTTTTCTAACTATTACATTTACATACACCTGATTGCCTCTTTTAATCATCATTCATCATTAAGACTCATTTTTTGTTACATACACAATTTTCAAATATTTTTTTTTCGAATTTTAGACACAATATTCATAGCCGTAAGATAACAGTTTGCTATTCCGTATTCGCCATTTTTCATGATAGGTATGTATCTGGGAATTTTTTATCTAATCTATTATAGTAAACAATATATCATAAATCCAGCTGCCTCTTCACAAACCTCGTTGATTAGTTATAATAATATTTACAATTTACACCTTACACTATATGGTATTTAGTGGTTCATGTAATAACATGAACCACTAAATACCATGTTGTTTGCCATCTCCACTTACCGCCACTTAAAAATATATAATTTCTTTAAATTCAATGTTTTTAATCAAATACAAACTGATATTGTTAGCTATGAAATAGCTGAAACATCTATGTGAGGTTGAAAACTGCAAACTATTTTTAGCCACCACTAGTTCCATTCTTAAAGTGTTTCTTCAAAATATAAGAAGCAAAAATTGTAATATAACCGGTTTACTCTCAATATTAGTAAACACCAAAATAAATTGGGATTGTTTCGTCTTAAGTGAATGCTGGCTCCTAATGAAGTCTTATATTCCTGTTATGAAAGGTTATGATTCCTACGCTACTGTCAAAAATTGTTCTCAAAATGAAAGTTTCAAAAGTTAACTAATTATTTCGGTTGTAAAGGGGGAACTATTGGAAGCTAACTGCTTGATCATAAAATGTAACAGAAATATTATTACAATAGCCATCTACCGGCTTCCAGGCTACAAAAATGTAAACAACTTCATTCAATCACCCAATGAGTTCGTACAATATTAGTCCACAGAACAAAATATCATAATACTGGCCGATATTAACATCGACATCGCACCCGCCAGTTCGGATGTTAATAAAGCGTCTTATCTGGACATGTTAGCGTATAATGGTTATCTGCCAAACTTATACCATTGCAAACCATGGTAAAACCTGTTAAGATCATCTCCAGCTTAGGACGAAATTATCTGTAAAATGCCTGGTACTTCCAACGTCCTTAACCAATCATGAAAGTATAGCACTTTTTGTCTCTTCAACCTTAATGGTTAAACCAGCCAAATTTATTGACCGTCTAGATGTTCTACAATTAGACAAAACGATCAAGCTTGTGAATTTTAGTCCGATTTACAGTTGTGACGATGTAAACTTGCGACCAATTGTTTTGTCAACATACTTATAGCAACACTAAATCTACTAAAATTACTCGCCGCAAACGATTATTGAAACCATGGATGACACCAGGCATGTTAAAATGTATTAGAAATAGGGGTAATCTTTATCTTTATAAATAATAAGAATTACGTATAAAAGATATAACTGTCATTGCACTTTAATCTTTAAAAAACTTAAAAGTAATTATGAAAAGCAAAAAATTCAAAATTCTAAAACTGATAACAAAAAATTACGGAAAACCGTTTAAGAAATTTACAAACACAACCAAAAAAAAGATTCGCCTCACGAACTAGTAAGTACAGGTAATGCATTGGAGACGTAAACGAGAGTTTTAGCTGAAAAAATAGTTGCTGGTTCATATGACACCAATTTGGTGAATCCTAACCCGTGTCTAAACTCTTATTTTAATACAGAAATAAAAAAAACTCAAAAGTGATTGTGCGGTTGGATTAGATATGATTTCAGCAAATATTCTAAAGTCATATAAGGACATTTTGACATTACTATTACACACATCTTTAATCTGTCTTTTTCAACTGGAGTCTTCCCGGCATTAAAAAGTCACAAATTCATCCAGTATACAAGGGTAAAGGGGATAGAGGCTGTGTCGATAATTATAGACCTGTTTCAATTCTACCGACATTATCGACAATTTTGGAACGGTTGATAAATAGAAGATTTGTTAAATATTTAGAAGAAAATAATTTACTATCAAATGCACAATATGGATTTCGGGCTAAAAGATCGACAGCTGATGCAGTTCATGAGTTAACTAATTTTGTTGTTAAGAAATAAGACAAAAAGCACAAGGCTATAGCAATATTTCTAGATTTAGCAAAGCATTCGACACAGTCTCTGTTCCATTATCTTGGTGAAGCCGGAAAAATTAGGAATCAGGGGTTCGCAGCAAAAATTATTTGAGAGCTACTTAAGCAACCGGACCCAGTTATTAAAGATTGGCAATGTTAAAAGTGTTTTTGTTTGTTTTGGCGTACCACAGGGGAGTATATTAGGTCCAACTCTTTTTCTAACCTATATAAACGAACTGTGTAAGCTGGACCTTGCTCATACTAAAATTTACACTTTTGCAGATGACACTGCTCTACTTTTTTGGGATGATACTTGGACTGGCAGTGAGGACTCAGCTCAGCACGCGCTGGTAATTTGCCCAGCTTGGGCGCCGCAGCGCCGGGTCTTCATTGCAGTCATCGGAGGGGATCTCTCGCTACCGGCCGTCATACGTTCCATGGCCGGTAGTGACATTTGTCACTTTACACTGTAGTGACATTTCACCGCGGTCGCAACCTTCTGCGATGACGTCAAGTCGCAGAAGGAGGCGGCGGAGAGAGCCTGGGAGGACAAACTCCACTCGAACCCAATACGTCGCCGTCAAACCGGGCGGCGGAGGCGCGCTTACCACCACCTTATGCCGCCCTGAGTGAGGCCGCGGGTGGACGGGACGGGTTTTCCCCTCCACCCGCCATAACGGCCAGCCGTCCGCGTGTGCCGGACGTCGCCTATATGGAGAATGTAGCCGAGGATGGAACCCGCGCCATTGCGGGCAGGCGCTAGGGGTCTGGATGTCTTAATAATAGCAGTTCCCGGATCCCTCCTATTACAGGCACAGTGTGGCGCACCGTGTGGTTTTAGTCGGTCCGATTCCGACACAGCACCCCTCCGCAAACCCCGGTGGGTGAGGAATCAAGGCTAACTTTTGTATTAAATTTACTACTAAATAATAATATTAATTTCATTATGATATGAAAATTGGCTCCTCAATTCAAACAGACACATTTTTACATAGGTACTAAGCTTTTGCAGAAACTGTTTTGAATAAATGACACAATTTAATTAGTTAGGTGTATAATTTTTTTTCATTCAGTTCAAACAGTTTTTGCAAATTTGTTATACCTACTGAATGACGAACTGCACTGTATTACTTTTTACTTGATTACATACCTGTTATACCTATGTAAGTGAAAGTGTCAGTGGCCTCTTACTAATAATAATACATTGATTAGTAATAAATTAACATTACTGATCGTAAGGAGATATGGATGGGCAAAGAGCTGCATGGTCGTTTTATTCGGGCCTTGAACAGGCCTGAGGTAGGTAGACCAACTAGCGTCTGTATTTTGGCTACGTTGCGGTGACCGTTTCGGGGAAACTGAAGGTTTTGTCTTTGCAATTACTGATGTAGTTGTTATGACGAATAATTTTTTTTTTTTTTTTTTTTTTTTAATAATATATTCTACCATATACACACAACGCCATCTAGTCCCAAACTAAGCAGTGCTTGTACTATGGGTACTAGACAACTGATATAAATACATATATACTTTTTTTTTGTAAATACATACATATGATACATAGAAACACCCAGACCAAATCAAACATCAAATGTTCATGCACACAAATGTTTGACTTGAGCGGGAATCGAACCCGCGACCTTTGGAATAGCAGTCCGTTACACAAACCACTACGCCATCCAGTCCGCCAATTATCGGAAGTATATCCTGAAGGACGGCACAATTGACATTTGTCGGGCATGTCATTGTCCTGGTGAAAGCCTCAGACATTGAGTTAAAACAACACTAGAGAAGCAAACCTCATTATCACACGTCGAAAAAAGTGTAACCACTTTTGAACTTTGACGACGTAGCTTTGATACCACGAAACATTTGAAAGTAAACATATTTATGTCTCATTTACACGCGAGACAAGAACAATACCATCGCTCGGATTAGACAAAGACAAAGACATAACTTTACGATGGTGGGCCAGTGTTGACTACCGTATGAAATTTTACCCATAACAACCAAGAAACATTTTTTTTTTAAAACAATTTTGTAATAAAATAAATTAATTTAAATATTTTAAATAATATATTTCGAATTGAATGGAATAGGTATAAATAATAAAATAACTAGAAATATTTGGTTAAAAGGGTTTATATTCAGTGTAAAATCAAACTCCGCTATGAAGCATCAGTTTTGTATACAATTGTCTTTTAGACTCTTTTTATAAGTTTGTGTGAATATTTTACTTTCATGATACAATCTTATTTTTACCTATGTATAAATAATGGCATTTAATAGTAAAAGTGAATGATCAACTTGTACTGATAATAAATAATCCCCAGGGTGTATTGCAAATTCTTTTAATATTTTAAAATACAAATTAAAAAAAAATTAATTTACTTTTTTATTTTATATATATATATATTTTTTTTGTGCATATATATTTGATAATTAATTAAGAAAAATGAATGAATGAATTAATTAATTCTTTTATACAAAAGTCTCCAGCACTGCGAGCTTGGCAGAAGTTGAACGTTCAACTAGTCCCTAAAAAAAGTGATCGATTCAGCCCTAACAACTACCGTTCTTCCTATATTTTATTATTATTGACAAAATGTTTAAAAACAGTATAAAGCATATTATTTCATAAATTATAAATTCTCCCACTAATGTGGGAAAACAAAAATGATTTTTTAATGGTAACACTGATTCGAAATTACAATTATCAATGTTTTATTTCAATTATAGCCTTATTTACGATATTATCAATACAAAAACCATAAACTTACACGTGATAAGTAATTCCGCATGATTTATTATGGTTTTGTGACCTTGAATCGCATTCTTTCACTACGCATTTACCCATTTTGGCGATTGTTACTGTCATGTGTCGCTATGTTCAACTCGGTTGACGCCACATTGAACACTGAATTGACGTTTGCTACGCATATGCCTGTGGACAGATGTGCAGTAGCAACGATTTTAGGCGGTAATTACTCATCTATGTAAGTATTATATCAATGGCCTCAGACATATAATTGCCGGTTGTTCTCGTCTTGCAAACGGCGAGTACTTGCATAGACATAACCAAGTGGCCAGTATAGTCCATCAGCAACTTGCTTTCAAGTATAACCTTGTAACTGTAGAGTTACCGTACTACACATTTGTGCCGACCCAGTTCTTGAAAATGGTCGTGCAACGTTGTACTGGGATCGTCCTATTATCACTGACAGGACTATTGTTGTAAATAAAGCTGATATAGTGGTAATAGACCGATTAGAGGGCCGAGCAATGATTGTTAACATTACCATTCCACATGACGACAATCTCTTAAAAGCTGAAAAAGATAAACAAGTAAAGTATTTGGATTTGGCCCACGAGATTGTCGACATGTGGCATGTTGATTCGGCAATAGTTGTACCGATAGTCATATCGGCTCATGGATTAGTTGCTAAGAGCCTCGACCAACATCTTCAGAGGCTCGCGTTAGGCAGTTGGATTAAGGGCCTGATGCAGAAAGCAGTTCTCGATACGGCACATATTGTAAGGAAGTTTCTGTCTCTGGAGTCCTAACCACCGATATCTTGGTCCATGTACCCGATACCGATGGGACACTATTTTTATATTTCTAAATGTATTTTGTTTTTGTATATAAATATATTTAAAAATGTAATTTATGTGTATATTTAATGAAATAAAGACAATAATAAATTGATTATAACCAATTTAAGTAAAAGTTATTTTAAAAAACAAAACCTAAGTGTGGTGCCTGTTTTCTGACTGATAATAAAACTCTTTTCCTGGTTGTGGATATTGTGTTGAATATTGATTTAAAAAATAGTTCTAAACAGACATGGAATAGTAAACATAATTAGTTATTAAGCAAAAAAAAATCTTGAAACTTCCAATTGCCAGTTTGGATATAAATGACAATGCATATAGATTTCTAATCATATTTTATTCATCATAAGAAACTGGTTCTCCGACTCCCATTGCACATGCCAACATACTATTGATATGACGCCCCTCTTCAGCTTTGAAAACATATCCACTTGATTTATCTACTAATTTTTGTACATTTAGTAAACTCTCTTCTTTCCTTAGGTCAACAAGTTGAAATGAAACTAAGCTGTAATCTTCAATGATAGATACTAAGGCACTGTTTAACTTTTTATATCTGCTGGTAAATTTGGCTGTGTCAAGACAGTCAAGTAAATAATTTAAATCTAATACTTCAGTGTAAAAATCTATACCAAACTGTAATCTGTCTAAATGTTTCTTTAACAAATCTGCTTTTGTTAGTATATTAATGTGAGGCAATCCAATTTTTAGCATAGCATTTAATGATAACATCAAAGCTGCTATAAATTTACCAGCATCAGAACAATGATGTGAATCTACCAAGTGTACCACACATAACTGAATATTACCATTATTGTTAAGAGAAGTAAATATATTACTTAAGCTCTTGTGGTGACAGTAAAGTTCCACTTGGCCAGGCAAGTCAAATATGTAATTTGTGTAATTATCACTGTTTAATTGAGCAAACAACCAATCTATATTTTTTTCTAAATATTCCATGCAATACAGCAGAGCCCCGTTTGGCCCAAGGTTATGTTGGGACATAACTTCTTCAAGCACAATTAAGTTTCTTATATCAATATCTGGTTTGTAACACATAGTATCATTTGCAGGATCTAAGTTAACTATCACCACATTTCTTCCAAGCTTTTTCAGAAGGTCATACATTTTGCCACAGTATGTAGTTTTTCCCGCACCTGGAGGTCCTAACACGAGTTGCCCATAATATTTTTGTGAAGACTTGAATCTTTTAACACTTGTTGATGTCATTTTTAGGCTCTTCTGAATTGTTTGAAGTATCTTTTAAATCCAGAATTATATCTTTACAAGCTTTAACTGTTTCTATGTCATATGATTTAAGATTTATAAAAATGCAAAGTGGTTTTGTTATACTAATTGCTTCTGCTAAGTATCTCGCTGCAACTTGCTGCTCTTCTCCTGAAGCACCAAAAATAACTTTTGTTGAATAAATATCATTAGTACCTAAAGGACTCTGAACTTGGTCTTTTTGTATCATTAACATGCTTCCAATCTTCTGATACTGTGATACAATAAGTAATGTTTTGTCTGTATACTCTATGAGGACTATTTCAGTTGGAACATCATCTATATCTGCAGCAATAGACTTAAACAACTGTTGTTCACTTTCATTAGGTATTTGTCTTATTGTAAGATTTTTCATAACATCAAGTAGTTCCATATTCACAGATATCTAAAAATTTTCGAAACAAAAAAAAAATAGTAGTACGAATCAAGTTTAATTATTATCACGGCAAAAAGTTTAGAATGCAGGCAAATAGTCATGTAATATGATCAATTAAATTAATGAACTAAATTGAAAATAAAGCTTTCAATTAAAACCGGTATGTGCAAAAAAACAATTGACTGATACCTTATATGATGATAAACAATAGTATAAAGAACTCCAGTTGTTATACACACCGGAGAGATCAAATGCGTAGGAGTCCAGTAACTCGAAGTTTTTTAAGAAATTACACTTAATGCTCTTCCTACCATATTACACATATAATTAGTGATGCGAGCGATACATCGATTTTCTTCAAACATCAATATATCGTTCACAAACATCATTGTTTTAAAATCGATTTTGAAACCCAAAATTTCGAAGATACATCGTTATTCATGAGCGATGTTTTATGAACGATACCTCTCTTAGTCACAATCACAACTTTCACAAGCATAGACTTTTCTATTTAACGAACGCGCGATAAACGAAACAAAACAATTGCTTCAATCGGCTGTATCAAGGGTTATAATTTTATTTGTTGTGTGTGAAGAAGTGAACCAAAGTTATAGTTAACTGTGATAGATGACTCAAAATTCAACTGTGTATTCCGAACGTCACCTACCTCTTGTTTCAATTATTTGATTAGACTTTATTTCATTGTTTTATTTTAAAAGTGAGCTTAAAAAGGTAAACATTTATTTATAGGTTTTATTTCTAAGTTAGTTGTTGTTGGAAGTGACAACTCCTATAAAGGGACATGCATTGGAGATGTGGGACGACATGAAGGGGTATTGCCCGGGCTTTATAGTCTAGTCATGATCTATGTGCCTGACGTGGCAACGGTGAGCGGTTATTCTCAGAAGCTGGTTCTACAATCACTCTGAAAAGAAACCGCTTACTGGAAACCAGGTTGACAAAACTAAAAATGTGTTTCATTGATACTTGTTTTCTGTTAAAAATTAATAGTTATTCAATAAAATTGTAAAAATAAATAATGTAAACCTTCCTAAACGACTTTAAATATAATATTAGATTTTAATATTAATTTGTTTCATTTCTGTTAAAAATAAATATTTATTATATATTTAAACAGGGGAAAAAAAATCGATGTATCGTTCGTAAAGTTCGATGTTTTTGACATCGATGATTCACTTTGAAAAATTTCATTGTTCTTATATCGATGTTTTTTATGAGCGATGTTGCATCCCTACAAATAATTGGGGCGACATGACAGTCGGGCCCACACTACAGATTATTATATTGTACAATTTAATAATATAACCTGTGTAAGATTGTAAGTTGGTACGTTCCACAGATTCCTATAATGTAGTATTTTTCTCAATATCTTGTAAGTAAGTGTTATATTTTTAAATAGCTGGTACCTGCGACTTTGTTTGCGTGGAATTTGAAAAGCGCTGCCTTAATAGTACTGTATGCGACTGCAGTTCATGAGGCCTCGGGTTCGATTCCCGTTCCGGGCAAAATTTGATAGTGTTTTTCTGAGAGGAATATACACAGCTACCTGGTAGTAAAATATTATCAGAACAAACAGACAGACAGACAAAAAATAATTAAACTGGTTTTTAGGCATAGGTATCATGCAAATAAACGCGTGAGCATTAAAAAAACTTATTGTTTTGATATTACAGACAGACACTTCAATTTTATTTATTTATATAGATTATAATAATATCCTTAAGCTATGATGACAATCAGTGTTGCTAGCATGAACACGAAGATTTGTAAGATTGAGAATAGAAGTAGAAGAATAGTTAGTACTTCTATGTGTGAGTTAGGTACGTATTTTATACCAATACCACTGATTAGGAATAAATTTATAACACAGTCGACTCAGTAGTAAGGTGAGTTTACTTACAAATCAGTGTCATGTTATGACTTGACCTTAATCGTATAAGTTCGAGTTGGGAATGAGATGAATCATTCATCTTCAATGTATTTTTTTTAGATAATATACCCTAGACATGCATTCTTTCTGTTAATATATTATATTAAAATCAGTAATGTCGTTTTACCTGTGCAAGTTAACCTACTTAAGATAACTGATCTGGGAGTCTGGTATGATTGATAATAGACCGACTCCGACTTTAAAGTTAGGTTCTCATGAAAAGTATCGCGTGTTATTGTAATTTTTTTCTAGTATTATTATTATTTTCAGCCACATTATCAGTGTTAACTATCGATGGCTATATCTTTATTGAATAACTATCAGTTATAGCATTTCATCTAAGGTAAACTGTACAATCAAACTCAGAAAGTTAAAAGTCTCAAAGTTAATTAAAAATAAGATTAAGAATAAACATTAAGATTTTGATTTTAATGATTCATATAATAATCAATAATTAAAATCAAAATCTTAATTTCACTTTGTAAATGTTCAATAAATCTTTTGAATTTCTACGATGCACAAATGGTTGAATACTAAATACATCAAGCTTAATAAATTAACGTTAAGTAAAATCTTTTACAAATGATTCTAAGGTATTGTTTTTTATTGTTCCTTTTGCTCGAAGTCACATTTGGTTTCCGTATTTGACTTAAACAGACAAATATTTTGAATTCAAATACGGAAAAGCAGACCAGCTTTTAAAAACTGATCGATTCAAATTCGATCCGAGTGTCAGCAAAAAATCAAATTCGTCTTTATACTTTATTGTGTAATTAACATGTATCTCTAAACATCCTGGCAACCCTCGACTCTGCTGTCATTGTCAATAGTTTCTCCTAAATTTGTTTTCTCTTGGCTTGTCAAATAGTGACAAGATGGTAGTGTATTGCTTTTATATTTTAAATCTTTAATAATCTTGATATATTTTCAACGTTTCCATTAGAAATTATCGTCCTACATTGTGTTATAGCTACTTACGATAGATTATATTATTATTAGTGGAATTTACGGATTTTATAGACATAACCTATAATGTTTATTTCAGACGAAGGGAACGTCGAGCTTTGGTAAGCGTCGTAATAAGACTCACACCCTCTGTCGAAGGTGTGGTAGATCATCCTACCACATCCAGAAATCAAAATGTGCACAGTGCGGATACCCTGCCGCTAAGCTGCGCTCCTGTAAGTACTTTTGATTTTATGTACGGATTTAAACAATTATCCTTTAACAAACAAGTAACGTTCTAACGTTTCTCTGTATAAACAACGGAAAATCATAGTTAACCAAGCGATCAAAATAAAGTTAAGTTGATATAGTTTTAGTGCAGGTCATGTGTCATTTAACCAGACTATCTTTTTAATGGTAGACCGGTTTTTTGGTTACATTTCTCCGGTTTCTACTGTGGGTTTTACTATTTTTTGCGTTATCAAAGTATAACAACAACATGTTGCTAATTAATCAATGTTTGCACACAGACAAATGTAAAATATGAATTATTTAAAGTTTGTATGTAGAAGAATTGAAAAACAATAGTTTTGGGTACAGCAAGTTCTTTAAATTAGGTAAAAACTGTTTTGAAAAGTTATGCATTTCCAGCAGATATGTGTTGACCTATAATGATATGGTAAATTAAAAAAAAAAATTGTTTAATCATTAGATTAATTAATGTGTACATTAGATTAATTAACAGTAGTAGCAAGCTTACCATGGGCTGTCTGCTTTTTTGTTGTTACTGTAAAATGCGTCTACAGAGCACAATGTTAAGTCCATATTTAAATGCTCATGGTTTGGTGGGAGCGGAGTCATTTTAATCTGCTAGGACCTTTAAGTGATAATCTATTGTATAGAAATTATTATAATAATCTCACCCATTGAGTGGTGACAGATTAAGAATACAGAGTGTCACCACCCCGATTCATCCCATGGGTGTCGTAAGAGCTGCCTAAGGGAGGCAAGCCAACAGCACTGCAGAGAGAAGGATAACTTGACACAAACCCTATACTAACCCATCTGGCCAGCGTGGTATAGTAGGCCCAAAACCTCCTTGCCAAGGAGAGGCCTATGTCCAGCAGTGGACTATTAAAGGCTGTTGATGATGATGTGATGTGAATCTCACACACAGCTATCTGATCCCAAACTAGGAAGAGTCTGTACTTTGGGAACCAGACTGCTGATAAACATACTTCATCATCATCAACAGCCTTTACTAACATACTTATCATCACTAAATACACACATACCATACCTAAGCTACACCCATATGAAGTACAAATGATCATGCTCTTTGCACAATTATTAGCCCTAGGTGGGAATTGAACTCACTATTTCTGGCTTAGTCATGATCATCGCTAGACGAACAGGCCACCAATTAGAATATTACTCATGCAGTTTGTATCTCAACTAATTGGGATTTTAAATGCAGTATGTGTTTTCTTTGATCTAAGATGAGTGTCGTTACGGACCCTTGATCACACCACCGGTAGTGTCAAGGGTATTTTTAAACCCCATGACACCACCGGTATTGACAAGGGTATTATTCAGTCTCCATGAAACCACCGGTATTGGCAAAGTTATTATTCTTTTATATAATGACACCACCGAGTAACTAACAGACTAGAGACTAGAGTAACTAACAAAGATAGATTAAGATATTTATTAAATATAATAAAAGTCAGCTGAGCCTCATTTGGAGGAAAGAAAATTTTCATTTTAGATTAAATAAAGACATAAACATAATTCAACGTTTACTGAATGTTTTGTCAGACATTCATGATTTGAAGAAACCTGTGAAAAGAATTAAGAATTTAATAGACAATGGCGACTTCATTTGCAAGTTCAAATGCAGTTCATTAACAATGAGATCAGCTGAGGTCTTAAAATGCTATGTACTATTAGTATTATCCTTACAATTTATCATTATGTAATATTAATCATTTTGAAATCTAAGTTTATCTAATGCATGCCCTATGCTGATCTCATTGTTAATTAACTGCATTTGTGTTTATTTCTGAATTATGTTTATCTTTGTGTTTATTTAATCCAAATTGAAAATTTTCTTAATGAGGCTCGGCTGACTTTTATTTTATTTAAAAATTAAATAAATATCTTTCTCTATCTTTATTTCTGTTAGTTACTCAATGGTGTCATTATGTAAAAGAATAATAACTTTGACAATAGCGGTGGTGTCATGGGGATTGAATAATACCCTTCACACTACCGGTAGTGTCATGGGGATTAAAAAAACCCTTGACACTGCTGGTGGTGTCATTGTGTGTTATCACTGGTCCATAACGCTCATAGTTATGGACCAGTGATACCACCCATGTCACTATGTCACCCATGTCTGCTAAATTCTAACCTATAAATTTTCATGATTGAGTATGACAAAATGCAGGTATGATATCTTGCTATTAGTTCTTAAACTACATCTTCAAATTGTATTTAATTCAGGAACATATCGCACCTTTAAAGACAAACCGTTTCTAAACGAAAATATACAATTTTACACAGGAGCTAAAATAAGAAAAATGCAGGACCTTTTTGCAATAGCATTTAAGATCATGGTGGTTTGAGCCATTCTTTATGGTCATAATGATGGATATTTATTTACACTATAACATTAAATTCAGAAAAGCTATTTTTTTTTAATAGAACATTGTTAATTACGATTTTAAATTTTTATAGTAACACTTTTCCATTATTTTTTTTTCAATTATGATTAATTATTGTAAAATCCCCATATAAATTATGTAACAAAATATAAAAATACTTGAAAACCCATTATAATAATGATTTTACAATACAACTAAATTGAAAATATTATAATTAGCATTCACTCAAATTGTAACTGGACAGATAAATAAAATATCACATTCTAATCAATGTTTTATTCTCATTTAAAACGCGAGATCCATACATTTCTTTGACATTATGGCACTTAAATCTTTAGCATTGCTAGGATGTCTTAATAATCAGCCTTTATTCAGTATCTAGTTTTAAACCACAGCAAGTTGTCACTAAACTTCCGTCATCACTCTTTAACGAATAATTCACAATTAGTATAGACACGATATTGCATTTAGCAAGCAAATCTTATTTAGTTTTGTAACGGTCAAAACCGACACCATCTATGTCTAAAATTGGATTTTTTTGAACAGTGTCAAACTCATCGTATAGTTTACATAGTTTTAAGAAAGATGGTATTAATAACTCAATTCTCCAAAAATTTCGTTTAGTAACGGTTTGTCTTTAAAGGTGCGATATATTGTTACAACCATGAAATGACATTAACTCAAAAGCATCTGTACAAATAGTAATCAGAGATTAGGGCATACAAGAAATATCTAAATATTTT
Source organism: Arctia plantaginis (assembly GCA_902825455.1). Lineage (NCBI taxonomy): Eukaryota > Metazoa > Arthropoda > Insecta > Lepidoptera > Erebidae > Arctia > Arctia plantaginis. Next base: position 10,474,599 of record CADEBD010000314.1, on the reverse strand, counting down.
TGCAAAGAATTATAATTGTTTGCAAAAATATTAATACAATTACTTATGCAGACTACTATTATACCCTTCAAACATAATATAATTTATGTAATTCCATACATTGTGTACTATTGTTGATGTTGATGAATTAGATTTTTAAAAATTTTCACCGATTTCAAATTGCCTTAACTATGGTAAATTGTAATAGGCTGTATTTTTGTTCACTTATTTTTCTACCCTTAGAGGCTGAGGACTAACCTTATATATTAGTAAAATTGATGAGACAGCTTTTGGCTAAAGCGCCCGAATATCAGTAGTTGAATGAATGAGAATGGATGTGAACATTTTATAGTGTTATCCTACCTCCAGTTGTGATAAGTGTGAAATAACTAAAATGATGTGCAAAATGCAAGTAAATGAAAACTTGTATAAAAATGTGTCAAATAATCTACTTTTTTTTCAAATTTTGCATGCAAAGCAGACAGTTTGAATAACATGGATAGCATAACAAAAAAAAATTAAAAATTTCAGATCACTGGTCAGTGAAAGCCAAACGCAGGAAGACCACTGGAACTGGCCGCATGCGTCACTTGAAAATCGTAAGAAGGCGTTTCCGCAATGGCTTCAAGGAGGGTAAACCCACCCCTAAAAAAGCTGTGGCTTCGTCGTAGATTACTGCTTAAATAAATCCTTAAAAACAAGTTTTGCTATTTTATTTTGAAGAAAAAAATTTTTTTTTACTAAACTATGAGCCTTTATGCCCCCATTTTGTTTTGTAATATCAAATGTCATACATCGTAAAAGTAGTGTGGCTCTATATTTTTAAAGCTCAACTATTGTAAATACATTAAATCTACCAGTATCCTATCTATCAGTATCTACTAGTTATACCGTTAAATCGTCGCGTCGCCATTGCTCAGCAAAGAACGTATGTATGTAAACAAAACAAACAAAGAAAAATGTAATCTGTTTTTCTAAACAACAATTTATTAATTCCAACTTGTAACAAATATCATTTAGTAGAAAAACAACATTTAATATGATGGGTAAAAAAAAGAAAACTAGTGTCAACCTTTGACTGTTAAATGTGACCCACTTCTTGCCTTTTATTTCTAAATATTTATTTATACATAGGTTGTACCGTAAGTAATAGGATAATAATGTTCAAACATAAACGACGATAGGCCTGTTGGTCTAGTGGTTAGTGACCCTGACTGCTAAGCCGGTGGTCGTGTGTTCGATTCCCACCTTTGGGTGGGAATTGTAATGAGCACGGTCATTTGTTCCCACCAAAATAATGTCGAGAATGGTACATAATTTAAATGGTTTAGATAATTATTTGCCCGCTTCTGTAACTTAGTTATTTAAAAAAACTAACTTAGTGTAAAAATGCATAATGTAGGTATTGTAAGGATATAATGATACTTATATACTTACAATACCTACATTATGCATTCATTGATTGAAATATACTACAATACGTTATAAAAAACAACCTACCCTTACATCATCTTAAAGCAGAGATAATATACTTAAATATCAATAATGTTATAAGCATAGCTTTTTGTAGGCGATGTAGATGTTTGTATCGCAGATTATTATAAAATGAGCAAGTGGACTGTATATTTAATTGGTATATTACTTACACAGAGGGAAATTATTACAAACTAAACAAATTACTATTATAGTAGCGCGCAACATGCGCTTCGCCTAATACATCTCAATAAATTTCATTTGAAAAACATTGTATTGCAGTATTGAAGCTTTTGTGTTGTCTCGCATATTGATAAGTTACGAGCAGATGCTCGTAACTGATTTAAGTAAGTCTGATTTAACGCTATTAGACATCATTAGGGCAGATGAAATGGTCAATCCTACAGATCGATTGCTACAAGACTTCGTCGATCGTTATCAACGATTCATCGTAGCATCCAACGGTACAGATTGACGAATTTTCTAGTGAAGAGGAGAGGACAAGGCAGGAAAAGGTGTACTTCAAGAAGAGATGACAACTTTCGACAACTTCAATTTCGTCGGAACATGAGACTAACCGCGGTACAGGCCCTAAATGTATTGGTTCAAGGAGTAAGAGTGAATGAGCGGACAGTTCGCAGAAGATTCAGAAAGGTGGTATAGGCTCATTTGTGCCCGCCAAAGCACCTAAACTTGAGAGACCACCGCACAAACCGACTATACTTTCCTCGTGAACATGGGACTTCGACGAGTGGGGACAGGATCTCTTCACTAATGAATGCAGAATTCTTTTAAATCAGATTGATCGAAGGCAGCGAGTATGGAGACGCAAAGGAGAGCATTATATCCAGTATAATTTTGAAAATACAGTGGCATATGGCGGTGGCTCAATTATGGTCTGAGGAGGGATACCTATGTTTAGGAGCTCGCACGGAGTTGGTGGTAGTAGACGGCGGGAATCTGACTGCTGATCGGTATATCAGGGAGATTTTAGAACATGCTGTGCCATTTGCCCAACATGTTCTTCTGAAAAAGTTCGCAATGGTATATTTCTATCTCCTAAGAATAACCCACAGTAACCATTGTCATCTTTTAAATATTAAAAAAAAAGAAAACAATACATTATTATTCCATTTCCAATTATTTTTGAACAAAAAGTGTAAACTGAAATCATTTATTTTAAAAGGTCATAAAAACATAATTACTGTTTGTAATGTTTATCTGTGATTGTTTTTAAGTTTATATTTATTAGGTATATTTATTATATCTTTATTGTATACACTAATAGAAAAAAAAACAAAACAAAAGATGAGTTACAAATAGGTAAAAGTAACAATCGGCGGTCTTATCGCTCACAGCGATCTCTTCCAGACAACCTTATCATGGATTTTAGGTATTTAACAATTTAGCTTAGTATACATACACGTAACACAATATCACGTGAATATTTAAAAATATTTACAAACATAAACAAACACATTCATACACAAATATACATCTATGGACATTACACATATACAAATACACATACCTACATACACATATACCCATACATATTTGGAATATATAATATATTAAATAGGGAATCAGAACAGTATTTATAATGACAGATAAAAATCTTTTAATATTTTTTTAAAAACAGGCAAAGTTTTAGCTTGTCGGATTGTTTCAGGCAAGTTGTTCCAGAGTCTTACTGCTTGCACAGTGAAAGATTTATCTGCAAACTGGGTGGAATGTTTTGGCATTTTTAGTTTTAAATTCTCCGATGACCTCAGGTCCCTGCAATGTGTGGTGTGTAGGAACTCAAAACGTTTTTTGAGATAAGAGGGTGTGTGAGGATGAAACAGAATACTGTATAAAAGAGAAAGAATATGGAGATTCCGGCGAAGGCGTATTGGTAGCCACTTGAGTTTGGAACGATACTCTGAGATGTGATCATACTTGCGTAAACCAAATATGAATCTAATACAGAGGTTTTGGAGTCGCTCAAGTTTATTCAGTTGGTCTTCGGTGAGATCCAGGTAGCTGACATCGCCATAGTCAAGGATGGGAAGAAGAAGAGATTGTGCGAGCGCAATTTTGGTATTGGTAGGAAGGAAGTTGCGTAGCCTTCGCAGAGATCCCGCCGCTGCAAATAGTTTGCGACTAACTTCTCCAATCTGAGGACCTGAGTTTAATTAATAATTTAAAAATTTATTAAAGTGATTATTTTTTACCTGTAACAATTCTTTAAGAAACATTTAGTTTTTTGTAACACTTGTGCACATATCTGAACTAAACTTGCAAATAATATCCTACATATTTTAGAAGACAGTATAATGTACTGGGCGATCGATTTTTTATAACCACCTAAACATGGGCAAACTATTATTTAATTATTTCGTTAATTATTGTGTGTACGTTGAAATTTTACACTTAAACCTAGTAAGTAATCATTGATACAACATTCAGTTTATATATCCACACACAAGTTTATTGGTGGCCAAAAAACGCCGCGCACATTGTGATCTCGAACGTGGAGAGCTACATTTCATCATAACTTTTTAGTTACAGTATACTAACGAAAATTCACATACATTTGAAGGCAGTTACTAACTATAAAATAACGTTTAAAGTAAGTCTTTAGAGGTCTTATTCAAAGTGTTGGAACGTATTGAGGTGTTTTCATACTTAGGTAATTAAATAATTTTTAAACTAAAAATTATTTAAAAAAGGTGGTAGGTAGGTTTTACCTACCACCTTTTTTTTTAAATTTTTAGTTTTGTTTCTTGGTTATTTAATTGAAAAATAAGACACGTATCTATGGCGTACGGATTATTTATTGGACTACTGAGATTTTGTCATAAAATATCTTTATGACCTAACTAGTTTCTTTTTAATGACAAAAGTACTATAAGCTATGGCGAGCAGATAAAGATACGGTTTTCTTAATTGTAAGCGGTCACCGTACTATTTAGAAGTGGCAACAAGTACTTGAATCAATGATAATGATTAGGGATGGAATAAATTTACAATCACCTGTGATAAATCGTATGAAGTTTAAATCATATATCTCACCCGTGACTAATTTATAAAACTATTATAACGCTAGCGCCAGGCTTGCGAAAGGTCTAAATCTAAAAAAAATTTTGATTGGTTTTCATCACATTTATCTTTTTATATGACCTAATTACTTACACAGGTGAAATCACTGTTACTAAAGCCATTCATTTCATCATAAGATTATGATTTAGAAGTAGCAATAATTTCCAAGTCTAATAATGATACTTTAAAGCGCGAAGGGCTGCAACACGGTTGAAAACAGACACTTACACGGTAAACGAAAAGAAAAGTCAGGTAGGTATTAACTTTTAAGTAGAATTACAACACAACCACATTAACAAGACTAAACTAAACTTTTCTTGTTCTTCTGTTAACATATACCTAATATGATCAAAGACTATGAGTAAGGTATAAGTTAGTTACACCTACCTTGTTTACAGAAAGTCCGGTATCTAATGACGAATAATAAAAAGTCTAATACTATACTATCATCCTATGAGTCTTTTCTCAAACTAGGTTGGGGTCGACTTTCAGTTTTCTACGACAAGGCTGAACTTCGATGTTTTACGTGGAGCGACTGCCATCAGACCACAACCCAAGTAATATACGATACGATATCGAAGTTCTGTAGACAGAGTGTTGTCGGACTATTTAGGACTGCACCTACCCGTAAAGATTGCCACAGATGATCCAATCCAAAACCCAATGGCAACCGGGACCGACTACTTTACGGAACGGCGGGATCTCAATGTGTCACTCATCCATAGACTGACTTAGCTAGGTTTCATTAACTTTGCAATGTGCTAACCTAATCGGTTCCCACTTAGCCGCAAACCTATCGAAAATTCTAATAATATATATTTTATTATTATTCTTCAAAACATCAAGACAAAAACCTAAGTGCAAATGCCTCATTCAGGTGCCACTTTTACATTGCAATTGTAACAGAACACATAATTACAGTAAATATCCAGTACACAACTAATAGCTCCAATATTGTTTTGTTTGTCTCGTCGTCGTTTTGACTTGCAAAAGGACGTTGAATAGGAAATAAGGGTTAGAACATAAACCAAAATATAATTTGGATTGGTAGGTACCAAAGTAGATTTGAAATTAAGTTGTTTTTGTATTATATAGGGAGCAAACGAGCATACGGGTCACCTGATGGAAAGTGACTACCGACGCCCAAGAACGCTTGCAACTCAGGAGTCACTTTGCACAACAAACAACACAACAAACGTACGCTCTTTTCTCGAAGGTCGTATCGAAATATATAATGACATTGGTTTATATATCATTGTCGGTACATTCGCTTTTCTTGCTGGGTTAAAACAGCAACTGAGCTCTACTCTCTATTTTTCTATTTGCTTGTCACGGGTACTTGTAAAAGAATAATATTCTAAGTAACTGTAACAAGTAACTCGTAGTACAAGTTACAAGTTAAGGATGGTTTGTTGGAGGAGCAGATAGCTTATTGTTTCACTAATTGCTTGTATAGATTTATATGTTCAGAAGGTCAATTCTCTTTTTAAAATGTCGTTCAAATTCTACCTACTCTATCTAACATAAAAATGTCACAAAAGGTCACAATGCGATATAATCAAATTACAGTCAACGTTAGATGTTTAATACTTTACTAAAGAAGAGAATAGTATACCTTCTCTCATGATCATACAAAGAATATTCTTTAACTGCAAATATTTTAAAACTAACTTTGAAATCTAAAAGTTAATATGTTCTACAATTTTTCAATATTTTTTTTCATACTTCCAGCATCTGGAAATCAAAGGAAGAATGAACAAGAGAAAAGTGCTTAGGGCATAAGAGTAGGTGAGAAGTGAAGATCTCTGTTATTGTTCAATTATTATTTTCAAACGTCAATGTCTCTTCAACATAACTAAATTATGTCTACATTTCCCTTCAATTATGATTTGTTCTTATTTAAATCTATATAAATCTTGACATACATAATCATTAAAACAATTAATATTAGTAAGTAGTACTCTGTTTTCCCAGCTTATTTAAGTTAACGACGGACTTGTCGCAACCGTATTAGATGATTCTGATGACGTATAATGTCGTATTTGCCGACACACTACACAATACTAGCCGCGGGCGTGCACTGAGTTTCTGTAGCCGTCCGTCAGCCCGTCACAGCGTTGAGCAGGCAGCGGAAACCCAGTCAGTCGTTTGTTTGTCGCCAGTGCGCACTCAATGCCGCAGCGCGTTCTGTGTTTGCTCCCGATTAAACATCGCATAATCTTACCCGATATCGCTATTGGACGATAAGTTATCATGTGCTATGTATGACGCGACTATATATTTTAAAGGTCTCTCAAGATAAGAGTGTAGTGATTAAAATTTTATAGTGCACGGTTAGAGAATGTGTGCGCACTGACGTTTGCGTTAAAGGAAAACTTATTACCGTTAAGCAGTGCTCTTTTACTATGTCGTTATTTAAGAAGAAGGCGCCTAAATATGCACCGCCTCCAGTGCCACAGCCTCCCGTGGAGGACACTCATACGCAGTCAAATGGAGTGGATAACAACAATGGACAGAAATCGCAGTTAGTGTTTCACTGTCAACAAGCACACGGAAGTCCCTTGGGTCTCATCTCTGGATTTTCCAATGTAAAGGAGCTGTACCAAAAAATTGCTGAATGTTACGACTTTCCGCCGGATGATGTAAGTCTAATTCTTTCGCTTAAAGGATTTTTACCACGTACATATATCTAAGTATATTTCTGAGTCATTATCTTTGATGATTAATAACTTACGGTGTGCTTAGAATGGTATTGTGCGTTGTTTTTTAGAGAAACTGTTTTTTCAGGAAAAACTTTTAAGAATTTTGAATTTTATCTCGCCTTTGTACATGACTTTTCCTTGTTACTTATATATATGTATGTGTTCAGTGTGTACAATAAAGAATAAATAGAAATAGAAATATGCCAGGCAGCGGCGTAAAGTCTAAACTATTGACTTCACTGAAATTGCAGGTACCGTGGCACATTGTTATAAATAATGCCGTCACGAGCATTTCATGGGCAGATGCTGAGTATTTACTATGATAAGCCTAATTTTTTCAGTGGTTAAGATGGTCTATGATTTGCATTCGTTTAGCTACATCCTAAAGACCTAGGTCAATACTAAATAAACGTACGTACCAAATATACTAGTGACCTAAAAGATCTTTCGTTTAGAGATAGCTTTCTATCATATCCTATACATAATAAAATGTTTTTTCCTGAATTATTTTACCACTTAGTTTTCTTACACACAGTTACATACACATACACACATAGTTCGCCCCATTTTTAATGGGGCCCGGTATTCGTAAACTATTACTTATAACTTGTATGTTGTACTGTTTTCTCATTTCTTATATAGTTTTTGTGATCATTTTCGCTAACAGAAACGCAAAAAGATCTCAAACCGGATTACCTTGAAGGACATTTTCTCATAGTTAACAAAACTATTGCTAGTGATAAAATAAACGCACGTGGTATTAGAACGTTGACAATTCTTATCTGTAATTCCGACGATATTTTTATATTATTCAGGTTCCTACTAATATACATAGATATATATGCAAATAAAGTTCTCGGACATACTTATTTTATCAATTATAATGGTGCATTCAAGAATTTATATTTAATATTTAAAAAGAATGTGTGATGATAAAATATTTTTAATTATATTCTATATTATAAATACTTACCAATAACATTTTTTTGGCTGTGTGGTATGAATTTGTATATATTTTTTTTCTTGTAAATAGTGATTGATACTGCATTGATACAACATCAGCCATTGCTGCTGTAATTTTTTCTGCTCTGCGCCTATAGGTATGTCGTTAACAGCGTCAGAGTCATGATTCACTACTAATGTTAATATGTTTGTTAGTAATGATTGATACAATTTCCTTGGAATACAGGACAGGAAACGGGTAACTTTCTTCTTTTGTTAAATAGACAACATTTAAGTAGTTACGAGAATACTCTTTGCACATGAATGGAACCAACAAGAAAAACAATACTATGTACTGTCGAAATTATTCTTCGTAGTTGGTAACTCGAGATCAAAAATTGATACTTTGATTTAAACAATTTGTGACAAGGAATATTAAGTAAGTAGATATTTAGTTATCACACATCATTACATCAACAGCCTTTAATAATCGACTGCTGGACATAAGCCTCTCCTTAGAAAGAAGGTTTTGGCGTACTATGCCACTCTGGCCAGACGGGTTGATAAGCGGTTTGTTTTAAGATTTCCTTCTCTTTGCAGTGCTGTTGTCCTACGTAGTTTGGTCCTTTAGTCGTCTCTTACGACACCTACGGAATGAGTAGGGGTGGTAACACTCCGTATTCTTAATCCGTCACCACAGGTTTATTTAGTTTTGACCGTAAACAGGTCTCGATTTCTGGCGAGGAAGTATTTTATACCGATTTTCTCCTCCCGTATACTTTGTAGCTAGGGTAAGCCAGGCAATAGCACAACATAGATAATAATAGTGTACACATATTAATAACTGTCGCTCATATAGGTATTTGGAGGTTTGAAGTAAAAGGTAAGGACCCGAGAATATCTGTTGGCCGTCGCACTGATATAATTAGGGTTCCGTACCGTAAGATCACTTTCTTGTCCGTCTGTCCGTGTGTCAAAACCGATTTTCTCAGGAACCAGATACTGAGGTCTATGGTCCCTATTAGGTGTATAAAAATCAAGGTCCTGAGCCAACACAACAAAAAAATATGGGCAAATTTCGATTTTCGCGAAAACTTGTAAGTACCAAAATTTAGCTACGAAAATCTACGTAAAATCTGGGTAGGTACGGAACCCTCGGCGCACGAGCTCGATTCGTACCTGACCGGTTTTTTTAAATTTATTATCTTTAAGTTCAACATTCTAACACTTTTCTATGACTACGAGTATTATTGCATATAAGCATGAATTTACAAAAATATAACCTACATATTTTAACTCCAAAAGTACATTCAATATGTATACGTCCAACATCGTGCTTAGTCGCTTTTTGGGCATATCTTGTGTTGTATAATTTTGTTCTCTGATGTCACCGGTGTTCATATAGGCAGCATAAGTCGAAATCAGAATTAGGATTTCAGATTCGTATTGACTGTATTTTTGGGGTTGAAATGGGTTACATTTTTATAAGGTTTATTTGCAGGTTTGCAGGTTGCACAATGATGCTATGCTACTTATTTTATATTTTTGTCTGAGTGACCGTGGACAGCGAAACAGCTATAAATTCTTTCTATTTCAAAATTTTACATATAACTTTATTGCTGGATATTACCAGTATTTATATGAAACAGTTGTGCCATTGTTATTGCTAATTGTGTAAATAAAATTGTCTACGCAAAGAATATAAAGGGTTTCCCTTAAGTCAACGGCGTACCATTCTTGAAAAAATAGAGAAAATTTTGTATTAGAAAATAACTACCTACTTATTAAGTAATTTATATTGAAGTAAGGCTAAGAATAAGAAAGACCTAAATATATTTTGACAACAGCGTATTCGAATCACGGAGAAAAGTAGTCTCAGTTATTTATAAAATTATTTAGAACTGACAGTTATATATAAAATTATTTAGAATTTACCACATTTCAGTTTATTTAGTTACAAATCCGTTTTAATTAATTTGACTTAGTACGGGTTCAAAAAAAGGTGTAAATCAGAGCATTATTAAAGGATTTTAGTAATTCGTTATTTAAACAACGTGCGTCACAAACCTGGAGAGGCAAACTGCAATAGGCTACATTAGTGTAAATTATTAACCAGGCAGTAGGTAAAGCTGTATACATAGCCATATGATACGAAATATTTGAAAACCTACGCGATATTTTTAAAAGACACTAAAGTATCGCTCTTTTTTGATAATTTAGGTACAAACGTAGCTGAATTATGTTTACCATATAGAGTTTCAGAATAATTGAAAAATGATTTTTTTTAGGTATTAATCGTAATGATAGATTAACTGTTATACGTGTTTAGAGCCTGTATATTTGAAAATGCAGAACACTTGAAAGTAGTAGTTTTAAACACCAGCATGCAAACTAAATTGGGAAGAAACTTACTGTACTTACTTACACAGCAGAGAGAAATCGATTAGTTTCTCTGCGAGTGTGGAATAAGAATAAGCGATTATCGCTGCTGGCAGTGTTTGTATGTTTGTGCTTATGAGTTCTATAGGAATTTATAACATCAGATACTTTCAGTTACATTTAAACCTACTATCCTGAGGACGTGCTTGTATCTTAATAGAAAAAGTCAAATATTATCAAAGCTTCAGACCATACTATCTATTATACCATATTCTTTTTCTATTTTAATGCTGCTGGCTGCATGGGTTACCAGATTTTAGAGCGAGAATAAATATAGGATAATGTGGTTGGTTTTCTGATTATAGCTAGTGACAAACTGGTAACTGTTTATTTTTCTATTATATGTAGTTATAGGGAGAAAGGTACATAATGTACCTTTATAAAACACATATAATATACATTAAAATATAAGGTACATAATGAACCTTTCTCCCTAGAGTTTAAGGGTTAGGTCTATTGTCTAATATTTAGTTTTTGACTAACATACTACAAACTTTGGGCAGTATTGGGACGTCAAACAAGCTAGATCGAGGTGTTTTCCACTAGGGTATACATGGTTCCCCGACTATTAGTACCCGAGATGGCGTGCGGTTTTAGTCGGTTCGAGTCCGACATGCCACCGATAGGTGGTATCCGAGGGGATTTCCGCACGAAAAAAAAAGATGTTTTCTACTACTTCTGATGTGGATATAATAGAAATATATGTACCTTTATTTCTTATTGACCAATTGCACTGTAGTAACTTATATTAACTCTGTGCATAAATAGTAGAATTTTTACATAATATCGTGAATCACATAACACAAATTTAAATTTCCGAAGACTCCTCCCGAATTTCTGATAGATTGATAGATTCGCAGTTTGTATTTATTATCTAGACACGTCTTATAAGACTGGTTCTGTAATAGTATAGTAAACAGTTTCATTTTTTTTAAGAGTAATTAACGGCAATTCCATTTTTCGGCAATTATACTAAGTAACTTTTTTTATTCAAAGCGCATAATGCAAATACTGGTGTAGGATACAAAATAACTAGTGACAAACTTTGGGTGTACTCCTTCCTAAAAGGCTGGCAACGCGTTTGTGACTCCTGAGTTGCAGACGTTCATGGGCGGCGATGGTCACTTTCCATCAGGTGACCCGTCTGCTCGTCTGCCCCCTTTAACATAAAAAAAGGTATTCTGCTCTGCTATGCTGACAAGTATCACAGAAGAATCTTTGGTAATTTTTCTTCCTTGACTTTATTTAACGACCACGATGAGTTAATGTTGTAAACGACCACAAATTTTACAATATGGAAAAACTTTAAATTAACACGGAAGACTGTTATCAAGAGTCTGTCGTATCTAATATAGACGTGAGTAGGATGGAGCAGGAAGAATGAAGTTTACTTAAATAGAGAGTTCTTTATACATTTGCTTTAACACACGTGCCTCTAAATTAATACTCTAATATTTTATTTAATATATAAGAATATCGTAATCAGCAATGCCTTACTTCCTCCTGTACCCTTCAATTACCTTCTAAACTGTAAACCCTACTCATACTGGGAGCAAATCAGAATGATCTTATGAAGACTCAAGAGCATTGATTTAGTCAATCGTAATCGATAACTTAATTTTGTAGCAACTTTATGCACAAAAGACGTACAATGGTAATACCATAGGCAGTTCTTTATTAAAACTACTTTTTGGTTTTCATGCAAAAAAGCAAAAGTTTAAGAATATGTAGAAGTTCTTACCATATTAGAAAAAATACTTCAATAGTGTAAACTACAAAATATTAGTCAGTGATAAGTAAAAGAGTATCGAATTCCATCATAAAAAAATGTTTTTACTCGGTGGAATTGGTACCAATAAAAATTTCGTTTCCGGTAATTCCTAATAGAATAAGCGATAAGATTGACACGATAAGTCAAAATAAAAGTATGAAGCCCTTATTGAACACAATAAATGAAAATATCAGTTTTGTTACAATTCTAATGGCATGGACCAAGTGATTAATTAATGAAGTTATTCAAAATGAAGAGACAGTTTGAAAAATACTGGTAATATTAAACGCCTATTACGTAAAACAAATCTTTATTAAATTGTTTTAATGATAGTGTAACTTATTATAGTTTTAACAGAAATAATCAATATTCAAAAAAGTATCCACGACTTCAATTGGGCTATTCCTTAATTTCCATCATAGAATAAGTTTTTTTTTCATTTGAATGGCACCAAACGAGAAGTATAACTATCCTAAAAAAACATTTTTCAAATCACTTCATTAATGCCGGAGGTCTAAGGTACAGTCAAGAGTCACAAATGCAGTATCACTGTAACGTTCATATTCGCAGACCGGTTCTGTGCCTATCTTTGTGTGTGGTGTTTAATTGCACACGCATATTATAACCAGATAATACAGACGTATAATTTTGGTTGCCCACATGCATGTGTGGTCAACAGTAGATACCTAGACACCTATTTATAGGTTTTCTTCCCAGAACTCTCAGTGGTAGCACCTACTTGAAAGCGATGTTCAAATTCAACACAGTAGTCAGTAGAACCAGTGGCATAATAGTTCGATTAACTTACTTCCACATCTGATGATGACTGGCGACTGTTCGAGCCTCCTCAGTGCCTGATCTCTTTTGATTTTTTTGTTTTCATGTCAAGATACATTTTTTGCATTCTGTTACTTTAAAATTACTGCAGTTTACAGCAAAAAAATAATTAATATGTAATTTAATAAAAATGTTTTTTTTTATTAGATAATTTATTTATATATCAATATCACCCTTAGAAAAAAACTAATTTTTAAAAATAAACACATTTAAGTTGAATATGTTCATAGACTATTTTGGTGGTTTTTACAATTTATTCTTGTTGTTTATTTGGTTGTTGTACTCCGTGTTGTTTATAGAGGTTTACAGTTTAATTTGTGCATTTTCCTAAGGAAAAGAAGATTGAAACTTAACTTCTATATTACAATCATAAACTATCTTATTACTATTACAGCCAGCACATCCCCTAAATTGCTCTAAGTAAAAGGTTTCTGGGAGATTTTAATACCGATCTTCTAGCGATTAAATCCCTCTTACCCGTAATCTGCTTCACATTTTCCAATTCACCAGTCTTCACGTCCTCCCCCTTCAAGCCACTCATCACAACTTTGTTTATCAGGATACTTGGCTTGACCTAATGCTCACCTCTGCTCCAAATCCGGTCTACTCCCATGGTCCACATCCTGCTCCTGGATTTTCCCATCATGACTTGATCTTTCTCTCTTAAATCCTAAAACCCCCTAAATCCCCGCCCAAAATTCTGCGTATGCGTAGTTTTAGACGAATGGATATTGAAAAACTGTGTGCAGATGTTGCCGTTAGACTGGAGGAACTTAGTTGCATCCACAGACATAGACGATAAAGTCAGGATATTTTATCACGCAGTTCAGAACTAGTAGGACGTTCACGCACCTGCTAGGAAGGTATCAACACAGTAGATGGCTTTATGTCGTTCGAAACCACGACGTAACTGGATTCTAGTTAGTTTGGAACCATTTGTTTTTCATTTACCAACCATTAAGAGATTGGAGGAGGCCAAAACAGCCTTTTTTCACAGCCTTTAAAAAATAATAATCTTATGAGACATTTTAACACAATACTTAAGAGATTATGAAATAAAATCATACACCACAGTTATCATCACACAATCCATCGAAATAACTTACACTAGCGGGTTTCAGCATACGTAAAGCTGTAATGTGTCAATACTAATGTAAGTTCATAGGTTTTTTTCATGCTCACACGGTTATTTGCATGATACCTATGCCTAAAAACCAGTTTAATTTTTTTTTGTCTGTCTGTCTGTTTGTTCCGGGTAATCTTCTAAACTGCTGCTAGACCGATTTTGATAATATTTTACAACCAGGTAGCTGTCTACATAAGGAATAACTTAGGCTATTATTATTCCTATCAGAAAACGTCTTTAAAATTTTGACCGGGGCATCGAACCCACTAAGGCAGCGCTTTTCAAATTCCACGCGAACGATGTCGCTGGTACCAGCTAGTTAGTTATGTAACTGCAAAATTGAATACTAGTTTATACAATTCTGTTCAACACGAAATTTTCTGATTGGTCGTTTTGTTTACTGGTAACATTGTAAATGGGACATTTACGTTCCAACGACCCAATTATTATTGTAACCACCTTTCATTACTACATGTTGTGTTTTATTATTTTATTTATTTGATCTACGCAACATGTATTTTTTTCACCAGTGTATCGAGTATTACAGGTTATTATACTTAAATGTTTAGTAGATTTGTGATAATATTTGATAACCAAATTTAAATATTTACTTTTGTCTGTTATTATCACACTTAAATACTAAGAACTTTAAATTGATTTTATCATCATTTTAATGTATAAGATAGTGTTATCAATTCTAATTATTCTAGGTCATTTATTGTCTAGCTTTAGTCCAACGACCGCTTCGTAACGTAAAGGTCAGCTATGAAAATGGCACGGACGCTAATTTCCTGGTATTTCACGGCTTGTGAAAACGCTCAAGGCTTATTTGCTGGCAAGGTCTGCGGGTGAGAATGAAGATAATACAGTTTACACTGTTTGAGCTTGCCTGCAATCTATGTGACTAACGAAGTAGATATACGTATGTAGGTGTGATTTTACGTAAGTGTCAGAAACTAAAGACGCCCTCGGTCTTTTGTTTCAATGACTTTACATTTCAAAAGCTGGTCACTTGTGCATAATAACACAACAGATTCTTTAATATTCAGTAAATATAACGTGTTACTACTGGCATGTATTAATAAAAAAACTTAAATATTTCTAAATACATACATATTATAGATAAATTATACCCAGACACAGAACAAATGATAATGCTCATCACACAAATATTTGTCCTATGTGGGAATCGAACCGACGACTTCCAGTCAGTCACTAATCACTAGACCAAGATTCTTGTCAATTACTTCAATTCAATTGAATTCTTTAATTTGCTTAAAGGTGGTAAGGTAAATACATTACAAAACATCCAACACATTTGCCTTTTAACTCACTAATAATTTACATTATAACAATTACAGTATAATACAAATACAATAAAATACAAAATTACTAATTACTATAAATTAAAAAACAATAGAAAATCAGGTCCGGTAACCATAATACCTTACTTGGTGTAAGGTATTATGGTTACCGGACCTGATTTTCTATCTGTCTGAGTTTTCTTTTTTGTGAGTCACACGTTTCTTTCTACCCGTAACAGTGTTAAGCGAGCATTTTTGTTTATGCAATATGCATGCAATGCAGTTAAATTTACTATTAACGCTCAGTTAGCATTATTTATCATTTCAGAAATTCACTTTCTAATAATGACTTAGCTTTTATTTAATACGCTTGACTTTTTGTAAAATATCAATCTAGCTTAGTTATATAGTATAAAAGCTTGTGACTCAATTTTTATGAAATCTTTACTATTCCCTTAATTGAATAATCCAGGAGGTATATTGGGACTAATCCCACCCACACGCCCACCACTGTAACTCCTGTACACCAGAATCCACAGCAGTGACCCACGAACACACCGAGTTATGACACTCGGGTAGTCCCAGGAAGAAATTAAACTGTCTTGGAACCCGCAACGAAATTAATCAGAAGAAAATTGGAGGAGTTGGAAATACAGTAAATCCACTTCCCTCCTTAGCAAAGCGGGAGACAAAATGAAGTAAAATGGGCATACACCCTTTTAAACAGGGAAGCACCACGGCCACAAATATTACGGGTCCTACGTGAGCTATGTTTGATTTCTATAATATGTATGGCAGAATCGCCTAAACGCACGGAAATTCACCCTAGTTGACACAAGATCCCCATAGTATACCGCCCCAGATGTCACCTGCAAGCTATTCAGCATTATATTACGTTCATTATACCAAAGACTACATTCCCAGAGGATATGATGAGCAGACTGTTCATAGTGAGAGTTAGGTGTTGAGCATTGACACAATGGTGACTCGACTAATTTAAATGAATAAAGCTTGCTCTTAAAGTTACCATGACCCGTAAGAAATTGAGCGACACAGTGATCCACCTCAAGCCATATCCTCGACAACCGTTCGCGAACAGATGGAAAGAATTGGTAAAGATGGCGCCCCTTGGATGATTCATCCCAGCGTTGTTGCCATTCGTCTATGAGGTCATTATAGACATCGGGCTGCTGTTGAAGCAATCTTGTAATTTTACCGCGATCCCGCGCGCCCAAAAAATCGCATTCCATGTTTTGTTGTCTTGAATAGTACCTCGAGATCGACCGGAAGCACACCCGCCAACACCGGCAAAGCCTCAGTGCTAACCGTCCTATATGCCTTACACAAGAATATCAGTGCAAGTCGTTGGCCTTGTAACAGTTTGCGACGGACAGCGCCTACGGTCGCCCTATCGGCCCATACAGGTGCACCATAGCACATAGAACCTAAATAAGTAGCTCCGTATATGATCTTTAATGTATTAAATGATAGACCCCATGTCGCAGTTGATATCCTTGTCAATGTACAGAAACTCTTTTTAGACTTTTCATTAACTATTTTAATATGTTCGATAAATGAAAAGTTTCTTTCTAAAACCAATCCTAGGTAACACACTGTAGTTTTATTTTTTACAGTAACATTGTCAAATCTAATACTCGGCGGTGATTTGAGGTTACCTTTTAAAAGTAGCTGGAAGGTTTTGTTGGGTGCAAAAGTTAAGCGATTACGTTCACCCCATTGGGTTATCAAGTTCAAACATCTATTGGCTAATCTCTCAAGCCCCGCCCTAGTATCAGATTCCACCAGTAATAAGCCGTCATCAGCATACGCGTTCAGAGTACATCCGGATGGTATTGGTATCGCAAGAAAATCGTCGAAGCCGATATTCCACAAGTATGGACCTAGCACCGATCCCTGAGGACATCCCATTGTAAGCGCCTTCGACACAGAATGATGACCAAGTCTTAGTTTAGTTGTACCTTGTGAAAAGTACGAAGAGATAAGGAAATAAATATTTTTAAAGCACCCCCGTGATTTTAATTTCAGCAACAGCATGGGCCACCATGCGTTGTCGAAGGCGCCAGATATATCTAAGAAAATAGCCAGCACGTATTGAAATTTTGACTCTGTGACAAACTTTCCAACCGATATAACAGCGTCAGTTGTCGATTTACCCAACGTAAATCCAAATTGTCTATCATGAAATTTGACTCCACCTGGCAGAAGCCGGGGCACTACAAGACGTTCTAAAAGCTTTCCTAACGATGGTAATAATGTGATTGGTCGGTAGGATTTATTATCATCCGGTGGCTTGTCGCCACTTTTTGGTATTATACGAATATTACCGCACCGCCATATACGAGGAAATATTCCTTCAGCAATGCAACGTTTAAAGACAGTGAAAATCGTGTCACCCGAAAGTTTACAAGCTTCTTTTATCATTTTGTTAGATATTTTATCATCGCCCGAAGCCTTGTTTAGCGGCAAGGATCTAATGATACCGAGAAATTCGTCTGAAGATGGTAAATCAGACATTGGAGACAGTGGTGGTTCGATGGCCCACTGCCTGATCTGTCGGTGATGATCAGTGTCGTTTTCCGGTCGATCGTCAGGTACGAGTGAGTCTAAAAGATATTCTGCTGTTTGTTCTACTCCTGTGGTATATCTGTTATTAATTTTGATGTTCTGTATGTATGCAAGGTCGATTGATCTATTTGCCTTAAATTCGTGATACAAAGGTGACCACGGGCCCTCTCTATCGAGTTTATCAACAAGTTTCTGAATTAAGTTTACCTTGGATTTTTCCACAGCAGCTCTGTAGTGGGACCTGGCAACTCTAAGAGCAATGAGAGCATTGTTGGACTAATCTCCTGTTACGTTATGTTTTTTAATAGTGTTTAATTTTCTACGAGCTTTCCGGTAGCTTCTACGTAGTTCGGCTAATCTATCATTCCACCAATCACATCTACGAGTGTTAGTGATAGATCCGCGACCAGTAGTTACATCAGCGCAGTATGTAAAAGTTTCTGATAGTATTTCTGCGCTTTCCTCAGCTGATAAACTACTGCGACTGAAGTCTTTGGTATGAGTTGCAAAGAGTGAACCAAACAAAGCCCAGTTCGCACCTTTAGTTTTATATCTAAAATTATAGGGAGCCCTTTGTGGATCCTGTGCAACCCTTGGTATGAATTCGTACACGATCAAGCGGTGATCACTACAGGATGCGTCCGGAAGGACACGCCATGCGGATATCGAGACGTCGCCGCGCGTAAGCGTCACGTCAATAGAAGACTCACCCATTGGGTTGCAAAAAGTTGGTGGTGCATCGGGGGTATTGTGAATAATAAGATTCATTTCCGCAATGAAATCTTCAACCGCACAACGTCGAACCGTGTCGGTTGAACGCAACTTGCCATACCATAATGAAATTGAAAGAAGCTTGATTCAAAGAAGATGAATTCAAAGAAGCTTGTAAACTTTCGGGTGACACGATTTTCACTGTCTTTAAACGTTGCATTGCTGAAGGAATATTTCCTCGTATATGGCGGTGCGGTAATATTCGTATAATACCAAAAAGTGGCGACAAGCCACCGGATGATCCTAAATCCTACCGACCAATCACATTGTTACCATCGTTAGGAAAGCTTTTAGAACGTCTTGTAGTGCCCCGGCTTCTGCCAGGTGGAGTCAAATTTCATGATAGACAATTTGGATTTACGTTGGGTAAATCGACAACTGACGCTGTTATATCGGTTAGAAAGTTTGTCACAGAGTCAAAATTTCAATACGTGCTGGCTATTTTCTTAGATATATCTGGCGCCTTCGATAACGCATGGTGGCCCATGCTGTTGCTGAAATTAAAATCACGGGGGTGCTTTAAAAATATTTATTCCCTTATATATTCGTACTTTTCACAAGGTACTACTAAACTAAGACTTGGTCATCATTCTGTGTCGAAGGCGCTTACAATGGGATGTCCTCAGGGATCGGTGCTAGGTCCATACTTGTGGAATATCGGCTTCGACGATTTTCTTGCGATACCAATACCATCCGGATGTACTCTGAACGCGTATACTGATGACGGCTTATTACTGGTGGAATCTGATACTAGGGCGGGGCTTGAGAGACTAGCCAATAGATGTTTGAACTTGATATCTCAATGGGGTGAACGTAATCGCTTAAATTTTGCACCCAACAAAACCTTCCAGCTACTTTTAAAAGGTAACCTCAAATCACCGCCAAGCATTAGATTTGACAATGTTACTGTAAAAAATAAGGCCTCAGTGTGTTACCTAGGATTAGTTTTAGAAAGAAACTTTTCATTTATCGAACATATTAAAATAGTTAATGAAAAGTCAAAAAAGAGTTTCTGTGCATTGACAAGGATATCAACTGCGACATGGGGTCTATCATTTAATACATTAAAGATCATATACGGAGCTACTTATTTAGGTTCTATGTGCTATGGTGCACCTGTATGGGCCGATAGGGCGACCGTAGGCGCTGTCCGTCGCAAACTGTTACAAGGCCAACGACTTGCACTGATATTCTTGTGCAAGGCATATAGGACGGTTAGCACCGAGGCTTTGCCGGTGTTGGCGGGTGTGCTTCCGGTCGATCTCGAAGTGCAGAGACGTGCAGCCATGTACTATTCAAGACAACAAAACATGGATTGCGATTTTTTGGGCGCGCGGGATCGCGGTAAAATTACAAGATTGCTTCAACAGCAGTCCGATGTCTATAATGACCTCATAGACGAATGGCAACAACGCTGGGATGAATCATCCAAGGGGCGCCATCTTTACCAATTCTTTCCATCTGTTCGCGAACGGTTGTCGAGGACATGGCTTGAGGTGGATCACTGTGTCGCTCAATTTCTTACGGGTCATGGTAACTTTAAGAGCAAGCTTTATTCATTTAAATTAGTCGAGTCACCATTATGTCAATGCTCAACACCTAACTCTCACTATGAACAGTCTGCTCATCATATCCTCTGGGAATGTAGTCTTTGGTATAATGAACGTAATATAATGCTGAATACCTTGCAGGTGACATCTGGGGCGGTATACTATGGGGATCTTGTGTCAACTAGGGTGAATTTCCGTGCGTTTAGGCGATTCTGCCATACATATTACAGAAATCAAATATAGCTCACGTAGGACCCGTAATATTTCGTGGCCGTGGTGCTTCCCTGTTTAAAAGGGTGTATGCCCATTTTATTTCATTTTGTCTCCCGCTTTGCTAAGGAGGGAAGTGGATTTACTGTATTTCCAACTCCTCCAATTTTCTTCTGATTAATTTCGTTGCGGGTTCCAAGACTGTTTAATTTCTTCCTGGGAGTTCCCGAGTGTCATAACTCGGTGTGTTCGTGGGTCACTGCTGTGGATCCTGGTGTACAGGAGTTACAGTGGTGGGCATGTGGGCGGGATTAGTCCCAATACCATAATGAAGATGACGCATTGACATCAGCGCCAATGATAATTTTATGTCCCACGAGGAACTGCAAGACGTAACGTAAGTGATGTAAGTGAGGATCAATAGGATGTGAGTATTGAAAATAGCAGCTCACTACGTAAACCTTACAGGTAGAGGATGAGATCTCAGCAACGGCGCAGTGTGACGTCATAAGATTACGCTAAGATGTTACCGTAAAATTAGAACTTGCAACATATATCCCAGCCTGCGAACGGCAGTCAAGCTGTACTACATTACGACGCAAGTGAGCGCTCTGATATTGTTCTTGTAAAAGGACAATGTCTAACTTTTGTTCTAAAATTAAACGGTCTAAGTCTGATGTAGCTATTTTATCGTTATGAAGATTTAACTGGCCTATCGAAATATTATTCATTACTTAGTAAGTTACTCTTTTAACTTTTTTTTTTTTTTTAAACTAAGTTAAACTATTCAGTAATTGGTATTTAATATTAGCTGTTCCAGTTTTAATTTGTATGTGGCACAGTCGTATGAGCCGCATCGATGGTCGGATGGTTTTTTGAACCGCTTACACTGTGCGCACGTGGGCTTAAAATCTGGTGTGTCTTTATCTGGACAAGCTCGCGTTTCGTGTGCGGCGGCGCAATTAGCACAATTAGGGGTTTTTATGGTGCAAAACTTTTGTACATGACCGAATTGCTGACAATTTAAGCAACGAACTACTTCTATACCGTCCATGAATCTACATGTGGCCCAGTCTATATAAAGTTTATCTTTTGTGTTGGCTAGATGTTTCCGAACTGCTGCCTCTAATTCTAAGCCTTTCCATTGACGCCCATTTTCTAGTTTACGATGCCTAACAATTTTGGTTGACTTAATAAAATCGTTCTCACTTAATTTTAATTCGTCCTTGATATTCTGACGGTATAAGGCTGTTAGGAAGGCACGATCTTCCATAGAACCGGGTACGTTTTTTACAATTATACGGGGCCTACGGCCTTTCGGTTTTTCTAAGCGCAACCCTACTGATTTAATGGCGTCCACAGATTCCAGTTTCTTAAGCTGCCGTTCGTTAGCTACACGTAACACGACGCCTGCCTTAGAGGTTTTTTTAACGCCTACAATTTGAAATCCCTCATCGCTCGGTTTAATAGCCTTCATGAGAGCTTGTTTTGTTGCTGACGAGGTCGCATAGTCCGCTAAGCGTTGCGTAGTGGGATAGGCAATAACACAAGGAACGCGCGCTTCAGTAGGTACCGGGCACGGAGCAGATTTAGGTGGTAATCGAAGCTTAAGTTTGTCCGCGTACGTTAAACTCGTTTCTTGAGTGGCGATACCCTCCATTTGTCGCTCAAAATTCGCTAACTTCGTTTCGTTGCTAGAGGATTTTATTGCTAACAAAGATACGATACCGGTAATTCGTTGAGTAATATCCATAATCGCCGTTTTATTACCTACATTCATCCGAGATCCCTGATCATTAACTAATTCATTAATTTTTGCCAAATAATCAGTGGCCTGTGATACTAAGTCACAGTAGTTGTACTCCCCACAGTTATCACGACCGGTAGGAGACGAAACATTACCACTTAAGTCCGAATTAATAACGCGCCTACGGCTACTGTCTTTCAGCGAGGTGACATTTCGATAAATGTCCTTTTCCCGGTTGGTGTTAGAAATTCACTTGTACCGCCGGGGTCCGGCAACTCGCTAACGACCGACATAGCCAAACAAAGACACACCAAACAACAATTTCAAAAGGAACAGGTTTAAAAATAAATAACACGCAGAGAAAAATCAATATAAACAAAGGATACCTCCTACCCACTTTTAGAAAGAAAATAAATTTACTCACCAATAGTCGTAATAAAACAATTCAGCACTATATTACTGTTTAAAAACAATAAAAACTTACTGACTTTCTTTAAAACACTATACACAACCTTTAGCCGCCCGCAAGCCGGAAACTAGTCGCAGAAAAACAGAAAACAATATTTAAATTGTTAGCACATGAAGTCACACGTTAGTCGCACGGTGCCGCGAAGGGAAGTGATAGTGAAGTTTATATGTTCTATTAGAATGCAACATGAGAACGTTTTACAATTGAAATAATGTTCATATGTGTCCAATCGATAACCTCCTTCTTTGAAGGATATAACGGCAAATATTGCGTTTTATAATGTAGTCAACGTTTGGAGAGGAACTGCTTCCGCCGAGTGACGATAAGCCTGCCCACTTGGGCCCTTTTGGAGTCGGCCAATTACAACATACGTGTGTTCGGCGGTTGTGTAGGTGAAATCTGGATGACTGTATTATAAGTTGCCATCAAAATGAAATAAACATACGACTATATAGGTATACACATTCAGATATACGACTTTATATGTATAGTATACCTACAACTATTGTCACTACATAGCTTTTCTACAGCCTTACATGTCTTAGAGACCACGCAAATGTAGATTTTGTACATAAAGTTACTTGTTTTCAGGAACAATAAATAAATGCTTATCTGTACCCCTAAATACGTGTGTTTAAAATGAAAACAAACAAATACACTCACAAAATATTAGATGGTTATTACCATAAGTTTAAGTTGTTCACTCATTACGAGTAGATTTATTGAGTTTTGTCCGTGTGGTGCCCGTGTGGTGACGGAATAAGAATACGGATTGTCACCACCCCTATTCATCCCTCTGGTGTCGTAAGAGCCGACTTAGGGAGTAAGCTACGCAGGTCACAGCACTGCAAAGAGTAGGAAAACATGACACTTTTAATTTTTTACGTGTTTAAACCCCCTCGGGCCGTCACCCAACCGGGGTTTACGGCGGGGTGGTATTTTTTTTTTTTTTTTTTTGTTGGGACTAATCCCACCCACACGCCCACCACTGTAACTCCTGTACACCAGGATCCACAGCAGTGACCCACGAACAAACCGAGCTATGACACTCGGGAAGTCCCAGGAAGAAATTAAACTGTCTTGGAACCCGCAACGAAATTAATCAGAAGAAAATTGGAGGAGTTGGAAATACAGTAAATCCACTTCCCTCCTTAGCAAAGCGGGAGACAAAATGAAGTAAAATGGGCATACACCCTTTTAAACAGGGAAGCACCACGGCCACAAATATTACGGGTCCTACGTGAGCTATGTTTGATTTCTATAATATGTATGGCAGAATCGCCTAAACGCACGGAAATTCACCCTAGTTGACACAAGATCCCCATAGTATACCGCCCCAGATGTCACCTGCAAGCTATTCAGCATTATATTACGTTCATTATACCAAAGACTACATTCCCAGAGGATATGATGAGCAGACTGTTCATAGTGAGAGTTAGGTGTTGAGCATTGACACAATGGTGACTCGACTAATTTAAATGAATAAAGCTTGCTCTTAAAGTTACCATGACCCGTAAGAAATTGAGCGACACAGTGATCCACCTCAAGCCATATCCTCGACAACAGTTCGCGAACAGATGGAAAGAATTGGTAAAGATGGCGCCCCTTGGATGATTCATCCCAGCGTTGTTGCCATTCGTCTATGAGGTCGTTATAGACATCGGGCTGCTGTTGAAGCAATCTTGTAATTTTACCGCGATCCCGCGCGGCCAAAAAATCCCATTCCATGTTTTGTTGTCTTGAATAGTACATGGCTGCACGTCTCTGCACCTCGAGATCGACCGGAAGCACACCCGCCAACACCGGCAAAGCCTCAGTGCTAACCGTCCTATATGCCTTACACAAGAATATCAGTGCAAGTCGTTGGCCTTGTAACAGTTTGCGACGGACAGCGCCTACGGTCGCCCTATCGGCCCATACAGGTGCACCATAGCACATAGAACCTAAATAAGTAGCTCCGTATATGATCTTTAATGTATTAAATGATAGACCCCATGTCGCAGTTGATATCCTTGTCAATGCACAGAAACTCTTTTTAGACTTTTCATTAACTATTTTAATATGTTCGATAAATGAAAAGTTTCTTTCTAAAACTAATCCTAGATAACACACTGTGGTTTTATTTTTTACAGTAACATTGTCAAATCTAATGCTCGGCGGGGTGGTATGTCGGAATCGGACCGACTAAAACCACACGGTGTGCCACTCTGCGCCTGTAATAGGAGGGATCCGGGAAATGCTGTTATTAAGACACCCCTCCTAGCGCCTGCCCGCAATGGCACGGGCACCATCTTCGGGTACATTATCTATTTAGTAAAGTAAAGTAAATAGGCCGAAGGGGTTGGCCGGCGGCAAATTGGGTCCGAGTAGAGGTAGAGCGTATGACGGTCGGTAGCCAGAGATCCCCTCCAATGACTGCAACGAGGACCCGACGCTGCGACGCTCAAGCCGAAGCAAATTGCCAGAAATACTACGGCGAGCACTTCCGCCTTCAGATCCCACGGGGGAGTACCGGCCAACGCGCGCGCCACCTCCGTCGACACGGTGCGATATGACACAAACCATACACCAACCCGTCTGGCCATCGTGGTATAGTAGACCAAAACCTCCTTTCTAATTAGAGGCCTATGTCCAGGAGTAGATTATTAAATACTGTCGACGACGATGACTGATGATCATATTGGGAAACTAAAATAATAATTTGAAAGAGAATTGAGAATTAAGAATAATTATAATTATATTATATATAATTATAAAATAAAAATAAAATAAAATACTCAATAGATCCTAGTTGCAGACACCAGATCATATCCAACTACTAAGGTTGCTGGCACCGCTACGGCGCTTTTTAGTTAATTTTAAAGGATTTAATGCGCTCATGATCGATATAAAATACTTTGAATTGCCTGAGGTTTCAACTAGATTGCACTGGCTCGCAGACTATGATTCAGCGGTGCACGACCTCCGGCGTCGAGTCCGTGAGGTAGAAGTATATTCATCCACCTGCACATATTCGATATCATTGATATTTTGTTTTAGCCATATCGGTACCGTCACTAAACATGGGACAAAATCACAGTGAACTGCATTGATATTTTTGTATATCAATGGTGAACTGTGATTTTTGCGTACGTAGGTTAGGGTTGCTAGGTAGATAGGTTAGACGGTATTTAATAATAAATCTAGTATCTTTTTCATTATTATGTAGGGAACGGTAGCTACATATAATAAAATAATTACGTCTGAAAACAGCTTGTTAGCAAAAATGATGATGATGTGAACCGTCTCATACTACACTCACAATGTCCCTATTAATTTCAAGTTAACCCGACTGCGCATAAAAGCGAGGTGGTATAATATTTATCACTGGATTTGAAACCATCTTCCCAATTGAAAGTTTTTTTTTTTATTTCAACCGCTTCACGTACAACCTTGAATAAAGGTGACGTTCAGTTGAGAGAACTTTAGTTCGTTGTGAGTTAATGCACTGATTGGTGCCTGCTTTATCAAGCTTGAGCTTATTAGATTTAAACATAAGTGGAATATAATTACGAAACGATTTATGTTTTAAGTTAGCAAAATATGGAAATGTGTCGTAACGTTGATGGTGTGTGAGTATTGAAATAGGTGAATATGTAGATGTCACTGTGTGCGGATGTACGCACGGCTGAGCAGCCAGGAAGTGGATCAGCCCAGGGGCGCAGTCTCTCTCGTGTGATATAAACGAGGCAAGTGAGTGCAGATACGCTCCGCCGCCATATATGTGCGATAGCTACACGCTGTTAGGTCAAGGACCTTAGTGGTCATACCTGATACCTGCCACTGACGACCGCGTGCCTTGTCATGTAGGTAACAATTTTGCACTTGCGCTGTCAACTTGTATATACGAGTACAGTCATTTTTTAATGTAAATAATGCAAACTTTAAATTAATTGCCTATTTATTTATCGACAATCTGATAAGCTATGGTACTGTATTTTTTAATGGCATCGATATTATCGTTTTATTAAAAATAACATCCAGTCAGGTCCGTGTGTGTCGTAAGAGCCGACTAAGGGAAAAAACTACGCAGAACAATAGCACTGCAGAGAGAAGGAAAACTTGACACAAACCTTATACCAACCCGTCTGGCCAGCGTGGTATAGTAGGCCAAAACCTCCTTTCTAAGGAGGAGATGCTTATGTCCAGCAGTGGACTGTTAAAGGCTGTTGAAGAAAAATAAAATAGAATATTCGACTGTTTATTGCAATATTTGGATGGTGTATGGTGATGGTAGAACTACTATAACAGTAGTTCATGCACCAATTACATTTTATACATTATTTCGTGAGTTTTATTTCTAGCGCAAAAAATCGCTATTCGTGATTCTTGCTATTTTCTATTTCTAACAATCTCTTATCTCTGATTTTTGGAAATTGCACCCTTTAGGACCCCCTTAAAGGTGAAATTTTCAAAAATCCTTTCTTAATGGTTGCTTACAACATAAAGAACAATTTTAAGGTAGCAGTTTAGGCTCTGCGTTGATGAATCAGTCAGTCAGTGCAAGTAATTTTATATGTAGATAAGTATTTATTATTTAATTTATGATAACTATTTTAAGTGGTTAAAAACATAATACAGAAAATTTGTCTTTTAACTAAGTTTAACTGAAGCGCAATGCTACTATCAAGACGAAACATTGAGGTGCTCAATCGGAAACAGCTGTGCGTTGCTATGCAATGCTTGTGAGCGTAAGGTTGGCCGTCGCAAGAAGCTCGGTGAAAGAGAAACTTAGGCATATCAGAATATGACATCAGAATATGTCATGGTTAGTTTCTGTGTGTTAAGAATTGATTTGACATGGAGAGCAGTTGAGAGCATTGAGTTCCTTTTATTTTGAACTAGTCGGACCTCGCAGTTTCACCAGCGTTATAATATAATTGCGTTATAATATGAAATACAAAAATATTTTTTCGAATCTGGCTTGTGATTACAGAGATTTTTTCGTTAAAACAAACAAGAAAACTATTCACCCTATTTTCTTAGTATAGAAAACGTTGATGAAGCGCTCCTTGGGGGAAGTTTATTTCAGCCGTGGACGGCAATAGGTTGATGATGATCTTAGTGTCTCTTCTTTCTTAGACCTGATGTAATGTTTTAAAGTTTGAGATCCTATCGAAATGGTGATATTTTGGTTACTTTTTTTTATTTATTTTATTTATGTAGTGATAAAAGCGAAGGTTGTTTTGAGATAAATTCGGGAAATATTTTCTTTACTTCTTATTCAAAACTTAATTCTTTCAAATAGAGTTTTAAACATGATCGGCATTTTAATTCTTTAGATAAACTTGTATTAGTACCAATTTTTTTCTTTTAACTCCACTCATATTGTATATTTGCTTTAATTTTCTTTTGTAATTGGTTAATTAATATAAGTGATATAAATGTTAGATTTAACGCTTTTGTATTAAGTATGATATTATCGTTGGTTAATCTTAATATTTTTTTATTTATTTTAATAAATTACATTTAATGGGATTACATCTAAGGGAGCAAACTACGCAGGACGACAGCACTGCTAAGAGAAGGAAAACTTGAAACAAACCCTATACCAACCCGTTTGGCCAGCGTGGTATAGTAGGCCAAAACCTCCTTTCTAAGGAGAGGCCTATGTCCAGCAGTGGACTGTTATAGGCTGTTGGTGGTGGTGGTGACAAAAGAACTTCTTAAATTTTGAAAAGATAGCCTAATTTTGTATAATTCCATGGAAGAACCATATCTAAAGATTTAATCTTCTTGTGGCTCTGGCGACTTCGCTGTACTCTTAAAGGTGAATATTTTCCAAATAAAGAAATTAAGCTAAGAGAAATAAAACCAATGAAAGTTATTGATTGCCAGTGCAAGGGTACATGAAAACAAAAAAAATAAGCTGAATAATTATGGTATCTTATAAGTCACAACAATTATAAAAGGGTCAAAGGGTTATTATATCACTGTTAATTATCTTTTATTGGTAAAAGTTACTACCTATTTAAGTTTCAGTGAAGATTTGTAATTGTTTTTTTTTACTGAGAACCTCAACAGTGCGTCCAATATGGTCCAACAACTTACATTAGGACGGACATACTAATTTTTAGGTCATATGTATAAAGGTTTATATGTTTTACTTTCTTACTTTAAACTATTAAGTACTAGGTTGGTATTTGTATTATGGATACCGTAAAAGAAACGTGTTACGTAAAAACATTATGTACTTTCTAATTACTACTCAGCTTTTGAAATAAATAATTACTCACACCTCAAATAGTTATTGCAGAAGAACATTATTTTGGTCTCTATTAGTAGCAGTTGCGCGAAGTGCCTGCTGTGGTCACCCACCGAGTAGAATAGAGGTTCGGGTTACCCGTGAACTGACAATCTACATGCATGTATGTTTATGATAGCTTTTTTAACGCTGACGATTACGTTAGTCCGAGGCACTAGTATGAAAAGGACGCAACTGCTAAATACGAGTATACTAGGACTACTAGAGATATTTCCTTCATTTATACCCCGGTCCTCAGCAACTGGTCTCACACATAACGGTTTTAGTAAGGTAGTTTTAACTATAATTAATGCGTTACTTTTCGCAACATTTATCATTGAAAATCATTATGTCAATAAGCTGTAGAAAAAAAAACAACATGAATCGCTGTCGGTCACGCACCTCGTTAGGCGTGGTTAATAAGGGTAATAGCATTAAATAAGGATATCTCCAATAACTGTCCATTGTTAAAAGTATTTCTTTGGTTTCAGATTCTATTTTGCACGCTGAATACTCACAAGGTGGATATGAAGAAACTTTTAGGTGGTCAAATAGGATTAGAAGATTTTATATTTGCACATAGAAAAGGTAGACCTAAAGAAATTGAAATAGTAAAGACTGAAGATGCATTGGGATTGACGATCACTGACAATGGTGCTGGATACGCTTTCATCAAAAGAATAAAGGAGGGTTCCATAGTAGCTGGAATACCACATATTGATGTATGTATTTTGGTTTCATTGTACTTCAAAGTTATGTCTTTGTTGGTTAATATAAAATGTTATATGTAGAAAGTAAGGGCCCTATACATGTACATTAAAATAAATTATATGAACAAAAATTACGATGCCGCTGGCTGATATGGTTGCACCCTTTATAATTCAGTCCAGCCCCATAAAACAGTCAGTTCTCTTCTTAACCCCTACACTATAACTAACCGTCCGTCACTAAATTATATTCTGATGCCTCTTAAAGTAAAAAGAAGTAAATATAGTAAATAGTTATTTCTACTTATCTTAGTAGCCGATGATATCTACATTTGTTTCTTGCCGATGTATAATAAATTCGAAGAAGTAGCTTATGTGATACAACCTGTTTTGGGTAGAGGGATCGTCAAGGTTGTTGACAAGGCCAGACGACTCCACCGTCCCGACCGTTACGTATCTACATTATACCTTTACTTTCTACATACAGATTTCTTACAATAAAGAAAAAGGTACTCCTTATTACGCAACCGAAGTATGTAATAGGTTAAAAAATGAGGTATATTAAGTTGCACTAATATAATTGGCAGACTTATCTAAGCCTTCGAAATTTACTGACATTTGGTTGACATAATCGGATGAGTCTACTGAAAATACCTACTTACCAGCGAAATAGGTTTTTGTCATATTTCAAATACTTGCACCCCGCCTTGGTTTGGTTTTACAAGACATGTGTCATTAACGGCATTGATTTCACTTACAAAATTTAGCGGCTATTACAGCAAAAAAATATACACTTAAGAGTGTTTTATAAAGCAGTGTAGTCGTTGAGTAGTTTAACAGGCTCCATGAACGAATATGCTAATATAATATATCTTCAGACCATGCATGTTAATTTGCGTTGGTAGAAAGTCGTTGTCATTTCAAGAGAAAATTCTGACTGACATCACGATAACTGATAATTTCGTTTGAGATTGCGAGCTAAAATTTACAACGGGAAATGACATTTGTATGCACTGCAAAGCACAGTAGATTTGTATCGCAACAAAAAATTATAATTAATTAAAGTATGGTATTGGATAAAACACTATGAATAAGAATTAAATACGGCATAAGTAGGAATAGTTTAACAGCTGATACATAGTCTATCAGCGTTGATTAGTCATAGCTCGTAGCTACACTTACAGCAATAATTATTGCTGAAAGATATTTTTATTTTTTTTAACGGATTTAACGTAGGTACTATGCGTACTATTTTTAGGATAGTGTTGACTTTCCTCGCCCTATCGTGACGTATTTCCGCTGTTCCTAGGCAAAGTACCTATGGACAGTTTGAAACCTACCTAGTCATTGAAACTGTGTATATGTGTAACGATTTTTAACAGTAAGCATTACGTACCTAAATCTTCTAATTAAATTATCAGTTAATATTTTTAATAGATTTAAAAAAAATGATGTTTTTAAGTCAACTTTTATTTCTGTGTTTATGTTGGAGACATATTATAATTATTGTTTTTCATTAAACAAACAATAATTATCATTATAAAAAAAGACAAAATAAGTAATGCTAAAAATGTGTTTAACTAAAGAGACATTGCAGATAATGGATGATATACGACTACAAATAAATTTAAGTAGGTTATGAAATAAATTCTACAATAAGTTAATTGTAGTAAACTACTCTTTCTTCATAATTGAATTGAATAAGGAATATGAAAGTAAATACCATTCCTTTTATATTAATATAATAACAATTCGTCATAATTATGGTCATTAACTAACCATTAGTAATCATGGTATCATCATGATGGTATATCAAATACTCATTTACTAATAAAGTATTCCACAAATGCTGCAGTTGCAATTCATCCGTAATTATCATACCTACATGATCCATAAATAACTCACGTCATATTCTCTTCCGGGGTAGGCAGAAAAGGCAAATGATCATTTATTATGTTTCTTACATGGTTATTGCAAGTTTCTTTAGACTCTGTGGTTATAGCTTGAGCCTCTTTCACATTTAGCAGATTTTTCTTATAAGCTCGGCAATGACGGCTGTTTTGTACCATGTCCTTTGCCGGTACACTGCTGATGCGAACTTTTGATACTTCTTAGGGTCGGTGAGTGTGCAAGCATCAACGCCTTCTGAAGCGTAATTGAACATAAAGTTGGATGTTGACATCACACCATTGGTCATTTCATCATTTGTAAGGATTTTGGAATGAGACTTCTAATTTCAAGGCCTTTATCAGAACTAACAAATTGTTTATCGCCAGGCCCCCCCAAGTTTCATGTAGATCTGAAGATATGAGTAATAATAGTAAAATAAAACCAAATACTAATAACAAACTCTTAAAATATTGTAGCAAAATTAATTCACCTAAAATAATACAAAAATGTAGTATAGTGTTTTCGGCTAACGAAAATGTAACGTAAGTATGAACCGAATCTTTAATATTTGTGTAGAATGAGATCTTGGTGTCAAAACTGTAGTTATCAGTTCGACATTTAGAAAGAATAAATTGCTCTTGTTAACCTGAATATATTAGTTTTTTATTTTAAATTAATTCTTAAACGTAAAACGAACTCTCGACGCCGAAATACCTTACTTTATTTATACGTGAGTTAATGATACTTCTTTGAATGATTTTTTGTATATGCGTAGACGGTGATACTTATTTTTAGAAAGGACCGAATGTGGTAGACATTCTCAATCTCGATTTAATTACAAAAACTGCCCGAGCTGATACGTTGGCAGCAAAAGTAAAATTATACATACCTATTTCTATCTAGTTTCAACTTTTTAGGGTTTTGTTTCTCAAAAAGAACGACGGAACTCTTTTAGAATCAATCATTGTCATCAAGATTTTTATTTTTTCTACGGCTTCTTAAAGTTAAATTTTAATTTTATTGCTTTTACGTAACATACACTGGGTGAACAAACTATGAACTAGAAGTAAGTAAGTTTGTTTACTTCTAGTTCCATCCCATTCAAGAATTTTACTAGCTGCCTATCGATTTTGGACTTCACTTGGATTATTTACTTTTTATAGATGCATTTTGTATATTTAACTTAAAACTATTATAAACTTAAGCAACAGAATCAAATTTATGTTACTAAAGTATTTTTTTAACCATTAATTTTTATTTATTGAATACATGTTTATAGATGACCTTATTTATCCTATAAATAGATTAATTAATAATTGATTAATAAATGTTAGATTCCCCTATACGATTAAATGTTGTGCATTTGCGACCATATCTGAATAGACAATTTGATCAAAAAACACACTTACCTTTAATACATTTACATACCACACAATGGTAAGGACCATTAACTACGGTTGTGAAACATTTTATTTTTTTACGTATTCATCTATCTTGAATATAATAAGTTGTATAGACGTGTACCTTTTTATGAATAAGTAGTACGCTATCTTTCAGCCTTATCAGAAGGTTTCAAATCCACCAAGTTTATGTTCTGTTGCGTCTGCACAACACATACATTCCATTCGAGGAGTAAACTTGAGCAGACTAGAGTTCGACTTTATATTAATATGCAGGATGTTACAAAGAGGTATTGTCATATTTAATTTTAAGGAGGATTATATAAATGTAAACGTACAGCGCTTTACGTATTTCAGGCGCGATAACGATAAAGGTAGTTTAAGCTAGCCAATTTAAAACAAACTGATTAGGTAAAACTTGTATCTTCCAAACGAACATTTTTGTTCACGATAAAATGTCAAAGACTAGATCGTTTAATTTTATTACGTTAAATTGGCCTGTATTTATAGTAAAATCCCTTACGTCGTGGGTGTGAATACTTTTGTATCTAATATCACCAGACCTTGCAGCTACCGACTATTACTTTTTCCAAAATTTAGACAACTTTTTAGTGAGTAAAAATTCAATTCCCGAGAGGCAGTACAAAATGCCTTTGAAGAGTTTGTTGCCTCCCGTCCCGCTGATTTTTACAAGACGGGCATCAATAAGTTTATTGATGCCCGTCTTGCCATGCTTGTCTTTGCCAACGCATTGGCAGTTGCCAATGTGTTGGCAAAGATGCGTCGATTGCATGGGTGATTACTTCGAATAACAGAAATAAAAAAGTTTGAAAAAATAAGTACTTTCACTTATTGCATACAAAACGGCAATTTCATAGGTAAAGACCTATTATATACAGACAACTTCACCCCACTAAGAATTCCAAGGGAGGACGTGCTTTTACTTGTAAGTTACTTATTGTACTGTTAAGATTATTTATTTCATTATTTACTTGGTGCACAATAAAATATTAAATAAGAAACAAAAAACCTCACCTCTCAAAATAAACTACTTAAAATCGCGGATTAAACAGCATAGCACAGACACTTAATAATGCCATAACTGTGTGTGTCAGTGTCTGTGGTCATTGACCTTGTTAAGAAATGCACAGGAAATAAGCTATTGAATATTATTAAACGTGTTCCTTTCAAATTCAGGTTGGAGACCACATTGAGAAACTCGAAGGAGAGAATATGGTTGGGAAGAGACATTATGAGGTCGCCAAGATATTAAAAGATATTCCAAAAGGGTCAACATTCACGATTAGATTAGTAGAGCCCCTTAAAAGTGGATTTGGCAGTATTGGTCCAAAGACGAGTGGAGCGAAATCCAGTAAAAAGACAAATTATGGTTCAGGGAAAGAAACACTTCGGTTCAAAGCGAATGGACAAGCTACTATTGAAAATGACGTAAGTTATTGCTTTACTCTGTTTTGCTCTATTCAACAAGGATAATATAATGCAAACACGACCATCCTTATTCAAACATAAGTAGTTCTACCTACCTATTCCACTAAGACAATCGATTATGTTTAAATTATTAGACATTTTTGTTATTAAAGCTTGCAAATGCCAAGTGATTATCAATGAAATTGATAATTTTTATTACATTGGCCATTGACACCTACAAAACGAAATTCAACATGTTCAGTAAAAAAACTAGGTTAGGATTAAGAATTATTCAGTCACTCTCACTATCAATGATTGAGCTTGCTAACGTATGTAATTTGCTTTACAACTTAGTTACAAACTTTTTTATCGTGTGGAAACTCCCACACCTTATCGGAGCTAACGGTGAAGTGGTATGTTGAAATCACAGATTACCCCCTAATAGATCCGCATACAGGGCCACAAAGGCGCGCAACACATACTTGCACGATCACACTACTAACTCATTTTTTAACATAGCCTATAAAGTGTGAGGTAGGTAATTAAAAAGAAACGACAAAAAAATAAACCTTAATTTGCGTGTCTAATTATATGACGTAGCATAAAACTAGCTCAATAAACACGTTTCACAATAGATATTCAAACTCAAGCTCAAAATATCTTTGTTTCATAAAAAAATAAATTATGACAGCTATTTATTTATAACAGCTAGTACGAGTAGGTACAGATAAAAAAATTGTTTTGTCTTTTAGTTCTTCTATAGTACTGCCTACCCCAGTTAAATCCTTCCAACAATTTAAATTTACAGGTATCAGGAAACTGATTCTATGCAAATCTGTGGAAGATTCCATTATTCTACTAGACTTAATTTATAAAGACAATTTTCTTTGTAATTATATCTTTATAAGCATTTCATGATCAAGATAGTGACATTTACATTTCCTATAGGTATTCTTATTGGATAGTTATGTAGTTAGTCATTAATGACCAACAACAATAACTAATAACTGATTATATTATTATCGGAATAAGTATATTTATTGATAAAAAAAAAATAAAAAGGGTTTTTTTTTTTAATTCTTTAGGAGAAATGTCGGTAGACATCTTACAGAATTTTAGAATAGTCGGCCACTTAGGTCTTAGTTTAAAAACATTGTTATTGTTAACTATATTTTTTTAATGTCATCCCAGCCATTTTTTTTCTCAGGAGAGACCTTATACTAACAGTGCAGAATCGGGTAAGTAATTTATTAAAAATTTACAAAAAAAAACATCAATTAAATTGTTATTACATACATAACTATACAATAATATGTACTTAAAATCATCTATCATGTAATTGATAATTAGTCCCATACATATTGGCTATACATGTGGTGACGTATTAAGAATACGGAGTGTCACTACCCCTATTCATTCCATGGGTGTCGTAAGACGCGACTAAAGAAGCCAACTACTCAGGACAACAACACTGCAAAGGCAAACTTGAAAACAAAACCTATACCAATCCGTCAGGCCAAAAATCACCACTATATAGTAGTATACCACTATAATACGCCAAAACCACCTTTCTAAGGAGAGGCCTATGTCCAGCCGGTGGACTACTCAAGACTGTTGATTGGATTGATTAATTGTTATATTTTGTGAAAAGTTGATTGAGGTTGTAAGAGTTGTGGTCATTATTATTGTGTTGTATTGATGCATTTATATTAATAAAAACTTGGAATATTTTATATTTTTACTACTCACATATAATGTACATTTGTTATTACGTTATTTTAAGAGTTAGTTTTATTATTAAATGATAAATTCTGACATCATTTATTAACCAATTACATGATAGATGATGGTAAGTACAAATTATTGTATAGTTATGTATGGAATAAAAATTTGATTGATGTTTTTTTTGTATAATATTTTTAATAAATTAGTTACCCGATTTTGCAGTGTTACTACTCGCATAAGGACTCTCCTGCGAAAAAAATGGCTTGAATGACATTTTGCGAAAATGACGTTTTTCGAAAGTGACATTGTGTGAAAATCTAAGATAAAGAAAATAAAGTTTTGAGAAAATGATGTTTCGCAAAACTGTCATTTTTTGAAAGTGACTAATATTTTTACGTTGACTGTGTCAAGACCGCTGGCTCTGTAACTGGATTTTCTGAAATGCTATGCAATTTAACCTTATCTAATTAATTATTTAGTCATGCATTCCTTCAATGACTGTATGTATTATTAAATAATAACGTCATCATTATTCCTTCGGATACATGCCAGATAGGTTTAAATTAAGCTTTCAAATGTCAGTGAAATATCTTAAAGAACCAGTATCAACTGCTATGAAATATCTTCGTCATGGGGATTTTCACCGATATAATGATATATGTAGGTATATGTATAGAGTACCGATAGACACAGCACTAACGATAGAACAGACACCAATGTCTGATGACATTGAGCCATGCAAGCTGTTAATTGCATTACGCAACTATCTCGAATGTTAACCGCTTTGTCTACTAACCTAAAACACGGCAACGTTTACGTGTAGATTTATTGAACAACTATCAAGTTAACGGTATATTACTGCTTTTAAATCATAGGTTTTATAACCATGTGATATTTTGTAACTACGTATTATATTGCATTGTTTATTAGTAAGAGGATAAAAGGGTCTTTCTTGTTGTTTAATTGTTTACATATTTACATTGTTATTTTAGTAGTTAGGTGCTTAGTGAAAAATCATTTTCTGTTTATTGGAGCGTTTCTCTTGGTATATTTGATTGAAAAAACTAAGGAACAAAAAATATCATTTGTTAAATGTATATTTTAGAACATTCTGAACATCCTACCTACATAAATACATGTGGCCGGGCTGCAACGTATACGGTGCTTCCCGGCCACAATTAAATAGCTTTTTTACATTTAATCTATTCATTGTTACTGCTAGAACAATAAAATAACATTTGATTGATAAGTCTATAAATTACGAAATCGACTGTGACCAGGCTGCGCCGCATCACGCGAAGAAGGGACGCTTTATATGTATTATCGACTTTTCAATCTCTGTTCTGAAAACCTATTTATTGTTTTTTATGACTAGTTATATAATAATATATAATCAAAAATAAACTAGCTAATTTCATCTGTTTTCTTCTTTCTCCTATAACTGTAAAGAAAATTATACACTAAAATATCGATTTAGTTTTTTAATTTAGTTAATGTAAGTTGTATAATGCATAATAAGTAGGTATGACAAAAATTAAATTAAATCGATTTAAAATTATAAGTGTGTCACTACTGTGCACATATATTAAAGCAAAGGCTTTCTGTTTTAGGCGGTTTGAATCTGACATAATCGTATGATGTGTACTCGTACCAGAAGGTTTTCACACGGCAGACAAACAGATGTATTATTATGACTTTTGTAGTTTAATGACGGTTTTTTTTTTATTTCAGCACGATGATATATCTAAAGCAGGAATTGAGAAGATCAACAGTTTACTAGAATCTTTCATGGGCATCAACGACACAGACCTTGCGACACAAATGTGGGACCTTGCCGAAGGAAAAACTAACTCTATGCAACTAGCAAATGCCATAGATGACAGCGATCTGCAAGTGTTCGGCTTTACAGATGAGTTTATTATAGAATTATGGGGAGTTATTACTGATGCTAGATCTGGTAGACTGAGTTAGAATGCTTTTAAGGACCTGTACAATCAAATGAACATTTCATTTACTTTCATTGCCATTTTCGTCATTGAGCATAGTTTCTAAATGAATTACATGTTAAAGTGTAATAATGTAAATATCATTGATGACATGTCTAAAATGTTTAAATCATTTAACGATTACATCACTTTCAAAGTGTCGACGTACCTGTTCCATCAATGTCGTAGACTTTTTGATTAACTGTTGACCGATGTAGTGTTTGTCTGATGAGAACACCGCCATAACAGCAAAATTAGTAACGTGACTGGCTCTTACAATGAGTAGGTAATACCAGTATTACATCATATTTTAATGTCTGTGTTCTGTACTGTT
The DNA here is from genome assembly GCA_902825455.1 of Arctia plantaginis. NCBI lineage: Eukaryota > Metazoa > Arthropoda > Insecta > Lepidoptera > Erebidae > Arctia > Arctia plantaginis. The sequence continues at coordinate 10,435,857 of CADEBD010000314.1, read as the reverse complement.
TTACAATATGTAAATATAGTTTATGATCTATTTCTACTCTCTGACTTTCGTACTTGACGTGCCAGTAATTTGGTCTGTCGATTGAAATTGGTAACTTACTTCTATCAATCGTTGTTAAATTGATATTATGGCAGAAATTAATGTTCTATTGCCTCCGGCGAGGAACTAAATCATAATAATAAATTGATCAACGCAAAAATAAACTAGCTGTTTCAACCACACGTAACCAAAATTCTGTGTTCCATTTATGCGAATGTGTTATTTAGAGAGGTTTACTTATATAGTATTTGCCTTTACTTACCTTACTACTTATTTAATTAAGCATAGTTTTAACAAATAAAGAGCCGAAAAAAGATTCAAGGACTGTGTAAGATTTTTTATAAATGAATAATAAAAATAGAGTAAAACAACACTAAGCAATAAGAAGGACTATTGTGTAAATAAAGCAAGTTGAAAGTGGTGTAATTTTAATTGTTTTGTATAAAACAATTAATATTACATACAAAATGTATAAATTTGTATGTTGCCTTTAAACTTATATTTTAATAATGATGTTCGTCGTTAGGAATATGTTGGTACTCAGAGTTTTAGTTGGTAAACTATGAAATAATAAAATTAATAAAATAATAAACTTCTACAAAAGATACTCTTCAAGAAAAGATGTAAAAGAGTAATTTTTTAAAGTTTTTAGCTTACCTGATTTATGTAAGTATGTAAACTAAACTGTCAATTTCGCAGTTTATAAACTATGGCGAATTCGTTTCAGCTAATAAAAAATATCAGTTTCCTACTGGAATTAGATACTTAGTAGGTTCTCACTCTTAAGATATTTGTAAGATAAATATTTTAGAGGGGATCATATTTACATTACTTATATTATTAGAAATATTTACAAAGAACCATAATCTATACAAAGAATCAATCATAGTCAATAGTATACGTACCTAAAGAAACTTACGAGGCAATTTAGGTTTAAATCTATAAATTATCGTGAGCAGTCTATTAAACGCATTGCATAATGGAAATAAATCACCTGAGCTTCTTATACAAACAAAAACTTTGCTTAGCTTATTTTTCTGAAACTTGCATTGAACATTAACATGTTTAAACTGTGTTTCACGTTATGCAATTAATGTATTTAATACTGTACCTAATCATTATAGGGACCTACCTAGATAAAATTGCGATAAAAGTCAGTTACATTACTAGAGTAAGACTAGACCTAGATTTAATTAAAATAGTTATTTATTTTCATGTATCATAACTTCCTACATAAAAAATAACATGCTTACATATTTATAAAGTTTATGGTCTTTCTATCATTTTATCTTTCTTTTAATAGATTACCTACCTGTGTAAATAGCACTAGTTTCGTAAATGTAACTAAAGAGAAAAGTAGATATTATAATGTATGTACATTTACAAATATTTAGTAGGTACAAGTAGTTATATATTTTGTATAGTTATGTTGTTGTAGTACATTTCGTTAGGTTTTATTATAGAGGTAAGGAAAATCGTTCCGTTTACTGCTTATGTAATAAATATAATATACTCGTATTGTCAATAGAGAGCAGTTGTTAAACAAAGTCCTTCATTTGATTGTCCACAGAATCTTTTTTGTTATTTTTAAGTATAAATCTTTATGGTAAATATTAAGCTTTATTTAAACAAATACTTATTGATGATATTGGGATTTATTGTTAAAGCAGTTAATGTATTTTAAGAAAATTTATTAATCTATTTATTTGATATTGTTAATCGATTTACTTGACATTGCCTATGTCAAAGAAATAGAATAGTATATTCCCTTAATCTATAAACAGTGCCAGATTAAGGTGCCCAAAGCAATAAGCAATCTTCCCCTGTAGGCCCCCCTATCCTTAAGTAAACTACAAAGAATTAATTTAAGAGCAGTGAGGTCATGACTGCAACCGAACCTAACGTCAACGACAATTTAAAACGCGCGGATTTTAAAATTGATTGATTTAACTTTCGTGTGCTCGTTTTTTTGTCTCGGTCGTCCCTGGTGCTTACGAGAACCGGTAGACAGTTTACATCAAATATATTTATGTAAATATATATCTTTTTCTTGTTTACATGAACATATAGATTTACATAAAAAAAATCTATTCAACATTCTATTCTTCATTGATCATATTTTTTCGCAACTTACTCTTAATACTTATAGGTACAATAATACATTATAGATAACAGGACCAGTGTTATCTATAATGTGTCGAACTATACTTCCTGCTTTATATTTTTTCATGTTTAATGGCAATTTGTAAAAAAGTGGCAAGAAGTGTTTATTGGATGGCGAAACTGGCAGTGAACGTAAATGTAGATCAAGCATTTTTTAGTCGCTATAGCGCGAAAGAGACATTATAATGAAACATGTTTCTTAACTTGTGAAGTCATTAATATTAGATAAAAAAAGTCTTTACTGTAAGCCTTACTTATTTAATAATATATTATATAGGTGCACATTATTATGAATTAAATATTTTCTGTATTTATATTTTACTTTTATTAGAAACGACCTGCCACTGTACATGTAGCTGGTTGAATAAATCATTAAGATGAAGGTGAAATTGCTTTTGTCCCTTTCGACGCTCATAGATGCATTGTTATTGGCTGATCAGTGGATCCTTGTATCCCGCATGCGTGTTCCGCTCATAAATAAACAAATTGGTAGCAGGGCAATTGATTGGTACAAGCAACCCAAAGATCGCCGACCTAGTTATTATTTTTTACATTAAGAATATTGACATCAGGCGACTGAGGCGACATTGTAGTAACAATTCATTCGGAACTTAGAATAAGGTTCGATTCCCGTGTTTTATTAATACTAGCCTAGGGATCCGGGAACAGCTGTTGTTAAGGCATCCGGACCCCTCCTAGCGCCAGCCCGCTCCTGGTGCGGGCTCCGTCTCAATATTTTTCCTCTCTTTAGGCGACGTCCGGCACACGCGGACGCCTCTTGTGCCGACACCTCAAATTACCTTCTCGGTCCTCGTACACGACGGTACGCTCCTCTAAATAGTCTGCCACTAGCCGCCTCAGGTACTTTGGCACCCCATGATAGTGGAGTGCTTCCCTGATGCAGCTGAATGGCAGACTATTGAATGCGTTGGCGATGTCTAATGACACCGCCAACAGCACGCCGCCACAGCTCACGGCCTCTTCGGTCACGGCCCTCAGGCGCAACACGGCGTCGACTGTCGAACGCCCCGCCCGAAAACCAAATTGGGCGTCCGACAGATCGGGGCCCACCTCGCAGAGGTGCCGGACGATGCGGGCAGAAAGAACCCTCTCAAACAATTTACCCGCCTCGTCCAGCAGCACGATGGGCCTATAGGCCGCGACCGAATCGGCAGGCCGTCCCGGCTTCCTTAATAGGACCAGCTTCCCGCTCTTCCAGCACTCAGGGAAGCGTCCCGACACCAAGCTAGCGTCGAACACCTCCCCGAGGCGGTCTGCCATGTGGTTGAGGGCCAGGGCCAGCACTCGGGCCGGTACCCCGTCTGGCCCAGGGGCGGTGTTCTTGGAACGGATCCGTAGAACAGCCGCCCCTACCTCCGAATCCCGGACGGGCGGAACATCATCCTCCTCGTGCTCCCCGTCGTCTCCGGCCAAGGAGGCCATCGCCGGGGGAGTGTGTTCCGCTCGTTGCGGGAAAAGGCCCTCAACCACTTCTCGCAGGAAGCTGGGCTGGAGAGTCTCCGTAAGGGGGGGGCCCGACGCCGCGGTAAGGGCGACCCCAGGGGTCACGATTAAGACCCTCCAGCATCTCCTCTCTCTTTTCTTCTTTGGCGCGGCTAATGGCCAGCTTCAGAGTTTTCCGCACCTGTCGGTACTCCTCATGAAGCCGGTCCTCCTCACCGTCTCCACGGTGACGCGGCGGACTGCGCGTGTAGGACCTCCGGGCACGTGTACAGGCCGCACGGAGGTCCGCCAGCTCCTGGGACCACCAGTAGACCTCCTTCCTTGGAGAATACTAGCCATCCTGTGTCAAGGCGTGCAGTGCAAGTTACCCAGCCACCCAGCATTACCCAGCTAAGTGTGCATTAGGTTCGTTTTAAATGTTAGAACATAAATATCAAAATGTGGTAAACTATTTTAACTTAACTACGAACATTTTGTCATAATGGCGTCTGCCGTTTACTTAGTGTTTTTATTTTTGCTTTTGGAATATGTTTTATATCAAAATATTAGAAAAATAGTATTATTTTATGAGAGAATTTTATGTTAGAATATTTCCTATGCTTTTCCAATGTATTGCGAACCCCGTTTATTGCAGACTGAAAATTACGAGAGCTGTTGGCACTACAACTTGACCTTGACAACTGACGCCGGCAGTTTGGTTACTGTGCCAAAATGGCTTAGTTTTACTTGCCTCACTTATCTTACGTGTTCTCGTTTTTTGGTGTTATTATTCTAAGATTCAGAATATGTAGGCACAATAAGTAAGTAGTTGGCGACGAGAACAAAGTGGAAACCTTTGAATAAATTTATAGTGGTTTTTTTTGTGTTTTTTTTTAATTTTTTTTTATTTTAGTAGATACTTTTACCCAGTGATTACTTTTTGATTTGAAACGTCTAATGCTAAGGGTCAGATACAACGGCCGTATATAAATATAATATTTATTTTTATTAATACTTAGAGTGTCCTAGATTGTTTATAATACAACTATGAAGACGTTGACTCATGGAAGCCACTGAACACCATACGTTTTCCATACGGTTTAGATCAGGGGATGGCGCTGGCCATGAAATAACCTAACATTCGAATATTGACGAAACCATTCAACACTAATAATACCAGCACCGTATATCGCACAAACCGTAGCCCTGACAAACGGCTGTTGTGTCTACACGGTATGCGTCGCCATGCTATAGGATAGTATTTGTAACATGTAAAGCTGTGTGGAGACGCCAAGTGTAAATGACTCTGCGCATAATAATATATTTTTTATTGTGCTTTTGTAAGAAAGTATTACCTTACATAAACGGCCTTTTATACTCATTATTCCTACAAAATAATTTCGATGTTTCACATCTGCCAGACGTCTGTCAGATGTGAAACATCGATTGTGAGATGTGATTCATTTTTACATTACAGGACTATTATATTTTCAACTGTATTTTATATATAAGACACATTCTCTTCTTTGTCCAGGAGCAACGTAATTAATTTCGTAGATTTTAAATATTACCTGCGACCTTCGACGGCTCAATTTTTTTTAACGTGCACACACGTGTATTGACATAGCGGTTGACGATATAATTTCAAAAATACAAAATATTTTTCTCACTCACTGTTACTCACGTAACAGAAGACAAGCATATTGCCGTCAGCTGGTCAATTTGGGCATGAATGATTTGAAAATTGGCAGCCAATTAAAAGAAACGACAATTGCTTATAGAAATGGATAGGGGGGTAAAAAATTTAAAATTAATCAAGCAGGTTAGAGCGGTTCAACTTAAGTCTCATTACAAAACTGATGACTTGAATAAATAAATACCGCACGGATACAAAACAAGGGTAAAAAAGCCAACGGATACATTACAAATTTAAATCGGTGTAGCTGAGCTTCCAGCTAGACCACCAGAATTAGTACCTACTTCAAGACAGTTCGAGAAAACCGGTGCCGAGGCATCCGTTTTTTTGTCATAATGTTTAATGTAGATAAACAGGTTATGTTAGCGTGTTAATAATAGTAAGCAATAGTCATCTAAATTAACATTATGACGACACAGACAACGATCTGTCTACTCTTCAGTATGAATAGATTTGGGTCAACACACACACAACACAAGCGTTACTGTAGTAAAGTGCAGTGAGTAATTACACTCAATGAACTAATATCCTGCTTTCAATGTGACGATTAAGGAACTGTTAGTTCATGAGTCTGCAAAAAGTGGATACACCTGCTGAAATGGCAAAAGTGCTACCCACTTTTCAGGGTTCTGTATCGGAACATACAAACTATAATTATTAGGAACGCATATTTTTGATAGTGTCTTTTAGGGCTAGCACTGCCTGAAACAGACCTTCGTGGTATCTCCTATATGTATTCGGGGAAAGGAAAGGCGATGAGGCGAGGGAATAAGGGATAGGTATTCTGCAAATCTTGGATGGGCAATGGGACGGAGACTGTATTGAAGCTCAAAGAGTTTGTTCTGTGATCGTTAAGGCTCTAGGAACATCCCCTCATGGGCTAAACATTCCTAAGTAACATTAGTTAACAACCAGGAAGCACATATTTCTATTTTGTATTTTAAACTAGCTTTATTTACCTATATTGTATTTTAAACTAGCTTTACTACCTTTATTTAACTAGCTTTAGCGGTTATCGCGGTAAAAAGTAGCCTATGTTACTCGCTGATAATGTGGCTTTCCATTAATGAAAGATTTTTTTAAATCGCATTATAATGTAAGTGTAGATGTATTACCGTACAAAAACTGTTGTTATATAATTAAAGTTGAATATATGTAAATATACAACAAGATTTTTACTGACTTAAGGGCAGAGGAGGTCATAGATTACCTACCTACTTGTTTGATCTAAAAACAGGAAAAATGAGGTTGTTAAGGTAGATAGGAGTTTCAAATAGCTTTAAAAATAAATTTTATTTTATTTTATGGTATAAGGGGGTGTGGAGGAACGGGTGTCATGTCCCTCCAACACAAAGGGAGGATCCTCCGACCAGGCGAGGTGATCATGCCTGGCGGGTCGCGGCCCCTAACGGTTGATGTTGGTAAGTTGTACATATGCTAATCGGCGAGGGAATTCTTTATATCGCGATACAGGATTAGCAATTCTTATTTTAGTAGTTACTCCGTAGTTCGGTGTGTCTTCATTAGATGGCGCTGTAGTATGTTTTTGTTTCTTTGTATGTGGGAGTCGCCACAGGGGCAAACGAGCAGCGGATCACCTGGTAGTAAGTCACTACCGCTTCCTATGGACACCTGCAAATCCAGCGTCACAAGTGCATTGTCGGCCTTTGCTTTTATTTACATAAAATATAGATGATGCCGTAATCGATCATCAATGATAGATAGATAGTAATATTGTGGAAATCGTTAACGAGCTAATGAACACTTCTTCAGGACGTATAGGAGTATGAAATTGCCGATTTGTACTGAAAAATTTAAACTCGTTTTTTTCTAACCACCCACCCTCTCCTTCTCGAGCACAACTTGTTCGCAGAAGGAGGTGGCGGAGTTCCACGCGCCATCGCTCCGTACCATGGCTGCAATCATGGTACCGAGTTAGAAAATCCTCACTTCGATGGCCGTCACAAGGCCACGGCTCTGTTCCACCCACGCCGCACCGGGGATTCTAGCAGCGTTGAGAGCGCCGTGTCTACGCTCTGGACACCGCAATGGCCGCCCAAGCGTTGGTTCCTTGCGGATCAGACACAGGTGATTTCCTGCGTCAGCCGCTATGAGAGTGTCCTGTGTTTTCTCTCGAGCCAAACCTCCATAAAGGGTCTTATCGCCGCTATCATCAGCATCAGGAAAGAGTCCCGTGCTGCGCACAAGACGGTAACCGGCTGGTCGGCCTCGACGGCGCTAAATCCAGTACATTAAGCCTCCAGCCGGGACGAACAACGAGTCATTGTGGCTCGACAAGCGACCTTTACCCACTTATTTTATTTCCGCCTTTAAATCTTATGGGAGAGGTCCACCACCACCCTCTGAGGGTTAGCATCTTCAAAGGCGCGCCTTATTCTGGGCGCTCATAGCTGCCGCTCACACCGTTGCACCGTATAGTGCCTCTGACTGGACAACCCTGATCTATTACTACGATTTATAGAGTAATCTCAGCTACAGCTGCAGTTGTAGCAACTGCATTTTTGCCTCAAACTTCTCAAGTAAAAAACAAAAGTTTCAAAATTGCTAGTTTTGACTGTGTTGAGGGTTTGATGCTTGACTGTTTGCTCAGACATTTTCTGTGAAATTTTCGGGAACACAACAATACGCCCCCAATTTAGTGTACGGCACTTATTTACGCGTCCTCCTGCGGGTTTGTCCGGGAGAGGGTGCGAAGTGCGGGGTGCGACGAGCGACAGCGCGAATGAGGATCGCCGCCGGCACTCGCCTTCTAACCAGCTGTGACTGAGCAAACTGTTTTGTCCGTTGTTCGAGACATTAAATTACGTGGCGATTATATTATAACGAAGTTTTATTTCACCGTAGCGATAGTTAGGATACGATCAAACAGCACTTGTATGTGCTATAACAGAATTAAATTACATGCTATCACTCAGGGAGTAATTGAGTTGACGATCCTCTGACTGGAATAAAATGAGGAGAGATATCCACATGACTGTGAAGGGTGAAAATTTTTGGCAATTCATCTTCATCATCAGCCTATCGCAGGTCACTGCTAGACAGAGGCTACTCCTATTAAACGCCACTTAGATCGATTTTCGGCTTCTTGCATACAGCTCCGGCCAGCTATCTTGCCCAAATTATCATTTCAACCTGACCTGTGGGCGTCCTACACTCATTAATCACTTATTGTAGTAATTAATTAGACACAAACACACACTCTACGTAAATATACAATACATACAGGTTGTTTGATGAATATAAGTTACAACATTTTTGTGGATTCTGATCTTGTTCTAAGAAAAGCGCTCGTTTTACTAGTAACTATTAGGTAGCTAATAGTAAACATTAGCAATCTAATACATTTAAATGCTCTAACTTCTTTTATCATGAAATAAATTAGTAATGTAAGTATATCACATTGATGTACCATGCCTTTTTGTTATTAATAACGATTTAAAGGAGAACCTTCTTCAGGTCTATTCGCGAAATTCAGAAGAAGTATTCTTATCTTCATACCCCGCGTGAAAAAAACAAAAAGGTCTATTCACGAAATGAAGAATGTTCCTAATGAATGAAAATGAAATTGTCTGTATTAACCTCCTGTATGTACGGTTATCAACTTGTGACGTAGCTTAACACACATGTTTTTGTATAGTTATCTCAACATACTGATAAAATTGTAAGTATTTACAGGTATTTATGAAAATGAGAATTTGTGATTTGATGTACAAATTAAACAGCAATCAACTTATTCACTGATTACTTTATACACCAATGAATTTTTAATTCACTTATAACACTAACTTGAGTAAGTATCCAAGAGAAGTTGACTAATACTGTTTTGCTTTAATGCGATGACATGTACCTACTATGAATTATGTAAGCTGTGAATTTTTAATTCTTGAATATAATTATATTGCCCGTTGACCTTGCTGCTGTGAGACAAACAACGGGCTCTCAGTTTACTTCATCACTTTATCTAGAACAGTTTATCGTGAAGGGTAACACAGTCAAAAGCTAGAGTTAAGGTACGTATACATAACACTGTCATTGTCAGTTTTGTGTTGACATTTTTAAACTAATGTAGTATCTACGATGTTTTTATTTAAGTGCTATTTTAATTTAAATAAAACTTCATTATACTTTAATTAAAATGAGGAATTATCATTAAAAAATCATAAATTATTAGTAGTATGTATTTTATTACCCAAATTAAGTAGGTATTTACCTGAGATTAAATGCTGTGCTTTGTAAAATTTGTACGTGTGATACGTACTTGATAAAAGTTCTCTACTAGTTTTATTTTAATTATACAGATAATAGTGGAGTTATAATCATGGCTGCATTAATTGTGGGACGTGTTTTAACATTCAAATCGAATGTTGGGACTGTTGCAAAGGTAATATGATAACTTTGTAAAATTTTTGGATTTTGTTGTTTTTAATCTTGACACTTTTTTTTTATCTTGGAAGTGAAAGACATGATTCTTTTTAATTTTTAGATAATATCGTGTGCTACTGTTAATTATAGTACAGCATCCCGAAATAATAAAATTTATGAAACCGCTGGTGAAGCAGTTAAAGATATACAAGATGGATCGAAACTATTAGTTGGAGGTTTTGGATTGTGTGGAATCCCAGAAAATCTTATTTCAGCCTTAAACAAAAAATCAGTATCAGGGCTCACAGTAGTGTCCAACAATGCTGGTATTATTATAAAAATAATATATTTTCTATTAGCATAAGTAATTAGCAAATTAATATGATACAGAAAAATATTTATTTATTTATTTTATTTTACACTTTATGCAAAAATGTGATAATAATTGATAATAATACTAACACATACAACTAAATTGTAACCGACATCTTAACTATGCATACCTAATTAAATTTCATATTATATCTTACTTTTAAACATTCAAGTTCCAAAACATATATTTATCACTTTGGGAATCCACCTGTGACTATGGTTATATTAACGCGATTGGCGCAGGGCAATTTTATTATAAAACATTCTATACTTTCTTAATCACAATAATTCCTAAACCAATCATTTTAAGATTATGTCTATTAATAAACTAATTAGACTGAAAAATATACTATAATTGGGATATATTTAAACTATAATTAGGTCATTAAACAATAAGTAATATATATTTGTGTATACAAAGTCTGAAGTAATTTACATTATCAATCTATTAGAACTTTAACATATGAACGTCCTGTAACTAACAAGATTGATATATTTCTAATGTTACTTAAATTCAAATTTATTTTATTAAATCCGCTAATTATGTATTTCAGGTGTTGAAAATTTTGGTCTGGGTGTTTTGCTAAAGAGCAAGCAAATTAAAAGAATGATTGCATCTTATGTTGGTGAAAATGCTGAATTTGAGAGACAATTTCTTAGTGGAGAATTAGAGGTGAGGTAATCATGCATATAAATGAAAAACACTTATTTAATTTACTATTTATTGCACAAAATTATTCATACCATTTGAGGAAGCAATACTGATTAGACAAGGACCAATGAATGATAAATAAAACACTATGGAACAGTTAATTAATGCTGCTTAATCTTAGTAAAATATTTTAATTAACATCTACAATCAACTTACTGTTCTAGTTTAAAAAAAATATCTGTAAAAAAATATGTGTACAAAAAAAAACAAATAAAAAAAAAAAGAGAAAGAAGTGATTTTTTTGTTATTTAGTAACCAAAAAAATCACTTCTTTTTCTCTTTAACAATATTGTTCCTTCCAATGGAAAAAATTAAAAAGGTTGAGTTATAAAAGTATAAGTTTAGTTATGAGCAGATGGTTTCTTGATATGTGGAAGTTTAAGTTATAAATATATAGTGGTATATGTATTTCAAATATTTAATTTCTTAAAAAAAAAAGGAAAATCTTGCTGGTACTACTACATACAAATAAAGGTTCCAACCTTATTTTAAAATGCCACACCTTACTTTATTTTTGACTTATTGTGTAGTATAAAATAAACATTTTAAAAGGCAATTTCTGCTGTTATCTTGTTGTTATGTGTAGTATCACTGTAACCTCACTATCAGAGACATTGAAAATTGTTAATTGTTTGTTAATTTTATTTAAATAATCCATATTTTCATCATCAACAGCCTTTAATAGTCCACTGCTGGACATAAGCCTTTCCTAAGAAAAGAGGTTTTGGCCTACTATACCGTGGGCAGACGGGTTGGTATAGGGTTTGTGTCAAGTTTTCCTTCAACCGCAGTGCTGTTGTTCTGCATAGTTTTCTCCCTTAGTCGGCTCCTAGTCGTAAGATTAGCCAAGATTACCCACTGGATGTATAATGGTGGTGACGCTCTGTATTCTTAATCCGTCACCACAAGGACCCTGTCACCATACTTACCATTCATGTTTTATTGCATACTTACTCCTGTGTCTCTCAGGATTTTACTAAGAGTATTTTGGAATCTGAAGTTGCAAGTTTTTTTTTAATTTGTCAATAATAAAACTAGTTGTGCAACTATAAAATAAAAAAGAGTTTTTGCTAAAAGTCATTTTTCCATAAATGTATTTTTAAATTAATTCAATCATAGAGATAGGGTAGGGTATTACTTTATTTTTCTTCCGAATACTACTTTTATTACATTTATTTACCTACATACAATATCTGCAATGTATGTATCTACAGTTACAGCATTGTCAAAAAGTAATAATAAAGTAAAATATTTAGGTTGAGTTAACTCCTCAAGGAACGTTAGCAGAAAGAGTCCGTGCTGGTGGTGCTGGGATACCTGGTTTCTTTACTCCAACAGGCTTTGGTACCCTTATTCAAGAAGGTGGATCGCCAATCAAATATACTAAAGATGGGAAGGTGAGCAACTTTAGTGACATAAACCTTCCTCCATTAGGTAGGTAGACATCATGTTAAGCTTTTATGTTTGAAATGTTACTAATTTTTGCTTATGTTTCTTTTTCTTTCTATTTAAAATGATTTCTTTATGAACTGCTCAAATATTTTTTTACTATTTTAATAGAATACTTGAATATCATGACTGTATAGTAAATTAATAATTAGGAAAATAAGATACTAATAATAACATGTCTATTAATTTGTATTTCCATTTAATTACTGAACATGTACTTTTATGTTAGTAATAGTATGTTATATAATATTTTTTTTTGTATGCAACACTTTATTTTAGATTGATATCCCGAGTGCACCTAGGTTAGTACAGCAATTTAATGGAAATAACTACATCCTTGAAGAAGCTATCACTGGTGACTTTGCTTTGGTGAAAGCCTGGAAAGCAGACAGACACGGCAACTTGATATTCAGAAAAAGCGCCCGTAATTTTAACCCTGCTATGTGCAAAGCTGCTCGAGTTACCATTGCAGAGGTTGAGGAAATTGTGGATGAAATTGAGCCAGATTTTGTACACGTCCCATCTATATTTGTGCATAGAATAGTAAAGGGAGACAAATTTGAAAAAAGAATTGAAAGAAAAACATTGAAAAAGCCTATTAAAACTGACAAAGCATCTGATTCAATTAGAGAAAGGATAATAAGAAGAGTTGCTTTAGAATTTAAAGATGGAATGCATGCAAACCTTGGAATAGGTAACTTTATATTTTAAACTACGTCAATATCAATTGCCATATAAAACTTAAAAACACTTTATATTTCACCCAAATGTAATATTTACTCTAGAAAATACTTCAGGTCTCAATTCAGTTCCGATCAACTTTCGATCTCACAACTGTTATAAAACGTACTTTCGTAGTGAAGTATTACTAAGACTTTCAGGTTACCAATTAAATTTTCAGTAACAATATGATATAATCACATTACAGCCAACGTTAGATGTTTAATACTTTACCACAAAAATACCTTTTATGACAGTTGTGAGATCGAAAGTTGTTCGGAACTGAATTGAGACCGAACTTTTATTACGAGAATTAAGAGTTAAGTTAGTAGTTAAGTTAGTAATTAAGAAGTTTTAGCGCATTATTTAACTAACTAGTCCTACACACCACTAACATTTTCTTATAAAAAGTTTGCAACGTTGGCCAGTGAGTACAGATCTGGTTGCATCATTGCTAAAACAATGCACATGAACATGAATGAATGAATGAACAGGCAAAAGTGAAATACTGGTGTTTTACATAAACCCCGAGTTTAAAACAGATTATATTGATTTGTGTCTTTTGATTAATACTACAGACTTGAAAAAAAAATGACAATTGATTATTACAATTGGTTAATCATAAAATAATAGGTTTAGCGCATTGACGTTGTAATTACATTCCTAGCTCTATAAGCTTTAGGAAAAAAAAGATTTAAAATTTGCTATTATCAGGTTATTTTAAACTCAAAGTGTAAAAAACTAAATAAATATTAAAGTAAATGAGTATGCACCCAACAATATCATGTTCATGCTCATTTGGCTCTGGGAGCATACTCGTAATACTTAACCTCCTTATACCCTTTATTTAATATATTATATGTTGTGCTTTAAGTTATATAAATATATTCCAGGTATGCCTATGCTGGCCAGTAATTATATTCCAGACAACATTAAGGTTTTATTGCAGTCAGAAAATGGAATACTTGGACTTGGTCCCTTCCCAACGGAAGAGGAAGTAGACGCCGATCTTATTAACGCTGGAAAGGAAACTGTGACTGTTCTTCCAGGTGAGGTGTGAGGTTTTTGTATTAAGCGTAACATAGAGCTCATAGTATTTACTCTACTTTTTTTTCAGTTTTCTTAAGTTTTTAAAATGCTTGTCATATGTATATAAAGTATTATAAATAATAAAAATAATGAAATAGCTGTAATTTAGGTTAGAAGCTTACAACAGATTGTTGTCTAAAGATTTCGCAGCTTTAAGTGAAAGAGTGACGACAATTTTGAGTTATTCGTGTAAAATTCATAAATTGAGTATTAATATTTTTCTTCATGGGGAGGGTTAAGATGGTTAAAAGGTATATGTTTCATTTCATGTTTCATTCTGTTATTCTTTTGTTTTTTTAAATCGAAAACTGAAGCCGAATTCTTGTAATAAAAGTTCGATAAAAATTCAGTTCCGATCGAGAGTTGATCGGAATATGTACTCTGTAATCGGAATTGGCAGTCTGGTATTTTGATCCCAACGTAGTCACAAAAACCACTAATATTCCTAAATGAAGTTTATTAATTAGTAAGTATTTTAAACATAGGAAGTTGTGGGTAACAACTGGTTCTTGTGTAAGTTTTTAATTATTAGTACCTAACATTAATTACTACTAAATTGTTTTACACCATAAAATATGAAATGTGATTAAGATTCGATGTATCGTTTTTATTAACTAGTTACTCAAAAAAAAATTTAGATAAAACTAAAATCACAGGATTTTAAAATAGAAATAATCACGTTTTGTCATTGTTTTTCTGTGCAACGTTTTTCACAGGTGTGATTTCCAAAGTAAAATATCTACCTACATACATTCAAAACATCATCATGTCATCTCTTTCTGACCCAGAAGAACCACATCCATGTCTATTACAGTTCAAGGAGTGGAACTTATTAAATTTTTTTGTTGCAGGAGCATCATACTTTTCATCCGACGATAGTTTCGCAATGATTCGCGGCGGGCATATTGACCTAACTATTCTTGGCGCCATGCAAGTTTCACGTTATGGTGACTTGGCCAACTGGATGATTCCCGTAAATGATTAACATGATGATAACTTTCTATTATACCTGTCTATGATTTTATTATAACAGCATTTATTTTTAGGGCAAAATGGTAAAAGGCATGGGTGGTGCAATGGACTTAGTATCAGCTCCTAAAACGAAGGTTGTCATTAGTATGGAGCACACAGCCAAGAATGGCTCACACAAAATACTCCCCGAATGCACACTACCCCTTACTGGAAAGAATTGTGTGGATATGATCATAACTGAAAAGGTACGGTTAAACTAGCCTAATTCTCGTACATTCTTTATTATGGAAAAGGTCTTATTTGGATGACCTCGATTGATATGAAAACCATAATAAAATTTCGCAATCGAAACTACTTCGGATGTATTGTTAGGGCTATCTAAGTGACAATACAAACTATTTCTTTACATCTAATTCGATAAACTTAACTGAGTTTATATTCTACACTAATGAAAAAATATCAGAGAGGGATATCAACTCACGCGAACTATAAGTACTCTCATGTTTATAGGCATTTGCACACTTATGTTATTATAAATGCGAAAGTAACTCTGTCTGTCTGTTACGTTTTTCACGGTTAAACCGCTGAACTGTATAACTGACATACACGCTGGTGGATTTACGGGCTAAAGCTTATTTTTCATAAAAAAGTGTATTCTACATTATTATTTGCAGTGTGTATTTGAAGTTGACAAAGAAAAGGGATTAACTCTTACTGAATTGTCCGATGGAGTTACTGTGGAAGATATCGTTGTTAGCACCGGCTGCGAATTCAACGTCTCTCCGCAACTTAAAAAAATGGGTGATGTCACTAAACCAGAATAATTATTATAGTGTGTAAGCAAACAACTGATTATTGTATTTTCCTTATAATAAACTTTTTAATAAGACTTAAACGTACTTGCCGCACAGACTGTAAGTGTTAACATAAAATCTATTTACTACGATTGTTTATTTGCGTCATTTGTCTATTTAGCGATATGTCATTTATCCCAGGATATTACATATGTATAATATTACATTTATATTAAGTGTAAGGAATGTATTTTATGAAGCATTTATTACAGACCACACAGATTAAACGTGTGACTTATTAATAGTGTAAACTGTTTCTTGCTTAAAAATTAAATTAAAAACTTTGGGTGGTACGAAAGGTTCTTAAGATATTTTAATATGAATGTTACTTTTACTTTTGTTATGTATTAATTCGATACTGTTAATATTTGAAATATATATTAAATTTTATCATAATCTGTTTCATTTTCTGTAGGTACCTTAAAAGTTTTAAGAGTAACGTAAGTAAATCTTAAGTCTTGAAACTATTCCTTTAATCAAAAAATACAAAATAAGATAAAAATATTTAAAAACAAGGTCGTCTAAAAAACTAATATTATAAATACTAAAGTAAACACATATAACAAATAAAAATTCGGGAAGATATGGCCTAGCAATAGAGTAAGGAGGCTTCATAGAAAGTGTGACAGATTTGGCATTATTGTCAAGTTAGATGTATTGTTTTACAAACATTTTGCATATTATTAATCGATTACTTTATACCAATTTAATATTGATTGAATCTAATAAATGTTATTTACTGGACGAATATGACGTCGTATATAAATCATCCATTTGTAGTGTGGGGGTCGTGTTATTTATGGCTTACTGCTTTGTTCGCTATTATCTGGTCTTTATTGCTTTTCGTTTGTAAGTATATTTTTTTAAATTATATTTACTATATTAAGCACATTATTATCAATAATAAATTAAAGAAAATATTAATATATAATTCGCACCATGGCATGGTGCCAATTATTCTATTATTAAATAAAACTTATTTACTTACCACTATTTACTATATGTTCACAGGTATTGGCGATATGCTAATTTTAACAGGCACTGACTTGATAAATGCAATTGTCTTACTGTCAGGAATACTCACTCTACCCGCAAACATACACATTTTATGTGCTATATCTAACGGCAAGAAGATTGAGTATGGTTCTATAATAAGTAGTTTATTCTTTTTCATTAATCATTCCCAGTAAATATGTTACGGAAAAGGGATGCTCAAAGATGATTACACTGAATGTTGGCTAGTTGAGTTTAGTTCTAATCAAGCACAGTTCACCCGATGCTAAGTACTACTCTGTGTCCTACCTGTCGATTAAAACAAAATTAGAAATTATTACTCATAATATCGGGATAATAAATGTATCTTTAGAACAAATTTTTGCTTATCAAGAAGTTTCCTGTAACTAGTTAGAGCTATGTTATCAACAAAACTGATGACGATATATGATTGCTCACATACTAGGTAACTCAAATATGACTCGTATTAAACTGTTGGTGCTTTTACTAGGATTGATTAATGATTACGATGATTTGCTTTTAGTGAAATATAAAACAAATCTTTATTAAACTTTTTCGTTGACAGTTATAAGTCTAGGGTGCTCTGTTGTCCGCTTTGGCTTTGTTTTATGTGGATAATATTAATAAACTGTATTGGTGTAGTGCTCTGTGCTCACAAGATAGCCATATGCAGGAAGACCACACATGATCGACTCAATAATACAATCAAGCATTATAGAAGTATTCCAAGATATAAACACTTTGTTGACAATTTGCAATGGTCTCTGAAATGTTGCGGGGTAAGCGACTTGATTGTTGGTTGAGACTTTAAGCTTTTATCTGATCTAATTTATTAATTATTTTTAGCTGAATTCCTACAAAGACTGGTTTGACTATGACTGGTATGATAAAGTAAGAGATTATGACTGGGATCCGCCAAAAAAGCCACTTTCAAATTCAGTTCGATTTGTTAAGCCACTTACAGACAGCGTGCCTCTAAGGTTATTATTTCTAAATATGTAGCTATTGTTGTTCAAATTTATACGACACGCCGACGATTGTGATAAACGAAGGTGGGCACAACGATAAAGGATAACATGTAAATACAATGAACAAAATTATAAATTCGATGTAGGTTTGTCTCATTTTATTCAGTTTTTCTGATTTGATTCATATCTTCTCTTCTCTTGATTTACATCAAATATTCTAAACAAATGGCATGCCAGTTTCTGAAAAACATGAAAGTAAATGTAGCCATTTTTAGCTATTCAATTGTTAAGAACCTCTAGTTATGTTAAAGTAGCAATGTCAATGCATTCCTTTATATTTAAAACGTTAGGTGTTCACTACGATTTGAATACTCGTGCTGTTACTGTACCATCGATACTATATTAGGATAAGGCTAACTAAGTATTTGAACACCTATGATGAAGCTCTACTTACTACGAGGACTGTACCTACCTGCGTAGGTACTTTAAGAATAATACAAGTCAATAACGTGCAAGGCCACGGATTGTATATATCCCAGAGAACACAATTATGTTTAATTTTTTGTCTGATCATCGATATTGATTTCGAGGTAAAAACAGCACTACTGCAGCAACTATTGACTTAGTGACAAAAATTTGAGATAATATAGACAACAAAAACCTTGCTTTGGGTATATTTGTCGACTTAAAAAAGGCTTGCGATACCGTAAGTCACAGAAAGTTGTTAGAAAAACTTGAAAATGCTGTTATCAAAGAAAATGCACTGAAAATATTTAAATCTTATTTATCAAAATCAGGTAGTCAAAACAGGTAACGTTGAAAGTAGTGAGTTGCCTGTTACATGCAGAGTTCCACAAGGCTCGATCTTGGGGTCCTAATGTAGATTAATAGTATTACAGAACTAGGGCGGTATACGGTCATTTAAGTTTGTATTCTGACGACACTTGCCTATTTTATTTCGGAACTAACATACAAGACATTATTTCACGAGTCCAAAATGATTAAAAAAATAATTTTGAATGGTTTCAATATAATCTGTTAACCGTTAATATTGCTAAAGCCTAAAAATAAAATATAACCGTCACATGACCCATTAGTAATCGACAACATACCATTAGAACAAAAAGCTTGTGAAAAATACCTTGGTCTAAGAATGGATACTGTATAATTGTACTGTAATTGTACTGTATAATGGATAATTGTATACATAAAAAACTCTATTTTACCATTTATAATTCTCTTGTCAAATCACATTTACTATATCCTATAGAAATCTAGGGCAACGCTGGTAAAACAAAATTACGAGAACTACAGAGAAAACAAAATATAATCATTAAAATACTGTTCGGCTATCCATACTATACACCAGCACACAAAATTTTCGAGAAAACAAAACTGATGAATATTAAACAACTTTTTTTTATTGTACTTGTATATTAGTTAGAAAATTTATAGATAAAACTATCCAATCTAATGTTGTTACATTTATAAAAAAATCTCTTGGAAGCGTAGTCTTCGTCGTCCAAGTTTACTTGTATTACTAAAAACACGTACAAACTTCGCAAAGAAAAACATTACCTACGGAGGAGCACAACTGTATAACAATTTGCCGTCTGAAATATAAAATGTAAGCTCGTTTAGATGTAAAATCGCTGAACGTGTAACCATAACATAAATTTTAAGCTATAAATATCTAACACAGTTTCGGTGGCCATTAGAATAATAATATCACAATATGTTATTTTATTAGGTCCTTACATATGAAATTAGCGTTTTGTCGTTGATCTGAAATATCTTCTCTTTGGTTAAGAATTCCAAATTAAAATTTATAAATTCATTTAGCTGGGACATTTGAGTGTTGAAAACAGTGATTCATTTGTTTTTTCCTCATTACTTTTTTCTTTGGCGTCGCTTATTATCGCACAGTGGAAAACATTTCCTCCTTTTCCTCCCCTCCTTTTTAATAGAGATCTAAGTTCAGCAGTGATCTAGTGTAGGCTGTTGATGATATATTTTTTACAGTTGCTGTAAAAGTGGGTCATGTATAGCGAATTATCTTCTAGAATTGGGCACAGGTTCAATCAATACACGAGGCTGTGGGGATATAATGACTAATATCATGATGACTCTAATGACAATTCATATTATCATGTTTGTTTCCGTCATCACAGTTGAGGTAGGTGGTGATAGTTGTTACACTGTTATCTAGGGACTATATTGTTCTTTTTTTTGGAATCAAATGGATATCGATCGATGCGATAGAAATTAATATGCCAACTGATACCTAAGGCGCTCTTAATTCAGAGAAAAATCTAGATGCGATGTATAAGGGTAAACTTTGTTCTGTGGGTAAAGCGAAGCCACCTTACCCTATCCAATTACAGTTAGACAATGAATAATAGTGTAATTAAAAACACATGATCCGATGACTCCTGCAGTAGACTCTACTCGGGGTTGTGCGGTCCATAGCCCTTTATGGGCCTGAGTATGGGCGGAGGCCCTTAAGGCCTGCAACGTCGCACTACTGCAACGACCGCAGCGAGTGCTGGCTATCAGGGTCATAAGGGGGTGCACGATCTCCTTTGACGCGGCGAGTCTCCTGGCCGGATATCCACCGAGGGACTGGAGGCGAGAGCCTTTTGCGGCTCTGTGTCAGTGGCGTAAGGAGACGCGCAGTTGGGTCGTAGTCCTGAGACTCGAGAAATCGAGGATCAGAAAGCCCTACTCCGCCAGTTCCTCGTGATGGAGTTGAAGGAACGACTTCGACAACCGAGCGCCGTACACTCAGTTATCGCGGCGGTAAAACCCGTTATGCAGGATTGGCTCGAGAGGAGTTACGGAACCCTCTCATACTGGCTGACGTAGATGATCACCGGAAGAATATGATTCGGAGATCACCTGGTCTGGTCTGCAAGGAGCTAACGCCTGAGTGCCACAACTGTGGTGGCCGGACCGTGGACACGGCGCTCCACACTGGCAGAATGCCCGGCGTGGGTGGAGCAGTGGCGAGCCCTGTGGCGGCCGTCGGAGTGGGAATTCTCTCGCTCGGTAACATGATTATATACTGCCATGGTACGGATCGAGAGTGCGTTGAACTCCGGGACCGGGAGAGGTTTAAAACCCTCCCGGACTGCCAGTACCGCAGACGACTCAGGCGCCGGAGGTTGCAGAACCACCTCCGTCCCCCATGAGCGCCTGGCCTGGGGGTGACAGGTGAGACCATCTGTCCAGCAGAAGCAGACCAGGGTGGCGGCGAGAGCTAGCGCGCCCGCCCTTTAAGGAAAAAAAAATAAACGCCGTAAATGGCTTAAGGTACGTTGGGGTACCAGGGATTTGGTACCCAAAACAGCGTGCGGTTTTTGGTCGGTTCGAGTCCGACATGACCACCCCACTGGTGGCATCCGAGGAGATTTTCACTCAAAAAATAATAAAGTGTTGATGTTGAAAAGCTCATGTGCGTAGATACACGAATGCAGAATAAGTAAAATAAGATTTATCAATGTGTTTCCCAGGCAATATTACTGAAAGTACTAATAGGTAGTAGCGAACAAACTCGTACTACTTCTCCAATGAGACCACCATGCTGCAAAGAACAAGTCCACCTAAGAAATATTATGTCCATTGAAAATAATTTTCGTGCTTCAAGTACATCGTTACGCTTGATGCCTGATGAAAGCGATGGCTATGACAAGATCGTACGACAATCGGTTACATCACGACATTGTCTTAGACATCCGAGAGCAAGCCGCGCAGACTTGGGTAAGTTGACTAAGTAAGTTAAGTTTGAGCCTTAGGCATTTTACTGGTACTCACTTGGGGTAGATAACTTTTCTCTGCTTCAAATTCTACTGCATATAGGAGCGACGTGAATCCAGTTTCTTTACTTCATCTTTACTGGAGTTATAGTGGTTAACGAGAATATTAGTATTGTATCTCTGTTTCCAATATAGTCTAAGCGACGACCACAGAAAAACATTGTTTATTCGAAATATGTATGGAAATAACACCACCCACTAATGCTTTCCAAATTGTCTATAAGTTATGTCTGGTCTATAAGTGTGTCTCACTCTCATATTTAGATACATTACGTATTATTTAAGTTGTCCAGAAAAATAAAAAAGTATACTTGCCTTCTCATTGCGGTAACAAACGTATTTTGTCGGTTGCCCCATACACTGAAGGAGAGGAACATGTTTTTAAACATCTTGAAATGATCAATTCCTTGATTTATCCATTACTTAGAAATTTTGCCAAGGCTCATAATTAATTAATTTTAAATTATGATTAAATTTTGGCTGCAGAGATTTCAAGACAGTAAGTTGTGAAGTTTCAAAGACTGAGTTTTACTACTGAATGTACATAAGAAGAGTTGCACATGTTGGTTTATGGTACCTATGTAGGTATAGTGTACGAATATTAATAAATGAAATATGAAGTATTAATTCACTTTTATTTTATCACATACTAGTTTACATTATTTTAAAAGACTAGTTGCTCTTTGTAAATTATTGATTTTCTTTTGTTTAAAACGCGAATAAGAGATTCTGAATTCAGAATTATTTTATATTTCAGAATTAAGTAGGTAGGTATATAAAAATGCAGTAGAATTTAAATTTTTATAGTTATTTGAACCTATCTAATAGGCATAAACCCGTACAACTAACCAATTAACAACCATGATACATAGGCGTATAAAAATCTTTTTATATGTTGTTATACCTACCATATATCATAGACTACATTATATGCTCAAAGAGACACACGATCAGAGCAGTCGTCGTCTCAGCCTATGCTTGTCCACTGCTGGACATAGGCCTCTCCCAATGATTTCCAGCGGGGACGGTTGATTGCGGCCTGCATCCAACGGTTTCCTTTAACGGTAACCTTTACCAGGTCGTCCGTCCATCGGGTAGGCGGTCGTCCCACACTGCGCTTTCCAGTACAGATCACAGATCAGAGCAGTCCCTTGCATAAAATGTTTGCTTGGTGAAGTGCATCAACATCAACAACCAATGAGCACAAGGCGTGTTTTTGTATATTTTTTTTACTAATCTACACTAATATTATAAAGCTGAAGAGTTTGTTTGTTTGTTTGTTTGAACGCGCTAATCTCAGGAACTACTGGTCCGATTTGAAAAATTCTTTTAGTGTTAGATAGCCCATTTATCGAGGAAGGCTATAGGCTATATATCATCACGCTAAGACCAATAGGAGCGGAGCACCAATGAAGAATGTTTCAAAAACGGAGAAAATTTATTACTATTGAGAGACGCAGACGAAGTTGCGCGGGTCAGCTAGTTGTATATATGTGTATCATTGGTGATCCAAAATAAATAAAATAAAAATAAATAGTCCACTGCTGGACATAGGCCTCTCCTTGGACAGAAGGTTTTGGCCTACTATACCACGCTGGCCAGACAGGACAGGTTGTTAGTATAGGGTTTGTGTCAAGTTTTCTTTCTCTTTGCCTTTGTTTGTGACGACAGTGGCTGTGGTGTGGTTCTTGTGGTTTTTCCCCAAAACATTTTTTTGATTGTTGCATTATTTTTACCTGTATTAAGTAGGTACTATTCTGATATATGTATACACATTGTGTTCAAGCCGTTCACATACTCAAGCGTGTTTACTGCCGAAGCGGTGTAGACGTATTTTGTGGAAGGAAAAATGGTAACGCAACGCAATGCCTATCTTAATAGTGTTTTGTTAAAACCCTTTCAACACTATTAGACTAGGTTTGGGTGCACCGTGCCGTATTCTTCGATTTTGGTGTATTTAATTTTTAAGATTTATAAACAGTTTTGAGTTGTCAATTACTTTGAGATTGGCAACACTAGGATATGCAAGGGATGTGATGTGACTCCGGAAACGGCATGTAAAAATCGTTTAACAATGTATTCGTATCGACATCTGAAGAATAGATTGTTCAAAAATTGCGGTGCTTATACGTAATCTCGTTCAATACTAGGAAGTACACATTGATATCTAGTTTTTTTTAAATTGAGAATATTTTACAAACAGAGATAACATAGTTACAAACTTAACGAATGAATGAAGTTAATGCGTTTCCTAAATAACAATTTTAGTTTCTAGTGTTAAATATCAAAGGAACACTGGTCTGTTAGCAAACTAGAATTGAATTTCTGGCAATAAGAAAAGGGCCTCGAATAGTATATTACGTCCAGACGCCAATATGACTGCTCAGTGATCAATTGAATATTTTTGTTCTTTCCAATAAAGTACAAATTGAGATCGAATTTTTTAAAATTTATCTTCGAGATTTCCAGAAATTGAGTTTTGTTCTTATCCCAAAGTTATTTGCTATATATGGGGGACTTATTAGACTCCTTTATAATTGTGTAGTTCTCAATATTCATCTATTCGTCTGATCGACTTTGCTGTGAATCGATAAAAAATTGTATCCCATGCCTACTCGAGACAAAAATAAATAACCTCAAATATTTCAGACTAATTTGAAGAAAATAAAATAGCTTTTGAATAACTTGAATTCTTTTTTAGTGTATTTTCAGTTTTAGTTATAGTGATACTATCTAGTGTTACAGGTTCAGAACAAAATGGTGTTTCTAACCATTGCCAATTTAGTTCGTGTTCGCGGTCCCGATGAATTTTGGAGGAAAAGGAGAATTTTCAGACTAGCTGCTCACTATATTGGACGTCGTAGAAATTGCTATTCGATCGCAGTTCGTAACGTCCACAGAGCTCTTGTTTATGCAACAAAGGCTAGGAAGCTTAAGAAACAGGATATGATAGATTTGTGGAACACCAGAATTACTGCAGCATGTGAACAACATAACATTACCCAATTTTCACTTAAAGAGGGTTTGGATCGAGCTAATATCATGTTAGACAGAAAGTCATTATCAGATTTGGCATGTTGGGAACCAAGGACATTTGAGTGCTTGGCCGCTGTAGCTAAAGAAAAGTTGCAACTTGATGGTTTTGTTAATTATGCAGATAAGAAACTCCCTACAGGAACAGAATTAAATCTTAGAGATGTTATGTTGGAGCATTGGTTGAAAGAAGAAAAACATTAACTCATTCTAATATATTTAATTTTAATTGTTCTAATTACATATTAGTTTAATATTATCAATAAATAACAACTTAGTAGAATATGATGATTTTAATTACTAATTAGCTTTCCAGTTCCTTTTTCAATTTCTTTGTCAATTCATTCTGTTTTTCTAATATGTATACATTTTCTATTTTCCTTCTCTGTTGTCTTTCTACATCTCTTATCACTCCTTCATGCATTTTTTCCCTGAAAGGTAAGAGGTTATTGTATTTTACATATATAGGCATTTCATTTTCCTAAGTAAAATGTTGAAATCAATGAGCATGTTAGTTTAGTGGTTAGTGATCTTTATTGCTAAGCCAGAGGTTGAGTTTGATTCCCACCCAAGACTAATAAATGTGTGATGAATATGATTATTTGTTTTACCTCTGGGTGTAATTAATCCATGATAGGTATGTGTGTATTTTTACATAATATAAAATGAAGTAGCTTTTTTCTTGTGCCCTTGGACTTTTAAACTAAGCCATGGATTATGTTTTTGTGTGCTTACGCTGACTATACCTTACAAGATAGATCAAAATAATGTAGGATCGTATCATATATTATAAAAAAGATTTACAAAAAAGTAAGCGATGGTATATGTCTATTTCCTAAGGGTAAACCACAGTAACCATTTATATCTTTTCATACATTACAAAAAATAATGTATTATTTATGAAGTTATTTTGAACAATAGAGTATTATTCCTTATCCAAATACCTAAATACATTAGATACATTGCGCATTTAATGTAGATCAAAATTGCCTTTTACAGCATATCATTTAAGTGAATATCTTAATAGACATCAGAGATTTAAAATGAGCAGCATATAATATGTCCGGTAGTATATCTTATAACGATAGTATAATTTACTCTAAACTGACACCACATTAGTAGTATATACATTGCACCAGTGTGAAGGTGGGGCAGATCACTAGTTTAGAAATATATAAATATTAAATGTGTGTGTGTATCAGCAGCTTAGTTACCATATAGTAGGGGAGCCCTAGAAAGAATTTCTGGATTTACTTGAGCGTGTTAGATTAACATAGGACGAATACCTTACACCCAGTTGAGTACCTAAACCAAACATGAGACCTACATATAGGGGGGATCGTCTAAGACAACCCTCTGATGGGTTCATCAGATGATCTCCCCTATGTTATTTAAAAAAAAACGATTGGCAAAAAAATTTAAGATGAAGCTAAGTTGAGTCAACTACATGCATATTAGTGTATTTAAAAAAATCTGACGATTTGAGCGTACCATAAAGCAGTATAAGGGTCACAAAGTTCCAAAAAAAAAAACAAGACCTTGACTTTTGTTTTTTACTTTGAAGCAAACAATGGAAGAAATCTTTAAATATCCACAAAATTTTTCGTGCCTTTATTTGTCACATTTTATAAAAATTAAAAAAATCTAAATATTTGAAACAGTTAGATTTAAAATATCCTGCAAAATTATCGTTATCGTATCGTATCGTATCGTTTTTAGCTAGTATGAAAGGTACATCAAGCTGTCTGTATAAAATCAAACACGCTCGGGTATTACCAAATAGCAATTTTTCGAATTTGCAGTGTGCATTTTCGATAATTCGCTACCAGCTTGTGTCACTAAAATCGTCAGACCTTTCAATGGGATCATTTGGCTCCAAATAACATCCGCAAAATATCTGATGCGCCCGAATATTTCTTTTTCAATTTCTTACATTTTTGAAAACCTGTAGAAGCTTTGCCCACTGCTGAAAGTGGAAACATTATAAATCTTTTATTCATTCTATTATCTAATTTTTCAAATGCATTAGGTCACCGTGACGCTCGAGTAAATCCCCATTTAGCATCATGGGCTCCCCTACTAATAGTACAGGCCTGGCCAAATGTGATCAGAATATGAGACGAGATGAGATGTGTGAGGCAGTGAAAAACTGGATTCATTTAAACGGGAAACAATTTTAACAGACATAAACATTAACATAGGTGGAGGAGTTATCAGGAATATTAGTAATGTGACCCAAATAATTATAGCTTCTGAAAATGTTAATGAACTACAAATGGACATATGAATTAAGTAAATGCTTCAAAAGTATGCCTGTTCATATCAGTCTATGAAAACACTTATATTTAGTAACTAGAAGTGAGTAATGAATCAACTACTTGCTGTCCTGTCCAACCCACCTCACCCATGGAGTTCTCAGTGTAGTATGTAAAATATTTTAATGAATGTAACTAATATGAACACAGATTAGTAGCATCAAGTAATTTCGTAATTCTGACAAACTGTGTTTATTAGTATTTTTCTTATTTTAGGGTAAAATTTCGAAAGAAATTGATAACCTTATATAGTAATACATTTTCAAAATAAAAATGAATAAACATTTTTATTATAACATAGCTTGGGAAGTTTTCAGACAGTGGTGTGGAAGCACATTTCGATTATAGTATGGAGAGCTAATATAGCATTTGTAATGATAATGTAATGTATATTAACTTAATCTATTAATTACCTGTCGTATTGTTGCTTTATATGCACGTAGCCTACAATGCCAAATGTTATAGAACATGATAACGCTAACACTAACTTTGAAGTATATGACGACATCTTAATTGTTTTCTAATACATGAGTTCAATTGTCTTTGTCTATTTCCTATGTAATATTACAATTTTTTAGTAAATAAGCTGTCCATCATCAAACTGAGATAAAGTTTTATGAGTCGTTCTCGTTGACAAATTTGACTTATCCATGTCCTCCCTATTCTAACACTGACATAACTGACATTTAACAGATTTGGATCAAAATGCATCAGTGTTGCCGTGCTAAATCTATGCGAATCGCTTCGTAAGACATTTTGTGTTAAGCGCCTAGAATGTAAATTTAAAAAAAATCTTAATGATGTAATGTTTTGGCTAGTAACGCTGTAAAATAAAGGATGTGCCTATTAATTGTATGAGTATGTGTCTATTAATGTAGTGTGCAGTTGTGGAAGTGTATAGACTAGAGTTGTTGTTGATACAGGTTTTTATTATATCAGCGGAAGCTGATGCAATAAGTTGCTAAATTAAAACATATCTTAGTATAAAATTACTGGCAAATATGACTTCATATTTTGATAAAACACAAGTTATCCATACTTCTTTACTGTTATTTTAAAAGTAGAAAGTAGATTGGTTACGCTTTAGACTAGACACTAATCCGATTTAATCTTTCACTAATTAAAAGCTACATTATCAGCAAGTAACATATGCTACTTTTTACCGCCATAACCAACGCGGTCGGAGTCGCGGGCAAAAGCTAGTACCTAATAATTATATTATTTTTAATGACAAAATATACTATACCTGTATAGTTTGAGTATACATACATGTTTTCAAAATATACAGATACCTACATATTTTAAAATAATCATTTTTAATAATAACTAAAGTTTAGGAATCTTTTTTATTTATGAAGACAACTTAAAAAATGAAAATCTCGACTGCAAAAAGACAATTTAAAAGTAATGCACAAAAAAACTGAAACAGCAGAGGTTCGGTATGAACACGGTCCATTTTTACGCTATCAAAAACTTTTTAAACAAAAATTAAAAAACATTTATATTTTTGTAATCTCATTTAAATTTTCCTGATTTTGATAGGTTACTACTCGATAGGTTTGGTTATTTTCTTATTACCCTTATTGTGCGCCAAATATTTTGTTTTTTCTTTCAAAAAGCCATCTAAGGACATTTGGGTTTTTGAGACGGATAAAACGATACCTTAACTGTCGAAATCTATCCAGCTATGTGGAAGGTACGAGGTAACAAAGAAATTTAGAAACAAATATACATACTCGCGCAAAACACAACCCTTCCTAGGCCAGAGTAACAGTAGGTAAACACTCACATTTTTTTATAATAAGACATTAATTAATCAATAATGCGCAAGCTCGTCGTCCTGGCCTTGCACGTACCTAATATTTATTAAGATCATTTATGATTGATTTCTAAAACTCTCTATATATTAAATAACGCACCCCTGGTCGCTGCCGGCGCAAAAGGTGCCCATAACGCTAAGTGCGTTCCTACGCTGAATGGCCACGGCCAACCTCTGCACCAGGAACGACCCTGAGCGGGAACCACCAGTCACTTTGTTCAGCCTGCGCCCTAACTCATTTACAAACACCTTATCGTCTGTGTATTTATTGTGGGCAATAATTACAAACTTTCATTAATACTGTAATCTTATAAATGGTAAGTTACATTAAAAAAAGATATGACAGGAACCTCTAACCCAGTGCAGATAATTTTATATTATGGATTACTTATTTCATTTCTTACTAGCTTTTGCCCGGGGCTCCGCCCGGTTATCGCGATATAAACTAGCCTGTGCTACTCGTTCGTAATGCAGCTTTCCATTAGTGGAAGAATTTTTAAAATTGGTTTAGGGGTTTAGGTGTGTAAGCGTAACAAACAAACTCACTTTCACATTTATAATATAACTTTTGAAATATAGATGGAATGAGGGAACAATGGACAGCTTTTTAGGCGACTGCCAAGGACGGGTTAAGTTTTTCTTATAGGTATAACTGTATATGATTGGTTAAAGCTCTACGTGTCTGGCGCTAGGTGCCGCCTTCAACGAACACGTTACAACTCGAATATCAGCATTAAAATCAGCATCGATTGTTGTGGATGCTGATGCTAATGCTTATATTGAAAACAATGCTGATAATCCTCGGATGCTGAGGATGATACTGATATTCGCAACAACCCTGGTAGGTATAGACTTCGGTGTTCTGGGAGCGAACTCGGACACATTCACTTATATAAGTGATGTGAATGGCTATTGCAGCTGGCTGGATCACTGTATTGTAACACGGTCAGCACAACGAACGATTACTAATGTGTACGTGAAATACGACACTTTATGGTCCGATCATTTTCTATTATTAGAAGAAGTGAAATTAGACATTCTAGCACGAAAAAGACACCCTACCTGAAAAGATAGTTATTAATAATGAAGAAATTACCCATACAATTTCTTGATAATTAGTCACTATCAGCAGAAATGAGCAACAGATTGCAATTTATTTAAATGAGCGTAACAAACGATTAAAATTAATAGATTTTCCGCATGAATGTATACAGTCATAAATATGTCACAAACAAATTGTATGACGCTATTGTAAGTGCTCTTTGTAAGACGGCTGTGGCGAGTCGGGGAAGTGTTGTATTTACTTGAAAATGTGGTGATCCGATAAAAGTAATTACAGGCCTATTTCATTAGCTACAATATCGGCAAAAGTGTTTGACGGTGTGCTTCATACATATTTAGACAAAATGTGTCTGTGTATTTGAATAAAAGTGAAAGTGAAATTGCATGATGATAAGTTTGGGTTTAGATCCCAATTATCTACTGAGAGTGGCATAGTATCTCTTAAGCATACCGTTTAATACTATACGGATCGTGGTATACCAATTTACGCTTTTAACCTGGTCCATTACGACATTTTATGGGATAAAATCGACAGCATTAGCTTGCCTACAGATCTAGCCAATATATTTAAAATTTTGGTACATGTGGCATACATTAACTTAACAGTTTCAGGTGGGCAGGTGCAATGTCGGAACCATACCCGCTTGAGTGCGGAAGAGGCAGGGGGGTTAACATCACCAACACTGTTTAATTTGTATATGAACGAACTTACTTTCGCGCTTAGCAATAGCCAAGTGGGTTGCCGGTGTTAACAATATGTGTCAATAACTTTAATGACGACATGGTTTTATTAAGTGCAACAATATATGGGTAGCGGAAATTGCTGCGGGTTTGTGAGTGAGGATGGCCTGCGATATAATGCTTTGGAAAGTCAATTCATGGTCTTTTAGACCGGCAGACAATGTCCACAAAACATACCTGATGTTCGTTTTAACGGGTCTAACCTGGAGAGGGTCTATTAAGGGTGACCATTCTATGAGGTATAAAATTTTAAAATAAAACTAAGGCCATGGATTATTTTAGCATTTTATTTCCACTTTTAAATTTCTTACTAAAATATAAATACAAATCTTAAATATTTACAAATCACTAAGTCTTAAAAACTATAACACAAGATACAAGTTATTGAGTATTTATTACCAGCAGGCAATGCAAAGAGATTGCGAGCAGTGAGTCATTATGACCAGGTCATGTCAACCATTGACCAACTACAAGGCGGTGCAAGCCTGCAATCCGTTGTTAGTTTAATTTCAGTTGTATAAACTATGCAAATCTACATTCAACATATAAATTTTACAGCTTGGATAATCGAGTGTTTACACACTGTTAACATACTTATGAATGTCAACACTTACTAATTTATAAATAACACATTGAATTGACAGATCACTGAACTCGTATTTCCTAAGGTAGGTATCAATGGAGAAAACAGTATGAAATTATAAAAATTATAAGTTGTTCATTGATACCAGTTCATTGTTACACTTGATTTAGTACCAATAAAATACAAGTGCACAATAAATAAATGTACGATCAGCATCAAAAGCCTCTGAAACAGCATCAAAAACAGACTCTGAAACTTAAACAAATTAAGAAATACAACTACACATTTTACCAAATAAAAACAAATAACCACTTACATAAGAATATTAACAAAATAATGCTAATCTTCTTGTACGTTTCATGAGCACAAGTACTTTCGTTAGATTACTATTTAAAAAAATTGCTGTTTAACCGAAAGGAATCATGACTACACCATTTTTTTTTACAATATTGATTGATTATATCGTTTTCTTTTTTTATTTAGTTATGTTTAGCGAGTTTTACTGCAGATTGTACTAACGAAAATACATCAACCCTGTAATAACTTCACTTTAACCAAGTCACTTAGAGTTTTACTTAAATAACACTTTGTTTAGGTCCGCTACCTAGACCATTGTTAATTTAAAGCTTTCTCTCTGAGTCTACTTATATAGACTTTAAAGTTGATAGTGGAAGGCCTACATATTATTTATGGCACAGCTACCTGCTGCAGTTGTCGTAAAAGCTTGCGGAACCCCTATTGGGGATTTCAGCAAATTCCCGCTTCGGCGTACACAATTTCGTGCTGAAGTCCACGTTACGTTTTCTGTAATAAAAAAATAAATAAAGTAACAATAAATTAATAAACTTCTTAAATATAGACATTCACAGTTTAAAAACGCATGACACTAAAAAGTAAAAAAAAAACAGTGATGAAAAGGAATAATCCTTACCCTCTACTTGGCAGTTCCATTTGATCGACCAGAACTGATTTCACGTATAGACGATCGTTGCACCACAGAATGCACAGGGATCGGGGCTCTAGTACATTCATATCGTACTCCCACGATAACTCCACCTGTCAAAAAAATTTATTAAATTTCTGACAAGGTATACAATTAAAAGTGAAAATATAAGTAACGAAGCATAATACACGTTTTGGTTTTCCATACATTTGGGTAGAACTTGTGCAGTGTTAAGTCGTGCTAAGTAGTAGGGAAGTTTTTGAACGTTTAAGTAAATCACATTTTAAAATAAGTACCTAGTTAAAATCATCAATCATCAAGTCATTATCAACGAATAATTGTTTTTATGTAATTGTAGTAGCAAATGATTTCGTAGACATCTAGTCAAATCATCATCTAACATCGGCTGCTGAAATGATGTAAATATAGGTATTTATTTCATGATGTATTATTTTCCGAAATAACTTTATATTCGAACTATTTATGATACCCGTATGATAGCGTGATAATTTTCATATATCTCCACAACATTCGTGGCAAGTGGTATAAAAGCGTGCATGTGCTACTGCTACTAAAGCCACTGAAGATGAGTCATGTGGTAAAAAGACCGATGAAGTATACAAGACAAGAGCGCAGGACTGAGTAGAGTAACGCAGATATTTACTATCATATAAAGAACATCGTAAAACTTGATAGGTTGTATTTTTTCATTACTTTTTTTCTACTTACTACAATTTCTTTTCTATTCTACAGCTTTTATGACTTTTGGAGCAAAAGGATAATGATTAAGATATAATTTATTGAAAAAAATAATTTATTACCTTTCTTACTTTACCACCCAGGTCGGTTGGGTGTGTAACTACTATAGTGTAAGTAGTGCCGTGCTCTAATCTGTAACGATAAAAATAGCATTAAAAACTTTGATGTGAATGTAAGTAGGTAGAAATGAATCAGTGGAAGATAAATGGTTTTGCAGTTAATACGATAATTACCTTGTATTGTTAAATATGTACTTGTGTATTATAAATTTATCATCTTCATACTGACAGTAGCCATCACAACAACAACAAATAACTTAACAACTAAAACGATAAAAGCAAAAGTTTGCCAATAGCAACTTTTCTTTTACTAGTGGTGAAAACTAAATGTTGTGGAATCTTTTAACAAATCTGTCGTTCAATATGTTTTTAAAGAGAAAACTCTTGCACTAGTTAATGTAACCAATAAAGGGACTCTTTAATCAAACATTCATTTATGTAAGTACACTAACTTTCCTATTTGAGAAGTAAATCCACAATACAGCGAGTTTTATCAGTTCATTTAATCTTAGTAAATACTTATGTGTTTTCTGTGTGGTTTTAATAAAGTAGCACCAATATTATAAAAATCGTTTCGCAAAGAAAGGTTTAGCAATAGTTACTTACTTCACGTAATTGGCTGGTGTTAGGTCCATTCCTCT
The DNA here is from genome assembly GCA_902825455.1 of Arctia plantaginis. NCBI lineage: Eukaryota > Metazoa > Arthropoda > Insecta > Lepidoptera > Erebidae > Arctia > Arctia plantaginis. The sequence continues at coordinate 10,402,213 of CADEBD010000314.1, read as the reverse complement.
AATTACACCTCGGTCTGACATTAAAGTCACTTTCAGGAACCCCTATTGACAAAAATTAACTTCAAAGTTGGATTATGTTTTTAATTATTCCAAGTGACCACCTCACAGAAACCCGGCGTTGAGCAACTCTTACGTTAAAGTCCACCGCGTGAATGAGGTTACCGGAGCCCAAAGCAAAAAAAAATAGTATTAATCTCAAACAGTCTTAGAGCGTGAACACAGACAGTACGTAATATAGCAAACATTAACCTACTGTAACCTACTAACTACTACTATAACCACGTACTGCAAAATAGTTCACAATCTTTAAAGACTGTTTGTATGTAATACCCTTTTTTTAATGAATGGTGTATTGTGTCCTTATGACTGTAGTATTCTTTAAAATGATCTGATACCTATGAGTACAACACTGTAAGGCTATCCTTCTTAAGGTCGCTTATTTGATTGCTACATACATTGTCCTTGTAACATGCAGTACACATTTTATAACTGTATAGGCTTTATTACTGAGTGCATGGCAAATTAATGTTGTATTTAAGTAAGAACAAAATTGCCATGTGTCTTATAATCAGATAGCATTTACCCATAGATTCCTACATCTGGGTTACCGGTTACTCTCACTTACGAAAAAAATCTTTTCACTACATGATGTTTGTCTAGTTCAGGGATTCCCAAACTATTTTGGACAAGAGACCCCTTTTCTAAACTCATCTCTAACTGATACCTCAGATACCATACCATAGCCTGAATACTGCACGCTTATCGACTTGTTGAGTTTTTTGAAAGTACAACAGTGAAACTTCCTCTCAAAATATTAGGCATTCTTATAGCAAGTTGGTACACGAAACACCACTAATACAGTACTTGAAAGATTAAAATAAGAACTTGTGTTAATTAATGGGGGTCGATTTTTACACCTCTTCATTAGTTCGTTTATGTCGATGAAAACAACGCGAAGAACGCGGAAACATCTCGGGCAGTATTGGATTCTGATACTGCCTCAAAAAGGAGCGTAGCGGAGACACCGATGATGTCAGATGCGGAGCAGTAACAGCGCGGTACCCAAAAGCGCAAAAGGCGCCAGTCCCACTGAGGGGAGAAAGCCAGCTGGAGACGGCCTCTAGTGACGAGGCCACGTCACCCAAAGGGGCACAAGACGCCGAGGGCTCGTGGTGGTTACCGACCTCCTAAAACTGGGAGGGTCACCCAGAAGAAGAGGCAGACTGGCGCATCTGCGGTTGCAAAGAGGGCCGAGAGTGTGCTTCCTTCCTGGGTGGAAGGGGCGCCTCCGGGTTCCTACACAGGAGGGGGTCATCTATAAGCCGTAGATTGCCCGAAGTACGTCGGGGTAACGGGTTTTCCTTTTTAGGGTATACCTAGTTCCCCGGCTGGAGACGGCGTGCGGTTTTTGGTCGGTTCGGGTCCAACATAATCACCCACTTGTGGGTGGTATCCGAGGGGAGTTCCGCACAGGAAAAAAAACGTAGGTTGTTATAGAATTAGTAAATAGGTATTAAATGACGAAAAATTTTACCTGAACCCACGATTCAGCGCCCTTGGGATTTGCCAATTGAATTGCCACTCTGTAATGTCGTTCTGAAAATAAGTCATTTAATTTATTTACCATAATTAATAATATTTATATTAATAATTTATAACATCTAATAATAATAATATTTAAATATTGCTTTAGCAAAATCGCACGAAGAATTATTTACCAATATAAACGGTCTTTGTGTTAACGGCTTATAATTATAATAATCTCACACATCCCACGGCAGTCTGGTTCCAAACTAGGCAGAACATGTGCTATGGTAGCCAGACTGCTGATAAGCATACTTATACATATTACATAACATAATACATATTATAGATAAATTACACCCAGACAAAGAACAAATGACCGTGCTCATCACACAATATTTTTTCTGGGTGGGAATCGAACCCACGACAACTGAATCACCATCATTTAAACTATTAGAAGTTTGCTGTTGAATACCTCCATATAGATCCTTACCTACTTAGAACGTCTATAAAAAGTGGGTGATCGTCAATATCAATCAAAATACAAAAAACTAAATAAGTGAGATGCTACTTGAAAATATACGAGTACTAACTTGATAACCATTAAAAAAATGTAACCAATTTCAATATGGCAATTGTAATAAGCTGTAGGTATTCTTTGTCTATTTCATTTTTACTCTTAGACGTCCTGTTTATCTAATCAATTGCTCATCATCTTTTACAAAGTTTTGTTTTATCCGATGCACGGATGTTATTTGTTGAGAAGTTACTTATTAAGTACTTGCCATACCTATGCATTGTTACGAGTATAAATTGTTTAACAACCATGTGAAAGTAATCGGATCGCAACTAGAGATGAGATCGAAAGTTTTAAAAGATTTTTTTTTTAAAGTTATTGTTAATAAAAATAAACTTGTTAAGTTAAATGTTAATGTGTTTAAGAAAACGTTTAAACTTTTGATCCTCACCTCTAATCGCAACTCATAGAAACGGATTGTTCTTAATACAGGCTATTTAAGTAGCCTAGGTAGAACGTCTAGGACTATAATGTAATGGTTATAATTTTACAAAATAAATTATTATTATTATTAAAATACTTATTATTGAGTAGTGCTGATAGATATTTATGTTCTTCATCATCAGGTTCACTTTAGCTAATGGGTTTTCCGAGAAGAAATGTGAATGAATGCGAAAAAAAAATATTTATAATAACATACTAACATTACTATAAAAATACCCAAATTCCTATAGGTTTGCCTATAATATTCAAAGACAGAAAATTATTTTTTTCCTTATGGACGAAAACTAGAAGAAATCATAGGAAATGATTTCAATATATATATATCCATACTAATATCCATTACCCATTCTAATATTATAAATGCGAAAGTGTGTCTGTCTGTTACCTCTTCGCGCTAGTAAAGTATAAAAATAATTTGGAAAGTTCTCCTTCTTTTAAGTCCTATAATAAAGAGAGTGAAAATACTCAGTATTCAATATCACAAAAACAACTAACCCATCTTTTTCATAATTAAGATATAATTAAGAGATTCTATTTAATTTAGCTAACTTTCGTTCATATTTATCAATTGAGATATTTTTGGAATTCATTCGTTAATGATTCGGTTATATTTTCTTAATGTTTTGATACCACCTTTCGGGGGTTACACAAATATTTAATTCTTACGGCAGAAAGGCAATTCCTTGCCAGTGCTGAGAAAATATTTGGCTCCTATAGTGTCATGCTCTTCTGAGGGATACACTTCATTCTCTGACTGGTTGTTCTTGTTAGTGATCAAACCTGGAGAGCTGTCTGCATGGAATCTACGAAAATACGTATTGGTGATAAGTTTAAGGCTTTATACGCCTATACCGATGATTGTCATAAAATTTATAAGTTTATTTCATACCCCATTATTGCGCAGCCGTGTCCGCAGTGAAAACATTTTCCTTCCAAAAAGTGTTGATATGATGGACACTGATGGCCTGCAAAGGAAAATTCAGTTTCCTTATAAAAAATTCAACATGTAGGATGTAATTTTTTCCTCAAATTGCCCGATATTCAATACCCGGATTACAAAAATCGTTAAAGTAATTTTGGTAATACAGATTTTGATACTTACATTTAGCATATGAAAATACTATAATATATACTTACTTTGTATTGAAATGAAACATTGTATAAAAATAAGCGTTAAACAAATTACATCATCATCATCACATCAACAGCCTAAAATAGTCCACTGCTGGAAATAGGCCTCTCCTTAGAAACGGGGTTTTGGCCTACTATACCACGCTGGCCAGACGGGTTGGGGTTTGTTTCAAGTTTTCCTTCTTTTTGCAGTGCTGATGTCCTGCGTTGTTTGCTCCCTTAGTCTTCTCTTACGTCACGGGTGGTGACATTCCGTATTCTTAATCCGTCACCACACGGAACAAATAACATACTTAAGCAAAACTCACTAATTCAAAATTCTTACCAATATAAGAACACTTTCCATTGATAGACTCGGTGAAAAGTTTAATGGCCCTAACATGGTTGCAGGCCACCAGAACCCTGGACGCTTCTTCAAGCCCTTGTTTTACAAGAGTCAGTGGTACTAAGGGGCCCTCGGTGAGATCACAACCAGGTTGCTCCTTGCCATTATTTGGGTAGAAGTCTAAATGTCCAACTGGTTGCGACATTCCATATCCTGCCATAAACACAAAATCTGTCGCACGTGTGAAAATAATATGTCAATTAATTAGTTACCATAACACGCATATATATAATACAAGAAATATAATATACTATACAAAATTGATGGTTTCAATGATGAATTTACCAGCAAAAAGGCTTTTAGTATATAATACATACATATAATAACATTTACATAAGGGTTAGTAGTTTAATTAAATATCAATGAAGCTAAAAAGCTCAAATAGTAACACTAGATTATTACGAGTGTATGAAAAATGATTGTGCGTTATGGATTATATTAAGCATTGTGTGTAAGATTGATAAAAAAACAGAGAGTTACATCCGAAGGATTACCTAAGAGGAAAATGCTTTTTCCATCAGTGTGTATGACGTCAACTAGCTGCGCGTCAGTCGGGTCTAGTCGCACGTGTGTAGGCATTCCTTGGAAGTACGGCTCTGCAGGATCCAGGCCTGTAATTCTTCCTATGCCCTATGAAACAAGAGGCTAAATCAAGGATAATATGGTAACTATTATATAAAATTGATAAGAACATTATACGTCAAAAGATTTTGTTGAAATTTTTGCTCACCGGTACTTTTTCACCTGCGTAGCCTGCCGTATGGGCACCTAAAGAATGTCCTATAATATGAACATCCAGTGGGTTCAACCCGTGATCTTTCTGTAAAATCACATTAGTGTTTATTATTAAATTCTCAACAAATATGACGAGGTTTGGTGACAATGATGATAAACGAGGCGCATGGTCTGATTGCAAATAATCGGTGGTGCTCATCTTGGCACAGTTAACGTACGTAAGCAGTTGATAAAGCAGTTGATAATACTAGGCTAACTAAATAGAGATGTAACTTTTTTGGTAGCTGTCTTGAAAGAAAGGCCCAATGAATAAGGGTAACTAGGTGACTAAGTTTATAGAGCTCCTGTTTAGGATTTAAAAGAGATACCAAAAGTGTTACTTATAAGTTATTTTTCACTAAGTTGTTTTGTCACTTAGTAGTCTTGTAGAGTAGTGAAAGTGTACTCGAATGAGTTTCGAAAGATAATTAAAACTAACCTTGTACGTTAGAGCCGAGTTACTAGAAAAAATTCAAACTCGTTTAATAGGTATGCACCTATATCATCTTTTAAAGGAGCTAAGCATGCAGGTAGCAGATAAATTAGATATTATGAAGTATTGACATTAATACCAAGTCTACACATTTTTCCTTTTAACTCATTATTTTATAGTTTTCAGACCGTTTAAAAAGAATATTAGACGTTATACATTTAAAAACTTTCTACTATTGTATAATATTATTTAAATACAATGTGGCTATTATTATTCAGTGTGGTTTTCTTTTATCTAATACTTTTAAGCGAGCAATTCTTGTATTTTATACAATATATTGCATATATATATATTGTGTGTAATTATATATATATATAATCAAATAAAATAAAATCAAATTATATAAATATATATATAATTTGAATCTCGGAAACGGCTCCAACGATTTTCATGAAATTTAGTTTTGCTTTGAGTTTTGGGGGCGATTAATCGATCTAGCTAGGTTTCATTTTTAGAAAATTTACCGAAAAAAACCGACCAAAGCTCGGTCATCCAGGTACTATTTCTTATTTATAAAATGTTCTTTTCATGTTTTAAGTTGTTAGCTCATGATAAAGGTTTTTTCTGTTAATATGTTAGGCCTGTTAGGGTTGTCAAGATACCGCGTGTACGCGGCGAGTCATCTGCGTGTTTGACATAATTTGTGTTGTTTAAAGAAAATAAAATACCTGTAAGACTTTGATGAAGTGTGCAACTTCTAGCCCCACTAGTCTTGTGTTGGCGGTCGCTTGAGTGTACAGAGGGAGACTACCGCCAGCCCAGTCAACTACGACAACATTGAAGTCACCCGCTTTCACGAGTTCATCCTTCATTTCACTTACCTAAATGGGAAAAGATCAAGGTTAATTTATTGTAATTGACTGTCTGTGACTGCACTACCAATACACTGTTCAATAAATAGCTTGTGTGTGCTTGTGTTCTGCTGGATGCGAGAAGCCCAAAATCGATCTAAGTGGCGTGCAGTGGGAGAGGCCTATGTCCAGCAGTGGACTGCGATAGGCTGATGATGATGATGATGATGATGATGTGTATAAGGTTCCATGTTTAACCCGTTGTTGCGATTAAGAAATGCGTTTGGAGACAGAGTGTTCTCATAGATTTCACTGTTGCACTCTGTGTCTAAACCAAAAAAATACTGCTTTTCAGTAAGCAAAATAGTGCTTTTCAGTTTCAAGTATTTTGTTTATTTATAGACCATCAAGCCATTGATCAATTAAACAGATAGATGCATTTAAGATGACAGAACTAATTACTACTTTAACTTCTAAGTAAGTAGTAATAAATACTTACGTGAGTTGGTTCTCGCAACGATCTTGATTAAGAATATAATAAATTATACGAACCCAATTAGACAATGGAGTATCGATGAAACCGTGAATAATCATCTTAGTGGGCTTGTGAGGACTAAAGTTTGACTTAAATATTGTTTTATTGACATTTACGTTTAATAACTGTCCATCGGTCGGATTCTTCTTTGTGTACAAGATAAACCTGAAATTAGGTAACGGTAAAATGAAGGTAGGTAAGGAAAAATGTAAAATAGGAGCTTTCAATATCGATTTGTTACTGATGTTATGGTATATAATGTACTAATATAATATTAGTACAACCGTCCCTGTTGATATTTTTTTCCGAGTCATTATCTTTAGCAGTAGATTGTTCTAGGTCCTAGAGAATGGCACCAGGGACTTCCTTTCTAGGGTATACCTGGTTCCCCGGCTATTAGTACCCGAGACGGCGTGCGGTTTTAGTCGGTTCGAGTCCGACATGCCACCGACAGGTGGTATCCGAGGGGATTTCCGCACGGAAAAAAAAAAAAAGGTCCTAGAGAATAATAAATATAATAGATGACTTTAGACGACTTAGAAAGCAATAACTTTTTTCTTACTTATTTCTTTATTGTCTTTAATTCTAATTTAGATGACTTAATCGAAGGTAAAAGTTTTCTTTCAACTATCTTTTGATTGGATGTCGTTGGTTCTAAATTTAAAGGATGTAAAAAGAATAATAGTAAGTTTTTAAACAATGTCATACCTCGTATTGATTACAATCCTTGGCAGTGGGAAGACATTGAATGGTCTATGTATGAGATGATACCAACTCCTAGTGATGTTCAGACATCCTAGCTCATCGTAGCATCTGGTTTCATTTTCAACTGTAAGCAATAAAGAGTTATATATATAACTTTATCCAGTTCATAGAACCAAACAAGAATAGAATATATTCTGTATACTTAGATATAAATACACACTAATAAAAAGTAAAACCCTGTTAAAATACATTGGTCAATAACTCATGTTTCGGATTCTGATTAATGTTTAATAGTATTTCTGTTAACATTATTGATAGATAATAATCAAATCTGGCTGTATGTTAAATATGGGGAGGGTTAAAATACAATATGATGTATTAGTATCAATGGTTATCTTATTTCATATACTTTATCTGCAGCTTGTGGAATATACATAAACTGTGACCCAGATGACTAAATAAATTGTGTTTTAATTGTCTTGTGAACTTTACTTATCAGATTTTAAAAGTGGGTAAATGTAACATAATCTCCTTGTCTTTTGTAATAGACGAGGTGTGAAATTTATAAATTTTACTTTGAGATTTAAACAAGTAAAGACTTCTTTTCAGAATACTGTGCCCACCCACTGCCACTTTAGTTTGGCATTCTCCGAAAAATGTCAGTGACCTTTGTTTGTCTGTCGATCTCCTCATTCCTGACTCGATCACACAGAGGAACTACAAGAATTGCCATCTCCATTGCCCTTCGGGCGACTTTGAGCCTTCTTATGAGTCTTATTGTGATCGACTACATCCATATGTCATCACTGACAACAAACACTGGTCAAAGACTTTTGTTTTGAGACACTGCTGTATTTAGCATGAGACAATGGCACTCAGCTTCCCGAAAGCTGCCCAGCCAAGTTGAATTTGATGATTGACGTCTTTTTCTCAATCAGTTGATAAATAAATTTGTTTTGAGGTAATAAACATAATATTACGCCTGTGTACAACTTGTGCATTAAGTTATATAAATAAGAATAAATGACTAATTTAATAAAGAACTAAATAAATAGCTAATAAAATACAACCGATTAGAGAACCTTCTCCTTTTCTTCTCCTTCTCTTAAAACTGTTGTCTAACAATTCTAACCACTTAAATTATTTGAATAAAAATGTATTAGAGATTAGTAGAACAAGATATAAATGAATGAATATTTAAGTGCAATTTTAAATTTCGAGTCACATATCTTGCACTCGTTGGACGAAGTGTGTGCTGCGTTGCAGATGACCGAGTTTCAGACAGAGTAGTGAATAGTCATGAAGCCGATGTATAGATAATAAATATCTATACAGGATTACCGGTTAAGTGAACCTAGATACTTTAAGGGGTCGTAGTCGCCATCATTTCTGATAGATAAAATATACCCAAACCTCATAATTTAAAGTATCTAGGTCGATTTAAACTCTGTAATAATTTATATGTAGACCCTGTGCTGAATTAGAATCTTTGCACTAACTACCACCTAAAGGATCATATGGTCTGGCGACTTCAGATAATACTTTGACAACAAGAAATAGCACGCATGCTGTATCGAATGTTAAACATAATAATTTGTTACATTGTATGGGCTCCGATGGATTAAACCTCCAGACGATTCTCTTGAAATCGGTGTCCTCATCTGTTACTCTCACCTTTCGATATATTTTCCACAATATCGGCTACGACACAGATTTTAGGATGACGCCATCTCATCAGTATGTGTCTTAAATCTTTTTGTAACCTTGGCCCAACAAGTAGCTCATCGTTTATATGTCACCGACCCACTATTGTCACCTTTGCTCGAAGCGTCAAATACAACTCTCACTTTTGATGTGTTTTCATCTTCCGTCACCACAGCATGGTGAGGTAGATAGACAGCCTTAAGGTTCTGTAATTCACTTTCAGAAACCACTATTGCCACCGACCCACTATTGTCACCTTTGCTCAAAGCGTCAAATACAACTCTCACTTTTGAGATGTGTTTTCATCTTCCGTCACCACAGCATGGTGAGGTAGATAGACAGCCTTAAGGTTCTGTAATTCACTTTCAGAAACCACTCTCATATGGTTCATATTTAAGTACTTAGGTACTCACAGAATGTATATAAATTCACTCATTATTAATTAACACAGAACAAATGTATTTAATAATAATAATATTTAATAATATTTATTACCGTCAAATAAGGTTAAAAAGTTTCTAATATAACATCATTGTCTTAGGTTAATTACACAGTAAAGTCAGGCTCTGGTACCCACGTTAAGATTAAACTTGTGCTGTGGGTACCAGTCCCTCTTTTATCCAAAACTAACATTCATTAAGTATTTTATATATTATAAAACATTTACCGATATTCTTGCGTGTGAGCGTGCATGCATGTGAGTATGAGTGAATGTGTGTGTGAAATAGAGATTTAAGTTTAAGCAGCGCTTCGGTTTGTTCATAGTCTTGTTCGAGTAGCCAGTTAGTTCCCTTAATTTTAATTTGGAACTTTGAAACATGATATATACTGCAGTACTTATTTATGGTGTCGTAAAGATGTCTTGCTATAAAACGAAAATGCCAATTGCAAGTGCGTTTCTGAAAGTTACAGTTGGGCAAACTCTATACGGTCTGAGTGTTATGGCTCTCTGGATCAAATTGTAGAGTATTGTGTTTTCGTACTACCATTTGAAGCACAAAGATTTTACGAACAGCGAGAAATTTGCATTGAGTAAATGTTTATAAATTCATCCACGTTAAAGTTTGAAAAATGTCTTTAAAATAAAATAATTATCCAACAATGGTGTATTCCTACATAAGTTTGAGCCTAACTATACGAAGTGTAGTAGTGGTACGGCAAAGAAAACAAAACATCGATTAATTTATTCATAACAAACATTTGTCTTAGTCTTGGGACGTTACGCCAATAGCATATTTAAAGGGTTAGGATTTAAACTTATATTTTCTAAATTACTAGGCTAATGCAACTTACATGGTAACCAGGGTATGTTGACCTCGATACGGTCTGAACGAGCCCAGTTGAACGGGTCAAGTATGCCACCGAAGGCTGGCTGCAAACCTAGGAGAATACACCACAACATGACGCGCAGGTGTCGGTTGGACAGATGAAGCCGTCGCATGCTACGTAACCATCTGTAAAGGATAGAACACTATTAGCAATTCAATATCATTTTCGTTACAATAATAAATAATTGTGTAATTGCGTACTGCCTGAATTTACAAAAACTTATTTCTTTTATGGTTATATTATTATGGATAAAATTAATTTAACAACAGTCATTTTAACACACAGCTCGCATAATAAAAGAGTATTCATCAAAATCGTATTGCTGTATTTTTTATTTTACAATGTATTTTAGGAGAAAATAGATACGAAGAGATACAGATACAATTATACCAGTCCAGGTCTTCCTAGGTTACACCCTAACTCCTGGACACCGATTCCGACATAATTATTTTGCCAAGTGCTCGGGGAAGTATCATTTATTTATGAGTCAAATATCACGATAAAGAATAATAAAATATACATAATCTTCTCGTTTAAGGGCAGATTCTAGTAGTCGAGTAGATAGGGGTTTAAAAATGAAAACATCCAAAATAGGAATAGAAAGTAAACACTCAGTAGTATATGACGTGATCCCTATCGTAGAGTTTTGATCGCAAGCAGTGATTGCCTTCCTTTGCATCGGTTTGCGGTTTGCTTCCTTGCGACGGCGTTGGTTGGGTACACGGAAGAAAACCATATTTCTTACGCAATGAGTAATGTTCGAGCGCTGTTATTTAGTTATACTTACCTATTTGTGTAATGTATTCACAGTACGAGTGTCTCTATGTGTATTTATTATTGTATTTTTTTAATTTACATTGTATTTTAGGAGAAAGTAGATACCAAGAGCTTAATATATACCAATTATACGAGTCCAGGTCTTCCTAGATTACATCCTAACTCCTGGACACCGATTCCGGCATAATTCCTTTCCTTTAACACAGCACAAATGTATTTAATAATAATATTTATTAAAGTCAAATGAGCTAAAAATTCTAATATAACATGATTTTCTTAGGTTAATTACATATTAAAGTCAGGCTCTGGTACCCACGGTAAAATTAAACTTGTGTGTGGGTACCAGTTCCTCTTTTATCCACAACTAACATTAAGTATTTTCTATATTATAAAACATTTACCCATGTTCTTGCGTGTGAGCGTGCATGCATGTGAGAATGAGTTATAAGCGTGTGGTATGTATTGGTGTGTGTGTGTGTGTGTGTATGTGTGTGTGTGTGTATGTGCGTGTGTGTGTGTGATGAATAGATGATTTAATCTGCTTAGAATGATTGCAAAGCAATCTATTCGTAAATCTATTCGTAGTTAAGCCATCTAATCGATAATATAGAAAGAAGATATTTTGTAGAGAAAAATAATGTCATTTCTTATAAGCGAAATTTTTGCAAAACAAAATGAATGGAAACCTAAAACGAGATTGAAAATTTTGTTCCGTCATATTTCGTTGGTCTTTAATAACAAATTTAAACTTGTTTTCAACCAACGTTTTGAGGTCCCATCCTAGTTAAAGTTCTTCTATATTCATCTATAATTACAGACTCTACAAGCACTATTAGTGCATATTTTTAAGATAGTAATTAGTGTGACTATTATTAACTATGGCATATGATGACTCATAAGTCATAATTTATACGTTTTTTATAGAGGTTTTGTGCGGGTCGTTTTACTCCTTTCTCAATCTAACGTTTAGCTAGAATAGAAAAGCTACTATGTTAACATCCTGAATAACCTATCAAAGTATCTATAAGAAACAACAAAGTAGCAAAATTGCTGCTGCAATCGACTCATTTCACCACAAGCCCTTGGCTCTACATTCACTAACATTCCAAGTTATTTTAATTTTTAACCATTTGGAATGTATATATTTTTTAAAGATTAGGTAGCTATGCATACAACAAAAGAGATTTCGTCACATTTGGAGCGGTTGTCATACTAAAACTATGCAACTTTTTAAATGCAGCCTTGAAAAAGTAGCTCTGCAAAGTATAATTAATATTTCCATAACAACTAGCAATATATAATAGTATTAGTATTAAATTTTAAGTTTACAAAAATTGAAAGAAATTGCCTTAGAATTTTTAGAGAAGTATCGAGTTTCTGAGCCATGCATTCACTGAAGACTATAATGTCAACGGGTCAAGGAGACGACCAGAGATCCAACCACACTAAGTGACATCGACAAGATACAGAAAGGAAATGAAAGACGACCAGCCCTTTGTCATCAAACATTAAAAAATACTAATGACTGGTCTAGTAACAGTGAAGATATCGCATAACGCACACAAACAAAAACAAACATCTGAAAAACCGAGGGAGGTTGACTTCAAGGCAATTTTATTTATTTCTTCAGTTCAGAAATCGGATACCACCCACCGGTGGTTATGTCGAACTCGAACCGACTAAAAACCGCACGCCGTCTCGGTTACCAGTAGCCGCGGAACCAGGTGTACTCTAGGAAAGAAATTATCCCCGGGTCATCTACGGCTTGAAGATGACCACCACTTTTAATGTTTGTGAATATAATATACTACCCGTCTGAGATCTAGAAATGTTTGATGACACTTGATTTAATACCTTTCCACCGACTTTGCACGGGTAGTAGAGCATATTATGCCTATTGTAGGGTCGCTTTTTTAGGCCATTTTTTTCGACATTTTCATCACATAAATATACATCTAAATGACCGTATAAAAATCCGTAAATCCGAATAGATACTTTAGTTTATCGCGAACAGACGACGGTGCACAGACGCGGCGGGGGGCGGGGGGGACTGACTTTGTTTTATAATAATGATAGATAACAAAGTTATATCACATCTATGATGAAATCTTATGTCACTGAAATAAAATATGCAAAAATAAATTATGATAAACAAGTATCATAACGGTGAAAGATAATTTAGCTAAAAAAGTACATTAAAATAGTATTTCTGTTTAAGTGAGTCGTGATGTAACGGAAGTAAACTTATGTACATTCAGGTACGGTATGCGGATATTAATTGTAATAAAAATTTGAGGCGGGGTTTAAGGGTGCAAATAAAAAAATACATATTGAAAATAGAAGCCCTTCCTTGAGGCGATTTACATTGTGGTTTTAGTCGGTCCGATTCCGAATCACCACCCGCCGCAAACCCCGGTGGGTAACGGCCCGAGGGGGTGGGTTGGTGTGTTTCAAGTTTTCGTTCTCTTTGCAGTGCTGTTGTCCTGCGTAGGTTGCTTTCTTAGTCGACTATTACGACACCCACGGGATTAACAGGGGTGTTGACATTCCGTTTTCTTAATCCATCAGCACACGTACATATTATAAAATATTTTTATCATATCATATTCATTTTATTTTATACTAGTTAAAAAGACAAAATTATGAAGTTTAATTTAACTATTATGTAAGAATAAAAGTTTTTCCGTTTACATGTAAAACTACACTATTAAATGACAATAGACGTTTCACTTGAAAACCTACCATTCCTAATTTTTTTAAATTGAAAAATATAAAAAAAAAATTGTAAAAAGTATAATTGAATCAAACCAAATTACTCGTGCAAGATTATTTATATATATTATAGATATTACTGTCGAAAGAAGTTTGACGAAACTCGAGGTATCCACGACATCGTATTACTAACATCGAGGCAGTGAAATTTATTCTGAAGTAGATTTCTAAGCTTGGAGATTACTTAATGAGATTCTGTAAACTTTGTAGTGCCAATACTTAGAAGCTTATTTTTACTAATAACGGTACCCATATTGCTTTTAGCTTTTTATTGACATGCGTTTTATTTCATAACGCTCACCTATAATTGCATCCACGTTAAATTGATTTCAACGGGATGACGTAAGAAAATGATGTTCATTTATGAAAAGAAAAATTGCGTTCATATCGAGGCTTACAAAACGTTTTCTCAGATGGGTGTCATGTGGTATTCATCAGCATTTGTACGTAATAAATGTGTTTTGTATATTTAAATAATCGAAATTAATAGTTACGATGGCATTGATAAAACTTTGGATTGATAAAACGTCACGAAAAAGACGCAAGTCGCAACGCAGTTTTACTACTGCAAAATTTGTTACTTTATGTGTTAACTGACAACATTTTGTATTAACCGTGTCAATAGAAAACATCGTTTTGTTTAATGCATAGAATAGCTTGGCCACTAGGCAACGTAATGTCATATAATATTCATTATATTATACTCGTACATGTAAAAGAATATGATATTTCTAACAGTTTCAATTGACCTTAGTTCTAATGAGATTTTATGCATACACAAACATTACTGTGTTTGATTACCAATTATTTTATTTATTAAAGAAAAAATTAATATTGACACAGTCACGATTAAATGTTATTAGTTAACAAATTATGTAAAAATAGACACGCAACTTTTTGTAGTAGAAGAACTGCGTTGCGAATTGCGAGATTTGAATTTTTTATTGCCATGTCTCTGAAGGTGTACAATTTTGTTTAATCGTTAGGTAATGACCATATATAGGACTATGTAATGTTTACCTACTTGTTACCATTTTAGGTAGTATAAATAACGAAATTTCATAAACTATATTATTTATATATTTGTTAGTTATTTGACTACTACTAGTGTGTATAAGTTTATTTATTTATAAAGCTTAGTTGATCCCTTACAATGAGATAAGTTTGTATAATATTTTTATTTGTTTTTTACTTAGGTATATGTATATTTGTCATTTCGCTTAAGTTTAATGTTAAGTGTAAGGTTCGCCTTTTTCGGTATACTACTCAAGAAAGTACCGGAAAAAGATAAATAATAGAGAAAAGGTTTGTTATTCATCCAAATTTATTTTATCACCTTCAAAGTATGCTCCTTCAGAAACGATACACTTACGCCAACGAATAATCTCCAAAACATTTTTTAAACGCAGTTTCCGGAATTGAGTTCAGTTCTCGCCGCGAATTCTCTTTTATATCTTCTACCGTTTGAAAACGTGTGCCATGAAGTGGTAATTTGAGTTTAGGAAAAAGAAAGAAGTCGGCGGGAGCCATATCTGGTGAATATGGTGGTTGCTCGATGGTATTTTTTGAGTGTTTGGTCAAAAATTCGTTTACAATGATGGCCTTGTGCGAAGGCGTATTATCGTGGTGCGAAATCCAAGAATTTTCTAAATGCCGCATAACGCTCAAATAATATTCTTTATTTACCGTTTGACCTTCCGGCAAGAACTCCGAGTGCACATCACCGCGACAGTAAAAGAAAACAGTCAACATGACTTTGACTTTTGATCGACTTTAGCGTGGTTTTTTCGGTTTCGGTTCAGTTGGAAGGCGCCACTCCGAAGCTTATTGACTAGTTTGCATGTCAAACTCGTAAATTCACGTCTCGTCACCAGTAACAATGCGTTTCATGACAGCGACTCTCATGCGATTGAGTTTTTCGATTTGTGAGATACAGAAAGTTCGGCGGCTATCTCTCTCAAAGTTGAATGAGGATTTTCAGTCTCTATTTCCTTCACTTTTGGGATGTTAACTTCAGTTGCAGACGTTGATGGCCTACCAGAGCGAGGCAAATCTTCCATCACATCTCGACCGCTTTTGAACGCTTTGTACCACTCATAAGCACGTGTTTTTGATAAAGTCGATTCACCGTAAGCCTTCTGTAACATTTTCAGTGACTCCGAAAACGAAATTCCATTGGCAATGCAAAATTTAAGACAAACTCTTTGTTCGATGTTTTGTCCATTATGAAATTCGCAATACACATTAGATATGATATAATTAAAAACAGCACTGTATTTATCGGTATCGGTATTTGTCGGTAGTATGTATCGGCGATCTGACGCAACAACAAAATATCATACGTATTTTTAATAATGTCTTTGCATGACTGATGTTTTTAGGACTAGGAGCTCCTAGTTGCATTTTTAACTAACTTCCATATAAGTTCCATGTCATTCAAGGCAACAGTCTTTATTAGTTAAACGACCATTACGAAAGTATAAATATTAACGAATGCACACCACGCGCTGCAGCCCGTAACCGTACTGCTAATAAAATACAAACTTTGTTATGATTGCACATGGCAATGCTATTCTTTCATACTTTGTTCTTTCTGTTTACATATATATAAATATGTTAATTTTCAAACCTAACCTGTATTTTGCTACAGACAGGCGTAAGCATAGTTTAGTTCATACAGATCATGTGAATGGAAGTTATCTTTGAAATTTTTAAAGCTTAAAGCAAAGCGTAACTTGATTTTCACTAATTAAAAAAAAACAACATGAGGTTATGGACTTTAAATAAGAAAAACAGCTAGCTTTTAAGTTTTAAGTCCCGAATACCATTAATCTTAATGGAAGATCCTGCTTTATCTCTATAATAAAACATGAAAAGAGGTCTTTGTACCTTCTTTGTGTCTTTTAAGAAAAATGAAGAGAAGAAATGCACAAAGTTAATATTTGTATCAATACGTGTATAAAAAAACTAAAATTATGCAAAAAGTCACATAAAATTACGTGTGCAATATATATGACGACCTGTTATGCTACGGAAGTCTTAAAATCACAGATTGGATAGCAGATGTGAGAATTCTGTGATTTGCAATTTACATTAGTCTAAACTCGAACGCAAGATCTCTATTGTAGATAGAACTGTTTTATTAACTTAAAAAACTAAACACATACGAGTAAGTACGCCTGGTATGCGTTTGCGTTTATAAAAAATATTGTTGAATTTTGCATACACATGATATAATAATTTTATTACGTGTCTGTTAAGTATTATAAATTTGCATTTAAAAACTTAGATTCAAAGTATTTACAATTCACATAGGTTTTTTCATGAAGTTATACAGTAAATTTCATATATTGCTGGTTACACAATCAAATTAAAAATATATTTTATTCTTGAACTCATTTCTGAGCCCCGCTCGCCTTCAAAATACGGGTACGCTTTTACATTTACTTTCATATATTTTTTTATAATAAATGCGATATGGATAATTATTGATTACAGTATTTAAATCAATTTCTATTAGTTAAAAATTGTGTGTGAAGGAAAGATGTTTCCATGTGTTGTCCTGGTCACTAAAGAAAAATCGAAGAATCAATCCGTGCATATATGTATTCTGTGAGAACTCCTTTCCAAAGCGATCGTTTTACAATAAAAGAAGGTGATTATTTAATAAAATACATTTTACACTTTTTTGTATATAAAAATACTTATGTATTGTGTGTGTTAGTATTATTATTACTTCACCGACAGGCTTTAATAGCTGCACTGCATTTTAGCACTGCTGGACAAAAGCATCTCCTTAGAAAGGATAATTACTTATTTTATATGTATTAATTATTAAAAAAAATTCTAATGTAATTAATTTAAGTACTCTGGGTATATGATATCCTATATATGCTATATTTTTCAAAAAATCTCATTTTTGTTACATATGTATGGATGTTATATTTGGAGATAAAACTGATAACATTCCAAAGATGAGCTTTCTTCCTCCTTTTCGGTGACCTATATGGTATATGTATACCTAGTGGTATATAACACATTTTAACATGTGGATATTTAAATAAATTTTACACCCTAATTTTCTAAAATTAAATATAGCACTAAGAGCGTGTAGTAAATAAATAAGTATTACCAAAGCATCTTGTAGTAGAAACTGTCTTGATGAATAAATATACAAATATTTTTAATTTAAACTAAAATATATTATCAGCGTAGCTAAAAGCCTTTACTTTCACTCATCATTAGAACAGAAATTGTTACAGATTTTACATTAAGATAAATAAAACCGGAAGATTACAAGCGTCTTATTAAATGATTCGATGAAAAAACCGAACCGCAGCCGCACCGTCAAATAAAATAACGTTTACTCCAAGTGTGCGGCAAGCGCGAAAGTGACGACAGTTGATGCAATACAACGCGATCCTATTGTACCTTAAACTGTTAATTCTGATATAACGCTAATGTTAGTGCGCTCGATTCATAGCAACTTTATGTAAGTTGATGGGACGATGAAAGGCCTTCAAACAACACACGTAATGTGATATTCACTTGATATGATATGATATGATTTGAAATACTTTATAATGGTAGTACGAGTAACTTTGGATTCCAAAATAATGAATATAAATTTCTTAGATTTACTTTCTTAGATTGGGGCTCATGATTAATGAGAGTATTGATTTATTTATTATTATTGAGCCTTAAGCCGTCTGATGGCCAAACTTGGCAGACTCCGTATTAGGGCTCGTGTAGTGTGTCAGCGATTCGCGGTGACTTGATAGAACATATAGAACTAACCAGCTTAGTGCAGCGTGCCCGCGACTGACGACGTGGTAGCGAGACTTGCAGTGACTAGCCGCTACAGGTGGCGGTGGCGCAGAGCTATTCTTTTGTTATTTATTTTATTATGATAATGGATGCAGGAGACTTAAAGGGTGCAGTTCGTAACCGCCCGTAAATCTACTCCTTCTACTCATCCTTTTGATATCAGATAGTTCTGATAATAGTATCAGAATATTTATTGTTGGAAAATTCAGTAGAAAAAGAAGAGTACAAAGCGGATATGGATATAAATCCATTTCCGCTCTTAATTCTCTCCTTTACGAAACCAAACACTAAGTATGTTCAGTACTAACCCCGAATAGGTAACTAAATTATGAATTGCCATCGATCGGGCGCAAGTTGTCGCTTATCACCAGTCATTTGCACGCTGCACTGTTTTTCATAGCTGGAAGTCGCCGCGAGTCAGCGTAGTAGTAACCAGACTGCTGATAAACATATCTGTATAAATAGTAGAGACGTAATATACCCACCCACAGATAAATCG
The DNA here is from genome assembly GCA_902825455.1 of Arctia plantaginis. Taxonomy (NCBI): domain Eukaryota; kingdom Metazoa; phylum Arthropoda; class Insecta; order Lepidoptera; family Erebidae; genus Arctia; species Arctia plantaginis. The sequence goes on along the minus strand of CADEBD010000314.1, from coordinate 10,382,946 downwards.
ATCGTGCTCCTCACATGATTTAAAGTCCTTGGTTGGAATCGTACTCACTGGATCAGTAGTAAGGATCACTATCCTCTGAACTAACAATGCCATTAACATGACCATATAAATGACGTACGTTCCGGTGTCATAAGTTTCAACACATTTGCCGCTCAAAATACGACCATCAAGTGTTACAATGTAATAATTGCACACAATCTGCATAACCGGTACGGCACGTTCCCTCATATGAAAACAGATAATAAACCCAACCAAATGAATACTGTACGTAAAATGTCATTAATGTATACTCGTGACTCTGGTAATGCAATATTTTTATTGTATAATATTTTTGCAATTGTCATGTTTTATTATATTGTACATAAATATCGAATGCTGACCTTCTTCTGTAGTTTGTAACTTGTTAACCTACATTAAGTACTGTCGTGGTCAATGTAAATTGTTGTGGTGAGTGCCACAATAATATTCCTGAGTTTTAACATCATAATGATGGAGATTTGAAAATAGAAAACCAAAAACTCTTCTTGAAATAGGAACTATCGTTGTTTAGATATATTTGTTTGATAATATTGCGCGATCGATTATTGACAAAGATTCTTATACACAATCTTTACTTGCGTCGTAAACGTAACCTTTACGAGCATAAATGTGGCATAATCTATAGATTGGAAGCCAGCAGATTGTACTGTTGCCAAAGCTTTTACAGAATTGCTAGATCACTCTGAGCACAGAGATTGTTTAGTATTCTGAGATACATAGATTGTCTTGTAACTGTGGATATTGCATCGTTGGTTTGCAGTACAAAGTATTTGTACAGAAGCTGAGACGTGAGTAACAGTGGGTCAATCTGTCGTATTGCTTACTTGGTTACGCCAGTTGCTTGCTATTTGGGGCGCGAATCATCGTTGCATGTTATAGTTCGTTTACATATCGAATTGCATGGTTTCTGTCTTTAAAACCGTTGTGACAAACCAATATTCAAGACTCAACACACAAGACGCTGTTGTAGTATTTATACATTTGGTTACTTTTGTGGCTATGATTACGAGGGCTTTACAGTTCTTTGTTTTGAGGTTGGAGAGACTGAATTAATAGGAAATTAAGTCTCTATTAATGTGCAGGTGTCTCGGTAATTATTCAGTTAAGCAACTGTTCTGTTTTGCATGTTTATTGCGTTGCCTATGTAACAACATCAAATGTGTTCATTTGTTCATGTAGTCATAGATTAATTAAAATTTATTGCATTCATTTTTACTTGTATACAACTACAAATACACTATTGTCTATACATTTCAATGTGGTATCCAAAATAAATTTCATAATTAAAATCTGACACTAAATTAGAGAGAGAGAGCCTTTTGCGCAACTGGGCGAGCTGTATCGATAAAGAAGAGTGTAAAGTAGCTACTACTTCACATTATTGTACGGACTAGTACGGAGCAATACCCTCTAGGTAAACTAAGAATCTCGTATTAGTATGTCAATGTGTCTAGAGTTTATTTAAATTAGACTTCGAAGAAAAGTTAATTTTAGCTTATACTATTGAGAAAATTTAATTGTGTAACATCAATGAAGTAAGTAAGAAGTAAGATTCTAGAATAGAATGGAGAAACTAAATTTCATCGACCCGTATGGTTTTGCCGGTCATTGCCAAATATTTGCCCACTCAGATTTCGCAAGAAGCGTTCATTTACAAATATTAATAAGCCGTATGGTACCACTATTTTGATACCATTGTTATAGTAGAATGCAAGATCTATTTTTTTTTAAATATCACCAATATGTACACCACTTTCTTGAGAAATAAATATTATTACTAGAGTTTTAACAATAGCAATTGTTTATTTACAATACGAAATGATATCACACTTGTAATGTATTAAAGTGTGTGAATTTGTTTTTGAGATTTTGATTTTTTAAATTACACCTTAATATTTTACATTACACTTTTTTACGCCACTAATTGAAATACCATCTTTTTAAAAGATTTACAGGCTTTAAGAGCGTTTTCTATGAAATGATTATGCTTATGATTAAGGTTGTGAAGGTTAGCGACTATATTTATTTATATGATTGAAAAACGCATTCACGTTAAGTTACCTATCTAACCAACTGAGTAAACGATTACAAATAAATATTTGAGTAGAAATCCCGAAGATTCAATGTATTGCCAGCATGAAAAAATATGTATGATAATATTGTGGTATTAGGAAAAAACATTACATAACACTCGTCTCATTAATTTTTAAAGAAAACGTAAAAAAAAAAACAATTCACTGACTTTAAAGAAAGCAGAGGTCTATTTTCGGTTGTATGTACATTTTTTAAATATTCACCGCTATTTCCGTCATCTATGGACCCGCTATATACAAGTTAGTAACTTGAGCATTTATAACGTTATTTTATTAGAATGACATATATATTGTCAATTAAGTTGGGAATCAATTATAGTCACTATGTTACTTTTCTAGTTTTACTCTTAGAAGTCGATAAAAAATGTACACATTTTACAGCACATTTATACCGCATCGGAGGAAGCTCAAGATTCTGTCGGTATCTATGCGGACTCGTAAATGAGTTTGACTTTACTTTGACTTTGATTATGAAAAATATATGATGGACTTTGTAAACAGGCCTTATAAATTTGTCTTATTTATCTTATAACTTCTATCTTGTAACTATTTTTTTTTATGTTGTCTACCAGTTCTGAGGACGTAGGCAGTCTTGATAAAAGCTTCACGAGTTAATTATACTGACTCACTTTTACTTTGATTTGATTTGTATTTCGTACACTATATTACCTATTTGGTTTATATCTGTTATGGCTATATATTTGAGATATCGTGTTAACCTTGACATATTTAGTATTATTTATTCTATGACATAATGCGTCCACGGTTACGTAAAGTATACTAAGTACAGAGTGTGTCGACAAGTCGACAATAACTTACAAGTATATATATATATATATCTTTGTAAGCCGCCGTCCAGCAACATCATCTATGCTTGTAATACTGTTCCTGACCTTGGCACTTAATATATTCGGTACATCTATCATTTATGTGTATTACCATAACTAAGAAAGCATTAAATTCTTGTATGACCTGTTATATTACGTATAAACATCAAAATAAGTGTAAATAGTCGTTGTCTATATTACAATAAAAAAGTATATTGTTTAATATTTTTGCAAAGTATACTTGTTTAGAATAATACCCTATTTACAACGTAATATTTAAAAATATTTTCGACTTTAGAACTTTGTAAACAGGTGGCCATGAACCTACCTACCACTAAAAATCAAAAATATAGATTAGAACTGAACTACTTCGCAACCTCCACTAAAGCGGAGCAAGCTCCACTTTTACCGCTGTTACCGCACACCTAATGTAGTATGTTTAATAGGAATTATTCCATATCCTACTATTCACAATTTAAACCAACTAGAACGATACCGTGCTGTCTATCTCCTACCCGGGAGGTCAATTTTCCATTCATGATAGGTGTCGATCATTATTTCTGACCTATTTACCCTATCCTCATGAAAATTAAAACCTCTTCCCTCTTAGCAAAGCATGCGCTAGATAAGAAGAGAAGGTAAGCCATTAATATAATTTACTTGGAGGTTTCTTTATTCAAAGACTGCCAAATAAAGAAACTTACTACTTACTATTTGAAAATAATTTCTGGGCTTAACCACGTTCGCTGCTCCTAAATCTAGAAACCTTTCAATGGATCGAGAGAAGAGGCATCTCAGGAAACTCAAGTGGTTTTTTCGGTAAATAACTCAAGCAAGTCAATATACGACTGAACTAGAATATGAATAGAGGCAACCAATAAAAACATACGACACCTCAAAGTCTCGGGTTCGATTCCCGGGTCGGCCCAAATGTTTCAATGCTCTGCAAGTATTTGTTTCGGAGTTTGGGTGTTTTCTACGTATAATATGTATGTATTTACAAAAAAAAAAGTAAATGAGTCTGTATCAGTCAATCTAACTTCCATAGTACAAGTGCTTAGCTTAAAACTAGATGGTGTTGTGTGTCAGATTTCCGAAAATATTAATATTAAACTATTGCTCTTCACACTCCCCAATAAATATCGCGTTTTCCATAGCTTTCCCTTTCTTTTCCTTTCCTCAGCAGTGAGGGATCGACTAGGAAGAAGAAGAATATATTGAGTCGATTAGACATTTCCAAGTGTTTGGGAAATGAGAATAAAAAGTTAAGTCATAAAAATAACATGTTAAGTAAAAGCTTGTAATCACAAAATCTGGTTGAAACTTCCATCACTTTTATTGCCACATAAAGTGCAATTATTTTCTTTTTACCGCGTGGACCGTAAATTTTCTCTTCAGGTCTTTCTTTCATTGGTCAGGTTGCAGGCATTACTTTAAGAAATAATATACACACGTTTAAAGTCTAAAGTTTTTAGTATCACATTAACCTATTCCCCTTTATTGGTTCTGTCTAGCCAATCGGGGTTACGATGAACATTAACGGGTACATGCAAATGGTTTTAAACCAGTTAAGCCAGATCCGAATGAAAATCACCTTATCTCTATGAGTTTTTTTTACCTATAAAATTGTTTTATTTTCATACTTTCACTTTAAAGCTTTTTATATTTCTTTTTATAAAAGAGCTTTCTATGATAATGATTACACGTGAAATATTGGATAAAACAGTAGGCGACTGATTACGAATCAGAGCTCATTTTTTAAAGTTCACGATTTACATTTCAATATTGGTAAATGACCCATTGAAATTTTTTATAGCAGAAGAAAATGCCCTGGATATGTTTTTTATTTCGGTGCACGCAATGAGGCCATAAGCGTGTTGTTTGATATAAGGATATTGTGACAGATAAATGCGTCAGAGACGAGTCGTTGACATCACGCACTTTGCTTACAGGCATCGAGGAAATAACGTGTCCTGAATTGTAAATTAATTTATTTAAATAAGACTTTACGATAAATGTAAACTAATAGTCCTATATACTGAAAATGTCTGTTCTCAAGATAAGAGGCAGTCACGTTTCAAATGTTGATGTAGATCGACAAATATGATAGGTTAGTACTGCAAGTTTTAGAATAATTTTGAATTTCACAGTTAGAATACCACTTTAGGCACTGATCGACATAACTCAAGTTACGACATTAGTATTGCAAGTCGTTATAAGCACATTTGACCGTGTGATTGCTTGCCAAATAATTAGTATGGTAATTGGCTTTACATTTAGTAATTGTGTCCATAAAGTAAACATATATGATTAAGACCTCATATTGTTACAACGCAATATAAAATATGGATTTAAAATTATTTATGTAATTTTTGACACTTATCTTCCACAATAGCTTTTGATGGAATAAAAAATGTTTACCTAAAAACATATTTGTATAATAAAGTAAAGTATTTGTAATAACAATGCACCTACAGAAAAAGGAAGAGATTTTTTTTTAACACTATTTAGCTTCTGAATCATACTAACTGGTGTAACTAGACTTTTTATGTGCATATATTTGCGCAAACTATCTCTAAGAGTCGCTTTAAAGTTTCAAAACAATCCTGTCTTCAAACTTTTAGACGTCAACAACTGTGGAAGGCCGTGACTTAAAATATGTTTATGAACTTTCGAATCCCGAGATATCTACCTTTATTTATAAGATGCGAAACTGTTCTGATATAAAATATATCTTATTAACATTAAAAAGTAGTTTCGTTATGGCGCCAATATAACGCGGTTGCGCTAACAGAAGATATCGACGCCGAACGCATATCGTGTTTACTGGAACAATTTCGCTGTATCCACTCCAAACGGTAAGAAACACGTAACATGTAAGATTCTAGAATGAATGCGTTTTGATTTCATTACCAATATTATGGACTTCAATGCAAAGGAATGTAGTTTAATATAGGCGGTTTAAATTAACCTATGTGCGGTAGAATATTCGCAATTTTTTATTAATAATTATTGTGGCGAGGGTAATTCAGGGTCCTATTTTATAGAATTTACACAATATTTAACAAACATTTTGGTAGTGAAACTATTTGAGTAATAAACTTCTTTTATGCGAGGCCTTTGTCTAGTAGTGGTATTAGCGGATGTCATAAAGCAATGAATTATTTCGGGTATTTTTTAATATAGAATACATTTAAATTTTCGATGATAATTTCAAAATAAAAAATCTGGATAAGTGAGAGTCGGCCTCGCCACCCGAGGGTTCTTTACAAATTTGTAGGTACATTTTATAAATAGTTCAGAATTCGAGCCTCGCAGTTTTTTTCTGAGCTTTTCTCGAAATTCAGTTTCTTGTTTCTTCTTCTTCTTCAGTTATGGCCTATGTCCAGCAGTGGACTGCGATAGGCTGAAGATGAGGTCAATGGGAAGTACGCTATAAATTTTGATTCCTTTGAGTGTCAAAATTTGCGTTTTTTGCGGCATAAACGGTCGTATCTTTTATTACGTTTAACTAGAAGTTTGATTTTTTTACAGCTTCAAGGGACTGTAGACCTGAGTATATGGTTTTAATTTCAACTCGATAACTCCACGCGTTCCCGAGGTAAAGAATCTTGACAAACAGATGACGAACAGACAGACTGACAACAAAGTGATCCTATAAGGGTACTGTTTTTTTCTTATGAGGTAGGGAACCCTAAAAACAACATGAAATTAATATGGCATTAGGGAGATTTTAAATATAAAAACAATTACTTGTGAACGGTTTCGGAATTAAAAGTCAAGTTTAAGATTACCTACATAAATAGGAGCTTGTGATGTCTAACTACCTACAATAATTTTTGTGTATTAGTGTAATTTGTATTTGATTAGTCGATTTATTGCATGAGAGCTGCCACGGTTATTTGGGTTTGATTCACATGACGTAGGAGATTGAGACATTTAATAAAAACATGCTTCAACATCTGTTAATAATTCTGTGTTTTTCTGTTATATACCTAGTTCTGTTCTATAATGCTGTCTGTTTTTAACATAACATAAAATAAATTGATTTTTTTTATATCAAGATTGCAAACAGTACACAGTTTATTTGTGTAACCGGTGATTGGCAACGAGTGCGACTGAGATGGTGCAACTGGCATGCACCGGAGACTTTCTCCTTTTGCACTTGTCAATGCGGTCACTGTCACTTGTATACAGCTCGAAAGCTCAAACCAGTGCAAGTATCAATGTATGTGTATTAGAGCCGCTAGGTAGGCGCATTTTAACATCCTCAAAAAAACCAAAATTCTTTAAATATATTGTCCTTCATTTAGTCCTGTCATTATTTTTCTATCGAGTATCGTGTATATTTGTGTGAAAAAAAAGATGCCTTTAAGACATACAAGGTTTTGGCAAATGCCAGTTTGCCAAAACCTTGTCTTAAAGAAATCTAAATCTCAATATTAAATTACAGACTGATAAGCATAATATTCCTCCTAAATATATTTTTTATTCCATTCTCTTAGTAAAAAAAAAACCACCCAAATTTTTTTTAAGCTAAAGGATTTAGGTGTAAAATATTCATAATATTTCGACCAACTTTTTTAGAACGATTACGATATATGAAAAAATCAAATTTACAAGTTAACGAAAAAAAACATACGGCTATGAAATTTAGCAAGTAATACAGTCCTATACTACAAGTCCAGAGAAAAATCTGAAAACTACGCATTTGTAATTACATCAGAATAAAACGGTCGAACGGCAGTCCAAATTTTGAATTGAGTTAACCGTGTCATGAGGGGTATGAAGTATGATAGCCTGATTGCGGCTATCGTGCGGAGCGAGAGTGCGTGGAACTCTGCCGTCCCCTTCTGCGAGCAAGTTATGCTCGCGAAGGAGACGGCGGAGCGGGACCGGGAGAGGTTTAGGACTCTCCCGGCCCGCCAGGCCCGGGAACGGGCCAGGTACCGCAGGCGACTCAGGCGCCGGAGGTCGCAGAACGACTTCCGTCCTCCATAAGCGCAGGCCTGGGGGTGCAAGGTGAGGCCATCTGTCACCCTAGCAGAAGCAGGCCGGGGTGGCGGCGAGCGCGTTGCGAAGCGTGCTCGCTTCCAGGGAGCACAGGGTACATGGGGTTCCCACACGGGGGGGGGGTCTACTCGTCTGTAGATGACCCGAGGTATGTCGGGGTACCAGGGACTTCCTTTCTAGGGTATACCTGGTTCCCTGGCTATTAGTACCCGAGACGGCATGCGGTTTTAGTCGGTTCGTGTCCGACATGCCGCCGACAGGTGGTATCCGAGGGGATTTCCGCAAGGAAAAAAAAAAAAGGGGGTATGAAGTATGAAAGGGCTTCATTGGCAAAAGCTTAAACAGATTTTCAATTATTTTTACGATGTATGGTTTTTAATTAAAAATTTGTACGGAAACTTCGGTGGGCGAGTCCTACTCGCCCTTGTCCGGTTTTTTATTTATAATCTTTTAAGTATGTAATGTGTTAAACGTTGGGTACAGGCTTCAAGTAAGGATTCAAGACAAAATATGATAACATTGTTTCGATAAAATCAATATAATCTTCCTACCTATCAAACCCATTTATAAGAATACCTGCTTTTAGTCTCTGTTAACAGTTGAACAGTTACATGGATTGTACAATTAATGGTAAATTTTGTAAATATTAAACATTTGATGTGTCTAGATCTAATAATTCTAAAAGCAATATAACCAAGTCTTACCTAAATTATGAAACTAAAAACTTTCAGTTCTTACGTTTTTCAATCAACAAGGAAGTGTGTGTCGAGAAGAAGAAGAAGTGTTATGCGTTATCTTTTAATTTAATCGCATTAGATGTAGTGTATCCAAGTTCAGATTCGTTTAAAAAGAAAATACACGATAAGGATGGCAAAATGAACGAAGTATATCACTAACGTTTATCATCATTAAGGCGAAGCGTTGCATGCTTCGGCACAAATTAGCCTTGTGATAGTGATACCACGGCCTCACAAAAAACTGGGTCCTGTTTAATAAACGTTACAATACGACAATTTTATAAATAAGTGACATATTTGTAAAGTTATATGATAAGTGCTGTATAATAAACCTTACATTTATGTAAGAATTTTACAAGTAAAACCATTCCAAATATCACCAATATAAATTCTGCTTAATAAACGCTTACATGTTAAAAAATACCTGTAGATTTGAATGACAATATTGTATCTACAAAATTGTAAATTGTAAGTTACAAATTACATAAAATATAAGTTTTTATTAAAGATTCTTAAATGAAGGGTAAATTGAAATAAACTTAGAATTTTAAAATGTTTAGAATGTGGTTTAAATCTGACACATCGATAGTAAAGTTTATCCTTTACGAAAATTTGAAATAACGGCAACTGTGGGTCCATTGCCGTTAATTCAAATATTTATCATCACACTATTACTACTTCCACTATCAGTTCTTAGTAACATTTTTAAATGTATAACAGTCAAATATTTTCACTTATTAAATTGAGGTACTTAATTGTTGAGTTCTGACACAAGTCGAATCCACCTGTTGTTTTTTTTTTTACAATTACATAAATGTAAATTTTTAATTACAATTATGCGTTCAATAAAACAGTTTTCCTTACAAATATGAAAATTGTCACTTGTAAAGAGAAAATGTTTACTAAATTGTAAAATTGTACGTACAAATTTGCATATTTTTTTACAATTTTACAATTTTGTCAGTATTCACTATGGTAATTTTTTAAGTTGTGCTCTTTATTAAACAGAAACTTGTAGATTTGTGACTTGTAAAATACAATTACAATTTACAACTTTTATTTACAACAGGTGTTAAGCAATTCTTTCATTGTTTTTTACTGAGTGAGTGAAGTTAGCGGAACTCGAAACCCTCCCTCCCTATTTCCTGTAGGATGAGGAGAGAGGGAGAGATTATCTACGATTTGTTCATCATCAGGGGACTCGTCTGCTCGTTTATGTTCTATCTCTTTAATGTAAAATAAGTTACTTTAAAAAAAAAAACTATTTCACTTTACATTTGTAATACAAATTACTTTTAAGTGATGTGCTAGGTATACCTTGGTGAATTTTGTTCTGAATAAAATCTGAAATGAAATTAAATCTGAATGAAATTATTGCGACCATTTGATAACCTTCTCTTGCTTGCATTGTCGGTAAAGTCATTACAAAACAACCTACTCGCGGCATAATCGATTAGTTACCTCACTCATGTGAACAATTGTCATGGCAGACATTAATGTGCATTCAAACCCCAGTACACTATATAATTGGTGATTGTAATAGACTCACAATTAGGTAGAACATGACTTGTAAAGTAGGTATGTTATTCTTTTAATGGTCGATAAGCCCTTCAAAAGTACCTACATGCTGACAGTTAATAAGTTCACATTAGAAATTGATTCTATCTAGCTTTAAAGTAGTAAAACATAAAACATCTACTAACTTAAAAAACTTAAACTTAAAAAACTCGTCTATCACTGCCAAGCAACTTGCAAATGCAAACAGTCCAAAAACTAGCAAGATTATCTAAGCTTTATGATTAGATAATCTTTAAAAAAATACTTAATTATATTCATTTACCAGCAAAATTTAAACTCGTATAAATTAAATTTGGAAATAAGAGACAGATCAAAGAGTGCAGCTGATACACAGACTGTAATAATTATACCCTCACACATCTCACACACGGTCGCCTGATAAACATAATTATATATTTCTGAATACACACATATATGATAGATAAGTTACACCCAGACAAAAAATAAATGACCGATCATAAAGTTATTTATCCTGGGTGGGAATCGAATGTACGACCACCCCTTGCAGACAGGGTCACTAACCACTACAGCAAACGGCCTGTTAAAAAATAATAATAAAAAAAATTAATAAAAATAAATATAATTAGGCATTTGCTTTATAATAGAGAGGTTAGTATTAATCAAAGACATTGTACGTCATGATGACGACACGACTTATGTGAAGCAACTCTTTTTATAAACATTCTGCTTATTGCAAGACGGTTTAATAACCAATGTTGAAAAGGTTAAAATTCAAGTTAAGTTCTTAATTTATAACATGTATTTTAGTTTAGTCATGGGGACTGAGGATTTCTTAGGAGAAGAAATATGTACATACCTATTTACACTTAATTCTGTATCTTCATTGAGGTAGGCATAGATGTGTGAAGACCCATATTTTGCCAACTAAAATTGCGTCACACTTACATACTATGGGGTAAGCTTACGCAGTCAATAGGGTACTTTGAAGATAGAAAAAGTGAAAGAAGCAAAAAAGAGGTAAGAAACGAAGGCATTAGAAGGAAAGCGATATTGCTTACCCAATGGGTCGAGGAGTATTAGATTAGAATGGCTCTAATAGATCAGGTTTGTATATTTATCGCTCGACTCGGGACGTCCATGATTCTAACCAATGGGGTACGAGTATATTGGTTAGAAAAATGGACTTCTCGAGTCGAGTCGAGGGTCTATTACGGCTGCTGATGTAGGCCTCAGTGGATATGTTATCTATATCTTTCTTATGGTAATTATACATTCAGTGTATTCTAATTTAGCGTTTGATTTTAAAAGTTGAAAATATTTTATGTCGAATGAAATTTTGCGCAAAAAATTTTGCATACTTAATAAGACCGCGCCTGTCTAGAACGCCTTCGTAGAACGTTACTATACTATTTGAATTGATGATTACATAATATTAATCATTTCCAATACACATAAAAATGATTAATTATAAAGATTTTTACTAATCATATACTATAGCGTATAACTAGCTAATTATTTTAGACTAGGTGGGGCAGCCTAGCGACAAATGACTTTCTCCACACGATTCGTCCATTACGTATTATAATTTTATGAGATTCTACAGATTACGAGACATGCTCATAAAAGTTCACACTTCGCCAAAAAATTTCTCACGCGTATTAAAAAAGATAAATACATAATGTAATGTTCCTATATTATGTATATTCCCTAAAATAGTTTATTTATTAAACTCTGTAATATAACTGCATGACACATCTACCTCTTCTCGATCTATTGACTTTTAGCTAATAAGAGAGAAATAGAACAGCTCAAAATGTGAGCTATTTGGGGCTCGGTACAAATTCAGTCAAGCCATAGATTGCCTCAGTTTAATGCCCCTCATTAAACCCGATGACTCCTGCAGGAGACTCTACTCGGGGGTTGTGCGGTCCATGGCCCTTTATGGGGGTCCCAGTATGGGTGGGGGAGAAAACTGCGGGGACATAATTATAAACATCCAGAATTCTAGCTATAATTTTCATACACTTTAAATATACAACTTTGCTATTATAGTTGCATATTAAAAACTTAACCAGTCTATTTTATATTTTTTTTAGTAAAATTAACACGTGATTTTAACAACACTAGGACGTAAATCTACTGTTGTTATGAATAATTTATAAATCCATAATGTTTATGGCCCATCACTTACACGTAGGTCAGTAATCAAAAATAATAGTTTGGCAGCTGTTAAACAATTAACTATGATGAATAATTTACCACCTTATAATGTATGTAATACACTATTAAATAATCATTACATTACCATGATATTCAGTACCATAGATGTGTAGAGTATTTATTAAAAAAAATACTTCTAATTAAAAATTCACTTTCAATCCACAAATTTTAAGCGACTTCAAAAAAAGAGAAAGTTCTGAATTCGGTTGTATTTGTTATATTGAAAACTCCTACATTTATAAAACGATTTAGAAATAAATTTCTAAAATTAAACCATAATTCAATTGTGATAATGTATATTATTTATCGTCCATTATAAGATGTTGTTTTATGTAATGTTAAAGTTACGTTCTATTAACGTAGTGATAAAAACAAAAATTTCAATTGGACATTTATGATACGATATTAACTATTTCTAAATCAGTGTAAGAAACTTTCGTATCTAAATTCATTGCTAATGTTAAATCATAATTCCTTGCTGAGATCAATCAACTGTGTGGTGCAACGTTAAATACCTTTGTCAAAAAGGGGCCAGGTTTGAGTCGATCTGGTTCAGTACGCTCATTAAAAAATGAGGTCACAGCAGAGAAAGTTAAAGCCGCCGAGCTATATTCTTGCAGCTGCAAAAACATAGCTTTTTACTAAAGCCTTCATTCAATCTTGGTTAAAGACATTTTTAGTTTGTGTATAGAAGTAATTTAAGGCGGCCAATGATAAAATACTGTATATAAATAAGATATATAGGTTTCAGAAAGGATTTATTGAAACAGAGGTGAACTTCGATGATAAGTAAACATATACATTTATTATATTTTGATACGTTTAAGATACTAGAGATTTGTTACGTTTTTTCCTATTTTTGTGATGATTTTGTTATTTTTTTTTTAGTAATAAGTGGTGCACGGCTCTACAATATCTACTATTAGGCATATACCATCTTTTTTTTTCTTTTAAAAGATAACTCCCGCACTAGAAATATAATCCTGTGTCGCGGAGACTAAAAAGCGGTCTGCTGCTCTGAGTGTTGTGGGGTCGATGCCCACATGGGACAACACTTTGTGTGATTGTTGTATTAAATTTGTATTGATTGTTGTTTCCTTAATGTCTGTAATGTCCCTCGCGACACAGGATATTTTCGTAGAGCTAGAGTTGTCTTTAAAAAAATTCGTGTGAGTAATATCTTTTTTCTTTATGTGGCTGCCCTGAATACTGATCTTTCTCTTACAATATATGTCAAACTTTCTCACCTTTAATTCCTATTATGTGTCCCGTGACGGAACATATGGGTGATAATTCACAGTAAGTGAATGTGTTTGTATGTCATTTTTATTTTTTATTTACAACTTTATGCACTTATGGACATCGGCGGACTCAATGCCCAGGGCATTCTCTACGACCCAGCCTTTAGGTGTGGTAGAAGTCTTGTATGTAGATGCACAAAGGTTACATTTGTGATCAATAAGTGTAAAGGTTTTTTTTTAACCAATGAATGAGTCAGAGAGTTATATACATATATAACACTAACATAAACATACATTAACACACATACATACATGAGTATTCATACATATAAGTACATAAACTGTAATTAGTTGGGTCACATGTTTAAATTTTAATTTGGTAGAAAACATTAAAACAATGAGAATTTTATAATTAAAAATCACATTAACACCAATTATTGTATACAATGTAATTGTATACAACGTTAATTTGTATATAGGCAATAAAAATGAAAGTTAAAAAGATACAAGATAAGATCGAATAAAAACATTAAACACATGAATAGACTATCTTATAAGTATGTGTGTATTAACAAGAGCGATTTTACAAAATGTCTTCTAATTATGTTTTTATTGAAGGATAAAGCTAATGGGATTAAAAAGTTGCTCCAGTTGTATGGAGAAAGTATGAGATAATTCTCACAGTGCCTACTACATTGCCTCTTACCTATCATTACATAAGCATCCATAGTATTGCCTTAGTTAATAGCTTGTTTTATTTTCGAGATTGTATTTCTAATAATCTCGGCTTACCGTCAAATCGAATATCAAATTAGATATTAATAAACATTGCTATGACAGGTTAGGTAAGTCTTGTTCTTTAAAGTAAGTAGGTTTTGTAATTTAAGCATTTACAAATTTTGTGGAAAACGTCAGTACTTTTACAAAGACTATTCCATAAGGCCAGTGCCTTATGTGCCTTATGGAATAGTGTTCTAAGAATGTTGTCATAGACAATAATATTCTATACTATACCGAAAAAACATATTCTACAAAACAAACGAAAACGAGGTTAGTTTATACTGGAAAATGTTGTGAATTTTTAAAATTATAACTTAGATATGGATAATTTATAAATTTAAGTTTGCCAACCCACAATGACAGCTACAAGATGTTTATTGTTCATATATGTTGTTGTTGATTATCATGTCTCAATTCTACCAAGCATTCGTGGAATACTCTATACTGCCTTCGTCTCCATCAGTAAAGAAATGTGGAATTTCCGTAAGATCCAATACGATAATAACAAATAAATAATTGCATATTAAAGATAAAAAAGGCACATTAGATCACAAGACTACCTCTGCAATACTTTGGACTAGCTGCCTTTAACCACATCCTTTCCAAGCAAAAGGGCGATTTCGTAAAATGTTATATTGTGTTATGCTTAGAATAATAATGGTTATTCTCAGGTGTTGTGCTTTAGGCTGGTTGCTCCAAGGAACGTTCTTAATCATCATCATCATCAGCCTAATTAAATGAAAACGTCTTGTTTCTTAATATGAACGTCGAATGCAATAAAAGTAAAAATGTAATAGAAAAAAAAACTTTTTCTAATCAAAAGTACCTTAAGAAGCAGTTAATGCGTGATTGGTAAACAATGAGGCGACTATAATATCATAAGCAGTACCATTAATAACACACGCTTAGAGAGGACAAGTGGAATTAACAATAGAACGCGTAAACGCAACAAAAAACTGTTTGAAACACGAATACTAATTTCATACCAGTATTGTTTAAATATCGCAAATTTATTTTTACTGTCCAAGACGTTTTAGAGCTGATTTTAATTAAAGAATAAAATCAATACATGTATAAAAATATTAAACCTTTAACCTGAAAGTAAATAAAGAAATAAGAATTCAATAAAATTGGTATACATGACAAAGAAATATTGTAGGATAGCCATGTGACAGAATCGTATTATTATTATTTTTATTAATTTTGACTATCATCTACTTTTCTACACCTCCCATAGATTAAACAAATCTCATTTTTAAAAACAATCTACTATTAAGTTTTGAAGCGTTTACTAGCATTTAATTGATTCACAACTACATAACCTATGTTGGTTCCTGTCAAAATGCTTTAACACGTGAACATACGAGTATATTACTTGTATAGAAAACAGAATTTTAAGGGTACGATGATAAGTGTTCAATTGACTTTTAAGACATGTAAAGTCTCTTTAAATTATCTTTATTGTTTTTAGTTCCTTTATTACTTGGCTTTAACTATATCTACATCTTCTAAAAGAACTGTTGTATAAAATCATTACTAGGAACTTAATGAGTATTGACGATCACTGTTTTAAGAGTGCATGGTGTTGCGCAATAACCTTTCTTTGTAATGTGTTTCAGTTTATTTGTAGACCTATATTGAATACTTCAATTATTCAGGTATTCAATTATTGATATAAATAAAAGTAATTTTGAGATCTTTTTTTTACTTTAACGTTGATTGCGAATGTCAAATCAATTTCGAACCACACAAAAAAGTTTTACTAACCGTAACTAAGATACGTGCTAGTTCTGGAGAAAGTTTAATTCTTATATTTTTAAAACTGAATATTTTTTGTAAATTATTACTTATTTTTTAGGTTACTTGTTTTTCAATTTGGAATTCTAGAGGAATATATATTATAAAGCACATATTATTAGTCATCTGTCAAAATGGAAATTATCAAACGGAGAGTCAGCTAATAATTACAATCTTGTTTCTGTGTGTCAAAGTAGCATTTAACTCTTTAATAAAGGTAAAAACAGTTTATAAAAAATTGTAGTGTTGTATTGACGTCACTACAGAGTGTTCTTAAAGGATCCTAAATTTGTGCTTTTCTATCTTTCCTTCTTTAGAATTGTTTTTCTTACGAACCAAAGCGTTAACGTCCAATGTAAATTATAGTAATATACAATCTGTTCTGTTAGGGCCACGGAGTTGTCAAACTGCCTTTAAAGCGAAGCGGCTATTTCATAACCGGAAATAATAAAATTATTATTATTATTAAAAATATATTTTACCTTAAAAATTAATAGTTAAAATGGTACATATTATCATATAGGTAATAGTAATAGCTGTAGATAGAGTAAAGAACGATGAGTTTGCTGTTATCGCATTTAGATTCAAGAACGACCCTTTATGCGTCAAGGAAAGGCTGTCTAGGAGGGACAAGCAAGCTTTTTTCAGAAGCACAGAAGCCTCCTGGGGCGTTCACAGGCTTTATACTTGATACATTATACTAGTACGTTGTGTGGCCACTCTCTCGTATCCAGGATTAGGTACGTGGGCGCCCGATTCTCTGGCTTTAAGTATTATTTTGCAAAGAGGACTGTCTGTTGAATTTAAGGTAAAAAGCTTTCGGTTGAGGGCTAGGTTTCCCTTTGTAATCCACAGTGAATTGAGTCGATGCTCTAAAAATTAATTAGATAGTTATTCATAATTTTTTGAGAAACGATACTAGAGATATATCCATTCAAACATTGTAAGTCAAAAATGGAATTGAATTTATTATTTAATTCTTTTTAAAATGAATATTTTGAGTATAACTTATTAGAAGTTTATTGGCGTTCGTTATATTAGGTTCATTTTAAACATTTAATTAGTAATTTATATGTAAAAATATTATATGTGTTTTGTGGTAACTACTAAATATTATGAAAAATATACTAGTAACTTTGTAACAGTAATTCAAACAAATGTGTATGAAGATGCTGACAATGACTAGGTACATGCATATATTGTTACGTTACGTATATTGTTACGTGTTATGAATTGAGATATACATCATAGTTAAAACTTTTAGAAGTTCATATTCTTCAATTATGTTAATTGTGTAAACAAATCATCTCAACTTCTACGAAATGACACCATAGATCACTATAGAAAGCAAACAGAGCAATGACCTTGATATCTTGCCTCTGTAGGCCATTTGGAATATGGTCAAATCGACGGCGTATTAATGCAGAAAATATCAATATATTAACCAATATAGGCATCTGTGACATATTTTTCGAAAACGACAGAAAGAACTTCCGTTAATTATTTTACAAGATTTTGCTCTCAGCATTGGTCGCGCTTATGTATATTTTGTAAATCTATGGAAATTTTATAATCAGTTCTTTTTTCCTAACATTTTTTCCCACGGGTAGTCAAGATAGTTTTTTTAAAATTAATGTTTGATATTTTCTAATTGTATATATATTCTGCTAAGTTGCTGTAAGTCGATTTTTTCATTTAGTGCAAAAAAAGTACTTACCGTAATCGTAATAATTATGTATTAGATCGTCCCATTAATATTAAAAACGAAAAAAAAATGAGGATGGATTTATCAAGGTTTATAATTCAATCACGAGAGAACGGCTTAACGGGTCGGAAAAGAAATAGATTTTAGGCTGCACTAGCACATAGATGTACTTATTTTCAATAAAAAAAATAATTGCCGAAATCGACATTGTTACTATTTACAACTGTAGTTATTATTCTAAAGTCTATTACGCGGGTCAATAGAAAATCACGTCACTTACGCTATTGAATTTAGAGAGTACTGAAGTAGTGTGGATCTGAATTTATCAAATGTCAAAATGTAAGTGGATTCTAAACTTGAATACGCCTGTCCAACATGAACTTAAAGTCTTATGAAAGAATGCATAAATAGAGGTGAATAAATCACTATGTAAATGATGTTATGTCTTGTAATATTTGGCCTCTCGTAAATAGGATTACTTGCCCAACATATATTGGCATATCGATTGAATTATTTCATATTAAATAATTGTAATAAAGCAAATCGTCTTTTAAACACTCGAATTTCGTTACTTGAAGAAAGGTACAAAAACCTGAAAGCTGTTTAAAAATTTTCAGCAGTTTTTTTTAATCTGGAACATATTTAAACCAATTAATTTGTTGTGCATGGGTAACTTATTATAGCTTATTATTCTCATGATAACTTAGCATCCGCTAAATACATAATCACGTGAGATTTATATAACATTTCCAAATAATCTAACGATCTACAATAAATCTGACTTGTTGATGTTATTTAATACTGATCTTTTGCAATTTTTTTTTCCAGGTTGGTTGCTTGCTATTGTTATAGACTATGAAGTATGAGTATAAGTAACTGCCGTAGTATATATTACGATTGGAAATACTTCAGAATTCAATTCCTAGGTAAAGGCTAAGGTTAAGATGTTCATATTTCTGAGTTACTGTTGCGCCCCGCGGTATTGGCCGCGGTTTATTCATTCCCGGTCATCCTACGGTAACATTACAATTTGATAAAAAGTAGCCTATATGTAAATTCAGGTTGTCGGTTACCTCTATTTCAAATTTTAACTAAAATGATCCAGCCGTTTGAGCGTGAAGAAGTAACAAACATACAAACACACACACTCGATAACTTTCGCCTTTATAATATGTGTGATTTAAAATTTTATTTCTATGTTGTCCATGTAAATTACTATCTGATAATTGTTTCAAAATATGTCAACAAAATAATAATAATATAATAATAATATATCTCACACATCTTACACACGGCAGTCTGATCCCAAACTAGGCAGAGCCTGTACCCAGACTACACTAAACATACTTATGTATTTTTAAATAGATACATTTTATAGATATGCAGCACACAATATTTGTCCTGAGTGGGAATCGAACCCACGACATCCGATTTAGCAGTCAGGGTCACTAACCACTAGACCAACAGGCCCGTCAAATCGCCGTCGCACACTTAATATATACCCATATTAAGTGTGCGATCTTCAGATATTTGAGTAGTTACGATAGTAAAATCATTCAATTAAATTTTTTGGATAATAAATTATTGCCAATCTCGAAACACAACATACCTACAACGGAGGTGGCGATCTGCGATGGTGTGGTGGAAGGTAGTGTTAATAAGATTTGAGACAATCAATTAAAAAGTATTACCCGAATACTACCTACGGTATGTGTTACAGTCTCTGATTTACTGCAACAAATTACCTACATACAAATTGTCTCATTGAACTCTCAGGAATCTGTTGAATACACGAGCGTGTAGTGTTTTCACAATACATGTTGATTTGCATGTTTACGCCACAAGGAAAATTTCTTTTTTCTTGATGTTTTATTGAACGGAAATGTTCCGTGAAAACAAATAAGTAGCGGTGTGAGAAATTAGCAATAAATTAGTAGTGCTGGGATATGGTAATGCTTACTAATTGTTACGTCATCAACTTATTCTTATGTTAGCGACATGAGAGTGTAATGTCGTACTAGTTTATACCCCTAGTATTATTTAGTAAATTAAAAAAGTATATTACATCAATAATTATGGCGAGAAATATTTATGTAATCGAATAAATTATTTTTTGTATATCATGGAGAATGTTATGAAGGACGTGGATTTATAATAAATAAATCGTAAACACTCTAAATTATGTGAAACACCATGGAATAGATTTCCGTAGTTTCATGTTTAATGTATAACTATTATTAGATTCAATATTTACTAATACTGTTATTATGTTTTATATTAATAAATTTGCAAGACATACCTTAGAACCTTTCCAAACTCATTTTGTTTTTCATACAGTAGATACTTTAACTAACTATATCACTAATCTATAAATACCATTATAATACAATATAACAAAATGTTAATACATTCAACCCAGATGTTGTATAGGACTGGGTCAGTTGGCAGCCAGCGAAAGTATTTGTTTTCTCTTGAGAGTCGGTCTGGTTTAGCTTCTTCATCGTCAAGCGTATAGAATTTCTTTTTACGATGAAAGTTATTAGAAAATTGATTAGTGTAGCTTTCAGGTTGAAGGCCAGGATTTGATTAAGAGTTAGAAAAGAAAACATGGTAATAGTGTGAAAATAAGTGGGGTAATTTAAGAGGTAAATGCTCTGTCCTTAATTGAAAAATTGGAAGAATTTCAAGTTGAAGAAATGGGTGCTCTAGTAACCATAGCATTCCTTAAAAGGTATTATCTAAAATAAAAATAAAATGGACGGGATTATAGAGAAATCGAGTACGTCATTGATGTATGCCAGTTAAAGCAATATAAGTTTCAGTTGTTCCTAACTCTTGCCATACAACAGGTGTTGAAGTTGAAACTCCGGTCATTGCTATGCGCGACACGGTCTGATAATCTTGACGATTTACGAGTATCAATGCATCTAAAAAAGACTTTAATACGTACTTGTTATGGTACAACTTTGTCACTTCTTAAATTAACGGCTATTTGCTTCATGAATTAGTCGGGTAACTTCGGGCAACGATTAGACGTGGATCTTTACTGCGTAGAGTAAAAATTCGTTTATAAAATTTTTGATTTGAAAAATAAGTAAAAGTTAGGGCAGATTCTAAACTAGAAATTAAAAACGACGTGACGCGACAAAGCCGATCATTAATATTATGAGATGTCACAAAGCACTATCACGTTAAGCGCTATTATATCTCAATCGCTTATGACACGTAGCGCTCCGCCTCTTGCTTGCCTCACATTTGAACCTACGACCTCTTGCTTAGCATTCAAGATTGCTAACCACTAGACCAACAGGCCCGTATAAACTATGATAATATTATTTATTCATGATCTACCATGAAATTAGTGAGTGAGTATACTTTTGGCAGTTTATTTCTTACATACGTATGTATAGAGTTTTTAACAATATAATATCCAAGTACATATAAATTAAGCAGGTAACAAGGTATCGTAAATAGTTCCCATATTCATGTCACTAATAAACACAATTGCATTCTATATCTGAACAACAAAATAAAGTCTCACAATTTATCTTTAAAATTACTAGTGTTAACCATAAATTTAAGAGGTTTCTTAATATTTCCAAGAAAATAATATTATTATCTATATGTTAGTGGCTAATACCTTCTATGTTCACATTGAGGAATATTTGCCTAGCAAATAGTAAAATGTCAATGAGTCGAGACGTGACATGGAATTTTAAGTTATTTGCTCTTTTTTTTGCAAGAGCGGGCAAACGAGCAGACGGGTCACCTGATGGAAAGCGACTACCACCACCCATGAACGCCTGCAATCGCACGGGACAAAAGTGCAGTTAGCTACCATTGGATATTTGTGCAGATTATTTTGCAGAAGAATGTGATCAAGGCAATGAAATAAAAAAGAAATATTTAGTGGCATTTAATTTTTATCGTTTATTTAGTGTACAATGTGTACATGGTTATTAAACCGCACCTCCACCATGATTGACTTTTTTAATACTACCAAGTAATGTAAAATATTATGTAATAGAGTTCGTCAGTACAGTAAACGAGAGTGTAAAGTAAAAATCTGAAGAATCAGGACTACCTCCTTTTTGCCACCGGCTTAGTCGAAATAAAGATATAGTTTATGCGTGGATTAAAATAAATGATAAAGTAACGCCAAGTCTGAACTTCCCTACGACAACATAGAAGTGGAGTAGATTGAATATTTGTTCTTTTTAATCTCTTCGTCATTGTTCTCTTGCTTTAATATCCGTAAATACTGTAAGTATATTTTAAATCAGGCACTTGACTTAAATATTTCCAAACGAGGTGCTGCTGCTATATTCCATTGCTAGAAACGTGTAGTTTTTATATCTAACTTAGTACAAACATATTTAGTACTTTTTAAAGTAAACACATACTGAATTTGAAAGACTGTAATTTGAACGATGATACAATTCAAGACACGGTGAATTGGCGGCATGTAAGCAATTATTGGAAAATTGTCTTTTGATGCAACAACAAGGAAATGTTGAGGTTGTGATACGCAGTACTGTATAGGGTATTATGAGACTCAATAGTTTGGGAGCATCGGACTAGAACTCGTACAACGTAACTGTTATGTATGTTATGTCACAGTACATATTGAGGTCGGTCAGTAATGTGCTGGTCATTAGGCCGCAGTTTTTGAGGTCTATAGCGAAAAGAGCGAGATGAATTGCTGTTCCACATTGATAATGTCTTTTTAAATTGTTCTTATTATTGAGTGACGAATTATTTCGCGTTGTTTATTTAATCGGTACGCGTGTGTTATGTAACTTGTTAACGTGTGGACTCTGTTTTGAAGTTATGCGTTTATAAAAATGCGGTTAGGATTGTAAGGTCGTTAGTGTAAATATGGGTATGTGTAAATTATGAATACAAATACTGCTTACAAAAAATTACGTAAATACATTTATAACAAACTGTTTTTTCAAAAACAGACAGCTCTTCACCTTTTTCTAATCTGTTTCATGACAGAATTTCTTTAAGAACGAAATGAACGAAAGAACTTACTCTATAAATACATTTAAATAAAAAAAACATTATCTTATGATGTTTTTTTTTGCATTACAATATTGGCAATTTGCATTTTGCCGTTTGTTACATTACATGCATATATTGCATATATAACAGTTTAGAGGAGTCGAGTCCAATTTATACTGTTGGTTTCAATTTCTTAAATGCGTTGGTTTTAAAGAAAATTGTGAAAAGCTACTGATGATTTTAGTAACTGTATTAAGGCGCTATTATGTAATGGAGTTAGAAACTCTGTAAATCTTTCAAATAAGCTTCAAACCACAGATCCCAAAACATTCTTAGTAAGTACAGTTAAAGTAAGCACCTTTAAACAAAAAGTAAAGTAAATCTATTGTTTGTAAATCATGTGACAATTATTAAAGCTAATTAAAGTTTTGTTAATATTTTATGTTTTACAGGTATAGGGAGTTTAAATTGAAACCGATTTGAGTGTTTTGTTTTATTTGCCAGTATAACTTGGACATTTACACCATGACAAATGAAAATACATACTAGACCAGCGGTTTTTAAATAATTTATAATTTTTATAGCACAATGACATGTTTCATAACGTTTTAGCATTCTGCACTTCATCTAAAGCATTCTAAATGTGATATGCTGTCGTGGGCCATATTTGATTAAAAAATCCATAAAGAATTTTCTTCACGTATCCATATTTATATCTATAGATTCCATGTTCCATATAATCCATATCCATATAATATTCCATGTTTATATATAATATTATAAATGCAAAAGTGTGTCTGTCTGTTCTGTTGATGAAATCAGGTATAGAGATCGTCCAAGTCCCGGGAAAGAAATAAGGTAGTTTTTATCCCAGAAATCATCGTATAAGGGGGTGAAGAGGGAGGTGCAAGGTTGTGTGGGAAATCAATAACCGCAAGATTAAATTTGGTATGGAGATCTTTGATTCTTGAGGAAAGACATAGGCTACTTTCTACCGCGATAAATGACATTTACGCGGGCGGAGCCGCGGGCATAAGCTAGTTAAATATAGAAAAGATACTTCTCGTAATTAAAAAGAGACGGAGTGCACTTCACACATACCTGAGCCAGAAGAGTTTTAAGTATAATGTGTATAACTAGTAAACATAGAACGTTATAACTATGTCCTAAAATATTACTATAGATATTCTAAAAATGTGGTAAGTAGAAAATTATAATTATACTATGTTATGCAAAAGACAAACAGTGGTCTGTTCTAGTATAGTACCACTATATGTAGTAAGTAAGTTACATATTTTCACAGCCTAATATTGTGATAGAATCTTAACTCGACTTACACCAGTTTTGTGCTCGTGCAAAGCCAATCGAATTTCTTATGACTAAAAGTTAATATACATAGATAGTGCGTCGTAGCTGCGGTCCCCACTAATATTAGTAATGGACTCTCAAATACGTTATTATTCTAATGCGAAAATTCAACATTTCCAAAAATAATAATTAATAATTTTAAAATTCCTGTAAATAGTGTAATAGTTTTCGTTTTCTGGAAATGGTGCGAAAACTAAGTAAATAAAGACACATTCTACATAACTTGTAATCACGGTGAAGTAAACACACGGTGTTCCGTCACAAGTAAATGTATTGAGTAGACTCAGTTATACCCAAGCATGTCTTTAGCAGCCACATACATCATTTCGCGTAGAGGGCTATGCATCATATTCAGTGTTATAATCGACACACAATCATCACCTGGCTTGTTTGTGATGTTTAGGAGACTGTGAGGGAAATTAGAAATTTTCCTCAGATGTTAAACACTTAAACGTGCTTCATGAGATGAGGGAAAGAGGGTAGATTCTTAATACTTATGTTTTTTTTATCTTAACACGTGTTTTACGTGATGCATGTACTATAAAAAAATAAAATAGATTGAGCCTTCAGAAAAAACACCTTTCGAGAATTAACCTCATTACAAACATTTATTTCCTTTAAGACTGTTGCTGGCGAGATAATGATATGAATCAACAAACACGAGTTTATACATAATACACGGAAAACAGATATTATACAACCGAACAAAGCTATAATTTTTCAATTATTCTTATAAATACCAGGACTTGGTGGATTTAATTTATGTTACATTGTTTGTAACTATAAAATGAGAAACCGTGTTAGAGAAACCATGTCGATTCGTATTTAGACAGAAATCACAAGCTGCAAGGTATTAATTGACAAGCATTAAGTGTAATAGATTACCCTAACAGCTTTCTAATGCAGGCTGTTGGTAGTATCTTCTAGATATTGATGGAGAACATTAACCAGAGCTGTACTGGTTTATTTCCTGCCATTCATGTGAGTTTGAATGGCCGGTAAGAAAGTGGGTAATAAAACGTAACGTGCACGTGAGTACAGTCAGCAACCCCAATTCAACGCAATCAAATAATCTTGAAGAAGCTACTTTTCTGATAGAGATATAGAACTTAGCTGTGACGGTTAGAAGTAATATGGCCGCCCGCTGCCATAGTCAGTAAAATTAGAAGCTTGGTAATTCTTTACAGATAATATAAATGACTCTCGATCTAATAATTCTTCTTTTCATTAGCGAATAAGTAGGCTTTCCGAATGATAATGAGTGTCTGGAGAGATTTGAAAGAAATGAAATCAAAGTAAGATACAAAAATATATTTTTCAAATCATTTATACGGTCAGCCTGTGACCACGGCCAGTACAACCTGGTCGAAACGTCAGGCGATTGAAAGGTATTTACTTTATACCTATCGTGAGCGGGTTAATTCCCGTAGCACATAATTATATAACTCGTATAAGAGAACGAAGGAAAGGTAAAGTGTAGGTAAGAAGCTGATTGAACAAAAAAACTTTGGTATAACTACGTCATATGGCAAACTTTTTCTCTAATTTGATAGTCTATCAATCAATCAATGACACTTATACTAATAAGTGTCTTGCATTTCTATTGTTGAGTGGGATTGACAGATCCATTAGATCATTTTTAGCGACATTGGTTCAATACCAATGACAGGCATCGCAAATGGTCTCTAGTTATACCGTTTAAAATAATGCATGTTGAGATTTTTTTGCTACATAATTAGGAATCACTTAAATTTTGACGCTGTAGTAGGTGTCTACACATGTAAATATGTCTACACGGTCTTAGAAGACAATAAATACTGGTAGGAGAATTTGTTTATTTTTGGAGTATTTTTTAACCATACCCTGCGTTATGCATGTTAAAATTCAATATAATAAAATGTCTTTATAATCATTAAAGTTCTATGAATATTTTGATATTACTTTTCAATATATATACTTCTACTGAGGTTTCCGACTGGCAAATGACTTAGAGAAGTCTCATAAAAATGTTTATAAGATATTATCGCATACATTAATCGAGTCTATGGTAAATGTATTTTGATAATAACATTTTCCTGAGGTTCTAGAAGGTTCTAGGCATTAGAAAGCGGTGCGTTTTGCAAGCGGCTGGTCACCTGGGCCCGCCGGTAGTGGTTTATACTTGCTTAATGCAATACACGTGCTTGGCGTGCGTAGCACATACCGCCAAGGCTTCACAACAACAAATATTGAGTAACCGCACATCGTGATAACTATCCGTTGATATTTTCATTTAAAAGAACAGACCGATTTTAAATCTCTCAGAGTATACTTCCTGCTGTGAAAGCACAAGCATTCTTAATGAATATAGATAAGTATTATCAGTACTTGTTAATATTAGTACATGCGCTCTGGTTAGAGCTTTTACATTGCGGAACCATAACGGCATAACCATCATTTTTATCAGTTTATTCTGATAACATATTTAGATAAATAGAGTTTTTGCAACTAAATGAAACAGTTTAATTTTGACCACTACTTACAGAAGACCGCGTTTAATGAAAAGATGATAAGCGCACCCACATATTTGCCTAAACATTACATGCAAGAACGATTTTCAAATTGATTGTCATCGACTACCGATTTTTGCAATATTCTAAGATAATTTAGTGATTTCTTTTGTTAACAAAACAATATTGAACCTTATCGCTTCTTGATTATTTATATGAATGCTGTTGGCGACATTACACGGTTACTTTAATACAATAAAGATGAAATATTTGATATGTCTCTGTAAAAGAAGCGTATCTTTAATTACCCTTCTTATATGTTTGACGTGGACTAGTACCAAATAAGTTACAAACTGTAAGTTAGAAGTCCTTTCTAGAATAAAAAGACAATTGTTGATTTTGTTCATAAGAACTTCAAACATGTTTTCATGTGTTATGTTAACCTACCTAACTATTGGTTGACGCCAAGCTGAAATAAATTGACTGCGTAATATTCTACTTCTGGTTGTGTATTAACACAACCAGAAGTAGTTACACAGCTTGGTACAGCGTGTTCGATTTTTACATCTATTTATGTGTATTACAAAATTTTATAAGAGATTTGTAATCGAAAAAAAACAGTTTTCGCATTGAAAAAAACTATGGGGACATATTGGTGTTTGTCGGCTGTTCCAACTGAATGAAGTTAACTGCCCACGCAATAACTTCATAATTCTCAAACACGGCCGCGTGATCCCAAACTGCAGACTGCTGATAAACATGCTTTTATATTTCTAAATGCATTCATATTATAGATAACTTACACCCAGACTTAGATTACGAGTGATCGTGTTCATCACGCAATTATTATTTGTCCTGGGTGGGAATCGAACCTACGACCTTCAGCTGACCAGTCAGGGTCACTAATCACTAAACCAACATGCTAGTTTGTCTGATCTATGGCTTCATAGGCTAAATCCATCAATAATAATGATTATTGATGGATGAGCGACTAATAAAATATGTAATTAGTCGGTCATGGCAAGAATACAGCCAAGCTGTGTTAAGGCCTAGGCCAAACAAACATAATTTGTCAATTTATTAAGTCTGAGAGTCAGCAACGGATTATTGACAAGAGAAATCCTTGAATTTTTATTGCTCTCATTCACTTATTTCGCAATACAAAAATGAAAATGAGAGCCAATACTACTCGTATATGTTATCATTCCAATCTGTTTTTGCAATGTAACTTTATTTTAAATAAAAAAAAGACATAGATAAGATGACATTTTATAATTGTGCATGTATTGCATTGTTTTTGGATGTTCATTCTTTAAATAGTTTTGACATGTTTAAAAAAACATAAACTGAATTTAATAACAATACATTGTTTGAGTATTATTTATAACTTTGCACAAGTACATGCATCGGCGGACTTAATGCCTAAGGCATTCTCTGCCAGTCGACCGATTAGGCGGTGCTGAGAAAGAATGAGGTAGGTGCATTTATGGTAGGGTAATAAACGATAGAGGTTTTGTTAAATACCAACTATCTTGGAATTTGGTGTATACACACATATATATACATATACATACTCATATATACATACACATACACATATACATATATATATATATATATAAAAATATTAGCCGATGAACTATTAGGTCCTATTTGGGTATTTAGGTATTTAGGTATTGGTTTGAGTATTTAGGTTTTAAACAGTACTTCACAGGACTCCACAAGTATGAATAGGTGTTGTAAGTTGCTGGCTTTATCTCATTGGGTATGGAGAATCTGTTGAAAATTCATCATTAGATGATTATTTAAGATTTGTCTGGTTTTTAGGGTTCCGTACCTCAAAAGTTAAAAAAGGAACCCTTCTATGATCACTTTCTTGTTCGTCTGTCCGTGTGTCACCACCGATTTTCTGAGGAAAGGGTAGACCTAGCAAGTTGAAATTTATACCAGATACTGAGGTCTTTGGTCCTTATTAGGTGTATAAAAATCAAGGTCCTGAGATTTCGATTTTCGCGAAAACTTGTAAGTACCAAAACTTACCTTAATTTTCAACTTTTTTTATTTTTCAGAATTTTGTCTTGTGCTGTAAGACCTTGCTTTAACCAAAATTGACAATTCTAGGTCAACCAGAAGTGAAGGGAAGGGAAGGTGAAGGGGCCGCGCCACATCATGATCCCGGAATGCTAAGGCAGAACGCACATACGCAGGCTCTGCGGACCTGGCAGGCACGGCTCGAAATCCAGGGTTGTGCTAGCCAACGCGCAGTCGGAGCCGTTCTGCCGAGCTTCGAAGCGTGGGTAGGGAGGAACGACTGTGTCACCTACCGATTGACTCAGGTGCTCACCGGGCACGGTTGCTTCGGTGAGTATCTGAATCGAATTGGACGGGAGGTCACGGCACAATGCCACCATTGCGGGTCCGACCGGGACTCCGCCCAGCACACGCTGGAGGACTGCCCTGGGTGGGAGTCCGAACGTCAAGTCTTGGTCGGACAGATCGGACGAAACCTGTCACCGCCAGCATTGATCGCGGCAATGCTGTCAAGTGGCGAGGGATGGGCAGCCGCGGTCTCTTTCTGCGAGGACGTTATGCTCCAGAAGGAGGCCGCAGAGCGGGATCGGGAGAGGGCCGATCCCGCTCTAGGCAGGCAGTAGTCAATGTCTAATTCTTTTGCATGTAATTTAGTTTTTATTAATGTTTAGCTACAATATACTCTTTTAATTGTTATCATTTATTAATACTCACTTATTTCCTCCTAAAACTGTTCCTAAGTGACTGTTCGGCCACTTAAATTTCGAAACCCACGCGACCTTTCAATGTCTTAAATGTACTCAGACGTTTTTTCCGAGTATAATAAGTAAGGAAGTACAATGTTTTGTTACATATAACTATAAAAAAAATGTGTGTGTGTGTGTGTGTGTAATTCGCACACGGCAGAAGTGAGACTTCAGTTATTTTTTATATCTCTCTCAGAAAAAACTTATAAAATTGTGCCCGGCCGGGAATCCAACCCACACAGCGTTTTTCTTATTCCACGAGAACGAAGTCGCGGGAACCAGCGCGGAAACGCAACAGTTAAAATATTATATTAAAGATAATGTGTAATGTATTCTATCTCATTCTCTCGCTGACTTAATCCTTTACATTTATGTGTTTGTTTCTTTATCGTGACGCATTTTCGTTTCATCGTGTTTCAAATCACCACGATTCTAAAGAAGCTCCACTTCGAAAAGAGCTTTTTTCATCATATTTAGAGTGTATCCTTTGAAGAAACAATGTATTGACTAGATAGTTAATGATTTTAAGTCAAAGCTTGCAAAAACACATTAATGTTTATTTTGTAGTTTTAGTACGGAGAATGAATTTGTAACATTCAATTTGGCGGTGATGACAGAGATATGGTCAGATATTCTAAGTTAGTCAAATTAGTTTTCGCAATGTGCTCGATAAAATAACAATAGTAAGTTACCGTAATGATCAAGTTTTTAGTGGTTACGTAGTAACTGTGGAACTGATTGTTGTTCGCAGTCAGGCGTAGTGGGTGTAGTTTTTTCGCGGCTCTTTATATTGATTACGAACTCAGAAACGGTTCCCAGGAATTATGTCTACTTACTTAATATTTCATTTTACTTTGACATTGGACTCGTGTGCTGGTTTCATTTTAGTTACATCACACAATTTTAGTATAGTACGCTATGTATAATTAATATGTTTTCAGTCATTACCTGCAATTCATATATATTATGTGTTTTTTAAAATGAGGTCCCGTTTCTTTAATTCCTGTTGGTGTCTATACATTTCAAGTAAATCTAGTTTCAAGTTAAAAAGATATAAAGAAGTAGACTTACTTTCAAATATACGATGTAGAAGTTAGGTTTTCAAATAAAATACTGATCGAAAAGAAAGTGGCTATCGTTTTCCGGTATATATTGTTGTAGTTTTGTTGTTTATTTACGTAAATTTATTATGAAACGTTGTTACATTATGTTCTCTATAATTTCATAGGCACTAATAATATCCATGTCCTGGATGTATAACAAACATCAGTGGAATTAGTAGAAATTTCACAGTCAATAACACCGTGTATAGGTGTAATTATTGACCATGTTATGATATTACTGCCTAACAAATATGCAAAAGGTATATTTACGCAATACGGTAGCGATAACATAACATGTAGGAATCAAACTTACCCGAGAGGTTGTGATTTTCCGTTCATCCACTCACCCCTAATCTTCCGCGTTTCTCACCGACTGTTACACGTTTGAAAAAAGCAAGTTATTTCTTCACGTAGCTCACTTAAACAACCAGGGGGCTTATGTTGAATAATACCCTATTAGTCAATAGATTTTATAATGTACATCAACTGAATTTAAGTGTAGCTGTACTTGAATGGGAATGGCTTTAAATGGAATCACGTAATTTTTTAACGTTTCCGAGTGTTGTAATACCGGCAACTGGTACGCGTGCACGACTCAAGAAAGTACTCTATAGACTGGTTCATCCGCTGCGGTTGCGCTGGTGTAGCGCCTGAGCATCGAGCCACTGACATTTCGCATTCGACTCTACAAGACCGGCTACAGACGCCGCACTACTTTCATAGTACTTGCTATACAATTGTGTATCACATTTGGATGTAATTTATATTATTGATTGATGCTGTGATATTATTTCGTGTACTCCTGATTGAGATCTCAATGAGCCTGAGCGGAACCGAACAGACGATTTAATATACAATGAGAAAGTAAACACCTGTTATAAATTACTTATGTCATTGATTTATACAGGATGTTTTCAAAAAGGTGTGGTCGTATTTCAGTCATTTGTAGCCCTGAGACTAAACATTTTTAATCATCGGCCATCATTTAAAATCGTGGTTAATACAAAAATCAATTATTTGACAATGACAAAATTGAATTTTTAAATAAGAACTATCATTTTAAAAGGGATTTATTAATAATTAAAATCGGTTTCAGGATTTATTTTAAAGATATTAAAATTATGTCTGGATATTTTCGAAAATATCAGCATAAGAACAATGAAATTCAATGTACACCAGAAAGCACTGTTTTTTTCGAAATTAATATTTTTAAGCTAAACAAAAATATTTTTGGTTATATCTAATGTTATTAAAATTTGACTTTTTTCTGTAACAACCTTATATATTTCTTTTGAGGATAGATTTCATGATTTTATTTTAGCATTGGTACTAGGCATACCTTTTAAGTTCTGTCTTTTCCATATTTCCCGGCAATTTTGAATTTGGAAATCTCGCGAAGGACGCCCAAAATCCGCCTTCACAGAAGATAACATCATTGTTGTGAGACAACTAATTCTCGAAGATCGTCATGTGACGTATCGGTAGATAGAGGTTCTATTAGGCATCTCAGGGACAACCATTCAGAAGATTTTGCATGAAGCACTTGGTGTGAGAAAGCTAGTTTGCCGTTGGATACCGCATTTGTTTTTCGACGATCACGTAAGAAAACTCTGCAAAGGTTCAACCGAGGAGAGTTAAATCACGTTTACGACATCATCAGTGGTGACGAATCTTGGATCTATGCCTACGATCTTGGCCTACGATCTTGATTCCAAATAACAATCTATAATCTGGCTCTTTCAAGACGAGCCAAAGCCGCCTAAAGTTGTTCGTTCTCGAAGCACTTCAAAGAAGATGGTGGCCACGTTCGTTGGAAAAACCGGCCATGTTGCGACTATTGCACTTGAAGATCGTAGAACGGTTAACGCAGAGTGGTATATCACAGTTTGTTTACCACAAGTTATCTCCGAACTTCGAAAATCTAACTGAAAGCGACGTATCATCCTGCACCATAACAACGCAAGCTTACACAGCGCTCGTCAAACGATTGAGTATTCGAAGCAGGAAAAAGTAGAAATTCTTGATCATCCTCCATACAGTCCAGACCTAAGCCCTAACGATTTCTTCACATTTCCTAAGATTAAGAAAAGTCTTCGTGGTTTAAGGTTCCAGTCCGGTGAAGAAGCAGTCGACGCTTTCAAGTCAGCCATTTTGAACACCCCCACTTTAGAGTGGAATAAATGTTATAATAACTGGTTTAAGCGAATGGAAAAGTGTATTAAGCTACGTGGTGAATACTTTGAAAAACAATAAAAAGTACTATAAAGTTCTAGTTGTGTTTTATTCTTCAAACGACATAACTTAAAAGGCATGTCTCGTAAATTTTTAATTTCAGATCTAAGCAATATAACTTTCCTAATTTACATGGATATTATAATAAGTATATAACATTAAGTAAATAGTTATTGAAGGTGAATAAATGGAAAGGATTCATATAGGGCTTGGATTTAGGTAAAATATTAAGACATGATGCAGAGTGAGTGAACATTGTAGCATGTACTAGGAAAACCTGTAGCCCAGAGTGCACAGGTGATCAGGATATTGCCATGTTAACATATTAGAGACATGATAATCATCATCTCTCTGACTGAAAACTACTATTGTAGTGGTAAAAATGGTAGTTTTTTTTCAGAGAGATGATAAATAAATTTAACTATAGCTATGCTGTACGAACTTTTCCTTATCTAAGTGAGGGAATTCGTAGTTTATAACGTTTTACTTTATACATTGATTTACAGTGCCAATAAGCTCATAATAACAACATTGGTATTATTCTACCGTACTTCAACTATCATCAATCATCATCAACAGCCTTTACTAGTCCACTGCTGGACATAGGCCTCTCCTTAGAAAGGAGGTTTTGGCCTACTATACCACGCTGGCCAGACGGGTTGGTATAGGGTTTGTGTCAAGTTTTCCTTCTTTTTGCAGTGCTCTTACGACACCTTCGGGATGAATTGGGGTAGTGACATTCCGCATTCTTAGTCCGTAACTATAAATACACTTAAACATTAAATGTTGGGAAAACATATTAACAGCCGAAACATTTTTGGTCCTCCCGAGTCGGATTTGAACCAGCGACCTGTGGATATATGTTACAATCCATGCATACGTATCAAGCAATCATGCGCGTTCGTCTTATCAGCCCTTAATTTTAGGATTAAATTGACAAATATACTTGCAAACATGGTACCGAAACAGAATACGTATAGATCGCTAGCAAAAACAATACACTGAGAGGAAATGTGCCTAAAACCACTAAGGAAAATGATGACCAATATCCTGTAGCTCGATGGTTGCTCGCTCTGTTCATATTCGTAGTTTGTGGTTTAGCAAAATTCCAGATCATCCAGTCTATAAGACTAACCTATGTGTACCTAATAATCATCAAACCGACTAAAGCATATTGTGGCACTGTTTCCTCTATACTTTACTTTAAATTATATTAAGTACAAATTCAGTTAAAAAACATCTCCTATTTGGTTATGTTCGCCTGGTATTAAATATCATGCCATTTGAATAATATATTACACATATCGATTTGTATAGTTATCATGTAACCTAACTGTTTTATGTTTGTTGTGTGTTTTATATTTCATTGAAACTTTGCTAGCCACTAAACTCCTAGAAAAAAAAACGAGTGTACTTTAGACCATACGACTGAAGTAAAACTTCTTGGCTATCAGAGAAAGAGAGAAAGGAAATGTGTGCGTGCGAGCACACGGACGCCCGGTATCCCGAGGGCCTTGAGGTCAACGTTGGCCTTGACTTTCGCCAAGACCTCGGCGTACCCCAAGCCCCTTTCCGCGGCCTCCGCCGTCAGAGTAACTACAACGGCCGCAGAGCGAGGGGCGCGGAGCCTCCTCGGTGCTCCTATCGAAGCGGGGGCTTTTTTGGCCTTTCGCTTCTTCTTTTTTTCCCCGACTACCTTCCAGCCCCCTTCCATCGGGCGCTGTGTGAAGTCAGCAGGGGCTATAACTGAGGCTGGGGTTGGGTCCTTTTTGTGGGCCTCATTTTCCGCCAATAATTTAGCGTACAGACGTCATAAATGCCTCCTGTTCAGGACACGGGGATCCTCGAACTGCTGTACTAATCCATCGGCGGTTTCATCCATTGCGGTGGCAATTGCCTCTCTGATGCATTCCACTGGGTTCCCGACCTTGCGGCGCAGCTCCTCCAAGCTGTTCTCGGCGGGACTGGTCGACTTATCAGATGCGACCTTCTCAAAAAGGGCCTTAAGCAGGAGCTCACTCTCGGCCCTTTTTGATGTCGCGGATCCGCTTGCCTGCCTGTCTTTCTGGGCGGGCCGACTGCTTTTAGGAGGTCGGCCTCAGCCACGAGCCCTTCGGCGACTTGTGCCCACTTTGGGTGACGCGGCCTCGTCATTAGAGGCTGACTCTATGGGGCTGTTCTCTCCTGTGTGGAGCTGGCAGCACCATTTGCGCTTTTGAGCGCCCCGCTGGTACTGCTCAGCAGCTGACACCATTGGTGTGCTAGCACCGCTCCTTTCTGAGGCAGTGTCAGAGTCCAACACTGCCCCAGGCCTATGCGCGTCCTTCGCTGCGTTTTGGTCGTCCCTATAGTAATATACGAAACGTAACTTTCTCTCTTTCTATCTTCACTAACTTATATCTCCCTCTCAACTTCTGTTCGCCTCGCCCGATCACACTTTTCGTAACGCTCTCGTCACGCATTAACTCGCTTACTCTTCAAGTCAAGCGTGCGTAAAGAATTTTTACTTAAAAAAATACGATTTTATATAACAATGTTTTTTATTTATTTCCACACCCATATCTATTTTTACAGGTTATTGCCTAAAACAATAGATTATTAACAGATAAACAAACAAAAATCTATATGGAACAAACACAATGCAAAAACAAAAATAAACTTAATCATACACTACCTACACAATATTCTATTAGTAACTCGTACGAATACAGGTTTACAGTTCAGGGAACATGAAAAAATATCAATTTCTTTTGATATCGTGTTGAGCGCCTGCAGCGAGCGCCTCCGCAGCGCGGCACTCGTTGCAGCAGTAATGACGGGCGCCGTCACCGCGCCGCGCTTCCATCTGGTACCCACAAATGAAGTGTTTCCAGAACACTCAGATTGTGTATTTTGCCGCACACTACTTTGAACAGGTTGGTGACAAGAGCTACCTCCCTTCTTAATTCGAGTCTGTAATATCCCGTCATGCCTAAAACGAATAGGATAGGGTAAATATATATAAACTATGTGATTCATCACATTCACATAGAAGTTTATCACGAAAACTGAAACACCATCAATATACGTCGGTTAAAATAAAAAATAAAAAAATTAGTACGAAAATACAGAAATGCAAATTTAGAACAAAATAAATACAATAAAACAATTGCCGAATTAGAACACCATTGTTAACATGAGTCGGTGAACTGTACACGGCAGCGTCGCAATGTCGGCAACATCAATTCATTCTTACTACCTACCTACTAATCACTTTTGTTGCTTTTTAAAATCTATTTATTAATAAACCCTTTTAAAAAAAAAGTTGAACCGACTTCAAAAAACACCGACAAAGAGCACTAAAAATTAAAAAATAATTACAAATCTAAGTAAAAAACTATAATAAGTACCCTCAATGTAACAGGTAACATTATAATACCAATAGTCCCTTCTAGTCGGTTTGAAGTCGGTGCCAAGCCAAATAGGTGCTTGATAGAATGTAGCGCGGCAGCTGCAACAGTCTTCATGCTGCGAAAAACATGTTGAACGAGCTAAAGTGGACGCACATCTCCAATTATATTATTATTTTGAATGCTTTAATAAGGAGTTGATACGTTTGCGCACGTAATTGATCTGGTTGGTCTTTATTAATTAACAAAATCTTCGATGTTTCATTAGAATTATTTTGAATTCTTAATTTTTCATTGTGCTAATATAAAGCTGACATAGACCAGTATTACTTATTGTGCATCGAGCTTGGCACCGACTTCAAACAGACTAGAAGGGACTATTGGTATTATAATGTTACCTGTTACATTGAGGGTACTTATTATAGTTTTTTACTTAGATTTGTAATTATTTTTTAATTTTTAGTGCTCTTTGTCGGTGTTTTTTGAAGTCGGTTCAACTTTTTTTTTAAAAGGGTTTATTTTACCATTTTTAGTGTAGGATATGTTTGTAATGAGAAGATAAGTACGATATTTAAAACACTACGTACCGTAATGTATAGTAACAAACTGTAGTTTGTTAGATTATATTAAATATTATATTAAATTACTGCTGGACATAGGCCTCTCCTACATTGGCGTCCAAACTGATCAAGATCAGCTTAAATTCTTTTCTAAGAAACAGTCGAATTCTTGTGAGTTGCAATCGAACAAAATAACTTC
Source organism: Arctia plantaginis (assembly GCA_902825455.1). Classification (NCBI taxonomy): domain Eukaryota; kingdom Metazoa; phylum Arthropoda; class Insecta; order Lepidoptera; family Erebidae; genus Arctia; species Arctia plantaginis. The sequence goes on along the minus strand of CADEBD010000314.1, from coordinate 10,345,831 downwards.
CGATTCAATTGACACTGACCTCGAAGGTGAAGATAGGGAAGCTTTAGTGAGACTACTCAACAAATATGCTCAATATTTTATAGAAGGAGTTCCAACTAGAAGGGTTAATACTGGTATGTTAGAAATTAACCTAGTTGACCCACAAAAAATTTAAGAGTTTTTTCCAGAACTATTTTAATAAATTAAGTATAAAAATTACTTACAAACGAAATGCGATGCCATCCATAGCAACAAAACGTCTATCCGAATTATTTTAACAAGATAAAATACAAAATTTCTCTGCGCATCACATCGCGCAGTCTCTGACGGTTGCCATGGTTTTAAAGAAATACTCGTAGCTAAAACACGTTGTCGGGGCTGTCAAATTCCCAATAATTGTGAGGGTTTCCCTCGATTTCTCTAGGATCCCGAATTGGTGGTAATGGGACCAATTCGGGAGCATACCCTTTCGATTACAAAAAGAATTTTGAAAATCGGTCCACAATTGACGGAGAAATCGCGTAACAAACATACATAAAAAAAAAATACAGACGAATTGAGAACCTCCTCTTTTGTGTTTTAGAAGTCGGTTAAAAAGAAAACATACTGTCGAATCAAAAACCCTCCTTTTTTGATGTTGGTTAAAAATCAAAGACGAATCAAATGAGCACAAACACGGCGGAATTGCTTTATTTTATTACAGAGTTCCCATGGCTATTTACCGTCTCCATCATCAGACCCTGAATATCACATAGGATCGGAGTCCCTATTAATTAGACTCAAACACATTCAAATTCGATGATATTACATAATTTTGTTACAGAGATCCCATACTCCTAAACCATTCATAATCAGCTTCATCATCAGCTCAGCAACATCAGATGGTGACCATTAGATGCAAAAATCTACATAGATTAAGATAATTTCTGATAAACAGTGTATATGCCTACAAAATTTGAGGGTTTGCCTAGATTTCCCCAGGATTCCATCAACACATACACACAGAACCTAATATTGACACTTTTCAAAATAAAATTAGCGGGACTCGTTACAACACAAAGTCTTGCGCACACCATAACATTAATTGTTCACACCATTGCCGTGTATTATGACGAAAGCAATAAGACTAAACAATTATTAACACAACAAAACTCTTTTAAACAAATATCTCACGAACAACAACAATATTGTAGCGTAATACGCTAATTTTTCGTGAACGCATCTACAAGGAAACAGCATAACACTCGCCGCTGGCCAAGGGCCGACTGACTGGACTTACTGGATGAACTAATTAAAAACGCGTGTCCTTTATCCTGATGACGCAATAATCAAAAAATTTCTTTCGATTCGAGTGTAGTAAAAGCGGCAACGTGTGATTAAAGCGCCACGTATACAGAGATTAATGTATTATGATTGCATTTACACATGATGTTGCAAATAACGAAAACTAAAAAAAACCTATTTCTAAACCACTGAATATTTTTTGTTCATATTTTGAAAATCGTCTAGAAATAAAGTGCAGGATATGCTGTTTACAGATTCGTTAAAAGGTACATCACAGTCACAGTTTGCACGAGTGCAATGTAGATACTACTAATTTGTACTACTAATGTGGTGTCAGTGTGGAGTAATTAATTATACTATTATTAGGATAAGACTATAGGACAGGACATCTTTATCTTTACATAGTATACAATAAAGTCGCTTTTTTGTGTTGTACGCTTAGATCTTTTAAACTAAGATTTAGGTAAGGATTTTAATGCGGTTTCCACCAATGAACAGAGTGATACAAGAGGAAGGTTATAAACATGCATATTATGGTAAAGAAAATTCAAGAATTTTAAAGATCTGTCATAAAAACATGTTTTTGTGCGCTTACATTGCAAAAGCCTTTTTTTTTTTAACGTGTGGAAATCCCCTCGGACCGTCACCCCACCGGGGTTTGCGGCGGGGTGGTGTGTCGGACTCGAACCGACTAAAACCACACGGTGTGCCCTCTTTGCGCTTCCAGTTTAGGAGGGGTCCAGGTAGTTATCGCCTTCTGGACCCCTCCTAGCGCCGGCCCGCTCCTGGTGCGGGCTCCGTCTCCACTTATCCTCTCTTTAGGCGACGTCCGGCACACGCGGACGCCGCCCCCTCGCGGCTGGCCAACTAATGCGGGTGGAGGGGAAACCCACCCCGTCCACCCGCGGCCACACTCAGGGCGGCATGAGGCGCAGGTAAGCGCGCCTCCGCCGCCCGGTTCGCCGGCGGCGGATCAGGTCCGAGTGGAGGTCGTCCTCCCGGGCCTTCTCCGCCGCCTCCTTCTGCGAGATTACCTCCTCGCAGAAGGTTGCGACCGCGGTAAAACACCTCTCGCTACCGGCCATGGAGCGAATTACGGCCGGTAGTGAGAGATCTGCTCCGATGACTGCAGTGAGGGCCCGGCGCTGCGTCGCCCATGCGGGGCAGACCGCCAGCGTGTGCTGGGCCGAGTCCTCACTGCAGTCGCAGTGGTGGCAGGCGGGACTCAGTTCCCTCCTAGCGACCGAGTGCAGGTACTTTGCGAAGCAACCGTGCCCGGAAAGCACCTGCGTCAGCCGGAAGGAAAGGGCCCCGTGCTGCCGCCCTGCCCACTCGGATATGACCGGCTGGAGACCCTCCACGGCGGCGAAGCCAGCGCGTGGAGTCTCCAGCCGGAACGACCATCTGACCATGGTGGCTCGGCGAGCGGCTTCGCGCCACTCGCGCACGTTTTCGGGCGGAGGGCGAAATCCGCTCTCCGCCCGGAAGTCAGCCACTCGCCGATAAACTTCGGCGAGCACCTCCGCCTCCAAATCCCACGGGGGGTTACATTGCAAATGCTGGCTTAACCTTACGAGATAGACCAAAATAATGTACTACGGAATTATATATCTTAAAAAAATCTGTAAAAGTTTGTGATGGTATATGTCTAATGTAGATTAAAATTTATCTTTACAGCATATCATTAAAATAAAAATTTAAAAAAATATTAGGTTTTAAATGCGGGTCAACGCGGCGCCGCTTCGGGCCGTACCTCCGTCGCGGGTGGCAGCGGTCGGCAGGATCGGAGCGGGCCTATCAGAACCGGACAAGTACGAGTCGGACTCGCCCACCGAGGGTTCCATACAAATTTATAGGTATTTTTTTAATAAATCGAAAACTATACATCATAAAAATAATAAAAAATCTGTTTAAGCTTGTGCCTATGAAGTCCTTTCATACGATATCCCTCATGACACGGTTAACTCAATTCAAAATTTGGACCACCGTTCCTTGCATAAAGGCCCTGTTTTTATATGATTTAATAACAAATGTATAGTTTTCATTATTCATTCATCATTCAATCATGTAGATTTTTTCCTATATTAGTAGTATAAGACGGTATTAATTAATTAATTAGTAGTTCCTTAGTTCTAGGTCAACGGAAAATACCCTATAAATTTTGATTCCCTTGAGAGTGTGGAAATATACGTTTTTTGCGGAATAAACGGCCGTATCTTTTTTTTACGTTAACTTAGAAATTTGATTTTTTCATAGCTTCAAGAGACTGTAGACCAGAGTATATCGTTTTAACTTGAACTCGATACCTCTACGCGTTCCCCAAAATACAGGGCCTTGACAGACAGACAGACGGACGGACAACAAAGTGATCCTATAAGGGTTCCGTTTTTTTCTTTTCAGGTACGAAACCTTAAAAATTTGTCTAAACGACATTATTGTGCGTGCACTGCGAAAACTTTTTATGATTCAAAAAGTATGTAAAAGTACTACATGTTTGTAGAACTTATTATTATCCACATAAAGTTCGCAAGGCTATATAGTTTAATAGCTTTGCTATTATAGTTGTCAGAATAACAAAATAAAATAACTTGACTGCACAGAGGGCATTGTGGTTTAAGCGGTTACCTCGCCGCTTCTTACTGCGCTGAGTGTTGTGGATTCGATCCCCACATGGGATAACACTTTGTGTGATCCAAAAATTGTTGTTCTGAGTCAAGGTGTTCTTTGTGTTCGTTTCATGTATATCTGCAAAAAAAAACCGGTCCTGGTTCATGTAAAAGCTCGAGTAGAACTAAAACGGAATTTTTGAATTGTAATAAAAACGTTAAGCAAAACGTATTTTAAACAAAACTGTGAATGTATAGAACCTCATTATTAGTTTTTACCATAAATGTTACATATACATGCTGTGAGTTAACCAAATAAATAAATAAAACCTTACATCACGTGGACTTACAAAACAACTTAGTTCAAAGTATTTTTTTTCATTATTTGGGCATGGTTTCAATCTAATTTTTTGAGTTTTCCACAATTTGTAAACGCAATTCAAGTGTGTGGACACATTGCAGTAGTGTATATGTAGGCTATCAATCTCACTCCACCTTACTCCTTCGCCATCTTACAGGATTAAAATAATAATTTCCAATACCCCTTATATACCCCTTCATAACGAATTGTTGTCATGTTTTCAAAAAAATGCAGTCAGAATAAAATAGATCATGTTTACCATTATTAGAGCAAAACCAAGTACATGATACTTTTTCACTAAAATAAATAGGGGACGTAAACAGAGCGTAAAGGCAATAGAGATTAAGTGATGTTCGTAACCTTGATACAGCAGTGTGAAGAAATTGTTAGGTTGTTTTTTATGCTTAATTCTAAAATCGATTGCCAATTTTTTTATTACAGTTAGGCGTTTTATAGTTAAAAAATCCTTTAAAATTGCACTAAATATGACATAACTGCATATTGCCTCCTCACTTTTAAAGGTTCTTTAGTTTTGACTTGTTTTAGTATTGACAATTAGTGTTAGTATGAACAGCGACAAACACTTAATATATTCTCCTTGGACCTTTAGTTAAATAAGAAATCTGGTCCTTGCCAGATGCATTACAAAAAAGGAAAATTATTATTTTATTCGAATACAGGCATAATTTTGTCGGTATCTCTATACAACTGTCCAACCTCCCTCACAAAAGGCAGAAGACATCCTAGAGATATCCGTTAACAAAATATAAGATCAACTTAAAGGCAATGTAAGCACGGAAATATAAGCGTTTGTTTTATTGTACTTTTTATTGACAATATAGTCCATCTTGATAATAGCACGGGAACATCAAATAATAAATAAAGTTTACACTCTCATAAAGTATCGGTGTTATCGTACTCTAAGCTCTACATAATATATATACACTCTCCTGTTTACACTCCACATAAATCCTTTTCGTTACATACATTAGCACTTACGTTACGGCTTGCTCTTGATATAAAGGACTATAAAGATCATAAGTGATGAACTAACTTATGTCGTAACACACCTATATATTCCAACACACACACACACACACACCGCTCATTAATTGGATTATTACTTTAAGTTTAAAAAAAATAATTCCTTCTATTTTTATTTACTATACCAAAATTTTGAATGTCTGTGTAAAATGGGGAGGACACTGGCTCCTGCAACAGAGTATCTACTAGTGTACTCTGGCTCCCAGAGATTCCTGAAATTAATTTAATGTAAGATTAATGTCAATAAATTAGTACTTTTATTATTACATTATTATGATTATTATTAATATACTTATCAATGAATTACGTCTGTTTAAAATTGTGCAAGTGCATTCTTTTTTTTTCTCCTGTTTGGATGGCGTGGCTAAGTATGTTAATTACTCAAAAGTGACGTCAATAAAATACAAAAAGGCGAAAATCCCGTGCAATTTTTCATAATGGCAAGGCAATCTTAACATATTCTAAAAGTGTGTTTGAAGGTAATGGAAAACACCTACGTCGCTTTTTTACAGAAATATTTTATAGCAGCAACAGCAAAGCAAGGGACAGCCTTTTTATTAGGGTCTCTAGTAGCAGGCTACTTGAGATTCTAAAAAATGGTACGGGTCGATATAATCGTACTCCAGGTAATGACTCCTAGGCGTAGTAAATAGCATAAATGTAAAAAAACGGACCTTTGTTTTGTATTTTATCATAAGTAAAAATCTGCTGCTACTAAGTAATAAAATGATATTTTTATGGTGCCCACCAAACGGTAATAGACTTGATGGAATTGACGGTTGAAACTCATCAGGAGCAGCAGTTCCTCAAAGCAGGAAGTCATGGTTGGTCAACATTTATACGTATAGGCCAAAAACCTTACTTTCCACGTTGTCTTTTAAAACAAAGAAAAAAAGGGTGTATAAATTATTGGCGATATACGAACTTCACTGAAGTAGTCACGAAAATAAAATAAAGTGTACCCTATGGACCGGCTTTTGTTGCATAAACGAAAGCAAACAGGAACAAGAATTGTAATTGTATAGTAATACGTTTACATTGCTAGACACTAGACCATGCAATTAATTCGCACAACGAAGAGGATGAGAGATTTGTTGGATAAATTACGCGGATGCACGCGACGTTTTTGGTATTTAACACAGCCAGTATTTTTGCTATTAACGCTACAACAAGGTACTTATTCATTATATAATATACAGACGTACCTTCTACACGTTAGCTATTATCTGTGTAACCTGTTTGCACGCAATATCCAATAAATTGTTGCAACAATCTAATAAACGGCGCCAGTCTAAAGTAAAAACTTGCAAAACTTTGTTAGATCACTACGGCTTGGACTACGACTTTAAATTTATTTAGCAATAAAATTTGAGAATATCCATTTCAAACAAATTGCGATAATCTCAAGATAACCAATTCTTATTTCAGTTATTTATCTCTTGTGGAATGATAATTTGGTTGCAGTCGTCAACACTGCTTAAATATAAATGCCACATTAATATCAAACCAGTGAGTCGTAGTTTACAGCATAACCATAACCGTACGGAAACTCTACAGAGTTATCATGACTTGTAATTAGGGATTGCAAATCCGGGGTCATTTTCAATCCGGCCAGGCAACCAAGACAACTTAAATTTTTCGTTCGAAACATGGACCGTAATGAAGCGTAAAAATACGTTTAAAAAAATTAAATTTATCATGACTAATTTAAAAATGAAAAACAGTTGAACTTAATGCTATAACAAATAAAATCACAATTTTAAAAATCATAAATTTTGAAATAGCAAAGCAGTGTCTTTAACGTAACGCACCTAGTAGGCCAAAACCTCCTTTCTAAGGAGAAGCCTATGTCCAGCAGTGGACTATCATAGGCTGTTGATGTAATGATGACCTAAGGTGTGGTTCGGTTTTCTTAATTAAATTGTAAAGATAAAGTAGAGTAAATATTAGTTATTAATCAAAGTTGTAAAATAAAATAATAAAACCTTAACTGAGATCACAATAATGCCAATAATTAGCTATTTGCTAATCAGTTTTATTTGATCAATGACAGACTACTGACTCTATCTAATGATTACCACAGGCCAAATTTTGTTGATTATGTCATCTGCCAACCGACTTATAATAGAGCTAAAACAGTATCCTGTGGCTGGCTTAATTGTCAGCAAATAATCATGAATAGTTGACAATTATTCTCTCTATACTTTCAGATTCAGTCATTTTCTTTTGTTATATTTCATTAAAATTCTTCTTTATGTAGTTTCTATAGTAAAACACGCCACTTCTTGTTGTTTTTGTCATTGTAATTCTTTCCATAATTTCAAACGTTTTTTTGAAGTGATTGTGAATCTAAGTTCTTCTCTGCTATTTCTTCTACGAACTCCATGCTATCGTAAGAGTTATTTTCTTGGTTTGTTACCAAGAATCGCATGTAAAATGTAAATGTATAAATAGGTCTACAGCTAATATAATTTAAATGGCTAATATAATTGAATCCCCGCATGGGACAAAACTTTGTGTGATGCACAAATTGTTGTTCTGAATCTGGGTGTTGTTGATGTCCGTTTCATGTATGTTTTTAAGTCCGCGACACTGGATATGGTCCTAGTGCAGGAGTTGTAATTAAAAAACAATGGTTGCAAACTGTCAATCAAGTTTTTTATTTTCGACCATTGAAGATCATGAAGTTTTATGTCAGGTACGTCATATAATTATATAGAACCAATATAGTAAGAAAAAAAGGAAAAGGCCATTTTAACCCCGAACTATTATGAAATAATAAATCTATATAGTACTTTCAAAAAAAAAAACTGTATATTCTAAACAGATTATGAAGTTAATGTAACGATACCAACATTCACGATTATATTAAGATTACAACACACCTGCACATGGTTTACGTTCTATTTGAATACAAATTTAATCTGTGTATTTTATAATTGCAACAGAGTCAAATCTTTCAACTTGGCTTTTCAAGAAAACAACCCATGTAAGACACTTCTAAAAACTTTCACAATTCCGAAAGAATTTGTTTATTTAAAAAAAAAAAAAATGCATTTAAGGAGGCTAAGGTTTGTGATTACGTTATTCGTATACTTTAATGTATTATTCCTAAAGTATTTCTCATTGCACTACAGTTGTCATTCTTTTATATTTTTATCTACCTATTTATAGAAAAATATACAATTCAAGTTGTCCATAACATGTGACACCGACCTTTATGCTTCGACGTTTCTTTTTCCTGTTGTTAATATTTTTTCATTTCATCCATTCATTTTTGTATGAAAATATAGAAACCTGCAATATTTTATTGCAGGTTTCTATATTTTCATTCGTCAATTGAAGTTGCACTATATTTTCAAGGTCAGGTATTGCGTTAAATACAATTCGCCTCTCTTAGTGTATAGATAGGTACGTATTTGATAGATATCGTGTCAGTTAACTATTAGAAAACGACATAATTCAAAAAAGGGAAAGTGTCGGGGTGGGTACTCACTGTTATCGGCAAATATTGGATATCAGGTTAATACACAACACGTTTTTGTTTTTAATGACGGATTTTTGCGATATTGGAATATAAATGAACTGGTCCGCGAGGTGATAGTGAAATGCACTATGATATGTCGCTGCAAAATAGGTATAGCCATGATATAACAAAATAAACACCTAGGTAAATATTTTAAGATTTTACAAAGCACGCAAAAAAATAAACTCTTGTTTTTTTGCGTGGTATATAATTACCACGCAAAAAAAACAAGAGTTTATTCGTAGTATATCTACCAGACACATCTCGGTTACATTTATAGCACGGATGGCGTAATGGTTTAAGCGGTCGCCACTACGCTCCCTATTACGCCGAGTGTTGTGGGTTCAAACCCCACATGGAACAACACTTTGTGTGATCCACAAATTGTTGTTCTGACTCTGGGTGTACTTTGTGTCCGTTTCATGTATGTTTGTAAAGTCCCCCGCGACACAGGATTTATTCCTAGTGCGGGACTTGTCTTTTAAAAAAAAAAAAATAATACATATATATATATACCTAATTGAGTATTAGCTAGATAGTAAATAATTTTTCATATATAGTTTTAATTTTTTTTTATTCCGGTTTCAATAGGTATGTTGTTCATTATACGGGGTAGATATACCTTAACATAGTAATATTAAAACACTTCAAAAATATCTTATTAATATAATATTTGTAAAACAGGAACGATCAAACGAGGTATTATAATTATGTTACTAGATTAAAATTTATTGTTATTACTCGTCTGCGCCAGAAAGAAGTACATATGCTCATATGCTGTGGCTTGATGGATTTTGGCGTTTCAAGTGTCATTAGATTTCACTAGGTAAAGTATGCATTTTCACGCTGTCTGGTTTTTGTGTTTTTGACAATAAACGATTACCTTGTTTTAATGATTAAATATATTGTTAACATTGTTTTCTTTGTTGTAATATTTTCCTAACAGAAGCTAAAGACTAAATCAAGAGTAGGGTGTCAGGTTCTTCCCATATTGCGTTCATATGAGCATCAAGCAGCAAGCGTCATGATGTCCCATCGATTCTTACATGACATTCTTTTCAATGCAGACCATACCCACAGCTGGTCCGTCGAAGCAATTAGTCCGTCGATTGAATTCAATATTACTAAATACTAAATTCACCTATTACACAAAACAACAATTATTAAATAAACACAACTACTAAATGTTAACGTAAATGTCTCATGTATAAGTAACATACCTATTGTTGTATTTCAAAAGGTCAAAGATAATGATGGGAGTGTTCATTTAAAGAATGCACTCTCGTTAACAAGCAATCGACCATTTGAGACTTATTACTGGGTACGTTTTAAGTTCGTCTCTTTGCTATTAATTGCTTTTTGTCTAGTCATAATAATTATCTCCTTTTACTGTCATGTTTGTCGGTTGAGTTGCGTTTTTGAATGACAATTAAAATACTATTAGAAACATTTTACAATTTAAACCGAGAATATTGTATAAGAGCTGTGGTATTTAGATTAAGGTGGCCATGATTTATTTATAAGATGAGAGATGAATAAGTATGGTAAGAATTTAGCTCTAGTATTTTTATAAATACTTATAACTGAAAATTCTGCGCTAATTAAAATCATAGATATCACGTCCGATGGGGTTTCAAGTTAAGCGATTTTGTTTCAAATGTATCTCGCTCACGTGGGTATATCTAAGTTATTTTTGTATTCCTCATTAACATTAGGATCTTTTTCTGAACGAAACTACGTACATACATACTTAATCACATTACGATACCTACTTAGTTTGATTACAAAATGTTTTTTCTTTTTGAACTTATAGAAAATGGTTTTCTACTTTTGATTCTACTTCTAGTAACAAAAGATAAAATTTATTTTAAATTAATTTCAGTAAGGAACAGTTAGGGTTTAAATCTGGACTATCAACCGTAAAATATCTATATCTACCATTTCTTCCGGATTTCAATAACTATGATTTCTTAAACTGTTGTCTTTCTTAATCTAAACATAGAAAAAACGACTAATATTTATTATACAATGATGGGAAAACTAAACAAAGACCAACATCCGTGGTTTCAAAACTATGATCTAATGTTATATGCCCTACATACGATAACATGAATGCATGCAACATACAATGACATTGTTTTGAGTGTTATGTAATGTACCTATTTCGTTCTTATTTTAGAATTAAGTTTGCCTCACCTGATTTACAAGATCTTATTAAAAATAAAAAAAAACCAGCTGTGCTCTGCCACGCTTGTGGCACATTGTAGTTGAGAAAAAATAGATAAAAACTATCTCTGAAGCGTGTTGCATATCGTACTATCGTGTCAAAATTTAAGCTGTTTTATCGTAATTTAATTTAAATTTAATCGTGATTTAATCTGTGCTTATCTTTTTGAGTTTTAGAAGCGTACAGTAACCCACTTAACATTTATATATACATTTGTATATAGATAATAAAGTTTTCACTTATAATAAACAACATAAGTGTCATGCTAAGTTTTGCTTAAAATAAAACTTTTGTAAGCATTTAGCCTCGGTAGCTCTAGCCCTAAAGCACGTGCCTTCGCCTCCTTTTTTTTTGCCTGTGCGGCAATCCCCTCGGTTACCACCCACAGCGTGCGTGGCGTGCGGTTTGAATCGACCAAAAACCGCACGCTATCTCGGGTAACAGTAGCCAGGGAATCAGGTGTATCCTAGGAAGGAAATCCTCAGAACCCCAACGGACCCCGGGCCATCTAGGGCTTGTAGGGGACGGTTGTAGAATGGGAACACCGTTCCCATACTCGTGTGTGGGAATCACGGTGTTCCCATTCTACAACCTGCTACTGCTAGGGTGACAGATGACCTCACCTGTCATCACGAGGCCTGCGCTGATGAAGGACGGAGGTCCGTCATGGTTATGGTTTTGGACCGTTTGACCGAGAAAACGGACATCTTAGTTTTTTACATTTATCGATAGACGAAATCGTTTTCAATGGAAGGGTAGAACTCCCGTGCGAAAATTTTGATTTAAACGTAAGATATTTGACATTAAAGTATTGAAAATATAAAAATATTGTTACTTAAAATATATATTGTTTTACTGCTTGTAGGACATGTAATTATATTAACAAACATCAATACAAAAAACCTCAATATACCCACTCAATTAAACTGTGAAAAAAAAACAACTTTAAACAACAACAACTAACCTAAAAACCAAAATTATCTTAATAAACTTTAGAAGGTTGTACTTCCTAAATGCTATGGAATTTGGACTTGATATTTTTTTGGTGATGCAAATTTTTACCATAACAAACATAGTTTAGTTCGGTTCGTTACGAAAGCGTGTTTTTTATATCTTAATTTTTAGACTGTGCTTTAAATAGGGTTACAGTTTAAAATATTAAAAGCAAAACCCTAATTCAAATTTCCGGTATAGACTTATGAATATGAGATCAGTATAACCAGACTAGAAAAAAGGGTAGGAAAAGAACCCCTAAATTCGCTCTTAACATGCTTCTGACCATTTCGCACTGTCTGGATTTTTATATCTTGGTCCAACACGAAGTGTCTATTACCTTCTGTCTTGCTCCTCTTACATTTATTATTTAGTGAGTAAAGGGGCGGCTAGTTGACGACACGAACTCATCGCTGAGAGTCACTAATAATATATTTATTCATGCTATTTTAGTTCTATAACATAATCAAATTAGTATACTGAAACTGTCGAATAATTAAATGAACTCGTCATCACTCTATGAGCCTTTTCCTAAATATGGTTGGAGTTGGCTTTCAGTGTATGTACACTGTACACTAATTTCGATATTACTTATTATTACATGCGGCGACTGTCATCAGACCTCTACAACCCCATGACCGGAAATCCCAACTCCGCCAGGTCATCATAGGGGAGTGGAGGGAACGACTCGGGCAACCGAGCGCTGGGCACGCCGTCATTGCGGCGGTAAGACCCGTTATGGAGGATTGGCTCGAGAGGCGTCACGGGACCCTCTCATACCGATTGACGCAGGTGATCACTGGGAAGGGATGTTTCGGAGATCACCTGTGTCTGATCCGCAAGGAGCCAACGCCTGAGTGCCACCACTGCGATGGCCAGACCGTGGACACGGCTCTCCACACGCTGGCAGAGTGCCCGGCGTGGGTTGAGCAGAGGCGAGACCTCGTGGCGGCCATCGGAGTGGGAGTTCTCTCGCTCGATAGCCTGATTGCGGCTATCGTGCGGAGCGAGAGTGCGTGGAACTCTGCCGTCTCCTTCTGCGAGCAAGTTATGCTCGCGAAGGAGACGGCGGAGCGGGACCGGGAGAGGTTTAGAACTCTCCCGGCCCGCCAGGCAGTACCGTCTTTACCATAAGGGCACACGGGGCCCGTGCCCAGGGCCTCCATCGTCAAGGGGCCTCCAAAAAGCAAAAAGGTAGCACGTTAAATATTCGCTTACCTCATTTTTTTTTCAAGTTCATATCGATTTTATCCAAAAGCATAAGCCGACGGCAGTTTCTAAAATGTTACAGGCGAAATTAAACACGGGGAATCCCTGAACGTAAATCGTAAACACCTTAATATTTAAGTACCACGCAAAAGAGCGCGAGAAGCGTGACGTGACTTTTAGAATGCGATGCGTATAGCGCGAAATTCAAATAAACATATTTTTCTACTGGGATCGCGAGTGCGCGAAGCCCCTGCATGCGTAAGGCCCCCTGCATTAGCGAGCGCTCTGCGCCCCCAAAGGCCCCCAAAGGCCACCTCTGCCAATTATATTACCAAATGTGTCAGAAAATGTGGCATTGCCATAACGTATCCGTAAAAACGCGTCCAATAAGGGTGGCGCTGTGGTAGCCAAGGATAAATTTGAAGTGCATCATTTCATTTAACTAGATATTTGTCTAAGAATATTTTTACCCCGTAAATTGACGAATGGCGAGTCGTTAGAAAGAAAATGGCTCCTTTATTCACCTTTGAGAAAATCTGTGTACTGTTACTGCTGCCGTCTATTTAATACTGATACAGGTACTGGATGTACTTTGAGTTCTCCAAATTCATATAAAGATTGGAAGCATATAAGTAACTTATTAATTGAGCATGAGAATAGTTTACAGCACAGGCAATTAATGATGAATTATGTCGCAAGAAGCAAATCTACTGGACGACTTGACAGTGAGTTACTATCCCAATATAATACAGAAGTCAATTATTGGAAGAATGTACTTAGAAGAATAGTTGCAATAGTGAATTTTTTGGCTTCTAGAGGTCTTGCTTTTCGTGGTGATAATGAGATTTTGGGGTCTCAAAACAATGGAAATTATTTAGAATGCTTAGAACTGATTGGTGAATTTGATTCTTTTCTTGCTGATCATATGCGGAAATCGTGGAAAAGGAAGTACATCATATTTGTCTGCAAATATTTGTAATGAATTTATGAATATAATGGGACAGCAAGTTTTAAAAACAATTGTGAGTGAAATAAAATCAGCAAAATACCACTCTATAAGCGTGGATTCTACGCCAGATCTCTCTCACGTTGACCAACTAACTTTCATCGTTAGATACGTAAAAGATGGAGAGCCTATTGAAAGATTTCTACAGTTCTTGCCTATAGATAAACATAATGCAGAATACTTAGCAGGTAACATTTTAAACTTTTTGGAAAGCCTTGATATTCCTATAAAGAAAAAAATCCAAATGCTGACTATAAAGATAAATTTGACAGGAATAGAATTCGCAGCACACGCGTTACTTTCTTTGAAGGATCATCAGAGACTGTGCAGTTGCATGGGAAGGAAAAAAATCGTATAGATACATTTATCCCTGTAATAGATACATTATATGCACATTTAAAAAATCGTTTGGTAGCGTATTAAGAAATTCACGATCGTTTTAGTTTTCTTTCACAATTAACAACAATTGATTCTGACGAGTTAACAAAAAAATGCAATGAATTTAAAGAATTCTATCACGAAGACATTAATGCATATGAGCTCAAATCAGAGTGTTTTCATTTAAGACAGTATTTAAAGAATATATCAAAGGAATCAGCTGATTTGAGTATCTCAAACTTACATAATTTAATAAAGTCCAACAGATTAGAAGACTTTGCCAATTGTTGAAGTGGCTACAAGAATGTTTCTATGCCTAATGGTTACCAATTGCAGCGGAGAGCGCTCATTTTCAAAGTTAAAGCGAATGAAAAATGAATTACGAACATCAGCGTCACAAGAGCGACTAACGTATTTATCAATTATGTGTATAGAAAATGATATCCTAAAAATTGACTTTGAAGATATAATAGAAGAATTTGCACAACAGAAATCCCGAAAAAAATCACTGTCGTAATTGTACCTAACTGATTCAAACCATCAATTCAAAGATGCTTGTCTAAATTAACATCCCATATTTATATATATTATACTTACTCGTAAATGTATCTATCTAATTAATATCTCTAATTATAGGTATATTTGATTGTTGCCAATAAATCATTTTAAGTAAAAGATCATAACTAAAAATATTTTCATCATTCATTTTGTTAACTGTCCAACAGGGCCCCTAATTCTTGTGTGCCCAGGGGCCTCGGCGTGGCCTAAGACGGCCTTGCCGCCAGGCCCGGGCACGGGCCAGGCAGCGCAGGCGACTCAGGCGCCGGAGGTCGCAGAACGACCTCCGTCCTCCATAAGCGCAGGCCTGGGGGTGACAGGTGAGGCCATCTGTCACCCTAGCAGAAGCAGGCCGGGGTGGCGGCGAGCGCGTTGCGAAGAGCGCTCGCTTCCAGGGAGCACAGGGAACATGGGGTGCCCACACGGGGCGGGGGTCGTCTACTCGTCTGTAGATGACCCGAGGTATGTCGGGGCACCAGGGCCTTCCTTTCTAGGGTATACCTGGTTCCCCGGCTATTAGTACCCGGCGAAGGCGTGCGGTTTTAGTCGGTTCGAGTCCGACATGCCACCGACAGGTGGTATCCGAGGGGATTTCCGCACGGAAAAAAAAAAAAAAGACCTCTACAACCCCAGTGCAGTGCGATATCGAAATTCAGCAGGCTTGAATTAGATTTAGGTGCATTTAGCTTTTTACAACAAAAAAGGATAAAGCAGGTATACCACACCTACACGAATTAATGTGCAAGTGAATCTAGGCGTAAATAATGTGATTTTACCAGCTCGATATTTAACCTACAATATCTTTACTGTAGAACAAGCAACATTTTACAATTTGTTTTTTTTTAACATGATGCATACTCTAATTATTAGAGTTTGTTACATTGTAGCTATTAGAGTCTAATAGCTACAATGCAATAGCCAGGAAGCTACGTGGCCGTATTACACACTTTCAGTAATACTGTGATGGCAGTAGGTACTTAGTCGGAATGAGGCGCGTCATACAAACTATTAAGTATTAAGTAAGAGGTTCTTCACTGGTACCGTGTGATACCTACCCAGTAACATAGCGTAATACTTTGAGTAGGTACAAGATAGATTTTACAAATTAGTTGCTTCTTGTTGGTTAGTTGGTTCATTACAATTTTTGTCATTCTGTTTTATAATCTACAATATTTTGCAATTGGCAAATCGAAGTTTTAATTTGTTTTACCTCTTCTAGTTGTACTATTAAATCCTTTCTTCTATCAAAGTTTGAAAACTATTACCTTCTCACACTTGCGATTTTTAGAAATAATAACCTTCAGGTTTGTTCCACAGATTGGATGTATGAGGCAAAAAGTTTCATGAAAAGCGAACAGTGCCACAGTAGTGGAGTGCCATTGGACACTTGCTGTGTCTAATCTCAGACCCTCACCGTCGTTTAGACCTCATTCTCCGTTTTTCTTACACACAAGGGCCAGGCTTGACCGGAGTGATATCACGGTCTCTCAGAAAACCGGTGTTAAGCAGTTCTTTCGTTGCTTTTCACCTAGTTAGATTACGGGAGCCCAAACCCTCCCCTGATTCTGGGGGAAGGGGCTGATGCAACGAAGCTATGTCTGAGTCACACATGCCCTCCGATAGTGATAGACACAAATAATATATTAGGGAAGTAGTAGGGAAGTAGTTTTGTTTCTATTCACTGTTGTAATGTAATGAGAGTAACGTAATTTTCGTGACATAATACTCACCATCAGATACTGAAAAAAGGCCAATAAAAACTCCGTGTCAAAAAGTCTTTGTGGGAGAACATGTATGCCTATGTGTGTTTTCAATGCCTCTAAGTAGCGTTAAATGCCCTTTTTGATAATTGGTTTTTGCTTTAAAAAGCTTAGAAGAAAGCTCATCTCTAAATTTAAGGTGATTTTTCGTTTCGTGCATCACGGTAGACCTTCAATGTTGTAGCCGCTTTTCTTGTCAGGCGGACTACTCACCGGCTGACCCAGTGGAGAGATTTACGAGATTACCTCAGGGCGCCTTGTATGAGAACAGAAGTGTGTGCGTGTGGGAAACCTACGGGATTCCTTAGAGGAAAACAACTTACACCTCAGTCATACATACATGTATATTTCAATAAAACTTTAAGTTACAATAATAAAAAAATAATAATAATCAGAGGGTATAAGAAAAACCGCAGCAGCGCGCGTCAGAGCCGAGCTGATGGTGCTCGGAGCCTCCTCGTCTTCACTCCAGGAGGTCACTTTCCGTTCCGCCCGAGTCGGCTATTTATATTAGGTATTGAGGAAAGTTCACTATTGGTATTAATAATTGGTATAAATAAAGTTAACGAGAAGTACGTAACCCTTGAGTACGGCTGTCCGCTTGCTTTGTGAGCCGCGTGACTGCCAGCTTGCCAGAGGTTACCGAGAAACTTGAATTCGAACCAGAAGGCCACAAACGAACAAGCACGCCGTCTGAGACTGACCGTCTTGACCCGAAATCTGGGACCCTACGAATGGATTAGCACTCATATTATCGATCAGGTTCCAGAAACAAATAGGTACAAGAAAAATTAAGAATATACTCACCACTTTCGTGGGTACTTTGAACAGATAATATATTACGAAAATAAAATCACAAGACAATCAAAACACTATTTAAGAGTGGAAGACACGAGTTAGCAGAGTGTCCCCCGTGGCTGAGAGCCGGACTTATATATGTTCGGTTTGAGAAGTTTCCAGAAATAATCACTACTTAACCTTTCAATTTGACATTTAAATTATCAACGAAGTCAACACGAACAAAATCAAAAGTAACTCGCTTCCTACCATAACAGAACACTTCCAACACCTATACAATTTGTCATGATAAATTAATAAAATGACTTATCTACAAAACAAACGCCATCTAGTGGTCCGACGGCGAACGAAGAACATCAATACTGTAGCTACAAACTACTTTGGATAAATCAAACAAAATGCGACGCGGGCAATAGGTGTCGCTGTTAACAAGTCCGTACGCAATAGAAATATACTAAAAAATAACTGTTACAATGTGAGACTCGTTTGGTGACGGATTAAGAATAGGTATGGAGTGTTAATCATTACCACTCCTGTTCATCCCGTGGGTGTCGTAAGAGTCGACTAAGGGAGCAAACTACGCAGGATAAGAGCACTGCAGAAGAAGGGAATAAAGTTTTCTATTTTGTTTTATACATGTTGAAACCCCCTCGGGCCGTCACCCTGCCGGGGTTTGGGGCGGGGCGGTGTGTGGGAATCAAACCGACCAAAACTACACGGTGTGCCATTTCGCGCCTGAGATAGAAGGGGTCCAGGAACAACTGATATTAAGACATCCGGACCACTCCCAGTGCCTGCCCGCAACAGCGCGGGCACCACCTTTGGGTAAACTTTTTATTTAGGTGACGTCCGGCACACGCGGACGTCACCTCTTCACGGCTGGCCACTAGCGGATGGAGGAGAAAACCCGTCCCGTCCACCCGCGGCCGCACTCAGGGCGGCATGAGGTAAGCGCTCCTACGCCGCCCGGTTCGCCGGCTGCGAATTGGGTCCGAATGGAGGTCATCCTCCCGGGTCCTCTTCGCCGCCTCCATCTGCGAGATGACGTCTTCGCAGAAGGAAGCGACCGCGGTAAAACATCTGTCACTATCGGCCATGGAGTGTATGACGGCCGGTAGCGAGAGATCCCCTTCATTGACTGCATGAGGACCCGACGCTGCGATGCCCAGGCCGGGCAAATTGCCAGCGTGTGCTGAGCCGAGTCCTCACTGCAATCTCAGTGGTGACAGGCGGGATTCAATTTACTAGTAGCGACCGAGTGCAGGTACTTTCCGAAGCAGCTGTGTCCGGAAAGAACCTGCGTCAGCCGGAAGGAAAGGGTCGCCGACTGGAGCGCCTCCACGGTGGCACGTAGAGGAACCTACTCTACAGTAGGGCAAAACCTCCTTTGCAAGGAGAGGGCTATGTATAGCAGTGTACTATGAAATGCTGTTGATGAATGTGAGACTAAGAAAGCTAACGGCGAGTGGTGTTCTCTTTGTAATCCACCTATTAATATTTTTTAATAATTTTCTGATTATTGATAAATGAGACAGATAAAAATACAAATTATATTGTAGTGTAATATATTTTTATTTCACGAACCATTTTTTCTATTCGAGTAACATATCATCCAAGCGTGATCATATTGTCGGTTGTTTCAGCGTGTAGCTGATGGTTGCTGGATGTGGATGATGCAACCAAATGGTGAGGGCCGACGAGACAGTGTTGTAGGCTGCAACCAGTATCTACTGTCGCTCCTGTGTACACCACAGTATCTTGAAGCGTGCAGCTGTAACAATAAATACAATTAATGTCTTATGTATACTGTAGAACCCATAGATCTAACCTAGGTCTTCATATATCATAGGGGGAAGTGTTCTCCCCTGGGATAGGGCCTGATTAGGCATTGTGTCAATTCGGGGAGGACCTGAAATAACATGGTCCGGGTCCTCCCCAGAGTAGGACACCTGAGGACGGCCGTCGGGGTGGTTTTTAGTGAAATCACGAGATCCGAAGGGATTTTCCACCCCGTCAACGAAAAAAAAAAGGTCTTCATATATCATCTACATTTTTTATTTTTTTTACTTGTGGAAACCCACCCCGTCCGTCACCCCACCGGCGTTTGCAGCGGTTAGTGTGTCGGAATCTGATCACGGTGTGCCACTCTGCGCCTATAATAGGAGAGATCCGGGACCTGCTATTATTAAGGCATCCGGACCCCTCCAGCCTGTGATGAAATGTGACCATCTTTGGGCACATTCTCCATTTAACGACGTCCGGCGCACGCGGACGGCGGCTGGCCGTGGCCACCTCTCGGAGGGGAAAACCCGTTCCGTCCACCCGCGGTCACACTCAGGGGGCATGGTAAGCGCACCTCCGCCGCCCGGTTCACTCGCGATGAAATGGGTCCGAGTGGAGGTTCTTATATCATCTACATGCTGCAACCCTGACTATGAGGGATATTTGTCCCATGTGTAGACTAAAATGGAATACATGTAATTTTTAATTTTATTTTAAGATAGGCTTACAGACTAACAAAATCATATGATATATGTTTAATTGCTAATACTCATACTAGCCTCTATTATTAATGTGAACGATTGTAGAACTTAATTACTGCTTATAAGCCAGAATGCTACCCAATGATTATTTTTTAAACATTAGTATTTTACTAGCCTGTCCAATTTGTAGTGATCATGTTTGCTAGAAGATCTTGGATTCCACAAATAATTATTTGGAAATATCTAGCAGCAGTCTAGCAAACAGAGCTTAAGCTCTGCTCAATCTAGGATCAGACATATTTATTTATTTATTTATTCAGTAACAATAAAAATTGTGTTTGAAATGCTTACATGTTAACTTAAGTTTCTAACGAATTTAATTTATATAATGCAATACAAGTAGATAAATACAAAAACAAACACATGCAGTCAAAAATTCAATGTCATTAAAATACTGTCAAAATTATGGTTAGGTGATTTGAAGTTGTCTCTGGGTTTATTATGTAATATACCAATATGAATGTCGATAAAATACTAGGGGGGATACAATTTATAAAATTTGCAATTTTTCCACATCCATGAATATACCATTCACTCAATGCTCAAAATCCGCCACAGAATAATAACACACAGAATAATAATAATAAAATATGAAGTTATGTAACCAGACACAGCATTTAACAATGTACATACATTAAATTAATGGGGACTAAGTAATTTGTATGGGTGACCTATAAATTAAGGAGCTTATGTTGCATCTTAATGTAAATGATCTGCAAACTTAATTTTTACTTACCCTTCCCTAATAGTAACATTATTCATCAATATACAGTTAGTCAATCTAACTTTGTTCTCAACTCTACAGTTGGCGCCTATGAATGTATTTTTTATAGATGTCTTTTCACTTATTATACTTTTGTCTCCAACAGTACTAGATTCATCAATTTGCTTTGTTTTTACTTCACTGTTTGGGTGAAATCTTTCAGAAAGAGGTGAACCAATCAATTCTTCCCATTTTGATAAAATCTGCAAGTAAATACCATCTCATATTAATGCTTGTCATTACTATGTAAAACATATATTCATAAAGGAGAAGGATAGGGTTGAAAGGAGTTAGGGCTATAGATTATATGAGAAACATAGGCTATAAGCCTATAGCAAAATTATTTTTATCAACTGGTTACCACAAAAGCTAGCTCAATAAGCGATAGGGCTATCATTTATGACTAATAAGGCAATAAGGGTAGCTTTAAAAACTTTAATAGGCATTTTAGAATATAAAAGTATCCAAGTTCTGTTCAGCTGTTGCTGTTCAGGAATCAGTGATTCCATGCTGACTGAATGGGTATTTAGATATGTGCTTTTTGTAATTTAGGTAGTGCAGGTACTTATTTATGACTACTTGTACTTGAGTCTGCCCAGGTAAAATAACGATAGAAGTGGCATAATTTCAGAGATTTTTTTTTAGAGAAAGAGAGGGCAGTTTAGTTTGCCACTGGTGTAATAAACAGTGAATTTGAGAAAAATGACTTGACATACTAATAGATAGAATACTGCTCATCTCAAAAATTGAAACACTAGCAATACATAAAATTTTATGCCAACCTCTAAATTTTAGACGAGAATTTAACTACATGCATGATAACATGGTACTAAAACAGTGAAAGGATTTATTCTCTGAAATCTACCAATTAGAAAAGTACACACTATTGTTTATAGTAATGACATGTACTACATCAAATTTAGTAGCATACAACTTTTTTTCTTCCAGAAGTATTTAAAAAAAGTAAATAATGATAAAAAATAACTATACCTTATTATTTGATAGATAAAACGATGAAAGAGTATTTACTCTTATTCCAAATGTGTTCTTATCTGGTATGTGAGCATAACATCTCAATAAATCATTATAAAAAATACCTTTGCTTCCTAACTTGTGATCACTATATGCAGTCATTTCTCTAATCTTACTCTCATATCCACTCTCAGTAGCGTAATCAAAGATATCTTTAGTAATATCCACATTTTTCTCTGAAGTACCCTTTTTCTCTAGAGAATTTTTAGATTTAGACAGCTGTTTCTTTACAATGTGTGGGATAAGTTCTCCTTTAACTGATGTAAATTTGTCAGAATCAACCAGGTAGTTTAATACCCAGTGCTTCATAACATACACATGGGCATCCAGCAGTCTACTATACATACTGATTGCATCATATTTCTTCACAAGTACTCTGGGTATTGTCACTGTTTCTTCAAAATCACTTGCACTGGCCAAGAAAACAAGTCTCTGAGTTTCTTTGTCAATGCAAACTAGATCTCTATCTGGTTTAGCTTTAGTTTTAGGTCCAGGTAGTTCAATCCATTCTTCGGGTCCGTTATTGAAAAATAAAGTAGTCAGTGCTGCATCATACTTTCTATGCACATTCAAGACATCGTTAAGATTAATATTAGTAATGAGATCTCCGGAGAGGACAAGTAAATCTGTAGATATTCTGTTGCTGATGTGCTTTAATGAATTTGCTGTGCCCCAATCCTCATCAGACGGTATAACTATTAGGTCATACTTAATCTTTAATGGGCATTTTTCTAATGCACTTAGAATATTCGACTTGTCTTCATCAAGAACCAATACCAAAACCTCTGCAAAAATATTTTTACAACATATTAAAAAGATATTCTGCCAAATTACCTTTTGTATGTGTACTATTGTAGTGTGTATATTTTGGTCCCACAAAAAATAAGTAATGTTAAGATCAAGTAAGATTGAGCTAAGTAACATGCATTACAAAAAACATTTTCTTGTCGGAAAAGTTTAAACTATCATACTGCTAACTGCAGAAAGTTCTTCCTATCGGTATCTTAGTAGTTGTGGTTAGGTTAGTTACATGGGCCTGAAAGAGGCTTGTAAACTTCAGTAATAAAATCTTATACAGAGCTGTCATACATGCTGATTTCATCAGCAAAAGTCCACAGATCACTAGGCAGCCACTACTTTATTAATACTATGCCCAATAATACTAATGATTAATTGGAATAAATTTTCTTTTCATCCCCAATGTTCAGCTTCACTAAAAATACTTACGTTTATTATTTGCAAGCCATGTGTTCTAATGCTTACCTTGAAATCCTATTTTTTCCAATAAATTTAATGAGTACCACAAGACAGGGTAGGGCCCAACTGGTAGAAGGCACTTTGACACTGCTCCACCAACATCAGGTAGCCGAGATCCTCTTCCAGCCGCCAGCACCACCGCTTGAAACTCTAATATCTTATGCATACTTAAAAGAAAACATATTAAAGTGTTTAAAGCTACAGATACAAAAATAATTTTGATAGAGATTGAACTTACTTTACTGATACAACTGTATATCTGCTAAATTAGACTTCTATTTATATAGATTGCATGTTCCACAATCGTTTAAACTATTGCATTGCAAGATTAAAATTTGTAGAGCAGACGAGAGACGTGATAATTACGTTTGACGTCAAGTTGGCAGTGACAACTGACCAATGACAATTTGAACCACAACATTGCTAGATCGAAAAAGTAGTGTAAGACAACAAAGTCTGGGTATCGTGAGGCTTAAAATGTAACTCATCTCGGGAGGAAAGCGAGTTTTTATTTCTTAACAGAATTCTTTGTTAGTTTGATTCATATAAATATTTATATTATAAATGTAAAACTGTTTGTTTATTGTTTGTTATCCTTTCATGCCTAAACGACCAAACCGATTTTAGAAAATTCTTTCACAAATGGAAATTATCGGCGACACATAATCAGCGAGTAACTTAGCCTAACTTTTCACCACGATAACCAACATAAACGCGGGCGGAGCCGCGGGAAAGAGCTAGTTTATAGTAAAAATAAATCAACACTAGAAATCACAAATGTGATGTCTTGTTTTATTTCATTGTCCAGTGCAACCTGAACCTGATTTTTGTAACATTATCGTCATCTCTTGCACCCTTCTGTATTTATCGACACATGTCTTTTTCCATTTTATTCTTTCTAGAATTAATAAGACACTACGAAGGCACATTCTCAGAATGAAGTGCGGACACAATTCAGTGCCGATCAACTCTCGATATGTCATAAAATTATATTTTCTATAGTACGGCCGCTGAGTTATTACCGATTTGACAGATTATTCTTAAATTAATCGATATAACCTTGTACGAGCGACACATTTGCCGAATGATTTAGAATACCTCTTTAATATAAAACTTTATGTCAAAATGTCAGAATCAAGTAATTTTCCAATAAACTCTGTTTCAAAACTTAAAATAGTTTGTAAATAATATGAAAACATTTATTTTTTGTTCTTTGGCGCGCTTGTACAAAGTTACATCGTGCGTCTAGTTTTCATAGTGATGTGCTTGATAGTATTCGGTCCGAATTCATTGGAATAGACATGATATTTATTTTATTTGGATATTTTTATTTTACTTATTCCTTCGAGCAACTAGACTAAATATAATGCTACCATTTTTTTGCGTCTCCTAATTGCACTGTGTTGCCAGTATCTTATGATTTTTAAGATTTATGTGTGATCCAAAGACAGAAATACTGTTTTCTATGATTTAAAAATAAATACAATTAAAATGATTATGTATAATTTTTAACATTTATAATATATAAAACAACATTTAATAAATATAATTTTCTCCCTCAATTGAGCAATGTTATAGGTGTATTTTTTTAAGTAATTGGCGATACTATTCTGGCAACACCCTTACCACCGCTATTTTAATCTGTTTAGTCGTCTTCCGTACTCTCGAAACAAGTGAATAAAGTGCCTACTCAGGCCGACAAGAAAGCTGATCTCGTAGCATGGCTACACCAAAATGGAATTGAAACTACTGCCGAAATGCTAAAGTCTGACTTAGTAAAGTTGGTACGCGAAAATAAAACATCAAGAGTCCGTTATGAAGTAGATGAGATAGCTCTGGCACATGGACATCGGGTACTTCGAATTCCGCCTTATCACTGCCAGTACAATGCCATTGAGCTAATATGGGCACAAATCAAAGGTATTGTTTTTTATCGCATAAGTTATGAATATGAATAATTTGTACTATTATAACATCCAATATTCAGCATATAAGTAAAAAGATATAATAACAGAAGATTATGAACGCGATATAAGAGTGGACACCATTATAGACAATGAAATTGTCATACAAGTGACTGATAGCGATGACAGCTCTGGCGAATCTGGTTCAGAGTCTGAATAATTGTTTTAATAAATGATAGGTAGTCATTTATTAAAACATCTTGTACCTACTCTATTCATTAAAATGTGTAACAGTGTTTACAAATTTGTTTTATTTTGATATGTCCTCGACCAATTATCTACGCCCATCAAGGATACTCCACCTAATAAAGAACCTGTGTCTTTAACTATTATTTGTTTTGATTTTATTTAATTACACACTATACTAGAATATTTAAAAACAAACTGTTCCCAAATGATATTAGGGTTACTGGTTCAGTCACTTCACTAGTATTGTCAATTCGTCATGTGTCAAATCGGTAATAACTCAGCGGCCGTACTATAAAGTACTAACATTCAACGTGGACTTTAGGTAATGTGATAATATTGTATTGTAACCGAAATAAAAATAAAAACAGTATTGACTTTACTATTTTACTTCGAAAATATCTTTTATGATAGTTGCGAGATAAAGAGTTGATTGGCCAAAGAGGCCATAGCCGAGTTGCCGCGTTGGGCCGATGTCCGTCCTAAGTCCCGGATGACAGGCAGCGGTCGGCAGGAGGCGACACTTAAACTACTGCTTTTTTTTTTATTTGGGACTAATCCCACCCACACGCCCACCACTGTAACTCCTGTACACCAGGATCCACAGCAGTGACCCACGAACACACCGAGTTATGACACTCGGGAAGTCCCAGGAAGAAATTAAACTGTCTTGGAACCCGCAACGAAATTAATCAGAAGAAAATTGGAGGAATTGGAAATACAGTAAATCCACTTCCCTCCTTAGCATAGCGGGAGACAAAATGAAGTAAAATGGGCATACACCCTTATAAACAGGGAAGCACCACGGCCACAAATATTACGGGTCCTACGTGAGCTATGTTTGATTTCTATAATATGTATGGCAGAATCGCCTAAACGCATGGAAATTCACCTTAGTTGAAACAAGATCCCCATAGTATACCGCCCCAGATGTCACCTGCAAGCTATTCAGCATTATATTACGTTCATTATACCAAAGACTACATTCCCAGAGGATATGATGAGCAGACTGTTAAACTACTGCTTATGAGGTTACGCAATGAAACACAGAGTGGTGGGATTATTACAATAATAGTAATAAAATAATTTAACTATGTGAAATTATACCTATTACATTATTAATAATTTTCAATAGCTGCTTCTTTTAGAGATTTACTTGCAGGTTCCGAAAAATTCATGTCATTTCATTGAAACATAATATTCTCGCGTGTCCAAAGAAGCGTTTCGTCTAGTAGACCTATTGAAATAACAAACTATCCATTAAATATTATAATCAAGGAAACAATAAATCTATCACTACATTATTGAAGATTAATAAATAATACTTTTCTGATGTTGCTATTATTTATAAGCGCCGATGACTGCTAACTAACAGCAGGCCTGCCAGCAGGTGTCTTTTTTAAGCTTTTTATTAGATTGAAGGCCAACTAGGTTTTGGAACTAACTACAACAATCTAGTTAGATAATTAATAATGGTTCTTTTTGTGCTCCTCGATTTGAGTGTGTAAAAAGGTGTAATTACTAGAAAATCCTGGTGATACTTATACACGCCCGTGTGGTGACGGATTAAGAATACGGAGTGTGACCACCCCTATTCATCCCGTGGGTGTCGTAACAATAGTACCTACGGCAAAGAGCAGGTAAACTTGAAACAAACCCTATACCAACCCTGTCTGGCCAGCGTGGTATAGTAGGTCAAAACCTCCTTTCTAAGAAGAGGCCAAAACCTCCTTTCTAAGGAGAGGTCTATATTTTATTTTTTATATATATTTAGGAGTGGACTGTTAAAGGCTATTTACAATATAAATATTTACTTACCAAAAGTATTGATATTTTAGTTTTCTGATGGTCTTTAAATGTAACTTTATTTACAGACCCAGTCTTTAGTAAGTGGCAATAGTGGAGATGAAAGATCATGGGTCTTAATTTTTTGATTCAGGGCACGATTCATCCACTTTGTACATCTGAAATCAAATAAACGTAAAAACTTCTTGCACAGATATTTTATTCGTAGAAATATTTAACGACTTTCTCGTTCTATTTTCTTCTATTTGAACTTGACTTGCCACTTTCATTGAATTACTTACAGAATTGAGAATGACATGACAATGATGCTCTAAACATGAACATAAAACTTAGATTGGTTAAACTGGGTGACCTGTCTATGCTAGTATTAATAAGTTTATCGATAGTAGTGATTTTGTTAACATGGTTTTGAACATTGGGCTATTGGATAATCTACTCGTAGTTGTATTTGGTTAAAAGTTGACTAAACCCAACTTCAGCCCAATGCTACACTGGTACTGGCTGTTAATAAATAACAAATAAGTTTAAAAAGTGCTATCGACCGCACCTTAATTTAGAAAAAAATAGATATAACTGTACTTCGGCTGTTAGCCGTAACATACGTGGTATCCTAAATCTTTAAAATCCATCTTTTTACCTTTCCATCTGTTCCAAGTTCAGTGGTGACATCTTTACGGACAGGCGTTATGATGCACGATAGAGGAACTTTAGGTGGACCACTTGGGATCAATGTGTGCGAGCCACCACAGTATCGCTGGCAATAATGCGCCCTATAAAAATAGTAGAAATTAGAAGCCTATTATTTTCTAGAAATCTAATTTAAAAAATGCACTAGTTAAACCAGGATTTTTTTGTTCGTGATGTTTTCAAATTTAAGTTTTTTTTAATAATCGTGCTGGTTATACCGACCACAAAGACGTTATTATAGTACTCATATTTCATTACTTAAGTTAGTTACCTGGGATCTATCGGATGTAATATGGGTAAACCATAGTAACAAGGTCTTGTATCACCGTCTCCACTAATTTGCTTTTTATGCTCACTGTCTTCATCTCGTTTCCCACCAGGGAATTTGGGTAGGTTCGGTAACTGTGGTGGTCGTTCCATGTCCATCGTTGCTGGAGTAGAGCAACAAATGCATGCAGCATCTCTAAACAACCTTTTCGTTATAACAGCTGTTTTAGGTTCTCCAACAATAGTTGCAATAGCTTCCATACGGGCACTTAATTCATCAAGATGTTTGAGCATTCCGTCTTTGAGACAATTGAGTTGAACAAGATCCCCCTTCTCACTAAGTTCTCTTAGAATTTCATCAATGGCTTTCTGTAGTAAGTGTAACATTATAATAGGTATCGTGTTCTTATTTTTGGTTTAGTCGAGTGAGTAACAATATTATCACAAAGAAGATAACGGAGGGAGAGCTTTTTAGAAGGTGAATTATTTGTTACTCAAGGTTCCTAAATACAAAGGTTCGCGATCTTTAATTACTTTCTTGTTTTGAAAATATTTGTGACAATTTTATTAGTAAGTGTAAGTTATTTAAAAAAGTGAAAATTATATTATGATAACAACAGGATGTCACCTAAAAGTTGGGATGTTAAAAAAGGAGATAAGCCGCGGCCTATTATTGTAACATTTCTAACTCTTGGTCTTAAAATTAATATTCTCAAACGAAAAAGATTACTGAAAGACACGCATTATTATATGAACGAGGACTATCCAAGATACGTATTAGAAAAAAGGAAAGAACTACAAGAACACGCAAATCAAGAGCGCGAGAAAGGCAATAAAGTCACGATAAAATATGATAAACTAATTATTTTAAAATCAAACAATAAAAGGACACTGCCAACCTCACCGGAGTCTAACTCCTAACCAAAAGGTGCTAACATTACTCAAACTAATAAAATATTAAAATCTAATCCACCTGTACGAAGATCAAACAGTGTCTCGGAAGGAGTCCTAAAACCATGCATCCTAAACTACCTAACCAATAAACCCTTTTAAAAAAAAAGTTGAACCGACTTCAAACAACACCGACAAAGAGCACTAAAAATTAAAAAATAATTACAAATCTAAGTAAAAAACTATAATAAGTACCCTCAATGTAACAGGTAACATTATAATACCAATAGTCCCTTCTAGTCTGTTTGAAGTCGGTGCCAAGCTCGATGCACAATAAGTAATACTGGTCTATGTCAGCTTTATATTAGCACAATGAAAAATCATCAGATCCTGAATCCAATCCCATCATCAGATCCTGAATTGGTGGTAATGGGACCAATTCGGGAGCATATCCTTTCGATTACAAAAAGAATTTTGAAAATCGGTCCACAATTGACGGAGAAATCGCGGAACAAACATACATAAAAAAAAAATACAGACGAATTGAGAACCTCCTCTTTTGTGTTTTGGAAGTCGGTTAATAAAAAAGGCAACAATGCACCACCTAACCAAGACAACGATAAGAACAAAAACAAATCTAGCAACTAACGCCCCCCTCCCACACAGATATAACATGTAAACAAACTCAATAAAGGAGCAAAAAATGTCTTCCAATACGGCTGGTCACCGAGGAAGATAATGACCAAAACCCTCCAAAGATCGTAACAAAAAATACGACAAAAATAAACCCAATAATTGAAACAACACTCTGTCTTCCTACACGCACCTTATCGAATTGTATGAAGCACTGACCAACGTTAAATTCGATATAATTGGACTGTCCGAAAATAGAAGAGTATGAAAACCTCATACTTTGCTACACAGGTCACAGGTCATTTCACAGGGCATGTACGGCGTAAGTTTCTTAAAAAACCAAAGTCATAAAAAAAGTATAGAAAGCTTCACGAGTATCAGTGAAAGAGTCGCATTATTAAACCTAAATATACAAGGTATCAAACTATCACTTATACAAGTGTATGCGCCTACAGATTCAGCAAAAGAAGTAGAGATTGAAGATTTCTACGCAAATTTATATGACCAAGCAAACAAAGTTTATATAATTATGGGAGATCTGAATATAAAGATTGGCCAACTAAAAGCGAACCAACATCTCATTATGAAGCCAAACGGATATGGCGTAAGAAATCAAAGAGGGCAAAGACTGATAGATTTTGCTCTTGAAAACAAAATTGCAATTTTAAACACTTTTTCAAAGAGAAACCAAACCGCAGATGGACGTGGAGCATTATAATTTCAACATTGTAATTCCAAGAAATTTAAGGCTTTTTTTTTTTATTATATGACATAAAAGTTGGGATGTTACTTGTTTTGATCACTATTATACATTTTAGCAATTATTTATAGCTATGCACAATGAAACGAAGTTTTCTAATTAACGTGTACACATTCCCTCGTAATTACTGAATGAATGAAGCGATTTACACGTTCTTAGATTCGTCTTTGTTGAGCGAGGGTCAAGTATAAAGTTCTGAACAGAAATGTTGGTGCGTTGACCTTACTTACTTGCCAAATTAGTTCTTGGTTATTAAATTTATTATACGATGCTTCAATTCGCTTTTCGAAATCACCTCTAACAGCGTCAAATTGCTCGAGTGGCACAAGACCATTCAAGTCTTTAATACCAGCTTTATCGCGGAGAGCGTCTGCCACTTCATCACGGTCTGACTTTGTCTCTCGCAGCATTTCTATTTGTTTCCACAAATTCTGTAAACTCATGAACATTCAAATTATGGACGAGGTAGAATTTTTAATACTTTACAAGATTTTTTTTAAATTAAAATAAAATATTCAAAACACTTATCAGTGCTTAAACTGCCCAATCCATCTGTACAGGCAATATCTTTTACCCTTCACCACCTTCTCTACTTACTTCCTTTTTAATATACTATCAGTTTTCCCATGCTTATTGCCTAGTTTTTTATTTACCCACTCTGAACCTTGTTCTTTCTGTCACAGTAAATGTTTTTCAAGTTGTAAACCAACTCGATTTACTGATAAAAGTCCGTATGGTGACGGATTAAGAATACAGTGTCACTACCCCTATTCATCCCGTTGGTGTCGTAAGAGCCGACTAAGAAAGTAAACTACCCAGGACAACAGCACTGCAAAGAGAAGGAAAACTTGAAACAAACCCTATACCAACCCGTCTGGCCAGCGTGGTATAGTAGGCCAAAACCTCCTTTCTAAGGAGAGGCCTATGTCCAGCAGTGGACTAGTAAAGGCTGTTGATGATAATGATTGATGACTGATAAAAGTCTTTTTTTTAACATGTCCATTAATATTTATCAATCTAATAAAAATAATTTAGTAGTAAATACGTCCATACTAACAGATAAATTAGCTTGCACCGCTTCGAGGCCATCGGAAACTCTTTTTTGTCGGAACAACATGCTTTCAAAGTCGATTTGAAGAGCCGTGAAATTATTATTAAGTTCGCCCATTGCTGCCAAAATAAAAAATATTTTAAGTGTTGACTTAAGTTATATCTAATATGTATATATAAATCTAAAGATATCCATAAATCTGTACTTAATAGACACACTATGTGTTAGTAATAACCCCTGTCCATTAGCAATGGGCATTAATGCTAATTAGATTTAATTAAATTAATTGAGAATTCTTATGCCTTAGCATGTTAATTGCTAATGCTAATATTATTTGCTAATATCGTTCGAGGTAAGTAAATTAAAAACGATCGTAACTTGTTGGTAGATATATATCACTTACCACTAATTTTACATAAATAACTTATTTTATTATAATCTAACCCACCGCGATTTACGTGATCAAAAAATTGTCTACTATTTTACTTTCTCCAACATTATTAGAGAAATAATGTTTCAATTCAGAGTTTGTTCGAGATATGCTAGCCCTCGAAAATTCGTCACTTAACATTATCTATTTAAAAAAATATCCCTATTCACAAAATATTCAACGCACACGTGACACTCTTAAAAACTTAAATTACCTACCTACCCTATAATTTTTTTTTAGTAACAAATACTATAGAGGTACCAATTCTATGAACAACTATAAACAATTTAACAAAACACTACAGACAACATAGACATTCAAAATAATACCTAATATCCCGGCCACTTGCTAAAATGCTAAAAATTTAACTAATGATATTAAAAACATATATTTATGCAATAAAAAATCCTAAATACGTGCATTTCTTTTAAAATAGACAATAAAATCCTTTGCACTCTTAGAAATAGCATCAATCGTCCGTCGCTCGGTCTTTGTTCGAGCGAAATAGGTACTTAAACGTGACAATAGACGGTCTCCTTCAAACCAAACTTACCGACTGTGTCTCCTCCGGTATTAGCCATAGCTTCCGCCATTGCATCCAGTCCAATTTCTAATTCATGTTGCATTTGTGTAAGTTGTTCTTGATAGTTACTCATCTACAAGTATTGTTACACAATGTAAGTGCACTTTTAACGATATAATATTTAAAAAAACTGACTAAATAGAAATATTAAACTGACAAAATGACTAGTTCATGAAAGGCGTCTGTTGATATCATAAACTGTAGAGGATTAAAGAAGAACAATTTAAAGAAGATTCTATCATTATGATATTATCATTACAGTAATACGACTGCTGCTGGATATAGGCCCTCTCAATAACTGAAGGGCGGTTGGAAGCTACTTGCATCCACCGTTTATTTTTATGAGGTAACCTGCCCACTAAAGAAGTTCCAGAAGATACTTTTGAGCATCATTAACCTACTTGTTAATATAATAGCATTTGTATCCGGCTTCGCACGCATTACATATTTATGATTTTTTCAACTAATTTAGTAACTTTCACGTAGTTTTCTTAGGATACAAGGTATGCTTTTGCACTGATTTTTTTTATAATTAAACGCGCCTTGACGTAATAAGCAATTCTACCTGTGAAGATAATCCAGTATCGATGGCATTTATTTGTTCCGTATACGCACTGACTGCGCTTTCTAAATTGGCCATCCTTGGACCCACGTTCAATGATGTGGTTAGTTTGGTTTCTAATAAATAAAATATTGTATTAGTTACATTAGCGTGAAGGTAATAAGTGTGTGTTTTTTTATTTATAAAATATAATTGCATAGACAGCGCAGCAGTTAAAGTGGTCGTAAAATGGATTTGGTTCAATTTAGCTAATTGTCGGTAACTTCTATATCTGGGTATGATTTATTTTCCTCACATTTTTCCGGGAAGTTTTCGTGATAAAATATATTAATACGTAGACATTTACCTAAGTTACTTGCTAGTTTTAAGGCTTGGTTAGCGCTAGATGTATTACGCTCGGTTATTTCGTTCATTTCTTTTAAAACTACATCGTTCAAGTCCTTGACCGCAACCCTGAAAAAGATATTGGAGAAAACTTGATAAAAAAATGAAAAAGGCTTATCAAAATTAAATATTTAAATTTAATAAAATTTTAAATGTTTAAATGCCTCCCTATATGGCGCAAAAACGTAGTAATTAGTGTAGACTTACACATGTATGTTTAAAAATACTTAGTTTTTTGACCAATTATATTATCTTGCTGCTACTACAGAAACTTATACACAACTGCTATAAGCTAATGCTACTAGAGCATGAGTTATCGATAATTAACCGGATAATTATTTTTATAAGAACAGTAAAATATGATTCAATCATATTGTTTACCTAAGTCGCTTATGTGTAACAAAATCTTCGTCCTCAACTTCAGCATCACTTTCATCGCCGGATTTTGCCTGATATTCGTAATCCGAGGGTCGTAACAAAACAGTTGTACCATCAATAGGCCTGCCCGTTTCCATTTGAGACATTGTTGGCAAATCGGTAGCTGCATGCTCCCCAAGAAAAACTCTCGTTTCACTCTATTGGTAAGAAATTATACATAACAATATGTTATAAAGTATATAAATACATACATAACAGCACCATGCGACCATTGATATTATATAAAGACATTAAAAGTAACATTATATCAGTTTTCCAATAGTTAATATATTTTTCAGTGATAAAATTAATATGAATTTTCCTATATCGTACAAGTGGACAAAGTACTAGAAATTTAACTGCTTCGTCACACATCATAATATAATAATAATAAATTGAGGCACCTGAAAGAACTTTATTACGATACTAATTTATTATTATTTTTCATGAAAGCCTGATTGCATAAAGAAAAGAACAAGCGCAGCATTGGTTGCTGTTGCAGGCACAAGTAGGTTATAACACTAATCACTAAGAAATACACTATACAATACAACTCACGTAATTTTATACGCAAACAAATACACACTATACACATATATATACACACACATGTACACACATATATATAATTTTAGGTCCCTGTTAACCTCGTTAACGGCCTACGTTACGTCCTCCACCCTTGCCCCTGAATACAGCTGCAGATCATCAGCATACAGGTGATACGCACGCTGAAGATGTTGTGTGATGAGATTAATAAATAAAAGAGAAGATAATATTCCGCCTTGTGGGACGCCAGAGTGGAGGTCGCACCAGCTTGAAGAGGCGACTTCGACACGAATACACTGCTGTCGTCCCTGAAGATTCGTTCCAGTGTCATCCATTCCAGTGCCTCGGTGGGAATCATTAGATGTGTGAGGATAGATAGTAGGATTTCGTGATTGACGGTCCCGAATTAGAGAAGTTAACCAAGACTGGTACTGTAACCTTAGTGTCTGCCATGTCCCTTCTAATATCGCCAGTCACTTTGAGGAGGGCGGTAACAGTGCTGTGACCGGGCCTGAAGCCGGACTGTTGAGGTTTACGGACTCAAGAGAGGGACTTAGTTTGTCGGTATACAAATTCTGAAAGCTGCTTGTAGACACAGGCCTCGAGCACTTTAGATAGAAAGGGAAGAATAGAAATAGGTCTAATATGTTCAGGAAGTAAAGGATTACTTTTTTTTGAGAGTGGGATGATGTAAGCCTTGTGCCAGGATAGTAACAATCATGCGACGGCTAATACCATCATACGCTACTGCATTAGAGTGGATAGATAGGATAATCTTTTTGATATCCTCAGGAGGCACCGGAGAAAATTTTAATGAGTCAGTAGTGGGAATGTTTAGAACGGATATATAGTTCAAGTTTTGACACTTATTTTGAAGATAAAGCGTAGTTGCAGATGAGAAATCATTCAAACCAATAGTATTTTTGAACTCGGGATTTTGTCGTTCGCTAATACCTAATGTACCAAGAAATTTCCAGATACTGGAAGAAGAAGAAGACTCTATGTTTTGAAGAATGCGTCGGCGTTTAGCATTGCGTATCACTTGGTTACACCGATCCTTGCAGCGTATAAAGGACTGATCCCTTCGTCTCATTGCCATTCGGACCTCTTCCGTCTTCCAAGGAGCACGTTTCAGTTTTATTATCCTAATAGGAGCGTGGACGTCATACAACTTGATGATGGTGTCATTGAAAATACTGACTTTGTTGTCCACATCAGTAACATATTCGGCCATATTCTTCCAGTCTATATATATATAGACGCAGTCTATATTTTTCCTGGTCGCAAAAATACGATCGGACCTCAACATATTATAACGATTGGGCCGATAGGCGGGGGAAGCCCGCAGCTTCCCCGGGATAGGGCTTTACTGGGCGCGGCGTCGATCCGGGGTGGGGGGCTGAAATAACATGGTCCGGGTCCTCTTCGGAGTAGGGCCTGAATTCCGCCGTCGGGGTGGTTTTTAGTGGAAACACCTCATACTCCTGGCTCCTACATCCCCAAGGAGCTGGAGATCCGAACGGATTTTCCACCCCGTCAACAAAAAAAGACATTTTGACACCTATCTACGACTTACGTCAACAGCAACCTGCTGCGCTTGTTTTTTAGGTCTTTCTTATATCATCTAATTATAAAACATGTTTTTGTATATAGATTCGTAGCCCATCAATTATGTTCACGAAGGCACAAATCTTATTTTGATACTGATAATTTGAACTTGAAATTTCAGCAAGGTTTTTCAAATTGTGATCGATAGAACTACAATTTTCTGCTTTTAAATTTAAATCAATGATTTGACGGCTACTAATAATGGTTCTAAAATAAGACCAAACTTTTCTGTACACTAAACAACATTAAGTATAAAAAACAACAAATAAACATCTTTGACAAGGATCATCACGAGTTTGTATTCATCATTACCATCAGCCTATCGCAGTCCACTGCTGGACATATGCCTCTCCTATTGCACGCCACTAAGACAGATCGATTTTCAGCTTGTATAAAAAAAAAACTTACGTCTACTGCTATTCCCGGTGTGGCACTAAGTACTGTAGAAAGTAGTTGCGTCATACGCCCGAGTACTTTCTCGACAGCTTCAAGACGAGCTGAAAGTTGCAGTGCCGCCATAGCGTCGGTGAGTGACGCATTTTGACGAAGGCTTTCCATAAGTTGAGCATTTGCAGGAAATCCGGCAGTTCCAATTGGTCCAAAGTGAGCTTGAAGTGCTCGTACCGTCTTTGCCAACTTCATGAATTCTTCTTGAGTTACCACAGATGGTTTGGGACTAGTACGACCTTAAATGAAAAAAAAACTCAGATGACAGTAAGATATAGTTTTAACTTAAATAAATATGTATTTTGTAGCACTACGTAGCTTTTAAGCAATTTGGTTTAAAATGTTTACATGTGGTTCAAATAACATTGGTTTTGAACAATGAATAAATTAGCGAAAAAAAACATATGCTGTGAAATCTGTTCCAACATTATAGTCCAGCGTATGGCGGTAAAAATAAGGTGTAATCCCTCAATTTTTTCAAGAAAGAAACATTTTCTTAAAAAATAATTGGAATTTAACTTTACTTACCTTCCACTCTATCAATGCCGGATGTCTGGTAATGACTCTTTGAGGTGAACACTACCCCTAATAAATTTTTGAAATTCGGATTTTCTCTACTCTAATATGCATGTATTATACATATAAACCTTCCTCATGACTCTCTATATTGTTAAAAACCGCATTAAAATCTGTTGCTTAGTTTAAAAGATCTGAACATACAACACAAAAAAGTGACTTTATTTTATACTATGTAAAGATGTTTAAGTAAAATAATTTCTAAATATGTAACATCTCATTACCCTCATTACCCTTATTGGAATTATCCAATAAGGGTAGTAATGAGAAGGGTTTTATTGTTGATTTTTTTAATTGCTAGTGAAAACCGAAACCAACTTATTTTTGCCACAATTCCATTAGTTTTTATGCTACAGGCCTTTATAAAAACTTATTTTAAGGGTCTTTTAATGTAATTTATAGAAGATCCTGAGCACTTGCATCTTAAAATGTACCGTTTTTTCGTAATTCAATGCTGAAATCTTTAAATATGTAGATTACCTGGCCCATCATACTATAATGTTTGTATTATACTTGTCTAAATAACGAAACAAAAGTTAAACATCGTTGCCCAGCAAAAACATTTATAGTGGTTTAATTTTTATGAGTATGCGCGTTCGTGTGTGCGTGTGTGCGCTAGTGCGCGCGCGCTTGTTTATGTGTGTGTAGGTGTGTGTGCGTGCGTGTATTAGTTTCAGAGCTTAATTTTTTTTTGCGATGGTTAGTAATTTTTCAGTAGAGTCGTAGTTGTATTCCAAAAGATGTGAAGTAAGTATTGGCATACATTAAACCTTGGTTTAAGGATATAAATTAAGGACAGAATTAATTTTGTTGTATAAATAATAACTTAGGAAACAGTAGCTGCATTGTGAGAGGCTACTTTTACATAATATTTTAGGGTAAACTTTTATTTTAATGTAGATTGATAGGATATCTGTGAGTGTTTGCGCAGAATAGTGTTGACAACGAAGAGTTGACGGACCGTTAGAACCTTGCATTTTACGTAAAGTTCTTTTGTTGGATGAAAAAAGGGAAGGCAATGTGCAACTTTGAGAACTGCTCTTTGAGCACGTTCTAGTTTTAACATATGAGTTTCTGAAGCTTCTCCCCATACTGTAATACATTACGTCAGTAAGGATTGACATAGTGCAAGGTAGTCCGAAGTACCTTCTCGTCGGCAACGTTTCGTAGGTTCGCAAAGATGTAAATGAGTTTCCTAATACGTTTTGCTAATAGGTCGATGTGTATATTGAAATCTATTTTTTTTTTCAACTAACTAATTATACTAAGATACTTAATCGAGACAACATTTTGTGATTTAGGGCATTCACATATTTTTGAAAGGTTATTGTTACATGTATGAGCTGATATGTAGAAATCTGGGTTAATGTTAAGGGAATTGTTTGATAGAGCAAATGCAATGTACCTATTTGGTTTTGTCTGTGTTAAGTATAAGTAGATTGTCTCTGAGCATAGTAGTCACCCGTGAAAAACCGACCTGGGCGAATTGGAAGACATCTTGTCGTGTCATCATAAAACAGGAGAGCTGTATCGTCCACAAATGTAATAATGTTTCCATTTGTAAGTTTAGTTCGCAAAGGTCGTTAATCAATATTTAAAAAAAAGTAGGGCCTAAGATGCTCCCTTGAAGAATTAAGGAGTTTGTAATTTCAGGTTGATCACTTATTCAATCCCCATCTTTAACATATTGCGATTTACCAGTTAAATAGCAATTAAAACGATCGAGCTGAGTGCCACGGACTTCAAGATATTCAGTTTCCTCAGCAGGAGTGGCGCAGAGACGGTATCAAAAGCCTTTGCGATATCGATAAATATAGATAGTACTTTCTTCTTGTTGTCAAGCTTCGTGACTATAGTATCAGTGAGCTGATAAACTTCATCACTATAAGTAATAGCATTATGGAAGCCGTATTGATTTTCCGAAAGTATATTTTCTGTTTCTGTATTTGATAGAGTAGGCAAAATTGATATTGGCCGATAATTGGTGAAACTGTCTCCACAGCCACTTTTGTGGATTGGATCCACAAGTGATTTTTTGAGAGTCGAAGGGAAGACTCCCGTAGACAGACAGACATTGAAAATATAAGTAATAAGCCCTACTAGATTATTTAGTTATATCAATCGATTCCTGTTTTTTTATAATTACCACCCTCTACTTAGGGATGTAACGAAAAAAAACCCCTAACGAAAAACTAGACATGCATAGGGTAGATTTTACTTTATGAGGTATTTCCTACTTACTGTCAAAATTTCAGCAAAATCCATGTTTCTTGAAAAATTGGGACCCAAAAACAGTAGTGGTAGTAAAATAATTTTATTCATGCCATTAGTAGAGCTTCTTAGTTTTTATGTTATAGTGTTATTTATAAACTTTATTACTTACTTGCTCTGCTACTACTGGAGGATACTCTTTCAACTGTCATAAAGAGAAAAAATAAAATTATATACCTAATATACTTAGAATTACCGAAACAACTTGAAAGAATACCGCGAGTACGAGTATAAATATTTATAATATTCATTGCACACCAAACATTATAGAAATAAGGTGTGCTTTAGTGTCCGATTTTATTGACCCTAGGTACAAATAGATCCCCGATTGATCCCAAGATCAGATTGTGAATAATATTTCACATATCACATCACATAACATCAACAGCCTTTAATAGTCCCCTGCTGGACATAGGCATATCCTGAGAAAGGGGGTTTGGGACAATAATATTTGATCAGAATTAATAACTTAAACTTACCTTGCCATACAAATTTCAAAATTGCCACAAAAAATTGGCACAAGCATTGGAAAGAAAACATTGCCAAAGAGCTGCCCACAGATGGCGGTGCCATTCACTTTACATGTTATGTGATTAGAACTTTAATATTGCCTAGTACTTGGGTTGTAGAGGTCTGATGGCAGTCGCTCCGCGTAAAAATCAAAGGTCAGCCGTATCGTAGTAGACTTACAACTGACCCCAACCTAGTTTGGGACTAAGTCTAGGAGGAAGAGTAAGAAGACATGGGATTGTAAAAAGAATACACGTACATTTTTGTTACATCAACTTAAAAACATTACTATCAATTTTTTATATGCATCAGTGAATAAATTAATGTTTGTGACGGAAATTTATCTTAACAAAAATAACAACTGATAGTTACAAACTGATAATAATATAATTTGCGATATTTAGTTTATACAACTATCAGTACTATCAAAGAGCATAAGTTAAACGTATTTCAGTAGGTTTTTAAATACTTTTTAACAACGTTTTAACAGATTAATGAGAACTAGCTGATCATAAGCAAAGGCACACCTAAGCACATATAGGAAGGCAAAATTAGAAATACATAAAGTACGAGTATATTTATGTGTAGAACGAGTATACAAAGGTGATTTTTAAGCAGTATGTATTCTAAAGATAAAAACGGCTATAAAAGCTACTTACTACCTAGTTTAGTATATATTATTTAAAAAAAATGTTCTATTAGGGTACAAAACTCTAAGCCGATAAAATAAACCATTAAAAACAGTCAAAATCCGACAGCCATGTGATGCCAAGTTTTTAAAAATGGAAAGTAATTAATATACTAAAGTACTGGAATCTTACCGACGAGTAATTTTTCATATTGTGCCTCTGTAAAATTAAAAAAGAAGTGTTAGAATATATTAACAGTGCTTAATTGATGTTTTACCCACTCAAGTGCAGGTTGTTACAGACAGGTGTAATGGAATATAAGAAGCATTATGTGTCACCTAAATGTAACATTACTGTAAAGTGCAAAAATAATGGTTTTAGAAGTTTTTTCTTGTGAAAATGCTTTTGGTATTATAGGAGCACATTTCTAAACAACTTATTGTAAAGTTTCTGTTATTTTTTTAAATTGTACTTTTTGTTTTATGCAAATACCTATTAGCTTTTGCCCGTGGCTCCGTCCGCGTATATGTCAGTTGTCGCAGTAGAAATTAGCCTATGTTCTTCCACAAGAATTAACGTATCTGCTAGCCAAATTTTATTAAAATCGTTTAGTTTATAATTTGATATTTGCAAGGTTTAGATTCTAACATATTCAAAACAACTTTCTTGAATACCCTGTACATAATCCAAAACTAAGTAAAGAATTGCATGTACAGGCAAAAAGCAGTTCATAAAAACTGGTTGCGACTATTTCGTTTATTGTATTGTACTGGCGGTACATACTATCGACAGTAGGATGATAGTTTAGTTAATCGCAGTGCGTCATACTTCATACACGTCATGACCTTTGCTGATTCGATACTATGAATAAATGGATCTGCATCTGGTGGTCATTTTCGAAATTTTCATCGTTAAAATTTTATTTTTCAAATGCATACTGCATACTGCAACACAGCTTTACACTGATTGCTAAACCGATAATGAATTAAAAATTCACGGTTTCTGTACGTGTATGTGGATGAATGTAATTATTAACATTTTTCAGTTGCTTAAAAATTTTACTATTTCATTTATAGCCAAAGCGAGACAGTAGGTACTAAAACATTTCTTTCTAATATAAGGTATTATGTTTAGGTAACCGCAAACTTTGCCGATGACGGCAGACCATTCTGACAAGAGTAGTATACAGTTTTGCAGCTCGTTATAGAGGTTAGTTTGATTGGAATACATATAAACCCTTAAAAAAAGACAATTGATAAGACTTCAAACAATACTCACAAAAAGCACTAAAAAAGTAAAAATAATAACAAATCTAAGTAAGAAAGCTATAATAAGTACCCTAAATGTTACAGGTAACATGATAATAGCAATAGTCCCTTCTAGTCTGTTGGTATTGGTGCCAAGCCCGATGTACAATAAGTAATACTGGTCTATGTCAGCTCTATATTAGCACAATAAAAACTTAAGAATTCAATATAATTCTCAGAATTTGTTGATTAATAAAGATTGGCACCGTCTTCAAACAGACTAGTAGGGACTATTGCTATTATGACGTTACCTATTATATTGGTACTTATTATAGTTTTTTTACTTAGATTTGTTTTAAGTTCATAATTTTTAATGCTCTTTGTCAATATTGTTTGAAGTCGGTTGGTGAACTTTTTTTTTGAAAAGGATTTATTTTACCATGGTTAGTTTAAGATAAAGATAAGTACGATATTTAAAACACTAAGCCATACTGTATGGTACCAAACAGTTGTATGTTAGATTATATTAAACATGGTTTAATAAGTCCGTTACTTTATTTAGATAAGGTGGTAAGATGTTACATTTGAACCCAAAAATATATTGTTTTCCACATTACTTAATTTTCCAAATAGGTAGTGGTAATTTTTCTTCACATTTGAATGGAGGTAAAGGGGAAAGATACCCTTCCAGATAAAAAAGAGGATTCTCATAATCTGTTTACAAATGAAAGAGTTTTGAGGTAATAAATTAATAATAATTATAATATGGTATAATTTTTTATAATTTTATTTCATTTTTTTTTGTCTAAATGTTTTGTAATCTCATATATTACTCTTTTGTGCAAATATCTCTTTAACCCAACACCACCCACACACAAATATCTTGAAAGAAAGAAACAAGGTCAATACATGATTAGATTTTAGAAATTGTTATCCTCTAGCTCCTAAAGGTCAAGGACCCTTTTATCATCAGCTCAGCAACATGACATAATCACTACTAAACGCAAATACCTCAATAGTTAGAGAAACACGTTGTCGGGCCGGCAAATTTGATTTCTCTAGGATCCCATCTTCAAATCCTGATTTGGTGGTAATGGAACTATCTCGGTTGTATAAGCTTTTGATTACAAAAATAATTTTGAAAATCGGTCCACAATTGACAGAGATATCTCTTAACAAACATAAAAAAAAAACAAATGCCCACGAATTTCATAACCTCCTCTTTTGTATTTTTAAAGTCAGTTTAAAAATAACACGTTGGAGCCCGTATGTTAGAATAGTTTATTTACATAGAATGCGTAATAATTGTATGTCAAGCATTTTATTGCAACTTCACGTAGCAAGCAGAGGGCACCGGGAGTTGTGAAAAAACTAAAAAGCCACTCACCCATAGGATCTATGGAAGCCATTGGTTTTGGTGCTGAATCTGGTTCCACATTTGAATCAGTTCTCTATAAAAAATAAGGAATTATTATAAGAACAATCACAATTATATCTGGCAACCTGTCAATAACAATCGTATATAGTAAGGGAGGTTTGTCTATATAGAAGAGGGTACAATAAAGCCGTCATATTCGTCAGTTTGGACCGAATGTAGTTCTGATATTGTCAAGAAAATATATTGTAGAAAACGATGATTCGATATTAAAGCGATGTTTTAGCCACCAATTTCTGCCGGACCCTTCCGGGTCAAATTTGAGATGTTTACATATATGGTACCGTTCCATTTTTAAGTGACACTGATCT
This sequence comes from Arctia plantaginis, assembly GCA_902825455.1. Taxonomy (NCBI): domain Eukaryota; kingdom Metazoa; phylum Arthropoda; class Insecta; order Lepidoptera; family Erebidae; genus Arctia; species Arctia plantaginis. Next base: position 10,302,306 of record CADEBD010000314.1, on the reverse strand, counting down.
CTATGCAGTTCGAAAGAGCTTTTTTTCTTCGGTCACTAGTTATCAGTATTGGGTGGGTTGATAATTTTGTGGGATCTACTTTCGAATATATCCAGTATATCTGAATCAATCGTTAAACCGTAAACTTTGTAAGATATTGTTAGAGGTTTTCTAACTTATATCCAATTGACCTGAATAATCTTTGGTTCAAACTGTATCTATCGACGCTTTTTATTCTATAAACGCTGTGACCAAATTACTAATCAGACGGGCACGCAGAGAAACAGAGTAACAAAAGCACCTACTTAATTTTAAATAAAACTAAAACTGACAGTAAGGTTCCTAAGAATTGATAGTGAAAAAATTTTGGTATTCCATTTACTATGTGTGTGACAATACCTTAATAGTGTTAATGTAGGCAAATTCATTTTGATTGTTACACTTCTGAGTATATTTACTTAATTATCTTCTTTTTATGCTCTTTCAAAATACTATAATTATATTTGCCACTTACCTCTATACTTACGTATGTATGTGATCACGATTAAATAAATCGCTAAAACAAAACAAAATAAACAAAAGAAAACTCCCTAAAACTCATATAAAATTGCACCTGGTGAATAACTCGAAGTTCTTTTTCCCTCTTGATGATAAAATCCTCCAAGGCTTTTTGGTATCTCTCTAGCTGTAGAATGCATAGATGTTTTAACTTTATTTCTAGATACATATTTAAGAAATTAGAGTAAAATTTACCTTTAGACTTTTGCCACCATCTTTTCCTTTGTCTAGTTTGGATTTACCCATTGCATTTTTATCAGCACCCTTTTTGCTACCTGAAATAGTATTATCTGGATTCTATTATTTGTTATAAGCACATAGCTAGCACCAAGTTTAGAAAATTTATTGATGGAACTAGAATTTATTGTTGAAATACTTGAAATTTGAGAATATTTCTTTGCCTACCTTTCTTTTTCGACTGCATTGCATGTACTTTAACTTCGGTAACTGCTAGGCTGCTAAGGTTTTCCATTGCATTTGCAAATGGTCCCTCAAATGCAACGCGTCTATCTAAAATTCTCAGTTGTCGGGCCAACAGAAAAAGTATTGTTTGAATGAGTTTAAAGTTTACTCTGTTCTCCTAAAATAATTCAAATAACCGATAAATACTTAACTTTATAAGATCATATAGTTTTTTTGTGTATATATTACTTACATCTATACAACCAAAAGCTCTCTCTATTAGTGTTTTAACATTCATTATATCGAAAGTACTCAAACTAGCTATTACATCGTCTTCTTTCGCAAACTCCGATGATGACTCCATTATGAAATTCTGTTTAAAATATGCTACAAAAATCTAAATGAGTATTTATAAATTCTAATATTTAATAAAATCAAAACTCTAATCTAGATGGTATCCTATATATTATAATCCATACTACAACCATAGATTATAATGTAGCAAGGTAACTACAGCTATAAAAATGACATTCTACACGTCAAATTTTAACCTAAAATATAATTATATATATCAAAGAGAAATTAAAACATAGAGAAAAAAAGGACGGTAGGCATGATACTTTTTCATATTTTCATTTTGATAGGAAAAGATCCGTATCAGTCTTATGAGATGATCTAACCCCTAGCTTCTTACAGAGGCATAAAAGACTCCTAGAGTGTTCGCAGGCTTCTAGGAGCCATCTGGTATCAGGAATGGCAGAGGTAGAAGTGTCGCCGGTCCAGTTACTAGTTTTGCCAAACCCTTAGGTACCTGATTTTTTCAATGTTCGATGGCATTTGAATACAAGATAACAGTGTATTGTGTTGCCTTCCAGTTCTATAAGATGGTCATGCTCTTTTTAATAGTATTCGGCTGATAAATAACCTTTGACATAACTATTTAAGCGGCGTAGGTTTTGCCACATATTCACATTGGAATATAGTTTATTTTTAGAATCCCATCTTGGAACCGTCCGTATGAATTCGGACTTCATTTATTTGTTTATGGATCCATGGTTGTCAATTAGGTAAATCAAATCTAATTTATCTAAACATGGTAATGAGATGATTCGTAGTATGTATTGGGACAATGGTGAGCCATCTATGCCTATTAATATTATAAAGAGGTGAACTTTGTGAGTTTGTATCTTCGGTGTAACACCGGTACTACTGATCCGATTTTGAAAATTATGTTACTGTTAGGAAGGTATTTTATCTGTGAGTGCTATAGACTTCTTTTTATTTTACAAACAAATATTGTACCTGTGCGTTAATAATAAATTTAATATTCTCGAAAAAAAGTTTTTTTGACACGAATCAATTGTATTAGGTTTTTGAACAGATAATAGTAGAATTCAAAATACAATACAAAAGCATACTGCTTCCTAAAAGGCCGGCAACGCATTTGTGACTCCTGAGTTGCAGGCGTTCATGGGCGGCTGTAGCCGATTTACATCAGGTGACCCTCTTCCATAAAAATAAATAAAACATAGGCTGAACACTTTATCTTGAATTTTTAAGAATCCCTATGTGAGCGATAACGAAGCTGCGGAAAATAGACTAGTATGAAAATGAACGAGTACTTAAAATATTTTAGGAAGAAATTCCTACAATATTCCACTAAAATTTCTTATTCTTCATTAGGCGAACACAGTGATGAAGATAAAGTGGGATTTATGATAATATTAAAAATACAATGAACAGGTCAAAAGAATTTTGAATTTTAACAAAATCAAACCATCAATGTTGCTTATCATTTTCACTAAATTATAGTTAGAAAATAAATGATTAATAAAACTTATAATTTGTTGACTTTTAAAGTTGAAACTTAATATAAGTATTGTAGTTTCTAATAATAGGACAGCAACAAACTCATCAGTGCTCATCAGAAAAAATGTCGTATCCAGTCAATTGGCCATCCACGGCCTACTCACCTCAAGTTGACCTGATTGTCAAAGGTTCTGGCATCTTTTGAAGATTGACGATTACTTATACAACGTGGCAAATCTACATCTATTAGTTACAAGTGGGATGTAGAAACCACTTCATAGTTAGAATCACTTTGATTATGACTTTTTATATTTAAAAGCATGTTGTTGCGGTTCAACCATTATAACACACATTTATAACTCTCACCAACTTGAGTTGCAAAAGTTACTGATTTTCGTAAAGCATTCTGTTAAACACGGAGAAAAATAGTCTAAGCTCCTCTATTTCACAAGTCTCATATTAAGTATAGGCAAAGAAAACTATGATTATGAGTATATGATATAGTGATTTTAAAAAACATTGTTTTTTACATCTTAACGTTCCAAAATATTCTCGCACTCTTAAACAAACAAACGATGTTGAATTAAGTTACATCCTGTGATAACTGAGCACATCCCAGGAAAGTTTTGATCATCGTTGCTGATGAACTAATGACACCGTCTGATTATAGAAAGAGAGTGCAGCAGACAGCCTGTTGAAGGTCTTTGTCATGAGACAAACACAAACGATAATGATATCGTGTATAATTATCGACATATTCGTTTCGTGGGTTCATATTCGTATTCGTTTCGTAAGTTTTGTTCGATCCCCACATGATACATCACTTTCTGTGATCCACAAATTTTTGTTATGAGTTTAGTTGTTCTTTGTGTCCGTTTAATTCATGTATGTTTGTAAAGTTCCACACAGGATTTCTTCCTAGTGCGGGCGAAAAGAAAAGAAAAAAAGTGTCTTACTATCATGTGAGCCCAATACAGCAATAGTATGGGCACAAAATTCAAATATAATGTGTTATTGTTCTATATGTATGGTGGTGCTAATACGATGTTGCTTACATCTTCTCTGGTCAACTAAAGGGAGATTTGTTTTTACATACTTACCACCGTTTAAGATTTGTAGGGCTGAAGACACACATTTTATTTATTTCGTCTCAGTATTACGAAAACAACAATCAGCTACGGATCCTAAACATTTTTGCAGTATCTGGGTAGATGACCTATGCTAGTTATGTAATATTAATATATATTTTGTTTATTGTGTATTGTGAATCGATGACTTTGATGCACGGTAAATCTCGAGAGAGATTATGAATACAGTAAGCACTATTGCAACACTCATGAATCATCATCATCACCAGCCTTTTGCAGTCCATTGCTGGGCATGGGTATTTTTATTTACCAGTGGCGGCCTTAGCCATTGCAAGACCCCGGGCGGATAGATCATTGCAAATCCTTATCTGTTGCAATTAGTTTTAATGATGATACTTGAAACAAGTAATGCAACGCAACACATACTGCTGATCGAAAATAAAAGTAAAAGCTAAACGCAGTCGACACTGGAAGCCTGTCAAATGACAGGCGAAATGAAACACGGAAGATCCCAGTTGTTGCGCGGGTGCGCAAGGCCCCTGTACGAGTAAGAGCGAGGCCCCGGACGGTTGCTCTGCTCGCCACCCCTAAAGGCTGCCCCTGATTAGATCCCCTTACCAACAATCTCATTGTCATAAGATTATCTTAAACTGTAACTAAAAAGTACATATATACTTACCTTTATCTTTATATGAACCTTCAGGTGAATAAAACTTTAATTGTTAAAGTACTTACTGTAATTTCTACGTCTACATCTTGTGTGTTTTTATTTTGGGTGGTAAAATAAATAACTGTTTTAGAAACCTCAGTATACTTAGCGTTATTTACAAGGCTTACTTCATAAATATCAATACAAACTAAAAATATGTAAAAAATTAAAATATAATGATATCGAGACATGAGAATTCGTATTTTATTTACAATGTTTATAATAATTAAAATATATATAAATACTAAAGCTTCCTTCGAACTGGTGTCACAAACGATACACATATCTTCTCTAAAAATATAATCAGTAACTAATGTAAGAGAGATTCCTTGTGCCTGTTCGGAGAGAGCTTAATGAAATAATATTTCTTACTAGAACATAAAACTTTCGAATATTAGAGTTTTTATTGTTTGTTTTAAATACTTCAATACATTCCATCAAAGTAACTCATACGTCTGAAAAATTGTTAAATTTTCTACCTATCTAAATATGTAACTATGTATTTATCTATTTATCATATAAAGTGTACTAAGTTTAATTAGGCACGAGTTCGACAGTCAGTAGAGCGCGACGTGGCGCAAGTTGGCGCCTCGAGGAGCGGCGGGGGCGGTGGCGAGGCAGTGGGGGGAGCCTGCCCCGCTCCCGCACTATGACTAGAGGTTGTCTGCTCTGTAGACGTCGACGTCGGCCTAGGTTGTTCAGCGTTGTCAACATTGGATTTGTAATCTCTATGGGTCTTATCCTCGACTAAATCGCTTTTAGTTTGTGTTTCGTATTTCTTATACTTATTCAACTCGTGAGGCACTAAAACCGCAAAGGGTGGTATAGGTGGAATATAAGCATGAGGCTCGTAGTTATCGTCAACATAGTCATTCGGATTCCAAACAGCTGTTGTCGTTGTGATTGCCGGTGTACTAGAAAGTCTGTGTGTTGTAGTAGCTCGTGACGTAACCGGCGATGTTGTCGATGTTATTTCTTGTGACGGCAATTTGCTTGCTACCGTTATGGTAGAAGGGACTGTAAATATATTTTTATTTATATTAGACCTAGTTTTTCGTCGTTTTTGAAGTTTTGGCACGTCGAGAAAGAATGGATCAAAAATCAAATCAGACTCTTTATAGTCGTCATAATTTATAGCAACTATTGGTTTTACAGCACTGACAACGTTACCGACCGTATAGTTTAATCGTTTTCCATTGCTGTCACTGACAGATGCACTGGCTGTGACGATAACTCTAGGAGGGCTTTTTAATTTGATTTTCGGTTTTTCTGTTACGTTTGGAGGAGCAACAGATCGAGCTGAAAGAGTAGATTCAGTTTCTTTGCTTGAGTCGTCGCTTCGTTTACGATCATAGTAAAACGGGTTAAAAGGTAACGGCCTTTGAGCTGGTAAAGATTGGGAATGCGTTTGAGGTCGATTTTGCTGTCTAACAGACGTTTCATATCTTTCGGAGGGTTGAGAAGTAGGTCCTGGACGTAGCAATTGATCACGAGGATCTATTGTAGTTGGTCGAAATGGATGAGGTCGTTGTACAAAGGACGTGGGACGCGGAGCAGCAGGACGAGGAGCAGTTCTTGACGACTCGTACGGGAAGTGGTCAAACTGCTGTGGTGACGGCGGCGCATGTGTTATATATACTCCATCTGCTGGGCGATAATTTGGTCGCGAGAACGAAATGGCTTCCGATCCTGGCCCTCGATGTTGGTAGATAAATTCCTGTGGTGAAAGAAGTGACGGATCCAAAGTTGGCGATGATGGTGCAGAGGGAACTGATGGGGCTGAAGGACCGGATGGCGCTGAAAGTTCTGAAGGGCCAGAATGGACGTAAGGCTGAGAAGGAGGAAACGTTGGTGATGATGGAGATAGGGAAGATGGTATGGGGGAGGGTGAAGATATCGCATATTTATTTGGTGAAAGGAGATGAGATGAAGTGGAAGGTACAATTGTTGTTGTTCTAGGGCGTAATGTGGTTGTAGTAGTAGTAGTTGTTGTCGTTGTAGATGTAGACTGTGTCGTAGAAGGCGATTGTTGTGGTGCATAGTCTTCATATTCAACATATTCGTCGTCCTGGTACTCTGAAAGTTATATAATAAACCCTTTTAGCTTTACAACAACAAAGTAACGAATTATATAAAAATCTGTGAAAAGAATAAAACAATCATTGTTTTAAAAAACGATTTTTTGTCAAATAAATAATAATAATAATAATATATTCTACAACATACACACAACGCCATCTATGTAGTCCCAAACTAAGCAGAGCTTGTACTATGGGTACTAGACAACTGATATAAATACATATATACTTTTTTTTTGTAAATACATACATATTATACATAAAAACACCCAGACCAAATCAAACATCAAATGTTCATGCAAACAAATGATTGACTTGAGCGGGAATCGAACCCGCGACCTTTGGAATAGCAGTCCGTTACATAAACCACTACGCCATCCAGTCGTCATAAATAATAATACATTTTAAGACCGGACGAATTTGTAGGATTTTTTTTGGAATCAATTTTAAGAAATTTCCACTGCACTAAGTACCTGTTGTTCATTAACATATTAAATATTTTTTCTCGTATTTAATGCAAATTATTTTCTTAAAGTATTATTTGAAGATTTTTCTAATTGTTTACCAAATTATTGAAAAAAATTACCTTCGGTAAGTTCCTCATTTTCGGGGGCTGTTAAAGGCGGACGAGAATGTTGCGTGTGCGACGAATTTCTAGGGTCATCATTTTTTACTTCCTGAATAGGATCTTCAGTTGAATCTGTAGGATCAGTTGCATGGCTTTGAAATTTATTTTGAGTAGTTGTTGGAGTATCACCAATTGAAGGATCAGCTTCTTGGTTTGGTTTGGTTTGCTGCTGAGATTGTTCGGTTGGTTGAGTTTGATTTTTTTGTTGGTCTGGCTGTATGATCGGTGGCACTGTGCTACCATATAATTCTAGATTTAAGCTGTAGAACTTTTCAGACTTTGTACAATCTACTTCATCTACTCTCTCACACACTCTTGTTTCCTGTTAAAAGATAAAATTGTATTTAAATTATAATGGTAAATGAATTTCGTGAAAGTATTGTGTTCACCTGCAATCGATTCAATAAAATGCATAACATACAAAATAATTAAAGTAATGTTACCTGATCAAACACAGTGCCGTTGAGGCAAAGGAACTTAATGTCCATGGGCTCTTCGTGCTGGCCCACCGTACACACGTGAAACATCTGGCATGATGTCTCGAGGTCAGCATAGTAACCCCCGATAACCTTGCCCTCGCATGTAAAGTTCGTTTCGGGTAAATTGTCAAAGTCCAAATACTGAAAATTGCAAAATATATGTTTAAAGTATGTTAGAATTTAAATTATAATGCTTTTATAAAACACATGGTCAATACTTTACTATAATATTTATAAAGATCTGTGTGCAGGCATAAGTTACTTCTAAACAGGTGAGATTTAATAATGTGGTACATATACATTTATTGAATTTATAGAGAGCTTGCTAAAATAATTTATGAATACATCTATATAGAGACTGTTGCAAATGGTTCATTACTCTCATTAGGAATTCTGTAAAATCATTAGAAATTTCTAAACGACTGTGTAACATTCAAGTAATATCCGAAAATGTCGGTAGCGCGAGGAAATCAGGGTGTAGAACCCTATCTGGTCGTTCTATTACTCTACTTAGTTACACATAATTTAAACTAAGTACTTACTTCTACCTACACGAAAACTTTTTCGTACATCTAAAGAAACCCACGACCTCCGGCTTATCATCCAAAATCACTAACCATTACACCAATATATTGTGTGATGAGATTGTTCTATGTCTGTGTGTGTGGTGTATGGGGTTGTGGGGTTCGCAATCGACGAATACGTCGCGAGGGCATCATCATCATGTCTAGATGTAATTTATATATCTGGATATGAGAGAGCCATCCTTAGGCACAAATGAGTCGACTTGACCGGAGTGATACTACATCACAATAACAGCCATTAATAGTCTAATCCTGGACATAGGACTCGCCTTGAAAAGGGGGTTTTGGCCTACTATACTACGCTGGCAGTATTGTTGTCCTGCGTGGTTTGCTACCTTAGTCGGCTCTTACGACACCCACGAGATTAATTAAGGTGGTGGCACTCGGTATCCTTAAATTGAAAACCGTTGTTACGTAATTCTTTCGTTGATTTTAACCGAGTGAATGAGGTTATCAGAGCCCAAACCCCTCTTCGCCCTGACTCTAAGGGCGACAACACACTCATGACTCTTGAGTTGAAGGTGTCAATTAACATTAGGTGACCCGTCTGCCCTATACCAAATCAAATATAATACTCGTATTTGTAAGTATAAATTTAGAAAAATACAAGTATGTTTATTTGAAACTAGCGGCCCCAGATTCGCACGGGGGCAATATATGACATCACATTGTGACAACCTCTCTCTCTTAGACGATTGGTGAGACACTATGCAGATTACGTTACACTATTACATTACATATAATATTAATATTAATAATAATAGCCTGTGTAAGAATTACTACAAGAATAAACGCTGAAGACCTCAAACATCCGTGTTTTATTGAAAACACTAACAATACACCCACTTCGTCAGTTTTAAGGTTTTTTTAAGGGAAGTTTTGAAAAATTATTAACGTTTTTTATTTCTTTTATTGAAAAGAATTTACTGTGAGTTTGAAAAAGCCACTACCAAAAATAACGAAGTTTCCCATACATTTCCAACCCCCATTTTGCACCCTTGAAGGTGAAATTTTGAAAAATCGTTTTTTATTGCACACCTACATAACCTAAGGAACAAAATTTCGTATTTCTAGACCCAGTGGTTTCAGCTGAGCGTTGATCGGTCAGTCAGTGAACCAGTCTGTATAGGGTTTGTGTCAAGTTTTCCTTCTCTCTGCAATGCTGTTGTCCTGCCTAGTTTTTTTCCCTTAGTCGCTTCTTACGACACCCACGGGATGAATAGGGGTGGTGACACTCGTAATTGAATGCTCAGCATACGTTGCGGTTAACCACACACCTAATGCTGCCACTTTATTAGGTGGTTTCTTTGAACTAATCATAAAAACCTCATACCTAATACTGGCTATATATTTAAGGAGTATAAGCAGTTTTAGAGAAAAGAAAACATACTTACACCCGGTTGAATAGATCTAGATATTCGGAACTCGTTCTGGAATATGAATATCAGCAACCACAGCCAAACTGAAATAAGAAGCAAATTTCGATGGTTTATCGTTTGGTAATGTAACTATACTATTCTATAATTTTATAGTGATAGTTAAATACTGAGCATCAAGAAAATAAACAATCCCCAATTAAGAAACAGGGGGTACAACAATATAAAAATTCGATGAAAGATTTGATTTGATTTGACTCGAAAGTTTCTTCTACAATCAAACTTATAAAATATAATATTTAAACCTTAAATCCAATAAAAATAATGACAAATGTTTAGTAATTATATTATAGGACATATTAGACGTCGCTGTATAGATCTGAACTAAGCAGAGCTAGTACTGTGGGTTATACAACACGTATAAAATTATTTAAATATCTGTACATCTAAAAGTAAATATATATCTAGAAATAATCAGACCTTTTGTAATAAAACTACATATTTATGCATATAAATATTTGCCTATTCATGTGCAACTCCATTCTACAAGTTGTGTTTAATTTCTGTGTATGCACATAAAGGGTTTTCCAATAAGAGGTGTTATTTTAGTATTCAAAGAAAAATGCATTTTTTTAAGATAAATAATCGGCTGTTTTTTTTATAATAAAGAGGAAGGTATGCCGTTAATAACGGAAGATAACATCAGCCAAATGGCTACCACGACCACGCTTACAGGACCATATCCTTTTAATGAAATTTTGCATAACCAAATCGCAAATTGGCTGCCCGCAAAATGTCCTCGATAGCCTCACGAATTCCATCTTTGAGGTCTTGAATCGACGCTGGGCTGTTGGCGTAGACCTTATCTTTCACGTGGCCACAAAGGAAGAAGTCGCAAGGTGTTAAATCACAAGATCTCGGATCACCTCTTCGAGAGATAACACGGTCAGGAAACTTTTCCCGTAAAAGAGCAATGGTTTTGTTGCTTGTGTGGCACGGAGCACCGTCTTGTTGAAAGTAAACGTTGTCCAGATCAATACCATCCAACTCCGGCCATAAAAAATCATTAATCATATCTCGATAGCGCAATCCATTCACCGTAAGTGTTGATCCAACCTCATTTTCGAAAAAGTAAGGTCCAATGACCCCGCCGGACCATAAACCGCAGCAAGCAGTCACACGTTGAGGATGGAGAGGCTTCTCAACAATAACTCTTGGGTTTTCCGAGCCCCAGATGCGACAATTTTGCTTGTTGACGTAGCCTCCTAGGTGGAAATGGGCCTCATCAGTCAAGATGATTTTTCGATGGAATTCCGGATCATTTTCATACATTTCAAGTACCCAATGAGCAAAGACACGACGTTGTTGATGATCGGCCGGCTTGAGTTCTTGTGTTAACTGAACTTTATAAGCCTTAAGACCCAAGTCTTTATGCAAAATACGGTGTAATGACGTTTGTGGAATGCCCAATTCCAAAGAACGACGAGGAATGGACAATCCTGCGTTTTCTTCAACACTTTGGGCTACAGCAGCAATATTCTCAGTTGTTCTTGAGCGACGTGCACGGGTTTTATTCTTCACACCACTAACTTGTCCCAACAGCTCGAATTTTTCTACCAATTGCGGTCGACGACCAAAAAATGCTTTAGTTTTGCGAACTGTGACTGCAAGATTTTCACCATTTTTGTAGTGAATTTTAATCATTTCAATGCGTTGTTGAAGTGTGTATCGTTCCATTTTTAGTAGTAGTTAGTTAGTTGTAGTAATGGCGTAGTTTCTACTTGTCAAATGTCAAAAAATAAAAGCTTCAAAAGTGACAGCTACCGAAATACCGGGTGATTCAAAATAACACCTCTTGTTGGAAAACCCTGTACTTAGGGCTAATAACATTTTTCTTCTCTTTATTAAATTTTAAAATACATATTGATTACATTTTTAAATATATTACAAAAGAAAAAAAAACATTTAAAATATATAAAAAGGTAGACCACCGATATTGGGTACAGTGACCAAAACACCGTTGGTTAGGACTCCAAAGACAGAAACAGGAGGTTTCTGTCCCTATACGGACCCTGTCAAGGAGAAATGCCTTCTGCATCAGACCCTTGATCCAGCCGTCTAACGTGAACTTCTTAAGGTGTTGGTCGTGAGTCTTGGCTATCAAATACGTGAGCAGATATGACTATCGGAACAATGGTCGCCGAATCCACATTCCACATATCGACAATCTCGTGAGAAAAATCTAAATATTTTATTTATGGGGTCTACCAATAAGAACGTCCTGGTTTAAAAATTGAATAAAACACACAATTTTTATGAAAAATGCATCCGATTGATTTATTTGATAGATAATTTTATGCAATTTATGTTTTAAATAATATATCGGTCAAATGACCGACGCAGCTCTTTTTGCAGACGGTCACCCGCTCACGCCAATTTTCGATAACGCTGTGCACCATTTCGGCCGGTATGTCGGCGATGGCTCGTCGAATGTTGGTTTTTAGGTCACGTATTGTAGCTGGATTATTGCTGTACACTTAAGATTTAACGTAACCCCAAAGAAAATAGTCTAAAGGTGATAAATCACACGATCTTGGTGGCCAACTGTTCGGTCAATTTCTCGAAATTAACGACTCACCAAACTTTACACGCAATAATTCCATGTTCACTCGAGTAATGTGAGGTGGTGCACCGTTTTGTTGAAAATAAAGGTCGTCTGCATCAATATCATCAAATTCCGGAAAGAAATAACTATGACGACCGTTTTTTGCGCGAAGCGCTCTTACTGTAGCGGTAGGAGAACGCGAATTTGCGTAATAATTTTGGACAATTTCCAAGCGTTGGTTTAAAGTGAAACGTGACATGATAAAATGGCAAACCTCACTGAACACAAATGTCAAGAGACCTCAAAGATCCATCATCAAACATGGGCGCTATGAGCTGTCAAAACCAGGTCATCCCTATTGGTAGACCCAGTACATTATTATTATTATTATTAAACCCTGGTAACGAGTATACAAAATTTAAAACAACAAGAACAATTTTAAGTGTGTTAAGCACTAGGGTATAGAATTTAAAAAAAAGTAACATTCTAGTTTATAATGTTAATTAGATTTAAAAAGAAATAGAAACCTTGTAAGGCAGAGGCGGTGCGCACGACGAGCGCGCCGCCGGCTGAGATCCGAGCCTGCCGTCGCATCTGCAATTAAAACATAAGCATTATTATTGTTAGTCACCAGTACATTTACAGTTTTCGAGAATATTAAGTACACCTAACGATAATAACTTTTTGTTTTTTTTTTTTAATTTTTGGAAGAGACATACTTTTTGAGAAAAAAATCTAAACAGAATTTATTTTTACTCTCGAAAATCAAAGCTTTTTAGTTACTATTATTTTTATAATATTATAAAATAAAATAAATTACAAAAGTAGATTTCCCTCAGCGTTGAAGTCTTAAAGTTGCGGGACGCACAAGGACTTATAATTAATTTGATTGGTGTCGAATTGTTATACCCAAAATAAATTAATAAGTATAATTTTAATTGAGACATTAGTTTTTACTATGATGATAAAAAGATTACGACGTAAATACGGTAACCTATAAATGATACTTTTCAATGTACGAGTATCACTTGTGGAGATGTTCTTTTTTACATTAAGCTTATAAAATAATCAACAAAAATCCACGATACAACAAATTCCTAAAAATTAAACTAATAATACGTATCTGGTGGCCTTGAAGAACCTCATTTCTAAGGAGAGGCTTATGTCCAGCAGTGGACGATTAAAGGCTGTTGATGTGGTGGCCTTGTAAATTTATTATTATTTTGTTCCAAGAGTTTTCATAGAGAAATATTTTTCATTTACTAGGGGCCTTACAGACACATAGTTTCTTTATTTAAATCCATCCAATCCCAAGAAACAGAGATCAGAATTGCAAGACGAGGTGCATAATAAATGCTAAGTAAAAGTATGCCAAAAATGCTCAAATTGACATTTGATTCTTATTCTCATTGTGTTAATTAAGACAAATAAAAGTTTTAATTAAATATTGTAATTTATACTGTTTTTATTCAAATTTGTACTCATTTTATAGACTATTTAATTTTGAAGTGCCTCATCACACCTCTAAATTATGTAGTAGTGTTTTAGAATTATTAACGTAGATAAATTATATTTAATAATAATAAAATAATAATAATCTTTGTTTTTGCAAAAAATTGTTCAAAACATATTATAATACACAAATTTCATGAGTACTTTGCTATTAAAACTAAATATCTCTGGCACTCCCACACTAGGATTTCCTGTGTCGTGGGTAAAGAAAGTTTTTTTTTTAAATATATAATATGTTAAGTTGGTTTGTGTGCGTTGCAAAAACTTAATTTAACGGACGGCTACGCCAAAGGTCTCGGGTTCGAATGCCACTCAAGTTAAACACACAATAAAAAAAGTAAATGTGTATGTATATCAGTTGTCTAGTACCCATAGTACAAGGTCTGATTATTTTTTGGGAGATGGGGATTTATATTATTATTTTGAAAGAAGTTGCGAGCCTTCTCACCGATTTGAGCTCTGATACAAAATACATCCTCTAAAATAAATACTTTCTTTAAGATAATATCGATCATCACTAATAGACAAAAATAAAATTAATGAATTTACGAAGTGTAACTGAGAATTTGAAATGACCGTGTATACTACATAAATCTGAAAGAATGGCTAGGTTGATGTGTTCGCACGCATCGCTTCTCGGAACAATTGTATTGCAACAATCGCAATTAACCTGCCACAGTGAATTGTTCCGATATGCCGCATCTAAAATTATATAATATTGTTATTACATGCGTAGGTCAATATATGTAGAAGGATGGTCTATTTTTAATGTTTTTGTCAACTCTTTTTCTATATCAGATTTCAAGCCTTAATGTTGACAGGTTAAACCAACCAAACATTGGGACAAGGATGCTATTAAAAGGATTTAAAGAAGCTATTGTAAAAAGCTTTAACGTGTCTTTTACGTAGACAAGGTTGTAAGAACTTGAAAAATACATTAATTGAAATAGGACAACTATGAACTGTCAACATGCCAAGGTACTTAAAATAAATAAAGGGGCATGCCCATTTTTGGCCATTAAACAGCCAACACTTTGCTTTTGTTAAAAAAACATGTTGTTTTATGTTTATTAATTGCGGTATTCATTTATCCATTCATTTGCAGTATATAACCAATTTATACACAGCAAATGTTATATTCGGACTTCGTGGTAAGGTCCATTACCATAGTGTTGTGGCTCTTAAAATCCACTAGTCGTTATCGTTAAATTGTATGAAATCGAATTTATTAATAACGAGAATATTTTAAATCAAGGCGTCTTTAAGTGTTTAATAATACTTAAAATTCATCTGGCATCAAACTGTCAACGAAAACACATAATTAAAATTAAATATAAGTTGATGTAATTTTAAATAAATCTTTGTAGACAAATGCCCTCGTGTCCAGGTCTAGTATATACTAAGTTTTACTAGTAAAACCTATGATTTGCCACCACACGGGCTATTATAGCAGCATACATGAATCTGTAAAACTGCAATCCATTAGTGAATAAAAAGAAATGATATCGATACCTCGAAGGAATCGGATATTGTAATAATCGTTTTCGTTGACCTATCCATATTCTTCAATCCGTCAGAACTGTGAAACGGTACCTCTTAGATGGACTATAGTTACAAGTTTCGAGTGACAATGTAGTGTGAAATTGTCTAAAAAACTATATTCTAAACCATTTTATATCTTAATAACCCGGATTTTTTTTTGATCAATTCCTTTACATTTTATTCTTTAAATTGTATATAATTATTTCCAGATGCTTTTATATGTGTGCACCCAGGGCCGAAGTGTCTATGGTCGGTGGGTATTCCCCTTTGTTACATACATAGCTTACACTCTCAATAACGATAATTAATAATAATAATCATTTCATTTTCCTGCAAGTTACTTCGTGTAAGTGAAAACGAAACTTTGTTGTAAGCTTCTAACTCGAACGTGAGATGTTGACAGTTGATGCACTTAATATTACACAAGCAAATTTCTAATTTACGTTAACCGTACCATAATACTTCTACGTAAGATCAGTTTGAGAACTCAATAAAAACTCAATACTACTTTTTTTACTGTTATCAAGACCATTAATGTGACGTAACACATTAAATTGTATCAAACTGATACCTCTATTTATAACAAAGTATGGCCAATCCGGTCTTCTTTTGGAGTGTGGATTATAGTATCGATTACGTAAATCAGTATCGATTACGAAACAATAACACATTAAACGAGCGCCACATATTTAAAATTAAGACTTAGATTCATCTTCTTAAAACACCTCTTCATTAGTGTGATAATGTTTTGCATAATAACACTACGAGCTTTTCTTCTGCATCTCTTGCCACTGCAATTTTGTGTATCCGTTACAACATCTTCTACAAAAGTATCTAAGTTTATTGTGACTTTCTCTATTGTCACACACTGGCTTTTAAAGAACTGGCTTATGCTAATTTTATCTTCAAATTCACATACTTTTTAGACCGTAAAATTTGATTTTTTTTGAAGCATCTTCGTTGCTATTATGTTATGCGTTCAAGTGCATGCTGAAACTGTACTATATTTATTAACATTTCAGAGCTCAGACGATTATCGTGACAAAGTTAGACCTTGACATTCATCATGTCATACACAGCATGAACGTCTTAACATGCCTGATCTAACATACAAAATTAACAGTTATATTTATACAGATGAATAGGTCTCTTCTTATGAGCGTCCTAAGCAATAGAGATCTAGTAATGGCCAAAATATCTGCTTTGAAATCAAAATATAGCTCATGTGTATTTATCTAATACACCAAAGACCAAGAGATGAAGTTCATTCACAACATTAGTACACTTACAATGAAATAAGAGGCACTGGGGCTTGTAACATCACCTTGAAGCTTGTTGCATAATAGTTTTACAGATTAGCAGGATAACACAGGAACCGAAATATAATTCTCAAAGAGCGAGCTCATCTTTTGTATCATTAGTGTTTATAGGTCATGGTAACCGCTCATTAGATTGGTTGTGTACCATAATTACAGAATAAAGCAGGTACTCGTAGTATATAGTAGAAATACTTATTTATAACATAATGATTGGTCTCGGAGTTCCAAGACTAAGAAAATTCAATGATATTATCAGGATTTAGATGTTATTGCTGTAATAAAAACGTTTTACAATACCAGTGATTTTGTTCACCGAACTGGTGTTACAGACACATAATAATGTTGAACGGTATTTTATACCGTGAAAGCTGTTGCAATGAACAGTTGTGTCAGATTGTCCTAGGGCGTGGTTTTCTTGATATAAGTAGTAAGACCAATCAGTGGACCGGCACGAAACTAGAGCAGTATAAGTGATAGAAAAGTTAAGGCTATGTAGAGACGATTAAGATTTATAAACAAAAAGGCGATTCATTTACCTGAAGCCTTTACTAGAGTCTTTGTTTATCTTTGTAATTATTTATTTATTGTTCAAGTGACTCAAGTTATCAAACTCAGATGAAAATACGAGTACAAATGTATGTATGTGTTTGCATTTGCCTTTCTAGTTCGTCCGCAGACAGATTGCAGAGAATATCCACTAAATTATGTCCTTAGTTGTATGCAACCACAGTTTGAATGACTACTTTCAGTTTCACTTGAAATGTGTTCTTCGGACTTTGTTGCAATTTTAACAAGACATGAATAACATTTGTCGGACAGAATATGGACACTGGAATTAAGAACTTACATTATGTTTAATCAGTACTAAATCATAGTAGAGTATTGCTAGTAAATATCAAGGAAGTCTGGACATTTGCAACATGTCTGTAGGCTATCCACGTACCTACGTAGAGTAAGGTCGATACCATAAAAGGAGAAAATATAGCTGCACATGACCTGTATTCTGAATATAAATTTTGGCTATTGCTGTTGCTCAATAGTGTTAGGTTTCAAAAAATACTTTCAAATTACGTAACATTGCAACTATATATTTTTATTCACATGTCGTAATAAAGGTCTTGGCCTTTGTACTTTGATTTTCTTACCCAACGTCCTTAGCTAGCAACGGAAGGGGACGGAGAAGAAATGTCTCAAAAAGGAACAAACTGTAGAGCAGGTTCAATGCTTCTGAATTGATTCAGAGGCAGTAGTAGAATGCTATGCAGTAGGCTAGAATGATAACGCTCTATCGTAGCGCCTTGATTAATTAAATCATGATAGGTTTTTCGATTTGGTCACCGTACCATGATATAGCAGTGTAGGAATTAATTTACCTGCAGGTTAAAAAAAAGATTCTATCATACGCGATATCGATATTTAATACAAAAATATATATAGAAATCGCCGATATTATAAATATTATTATACTAATAATAATGTTTGATATTTGCATTCAAAAGTCTAAATATTTTATTAGGTATTTAAAAAACACAAAGCGAGATATCAAAAATACTACTCCCACGTGTATCGAATTATAAGTCTCACATAAAAATAAAGCGGTTTCTCATAGGTTACCCATTTATATTACACTAGTGACACAAGTTCTGTCACTCCCATTGAGCTGTTTCGGATGGTGGTCCCTTCGGACCTTTCCTATCAATAAAAAATAAAGTTAGGAATTCCTCAAAATTAGCAGAATTTATAGCATACATAAACATTCGAGAATGCCCTTCATTGACCGAAGCGTCCTAATCACCTGTGTTTTACCATTACGGAACCAATAGCGTTAACGAATATAAACTTTAATGTAAGTAGGTAGTAGTTATGCTTTAATATCTTGCTGTTATTTCCTTTTAAGGCAAATTAATGTAATTCAACCTAAATACAGTAGCCCCTCTAGGCAGAAACTACAGTTTTATTGTTTGTAAAGTGCAGAACCCCGGTGGCGAAAATATTGCGTAATTCGTATAGCTTGTATAGTAAGTAAGTATTTGTAAATGTCTTAATAAAATATTCAATTTTGTTTTATTTGTTTTTAGGGTTTCCTTATTTGTTTTTATGTCCTAATGAAAAAGCCTTCACAGTGTAACTCGTGCATCTCAGCGTCTGTCTGCTGTAGTAAAATTATAATAATCTAATTATAATAATCTATTGTTATCTTTACATAATCTTATGGGACGAATTATATTAATTAATTATTTATTTATTTTTTAAACAGACTACCCCCGCACTAGGAATATATCCAGTGTCATGGCGTATTTTATAAGCATTCATAAAACGGACACAAAGAACACCCATACTCAGAACAAAAACTTGTGATCAAAGTGTTGCCACATGTAAGGATCTAACTCACAATACTTAGCGCAGTAGAAAGCGACGAGGTGAACGCTTAATCCACTCTACGATCCGTAAAGTTAATAAGAAATAAATAATAGTCCAAAAACAAGCTTACATTGTATTCAAAAGTAGAAAATATTTTTCTAATATATTAGTTTATTATATTGATCTGTTTGATCTGATTAATCTGTGGTGAAATATTATTCTACCCATTAATTAAAGTTATAGAGTCCCGTCACTTTTTTCTTACCATCAAAACAAATAGAAAAAAATATCTCATTTCAATTTCTCGTGAAATTTATTAGCTATATAGATTGCCTATTTTATTATGACCGGGAATGGGTTCCACACAATTACTTTCTCTATTATTCATGGGCTGTCGATTCTTGTCACATCAAACTCAATAATATCCTAGTTGTTTTATGATAACATATCAAAGAAAAAGGCTGTTACAGTTATTCACATAGCGTTATTACTTTAATCTAACAGTAGTATGAACTTCTAGTATTTAAAATCAGTTTTTATATAATAATCGATTTCTCCATTTTATTGATTAGCATTTTACGCGTTATATATATAAATTATTATGCGGAATATTATGTATGGCAGATTATCTTTGCAACCGTATTACAGTAGAACTATGTAACAACAATTACCTGTATTTTGTAATAGGCAATAGGAGGCTTATTTCAACACAAGGCGCAAATATTAACAACGAGAACATGTATATAAATTAATAATTGAAACAAATTGTTGATTGCTTATCTATCTATATCTATCGTGAGTACAATTAAAGAATCAATCCGAAACGACATAATGACTTCAAATATAACTAACAGATGTAGTATTATACTCGTATGCATAATATAAGTTTGAGCTAGTAATTTATGTTATAAAAGACTATGTTGTGTTTGGGTCCTTTAGGTAAACCTTCGTAGTACTATAAAACTATCACTTTTTTTTTTAAAACTAATTCTGTTAGTTTGGTCATCCCTTCTTAATGATGGTTTTTCACAGTATTAAACCTTACAAAAAACATTTTTGATGTCAAAAACAGAAAAGAATTGAATTTGCATTTTAGTAATTCGTGTCTGTAAAAATATAATACAAGGAATTTAAATATCCACTTAAGTTCATAGCTTCGCTTGTAAATGCTTTTTTTTTAAAGTGTGGAAACCCCCTCGGGGCGTCTCCCCACCGGGGTTTGCAGCGGGGTGGTGTGTCGGAATCGGACTGACTAAAACCACACGGTGTGCCACTCTGCGCCTGTAATAGGAGGGATCCGGGAACTGCTGTTATTAAGACATCCGGACCCCTCCTAGCGCCTACCCGCAATTGCAATGCGGGCACCACCTTCGGGTACATTCTCTATTTAGGTGACGTCCGGCACACGCGGATGTCACCTCTTCGCGGTTGGCCATTATGGTGGGTGGAGGGGAAAACCCGTCCCGTCCACACGCAGCCACACTCAGGGCGGCAATTGGGTCCGAGTGGACGTCATCCTCCCGGGCCCTCTCCGCCGCCTCCTTCTGCGAGATGACGTCTTCACAGAAGGATGCGACCGCGGTCAAACATCTGTCACTATCGGCCATGGAAGTGACAGGCGGGACTCAGTTCCCTCCTAGCGATCGAGTGCAGGTACTTCCAAAAACCCGTGCTCGGAAAGGACCTGCGTCAGCCGGAAGGAAAGGGTCCCGTGCTGTCGCCCTGCCCACTTGACGATGACCGGCTGGAGCGCCTCCACGGCGGCAAAGCCAGCACGTGGATCCTCCAGCCAAGACGACCAACAAGCCATCGTGGCTCGGCGAGCGGCCTCACGCCACTCGCGTATTTCTTCGGGCGGGGGCCGAAAGCCGCTAACCGCCCGGAACTCAGCCGTCCGTCGATGTACTACGGCGAGCACTCCAAATCCCATGGGGGTGTTCCGGCCAACGCGCACGCCGCCTCCGTCGAGACAGTGCGGTAACCGCGTATGGTTCTAACCGCCAATATCCTCTGAGGGCGCCAGAGGCGATCAGGCCCAGATACTTCATCTGGGCCTGAACCGGTACGAGGACCGAATCGACCACGATGGAGGCGCCGGGGGGCGGACCACGACGGGGCCCATTGAACAATAGGGCCTCCATCTCGTCCAGGGCCACCCGTAAGCCCAGCGCCTCAATGCGCACGACCACCAGAGAGACTCCCCTGGTGGCTAGACGCGCAGCCTCTTCAAAGTCCGCCCCCCGGGCTGTAACTAGCGTGTCATCGGCGTAACAAATAACGCCCAGCCCGGGGGGAGGCGACCTCGAAGGGCCCAGTCGTAACCAATGTTCCACAAGAGTGGTCCGAGAACAGACCCCTAAAGAACACCGCCCCGTGCTGCCACCCTGCCCCAAAATATCAACAAAAGCATTCATACAGAAATATACATCTGTTCACATTACACATAGATAAATACACATACACACATATATAAATATTATATGTATATATCCTAGTATATATACATACAGTATAGTATAGTATATAAATATATACTCTATTTTTAGAAAACAAATGTATTTTTTAATTTCATGTAAAAATCCTTCATTAGTTTTTTGAAAACGGGCAAGGTTTTAGCTTATCGGATTGTCAAAGGCAAGTTGTTCCCAAGTCTTACTGCTTGCACAGTAAAAGATTTGTCTGCAAACTGGGTGGAATGTTGTAGCATTTTTAGTTTTCAAATTCACCCACGACCTCAGGTCCCCGCAATGTGTGTTGTGTTAAAACTGAAAACGTTCTTTGAGATAAGAGGGTGTGTGAGGATGAAACAGAACACTGTTTAAACAGAAAGAACATGAAGATTCCAGCGAAAGCTTTATTATAAACTTGTTCTGATTTTTTTCAAAATTATGCATTATATTTCAGTATTCAAAAATATTCTTCCTTTCAAAAATATTAATTCGTTTGGGATTTCAATACACACCAACACAAAAGTTCTTTAACTTAAACTGGCAATCCGGACTTCAAACCTAATATATTTATTTATTAGAGGAGTGCGCAATATTTATAATATTGGCAGATATAGACGTCAATTAAACAAGTAATCAAAACACTCCTATTAGTGATTTATGGACTTACACACTTGTAAATGAATTATTGCAATCCAACATAAGAATATCTGTATAATATTCATCCGGATCAAAGTTTAGCAATAAATAACTGCTTGCTTCGTGTACACGATAGATGGGCAATTAAACAGATAATGTTAATGGTGTATTTATGTATGAGAAAAAATTGCTTTTGTTACATTTTTTTAGATATTTGTTAATCTTTGTGCAAGGTTTATAAACTTACTTATTTTGCTTTTCCTCCTGATTGTATGTCAATTTCTAATACAAATTAAACTCAGTTTGAAACCACAAACCTATTTTACGATGTTGATCTTTATTTTTATACATTCATAAATCAGGCTTTGTTAGTCCTTTGGCATAATTTGACACTTACACTTTGTTGGAAATGGTCATGAGTTCCTAGTTTCGACTTGAGTTATGACAAATAGCTACTGGATAATCTAGGATTGCTGTCTCTTCAGCACATTTCCGCTCAAGAGACAGCAATACGTTTGCACAGTATTATTGTAACACCAGTGATTGAGAATTGTTATTGAGCTCTTAACTGTTGTTGGTTAGTTGTTTTTTGTATTTGTAGGGGAAACGGAAGCGATATTTCCAAAGTTCTATTTCCTTATAGTAAGGTTGTAAGATTTTTTATTCGTTATATAATGATGACTAGGTATAAATGCTTTTATTTATTCATTGAGTTTATGGAGTTGTCATCATAATTTTGACCTACATACCTTTTTCATCACATTCTTATTATATCATGGAGGCGGTCTTATCATGGATCCGAAAGAAACAGAATTACAGAATTTGGAATTGAAAAATAGAAAAGCGTGGTAAAATCAAGGTTTGATTGATTACGATTACGGTGACTGGAGTTAGCAAAACTATAAATCAATGATTTTGAAACAAAGATCTTTAAAAATGCAAATGCCAGAACAAGAGTAATGTTAAATCATTTCCATAATTTTAATCTACATTATTGATCACCTCTTAACCTAATCAAATCAAAACTCAATCCTTGTTTAAATGTTATCTTTAATCGTTTTAATTAAAGTAATTAAGTTTGATTTAAATAGGTGTGACCGAAATCAAATCACAGTCTGAGATCAGTCGTGACTTAACCTTATACGTTCTGGTTTTGCACAACAATCACTATACGGTAAGGTATTATATGTGTTACGTAGCTACATAAGTACAATAAAAAGTTTATATAGTATCTACTCATGGACGGTGCAAGCAATGTAACGGACCGCATGTCAAGTTTCTCGGCAGGGTTGCCACTTAAGCGAATACAGTAATACTACTGAGTCAACGCAAGTGTACGAAACCAAATGTAAGACATATTTTGTAATGGGCTTTAACAAAAAGTTTAAAGATAGTGGAATAGTTTATAAAATGTTTTGAAGGACAGCAAAGTTAATTGTTTCTGAAACGGGCCTGTTGGTCTAGTGGTTCGTGGCCCTGACTGCTAAGACGGAGGTCGTGGGTTCGATTCCCACCCACGACAAATATTGTATGATTAGCACGGTCATTTATTCTGTGCCTGGATGTAATTTATCTAAAATATGTATGTATTTAAAAATATATAAGTATGTTTATCAGCAGTCTGGTGACCATAGCACAGGCTCTACCTGGTTTGGAATAAGAGCCATCTTATTACAAACCACGGTTTGAGATATAAAAAAACTTGTGATTTTTATACATTGTATAAGGGTTAATAGAAACCTTACCTATTTCTTGTAATGTTTATTCGATTAATAAAGTATGAATAGTACATAAGGTATTAATATAATATAACAACATAATACGAGTATCGACATCATATTGTATAAAATTGTATGTTTTGACAGCCCTATCGTTTGGCTGGTCGTAGTCCGTTATGTCACCAAGTATGTCGAGAGCCGCATCCCAAGCAACGTAGCAGACACTATAGTAAAACAATAATTGTGCCAAACATATGTCTTTTGTCTATATGCTTCTGTCTCTATTGATACAAAATTGTAGAGTTCATATGTAAAAGAAAGTTTTTACAATAGTTCAAGTCCTACTGATCAAAAAAAGTCATTCAAAGTGGTCGAATTTGTTGATTGATGATGGGTCAGAAAAAAACGATCTCGATTAAATAAAAATCATCTTTTTACTAAGTTTTATTCATTGTCATTATTCACGCTCATAATAGTTAGGAAAGCTTAATGTAACTAAAATTGAAAAAAAATATATACCACTTATATACCACAAAATAGCTGATAGTGGAATTGATAGAGCGTCAAAGATGTCTTTAGTAGGTAGGTACGAGTACTATCGTCTGTCTTCGTTTTTGGGAGCGTTTCCTGACGATCCTGTTTACCGTGATAAGCCTTTTTCAAATATAACTTGTTACTTCATACATATCAAATAACAATGTTGTTGCAATTTGTATTGTAAGAGAGTAATTGTATAAGAATAGTTTTTGTTTGTTTACAAACAACAGCGCCAGAATACGCATAAATGCAGAATAAACTGAGAGGCGTTGGCTATATCTTTTTTCTTTCGAATTAATGTTATTCTAATTCCATTTAGTTGTCAAAGGTTTTTGCCAATAATAATAATAATCCAAATATCATTTTTTTTTTGTATGAATGAGGTAATGAAATAAAGAGAATAATACTAATAATAATATTTTCGGACATCTGACACACAATTTCATTCAGTTTTAGTTTCTCGAGTGCTCAAAATTATATTGTTTTAATATTTTAAATTTTATAAATAAATTCCACGAGATTACAAAAAAATAAACTTTAAGAGTTTTCGTTCCTTATCCATAGGATTTGTATTGTACTGATGATTCGATGACAACCTATTGAAGTCACAAAATATATTAATTTAATTGATAAAGATTTTTCATATTTATTAATGTAAATTAATCTTTTCAGAAATTTTTACAAGTCAGACTACGAAAGCAACCCTTACCGTATCACTCCGAATTCGAACTCCTAGGAAAAAAATCTCTAAATACGATAATATTACATGAAAATGTCAGTTACATTATGGTTCTACAAGGGCCGATATTTAGTAACAGATTCGTGACAGAGAAAATATGATATAAAAATCATTGCATAACATTGGCCTTTGATGAACGATAACATTCGTTTTATTTGACCACTAAGACATTGTTGAATTATTTCGGCACCCTCGTAAGGTATTACAATTGGAGTCTCGTAATATGACGAAATAAAATGCAATTTAAATAAGGAATAAGCACGAATAAGTCTGGTCTCAGATAGAGAATGCGATACAGACATACGTAATAAAAGCACGAACAATAGGACGCCTACTCACTTAAGACAATTAAGTTAATAATTGTGACCTATGTCGACAGGCGTGGCGATATTATGTGAGCCATATTGGGATAGTTTAACTACCGGTTGAGCACTTAATCCCGGGACTGATTCACGACATGATTATCCTTATCAATTACAGACGCGTACTCGTCTACTCCTACGTAGTCTCAATTGTTATACGTTTTTGGTACTAAGAAATTTTCATTGTTGATTCATCTTAAATCACATCTGTTAAGGTTTCGAAATATCTCTTTTAAGGTTTTCGCATGCAATTGTATCAGGGCAGTCGTAAAAGCTTTACTTGCGTACCTGACTGGACTAGTTTTCGTAACGTGTTGTGACCGAGTTCCGAAAGGCACTGTTTGAATGATGTAGAAACATGAACCACACAACGTCTGTCCTATTATAGTGAGTGACAATACTGTGTGTGTTTCAGCTGTGCTTATATATTTATACCAAACTAAGCTGTAGGGACTTCGAAGCGTTCGGCAGTGAGTCACTAGTTATAAACAAATACGTATTCACAGGATATAGGACAATTTATTAATAACAATAGCCAAGTACGAGGTATACAATCGTAACCGTTATTGTTACGCAATACCCTACGCACATACATTTTTAGAAAATTAACTATTCATAACAAGCAGACGTGGAAATGAAAGTAGAACGACTATGTCTTACATACCTAGATACCAGTACGTATAATTTTACTAAAATTATGAACGAATAGCAAAGCTAGCAATTGACGTTATTTATAATGTTTACACACCAGAAGAACTAAATAAGAAATGGAACCTGTTAGTACTAAACGACAGCAATTCATTAATATAGTTTTACGTATATAAAAAATTAATAAATAGTTAAAGTATAAGAAATGCACTAAGATGAATTAGTGAATTATAACAATGAGACAAACAAATATTCGAACTTTTATCAAAGGTTTACTTAAGCAACATATTACGCTCGTCATTGTTTAAGAATACTTTCGTATGTGTACCTAATAATAAACTAATTACTCATAAATTGCTTACTATTTTACTCCGAGTGGATATGAGATAAGAACGGCATGAACTGAAATCGATTTAACTATTAGATACATTGGCTAACCATCAACTGTAACTGTTATTAGTAAAGTACGCGTATTATATGTACAACCAAATTACTTAATATCTTTAATATATTTACAAAAGATGTTATTACAGTTTGTTTGAAATATTTTCAAATTTAATTTATGTTATTAATGTATTTATCGTAAAATGCAGATGACAAATCTGAAATTCGGCAAGAGCTAAGTTTGACATGTCTAAGTGTGTGTGTGTGTGTGTGTCTGTCTGTGGCATCGTAGCTCCCGAATGGATGAACCGATTCTGATTATGATTGTTTTTATTCTAAAGGTGAATTAGTCCGGAGAGCTCTTAGCTATGTTTGATGAGAATCGGTCTAAGATGGCCGCCGTCAATGGCGGATTATATTTTTTTCCACAACTCTCAATATGGGTATCAAATGAAAGGGCTTGACTAGTAGAATACTATACACTATGACACATTTCAAATCCAAGATGTGTGTTGGGGGTTTTACAATTTTTAATTTATTCAAAAATAGTAATTGTCTTTTTTCGAACCAAATGGCTGTACTACTAACACACATAGGCAAAAAGAATTAGTGAGGTCAGTGTCCGGTAACGATTTGCAAATAGTGCGTATCCTGGATGACTACATGCCGAATGCGGGATGAAGGTCGGAGAATCACTCACGGCGCGATGAGTACACGGTGTGGGTATATCTTATTAAGGTTACGGTTCCAGTGATAAGTAATAGCGAACATCAGTTTGAAATGAAATAAGTTTTTAGTTTATCTCTTCATTTAAAGATCTTATGACGACAGAGGTAAAGATTTTTTGTTATAAGTGTATGATTTTCGTTTCTAAAATGTTTTCAAGATTAGGTATATTTCATCTAGGTTAGTACGATTACGTGATAGTGTTACGATAACTTCTATAAATATATAATTTATAATTGTGCACAGAGATATAGGCCCGTATTTTAAAAGACGTCTCAAGTACTGGTTGAACTCTGATTACCTGAAACTGGTTTTAAGCGCAGATCAAAACTTAAATCTTGGTCTTATTATAGAACGCGTTTTAAGTTTTACTCAGTTGAAACGACTTTCGAGTATTGATTTGAACTTACAGTCTGTTCTCAATTACGTTTCAGTATGATCGGCATTATTATTCCGTATTAGGCAGCTAATTATTAAAAATTGCTTTAACAAACATCATTTCTGTGAATTTGTATATAGTTTATTTGCTAGTGTACCAAACAGTGGCAAACATACTCACAAGCTTGTTGTTCATCCAAAATGAAATA
This sequence comes from Arctia plantaginis, assembly GCA_902825455.1. NCBI lineage: Eukaryota > Metazoa > Arthropoda > Insecta > Lepidoptera > Erebidae > Arctia > Arctia plantaginis. The sequence goes on along the minus strand of CADEBD010000314.1, from coordinate 10,274,490 downwards.
TATTATAAATAAAAAAAATTAAAATGACTAGTTATCAGCTATAACGGAACGTTCAAGTCGTTTATCAACACTTGTCATGTTGAATTGTCATACAATGTTTTTATTTTTATATTTATAATATTTATATTACTAGAAGAATATAATACTTTTAACATAAACAAAAAGGTTGTGGTGAATTTAATTTAAACAAGTATTGTATGTATAAAATGTAAATTTCAGTGAATTTAATATCCATTCAGGCAAATGAAAGTGAATTTATTATGTATGACAAGTAATTCTTTAGTAAATAAAGTAAAGTAAATATTTCGTAATTACTCACAAACAAATCACAGTAAAACATTAATTTCCCCTGAATTGTTCTAGAAATCACCACTTGAGACTAGTTTCAGCTTATCTCACGTAAACAAATATCTCTGAATATGAATAAGAACTGAGTAAAGATTTCGACATAAACATCGTTCTAAAATAAGTTATCACACACTTGAGTATCGATCGATGAATCTTGTTTTAAGTGACGTTCAATAATAAAATTAAAATTAGTTTTATGACTAGATTCACGACTGAGACACCTTTTAAAATACGGGCCTTAGACTAAATAATATGTGATTAGCACAATATTGTCACAAATAGTAATCGTAGTCTTGTAAGATAGATTAAAAACTACATAAAATACCTAAAAATACCCTACCCTATTTTCACATTCCTTAATTAAGATTCTTTCAATAAAGTTTTACATACATTAAATATGAATGAAATACATAGGTTTGATAATTCCTTGTCTTTTAAACGTGGTGTTCTCTTACGCGTTGAGAATGGTTCTTGGTACTTGTGCGCTAAGTGAATCTCTACTATGTTATTATTTCATAAATTGTATAATTTCGTTATTCTTACATTAATATAAATTACCCATCACTCAGCAAGAAATAAAAACCAAATTGCTCGTCGTTCCCTTGCACTAAGAGCGTGTCTACTTATAAGTAAGTGTCTAAGTACGCCTCCGCTGCCGTGTCATGCCGCATTCCGCGACGGTTCCTCGCTCATTCATAACTTTTTTGTTTGTTTATTCCTCCTCTTACAATGACGAATAAAATCTTGATTGAATAATTGCATCCATGCCGTCACTTTTTCTGTTTTGTTATGACGTATTGTTTCGAGAAATGATAATGTAACTATAGAAAACCGTCTAAAATTTGTTCTTTGCGCAATGAAGTAAAAGCTAAGAAGTTATACTTTTTGATAGATTTCATCACGTTTAAACATGTGTTGTGTCCTCAAATCATCTTTACGTATAATTTGCGATTATTGTGTACGTACTTAATATATTTAGTTATTTCTTACATGTTGTTTCGCTGTTGGCATTTAGAATCTAGTAGCAGTTTCGACAGAAAAGTTCCCATGCGTTTGCTTACGATTATATAATATTTTAGCAGAAGACCACGTCAGACGTTTGACCTCAGTGAGCAATACTGCGACGCACTGACGAACGTATGTACATCTTCAAAGTAATATCACATTTTATTGAGACAAATTTTAAGGTTTTTTTGGTACAACTTCTTAGAAGTATAAAATTTTCGAATGTAAGGTTAATCATCAAAAATACATATACTCGCCGACAGATCTCGATCATGTCAAACTTCTTTTCATCTATAAAGTATTTTTATTAGACAACTCACATCTCAAAGCCTTTTGCTCTTAATGTCATCCTTATGAGTTTATTGCTAAATTTTAATTTCAAAGTCGAATTACCTTGATTAATTTGGGAAAAATGCGTAACATCAGTTGTGGAGCCAAAAACCGGACGGATTTAAAAAAATGACGTATGTAAACATTATTACTTAATTTGTAAGAAAAGCCAACATACTGACTACAGTGGTGTTATCATCATATGTTATTTGAATTCGTTGTATCGGTATAATAAAGTGGACTCATAGAAATTGTTACTACTTTAACATCGCAACTGTGATGATGTGTCCGTGTCTTATATAACTTAGATTGCCTTTGACATTTTTGTGTGTCGTCAAGTATTGTCCGACATATTTATTAGTAAGATTTTTTGGTATAACTAGCAAACATGTTGGAACATGTTACTTACCATCATTTCACTGTGCAATGCTTATTTCTAAGCAGACTATTTAATTAAATTTAATTGAATTGATTAAAGTTTGATAATTAGTAAAAATATAAAATAAATACAATAAGGACAAAATTAATTAGCAAGATTTTAAGTAATATTTTTGAATGCTAAATCTTAAAATGTTAAAATATAAATCAAATGTTGATATCAATTTTGATAATTTTTGTATGGAGAACATTAATTTATTTAACCTTTGAAATTGATATTTAATATTTTTCAGGTGATTTTGTCTCCTAAACTAGCTGTTATTCACAAATTTAATTTATTTAAGTTTTTTTAATGGAAAACATGTTTATCAAAATTCTATAAAAATTAATAGATTTAACAATTATCTAGGTTTCCTACGACATCGCTGAATATAATGTTAAATAAAATTAAATAATAGTGCTTTTCATATGATTGAAAGTACACGTAACTACGTAACTAAAGATGATCTTTTTGATGTAGGTACCTACCCTTAACCACGTGTATGTAAAATTTCTTAATGATCGGTTGAGTAGTTAATGTGTGAAAGTGTAACGAACAAACTTACATTCATCTTCGTAAAACATAATATTAATTTAGTTTGTTCAAAACACTAATAACCACATTAATATTGGCAATGAAAATACATGCATACGATAAATATTATATTATGGCCGTTATTTTACTGTTTTATAACTTGTATGTTTTACAACTGAATAAAATTAAGTGCTATTCTATAAGCTCTGTGCCCGCACGATGAGTGCCTTTACATACTGATAGTGATTTCTCTTACATACCTTCGTGTTTATGCTTATAAGAAATAGTTTTTAGGATAAGGCGAAAAGGCTTCTATGACTCACTGAGCTCAATGGTGTACGATTAAGTTCATTACTATTCTATCCTAGGCTTACGGGTGGAGATCCTCAACGACTCCAACTGTATTGGTTATCTTATTTGGCGACTATCTGATTTTGTGTACTACAGCCAAATTGTCTCATATTTAAAAGCTGAACACGCAGCATGACGACAAAGAAATTCCCTACAAGTTTAATTTCTAATTTTGCTTTGTAAATACTGTCAAGGTGACTTTCTATGAGCGTTGGTAATGACAGTTGTCCAGTGCAGTATTACTTTGATAATTTATCCAGCAGTTTGTAGTTGCTTAGAAGTGGAAGTTCTTATTTACAAGATTCTTAACGATCATTATTTTTAAATGTATCCATTTAACATGGAGATTTTTGAAGAGGACAGCTTTAAGCCTACGGTAGAACTAAAAACTGAAATTTTGTGGTCTCTTTGGTAGCTTTGAGATCAATATAAACCCATATAATTGTAACAACCTATGTATATGTAATGGCTCCTCCATGTCGTACGAAAGAATAAGCATCTTTTGTAATAAACTCTTTGAATGAAACCGTTACATACAGAAATGATTAATAATGGTTGTAAAAGGTATATAGTAATTAAGCGATCTGTCATTCAATACACGGAATGACGTTCGGAACTCCTCAGCGGAAATCATTCCCATGACCTTTTATTTCGTGGCCATACGCTAATCTTTTTATTTACGTCGTGGCCACTTATTTTTGATTTACCTACGCATGAAGATATTTTGTTACGTACTGACTAACTGAAAGTTTTAATGATATTGTTGCGATACTATAGGTAAATTCAAGGTCCAACTAACACTGATTCGATGAGCTTCTTCGACGTTTCCGAAAATCCTTTCAGTACTCCTGTCAGCTGACGAGCCACTGCAGCGAGGAGCGCAGGAGCCGGATGTATATAGTGTTTCTATTAAAACCACTGCGACGGCAGGCCCCAGCCGCTCTACTCAGGGGAGAAACCGGATCATGTGATTCAAGGTCTCCCCGATGATTAATTAGCCTATAGTAGGGGAGCCCTAGAAGGGATTTCGGGATTTACTCGAGCGTGTCAGATTAACATAGGAGGAATACCTTACACCCAGTTGAGTACCTCCACCATACATGAGCTCTACATAGTGGGGATCGTCTAGGGCAGCCAATCAGTTTAGTTAAAAAAAAAAATGATGGCCAAAAATTCCCGAGCGTGTAAGATTAAGGTTAGTTGAGTCAATTACATGCACAGTAGTGTGTATTTTAAAAAAAACAGATGATTTGAGCGTAACATAAAGCAGTGGGAGGGTCACAAAGTTCAAAAAAACACATTACCTTGACCTCTACCGTGACCTCACTATCTCCTCTTTATTTTTAAGCAGACAATGAAAGCAATCTACTTTAAATGTCTACATAATTTTTCGTGCCTTTATTTGTCACATTTTATAAAAAATCTAAATATTTCAAACCAACCATTTTTGGTGTCCAAATAACATATCTCCAAAATATCTGATGAGCCCGAATATTTCTTTTTTCACTTTCCTCCCCTTATATTTTTTAAAAACGCCGTAGAAGCCTTGCCCACCGCTGAAAGTGGAAACATTATAAAACTTTTAGTAATTCTATTACCCAATCTTTCAAATGCAATAGGCCCCCATGACGCTCGAGTAAATCCCGATTTAGCATCATGGGCTCCCCTACTACTAGTTCAGGTCAGTTAATATAAAAAAAGTAAGGCCCAATTACGCCGCCTGACCAAAATTCGCACCAGACAGTTGATCTTTGTAGGTGTATTTGTTTCTCATGGATTGCATGAGGATTTTCTGAGCCCCAAATTCGACAATTTTGTGTATTCACGTAGCCATTCAGATGGAAATGCGCTTCATTGGAGAAGATGACTTTTTTCGAAAAATTGGCATCGTCTTCACTTTGCTCCATTACCCATTGAGCGAATTGCCGGCGCTTTCCATGGTCTGCTGGTTTGCCCTCTTGAGTTAGTTGAATCTTGTACGCATGAAGGTGGAGGTGTTTTGTCAAAATTCGCTGCGTAGTGCTACGTGAAATTTAAAGTTGTTGAGAATGATTCCAAAATTGATGTTTTCGGGTATTTGGCGACACTCTCGTCTATAGCAACAACGTCTTCAAGAGACCGACCGGACGTTGACGCGAAGAATTCATAATATCCATAATCGACACAGTTTTTTCAAATTTTTTGACCACTCTTTTAATGGTTGACACATTAGGTGCACCTTCTCGACTGAAAAATTGGCGAAGTTTGCGAGCGGTTTCAGCGTAACTTTTCCCATTTTTGTAATGAGTTTTCACAATTATAACGCGTTGTCTTTCAAAAAGCGCTCCATTTTTAATAATCGGAATAAACATAGGTGACACCTGTCAAATTTCAGAGTTGCCACTTGCACGAAATGATTCTAAATTTAAAAAGTGCCCTCTTACTGTGACAGAAGTATCATAAGTTATCAATTTGTGATTTATTTTAAACTACCTTTTGCCCGTAGCGCCGCCCGCGTGTATGTCGGTTAATGGTTATTGCGGTAAAAAGTAGCCTATGTCCATTCTTAGGAATCACAACATGTCCATGCCAAATTTTATTAAAATCATAAGAAACAAACTCACCTTCATATTTATACTATAAGTAAGTGAGTTTGGGAGTATGTACTAGTAGGGATTATACGCATGTGGAACTGCGGGGCACAGTACGCATATAAAAAAACGTTTCTTAGGTACATGAATGATGTGTTAATTATAAATGTTTCTTGTGGTGTAACTAATGCACAATTTCTATTTCTAATTTTGTTCTAGAAAAGATTTCATATGAAATAGTTCTGTGTGACAAAACAAATTCAAATTTGCGATTCAGTGATTTTCAGTCTCTTTTTTTATGCTCTAGTTCTCTAGTAAATACATTAATAACACAAAGTTTTATGAAGCATACAGAACTATGCGGTCAAGTGTTTGTTAATATCTGTGAACAAGTATATCTTTGATCTGATGCCATTATTTACGTACAACACATTCAACTGACAGGTTACGAAGTCTTAAGTGTTAACGATCTGGCACATATTGATTTATGATCCACGCAAGAGAAGGACATCAAAATCACGAAAAAACCTTTTAAAAATTATGAATTGTTGTAATAACTTACAACACCACAGAATACCTTATCACAAAGTTGTCAACATAAACGCACAATTGATGCGTCATGGATTTTAAATCTGCCAAAAGACCGACATTTAAAAAATATGATAAGAGGTAAAATAAGGTCCTTCTTTATTTGTATATAGTTTTATCCTGAATTCTGTTAATATTAAAAAAATTGTTCTTCGTATTTTTATTATATGTTACCCGCGTCTTCACGCACCTGATTATTTCTTATTTCGTGTTTCTAACTTGGAAATCACGAACTTCCATACAATCGATCATCTTTTTTAACCCCCTAGGGGTGAAATTGCCAGAAATCTTTTTCCTCCTGAGCTGCTTTTTCTGTACATGCTATTTTTTATTTTCAATGTTAACTTCTGCTTTTAATTTTTGTTTAAATTTACTATCTGTTACGAATTTATTTTTAATTCTTTTCATTGACATTCATTTTTTACCCAATTATATAATATTTGTTAAAAATTATATAAATTACTATGCTTTTTTTAATGAGAGATAAATGTATTTGCACTTGAAGAAGATAGTCTGCACTTTAAAAGAGACGATAATCGCTGAGTTTGTTTCGTCCTTTCCTCTCAGAGTTCACTTAGAAAATGTCGAACTCATCTGCTCTAAAAAAGTTTGTCATGCAAAATTGTTCCTGTAACTTATTTGCAGGATAAAGAATTTCATTTCACAGAAAATTGAAGTTGCAAATTGGTTTTTGTTGCACCGAGTTAGTGGGATACCTGGACGCTCAACTGTCCCCTTCCCCTAGTTCTTGGAGGAGGCACTTGTGTCTTTTCAGTTGCAGATCTCCATGGGCGGACCTAATCACTTACACTACCTTTTCGTGAAATTCTTAGGTACATGTATAAAATCTGCACTTTAAATAAGTCGCTGGCAATGAAAACACTATAAAAAATAATTTCTAAATTCTTTAATGCAAAAAACAATTGTGCCTTTTACTGTAAGCCTTTAGTAAAGTGTAAAGTGCTTTATTTTTTCACATGACACGTGTTTTGTCTCACTAACGTTGTGATCAAGAGGATGTCCTTTATTTGTCTGATTACGTGGGGTAGCAACCTGTTATTTTTCGAATTAAAAAGTTTGTGGCGATAAATTGCGACTGTCAAGCACGAAATATAAAAAGCAAGAATGCCACAAAAATACGTAATATGATATAATTAATGTCTTACAATTTCTGTTGTAGGAAACTTCACGGGCGAGCAGACAGCGCACGCACGCTACGTGATGTTGGTGTGCCGACACGACTTCCGTGCTCAACGCTCTACCGTTCAACAAAGTCGGGTCGGGTGAGAGCTCATTTCACTCCACGATCTCATCGACAAATGACGGCGTGCAAATTGTCAGAATATGCCTCACACTCCGCATGCAACAATACGTGTATGAGTTCATACTCATCTAAAGGGCCTATGACTTCAAGTTCAACCATTTGTATACCAAGAAATTGGTTTTTTTTTTCTAGATTGTATTTACTTAAATTGTTTAACTTATACGGCCCAATTTGACTTTGTAACAATATCAATCTCAGACGGTTTCTAAAGGAAGCCTTAACAAAAAAGGCTTCACAAAAGCCGCACTCAATTATAAATATCGCCAGTGACTGGACATTATTAGTGGATACTAGTACGTATGAAAAACATTACAGGACATCGCAGGATATCTGTGCATCGGCGTCCAGACCAGACATTTATCTATTTACTAGTAGAACTCCAGGTGCCGTGGGAAACGAACATACCTAAAGACCACGCTTTAAAAAGAAACAAGTACTTTGACATGCAACGAAATAAATAAAAATGGTTATTTCGTTGCGTTATATGCTGTGGAAGTGGGTGCGAGGGGTATGCCAGCTAAATCCCTCTATAACCTGCTTAAAGACCTTGGATTGCCAAGAGCGTCAGTAAGCTCTTTTCTTGAACGAATATCCAAAGGGGCATTGCTACGCTCGTATAAAATATGGTTTTAGAGGGGGTAAAACGTCGCAAGTAGTACTCCCTAAACCTATTCCTGGGTCGCAATTCCTAGGCGCTGTCGAAGTCGCATGATTGGCCCCCGTCTATCACGCGATGGACCCGGCATCCGCACGGTGAATCCATGGAACGCTAAGAAATACGTCTCACTATTATTTAGACACGAAACACATTTTGTTTTCTTAATTGAAGGCTTTCATAGGATAAATGTAAATGTGAAAATAATACATACTTCAGAGTAAAAGTAATTTGCGATTTTCTTAAAAACAAATTTATAATGAAAATAAACTCTCATAGGCAGGCCTTCGATCAAGTGGACTAGGTATATAATGTGGTGTTATGTTGCTGTTTGATAGGTAGATTACATTGTGGGTTTGTCAAACCAGTTGAAAAAATATATAAGTGATATGTGGGGCGTATCATGTTAAACAGTGGCAACTGGCTGTGCTGGAGTAACATGAACAATGGAGAAAGCAACTCATCACATGAAATCTACTTGAGAACGTGAGCAGAACAAATACTCGGTAATGACGAGGAATGCAGTCAGTTTCATTGTAACTAGAGATTTGATTGTTAATGACAGACAAGTAACTATTGGAACGATTATAGCGTAAACACACTTCCTGGTCTTAGCAATCTTGCTTGTTCAATAATAACCAGAATACTAAATAGTAGTTCTTTAGCTGTATTTTCTTAAATAGATTCTGTTTCACAATTTTGCAAACAAGATAGTCAATACTTAGAATTGACATTATTATGTAGAAGTGATATAATCTAATCTAAGGTACATATAATATAATATAATCTAAGGTATATACCTAGAATTACCTATTGAAATACCGATTGTTGTTATTATTAGGTAGGATGATCGAAAATGTAATGTCTAAATTATAATCTGTATTTATAAAGGACACACACATAACTATAGTCAGAACAGTACCGATAAAATGCCTATAAAATATGTATCGTAAAATAAAATCGCTTTCATGTGTACATCAATGGAATTCCTATGATTCATTCATTGGATACGAAGCTTTGAGCTGTGGGTCGATGCGTAGTGAGTATCGACTGCAAAGCATTGTAACCACCAAGGGCATCGCAGTGGCTTATTGTAATCTCCAAGGCCGTTTTACATCATGTATGCATGCATAGATTGACAGATAAATTGCCTATTTGTAGATAGATGGGCTTGTCGAGTGTGAAGATGAAGATTGCTCATGTGTACACAAATCTATGTACAATGGAGACGCTAATTTTCTTAAATCTAATGTTTGATTATTTTTAGTATCGTAACGTGTTTGTAGGAACGTGGAATGTTCAACGAAGTAGTGACATCTTCCACGCCTGGTGACCTCGACATAATTTGTGCGTTAGGTCAAAATCGTGTGGACTCAGTGACAAATATTGTCTAGTTATAGGTTATTAAGATTAATGGCTTATTGCCTTTTAGTTATTATCAGAGTTTATATTTTTAATGATAGCTCTCCAATAAGATTGCAGTTTTATTTCGTAATAAATAAAAGTATTTGAGAGCATTACATTGATGGGCATTTGGACTTATTTGTATTACATTGATTAAAGGTTTTTTGGTAGTTTCATAATATTCAAACACAAAATATTTTAAATTGTTATATTCTATAAATACCCAAATATTGCTAAATTATCTTATAGAATAAATAACAACATTGTTATCACCAAGTCTCTTAAAAAAAAAGCCGTGTGGTGTCGTGGGACACCCGATAGGAACGAAGTTGTGACGATCGCGTAAAACTGATTTGATACGATTTTAATTACAACGCAATCTATGAAAGCGGCTATTACCTACATATTAAAAACAATTAAAACAATTTATACATTGGTAAAATCTCCTTGGGAAATGATTTCCTATCTATTCGATAGATGGCGCTGAATGTCTGACAAGATGACACGAAAATAAAGAGCAAAAAGCCAACATCACGTGGTATTCCCAGGCGGTCACCCATCCAAGTACTAACCACGCCCGATGTTGCTTAACTTCGGTGATCGGACGAGAATCGGTGTATTCAACATGGTATGGACGTTGGCGAACGTTAAAGCAAATTTAATGTATGGTATCCACAGTTAGACGTCAATTTATATTAATAAAAAAGTGTCGTTCCAAATTTTCGTACGAATTTTTTCCGTCTAGCCCTCACAACGCGCGATAAGGAACTTCGTTCCAATAGTGTTTTAAAATTAGATTCGCATAAATTTGAAAAGCATTGATTTAGTTAAAAGCACGAAAAAAGGGAAACTCAATGTTTCTGATTTGTTGTGTTGTGTTTTTTAACTTCTATCCATGCAGATAGGATATTTCAAACCGCAATAAAAAAGTCCTGTAATCCATATTTGGAAGCTGCTTAGGTTACTACATTATTTACTTAGTAGGATTAAATTAATAAAGTAGTAAGGCGGTATTTTTACCTTGCTCCTTGATAAGACTCGAAAGTCTAATACTAATACTAGTGAAAAACTAAACAACCTTGTAAATCTCAAATACTTAGTTAAACCTGTTGGAGCACTCAGATGGCTGTTTTGCCAATTTTCGAACTGGTGTTGGTTCAATTATTATTAAGAAAAACTTAGTTAGTAGTAAAACCTTCTTTTATATATTAAAAAAAAACCAATCCTAATTAATACAAATCATATTTATAGCAAAATAGTTACCTCAAAATATTATTAATTTAGCAACAATTGAGTTCGTGACGCATCGCTATTATTTGGTAGCGGAACTGTTTTTAGCCTAACCTACTATACTGGTTACAGCTCATTGTTTAAAGCGATTCGTTTTCTTGTGGAGTCACAGCTCTAACCTAACCTACTTTTCTGGAAGCAGCTCGTTTCTGTCGTCAACCATAAAAACCATTAAACCATAAAAATAGGTATTGCCTTACTATACCACGCTAGTCAGACGGGTTGCAAAGATAATTACTTTATATTTTAAATGTAAAGTATTACGTTTGTATGCTCTGTGTAATTAGATGTGCAATCAGTAGATATATTTGATATGAAAATAATAAATTTTCATACATTAAGCAACTTTTTTCGTCGCGCATTTGAGGTAAAAATTTAACACATTTCATGTATATTTTCGACTATTTCTAGTACTAGTTTTGTTAAGCAATTGGTTTATTTGAAGAGTAATAATTTATTTTATGTAAAAATTATTTCATTGATAAATAATTTTGATGATGGATGATAAGTTCTTTAATGTGCATTTAAAAATATGCCTAATTAAATACACGGCACCTTTTGGCAATTTAGTTATCCTAAATGTTAAATTTCTGACATTTACTTTGAAATACAAAGTTGCAGTTACATGACCCACTGACAATCTGAGACGCCTTAATGTTCAAATATCTTTTAAAAATTATGAGCAACCTAATACGAGTTGGTCTTTTCCGGGTCTTTCCTTTAGCCATTTTTGTAGAGTTTTCACGTTATTAATGAGACGTGAACTTCAATCTATTGAGACTTATATTAAAAACGACCTAAATCAGAATTAATTAAAAAATGTTTTGTATTTTATTTAAAAAAACATTTTTTTTTATTCATCTGCGGTCCGTTTTGGGTAAATGTAGGTCATAAGACGAAGAAAAAATATAACATAATTATAAGAATAAATATATTATGCTAGAGGGGTTGAAAAATTATGTAATAAAGGTCGAGCTAAAGTTAACTCTTACCAGGAGAATTGGGTAACGATAGTAGGAGGTATACAAATGTTTGAAAGGAAATTTTCATATGGGTTTTGGACAAGTCGGAGCCAGTCCGGCTCAGGCTACCTGTCTGGCTATGTGCGACGCGTCCGGCGCGTGACGGGTTAATCAGCGCTGGCGCACATTGCGCAACGCTACAACGCACTCAACCAGCTTTTACTTACTTGTGCTCGTTTACATCCAATAGTTCAATTACGTAAAATTGTATCAAAAATTGTAACCACGTACTATTGAAGCTGTATACATTAAGAATAACATCGCCTTGTTGCCACATATCTCTATAGAAATGTTGATGATTGTTATTTATTTAGCAGTTAACCGCCGTCGATACAACTGCTGATATCAGTTATGAAATGTTACAAGGTATAGTGGATATGCGAATACGTCAGATAATATAAGAGTGATACGCGAAACTACTTATTAAAAAACTAATAACAATGTGTTCTAATGACGATACGATTTGATACGATACAGTTTTGATTAGGTAACGTTTCTATTAGATTGCTTAATGTTTATAAACATCCCACTTAAGAAGGCTTAACGATATATAATAATAAATGTTTCTTCATTCCCTTCATTTATTTTAAGGCCTACTTAATGATCTTTTAATGTTTTAAAAATTGAATAAGAAAGAAAGTTTCATCTTACTTTATATAAAATACGATATTATTATAAATTCGAAAATTAGAATATAGTCAGGATAATTACGAAAAAATTGAAATAACTTAATTGAAGCCTTATGGCATCAGGCACGCTTGAAAATAGTTGTTCGTTCCAATCTGATTATGTTTTAGTGCGACAGCCTAATAATTTATTTAAAAAAAAAAGACATGTAAATTCGTATTTAGTCATTATACAATATAGAGGACAAAACAAGTAACAATTAGATAGACAACCTTTTGCAGTAGAATAAAATTCCGTTTTGTTTTAGTTATTTACCATCCTAATTGGATTAAACACTAATTGTGTTTAAACTTTGAAGCTTATATGTCTGCTATTGCGAGTTTGTGACAAAATTGAGTTATTAAAGTACATAATGAAATTGAATGTAATTTAGAAATATACTTTAGTTACATTATACCCATTGAGTTATAGAAATCATAGGCTTTAAAACCTTATCTGAATTGAAGTTACAGAAATTCAAAAATGTACTCAAGTAAAAATGGTATGGATAGTGCATTATACAACAAATTTTAATCTAATTTGTTTGTTTATCTTTAAAATGCTTACACTGATAAATGCTCTGTATGATAAATAAAACAATTTTATGCAAGGCGACACCGTTATACGCTTACTGTGAGTTCAATAAAAAAGAACATTTTACGTTTTTATTACACTTAACTGTGTTATAATTATACTTAGTTCTAACACGTTATTAAATTATTAGTAAAACAAGGCCTGTCTAAATATAATGATTAGCATACGCTGACATTGGCCCTGATATTATAACCGCGATTTAACATGATCGATCATGTCGTGCGGGCACAAGAGATGGCAGCAATCGTAATTGTGGTTATGTGTTTGTACCGTATCGTACCGTACCACACAGTGATAATTGTCACAAAAGTGGCTTGGACACCATAGAATACCTTATTATCATAAAACAACCTACTTAATAGCTAAAGGAATCAGTTACAAGGTTTTTATAAATTCGTGCAGGATTTTGTTGAAAGCAATCTTAAAATCCAGCTCAAGTGTTAGTAAATATGCCACACTTAAATATAACGTACTTAAGTACTTAAAAAAGGGTAACGCAACGGTACAGAGTTATGTACGTAGTAGATATTTGCAATCTATACTTCGGAAGAAATAAAGATCTCTATTTATATAATTTGGCAAACTAGATCACGGCGTTTGCGTAATACTCGTACATATAAATATTAATGGTTGTAATATTATTTAAATGTAAGTAACGTTAATGAGTGCATTAATAGTAATACTTTAGTGAGAGAAGGTAGCTATTGTTTTATTTTCGCAGGCCCAGAGTACATTAATAAAGGAAGTAGTTTTCGATTATTTATTTTTTCACCATAATTTATAGAATTCCTTTCATTTTCTTGTAGAAGACTACTGGTTTCAACGTGTATTTTTTATGCACTTATGTATTAAGTTAGACTTTATCTATTTATATGTGCTTAATGCTATATTTCAAAGTATATTTCACCGAAGTGTAGACGTCGGATTAACTTGAATATTTGCAAGCATCTGAGCTTTTTTTTTTCAAATTTGATAAAATTTATTTTGTGTTTTTTTTTAACTATTATTATTTTTTAATATTATTTTAATTTTAAATTAGTGTATTGTCATCGGTCATCGATATATCTACAAATTTTGAACGAATTCCGACCGAGTCGGTTACAAACAAACATAGAGATGAAGCTAATAAAAAGCGTGTAAAAATCGGACTGATAGTAGTATATGTTTGTTTATTATAAAAAAATTAGGATGCTTGAGAACAAATGGCACAAATAGTCCTTTGGTATAGGTAAAGCAGCCCAGCCCCGATTTTTACAATCCACAATTATTTTATAATGAACGGTTTGATAATTTTATTTTATTTTTGGTTGAAAGAATACTAGCGGTCCTCATTAGGGTTGTTTCTGTGGAACATCGGCTACGACTGGGTGCTTCACGGTGCCTTCTTAGATGGTATCGCCGTCACGCTTGTGACGGCATGGGGCATGAAGCAACCCTGATAGCCACGACTGGCGTTGCCCAAGTCGTGGAGCGGATCCGGCAGCTGGGTCTCGATGTGGCTCTGCACGAATCAGAGGAATTGTTCTGTCATGCTCCTGGAGCGTGCCTGCACTCGCATTGGCATCGATCCCTTAATGAGGTATCTGGAGCACGTACTCGATAGTCGGTGGGATTTCGGACTATTGCCGAGGTGTGGTCCCTAAGTTGGTTGCTGCCCAACATGAGGGGACCCGATGACTCCTACAGAAGCCTCTACTCGGAGATTACAGCCGTAAGACCCATTATGAAGGATTGGCTCGAAAGGCGTCAGAGTGATCACCGGGAAAGAATCTGGGATCTGAGATCATCTGTGTCTGATCCGCAACGAGCTAACACCTAAGTGTCAAGACTGCTATGGCGTGACCGGCGTAAGTTGAGCAGAACGTGACCTCATGGCGGCCATCGGGAGTTGCGGAGCAAAAGCGCGTGAAACTACGCCGTCTCCTTCGGCGAAGCGGGACCGGGAGAGATTTAGAACTGCCCTGGTCCGCCAGGCCCGGGAACGGACCAGGTACTGCAGACGATTCAGGCGCCGGAGGTCGCAGAACGACCTCCGTCCTCCAAAAGTGCAGGCCTGGGGGTGAGGCCATCTGTCACCCTAGCAGAAGCCGGCCAGATTGACGGTGCGACGCGATGTAGAACGGGAACGTGGTTCCCACACACGAGCGGGGCCTCAATTCTGCTATTTTATTTATTTTATGGTAACGTACAAGCCACAGTCATTCCATTGACACGCTATTGAGATGACATTGCCATCGGTCAAATTATCGGTATTCTACTAACATAAATTCAGTGTCAATAGATTGTCGATGTAGTGGGTAAATGTCTCATTAATGGTGATATCAACAACATTGCCATATCTGGCAAATTAAATAAATCATTTAGTTACAAATTTAAAATGTAGTTTCCCAAACTATTACAAAGACATCTACGACATTTGTATCAGTGGCAGTTCAGTGACAAATCATCAGGAGGTCATCAGTCTTACATAGTTAGTAGAATACGAAAAGTGCAAAACTATTTCGACGACAGTTCATCGACAGTCTATTGATAGAATATTAAAATAGCAGAATTGAGGCCGGGTCATCTACAAGCCGTGGATGGCCTATGGCGGTTTATCAGGGATTTCTTTCCTAGGTTACACCCTCTTTTTTTTTTCCGTGCGGAAATCCCCTCGGATACCACCTATCTCGGTCTCGCCTCTGCTCAACCCACGCCGGGCACTCTGCCAGCGTGTGGAGAGTCGTGTCCACGGTCTGGCCATCGCAGTGGTGGCACTCAGGCGTTGGCTTCTTGCGGATCAGACACAGGTGACCCCCGAAACATCCTTTCCCAGTGATCACCTGCGTCGGTATGAGAGGGTTCCGTGACGCCTCTCGAGCCAATCCTCCATAACGGGTCTTACCGCCGCGACGACGGCGTGCCCGCCTAGGTTTCCCGGCTTCTGGTATCCGAGACGGCGTGCAGTTTATAGTCGGTTTGAGTCCGACATAACCACCGGTGGGTGGTATCCGAGGGGACTTCCGCACAGGCAAAAAAAAAGGAGCAGAGTTAAAAAAGGTTATAAATACTATAAGTAAGCATATCTATAGTTCAAATCAAGATCCAATCCCATAAATAAACATTTATAAGAAAGAAGCAGAAAATATTTAATTTATAAAGTAATCATTTTTGTAATCTCGCTTATTTTGCTATAAAAATGCTTTTTACTAAACAATATTAAATATAAAACTTGCATATTATAAAATAAAAACATAGGTATCTAAAATTTTGCATGAATAAATATTTTATAAGCGAACTAACATTTCTTTAATAAATATCCGTTTAGAGGTAGACGTCACTTTGTCCTTGACATTTTGTTACGCTTCTTCGTTGCTTCGCCACTATATCAACCGACCTTTAGCTAAATGCCTTCATATTTAATAATCATACATGTTAACTGAATCGTAATGAATAACTTTCGCTATCAAATTTGGCTATAAATTTTAATTATACTTACAAAATCCCGATGACAAAGTGCACTTTGACAATTCACTTTAAAACTCGGATCAGCTCATTTTATATTCGTTCAGAATATTTGACTACTAGATTACATGACATAAATTAGTTTGTAGACTGATTATTTGGCATACACAATTCATAATAGATTGGTGATTATGAGCCTTCGTTTACTTCCAAACTTCGCGGTAATTTATAAGTTAGATGCAAAACGTATAATTAAATATCCTTCACTTTGAAAATATTTAATCAAGGGATCTAAAAAAAAAGTATTTTTTTAAACCATCTTACGTGATCTTACGTGTTAGCTCCATATTATCTCAATTATTCAAATTTCGTTTAATTTAATTTTCGTTTAATATTAACAATGTTTTTTCGCTTAGCCAATTCATTGAGTATAAAGACAATTAATAGAAATGATTGTTACTGGATCCTCTTCAAAAAAGAAGGTCAAGGTCGTGAGGACAATATCGTTACTAAGGCTGTTGGAGACTGTTCGAACAAAGTAGGTACATTTCTTTTTATTGTTCAACTCTGTTGTAATTTGGCAATATTTTAGTACATACTTTTGCAACATCCATTTTTTCGTTCTTAATAAAATAATAATTATTACATTGGTATTACTGTCTGTCGCAGACGTGTATTCTAGAGCACCTCTTTTTATGATTATATAAACTAATTGCAGCGGTATTCTTTTCAGCTTTCGCCGACAGGAGGATTCGTTACTGTCTACTTAGTGTCATGTAAAGTGCGTCATGGTTATGGTGTATGTTTAACAAATACTTATTTTCCAATTATTTTATCATTGTCAGTACTTGTGCCTATACAATTGAGATCATCAGATTAACTTACTATTTTTACACTAACTTTTAAACTTTCGCGGTTTATGATGCATAATAATTATTTGAGGAATTAACGGGATCAGTGGTCAGATGGTGACTCGTAACACCCTGTGACCACATATGTATTATATTAGACAGACTTTTCAAAAAGTATTTTTTGTGTTTTTTGTGTGTTTTTGACATGAAGTTGCAAACATTACTTTAATCAACTATATAACATTATATAATTATAATCGTAGATAGTACTTGATAGATAGTAAATATTAAGGACGGTGCAGTGTATGTGTGAGTTCCGGTAGCGGGTACAATCGAGCCTCCAAGGCCGCGCCATTCGCGGCCGCTGTTTTGTTAGCTGTCAATCTCGTTGCTCACATTCTGTATATAAACAAGTGCTTACATATAATGTGTTTTTACACGTGTTACTTTTATACGTGGCTCATACTGAAAGTCTCTAGATTTGGCCACTTACAATAAAATAAAGAAAAAACAATTAAGGAATTTTGAAAATGGAGCTCTTTGGAAATATGTTATTTTTTAGTTTGCGAGACTGTCATTTGTTTTTTCATTGTGATGTCCTTTCGAAAATTGTGTGTCGCTATTAACATGAATTTAAATCGTGAACATTTACGTTAAATGATTTTTTATAATTTTCGTTGTGGCTTAAGTCAAAAAGGTGATGAAGCACCGTGTCGCAGCTCGGTGTATTCGTGGTTTAGAGAATTTAGACGTGATCATCTCCATGACGAGGTACGTGAAGATTGGCCGGCGACTGCGGTTACATACTCTAATATTGACACCGTACGATAACTTATTGAAACTGATAAAAAAATTACTTGCTTTGTTAGGCATTGGAATGAGCCAAGTGCAAAACATTTTACATGTGCACCTGAAGGTTGGGAAGCTTTGTACTCGATGGATTCTGCATGAATTAACGGAGGACCAGAAACGACTGCGTGTCCAGCGGTGACATAAGATGATAAAAAAGTTTAACAGATGACAGTCATTGGCTGTCTATAATATCGTAACGGGTGACGAAACCTGTACTGTTTTGAACCCAAAAGAAAAAGCCAGTCGGCAGAGTGGGTCTTTCCTTTTAAAGATTTTTCGACGAAAGTTAAGAAAAGTCAAAGCATTGTTAATAAAATGGTTGCTTCTTTTTTTCGGCAAATTAGGACATTACACTACAGTATCGCTTGAAGATCAGAGGACAGTGACTGAAAATTGGTACGTCAACACTTGCTTGCCCAGAGTCTTAGAAAAAGTTCGCGAAAAGATTCCTTGAAGCAATGTCCTCCTTCACCACGATAACGCATCCTCACATTCCGCTAAGGTAATATAAGCCTATTTGAAGGCTGGAACTGATGACCCATCCGCCTTATAGCCTGGACCTTGCAACCTGCGACTTCATTTTTTTTCCAAAAATTAAAGACAAACTTAGAGGCTCACGTTTTATGAGCCCTGAATCGGCGATGAATGCGTTCCATGAACTTATTGAAGAGGACTTCTAAGGAAGACTGGTCCAACTGCTTTGTACGTGGTTTCAGCGAATGCAAAAATGCATTCATTGCGAGGGAATATACTCAGAAAAATAATAAATGTATCGTAAGTCTTATGTCTAATCTTATATATGAGAATCCAGAAACATTCCGTAGGCCCCAAGTATCAAGCACAAAATAAAAATATAAGTAAGAAGTAATAATAATATTCCCTCCCTATGAAAAACTTAGACAGTAGCCACAGTAAATCCTAATCTACTCCACACAACTCCGCCTTTTTTCGCTCGTTGGATTGATCTTGCCAAGTTTTATAGACCTAAATGGTATTGAGGATCTGACGGACAACTTTGTGATCCCAGACGAACGGTACAGACACATTTTCTCAAGTATTGCACAAAGAAAACCTAAAATGTTTTGCTTTACCCAATTAGGTAGGTACAATAACACCAAGTGGGTACGGTTCAGTTTATAGTTAATCATGACTCAATAACAAATCAAATTTTAAATTCAACTACTATTATTTACAATTTGATTAAATTATGAAGTTGAATTTTACATCCTATTATCAAAGTATCTAGAACATGATTTATTCGACAAATAATAATATTTAAGTACTTATGGCCCAGGCACTTGGTCCTCGGGTTGAAGATAACGAAAAATGCCAGCAATCTTAACGTCTGAGAAATATTGAAAGAAGTAACATTAATAAAGATTTTATAAAAAAGTCAATTTTTGACCACATCAAAAACCTTAGGGGTTGTATATATTTTATGTAAAACAAGTTTTGTGAAATGGAAGGAAGAAGGTTGGCCGTGGGAGAGCCATGCTTCCTTTGGCACAATTTAACCGATTCGACCAGAGCGAAACCAAAGCCTCACAGGAAAACCAGTAGCTTTCGTTGCTTTTCACCGAATGAATCATTCGGCTCAATTATTTTTTGTAGGGGGGATTTTTTTACCGTCCGTCGAAAAAATCAAATGACCCGTCTGCTCGTTTGACCTCTGTACCATGAGAAAAAAAAAAGATAGAGGAAGTTTAAATTCATAAAACAAGTCGCAGAGAAAGCGGTAGCATTCTTGTAACAGGAAGTGGAGAAAAAAATGTCTCCGCTTATTACACTATACACATAAAATTTTATATAAAAATGCGACACCAGATTTCTCGCTCGTCTATTCCATATCGTAGCTATAGTTCTTTGTCATTTCTAACAAAATGTGTATTTTCCGAGTATGACTATTGTTATATTTAAATTTAAGATTTGTTGTCCAGGTTCGACGCTTTCCGCAACTAAACTGTTATCATTACTTTTAGGATTCCGTACCTCAAAAGTAAAAATGGAACCCTTCGATGGTATTTTTTTTCACGCCAACTTAGAAGTTTAATTTTTATGGCTTCAAGGGAGTGTAGATCTGAGTTTAACTTCAAGTTAAACTCAGATCTACACTCCCTTGAAGCTTAAAAAAATAAAGCTTCAAGGGAGTGTACATCTGAGTTTAACTTCAAGTTTAACTTCAAAAACGCATATTTCGACACTTTCAAGGAAATCAAAATTAGTAGGGTACTTCCCGTTGACTTAGGACTATGAAATTTTGCAAGTAACATCGTCTTATAGTACAAGTACCTACACGTAAAAAGCTGAAAATTATACATTTTTAATTAAATCATAAAAAATATAGTCTTTATTTAAAGTATTAGTATTAAATTTCACTTATAAAACGCAATAAAATAAGTAATTAAAGGTTTTGAAAAATAAATTTCGGGACAAGTTTGGAAATGACTGCGAGACTCGATTCCTGAACTATTAATAATATGTACCTACAAGTTTGTATGGAATCCTCGGTGGGCGAGCCCAACTCGCACATGTCTGAATTTTTTTAAACAATAAAAAAAAACTCTAAATAGATTAGATAAGAAGTTTGACAAGGCAAGTGTAAGTTAAAGCTTAGTTGAACTTTAATATTAAAAAAAAACATTTTCTTTTCTTTCTATTTTATTTCTGTTATAATATATTTCTTTAGACTATTATAATTTGTTATGTCCATGCAGACAATGCTGACGAATGATAATGATGATGTATGACAGCACATCAAATGCAGTTGGATTTTGTTACAGAAAGCCACGAACTCCACTTGTAATTAGTTAATCTTAGAGGGTAGAAATAAAAAAGTAAGGATTTAAATAAAATCTGGTAGTGGTCTTCATTTACAAACTACATGATTGTAGATCTTTATAGACCAATCGATGGCATTAAGTCTCAGAATGTATCATCCAGTTGAACGCTATATGTTACAAAAGCTGCTTATTCGAATTTCAGTGCAGTGAAAGCACCGAGATAAGCGTGTAAGTAAGTCAAGATCCTTGTACTAATTAAGTCCACTAAACCTGGTTAATACTATGATTGAGCGGATTCTGAGACAAGTGTAACACAGCCATGAAATAAGATAATATTTTAAGATTAATATCTACTGGATTGTTAATGTAATTAAAATAATAAATTATACTAAAAATTTGACGCGGTAATAAACAGAGTATAATTATAACCCACATTCGTTTTATTTATTATACAATTTTATGTAACTATTTTTGTTCGAAACGATATTACAAACTCTTATATATATATATATATATATATATATATATATATATTATATGATTCTGATAATATAACACAAGGTGGTTCTTGTTAATATGTGAGTTTACAATGTAAATATGTATTTCGAGATGTAATGTAATTGTATTAAATCGAGAATGTGTTAAAATAAGCTAGCAATTTAGTTTTACTTTGCGAAAGTTGTGAACATTCAATAATAATATAAGTCAATCTTAACATAATCAATATTAGAAAGAAAGAATAATAAATGCGACTTGTGATTTTAAAAGGCCGCCCAGGTGCAGTGTGGTGTTGCGGTGTTGGCTGATACCAGTTTTTTCTAAGGGTTAGTATTTGGTGTAAAAGTAAAATTTGATGAGTTAGGCGATTGTTACTCTTGAACTAACAGAACTAACTTCACCGTGATACTTTTCCTTTTATCGAGTATTTCCTACTATCTTTACATAGTATAAAATGAGTCGCTATTTCTGTTTGCACGGTTAGATCTTTTAAACTACGCAACGGTTTTAATACTAACGGTAATAATAATTCACTAACAGAGAGAGTGATTCAAGAGGCAGGTTTATATGTGTAATACATGCATATTTTAGTAGCAGAAATTCGAGAATTTCAAAGATTTGTTGTGGCAGAAATACTTCACATGATGCCGATGAGCACATGAGCACAATCAGCTTAGACTGCTCGTTCTTAAAAGTAAATACTCAAGCACACAGTATTATAGGAGCCCCAATGACCACAACTATAATCGAGGTAAATCGAATCATAGGTCCCGATGGGCATGTATTGTACAAACATTACATTCTGATTTCAAAGTAGGTCGTGACAATATGATTTTGAATGTCTGATGTTACCATTCGCGGCGCGTCATTAGCGATCATTCGTACATTGCGACTAGACATGATTGATGACTTTGATGAGTATCGATCGTAATAATATCGCAATCATTTGCAATAGAATAAAATTATTGTTTTGTGTTATATGGACATTTAATAACCCCAAGCGAAGCGTAACAGACAGGCTCTTACAAAATATTTAATCTTCACTTGCCTGCATTATGAGCCTTGATTGACGATTGAAATAGTAGTTTGTACACTTAGACAATAAAATTGCACTGAATTTAAATGTTTATTCTATAACTACTATTTTCGTTTAGTAAATTGTGAACAGTACATAACATAATGAAAATAACATTAGTTATTATAGAATTTGTTTTACTACATGACTTTAATAAAACTTGTAAACAAACTTTCAGACTAAAGCTGTAATATGTGAGTCGTTACCATCATTGAAAATAGTCGTGTCTTACATAATAATATATTTGTATATTGTTAGACCAAAAAGCAATGCTATTAAGTTTATAACAAAACCGTTTCTTGTTCGCAGCATGCTTCTTATTAAGTGGATAATTTAACTACAATGTATAACTTAATACGTGACAAGTAAGAGGGTCAATAAGCAGCTGTGTATATTATTATACCTATAATATTGAGTCGGTTTTATAATTTCACAAAGCGTTACGTGCTGTGTTGTGACATTAGCTCGTAACGATTCAATTCACTTTAAGTGGAAGTAAGGCCACTTGTTGGCTGGGTTTGCGGTATGTATCATGACGTTGGTTTAAAACGTCTGAACGCGTGCAATGACTCCGACTTAATTAATTGCAGACATGGCGGATGTTCGCGTTATGGAACATTACAGCGGGCTCTTATCAAACATTACTAAATGAAGCTAATTTTAGATTGGCGACGGCGGGACCGGCTCGTTGACCTATCAACTTGCAATCGATACTTTCAGACTCGATGTAATTCAGTTAAACTTACTTGTAGTTACAGAATGGTTTGCTTTCTTAAAACTTTTTGGTTGGTAAAAATATTGTAACAGTGCATTAATGAACCTTTACGTTCTTGTCTATTATTTGTCTATCATTAACGTCTTGTAACAAAATACTTAATGACTAGTGAACGCAGCGGTGGTATGAAAACGTGACAAACTTTGAATTTGTAAGCGCAGCAGGCCGGTGCCGCAAACTCTCTCTAGATGTAATATCAATTTGGACGATGGCCTTGGCATACAAACGTATTAGAGTTTCTCTTAAGAAAATGAGGGCAGAACAGTTTGAGGATAACATGACTCTATGAGTCGTTCCTAAATCCTAGATGTAGGTATCGCGTAACGCTTCAGGCTTATTTTTCAGTGTTTGTAAATATTGTCGCAATTTTGTACATCTCTAGGCTTGTGTGCATGTAAGTCCTTTGAATACTTCTGTTTTATCAATATTACTTAGCTGCTTTTATGTATTTGCATGCTGATTGACATAAGAATGGCGTAATTTAAGAGTAACCTACTAGCTGACAGAATAAAAACTGCATGA
The DNA here is from genome assembly GCA_902825455.1 of Arctia plantaginis. Taxonomy (NCBI): domain Eukaryota; kingdom Metazoa; phylum Arthropoda; class Insecta; order Lepidoptera; family Erebidae; genus Arctia; species Arctia plantaginis. The sequence goes on along the minus strand of CADEBD010000314.1, from coordinate 10,250,594 downwards.
AATTGATACGTTACATAATTTATTTACTGATAGCGGAAGTTTAATTGCTTGCAACAATTCCAATAATGTGTAAGCTATAAGAAGGGATACAAAAGGTAACATGTCAGTCACCTATTTCTTATTTGATTTTGAATTTGATTAGTGCTTACCTTAATATTAGAACAAAAAGCGCAATGAGGCCGTGTCGGCTAGTCGGTGGCAACTCGTGAGCCCGCCTGCATCGTGTGGTATCGCTTTCATCTCATAGCACACCGACGCGACACCCAAACACCCGGCGATTCATGTCCTGCAAAAAAAATGAAAATTAAAGAATGATAACTATGTTTTAGACTAGCATTGGATGGGCACTAATGGTAACAAAGTAAATAAAAAAAATATTTTTAGCTTATACCTATAACTAATCTTTGACACATTGAAATTCATTAGAGAACAGTAATAAAATAAAATAAACTTTAAAAATAAATAAAAGCACAAAACCTGCATGCCACGCTATGCTTTTACTGCAAAACAATAAGATAATAAAAAAATATTTATTCTGAGATTCTGCAGTGATCGTTTAAGGAACTCCAGTCATTGTTACTGGAGTTTCACACGATCACTGCACAATCTTATATACCTACTTTTCACTAATATCGTGTAAATGGTGCGAAACGAATCAAAAACTTATAGGATAAAATATCGATGATAAATATTAACAATGAATAATATTGCAGTCAATGATTGAAGTAAGAACTCTTAATATGGTTACTACTCTGGTCTTGGTTAATAATTTATTATTATTGTACACCAAAGCAGTGTAGTGAAATAATAAATTAAGACTCGTATGGCTACGGCTTTTTGCCGTAGTATTTTTTCGATATGAGAACTCATTACCCTCTGATATCCTAAAAGGTAGACTACAATAGGGTAGGTGCAGTTGATCATCAAATAAGATTTACGCCGCTTTTCAATCGATTTCTTATCTAATTTTTATTTAAGAAGATTAAAAAAGTAGTAGATACCTATTATTTATTTATATTCATATTTTCATGATCGAGAGCGCCATAAATATGAATTCACGACATTTGTCTTAACTTAATCTTGACTTAAACTTTTATCATGAAAATCTAAGTTAGCGAAGTCGTGCAATCACAATTTGTTCTCGTGTTGTGTGTCATGTAACTTCCGCACAGGAAATTTTGTGTTAACGCCTGTATTTTTACATTTATGGGGATATTGGTATCTACCTAAGAACAGTTTAGTTGGGTTCGAACCTTCTAAAAACGGGCAAAATATGTATATTTTAGCCGCAAAATAGTAGAACACTACCTACACACATATATACATATTACATATATGTATAAATAATTATATATGCATATAAGGATATTTACGTATGCATATATTTAGCTGGAACTCGGCAGAGCTGTGTCTGTTTGGCAACACTTTGTACATGTTATAATTGCCATTAAAATAGTTTTATCTGCTCAGTTCGGGAGCAGACAGCCGTGTGTGAGAATTGAAAAGTTATTATTATTTATAACTGTGGTTTTCAAGGATTGTTTACCATAAGTAAAATATCATAATATTCTAATAATATTTACAGAATTTCAAACAAGTGTGGAGTAAAGATAAATATATAGGAAAGTAGTTTCATTGTTTAAATTTTGATAAATGTTTTTTACTTTATTTCTTAAACAAATCTGAAAAATGAAAATAGCATGATTTCAGTATCAATTTTTTGTTACTAGCGCGTGCTTACAACACACGTAAATTGTTAAATAAAATTTCTGAAAACTCCAAAAGTAACCTTACTATTAGTCTAACTTGCACCCTAGTTCAGTGGAAAATATTGTGTAATCCAACCCCGGCTCGGTAAATTTCCTTTTAATAGTAAAATCCTTGTGATCATTTATTTCTTTTATTTTATTTTACTTCTGAAACCATTTTAAAATTAACTTAATTACTTTGTGCAATATCATGTAATGTAACAGTTTTTAACCATATTCTAGGCAAGCACTATTGGCAGTCTGATCACGACTTTATATGTGTGCTATCCTTATTGAGCATGTGTGTCACAGACGTTTCCGGCCATTTCTAACCATATTGTCCTGTTCCTATACATCTGCAAGACTTTATTACATGGGCCTATTCTTTGAATACCATCTTCCCTGCTGTAGAATCGGGTTATATGAGTAAATAACCCAACAAGCATTGTTGGGTTATTTACTCATAAGAATATAAATGATTCTGTTATTCCGAAAACTGAAAAGATGTGTGATGTACACGTGTTGAATGATACTTTTCTAGTCTTGTTTAATGCGATGTATATCTATATTAGAAGTCTATAAAATAAGCTAAAGCTCGAGCACCACAATCGGGCTAGTGGAAAATTACAAGTAAGTAAATCACTGTAAAGAATTAAATTTTAGTGTCTTAGTTTATATCTACATATATATGTTAAGTTAACTTAAAAAGTTCTGGACCCGCATTAAAGATGGTTTTTATCTATTTTTCGTATCAGTTTTGTTCCTCATTTGTCAAATACGCCACAGATTTGTAAAGATGGCAGGGTACAGCTAGTGTAACATATATAAATTATAATGACAGTGGCTATCCACAGAATACTTGATAGTACTCTGCTCGTCTGCCCCCTCTAACATAAAAAAAAGTGTAATATGACCTTCATGTTACTGGCGATTCTTTACAAATACTCATTGTCAGCTGACAGTTGAATCATACTACATAATGTACATACAGATAGAATGTTGATGTTCTAAAAGTCGCTTCGTACCATTATATCTAAAATATACAATATTAGCTACGACGAAAGGTCACATAATTTATGTAATAGGTCTGCTTAGCCGACTTCTTGGCTGGCATGCGGGAAATGCCAAATATTCAACTTATAAGTGTGATGAGGACAAATAGTGTAATTTTGCAAAAATCAGGTTATTCCTAATGAATAGTGGCGAAAGAGGTTCTGTCTCCTGATTAACGTGATAATGTTAAAGTTGATCACTCGTTGAATGCCATCCAACCGGTTAGCGTTAATGTCATTTGCACACATGCATATTTACATTTAGGTACCGAACTACACGAAATGATTAAGGATCGTTTACGAATTGTACTGATGTTTTTTATATGCATAACTAACTATTGCCTGCGGCTTCGCTTGCCTTGCGTTGCGTTGCGAGATTTTTCTTATTTCGTGTTTCTAACTTTGAAAATGGCGAACATCCATACAAACGTTCATTCCTTATTTCAACACCCGTAAAATTGTCAAAAATCCTTGTCCAGTGGGTGCTTACAACATAAAAATTATCAGCTCCCAAAATTTCAAGTTTGTAGACCCAGTGGTCTGCTTTGATGAATCAGTCAGTCAGTTTAATTACATTTACCATTAAACTACTATAGCCCTTATTCAATATGAATTTGTTAAAATCGAAAGAATGACTTTAATTTATTCATAAGACACCATTGGAACGAAAGGATGATACAGGTACTTCTAGTACGTATTCTTTCACATATGAAAAAAAAACCTATTTACTCTCAATTCGTTTGTGATCGCTTTTATTAACTATCAAAAAGTACTTGTCGATTTTTCGACACGTTTACTATTCTTATAAGTTTTAAAACCTATTTCTATTCTAATTGTAAAAATTCCATTCTACTTTTTTTGAGTAATGACTTCACAAACGAATAAAATGTCATTTAGATAACAGATTGATATAATGATATATCGACGGTGTATATAACAATTTGAAATATTTATTTTTTGAACTTCGTGTTGTAATAACCATTAATGCATTTTCGACTTTAATTATGAGTACTTTTTTTTTTAAACTAACCATAAAAATAAGAAATTCACAGTGTTAAGAAGTCGTAATTAACATCCATTAATAGAGTATACATATTTTTATTTGATCCTATTTAGGCAGTAGTTAAATAGTAGCTAAAACGAGTTGGTACAGGTTATAATCAATCAAGTGAATGGAAACGTGTTCTTTGTAAAACTCGCTACCTAACTAACATTGCAGTACAAATGTTCTTGTTTCTTTTATAATTTGGTTAGTATCTATTTCTATCATACCAGGTCTACAAGTACGTGGGCAGATTACTTATAAATTATTTATAACGATAAATACATGTTACGTTTATACTAGACACAAAGTATGTACTTTATTTAAAAAGGTGAATTTAGATTGTCAAGGTTAATTTTTTATACAGCGTAGATAAACAAGCATATCATGTTAGTAACACCTTTAATACGAGTATCACGTAAGTTTAAAACATTTTACTGACCTACTGATCTAAAACTACGCTATTTTAATTTGTACATCAAAAATAGACCATAGGAGCAACATATGAAAATATTTACAATAAACTTTACATCTGAAAAAGAGACCTATTTATATAGATCCCAATGTTATAGTAGGTACTTTTGGATAAAAACAGTAAAACCTTTGCTGTGATGAGAGTTAATTAGACTCTATCCTCAAAACACGCGATAAACGTTAAAAACATTGGTGGCGGTTAATAGGGGGTAGCAAGGGAACACCGTGGTGGTGGTTCCATCCCACGAGGTGGCCATCTACAAGACGTAGATCGATCGTGGGATGGAACCACTGATGGGATTTGGATGGCCCGGGGTCCGTCGCAGTACCAGAGATTTCCTTTCCAGGTTTTAATTCCGCGGCTATTAGTCGGCATAACCACCCCACCGGTTGAAGATACTCACAAGTCTCGAGCCCCTGTGATATATCTTGTGAAAAGTAACGAGTCTAATGTACCTAGTCAAATAGATATGTTTAGTTGGTTGAATTCAATTAAGTCTCAGTACAACTGTGCAATAACTATGTACTTTAGAATCACTTCATTATTTGAAGGTTTGGAAGAAGAATTGAATGAGAACAAGAAGATTATATATTTATAAATATAATATTAGCATGGACAATATCATGTATTTAGCTCTGTAAGCATATTCAATGAAGAGATATTATTAAGTAACGAGCTAACTTATACATATGTAGACGTGTCATATTTTATGCGTTATAACATGTAACAGTAGAGTGAAGTAGTGTATGAATGAACCTGTGCATGTCTGTGAAAGTAATCAATAAATTTATAGATTAGAGGTCGCGTATTAAAAGATCTGTATCAAATACATATCGGTGGACGTTGAAAATGAAAGCAATACTGTTTTTTTGTGCCTGATCTATTATTGAGTGAGTACAAAAAGCTCAATTCTCAAGGCATACCGCGGGGTCGCACGCCTCACGCTTGCCCCGACCTCGGCTGCCAAATAATAACCAATCACATAATGCAATAATTGTTCACCCACCGTGATCGTAACCAACACACAATACGCAAGCATCAGTTGTTTATCTCGGCTCGTTTACCACGATCGACTGCACTGCGGGTATGTGTCTCAATCATAAGTACAAAAAGTGATAACGGTGTCTCATGAAACCATTGTTCGTGATCATTCGATACAAAGTTGGTATGTTTATTGCACATTCCGATGACGAACACTTATGGGAAGTAGTTCCCAAGAATAAATTTGAATTTTATCTTCAAACAAACTACACTTTTTTTTTTTGCAAAAAAAGGAACTGCAGTTCGCGTACAAAAACAGATCTCACCTTTTTAGGGTTCCGTACCTCAAAAGGTAAAAAATGAACCCTTATAAGATCACTTTCTTGTCCGTCTGTCCGTGTGTCACCACCGATTTTCCCAGGAACGGGTATACCTAGCAAGTTGAAATTTATATCAGATACGGAGGTCTATGGTCCCTATTAGTTGTATAAAAATCAAGGTCCTGAGTCAACACGATAAAAAGATATGGGATAATTTCGATTTTCGCGAAAACTTGTAAGTACCAAAATTTACCTTAATTTTCATTTTATTTTAATTTTAATAATTTTCTCTTTACTTGTGCTGTAAGACGTTGCTTTTAACCAAAATTGACAATTCTAGGTCAACCGGAAGTACCCTATAGGTTTTTTGTCGAAAACCTATATGATAGTTCCCGTTTACCTAGAACCACGAAATTTGGCAAAAAGAAACATCTAAAGGAATAATTCCAAAAAAAAAAGTTGAAAATTAAGATAAATTTTGGTACTTACAAATTTTCGCAAAAATCTACGTAAAATCTTTCTTCTTATAATAATAATATAAAAAACTGATCATGTTTTTCCGTTATCTTTAATTTTCAATCTATAGCTCAATACGTACTGATTAGTTTGGTTATAACAACGGTAACGTAACAGCTAAGGCGTTAAATTTATAGTCTCTTAGTAGTTTATAGTTCTAATCTGTCGAGTACAAGATCCAACATGAATCTGTTTTAACATTAACTTCACACATGTCACAATATCACGCTGTCTGATTCCAAACTAGGCAGAGCCTGTGTTATAGTGACCAGACTGCTGATAAACATACTTAAATATTTCTAAATACATAGATATTACAGATATTACAGATAAATTACACAAAGACACAGGACAAATTATCATGCTAATCACACAATAATTGTCCTGGGTGGGAATCGAACCCACGACCCCGCTTAGCAGTCAGGGCCACTGACCACTAGGCTAACAGGCCCGCATTGGGTTGTTCTCCGCTCATTGTTTTCCTAACATAATATATGTAATATGATTAAACGTGCTATTTACTACAAATAGGTGAACTCTCGTCGTTTACTGTGATGGACCTACCCCAGTACTGGTTTTCAGTAACGCAGCGTATTTTTTGAATAGAGACTGGCACATGCAATTAGTTTCTAATGAACGCTCACCTATTTATACCTAGATACGTTTTATTTGTTTCTTTAATTATTTCAAAAACTTTTATTATTTGGCATCTCCATCATCATAATTATTACAAAAAAACAGCTTATCTTAAAAATATTGAAAATAACTGGTCTAAATTAATATTTCAGGTAAATTTATTCAGCTGTTGTTAACCATAAATCCATTTCTCTCGGCCGTCATTGTAGGTCATGTGTGAGCTTACCGATTGCTTTAGGATGTGTGCACTCCATTAGCGAAACAAATCGTAATTCATGTTATTTGCACGTTTCATCCTCATTGTTGGTGGACCTTGAAACCTTGACGAAACAAGATTAAGGTTGGTATTTGCTCAATAAGGTTGGTAAGCTCCAATGTTCGAGTTTCCGTATTTCCTAACCATACAATAGCGTCTTTCAAAAGTAATACAAGTAGAAATGAATACAGCGAAGAAATATAAAATTGTTTGTTCGTCGAAAATGCCAAACTGATTAATTTAATAGCGCATTGATTGTATATCTAATCGATTGCTTTTCGTTGCGGTCACGCTGCGCTTATTATGTACGTAGTTTTTCCTGGTGTGACTATTATTTTATTGGAATGAATTGGTTAATAATGCAGGCGATGCATAATTTGTTTAATTAACACTATTTACATTACCCGCTATGATCACAATAATGTGAATGTAAACGAAAGTGCAACAGAGCTCAAAGTTGCACAAATCTACTGTCCTCTATCAAGAGATTTGTGTATAGCTTTGAGCCCCCGTAATTCTCTACTCTCATTGGATTGCTGTAAGAGGGATAAAGTTGGTAATTTATAAATTATTCTATTGTTTTTGTATATATCGCATCGCATACATATCGCATGGCAGAGTACTGTTGTGTTTCTGCTAGTGAATTAGATTCTCAGATCTCTCCATAAAGGCAGGGGTGGACTTGGCATGCGTATTTGTTATCACGGGTAACTATTTATTAATATAAAACAATTATGTGTTTAAACGTTAATTCTCATAAAGATTGGTTGCGTTTCTCCAAGTATGTTACTTAAACTATTCTTAGAATAGATACTCTCTTATTTACCCTCATATTTGACAATCGCTTTATCTGTTTATCACTTTCACGGTTTGGTTGACAAACCCTTAAATAGAAAAATCCCTAAATGGGGTAAATTTTTCGGTTATCTACAAAATCTAAGGTACAACTACAATTTGCTGACTTCTTAGAATAATATGATCGAATGCTGACTTGCTTAATTTGTGCAACCGTTTTAATCGAGTGTCATCAAAACTTAGACAAATGTTAAATAACAACTGTCAAAATTTATTATAATGTTTGCTATCTTATCTCTAAAGTATGCGTGAGGCTTAATTATTGAACTAGACATACAATGGACCTAGAGTCGCAGAATGGTGACCGTGGGAAAGGTGGTGGCATTTAGAGATTCTCCAATCGACGTGCGCGTCTAAAACCGCATCTTCGGGTTACCTAACGATATGCGAAATATAGAGCCTTTATAAATGCCGAATTTTTATTGCGCCTTTACAAATGCCGACTTTTAAATGGGATTCCGTTGTCTGTAGGTTTTATGATCATGTCACGGAATTTACTGTACCATTTGGACGTTAAGTACAGTTAAATAGCAATAGTAGTCAATAGTCAAATAGTAGTCAGTAGGAACTTTATATGATTAAAATGTTCTGTAGAATAATTTATATTGTACTGTAAAGGGGCCTATTTTGAAGATACAAACGACAAGAAATACATTTTACTCTGAATTCTTTATTAGTTATTATGTGAAAGTCAGTTTGTTTGTTTCCACGCCTAAACCTATATAAAAGTATTAATGTTGGAAATCTTCAATTAATGCGTATAAAATAAAAATAAAACACTATCCAACGAAATCTGAATTTAACAGACTTTCTCAAAAGCATGTTTTATTATTTGGCTCGGCGACAGCGGCGATGCTGATGGACCTCTGTGCCATGCTCTGGAGCAGAAGATCCTGAGCACCGGCACGCCCACGTTCACCTGGAGGATGCGGAGATGTGAATCCATTATTAGAGTTCCATCTCCGCATCCCGCCGCGAACTTTGCCGCTCCCCAGCGGCACTTTCAGATACCCGCCTTGTGACAGGACTGGCCACAGCGGAAGCAGAGGTCATCTAAGGTGACCTCCGACGTACAATTAACTCCCACGTGCCGCGGACGACAGGCACCGGAAGCACCTTGCCGGTCGGGCCTGCAGAAGTCGTGCCTGCGCCCTCAGGAAACCTTCTGCCCTCTTTGCTGCCGCAGATTCGCTACTCTCCCTTTCCTTCTGGGCACACCCAGACTGCACACAGTCTAAATTTGGAGGCTCAGCCTCCACCGCGATCGCCTCTGCGGCTTGTGCCGACTTTGAGTGAGATGGCGTCGTCACTTGAGGCTGACTTAAACTGGCTATTTTCACCCGAGCGTAGCTGAGGCCTTTTATGCTTTCGAGTACCACGTTGAAACTGCTGCGCAGCTGACACCATGACGTCCTTGCACTTGCAACGCTCCTTTCTGAGGCAGTGTCTGAGTTGGACACTTCCCCGAGGCTTTTCGCGTCCTTCAATTTGGTCACCGGATTTCCTGCTCGGCGATGAGCAGGTTGGGCACTGATTGTTCCTCCCAGAATACGTTTGGGAGCTGCCGGAGCCTTTTGGCTCTGGGATTGACTCCCCAGACACAGTGTGTTCAGGACCCTCCTGGGTAGATTTTTTCATCTTTTTTCCCATGTCATTAATTATTTAAGTTAACGTCCTTCGACGTGACACTTTCGGGACTTTACTCCCTCAAGCGACTCAGCCCCTTGCCAGGCGTTAGAGCGTGGGCTTAGAGTTTTTTATAAAGGTTTAAGGTTTAAGTCGCGGATCCGAAGAGCCACCGGTCCTGTCCATTCAGGATTACGGCTAGGCCGGACGGGGTCTGGCACCAGACCGGGTCCGTCCGCCCCAAGCATGTTTTATACCCTAATAAAAGTTGAATAGTGTAAGGTTTCCACCTGTGTAAAACCTACACAACTAGTTGGGTTATATAAAGTGATTATTCATGTTATTTAATCTCGTCACATTTAAATCTATCTTCGAGGTCAAGTAACAATAGGGGTTGATGGTATAAAATGGAGTTTTCGTGCATATGTGCAATCGACTGGTGGTTGAATTTTGTTGACAATTCATTATTAATTTTACGTGTTTGATCAAGTATTTTGAGCGTGTTTGAGTTGGTATTTTACTGATAGTATGTTAGTGAGGTCATCAGCGCTTAATTAAAGAAGAAGTTTCGCGGAATGACTACACAGAATGAATGATACACGCAGAGCCTTATATTATTCACATCACACATTACATCAACAGCCATTAATAGTCCACTGCTGAACATAGGCCTCTCCTTAGAAAGGAGGTTTTGGCCTACCATACCACGCTGGCCAGATGGGTTGGTATAGGGTTTGTGTCAAGTTTTCCTTCTCTCTGCAGTGCTGTTGTCCTTCGTGGTTTGCTCCCTTAGTTGCCTCTTACGACACCCACGGGATGAATAGGGGTGGTGACACTGTATTCTTAATGATGTATTAGGAATACAGTGTGTCCCACAAATGTCATTCGAAAGAGGATAGTTTAAAATCATACAATTTCGTACGAATTACTGATCTAACTTAGGACCTGAAAATGCCTTATGAACCTTAAAATATATAAAAAAAAGTCATCAATAGGAGATACATGTCTACTAATCTAATAAACTAGTTTTCTCATTTGTCTCACTCTCATTATGAAGTAGGAGAGTTAAGGGCACTGTTGATAAAAGTTTTTGACTTTCTACATGTGTTTTATTAACGGGTTGCATTATTTAATGTCACTCCTACTCCTACTCCCTATCTTAAATTACATCACTAGCCATTAGCAATCTATTATTTTATTTGAAACGACGTCTTTTAGATTTCCTAGGTTGTGAACATATCTAAACTTTATTAAGGCAGTCCTATTTTTACATACTATAGCAAAGAAATAGATAGGTGCTATGTTTAGTTTGTAGGCCAAAACAGCTTATACAAATACCCTCTTCAATTACTTCCCAATTGTATAATAAAGGTGTTGTAACATATTGCAAAACCAACGATTTGTCATACCTAAAGGTTACATTCAAAACAATTGAAGAGCTGAGGTTAATAGCTATAATATTCTGGTGTCAAACTCGGTAATACTACCTTGTTAAACACAAACGAAGATACAAAAAGAGGCCTCAGTTAAACAGTGGCTCATCCCTATGGTCACGGTCACGTCATGATAATGTCAAACATAATTTGTATTGCTTTAAAATATTTTTACTAGACGTGTTACAAAATAGGTAAAGCCAACAATTTATGCGGCAGTTTGTAATGTTTCGCGCGGTGGCGTGTTGTTTGCGAAACATCGTCCGTTGATGGAATGTGTTTGATATATGCTAAGTAAAATACAGCTTTATGCAAATACTCGTGGTACTGGCCACATCTGTTGAGTACACCTAGCCTCCTTTAACATTAAACTTTTCAATATTAAAGACGAGAAGAGGGCCTAGTATGAGTTTATTTTACATAAACTCGCTCTCGATGGCGAGCGCGTTTGGCGTTGCGACTGGTGAAGATTTCAGTGCGGGCCAATCGCAACATCCAATGCGGTCACCGTGACGATCGAGTTGATGTGAAATAAAGTCACACTACGCCCTCAGGTTATTGATTTGTATAGATGTCCGTGTGGTGACGGATTAAGAATACAGAGTGTCACCACCCCTATTCATCCCGTGGGTGTCGTAAGAGCCGACTAAGGGTGAAGACTATGCAGAACAACAACACTGCGGTAGAAGGAAAACTTGACACAAACCCTATACCGACCCGTCTGGCCAGCGTTGTATAGTAGGCCAAAACCTCCTTTCTAAGAAGAGGCCTATGTCCAACAGTGGACTAGTAAAGGCTGTTGATGTGATGTGAATAGATTACATGCGAATAGATACCTAATATTTAACGACAGCCTCTCCTGACATTGTTGACTGTACGAGGTATAGATGCTTTTTATCCAAATTAAGAAATTATACAGAAATAGATACGAGTAACAATAGGATTCGTTTTTGTAACAGTGGAAGATAAATAAGAATGACAATGAGTAAATTAGTAGAAATAGTAAATAAATCTCTTGAATTTAGGTTCATGTTTAGTCTTCAAGAGTCATAGACTGGAATTTGTAATGGTGGAGTAAGTAACTCGAGTTTCAATTCCTATACTTAGTTAGTTTTGAGTTTCTAGTGATGGACCCAAAGGTGAACTCTTTATCGTTAATGTACAAAGAAATGAAGCATAACATATATTATTGATTATTTGACAGTTTCATTAATTTATTGTTTTATATTGTAAGCGAGCAAAAGTGTGATTGGTATTGTGTCAAACTTTCTATTCAGTTTGACATCGTTAGTAATACTACACGGGTGGTATTTTTGCATATAACTTTGCAGAAATTAGATCTCTCTCTTTGATCTTAAGATTTGTGCAGTCAATGTTTTATCACATACTTCTCAGTTTTGTTAGCAGTTTAACATATCTTTTTTGTCTAGTAAAGTTATAGTCATACTTTACATTGACTGTTGCAAGATTATTATTCTGTCATCTCATTATGTTGAATGAGCGTTTTACACGTGCTTACAAATTAAAAGTTTTCAAACCGGTATTTTTTACAAAAAAAAAAAAACCCCACCTTAACATCGTACATTGTTTGTAGTACAAATTTTTTATAAAACGTGCATAAATGAGATTAACATGTTATTGAAACAAAGAAAAAATCTGATTAAAAGTGTGGGATTGCGGTGTGTTGGGTATATTAACACGTTCATTTTGTTCAGCTGTAGATGCCTTTGGAGGAGATAGACAGCTGTTCCTAAAATAAGTATCAAAATTTGGAATGCAGTACTTTTGAATATACAGAACAAAGTAAAAGGAAAACAACTGGCACAATCAACTTGCCTGTGATTTTTCATCTCATATTGGTATTAGTATGGGTATATGTTTTTATATATATCTGTAGTATACTTATGTATAATGCCTATAGGTATAGTATTTGACGGGTTTATATATATGTACATATTCAGTATGCATCGATTTAACTTAGTAAGTTTAATTTTAAAATTAATTTTAACCAAAATTCACTTATTTCCTGTATTGTCTTCATCATCCGTTGGTAGACTGGTAAATAATGCATTAGGCATTAAGTCCGCCAATGCATCAAATGTGCATAATGTTTAATAAATAAAAAAAATACTTCAGTAACCTCTTTTTTACTTTTATATTTTGTTTTATTATTCTCATGATTGATTAAATGTTACAACATTAGAAAAAAAGAAGTTTGTTGATGGGCCTGAAGACCTTGACCAGGCCCGTCCACCGTTTTAACCAGCTTCTCGCTCTTTTAGCATATGCTCTCATCAATCTTTAAGCTAAATAATATTATTTTATTTTAATAAATTAAATTCTTAGATCAATCCTGAGCACAAAAAACAAGACAGTTAAATATATACTACAAACGATAATATACACAACAGAAATACCTTCGTCGATCTCAAAATGGTGTACCTTTCAACAACTAGTTGCAATATTATTAATAACGTTTTTATTAGCGCAATAAAAGTATATTTTGTTTTTTATTTTAAAATTTACAAGAGTTATCTTAGACGTATTTGGCTTGTTTCGAGACGATATCCTAATGCTAACCACCAGTGATCATAAGGTTATCAGTTTATTTGCCTAATGTTCCAAACTTTTTAACCATAGCAGTGATTCCCGTGGCTGAGACGTTGGAACAAGTTTAGCAACTTCGTCTCCTGCCCTCTATTTGCTGATGAATATCTATTCACTTGTCTATCTGTAATGACAGGATATTACTTACATCAAGTAATGTTAATTTATTCATCTTCAGGGTGCAGTAGATACAAACGATAACCGGAACTGAGTACATTACATTACAAACATGTTGTGTAAAATTTTGTTGCAAAATGTAAACATTATAAGTCAATTACAAGTTTCTTACCAATTAATTCGACACGCAACCGTTTTTTACGCATTAGAACCCGGCCGCAGTCTTGGAGTAGTTTTTAATTTTTAACGTTTCATTGAAACAGTTACGCACTTCATGCAACTAGGTAAACGATAACTATGTGAGGTACTTTTAATGCTATCTTGTGATTTTACTTTGAATGGTTCAGAAGTGATAAGAGAATGATAATAAAGGTTTATGTAAAATTCACACACACACAACACTCTTCAACTTCTCAGCTGAAATTATGATACGATTCTTAATTAATTTTAATAAGTGTTAGATGACCATTACAGTTTTAGATTTAATTTTAGTTTTGTAAAAGTATCACACTAGTACTATTACGGATTAACACTTTCTTAATTGATTGATTGTTTTTTTTGTCTCTGAATTACATAGTTGCTTGCTGAGATATTAATTATATTACTGGACCTAAATAAAGTATAAAATATTAAGTACGCCATTTTATATGATATAAAATGATTTTGATTAAATCGATTACAATGAAAATACGTACACTTAATAATCTAAAGTTGCCAAAAGATAAGCAGCTGTTTACCTCGTTCTGGAACTAATGGGTTCCATTTATTTGCTATTATATGTTTTTATTTCAATCGGTTTGTGGTGACCCATTAAAAATAAATATAAAGCACACAGTTGCACATTACATTTGACTGTAATACTGATATATTAATGTTATTTCAACATAATTATAGTTGATAATCGTTTTTGTTTTGCGCTTTGAGAAAGAAACTACTAACTTCTACGACAATCAGATAACTTACCTATAAATTTACAAGACTTTCAAGATTTTGATAATTTTTGTTCATTATGTTATTAAGAGGTCGACGTGATTTGCTCATAAAGGTCAAGAGTTTAAAAAAGTTAATCTTGTTTATAAAATTAGCTATTCATCGAATTTAATGTGTATTATCAATAAAAGTAGTAACAAAATTTACCTGGTTTTGTTCTCTAAAATAAGACAAAAATGTTGTGATATTAAGCTTAAAAGTTGCTGTAAGTTTAAAAAAAATAGCCATCGCGCTTAATATTGTCGTTTTTAGTACGAATTTCACTAGAAACTAGTCACGACTCTTTATCTTGTTTGCCACTGAATTTATACTTTTTTTGTGACACCTGGCGGAAGCCTACTGTCACGATATGGCCATTAAGTCCGACGATCTATTGTGTTACGTCAAGTTGGATAACAGTTTAAATAAATACGTCTATCTTTACTGTGCTGGTGTGAGCATGTCAAAATTCTATAAAGCACTAACTTTTACCCATGATTTTGACCGAATGGGTCTCGTTTACCACCGTGAGGAGAATCTTTAGAGTTAATCTAGGTCAAAAACTTTATTTTTGCTATTTCATTCAATCGGATTTTCCGTGAATGACAAATATGTAGCCGTTTTTCATTTCATATTTTTATATGTTTGCGTTAAGAGAATTAGTAACATTAGGAAGACTATTTTATGTCTGAACTAGTTATAGTTCAGTCACAGCTTTAGGTACTAGTTGAGACATAAATACCTACCAAAACTGTAAAGTATTAGTACATAGTTCAAGTGTTTTATTATTTAGGTTATTTCAAAAGACTAATGTAATTGTAATGTAAGTTAGATTAGAATAAAGGTGCAGCGGAAGGTGAATGAGTATATATGTCGAGAATTCCAATGTGTAAAGTTTAAATAGAGGAACAATAGAACGAGTCGCGTGAATACCACGTTGTTACAGTATGGAATGTGGTGCTATTTTGAAAGGGGCACGTACAAGGTCAAAGGTGCAAGCGGCAGCCAACAGTTGTGTCAAACTAGATATCCATTCTAAAACATCTCTTAATCGGCTTTGTAACAAACAATCAATTCAAATCACTATCAATTATAGATAAAATCTTCTGATAATATTAAATCGATACCGGAACAATCGGTTCTAATTAAATTTCAATTGTACTGCTGTTTATATCTCTGTTCCTAACACTTGTGTATTCAACCTATTATTAAATAATTTTGTATGTAAGCTAATGGTGATAGATTATAAAGGCTTACAAATGACATGTGACGATTATAGTAGTTGACGAGAGAAAGTTAATAATGAGGTTAGTCGTGACTGGTGTCGATAACTTATCACTTGGACACACGAACAATTAGCTCGCTGCGCAATGCGTAGACATCGCACAGAACTCGCGGATATTGTGGCATGACGTGGGTTAATGCTGCAATCGACTACATCCTATTCCATCTTATTCTTTTTATGGTGTAAGTATGCGTGAAAAAAATATGAATTTAACACGAACGACTTACAACTCATTATAAGTACGTAGAGGGGTCATGATGTGCAAAATCTTATTAATGTACCTGTATCACTAAGCATACTGGTTAACGGCATAAAACATAACTTAAAACAATGAATTATTGTGAGATTTTGACCAAAAGACAAGCTCTAGTATCCTTGAAGAAGACCGACTCTTAACATGAATAATGAGTACTGTCTCACTCATCATTTATGGTAAAGATTAGATATTTTAAATAATATTTGAGACAATCGTATTTATTGAAACCATAGGCAACTTAACTTGTATTTACCTTATGTGTGCAGATTAAAATGCGTATACATAAGTGTAAATATAATCCTACCAAAAACATTTTCATGTAAAATGTTGCCAAGACGAGATCAGATGACTCCCACTGTCAAAAAATTATCAGATATCTTGTAGAGCCAAGCTTCTAACTCTACACGCCCTAACTTTACAAGCCCTAACTTCATATACTCCACACCTTAGTCAAAATATGTGTCTTGGCCGTTTCGCTGCTATCACATGGGCATGGTGGAAAATTTATTCGTGTTAATTACTATACAATAGTTTAAATAATAAAAATAAATACTTGTAGTAACGAAAACCAGTATGTAACGAAAAAGACTCATTTTCTACTTTGGTCACTATTTTAGGTAATAACGTAATTTAAATGTGGATCAGCCATCATGGAGAGACGTGAGCTTTCATTAAAAAATGAAAATATAGGAAACATAAAATGGTAGGTTTTGTATACATATCTATATTCTCTATAACATCAGCATATCATCATTTTATAATTACACACGTGTGTACACAACACACGTGTGTATTTAAACATATATTTGTATGTTTGAGTTGTATTTTGTAGAATGATAAATTGGCTTAGTGGTCGATTTGCACAAATTTGATCTCAAACTTTGTGCGTAAATGTAGAATTAATATTTTTTTAGTGGTCGTTTCGCATAAAGTCTGCAAACAAATTTGTGCAAGTCGACCACTAAGCCGATAGATTATACCTAGATTTTACTATGTATGCTTTATAACTGTACTGTTTTTAATTCCTATTAAGTTGTGTGGGTATACTTTAAAATTATACTTTGATTATTCTTATAAAAATTAAAATATCTATCTAGTAAAATATCCCATATAGAAAAGGCTCATGCTAAGCAGTTGCACAGGTCGAAAATATTACGGATTTCCACATGTAAGTACTAGTTATTTTATTACTACATAATATATAGATAGCAATTTAGACAACATTTATTGTAATATATGTGTAATATTCCCGTATTTTATTAAGCCTTAACCGATCAAGTTTTAGTTAAGAAATATATAAGCTATGTTTAACAGCATTATTTTTTTACTTGTGGAAATCCTCTCGGGTCTTCACCCCACCGGGGTTTGCAGTGGGGTGGTGTCGATACACCACCCCACTGCAAAACCCGGTGGGTGATAACCGATCATCGGTTCGATTCCGATGAACCGCACGGTGTGTTACTTTGCGCCTTAAATAGGAGGGATCAGGGAACTGCTGTTATTAAGACATCCAGACCAGCAGTCTTGTTACCATAGTACAGGCTCTGCTTAGTATCAGATGGTACCTACTGTGTGAGGTGTCTTTTTTTATGATTATTATTCACACTATTAATATATATATATTTTAATCTGTTTAACAAAAAGGCAACAAGCTTTTGCATGTATTGAAACTAAGGTTGTATATAGTTTTACAAGTAAGGTTGTGTAAATTACAAAGGAAGGCCCTAGACCGCTTGTTGAACGCAAAAGGAGTAATTTTGCAGGGTTTCAATCCCCAAGAAAGAATATTGACAGTCATTATTAATATGAGGTGAGTTTAAAAAGATGAG
Source organism: Arctia plantaginis (assembly GCA_902825455.1). Lineage (NCBI taxonomy): Eukaryota > Metazoa > Arthropoda > Insecta > Lepidoptera > Erebidae > Arctia > Arctia plantaginis. Next base: position 10,232,591 of record CADEBD010000314.1, on the reverse strand, counting down.
AACATGAAAATTGTAAGCTACTGACATTGTGTCATGAGCATTGCTTCTTCAATTAAAAGCCAATTCTTATAAACATATAAGGAAAATTACGTTTTCACTGATTTTTACAATGATGAAAAAACTTCGTCTAAAATGGAATCATTGTAATTTTTCATCGAATCGTAATCATTTTTGGTCATCACTAATTTACTTTTTATTTATCGAACTGTCAAAAAGAAAATAAACGAGTAGACTGGGCGTAATTAAATTGAATGTTTAAAAAAAAAGTAACCCTTACTCCGAGTATGCGTGAAAGGGTTAAAATAACTGATGTTCTAAGGTTGCTTATTTTCGACCACATATTCCTTAACGATAACTCATAATATAATGGAGTGACAAAGTTTTAATAAGTTCTACAAGCGTGCGACCTTAAATGTCCAGACGCCCCGTTGATATCGCTCTTCAATAGTGAGTGGGTTTAGCAAACATATTATCGCAAAAGGTGACGCAAAAGCATATTATGTAGATACGAAAATTGCGAAGTATAGTGCACTTTCACTTAATATTTCATTAGTGCAAAATTTAACAACCCATTTACACGGTAAAATAGTACGCAAGTCCTAAAACTTCTGAAATAAAGTGCATGCCAGGCGTTGAATTCGTAAATAAAGCGAATTTCTGCGAGTGATGATTGGGTAAAATGAAGCTATGTGTAATGACATTGGTTTTCAATTACAATGGAGTGTACTGAGGTGGCATGCAGAGCGGCGTCACCGCTAGAGTATTTACACACGGTGGGTCGACGACCCGTACATCTCCGCCGTCGCGTGAGCAAAAGCAACCCGCCCCGTGATTGCTTATCGTTACTGCACCTTCTATTAATAGCGAATAAATATAATAATTCAAAATACTATACAATATACGTATACTATTCAATAATTTTAAATTATCGAGTAAACAAAGACCGCCTTTTTAATTAAGGTCTTAACTATAGTTATAAAATTCAACATTCACTGGTTCCACATTACAATTGGGCCTCAATTTTGTTCAAAAAAAAATCATTTCCTCAAAAAACGTAATATATTTTCAAATTATAAGGAAATGATTTATTTATTTTTCCAAATATGGCAATCTTTTTGATATCACCACTGATGAGCCACTGCCATTCCATCGCCACTGTAAAGACACTGAGTTAGTTTAGACTACCGATATTTATATGCGATGGCATCTCAATAGCGTGTCAGTGGTATGACAGTGGCTTGGCGTGAACATAAAATAGCAGAATTGAGGCCCTAATTGAGGAACTAGTGCTAACCTAGTGCTCTAATCAATAAAACTTCGTGCATAGGTAGGTACTCTGCAATACCTACTTCGAATCGCTATTTACGAGTAGCTACCCACTACCTACCTAAATGTAAAAATCACTAAACAGTCGACATTAAACATATTAATTCGATTTGTATTGTGTGTATTTTAAGTTCGTTGAGTTTTATTTATGAGACAGTCGGTATAAGAGGATGTCTAAACAATAATAATTAGGGTTTACTGTTATAAATAACAGTGAAGACGAGACGTGCATCCATTCCTAGTGGCTTCATTTCTTACAGTATAATTACTGCAACTTGGGCCGACGATTGTGCCATCAAAAATGGGACAACGAATCACGAGCGAACAACTGTTTAGCTTTGTAATCTCGCTTTTAAGATGGCAACCTCCATTAATGATCAACTTTGTCAAAGTCGTCTTTACCATTATCGAGAGTATTGGTAGAAAATAAGTTTTTATGTTATTTTTAAATGATTTAGTTCCGTTTTAAAACAGAACTATTTTGATATGTATATATATATATATATTGAATTAGGTAAATGTTACGTTCCGTAAACACGCGCAGATCGCATCGATTAACAAAAAATGCGAACAAATAATGCCTTAAAATGGCAATTGCGTTTTATTCATTTTGTAAAATGAAAGTCAGAAATTTTGGATTATTTCAACCATGGGAGTTTAACAAAGGACAAAGTGAAATTCTCTATAGCAATATTAGCGATTCTGTTTTAGGAATAGTAGAAAGCAATACGTAGACTATTAGCAACATTATTACCCTTTTAAACATTATAAAATAAAAGGGCCAAGGCCTAGATTTCCATAATGACACTGCTTTTTAAACGGGTTGTGAGTTAAATAGGCCGTCGTACATAGCGGTGGCACGTACGTAACTTTGCAGTTGCTTCACAGCCTTCTGGCACTTGCGTCAGCGTGCTAATGTGGCATGTGGCACGACGTGGGCGCTTCGCAGGGTGTCTTCCGCGACCTTCACACACTACTCACTTTTGAACTTTAAATTCGCCATTCCATATAACGAAGAAAGCGTTCATCAAAACTATAGAGTTTTTAACTTGATCTCGGTATAAAACAATTGTATGTAATTGTAATTGTAACAATGTATAAGTAAAGCAGGAACTTGGAAGAATGCCTTGTAAACACAACAATATAAGAAAGGCGACAGGTTTTTCAAAATAATCTTGATTTCGTCAAACTAACTTTTTATTTGGAAATTTTTAATGTTTTCTCGGTGAGGCAAGTTGAAAAATTACAATGTGTAATGCATAAGGATCGTAAACAATGTTTAGGGATACGGGCCTTGGCTTTATGGCAGTTATAAGTTATATTAAACATGTAACTTTATACAATAGCAACCACAAATTTATATACTTGCCACACACAGCTTTGCATAAGTCTCAATAAATAAATTTAGTTTTGCTGGTAAAACATCGGTTGCTAGTAACAGCAAAGAAATTGTCAACGTTTGGCTTCGTTCGTTTTTAGAACGAATGCAATGACCGTAAGTTCCTTTACACTAATAATACTATACTTAGATACATGTGTACCAGAACTGTTTAAAAGTAAGTCTAATATATGTACAATCAAATGGCAAGCGAACGTAGCTTAGGCCGAACAATTATGCAAGTTTTTGTAACGAACTTTTTAAGCCGAGTTAGCAAACATCTTTATGCTAATCTAAAATACCAATCTAGTATATTTAAATAACCAGTTCTTACGTCGTTTTTATTAATTATTTGAGTGTCGCTAAATTGTCTTTACACGACTGAATTAGCTATTAAATTAACATCTAAAAATATTTTAATTAAAAAGAAACAATTACGAATTTGACACGATGCTTCCATGTAAAAAACAATGTGAAAAAAATGGTTGAAAACTAATTTGTGGTTATAAAAAAGTGAAGGCCGGGATGAGTCAAAGTCATCAGACATTAGAGAGCCAACGCGAGGTCGGCATATCGGTCGCATGCTAAACACCTGTCGAAACACCTCGTTATCCAATGTTGCTGACAGAAAACACATATTGCTCTACGCTGGACGGTAAGACGTATTGTCAGGTTACGTAGTATGAATCTATTATATACTGTTTACAACATAGGCTCTAATGTCAACAAGAAAACAATAAGTATAAAAAAAAAACTGGAATGCTATGTCATAAACATTGTTTTTAATAATATGATAAACTTAGTAAATTTATTATTGAGGCTTGCATGATAGCATTTATGATCACCAGTGGAGTGAATGCTTTAGGAACCTTCATCAAAGCTTCAGAAACCTCTCTTTCTCAAGCTTTGGTGTTTATTTCTGCTCGTGGTTGGGGCCCATCGTGTTTGTTTGATACAGGGTTTTTTATAAGTGCTTATAAATTTGTAAAAATTTATTTCCATAAAATTTCCTAATTCTAACGATGTTAGTATAATTGAATTAATCACTATTAATACGATGATGAAGTATAATAAAATACTTGAATTAGCGCAATCAATCAATTCCGATACCTGTGACCTTTATTTAGGTTGTGGCGCAAGTAATAACGCGCGTTCCGACTCGCTTCACTGAACACTTTCCACGAACCGTCGACAGACAAGCTGAAAACACTACTCAAAAATTTCTAAAAAAGAACTGCCTTGATTGCATTGGCGAACTTATATCTGTGAACTGCAAGAATACCTACTTCGCTGCTACAGGTTGAACATTAACATCGAATTACAGTCACAAAAATACTATGCATTGCTTATAAAGCTTGTTGTTAGTTCAGTCTTATTAGTATGGTTGTTTTATGATTACAAGACATGAATTAAACATAAGGATTGTTTAGAATGTAGTTTTAGCTTTGGTATATTATTTTCTTGATATACCACGCCAAAAATTTATTAGGTTCTATTACTGTTCCAAGACCAAAAAGATAAAATTGTTGAGTTTAACAAGACATCATTGTAAGTATTTCTTGATGATACACATTACATTCTTGCTCTACTCTATAGAGCTCTACAGTTAGACGATTCTTCTAATGCAGTGTTTTCGCCGGTCTATCTTTTTGAGAGAGCATGGTAGATTTGGTACGTATGAATATGAAGTATTTCTAATGTTAAAGGAATTATAGTCCATCTAATCTAAGAAGTAAAGTTTGACAGTTCTGGCAGATAAAAGAATAAGGAGGTGATCAAAGAAATCTATTGCTACAATATCCAATTCTTAAGAGTTATCGATATCATTTCTTTGTATTTACAAATCGATTACAGTTTTACAGATATTAATATGTTACTATATAAGCCCTTATATTATTATATTGTTTTACTAGTAAATCTATAAAGGTAATGTTTGTAAATGATGATCAGAAAAAACACCTTGCACCTAATTCTATGGTAGTCAACACATACATCTAACAAAAAAATGTTATAAGCAATTTTCGCCTTCAATGACTTTTCACATAAAACGTGTATTTTGGCATCTTTAAATGACTCTTATCACGAATATAAAACAGAAATCACATATTGCGGAACTTCATTATGTCAAAAATTGCTTGCAGTTATTTTTTCAATACTCATCTCATGTAAATAATAAAAAAAAGGTGCAAGCCATTTTCGACTTTATAAACATCCTCAATCTCTAATTTCTTTTTAACATTCATAATCAGCGTCATTTGTAGACGCCAAGAGACACGTTTTTAGAGATAATTGCTTGCAACTGGTTTTTGTTATCTGTATATGTTAAGGAACATATTAAGAGAAATGTGGAGACTTCTACACGACTGTATCTGTCTGTCTGTCATCTGTCTGAATCTGTCTTAAAGCAAATCTCTCTGAGCGATCTTTCTGAAGCGAACTAAAAGAAAAGAAATAATTCATAATTCACGCAAAAAATACTTGAAATGCATTTTTATGCTCAGTACGTTTGTTTGCGACAGTACCTGCACGGCTGCGCAAAATTCGGTTTGCAGCTAACTTGTATGGCGCGTATTGTAAATACTAAAAGACGTCTGGATTGAAACTAGCAGGTTATTTAAAGTTCGATTATTCTTACATTTTAAAGATTATTCGTATACAAGTGAATTTAAAGAGTTTCAACACTACGGTAAAGGACTTAACTACGTGACTTTGAAACGAAGTCTAAAAAATTATAACTTTTGTATAATATTGTTCTTTTTTGTCTAGTTTAAAAGATTTACATTTAAATTTGGTTAATAAGAATATCTGATGATAAAATATAAATAGCTTCATAATTCCATAGATTTACGGAACAGTATATTACAATTGTGTGAGGTACGCCAATACAAAGTTGTTTCGGCTTGAAAGGTATGAAACGTCAAACGGTACCTCTTAGATTAGATGGACTATACTCATTGATATCAATGTGAGCTAAGCGCCCATTTCGACTATGCATTACAACAAACCAAATACGCATTTATATGGAATTACGATGATTTAAGGGATAAAACGCAGCAGGAGCTATTATATAGCAGGTTCAATTGAACCAACTAGTATTTACTGCCCATTTCCTCACGCAATACAATTTCGGAAGATTTTAAGAGCTCCAATATTTTTTTACATTTTTTTTTTTTTTACGTTCGTATGGAGAACACTTATGGAAGATAATTTAAGCGTATTTAGAGAATAACCTTTATTAATGTATTTATGTAGGTTAAAGCATTTATGTAGGTCCCTTTAAGTATTTTAACCCATGACCCGTTAACCCTGTTAGGTATTCTTACTTTTCTGTTATACAAATAAGTACACAGTACTCCTAATGGTAAGCCGTTTCCGGTGTCCATAACCAGTCGAAACAAGTCGCGTTACCTTTGATTTTGGGCGTATGAGTCTCAGTCCGTCACACAGTTTTAATTGGAAAAGCAATTTACTGTGCCCTTTCCCCTTCAGCCGGACTATTTTGACCTTGAGTGTCTTCTTATGTTTAAAAAATCTATCACCTTCCTCCGAACCTTTTTCCCTAACTAGGTTGGGGTCGACTTTGAGTCTACTACGATACGGCTTTTTACGCGAGCGACTGCCATCAGACCTCCACAACCCAAGTTTTAGGCGATATCCAAGTTCTGTAGAAAGACTGTTGTCGGACTTAGGGCTCCAAAAGATTGACACAGAGTGCGTATGGTAGCCGGGACCGACAGCATGAAGTGCTCTACGAGGCACGGTGGGGTCTAAATGTGTCAAGAATTTTCACCCACCCATAGACTGACCTGGCGAGGATTTCTTAATTTTGAAATGTAATAACCTATTCGAATACCACTTAGCCACGAGCCCCTCTTAAACAAACATCTATCGATATATTTATAAAAAAAAACTGTAGTTCGTAAAATTTGCAAGAGTCTAAGTGTTATTATGATATGCTCAGGACATGGAAAGTCCATAGAATGACAGTACAAGTTATACGGGTTACCTACTGAAATAAGACAAAATATCTATAACCTAATGAATTATGGTCGAAATTCGACTACTAAGTGATCTCTAGTTCTTATCTTTTGTATAATGTATAGTAACACACTCCGTAATTTCTCTTATAAGATAAACGCCAATTGCTCTTTTTTCATTCTGCTTATTTTTTTCTGTCTATTTTTCCAATGATCATGATATAATATACATATTTACTTAAGAACCTGGACATATTTCATATCGTTATAGATATAGACAATTTAATTATGTTTATCGTTTTAGAATACTGATAAACATTTATTTAGGATTTTTTGTAAATACATACTGTACGTGGAAACACCCTTTCTTTTTTTTTTCCGTGCGGAAATCCCCTCGGATACCACCTATCGGTGGCATGTCGGACTCGAACCGACTAAAACTGCACGCCGTCTCGGGTACTAATTTCCGGGGAACCAGGTATACCCTAGAAAGGAAGTCCCTAGTGAGGTCGAAACACCCTGAAAAATTCAAATAGACATGTTCATGTATACATACAATATTTGTACTGAGCGGAAATCGAAATATCGACCTCCATCGTGGCAGTCGAATACACTGCCGCGCCGGAGAGGTCGTCGTCGTAATATGTTTAGCATGGGCTCCAAAATATCACAATTCTGTTACTTTTGAATTTTACATTAAATTTTTAGAAATTCAGATCTAAATCGAAAGTTAACATTCATCTAAATATATTTTTATAAAATAGGCTATTTGTCGTTGTTGTTGTTTGCATTCATTAATCTGAGATTAGGTAAATATAAATTTTCATCCTCATTCTTTTAGTAATTCAGTTGTATAAGACCAGTTTTATAATTAATGATTTTCATATTATAGTTGCTCTTTTCTTATAATTATATTAAACTTTCCAAAAATAAATTTATTTATTTAAACGTAAAATTGATTTTTAAAAAAAAACACAAAATAACCCAACTGCGTGTAAATGTACACTGTTACAAACCCGAGATAATATAGATAAGAATATTCATAAGCCAAGTATCACTCACACAATTAAGACGAATCTAATGACACCTGAAACGCCTAAATTCACCAAGCCCTTTATTGTTATGGCTTTCGAATTTTCATTAATAAGAATGAAAACTGAAAACTCAAGTCACTCACTCTTAGTAAAAATAGTATTTAAAAGCTAAAAGAGTTTTTAAGACGATTAATTGCCCAACCCATCAAGTATGCAATACGTTTTAGGTATATCAGTTTCATTTATAGCTCAACATATATAACAAATGCGGGCAATATTGTTTAACGACTTCAACGGATCTTGTGAATGCAAATGTTCAGGAATGTGGGTATTGCGTATAAAATTTAAATGTTTTGTTCTGCTACGTGATTCGATTGCCGACCGCACGAGTTGCACACGTTCTATGCCACAATTTTAACTTATATTCCTTACCCTTCCATAACATTCTTATATAAGCTCTTGTCACTTATGTCTTCTCTCAGCAGAAGAACAACTAACCAAATAACTTTAAAGTACACAGTGGGTATTAAAAATCATGAAAATATTAGTCATATGCAGTCATAGGAAATTTCTAATGAAATCTTTGAATATAAAGTAATAATATATTATCCGAAAAAGATTAAAGGCTAAGCTAACAAAATTAATGATGTTAATATTTTTAAAGTAAAATCTATTTTTTTATTAAAGGTTTTCATGGTTTTACTAGCGCATGCACTCGTATTTTGAGTATTAACACAGGCGTGAAGTGACCTACTAAAACGCTAACAGGCACCACAGTATATCTATAAATACTTTTAAAAAAAAGTTGAACCGACTTCAAACAATACGAACAAAGAGCACTAAAAACCTAGCAGCAATCGCGGTTGATTTGCTGTCATTTTTTGAAGAGATCCGCTGTCTGTCTCCGAAACTCATCATTTTAATGGGACCATTTCGGAGAATATTGAAAATGCGTATATATACGGCGGAGTTATGCCCGGAATATACATGAAAAATATATATAGACATACGAATTGATAACCTTCTCCTTTTTTAAGTCAGTTACTAAAATAAATTTGAATGACATTAATATCGTCATCTTGGGCCGAGAATTGGCTGCTACAAGTATAAATATACTAATTTTATTTTATAAAGTACCTTACTTGTTTACCATTGAACCACTGAACCTTATTGGAAGATGTTTTTAAATGATTTCACTGCAACACCATCAGAAAGTTTTAGATTTTTATTTTTAACGATCAGAAATTATCTAAACATCTTTCACCCATTCCTTATTGTGTAATCCTAAGGCACTTAGCAGGACATTACAGAACCATAAGTGTATCAGTATTCTCACAGTATTTCAAATTAATAATATGTGACACATTGTTCTTTAAAACGAAGTATAACATAAAAGTGAGAAGTATTCTATCAGTAATGTCAATAATGTAGGTAATTATAGGTCCCATGTTTAAATACTGTCAACTTTATCCAAGAAAATATTGATATATAATCATACATATTTCAGTATTTTAGAAAAAAAATATGTTGGAAGAGTATATAGGAAATACGTCATCGAGTTTCTAATGTCATAAAATTTTTAATATGACTATATTGACAACTTTCGACACTTTCATTACGCAGTCATTTTTGGCGACGATTTAGAGATTATCACGGAAATGTATATTCTATTATTTCCTCTAAGGAAAACCGCGCTTTGGTGGTTTTTATTCTGAGTCTGAGTGAGATTGGAAAGTCAGTCTTATGATGGTGCGTTCCCTCAACCAATTTGCAAGTAAAGAATCGCACGAGCAGTAAGAAAGCCGATAGGTACTTAAACTGGTTGTGATACTTGAACATCTCTCATTGTAGAAATATCGACTAACTGTTAAGTTTATGAAATATAATTAAATAAAGTGTGCACTCCGTATATACTTCACATTGAATGCCGAAACGACAAAACTATTAGGTGATTAAAAATCACCAGTGTGGTGGGGCCTCTGAAGCAACCATAGCAACCCCTTGAAAACTATCATATCATAAACTGAAGCCCTTCTCCCCTCGGGGTAGATACCTCAAGCTTCCTTTACTATCTTTAAGCCTTAATACAGCAATCTTGGTATATAAATAAGTGAAAATAATTCCAAAAACTGCGCCTCAGTTACATGTAGATTATGTATTGGTAGTGCATTGCAAATAGTTAGGAGAAAGTACAATAATTGTGTTAGTACGTGTAGATGCGTCGTGATCAAAATACCCATTAGGTGATTACAGCCATGATACTCTTTTATATTCTCCAAGAAAGACAGAAAGACGAAAAGTCCCCGATAGACAGAATATGTTCCTAAGGTTGGAAATGTTTAAAAAAAATGTAAAGGTATTGACATCATATTCTATTTGAATACTTAACACTCGAAGTTATTTCTTTTATTGGTGATCGTACTGTGATCACGTGATACCCTGAATAGTCATACCCGGTGAGTGTGTTACACTCTCAGTTATTAAGTATTGTTTCTGATGTGTTAAAGTGACAGAATTTTTTGAAAATGGTGGGTATAAAATAGAACTTTATGATAAGTATATTACTAAAGTAACTATTTTTACCTTGTTTTTTTTTTTTGTTTTTATAAAAATAGAGCTCAACTTAATTGTAAATAAATGTTTGTTTTATTATGCAAAGTTATTTTACCTGTCTTATAACCTGTCTTTTATCGAAAGTTGTTTGCATAGACGTTGTAGGTAACTAAAATATAGGTATCAAGTTTTACACAAACATACATATAATCTCAAAAAGTAAACGGACTAGCTTCAATAAAATAAAAACAACACAAAATACTTTGTGACACAGAGTGGATTTGTTCAATGACACATATGCATCTTGATTGATATGAAACTAGTGCATGCATATGCAACCTTGTGTCCTCCGTGGTGAGCACGAAGCAGAACATATTTTTGGTCGAATCGGAACCGCCCGACCTCACTTAACGTTTACATAGAAGAAGATTGAGCTTAGGCTATACTGCCTTGTGCTGTGTATTTGTTGAAGGCTATTGGTTCTCCTTCAAAATTAAAAAAAATACTTCTTCACAAAATACCTAAGTCCTATACATGTATACCGCCTGACTACCGTCAAACTACACGTGTCTCTAATAATTTAAAAACCTGTCCTATGATCCGATTTCAAGTTAATTAAATCACTCGCTCACCGACTAGCCGGGTGACCACATAGTAGTTGATGGCGGGAAATGCGCAACCACTTTCATCGCCTCATTAATAAAATATAAGAATTTCGTACACTTTTACTCAGTAGGTATTTATGGATATCGATAAAATCTGCTACATCAAGTTAATTTAAAAAACCTTTTATATAATAAACGTAATAAACCAGATTAAATTGAGAAGGTTAAAATTGAATAGGAAACATGTAAAAAATACTTACGTTTAAGTGAGCGTAACATCCAATATTGCCGGTGAGTACAACAACTATAAAATATTCAAATTTTCATTAACGTTATTGAACTTTTGCTACGTCATAAAAAAATACACGCACGCATCAGCAATTCACATTAAAAATCGAACGGAAGACACCGAAAATATGTCCAGAGCGTAACACGGAATAACTTTTTTGGTTGTCGACGAAATAACACAGGCAACGGTTTCGATGACCGAAAAAGTAAGAGAGCGATATGTGGTGCCGTGCGGCAGGAGTTGGCAAAACTGACGTACGCAGCGCGCAAGCGCCGCCAAGGTATTGTTAAAAGTTACTTTTACTTATGAGACTTGCCGCGTGCTTGCGCCTGCGGCTCTAGCTACTTCGGTCTTGGGACCTTGCGACTATCGCGTTACCCGTTTCACTCTTTACACGATCAGGAAAGAGAAAAATAGAGGTCTCTCTCTTCCACTGTCACACACTGTTCGGAAAATGTATTTTTACTGTGCGCCTAAAAATACACAAGAATATTTGTGCAAGATTAAGTTTAGTTATTGCTATGCAAAGTATCCGTCTCGGTTCATTGCAATTTTAGGTGAGTATTGCCTTAGTTCCTTGCGTGAAGCAAATATAACCAACGGAAAATTTAAGATTTCCAGGTCATCAAACATCATACTTACTCAGTGGAATGTATTAGTTACAATACAATTGATCATATCGACGATGTACCAATATTCATGACATTACAAATAGTACAATATATACACTTTTTAAAAACATTAACTTTAAATTAAATACAGAGACAGACCTTGACTTCATACCTGGTACTTCGATAATATAGCTTTAGTCGGTGTTTTTTTTTAGTAAAGCACGTTATATTTTATTTCAAATAAGACACTTATTTATATAAACCTTAAAAGCAAAATTTTGATCCACATCGTAAGAGTCGTTTCCAAGAAACTCGAATTATGAATATTTAATTATTTATATTATATGAGTATTGCTCATTTAAAGTAACTGAAAAAGAGTCGAAGAGCACATGGATTTAGAGTATACGTTTATATTAGTGTTAATGTGCGAAAATTTGGTTTAGGAAAATAATATCTAGTCTTTTTCTCGGAAAATAGGTGTTTTTCTTTCTAAAATAGCTACTTTATACTGTGGTATAAACAGTGAATTTTTTTCATTAATATTCATGTATGTACAAAGATGATAACATTTAAGTTATGTATAAATTAAAACTGTATTGCGATTTAAAATTAGAACGATTGTACAAAGTGCATATCGTTGACACTCGGAGCGAGGTTGATCAAATTACACAGTTACAAAATAAACTGGATTTAGCGCCAAAATGATAAAGAGGTTGTGTAGCAACCTAAGCTTTAGGGTTTGTATCTATCGTATTGTCTACAAAGTGAAAGAGTAGAGAGCCCAGCGCGATCGTGCTTACAGCGGCCTTGCATGCCACAAAATAAATCTGCTACACTTTATACGCCCTCATTGATTATAAAACACATATAAATGACTAGTAGTATTAGTTAAAACCAATTTTAAATTTCACTCTTACATTTTATTTCACGTACACGAATTTAAACTCATTAAATGATATAGATTCGTGTCCATTGCTTGTACTTTATTACCGCGCAAAATTAAGTAAATAAAATGAAGGTAATTATTAGCTACAGCTAGCTATAAACTGAACAGAATATCAAGGCAGGTAACTATTGCAAATATCACTACTACCTACATTTATTAAATGTTACCTGTTACTGTAAAGAGACCTAATTTTATAAAAAGTTTGTTTAGTCAGGATAATAAATTAACAAACTTTACGTGAGATATGGCATCATCCATTGGACGAGTTGGGTGATGGTAATCAAAGCAGGCTATAGGTGCACCATGGCTGTACTGCCGGCAGACGTAGTTGCGCTGTGTTCAGGAGGATCCTATTTAATAAACATAATATTACCATCAGTAACGAAAGCGATTGGATCTCCAGCACCTTTTTTAACAAGAATGCCCTTTCTTCGAGTTTTAAAGAGTCAGGGAAAAGGCAAATTATTCTCTCCCATAGACGACGTCGATACCGATATATCTCATGCGTTGAAAAGTCTTTGTGATAACTGGCGTACAGAGGATGTTTAGAGCCCCTATCCCTGATAGAAATATGAGGAATGAGCAGGACTAACCCCTACCACAATGAGTTATTTATTTTTTAAAACGTGGTTCGAATTCGTAGACAGCTTAAGACTATTCCCATAATTGTTAAGAAGGGATTTAATTGAAAACAGCTGGCGCCAATCTAGGAAAACGTCAAACAATTCAAAGGCAAGGAATATCTATTAAATGAAATCTGTAAGGGTAAGCAATATCTTGTTAATTCTCCTAGTAATAATAACATATTATGGAACGCGCAGGTTTAAAATTTAATATAAGCTAGTCACTTTTAGAGTGTACTTTGATTCAGGACTATCCCACTTTACCCTGTTACTTTAAATCAGTTCGAGTCCGACGTAATCTTTTATATCTTAAAGTGGCACAAACGAGAACGATCACGGACAAAAAAACATCTTTGGATAAGTTTAATATAAGTATATAAATTAAGACGGTTTAAAATAAATGCTTTAATTGCAGCATTTTTATTTTGATGTTTGTGTGTCTTGTGAATTAAAATGAAATATAATTATATGCAATAAAGATATCGTGCTTTTGCAAGTACCATATTTTTCGTGCTAAAGGCTTGCCAGATAACAGGCTTATAGAACATCCATAAGATTTTCGGTATGAAATAACTCGATAAAAGCTTACAATAGTCAGATATTTTTGTATGTAATTTTCATAAGGATTAATTTTAGTTAATGCTCTTTTGACCTTTTTATTACTGCAAAAAAAGGTTATACACTTATTTTTTCTTAAATTACTTAATTGCTCACTAGAATGGTTTGACGAGATCAGAGTAGAAAATATCCATTTACAGGCTGGGGTGAATAGAATTTTCTTGGATAGACGTGTGTATTTCCGACTTCTTAGTCACTTTCATTCACGTGAGTTGGAATTATTCTTCAAAAAACCAAGATAGTGATGATAGACCTTAACTCATTAATATAGTGTATTTAGTGGGGTGGTAGCACGCGTTTGTAAGAATTTGTATTAAGTCTAATGTAATAGGTACTTATGTTTAGTACCTACAATTTTTTTTAATTATTTCACAGTGTCGTCGCGCTCAGCGCTTGGTCATCTGTTAAAAAGTACCATACAACCCTTCATTCTGCTTCGGCGTCCCATCCCACAAGTTGTCTGTCCCCACCTTTGTTGTCTCGTTAATAGTTTTTTAATTAGCTGATAACGTAAGAAAACCCAGTAAATTGTTGTATATTACTTTAAATGTTTTATTTAATTCCAATGAATAACCAATCGTCCTCTATATTACACGTCCGTCTATATTACGCTCTATATTACGTCCTTATATATTACACCTTGAAGAAGATCCATAAAACAATACATTTACAATATATTTAATAGCACTATGAAATACGACTGTCATTCTTTAATTAAAATCAACTCGGTAGCTCGAATATTTGGTGCTCAATGCTTCGTTTCATATCTACGTTATGTTTTTGAGACAGCTTCCTGATTGTTATATACATACGTACACATACATATAGGTAATTATTATAGTATTGCAATCTCCTGCCTGTACCAAACTTGCTGTCTAAGATACAGGCTTTGAAATTATTACTAATTATTTATAGATAAAGATACCTAATTGTTTCGAGTATTTGTAAGAGACACCAGACTAATTAAACTTAAACTATCTTCACTATCTATTAAAATTAAAAGATAGTGAAACACTAAATAACGAAACTTCTATATCCCAAACCACCTTGCGAAAAGCTTGTTCTGTAAATAGTAGTCTCAGAATCTTTTTTTCTCATTCTTTTTTATGGGAGAGTCGACAGACGAGCAGACGGGTCACCTGGTGGAAAGTGACTACCGCCACCGACACAGCTCAGGAGTCAAAAAACGCGTTGCCGACCCTTTAGGAAGGAGTACGTAGTCACATAACTTGTGAGACTGGCGACCTATTGAATAAAAACACTATTAGAAGTTTTGTTTGAATAAATTGAATCACCAACTATACGGCAATCTTATGGCAACTCTTAACGATGTTAGCGAAGAAATAAAATAAAGAATAACTCTGTCCCGAAAAAGGTTAAATACATTCCTTACTAAATGATCTCATTGAAAGCGTAGCTTTGAGTGAAAATAGCAACCAGTTGAAACGTGTCCGATGAATTCTGAAGGTGTGTATGGCGCCATGAGCTGTGATAAGTTGCGCCAGCTGTCACTGCAAGCACGAACTACCGAGCGCCGTGACGTGTACACATTGAGTGCCAAGCATTTACCGCAACTGACATTCGATGCAGTGTATCTAGGTTGTTTCTAGGCAAATTGAGAAAACACCACATCCCTTAAGTTACTAAACAACGTGCCCTACTAAAAAGTTTTTTTTTAAATATGTACTTTAAATATATTTTTTTAACATTTATATATTTTACAACATGCTTTTGAACATAGCGCTTTTGACAGACAGACATTTTGGGTTATTTTATTAGATTAGCTTTTATCTAGAAGAAAGTACCGTGTCCGACCGATGTAAAAATAACTTTAATGTGAACGAAACCGCGGTCATAAGTACATATTACACTATTGGAATGTTTTTACAGGAGATTTGAAATAACTTTTTAAACATCGCGTTTTAAAATATATAATTCTGTTATGGCTATTATTAACACGTTCACGATAGGCATCAGGTACATACCTTTGGAAGTCAGCCTGTGACCACAGCCAGTGCAACCTGGGCCTCAACTTTGCTATTTTATGTTTACGTACAAGCCACTGCCATTTTATTGACATGATATCGAGATGCCATTGACATTGATCAAAATATCGGTATTCTACTAACATAAATTCACAGTGTCAATAGTCTGTCGATGATATCAACAACATTGCCATATCTGGCAAATTAAATATATCATTTCCTTACAAATTTGAAATGTATCTTTTACCAAACTATTAAATACATGTATAGCAAAGCTATAGCAAGACATCGACGAAATTTTTATCAGTGGCAGTTCAGTGTTAGGTCATCGGAAGGCCATTGGTCTTATATAGTTAGTAGACTACGAAAGGTGCTAAACTATTCCTACGACAGTCCATCGTCTATTCACACAATATTAAAACAGCGGAATTGATGACCAGGTCGAAACGTTAGACCACGTTAAAACGTATTCGATTTATTCATTTATTTACTAAAAGGTAACATCGATATGTCATGCATTTTGCGTATGGTAGGGAAACAAATTTGTCAAATGAATTCTGTCCAACTGAAAAAGTCGTAGTGATCTTTATCTATTGACCTTATGTGGCTTGCGACCAACACCTTATAGAATCAATATAATCTACAGAACAAATGAAATTATAATTATTAATAACAATTCGAAATTTGGTTTTCGCCTTTTGCTTTTTTGTCCAATGTCTTTTTATTTGGATGCTAATACATTTACAAACCAAGATATGGCTAATTCGTATTACAAACATTTACCAAAATTAGTTGAATTTTTTTTTAAATTAAAAAATATTAAACTCCTTTTTTTTTCGCGCGGGGAATGATTTTCACACCAGACCCTCCATTGGGAAAACGCAGGCGACTCCCGGCGAATCGGTCTACCCACTAAACCCCACGGTGGCCTGCCTCGGCAATCGGAAGGAGCTCCAAGAGCGCACCGGCGGCTTCTGGAGTCTTCCCTGTCGTACCTGCACGAGAACACATCGTGTGTAGCGAGGGACTTTATAAACATACATGCAACAGACACAAAAGACCCAGAAGAACAATATGTGGATCACACAAATTATTGTCCCATTTATGGATCGAACTTACAAAACTCAACGCAGAAAGAAGCGGCGAGGTGACCGCTTAAACCACTACGCCATCCGTGTAATTTTGTTAAGCTTTTATCATTTTCTCCTCCTCTATCCCTATTATTCTTTTGCGTTTCTATCTTTGCTTGCCAAATCAATATGAGCTGCTCTGTATTAAGTAATATATATTAATCTAGACCTATAACACCTAACAATCTTGGGTTACATGCTATAAATATACTCCAAACCAATAGGCTTTTTAACTTGGGTGCCTCAATGTTCTCAAATACCAAATACATTTCTTGTTTACTGCAACGAATTTGTTAGTCACATTTTAAATAGCATGAGATATAAATAAGCCAGTACAATTATTGTTTCATTACTATTATCTTTAACGACAGCATTAGAAATAAATCAGTTTTGTTCATTGTTATTGCGTTCACGGTCATTACGAAAGTCTAAACATGCAGTACGATATAGTATGTCTTCAACTTCATACTTGTCACTTTGTATGCACTGCGTTCATTGTACGCACAAATGACTCTATTCCCCTAATTGCTTTGCTAGTTATTCGTTGAAAGTAATTATTTTCATAGGTCCATATATATAGCCTTTTCATTAAATATGACTGAATAGTTTTACACAAACACCAAATAAAGATTATTCACGTAGAAACCTTAGCCTTAACCTCACCTGTGTGCAAACGTTTATCAATACGTTTTCTATACTGAAACGTTAGTGTAGTATGAATCTCAAAAGTGTATTTTTTATCTTTTAGGATTTAAAGATTTAGCATTAGCAGCGTAGACGTTTGGGTCAACAGTGGGAGAGCTGCTGCAGCTATGCATCGGTACATATGGGTCGGTTCGAAGCCACAGTCTCACACGAAACACACTCTTAGGCCGCGGCGAGCAAACTTAAAAAGTTTTGAAAATAGTCATTTTTTGTTAGTAACATAAATTGTAATTATTAAACAATATAGCTTATTCCCGTTCTATAATTTACACTTCGACATATACATAGTCAAACTACGTTTTCGAAATGTATTTGATGTGAATAGGGCCTTTCACTTCGATATTTTCATATGTAACAGATGCGTATTATGAAACCAAAGATATTTGTAGGCATTTGGATAATGGAATCAAATTATTAATAACAGCCAACACCATATAAAAATACTTGTGAATGACCTTGCACCTATTAAGGTTCGTTGTAATAGTTTTTGTTAAAGTGAGTGTGATTTTAGTTACAAGTTATTCAATCTAGTGTAAATATTCTTTATGCAACAATTATTTAGACGATCCTAGTTATTTATTGATGCAGAAAATCTAAATGAAGAGCAAATTGTATTGTATGAAGTTGGTTAACCGAATTAACCGCAATTATTTATAACATTATTGGATATTGCCACAAAATAGCAAATAAAGTACTACAAAATTGTTCCGTGATTAAAACGACACTGTTATTGTCCCCGATATAGAAATTACTTATAAATGCACAGGTATGCATACGTATGCATTCGTAATTTTTGATTTCTTTCCAAAAACTTTCAGTTTCTCAATCTACACCTTTACAGGGTTATCTACATTCTTAGTGGACATTTGCAACATCAATGGTGTCACTTCCACATCGCTAATTCTCTACCGTGGAGTCTCGTCAACCTTAATCATCGTACATCATACGCTAGTGCTATCAAACCTCGATTTCAAGGGTAGGCATGTCTTATGACTGATTCATTTTAAATATATTTTGATAAATCAGATCTGAAACACAGATGTGAATGTATGGTTAACTATAAGTCTCTTAAATAATTACTGCAATTTAGAACTAACAAGGTTTGTATTGAACATGACGCTTAATTCTACATTAACGTATTTGGAGTGAAAAAGAACTTGCTAATCATTATCTACTACGTTTTTGATCAGACTTTTATACATTAATGTTTATATTAAGAAAACGAACTACATACATGAAAAATTTTAGATACGATAAAAGATTAATGGAACCCAAAAGAATCAGTAATACAGAACCATACAAAATGCAAATTTTACTAATTAACTGAAATCATCATGATCGTATTTTTAATATCATTAAAAATAATTTGATGGTAGGAAAGAAAGATATTGATTTAGAATAGACTTCTAAATTCATCCGTATAAGCAATATCTTTCTTTCTAGCAATAGCTTGAGCCGAGTGCCTAGTGTGTTTCGATATTTTTTATAAACGAGGGGACAAACGAGCAGACGGGTCACCTGATGGAAAGCGACTACCGCCGCCTATGAATGCCTGCAACTCAGGAGTGACAGGCGCGTTGCCGGCTTTTGAGGAAGGAGTACGCTCTTTTCTTGAAAGGTTTGAAGGTCGTATTGGAAATACTGCAGAAAATAACGTGTTCCACAGATTGGTTGTGCGAGGCAAGAAGTGTCTTGAAAAGCGCACAGTGGTGAAGGGCCAGTATCAGTCCGAAAATTTATTATATGATGGAGAATGCAGAGTGAAGCTACATCTCTACGTAACGCCAAGGTATCGAGCCGGTCGGAGATCTTTTCGCTATCGACGATTCGAGTTGCTCTTCTTTGGATATGGTCCAGAAGGAGGAGCTGGTACTGGGGTGCTCCTGCATAGAGATGAGAACAGTGTTCCATATGCGGTTGGACTTGTGCCTTATAGAATTGGAGGCGTTAGACCGGAGTGAAATAAGGCCAATTTGACCTTACCCTCTAAGTGACCCCGAAACTGGACAATGATAAATCTATACCTGTAAAAATGGAAACTACGCACGGCTGAAACTGCTGGGTCTAGACACATGGAATTTTGCACAAATGTTCCTTAGGTGACGTAGGTGTGCACTAACAAAGGATAATTAAAACTTCCACCACTAAGGGTGCAAAATGAGGGTTGAAAATTTATGTGAAACTTCGTTATTTTAGTAGTAGCGATTTTAAGCTCACGTTAAATAACTCTTTATTAAAAGCAATAAAAATGACTGTTACTAATTTTTCTAACTTACTTTTAAAAACGGGTGCGAGTATGTAAGGGAATTTTTATTTTTAACTTATCGGTTCTAAACTCTGTATAATTATATTCCTATTAAAATAATAAGAATTAGATAACCATTTTTTAACTTTTCAAGTATGTTTGTTACTTAATCAAACGGCTTGCCGGATCTGAACGAGATTTGGCACATAGATAGATTATAGTCTAGAATAGCACAGATGCTACTATTTATGCCGGCTATTTATTATATATATTTATAAATTTATTGACAAAATTGACATTTATGCGAGCGAAGCCGTATGCAAAAGCTAGTTCATTAAATAAGATCGTGAGGTAAGCAAGTAACACAAAGTTAAACATGATATTATGTAGATCTCGTAAATACTCGTATTTATTAGGAAGCACATTAGTAATAAAATTATTTAAAACTCACAGATATTTAAAGTGGTCCTCGACTGCACTTATTTGTACATAACTACCAGTAGACTTGTAAATTAAAACTAATTTAGTATTATTCTATTTAATTACTACACTTTATTATTAATTTTATTTTGTTTTGATGTATCCAGTTTTTTAATATGTGCTTCTAGAACAAAGAATGATTTATAATATTTTACACTTCCTCTTACACCACGTGGTTACAAGCAACTAGAATATATGCAAGTATTATGTTGGTAGTCTTATGGTACGATTTAGATATTAATATCATTGATTTGCCTAAAATTACTTTACTAATTATCACATTGCAATATGATGTGTGATGAACTGTTTTATAAAGATATAGTTTTGACGTTTGTATTACAAGGCGAATTATTTAACAAAATGCAGTAGGTTCTATATGACCTCGAATTTAAAATTATTTTATGATGTTTTAAAAGAAGCTATTTATCAGTATAGTTCTCGTGTTTCTGATTATAATTTGAAGTACTTTAGTTCCAATAAAAAAAGAAGGAAGTGCTTTAATTATGCACAAAATGATACAAATGAACTCGCACAAGGCTACACAATGGTCTTAAGACATCTTTATATTTTAAATGATCCACATTCCTTTCTGATATTGCATAATATGTTGCATTAGTTTAGGATATTGCCAGTTAAAATAAAAAAAAACTATAAAAATAGTTTGAATGCATCGTCTACACCTCTACACCATTATGCTTGATATTATACTTGTTAGCCAAAAAATGCAATGGAATATGATGATGACATTCCTTATTCAATGTAATAACTTTGTACAGATTGGTCTAAGAGAAATTTGAATACTTATGAATCGCTAATTATGTAATACAAGTAAGTACATAGCATTAATGTTTAATGACGTGATCAATGTCCGACATTAAAGAATAATAGCGCCGGAGCCCGCAATGTTCGTTTTGTAGTAATAAATGGAGGCAATTTGAAAATCAACAATTGCATCAGTTTGACTACGGCGTTTATAGTAATTGGCGTTACGTATAAGGCTAATAGAATAAATTAAAAGTTATTCTTGTATAATATATTGTAATATATGTCCGTGTGGTGACGGATAAAGAATACACAGGGTCACCACCCCTAATCATGCCGTGGGTGTCGTAAGAGGCGACTAAGGGAGCAAAAATACGCAGGACAACAGCACTGCAGAGAGAAGGAAAACTTGACACAAACCCTATACCAACTCGTCTGGCCAGCGTGGTATAGTAGGTCAAAACCTCTTTTCTAAGGAGAGGCCTATGTCCAGTAGTGGACTATTAAAGGCTGTTGATGAATATATTGTTATCAGTTTTTTAACCGACTTCCAAATCACAAAAGAGGAGGTTATCAATTCGTCTGTATGTTTCTTTTGTATGTTTGTTGTCTTCGTCAATTTTCAAAATTGTTTTTGTAATCGAAAGGGAAATTGTCCCATTAGCACCAAATCAGGATCTGTTTATGGGATCCTAGAGAAAACGAAGGAAACCCTCCAATCTTACAGCCCCGATAACGTGTTTTAGCTTATTTCTGTAGCTTTATAGGTATTTGCGTTTAATAGCATGTTGCGGAGCTGATGATTGAAGAATCCTTGATATTGAGAAGTTAGAAAATAACTCTCTCAAAACTCTAATTGTGTATTGACCTTGTTTTATTCTTTCAAGATATTTGTTAGGAGTTTGTATGGGGTTATAGAGATATGTGCACAAGAGAGTAATAAATGAGATTAGAAAACATTTAGACAAAAAAAGTTCATTTGTAAACCGATTTGGCAAATTCTTTTTGACTTTAAAATTATTTTTGTAATCGCAGGGGTATACTCCCGAGGTGGTCCATTACCACCAAATCAAGATTTGATGATAAGATCCTAGAGAAATCGAGGGAAACCCTCAAATTTTAGAGGGGCGACAACGTAGGTTAAGTTTGCGTTTAGTAGTCGTTATGTCATGTTGCTGAGCTAATGATGGAAGGGACTTTGACGGTTAGGAGTTAGAGGATAACTCTTTTATTTATTGATCTTATTTTTTTTTTTCAAGATACTCGTAAGGTGTTTGTGTTGGGTTACAGAGATATGTGCACAAAAGAGATTAAAAATGTTTGTTACGCAATTATTTTCATATTTGTTACCTACCAAAATTAAAACAAAATACCAAAATACCACTCCTAGTTTTGGAAAATTAAGTAATGTGGAAAACAAAAGATTCTCGGGTTCAACTGTATCATCTTACTTACTATCTTATCTTGATAAAGTAACGGACTTATAAAACTATGTTTGATATAATCTAACATACTACAGTATGGTTCTATACAGTATGGTACGTAGTGTTTTAAATATTGTACTTATCTACTCATTACAAACATATCTTACACAAAAAATGGAAAAATAATTCCTTTTTAAAAAAAGTTGAACCGACTTCAAACAATAGTGACAAATAATTACAAATCTAAGTAAATAAAACTATATATTATAGTACCCTCAATATAACGGGAAACATTATAACAGCAATAGTCCCTTCTAGTCTGTTTGAAGTCGGTGCCAAGCCTAATGGCACACAATAAGCCATACTGATCTATGTCAGCTTTATATTAGCACAATAAAAATTTAGAATTCCATATAATTCCAATGAAACATCAAATTTTGTAAATAATAAAGACCAACCAGATCACTTATGTGCTCAAAATTATCAACTACTTAATAAAGCATTCAAATAATAATATCATTGGAGATGTGCGTTACCCACTGTAGCTCGTTCAGCATATTTTGTGCAGCATGAAGACTGTTGTAGCGCCTGTATTTGTCTTGGCACCGACCTCAAACAGACTAGAAGGGACTATTGATATTATAATGTTACATTTTATATTGGGGGTAATTATTGAAGTTTTTTTACTTAGATTTGTAATTATTTTTTAATGTTTAGTGCTCTTAGTCAGTATTGTTTGAAGTCGGTTCAACTTTTTTTTAATAGGACTTATTTCGTAACAATTTATGTCAGGTGAATACAGTTAAGATTTGTTACAAAGTGTTTGAACGCACGTGTGATTGAATATCGGCTCAAGATTTGCGTCCACCTTTTTTACATTTTTCAGGCATACTATTTTTACGTATAAATGTAAATTTTATCAATTAATTCAAAATATTCTGTTCGAATTTTCTCCTTAGATCGAATTCTGACAATAATTGAATTTTGGTTTCTTTCAATTTTTTTATTCTTCCGTTTTCATCGAATTCTTAATTTTGTAGCGTATGTTGTTAAAACCACACACTCGTCTATCTCCTAAACGTTTAAGTATTCCAAATTTTACGTATCTGCGTCCACGAATCCATTTATATTTTGTTATATGAACCTATCAGACGCTTAGTAATAATCAGTCATCTGGTACTAAAATGTACATAATAATAAGTGAATGGTCGGAGTGATTTCGATATGCACTTACAATAAAGCAGTATTTGAATCGACCTTCATTTCATCGGGAGAGTATAATGTATTAGTTGCTTTGTAGACAAAATTACATAGCTGCAAAAGAATTTTGACCTATGACAAATCAGAAAAGTATTTCCTAACGATATAAATTTGTTCAAACCCACAAGGTACATAGGTGCCTATCACAATTCGGCATACTGTATTTACATATCCATCAATCTCATTTTAATGTGAGCTCGTTAAAATATTTTAAAATTAATTCATTGCATTTAATTATTTATTTAGATAATTGCTTGGATATTAATTGACAATCATGGTCACGGAAAGGTTTGCTTTTATTATTTAATTAAAAGGACATTGTGATCATTAACTTGGTATGGAGCATCGTTAAAGTGTTGCAATGGTAATGATACTATTGAATTTTATTTATTAACACTTAAATTTTGATGATGATTGCTCGATCAATCAATAGAGTTGTGACAATTATTTGAGAGGGTGACTTTTGCTTGGTAGTGGTAATGTAATTCCAATTACCTACATCCCAATGTACGTAATTGTCATTACTTTACCATTACCAAGCAAAACCAACAAGAATTAAAGTCTTTTTTATAAAGGCTGGAACACATATTTATTGAGGAACTGGGGTTTAGTCTCTTTGCCCATGTGAGGTGATTGACCCTGCCCATTCGTCACTAAATTTTGTAAGAACTTTCACTGTGCGATGCAGGATTAGTAGCTACTACATAGTTGTTTGTGTTTTTTTGTAGAATGTAGAAGTCGCAATAAAAGAAATTATTTTCAAACATCAGTTGTCCTTAAATCGATAATTAAGTTGTGTATGAATGCCTATTGAGTTCCTATGTAAAGTATTTTGGATTGAGAAATTTAAATTACTTCTTACACGTGATTGTGTAAATCGATTGAGCGCGACTGTGCTCACTTCTGCAAATAAAACCATGCCATGAGTTACAAAAATTAGACATTTTATTTGTATCAACGATAAACAAAAACTAAACGTGAGTACTTCCTCAAGTGAATCTGAATGTTACGGCGCAATACGTCAATAAAATATATCTGCAATTAAATTTTTACAATTTTTTACTTGTTAAAGTAATTGTAATGTATTGATGCCTGTTTCTTAGGCATGAATTTAGAAGATTTGCAATCCTATCTATAATGCTTACAATGCAAGTTTTCTTGATCACCACCACTTTACGAATCATAATTATACTTACCTAAAGTAGTAGCAGTAGTGTACCTACCTATAATGTAAAAACAGAATTGGTTTTAAATGGATATTAATAAATATTGATTAGACGGGTGAAATTTTGTTTTGCAGAAAATTCACGTATAAGATACGACATGATTGTAAAATTAATAATTAGCATTTCTGCATTTTAAATATTCATAGAAATCTGAAAGTCGATTTTGTTATATTTTAACATACATTGCAATTCAAACAATATTAATATGTATTTGAGAGTAACTGTAAATATACACCCTTACTGTTGAATTAAAACTGACTGCACCCAGTAGTTTATAACTTACAATAAATTATATATATGCACGTAAACGGCAATGTCCTTTGCATTAAAACCCATTCGATAGCATCAAGGTCTTCTTTTCTTTAATTCTTAGGATTGTTACAAAAATACCAATTCCAAATCATTCCTGGAACAGTATTGTATTGTATGATATTGGCATTTGGCTGTAACCGGAGTCGATCTTGTGAACATGTAGTGAACGGCAAGGTCACGAGGGTATAAGTTTCTTTCCAATTTATATATGTATTTATACTTGTTATCTATGTGCTAAAAGTGACGTTAGTAAATGTTTTAGAACAGGTATTTTTTATGAGCGGACTGACAGGCAGGTTGCGCGTGATACTTTATAGTTCAACAATACGGAATGTGATTGCTAATTGGCGTAGGTGTTATAATTGAAATGACATAAAATGAAACAGCAAAAAAACCTTCTTAGAGTATCTAAGTAGGCCCCTAGTTAGACGCGGGTATTCCCTACCTAGAGTGGTATTTACTTCACGGTATAAAAAAGGTAACTCTTAAACCAACATTACATCAACATTTTTTTTGCATTTATGGCAAGTATTTTCAGATAAATCTTCCAAGTGATATAGACTTGAAAATGCGCAAGTTGTGGTATTGCTCGCTTTTTGTTTTAAATGAATATTTATATCTACCTGAAGAAGCCGGAAAGGTACTTAATACTCAAGCTCACTCAAGGCTATTTTATTATTCGTATTTTATAAGATAGTATAAACGTATTATAAAATATGGGCAATATACAGTCGAGAGCAAATGATTCCGCCTCACATAAATATACCTACTTGAAAATCGTGGATAATAAGGATGCTTGATCAGTGAAATAAATTGTGTGTGTATGCGATTAAATACTCCTTAAATAAAAGTAAAAAATGTGTTTGTTACTTTCTATTATGCATAAAAGCTTGTATAAAGCACAAACACTGTCACTTGAAACGAAAATAAAAAAAACATCATGGTTTTCTGAAACTATACAATTTTCTCTCATCCTATTAATTTGTATTACCTTACCTTAGTACGTACCTCAAAGTTTGGCCAGCCGCGAGGGGGCGGCATCCGCGTGTGCCGGACGTCGCCTAAAGAGAGGAAAATATTGAGACGGAGCCCGCACCAGGCGCTCCTGGTGCGGGCTCCGTCTCAATATTTTCCTCGGGCTGGCGCTAGGAGTTGTCCGGATGTCTTAACAACAGCTGTTCCCGGATCCCTCCTGTTACAGGCGCAGAGTGGCACACCGTGTGGTTTTAGTCGGTCCGAGTCCGACACACCACCCCGCCGCAAACCCCGGTGGGGTGACGGTCCGAGGGGATTTCCACACGTTAAAAAAAAAAAAAAAAAGGTATGTACCTCAACGAGATTCCATTACTACTTGCTTAAATAATTTTAGGAAATATTTTAATATCTTGACACAGTATAAAATAAAGTCGCTTTTTTGTGTTGTACGCTTAGGTCTTTTAAACTAACATATTTTAATGCGGTTTTGCAAACGCTGACTAAACCTCATGAAATAGACCAAAATAATGTACTACAGAATTGTATATTTTAAAAAGGTCTACAACATGTTTTGCGATGGTAACTATTTTTATCTTTTAAATATTACAAAGAAAGGGTTATTTACGTAACTATTTTAAACAATACATTATTAATCCTCATCCAATTAAATACTTTATCTAATGTATTTAATTCGATAAGCATTTAATGCACAGCATATCTACGCTGTGCAATAAATGTACTTTAAAAGTTGCTCTTTACAGCATGTCATTAAAATGAATATTTTAGAATCTATTAGAGGTTTAAAATGCGTGGGCAAAGCGGCGGTCACCGGTCGCTCGCGAGTGACAGCAGCCGGCAGGATCGGAGCGGGTCTATAAATATTGCATAATATAAAGATGTCCTGTAGTCTAGTCCTATCTCAATAATAGTATAATTAATAACTCCATAATGCCACCTCATCAGTAATACTAGTATTATCTGCATTGCAGCCGTGCGAAGCCGGGTCGGATAGTTATATGATATTTAGCTATCAAAGCATGATCGGGGGAGGTTTTTGTTGTTTCATGCGTTGTTCGAGGTCGCATCAATATTTGGTTGGGTTTGAAGTCCAGGCTGTCTACTGGCCACTTCATGCAGTTACACAACCTGACCAGATTCATTGCTCTCGAGTATACTCGACTCGATTTTACTTGAAAGACTCTTTTATCTAATATGACCGAACGTATTTCAGACATAATTAATAATAGATTTAATGCAAGATATTATAATTTATTCATTAAAGCTTTGCAAGCTGGTCACGGTAGCCTATGGATGCTCACAACATCAGAAACATCACATACTACTCTGTCAAGAAAGTACCGGGAAAAGGTCAATAATACATAAAAATGTTTGTTATTCCTTCAGAAACGATACACTTACGCCAACGAATAATCTAATCATCAAAACATTTTTTAAACGCTGTTTCCGATATTGAGTTCATATGTCGTCTACCGATTGGTTTTCAATCGGGTGCCACGAAGTGATAATTTGAGTTTAGGAAAAAGAAAGAAGTTGGCTGGAGCCATATCTGGTGAATATGGTTGCTCGATGGTATTTGTTGAGTGTTTGGTCAAAAATTCGTTCACAATGATGGCCTTGTGCAAAATCCAAGGATTTTCTTTCCACAAATCTGGCCTTTTTCGTCGAATTTGCTCTCTTAAATGCCGTATAACGCTCAAATAATATTCTTTATTTACCGTTTGACCTTCCGGAAAAAAATCCGACGATAGTCAAAGAAAATAGTCAACATGACTTTGACTTTTGATCGACTTTGGCGTGGTTTTTTCGGTTTCGGTTCAGTTGGAAGGCGCCACTGTCAAACTCGTAAACCCACGTCTCGTCACCAGTAACAATGCGTTTCATGAATGTTGGGTCGGAATTGACTCGTTCTAGCATGTGCTCAGCGACTCTCATGCGATTGAGTTTTTGGAGAAAATTCAGGTCTTTTGGGACTAGCCGAGCGGTAACATGTTTCATACCGAAATGATTAGTTAAAATTTAACGGATCGACTCGTGAGATACAGAAAGTTCTGCGGCTATCTCTCTCAAAGTTGAATGAGGATTTTCAGTCACTATTGCCTTCACTTTTGCGATGTTAACTTCAGTTGCAGACGTTGATGGCCTACCCCAGAGCGAGTCAAATCTTCCATCACATCTCGACCGCTTTTGAACGCTTTGTACCACTCATAAGCACGTGTTTTTAATAAAGTCGATTCACCGTAAGCATTCTGTAACATTTTCAGTGACTCCGAACACGAAATTCACAAAATTTAAGACAAACTCTTTCTCTTCGATGTTTTTGTATATTATAAAATTCGCAATACACACTAGATATGATATAACTAAAAACAGCACTGTATTTAATATAAATAACAGATGCAACTCAAACTCCGTGCCAAAATAAAAAACAGTTGTGCCAATCTAACAACAAAACAAAAAAATTTTGAATTTGGAACCATAAACAAATCATCCATTTCCGATACTTTTTTGACTGAATGTACGTCACTACTCGACATTGTAACCTTACTTTAATTTCAGTGCAATTGTACTTGGCAATTAATCTA
The DNA here is from genome assembly GCA_902825455.1 of Arctia plantaginis. Lineage (NCBI taxonomy): Eukaryota > Metazoa > Arthropoda > Insecta > Lepidoptera > Erebidae > Arctia > Arctia plantaginis. The sequence goes on along the minus strand of CADEBD010000314.1, from coordinate 10,203,523 downwards.
AAATTCATGCACTTTTTAACAACACCTTCCTGGAAATAATCTACTTCTTAAAAGGCCCATCGATCTTCCACATAATCGGTTTAAATGACTACTAAGTTAGTACAAGATGCATTTATTTTACTATTTTATCCTTCTCAAGGTAAATCCAAGATCCGCAAGTTTGTTTTTCTAGCATAATTCAAATACGCGTTCAATTTATTAAAGAATTATTATTTCTCTCACATTTACCTGTTAAAACATAATATTGGATGATGTAAATTACATTTTCTGTTAGTATTTTCTATGTGATTTCGAATGTATTTTGGAGAACAAAAAATAAACATAAATTATCTTCAAAAATTGTTAGCAAGTACGTCAAAATATATTAAAAGGTTTTTCCGGGGTGCATTTACTATTTAATTAGTTCTTTGTATTAAATTTAGACTTAGTTTCTTTTAAAACGATTTTTAATTACCCATATCCTGCTGCAAATTATAAGGCTATGCCGTTAAAAAAATTGAGTCGTAATAATTCAACTCTGTTGTGTAAATGCTCATTCTCAAATGTACATGTAACATATAAAAAAACTGCTACTTTTTATCTGCAGATAACCTTTTAGATCTGTTTGCATCGATGGTGAGATTGCAAAGGCGCGTAAGAGCAATTTGAAAAACCGTGTATCAATAGTCTAAAAGTTAACAGGAGGAAGAAATAACTAATTATCTTGGTTAATAGAATACATTTTAACTAAATATTTAAATTCACACACTGTTACTGAGCGTTTTTGCAATCCCACCGACGATATAAATTTTTGAAAAAATCATGAACGACACGAAACTTTTTTAAACAAGCAATAAATTTAGTCCTAAGAGTCGCTAAGATGTCAAAACTTCACCGTAAATGCATTAAATCATTGATAACATAATCATTTGTAAGGCTTTGTAAACGGCAGTGAAAAATAAATGATTACCATTTTTGGCATTTAAATTAAAAGAATAAAAAGAGAATTATATACGTATATTATATAGTATAGTTCAGACAAAGGACGAGCATTTGTAGCACAAAAACGCTGTTTAAGGACTATGCTTAATCTGCAGGAAACCGACTGGTGTGTATCGTATTTTAAAAAACTTAACATTTTAACCTTGCCAAGTCTTTACATTCTCAAGGTTGCAATATTTGTTAACAATAATTCTGAGCTATTTAACTATCGCAACGCAAAAAAACATAAGGACAAATTGCACATAGTTGCTGGCAAGACACATCTGATGCATGAAAGTATATTCTGTACAGCTTCGCGTACATACAACAATATTCCGAGGGATATCAGGAAGGTTAAAGAAATTACTATGTTTAAAAATAAACTACTTGACTTGTTGCTAAATAAATGTTATTATACAGTTAAAGATTACATGACCGACGACATCCCTGTTCCATTTCATTAGTCTGTACCCCAGTCATGATGTGTTCAGTATTCTCTACTTCCATTATTGTATGTCTAGATTATTATTGCCTGTTTACAAATTCTGTTACAATGTGATCCATATTGACATAACAAATTTTGTTATTTATTGCATGTACCTATTTTCTCATAATTTTATCAACGAATATTGTATGCCCAATGGGCGGGAAATAGCCGGCCTAAATACCGATAAATGTAGCATCTATATTATGTAGTTATGATCTACAATAAAGATTACTATTACTATTATTAGAATCATCCTCCTAACTTTTTTTCAAACTAAGCTGAGTAGGCGTTAGTAGTAGTTAGTCCAAGTAGTAGGCGATATTAAAGTTCTGTAGAGGTTAGACAGTTGTAGTAGATGTTGTCAGATTTTTAAGGCTCCAACTACTCGTAACGATTGCCGCAGATATTCGAATGGCAACCGATTCCAACGGCTTAACGTGCTCTCCGAGACAATAAAAAAGAGAGTATTAACAAAATAAAGCTTCATTGTTTTTTCTGTGCCAATTTTTAACATTTTTCATTTATAAACTCGCGAGTTGTATAGTGAGACTTATCTGTTTGTGTGTGATTTTACGACAAATAATAAGGTTTTAGTGTAAAAGCAGTTTGAACAAGTTTTTACAGTTGAAGTTGAAACTGCTATGAGGCTATCGTTCATTATATCAAACCACGAGTTTGGAACGGTGTAGAATTTCGAAACAAAACAGATTTTTGAAAACCTATACTTAAACAGAAATAAAATGTGATATTTATTTAATCTTAGTGCACATGTTGTACCATGGCGGACATAATGCCATGGGGTATTCTCAACCAGAAATGATGCGGTAGGTGCAAAGATAAAATACTAAATTTAACATAGTTCATAAAGAAATGACTTTTAAAAAACATAAACCTAAATTAGAAATAATTAATATACTACGTGTTAAATTTACACAGAAGTCCAGAAGTATACACAATACATACACAATTTATAAATACACACATACATAAATTTAATATAATATAAAATACTCAGTCGAGAAATAGATACGTATCAATAATGACGAAAATATTTTCATGACATAATTCGATTTACAGCTGGCTAACATTTGTGTGAATTAGTTTATCCATATCCTAAATAATCATTAAAGATGGTGATGAAATATTTTAAAAGGTCGTATTTTTATCAAAGAGGAGGACAATGTTCTAAAAAAACTGACTTTTAAAGTTATAATTTTCTCAAACCGAACAGCGCCATCTTTCGGTACGAGGCTTAAGTAATTACTTTCTTTCGTATACACTTAGTACAACGCAACACTGAGTGCAAGCTCCTACTAGAGGACGTACCGTTCGTCTTTTAATTTGCTCTGAAGATGTTGTAATTGAGCTAAACAAGTAGTATAGAGGGCGTATGGCTACGTAGAAAAATGATACCTGTTTGATATACAAAAATATTTGTTTATATTTACACTGGACCCTCGACATAAGTACTTACACATTTTGAGAGGTTACGTGTAATAATCGAATAAAAGGTGTATACACGGCCGGATTAACCATGTTGGGGCCCTTATGACATGCAATCCTCATGGCCCCTTTTCACCCGTTTGAAACTTATCAGATCTTTATTGTTGATAAATGATTGATTCCCTGCAATTCCCATTTCCTCTAAGTGATCAAGCATTTCAAAACTTTTGATTTCCATACAATACGTAACGCATCCATGTTATTCGATACAGACGATACTATTGTAGACGGTTCTGTACTGTATGCAGTACTCTTATTTCACCAATTAGTTGCATGCTAATAGAATGTATCGAAGAAAGCAAATATACCTATTGTCTGTGAGTATAGAAACTTTCCAAATAAATTTTCACTTTTTGAAATATTTTCAATTTTGCTTGCGTGGGGCCCAAACCGATGTGGCAGTTGCCTACTTTGCCCTTATGGCCCTGGGTGTTTTGGCTGATTAAGAATGTGCCAAATTTGCCACTTCTGCAAAATTCGTTTTTATTGGACCGAGAAGTTCTAATTTACGTTAAAAAAATCTCATCAAATCACTATCACCACCATCACTCTTAAATTCGGTTTGGTTTTACATGTTAGCTTCAATGGCTAAATAAGGTTGACTTATATTGAACTAACTGCTGCCCACGACTTCGTTTGCGTGGAATTTGAAAAGCGCTGCCTTAGTGGCTTTGATACCCGGACCGGGCAAAATTTTGTAGACTTTTTTCCAAGAGAAAAAATAGCCTAAGTTACTCCTTATATGGACAGCTACTTAGTAGTAAAATATTATCAAAATCTGTCCAGCCGTTTTGAAAATTACCCAGCACAAACAGACATACCTACAGAAAGACAGACAATAAATATTTGGACTGGTTTTGAGGCATTGGTATTGTGCAAACAACCGTGTTAGCATAAAAAAAAACTATTATTTTGACGTTACAAACAGACAGTTCAATTTTATTTATTTTTATTATTCATATATTTTTTTAAATATTTAAATATATACTAAATGTATGTATATCACGTCTCGCTTGAAAGCACTACGATACGATAGCTCTTGACTGCCAGACTCTTGAGGGCTAGTCATCAGTTTGACTGTTTCAAAATGAGCTAAGGCACACTAAAGAGAAGAGGTGGAAAAGCACAAAGTGCTTCTTTTCTTATTACCAAAAAATATCTGGTGCATTTACGGAATGCAAGCAATAGTCAGGCAGATTGAAATATATTTATTAATACCTTGCAGAAGTGCCACTGTCTGTACTGTCAGCAGCAAGTGAATACAAGCTTCCAAGGGTTGGTGCTTCTCAACGACGCCTTACACACACGGGTAACAAGAGTTCTCCTGTGTCTTATTACAGTCCGAATTCAGCAGCACTACAAGAATTGTAATAGTTAAGTATGTTGTTATTAACAACTTTAAAAAAAAAACAAGGCAATTTTTATAAGGTAATGCATTTATAATGTTACAGTCTCAATTTAAGATTCTCGTTTAGATAAGTTATTAATTTCCAGTGCCTAGTAAGTTCAAGTAAGATTACGTATCTTTAAAAGTAATATATTGCATGGGCTGTTGTAGATTGTGGCGTACCGCGATAAGCAAACTTGACTTTACGCAAAATGTTACGCATGAATTTCATACAAATGACTTTCTGTGGTTTATACTTTATTAAAATCTTGTCAGGGTGAAACACTGAAGAGTAATTGCAGGTAAAATCATTTGGCTAGGGTGCTAGATCTAGGTGCTGGGTAAGTCGCCCTAAATACTTTAAGGGGTTATAGTTGCCATCATTTCTGATAGGTTGCACTATGAAACACCATATCCCAAGAAGAACCATTTTCAAAATATTGGGAATTTTAATTTATTTATTTTTAATTGCCGAAATTTTTCCTAATATATTTTTTTATAACTTACAACCTTTATTTTATGTTTTCTTTTACTGTTTTGTGTAGTTGCTACATTGTTTTATAATATCCATTACTAAAATTGTATTTAATTTAGCCGACTTGTCCGAAGTAGATGGTTAATAATATAAATATAAAAAAAATGTAAAAATTGTTTTCTTTGACGAATATTTAAAAGGCTATGGCAGTTAAAGTTGTCAACTATCTAACAAGTTATGATAGTCTAGCATAGTATCAGAATTCATAAAAAAAACTTAGATGAAAGACCGGGAGTATTAAGAACTAGCTGACCCGCGCAACTTCGTCTGCGTCTCTCAATAGTAATAAATTTTCTCCGTTTTTGAAACATTCTTCATTGGTGCTCCGCTCCTATTGGTCTTAGCGTGATGATATATAGCCTATAGCCTTCCTCGATAAATGGGCTATTTAACACTGAAATAATTTTTCAAATCGGACCAGTAGTTCCTGAGATTAGCGCGTTCAAACAAACAAACAAACAAACAAAAAAACAAACTCTTCAGCTTTATAATATTAATATAGATTAGCGCACAGCCCGGTAGTTAAAAACTTGGCTTGTATTTTTGGACTGTTTCATTTTCTTTTCATGACTAACTATTGCCAACCGAACTTTGATATGTGCTTTTGATACTGTTGGAGATGATAACCTATACGAATGAGGAATATGCTGATATTATGATTTGTTATGGGTACTGCCAATGCGTATCCGCACGGGATTGTGGATGAATACATAGGACGAAGCTCGAAGACATCACCTTAGGTAAGGGGAATTAGACTAATTAATATAAGCATACATATATAATTAAAAATGAAAAGAACCGTTTTTTACTCTGCTGATTTACTTATTGCTATGAGCTGACTGAATGTTATTTTTTTATTAGACCAAATACATGTATATTTGTGGTTCAAGAGAAGTGGGTGAATAATGTACAATCCTAAAGCGTTATTAGCATTCGACTGAGACCATTGATATAATGTATGTTTAACTTTTGTGTAACACCGTTGATAGCCATAATACTCTACTATTTAAATATTGAAATATATGTCTTATAATATATAGTATCTAATGAATTTAAAATCTTACAGATGATTGGATAACCACAAGTGGTTGTGGCGTTGTCTCAAGTGTAATTAGTTGCCAGTTCCTAGGGTGATAATTAATACATAAGTGTAACAAATAATAATTATACAATTCGTATTAAATACTGATGGCACATACATTTTTCAAGCAATAAAACATAAACATATAATATTCCATTCCTTGTTCATACAGAGCGCCTACACAAATCCATGAATATCACATTAAAAAACCCAATGTATCCCTTAGGTGCTTTAAAAGATAAATGCGAGTTTTAACAGAAATAATAGCCTCTTTAGCGCAATGACGTGGGCTGTAAGCGTTGATAAAGAACAATTAAAGCTGCCTTGTGTATCTTGTTAGTGCACTGTTTGAAAGCCAAAATGACACAACAAAGTTTAATAACTTTACTAGAGAAAGTTTAAGAATATTTTTCATTTATCCATTCAACCCTGCCCATGGCATCATATTACACTAAAATTTACTTAATATAACAGGTTAAACCGCAACGCACGAACTAAACAACGTAAATTTCACATAGTAGTATACAAGTAACAGTTCAACAGTTTGGATGGCGAAATAATATAAAAACTTCCTAAACTCTTTGTTAGCCTATCTTTGAGGTTTTTTTGAGGTTCATTGTTTAGTTTAGTGTGAAAGCTAATAGTATAAAGCTACAAACGCTCTCTCGTATAAAAGGCAAGCAAACCCACTTAGTTATCTAATTATTTAGGCTTACACCTCTTTAAAGCCATTAGGAAATCTTTTTATCGCTCTACACCTTTAATAAATATTATAAAACAGTACCAAATTATTATTATAAATACTTATCTTTGTATGAAACATACATAAGTATTTATAATCATAATTTCAGGTCAAAAATACAATCGTCACTTGTATTCGTACATTTTTTTTATAGAATAAACACAAAATACAACATAATGCTTAACTGGCCCCACCGTCAGAGTCGGAGATCGGAAAGTCGGAAATATGACAATAAACTAATGCTGCTATGAACTTAAACGTATAGCTAAGATAAAGCTGTAAATATTAAATGCGCAACCACAGCGTAAGTTTTAGATCAATCTTTCAGTGGCGTCAAGTTCCACGAAAGAATTCCATATTAAACTTTTACGAGTTTCATTCACACTCACTATCACCTCATTCTTTTTTTTTTTCAATTTTGTAGAAAGGGTCAGTCACCTTATTCCGTCTGGGTAAACTTGAAAATAGAAACATCTTTTAAGGTGCACGTCAACATTCGTAAGGTTTATTTCGTTTCTTATATGGCAAGTATGTTATCACTGTGGGTTTTTTATCTCAGAACCTTTTCTGTATTAGTCGTCTGTGAGAGTTAATATTGTAAGGATCGATGCCGCCGAGACCTGCAGCTTAATGTGTCTTTCAAGATAGACGGCAGTGGTATATATGTTTAGGTATTACATATATATATAATGATACAGAAATATACAGGGTGTAAGGGACGTCATCACGAATACCAAAATAGCGTATTTAGACCAATGATTCCATGACCATAAATTAAACAGCCGAAGCGCGCGAAGCCTCCCCTCCGGCGGGCAACTTGTGTTAGTGTGCGCATACTGTTTGCACGGAATACACATTTAGTTATTACTTTTGTGCGATATCTACGTGGAATGACCTTAACCAGCTGATTGCATAGAAAGTTTATGTTTTCGGCATAAAATTTCAATGATTTTCGACTCAGAATAATGGTAAGTACATTATTTCAGTATTCGTTACAACGTCCCTTACACCCTGTATTTAATGGATAGATATTATGTAGACATATATCCAAAGATGCATGATCTCCCTTTTAACTTGGTTAGTTTTAGAAGAAAATGTAGACTACTTTGTTTTTCTTATGTTTTCCTTTTTCAATTTAACAGATAGCTATAAAGTTTTCTAGTATACGTAGAATTTTCTTTGAGATCGTATAACTGATTTTTAAAATAATATAAAACGGCACACGAATCAATCTTGTTTTTTTTTTCCTAATAATAAATAAATAAATCGTCTAAAAGTGAAAAAGTGATCCTAGAAATCGGCCGCAGCGTAACCTACAGTGACCGATTATGATTTTAAAATAAGGAAGGACTAACTTAAGTTAGTCACACAAAAAAATTGATAGAAATCTATCCAGATCGAAAAATGGGAGGAGTTCAGTGAGATCAGTGACACAGTAGAATAGTTACATTTTATTATTTAGTAAATAGTACTATAAGTTGTTTAATCGCATGAGATACCTATCTTGCTGTCCATGACTTATGCATGGTTGGTTGGGACTGAACGGACGTCTATCTTATTCTTCTTATTTTATCAATTTTCTATCATATACAAATACAGTGTAACAGTTTCTACATTACTTTTAGTAGATTTTGGGGTGGACTGGAGCTTGAACTAGGCTCTTTCGCCTGTCGTTTTCAAATCCCTTGCTAACATACTCGTAAATATAACTGTACTCTACCGTAAGGCTTTTTAGCTACGGAACCCTTAAAATACTCATATCGCAGGATATATAACCCAATTTATTTAACCAAGTTTCTGATAATACAAACAGTGAATTCTGTTACATTGAAATTCATTTAACGAAACGTGGGCCATACAAAATACAACACAAAATTAACTTAGTACGGTTTTTGGGGATGTTTCCTCTTCAATAATAAATATGTTTGTGAAGTTATTTTATAAGTGAAGAGTTTGAGTCGAAAAGTTGTACATGGGTGTACTTGTTTTTTCATGGCTCTTTCCTCAGTTACTTGTATCATATGGAAATATTTTATTGTAGTTCCTTAGTATCTTTAAGTATAACTATGTGAAAGAAACAGGGAGGGCATAGTAGACTTTTGTTAGAAATAAAATATGATAAACAATCTTTGAAGATAAGCACATTTATGTCAATTACTAAAACACATCCTATTCGATAGATACATGAGGTAGGTACAATTGTTATAAGTGCAATTATTGTAATCAGATGTTTGTTTTTGCTGTAGACATTGTGTGGGAGTTTCCAATGAAATTTGGATACCAGTAAATTTACTCAAACTTTCAAAAAGAGAAATCCGTAAACGTACAATAATCTTTTATTCAGCCAGATTGATAAACGATTTCGAAGAATCTAAAATTTATGCGATGAGTACATTAAACTTATTGGCTTAGTGGTCGATTCGCAAAAAATTCTTCGCCTACATGTTGCGAAACGACCCTTTTTTAAAATTAATATTTTTTTAGTTATCCATTCGCACAAACTCAATTTATTAGTGTGCGAATCGACACCTCTAGAAAAATGTAGTGGCGAATCGCACACATTTTCTTAAATGAAATTTATTTAAGACAATGGTACCTACAAATAGGGCGAACAAATTGGTGCGAATCGACCACTAAGCCGACTTATTAGGTACTTGACTATTGCTAATATTAATAAAAAAAAATCTCATAGAATTAACTCTTAAGGAGTCTGCAGTAAAACATATCGCACTCACAGGTCGTCATTATGCGAATCATCAACAGCCTTTAATAGTCAATTCCTGGAACTATGCCTCTTTTTAGAAAGAAGGTTTTGCCCTACTCTACCACCCTGGCCAGACGGGTTACTATAGGGTTTGTCTAAAGTTTTCCTTCTCGTTGCAGTGCTGTTGTCCTTTGCGTAGTTTGCTCCCTTAGTCGCCTCTTACGACACCCACGACCTGAATAGGGGTGGTGACCCTCTGTATTCCTAATCTGTCCCCACACGGACACATATAACAATATATATTGTACAAGGATAACTTTTAATTCATTCTTGTATAATATATCCGTTAGTCGACTCTTACGACACCTATGGAATGAACACGGGTAGTGGTAGTTTAAATATACTCCGTATTCTTAACGTCTTTTGTGACCACACGGATGATGGATGTCATCCACTGCTGGTGTAGGGGTATCATGTAAGATTCTCGTTATACCTAAACCCCTACTACCATATTGTAAATGTGCAAGTAATCTGCAGTAGTAGTCTGCCTGATTCGCTTTCACTGAGATAGGCTATTTTTACCACGACAAGCGATATGCACGCAGGCGAAGCCACTTGCAAAACTTAGTGACGCATAAGTCGACAATTTAGACATTACTTATCATCATCATCAACTTGGTAATTAATTGGTCAGTTTTCTACACCCTGAACTGGATGAATATATCTAATTCTGTATCAGTATAATAGCTGTAATTTTGTTCGTGTATAATTTATGAAATTAATTTCTTTAATAAGATCAGCCATCCTTTGGTAATAAGTGTTGGTTCTTGCTACCTTTCTGATGTAGGCATCCATGTAATATATTGCTTTTGAGACTAATTAGAAATTTATTTCGTTTGTAAATCAAAATCTGCATAAAGAAATTCATACATATAGCTCTTAAAAGTTGTTGTAACAGGAAAACATATTAAAATACAATTAAATAAAAAAAAAGACGTGTGGCACTCGGGGACTGCCGCGGTAAAGCTATTGCATAGCATTTTGTATCAACTTATGCAATTATAATTATTTATTTATTTTATTTATGCAGTATTTCTTTTTCTTTGATATTAATTCAAGTTACACTTTTTGAGCGTGGTGACCGATAAGAAAAGATTTTTTTTCTTTTATTAAATAAAAATATTGAAGCATATATTACAATTTGTTTTTAAATAAATAAATAAAAAATATTATTATTAAATCAAATTACATATCCATGTAAGATTTTTCTGCATTATGTTGACGAAATTTCCTTTGACGTTCAGCATTTGATTTTGGTACTGTTTTTTGTTTAGTTTTTAGCGTGAGGTTTTTTTCGTTACGGAATTTCTGGGTTCGGTCCCCGCGCTCAAGGCCCTCGATAGAAGCTATGCAATAGCTTAAAAATAAAAAAAAATCAATAAACCTAGACAAGTTTATGCGCGAGTACTCGTAAAGAAGTAATGTATCAGATTAATGTAGAGAATGTTGTAATTGAAATGAAAAGCATAAAGACATATTATCGACGATAATGCAAAGTTATGACCATATTTTAACAACATTTCTTAGGTTTTCAGGTTTATTTTCACGCTTGTAACATCAATGACTGGCAAAACTGTGTTTAAATAACAAAGGTGCATCACTACTCCTATAGATAAACTGCTACTAATACACTAATCATTAAAGCTTCTTGGATAATTTGGAAAAAAGATCTTGAAAGTATCAATGCTTCAAAAAGCGATGCAATGACTTTATTAAAGTGTCGTTGAAAAAGCAATTAACTTTGAAGATACACAAATTCGATTGTTGGGTTTTCAGTATCGACAATCTATTTCCTAAAACTAGAGGTGAATAAAGTTATGAGAGATAAGCTGAATTTCAGTTTAAAGCAGATAGTTAAACAAAATTTTCGAGGATATAATTATTCCGGGGATATCTTCCATTTCATGAAATTTTAATCAGCACACACAGTGTGTATCCCTTGGATTAATAAAGGCCTATTTACACCGTTTCACTTCACAGTATCCTCCGAAATGAGGTTCGATCAACTTTTGATAAGTCTAAGTGTAAATCGAAGGTCGGAAGCGAGGTTTTTCTCCGAGGCGTTAAATAGAACAAATTATTTCTATGGCAGATGAAGCGAGAAAAAGCTATTTGGGAACAAAGTTTGGTAATAACTGATTCTCATTATTATGGATGTCGTATGCTTATACCGGTTAAATAATTTAATAATGAGTTTGAAAATTCAGTATTTAAATATGTTGCTGGCAAAAAATAATATGTAGTCCAGTCATTATATAGAAAACCTAGTGATTCTCTGTAATGTCAACCTATAGTTAAACTATTTAATAATCGTTTGACATTAAATCTCGAAACATGTGCAATGTCGAGATTTTTAGTAGCAGTATTATAAATATAAAATACAGTATTATAAATGCTACCTGTAATTTTCATAATAAGAAAAACGGCACTTCAAATTACAGTGATCATGATAAAATAATAATAATATTAACGTCAAATTGGGTACAAATTTTCTAATACAATATAATTTTCTTAGGTTAGTGACACAATGTAGTAAGGCTCTGGTACCCACGTTAAGATTAAAGTTATGTTGTGAGTACCAGTCCCTCTTTTATAAAAAATTACATTTATTATGTATTTTCTATATATTTAAACATTTTTGCGATATTCTTGCGTGTGAACATGCATGCATCTGTGAATGTGATGTAAGTGTGTGGTATGTATATGTATTGGTGCGTATGTGATAAAACTAAATCTTTGTTGCTCGGTATTCAAATACAAGTAGTACCAGACTATATTAACTTTAAAACTATTAAACGCAAACTCTATAAACAATCAAAAACCAACGTATGTGAAAGGCCATGATACTACTTACTCCTATTAAGTCAATGTGTCCGCCTGAGTGAGACTATTACAGAATAATTTGGATTTCCGAATAGATATTTGCCGTAAGATGTAAGCCGTTATCTGGTGAATATAAAGTACACCCGGGTTCCATTGGTATATGATTACCATTATACTGTACTGAAAGCGTAGGTGGGTTTACTTCTTTCGATTTCTCTCGGGAATGTTAAAGTTACCAAACTGGCATATAAAGTTATTTGATATATTTGTGTATGCTGTAAGTTAGAAAACGAAAATATTTGAGGTAAATTGTTGAAGGCCTTTCTATTTATTTTGCTTTTAGGTAATATCAGGTTACAGAAGGTATTTAGCACTTAAGAGTCCATACTGAATTACCTTAAATGTAAGGTTACTTTTATAACTTCTTGTAGGTACTATTATTAATCTAGCTTTTCTTTTTCGGGATTTGTTAATTCAGTTATCTCTCGATTTAGTTATTTAGGGTCATAAGAGCAAGCCTTCTGACCAGGACTACGCCATGTAGGCGAAAATCCTTGCTTGTGCCATTGGCACAAGGAAGTGCAGGACCAGGACTGCCCAGCCAAGTGCTTATAGTTCTGTGGCAAAACCACTTGAGCGATTTCATGTAGTATTCAAAATATTTGTTTCATTTAGAATACGATTTAGGAAAATTTTAAATAGTGCTTCAAACTATCCATATAACTGAATACTTAACTAAATTTAAAATAGAAAAGATAGCTCAAGATTGACAAATGAAATTATGGGTTTACTGTAGCCACGATGTATGGATATAAAATTCGATTTTTTTTACAAAATATCTCTGCTTCGCTTTTGTTTAGTAGCTAAGGCTATTGACTGAAGGAAATCGTTACCATGACAATAGGATTTGGGAAAACTCTTCATATATAACAATAAAATTCTATAACAAAGGTCTCTTTTCAGGAAAATTCAATCAATTAATCAAGTCATTTTGTTATATGTCGAATTCAATAACCATTATGATCTCGACCTCAGCCGGTATTTTATTTAAAAGGTTTTCGTTACATTTATTTCAATAATGTATTAATAAATTTACTTCTGCAGAGATATTATTATAAATTATAATAATATCGAGTTAAAAAACACACACTTTAATAGCAAACCAAATTAAAAAGTACAAGAGAGTGTATCTATGTATTTGTTAGATCTATTAGACTATTGTTACCGTCTCGACTCGTCAAACTGATGACACTCAGGGGTCCTAACCCTGGAGTGTGATCAAGAGCTCAAGAGCTCTATTATTAGTTGATATGTTGATTTGGTGGCCATTATGGTAGCTGGGAGTTGTTCCGTCTTCATCGCTTTATCAGATATACTATGATTCGATAGCGCATTAAATCTTATTTAGAAGTAAGTTGATTATTACCCCCAAGTTTCTTTTAAATTATTAAATAGTCACAAGTGATGCTAATAGACTGTACCAATGGGTATTCAATGAAATGCACAACTACTATTTTGAAGTTTTACAAAAGTGTGAAAATCAAGAAACTTTTTTACCGAAAAAACTGGTGGAAAATCAATCACTTGGCTTCTTAAAAATATAAAGATATTGATTTTATACATGGAGAATACTACAATAAAATACTTTCTAGTCGTCATTCCATAAGATAAGTGGTGTAGCATAGTCAGCCCGATTTTTGTTCTAGAATAACAAGTAAGTTTGCACGCAAACACGAAGTCTGCAGTAAACGTTTACGAGTGCCTAAACGAAAAGCACTATAGCAGTAGGGTTGGATGTTTGCAGCGTTAAGTGGGCTTAAAATATATTTTTATTGTCAAGTGCTATAACACCAGAATAAAAGAATTTTGGAACAGATGTTTTCTGATTATTTTGTGACATTTCAAAAAGTATTGCTTTTATGTGTAAGTATTTAAATAAAATAAAATGACTTTTAAAAATATTTGAGTAGGTATTGATCGTGTTTTCCTGTAATCCATCTCTTTTCAGTAGTCTCTGATAAAAGTTTTAATTTCCCAGCCAAGATGTGGTTTGATGGATGTGAAAATGTCAACGTAACTGACACGAGCGCCGATATTATGATTTTTAAGCATTTATATAAGATCGGTAATTTATTTTTTACTGTACTTGCTGAATTCATTAAATACTCTTGTGATATGAGGACCTATATTGATTGTAATGTTGGAAAGAAATACAAAATATTTTTTTTCATCTTAAAATAAGATAGTCTTCTCATTTCATGGTTACATTTCAACCTGTCCCACTTAGGGACAAAACTTAAAAGTTAACGTCCGTTAACAATGGACATCACCGTTCATCTCACCAGGCAGTAGCTAGACCTAACGTCTGGCTAATTAATAAAGTTTCTTCCATTAAAAACCTATTACTTGCTAGCTAAACTAAAACATACTTTCTACAAAAATCATTTTTTTTTGTTGTTTCAATGAACTGGTGTTATTCATATTTAATTTCAATATCAAACTACCGCAGACTGGTTTACGGTTTTGTTTCTTCATTATTCTTGGTCGGAAAATTAAAACAATAAAAACTTTGACCAGCAACGGAGGTTTGAATTAAAATTAAAACATTGGGCACTTTAACGCAAAATTAAGCATTCGTTTTAAGAATCACTTAGTACACACATAGTTAAATTAAGACAACCGTCGTATGTTTTATTGAATTAAGTATTTAGGTAAAATATAAGTAAATAAATAAGCTTTAATTCTGATCAAAGATCGATGTGAAAACTTCGACATTAAGTTATTGACTTTCAACTGTTTTGTCAAAATCAATTAGCCCTGTTGTTACTTGTAGTCCTTTTCATACAATTTTTCGGTTTAGAAGTAATAATGAAAAATATAGTATTTTACACTTCTACATACTAACTTTCATCAACAGCCTTTAACAGTCCACTGCTGGACATAAGCCTCTCCTTAGAAAGGAGGTTTTGGCCTACTATACCACGCTGGCCAGACGGGTTGGTATAGGGTTTGTGTCAAGTTTCTATCTCGGTGGAGCTCCCAGAAGTCAGTCTGACTCTGGTCTCTGGGAGCCGAAGAGCATCGGATCGGCTGCGTTCCGGGTCCGCCGTTTCGTCGGATGGCGCGGAGGCCATGGAGGCGGGGCGATGCGACAGCCGGAAATGCGGACGCTCCAGGGACGAGGAGACCGACACGTCCCAGGAAATGATGCCACCAAAAGTGGCAAGCAGCCGTCGAGGGAGGCCACGAAAACCGGACTCGGCCTCGGTCTCGACCCCGTCAGGCTCCGCGTTCTCAAACGCGGAGTCGTACAGAAGTGTACGAGTGGACGGCGAGGCCGTAGCGGAAGAGGAGATCGCGGATCTCGGGAAGCCCCGTCCGCGTCCCAGCCTGCCCCTACCACCAACTCAGGGGCATTTGACTCCCAACTGCGTGAAATCCTCATCGCAGTTGGGAATATGCTGGACGGACGCCTGGCTGGCCTGGAGGCGAGACTGCCCCCTGCGCCGGTTGTGCGCCCCCCGCTCGCGTCGGCACAGCGGCCTAAGGCCGCCGCTCCGACCGCGCTCCCCGTGGTGGGAGGCCGCGTCTCTTACGCGGCGGCGGCGTCTGCCAAGGCACCGGCTCAGGCGCCGGCCAAGGCACCCCCCTAGGCGCCGGCCAAGGCGCAGGCCAAAGTGCCGGCCAAGACGGGGCCTAAAACGGCGCCGAGGAGTGGAGTGGCTTTCCCTCCGCTCCCCACTCCGACACCCCTGCCGGGCCCCTCCGCACCTGCCCCCTCCAACGAGGGTTGGCAGGAGGCCAGGGGCTCAAAGAAGACCCGAAGGCGGCCCAAAAAGCAGCCCAAGCCCAGCCTTCGCCACCGGGGGCAACGGCCTCTACAAAGAGGCCGCGGAAGCTGCAGCCGCCCAAAACCGCGGCTGTAGTGGTGACCGTGTCCCCGGAGGCGGCTGACAGCGGGCTGTCCTACGCGGCCGTCTTTAAAAAGGCCCGGGACAGCCTCGCCGATGAGTTTGGGACGGTGGGGGTCAGGATGCACCTCGCCCAGACGGGAGCTCGAGTTCTCGAGTTCTCTGGGGCTAAAGGCGCTAAGACGGCGGACACGTTTGCTGAGAGGCTGCGGGGTATATTCGCGACCACAGATGGTGTCAAGGTCGCCAGGCCTACCAAGTGCGCGGAGCTGCGCATCTCGGGCCTGGACGACTCTGTGACGACCGAAGATGTCCGCGCTGTAATCCGGGAGAAGACGGGGTGCAGCGCGGACAACGTCAGGGGCGGCACCATCCGCCCCGGTCCAGGAGGGCTTGGCGCCGTGTGGGTCAGATGTTCCGTAACGTCGGCCAAAGTATTGGCCGACGCCGGCAGGCTGCTCATCGGTTTCGTGAGCGCTAGGATCACAGTCCTGGCGGCGAGACCGATGAGGTGTTACAAATGCCTAGCATCAGGACACACGCGCGTCAAGTGTCAAAGCTGTTTTGACTGCAGCGGACTATGTTTCCGCTGTGGTCGACCGGGGCATGTGGCGGTGGAATGCTCTGCCGCCCCTCACTGCCCAGTGTGTGCGGCGGGTAACAAGCCCGCCAATCACCAGATGGGGCAGGGGGGCTGCAAGCCTCCCCGCAACTCTCGGCAAGCATCGGGGGCTAGCAGGTCGACCCAGGCTGCCTCCGATGTAGTTCGTGCGTCGTCGTCGTCGCCCATGGAGGAGGAGGTTGTAGAGACGACCCAGTAAGGGATCAAGTCTCCAACCTCCTGGTCCAGACGAACCTGAACCACTGTGCCGCGGCGCAGGATCACTTCCTGCAAACCATGGCACAGTGATCGATAGGTGTTGCCGTAGTCGCGGAGCCCTATTTTGCCCTCCCCGTCCAAACTGGATGGGTGACTGGGACGGCTCCGTGGCAGTCGTCGGTTCCACGGCGGCTCATTCCCCGCCCTTGTCGCTAAGAGACAAGGGCATTGGATATGTAGCTGCCGAGAGGGGGGGATCACTATATTTATTTATTTATTTATTTATTTATTACAACTATGGAGGATTTACAGCTATGATGATTACAATAAAAACAGTCAAGAAAACAGATAGCCAATAACAAATCCTCACTTATATAAATCAGAGATAAGTTACAGTGCATAAGACAATACAGAATAGGATCAAGAGGTATTATATAAGTTACAGGCACAGATCACTTACAAATTACACAGAACGTAATAATATACACACAAAACAGACAGGACCCATAACAACCCATAACCCTCGCGGCTGGCCAAACTAATGCGGGTGGAGGGGTTCGCCGGCGGCGGATCGGGTCCGAGTGGAGGTCGTCCTCCCTGGCCTTCTCCGCCGCCTCCTTCTGCGAGATTACTTCCTCGCAGAAGGTTGCGACCGCGGCAAAACAACTGTTGCTACCGGCCATGGAGCGTACTACGGCCGGCGAGCACTTCCGCCTCCAAATCAAACGGGGGAGTTCCGGCCAACGCGCAAGAAACCTCCGTCGAAACGGTGCGGTAACCGCGTATGGCTCTGACCGCCATTACCCTCTGAGGGCGCCAAAGGCGTGCCTATTCTGGGCCGGCAGAGCCGCCGCCCACACCGGTGCACCGTATAGTGCCATTGACCGGACAACCCCCGTGTACAGCCGTCTTGTCGCGACGCTGGGTCCACCCAAATTGGGCAAAAGTCGCCCTAGGGCAGACGCAGCGCCGACCAGCTTTGGAGCAAGCTGTCGGAAGTGCTCGTCGAAGAGCCACCTCCCGTCGAGGATCAGGCCCAGATATTTCATATGGGCCCGAACCTGTACAAGGACCGAGTTGACCACGATTGAGGCGCCACCACGACGGGGCCCATGAAATAACCGAGCCTCCGTCTTATCTAGGGCCACCCGTAAGCCCAGCGCCTCAATGCGCCCGACCACTAGGGAGACTCCCCTTGTGGCCAGGCGCGCCGCCTCTTGGAAGTTCGCCCCCCCCGGGCAGTAACCAGAGTATCGTCTGCGTAACAAATTGCACCCAGCCCAGGTGGGAAATCGGCTTGAAGGGCAAAGTCGTACCCTATGTTCCACAAGAGGGGTCCAAGAACAGACCCCTGTGGAACACCGCACGACATGGGCCGACACCTCAAATTACCATCTCGGTCCTCGTACACGACGGTACGCTCCTCTAAATAGTCTGCCACTAGCCGCCTCAGGTACTTTGGCACCCCATGATAGTGGAGTGCTTCCCTGATGCAGCTGAATGGCAGACTATTGAATGCGTTGGCGATGTCCAATGACACCGCCAACAGCACGCCGCCACAGCTCACGGCCTCTTCGGTCACGTCCCTCAGGCGCAAAACAGCGTCGACTGTCGAACGCCCCGCCCGAAAACCAAATTGGGCGTCCGACAGATCGGGGCCCACCTCGTAGAGGTGCCGGACGATGCGGGCAGAGAGAACCCTCTCAAACAATTTACCCGCCTCGTCCAGCAGCACGATGGGCCTGTAGGCCGCAACCGAATCGGCAGGCCGTCCCGGCTTCCTTAATAGGACCAGCTTCCCGCTCTTCCAGCACTCAGGGAAACGTCCCGACGCCAAGCTAGCGTCGAACACCTCCCCGAGGCGGTCTGGCATGCCATCGACCCTCCCTGCTGTCGCACGCACGTGTTGGTGGAGCCTCTGTTGAGAAGACAGAGGCCCACCGAGGCCGCCCACTCCTCTACGGCCTCGCCCCTTGCGTCCGTCCTGGGGGAACCCCACGCAATGGACTTTGCGTTGAAGTCCCCCAGCACAAGGACGTGCCCAGACGCTAGTCGCCGTATCGAGGTCTCCAAGCTGGTTAGGAAAACCTCGAAGTCGCTCAAACTCCGGTTGGGGGAGAAGTATATACCATATATACACGGCGTCCGCGTGTGCCGGACGTCGCCTAAAGAGAGGGAAAAAGTCCGAGTCCGACACACCACCCCGCCACAAACCCCGGTGGGGTGACGGTCCGAGGGGATTTCCACACGTTAAAAAGGGTTTGTGTCAAGTTTTCCTTCTCTCTGCAGTGCTGTTTTTCTGCGTAGTTTTTTCTCTTAGTCGAGACGTTACCCCCCCTGTTACCCACGAGACGAACAGGGGTGGTGACACTTTGTATTCTTAATCCGTCACCACACGGACCTACTACCGGACGGACATACTAACTTTAAGCATTCCAAATATAACATTTCTCTAACAATACTCTTCATTTTGTTTAAATATTAAATTTGAAATTTTATTGTTTATTAGAAACCTTATTGCCTCATGTTTTTATATTCTGAGCAAAGTGAAAATAACATTTTTTTTATGTTAGAGGGGGCAGACGAGCAGACGGGTCACCTGATAGAAAGTGACCATCGCCGCCCATGAACGTCTGCAACTCAGGAGTCACAAACGCGTTGCCGGCCTTTTAGGAAGGAGTACGCTCTTTTCTTGAAGGTTTTAATTACTAAACACATTTTTTTATCGGTTGTTTGCAATCCTTTTAATATAATATAGAGATGACTCAACTCTATTCATGATACTTGTCTCAAATTAGGATAACAAAGTTAAGTTAATTTGGTAATAAGCTTAAAAAAATGGTTTCTTAATCAGCTAAATTATGTAACTCACTAAAAAGATTTATTATAAATATTCAGGAGTTAGCATTATTGCTTGTTTGCATAATTTGTTTTAAATCGATTCATACACGATATGGTGATCTTTACAAGGGTAACAACTTAGATTTTTTGCTATGGTTTAATGAAGCTGGTAAACCGAGCCACTGACCGTGTGCTTGTTTGCCAATATTTGAGAACGCCAATGATTTATTTTCAAATAACATTTAATCATTTATGATAAGTTAAATATAATATTTTAAATATTAATATATTTTGACATGAAAAATGAGTATTTTTTCTCGTGTATGATATGAAATTTGAGATTCTTTTATCTCCATTCATAATACTAAAATAACAAGTGAAAGTCATAAAATATAACTATGTACAATTAATTATTGACATGAATAAATCTAGGAAAGCCATTTCGCAACAATTTATATTGTAAATTAAAACATATTTTTTTAACCAATGTTTAGTTGAAAGTTTCAAAAAATAATACAACAATCATCGGGCAATATTGGTTTTTTACTAATAATTATTTGTCGCACCTTTACTCTAAATTATTTTTTTTGTACTTTATTGTGTGTATAAATGTATAAAAATTATTTCACAGGTATGCAGAGTAGGTAACCCTGAAAAGTATCAGTATGTCCAAAACTAAATGTTATCGCATTTCACAGAAAGTGAGCGTTGAAGCTTTTTTATTGTCTATATCTAGGTTGTTTACACTTTCAGTGAAAGCTATCGATCTACGCGTAATATTATAAGACTTGTCTCGTAGTACTGTTAGCCGTTGAGTCACAACGCGAACGGCTCTCAGAACAGATCGGAGCTAAGCGTGTGAAATAAGGGATGTCGGGGCTGGGATGCGAGTCGGGCGGCAGAGTGGCGGATCTCGTGTGACGTCAGCGTCCGGGCGCTGATGTCGAATAGCGCCTGCGCCCTAATAGAGTCCCCTGCCAGCCCCGCGGCCCGCCCACACCCTCGCCCGCCACTTCTCGGGCGGCGTGCGATACCTCCACTCGCTCGCCCGCCCGCTGCAACTTTCGTCTACCCGCGGCGATGCAATAAAATAAACTTTCCGTTTCGGTAAAAGTGCGTGTACTCTTCTTACAGCGAACTCGGACTGACATTACTTTTCAGTGACGTTGACGCACGTTACTTCTTCAGTGTTTAGGTTAAAGTTCGGATATATAGAGTTCAGGTAAGTAATATTGCGTATTTAGAAAAGTAAAATTATTTATATTTATTTCTGAATTAAGTTTTACAAATAAATTTTGTAAAAATATTCGAGGGTCAGTAAATAATACTCAATGTGATGAAACGTAGGTTTAAGTATTTAGATCCGGTTTTAGGTATGTAAGGTGTATAAGTGCGCTTTGCTGGTATTCCGGCTGAACAGAACGACATATAAGAGCGACAAATATTATAGAATAGATAAACAAACGTTATTGGATACCAGTGTTAAGTGCATGGAGTGTCGGTGCGGTTGCGTAACTAACCGCGCTGAAACTAAACCTGCGAATTCGCTGTTAATCTTAAAAACACTTGTTATTTAGTTATTAGTTGCGTATAGATATGAAAAAAATGCAACTAGCAAGCAATTACAATTTCAAATCGATTTTATCATGTACAACGTAACTAATATGGCGGCTGTGACGGTTAAGAAAATGGTTTAAATTTGTTTCTACCACTTCCCACATATTAGTTACATAGCGGTGGAGTGGAGTTGGCACGGACTGTTTTAGGTAAAATGGATTCATTGCCAACTTCCTGAATCCCTATTAGTGAAAGAGTGGGCATCATAGGAAATATTAAGATCGGAGGTCTAGTTGAGTCGATAAAAGTTATGGCTTAAGACAGTTTTAGATAAAATTGAGTAGCAACCTACGCGTTTCGCGCTATTTATTTACTTATCAGTTATGTATCTAGTAGGTAGTTTCGATGAAGATGTGACTTTAAAAAGGGCTTTTAGTTAAAACTAAGAATACTGCTTCTTTTAACAACAAATTTAAAATTATGAAATATTCAGAGTATGCTTTTTTCCCAATTGGGACTTTTCAGAGTATATGTTTTTATTTATATTCTTATCTTTATTATTCTAGATGTGTCTAGGCTTGTCATGATATAGTTCCATTAGTAAGAAATCAACTCAATAAAGATCATCGCAATAAAAACCCAATAGAAATGATTAATAAGTCCACAGATTGTTATCCACCAACAGGGCTAAGGGTGGTTTTAGCATCTAGAAATCTCGCGTTTCGTCTTAAATGTTTCTTCGATAAAAGTATAATGTTAAGCATTTATTCGCAACCTCAAATTAATAAAACTATTGAAATTGTAAAGTAAAAACTTTGATTAAGAAAACTGAAACCCAAATGTCACCTGATGGTAAGCGGATGCTGGAGATTGGAGCCACCTTTTTTTCTTTTTTTTCTGTGCAGAAATCCCCTCGCATACAACCTACCGGTGGTTATATATAACACCATCTCAGGTACCAGTAGCCGGAGAATGGGGCTCTGGTAACTTACTCACTCAGCGAAAGGCAACGAATGAATTACTGGACACTGGTTTTTTGTGATGCCGAGGTATCACTCCAGTCGTGCCTACATGTGCCGAAGAACGCTTTTCCACGATTTTTTCGCAATACTGTCTAGATATTTGAATTACTTTGTTATAAGAGTATCTGGCATATACTTATACTAACTCCAATATTTATGCAAACAAAAAGACAGTTGTTGTTTCCAGCAATTCCCACGGTAGTCTACTTATGTAATTATAAGGCTAGATTATGTGTCTAACAGGAAACATGAAAACTGGCGTAACCTCGATTATAACTTAGACAGTATATAAACTATTCGTATTACAATTTTTAATTTGATACAAAATTTAATGATTAAACTATTTTCTTTTAGGTTTCAAAATAAACATTGATGTATTTATTTTACAAAACCTGTCTTAGTAGTTAATCAATTCCCCATAATATCTTACATAAATCTACGCTAATAATTATGTATATACAAAACAAATTAAATCTCTCTCTTGGGTCGGTCAGACTCTGAGGATCTCAGTTGCATCAGGGTTGCATCTTGATCTGCCTCCATCGGTTCCTGTTGATGAAGGACTGGGTTATCTTATAACTTTCCTGAATATTATACCTGCTAATTAATTACATTCATTAAAAAAATGATATTGTAGCAAATATGAAAGTCTCCGTGTTGCAGTTATTTAACTTAATTTGTTTTAATGAAGCATTTACATAATAAGATAATTATCCATGGACACTTGCAAGTGCACATTCGTTGCCTGCTCCGTATGTAGTACTTTAGTCTTTTTAGTCCATCCTTAGTCCATTCTTTGTTTCATTTAATAAGTGATCATTTTTAGAGTTCCGTACCTCAAACAGGAAAAAACAGAACCGTTATAGGATCACTTTGTTGTCTGAGACGTTCAGTCCAAACCATGTACTCAGGTCTATGGTCCCTTGAAGCTGTAAAATAATCGAACTCCTAAGTTAACTTAAAAAAAAGATACGGCCGTTTATGCTGCAAAAAACGCATATTTCTACACTCTTAAGGGAATCAAAATTCATAGAGTACTGCCCTTTAACTCTAAAATTTGGCAAATTTTATTGTCTCGTCATTTGTAAAAAAATCATAAAAATATAGTCTTTATTTAAAGTAATTCAATCATCGAGGTACAATTTCTTTTATAAAACTTATGAATATAAATAATTACAGGTTTTGGAAACTGAATTTTGGGCAAAGCTCGGCAAAAACTACAAGATTCGATTCCTGAACTATTTATAATATGTAACTACAAATTTGTACTTTTTATTACCTCTACTGAATTTTATTTTTTTTAAATTATCGGCTTTTAAAAGAAACAATGTTTCAAAATGGTTATATATTAAAATTTTCGACAGACAACGTTCAGATATGGACAAAGATATAATATGTATACGTCGAGCTAATAAAAGTGTGTTAAAAATATCTCGACGAAATAATAATCCATAATTTTATAAGATATTTGGAAATAAATTACCAAATCTAGCAAATGACTAGGTGTAATCGAGCGAATTAAGCAATAAAAGTTTAAGTCATGCTTCAAGCACTATAAATATGATTGAATTATTTTTGAATAGTGTAAACAAAAAAATGCATTCCTTCAGCACAGAAAAATACAACTTGTTCTGAGTTTGTCAGTAGGTTTTTTTACGTTGGCTCAGGCAGCTTCATCCTCAGGAGAAATCAACTACAAGCTATTTCTTAAAACACTTTCCGTAGCTTACTTTACCTTGTACTATTAAACTCCTCTAAAATAATCCTTCTGAAACCTTATTTTCCTGGACTCTATTGAATAAATTATAATATAAAAAATTATAAAGTTTAGACTCAAAACTTTCTACTGAAACGTCGATTCCAGCTCAGTGCAAATATTTGTAATCCTACATATAAATATTTTGTCTCTTCATATTGGCACAATGTTTTTATGTAAAAATGTATCTAAGTCATCGTTAAAATCACTAACTTGAACGATAATAATAGTTGTTGGAGGCAAGATTTTGCTCAGTAATGACATTGTTATCCCAATGTTTCGGGAATACTGGCAAAGCCGATACTCGCGTTATGTCGTTACGAGTTCGTTATATGTTCTTCTATTAAATATGTACTTCTATTATTACTTAACCTTTTAATAATGTGTGATCGTAATATTTAAGGTATTTTCAACAAACTATGTTTTAAAGTTGTGTATAGTGAACTACAAGGTTTTTCGGTTTATGGTATATTTTAGGTTTTTTTATTTATGTATACAATTCATCAACATACATATTCATGATTCCTTTTTTAAAGTTTTGGCAAATCATAAGTCTAAAAATTATTAGTCCGTTAAATGATCGTGCACAGTCTCCTACACACAGTCCACAGTCTTATATGACTGCGCGGATGGCGTAGTGGTTTAAGCGGTCGCCACGCCGTTTACTATTACGCTGAGTGTCGTAGGTCCGATACCCACATGAGCCGACACGTGATCCACAAATTGTTGTTCTGAGTTTGGGTGTTCTTTGTGTCCATTTCATGTATATTTATAAAGTCCCCCGCGACACAGGACATATTCCTAATGCAGGAGTTGTCTTAAATTTTTTTTATTGCGCTCGCTAACTATGGAGGTCAAAATTATGTCAGTCTTTACTCACTTTAACCCTACCGATTTCATAGGTATTACACCCGTTAAAGGCAGGCCATATAGGTACTGACTGTAGTATTGTCTACAACTTTCTGCTGCAAAATTCTTGTACAGAAATTTCACCGGCTCTTCTCGTACACAGTAAAGTGTAATTCAGGTCACACATGATGCACGTTAGTTGTCTCTCGTAACTCTACCTCTTCTGATGTTAGAATTGCATTACTTTACCCATCGATATCTTTTGGAAGTGTAAAAACGTTGATTTTGGATCTTTGTTATTTTTTAGCAGTCCAATGTCATATACCATTTGCCTTCACTAAGGAAAATGTTATATGGCAATGCGATGCATGCAGCAGCCCTCTAAGGTAGATATAGCCATATATTTGCAGCCTTATACTTACAGTTTAGACTTATACTTACGGGTCTGGCTTGTTATAACTTTCATTGATCGTTGCTTCACTTGACTACAAGCAAAAGTGAACTATAAATAAACTTAAACCCCTCAATAATAATCTAGTTAGAAAAATAATACTTATTTATATTTTTTATAAAAGATCATTAACATGTTTCAAATATTAAATAAAGGAGATTTCAACTAAAATTGCATTAGAGAGCATTTCTATAAAAAACACAGTGTGACAATATTTTTTCTAACTGTGAGTCAAAACACACGTGACACACGTCACCAAAATCAAATCGATGACTAGTGATACCACTATTGTAGATTAAATCAACCTTGCAGCTTACCTTCAGACAGACTGCGTATTGCATTTTCCATTTTATTAGCACAGAAGAGAATGAAATTAAGACAATACTTAAAAAATGTTCTAACTCCTAATTCAGAAATGATTATTATCAAGCGTTTTTTAAACGACAAAGGAAATTTTTACGGAATGTGTTCCAACCCGAACATTATATGAAATATCCATCCAATTTTGTGATACCCGATACTCTGATACCTTTTTATTATGGGAAGCTCTGTGAGATATTTACGGAAAAGGTGACCCGACAATTTTTATTGTACGTCAGTTTATCAAATAATTTGATCCGACGTTGTCGCAAATAATTGTAGCGACGGTAGCTTGATATTTAGAGTAGCAAATTGGTCCATAAATAAACAAAATAATGAATTCCAAGGGAACATTTAAATTTGTTGTCTTACCTATTAAATGACTATATCAATTTCATTATTCTACGTAGGAAGTACTTAAGGAAGACATTAATTAAAAGTTATGTATAAAGTAATTGGTGGAATTCACAAACGTTTCTACGAATAGTTTTAAAGGGTGTTAGCAACCATATATTATTATGTACAATAGAAACCAACTGTTCTAGTACTTGTCATAAGTTTTATATTTCTTAGTTAAACACTAGAATCGAAGAGCCACCAAATAATTTTCATTATTACTCTACTTAATGTCACATTCGCAGTGAACTGTTGTTCTTATGACTCTGAAAATCGTTTAGTGCTTTGTTAAAATAAGAGTAAACATTGATTTTTTTTATTTAATAACTAAGTTAGTGGCTATATGATTATATTGTTTTTCGATAGTCAAAAATAATTGAAGTTGGTTCCCGCAATTGTCGCGTGAACTGAATGTGAATTGGTGAATAGACTTCAATTTTTTTATAGAGTGATTGCACTCAAGGTTGTAACCATTTAAATTGAATAAAATGAAGAAAACGTTTTCCTCTAAGGATACGACCATAAAGGCTGAAGAACACAGTTTTTTTTTATTATTTAAATTATAATCACACATATTTCTAGTAAGAACTTTGTAAACCATTGCTTTATAAACTATGAACCTTTCGTTTCGGAGCCACTTTAAATGTAAGTTATTATGTTTTATTTATCTTCAGATTATTGCACTACTTTATAATAATACCTACTAATGTGGCTGTAAATGTTTTCATTGCAAAACTGAAAGCCTTTTATTATAATGTAACAGTAGCACTGGAAAGTGCCATTATTCTGGGAGATAGTCACAATAAACCCTGTGTGAATTTTATGTGAAACAAAGCAAACGTCTATCTTGAACTCGTTGAAAAGGGTAATCTTGATACATTTCCTCACCATTTTTTACTGTGTTATTGTACAAATTTGTCTAAAAAATTCTATGTATATCGAATCTTTTCCGAAATATTTTATAGTCCTGGACACGTTCACGGGTTCGTCGTAGCTTGATGTTGCCGTTTTCAAACAGGTTTTAAAATGTTAAAACATGGAGGTTTTCATGTTGTAGCTTCTTGCGCTTGATATTTAGTTAGTGTGAAGTGAGATTGAGTGAGATTTTTTATAAAATTGAATAAATATTATTTTTCAGACCAATAATAAGTAAACGAGTAAGGTGATTAAATAATACAAGCACGATAGGAGCAAAGTTAAATTACTTAGCAGGTATCGATTTACTTCTGTTAACAATATTCTTGACGATAAAAGTTTAGTTATTTTTAATTTATTGTTGATAATGATTTCTCACATTAGTTCACACACAATGTCTTACATAGTTACGTTACGGGATAACAAAGTCGGTAAAATATGCTGAGTGTGTGGAATTCATTCTGTGTAATTTACTCGCTTTTGATGATTATTTTTTGATAAAATAATTTTAGTACTGGTTTCACTCGCCTCTTATATCTAATAAAGCTCTATTATTGTATAATATATAATAAAATTATCTCGAAAAAACACCTCTATCTCCTAAAAGTTCTTTCTTAATTCAAAGATTTCTTTGTAGGGACTTTTTCTTAAAAATATTCAGAAAAATAAAATAAAATGTAAATTATCTCCTTCTAATTTTAACCTCAGAAAGGTAAAATCGCAAAATTGTATCAAACATTTCATGAAGCTTTTAACAAGGTTATTGTGCCCATAGAAATAAAACCACATTTAATAAAGCTTACACGAGTTTGGTGGCTGTAAATTGAACTTGATTATTGCCCGTAAATTTGAATATTGCTCCACAATTAGTATTATATCTACCGCTATACTGACACGACTATTTGGTTTTCATTAATCACTTATATTACGTTATACATGTCATTAAAATTCTTGTTTTGTCACTTATATCCAATAATGTTTTATAGACAGAAATCAATACAGTAACAATGGCCAAATCTGGTTTCAGTAGTTTGTAGATTTATATTATTTTAATGAAAGATGTACTGAGAATTCATGTTTAATAATCTACCAGTTTTGGGTATGAAATATGCCGTTGATTTTTTACTAAGATTTTCTGACGGGATGAATTATGTAATCCAAAACAGCTCATACATATTTATAAAATTAAAGTAATGAAAATTTGCATTCACTGCTGACACAGTTGATGTTATTTTAGTTAAAAGTTAAAAAGTCGTTTATGCTGATCTAGAATCGCTCTGAAGTAATTTTCAACTGCCAAAGAATATCCGACTAGTCCAGAAGCATGGTTGCAGTTTATCCAGCTTGGACCAACTATAACAAAGCTATTCTACCGTGCAGCCTTTTCACAGTTTTGTCTTCGTATCTGATTTAAACTTTTATAATGTCACTCTCATAGTTTTATCTTGCGTCGTTAGGATGTGTTGTTCGAAAAACTTGTTGTTTTTCGTATAATATATATGTTTCACATATTATAATAGCACTGAAAGAAGGAGGAAAACTTAAAATAAACCCATTTTTATATTAAGTGCGGCAATCACCTGGGCCGTCACCCCACCGGGGTTTGCGGCGGGGTGGTGTGTCGGAATCGGACCGACTAAAACCACGGTGTGCCACTCTGCGCCTGTATTAGGGAACTGCTGTTATTAAGACAACCGGACCTCTCTAGCGCCTACCCGCAATAGCGCAGGCACCACCCGGGTTCGTTCATTCTCTTTTTAGACGACGTGGCCTATTCTGGGCGGTCAGAGCCGCTGCCCACACCGGTGCACCGTAGAGTGCCATTGAGCGGACAACCCCCGTGTACTAGTACAGCCGTCTGGTTGTGTCGCTGGGTCTACCCAAATTAGGTAAAAGTCGCCCAAGGGCAGACCCATCGCCGACCAGCTTTTGAGCAAGCTGTCAGAAGTGCTCGTCGAAGAGGATCGATCTAGGATCAGGCCCAGATACTTCATCTGGGCCTGAACCGGTACGAGGACCACGTCAGGATAGACCACGACGGGGCCCATGGATTAAGAGTTCGGGCTAGCACACAGGCAGGTATTCCGTCTGGCCCGGGGGCGGTGTTCTTCCTTTATCCACGTACCTTAACCGCGTAAACCGGATACTGCCCCAAAATCGTGTGCAAGACTGTCCCGGGCCTTTTTAAAGACGGCCGCATAGGACAGCCTATTGTTAGCCGGGTTAGATACGGTGACCACCACGCGGTTTTAGGAGCTTGTAAGTCGCAGTCGCCACCGATGGCGACTGCGGTGCAGAGGCTGCTTTTTGGGCAGTCTTTTTACCCCGCTTTCGGGACTTCTTAGACCCTCCGACAACCTGCCAGCCATCGTTTTAGGGGGCAGCTGTAGAGGGGCCAGGTAGAGGTGTAGGAGTGGGGAGCAGATGGAATTCTGCTCCATCCTTTACTGCCGTTTTAGGCCCTGCCCTCGGTGCATAATCCCCAGTACGTCCACATTCAGACTGACTTCTGGGAGCCGTATTGCAATACGTGTCTTGAGGTAATAGGTTCCTCTTCGTTGGACGAAAAGTCCTCCGTTCTTGTACTTTTCTTCTTCTCCTTCTGTCCTTTGTTCCTTGTTTCTTTATTAATTTTACTAGAGAATTTTCCATAGCTAATTTAATGAATGGGGGAGAAATAAAGGTCGACCCGGGTAAAGATCCCCCAATACCTGGGCAAGCGTAGATTTATACCCAACCGAGGGGCCGAAGGGGTAGAGGTTTTGTTCCTCGCAATCCGGGCGGCTAAGCCGATTATTACGATGTGCAAAAGTCCCCATTGCCCGCTTGGTGGCAGAGTAAGTGTTCACCGAACCCGTCGTCGTTCCTCCGCTTTGGGCAGTGAACCAACTATCGGTGACCCAAGAATTCTTCTTAGTCTGGAATCTCCCTCTGAGCCAATCCAGGATGAGTGACTCTACCAGCATAGCCTCAGAGATCACTGACCCGCGCAAGCCCCCCCACGACGACAATATGAGAATACAGTTGGGGGGGACTTAAAACAAACACTATACCAACCCGTCAGACCAATATGGTATAGTAAGGCAAAAAAAAAATCTATTATATTTAAATTTTTATTACATTTAAAAAAAAAAATGGTCATCATATTTGATATGATGACCATATTTTTAATTTTTTTACACAATTGCTTTAAAAGTTGCTAAGCAATAATTTTTAAGTATTAATTTGGAAAAGTTTGAATTAATGAAAGCCTTATTAACTAGCATTAATCCATAAAGTATTATATTATCCATAAAGTATTATAATATTAGATTAAGTTACAACTATTAAGCATTCAATTCAACTCAAATATAAATCTTGCTGGAAAATATCTTTTGAATTTGCAAATGCCCTTTGTTATTTTCTGAACTCTTAATATCGTATTATTTATCCAAAGAGTGTGCCTTTGCAGGGTCATATTTTAGTCAACGACCGTAACACGCAGCATGGAAGGGGTCGTGCTCGTTTGTAACGGCGTTCGCGGTCATTATCTCATTTCATTTATACTCGGTGAACAATGCTTTAGTTAGATGTCTTCAACATTCAGTTCTATGATTTAATGATAATAGTATACGGCAGAAGAGATTATGCAGAGGTGTAAAAACAATAAGTTAGATGAGTCAAGAGATTAATACTCGTCCAAGTAAAACAAAGTTGTTTTTAATTGTGCAAATAAAATATATGTTGGCTTCGTAACCAATCATTTCAACTAGTTATTTAACTAAATACAGACTTTTTTATCGGCTATTTACGCACATTACATTTAATTTTTTTTCATAGTTTTGCAAATATACTCGAAATACATATATGCACTATAAATGTATATTATAATCTTTTAAATGCAGGAAAAGATGAAATTGAAGCAATATTTGGTCTGAACTAAGTTCATTTAAATTCGGATGATACACATTTCGAAATATGTTTTACAAGGCTTTTCTGTTGTTATGTTTCGTATTTATAGACACTACCATAGCGCAAAAAATAAGAACAAATAGTATTTATAACTCCTTTTATTAAAAAAAAGGCATTTTGACACCGTAGTCAAACCAACCAAGTCAAGTCAACCAACCATTTCATAAATATTTTTCATTACATTGGGAAGTGAAAACTTTTGTGAAATAAAAATTTGGGGAATATCTCGTGGATGACTAAATACTGGTAGTTGTACGCGAATGCGCAACACCATTGCAATTTACAACCCGGGTATTACGGGTTTAGTGAATTGAAATTAGGTAGGGAACTACGAACTAATAAAGTAAGAATGTAAGAATGAGTGTGTACTTAGTTACGAACAAGAAGTCTCGTTGACCAAGTCTTAAGTGGTTGAATTTATGTCCACCGAGCTATGCGGCGTCGGTGTCTTTGTGTACAAATATTCCGTTTAGATCCAACGGTGAAGCGAGTCGTCTAGTGAAGTGGTTCTCTTAAGATTTCTCACTGTCGAGTAGTTATGTAGGTGTAAAGTGAGCGTTAAGAATCTGCTTGCTACTGAATGCACGCTGCATCGCTCTACTCGAAATTCCTACGCGTCTTGGTTAATTAATGTCTTTATGCTACCAACACTTCCAGTCAATTGTTTCTAGTTACAGAATCTTGTTAGTTCAACGGGGTATATGATATGGAGTCAAAGTTTCGCGGGTACTCATAACAATATAAAGAAGTAGATGAGGTGGATGTAACTCTTCAATGTATCTAATGCTTTTAAAAATAAGTCAACATACTACTACTACATACAAAGGGAGCATCGTCTAAACAGGCGAGGTCATCATGCCTGGAGGGCAGCAGGTCAACGGTTGATGTTGGGAAGTTGTATATATGCTAATCGGCAAGAGAATTCTTCATATTCCGATACAGGATTAGCAATTCTCAGTCAGGAGTTTTCAGTTAGGAGTGTCTTCGTTAGATGGCGCTGATGTATATTTCTGTTTCTTTGCATGTGGGAGGCGCCACATCACTCCCCTCCAAGACCTGTTGTAATCTTGATGAGTCAGCTGTCTATGCCCTGTTGTGGAGCGTGCCAGTGCGAGTAGTGAGTAGTTCCAGTGAGTCGGAACTGAGTGCCGCTACTTCCAGTGAGTCCGAACTGAGTCAGTGGCACTCAGTTCGGACTCACTGGAAGTGAGTTGGGACTGAAGTCCGCAAATTTCAGTGATTCGGGATTGCATGTTGTGCGCGGTGCTGCTGTTAGGTCCCCAGTGAGTCGAAGTGGTTGCTGTGTAGTAGCTGGCTGCAGCGTAGACGGGAGAGATATGCTCTTTTTACGTGGACCGTTGCTGTGCCTAGACACTGATGAAGCCGTAGGGGAAGCCAGGCTGGAGCGGTCGCTACCTGCAGGTGGTATCCCTGTTATAGCCGAGGTTGCTGCCTGCTGAGACTTGATTAGTATGTTTCTGTTTCTTTGTATGTGGGAGTCGCCACAATACCATTAAAGTTTAAGCTACCTTTTTAACCACTTTTTTTTGTTCTTTTACGTAATCTTTAATTGACTTCTATAATCTCAAAGGCTATTTCAAAATCCATGCTTTAGTCAGTAATTATAATGAAACAAAAAAAAATAGCAGTGCAATTTGTAAATTATAAGTTGTACATGGAATAAAGATTGTGCATGGTCACATATTACCTGAACGTAAACAATGAGGGTCTAAAATTTAGTTTATTCTACAAAATTCGCCTAAAATAAAATCGATCGAAATAGAATCGTAGTCTTTGAACTCGGGTTAAACAAACATTTAATGATGATTACCATTAAATAATTCTCCTAGCACAGGGTTGATTTTTTTTTCGCTAATAAGAGACCTAGACTCTAGGTAACAAGGAAGATAATTTTTAACCACTAAAATTATCTCTACCTCGGCATGATTCCCTAAATATTACAAGTAAAACAAAGAAATTATTACTTATGTAATATAAAAGCTCGACAATATTCCGCACGTAGCATAGAAACAATAAAGCTATATTGAGACGCAATGTTGTTTTTATGTAAATGATTCAATCAGTGTGACTCGATTTAGTTATGCTTAGCTGTGCGGATTAATTTTAGGACAGAAAGGGCAAAGAGTAAATACTCCTTTTACTAGACGATGCTCGATGGCTTCCTTAGGGTTATTGGTAAACGTTATGTATTCCATTTCATATTTAGTTTTGTTAGAGGAAGAAAACGTCTCTATTGCTCAATGGACAGCTATAAATTCATAGCTCTAAAACCTTGTTGTTATTTCTATGTCTTTTCGGCTTGCCCTGGTGGCATGACAACTTTTAATTATACTAGCTTTTGCTACAGATCGAGATTATATTTATATAATGTGTAGTGAATTTAATAGGGTCTCACTAGGATTCATATTTCTAGCTGGTCAAGTAATCTCGAAGCGTTTATGGAATATTACTTTACGGACGCTAGTTCCTTTCTGTTTTCAAGAAATATGTGTAATAATAGGATATGTAATAATAAATAAACAATGAAAAACGTTAGTTGCTAGAAGTCACTTAATTTTAAAACAAACCTGACTTTGTTAGTAGACGCTTGAGTAGCGAAGTGATGTTGGTCGATATAAGTTAAAAGCTCGAAGCGCTTAGAAACGAGGCCCTAAGAAAGTTTTCATATTTTCACTCGACGTTAACCTTAAGGTACTTGAGCAACGTCGTATACAAACTGACTTTTACAACTGCGATGTTATGACGTTACATGTTTACGAGTGACTTTTACGCGCTTGTTTTTCTTTACCACCGAGCGAGGGAATAAATAACACAATATGATGAAATGCTTTCTACGTGAATTGAATTCCCTTTTCACCTCGGGTTTAAGAAGAATTTCACACGTATAAAAGTTATGTGTAGCGGTGTTTAAAATATGTCGTTCATAAAATGATTTCGTAAGATTGTAGGTTAAATTGAAAGCCTTTACTTTTCATCTCCACCTTACTTAAAGTAGTTAAAGTTAAAAACAGCTTGCTGACATTAAGATTCTAGATATACTAAAATCAAGTAAGTAATAGTTTTAAAAAAGGTTACACACATAACACTAGATTTCGAAATTAGCGTTCCAGGTAAAAATTGCGTGGATCAATGCTAATGTTTCGTTTCTTAAAAAAAACGTAAAATTGTCTTTTGAGGAAAGCTATATGAGAGCGTTTTCCATAAATGAGCAGCCGTGGGAAAATATTCTTGTTAAAGATAGCAGTTGAAACGGTCGCATGGGCCGTTACAGATTTAGACTAAGCCCCTATCAGTGACGAGCAGTGATAGTAACTGATAGCATTTTAAATTATTCTTTACTTTGTATACAACTTATGTTTTGTACAAATTAAAGACAAGTACTAATATCATTATTACTATTATCACATCATTCGTTATTTGCTAAGCAGTGTGCACGAGTGAAGAACTATCGACGTCACATCGCAGCTCAAAGTTACTTCTACTAATATCATACAGATAGATGTCTTTGTAGTTTGTTGACCAAATCTTATAACTGGTGTGTAGATACTCTAGATATTCAAGATAAAAGATACAGACATTACGGGCACGTTTAGCGAAATTTATTCAACGCTAGCTATCCGCCCCGCACAAATGCAAGGTAAATATGTGGTGTCAGTGTAGAGTAATTAATTGTACTATTGTTATGATAAGGGATACTACAAGAAATCTTTATATAGAATATGTATAGGTCCACTCTGCTCCAGCCGCACTGGCCGCTAGCACCTAGAACGGACGTACGGCCTGATGACGGCCCCTTTCATTTAGGTCTCTGATATCTCCTAAGAAATTCATTTTAATGATATGTCGTAATTTTGATCTACATTAAATGCACAACGTAACTAATGCATTTAATTAGATGAGGGATAATATTGTATTGTTCAAAATATCTTCGTAAATAACCCACTATTTTTTTGTAATATGTAAAAGATAAAAATGGTTATTGTGGGTTAATCTTGGGAGATAGAGATAGTATACCATCGAAAACCACATTATTTTGATCTATCTCGTAAGGTTTAACAAGCGTTTGCAATGTAAGCGCACAGAACATTTTTATTACGACTTCACATTACAAATCTTTGAAACTCTCTCATTTTTAATCACTATCGCTATTAGTGAAAACTGCGTTAAAATCCCTTGCGTAATTCGAAATATCTAAGCGTACAAGAAAAAAAGCGATTTCATTTTATACTACTTAAAGATTAAAAGAAAAATCCTATTTACTTTTCTCTTCTAATGCAAAAGTTAGAGTCATGTTATTGAACCGGTTAAGAGTTATGTTTCAGCTCATATGAGCTGTCTCGACCTAAGTGGTATCATGGTCTGACAGAAAAGCGATCTTGATGCAATTCTTTCGTTGCTTTGCACTGAGAGAATTTTCCAAAGGTAATTCTGGGGTGTAGCACTCAAAGGGCGGTAACCTCATATAATACAAACAAGTGAGTTGTATGTGTGCAATCAACAACAACAATCGAACTTACTACAAGCAGCCTGAACTACCATGGCAATCAAAACAGAGAGTACTGCTCCTCCTCCGATTAAACATAACAGGATATGCACACAGAAGTCCGTGTATTTATCGATTGTTATCTTGACTGGAGTCATTAAATGTTAGTGTAACTACCAGAAGTTGTGTACGATCTTGCGAATTTTTTCTATTATTAACGTATTTTAAATTTATACATAATTTCATTTCCGAAATGGCTGAAGACAGAATAAGCTACTCATTATCTTAGAAGTCGACCTACAAAACCAAAAAATCATAATTTAGGGACTTTCTTCTTTTTGACATAATCATTAATACAAACACACTTGGATTGGGTCGGTCCCAAAATTATGACGTTAAGTCGTCTACATGGGACCTTAAACTGTCATCTGTAAACTGGGGCTACGATAAAGCTTTGACTGTTTTCAGGTTAATTTATGTTCCTTTTTTAATTTCCTGATTTAAGGGCCATAGAGGTTTCGCTTGTATGTTGATTCTGTTTATTCGCGGTCATACAATATATAGAAGTACAGTATTTATTAATACTTTCGTCCCACTCACTGGTCGGTAATACATATTCGATACAATGACGAATGACCCTTTGTGACCGAATCCAAAGCATTGTTTCGTTTCAATATCTAATTTTGAGTTTATAGTTATCATTATGCATAAAGAAACTACATATAATACAGCTATTAATAATAATAATAATAATAATGTTAATGTTAAGGTTATCGGATCAAGTGCGAGCTATTAAGCGATGTAATTTGTTGAATAGCTCTGTACTTGAAAGGCTACGCTCCGACTTACAGATAAGCCTCACTACTTTTCCTTCTTCACAAGCAGTCACGCATCAAGATCTCGAAATACCACAGGCTTCTCCTGC
Source organism: Arctia plantaginis (assembly GCA_902825455.1). Taxonomy (NCBI): domain Eukaryota; kingdom Metazoa; phylum Arthropoda; class Insecta; order Lepidoptera; family Erebidae; genus Arctia; species Arctia plantaginis. The sequence goes on along the minus strand of CADEBD010000314.1, from coordinate 10,166,983 downwards.
TGAAGGAGAGGAAATTGATGCTTCTTCTGTAAGTACCCAGTACAATGATATAATAAGGAATACTTTGGAAGATGCTATCCTGGAATATGGGTCCATGAATTTTGTAAACAGACCACGTTTACCTCGTTTGCCGATGCATAAGCGAAATAAGGCGTTAGTGTGTGCCCTTGATTCTATATTACCACCATATTTTGAAAAATGTGAAAACCTCAGTGATACACATTCAATTCTATATTGTGCGGCCGTTACTGCATGTCGAGTAGCTGGTGTCAAATTCTCAAGAGTTGACATGGCTCCTCGACCTAAGTCTCTGGTGCCGTCGTGGCAGTATAGAATTGAACGTCGTATCGCTGAGGCAAGGGTACTCATTGGCAAGCTTATCTGTTTCAGATCGGGCAACACACGCCCGAGAGTAATGCGCTTTGTGAATCAGGCTTTTTTGGGAACTGGTATCAGGTTCTGTGATTATATGGCACGAGTCACAGAGCGCATTGACTTTCTGAAACAGAAGGTTTATGCATGGGCCAACCGTATACGAAGGTATAAAAAAAGAGTGGACCGATATACTCAGAAACGCACATTCCAAAAGGACGAGAGGTGGGTTTATAGACGGTGGGCGCAGCCTGATTTAGTGAGTGATGGACATTTTCCAGATGTTAAAATTACTAATACATTTTGGCGTAACATATGGTCGATGCCTATCACTCACACAGAGGGTGAATGGATGCGAGATGTCGAACGATCGTGTGAGTCAATCAATACAATGGAGCCAGTATCAATTTCAGATATGGATATAGCTTATGCAGTTCGTTCGCTACCGAATTGGAAGTCAGCGGGACCGGACGGATTGCATAACTTTTGGTTAAAGTGGCTCCGTAGCTCACATGTACGTTTGGCATCTCATTTTCAATCATGCCTAGAATCAGGTTCGCTTCCATCTTTTATGACTACAGGACTAACCACCTAGTCACCTAGTCTATAAATCTGGTAGTGCCACGGATCCCAAAAATTATAGGCCAATAACGTGTCTTCCGACGTTATATAAATTACTAACGTCCATTCTTAGAGTGAAGATAACATCTCATATTACGAACAACTCTATTATATCTCACTCTCAGAATGGATGTAGAGGTGGGGCACGTGGCACTAAAGAGCTCCTTATTATTGACATGACTATTAACCAACAAGTTCGTCGTAACCGAAAAGATCTGTCGACATGTTGGATAGATTATAAAAAGGCTTATGACTCTGTACCGCATACGTGGCTCTTGAGGGTGATGGAGTTGTACAAGACTGATACAACTCTATGCACTTTTATGGAGACATGTATGCGGCAATGGAGAACGGTTCTTTGCTATCCAGGATGTCGGCAATCTCAAGGCGATGGCGAATATATAATGATTAAGCGGGGTATATTTCAGGGTGACAGTTTAAGTCCCTTGTGGTTTTGCTTAGCTTTAAATCCTCTCAGCACTATGTTGGAGGGTTCAGGGCTAGGCTATCGTTTGCAGAGAGATGGTAAGGTTATATCCCACCTCTTTATTGATTTAAAACTGTTTGCTTCCAGTAGTTCCATACTGATGAATTTACAAGAAATAACTAAAACCTTTAGTAAATGTATCAGGATGGAATTTGGTGTAGATAAGTGTGCAATCATGCATGTAAAAAGAGGCAGGGTTGTGGAGTCTGATAGGTTGGAACTCTCAGATTCCACGCACTTTACATGTCTCTCAGCTAACGAAACTTACAAATATCTGGGTATGTCACAGGCGTTAGGTGTAAATGAGTTGACTATGAAACAATCGTTACAGGAACGCTTCTTTAGCCACCTGAAAAAAGTATTAAATAGTCTTTTATCAGGTGGTAATAAGGTGAGAGCCTATAATGATTGGGTCATACCAGTTCTAACTTACTCTTTTGGCATACTTAGATGGACTCAGACTGAACTAGATACCCTGGATAGAAGAGTTCGTACATTGCTTACTGTATACCGAATGCATCATCCACGTTCATCGGTGATGAGGTTATATATTCCACGAAAATGTGGTGGTCGTGGTTTTCTAAATGCCAAGACCCTCCACAATCGTGAGATATGTAACCTTAGGAATTACTTCCTGTCTGTTGATGTGGATATGCATAGGGATGTAGTAGCAGTTGATAACGGACTCACTCCGCTTGGTCTAGGTAAAGAGAACTGGCGCAAATTTGCAGTACTCAACATTACTGATCGTAAGGAGATATGGAAGGGCAAAGAGCTGCATGGACGTTTTTATCGAGCCTTGAACAGGCCTGAGGTGGATCAACTAGCGTCTGTATTCTGGCTTCGATTCGGTGACCTCTTCGGGGAAACTGAAGGTTTTGTCTTTGCAATTACTGATGAAGTTGTTATGACGAATAATTATCGGAAGTATATCCTGAAGGACGGCACAATAGACATTTGTCGGACATGTCATTGTCCTGGTGAAAGCCTTAGACATATAATTTCCGGTTGTTCTCGTCTTGCCAACGGCGAGTACTTGCATAGACATAACCAAGTGGCCAGGATTGTCCATCAGCAACTTGCTCTTAAGTATAACCTTGTGACTGTAGAGTTACCGTACTACAAATATGTGCCCGACCCAGTTCTTGAAAATGGTCGTGCAACGTTGTACTGGGATCGCCCTATTATCACTGACAGGACTATAGTTGCCAATAAACCTGATATAGTGGTAATAGACCGATTAGAGCGCCGAGCAATGATTGTTGACATCACCATTCCACATGACGACAATCTCTTGAAAGCTGAAAAAGATAAACAAGTGAAGTATTTGGATTTAGCCCACGAGATTGTCGACATGTGGGATGTTAATTCGGCAATCGTTGTACCGATAGTCATATCGGCCCATGGATTAGTTGCTAAGAGCCTCGACCAACATCTTCAGAGGCTCGCGTTAGGCAGTTGGATTAAGGGTCTGATGCAGAAAGCAGTTCTTCTCGATACGGCACGTATTGTGAGGAAGTTTCTGTCTCTGGAGTCCTAACCACCGATATCTTGGTCTCTGTACCCGATACCGATGGGATACTATTTTTTATATTTTTAAATGTATTTTATTTTTTGTTTTTGTATATAAATATATTTAAAAATGTAATTTATATGTATAAAGAATGAAATATGTAAAGAAATAATAATAAGGTTTATTTGTCTCAAAAAGGTAAATAGGTACATAGGTTTGTTATGCTACTATAATAAAAATAACATACATGACACCTTAGTGAGAGCTGGAGTTTGTAGTAGGTTCGAAACCTGTGTGACAAATCTCCAGGCTCCCACCTTAGCGATACAGATGCAATACATATACATGTAGATTTTGAGCAACGTGATACATTATTTTTTTTTTTTTTTTAATTCAAAATATAATTAAAAAAGGTAAGAAGCATTAGAAATTAGTGTATGCGTGCGTGTGTGTGTGTGTTATCTTTTCTGTTTCGTCATAATCCAAATCAATCAACCACTTGGTAACAGCTTTTTTACATTGAAATTTAGTCATTGGGTACACATTCAGGATTTTGTTAACTTTGTTGTACAAATAGTTACCAAAGTGGTAAAAACATCGCTGTGCTAATCTTGTTCTGACCGGGTTTGACGGGCATACAGTATGCTTTCGACGAACAGACTTAAATTTCGAAGGATCATAAGGAGTCTGAGAGTGAGTCGTAAGAATAACGGAGAGGATAAATAGTTTACGGACAGAGAGCACATTACAGGTTTTATAAACATCAGTGGTCGGGAAACGGTATGGTAGCCTCCAACCAACTTTTAGTACCGCAAAATAAAATAAAAAAAGTAAAAATCTTGGTGCTGTTTAGTTGTAATTGGCACAGATCGTTAATATACAATAAAAATAAGGTAGGGTCGAGGATGCTGCCCTGTGGGACTCCATTGATTACAAATAGCTCTTGGCTACAGATATCGCTAATCTTAACATACTGTCTTCTATTGATGAGATAACTTTTGAATAGAGACAGTTGATTACCTCGGATACCGATTTTTTCCAATTTAGTTACAAGGATAGGAACAGAGATCATATTAAAAGCTTTTGATATGTCTAGAAAAACACCCATAACTTTTAGTTTATCATCAAGCTTAGCTGTGACTTCATTGGTTAGGTCCAAGACTGCTTTACTCGTGGATAAACCGGAACGAAAACCATATTGACATGGAGACAATAGTTTTGTTTGCTCTAAGAAATTTACAAGCCTGTTGTTCATTATCCTCTCTAATATTTTAGAAAGGGTTGGCAAAATAGATATAGGTCTGTAGTTCTGCGGTTTCTGCCTTTGTGGATCGGGTGAACTACAGCGAGTTTAAATGCTTCTGGAAATGTTCCTGTATTGAAAGCAAGATTACATAAATAGGTTATAGGTGGGACCAAGAAGTCTTTAAATTTTTTTTAGGAAGTTACCCGAAATGTCATCGTTACCTACTGCGCAGTGACTTTTTAGATTCATTATAAGAGCATCGACTTCAGCTTCATCCGTTTCTAATAAGGCGAATGTGTGATGGTGGTAAGGGAGGACGTTTGCCAAGTGCGGATGGTGATTGCCAGTAGTGATTTGTCCGACTTGGGACCGTCCAATATCAGCAAAGTAGGTATTAACTTCATTCACCGATCGTTTTGGGTCTCGTTTGGAGAGAAGTTCGAGCGGTTGGGTAGTGTCTTTCAGCGTGTGTGTGATAGTTTTTATAGCTTTCCAAACTTTTTTTGTATTACCTTGTGCCTTATCTATCTGATTTTTATTATATTTTAATTTTATGTTTTTAAGTAGGTTAGAGCAGTAGTTCCTATATCTTTTGAACGTTACTTTTAAAATTTCATTATTAGGATCATTTTTAAATTTCAAGTAAAAGTTATCCCTATTTCGCAAGCATTTCAGTAAACCTCGGGTCATCCACTGTTTTTTAAGTCTTTTACGGTTTGGAACAATTTTTAAGCTTGAGTTTGCAGTAATTAACGAGTTTATATATATATATATATATATATATTATGTGTTCATAGGTTCTTCAACATATTTCGTGAACTCTTTACTTTTTAATCTACACTTTTTTAATACTCCTTTAATACTGGTTAATTGCAAAATACATTAGTAAAATTATAAAATTTGTTTCGAATTTGTCGTTCTCCCTAATTAAAGATATTTTTTATGAGTGTCAATAACTGTTTTTAGGCAAAAAGATTAGATTAAAAAATGAACAGTTTAAGTTTTCAAATTTTCTCTAGGTGGATGAATCTCGTGTAACATAGGTTTATAGGTTTATAATCTCGTGTAACATAGGGTATTAGTTTGAACGATGAATACTTTGTTGCCGTGAGATTTTAATTATGCTTAGTTAAGCTTATTTCATGTTCATTATTTAGGAATCTAGGTTGGCTACGATATTGCTTTTTAATTAAGACACTCCATTTTAACCCTGGGGTGAAACCTTAAGCCAGTAGCCATAACCAGTAGACTTACTTCACCCCAACCATGGTCAGGTTGATGTTATAGAAATGGAAGAGTAAACAGTGAAGTATACTTTAATCTTAATGTCTGTACCGTATTTAAGGACGTCTACGATGTATAAGACTAATTTGTCCCACAGTTGTGGTCACTGCTCAGGGCCCAAGGGTTGTGGAGTGGCGTAAATTATACTGTAACCTTCCTCCGAATTGGGCTTTCAACTGTTGCAGTTCAACTGAACTTACTTTATATTATTACATTAGATTACAAGCTTATCCTTATAATTTCATACTAAACAATGCCGATATCTTGACACTTCATTGAACAATCAAGCTAAAAAAAAGCATCACTGACTCCAGCTCGTCTAAGCTATGAAAAATTTGTATTCTTCACCCTTAACTTTCTATCCTTATAGATTGGATGTTTTCTTCAAATTTAGATTGAAGTAACCAAAAGTAAGTTGGGTGCAATCAATTCAACTTAAAAGAAATCGTTTTACAAAAATAATAAAAATATTATGTAAAACACTCACAAGTAGTCAGCTGAATACAGAACCGCTTTACTGAAGTCAGTAAAAAGTCAGTTCCAGTTCCTGAAATGTACTGAAAAATATTTTTCTAAACTACAATTTTAGAGTATTATCTAAGCTAGCTTTCATAAGATTATGTTCAACGACTTACTTATCTCATAAAGGAAGAAAGTACCGATGTATACTGTATACAAGATTACAATCTTATCTTAAACCAAGTATTATAACAAAACTAGGGGCTTGTTTGCAACAATTTACAGCTGACACCGGCTTCATTGTTATCTGTATTGATTAATCTATCATGATGTTTATCTTAGTACATCTACTAGGTCCGCAATATTTACTTCTATCTTCTGTAATCGGCCACTTCCATAGACCTAAATGAAGATCGGCCCTTGATTGGCTGGATTAATGAACCTATACTAATTTACCAAAGATAAGTCCTTAGTGGTTGTTTTTTTAAAATGTAAATGTGACAAGTGTAAGTGAGCTAAAATTTGCGTTAAGGCTATCAATAAAAATTAAAGTATTCTTTTTGTATAATTAGATACAGTATTCGTTGAGGACTATGTTACACTATGATGGGATGGGCAGCCGCGGTCTCCTTCATCCTGGGCAGCGACGAAGACGCGGCGGAGGTTGCTAGCTCCCCAATCGCTGCCTAAGTGTCGCCGGAGACAGGTGATACTCTGGTGCGGCCGGGGGGTGTTTCCTAAGGCGGGGCGCTGTTCCGCCTCTTACTGTGTAGAGCAATGCGAGGCGCAGCAACATCCCACCCTGGGGTGATCATGGTTAACCTGGGATGTGCCTCAATCATGGGGTACGGCAGGGAGGACACACACGACCTCCATTTCCCCAATGCAGGGTATGGTGCAAAAAAGCATTCCTCGCGTTAAAAAAAGGTTATTATGATCTATAAGTATGACCACCGATCAGTAAAAACTAAAGCAACGAAAACTACTAAGTAGCATTAGTTATAAAACAAAGATATTTTGACAAGGACCTCGATCTATCTAAATATTAAGACAAGATAATTATGTCCAGCAGTGAGGGTATTGTGTATAAAATTATGATAAATATACTGATGTAGTGAATTTTGAGGATAAGCAGGCAACGAGCCGGGAACCGTCTATTGCTTTAAGGGAGAATGACTATTTCAGTATGAAAATCAGTTTCACACTTTTTTTACTGTGTCAAATATATATAAACTGCATTATTAATGGCAAAACTAACATTGAAACTAAACAAAAACAATCTATGACTATATATTCGAAATAATAAAATTACTAAAGTGCAATATAATTTAATGTGACATTACGAATTATTATCACGTATATTGTCATTTTACCATTCTATTTTAAAACGATGTTTATTTGCAATTAACCATAAATGGTTTATTTTATATAATCGCAACATTTAACCTTAAATGCAAACGGTAATTGGTTCAATTTTTAGTTCTTGTAAGATTTAATTTCAAACTCTAAGTTCTAAAGAAGATAATCAGGGTCGAAAAGTCACATTAAAATCATTTTTTTAACATTTTAAATAATGACGCGACCGTCTAAAAGTGAAACCATGAATGGGCATTCTCCTTTGTTATATCACTCAAATAAAGATAAAACTATTCCTATTACTTGTTATTAAAAGGTATTATTAAAAGCATTTGAAAATTTAAAGTTAATACCAATAATATCGACCGTCGGCTTTTCGACGTAGGCATACTTCTAAAACATATGAGGCAATTTAGGTTTTAATTATTATTAACACAATTATATACAGGTCATAAATATACGATATGAAGAAATGGAATAGCTTGGTAGTTGTATAAAACGTTGGACTATTGTTTGTGTAATTCGGATTATAGACAAGAAATAAACGAAACCAGAAATTCAAATACTTACGAAATTCAAATATTGGAAAACAACAGTAAAAGGCGAATTGTTCGTTGCTTAAAGTTGTATTTATATTCAAATGGCCGTTGCTAAGAGCGAATTGCTAAGAGCCATGATAAAATAAAGGCTCTTAAGTCGTATAAAATTATGTATTAAGGGTGTTGAAAATAAGCCGACGAAATAAAACAACAAAGTAGATTTGGAATTGACAATAACAAAGGATCTGAAGGAGAGCATAAGACTCTTAGATTAATGATGAAGGTTTTTCTGTCTTGTGATTATTCTGAAATGCTCAGAATAATTACAAGACAGAAAAACCTTCGAGTAGATTTTAAGAAATTAAAAACAAAAAATCACCAGCGGCTATTAAATGTTAAAATTGGATGAAACAAAAAAAACATAAAAATAGGGTTGAAGAGAGTATTCGCGATCTCTATATTTTAAAGGTGTTATAAAAAAACAATTGGAATAATTCTAGATCGAGGAGAAATAGAAGAAATTGAACGCACAGAAAGTTTATGATTTAATTTTAACCACTTATTCTTTTCTGTTAAATATAAACATTTTATATATGCAAATACGAGATCTACTGATAATTTATAGAGAGTACTTTACTTACAAAACACTTTGAAGACTTAGATTTTTGTATCTGCAATATCTTGAAATATACGAATCGCTTTTTGAAATCGTAAAAACTTAAAATAAACTGGTTAAATGACATAAAAGTATAAACTAAAATTGCGTACACAACCTAGCACCTAACGAAAGGATTTTGGTCATTTGTATTTCATCAAAATATTGTAGATTAAGACAAATTTTATTGGTGACGGGCAAGAATTTAATATTTGTAACTTTGAGGGTTCACTGATATTGGCATATTAAAATTAAAATATGTGTTTAAAAAGTTAACCAGTCATTAACTGATTAATTTGGCGTGATTGAATCTTTAAATTAATAAATTACCGAATATGGCATACAATTAATGCGTTCGAGTCCACCTCATTTAGATAGATGCCTTTTTAAAGAGTGAGTTCAGGTCTTAATGGGCACTTTGGAAGCGGACATTTCTCGAATAAATTTGCACCGCCTGAAACAATTCAGTATATAGCAGTAGAAAACATAAAACTTTTACTCGAATAAGGAGAATTTAGAAGAACAACAGTCATACCCTCTCCTGAATTGTTTTTTATCACTAACCTGAGAAACCAGGCCCAACACTACCTTTCTTTTGCCAAAATTAACTTGAATGAAATTTAAGGCGGTGTCTTCTTAGGTATGAAAAAAAATTAACTGCATGAGCCAATGGAATCAATTTTGTAATAATAATGATGACAATTTTTATTTATTATATATTTATATCTTAACAATAATATTTAAAATATTTTTTTTTTAACATATTTTGCTCTAGGTACTCACCACCAATTGTCGTCAGCTTCCACTATTTTATATTTGTACTTATCGAATTATTATTGTGTACATTAAACGATTTTGAAGCTTTTTTTTAATGTTTGAGAAGAAATGTTTTGCATAATGTCTATCTACAGACACGTAAAATAAACATATGAAATTTAAACCTGGTGTATTCTTCTTCTTAGTCGAAAGACGTTGTGTATTTTTGCACTATTATCATTTTTAACAAGTACATCTTATCTTATTATTTAATACCGTGAAGGAATGCATGGCGTGGAAATAAAAAGTAATAAAAGGGAACGATATATATAACATATAAAATAACTTAATTAGTCAGACAAATAACCAGCACTATATACACACGGATAGTAAATCTATCGTAGCACCACACAGTAACTCTAGACGTAAATACCGCCGTAGATATCCACAGCTTGTATGGCTTACAAGGCTACCGTGATCGTATACACAGTTGTTACATCTAGTTTTACAATAGCTACGCTACTGAGATTCGCCCCAGTAGCTGTATTTTTAGAGTAAAATTCTTTATTCTTTCTTTCACAAAATGCCGGTACTTCTGCGCGTTAGCGCACAATATGTCTTAATCGTTTTTTTTCACTTTATCAGAACTGTCTGTTGTCACTGTGTTGTCGACATTTTATCGTTATGGTCATTCCGTGGTCTGTACTTGGCAGTAAGTCGCCACTGTAAAAGTCGTTCTGTGCAAAATGTATCAAATACATAAATATGTCGTCTTCTATGTCTACCAATCAATTAAAATATTTAAGCCACGACGATTTAAACAAGGTGACTATCCGGTAGCATGACACAGTAAGTTTTCTGGTTATCAGCCATTTGCCTAACACTTAGCTTTTGACGTTCATCACCTTCTCTCCTCTATACACTTTACGCATCTGTCTATATATTTGCAAACGTCTCCTAAATGTGTGTATGTATGGGATATTGACATGACACCCACAAACTAAGAAAGTGTAAGGATTGTACCTATTCCCTAATAAATATAAGGGAATAGGTACAATCCAATTTAGTAATTTCCAGATTTCAATGTATTTTTTTTAAATCGCCACACAAAAATATTCTTGTCTTACAGTATGAAAGTCGTTTCAAATATATTTTATTCAGAATATTGATAAAACTAAAACTGAAACTCAGCAATGCTAATTGCTAATTAAGTCAGGAAGTCAAAATATCCACGGTCTTAAGAAGGATATCACACATCTGAAGCGCTCATGAATCCGTGTGGTGATGGATTAAGAAACGAGGTGGTACCACCCCTATTCATCCCGAGGGGATCGTAAGAGCCGACTAAGGTCGCAAACTGTGTCGGACAACAGCACTGCTAAGAGAAGGAAACCTTGAAACAAACCCTATGGTGACCTGTCTGGCCAGCGTGGTATAGTAGGCTAAAACCTCTTTCCTAAGAAGAGGCCTATGTCCAGCAGTGGATTATAAAAATCTGTTGATGTGATGTGATGATGAAGCGCTTTTAGCATTTTGCGGGCATCAAACCGCTCCAGTCTAATTACCTCGACTTTCTCGACCCCCAACAATAAACGTCAAATGAGAGAGGCTGCGAGAAGAGTGTCATATGATGCGTGTCAAGTATCGTATCAGATTGCTTGATTTCATATTTTATGAAAATTCTATTAGAAGTTTTCACAGGACAATACCAGGTGAAGAAATGCAGATGTATCTATATTTAGTTCTATTTAAATTTAAGTATCAGGGAAATTATGGCTTTTGCCTCATATTTCAATACTACCTTAATACGGGTGTGTGTAATTCAAAACCTCTTTACCCTTTGCGAAATATACATACTATTATAAATATGCATGATAAGTTTTTAATTTATAATCAACTGTTATCTTGCAAATAACAAATTGACGACAGTATTTGAAATAATATAATAATAGTCTATTTATTACACGACTGTGTAATCCCAGAACTGCCACAAGTTTCAATTGCGAACATTGATTTGTAGGAGTAACGTATCTTGAAAGAAAGTTTTTACGTTCAAAACTTTTTTGTTTATCTAAGAAAAATGTTGTTCATAAGTATGGGATACAAAATTTGTTATGGCAGTGAAAAGCGTTTATAGGACTCTTGAGTCACTTTAATATACTTGGTAGAAAATTTGTGTATGTTGAAGTATTTTTTGTTTTGAGTAGTAAATGTTTTAAAATAGCTCTAGATTAAGAACAGGTATCAAGATATAAAAACACCAAACAATGAGAATCCTTCGTATAGTCATTGGACATGACTGGCTTGTTGAGAACTTATAATGTAATATATTGGTAATAAACTAATAACTGAAATTGCATCTATTGGTGTTACAATTTTAAACTCAATTTAATAATTAGTGAGCAATTCGCACTTCTCATGCGCTCGGATAATATGAATTCAACGCGTTTAAAAATTAACAACTTTGTAGGTTATCGAAACCTATAACACCCTAAATTCTTAGTTAAGTATTAAGGCTAGCAAGGCATTATGCTACATAAATAGTGTTAATAAGTAGTCGTTTTGGTGTTAATATTTAGTAGTTAGTAATAATTGTTAATAAATAATAGTTTTGGTCTAAGTTTTAAAACCCCTACGCCACAAGCTAATACCTATTTCTTTTTATTATTCTATTATATATAGATTGGGAATAATAGAACCACATATTGGTAGAGACCAGTTGTGTTAATTACAGAAGGCTTTCATAAATTCAATTTCAGATAGCCGCTATTAACAAGCCCCAAATTTACGTCGTTAGGTGTTGTTAATTACGTAAAATATCTTTTTTTACATTTGGTTTATGTTGTGGTATTGTTCTGTGGATTTTACTCGTTAACGCTTATTGTTTTGTAAGATATTGAATTACGTATTTTATCAGCTAATAGTATTGTTGTTAAAGTACTTCATAAGAGGGAATGTCTTTTTATATATTGGTTCTAATTTACCTGAGTTATAAACCTTCTAATTATTGTATTGTTTTTAATTTATAAAATAATACAAGGTTGAAGATTGCATTAATGGTAGCAAAGAGTAACCTAGCCAATTTTTACCTAGTTTTAACCGGCGTATCCTAATAAAATTACCGAATCTTACGATTACAGACCTTGTCCATAATGGGCTTATTTTTTATTCGACTAGACTAATGATTTTGTGCTTACGATGATCCTTGAGTGTTATTCTATAAGTGATTAAACAAACAAACAATTCGGCCACATTTGTAGAATGTTATAGGCTGGTATGACTTAAAATTACTTGAAACAAATGGGTTACCACTAAAGCAAATAAAAATAAATGATAAGTTTAGGGTTATCACTCATTGCACAAGTTGTTTCACTGCTACTTTAATAATTACTGAAATTAATAGATTACATTGTGATTTTTTACAAAAAAAACTTAGTAGTTTACGCACATTACATCTTTAAATTATATTTCTGTTTTAAAGTGATTCAGAATTTACGATTACTATATGAGTACAATACTTACAAGTTCGCCAATAAACAAAAGTTATATCATTATCACTGAAAATTCTGCAGTCTAGTCAAAATTGTTATACAGAATAGCATTATTTTTATACATAATTTATATTTTTTAGTCTAGTTATTAGATAAATCGTAATTCAAAAGAGTAATTGCTTTAAACTTTCGCTTCTAAAAGAAAAGAAACAAAACAAACAAACATTGACCATTCAGTGTTAACAAGAAAATTTGAATCAAGCAATAACGTTCGTTATTCGACGTTCTTGCTAATAAAAAAATAAAAGGATCGCCACGACATGGCCCTTGCTCGTTTTGTTGGGGGGAAAAAGTGCAAGTAATATATTTTTGTCCGAGGAATAGAGACAGATTTCATGATTATCTTACCATAGAATAAAAAAATGGTTACGTCATTGTGGCTTTTGTACTTAGTCACATCAGATTATAGACGGATATCATCTTCCAAAACATATTGACGTTTTTGGGTTAAGTGAAATGATACGTAACAAGATAAGTATTTGCACTTTGCACAGCTGCCATGTATATTAATGTATATTTGAAAATAACTTACCATGTTATTGTTTCTTTTGAATTTTTACTCTTTGCAAAGTATATTATAATAAATTCCAATACTTCATTACGATGTAGTTGAGGAATTGACACAAGTAATTTGAAGATAGACTTATAGGTACATTAAATGTTTATTTATGCAGTAAGAAATTTGAACATATAAAGATAATTACTGTTTTAGCATTCTCGGTTCGTTTGACCACACCTCATCTTAGATTTTATACCATAGAAGCATTTATTTTGTCTGTCTGTACGGTTTTGGCCGTTGTAAGTTGTAAGTTTTGACCTAAAGATGACCAGTTTTATTGATCGATTCTAAAGCTTGGCTCCTGTTTTCTCGTCACTAATTTATACTAGTGGTTGATATAATGGAGAAGAAAGAAAGAAGAAAGCCCACGCTTAACACAAATAGTAAATGCGATCTTCTGTAATTTCGATTAACTTACAATACAAATTCTGATGGTTATATTCTAGAATATTTGTAGAACTTTTAGCTTATTGAAACGTAAAGTGTTTTTATCGAAAAATAAGATACCTTGCATGTTATTAAATCCAGCACAAGACAAATTAATGCATCGTGACTTTTGTGGTAGTTATGTTATAATCAAAATTGTAAATGGCATTTGGCTTGTAATTATGAAAACCAAATGGTACCAATTTGCGACTGTTAAACTTTCAATCAAAATAATTTGGGTTAGTGGCATGAGAACTAAATAATACAACATGCGTATATTAAAAGCTATTGATTAAAGTTCGTTAGTTAATGTTTTATAGACTTAATTTAGAAGTAAGAATTTGCTAATTACAGGATACAATTTCAGTTGACCGTGAATAAGCATTCAAAAACGTTGAAGGTAAAACACCTCAGACCACAGTTGGGCTTCACCAAAATACTACATAAACACCGACCCAGAAATTGTAATACTCATTGAGGAAATAATTCTATTTTAAGGACGTCACTTAGGCTCTCATTATTCCAGTTAAGTAAGCAGTTAAATGTTTTGTGAAAATCTTTCTTAAAAATGAGAATTCTTTTTAACAGCATATAATTTAGACTGATCAATATAACCTTATTTCTTTAACAAGCACTGTTCTGCTGCAATGGTTATTACAGTTTGTTTCAAGACTGCTTTACATATAGTGAGCAATACACAATTTTGATATTATTTACATTTAGTTTGTACTTTACTTGTTGTCATTTTTTTATGACCTTTAAGGCGTGTCGTTGATCTTTGAGCAATTACTATGATGTATGATTATGATGAGTGTAAGTTTATATATCTCAAATATGAGACATTATAAAATATCTATAGTTCATTATATGGATAGTGGCTTTTATTATTGTCATTGGTAGTTTTTAATCCATTTCGACCCATCAAATATCTGCACATAAATCATAATATACTTAATTAAAACAATCCCAAAAGACCACTATTTGTAAACTGTTTGTTCTATATCTCAATTTATTTTTAACTTAAATAGCTTGATACATATTATAAGAATGTTAAAAGCTTTTTCTGTACCAAATGTGATAATTCATTTGTGAAAAGCACTTTAGTTTAGAATAACTATTTTTACCGTACCAAATTTAAAACCGAAATATACTCTTTTAAGGCGCTCCTAATCCTTAATAGATCTATCTTAAGATCCAGCCTTAATAGATCGTTTTTTGAGGCCTAACCTGTACCTTGTGGGCTATAATGATAGAAATAAAACAGAATGCAAAAATGATAATCAACACAACAATATATACTCGTAAATATGTATGAGTGTGTGGGTAAGTATGTATGTACGTATAAATAAAAAACAATAACTAAAAACACAAATATCAATATAAACACTCTTACAAATAATCCAAAAGTATTAATCTTTAACTAGTATTGGAAAAAAAAGCAATCATACGGCAAGCATACCTAAATGTATAAATTACAAATGGGTCAGAAGGGACGTTTTGGCGTAGACGTACGAAAACAGTTCCGTTACAAAAAGCAAAATGTAATTCTACGTTTTGATTCTTATCCGGGTGCCTTACATCTTTTTCCTTTATAAATTACTGTGTTTTCTTGTGTACGTATTTAGAAACCATGCTGGAGTTTGAAGTTTTAATAAGATTTTCTTTTATAATTTGTAATTGGATGGTTGTTAAACCGTGTCCAAAGTTGGATTTTTTTTACTTAGAAAATGTCTTCTGATACTTATTTTTTCTTAATTATTTTATTTCACATTTCTTATACTACGTGAATATGGTTAGCATCATCGTATGGCTTAAGTAATCCAAATCTATAATGCTGTTGCACTTTGAGTTAATATGATTATTTTGTATTGCTCTTCCACTATTTTTAATCCTCAAAATGTAAAACTGATGATATGACTGATGATATGACAAAGATGATATAAAAACCTAAAGATTTTCAGAACATCTACATCCTAGCCAAAGACTGTAATATACTTAAGAAATATTAAGGCTGAAGATTTTCTATTATTCCAAATTAAGGACTGTTAATAAAAGAAAAGGTCATTTTCTTGAAACCTACATGGTTGTATAAATAGCTACTGGGATAACAGTTAAATATAGTTTTTCTTGAATATTGGCTATCCTTGTTGAATGCCAAGTACAAGCCTACAACTACCTCAGGACTTCATTTGTTACCATTTACATCCACATATATCATTTTTTAAACTTTGCAGTTTAGATATGCAATCGGTAAATATATGTATTTGTAAAACCTAAGTTAAAAAATACATTTAAATAAGTACAATGGTTTAGATGTTCACTCTTTGCTGAACAGTCACCCAGAGTCAGTTTCTTACAATATAATACATTGCAATTATAAACTGGAATCACAAAATATACACCGAGATCGTTTCATACGAGTCAGTTTGTATCCCCCTTTTTTTTCCGTGCGGTAATCCCCTCGGATACCACCTGTCGGTGGCATGTCGGACTCGAACCGACTAAAACCGCACTCCGTCTCGGGTACTAATAGCCGGGGAACCAGGTATACCCTAGAAAGGAAGTCCCTGGTGCCCCGACATACCACGGGCCATCTACCCCCCGTGTGGTAACCCCATGTTCCCTCTGCTCCCTGGAAGCGAGCGCGCTTCACAACGCGCTCGCCGCCACCCCGGCCTGCTTCATTACAATAAATTCACACAGTGTATTTAACAGAATCACTACAGCAATGCGCAAGTTAGAAACCGATTGCTCTTATGTTTCAGTAGGAAGCTATGATGGCAATGGCAATTACCATAGACGACTGTTTTAATATGTGAACTAGTTTTACTTAGCTTAAAGTTCCCAGATAACCTTCTGCTAATTTGCATTTATCCAATTTCATCGAAGTAGATTTTAGAAGGAAATGTGTGTAAATATATCACATACACATGAATAAACACAGTACGAAAGTTAAAAACTAAGTATTTTTTTGTATAGGCTTCATTGATTTACATAATAGATAGGCAATTTTTTTTTATGTCAACTCAGTATCGTATAACGTATAATTGAGCAAGCAGCAACTATGTATGTATGTATATGCAAGACAAAAAACAAATATGGTCGCACTTATTTTCTTTTTTAAATTAGATTTGTAACTACATATTTCTTCTTCTTCAAACAACACAAAGAGCACTAAAATGCTCTTTGTGTTGTTTGAAGTCGATTCAACTTTTTTTTTCTAAGGATTTATTTAACCATTTTTAGTGTAACTTTTATAATGAGTAGATACGATATTTCAAACACTACGTACTACAATGTTTATAATACCAAAATGTAGTATGTTAGATTTTATTGAATTAAATTTAATAAGTTCGGTACTTTATTTAGACAAGGTAGTAAGATGTTAAATTTGAACTAAAAATATATTGTTTGTCACATTACTTAATTTTCCACCATTAGGAGTCGCATTGAATCCCCATATACGCAAGGTACCAAAGAGGAAATATACCCTTCAAAATAAATAAAGAATTTTCCAAATCGGGTTACAAATGAAAGACTTTTGAGGTAACAAATATGTCAAATATTGCAAAACAATCATTTTTTTTTGTCTGTTTGTTTATTACTTTCTTGTGCACATATCTCTGTAATTCAACACAAACACCTGGCAAAAAATATCTTGGAGAAATAAAACAAGGTAAATACCTGATTATATTATTGAAAAAGTTAACCTCTAACTCCTAAAGGTTAAGGACTTTTCTATTGTCAGCTCAGCAACATGAGATAACGACCAGCAAACGCAAATATCTGAATAGCTAGAGAAACAAGCTAAAACACGCTATCGGGGCCGTAAAGTTTTTTTGCAAATCGGTCCACAATTGACGGAGACATCGCATAACAAACATACAAAAAAAGTACAGCCGAATTGAGAACCTCCTCTTTTGTGCAATTCTTGTACCATTTCATACTACTTTAGTTCCTTACTTTCCTTGCACTTGCTCAAAAACAGGCAAAAATCATTATCATAATTATTAAATAAAGCTTTAGGTTCTCAGCTTTGTAATATCTGTGACTACTTTTTATAACAATTTTCTATACTAGAAAGGAAAATGTCCATAGTCTAACGTTTTTGATATGACAATAAACACATTTGGTTTTGGAACAGTTCCAAGGGATTTATTAGGTCATGTAAAAAGGGCAATTCAGTATAAGAAAAAATAATATCACTATACTAAGTTTACGTAGAAAGCAGTATATAAAAACAACAAATCAATATTTAGATTTAAATATTGGCGTAACGATTTTTTTGCTGTACCAACTCTTTTCTCCGTTTAAATGCTAAACAGATTTTATCATATCATAGTCTAATATTTATAACGTACAAAAAAGGGCAGGCTACATTTTATCCCCAAATTTTAAGGAATCCCAAAATATAGGCAAAGCTGTAAGTGGTACATTACAAAGAAAGCAAAGTAAGAAGATTTAATCATTCATAAACCTTAAAGCCACGTAGGCTAACTTAACGTTATCTATAGCAGAAACATCTGATAAAAACATTACGAAATTATACTTTTTTATTCGCGATTTCTCTTCGTATTACTTACTAGCAACGTGACGTAGGTAAAGTAGAAAAAGATGTGAGGTGGGATAAAAGCTTTTGACCCTACAAATACACCTTTTTACCTATCTCTTATAGTAGCATAGTATGTAGGTGTAATGTGCTATCAATTCAAATATAAATCAATAAAATCACCTTGCAATAAAAGTTTTCCTAGGGTGTGCATAAGTCTGCACTCAACGAGCGTATTCAACCCACACCATAAGCCGAACTTGATTGGACGATTTCGAATGCGCCAAGTGAGTTTTCACTTCGTACCTACTTGAATTTAAGATAAATTTTTAGAATTTTATTCTAAATCAACTCGTAACGTGTAAAAAGCTATTGAGTTCTGCTACAAAATATTTGATATTGTTGCTTTTCGGAGATTTCTGATGTTACGGTAAAATGGGTTGACAAATTTCTTTCCCATCAGTTAATATAATGATATAGTGGTTTCAGCTTACGTTCTATTTATGACCTTTAGCCGTTGCTTACTTCATATACAAGTGCAATACTTGTTAGTTGCTTAGTTTCCGTTTAAAACTCAGAAAGTTTGTACTTTACTAAGAAGTGTGGTTAGTGTGGAATCTAGAGTTTTGCAAATTTCACTTACTATTAAGTATGTTCTAGTTTTGTTACATGACTGTGGTAAAGCAAAGAAGGGAACTTTAAGTATTTGACCTGAAGGTATGCATATATTATTCATCTTTAGGGCGCAAATATGAGTTTATCAACATTATAAAATTGAAACTGGCCAAATGAAAAAATAGCACTATTGACGCCAAAAGCTGTATTAACTTACCATGTGAAACAAATAATTTTAATACAGGTCTTTAAGTCCATTTAATGATTCACTTGATATTAAAAGCAATAAGATATATTACTAGGCAAGATAAGAAACTTCTCTTTAGAAGATAAGGAAGTTCTATCTTTAACATAAAAACTGCAAAGTGTTTTACGTCGTGAGCCTCGGATATTAAATAGGAGAAAAGTTTTGCTATCGTTATGACCTCGACCCTTTCCTAAAAAAATAATGTATATTTATCGTATAAGTTTACAGGGTAAAATTATAGATGCTGAATTCGGCGAATTATGATTTTGAAATAATAAAGTTTCAATATTTTTTTTAAAACTGTCTAGATAAAATGTAATTTGTATTTAACTTTTGAGGTTAATAAGTAAAGTAATATGTTTTTTGAATTAATTTGGCAGAACTGTATTTACGGCCACAGAATTAATATGTTTAACAAAGATTTACAATATCAATAATCAAAAACTACTTGAGTCCTTTTCATTTGGTCACATTTTAGTTCGTTTAATAAAAAGTTGAGCGTGCTTTCTATGTACAATTGTGAATATATATAAGTATACATATACATTTTAAAGACAGAATACAATGGTCTGCGGTAACTTAACCGTACTGAGATATGTTAAATCAGTAACTAAGTTTGAATCAAAATCAGACCCCCAAAATTAGGTTAATTTTAGAAGAATCTCTTAAACTTGTTTTACGCTGGATCATTAGCACTTTTACTGTGTTACATATAAAGGTGTGTTTCACAGGTTTTGTATCATTAGAAGCAACGCTGGTCAAGCTCAAATACGATAAAACTGTGTCAACAGGGATTAGGAGGGGCGATAAATTGCTCCCTGTACTCGACTTATTATGTCTAGCAAATACTAAGAAATGCCGACGCAGAAAAAGAGATAAGATAACAAGGGGATTACTGAAATAAATTATTACGATAAATGAGTAATAGAACTTATATATGACGGTGTTGGAATATCGAAATGCACTCTTAAATACAGGAAGTTACTACTTAGAAGCTTCAACGTTTAGTATATTAGGGTCTTGATTTTACTGTATACAACGGTAGAACATTAAACGATTTATTTTGATTAAACTCCTAAACATTACTTCGGACCTAAAGCAAATTCTTAGGTTACGTAGTAAACTGGTACCAAGACTTTTGTTTTTAGTTAATTCTTCTCTTACCAATGACTGTTAAGTATTCACATTGGATAGACCATAATTGTGTCCTTCTATATTTTGGGTTAGAAGTACCTACTGATCCTCATCTTTTTGTTATAATGAATAAGATTTTTTTTCTTAAACTTACTCTTGTGAAATTATTAAAGTATTAACGATTCTAAAATCGTTATAATAACTATAATAGAAAAGTTTTAGTCTTGAGTATAAATCTTAAGCATTGTTTTTATAGTAAACTTAGGTATGTTCAACTAAAATGTATAATAAACTTTTTTTTTTATCTCGTGGATTAAACGTGCATACAAGCAGCAGGTAAAGTTTCTTATACATCTTGTACAATAGCAAGTTTGTAAAAACTTAGGTTATCTACGATCCGGTCTGGTATTTTAGTACACGTCGTGGTTATTCCTTTCACTTTGAGTAGCGAACAATGTTGAAAAATAAGCAGGTAGAACTTAAATATAATGAAAAGTTTACGCAAGATGCATGTGATTACTTAAAAGTTTGTCAGCAGTTTTAAGCAGAAATATTACAGTTTAGTAATTCTCTTTGTCACTAAGTTGACAGCCTCTATATGCGCACGAGATTTGTCTGATACTAAGTTACCTGAAAATTATTGTGTATGTTGTGTATTTCGTGGACAATCGGACTGGATCTTTTAGAAATTGAAAAAAAAATATGACAATAACGACCTTTCTAATTTTCATGAAATGTTATGCTGTCATACGTATACATTAAAGGGAAGGGTTTTAGGAAACAAAACCTGTTCTGGGGGATAATAACTGATTGACAAAATGTACATTCACGCCAGTGAAGCTGCAGGCAAAACCTGGTAAAAATACGTGATGAAATAAAGGGAGTCTTTATTTCATCTTTTATGTATGAAGTTGTTGTATCTTTGATTAGCCACTTAAGTTTATGAAGGGCGTTTCAGCAGGATTGTGATTGAGTGACATTCCTTAACTAAGAATTTTCGTTTTGTCGTTATCCGTACGTCAAAATTTAAATGTACACATTCCATTATCACCCGTTGTAATGTTGTTTTAGTGTATGTGTGTGCATAATAATTTAGGGAAGATATTGTTGTCTTAAAGCTTTGCAGTTGACCTGGGGTTGTTGTGGTTTCATAACTTATGCTCAGAATATTTATCGTAAGAACAATATCAACAAAAATATCAATGATGGTTATCATCCTTAATATATATAATATATGTGTTTTTAAATAAAATTTGGAATTCTATAGTACATTTTATTGTAAATGAATTTTAGGTTTACCTTGAAGAAAAACATATTCGCACTATCATACCAGAATATACAAATTTTAATCACACCATATTACCCGATTTACATACTCTATTGGTTATAATATTCTAGCCCAGATTTATTGCGGGCCTTTTTTATACTTAATACGAAGAGCGACAACGGTCAGAAAAGTACAGAAAACATTTAAAACTAACTTATTAGCACTTGTGAAACTTAATTGTATGCTAAGTCATCACTAAACACAAAATAACAGGTTCTGTGTGTAATATTGGTTTGTTTGACAGGATCTTATGAAAATATCTTGCATGGATTCAAAACAAAGTCTTAAAGAAATAAAGTCACTGGGCCGGAATTATAACGAGTTCCCGCTCTTTTTATTGGCATGACGCGAGCGAAAATTTGCGTTAAAGTAAGTGTTGAAATAGGGATTTTCGTAGGCTTACAACTTTTGCATCACCTTCCGTATTGTCATTTTACTTGTGAACATATCTATATTATTTTTTACGTAAAGAAAATTATTTGAATCTCTTTTGAAATAACTAGGATAACCAACGTAAATTTATTATATTTAGAATAATATAGAATTAAAAATAATGTAAAATCGGCATAAAAATTCATCCCGGTGTCCAGTATATATTTTAAAACGTCACTATGAAGGTTACATTAAATAACAGTTCAAGTTCTGTTTACAATGCCATAAATTAAGACTTTCAAAATAATTAAAATCCGACTGTTTGTTATCTCTATTTATCATAAATTTTACTATATCTATCATTGCATATGTGTGATGTAATTACTCCTAAAAAATATTCTTGTAAAATTGTGTAAAATTCTCAATAGCCTCCCTCTGTGTGCGCTTAGCTGAGACTAGGTTCATCTCATTAAGTCCTAATCAGTTTTTGAACGTTACTCCGCTCAAATCTCTACCTGCAGGATATCTTTTCAAGGTGTCTGATAACGCTTAACTCATTATCAACTTTTAAATAAACCCTCCTTTAAATAAAGTCTTGAAATAAACTCACTAAAAGAATTGTAAAAGTCATGAAATGACCAGACTTTACATCTCATAAAAATTACAATCACTTTAAAAAACACTTAGCTACATCATCACGGGGTTTTTTGCAGTCTACAAGTAGCCGTCACAAGCGTGAAAAAGTAAACCATCTATATGTTTAATACAATATATTATGAATAAGTATCTGTCATTGAATGAATAAAAGGCAATTCGAATTTTAATAATAAAAAATACTGACCAAGTAATAGAATAAATACTTTTTTTAAGTTGAACCGACTTCTAACAATACTAACAAAGAGCACTAAAAATCTAGTAGCAATCGCGGTTGTTATGCTGTCATTTTTTGAAGACTTCCGTTGCCTTTCTCCAGAACTCATCATCAGATCTATATAAAACTTAAATTGGACCATTTCGGAATAAACCTCTTGCGAACAAAAAAAGAATTTTTTAAATCCGTAAAATGTAAACCTCCAAATTGATAACCTCCTCCTTTTTGAAGTCCGTTAAAAAAATAAAATTTAGCGGTTTATTGTCTACCTACTCATCAGTACTTGTCACATGTAAATTCATTTAATTACAAATTAATACTATATAAATCTCGTACTACACTTGCACATTAATTGCAAAGATTTAAACGTCTCGTTATCAACCAATACGTACAACATAACGAATACATTAGTTTATAAATGATGATTATGTGAATAGCAATCATAAACCTAATTTACACATCAAAAAATAATAGATAAGGTGATAAACAAAAGCCATAAAGTAGTTTGATGACAAAGATTTATGTGACCAATAGATTTTCCTTTTCTTTTATTTAGCACACGGACGGGGGCAATAAGTCTTGACTTACTTGGCTAAACTCGTCTACTAAGCCTACCTATATTTCAACACATGGAAAATGAGATAGCTTTTTACTTTTAAATGGAAAAAATATAGTCATGGAAAATGAGTATCATTTATATGTCACTATAAATATAGATTTTTAATGTGGATACGTTAATCACAAGATTGGTCGTAGACCAGAAAGTCCAGAAATCCTCGTAATAAAAATTCGTTCAAAATTCTTTTCCGTTCTTCTTTGGATCTCACAATTGTTTTAAAATTTATTTTCGTAGTAAACCATTAAACATCCAACGTTGACTGTAATGTGATTAAACAATGAAAGCAGATCAGAATTTAATTTTAAACGAATTTTTATTACGAGAATTGACCTTCTGCTCAAAAAATAATCTTTTATGACATTGACAATTTAGTGTATAACTTTATTAATAAATTATCTATGTGCTAGAATAGACAACAATATTAATAGGAACAATAATATATTTGATGGTGTTTATTGGTAGTAATTTATTTTCCATCAAGGCTTTTAGCAGGGTAAAATAATACACGTATTTCATTTGACATAACTTGAAAAGACTTTTTCTTTGATATCTCTTGATTTCAATGCTACACATTTATGAAATAAGTTTGTTCTTATGAATAAAATGACGCATTACCTTTGGTGCGATTATATTTCGCATCATGTCTTTAAGAATATGGATTGTGTAGATAGGGCAATTTATAACGAGGCTCTAGATAGTTGCTGGTAAAAGAAGTGAGTATGGTTGCATTAATATCATGAGTTAGGCCACCTACTTCGGTCTTCGATGCCTATTCTTATATTGTGCTTAGAGCTATATAAGAAAAGGCATCAAAATTACAGAATATTTAGTTAAATGTTAACAATCGAACTTTATTAACTTTACTAAGAATAATAAGAATCTACAATTAGCTCGATCGGTTTTTTTTAACGGGTTATCATTTAATACCGTTTAAAATGATTATAATTATTATGGGTCATTTCCGCATACGAGAGAAGTGTTACATATATACCGATTATAGTCTTTTTTGTAAGTCGAGGTTTTCAGTTATACTCGTATTTAGTTTGACAAAATTTACATAGTTAGCTAGTGATACTACCGCCCTCTTAGTAGACAATAAAGACTATACTATTTTCAAACTTTATAAGTTATAACATTAGGTCGTCTGGTTTTTGTTCATAATCTATACTAATATTATAAAGCTGAAGAGTTTGTTTGTTTGTTTGAACGCGCTAATCTCAGGAACTACTGATCCGATTTGAAAAATTCTTTCAGTTTTAGATAGCCCATTTATCGAAGAAGGCTATAGGCTATATATCATCACGCAAAGACCAATAGGAGCGGAGCACCAATGAAGAATGTTTCAAAAACGGAGAAATTTTATTACTATTGAGAGACGCAGACGAAGTTGCGCGGGTCAGCTAGTATATTATAAGTTTCATTAACAACATACATTTTCTTACCTTACCATTAACAGAAATATTTCTCCGCTGATGACCTGATAACCTTAACCTAGCTTTATGTAAGACTGAGGTATTAACACAGTTTAAAAAAAATGATTGATAATAAAAGACAAAGTAAAATAAACTTTCTATACGTATTTAAGATATTATTATGTCACAACGAGTACGAAATATTAGAATGACATTAGACAAATACTTAGATTAAGTCAGATGCAAGTCCAGGTTCGTTCTTGACTGTTTTAACCTCGGAGAAAGAAAGACATGAATTGCTGCATGTTTCAAAATAAAGCAAAATTTTCAGAAATTGTATTAAGCTAGACTGTTTGGATTAAGAATATCTGAGAGTCCTTTTATAAGTATTACATATTTGACCTTTAACTACAAAATTAAATAAAGGTTATATTTTAGGTTATCATCATCATCATCATCATCACATCAACAGCCTTTAACCGTCCACTGCTGGACATAGGCCTCTCCTTAGAAAGGAGGTTTTGGCCTCTTAGGTCACTTGAGTTTTATTTCGCTAACACAGTTATTTCTGAAGAGTTTTTGAGTCTACAATCGAAGTAAGATTAAGAATCTTTTATCTCATAATCAATCTCATCTTATTTTTATTCTAAGTATGGGTTGCGTAATTAATACAATGTGATTTTATATTTGATCACCGAGCCGATACCTTGTTAAATGAATTATATGTAAATTGATGTCAATAGACTTCGCCTTTTCAACCTGAAAAGGCGAAGTCTTGAAAGTCAGTATTGTTCACAAAATGTATTTTGTAAATGTGATATGTAATAAGGAGTTCGCAATTTTTAAGATTTTTCATTCAGCCTCTGTATCTTTAAAACTAGTACCCAATATTGTAGATACATTTTATGAATTGCAAATCTAAAACATTACAGAACCTCAATGAAGCTTCATCTCAAAACGGAAGGTAATTAGTGATATAAATGTTAGCCTCTTCAAAACATGAGAGTCATGTTACTTTGAACCAGTATTAGCGTATTATGAACACATTAATCAAATTAATACATTATTGGGATGCCTCATTCATGAAAAAATACACTAATTGAGGTACCATGTAAGCATTCAATACTTTGGTATATTTAAAATATTTTCCGTATAAGTAACAAATACGATAAGTATTGGATTACAAAGTTTTTCGTACAATATTTGCAAAGCGATAATTTCGCCCAGAGTGCCATAAATCAGAACACAGTAAGCCGCAGATAAAATCGATATCCCTAGTCGAAAAGGATTCGCACGAAAGTAAAATAGAAATATCGAAGAAGTGTTCTCAAACATATAAATATCTTTACTACGGTTTGTATCATTCAGTTTGTTGGGATTTGTTACTTGATGTATGTACGTGTTACAATATTATTATAACTGTGTATCCTAAATATGTAAGAAAATCACATTTTACATGGACCGATGATCATTTAAGGACATAAGATCCTAAATCGGGTCCTAGAATGGAGACAACCATGTTAAATGGAAAGTAGCACGCCCTTCAGTCGGGTAATAATAATAAATAACCCAGTACTTATTGCAGTACAGTAATGGATTGCAATAAGCTTACTAAGTAATCATTTATTATTTGGAGAAAAGAGGTTTAATTTAAAAGTAATAATGCAGTATTACTTTAAACGATTTATTGTATTGTATTGTACTATACGATGTATTGTAGGTCTCATAAAAGTAATATCGTTTTTTTATTCAATTATAGTAATAGTCTACGGTTGTAAGACAAAAATGTTAAAATATTTATCACGATTTGGAGACTAAATTTATGATTTGAAATTCTGCTATTCACGCAGAATTGGAGCGTATATTACCCCCGTTGTCAGACTGCGGGATACTCGGTCTGGTCGAAAATATTTTCAGTCACTGGAAAACTTTGTGTTCTTAGCTATAAACAGAAAGTATTGAGATTTATTCGTTTGTGTTTACGTGAACTAGATGACTAAGTTAGAGTTAGATTTATTTATTGAAAATTTAACAGTCAATTGAATGTATAAACAAGATTTGAAATATTTTCTGCTATTATTTTCTAATATTAGTTTGTATTTTCAGAAGTGACAAAGGTTATTATTGGTATATTGTTATTATTGGTCAAAGATGTTGGTAAAACTAATAATGCGGAGATGAAGATTATATTTCCAGTCAGGCAATGTAAACAATTAAATCTGTTGAGTGACTGCTTATTCAGCTGCTACCCTCCCCTCGTAATCTTCTAACAAAGATAGGACTGAGACAAATGGAAATATTGTTTTGAAAATATAAATATAGTCAGTATATATATGAAAGGCTTATTAAAGCATGCAACAAAATTAGATGCGGTAAATTTCATGCGGTTTAAATTGCCTCGACTGGCCTAGTGGTTAGTGACCCTGACTGCTACGCCAGAGGTCGTGGGTTCAATTTCCACTCAGGCCAATTTATTGTATGATAAGCACGGTTGTTAGTACTGAGTGTAAGTGTACTTTATCTATAATATGTATGTGTTTATAAATCTATGTGTATGTTTATCAGCAGTCTGGTTACCATAGCACAGGGTCTGCCTAGTTTGGGATCAGATGGGCGTGTGTGAAACGCGTGAGAATATTATAATATTATATAAGTCTTGTGCAACAAACATGTAATAACAATTGTGCTTGCGACCTCTCTTTTCCTTCCCGAAAAATGCCTACTATATATGGCTGTAATTTACCAGTAGAATAAGAAAATTTATTACACTAGTATTTTGTAGGGTAAGATTACTACTACTATAAATAGTCCCCAATTTTCTCAGACTTAAGGTAGGCCCTAAATGATCACCCATTATACGTAAAGCAACGTGGCATTAGTTTATAGACAATAAAAGCGGCTCACTTATAAATATATTGTGGTAACATCTATGAATAAACATCTTATTTTATGCAATTATTATTAAACGCCGCTTAACAAGAAATTTTAATTGACAGACCACTGAATTTTTTCTTACTGATTTCATGACGAAGTGACACTGTAGTAGGGTATAAAATTAATTAATCGTGTCCTCTAGAAAGAATTCTTAAGACCTGACTACTTAAAAAGATAACCATAGTTATTTCAAATAATTATTTACTAAAATAAAATATCTATATCTTAACCTTACGCATATTAGTTCTCAAGACATTATTGTACCTATGAGGTCTACCAATAAGAACGTCCTGGTTTAAAAATTGAATAAAACACACAATTGTTTGTGAAAACTACATCCGATTGATTTATTTGATAGATAATTTTATGCCATTTATGTTTTAAATAATGTATCGGCCAAATGACCGCCGCGGCTCTTTTTGCAGACGGTCACCCGCTCACGCCAATTTTTAGATGACGCGGTGCACTATTTCGGCCGGTATGTCGGCTATGGCTCGTCGAATGTTAGTTTTTAGATCACGAATTGTAGCTGGATTATTGTTGTACACTTTAGATCTAACGTAACTCCAAAGAAAATAGTCTAAAGGTGTTAAATCACACGGTCTCGGTGGCCAACTGATCGGTCCATTTCTCGAAATTAACAACTCACCAAACTTTCCACGCAATAATTCCATGTTCACTCGAGTAATGTGAGGTGGTGCAAATAAAGTCTTGTTGAAAATAAAGGTCGTCTGCATCAATATCATCAAATTCCGGAAAGAAATATTCGGTTAACATCGAGTTATAGCGCTCGCCATTCACAGTAACGGGGTTTCCTTCGTCACTTTCAAATAAGTACGCACGAATGATTCCACCGTGCTATAAACCGCACCAAACTGTTATTTTTTGCAGATGCAATGGTGATTCATGAATCACACGTGGATTTGACTTACTCCAATAGCGACAATTTTGTTTATTAACAAATCCATTGAACCAGAAATGGGCCTCATCTGAGAAGATGATTTTACGATGAAAATCGTCATCGGCTTCCATTATTTCCAGTGCATAATCGGCAAATTCACGACGGATACAATGGTCGGATAGCTTCAATTCTT
The DNA here is from genome assembly GCA_902825455.1 of Arctia plantaginis. Lineage (NCBI taxonomy): Eukaryota > Metazoa > Arthropoda > Insecta > Lepidoptera > Erebidae > Arctia > Arctia plantaginis. Next base: position 10,137,985 of record CADEBD010000314.1, on the reverse strand, counting down.
GTGCCTAAATAATTTTGTATGGGTGTAGGCCCAAATCCAACCGCAAAATACGCCAGGTGGTCATTGGAGAGAGCGCCAACTCTTGTGAACGGCGTTGAACTGATCGATTTGAATTCGCCTCAACACTGGCCTGAACGGCTGCGATATTCTCTTCACTACGGGCATTTCTTTGTCTCACAGGCACAGCAGTATCGTGGAGAGTGAATTCACTTTCAAATTTTGTTATTATGCGATTTATAGCGCGCACAGAAGGTGCACTATGACGACCGTTTTGTGCGCGAAGCGCTCTTACTGTAGCGGTAGGAGAACGCGAATTTGCGTAATAATTTTGGGCAATTTCTAAGCGTTGGTTTAAAGTGAAACGTTACATAATAAAATGGCGAACCTTACTGAACACAAATATCAAGAGACGTCAAAGATCCATCATCAAACATGGCCGCTATGAGCTGTCAAAACCAGGTCATCCCTATTGGTAGACCCGTTACAATACATTGTTTGAGTTACTTAAAATAAATAAATTAAATAAATATGGTCATATTTCAAGGTCTCTTTGTCTGTCTTAATCTTATAAATTATTTTGATGTACCTATTTTATTATTTTAAAAAAAACCATTAAAATCTATTTAGTTATTAACTGCCTATTAATAGTTCTATTGTTCGTTATTTTTCTTGGTCGAAAATTTGCAGGTTTCTTATTTTTTCTGGTAGCTTAAAATCTCCTGACGTAAGTGAGCTAGGTTGAAGAGGGTCAAATGATCAAAGTAAAGAACCACCTGATTTCTTGTAAGTCGAAATTGTTATTGAGTGGGTATTTCACGGTTTATGGTGACAAATTGTGTCAACAATGTAAATTTAAAGGAATAAGTAAACAAGTACGGTAGCTGTGTTGCTTTTTTATGTATGGTTTTAATTTTCTGATTTGTTTAAGCCTCTTCCGTTAGTGACCTTAAATAATGGGTTTGTATTTTTCTGTTTACAGTTTTTATTAGAAAGTTTTTAGGAGCAGTTTAAAGATCACATTGAAAATAGTACTAGTTGCATTTTTTTGCTGTAACTTTATGTTATACCAACTTTCAAATATTACTGGATCAAATTATTAACTTTTTAAAAACTATCACAGGCTGTAATGCCAAGAAAAAAAAAAATATTTGATTCATTTATTTTTACCCTTAGGTTGGTCCTTAGTCAAATTCAAATTAATAGAAAGACGTTGGCGTTTTTTATTTGAATGATTATTTAAAAAAAAAATCATAAATCAAAAGGTTCATAAATGACAGAGTTCAGAAATTTATGCCATCATTTATTCAAGTCGGTTAAAAAATAAATTTGTTCGAAAAACAATTAATATAAAAAATGTATTCAAAGCTTTTATTTTGTAACCTTAGCTAGTTTACACCCAGAAATAATTATGTTAAAAAAATAATATTGCATAAATATTAGGATTAGTCTGGATGTGTCTTTCCGAAGGAGATATTTTATCCATAATACCTATCAGATTAACCTCACTCAAGTTACGAAACGTGTCAGGTTATTGAATAAAAAAAATGGTTTTAATCTTCACAACTGGATAATCTTTAACTTTCGTTCTTTTTTAATGTTATTCGTTTTATAATCTTGTAAGCAGCGTGTTCCGCACTAATTATATGCATTTAATTTGGAATTTAAATTGATTTTTTCTATGTAGTCTTTTGTGAAATTCAAATACTCTAAAAGCTACAAAGAAACATATATTTCCTCTAAATAATATGTATGAAATGCTTAATAATGAAGGCAGAGATAATTATATTGACTGCTCTAAAGAATCAACGTTCATCTACGCTTGTAACCCGGAGGGATAAAAGCCGGCCATTGTGGTACCGAATCGGAACGTTGTCGTGTCCGAACCCATTGCGTGTTATTGTTTAAAGTCGGGACAATAAGTCCGAGTTATGGATTTTTAGTTTTTATTATTAAATGTATTCTAATAATAGTAATTTAACTAGTAATTTTTATACAGATTATCTAAATCGATATTTATTATATAAATCGATATTCAGACATCATTGAACTTATATCCTGTATCTGCTATACTGCAAACTTTTACTGCTGCTTTCACATAAAAAAGCATTTAATTACAGTGAAACTATATTAAGTTAATAAGTGTGGGGTATACTTTGAATAAATGTAGTATATGTAATTATATTTTTTTAAATATATAAGCAATGTATCAATGTAATATATATGCCATCCAAAATCTGCATATTAATGATTGCCAATTAAGATAGAGTTCGTATTAAAATTTAGGCGGACACATTCGCTTCGAACGCTACAAAAAAAACCTTCATTTAGCCGGGCGCGGTGGTGAATTTATTACTACCGGATTTCTTGACAATCCTGCTATATCTTTGCAATTTTTTTTGCAATAAACTGTAAAACTGAACATCTCAAAACATTTACAGAGCATAAGTTTTGCCCTAATAATGAGAATGGTTCAAGATCAAATTGCGTTACTTTGTGCTTACAAATTATACAATGTAATTCTACCTAAATCAATTAATTTATCTTGTCTCATAACAGATGTAGATGTCATATAACAACTGAGGTAGGTAGTACGTAACCTTATGTAAAATCGAACAACAAACTTGACAAAAATCCGTTAAGGGTAATTATTTATGTGATATAATATATAGCTCTCATAAATATCGGTATTAATGTTAATTTATTATCCGTATTGTTACGGCAAGTTGAACATAAGAGTGGTTAGTAAAACATTAATTTTGAGTGGTTTGGGTCATACCTAATAGATTATGATCGCAAGGGATTACCTCCCTTTAACTCGAAATAGATAAACAGTTATACAATGCAATACAAGCTAGTAGTTTTTGGGTCAAATCAATTGTTTTACAGTTACAGGATCTGCAGAATTATGTCAATATAAATCATTTAGAGGTTGCAACTGCTAAAGAGATGTTAATCAAGGTGTCAGGTGCTTCTAGATACAGATACAAATCCAGCTTCACCATAACCCAGGGTTAGGTTTATATACTTTACATAAGTGAAATATAAAGCTACAAATCCTTATAGGTTTATAACAGATAGAAGAATATCATTTACGAGCAACGACTTTAAAATTTATTGTAAAGAAGAATACATATTTCATATAAAAGTAACACCAACATGTGGAAATGGCTGATGATACCTTGGCCAGGTGCATGGATAGGGTATCTTTACATAAGTAATTATAGAAGAATTTGTATATAGAACCTGCAATATGGTATAGGCATGTAAATCGGGTGCAAAAGCCACCTTAACCTACATATTAGAGGAGTGTAAATACAACACACTTTCAACTTTTGAAGTGAGTTAAAATGGAAGAAATGATCATTGCAGAGATTTGACAGTAAGACGATGCTGAAGTCTCACACATCACTGTGTGTGAGTGATGCATGAATGGGTGAATATGGATGTTCATTAGCGGAAAAACCTTTTTGTGACAACGAAAATACAAAAAAATATAACAAGTTAACGATCGATTGGGGCATATGAGTTTTTTCAAGCTCTACATATTAATTGTATTGTTGAAAAATCTGCTGTAAATTTTCTTCTAGTAAAATATTGATATGAAGTAATAATTGAATAACTTTTAAATGATGACTTCGTGTAAGGAAAGTATTATACATAACTTATAACTATGTACTGATCGTTACTGCAACCACTAAACTCACCAGACCAATAGAGTTAAGTTTGTAATACCTATATATCAATGTGATTTTGTTAATATGTTGTCTAAACTGTGAATGCTGTGTTAGCTCGTAAGTGGCATGTATATCAGAACCTTATTACTTAGATTTTACCATTAATGTTACATATATATATGTGCTGTGAGTTAACCTAATAAATAAATAAATAAACTTAGTAGAATTTGAGTTTGTCTGAGTTTTTAACTTTAATGTGATTTGCCACAAACATGCCGCGTTTTCAGATGGGAAAGGTCGTGTGGGAAAAGGAACCAGTAGATTGATCGATCAGTAAAGTTAAAGAACTGTCTCGAGGTTAACCGATTACTCGAGACCGACAGTTTAACCATCAATCTTCACTGTCATATCTTCATATTTCTTTTTCCAAATAAAAATACCAATAACGAATTACTCGCTGTCATAAACACCTAGAATTTCAGTAGCTGAATCTAATGTTGGACTGACATTCGAGAGGATGTCAACGTTTTAAAGGAGATGAAGGAACTTTTCAATCGAAAGTTAATCGAAAAGTTAGTTTCGTTCACCAGGAAATATTGAAATAGTTATTTTACATCATTCAGTAGTGATCCTTTAAGAGATAAGTATTGTAAGTGGCGACACGACCAGTTATTCTGAAAACCGGCCAATTGTGCGTCGGGCCATGCTCAATGTAGATCTTTGTACCTACGTATCGCAATAATACGAACTAATACGAGGGAGTTTTGGTGTTTTGCTGTTAAACGCCACATTGGACGATGGTAACTGAAAAAGGAGTTATAAAATCTAGCTTAGTGGCCTATAACGTCGAACTAGTTGCTCGACTATTACTAGTAAACTAATAAAACCTACTTAACAGTGATAGTTTTTCTTTTAAAAAAACTAAACCCTTATAATTTGGGTTTAGTTTTTGCCATTTTAACCCTAAAAAAGTATCACAGCCACTTTGAGCTACATAATAATATTAGTTCATTACGCTGACTCCGTTTTTATTACCCTAAAAGAAACAATTTAAGTAAACGCATCTTTCGTCATGATGGCTTGCGTTTCCATATTTGATTCTTCTGCTCTTTACTGATTCAATTGTTAAATTGAAATTTGAGGAATCAAAGAATTCATTCTTTGATTCCTCAAAAATTTTACCATCTACAAAATTTAACCAGATTTGTAGAATAATGGAGTAGGAAAAAATATTAAAATGGACATTCTGCTAAAATAAGATTTTTAATTTAGCACGAATTTTATAAGAAAATATCATTGAGGTGAGTAGGGCAAAATATTCTTGATATTGGTGCCTTCCATGGCAAAGTAGGCCAAACAAAAGGTAAAAAACACCTGGGGTTATTTGGCTATGGTAATGGAAACACGATATAAAAATACATCTAAAATATGTCTTAGAACAAAGATGTACATAATGAATTTCTACTTTAGAACGAGAAAAGTCATAAACAAGCATAATATATCTCTTTCCTGATGTAAAGACAAGCAATTTTGTCGATTTCATATTGAACTAAAATAAGAAATATGGGAGTTCCCATAGTTGCAAACTAAGCAGAGCTTGTACTATTAAAGCTAGATTGACTAATAGAAGACTTATATTTTTCGTAAATACATACATATGTATACATAGAAAACACCCAAACTCCAAAACCAGTATTTGCAGATCATACAAACATTTGGTCCAACCCAGGAATCGAACCTGAGACCTCAGCACACAGTCATCTTCGCTACCACTGCACCACTGAGTCAGTCGTCACCAATCTAGCAAGATAAATCTGGGTATATCTGGGCGGGCAGCTTATGTTGTATACCGAAAAATAGAGGCGTAAGACAGAGCGCCTATTAGCCGTACCTAGCTTTTATAGCGGTACATTGTAGAAAAGATAAGTTACTCGACTATTTGTCGATTACAGTTCGATTCAGTTTTTTTTAAACTTAAACACTCTTGTCTTTTACAACTATATATATAAAACCTAACTTAAAAGCAGAGGAGACCACAGGTAATCTAGTAACTATTTAGCGTTACATTTATGTTGGATAGGTGCGTGATACATATGGATTTCCAATATTTTTTACCAGTCGATAACACCCGGCTATTGGAATCTAAAGGTATTCCATTTATCGGCCCCGGCTCGCCGTTCAACTAAGAATAGGTTCATTGCGTTCGCAAGTGGAAATTTTAGAATATTTCAGAATAAGGAAATAATAGAATGAAATCTAGTAATTTAAGGTGCTAAATGAAGCTCAAGTATTGACAATACTTATGGCATACTGAAAGTTTCTGGATTCTGATAAATAAGACTAGATTGTTTTTCTAATTGTATTCCCTCGCAATTAATGCATTTTTGCATTCGCTGAAATCACTGTACAAAGCAGTTTTTGTCACCTGTTACGACATTATAGACCAACGACTGTTCTTCATTAAACTTTTTTTGTCATTTTACGGTACCACTGGACACGTAGTCGTTTCTGGTCATGCGGTATCCATCGAATGCAAAGCTTCCCACCCTTCAGGTGCACATGTAAAATGTTTTTCACTTGGCTCATTTCAATGCCTAACAAAGCGCGAATTTGCTGGCAAGTAATTTTCATTAAGTTGTAGTACGACGTCAATATTAGACTTTGAAACCGCAGTCGTCGGCTGACCTTGACGTACCTCGTCATGGAACCTGCGCCTCATGCCGCCCTGAGTGTGGCCGCGGGTGGACGGGATGGGTTCTCCCCTCCACCCGCATTAGTTGGCCAGCCGCGAGGGGGCGGCGTCCGCGTGTGCCGGAGGGTCCACTGAGACGGAGTCCGCATCAGGAGCGGGCCGGCGCTGGGATCCAGAAGGTGATAGCTACCTGGACCCCTCCTAAACTGGAAGCGCAAAGAGGGCACACCGTGTGGTTTTAGTCGGTTCGAGTGGCGGGGTGACGGTCCGAGGGGATTTCCACACGTAAAAAAAAAAAAAAAACCTCGTCATGGAGATGATCGCAATTCTCCAATTGAAGTCTCTGGCAACTCTCTTGTTGACTTATGCCACGACGAAAATCATAAAAAAAATAATTGAACGAAAATTTTCACAAGTTAAATTCATTTTGATAGCGACACACAATTTTCCGTCCGCGTGGTGACGGATTAAGAATACAGAGTGTCACCACCCCTATTCATACCGTGGGTGTCGTAAGAGCCGACTAAGGGAAAAAACTACGCAGAAAAACAGCACTGCAGAGAGAAGGAAAACTTGACACAAACCCTATACGAACCCGTCTGGCCAGCGTGGTAAAGTAGGCCAAAACCTCCTTTCTAAGGAAAGTCTTGTGTCCAGCAGTGGACTAGTATAGGCTGTTGATGATCTTCCATGCTAGGAATAATTCCTGTGGTGCGGTGGACTTCACAAACGTTAATGAATGGGCACAAAGAACATTCAGACCCGAGACAACTGTTAATGGATTACACAAATCTGATGATTCCATTATATTATCAATGAATTTTATAATTATTCACCAGCTTTTGTCCATGATTTTACAAATAAATGGAACAAAGGAAATATCTAGAGAACTTTTTCATACTGAAAGGTGAAAAAAAATAATTGACACCTCAATAATATCAGATAGAGACGATTTTTAATATAAGTATATTATTGATAGTATTTTTTCACCTCTAAATATTAGAATATGTGTTGCACAATGTGAATTTATAAAACATAACGTAAAGTCCTATCACCGGCACAGGCACCACCCTTGACATTATTCATCTTTGAATAGGCCGCTCTCAAGCTGAACTGGTTTATGTAGTACTGCTAATTATCATATATTCTCAGTGTGATCGTTAGCAATGACAATCGTATTAATTACGAGCTTTGTTCGTTTAAAATGGATTTGTGATGACGGCTAAATTAATTTCAATTTGGGATGAATAACGTTAAAGTTTGCCAGATCTTGCTGACAGATATCGATAGTTTCAATAATGTCTTGGCCATAATAAATTACCCTATCGATTATTGTGTCGGCACAGAAGTTATCTTAGTAAAATATTGTATCATGCCCTTAGCTTTAGTTATCAACTACTACTTTTCAAAGAAAGTCGATACCTATTTTTTTTAATGTATCATTTATGAAATGCTTTATTTTTGGCATTTTGAAAATTGACTATGACACCCATCTTAGTAAGAAAGAATTTAAGAATTATTTGAATTTTAATTTAAGAATTAGAATCTAAGAATTTTTAAAACAAGCAGTGGCAACAATCATCGAGATCCCATTCCCGAGTTGTTTGGAACTCTAGTTGCACGAGTCAGATGCGCACTTGTCCGTTTTTTATGTTTATAGACAGTGGGTCAAGAATTTAATCATACACCGCAAGCGATATAACCATGTTTTATTGTAGGTACTCGTAGTATATCTTCACACTGCGAAACGACCGTAGTTTCCCACAGTTTGAATCCTGCAAAAAACGTCATTCTCGGTATGTGACTGCTGACTGTTTTTTCGAGTCAGAACTTTCGTGTTTCATGAACTGCGTTTAAACAAGGTTTTTTCAAGGCCTTCCTAAACTATGATTTTGCCACTATGCAATTCAAAACAATTCATATGAAGGTCTCATATTATGTATATCTACAAACACAGACTTTGTTTACATTTGCTCGTCTAATATGTCGACTTAATTGTGCAAATAGTTCCAAAACTACTAAATTTACGCAACGCTTTAACCTACTTTTTTTTCAAAGCTAGTAAGTGAGAAAATTCTTTTTTGAGTAAAAACGGTTATAGGTGGGTACACATTGAACTAGCTGCATCAGTTTTTAAAAATGAGACAAGTTTATGGCATGTATGTTTCTTGGGGAGGACATGGTCTAATACGTAAAAATTCATTAACTCTTGAACTTTATTAAATTTATGAGATCTCTTGTATAAGAGTCCTACTTGTGAAGAATCCTATTGCCTTCTATTTAGTACGTTGTTAGCCTTTTTGCTAATAGTTATTAAGCAAAAAATTGAAATAATAAATTAACCGACCCGGTTTACTAACATAATGTTATTCCATTGTGGAAACGAATGAATATATATTCATTAGTACGTTTTATTTCTTACATCTCTATGACATCACTTTTGCCTTTTCTTGTATATTGCTAATGTTCCTACATCCTGATGTCGTAGTTGAGTTTATTTTGTTTCAAAACTATAAATGTGCTAGTCCCCAAGTTTCTTAGAAATAACAGAAAACTTCGATAAAAATTGAAGTGTTGTTTTACGAAACCATGTCGTTCGCTTTGCTGGGGACGGATAAACTTTAAAGAGTGCCCCTGAGGAAATACCTATTCGTCAAAATATTTACAAACCCAACAGAGGGAAATATCTAAAACCATGTTTATCTAGCCATGTGACATATCCTTGCCATTTTATTTCTTTTGTAGATTTTGTTTTGCTTTCACACATTTCATATCAATTCAAATAAGTCATACAGTAATCATGTTTTAACTAGTCCATTGTGAATTCATAGGTATGATTTTTTATAATTTACTGGCGTATTAAATTCTTTTCGTAATGAAAGATATGAAACTAGAGTAGATGTAAGAAAGATTTTGGTACTTTTTAGAATATAATTTATTTCTTTCAACTAAATTATAACAAGTTAATAACTTATAATAAATTAAAAACATGTCGGGCGTCTAACGGCTGAAATCCTGACGAGCGGGTTCTAGCTTTATACGAAATAATTCGTCAATTCACCTAATTGTTATACGATAAAAACGTAATTTAAACACCTTTGTGTATGATTCAATTTTGTACATAGTTGATTGTACATTTTGTCACTTTATCTATATTATTTATATTCTTACATACCAGAATACGATGATATAATAAAGACCTCAACAGAACAAACGTTCTATCGGGTTCTTTATTATTCTGACATCTTTGTACCACATTTTCTTAGATCATTAATCACAGTATCGGGGTCATCATAAATTATGTCTGGCCTACGATAAAACGGTTACGATGTAGACGCACAGGGCAAAGGGTCGGTCAGTCGTATTGTATCCAATCGATGAAAATGGAATATTGTGAAAAGGTTGGAAATGAGTACGTTGCTCTCTGTCTCCGTTAACAATTTTTGCTTCACATATTTCACTCGTCCCCTTCTAGTATCAGTTTAAACGAAGTCATTCTATGTCATTCAGAAGAACAAACGGTTTTAAAATGAAATTTGTAAAAGTTTACAAAATTGTGTGCAAACTTGTTTTTCTAGGTTTTAGAACAATAACAAATGTAATAGCGCAATATAATGATAACTATATTATCTATATTTCTGCATCCAATACGTGGTTATATTACCAGTATTATTTACATATTATAGTGAAGTATAGTATTGTCCGTGTAGTGACAGATTAAGAATACGGAATATCACTACCCCAATTCATCCCATGGGTGTCGTAAGAGCCGGCTAAGGGCGCAAAACAACGCAGGACACCAGCACTGCAAAAAGAAGGCAAACTTGACACAAACCCTATACTAACCCGTCCGGCCAGCGTGGTATAGTAGGCCAAAACCTCCTTTGTAAGGAGAGGCCTATGGCTAGCAGTGGACTATTAAAGGCAACTCAACAGATGATGATGATGATAGTGAAGTACAGTAAGATTTTAATTCAGCTCAGTTCTATCATTCTCTGTTTCGTATATCCAGATCGTGTGGCGCAAATTATTATATCTAAACAATTTCAGTATTGCTTTTTTTTTTATTTTTTTCATACACTATAAATTATATTAAAGTTTCGTTTGGTTCCGTTTTTATCTAGATTATGATCGAGTTAAGAAATACAGACAAAAAGGCAGTATAAAACGCATACTGTATTGGTACACACATATTGGTAGTACACTTAAAAAAATACCTAGCCCGCAGCGTGTAACACGTTTCATAAAGCGTCTGCCGTTAGCGCTACATTATCGCAGGCTGACATTTAATAACTTTTGCCGTCTAGTTAAGTAAATGCAAAGTTGTCATAATATTAGCTATATTATGACAACTTTGTAGCATGGTACGTGATTTGAGTTTGACTTAATTATCACATAGTCACGTAGTCGTGCGACTAAGAAATACTTACCTTACCTCAACAAGTTAGTTCATCAACTATCGACATGAATGTGTCGTTCTATATGTTAACTTATAATACTGTGAGTGCTAGTGTAAGTAAAGAAGGATGATTGACAGAATCATTTCGATTGAAGGTTCCTTGGTCGTTCGTTTCGTCCTTGAAAGCGACGAATGGGTAGGCTAAAGTATGAAGACAGAGAACCCTTCAACTACAATAGTGATTTATTTTGATAGATTCTGTGCTCCTTTCGAACGTATTGGTTCGTCCGGTTTCGATTTAGGAACTGGATACGAGAAGCCGAAAATCGACGTAAGTGGCGTGCAATGGGAGAGGCCTATGTCCAGCACGACTGCGATAGGCTGATGATGATGATGAATCCATAATGGAAATAAATGTATCTCATTCCAATTTGCTTATCTAAAATAATTCAATTATCAATTAATTCTCAAAACTTCTAATAAATAATAAAAGACACCACAAACATAATTTTCCGTGTTCACAGGCTAGTTTTTATAGTGAACTTGAGACTAGGGTCAGTTATGTGATCACGTTAATTTTCGTGTATGCACATAATTGACTTCACGTATGGCGTAGTGGTTTAAACGGTCACCTTGCCGCTTCCCACTGACCAGAGTGTTGTGGGTTTGATTCCCACATAGGTCAACACTTTATGAGATCTACAAATTGTTGTACTGAGTCTGGGTGTTCTTTGTGTCCATTTTATGTATGTTTGTGAAGTCTCTCGCAACACTACATATATTCCTAGTACGAAAAAATATGTGAATATTATGTAAGCGAAAGTATAAAAGGTTTCATTATATCAAGTTCCTTATCATACAAGTTCACAGCAACACAACCCAACGTTTAATAGCAAAAAGTTTATAAAATGTTCTAAATAGGTATTGAATCATGTGTTATACTAGTGTTATTACAATGCCCTGTGCCGAATATTCAATGTTATTTTTTTACGTGATATTATGTAGGTATTATCCAGTTTTATAAGCAGATATACTGACTCCTTTAGCGTGCCTGCTGAAAAAAATAGAGAAATATTTTGAAAGTTTAAGTTGGATGCAGCGTTTTTTATGTTACCCGTGGGGCAATAAAATGATCTCGACATAAACTAGATAAAATAGAGATAGCTTTGTAGAACGTGATACGATTTATTCGTAAAGTGAACGATTGCGAAACATTTGAAGATATGCATTTGTATAGTTTAAATAAGTAGAAAGAGGTTATTTATGTTAATGTATGTCATAAATGTAACTCAGTGACTCATATAATATACGTTATTCTGGTTGCTCATTTTTGTGAGGAATTGGACCCTTTTTCTTGAGGATGGCGTAAATGTTCAACTTCCTTCCCGACCTTTTCTAAAAAAAGACTTTCTTTGTTATTTAACATTTTTACGTTTGATAAGCGTTCCAGCAAAAAATAACAGAACCACGAAAAGATGATACATACACCCTTTACTGTAACAACACCAGCTTCAAATTTATTTCGCAGGATAAAAATATACTATGTAAAATAAAGGTTTTGGTGTCAGGCCGCATGGAAACATTCCTATACTGCATGAAAATGTTGTGTCAAGTAGAACCACATATTAAATAACGTTTATATCCGACACAAACGTGCACATATGTTCTTTATGTCCGTTAGAAGTCATGAATCCTTTATGTAAGCTAATGGCAGTTATGATTTTCAGTGTATTTTGCACTTGACGATAATTTGTTTTGACTCACTTCGAAAAGTTGGCGCAGGCGTGGAAATCTAACTCATTCAGAGATTAGGAACACTTCGCGAGTTCTTGTTTTATATACAATGTTTACTTTCAGCACACTCTGTGTGCTCGTATTTTAGGGGGCAAATTAGACACTAATGTATTGAGAGCCATATTGCTCCGAACGAAGAAAACATTCGCCCAAAAGCAAATATTCGACATAAAAGTATATTTTGTCTTTAAACAAACGCTAGAAAATGATATTATATACAAACAAGAGGTAGATACGCCACCAACGCACAAAACGCGTGGGTACTAATTAGGACCACTGAGAGCGAGCGCGTGTACTAATTTTGAAAATTAATTATTTTAAGAAAATTCTTAAAATGCCTTCCTGTGCATTCCGAAAGTGCACAAATTACGACTAAAAGGTAAATAGACGTACAAGAATATCATACCACCACCACATACGTAAGTGTATGTTTTGTTCTAAATTACATTATTAGGTATACTGCACACACAAATACTTTGTGCGTGCAGTATAAATATAACGTATATTCCTTAAAATATCATTGACGCCAGATATATGAATCATCTCTACCATAAAGCGTCAATAAGGTGAACAATAAAAAACCCTTTTAAATTGCTACCGCTGCAAAAGTTAATATCGTAGTTTTGAAACAGCGGCAAAGTTTTGAGAATGTTTGAAGCTCAAATATTTTACGTAGGTATCGTTTATTGTTGGTTTGTGGAAAGTTATTCTAATTTCAAACTTTGATTGATTAACTTATAACAATAGAAAAAAAAACTTTTCAAATAATGAAACAAGGCATGAAGAACATTTCTCTTTGGAGAACTGTTTTCGATTGAAAACAGAGTTACCAATTACAAATATAACCAAAGTAAGAAGAGGAAGCGAAGAAAACATTTGTTTTTTAGTAATCATTTAAGATGTCACCACTTAACACAATTTTTGAGGCTGGATTTAAAATAATTTAGAGTGATCCTCAAAAGATGCAAGAGTCATATTTGTCGATGAGGTCGAAACTTGGAGGTACGTAGCCGATTCTGCAAGCACTGTTCCTTCGCATTCAACACAAGGGCGGTGTTGCTTTTGTTCAAGGACAGAAAAACTAGGACAAAGTGCCAAAGGTGTAAAATACCTATTTGCTAGGAGCATCAAATAATTTTTTTACAAAGAATGGTAACTACTAATTGATGTTCCTAATTATTTATAATAAAACATATTTTCATTAATTGTTTTTTTTAATTTTAAGAATCAAAGACATTTTAGTGTGGAATACTCCAGCACTCCATGCAGTAGGAATAGCATTTGCGATAGATAGAGTGGGGTTCTAGGGTTAATATCATCAATTAATCAATGAAAATACTCAACAATTATTCGAAAACGTCATTTAAAAATATTAGTTAATATTAATTCTTACCCCCGACTTGGTTCATGTTAACGTTATTAATGAAATTTATAATAAACTTTACCGGTATCAAAGTAAATTTAGTACTTGTTCAGACTATAATCTAACTTTCTGCCACATTTTATTTAGATCTGTGTAGCTGTGTTGACAAAATTTTGGCACAAACATAGTAGCAATAAAATTAAATTATATTATAGAACAAATCCTACATAAGTCAGTTGTTCTGTCAAATGTAATCTTATAAAAAAAATAAGATTTGTGTTGATTTATAACCTCCTGTTTCCAAATGTTTGGGTCAATGAGGTTATGAGAAGAGAAGAAAATTGGCTGAGGTCCCAGCCAATCGTATTTACAATATGGTTTAAAGATCCTGCATTTAACAATTTTAAACATAATAGAATTTAACAAAAAAAAATGCTTAAAATTAAGGGACCATTTTTAAATTAGGTACTAATTATATCATAATGTATATTATACAATAAACACTAGTGGAAAAAATTAAGGGATTAAAAAAAACTAAATTTTGGGTGATTTTTCAAATGAAATAAATCAACTCTACAAATCAAATCAAATCAAATCTACTTCTTTGATAAACATTGGTCGTATTGGAGTAAAAAAAAAACAATTTAAAATTTCTAGTTTGTGGATCTAAAATTATAGTATATAGTCGTAGCTTATGTAGCGAATGTATAGTTCAGTGTTAGTTTGGCCTTTATTTTTACATGGTATTACTGTAAAAAAGACGACGCCACAAACATTATTAAAAAAAACTCTTACGTCAGTGTTACAATATTTTCTCGATGTTAATATTTTCACATTTAATTTCTCAATAACAACATTCTCTGTTACAATATACGTTAATATTTCAGATAATACTCAATGCAGGCTTAATAATGCAGTTTATACATATTTAGCACAATAAAAAAGAGTGAAACTGATTTTCATACTGAAATGGGCATTCTCGTGTATTTAACGGTCACGACCGGCTGCCAGGCGGTTCGCATCATTATTTACTGAAAAACCGGTCAGGTACGAGTCGAAGTCGTGCGCCGAGGGTTTCGTACCTACCCAGATTTTACGTAGATTTTCGCGAAAATTTGTAACTACCAAAATTTATCTTAAATTTCAACATTTTTTATTTTTTTGGCATTATGCCTTTATTTGTGCTGTAAGAATTTCATTTTGCAAAATTTCGTGATTCTAGGTCAACGGGAACTACCAGTCGAAACCAGGTTTACGACCCAAAACCTATAGGGTAATTCCGGTTGGCCTAGAATTGTCAATTTTGGTTAAAAGCAAGGTCTTACAGCACAAGTAAAGAGAAAATTCTGGAAAAAAAAAGCTGTAAATTTAGGTAAATTTTGGTACTTACAAGTTTTCGCGAAAATCTAAATTTTGTCCATATCTTTTTATCGTGTTGCCTCAGGATCTTGATTTTTATACACCTAATAGGGACCATAGACCTCAGTATCTGAAATAAATTTCAACTTTCTAGGTCTAGCCGTTCCTGAGAAAATCGGTCGTGACACACGGACAGACGGACAAGAAAGTGATCTTATAAGGGTTCCTTTTTTACCTTTTGTGGCACGCAACCCTAAAAAAGTAGGTACGTTTGTCTACTAACTATATGTAAAATAATAATAGTGTTATAAACTATGTTATGCACATACCTACACACAACAAAGACTGTAACTGAATAAACTATGAATGTTACCTTGAAGGGAGAACACACAAGTTCACATTTTCGCGATTGTTAAGGAAATAACAAGTATTGGAAAATAATGTTGACTTATGTAACACGTACTCGTATGTTTTTACACGATTCTCTTCATCTATCTAGTCAGTTTGTGATAGCTTCAAATTATATTCCATGGGTTTCAGAATTGAGATGCATTTTCGCATTTCGCAATCTATACCTACATATAATTTATCAACGTTTTAATTATGGGATTATTTTAGCATAATAAAGGGTGAAGTCTAGAATTAACGTCTTAGAGCAAGAAAGCCGAAAGTTTTTCTGTGCATGTCCCGCTATACAGTTAAAAACGACAAGCTACTATAAAGTTTGGGTTATGGTTACTTGGGCAGGTAGTTAATAGGTAGTAAATGTGTATAAAATAGTACCTTAAATTCAGTAAATTATAAAGCTAATTTTTTTATGTTTTCTTTATTGCCGGACACTTTTGACAGTTGCTACCCCCTGCCAGACACCCCTAAACTTAGCCTAACCCTTAATAAATTATAATTATACTTTCCTTATAGTATAAAAGCTGAATTATATATATGTTGCTTGGGGACCTATAAAAAAAATGTTACCTCAATAGCCGGTCAGATTTAATGGTTTTTGCATCTTGCCAGACACATTGAAAGTCCGCTGTAGGTGCGAGCGCGAGTGCTTAGTCGATTGCCATATTTAAAGATATGCATTAAGAAACTTTTCTTACGTTTATAGCCTTGTTATATAGAGTTGAAAGTGTTATTTTAATATTATAAAATACAAAAAAAAGTATTATAATATGAAAAAAAAATGTTGTTATAAATTTCAACATTGTCGTCGATATTTTCATTTTCTTCGTCACTACTCCTTGAGACGATGGCATGATCGTCATCAATATCGCCTTCTTCGTCAGTTTCTGAAAAAAATAAGCAAGTTTATGAAGTTATGAATAATTATAAAATTATGTTCAATAATTTGTCATAATAATTACATACCTAATTGAGTTTTTAGCGAATCACTAACATAACTCGGTAAATGATCCCCTTCAAACAATTTGACCTGGTATTTGTCATCTTTCAATACCCAGTCGTTATTATCTGGTTGATATGTGGTTGGATTTTTCTGATGAGCATCATTCCAAATGGTACATATACATTCAGAGAAAACAGTATCGGGAATGGATGATTTGTTTATGGTTCCAAATTCAAATCTTTTTTGTTTTTTGTTTTGTTGTTGTTAGATTGGCACAACTGTTTTCCATTTTGAAGAGAGCAAATTCGACGAAAAAGGCCCCGATTTGTGAAAAGAAATCTCTTGGATTTTGCACCACGATAATGCACCTTCGCACAAGGCCATCATTTTAAACGAATTTTTGACCAAACACTCAACAAACACCATCGAGCAACCACCATATTCACCAGATATGGCATCAGCCGACTTCTTTCTTTTTCCTAAACTCAAATTACCACTTCGTGGCACCCGTTTTCAATCGGTAGAAGACATAAAGGAGAATTCGCGGCGAGAACTTACCTCAATTCCGGAAACAGCGTTTAAAAAATGTTTTTATGATTGGATTATTCGTTGGCGTTAGTGTATCGTTTCTGACGGAGCATACTTTGAAGTTGATAAAATAAATTTGGATGAATAACAAACATTTTGTGTATTATTGATCTTTTCCCGGTACTTTCTTGACAGAGTGGTATAATTTGCTCGCAGAAATTGCTGCAATAGCTCAGTTTTGCAAGGTGGTAGATTGCTAGCGTCAAAATTTCGCAACTTCTTTTGGTCAAAGGCCGTTCGTTAACAACGAAGACAGTATATGAGTCGATGAATATTTAAAGCCTAGCGACATCAATATCAATTACATTAGGGAGATTGTAAACATTGCATATAAATCTCTGAATAATATTAAAGATGTTTTGTTGATGATCTAAATTTTCAATTAATTCGGTGTTGACGAAGTTCTTGAAAGCTTCTTGGTACTCTGGATATTTTTTTAATGTCTTGTCATGTCACCCGCTTGAACAGTTGTTACCTAGCGCTCGCACCTACAACGGACTTTCAATGTGTCTGGTAGGATATAAAAACCATTTATTGGTTTTTATATCCTACCAGACAATGGTACCTCAATAGACTGTCCGGCTATTGAGGTACCATTTTTTATAGGTCCCTCTGGATTGTATATATGTTATATACAATTCAGCTTTTATACTATAACGAAGGTCTGGTCGTCGTGGGCTCTTGGGCTATCTGTTACACTGCTTTAATCAGATCATTTTTTATATTTCAAATTCAAAAGTTGTTTTTCGCATTCGTAAATAAGAATTGTTAGTACTAAGAAATAGTTTTAATATGGATCGAAAGTCTGTCAGAGCAACATAAAATAGAATTAATGGAAGAATTTAATAAGATTTCTTCGAAAACACTTAGGCAGGACGTTTTATAAGAATCCATTTTTATTAAATCTTTGAAGATTTTTATATTCCACGAATAGACAAAAGTAGGCCTTGTTGTTATGGAAATCATTTTTTTTCCTTATAGATATAATCGTAAAGGTATGCAAAACTTTTTTTTAATAAAGTTTATATCAAAGCATACTTCATTTTTTAATGCGTTGGATTGTTTTCTTTAAAAAACATTTTCCTACTTGAGGAATTTGTTTCTAAAATATTTAAATATACTTTACATTTCAATTTTTTTCTGATAAACATATTTAAGTAAAAATTTAAACTGAAATTCAAATACTTTTTATTGAGTAAGCATTGTTACAGTGTACTTTCAAAGGTATGTTACTACTTTATGTAGGTTTACTGTACAGTATACAAATAACTATGATATTCAAAAACGATTCAAACTATATATTGCTGGTGTTATTTATAACATTGGTAATTGAAAGTATATATGATAGCTACTGATGACTTTCATTAAACATAATTTTACTCCATCTTAAAGACTCACTGTGAAGAATGTCAATCGCTCGTTAAAACTACCCAAACAAGCCCGGCTCCAAGACGTTTCACTAATCAGCCCGAAGCCCCGAACTCAAGGGGCTTCATTATCCACCCTCCGCGTTATACCAAGTTCGGGTCACATTATTGCCATCTCGTTCGGATTACCTATTAGAAATAAAAGGAAAACTACCAACGCCTAGACTTGTTTACATCTTAGTTACAAGTGTACATATAACTTGTACACATCTACAATAAAAAATATTTCTTGCTTCCACAGGATGAGGGACGAAGTTCGATTACGTGAAAGATGTAAGATAAATTGTTTTTCCAGCATAGTGAGACATGCTGAGTAAATGTCAATAGACTGGTTTTGACGGTAAGCGTGGTTACGTAACACAATTTTGCCTAAAGCCGAAGTCACACAAGAATAAATAAAAAAATTATAACAAAATTTGGCACCACCGAAAATACAGATCAAATGGCCTCAATATTTCGTTTAATAAGTTGGATTCCAGACTTAATTAAATAAAGCCGCATGGGGCTTAGCCAGATCGGTGTCTCTTGCCAAAATAAGAACAATGCTTTTATAAATTCAAATTAAACACACTAAATGTGTAGAAGTTATTAAATACTATAATATAAGTAGTTCTTTAAATATAAATCAACGTTAACAATAGCCTATAAATAATAAATAAAGATTGGGATCGATACTGTTACTTTTAGAAAAATAATAGTAGCGGGAGATAAGTTGTGACGAGCGGCGAGAGTTTTTAATAATTAAACTCTGGGACGACAGTCCCCAGTGAAGTGTAAACAGAACTGATTTATTTCTCAAAGCTTAAAACTATCATGAATACATGAATCTTATTTCTAGGCACAATAGCTTTGTGGATAGAAAATATTTTCTTCTACGAAAACTTAAGAATATTTTGAAGTTGAAACTCAAAAACTTTGTTTAGGATCTTACCATTTTATCAAGGTTGAATTAATAAGGTAACGATTTGTTACGTTTGACGAATAGGGGTGGTGAAAATCCGTAACGATACGAATTCTCACCACCCCTATTCGTCCCGCGGGTGTCGTAAGAGCCAACTAAGGGAGCAAACTATGCAAGACAAAAGCACTGCAAAGAGAAGGTTTGATACCAACCCGTCTGGCCAGCGTGGTATAGCACCCTGTAAGTAGTAAACCTGTAGTAAACCTGTTTTCTAAGGAGACGCCTATGTCCAGCAGGGGACTATTAAAGGATGTTGATGATAATGATGTTACACTTTTATATTTGATATACAGAGGAATGAAGTTGTATTATAAATAGCATACTAAATTGTTACTGTTACTTACTGTTAATTCAAATGTCACTTATAAACAGTTTGCTGACACTTACTGAGAACGATTACGATAATATACCAAGATTTCTATACTAATTTAATAAATTAGAAGCCTTAGTAACTCCTTTTGAAAATGATTTGTAAATGAAAATGAACACTGTTTAATAAATCAGATAGTGATCATTATCACTGTAACAATAAAATTCTAACTTTTAAAAGAAACAGAATACGACCTTTTATCCCTAAAAATACTATCCTCCTAGGATACCTGGATTTCTTTGCAAAATCTATTTTAATTAAGTCGCTGTAGTAAATTAACCAACAATTCGTAGCTTTCTGTACCCATTACTGTAATTAATGACGGTACTTGTAATGTTTCTTTCACTTCATTTACTACGAAATATTGTTCCAACCCTTCGACATGAATCCTCCGATCGTCCTTGTGCATATCGAACTTCGAAATTTTTCCGATCGAGCCTTTCGTAATATATACATAAAAAAATCCTCTTTACCACTGTGATATTCGGGAAGTAATTAAAACACTCTTTAGTCAGTCTCGTATAATCGCAGACTGGCACTGCTTTTATAGTACAAGACTACAGTAGGTAGTTACTTGTAGGTAGTTCGTAAATGTAAATCATATAATAATATGGCACATACATGATTTATTAACTACCTACTATATGTATACAAATAAATTACAATCAATATACGTACATTAAAATGCCTTTTATAATTTTTAAATTAACAAATTAATTTATTGATTGATGAACAATGGTGTTTTGTATATTCATTATTCTGGTAAGAGTACATTAAAACTTTCATATTGACGCTGGAAATTTAGTTAGTGTAGGTCTGTAGCCTGCGTTAATCAAACGGGTTCAATCCCTGAGCTAACATATTCTTATATTAAAATACCATTTGTTTCGTGTTTGTACTACACTCTACTTTCAGAAGAAGTTTCATAGATTAGCTATTGGCATTTTTGTTTCTGTTTTTTTTCACATTATCTCGTAATGTTGGCGCCATATCAAGTATTGGTCTAGTTTAAATCTGAGATATAAGGATTTAATTTATTATATAAAGTACCGTAGCCGCACTTTCGGCTATTGATATACGGAATAAATTAATATTCAGAGATCGGTTGAATAACCGATGAATATCAGATCGATACTAATAATTTTAGCTTTTATTTTTTTGGAAAACACATTTTATTTATAGTTGAAACACACTACAACACACTAGATATCTAAAAGCATATTATAGGGTTATAAATTAGAATGTTTTGATGTAAGATAAACTCACATGACCATTTAAAGACAAAATATTTAAACTGGCGTTGCGTTTTAAACTTCGCTAGCGGCTGCTACGTCAAGTCTGAATCTGCTTAACTTTATTTTTAACAATATTTTTAGTATAAAAACTAATAAAATTAAATACATAACTAAATTATCTTTTCAAATCAAGTTTATGAATTTATCTGTTGTTTATCATACTAAATACACTACTCAAGATTATGCCTACAATATTACTGCAATGCAATATTACTGTAACAAAAGTTATATTATTTGTAATTTATACTCTCGATTGTTGGCATTTGGTGGAACTTATTGAAATACATTATAAAATCAAACTCACTTGTACTTATATTCTTTATATACTACTTGTATTTATATTAAGTAGTAGAACAAGTGAGTTTAATTTCATAATGTATTTGTTTATCTTTCAACTACCTGTTAAGGCAGCCTTTCTTTCATGAAGTTAGCCACATACTGTATTTACACGTAAATGTAACAACACACATGTAAGTACTATTTTGACATTTATCGTTATCGATCATTGGTAGATCATTTTTCTATAACACCCAGCGGCCACAAAAACAAAATTAATGTATATAAATAATTAAAACCTTATATAAAACGTATAGTAAGTATCTGAAATTACTTAAATATGAAGTTACTTTGTTCATCCCTACATAAAACGTGTAAAAAAGTACAGAAAACGTGTAAACGAGCGGAAAAGAAAATAATAATAATAATTTAAAAAGAGAGATAATCAAGCAAAAGGAGTCAAACAATTAATACAGACACTTAAGTTTACTACAGAAAAACCACATTCGGAACGCACCCGAACTGGATGACGAACGAAAGGATATTGTTTGGACAGTCAGATGTCACCGAGACTGTAGTTGTCACAAAATAAATAATGAATAATATAAATTTAAAATGATTAAAACTTAAAATAATTTACATTGAGAAATCTTTCAGTGTTTAGGTGAAATGATAAAAACAAAATTATCGAGTGTGGAAACAGACCTAGACCTTGAGCGAGATATTAATTATAGTTAAAGCGAAATGTAAAGTAGGGAGATACGGTTTCTGTTTCCAGGATTTTTTTTAGGCTATGCTCGAAGTTTCTTTGGGCGGTGATGTTGCCTTGGGATATTTGGCGATTAGGGGCTCCAACTTGTCTAGTGACGTTATTTTATGACGGCTATTTTCGGCGTGTTTGACAATGATGATGCCGTCCTGTGTCCAGCAGGCCGACATACCTTGACAGAGGTGACAGAGCTGAATGTTGGGTGCAGTGACATGTTTAAAGCCCATCTTATGAATAAGATACTCAGCAGGGTCTTGCTACAATCCTCCTGGACAGCTTTAGGCACTCCAAGGAAGATAAGTGCCTTGGGACGATGGCTGGTTTCCATAACATCCACCATCTTGGCACATTCGTTTATTTGTTTCCGTAAAAGGCCCAACATGTTAAACATAAGCTCTTGGAATGCTCTAAATTCTTCTGACCCTCGGGCAACGGTATCTTCGGAGTTCCCCCCGTAATGAAACTGTGCTTCTACCTGGGCCATTCTCTTGGAGAAGCTTTCCTCAAGACTGGTTTGAGCCATTTGGATATCGGCAAGTTGGGACATGTGGGATAAAAAGTTGTTGAGTTCTATATTTGTGTAAAAAGGCTAGCAGGTGACTTAGAAACTTAGATCAGCACATATGTGCTGATCTAACATCTGATGAACAGTCTAGTACCTAATTGTAAGTATTGCGTTCAGTAATTCACTTAATTTGGTGTTAAATAAGCTATAAATAATTAAAATTTATTAAGAGTTTTTAAATATACGTGTGAACTTTTTAACACCTACCCACGAGAATAGTAGTAGTAGAAAATAGTCCGAATAGTGGAGGGAGCCCATGATGCTAAATTGGGATGTACTCGAGTATCATGGGGATCTATTGCATTTGAAAGATTAGGTAATATAATAAATAAAAACCATATAATGCCATATACTGAATAAAAGCCATTTCAGCGGTGGGAAAAGCTTTACAGGGTTTCAAAAATGTAAGAGGAGAAAATCGAAAAAAAAATATTCGGACGCAACAGATATTTTGGAGATTATGTTATTTGGATGCCAAAAATGCTGCCATTGAAAGGTCTTACGATTCTAAAGTGGCACACACATTCTGCATGTTTGAAAAATCACCGTTTCGAAATACCGATTTTGTAAAGACAGTTCAGCTTGATGTTCCTGTCATACTAGCCAAAAATCTGGCCATAATTATGCAGAGTATTTTAAATCGGTTTGAAATATTTTGATTCTTTGCTTTTGTATAAAATGTGACAAATAAAGACCCGAAAAATTATTTAGACATTTAAAACCGATTTCTTTCATTGTTTGCTTCAAAAAAAAAAAAGTCAAGGTCACGCTCAAATTGTCTGTTTTTTTTAAATACACACTAAAGTGTATGATATTGACTCAACTTACTTAAAGTAAGTTACACGTTCGAGCATTTCTGACCATAGATTTTTTTTACTATTCTGATGGGCTGCCCCAGAAGACCCCCCTTATATGTAGGGCTCATGTATAGTGGAGGTAAATGGGTGTAAGGTATTCCTCCAATATTAGTCTGCCACGCTCGAATAAATCTTGCAGCAGTAAGTTAGGTAAATATTACACGAAATCGATACCGTATTATTATCCTTCGGTATCTATGTCACGTTTATTTGCTTTATGCAATTAGTAGTTGCATTAATTATGTAAGTGGGTAAAAGTCAATATGCTGTATAAAAAACCTTTTAATGCTCGTTACCAATCCTGAATTTTGAATCCCTTCTAAAATATATGGATAGTTAGATTTAAAGAGTACATTTTAAATTGCTTGGAACTCGAATCAGGGCTTTAGAGTATCAACGACTCAAGGTCCAAAGCCTCCGTACTTTGTGTATGAAATGCTTCGGTAAGCAACTTTAGCCATGACTATGTTCTTGAGAGGCAACAGGGACTTACATGGAGACGGTCAAAAAGGAAATTAGAAACTCATAAACGGAACTAGTTGCCATATAGAAGAGCAAGACCTTAATGGTAGAAAAGTTTCAAATGGACAGCATAATAAAGCTTTAAGATCTTTTGTACAATTCGCTTCTCGGGACTATCAAAACTGTCATCTTCGATAACATGTCATCTGCATGTGCCGTGCATTTGCATCAGCCGTTGGGCGCATTCAAGGAATAATTAAAATTAATTAGATATGGACTTGAACCGCTAAAAATTTCCAGATAAATAGTAAAGTATAATCAGCACCATTTATTTATATGCAATTATCATTGTTATAATTTTGTATAGTTGCGTTCTGATGGTTATGATCTGTTTTGTACGTGTTAAAAAATTTAGTAAGATGACAGTTCAAAACGATTTCTCGAAAATCCATAAGTTTAGCGAAATAAATACTATACATTAGGTGTTCTTTAAAGTTTACTACAAATAAAATAACGTATATTATTTTATAGCAGTAGTCCATTATTCATTAACCATAATACAAACAAATTTATCATCTATCTTCTTAATCTATCTATCTTTTGTCATTTATAAATTCATTTTAAAATTAATTGCTCTCAGCTAAAACAAACATCAATCTATTGTAAAACAGATCCCTCCCTCTCGTCGCTAAAACGTTCTAATGATATGAGAAGGTCCATTAAATACGGGATACAATAAAAGCTGTGGTAATATATGTTTGGAGAGACTTAAAATATTAACGTTATAACAGTTGTAACCTACGGTAATTTCTACGGTGATGGAAATATTTCATAAGTAAATATACAAGTTAAGTAAATATCCTTGTTTCCATTTATGACATCAAATCCTTATACTAAAATACTATTGCGTAAAACCATCTCTTCACTTCTATCAATGTGTTAATAATATGTGAGATGTATTTTTTGTAAAATAAATCGACATAACTTATTACGTAATATATATTAACAAAACAAAAAGCATTTAACTTTGGGGGTATTCTGTAACTTACTTTATTACGATATAAAAACTCCTGCAAAATATTTCACCGTCTAATTTTATTTCTTTCGTTGTTTACGATATCTCCAATACAAATAAAATATTTTTGTGTAAAAATGTACGTCGAGAATAAATATTTTTTCGTGTGAAGACTCGATTTCCGTTTTCGGGCTACGCTATTGTCTGAGGATAAACATCGTATGGTTTT
The DNA here is from genome assembly GCA_902825455.1 of Arctia plantaginis. Classification (NCBI taxonomy): domain Eukaryota; kingdom Metazoa; phylum Arthropoda; class Insecta; order Lepidoptera; family Erebidae; genus Arctia; species Arctia plantaginis. The sequence continues at coordinate 10,112,542 of CADEBD010000314.1, read as the reverse complement.
CAGCAGTATAGACTCTTGCCTCTTACTTGAAACTTAAAAGAAAGTAAAATAAAAGCTGTATTTTTTATATCCAAAATAAAACAAAACTAAAATGAAATTAAAAAGGTACAACTGCTCGGGTTACCCAGAAGCAGCTAGTTTGATCGATCTTTTTGAGTAATAAATTTTCTACTCCGTTCCCTTTCCTTTCATTGACTTCCCTTTCCTTCCATTGACTTCTTTTAGGACCTATCTCTTTCTTTAATATAAAAAAAAACTGAATCCAGTTACCAGTTTCCCCGCATAATGGCAAGAACCACACTTCTTTGTGAGTAGGACTAAGTTATAGTTGATAAAATATAGGAGGGGTGTATGAAATGATGTCTATCTAAGTAGGCATGCCAACTATTTTATAAAAAGGTATTCCTGAATTATCGCATAATAATAAAAAAAAAGATTTATTCATAAGACGTAATTTGGAACTTTATTTACTCAACGTATCGTAACGTACGTTTATATCATGTCATGATTTTCTAGATGTATATTTACTAATAGGAAGAAATATAATAGTTAAAAACGAGTTATTTTTTTCTCTTGAGTCGACTTTATTTTTTTATGTGCCATCGAGATTGGATGTTAAAATAATAAATAGTAATTTTTTTCGTAGTAAAAAGTAACGGTATTAGTCGATGATATATAAACACAATGAACCAACGTGTATTATAATCGCAATTTATGGACTGTGAAATAACCGGCAAAGAATGTTGTTACTGATTGTACCAGGGTATAAACTTTATGAATACAAAGTAAGTCAGTATTTTAAAATTTCATTTACCTTGTCCACCGGAATTGTCGGGAGACTTCCCAATGGAGTGACGGGACATTAGGGTCGCTTGGCTGGCTGGAGGGCGCAGTAATATTAACACGGGTTCAAAGGTGAGTGAAGCTCATCTCTTTTGGAAAATTTGTCAGTTGCCTTATTTGTAGTCATGACAAGATAAAGTCAACAAAAACAACAGAACCACTAGTCGTACTTGACACCTACAATATACGTACACAACGTACGATAATGTTAAGGTAGTCTAGTCAGCATGCATTGATTCTTGATTGGCTTCGCTCGTGTTGTCAAAGATTATTAATCTATTTAGGAATCAGTCAAAAACCTAGTTTTTGTATGAATTTTCGGTTTCAATATTAAATTAACAAGTAGTCAAGTTAAGATAATAGGTAACGAGTAGTTACAAAGTAAAAGTAAACAAATAAATATCCTAACATTTACACTTGTACATGCGCTAAAGAGAATCAATAGTTATTACTGGTTTGACTGTTTATTTTTAATAAAATAATAAATAATATTTTATTAAAAATTATTTATTAGTTATTTTTAAACAAATAACAATTCATTGTACAATGACGGACTTAGTGCCACGGCCACTATCTTTGCAGTTTCATAATCTAAGTATTTTTAATCGAAATGATTGTTCACAGATGTAATATTCAGTATTCCATGTTCCATATTTAATACTTAAAGCACAAAAAGAAATATGCTAAAACAGAGTTGCTGTCAATGGCTTTTCAATTAATCTGTCTTTTTATATTATTATTTTAATAATTTAAGATAAACATGCAACATATCGTGTACCACATATTTCATTCTGTATCACCACATATTTCATTCTGTTTAATGTGCCAGTTCATATTATCTTTCATCGCTTTAGAGATTGCAAAGATTCGAATGACAAGATATCTATCGAATCCATCGGTCTGAGCTAAAGTGACATAAAAGGAGATAAGAGTAAAAATAAAATATTTTTACAGCTAAGCTCGACAGCCAAGCATCGGTCGTTACAGTAGATACTTTAAACGCCAAGACGGTTTTTTCACCCGTTGTCCCCTCCTAAAACATTTTTGGCACCATCTCTATCAAAATGCCGCTTTGTGTATTGACTTGACTTCTCATAATTTAAAATTCAAGGTTTCGAGGTAACCGTGTTGTTCACTGTGAGGTCTGTAAGATTTTAAAGCAGAAGGCTATTTTACTACCTCTCACCGGTGAGAAGTGGGAACCTTAAGCTTTACTCAAACAACTTAAATAGTTGTCGTTTTGTGGGCGCTAAGATACACATACCTTACGGATAGTCATTGTTATTTCTAAACAGCTATCTTATACAAAGACCGTTACAGTAGTTGTGATCCTTACTGCCAAACCGGTAGTCATGGATTCAATTCCCATCCAGGATAAATAATTATGTGATGAATACGATGATGTATATTACTGTGTATTAGTAGTAGTAGTAGTAACTACATAATACATATTCAGTGATATTTGAAAATGCTTATCAATATAGACTTAGTAACTGCCTAGGTTTGATAAGACAGTCACGTGCAAAGTTGCTTTAGTAATAGTCACTAGAGCAATTTTATGTTCGATTCTTGTTATTTAGTGATAAGAATATATATTTAATGGCGTAGTTAAACTTATTTAAGCTCTAAAGCAATACAATAAATATCATACTAACGTCTTGAGATTATCTTCGTAGTTTCTGTATTTATAGCTCATAAAGCTATAAATAATCTTTGTTGTTTAGTAGCAAAAGTACATTCAGCCATTTGATCTTTCTTCACCTTGATATGCAGGCATGTATATATTGAAACGAGTATTCAATTCGATATTATTATATTACGTGGCACATTCTGAAGGTCTCTGGATTTGGCCACTTACACTAAAAGAACGATAAAACAATTAAGGAATTTCAAAAATGGAACTCTTTGGGAATATGTTACTTTTTAATTTGGGAGACTGTTATTTGGTTTTTCATTGTGACGTCCTTTCGAAAATGTTGTGTCGCTGTCAAAACGAACTTTACTCGTGAATATTTTAGATTTTTATGATTTTCGTTGCGGCTTAACTCATCAAGGGAGTTGCCAGAGACTTCAATTGGCATTTGGTGATGAAGCACCATGTCGCAGCTCTGTGTATTCGTGGTTTGGAGAATTTAGACGTAGACGAGATCATCTCCATGACGAGGTACATGAAGGTTGGCCGGCGACTGCGGTTACATACTCTAATATTGACACTGTACGACAACTTATTGAAACTGACTAAAAAATTCTTGCCCACAAATTCGTGCTTTGTTAGGCATTGGAAAGAGTCAAGTACAAAACATTGTCCAAGTGAAGGTTCGGAAGCTTTTCACTTGATCCATACAGCATGACTTGTCCAGCGGTGCCGTAAAATGATAAAAAAAATTAACGGAGGACAGTCATTAGCTGTCTATAATATCGTAACAGATGACGAAACCAGGGTGTATTGCTTTGAACCTAAAATAAAAAGCCAGTCGGCATAGTGAGTCTTTCCTTTTGAAGATTTGCCGACGAAAGTTAAGAAAAGTCAAAGCATTGGACAAAAAATGGTTACTTCTTTTTTCGGCAAATCGGTACAGTACACTACAGTTTCGCTTGAAGATCAAATGACAGTGACTGCAGATTAATACGTCAACACTTTATTGCCCAGAGTCTTAGAAAAAGTTTGCGAAAAGCGTCCACGAAGCAATGTCCTATTTCACCACGATAACGCATCTCTACATTCCGCTAAGGTAACAGAAGCCTATTTGAAGGCTTCAAATGTGAAATCCGCCTTGCAGCCTGAACAAACTTAGAGACACACGTTTTATGAGCACTGAATTGGCGGTAAATGCGGTCCATGAAGACATTGAAGAGGTCCCTAATGAAGACTGGTCCAACTGCTTTGTACTTGGTTTTAGCGAATGCTTTCAGCAAATCTTAGAAATCAATAAAAGTTTAAAGTAAGTTCCGTAAATTCCGTATTCTTAATACGTGTGGTGACGGATTAAGAATAAGGAATGTCACCACCCCTATTCATCCCGTGGGTGTCGTAAGAGTCGACTAAGGGGACACTGAACAGGACAAAAGCACTGCAAAAAGAAATAAAACTTGAAACAAACCCTTAACAACCCGTCTGGCCAGCGTGGTATAGTAGGCCAAAACCTCCTTTCTAAGGAGAGGCTTATGTCCAAAAGTGCTATATTATAGGCTGTTGATGATTGATGATTATGATGAAAAGTTATGTATTTCTTAATTGCCCACTAATAGGTAGCGAGACAACACAGGAAGTTTCGGAAATAAAATTAACCTAACTGAAGTAAACTTCTAACTGTGGGGCTTTTCACTGATGTTGTGAGCTCTTAAAAGTTATCAGATTGGTAAATTACCTTAGTAGAATAAAAAGTATTTCCGAACCTTAGTCCATGTTTCGTGTTCTGTGCTTTTTCAGGGGTGAATTCCTTTTGCTATCATCGTAACCAGGGGACATCCGGGAGTAAATATAGGTCGCTTTCATAAAGACTTTGATAAAATATTTATAATGTCATTTGGATGATTTCTCCACACTCAAGATAACGAAGAGCACTTATCATTTCACGTTACGTAACGTACATTAAACCTAAGGCGTCAGCATAATTTATTTCGCTCCTTTAATCGCATATATCGTGGTAACGGCCGGGGGATTTACTCAACCCGTGAGAACTGAGCGTAAGACAAATTTTGTTATGAGAACATAATTGGTAAAAGACATTGAAACTCGCAAAAGGATATGTATGCTAAATTATTTGGCGTATGTAACTTAATACTAGTAGGTAAAGGTTAGGAAAATGCCTAAGTGACAAGTTATGTGAAACGAGTCATGGCCACTTATGCAACATATGTTTACCATATAGTGGCAATTTTTTGTAGGTCATCATATCATGGCGTGAATTTCTAATTACATTCTTACTGAACTGTATGCTTAGCAAATCAAGTGCTAAAAAGATAAATCATTTTTCGTGAAAACGCGTGTGTCGGTATGGATTGAGGAGGCATTACAGATTTTAAACGGCAATTCCCCCTTATTTAGTAGGTGAGCAAATAATTAAGTATCAAACATTCTAAATTTTTTAGTAAGATATATCCAAAGTTATATCAATAAAAGTAAAAGTGGCTCCTCAATCTAAATATTTGAATTGAGAAGCCACCTGAAACGCAGCAAGTATTTAATTAAGTGCCTACTAAAAATCCAGTAGTGTTGATATTCAAGAATATACAACACTTTTAATGTGGCTCCTCAACCTATATTTAAGAGCGTGAATTGCCATAAAATTAATAGATCGAAATTACATTCCTTTAAAAAAATATTTGGTAGTAAGTGTGTTTAAATTTTTAGCATCAGGAGGAAGTAGTAAAACTGAGTGGCTTAAGTAAACAAATGCATTTTTTTTGGCTCCTCAATCCTGACGGTCTGCATAATAAATAATCGACTGTGAGACCGACCTACCTGAGATAACAGCAGAAACAAAAAACAGAGACACTAACATTGAGTATAAATGTCTACTAAATAAATATGTACAGATCAACGTTGTAAATATATATTCGGTATCTGAAAAATAAATTACTTTTTAATATTCCTTATGAATTCGCTATTTAGGGTGACCATGTCAAAATTTGAAATCACAAGGACTACTTTTTAAAATTTAATTTTCAACATATCTACAATTATCGAAATAACGCAATTTAAAGAAATTCTTCAGTTATAAATATTTATTAATCAATTTGGACATTACTTATACAATGAATAAATATTGGTTGATCGGTGCTTTGACGAATTTTACAGTGAGAATTGTGAGTTGTCATAACAAAACATATCATCGTTAGTTGGGTAGTGACATATATGAGTTGTCCCATGCCAGCGTCATTAATTACAGGAATAAATTCTATAACACCTATTATTATACTACCTGCTACCACCTATTTAAATATAAAAGTAATAATTCACTACGTCGGCAATAACTATTTGTCAATGTTGAGATCTGACTCTTGTGTCGTGGTGTTTAGCGATAGTTTATACAAAATTTAGATGTTTTATGTTCCAAATTTCCTTACAAGTAGGTCCTCCAAAAAGTATATTAGAGTTAAATCTATTTACCGAAGCATCTTAACTGAGGAGGAGGACTAAAATATGCGATATCTCCCAATTCACTCTTTTTAATTACTGACTCTTTACACTTCGAATTTAATATACTTACTACTAAATGGTGAAGAATATGGGCATCAATTGTAAGACTGCTTCTTTGAAAAATAATAGTCATATGTATGGTCTGAGGAGCAACATATAAAATGTATGGTAACTTTATTAATTTTAACATTACCGAGCTCAGATTTTGTCTATTAACTACTCTCTAATACTACTAAATTATTATAAATATACATCCATTATGTTTTTAGTTTTGACGTGGCTCCTCAATCCAAATATTTAGATTGAGGAGCTAACTTTATGTTTATATAACTTTAAAAGTATTATACAACAAAATCGAAGATTGAGGCTACAATTTTTTTTAATTTACTACAAAATAATAATATTAAATTTATCAAGATATGAAAAGTGGCTCTTTAATCCAAACTTGGGTTTGGGTACATTGGGTACTTTTCAAGGTATTTTTATAATATAATGACTTTACTTTTATCAATATCTGTGTGTAAAATATAATTTTACATAGTTATATATTTTACAATGTACAACAATTACATTTACATTACGATATCTGTGTATTTACAAGGATTAAAATCTAGCTATTTGCGATAAAATGATTTTTCTTTTTGAGCTTATTTAAAAATTATTTCCTACTTTTTAGTTCGGCTTCAAAAGGCTTTATAATTTGTTTATTTTGTTAATCACAGCGCTTCATCTACAGCACGCCGGATAAATGTTGAACTATTTTAATTTAGGAAAAATAACAAGGCATATAAAATGTACGACCCTTTTTGAAAATGATACTTACTCCTTCATGTATTCTTTCTATTACCGCATAATAATACTGTTTTATTACTGGACAGGGTAAATTAATTGTACCTTTAATCGGAGCATATATATTTTGACTATTGACTTTTAACAGTAAATCATTAATAATCGAAAACCCCAAGGAAATCGCATCAGAATTTTGCTGTAACCATATATAATATTAACCATAAAGCCATAAAATAGTTTTATCTAAATCATTTTCCTCTACATCTATCCTTCCTTATATTAGATATTACTTTAAGATTGAAATTATTGTCAGGTGCATATCTCAAAAATTAAATAGAATTCCTAAAAAATGTTACTAATATTATTTAGTAGAAAGTTATTGATCTACCTCGTGTTCCTTCATTTCTTATTAGCCAGCTGGCGGGATTCCAACTAATTAGTTCCAGGCCATTACGCGAGTAGTACTCGAACAGGGAAGTATCGTTCAAAATGTTAAGCTGGCTTATATATAACAGAATACTGTCGAATTTTCATTGAAAGCTGCTCCTGATACTACATACTACTACAATGAATATCAATAAATAGTAACGAACTATAAATTACAACTGTTATAAACAGCCGCAATGAAAGAAATTCCTTTGGCTTGTGACTGTGTACTACCATTCATATTTTGTTATTATAACTTGCTCTTATTTGTGTGTTTCAAGTTCAACCTTTTATGAAATATTACATTTGATGTTATTTCCATTAATTGCTTTGAATTTTATTTATTTTATCTCTTTGTTCTATTAAAATTCCGTATTCTTAATACGTGTGGTGACGGATTAAGAATAAGGAATGTCACCACCCCTATTCATCCCGTGGGTGTCGTAAGAGTCGACTAAGGGGACACTGAACAGGACAAAAGCACTGCAAAAAGAAATAAAACTTGAAACAAACCCTTAACAACCCGTCTGGCCAGCGTGGTATAGTAGGCCAAAACCTCCTTTCTAAGGAGAGGCTTATGTCCAAAAGTGCTATATTATAGGCTGTTGATGATTGATGATTATGATGAAAAGTTATGTATTTCTTAATTGCCCACTAATAGGTAGCGAGACAACACAGGAAGTTTCGGAAATAAAATTAACCTAACTGAAGTAAACTTCTAACTGTGGGGCTTTTCACTGATGTTGTGAGCTCTTAAAAGTTATCAGATTGGTAAATTACCTTAGTAGAATAAAAAGTATTTCCGAACCTTAGTCCATGTTTCGTGTTCTGTGCTTTTTCAGGGGTGAATTCCTTTTGCTATCATCGTAACCAGGGGACATCCGGGAGTAAATATAGGTCGCTTTCATAAAGACTTTGATAAAATATTTATAATGTCATTTGGATGATTTCTCCACACTCAAGATAACGAAGAGCACTTATCATTTCACGTTACGTAACGTACATTAAACCTAAGGCGTCAGCATAATTTATTTCGCTCCTTTAATCGCATATATCGTGGTAACGGCCGGGGGATTTACTCAACCCGTGAGAACTGAGCGTAAGACAAATTTTGTTATGAGAACATAATTGGTAAAAGACATTGAAACTCGCAAAAGGATATGTATGCTAAATTATTTGGCGTATGTAACTTAATACTAGTAGGTAAAGGTTAGGAAAATGCCTAAGTGACAAGTTATGTGAAACGAGTCATGGCCACTTATGCAACATATGTTTACCATATAGTGGCAATTTTTTGTAGGTCATCATATCATGGCGTGAATTTCTAATTACATTCTTACTGAACTGTATGCTTAGCAAATCAAGTGCTAAAAAGATAAATCATTTTTCGTGAAAACGCGTGTGTCGGTATGGATTGAGGAGGCATTACAGATTTTAAACGGCAATTCCCCCTTATTTAGTAGGTGAGCAAATAATTAAGTATCAAACATTCTAAATTTTTTAGTAAGATATATCCAAAGTTATATCAATAAAAGTAAAAGTGGCTCCTCAATCTAAATATTTGAATTGAGAAGCCACCTGAAACGCAGCAAGTATTTAATTAAGTGCCTACTAAAAATCCAGTAGTGTTGATATTCAAGAATATACAACACTTTTAATGTGGCTCCTCAACCTATATTTAAGAGCGTGAATTGCCATAAAATTAATAGATCGAAATTACATTCCTTTAAAAAAATATTTGGTAGTAAGTGTGTTTAAATTTTTAGCATCAGGAGGAAGTAGTAAAACTGAGTGAACATTTTTTTTGGCTCCTCAATCCTGACGGTCTGCATAATAAATAATCGACTGTGAGACCGACCTACCTGAGATAACAGCAGAAACAAAAAACAGAGACACTAACATTGAGTATAAATGTCTACTAAATAAATATGTACAGATCAACGTTGTAAATATATATTCGGTATCTGAAAAATAAATTACTTTTTAATATTCCTTATGAATTCGCTATTTAGGGTGACCATGTCAAAATTTGAAATCACAAGGACTACTTTTTAAAATTTAATTTTCAACATATCTACAATTATCGAAATAACGCAATTTAAAGAAATTCTTCAGTTATAAATATTTATTAATCAATTTGGACATTACTTATACAATGAATAAATATTGGTTGATCGGTGCTTTGACGAATTTTACAGTGAGAATTGTGAGTTGTCATAACAAAACATATCATCGTTAGTTGGGTAGTGACATATATGAGTTGTCCCATGCCAGCGTCATTAATTACAGGAATAAATTCTATAACACCTATTATTATACTACCTGCTACCACCTATTTAAATATAAAAGTAATAATTCACTACGTCGGCAATAACTATTTGTCAATGTTGAGATCTGACTCTTGTGTCGTGGTGTTTAGCGATAGTTTATACAAAATTTAGATGTTTTATGTTCCAAATTTCCTTACAAGTAGGTCCTCCAAAAAGTATATTAGAGTTAAATCTATTTACCGAAGCATCTTAACTGAGGAGGAGGACTAAAATATGCGATATCTCCCAATTCACTCTTTTTAATTACTGACTCTTTACACTTCGAATTTAATATACTTACTACTAAATGGTGAAGAATATGGGCATCAATTGTAAGACTGCTTCTTTGAAAAATAATAGTCATATGTATGGTCTGAGGAGCAACATATAAAATGTATGGTAACTTTATTAATTTTAACATTACCGAGCTCAGATTTTGTCTATTAACTACTCTCTAATACTACTAAATTATTATAAATATACATCCATTATGTTTTTAGTTTTGACGTGGCTCCTCAATCCAAATATTTAGATTGAGGAGCTAACTTTATGTTTATATAACTTTAAAAGTATTATACAACAAAATCGAAGATTGAGGCTACAATTTTTTTTAATTTACTACAAAATAATAATATTAAATTTATCAAGATATGAAAAGTGGCTCTTTAATCCAAACTTGGGTTTGGGTACATTGGGTACTTTTCAAGGTATTTTTATAATATAATGACTTTACTTTTATCAATATCTGTGTGTAAAATATAATTTTACATAGTTATATATTTTACAATGTACAACAATTACATTTACATTACGATATCTGTGTATTTACAAGGATTAAAATCTAGCTATTTGCGATAAAATGATTTTTCTTTTTGAGCTTATTTAAAAATTATTTCCTACTTTTTAGTTCGGCTTCAAAAGGCTTTATAATTTGTTTATTTTGTTAATCACAGCGCTTCATCTACAGCACGCCGGATAAATGTTGAACTATTTTAATTTAGGAAAAATAACAAGGCATATAAAATGTACGACCCTTTTTGAAAATGATACTTACTCCTTCATGTATTCTTTCTATTACCGCATAATAATACTGTTTTATTACTGGACAGGGTAAATTAATTGTACCTTTAATCGGAGCATATATATTTTGACTATTGACTTTTAACAGTAAATCATTAATAATCGAAAACCCCAAGGAAATCGCATCAGAATTTTGCTGTAACCATATATAATATTAACCATAAAGCCATAAAATAGTTTTATCTAAATCATTTTCCTCTACATCTATCCTTCCTTATATTAGATATTACTTTAAGATTGAAATTATTGTCAGGTGCATATCTCAAAAATTAAATAGAATTCCTAAAAAATGTTACTAATATTATTTAGTAGAAAGTTATTGATCTACCTCGTGTTCCTTCATTTCTTATTAGCCAGCTGGCGGGATTCCAACTAATTAGTTCCAGGCCATTACGCGAGTAGTACTCGAACAGGGAAGTATCGTTCAAAATGTTAAGCTGGCTTATATATAACAGAATACTGTCGAATTTTCATTGAAAGCTGCTCCTGATACTACATACTACTACAATGAATATCAATAAATAGTAACGAACTATAAATTACAACTGTTATAAACAGCCGCAATGAAAGAAATTCCTTTGGCTTGTGACTGTGTACTACCATTCATATTTTGTTATTATAACTTGCTCTTATTTGTGTGTTTCAAGTTCAACCTTTTATGAAATATTACATTTGATGTTATTTCCATTAATTGCTTTGAATTTTATTTATTTTATCTCTTTGTTCTATTAAGAGAACTGCGCATTATTTTTCTTTGTTTATGATAAAACATTTGAACAAGTTATTTTTTATAAAACTTCAAACGAATTATTTTTACCTTATACTCCATTTACAGTAAAACTTTAGCTTTGGTACATACTTCGCTTACAATAAAGCTAAAAAATATTTGAAATTTTCGCTTGTCAGATACAGATACCTCTCATGTAGATGATAATGTATAATTTCTTAATTTTGTTGTAACACTCGTCCCTTGTACAGGAATGAGCTGAATTTTACTTAAACAATACTGTGGCATATCCTTCAGCCCCGTATATATCTCCCTTTTCTCATAAAAATTATACGAGACGAATGTAGTTTTACAAGGTACTTAGAAGGTACACTTCAAAGGTCCCATAAATGTTCTAGTTAAGCACTGGTTTATTACACACACCTATATATAAATATATATATACATATATGTGTGTGTGTGTAAGAACATAATAAAATTAGAATAAAACCTTATTAAGTGTAATCTGCAAAGCAAGTAAAACTGTTTAATATCTTGTTTAGTAATTGTCAGTTTGTAAACTGGTACCTATAATGATTTCAAATGGCATAAAATGTAAACACCTTATAACGTGCAACTTTTCAACGACAATAAAAACATTCCTCTTGTAACAAGCGTTTGTGGCACCCAGGGTGAGTGTAATCTGTTAAACTTTTACATTTCATTTTGTCTTTTATAAGAAGTGGGATAAAGAAAGACTTTAATGTGGCAATTTTGTAAGCCTTTGGACCGAGGAATCTTTTTTGCGAAGCTGTTATAGTGGTTCTATTATAGCTAGCAATTCCCAAGTTCTTGTGGCGTCATTCAGATTGATTATTTCGTGAAGCCTTGTACTTTATTTGTCTGTTCAAGTTTTCAAATACGTTATTTATCTCTGAAAGACAAATGTCTTTGTTGGTTGTTCAATATTACTGGTATTTGATGTTATGTAAACAAGTTATTTATGTAGGAATTTTAAAGGTATTTTATGTTTTGCAGCAAGAGTAGCATCTCTATTCACTCGAGTTAATGTAAACTAAAAATTTATTGAGGAAACCAATAATTATAATTAGAGATTGGACTTTAATGTTTCCTATCTTCTATGTTATCTATCATTTTATGCCAAAAATTTGTCTGAATCTGCAGTACCTAAAAAATTATTGATATGTAATGTATATACAAAATATACTAAATGTGAATTACAATTGAAACACTAACTGGTAAATAACTAAACCAAAACTATTATTGGAACGATAAATATATTTGTTTTACTACTACTATAGACTACTAACTTAAGTTAAATATGTGTGTTAAGATACCCGTTTATCATCCTTTAAAAGTCCAGTGTATCGTGTAATAGAAATCTGAAGCTTTAAAAGAACTGTTGTAATATAATATTGTTGTGAGGGTAGGTATAAGTTCCTACACAATAAACCAGTTGTTGTCCCGCACTCGGTCGTTTCATTATAAACATAACATGGTGACAGCGGTTTACTATTATTTGGCATAAATATAGCGAAAAAGTTGTGAAACAAGTAATTTCAAGTGAGAAAAGTGATCGTTGGTGGTTGTGATCAAGTTTTCGTGCGTATTAAGTGTTATAAACAGGTGATTACAATGGAACACGCTCGACCGCCTTCGGATTTAAATATGGACGGCGCCGGGGGGCCGGCCAGCCGTGCAGAGGCTTGGATAAAGTGGAGACAACAATTCCAGTTATTTGTGAAGGCTTCAGGCGTAGACAAAGAAGCTGCCAGTGTTCAAGCTAGTTTGTTAGTAAACCTAATAGGGTCAGATGGCTTCGACATTTATCAAACATTCACGTTCGCGAGTGACAAGGAGCGCGATGACGTCAACGTATTGTTAAAAAAGTTTGATGAGTATTTCGGAACAGAAACAAATGTAACCCTAACTAGATACAAGTTTTTTACCCGCAACCAACAGGAAGGGGAATCGATTCAACAGTACGTGATTGCATTGCGTCTTTTTAGCAAAAATTGCGAGTTTGCAACTTTAGAAGACAGCTTGATTAGGGATCGAATTGTTTGTGGGGTACGACAGGCCACGGTCAAGGACCGGCTGTTACGTACTGAGAAACTCACACTCGATAAGGCGATAAAAATTTGTCAAGCCGAGGAAGTTTCACAAGAAAGCGGACGGCAAATAGGTGGTCACGGAGCCAGCAATTGTGAGGGTGTTTCGTGTGTCGACAGTGTAGGAGTGAGTCGCCGCCGCGGGATAGCTTTCTCGCGGTCGCATGTGATCGGGACTGGCAGCGGCGCCCGAGGTCACAACGCAGCCGCGCGAGGTGGCGCCGGCACTGGCGCTCGTAGCGCATATCGCGAGTTGCCGAGGGCGCGCGCGCCGCCCTGTAGGGGCTGCGGGCGCGCGCTGTGCGTGGATCGTTGCCCAGCGCAACTGGTCAGCTGTTATGTATGCGGTAACAGAGGACACTTCGCGCGCATGTGTGAGTCTATTCAATCTTCTAAAAGTGGGGCTCGTGACAGAGTCCAGCGTGTATATGAGGTCGAGTGTGATCATAACGACGAATATGATAGTGATGCGGACACGGGCGGAGCCTTCTACGTATCAATAATCGATTCTAAGATAAATAATTCGGAAGATTGGTTTCAAGTTTTATACTGCACAAGTGGACAAGAAAAATTTAAGTTAGATACTGGAGCTGATTGTAATGTGCTAGCTTTTAAAAGATTTTTGGAGTTAGGGTTCAGCGAGGATATGATAATAAAGAAAGACATTCCTTTATTATCGTACACTCACAACGTGATACCCACTAAGGGAGTCTGTGTTTTGCCATGGTATTTTAGAGATAAGGTTTATGATTTAAAATTTGTCATAGCCGACATGTGTTGTAGCAGTGTATTGGGGCGCGAATCGTGTGAAATGATGGGTCTCGTCAAACGTCTTAGATCGATTCAGATGTCTGATTACAATGATTTATTTAAAGGCTTAGGGTGTCTACCTGGCAAGTATCATATAGTTGTAGACAAATCGGTTCCACCAGTCATTTGTGCACCGAGGAAAGTGCCACACGGGTTACGCGATCGGCTAAAAATTGAATTACAAAACATGGAACAGAAAGGGGTTATCAGGAAGGTCATTCACCCTACTCGCTGGGTGCATCCGTTAGTATTAGTAGCAAAAAAGAACGATGACATTCGCGTGTGTTTAGATCCACGGGAGTTAAACCGCGCGGTACAGCGCGCTCACTTTCAACTGCCTACTCTAGCGGAATTAGCGGCACGCCTGCACGGCGCCCGCTACTTCTCGGTGTTAGACGCCAACGCTGGGTTTTGGACAATACAGCTGGATGAGGAGAGTGCAGATTTGTGTACTTTCTCCACTCCATTCGGTAGGTATCAATTTTTAAGACTTCCGTTTGGCGTGAATTGCGCGTCTGAGGTTTTTCACGGGAAAGTTCGACAACTTCTGGAAGACCTGGAAGGGGTAGAGAATTATATTGATGACATAATAGTATGGGGATCTTCAAAAAAAATACATGATCAGAGACTAAAGTGCTTACTTGAAAGGTCGAGGGAAATCAACTTAAAATTTAACAGAGAAAAATGCAAGTTTTGTGTTGAGGAAGTGACGTATTTAGGGCATGTGTTTGATAAAAACGGTATGAGACCGGATTATGAGAAAGTAAAAGCGATCAAAGAGATGTCCATTCCTTCTGGTAAAAAAGACTTAGAAAGGTTTTTAGGAGCGGTAAATTATTTATCCAAATTTATTCCAAATTATTCTGAAATAGCTATTCCTCTAACTAGATTACTGAAGAAAGATAATGAGTGGCGCTGGGAAGAGAGTGAGAGTGCGGCATTTGATAGGTTAAAGGAATGTGTGACGGGTGCCGGAGTGCTGGCACTGTATAACCCGTCTCGACCCGTGCGCCTCGCGGTAGATGCGTCGGCGTTCGCAGTAGGCGCTGTATTGTTGCAGGACGGTCGACCTGTAGAATTCGCCTCTCGCACCCTCACTGAGGCGCAAAGAAGGTACGCTCAAATCGAAAAAGAACTGTTAGCCATAGTGTTTGGGTGTGAACGATTTCATCAATATATTTATGGCCAACGGGGTGTCGTTGTAGATTCTGACCATAAGCCTTTAGAAAGCATATTTAAAAAACCACTCATGTCCGTTCCAGCACGGTTACAGCGCATGATGTTGAGAATACAAGGCTATGACTTGGTAGTTAATTATGTTCCAGGCAAGTACCTAAAAATACCAGACATGTTGAGTCGTGCGCCACTGCGCGATCTCTACGGTGAAGAAGTGAGCACAAATGTCCTTTATCAGGTACAAATGGTGGTCAATAATGTGCCTATGTCAAACAATAAATTAACTTTAGTAAAAAAGGAAACCAAACGAGATTTAGAGTTAAGCGCACTTTCAAATTATATAAACTCAGGGTGGCCTACTAATAAGTATGAGGCAAGTAATGCGGTTAGGGATTACTGGTCTTTCAAGGATGAGTTGTTTATTGTGGACAATGTTGTATTCCGGAATGATTTAGTTATTATACCAAAAATCTTACGTGAGCAAATGTTAAGTATTGTTCATGAAGGCCACCTAGGTATAGACCGGTGCAAGCGCCGAGCAAGACAGGTGATGTTTTGGCCACACATATCTCGTGACATAGAACTTTATGTTAAACGTTGTAAAGTCTGTCAGGAGTTTTCAAACGTCCCGGCTAAGGAACCCATGATACCTATAGAAATTCCTAACTTACCGTGGAATAAAGTGGGCTCAGATATTTTTGAATATAAGAATAAGTATTTTTTGATTATCGTAGATTATTATTCTAATTATACTGAAGTCTGCAAATTGAATTCTATTTCATCTAATATAGTCATCGAAAGTATGAAGGAGGTGTTTTCTCGACATGGTGTCCCAAATACTCTGATAAGCGACAATGGACCACAATATAGTAGTCGCGAGTTCAAGCGTTTTGCAGAGCAATGGGGGTTTGATCACGTGACATCATCACCTAATTATGCTCAGGCAAATGGGAAAAGCGAAAGAGCAGTACAAACAATTAAATCATTGTTAATTAAGTCAATTAGAGGCAAAGGAGACTTTAACTTGGCTCTTCTTAATTTTCGAAATACGCCGAGAGACGGTTTGAGTTCTCCTGCTCAGTTACTCATGGGTCGCAGACTGCGATGCCAATTGCCAGTTCATCCTTCACTTTTAAAACCTAGACCTGTCGATCCAGTAGAATATCAAACAATGCTTGATAAACAGAATAAGTCCAAGTTTCATTATGATAAAAGCTGTAAAATATTGCCTAATTTAAGGAAGGGTGATTCGGTGATTTTTGTAGATGGCAAAAGGAGAAGTAGGGCCACTGTGGTCGGCCATGCAAACACTCCTCGTTCATATATTATACAAAATAAGATCGGGGCAAGATACAGGCGCAATAGGCGCCACCTAATCAAATGTGAACCTGATAAAAATGATTATCAGGAGAGTTGTAATGAGGGATGTGTTCATGACCAATTCAGTGATGCGTGTGAGGATGCTGATTTGAAAGATAATGGAGGCAAATCACAATCTGACAAAGGTCCTAGTGACTCTTTTATGAATCCTGCACCCTTGCCCGCACCACCAGCTCGCAAAGCTAAAGAGGTTGCTCGGCAACGCATTGCTAACAAATTAACTTAAGCTAAAATATATGTATTTTTCTGTTTTATGTTACAATATATAAATTTGTTTTTGAATAACTGTTTGTATAACCTTAACCATTATCAAACTTGCATGTCATGTCTAAAAATGTTTAATTAGTTAACCTTTTTTATTTTATGGGGAAGATGTTGTAATATAATATTGTTGTGAGGGTAGGTATAAGTTCCTACACAATAAACCAGTTGTTGTCCCGCACTCGGTCGTTTCATTATAAACATAACAGTTGAAAACATCCGTTTTCGATCTACCATTTTCTCTACCATCTCAGCGTTCCCTGAAGATTGACTGCCTCGTCACGTACGCCGAGATTGCTACAATGCTCTCGTTATGTATTAGTATCGCGACTTCATACATATTTATTGATTTACTTTGAAATGTTGATCATTTTCACTTAATCTTTTTTTATCAGCTCCGTTAACATATATAGCATGCGTATTTTGTGAAAAAACGTGCCATATTTATATTGACGCATACTCTGGATATATTATAGCTTCACTTAAGTTAAATTTAACGAACAAAATTAGTCTTTTTTTCAGTGCATGACATGATGATAAATTAACATGCAGGTGCAAGAAATACTAGTCACTAAGAAAAATGCTTAACATAGTTCAGCAGTCAGTTCTTCTTCTCTTCTTCTCAGTCAGTCTTGACTATTTAAGAGTAGGCCTACTTTAAATTAACACAGTTTCGTGCTATTTTCATCCAATTTGTCTTTATTATATTATTAGGTTTATCTTAACCTCAAGGCTTCAATTCTAAAACCGGTCTATATCACGAGTCATATTTGTAGCATTTGACTGTTCATGTTTTTTTTTTGTAAAGATATGCTTAAAAATAACTAAGTGAAAGTAATAACCCATTAAGACTCTTCCTCCTTAACGAGCTGCTAAGTAATTAAAACTGAAATTTACCAAAAATTAAACCTGACAGACAGTCTAATAATGTCCGAGTTACAACTTTGTTTAAAATAATGAATTGGAAATAATTTGCATTCCAATCTTATCATAAAAATGTGCTATAAAATGATATCCCTGACCTCAATATTTTTTTATATTCAAATTAAAAGCTACCATTCAAAAGCTTCACGTTTAGATCTATGAAACTTCGTAAAGCTTTTAAATAAGACAACTTCACAGTCATTCCATCTCGTTTAATATTCATGTAGCGCCGCTGACACAATAAATGCGCATTTGTATGTTTCTAATTTGTCACGTGTTTTGCTAAGTCTATTGTCGAGTTTACGTTGACTAAACAATTTTAAATAAAGTAAAAGCTAACTTTAATCAGGAGGCCATTTTAAGGAGTTGAAATCAATTGGAGAGCGATCATAAAATGTATAGGTGCACAAAAACTGTCTATTTTGGTGAAGCTGAAAGGCTGTCGACCTTTACCTCAAACTCGTTTAAGATAGATTTCGTTAATAAGTTTTTCCTTAGGATTTCATAGGTTGTTTCTGCAAAAATTCTTATAGATGTCATCTACTAAAATTTTGAATGCGAGGGAATTGCTTAAATTAATATATTTTCCGTTTTCAATTTAATAATAATAACTTAGCGCACATCAAAACGGCCCTCTGATCTAGAACTAAGGTTATGGTAACTAAAGTGCTATTCATTGGAGATGATATTAATTTCTTCTTTATAAAGTGTCTTTAGATTAATCGGTTGTATAATCACAATAAAATTAATGAAAGTATATTAAACATGATTTTACAACACTATCTTTCCTCATATAACTATTGTACAATAGACATAAATATTAAATATTAGATAAACCCGTACAAAAACCAAAGCACTTTTATGAATAAAAATGTTTGTGTGTGTTGTTCATGAATTGTCACGAAGACTTTCGCTGTGCATAAACTTTATAACAAAACTTTTACTTTACTCCGTGAGCTGTTTTCATATTTTGTAATATGTACAAACATTTAGTTGGAGAAAAAACTAACATGGAAAACCTAAAGAATCGCTTTATTTAGAAATAAGCCATTTGATTAACTTACGTACGTAACTGCTAAAAGCACACAAGGTGTTCAAGGTGTGTACTTTTACAGGTTCTTTTTTTTCTTTATATCAAAAAATAAGATAGGTACATATGACCAAAACCCTTTACTTAAATGTGCAGAAAATGTATCAAATACTTTTAAATTTACATTATCATTACGTATCCAACTATCACCGCTATGAAAATCTAGACATGTTAAGATATGAATATAATAAAAGCTATTGACGAAGTTTTTTGATTAATGAAGAAAAGTTCTATAGCTGTCGATCGTTGGTTATCGCTAAAAGAGTTTTTAGGTCGCGAACATGCTTGAGTCTAAGCAAACAAAAGCCTTAGTGTTCTTGTTGACGTTAAGACGTGACATTTCAAAACTAGTATAAAAACTTTCACAATGAATATTATGCTAAATTAGGAATGGACTGCATTGATAAGAAGACATGGAAGGTCGCGGTATTTTATATGACCAACTATAGCGTGCTTTATTATAAATACTTTAAACTTGTTACTTTAGTTAGATGTCCATAAATTAGTTTTAGGCTAAAATAAGGTAAGATAACAAAGCTAATAATACACACATATGTCCAATACTAATTTGAAAAACGATTGTACTATTGTGACGTAACTCAAGGGCGTAACGGTCGGCCGCCGGACACTTTGCGGTTTATTTAAGTGTGTTCAAATAGAATACATACTTATCAAAACAGTTCAATATGAATAATTAAACATCTTTTGTATATTTTAGTTATTTGAATTAAATTTTCCAATATTAAATAGTAAAAGTAATTCTCTGTTGAAGAATTATTATATTTTTGAAGTTTTTCACTTGTATATATTTTATTCATTACAAAAATTGTTCGTTGTAATGAAAATTAATTTTAATAATATTTAAATCATAGAGGCAAGCTAGAAGTGGTAACCGAGTAGATTTACACATTGCAAAGTTAACCAATTCTTCCCAAGTCCAATGCTGAACATAGGCCTCTCCTTAGATATAATAATAAAATATAATATTTTCGGACATCTGACATATAACGCCATCTAGTTTGAAACTAAGCAGAACTTGTATAGTACAAGTTTTGCTTAGTTTGACACATGATTCAGTGAAAAGCTAGATTGACGCTATTATACTAAAAAAAGAGTTTGGTCTTTTTAGTGCCTTGAGCTTGATAGCCCCTTTCCCGTTACCGGTTACCGTGTACTTAAGGTAGAACTGTATTTATTACTTTATTTAAATAACGGTATAAATACACTTCTATCTTAAGTAAATAATGAATTTATAGGCAGGGCCTAGTATTGTTTAATCAGTATTAGCATTCATAGTGTTCAAATATATTATGTGTATGTGTATAAATATACTTACATATAATTATGTTTGTGTAGTGCATATGTATGTGTATAAGTTTATGTATGTAGTGAACTGATTATATAATAATTATGTAACCTCTACGCACCTACCTTAGATTTCCACACCACCCAAGGGTTGACTTCAAAATAATGCTTTGGGCATTAAAACCACAGATGTACAAAAGTGCACAAAGCTTAAAATAAATAAATATTTAGCTATAAAATTAATTAACAGAAAACAATAAAAAAAGAGAAAAACCTTTTTTTCATTATAATACCTGGGTGCTGATTTGCCTCCGATGTTATAGAAAAAAAATCCATTGAACATAGACCTCTAATACCTTCGAGTGACAGCATATAATGTCTTACTTCTTATAATTTCTTTTTTCTTTATTTATATTACACACATTATATCAAAATGCAGCGATATCAGAGCTCTTTTGCTCTCGACTTTTAAAAATAAAATTGCAGAAATATGACACATCCTCTAGCAACCTTGAAGCCTGACGAGACACTTGTGCTGTCGAGAAGTGACAAGAAGCTTAGATAATAATAGGCTAATTCTATCATCATTCAGTGTCTGTAAAATGCAATGTACGGTATCATCTGCTACACGACAGTCGCCGCCGCTACCCTCTAATCATTTATATTTTATTTGAGCAGTAAAAGCGATTGGCATATATTTGCAGTAAAAATCTTATCAACGGAATCATACGATTCAGCGGTATAATTTTTTATGGAGCTGTAAAATACGGTAGACCCTTTTGAAAAGAACTAAAATCTGTGAAACAGTGAAAGTAAAAGGGAAGTCCTGCATAGGTACTTTAGGGTATTTATGGTCGCTGTATTTAACTATTTGATAGAATTGCATTATCTAGTTTATAATTCAAATAAACTACAGCTAATTTATTTATAGCCAACAACTTAAACAACTAATGACATAAAGAGAGGTTATTAAATAGGTAGATCTCAAAAACCTATTAAGTATTAGACTTTTTTAAATCCAAATAATACCATTATACTACCAGAGATACCAAATCTGTTTATTGCAAGCCAAAGCCCCTTTTTTAATTTAGTAAAAGATGATATGCAGTTGCCATGGGTTATTGTAACATGGATAAATATCCTCTCTACGGTCGAAAGTTTAAGAGATTAAGCTGTTTGGTTGAAACAAAAAAAACAAAACGACCTTTCTAAGGTAAGGCATACGTCCAGTAGCAGACTTTTAAAAGCTGTTGATGATGATGGTTCGACTCACTTAAAGAGATTATTTGCCGCTAGGTATCCTCAAACATTTAAAAAACTCCTCTTAGGTTCACATTCTATACGAGGCTTTTCTTGAAATAGTCTACTAGTTACTTATTTACTGACATAGATTAAATGCTTACAATGTTTTGTCAGGATTGATTAATGTTTTAGAAAGGATAGCTACCATTTATACACGTATTTTGGTACTTCATTTTGTAAATGCCGATCTCTCTTGAACGTATTAGGGCCGGAGAACCGATAGGACAATACGCAGTGTTATCTTACCCAAAAGATTGCTTGTACAAGCAATCTTTTCACATGAGCGTATATGTTGGATTAATTACTGTCTCACGAATGAGGTTAATTAATGGGGTTGTCCTTATGTTAAAATTAATTTATTTGAAGGATGTACCGATAGCGCTAAGTAAGTAAATAATTAAAATTCTACTCAATACAATTAAATTCTGTCCTTTCTTTTTTTGGATACTTCACTTATAGTCGATTAGCACGTTGTCGATTTGATTTACAACATTGACATCTATGGAGGAAGAAATTATTTGCAATGAAAATTTTGTGAAATGGTTTTACTTATTAGTCTATAATTATTTTTTCCTGTTTCCCTATACTGTATTATATGTTGTTAAAGCATTATTATGTCTATATTAATAATAAATAGTATACGTATATGAAAATATATGCTATTTATATGCATTTCGAACATTTCGTCTTTACCTATGAAATTGCCGTTTTGTATGCAATAAGTGAAAGTACTTATTTTTTTAAACTTTTTAAGCTATTGCATAGCTTCTATCGAGGGCCTTGAGCGCGGGGACCGAATCCAGAAATTCCGTAACGAAAAAAAAACCTCACGCTAAAAACAAAACAAAAAACAGTACCAAAATCAAATGCTGAACGTCAAAGGAAATTTCGTCAACATAATGCAGAAAAATCTTACATAGATATGTAATTTGATTTAATAATAATATTTTTTATTTATTTATTTAAAAACAAATTGTAATATATGCTTCAATATTTTTATTTAATAAAAGAAAAAAAATTGTTTTCTTATCGGTCACCACGCTCAAAAAGTGTAATTTGAATTAATATCAAAGAAAAAGAAATACTGTATAAATAAAATAAATAAATAATTATAATTGCATAAGTTGATACAAAATGCTATGCAATAGCTTTACCGCGGCAGTCCCCGAGTGCCACACGTCTTTTTTTTATTTCTGTTATTCGAAGTAATCACCCATGCAATCGACGCATCTTTGCCAACGCATTGGCAGTTTATTGATGCCCTTCTTGTAAAAATCAGATGGACGGGAGGCAACAAACTCTTCAAAGGCATTTTGTACTGTCTCTCAGGAATTGAATTTTTTACCCACTAACAAGTGGTCTTACATTTTGGAAATTAGTCCATCTAGCGCTAGGACTAGCGCTCCAAGAGGACCCGAAATCACATAAGATAGAGATACCAACTGACCTTAAGATCATTTTCATGTTATTCAAGATATTTAAATTTAACTCTGTAAGCGTCAACAGATTTTTAAATATTAGGTCGACAAAATAAAAAGAGATATCATAATCTAAAACTCAAGTCTTATGTGACTGCTACACTAGTGAATTCTCCCAACTAAAAGTTTTTAAATTAACATTTCTACATTATTCTTTAAAGTTATTTAAATCACGACCCAGGCCAGGAAATCAACGGCGATACTTGCCGCTACTGACACTTTACAATCTTTAATAGATAATGTTTTTGTATCATTAACATAAGATACACATCATAAATATTATTTGAAAGTGCGTTACGAGAAGAAAACACAGGATAGTGTATCCCAAAAGGTCGTAATGACTTAATAATTGCATAACGGTAGTAACTATAAGCGGTAAATAATATAATATATATACTTATAATGTGTATTTATGTTAAATATATTATGAAAACGAACCTTACATGTATGTTATGTTTTATATAATGAATTTAATTAATACTTCAATTTTAACTTGATATTAACCTAAAGATGCTAACAAAGAAAGGTTGAATAAAGGTAACTTGGTGATAGAACTCAAATAAAATGATCACGGTACCGCCTATCACTGTAACAATAGTTATTTGATTAAGATGAAATTATCTTGATGTCACCGTATGCTCTGCAAATTCTATGTGAATAACAGATGTTGTATCGTGATTTATGATATACGTAAATCTTGCAATTTATTCACGAAATATACGTCTCGGATAACCTAAGTGCTTGTCTTGACATATTTTTTATGGCTGACAGATGAACCTTATTCTATCTACTTTTAATAGTGACAAAGATGAATGTTCATGTAAATTGTACTTTATGATACCTCTGTCATCTCTTGAAATATTTCATCTCATTTTTTCTTGTAGGATTATTTTTTATATTATTAGGAAGTAACAAAACGAACAATGAAAACAAATTAGAAGAGTTATTTTTCCTTAGAGTTTCCTTAAACAGTATATCTAAGCATTTCTTTTTTCAGAAGCCAAAAGGTTTACAGCACCGTCTGGAAGTATAAGTAGATTAACTTGATTTATTAGGAAAATGATGTTTAAGAAGTGTATTATAAATCTAAGCCATTAAAATACGAAGACAGAAGCGAAATTAACTGCAAGTTTGCTCGTAAACTTTCAGGATATAAATCGTAGACGACACTCTAAACTCTTGCTACGACCATGTGGTAGTTATATGTAAAGTTGGTGTCAAGAATGTACCACTGGAAGTATATATTACTATATTACTTTAGCGCCTTGATCAGTATTTCTTAGACATGTTTGTAGCAGGTTGAACTACTGCAAGTAGAAACTATCAGTGTGGTTCCAATTAGGCTTAATTATCAGTCAGTAGATAGTTCGTATGCCTATAACTAGGTACCTATTAAATAATTTTTAACGAAGATGTTGTAGATTTGATATGCAAACTTAACTGAGTAATAAAAATATTTTCTTATGGATAAGGCCAGTGCATTATTCAACCGTCAATTTTCATCTACTAACGCTGACGATACTAATAGTTTAGAATTGTTTAGAAGAACTGTAATGGTAGACATAACTTTTTCGCATCTATAACAGAAGCAGCAGTTGGCATTATATAAAAACTCTTACTCTACACCTACTCTCTGTGTATTTTATATACAGTATAATCAGAACCATTTCATATAAGTTTTATTAATAGTTGATATTAAGTGAAATCAGTTCCGTTAACACATTTTCAATTAAATAATTAGTCTCCGTAACATCACTAATTACACGTCGATATTATAGATCTGGTGACATGTGGTAATAATTATTAATTATTATCAATATTCTAGTTCCAGTTAATATTATCAAATACTTGGGGTGTATATGTATTTATGTCTAATATGTTTGGTGACGGATTAAGAATACTGAGTGTACCCCTATTCATCCCGTGGGTATCGTAAGAGCCGACTAAGGGAGAAAACTACGTAGGACAACAGAACTGCGAAGAGAAGGAAAACTTGATACAAACCCTATACCGACCCGTCTTGCCAGCGTGGTATAGTATGCCAAACTCTCCTTTCTAAGGAGAGGCCTTTGTTCAGCAGGGGACTGTTTAAGGCTGTTGATGTGATTTACATATTTATTTATTTAGTATG
Organism: Arctia plantaginis; assembly: GCA_902825455.1. Lineage (NCBI taxonomy): Eukaryota > Metazoa > Arthropoda > Insecta > Lepidoptera > Erebidae > Arctia > Arctia plantaginis. The sequence continues at coordinate 10,087,257 of CADEBD010000314.1, read as the reverse complement.
CTGTTAATTAGTACCACCTTAACATAATGGATGGTAATTAAAAAAATGTCCGATATAAATATAGTCAATAGATAAAATAGTTTTTATTTATTTATTTATTTATTTATTTATTTATTTATTCATCTGATCAGACAGTACCGAGGCGAGTCAATTAAAACTTGAATAAATATGCAGTTCGTATAACATTTAGTTACAGAAACAGTGTATTAGAAATGAATAAAAATGGATCTGTATGACAGATTTAGGGACTACTTAGACAGCTACTTAGGGCTATTAGTTTCAGTCCGTCTGTTCTGAAGTTCTATAATCCTGTTAAAACCGTAGTGAAGTATCAGTTTATTATCTAAATGTATTAGCTATTTGATTTTTGTGTCTTTGTTTACCCCGTTTGCCCCGTACTTACTTCGTTTGCCCCAAATATTATGCACACGCTTACTCACAAGGAACGATACTTCAACGAGACTATATTTAATAAATATTAGGTAACCCTCTGAAGTTGAGTGAATAATTTTTACTTTCGATACCCCGAGAACCATGAGCCTAATAAAGTAACCGAAATTCTTTCGACATTCCACCTCACGCTTTACATTTAGGAAGGTTGTTTATAATGAGTTGCGATAGGACTTTTTTTCCCACACCTTATTGTGGAATACCTTACTTGGCATAAGTTTCATTAATACTTAAAATATAGCTAATATAAAATACGCTATAAAAAAACTTATTAAAAATGAACATTATAGAAGATGTTCTATAATTCATAAAAATCATTTTTAATAAGTTTTTTTTACAGAGTAAGGTGACCAATGAGCAGACGGGTCACCTGATGGTAAGCAACTACCGCCGCCCATGGACATCCGCAACTCAAGAGTCACAAGTGCGTTGCCACTATTGCCATCAGGAGTGGTGAGGGTTGGGCTCCGGTAATTATTTTTATTTTTTGAATACTTGTGCTGTAACATCTGACTTCTCGTTTTCGATTTTTCGTGCAACTTGATGTTAATGCTAGATACGAGTACTTTAACATGTTTCTTATAAAAATAGCAGCATGAAAAAAAGTTGTAAGGTAAAGAAGAGCAAAACAGAGCAAGAATAAAGTTGTAAAACGACATGGAGTCACTGTAAAAATAAATTCATTGTCGCTTAACTCTAATATTCAAACGGATTTGAAAAAAGTCTACAAGTTGTTGTTGTACCATCTTGCCGTTTTATCTAGATTGCGAAAGTTCCTTTAAAATATATATGTATATATACCAAAGTTAATAAAAATGACTCCTGGCTATTAGTAAGAGGTTACCGCTTTTGTAATTCTCCCCACCTTCTCTTCCCTGTTCAGATGGAGCTCTAATTACCAATCCTCACAAACAGGAATCAAATACTTTTTGTGTGGTGGCGATGTCGCGGTGTCTCCCTAATTGTACGGCTCTGATTGGAGGAGTTTTTAACTGTAACAACCTCCGCAAACTCTAAGGACATTCCCTATTAAGATTAAATAGAAAATATTTCAATCTTATTATTTATTAGCTTGGCAGTTTTATACATAATTATGAATTTCAAAACATAAATGTTTTTTTCCTTTTATATTATTAGCAAGGACTTTACTAAGATATTGAATAAAATTTGGATACATAAACAGACAGTTTCGTTATTAGCGTAGAGTAAAGATATTATGAGAAGCTCGGCAACCAAGCCATCCAATCAAATTGAACATAATATGAGTAGAGCGGCATTTACACAGTGATGAAATTGTTAGGGACGTCGATATGAAGTTAATTTCAGAGGATTAACTTGAATAAATATAGAAAGACTTCATTTTAAATTAATTCTCGAGTTGTATATCCAGTTACAACAGAAGTGCAAATATTAATTCACCTGGAATTTAATTAGCAAAAAAATATTCAAAAAATTAATAAAAACATGTTGATTGGAAAAACTCAAATAACACAGTCAAACCACCATCATTTTGCATGTGCCCTTTACTCTAATTTATAAATTTAATAAAATAGATTTGAAAAAAAAAACATTGTTTTTTGTCACTCTTTTTAATGACTGCAAGTGAACATCTGTTTTCTCGCAACTCTTAGATCGCCTTTGCGCCATTGCGTTCTGTGGACACAGAACTCTCGCAAGCGTATAGTGTTTTATGTATGTTCATGTGTATTTTTATTAACGATGTCAAAAATCATTAAAATTTAATGTCGCGCCGTCGTCCATTAAAGTTTAATGTCCACAGCATGAAATTTTAATGATTCGGCATATAATTTAGGATTGACATGCCAATTTCACCGAAGTTTGACACATCATCCCAAATTATGGAGATTAGTGGTTTTCTTCGCCCTCTCATAAGTAACATTAAGATCATAATTTGCCTTTTGCTAAATTTTGAAGGTAGAAACGATATTCCATTCCGTTTGTTTCAATTAAATTATGTTCTATTAAGTTGAAAATATACATCAGGATTTTCTTTTTGCTTAGAAAGTAATAACTCTCTCTCCTTTAAGAAATCCTCCTGGTAAAACTTTACAGATTCAAAACTAACAGTTCGATTCAGTGCAGAGGTAGATTCTACGATAACTCTAGCTGTGTAACCAAAATTCTAGCTGTGTGTAAAGAACTGCTTAATAACGTATAGCATTGACTACTGGTGAAGCATTTTACGTTATTTTATTTTAAATACGTAGTAGTTGTGGATGCGGTTTGGTTTCTTTCATATCAGCAAATGTAATTCCATTATATTAGTGAATCTTGCCGGAATATATTTTTTTTAGTTAAAGTGCGTATTTCATGAAAATGCAAAGTATAATTAAAACTATCTGACTTCTTTTTAGGAAATGAGATATAAGGTATTTCATTTCCTACAAAAAAGTCGTATATAAATATATAAATATGGCAAAGGATGGTAAAAAAAAATAGTTAAAGAACAATTCTCTCTCACACGACCCTTTATTAAGCTGCCAACAATTTCAGGACAAAGTCTTACTACTGTAGTAGTAGTAAGACTTTGTCCTGAAATTGTTGGCAGTGACTACTACTACTAAAGAGGAAGCACCCCTCCTTTTACAAATTTTGGCGTACTAGCTAAGTTTCCATTCATATTTTATTTTGCTAAGTAAAGCTCAACTCTTATCTCACTCGTAAACAGTATTAAACTTCTATCGAAAGACACAATGCTTTTGAATCTGCATTTCGTTTTGGCTGAACACGCTGATTTGGATTTTAAAGTGAGAATAAATTGGCCAATTTTCAATTGTACTTTTCAAGTGTCAACTTCATAACACGATTTTTAATGGACTAGTTTTGTCGGCTTTTAGACATTAAAAATATTTTATTAAAATGAAATGAAATTATAAATTCAAGAAAAGTTTTGTTGACCTGTTGGTATTCTTTTTACTTAATTACTGTTTTTTAAACTACCTTACTACTTTACTACTGATTTCAATTTTCAATGAACGCATTTGTAACGTTCTTATCTCCTCTAATTATCTCCAAAAAACTTTTTTTATTTTGTTCAAATAAAATGTTAGTAATTTCATGTTCAAAGTTTGTTCATCCCAACTTGTAAAATAGAAGATAATGATATTATTACGTCATACTTTTCAAACTATAAACAATTGACAGCGTAATAAATTATACTGACAGTTGTATTAGCTTGTGTGAAATCATCCGTATAATAATTATATAAAACTTTGCAATTGTGTGCTTATGTGTGCAAGTCCGTATATTTCCTACTTTGATTGCTTGATGGCGTTCGGGAGCCGTCATTACAGTCGCAGAAAACTTATAAGTTATGGTACAAATGCGTAGCTAAAATTTATTTTATAATAGCAAATACTTACTAATTTAATGGTATTACACTGAGCATTTTCTATGCAAAGGCAAAATGAATTATACTGGAAAGGATTTATCTTTTGTGATAATACATTTTGTTTACTACATATTGTATCATGCCGCTGATTTTACCAGTACTTCGGACTATATTCTATTTGGATATGTTTTAGGTGTAAAGGCTTTTGGGTACTTTTATTAAATTAAAAAATCGAATAAAGAAAGAAAAATATGGTTGTCGATAAGAAATCCCATTACTTACAATATAAGATAATTCGGGCCTTGGTACTTACGCTCTCATAAGTCAAGATTAAGAGCTTGTTTGTTCGAAACATGGGTGCTTGCCAACTTTCCATGTAAATATCAGTTTTGTAGAACTACTGAAACTAACCTTGTCAGGGTAGCATGACAAAGAGAACAAATACAGGCTTTGTTGTAATCTTAGTTTAGTAAAAAGCCAACATGAGCCGTAGACGGCATTGTTAATGAGTTAGCATTACGGCCAAATTTTGTTAAATTATTTAATGATTAGGTTGTGTTTCTGCTCTATTTAGAATAGAATAATATTTATTTCATAAATATTATTCTATTCTAAATACTGTTAATATATGAATATTATTTATTTCATAAATATTATTCATATATTTCATAAATAGTATATTTATCTATTATTATATAAATAATATATATCTATTATTATATTTCAACTATTTTCTTTTTAGAGTTATTATTATTAATTACCTATACTTCTAGATTTTCATTTAACCTACTTGACTCGAAATATTCAAGTTGCGTTGCCTGCCTATTTAACCTAATCATATTCATTGGCAGAAATATTAGATCTCAATTCTGTGAATTAGCTGCAGTCTCTTATGGGGGTGGTTTCAACTTTATATTTTCTATAGCTTCGCTCATAGTAAGGTACTTATATAGAAAGTACCTAAAATTAGTACTACATGGTAAGGTACTGAAATTGATACTACATTTTGTCTAGGATAATCTGCCTTGGTATTTGGGTATAGGTAAATATATAACACGCTTTGGGCGTATAAATAACTTTATGTTATTAAATCCGTTTATAAGTCAAATACTTTTACTTTTTACTCTTAAAATTAATCTGAATCTCAAAACTATTTTTCATTTTATTTTATTACGAATGAACACAATAATATTTTTTTGACACAAGCAATCAATGCGTTAAATATTTTTTTACATAAATGTAATCAGAGTGTTACATTTAATGTCTATTATTTTATTTTAATTAATATTTGATATTTATCTGGCGCGGCAAGGGACTGGGCTAATTCCTGGAAAGCCGATTAAAAGTAATTGTGTTTAAAATTATAATGAATTCAGTTTGACTTTCATACTGTATCAGTCTTTAGTCAGCTGCCTGTAAAATAACAAACGCGTAGGCTCCAGTAACTAGTTACATAGAAGTTTAATATTAAAGCATTTAGATGTCTATTTTAAGACTATTTCACAGCTTGATTTAAAAAAATATTTAGTTTTTTATAGTATTTTCTGTTTATTGATTGAAAATTTATTATTAACTATATTTTATAAAGGCAAATACAATCTTGATTAACAATATGAAGAAAAATTACACAATAAGTCTGCATCAGTAACGAAATAGGAAAACTTAAATCATTCCAAATTATTAGTATGTTATTGTGATTTTACTTTATCTAATATTAAAATCTTTGGATCAGTTCCAACGGTACCTAAACGAATATAAAAAATTATAATTCTAAAACAACTACTACCCACCATGCGTAAGTTAAGTGCTAGTTATAGGTTTAAAATAATGTTTAAAAAAAAGGCTTATTAAAGACCCACATATAATCGATAAATAAATGGTAAAATCTGAATCCGTTTTGACACACAAAATGTTTGCTTTGCCTTTTTGTATATTAAATGTTTGACGATATTTTCTTTCGTATTTTCAATACATTAAGAGGATTTCCATGTGGTAATAAAAACACCCCACAGACATTCTAAGAGTTTCATTTTATAAAGAGGCTATTTAAAGTATTTGGTTGTGGGGCATACATAGCCCAATTTCAATTGAAAGAGTATGACGATTGGCCATTGATTTACTCTTATTTTCCCTTCAAAAAATTAAGTTCACGATTTCGGTCTTACTTTTATAAAATTGATGGTAAATTTTAACAGTATCAGTTGTAAATGAGTCAGTGACATGTTGCAAACTAGTAGCATCCATTACTATGCAGTCATCTATCATTAGTACGGGAGATGCCCTTTACACCGGCCGCCCCAATTTTTCTCGGGAAAACGGCATCGAGAGTCGAAACAAACTTGTGTCTGAAATTGAAACTTCCTTAGCGGAGGTTTCAGATTGGGGCCGACTCAATCTAGTCCAGTCCAACCCAAAAAAGACACAAGAAAATATCATTTGACGTCTCACCTCAACAAGTACCTCAACCTAACTATCTCAACAAGTATCGGAATCCTGGGCATCGACATATCGAGCTAAGTCCAGTTTCGGGGCCATTTAGAGTTTAGGGTCAAATTGGCCTTGAAAAAGCTCGGTGTGTTGAACAGATCGAGGCAGTATTTCACTCCAGCCCTTAGCCTTCAGCTCTATAAGGCGCAAGTCCGGGCCGCATATGGAATACTGTTCTCATCTTCGATCGGCTCGATCCCTTGGCGTTACGTAGAGATGTGGCTTTAATCTGCATTCTCTATCGCATATATCATGGAGAGGAGCTAAAAGGAATTGTTCGGACTAATACCGACCGCAACTTTCCGCCATCGTTCCACACAAAATTTTCATCCTTATCACCTGGATAGTTGGCGTACTGTGCACTTTTCGAGACACTTTTTGCCTCGCATAATCAATCTCTGGAACGGGTTATCGTCTGTGGTATTTTCAGACTGATACGACTTTTAAACCTTCAAGAAAAGAGCGTACTCCTTCCTAAAAGTCCGGCAACGCGTTTGTGACTCCTAAGTTTGTAACAGTTATTTTTTTGTACATTTGTTGGTCTTGTTAAAAGCTACATCTATTAGCCGCGTTGCATTGTTTTTAATTTATCTAAGGTAGTTTATAACTACAGTTTTGATCTTCTGTGTTCACTGATGTTAAATGTCAAAGTAAAATGTTGAAGAGGGGTTATTTTCTGGAAGCTTCGTTAACCGAAGATATATAAGTCCGGCTTTCTGCCACGGGAGACACTGCTATCTCGTGCCTTCCGATCTTATATAGTGTTTTGATTGCTGTGTGATTTGATTTTCTTAATATATTATCTGTTCAAAGTACCCACACTAAAGTGGTGAGTATGTTCTTAATTCTACTTAAAACCTATTTGTTTCTGGAACCTGTTTAATTATATGAGTGCTAATCCATTCGTAGGGTCCCAGATCGGGGTCAAGACAGTCAGTCTTAGACGGCGTGCTTGCTCTTTTGTGGCCTTCTGGTACAGACTCAAGTTTCTTGGTACCCTCTGGCAAGGCTGGTGATTGCGCAGCTCACGACGCAAGCGGACAGCCGTACCCAAGAGTTACGTACTTGAACTTATAATTGTAATTTGTTGGACTTTTGTCCGTATCTAATATAAATAGCCGACTCGGGCGGAAGAGGAAGTAACCTCCTGGAGGGACGACGAGGAGGCACCGAGCACCATCAGCTCGGCTCTGACGCGCTCCGCTGCGGTTTTTTTTTTATACCCTCTGATTTTTTTATTGTTAATTTAATTTTGTTTTGAAATATACATGTATGTATGACTGAGGTGTAAGTTGTTTTCCTCTAAAGAGTCCCGTAGGTTTCCCACACGCACACACTTCTTTTCTCTTAGAAGGCGCCCTGAGGTAATCTCATAGATCTCTCCACTGGGTCAGCCGGTGAGTAGTCCGCCTGAGAAGAAAAGCGGCTACAAGTTGCACACGTTCAGGGCAGCGATGGTCGCATACATCAGGTGACCCGTCTTCTCCCGTTCTTCCCGAACATTATCTTGCAAAACGTTGAACTGATAATAAAATTAATAATTAATTTAAATAGGTTCTTCGACTAGTACTATTTCTTTTTATATTAATAATTAAGCTTTTCAGTAATTTTACTAGAGTAACAAAAAGTGCCATTAAAAAAAACTTATAAGCAATCTATAATATAGATAATTCTAATTTTCTACCCAATGTTAGCCTAATAGTGATATCTTAACCAACGTCTCGAAGGAAAGATAAGAAAAACATGGTTTTGCGCTTCGTTGCCTTCGGGCGCTCGGAAAAGTTGTGTTACCATGGCATTTTTATTTTCTTTTATACTCCTAATTTAGAAATAACATTATCCTGCGATACAGACCTCATTTTTAATCATTTTAGACTAAAGCACTATGCTTTGATTGAATTACAAAGATCTATTCAGCATACGGACATGAATTTATTTCTAAGATGTCCTGGCAGTGAATTAGACCATAAATTACATATTTTAAATGTGTTTTTTTTATAGCGTAGACTAGTATAACTTGACTTGATCCCTTTTGCTTTTTGTAATATTGTTAGCATAATTATTAAACTTAGAATAAATAATTATAATTTGAAAATTATTGCATTATATACTTCTTCTACATTTACTAACTTTAAGTATTCAAATTTTTAATTCTTAATAATGTGCGTCTAAGTATAAATAAATTATTCAATGAGGCATCACATGTTTATGTGATGCCTCATTGAATAATTTTCAATTTTTTTAGTGGCAAACTCGTTTGAGTTCGCCACTAAATGCGTAAAATCATCTTCATTAAAATGGTTAAATTCTTTTTTACACAAATTAGGAACCTTTAAAAATAGAACCTGTTCTAGAACTATAATCTATAAAATATTCTACTGGTGGCTCTTATAACAATAACATGCTTTGTGTATCTGTCGAAAGGATAAACCAATGGTAAAATAGAGTCGTGATAGAGTCACGTACAGTATCTTGTGGCTGAAGCAGCTGGTATTGAGAGGGATGAACACGGTCATCTATCTTTGAGTTTTATTTATGAACATATGATACTAAGAACTATTTATCCATACAAAGTAATAAAATTGAAGTGTCTGTTTGTTATGTCAAATAATGAGTTTTTTCATGCTCACACGGTTACGAGGGCTGATATCTTTGTATCTGGATACTAACAGCCCTCGTATTTGCAGGATACCTATGCCAAAAAACAAATTTAATGAGATGGAAGACAAATGTCTATTTATTACTCAATAGACAAAATGCTGGTGGCTTTTTCACCGGTATCGCGCTTTAGAAATCGCGTCTATTTCTTTTTCTGTAACTAACATTATCGCGTAAAAATTTTACACTTTAGTTGGTCTTAACACTAATCAGTAACAGTAGATCAGTGTTGACCGTAAACACGCCTAACTAAACTGCTAAGACACTAAACAGCTTCTTTAACATGTGCTATAGTGTACACCAAAACTTTTACAACAATTGTGAGTTTTTACTTGAATACAAGCTTAAAAATACAACTTATATAGATAAGTTTTCTTATTTATATTGTACTATTTTTGGACTTATGTGTTGGACTTCAACTAAATTTTAATTGGCTCCTAACGCTGGTCCATGGTTTATCATCTGTTTACCCATTTAACGAAAGTATTTAATGTTTGTTCATTCTACTGTACCATTTGTCATTCTTTTGCTTATTTTTTAAGTTTGAGTGCTAAACATGTATGATAAAAATGTGTTATTATGATAGCCCCTCGAAATATAGCTGAATCGTACACACTTCTATTTGTATTTGATTTCGTGTTTGTTATTTTGTATTATTAATTCAGTTTTTATAACACTGTAATAAGAAAAGGTCTACGCGCTACATAATCAATAAAAAACAGTACGATAAGTTATCAAATGACCATAGTAAATAGAGTAAGACCTAAAATTCATAACAACAAAGCTTCTTTTACACCATCCTTACTTTTTTAAATTGAAATGAATGTGATTGTTTGAATTAGTCAGTTATGTTATGAGTTATGCCACATTTTGGACCAATGATAAACTATTCAAACGAAAACTGTTGATGAATATGAAAACTTAGTGCCCTACATAGAGTGGAAGTTTTGATGATTCGTATTAAGTAGGCACTATCTATTTATTTGTTATTAAAACTGTTTCGTAATGTTAAGTGGTTACAAATACTTCTTCAGTCATTTGAAATAATTAAAGTAAGTTGGGGATAAGAACTGGTTACAGACGACTCTTTTTATGGTATGTAGGAACGAGAGGCGTATATCGGCATCTCACTAGTCGTTCCCATATCAACTACAGTCAAAGTAACACCACACATAGAAAACATTTTAGTGTGTTACCGACACATTTTCTTTAGATTTATATTACGATAGATAATACTTAATTTTATGTAAGCTACTTGGATATGCAGCGATATTAACGTGTCACCCCTAAAAGCGTTGGGTTCTGAGCGACAAAGTAACATTGAGGCACTTGCCTCAAGGCCTACCACTTTTGAATATGCATGACGAGCCTCGAGTCTAACGCCTGCCCATATACATACATCTACTCAAGTTGAACCCATTTCTAACTCTCGCTGACTATCTGAAAATGAAAGCAAGAAGAACAAAAGTAATATTAATTATTATGGTGCTTTCTGAACGATCGTCTAACATTTATTTGTAATGAATATGTATGTAAAGCCTTTTATATACTGCCTTTATATTATGTATCGACAAAGAACTATTTGTATCAGTTATTTAGTTGGCAAATAAACTTGTTTATTACGTTGGCAGCTATCGGTGCTTCTAGCTCTTACTTGAAAATAATTAATGAGTATTGGTTTCGAATTATATTGTTTCAAAACAAATAATAGACCATTTATATTATTTTGGAATAGTAATTGAGTTTAAGATAGTTAACGAAGAGTAGACAATATTCTGTTGAGTATTTGATTTACAGGCGTTGATCGTTTTCTAGACTAGAGATATCATCAGTAAGTGAGGTGACTTGGCAGTGTAAGTAGAAAAGGTAGACACCTTTATTCTTATTGATGGCTTGGAAATAAATTTAGATAGCATTTCATTCATAAAAATATGTCAAATGTATTCTTATGGCATTTCTTGTTTACTAGGACTAAGCAATTTTCCTTAAGAGACTATTTGGCGTTTGTAACTAAAGTTTGGGAGGGTTCTTCGTGGAATTTATTTCGTAATATTAGATACTTACTCGTATATATCTACTTATAGTTATCTACTCTTTCGCTTTAAAAAAAAAAGACAACTCCCGCATTAGGAATAAATCCAGTGTCGTGGTGGACTTTACAAACATACATTAAACAGATACAAAGACCATCCATACTCAGAACAACAATTTATGAATCACACAAAGTGATGTCTCGTGAGGGTATCGAATCCACAGTTCTATAAAATGTAAAATTCAACAAATTTTGTTATGAGTTTATCAGAGATTGTCTATCTTTGTTAGTAACTTAAAACAAAACCGATGTACATAAAGTAAATACCACCCTGAAACACCACGCTATCCGACCAAAACTTTGGAAAACAGAAGTTCCCTCTAATTAAATACAACTTCGCAACTAAGTTATTTATTCAAATAAACAACTTTTGATTTTAAAATCAGTGCAAATAAACTTCCTAACTCCAAAAATTCAATGAAAGGGGTTTTTAGGATATGGGCCTATATTGAGATATTTTTAGCTAACTAATAAGTAATTACAGTTGTCTACAAACACTTGCAAGACAGTTTTGATGACACACTACAGTCGAAAAAGAACATTTGTAGTTGGGTAATTATAGCTAATAGAATAATTATTCAGGATTGGCTCGAGAGCCATCACGGAACCCTCTCATACCGGTTGACGCAGGTGATCACCGGGAAAGAATGCTTCGGAGATCACCTGTGTCTGATCCGCAAGGAGCCAACGCCTGAGCGCCACCACTGCGATGGTCGGACCGTATACACAGCGCTCCATACGCTGGCAGAATGCTCGGCGTGGGTGGAGCAGAGGCGTTCCGTTAACATGATTGCCGCCATGGTACGGAGCGAGAGTTCGTGGAACTCCGCCGTCTTTTTCTGCGAGCAAGTTATGCTTGCCAAGGAGATGGCGGAGCGAGACCGGGAGAGGTTTAGAACTCTCAAGGAGCGCCAGGCCCGGCAACGGGCCAGGTACCGCAGACAACTCAAGCGCCGGAGGTCGCAGAACGACCTCCGTCCTCCATAAGCGCAGGCCTGGGGGTAGTAGGTGCGGACATCTGTCACCCTAGCAGAAGCAGGGGAGCGAAGCGCACGCGCCTTTCCGGGAGCACAAAGGGGACATAGGGGGACCCACACAGGATTGGGTCATTTACACGCCGTAGATGGCCCGAGATACGTCGGGGTGTCAGGGTTTTTTTTTTCCTAGGGTACACCTGGTTCCCGGCAACTGGTACCCAAGATAGCGTGCGGTTCTTGGTCGGTTCGAGGGGATTTCCGCACAGCAGAAAAAAGAAAAAAAAAGGTGAATGGAATAATGCCTTTAATCATTTAAATCCATAAAAAGGTGTTTTGCTTCAGTTGTGATCTGGAATTACTTTTAATAAAATAAAAATCGGAGGTAATGAAAGTCCGCACAAACATTTGGTCGACATATTTGAGTCAACCTTTTCAGTCTGTACAGATGTCTGTACGACAAAAGTTTGTACCAAGTCTGTGACGTATGAATGGATCATTAAGGACTAATATTATACTCAATAGCGGAGTAATATTGCATTGAACATAAGATAAGACTTGAATTGTTAAGGATTGACAGGCTATATAAAATACCAAAGAGATTTTTATGTGATTGAATTTTTTTTTAAGTTTTAGTGTTTTATAATTTTTATTTATTCCCTTTAATTTATTTTCATATTTTTCTATATTTCAGGTTCTCTATTTTTATAGCACAATATTAGTTTATTTAAATTTTAGTAATAAAATAACAAATAAAGAAAAACTAAATATTATAATAACCATCTGATGATAAAAGGAGGGGCCGTGAATTTATTTTACACGTTTTCTTCATAGCTTAGCCATTATGAAAGGTCGAGCGGTCGTAAATTGAAACATATTAATAAATTTTACTCATTGTTTTAATCCCTTCCTGTGGTTTTCGGAGTGCGTTGATTAACTTTTTTTCTATTTCAGAAAGGGACGATTTCAAACAATAGTTGAGTAATTTTATGGAATAAATATTCTTGAATTTAATTTTGACCTCTTCAAATTAACCCTATAAACAGTATTTTAAAGTTTTTTTTCCGTAAATATTTCTCATCACAGTGTGTGCTACCATGAAGGTGGTATGGTAATTATAAATAGATGTTAGGAATTTATTACTCTGTTTTGTTGCTTGGATAAATAAACTCATAGCCTTTCTTTTACCGCTTTCCGACAGTGCTGGCACGTTTACCGCCTTTTGTTATTCTGGCGTATATGGACGGGAGGGTCTATGAACAGACTTGCGCAATCCGCCGGGTTGAGGGTGGGGAAGACCAGGACGAGCTAGAGATGTGGCGGAACCCTCACCGACAGGCACTGGTGTAGTGACGTGCGCGGCTGGAACAGCCGCAGAATGCGCTCCAACGCGCTGTCGGTACCGTTCTGCCTAGCCTCGAAGTTTGGGTAGGTAGGGAGGGAGGTGGCCTCATCTACCGACTGACGCAGGTACTCACTGGGCTGCTTCGGTTAGTACCTGAATCGGATTAGACGCGAGTAGACGGCACAATGCCGGCACTGCGCAGCCGAATGGGACTACGCCCAGCATACGCTGGAAGACTGCCCCGCATGGGCGTCTGAATGCGAGGTCCTGGTCGACAAATTTGGACGAGAAATGTCCACCCCAGCAATCATTGCTGTCATACTGGCGGGCGAGGAGGGCTGGGGCGCAGTGGTCTCTATCTGTGAAACTGTGATGCTCCAAAAAGAGACCGCTGAACGGGATCGGGAGAGGACCGAAAAAAAAGGAAAGCAAGAAGAGAACACAAAACAAAGAATAAACAACATACGAAAGCCTATGAAATAACAATATATTTTATCTTCCACACATTGAAAAGGTTTAAATAAAATGTCTTGAAAAACTTCAATACCTATTGTGGATAGCTATATATGATATTCTTATACAATACTAATATTATAAAGCTGAAATTAAAAATATTGAAGTTAAAAATATTTACACCTTCTACGTAAACGAAGTCGCGGGCAGAAGCTAGTAAACCATAAAAACATTTCTTTATTTGACATTAAATTTTATTGGATATTAATTCTAGCAGAAAATGTGATTGAATGTAAAAAATATTGCTTTTCATAACCCAAGAGAGTAACCATTATCCAGTCAAAACAATGCGAACGACCCAGACAAATTGTGTCAGCCCTTACCCATTATGAAATTTTTCTTGCGATTATTTGATCGTACTTCAAATGTGATTGAATAGCAAAGACAATGAAACATCCCCCCCAACATATGATGCTTTATGAAGAGTGAAGTATGTGTTCTGTGTCGTTCAAAGAAATCAAGAGAGAAATGTACAGTCCAATTTTAATTATGTGCAATTACCTATATTACTTTTTATTACATTACATGAACCATACAATTTTGTGAAACAGTATCATAATTCAATTTTATTGTATATTTTGGTACATCATCATCATTATCAAAAGCCTTTGATAGTCCACTGCTGGACAGAGGCCTCTCCTTAAAGGAGGATACCATGCTTAAGGATACCAAGTTTTCCTCCTTTTTGCAGTACTGTTGTCTTGCGTAGTTGGCTCTTATGACACCCACGGAATGAATAGGGGTGGCTACACTATGTATTTCTTCCTCACTTTACGGACTTTACAAAATATAATCGTGTTGTGGCATTGACTACACCCTAACCACAGCGATAGTGGATTTGAATGGGACGCCAGTGACTGCGGCGTCGATTGCCGTTCAGTGCCTATATTTGCATACCTGAATATGTCTATTTGCATTGGCCTGTGTTGTTATCTATGCAATGTATGAATACATGTAGAACTGGCCCCGTTGTATAAATTGTGCTTATTTTTGCTAAAAAAGCTATAACATTAAATGAAAAGAAAGTAAAACTAAATCATGTTCAGATATGGAACATATCACCATATTTGGGAATAAGTGAGGAGGGTAAATGATTGATCGCAATCGCAAATGAATTAGCTGCATTTTCCGTAACCAGATTGTTAACGAGTATTGCAGATTGTTAACAACTAAATGACAAAATTGAAAGACATAGTTCTAATTAATATTTTCTGAAATATTTTTAAATATTTTTTTGGCTCAATGCAAATACTGTAAAATTACTTTTGGTGCGCACTATAGTTTTTTTTAATTATATGGGTACATACATATTTATATTTAATCCTAATATTTACCGCTCTTCAAAATAATTTGAAAAACATATACTCTTAGGCCGGTAAATAAAAAAAAAGACAGTTATAATAATTTATGTCTATTTAGAATTAACTGGGCTGCTGGTCAAAATCCACCCAGACACATTTTTACTGAGCCACCTTAAACTCGTTCTTGCCGTAAACGTTAACCGTAAACTGTAATTATTTAATGATTTCATCACATTAAAAAAAAACATAAGATACTGACATTATTATATATCGTAACTTTCCTTATTATACAATGAAATAAGGTAACCTTTTCCATCTATTGAAATCGTTAAAATGATACCTAAAATAACAAAATATCGTCTAAAATCAAAACAGAGTTCGTTATTCACTTAAATCACAGAACAGCTGAAATTTTTAAGAGGTGGCTTTATGTCAATTACCAGATTGTCAAGATAGTACATTAAGGCACTGTATAAAGCATCTGGTACTAAACCCTCGCTGCTACTCTTTTTAAGTTGGCATTTATTACAGTAATAAGGTGCTATAACCACCGCATCACAAGTATGGTAATAAATTAAATTGTTACAATATTATAGTCTATACCTTTAATGGATCGTAGGAGCAGCCACTTACTTTTATGACCACGAGAAGTAGAATCTGTTCCACCATTAAAATGTAGACTATATTTTTAGAACTGGGTTATGTCCTTCAAATTTTTAATTTATTTGAGTTATTTGTTTTCTTAGTGATATGAAAAAAATATCGAAATATCTTCGTAACTCAAAAACTTATAAATCAACATAATATTTAAATACTTCAACATTTGAATAACTTTTTTTTTAATTTATCGTATAATCAGTGACTTACATAAAACAAAAAAATTACATAAGCATTTATGGAAATTATGTGCGGTTTGTAATCAATGCTCCATGAAAAGTAAACATGACTGCATTAATATATTTAGCTCTAAATATATTTATTAAAAAAGTATGTGAAATGGACATGTTAGATACATCCCAACAATGAATAGTTTTAGTTGAGATGAAACTAAAACTATTCATTGTTAAGAAATAGCTATTCTTGGAATGTTCAATACATATTTTTTATGTAAGCAAAAACGCTTTGACTTCTAAAGGTCAAAAAATCGCCGAGGTGTTTTACGGGATGCGCTCTGAATGGATGTTCCATTGCAGACATATTGCAAGTATTAATATAATATATAAAAATATATTCTACCACATACACACAACGCCATCTAGTCCCAAACTAAGCAGAGCTTGTACTATGGGTACTAGACAACTGATATAAATACATATATACTTTTGACGTGACAACGTCTTATAAATTGGTTTGCCGGGTGACACTTCAAGAAACTGCGTTACGCTCCGCTCACGTTATGCGCTCACAATGAGAGCGAGTGAAAGGCACGCGTCCCTTCCAATCGGGCATGGTTAGCCCGCCTAAGAGCGAGAGAGACAGACATAGTCGTTGTCACGTAAAACTTTCGCCCGTATACCGACTTTACAGGCAACCAATTTTTTTTGTAAATACATACATATTATACATAGAAATACCCAGACCAAATCAAACATCAAATGTTCATGCACGCAAATGTTTGACTTGAGCGGGAATCGAACCCGCGACCTTTGGAATAGCAGTGCGTTACACAAACCACTACGCCATCCAGTCGTATTACATTATTCGAAATGGTATTACGCTGAGAGTTTTTGACTATTACAGAGGTATTGCTACATTCTAGTTTTAAATGTGATGTGATGTTTATGTGTGATGTCTATAACGATTTCAAGTCACGTTGTATAGAAAGAATTTAACATACATAAGAGATATATAAACTTAAAATAAATTTGTTTGTTTCTTTCTTTTTTGTATGACATATTGAGGCCTTCAGGTAAATAGGATAGGCCCTTTCATATTTTGAAACTATTTTGTGTTCATAAATATAAAACTGTAATTATTTAAATAATTGGTCCCTATGGCTGAGTATAAAATATTAAACAGAATAATGGTATTCAACGAGGTGGATAATCTTCGTCTCCTTATTTCCATAATCACGCCGGCTGTTTCATTGTCCTGGCTCTACAAATAATCTTTGAGTCTGTGAGTTACTCTAAATATACTTCAAATATTGTCGTACTTAGGGTATTATAGAAGTTATTAAGTTAATCCGAACAAAAGTGAATTGGTTATAGTGGTGATTAATTACTTACAATTAAATTAATATGTGCTTTCAGCATGATTTTGAGAACGTATCTCAAAATCTGTGTTATTAATTTTAATAATATATAATAACTAGCTGACCCGCGCAACTTCGTCTGCGTCTCTCAATAGTAATAAATTTTCTCCGTTTTTGAAACATTCTTCATTGGTGCTCCGCTCCTATTGGTCTTAGCGTGATGATATATAGCCTATAGCCTTCCTCGATAAATGAGCTATCTAACACTGAAAGAATTTTTCAAATCGGACCAGTAGTTCCTGAGATTACCGCGTTCAAACAAACAAACAAACAAACTCTTCAGCTTTATAATATTAGTATAGATAACCTCACACGTCTCACACACGGCAGTCTGATCCCAAACTAGGCAGAGCCTGTACTATGGTAACCAGACTGCTGATAAACATACTTATATATTTCTAAATATATAAAAATACATACATATTATAGATAATTTATACCCAAAAACGATCGTGCTCATCATACAAATATTTGTCTTAGGTGGGAATTAAACAAACGACCACCGGCTTAGCAGTCAGGGTCACTAACCACTAGACCAACAGGCCCGTCTATATGGTAGTACAATAACTAGCACTAAAATGATGTAATATGGATTTGACACCGAATTTATAAAACATGAGCTTAAGTTATCGACGTTGTAGCTATTTATGTATTTGTAGTCATGGTGCAGTATTGATTTTAAAGGGGTTAGGTTGTCTTCTCGAACAGCTTTTTCGAGTGCTACATAAACATATTTTTTTTTAAATTGTATGTCTACAGTATCTAACCGTTTATAACTGTCTCATAAAATATTTTAATAGCAGCGAAAGCATTTGAAAAGTAATTAAGAGAGGCCACAGTTGAGGCGTAGTGCGGATGCATTGCATGCCTTTGAGCATTCAGATCAATTTTTTTGCAAGTAGCTCTAAGTAGGTGTACATAATGTATCTCATCATCGACATTCTGCTTTTTTTCTAATTTTATTTCATCATCAACATGCACTACTGGATATAGGCCTCTCCTTAGGAAGCATGTTTTGGTATAAGCTTTCATTCTCTTTGGAGTGCTGTTGTCCTATGTACTTGGTTCCCTTAGTTGGCTCTCAATAGAGGATAGGGGTGGTGTCATTCCATATTTTAAGTCCGTCATCACACAGATACGCAATTTATGATATTGCAATGGTTTTTTGATCTGTCTGTTATGGTCAGGCGCTTTTTGGTAATGTAATAGTTTTCAGGCATGACAAAGTTAGAAGATAAACTGGGTCAAGCACAAAGGACACTGCTAAGGAAGGCGATGTTGCAAGTCTCGGATAGGGAAACAGAACCTAGTCTAGGTTCTGTTTCCCTATCCGAGACAGTAGCTCTAAGAGGCCATAGTCGGCAAACCGTTCGTCTTTCCTGTGGCTTTAACGGTGACTGAAAGATAATCATTAATATCATATAGATTTGCAAACTACCCTTAACAGGAGTATGGGCACGATATTTTGAGGCTACAATATACCCGGAACTATGAGTAATAAAAAGTGAAAAAACTGTTACTTTTGTTTTAGAAGCTCTCAATCTATACATATAAAAATGTTAAGTTGGTTTGTGTATGCCTCGAAAACTCAAAAAGTTCTGCACCGATTAAGCTCAAATTTTGAGATGATTCAAAATAGATAAAAACCATTTTTGAAGCGTGTTGTATGCTTTAAAAATGGTTTTTGTCTATTTTTGGTAACCAAAATGTGCCACAAGCGAAGGGTCGCAGAGTACAGCTAGTTGTATATAAAACACCATTTATTTCACCAAGCTTTATTACTTTTCGAGATTTTTAGGTATCTTTATATGATTCGGATTCATTGCTGCCGATTGTAAAAAAATGTAGTTTTTTTTGCCTTACAGAAACGGAAATATATTTACTTAACTCCAGGGGAAATATAGCCTCGCTGGAGGTCGCAGAACGACCTCTGTCCTCCATAAGCGCAGGCCTGGGGGTGATAGGGGAGGCCATCTGTCACCCTAGCAGAAGCAGGCCGGGGTGGCGGCGAGCGCGTTGTGAAGCGCGCTAGTTGGTATCCGAGGGGATTTCCGCACGGAAAAAAAAAGGGGGAAATATAGCCTAGTAGAAGATTTTTTTAAGACACAGTAAAATAAATTTAAATATTAGTTTGGCTAGTTAATTTGGCAACTAGTTTGGCTGCTTAGATGCCGACAACAACACAACAAAACAACAACATACATTACAACAACAACGTACATTCAGATGTACAAATTATAATGCTGCTTCACAGCCGACTGACTTTCTATTCAGGAGGAGAATAGAGATACTGCAAACGTAAATCTGGCATCAACCTTAATTTGACTCACGATAACCAGACAATTAAATCGAATGTAGGGTGAAGCAGAAAATGGAAAACTGTTCCTTGGGGTTTGATCAATCTTCGGGATATCATGTGTGCAAATAGTTTAACAAACGCTGTAATTTATTCACTTTTTTTAATCTGATAGTGATTGCGAAATGACACAAGGTAATCATTAAACATAATATTATATTATTAAACAATTAAACAAGTAACTAATTTAATATGTCACGGGCTCGTTGAGTGGTATTGGGCGATTTTAAACCTTTTGGCCGCTCGTAAATAACTACTTGGTTTTAATTGAAATAATTTTGCTGAAATACAGTTTCCCCGCTACAAGTGTCGTATTTGACGGATGACCCTGCTCTGTGCAACAGATACTAAATCTTTTAGCTGACTTCTATAAAATGTGAGTATTTTATTTATATTTTTATGTGGTTTCTTTAGTCTTCGACATACTCCTTTTAGGACGATTAACTGAAGTGTAAGGTTTTTGTGGCAAAACTTAGGTGCATTTTAGTTTACTTTTAAAATTAATTTCGGGAATTGAATACCAAATATGCGGTAATAAAATACAGCATAGTATAAGTGTACGTATAAATACGTATGCCATAACGGTGAACTGTAACGGTGAATAAAAAAAAAATCCTCTGTTTAGATCTGCCATCAATAATGTTTTTAAAGGACAACAGCTAAAGCTTAATATTATATTGTTGCTTCAATTCTTCACGCGCACCATAAGTACGAGTATATTAAAGAGTTGACAAAAAGCTGGTTACATAAAACATATTCAAAAAAGTAATGGAAATGCTTACAGATTAACAGATAAATAATGTCAATTCGCTCAAGTTCCCATTTCAAAAGTAAGTATAAATAATAAGTTACATGTATATCTTTACTTTACATTAATTTACATATCTGGACTGTTTTCCCAGTGGTTAGTGATCCTGACTGCTACGTCAGAGGTCGTGGGTTCGATTCCCACTCAAGAGAAATAATTGTGTGATGAGCTCGGCCTAGTTTGAGATCAGACGGCCGTGTGTGAGGTGTGTAAAAATATTATTATTTACATATTATATTGTACTGTGTAAGACAACACCCGAGAGGATCGGCTCAAAATATTTGGAAAATAGATATATGGTTAAAATTTACAGCCCAAATATCCCTATTCACATATTCCTTTATTGAAGTTGAAGCAAAAAAATACTGGACGTGGCCTCGAAGCATAGATAAACCTTATTAGAAGCTTTCATGAATATCTGTGACAGTTTACATAGAATCAGTATTGGGATTTTATTAACGATATTTTAGAGCATCTGTTCATTGGAAAATACTAGTAAAGTAAAAATAATCTTATCTTTCAATACATAACAATATTAATAAGACAAAAAAATGTACTTTGACAATGTATATTGTTTGACATCTATTTAAACTGATAACATGCAATTCAGGTAATCGGTATTTCACAAATATTTTAATTGATTTTGTTATTTTTAGATTTTGTTCACTTAGTTTGGTCAAAACACAAAACTATAAAAACGTGAAATAAAATCACCAGTGTACTAACTGCTGTTTCACAAACAACAATTCACAGAGATCGTTTTATTCTCTGGTTATTTTTTTATTCGAGCACGGATCGTTTTTGTTGGACTCTGGCTATGTATAATCTGGTATAGGCGTGTTGTCGAGTTACACAAGCCATTAGGGGAGGGCCTTAATGGAATGACACACGATACGAGATGGTATGCCGTCGTAAATTGACGTGCGGCCACAAACTTCCCGTATACTCAATCTTAGAATAAAAATTCGGATACGAGTACATCTATCGTCTTTAATGAATCTCAATACCTTTGTGACCTAGGATATTTTAACCACATATATTCCATTCAAAGGTAAAATAAAGTTCCTTTATTTTACTGTAATTACTTA
This sequence comes from Arctia plantaginis, assembly GCA_902825455.1. NCBI lineage: Eukaryota > Metazoa > Arthropoda > Insecta > Lepidoptera > Erebidae > Arctia > Arctia plantaginis. Next base: position 10,065,579 of record CADEBD010000314.1, on the reverse strand, counting down.
TATACCTTCTATTTCATATATTAGAAAAAACATATGATTTTTGTGAACAGGTTTTTAATAAAACGAGTTGTAACCCCATTTCTCTCTAAAACAAACAAGCTTATTTGCAATATTGAATTCAGAAAAAAAATCAATTATCAGAAATCATTCATATATTTATATAGAAATGAACACTGAGGTACACGATATGATATAATTACACAGTATAATATTTTAGCAGAGGATATAATCAGTAATTATAAACAGAGGTTTAACGGCAAGGTATGTTTAAACCTTCGACATTTAACGGGTACTTAGTAAGTCCTTGCAATATAGAAACGATTCTCATTCTCATTCTCATTCTCAATTTTTAACAAAATGTCTACCCATTGACTGCATTTCTCAGCGTGTATGTATGTGTGTTTGAATGTATATATGTGTATCCCATCATAATTCATAAATACTCAAGGAGACTATAACAGTACTATTAGAATCCGTGCATGACCCGAGTGAAACCGATTATTATAATAAAAGCCCAATATGGTGGGTCATCAAAAAATTCTATTCATATTTTTTTTAAAGAGAAATCATTCGTATATTTATATAGGAATGAACACGCTGGCACACAAAATGATGTGATTACACTGTATAATATTTTAGCAGAGCATACCTACCTTTTTTCATGTGACCCCTCTGCCCGTCTGTCCCCTCTAACATAAAAAAGAAAAAAATTGTTCTGTGGCAGAACAGTTGTGTTTTTAATATTTTATATTAGTAACGTAATTTAACTTTAAACGTGTATTTAGTGTACAGTAAAAAATACTTACTTAATTGAGAAAAAAAGCCGTGTGGTGTCGTGGGACACCCGATAGGAACGAAGTTGTGACGATCGAGTAAAACTGATTCGACACGATTTTAATTACAACGCCATCTATGAAAGCGGCTATTACCTACATATTTTTCAGTTGGTTTCTAATTAAAACAATTTATACATTGGTAAAATCTTCTTGAGAAATAATTTCCTATCTATTCGATAGATGGCGCTGAATGACTGACAAGTGACAATTCAAAATAAATACTAAGATGAAAAGTAATGATTTCCTATCTATTCGATAGATGGCGCTGAATGACTGACATAAAAAGTGTCGTTACAACTTTTCGTGGGATTTTTTTCCGTCTAGCCCCCTTTCACAACGCGCGATAAGGAACTTCGTTCCAAAAACGCTCTTGAGCCATTTTATTTTTTTTTTTTTTTTCCTATTTTTTATGACACGAAAGATACCTGTCATCGTGCTTAGCAAACTCATCTTTTTCTATAATATTTTTATCTTAACGTACTACAGTTTAATATATCCTGCCCAAAAAAAATTGATTTCCTTTGTAAAGTTGTTGATAGATTATTGGTATTTTAAAACCCCACGGATGTACCTAGAGCTTAAAAGAGTAACAAAATTAACGCAAAAAATAAGTAAAAAGAATCTTTGAAGCAGGTTTTATATATAGTGTCTAAATTTGAGCTAAATTGTTGCAGAACTTTTTGAGTTCCGAAGCGTACACATATCTACTTAACATTTTATATTTTTACATTTATATAATTATGATGGTAATACTGATTTTTGTCAAATAGAATAATAAGAAAAACCTTTTTTGTTAAACTTATATTAAAGCATATGTTCAAAGTTATCTGTTATTTTTATAAAGTTAGACTTTACTGAACCAACAGTGTTTGTATTAATACAAGGTTTCTAATTAATTTGTTACAAAGCTATGAAACGTAAATTACTTTAAGGATTTCTGTGTAAATATTAGAGCAAAAGGAAGAAAGTAAAATTTTGTAATGGTTTTCATGTTAATTTTATAATTTTTGTACTCTTGCTACTTTACTTAATATAAGTATAACGTAGAAAATTAATATACGAGTATTTCTTTCTACATGTATAGGTATCCGTATATGTTTGTAATAATCTAGTGAGAATAAAACTTATTTTAAAATAAAGTTTTAATAAAACCTTGTTTAATTAAAAAAATAAAAGGACGTTTAGAATTAGTTTCTTGAAAGAATATTTGACTGCACGGATGACATAGTGATTTAAGCAGTCGCCACGCCGCGCCGCTTGTAGCCGCTTTTCCTCTCAGGCGGACTACTCACCGGCTGACCCAGTGGAGAGATTTATGAGATAACCTCAGGGCGCCTTTTTAAGAGAATAGATGTGTGTGCGTGTGGGAAACCTACGGGACTCACCAGAGGAAAACAACTTACACCTCAGTCATACATACATGTATATTAAAATAAAAAAACACAATTAAGGTTACAATAAAAACAGAGGGTATAAGAAAACCCGCAGCAGAGCGCGTCAGAGCCGAGCTGATGGTGCTCGGTGCCTCCTCGTCTTCACTCCAGGAGGTTACTTCCTCTTCCGCCCGAGTCGGCTATTTATATTAGATATTGATAAAAGTTAAACAATTTGCATTTATAAGTTTATAAGTAAGTACGTCACCCTTGGGTACGGCTGTCCGCTTGCGTCGTGAGCCGCGCAATCACCAGCTTGCCAGAGGGTACCGAGAAACTTGAGTCTGAACCAGAAGGCCACAAACGAGCAAGCACGCCGTCTGAGACTGACCGTCTTGACCCCGAAATCTGGGACCCTACGAATGGATTAGCACTCATATAATTAATCAGGTTCCAGAAACAAATAGGTTTAAGAAGAATTAAGACCATACTCACCACTCTTGTGGGTACTTTTGAACAGATAATATATTACGAAAATCAAAACACTATTTAAGATCGGAAGGCACGAGATAGCAGAGTGTCTCCCGTGGCAGAAAGCCGGACTTATATATCTTCGGTTAACGAAGCTTCCAGAAAATAACCCCTCTTCAACATTTTACTTTGACATTTAAATTACCGACGAGGATTAACCCGACCAAGATCAAAAGTAACTCCTTCCTATCATACCAGAACCTTCTCAATACCTATACAATTTGTCATGATAGATCAATACTGACTTTTCCACAAACAAAAACGCCATCTAGTGGTCCGACAGTAAACGCAGAAGATCAATACTGTAGTTATAAACTACTTTAGATAAATCAACAACAATCCAACGCGGCTAATAGATGTCTCTTTTAACAAGACCGTACGCATTACAAATATACAAAAAAATAACTGTTACACGCTTACTACGCTTACTGTGCTGTGTTTTGGGCCCGATCCTCACATGGGACGACACTTTGTGTGATCCACATATTGTTGTTTTGAGTCTATGTGTTCTTTGTGTCCGTTTCATGTATGTTTGTAAAGTCCCCCGTGACACAGGATATATTACTAATGCTTTAAAAAAAAACTCGTTATTCAATTATTTAACCCACGTTTAGTATAATAAAAATACATAAGAACTGTTTAATGTTACTCGGGATTAAAGTGAGGAATATAGCGTGTACCTTCATTTGTTCATAGAAAATAAAGAAGAAGATAAGCTTTAATATCTGGTTGTAATTTCTTGCAAGTACTATTTACAATGAATAAAGAAATTTATAAACAGACGAAAGATCTTTTATACCAATAAAAATTTGGATATTGGTAACTATTTTAGAATTATACAAACATTTATTTGTAACAAATCTATAAACAATTACAGTATCAAAAGTTTTAACTTTAATTTCGCTGTCTGTGGCTTGATATTCTCAAGCAACTTTCAAAAAAAAAAGGAACGGATAGTGCATAACAACTTTTATAACTGCTTTAGTTTCGAGATGTTAAAAATCAGGTGCAGGTTTTAATTTTTTTTTTGAAATGACGAAGATATTGCGGAGTAAAACGACCAGTATCAAGTAAAATTTCATTTCAGTTAACTCGTTTTCGAAGCACAGAGTAAGTTGTTCTAATATTTTAACATAGTTTGAAAGAATATTTGCAAAATTTAAAACATGAATGATATCACATCTATGTATAAAAAGATTTTCCAATTTTCGAACTAGTTTGTTGTTAAAATTGTATTGTTGAGCATAGTTCTTAGAAGGTACGGACCATACTCAACTAAGTTCTCTTATCATTTTGATATAAAATGCTTGTCTCGCTCTGAACGTGACATGTTGACCGACTAAGTACATAAACATAGGCCACGTAAAAGTGAGTGTGACTGTGATAAAAGATACATGATTAGAACATTCGAAATATATGCGAAATATACATATGTTGCATATTTTATACATAGTTAAATAGCCATGTGAGCGGTCCTATTTTAATCAATGTTCTCTTACACACAACCTTTAGATGATACTGTACAGCAGCAATACCGGGTATGTATTAACTCCAATATGTGTATGTATATATAGCAACACTATCGGTTTGCAGTAAATTAATCACAAATCAATTAGATTCATTTCTTCATTAATCGATTTTATAATTCAACGTTTTCATTACATCCTGGAAAACTACAACACAAGACACGAAGAGACAGATTTAAGCTCGTACTAAATATATCAGGCATATATTCTGTACTTTTTTTTTGGATCGGGTGGCAAACGAGCAGACGGATCACCCGATGGAAAGCGACTACCTTTCTTAAGGCAAGCGACTAGCGAACGCCTGCAATTCAGGAGTCACAAGCGCGTTGCAAGCCTTTGAGGAAGGAGTACGCTCTTTTCTTGAAGGTGTGAAGGTCGTGTCGGTCCGGAAATACCGCAGCCGATAACTTTACCTTCATTCAACATAATACAAACCAGCACCACAAACCCACGGTTGTTCTTATTAGTAGGTCTGTTGGGACATTAGAACTCCAAGGGAGCGATTTATATGCCTCGGTGACAGGTGACAGCTTACCATTTTGAGAGCCGAGTGCCTTTTTGTTAATGTATATAGATAAATATGTTAAGTTGATTTGTTTTGGTTAAGATGGTATGCTTCGAATACTCAAAAAGATCTTCAACGATCGAGCTCAAATTTTGACAAAGATGGTATTTATCTATTTTTCGCATCAGATTATCAACCAGAATGTACCAAAGCGAAACAGCTAGTAGTTGGAAATATAAAGACAACAAGGTTATATTATCTATAGTACTTAGAGAACAGCAATTAAATATTTAATTAAAAAAGAAAAAAATGAGCAGCGCAAATTTCCAATGAACTGGAGATAATTTTACCAAGAGGTGCCTCTTTATCCCTCTCTTCCGAATACCGTTTTCAACTTTTGAGACTTACGAAATGTTTTTAGTTGAAATTTGGGAGATGCCGTGGTATTTAATTTAGTTAATTGTTGCCATTCTGTTTTATGAAAACCTTATACCAGTTTCATGTTGCAAACGTTTCTTTCTATTGAGCCCGCTTAATGACAATGCTAAGCTGGATACCTGTTCACAAATAAATACCTCTATTTACATGAAAATTAAATGCGTTATAGGGGACTGGATACAGAGTGAGTTTGACTCGTGTTGAATGAAATTAGTATAGCCAATCAGTAGCCTTGCATTTTCTTGTTTGATACACGCCATAAATATATGCATATCATGTTTGAATTATGAACTATTGACCATCCTTGCTACTCATGCCTTTTTTTCCTTGACATAGTCAGTAAATTTTGTTTCAAATATGGGAGGGTCCTTGTAGGTCTACATAATATATAACACAGCTTTAACGTTGCCTTGTTGGTTATGAAGATTTATTTTACCCTCATTTAACATCTGTCTTACTACCGGTCACGAACAAACCAATGTTTTACCTCAAAAACACTTTTTTTTTCGTGTTAAATATTGACGATGAAAAGCACTTTTGATGTCGTATCGCTCCTTTTCCAATTTTTTGAGGTTTAATTCATCTTCAAAAAATGATAAGAAATAAACAAACACTTAAACTCAATTGCTCGGAAAACACGTATGGTGGTATTCATTTTTACGATAACTGGCACAGGTTAAAGAATTCAAATCACACCTGTGCTATGTGCAGACACAAGAAGAATCAAGTAGGAAAACTCTAAGAAAGCACACGCCAAATCACCTGGAAATGGAACGGCTTTAAATCTACGAGCGAGCTCGTATTTTTAACATTTGCCGAATGTGGAACATTTGTTCTAAAGGTGTTTTTATGACCAAGTTTTAAATTCATATTGAATAAAATGTTATTTTCGTGCACGGTTTCATAACTTCAACATACTTTAATAAAGTCAAAATACAATAATCGTGCGAGTTGTTCAGTGTGGTACAGTTTTTTTGTAAAAAACAAAGAATAGAAACCAGGCAGTGGATTTGAGGATGATGAAAGAATGCAGGCAGACCGGTGGTCTGCTTGCTGCTGCTGCGGGGTTTGCTATCGAGAATAGAGGGACAACTTCCACTTATTTATTTCTGATAGGAGTAATAAGTATTGGACACGCCGTCATCGCGGCGATAAGACCCGTTATGGAGGATTGGCTCGAGAGGCGTCACGGGACCCTCTCATACCGACTGACGCAGGTGATCACTGGGAAAGGATGTTTCGGGGATCACCTGTGTCTGATCCGCAAGGAGCCAACGCCTGAGTGCCACCACTGCGATGGCCAGACCGTGGACACGGCTCTCCACACGCTGGCAGAGTGCCCGGCGTGGGTTGAGCAGAGGCGAGACCTCGTGGCGGCCATCGGAGTGGGAGTTCTCTCGCTCGATAGCCTGATTGCGGCTATCGTGCGGAGCGAGAGTGCGTGGAACTCTGCCGTCTCCTTCTGCGAGCAAGTTATGCTCGCGAAGGAGACGGCGGAACGGGACCGGGAGAGGTTTAGGACTCTCCCGGCCCGCCAGGCCCGGGAACGTGCCAGGTACCGCAGGCGACTCAGGCGCCGGAGGTCGCAGAACGACCTCCGTCCTCCATAAGCGCAGGCCTGGGGGTGACAGGTGAGGCCATCTGTCACCCTAGCAGAAGCAGGCCGGGGTGGCGGCGAGCGCGTTGCGAAGCGCGATCGCTTCCAGGGAGCACAGGGAACATGGGGTTCCCACACGGGGGGGGGGTCGTCTACTCGTCTGTAGATGACCCGAGATATGTCGGGGCACCAGGGACTTCCTTTCTAGGGTATATCTGGTTCCCCGGCTATTAGTACCCGAGACGGCGTGCGGTTTTAGTCGGTTCGAGTCCGACAGGTCACCGATAGGTGGTATCCGAGGGGATTACCGCACCGAAAAAAAAAAGGGTACTATTTAAAGAAATTCGTTAGCAAAAATATCAATAAAACTGCTCCGAACTAGTGGAAATATAACCTACTAATAAATATAACAACAAAACCTACCTACTAAAATGACCTTAAAGCTATTTTACATATAAAGCACTATTTATAAATGATATTATCGTACACCCATGAGGTTCTCGACAGTTTTCGTATAGCAAGAATAGTCACGAGCTATGAACTACTGAAATTGCCCTAACGATACCAATTTATTTGATGTACACTGTATTTGTTGGATTCTCCTTGGGGATCCAGGGAAAACTCATATATGGTGATAACAATGAATGTCGCACTTTGCGGTATAAAGGAGATTTATTTACAAAACACTTTTTTTAAACATATATTTATCTAAATAAATTCAAAATTTTAGCTTAAATATTTAAATAAGTATTACCATGATATATTTTTATAATAGAATACATAGATAACTGGAATGGATCTTAGTATTCTACTTTCGTAAAGTCTGTCTCCGAGGAAATCAAAGTCGCTTTTATTAAATTACCCTTGAATCCCAAAAGATGCGAATCTCGTCATTGGGTTCGATTTAAATAATATCGATACTAAATACTTCAGGTATGATATTCGTAGTGCTTTGTCTGAAAAGTAATTTTAGTCGGACAATTATTAAATCACCCGTGTCACTATTACCATAATGATGATGACTCACTACTCATTGACCTAGTATAACTTGATATCAATAGTATTTTTGGCAATATTGCGTCTTTTAATTTCATATTTAGCTAATGGTAACCTATACATAGGAAAAGTAGTAAATATAGATGCCAGAGCATTTAATTAGTTCACGACAATAAAGACAAGTTGAGTCTTCAATATTCTTTTTTACAGTTACTGTAGGAACGATCATTTAGCAACTTTAAGTATAATGCTTTTTAATCAACAAATTGAATAAAAATGTTATATTAGATTACATGATACTGGCCTTCATTAAGATGCGGTTTTTGTTTGACTCTTGGCTCATTGCCCAACAAATAAATCACAACTTTTTTACCGATCGCCAAAAAGTCTCTAATAACTTTTAATGCTTCTTATATTTTGTTGTTTACTGTTTACTTTTGGTTTTTACTTTGTTATGCGAATAAAAGAACTCATCCGAGAAAATATTTTGTCGCTTTTCAATCTTCATTCCTAAACGCTGATGAGTATGAAAAATAATAGTTATTCAAACAAATTACTACCTTTGTCACAGTTCTTAAAAGTGAACATTTAAAATATAGAAACCGGTACCAGGACAACCTAGTATGCTAATATGAAAATCATAAGCGCCAACTCCAGCAGCACTGTTCTACTACGGAGTAAATTAGCACAATTTAAAATAAATCTTTTGCACTAAGTGGCGACAAGAACCTCCATAATTTACTTTAAGTTTACACAAACTGGCGCCATTTACGAGTATACACTTATAACAACTGTAAAACCTACTTAACAGCTAAATAAGTTTAGATTTCAAGAAAACTATTTTTTTTCTACAATATAAACGTGACTTTATTTATATAAATGTTAAAAGGGTTTAATGAAAGAGACTTTTTATCTGTTCAACAATATTTGCATTATCATTAGTTTGAATGAACATGGACTTCGTGAAGCCTAAGCCTGAGATTAGCCTAACTAATAAAATAATTGATTGTCTTTATCTAGCCAATTAATATTTGAAAATGAATATAGTGTGAGTAAAACCTCATTAGATTTGCTACGTTACAAGAACCGTATAAGAAATAGTTTAATATGTTTTCATGTCTATAAGATGTAAAAACTGTGTATTCACTTGTAAGTGCAAGGTAAGAGGGAACTGGGAAATGTGGTGTTAGCTTATAAAACGTTATGTGAGTCAAAATAATTCGAGCGTGAAACAGTGTTTTACTCAGCAAAGTGATCGCTTTTCTTGCATATAGAGGCTTTGTTCATCTACCTTGATGGTATTCTTTGACTTTAGCAGAGTGTAATTAAACAATATAAAGTATAATTCCATTATAGATCGGAGAAGTGAACCGATAAATTATGTACATTCGTTTTATGTTGAGTTCGTACGAGATGCAGTGTTAGTAGTTGGTTTGTTGAATTTGACTTGTATAGTTTTTTTTTGTGTAAGTATGTAAATGTGAGTATGTATAGTGTAGGCTTATAATGTTCATTCAAATTTTAGTAACTTTCTAGTGGTTGTGAGTGTTTCCACGGCCTACCCAAATGTAATGCTGGCGGTAGTGTCGTGCTTCTGGTCGTTGATCTGCCCTACGCAGACCCTATACTGTACTCGCACAGTTTTATTTAAGTTTGTTTACGGACTAAAAAAAACAAACCTCTATAGTTTGTTTCAGCGTTACTTCTTAGAGTGAGTCTTAGGCTCCTTCTAGCTATAAAGTCCGACTTATAAAAATATCTAGATTTACTTACAGAAAAAAATATCATTTACTCCGTGGTTCGGTATGTCTTCTATAGATATCACTCAAGTATCTTTCTCGTTATTATGTATGTAAAAATTAAAGGCGGTGCTGGTCGGGTGTCGGGTGCCTCTAATGAGCTATGACTTCATAATTGTTATTCAGTCATTACAATATTCTACTTTTAAAATATTTAACGACCTAAAAATTAAATTTTCACTTTCAAATATTTCTTTGTAAGTCACAAATTATAACGTTGTCCGTGTGGTGACGAATTAACAAGACGGAGTGCCATCCCATGAGTATCCTAAGAGCCTAAGCCTAATCCTAACAGACTAAGGGAGGCAAACTACGCAGTACAACTGCACTGCAAAGAGAAGGAAAACGCGAAACAAAGACTATAATAACCCGTCTGGTCAAAGTAGTAGGTCTAAGGAGAGGCCTATGACAAGTAGTGGACTATTCAAGGCGATGATGATGATGAAATATAATATCTTAAAGAAGTTTTGTTCTAGTGTTGTATAAAAACTGCAGTACTTTGTAATGTTAAGTTTTAAAATTAAATATGAAGCTCGATATAAGTAATGTTACCACAGCTGTTTTTGTATAATTGTATCTGAAATAAGCGACCCGCTGCTACACGTCCAATTACAGTGAACAGAGAATGGCTGCTCAATTTAACCCTGAGGCTTGTTTTAAAGTAAAAGTGCCCTCAGGTTAAAACTGTGAAAGTTATTACATTTGAAAGCTACACTTTAGTAAATTAAAAATTGAATATAATATTGCAAAGCTTATTTCATTAAACTACTACTACTACTGAAACCATTTTTATTTGATCATCGTGACTATCAGATATATGTCTGCGATAAAATCTGAGAATTATCACGTCGGAACTTGTAACTGTTCAAAATAAACGATGATCACCAACTAGTTCGGACTTTTACCATTAGCAGTTGGTAAATGTAAGGTTTTATTGGGTAATCACAGAATTCACCATAGTGGTTGGTGGAACCCCAAAGGTTTACAGTGACATTTAAACTTTGCGTAGCCTGTAAACTCGCGTTAATACGAGTACGAGTATATACCAACAAATGTTGACATTATTTGCTTGAAATAAGCGCAAATGATTGATATTGAGAGTTATAAAAACTATGGGTTTCATCAGAAGTTGTAATTTTCAACATTATTTTTAAAATGTGATTAGATTACTCATCTAAAGAACTTATATATATATATATATATATATATATATATATGTGAAGAAGCCTCTTCGTAAACCTTCCCACCTTACTTCAAATTGACTAATTTAGCCAGTTCTTATTTTGTTTTAAAACATCATTTAATTTTTCTATGTTGTAAATGGGAAGGTTCAGATAGTTTAAATATAGTAAGTTTCGATCTGTTAAAAATTATTAAAGTTTTTTTGAATAAATATAAAAGTTAGATGTGAGTGATTTTTTTTAATATAATTTCAAACACTTGATAAATACCTTAATAATATTTACATTAACAAAATATATATATAGCATAATTAGCATGGTAACCGTTCTAGCTAGAACGGTTACAAAATCTCTGTATCCGTTTCATATTTGGTCTTAAAAAGTTCGATCATGTTTCGGAATTTCGGAAACAGCTAAATTGGTTGCCTATTCGGCAGCGTCGAGATCTCCGCATTCTTTCCTTACTCTATTCAACTTTATACAACCCCACTTGTCCTTCATATCTCCGTGAGCGCTTCGAGCACTTTGTTCCCAGAAACAATCTTTGTCACTCTTCTTCTTCTCTCCTCCTTCAAACTCCCTCCCACACTTCGAGTCGTTATGACAACTCTTTTAGTGTTGCCGCTGATCGGCTATGGAATGCCTTACCGCATGCAATACGCAATAGCCCTTCTCTGAGCGTGTTCAGGAAGAAAACCAGGGAATATTCCGACCTTCAATAATCAGACCCTTAGTATGTATGTGTATATATATATATATATATATCTCTCTATGTGTATTTATACGTATAATATATTTTACTATCCTAATTAATGTCGGTATTTGTTTAATTTATTTGCTTTTCTGTGTTGATTCCTCAGTACGCATGACTGTGCCCTTACTTTTCTCTGTTGTCCTCTATTCGCTCAAGGTTTGCTGAAAGAAAACTCAGTTTTGGGTTAAGCTCGCCATTGTACATGACATTTCCTTGTTACTTATATATTTGTATGTGTTCAGTGTCAATTAGTCGGTTAATTATTAAAATGTAAATAAAATTCCACCATATTTTATTACGTCACTGTTGAAACATGAAACCACAACCTTCTCAAATCTTAACTTCTGTCACAATACTACAAAGTATAATATTTCATTTTAAATTCGAGTATCTCTGGGTAACAAATTTTGTGAAGCACGTTGTCTGTGCAACAGTAAACAATGTAAATTAGAATGAGTTAATGTGGGTACCGAGATGTATGTTACTGAAGGTGTTATGGAGTTCGTACGACATCATCAAATTCTCGCTTTCATCCTCGTCAAAGTCACTAACACGATGTTAATGATATATTATTTGCATTCAAGTACGTAATGATATTATTATTATGTTTACATCGTCCTCTAATAGTCCTTGTTCACTTACTTTATATAAAGAATAACTGAAGTCACCCAACGTACTTATAATTAATTACTTTCGATATAAGCTAAGCCTAACTTACAAACGTAGGCATCGTAAGTTGCCCGCAAGAAATTAGTCATTAAAATTATCCTGATATAATTTCGCTTCAGTTCACTTTAGATCTACGCAAGTGCTCACATCAAAAGAACATTCCCTGAATTAGATTAATGAATAAAAAGCTTTTGCGAATGTATAAAGTATAGGAAGAAAATTAGAATTTGTTCGCTTAATTCAAATATTGAATTAAACAGCCTCGAAAAATCTTAGTTCATAATAAAAATAAAAGTTTGATGTAAAATTGCAAATTTTAGTCTTAATCAATCAATAATTATTGCTATACACTGTTTTATTCCTAACAACTGTTTGTGTCTCTAGTGTCATTTGACATTATTTACTTTTATTAAGGTCCTTTTTCTTTTTTAAACACTAAAAATGAAGGCAACATGACTTTTAGTAGCCATTTTGTATGTAAATACACATTTCAATGTGATGTGCGACATTTGATGATATATCTGTTTTAATAAACATGTCGTGGGCAGGTCTGTGACGAGGGTAGTTGCTAATTCCTACCAAATCTCATACGAATCTTAACCATCTGATTATTAACGGCTTGTTATCATTAACCGCGAAGGTTTACTTGAGAGGTATAATTAATTAATTTTACAACAAGTGTTACGTACGATCGTACAGATTTATTAGGTAGATTTTGAAACTGTCCCGCTAAAAATCCTAAGTGATATATGGAAACAATATTACCGCTTAATTTCAAAACAGTCTCTATTTGTCGATTCGGACTTGATAAATGATGATCTACTTTAAATGTGATTCTTATGGTATCTTAATTCTTATTATATTATAAATGATGATTCCCTTATGCTTTTTAGCGATAACGAAGCCACTTGTACATGGTCATTATCCTGAAATACTATTTTATGTATAATGTACTGAACTGGTTACCATAAAGACTATTCTATTCTGTTCTATTACAATTACCAGGAACAAAGGCTAAATCCTTGCAATAGTCGATAAAACAAGTTTATGTGTAAAATAAATAATTTTGTAAAAATAAACTGTTTGTTACTACAATCGAGATCACGCTTATATCTATACAATTTAAGGTATCCGAAACCCTATGTATCGTATCCCTAAGGTACAGTTTTCTGTACCTAGAATATGAGCTTGAACTTCAATTATGAACAAAAATTAATAAAGATCTGTCGAGTAGACCGATGCCCAAAATCACCGTCCATCTCTATCTTCTATGAACAATATTCTTCTACTAACAACAACTACAAGTCCTTTGATACTGCGATAGGCACTTGGTTTTCCATCTCCAAGTGCCCAAGTGAAACCAGAAGTGTGTTAGGAGCAGAGGGAAATACTCGTCAAGTGTCAATTGTCATTCGAATTATAAGAAACCTATTTAAATTACAATATTTTCCTAAGTACCTAGGTACCTACGAACCTGAACCTAGATACCTAGGAACCAGTTAAAATCATTTTTTAAATAGAAATAAAATGGTTATTTGTTACAAAAAAACCACCATTACAACAAAAAAAAAAACAAAAATCAAAAATCTGTGAACGAAATGGAACGGTACGGTAATACCTAAAGCACTAAACTAGAGATACCATGATGCAGACAAAATTTAGAAATGTGAATAGTGTATGCCCGTTTCACATTTTTGGACGTTCCTCTAAATATGAGGACGATAACATAATTATTGATATCATTGAGATGTCTATAACATTGAGATGACTATATTGCGGGCTAGTTTGTCATTTTATGGCTTTATTAATAGTTTATGATGTCTAATATTCATAAACTCCAATGTGTTATAATTGTATTTATGATGCCATAAAACTAATTATATTTATAGAACCATTACTAGGATTATGCAATGAGCTAAGTTAAAAAAAACTGTGCGATATATATGTATGTTATACATACATACTCGTATATCACACAGTTACCGAGTTAGTACCCGTGCTATCAAATTACAAACTTAAGTATTTGAGAAGCTCTCCCGCTTTTCACTAAGTATATCCTAAATAATTAATGAGCAGCGTTAACTAAACGAGCTTTTTCCTGAAAATAAATAGGTTATGTCGCGACAAGTGCTCGGGTACGCCTAAGCCCACAGGGTCGAGATCTGAATTGAGCCCGACATCGTTGCTGGGATGAACCGACAAAAACTTTGCTAAAGTTAAACATAAATAAATAACAGATTGTATAATGTAAATAAGATTTACCTAGCATAAAATTAAATCAAGTAACTCTAACACAACGTCCTTCTCACTCAATTAAATTAAAATCAATTCCTTTATTGCACTCCACAATTTATACACGGGTCTTATAAATGTAGAAAGAAACAATTAGGGACCCTGTCGGGCACGGAAAATTAGAAGAGAAAAGCAAACATTCTATCATCATATTGAAATGTAGTTTAGTAAATAGAACTAAGTAGGTGTTTATTTTATTGGTCACGTATTAATTAAATTTAGTAAATATTATACTATAGTACATTATTATTGTATATTAATTTGTTTTATAGAATATTATATATTATTAATATAAATTATAAAACCCAAATTCTTCGTTAAATGAAGAGAAGAAGAAAAAACTATACAAAGTGCTCCTTATGTCCATTTCATGTATGTATGTAAAGTCCCCCCGCGACACAAGGTATATTCCTAGTACGGCAGTTTTCTGTTTTGAAAAAATAATAATTAAAGTAAGGCCATAAAACTAAAGGTAAACTATATTTACAATACTTTGTCGACGGTATCATTCTCTTTATCAATAAAAATAATTTAGTCAGTTTCGCGGTTTTCTGTTTTGTGTTTGTTTAAATCTATTACTGTATTACAGATGTCTTTCGTTTGTTACAGATACGCAAATGAGCCGGGAACCTGGAACTGAGAAACGTTATTATTAAATTGAGTTATGATTTACCGTCCATGCACAGTGTAAATTGTTGGAACATTTTATCTGACCGTGCCTGTAAATTACTGAAGAAGTGACGATAATTTATTTGAGTAAATGTCGGGGAAGGTGAATCATCGGGGGGGTTGAGACGCTGAGCGTGGATGGTGTTGGGCGGGGATCGGGTATGGCGTGGCGGGTCGGGGGGAGGGCGGAGCGTGGGTGACGGTAAGAGCGGTGCGCGGGGCCGTGATGCGCGCACGCATGTGGGCACTTTGCGCATATGCGGCGTGGCTCGCGTGCGTTGTTATCGCGACGGGCGCCGGACGCGAGCTACACGTGCTACAAGCGGATGCGCGCATCGCTTTCTACGTGGGCATCGCCGCGCCGCCCTCAGCCGCCGACGTCGTACGGGTCTTCAACCGTTCACTCGCCGATATCTCGCACACGTATCTTGCCGGCGACTACCCACTTTATCTGCGCAACATCTCACTGCTGCCGCTTTATATCGAACTGCCAGAAGATGAAAGGTAATAACTTTCTATTGTTTCACTTTTATTACAAGCAAAAGCACTTTTGTTGCCATATACCTTATAATGTTATTTAATCCAAGTCTCTAGATGTTTTTTTTATTGCCACTGTGTTACTACCACTATCAAACGAATCTGAATAATTTATAACCCTCGTCATTAAAAATTACAGTAATAATGACAGTGAAAATAACTAAATACATGGGACTAGTTTAATGTTTAAGCTTGATGGCTAAAACTGATTGACTGACTGGTAACTGTTTAGTGTGTACTCGTGGTTGTAGTAGTGTCGTGGTTGTAGTAGTGCTTATTTGTCCTATCTACCATTGGGTGAATTTTATAGGGTGAATTTTCATCTACTGATGGTAAGTAAAAATACCTTATTTTACGGATTTTGTATGTAGATAGGACAAAAATGCACAAACGAAATTACGCATGTGGACGCACAAAGTAACCCTTCCATTTGTGCGTGCTTATTTAATTTAAGTGCCAAATATATTATACAGGTTGTTCATTTAATCTTCACACTGACTAGCATTAATGATAGTGTGTTTTGAATTATTTCTTTGACTTATAAGAATACTGGTGCTTATAAATTAAAAAAAACTTGTACTTCTTTTTTAACTTCTTATTTCTTAATTGTCAAGCATAAAAAACCTCAAACTAAAAGACATCTTGTACAAACCCTTACATTAAAAATATATATTCTGGCCAGTGAATTATTTATATCAAAAAATTTAAATCAATTGCTCGTGTATCGTAATATCATACGTGTTATGACGGTGCATCACTTGTGTACGGCTCAACCAATTTGGATAAATTATTATTTTTTGTTATATTTAATTTTTGCTGTGCATGTTATTGTCAGAACACGGATAGAGAAAACAATTTTAAAAAATCGTGCAGGATTTTTGTTTTGAACATTACCGTCCGAAGCAAGAAAACAAACAACATCCTGTTGCCAAATCATAATGAACTTGAGGGTAAATTAAAAAGTACTTACTCTTCAATTTGAGCTTGCGTTCATTTTTACTTTTGTAATATGTTCCAGACATTATTAGGTACTGGTCTAAAAAATAACTAAACATAAAACACAATAAATTAAATGAATTTATTAACATTTTAACGTCTCTTGTGATATCGGCTGCTACGGTATTAAATCGAACAAAATGGCGGACATGGCTTTTTGGGCTATGATTGGTCTTTTGAGTGGACATAGGACACTCAAGCACTCAATACCTCTTACGACGTAGGACATAGAACAAATAAGCACAAAATTTATATTAAGTTATCGTGTCACAAATAAAATTCAAATGGTTTTTTCGTTGTTTTAAAACCAGAAAGTTTAAACAACCTTCTTAACCAACAGGTTTAAAATTTAAATCTTAACAATATTTTTTGATAAATTGGTCGATAAATTGGACAAATAGGCACTAGGGCGACGATAAGAGAACTTTTTGTTTTGGATAAGTAAGAATGTAGGATTGTTTATACGCGTATATTATTGCTAACTGGCCTGTACATTGAATGTACAGGTCAGATAGCTTGCACATACATTTAAAAAGTAACAACGATTTGTATCTACGACAGCGAGACTGTACAATACGGTTTCTTTTAAGATATCGTAACATTGACGATCAATTGATAAAACAAAACAATTTCTAGCTTGACGCTCAATGCAAAGTGCGAAGAGCAATTTATCGCCACAGTATAAACCAACATGAGCCGTAAACTGAACTATTCACAAGTTTCGATTTCCTACAAACCCGATACACTTCTTGTTCTGGATACAACATTTTATGTCTATTGTGAGAGTTGTTTCGATTGAATATAAGCGCGTTTGAGTGCTGGACCGCAATAGTTACGTAGTTAAACCACGGACATAGGATTTTTAGCTTCTACTTGATACTATTAATTACTATTGTTTTGGTTGTTCATAGCACAATACATTAATTATGTATTTAAAGGAATTGTTAATAAAATTATTCTTTTAACCTGACTACAGAGTGATAATTGATTGATGACTAGAAAGTTGAGGATAATGAAAAATAAAGTGAGCAAGAGAGCAGAAAGCTGTTTGTAACATATCACTCCCTCAACCGTCTTTAAAATTATCTTCCTTTTCAGACTTAAGTAATTCTTCCCTTCCTTTCCTTTCTTGACTATGCTGGTGTCTCTTTTGTCGACGCTTTAACTCTGGGATAAGCTAGAACGGTTGCAAAATCTATGTGTCCGCTTTATATTTGGCTCGAGATGTCCACATCTTTTCCTTACTCAATTCAACGCTATACTAGTCCAATTTTCCTTCATACCTCCGTGAGTGCTTCGAGCAATTTCTTCGAGTAGTTCTCCTAGAAACTCCTTCCCATAGAACAAGTCATTAAGACAATTCCTTCAGTGTTTCGACTCTGCGACTATAGAATGCCTTGACGCATGCAATATGTGATAGCCCTTTTATGAGTGTGTTCAGGAAGAGAATCAGGGATTATTATTCTCTATTCAATAATCAGACCCTTAGTATCTTATATGTATATATATGTATCTAATTATGTATATATGCTTATGTAATACGTACATATATTAAAACATATACTTAATGTAAATTGCTACATATATAAATGTTGGTATTTACTAACTTTTAAACTTTCGCGTTCCATGATAATTAATATTATTTAACGGGAATTAACGCGATCTCTTATTTAGGGTATTACATACCTCTGGTTTGCCTGACGTTTCGACCAGGTTGCACCGGCCGTGGTCACAGGCTGACTCCTGACTGACCAGAGGTATGTAATACCCTAAATAAGAGATCGCGTTAATTCCCGTTAAATAATATTAATTATGTTGGTATTTGTTGGAATTATATACTTTTTTCTACTTATTTATAAGTACACATGACTTTGCTCTTACGTTCTCTTCTATCTTCTACCCACTCTAAAGGTCTGCTGGAAGAAAACTAAGGTTTGGGTTAAGCTTGGCTTTGTACATAAAACCTTGTCACTTAATGAATGATAATGTGTACAATTAAGAATAAATGAAACGAAATGAAAAACATAATTTGGTAGACAATGTATGAAAAGTTATCTCACCACCAAAATCCACGTTAAAATAAAATACCTTAGAAAGTACTAAAGGATTTCACAAATATATTCCTTCCTCTAATTGTTAAAAGAGAAATATGTGAAAAGTAGGTGACTTTGACTTGCGAAAGGTTTTGGCAGGTATTGTCAAAACTTTCGACAAGACAATTCTTACAGTTACCCAAAATAAATAAAGAGCTTTTGGCTCGGCGAGCATCTATTAATTCTTATATATGCAAGCAAAAATATTGAAAATAATGTAATTTAATATATCTTTATTGATGTTAATCAAGTAGAGTGCTAAAGTTTCATTTAAAGATATGAATAGAAGTTAAATTATTATAAACACAGAGTATGAATATATATATTTATGAAAATAAAAAGTTTTAGGCTTAAAATTTACTATGGTAATTTTTAACCAGTTTCCAATTTTTTATGTATCACTTTTCATAGCTATGATATAACATATTATACTCGCTGTAGAGCCATCTTATTGTATCTATGACAACCACAAGAAAAAGCTTAACCAAAATTATTTCTGCTAGCGGGTGAGATAATTTATACAGAAATCAATTCTCAAAAAGAGACTGAAAAAAATGCTTCTTTTTTGAAGTCATATACGCACTGATAACGGCTTAAGCATAGGGAGAGTGTGCTTGTTTACATTTCTAACATTACCTTCCCCCCTTTTTTATAGGTTCGAACAAGAATGTAACCGATCTCATTGTTATTTGAAACTTTCGATTTTACCCGTCATTCGGCTCGTGTAGACGTCAGTCCTAATCCTAACAGTAGTCTATGTCACTTATATTCTATTGGAAATATTATGATCAATTAGTGTGACTTATTCTTGCTATCACTTTTAAAAGCGTCATAAGTATAAAAGTACCTATCAATATTAAAAGGAAGGAGGAAGTAAAGGATAAAGACAAACAAAACCGAAAATAAAAAAAAAAAACTTACCCGGGCCAAGATCGACTTAGTCATTATAATAATAATAATAATAACTTGACACATCTCACACAAGGCCGTCTGATCAAAACTAGGCAGAGCCTGTACTATGGTAACCAGACTGCTGATATATGTACATACTTATATATTTCTAAATACATACATATCATAGATAAATTACACCCAGACACAGAACAAATGATCGTGCTCATCACACAATTATTTGTCCTGGGTGGGAATCAAACCCATGACCTCCGGCTTAGCAGTCAGGGTCACTAACCACTAGACCAACGGGCTCGTCAATATGTTATATATTTATAAAACTTAATCAAGCATTGTTGTCAAATTGAATTGGACTTTAGTATGGAAAATATTTATTTAATGATTATGACGTATATAAAGAATATTGTCAGTTATCAACCAGTGAAATCACCTCTTTTATGAGGACGTCGTAAAATTTTATATTTTTATGAAACGTCTCCTAAACTTTCTACTGTGATATTTGCCCATAGAAATGTACAGTTTCTTCTCGTTTTGTTGAATTAGATTGTATTATGCTGTCAGTCGAATTGGTCGGAGGTTAACCCCTAACACTGAATTAATTATGTCTATAGTGCCAAAGTGAGAACGTGCCGTTCGGTATGTGGAATGTGGGTATCGAGCTTTGAAATGCTTTATAGATTAAGTGATTATGATGTTATCAACATTTAAAAGCGAAAGTACACGATCAGTATAACAAACATCTACTCGTAATTTCTAACTCGGAACAATGAACAGGAATTTCACTTAAAATGTTATGAGATTTTAAGATTCAAATTTTTGAAGACTGTATAAATAATGATGATGTCAAAATAATATAATAATCATATAATATAAAATGTAATCCTTAGATTTAGAATAAGAATCCTTAGAATTACAATTGAATAACAATAAACGAAAAAAAATTATGCGAAAGTTACAGACAGAATTTCAGAAAACAATATTTTTTTACAGATTGAAAAAAAAATTGTTTTCTGAAATTATTTGGACTACACGGATGTCATTTAATGGAAACATGCAAACAAGTAGGGCAATGTAATAAAATACGAGTGTAATTTTCCTTTCACCAGTGTTTTCAGATTCACTCAAGTCAAAAATGTTAAGCTAATATTTAAAATACAATTTCATTTTGCGGTACCAGTAGTGGTTATTTGATATTATACTGTATACGAGTTTCACAAGTCTAGTATAAATGGAAGGTTCTGGAAATTTTTATAAACATGCCCAGTATCTCAGTTTTCTTTTAATAATAATAATCTTTAGTTTCACCAAAAATATGATTATAGGTTTTACAAGTGTCCGATACATGTAGTTTTAAATACCAAATGCAATAATAGTGGGTGTACTACTGTCCACCTAAATAGGCTACAGATTAGCCTGTGATAAGGAGTTACAGTGCCGGACCTCTTAACAGTTACAGAAAATAGTAGTGATTTTGTGGAAGAACTTAATTAAAACATTAAAAAGTGCGTGAGAATGTACTTGTGCGTATTTGTGTGAGAGCTTGATTCATTGTGTGTATGTGTGTACATGTATGTGCGTGCGTACGTATGTATGTGCGGGTGTGGTTGAACGTATATGCTGTCATTATTATGTCAATTATATCATGGAGAATTATTAGAGATTCTGCATCATAAATTCATGCATCATGAACAACAACGATCGATGTAAACCATGTCTCATGCGATTTTTTTTTTGTGTGTATGTATTCAATAAATAACTTAAAAGAGAAGAGATTCCCAACAAACTTTTAGTTACTTCGAACCATATTTAATATCACAGTTTTATATTTAGTTTAAAACCTACATATTAAACGATTTGTTTTTTTTTGTTAATATTTAATTTAAATAAAACACAAAGGCCTTTACAAATAAATTATCTTCGGGGAAAGGAAATCTTGGTGTGTATCGTACACGATAATAGGCAAGAGGATTAACACGCTTGCCAATTATCATGTCTGTTTCAGATTCCGAGCCCATACTAACGAGAAAATGTATACCTAATTACAAATACGTTAAATCAAGTATTTAACGTATTTGTCGGCAATACAATAGGGGTTAAGGAACCAAACATACGATTTGTATTAGAACAATACGTCTCGTTGTAACTAAATGTGTGTACATGCTTGTTTATAATTATCCAATAAATGACAAAATATCACAAGGTATGTGATATTTTGTATGTTGTATATTGCATGTACATGCGTTAGAAAAATACGAAATAAAAAGTAACTTTTTTATTAGGTATCTAAAATATTAATAAAATATATATGGTTAAGATATTCATGGTTTAGTTATTTTATAGTGAACAATGTCTAAAATATACAATTACAAAAATTTCCCGAATCTGATTATGATGCTACTGGAATAAAAATAAACTAAGAATTATTTATATTATGTATAAAAGATATTTCTTTAATTAACATGTGGTATATGAAAAGTATTTTGAGTATGACTCGATTTAATTTTTGTGAACTGGGTAATTTGTCTATAAAACTGATGGTCAAGATTTCGATGTTTGATTCGCGTAAAATTCCGACGTATATATGACAGTTTCCTTTGCGATCCTCACACGTAACCCGAAGTAGTGCCAAGAACTACTGCTTAAGATAGACGACTTCTGTACCTGGACGGAGGGAGTGAGGAAAAAACCTAGCAAATGCTGTTGCCTTTGCCTGGGCCGGCAAGGTACCAAATATACCTCATATGACCCTTTTTTTTTTTTTTTTTTTTTTTTTTCCGTGCGGAAATCCCCTCGGATACCACCTGTCGGTGGCATGTCGGACTCGAACCGACTAAAACCGCACGCCTTCGCCGGGTACTAATAGCCGGGGAACCAGGTATACCCTAGAAAGGAAGGCCCTGGTGCCCCGACATACCTCGGGTCATCTACAGACGAGTAGACGACCCCCGCCCCGTGTGGGAACCCCATGTTCCCTGTGCTCCCTGAAAGCGAGCGCGCTTCGCAACGCGCTCGCCGCCACCCCGGCCTGCTTCTGCTAGGGTGACAGATGGCCTCACCTGTCACCCCCAGGCCTGCGCTTATGGAGGACGGAGGTCGTTCTGCGACCTCCGGCGCCTGAGTCGCCTGCGCTGCCTGGCCCGTGCCCGGGCCTGGCGGGCCGGGAGAGTTCTAAACCTCTCCCGGTCCCGCTCCGCCGTACCTCATATGACCCTGAGATTACTTTTGGTTTGGAAAGTGTTTCAATAATATCAGAAACCGAGCCCTTTAAATTGATTGGAAGAAAATTAGACTATAAAGGTCGCACTCCATCTGTGAAGGCAATAGTCGATGACTTCGGAAAAGACATCGACAAGGTAGACCAACAGCCAATACGTAACGTAAAAAAAGCTTGGATTTACGACAACTACTCAACATCACGTCTCAACTGGCTGTTTTTAGTAAACGATATAAACCAAAACCACTTAAGAACACTGGACGCGAAAGTCATTAACACATTGAAGTCGTGTCTCGGACTAGCACCATCTGCAGATCCGTCAACGTTGTACCGGGCCTAGAATAACTTTCGGAACTCCATAAACACCTAAGAGTTACCAAAAGGCATGTCTTGCCAAAATCTTAAGACGAAATCGCCGAATTCCTTCCAAAAGACAAAAATTTATCAGAGCCCGAGTCACAGCTCCAATTCCATAAGAAATTCATGGTGGGTATGCAATCCAGCAGAGTTGGATTGGGAAATGCCAGAAGACAGACTGACAAAGAGATGACAAAATCTTTCCTACAACAAGATGAAAACGAGACCTACAAGGTGCACGCAATGAACCTAGAAATGCAGAATGAATATTAATTCTAGGAGAATTTTGTATCCCACAGCTTTGAAATGGCACACACTATTGTACTATTTGTCACCTGCCCTATTAAAATTTAACTCAACGGCTTTCAATTAACTCTCGCCGATCAAAGAAACCTAGTAAGCTGGGGAAAAGCTACATAAAGGCTTGTACGATGTGCAGTGCGTATATAGGTACAGCCAGGCACTTACTGACAGGTTTTAAGGCGCTATTAGAACAGGGTCATTATTCAGGTCGCCATGATAGGAAATTACAAATTATACGCGAAGCTTATAGCTTATAAGTTATGTTTATATCTGGCGAGAGCGAAAAAGGGAATAACAACAAAGATAAGAACCAACATCGAGTTTGTAAAGGAAGGCTCTATAGACTTTATAGGCTCTATAGACTTACAGAATACCGGAGGATATCTGTGCCTCATTTTTCTATGCAATGTCAATTAAGTGTGTAGTACTAGTAGAACTCACGGTTCCTTCTGAAAGGAACATCCCTAACGCTTTAAAAAGAAACAATTACTTTGACTCAACCAACGAAATAACTAAAAATGGTTATTTCGCTGCGTTGTATGCCGTGGAAGTGGGTGCGAGGGGTATACCAGCTAAATTCTTCTATAACCTGACCTTGGATTGCCAAGAGCTTCAGTAAGCTCTTTTCTAGAACGAATATCCAAAGCGGCATTGCTTGGCTCGTATCAAAAATGTTTAGTTAGAGGAGTAACACAGCCGACAGTGGAGTACTCCCTTAACCTATTCCTGCCAAAAAATAGGTCTTGAAAATTGTTGAAATTATTGATAGAACATAAATGCAAAAGAGAGAGAGAGCTTAAATGACAGCTTACGGATATATGTGATTGTGAAAGACATATTCGCTGAAAAGTGATTTCATCCAAATGTAATCATAATATTTTGCAGAACTCAAATAAATAATATGCTGCAGGAGCGTAGTTATAATGAT
This sequence comes from Arctia plantaginis, assembly GCA_902825455.1. Classification (NCBI taxonomy): domain Eukaryota; kingdom Metazoa; phylum Arthropoda; class Insecta; order Lepidoptera; family Erebidae; genus Arctia; species Arctia plantaginis. The sequence goes on along the minus strand of CADEBD010000314.1, from coordinate 10,041,073 downwards.
AACTGATTCAGTACATTACATACATAAATCAAATGCTTGTGTAGGCCAAGCATCGCAACTAATTTAAAGAGGTTTGAAGACCTCGTTTAAATGTGTTCCTTAATGAGAAACTATGTAGGTATGAAGTTTGAGACTAATCCCTCCCACATGCCCACCACTGTAAACAGTGGTGGGCATGTGGGAGGGATTAGTCTCAATCAGATCAGTCTGGTGTACAGGATTTATCCTGTACACCAGAATCACCAGCAGTGACCTACGAACACACTGAGTTATGACACTCGGGACGTTCAAGGATAAAATTAAACTGTCTTGGACTCCGCAACGAAATTAATCAGAAGAAAATTGGAGGAGTCGGCGATACAGTAAGCCTATGTAGGTATGTGTTACATATAAAAAGTTTTAAATAAAAAATGAACATAATTTTTCAGCTAATTTCTTTTTGAAATACCGTACTCTAAAAGAAAAGAACTATATAAGATCCCTCCATTATTCTTTCTTCTCAGATATTTTTCAAAGTAACTTGTTAACGTATTTATTTCAATTTCATATCAGTAAATATACTGAAGTACTTGAAGTATTCGAAAAATTCTTTAATACTACTATTACTAATACTACTACTACTTTTGGTATCTAATTTGAAATTTGAAACTTAATCAGACATATAAAACCTTTTATATTGATCTAAAATTATTTGTTTTGTCATCAAGTCAACGAGCATAAAAATAAAAGTGTTTCTTAGTAAACTTAAATATAAAAAGCTACAAACTTAATTAGAGTTTTAAAATTGTCTATGACAAATAAATGGAAGAACACAAGTATGAGTTTTTATAATATTCTTATAAATGATACGATAGTAATCAGTTTCATCAAACGAATACTGTAACTGCTCACGGTAGTTTTATAATTGTCGGAGCTTAGAAATGGTTGGTATGATAGGGGCTTTAATCTGTGCGCAGATGTTAAAAACTTTATTTATTTTGTCAGCGTAAATGTGTCACAATAAATTGCTTCTCATTATGCGGGCTAGGTAGTACTTACAGGCCAATACAGGGTATTTGTTAATTGTATTATAGAACAAAGAGTATGCATATTCCTATCTATGGAGGCTTGTTGTTAGCAACATGAACACACATTTGTATAAACCATAAATTTATTAGTCTGTAAGCCTTCTTCAAAAGTAAATAAATAAATAAAATAAATAAATAAATATAATTCACGCATAGTTATAGTTGTTGCCGAGCATTTCTACTGAGCCGCTAGACATCGGTTTTTATCCAGAAAAAAATGCTACCCTCATTTAAATATTCTACTCTTAAATAAACAAGGACACTTACTTTAGTAATAGTTAAACAAGTAGTGTACAAACTACTTGGTTCCCTATAATTTGATAAAACGTTAGTGCTTCAGACCTCTCATTACCGTCGAAGTACCTGGCTCACATTAAATTAGCGGGAGACGTTTAGGTATTAAGCTAGCCGTCTTCTTGTTTGCCAAATTGATAATGATTATAAGTAACCGCTTTTGGAGTAAATTAATATAACAATAAAGACCACGACAAACCTGAACGTCTTCTAGAAAGTTATAGTGAAACTGGAAAAATAATCAGGATGAACCCTTTTTTTTTTTTCGTGCGGAAATCCCCTCGGATACCACCTATCGGCCACCGATAGGTGGTATCCGAGGGGATTTCCGAGGGGATTGTCGGACTCGAACTGACTAAAACCGCACGCCGTCTCAGGTACTAATAGCCGGGAAACCAGGTATACCCTAGAAAGGAAGTCCCTGGAGAATCAGGATGATACCCTGGATGTATGTATGGCTTGTTATAACTCAGTTTTGGATAAAGAAAGTGAGAAAATGAACGTTTATCTGTATCTATCTGGCTATTATATTACCTTAATACGGTATAATAATGAATAAAGATTAATATGTTAAATTTCGAACACCGAACATTAGCATGGAAGTGAAAATTATAGGGAAGTAGAGTACGCTGTATCGATATTTTTGGCCTCGGTGGCCTACAATGTTGCCTTTATAACTTTATTAGGGTAGACATGTTGATATGTTATATGTGTTATAAAGATAGCAAACTTTACATTTATTATTTATGAACTTACCTTGTGTTTGCAGGGTTTGGGCCTTCTTAGTGAAGTTTTTCAGGGCAAATTAGTCGAAATATTTACTTAAAATTAGGTATAATTTTTGTATATGTAACCTTAGTATAGCATTTAGTACAGATGAATCACACACTACACTACCAGATGTACACAGATGGTACACAGTAGAAACAAGATGTGACGATCGTATAAAACATTCTTCTCTGACATGTATCTTCCATACCACTTTTTTGGACCCAAAATCACTTAAACTTTCTTTGAAAAATAATTTAAGAGAATCACACCTCGATATTAGAGGCTAACAGTCTTACTCTTAAGTTTAACAATTGAGAGGTCAATTAGCTTCATTATTCTTTTACATTATTGTTAATGTAAAAGATATTTCCTAATCTCAATGTAATCTTTTCCGTGTAAGTGGCTTGATCATAAAGTTTGGTAATCTTAGTAGCCTTTTCTACGGCGTAGCTAGCCGCATAAATCTTGTATAAGAAGTACGTTTTGAACATCTGCTACAAAATACTCCTTGATTATAAAATACTTGGTAGTATCTCAGTTTTCATGGAAATGATAAGTAAACTGGTCGTTTAAAGGTTTTCCATTGAATGTTGGTAAGTATTAACTGATGATTATTGTAAAAGTACTATTTTACACGCTTATCTTTGCTCAATAAATATTTTATAATTTGATTTTTTGAGAAAAATATAGTAAGTCATTTAGTCTAAAACTTTAGATTGAGTGGAAAAGATTACTTTGTAACTGTCGCATCATACGTTACGTAGCAATAAGGCCACTCTTTGTAGATTATATTTCTGACATATGTATATTTCATTCCTTTACAATAACAGTGATGTAGTAATAAGGTGTTTTATATCTATTTATACTCATTTTTTATTTTCTATAATGACGCGAAATTGTATCGTGCTACTATCCGAAACCGTGTCACGAGACGATCAGTTCCTGAGGTGCTTCATATTTAAATCGTGCCGTGTCGTAGTAATAATATTTATAATTACATTTAGAATTTTACATTAGTAGTAAAAAATAATTAATCATAAAATGACAATATAGCTGTTACTTAATCAATATGGTACGTAGAGTCCCAATTTCCTTTAAGATACAGAATATAAACCACTCGTCAAGAACTGATTTTTACTATATTTAATAACGTCTAATCCTTCATTTAATAAACCGATAATTTATGCTATTGGTAAAGTCCACCCATTAAAATTCCAGCAATAAATTTAAATTGCTAGACTTCGTGATTTTTTTTATTTGAATCACTTTAAATAATGAAATGGATTTGCATGAGAATTTGACTTTCACGAAATCCTTACACTGCAACATATTTTAACTAATATCCGGAATGCTCAGTATTCTATCGTCTTATTATTGTTTTTGAATTTAATTTTTACTTTTTTATAATTTGCTACTGCATCCAATAGGTCATTGTATCATATCCAATAGGTCATATAAAGTAGTTCTTCAGAGGCGTTGATTTTTTCTCAGTGTATATGTGTGTGAATATTACATAGGTTGCGGTGTAGTGCACTAGATTAATTAACAAGCCTCAGTTTATTGGTTTCGAACGATTAAATTTTGAAATTCAAACTTCAAATTCAATCATTTTATAGCTAGTTAAAGTATCTCAAATAAAAGTATTTTACTTCAAATTGTTTCTTACTAATATCCTTAAACTAAAAACAGTCGGTTTTTTTTCGAAACGTTTCGTTGTCCACCAAAAGATTGCCTATTAATAAATGCATGCTACCTTCCTTATAAGCAAAATATTAAACGGTATAAAAAATGAGTCTTTTCGGACCTTGTATTCATCCGATTGGTTTATTTTTATCTGATGTTATTATCAAAACAATCCAGTGACGTATTGATAATATAATCCCAAATGGTACGAACCTTTCGTCACATACGAAGTCTAATTGAATATTCGTTCTAGAGAAGGCTCTTACTTAATCATTGTAATAAGTGATCTAAACTTGATTTTGAAGCACCTTGCAATGGCTTTTCTTAGAAGAAAACGAACCACATATCTCAATTTGAAATAATTAGAAGCAGACACCTATGATATTTTATGAAATAGTGAAATTACTGTTTAAACTATAACGACATGTTAATTATAACTTATCAAGCTCAACATTTAGATAAAATAAAATAATCTTATGATTTATTTTCTAAATTTTAAACTATTTTAAGTTTACTGGACGAAAATGCCAGAGGGAACGGTGAACATTCATAAAATCCTTTTTAAGATACTATTTTTTTGTCTTATGAAAGATTTCTCTTCGAATGATTTTCTTCTTATGATCGCGATTTATTATACCCACAGATGTAATATTTTCTGCGTTATATTACAGGTGAAGTCGTAAGCTAGATCAAATATTGGCCATTAATTAGAACCTCGTGACTTATAAGAGCGTCATATATTTTTGTCAATTTTTTCTTTCTGCATAATATGTGGATTTACTATCAAGTTTTTTAAATATTCTTTCTAGTAGTGTTTGTTAGCTTAGATCTAATTTTGAAACGTTTGTTCTTATTTTATAAAATTAAAGTAAATTTTTTCAGTTTCGATAACAATGCATTTCTATGATAAGTATGACTTGATTCTGCTATCAGGATTGTTTTTCTCTAGACGAGGAAATTTCTCAATGATCAGCAGTACAGACACAAACTTTTAAATACAGGTTCATCTGTGGCATATGAATTGAAAGATCTTTAAAGAAGACTTTTTTAAAGACTTTTCTAAAGTTTACCACGACCTGTCTACTTCGCCTAGGATTTAATTCAGATGGGGGAACTCCTTGAATCACAATCTTCATCATCATCACTATCTCAGCCGAAAGACGTCCATCACTAGACATAGGTCTCCCCCAAAGTTCATCATATAGACATGAAATTGTAAAAGTTCTCAAGGTTACCGTCTCAAGTCATTTTTTTTAATACAGTACAAAATCAGAAGTTAATAAACATCGTAATATTATTAGTTGTATACATGCCACTATTAGTTATATAGCAATTTCATAATAATAATTTAATTTTAGTTTATTTTCTTTAACCAGTTTTATATCTTGAGAATAAAGACTGCAGTGACCTAGTAAGCAAAAAATTTCTGAGACAGGTCACTGCACTCTTCCATAGCTGTTATGTTAATCCTAGAACACAGATAACCTAACCGGACAAACTAAAATACGGTTAGCCATAATACAAATACGGTGTGAAATCAAATACACTTAATTATTCGTTATGCTATCTATAGTGTACAATGAAAATTTCAAGAATAAGTACATCGTTATTTTTTTATAGAATGTCTCAATGATACAGACATCGTCTTAGCTGACTTTTACAGAAACAGTAGAGAGAGCTTTCTAACTCTATAACTTAGTACACTGATAGTGAACATGAAATGCAACTTACAAGCGTTCTCTCTAATTGATAAATAGTTAACCAGATTGTTTTGTCACCGTATATAAATACTGCACACCATACTCTTAACAACTTTAGTCACCTGTCGTATACGGACAAGAGTGCGGATTATTGTTTTATCTAACATACTATATGATGTCATTTAATCGGAACTCGACTTCGTTCGATCTCGTGAGAGCTCTTGAAGCAGGTGCGGATGATATTGATTTTTTTATTGCATTTATTTCGGTTAGTTGTTTAGTGGGTCAACATCGTGTAGTATTAAGATTTGTATTATATTAAAATATTTAGTAGTAGGTACTAATATTTTTTTCCAAAGAGCGAGTAAGTAACATGAAACTATTAACGAGCATAATAAATAAGCAAGATGAAAAACAAGCATTCGGTGAACTAGTATGTTAAAAGCGACGTAGCCCATAGATATGTATGTCAATATATAGTACTGATCGTATTGAAACCCTTTGAAGCGTTTTCCCACAACCGTATATCAAATTTATTCAAACCCTTTCTATCCTATTCAAGCTTAAATACCAGGAAGGGTTATAATAATTTGAACATTCGTACCTAGGTTCAATAAGTTCAGTTCAGTTCAGTTGTATAATACACAAAATTCCTAGTTTTCAACTATGTGAATCCAAATTAAAGCGAGCCAGACACTCACTTAAAAACAAACTAGTGGTTTTGGCAAAAGAACAAACATATGTGGTTCATAATTAATGAAATCATCGATAAATCCTCAATGTTTATATTTCAGCCTCTTAACTTTACCTAAAATTTAATTTATTTATGTAAAAATAAAAAAGTGAACTTTTGCCTAGTGATAAAATGAAAAACAGTAGGAATAAAAATAACAAAAGAGTAACATAGACGCGTAAAAGTAAACCCTTTTCTAGGGGTTATATTGCTGTAATATAAACTTGGAAAAAGGGATATAAACGTTTACGTTACGCAATGAGTAACTATCTACTAAATAACTTAGAATAACATGAATTCTGTACTTATTCCTGCTTGTTTGGTTTAGTTACACAAAATATACTCAACATATTGAAAAGCAATAAAACTTGTTACCATAAAGCGTGTAGTATAATAGCGAGAGGGTGTGTTTAGTTAGATAGTTTAGTTTGAATAGCAAAAATCTTTAAGTCCTCTGTATCAGTATCGAATCTTACGCTGCACTGCTTTCCAAATTTTTCCGCCGCTCTTTGTGCTTTTGCGCTAGTAAATATACCGCCTGGTGCACGAAAACCCAAATCCTTACAGAGATTTATTCTGGAAATCAAAATAATGTAAAATAATTTTGTTAAGCTGACGGTGATTTTCTACCGAGTACACCTTGAATATTTAACTGATACAGACAAAGTCTCTCAGTCAGTTACCAAAAGGACAGTTCTAAACGGATTTCGTTTCGTAGATTTGTAACTACGGAATGCATTTGCGGCTGCTTCCTTTCCACAACTGCTGAAACTATTCGTATTCATAAGTTGATATACTACAAAATTGGTGTTGCAAATCAGTAAATTCATATATTTTCTCTCGTATATATTTATATTAAAATCTACATCAGAAATCTTAACACCAATTATGCCTTACACTGTAGGAATATGTTCATTCTAGTTTAATAACGCGTTACAAAATAAATTTTCACGTTACCGGTCCCAACAGAATTACTAAAGTCATCAATGACGTTTCTGTGACCCTTACCTGACGCCAGATAGAACGCAAATTATACACCCTCTGTAAGGGACGCTTTTACAAGAATTAAGTTATATCGTTTACCTGGCCTTAAGCAGTTCAACTGCGATCCCGAGCATTCTATATTCAAGCGCGACTGAAAGGCCCGCTCCAATGAGGTAGGCGTTCACATTGTATTTATCATAAATCGCTGTCATTTTCATAGCTTGGCTAAACATTCGCAGGGATAATAAACCGGCCTTGGACTTTGGCTGGAAAGAAATGGGATTACATTAGGTATGGATAATACTTTTACTTGAAAAATGAGTCAATATTTTTTTGTGTTAGGCTGCTGTATGAATTTATTTAAATAAGGTCTTGTTCGTATTTAAAAATTATAAATCCATCTCGAGGCGTACTTGAACGGACTTCGGAGTTGCATTTGCGCTTTCCTGTCCCGTCTAGTACTTGTCCTGGCCGATTTCAGCGCCCGCTCTAGGGTGATTGCCTGGACAACGTAAGAAGAATGAGTGTATCTCTTCTTACGTTTAACCGTCGGAACCGATTACGTGATTTGACGACTTTAACGTGACGGAGTAAGAGCTAGAAGGAGCCGTAAAGCGACTCGCCGCCCGCAACACTCCATCGGGTCCTGATGGGAATAGGCGGAGGGGGCTGTTTACCAGCTGCCTCCGTGATAGCATATTCCCTTCCGGCTGAAAGGAAGCCATGCTGTTACTTATTCAGAAACCTATACCTACCTTATTAGAGTGGGGGGAACAGAGATCGAGGTTGACCAACACCTTAAATACCTTGACCTCACCCTGCACGGGCAGCCGCTGGAGCTTCGAGGAGCATTTCGAGTAGATGATCACCCGAGTTCATGGGGTGGCGGGCTCTCTACAGAGGTTACTGCGTAATCTAGGAGGTCCGCGGGAGGAAGTTCACCGCCTTCACTGTGCAGTGATACGATCCATGGCCCTCTATGGAGCGCCGATATGGGCCAAGCGCTTATCAAGCGGGTATCAGGTACTTACTGGGCATAGTTTCTTCGGTGAGTACCTAAATCGTATCGGGCGTGAGAAAACGGCACAATGGCAGCACTGCGCAGTCGACTGGGATTTCGCCCAGCACACACTGGAAGACTGCCACGCGTGGGCGTCTGAACGCGAAGTCCTCGTCGACCTGTCCCCGCCAACAATCATTGCTGCCATGCTGGCGCGTGAGGAGGAATGGATGGGGCGCAGTGGTCTCATTCTGTGAAGCTGTAATGCTCCATAACGAGACAGCTGAACGGGATCGGGAGAGGGCCGATCCCGAGCGTAGAGGACGTCGCCGACGATACCAGCCGCTGACGGGGCTGCGGGCCACTAGAGAGTGGGGACCTATGGTGGCAGATTGAATGCTGCGGTAGGGGATAAGATATCGGTCTAATTGCATTAAGACGCAATTGGGCCACCACGTGGAGATTGAGGATAGTTTTTCCCCTGGGATAGGGCCTGATTAGGAATTAGTGTTAATTCGGGGAGGACCTCAAATAACATGTGTTTTAAGTGTATCTATTCCCAATTTCAAGTTATTACTTAAAATTTGGAATAGATACGTCCTATGGAACATTAATCTAAGATAAGAAGTTTCGAAAATTCAATGTTTATAAAGTCACGGGACCTAATAGGTACTTGAAAAACTTAATGTCGTGGCGATAATGTGGATCAGCTAAAAGTATGGTTACAATATAAAAAGTTTGATTCTTCCTAACAAATTAAAGTGGTTTGGCGTATATGCCTACCAGGTGAGTGCGGTTTCGAACTTTGTTAACAACTCTTAGACAATTAAGAATTACAATCTTTTCCTTCTATACATAACGTAACTTGTATATATGTATAATTCTGTACTATTTCTCGAAAGTCTGAAACAGCACTGTTATTTGTACAGTAATCACTAAAAGACTGTACACATACAACAGAAAACGTTACACAGGCTTGACAACAGGCTCCTCAAAAAAAAAACTGTCCAACTATTTTAATAATAGCATTATAATGAGGAGTAAAGGCGTGTTGGCATATTAATCCAGGCACATTGACTCATTTACAGAGATAAAAAAAGAAAAATGTTATCCAGATACATACGTTTTCAAATGGTTAAAAGGGTTAAAGTCAACATAAGGAAAATGTGTTATGTGCCCAAGAAAGTTAGGGGATGATTTTAGGGGTTGAAAAGGGGTGAAAATGGATACATCTCGTGTTTTTTGCAATTTCACGCGAAATTTGATGTCCCACTGAAAAATGTTAAATACAAAAGTTGTAGATCTTGGAAAAATCTACAACTTTTGAATGGGTCATTTTTTAATATAACCCCAAAATTTCAGAAAAAAATGCAATAAATAAAAAAAAAATTGGTTTTTGTTTTTTACTTGTCAATTTCTCAAAAATAAATATGTTTAAACCAAACTTGCTGAAAGTACTTCTTTTTGTGTCCCAAACATTTGTGTCTCATGATTTCTGCAACCGCATCTATTGCCCTCACATCCAGTCCAGTCCACTATTGCAGTATTGTACAAAAATAAAAAATGTATTTAAATAGGAAAACATATGTTTTTTCGTGTTTTTTCCCGTACAATTCAATGGTCTTATTAGTTTTTGAATATTTTTTTTATTTATAACAAATTATTAACAATAATCAAAAAATTTGTTTTTGCAAAATTTTTTTTTTATATTTTTCAATTTTTAGACATGTTTTTAAATGAAAGCGGTATTGTTTTATTATTTCATTAAAAAGTAGACGTCAAAACGAAAAAAATGAGCCCTGTATGACCTCTCTACGATGATTGTAAGTAGTAAAATGTAACTTTGAAAACAACGTGTCTCGGACCGAAATAAATGAATCTTTCAAACAAGTTTTAATATTTCAATCTAAAATTTTGTTTTTGTTGTTTAGGACACAAAAAGGAGTACTTTCAGCAAGTTTGGTTTAAAAATATTTATTTTTGAGAAATTGACAAGTAAAAAACAAAAAACAAATTTTTTTTTGATTTATTGCATTTTTTTCTGAAATTTTGAGGTTATATTAAAAAATGACCCATACAAAAGTTGTAGATTTTTTAAGATCTACAACTTTTGTATTTAACATTTTTCAGTGGGACATCAAATTTTGCGTGAAATTGCAAAAAACACGAGATGTATCCATTTTCACCCCTTTTCAACCCCTAAAATCATCCCCTAACTTTCTTGGGCACATAACACATTTTCCTTATGTTGACTTTAACCCTTTTAACCATTTAAAAACGTAGGTTTCTGGATAACATTTTTTTGTTCTCCATATTCAACGTGCCTGGACTATATTCACTAAATTTTATTACAGATCGTACTCTTTGTCACACACATACACAAATAGAAGACACTTTCTATTAAGACAGTTTTAAAGTCAAAATAGTTTTAATTTATGAAGTGTTGTTAAAATCTTGTAGATATTTTTTTATCACTGTTAGATAAATAAGAATTCTACAGATAAATAAGGATATTAATGCGACCAAAATAGCTTTTGTTCCAATTTAAAAAGAAGTATAAATAACAGCATCTAATTATTAAGTCAGAAAAGAAAATGAAATAAATTTTCAACGTTAAAATAAATAAATATATGTAAACCTAACTTTAATCCCATAAATAATTTCCATGTTTTTTCACTCATAAATTCGCGTTTTTTTTTCATTCTAAGTAAAAAGTAGGTTTTTACTATTTCTACTTTTATGAATAATAATAATTACTTTACACATTTCACATACGGCAGTCTGATCCCAAATGAGGCGGAGCATAACATATGAAAATGAAAGCTTCGGAGAGGTAAAAACGAGGTAAATTAAAGTAGGGACTCTTTAATGTTACAAAATACATAATTATAACAAAACACATTACTAAAAAAAACAGAGTTGGATGTAGATAAAACGTGAAATAATAGCTGCTGGCTGAAAAGGTTAAACAACCGATAATTACCGGCCTGTGTTCGACGAAGCGTCCCTTTTCCTGCGACAAGTACAAGTTAACGGCAACGAGCGTGCCTCCTGAACTATCTCCTTCGGCTAGGTAACACGCTAAGCTAAATTTTTGCCTAATGATAGAGTTCAGCGACAAACGGTACTCTTGTACTGCATCTACGTTTTCCGCTGTACCTGTCAGTAAACAGAAAGAAATCAAATTTGAACTACGAGAACCGATAACAAATACAGAAATAATATTGTAAATAGTACTTCAAATACAAATATTTATTAGAGTAGTTATTTGACTTGGATTGTGATTCGACGAATCGACGGAGTTTTAAACAGTGTCACAAAATTGGTGATCTTTTTTTCCTAATGGCAAGTAGTCCAAAAAAAATAATTGTATTGAATTGGTAGTATTAGCAATGTCTATAGTAGTAACAGCCTTCTATAAGGGATGGCGTGTATAATGCTATTTGAGTAAAAGTATTTGTATTGAAATCACTTTGCCTGTAATAAGACGACAAGTAAAGTTTCGAAACAAAACGTACTTTAATAATTTAAGTACAATCTATGGGTGATGTTTTGTTGGCAGATGTGAAAAGATTAACCATGCCTAAATGGCGTGGTTAATCTTTTACATTACTTAAATGGCTTAACAGTAATCTGTCAGGCCGTTTAATGTAATGAAAAAAAAATACATACACACTATTAGGCAAAATAAGACTGATCTATGAAATAAAATGTTCCAATATTAGGTCTATTAATTTTAATGATAGTGTATCCTACATAAATAAAACGACCATAATCCTATCAATCCATTATAATAATCCAAGAGGAAGAAAATAGTTTAAAATAACCAAAATTTTAGCTTATGTACATTCAACGACCAAGCTGCTAGTTCAATTTACTCAATAATAACCCAATACTTCTTAATAATTATACTAGCATAACCCGATACAGAGCATAATTAATTCAGTTATCATAATGACGCAAACAAAGTTTAAAAATTCAGAAGTCAGCCAATGAGATAACCAATGAGACGGGCGCTTTCTGACACCGCGCTTAAGGTTTTTCTCGGCCTCGAGATAATTGGGTGGCGCCGACATATAGTACTGCTTACGGCTAATGGCTTACGTATTTTCTTACATGTGGGCGGATGCTAGGTTAAGGAGTAGTAGTAATTGCAAAAACTTCATTTACAAAGCTTTGAAAAAATTACTTTTCCAACAAGAAATAGAAGAGAAACGATTTGAGATTCGACTTAAAATCTGATAAAGAAAGGTTCCGAAAAATCTCAAAGTTATGAATCGTATTTTACCAGCAGTTTCCCACCAAACATCTCTAGTAGATAGATATAATGTCCAAGCATAAACTCGACTGCAGTACTCCACATATTTCGAATTTCAACATTCCACCTTCTTCAACCATTCGTTCAAAACGAATCCACACTTTAGGGTACTCCAGAGTAGACATTATTTACGTGCAGAACGAAAGCAGGTGTGCTATTAAATTCAAAACAAGTTCTAAAGCACTGAACAACTGAATTGAGACTGAAGTGTATTTACAATGCTGCCTTTTGGTTTCTATATTACAGTGAAGCAAGGTCTTCAGTGTCATTCGATAAGAATAACCTGTTTATTGAATACAAAGTTCTGCAATTCTATGTAAAAATTCTTTATTACGCGTACGTTATCAAAATTTAAAATAAAACTAAATTACATAAACGAAATTACGCTGTTATAACTTCGGTTGAAAGTACAAACCACCTTTGACTAACAATTTTGAATCCCACTGTATGTTTCCTTTAGTAACGCAAATAGGTCAATGCGGTGCATTCTGGTCTGTGTAAAAGATACTCACAGATTAATTGTCGTTATCATTGAGTAGTAGCTATACTTGGCTATTCATGTTTATTTTAAAAAAATCCGTATACGGCGTAGCATTACATAGAGAACATAATAAAGAAGAGTAAAATCTCCACAAGAAAGAACTTGTACAATTTTGTTACACAATTGTTTTGAAATTAAATTATGGGCTCTAAGCTGTTTTCTTTTTGGTATCTAATGAATAATTAAGATTGAATAACTAATTATTAATTTAATCTAGGTTACCCACAGTATATTTAGGCAAAGTAAGAGTTTGATTTATTTTAATTAGTTCTTTGAATCCGTTAGACATTATACAACTCTGTTTGGAAAATGTCAAACATTATGTTCAGCTTCTAATTCTTGTAATTTTTGAATAATTTAATTTTGAGTACATTTATATTTGTTAGTCTAGACATACTGGATTAATTTAATTAAAAATAAGCTTTATGACTACGAAATACCGTTAAGAGTTAATTTAACTGTGGTAAATTATATATTTTATTTTTTAATTTGTGACATTTTCAATATATAAAACGGTTCAAAGTGAACATAATTATGATATCAATTATAAGCTGAGTAGGTACTATCGATAGTATCGATTGCCAAACATGAACTTATTGAATTAATTATCACTTATTTGATTGACATAGATGTTCTGTTAACGGGTTTCTGTAGGTAGAAGTGAAACCAAATAAAAACCAAAATCAGGGACATCATGAGGCTTTATTCAATATCAGTCCTAAGGCCAAAAACGCCTGAGGTTTTTGTAAATTATGTTAGGTATATTCTGTCAATGTATTGTATCATTTATTATCTCTAAATGCTATTTGGTGTGTGTTTGGTGTTTCCGTATGGCGACGGATTAAGAATAAGGAGTGTCACCACTCTTATTTATTCCGTGGGTGTCCTAAGAGGTGACTAAGGGAACTACGCAGGACAACAGCACTACAAAGAGAAGGAAATCTTGACCCAACCCTATATCAACCCGTCAAACCAGCGTGGTATACTAGGCAAAATCTCCTTTCTAAGGAGAGGCCTATGTCCAGCAGTGGACTATTAAAGGCTATTAATGATGATAATGATGAATCTTATTTTACTACTAAATAAAAATATTTCATATTAAGTAATTTGAAAATTTTTCCTTAATTGAATTAAAAATAATATTTAGTATCAATTTTTTCGAGAGTTAGTCGCAATTATATTTTTTTAAATTCTTTGTTATCTAGGTTCGTCGCTCGGGTATTGGAGCGTACATGCTCTGCGCTCGAAGGTCGGCGCGTCGCGGCTCTCCTTGTCTGCGGTGGGGGATCAGCAGCGGCCGCCGTAGTGTCCGCGGCCACCCGAGCCGGTGTCCCCGTACTGCGCACGTCACCATCCCATATTCATCTCTCTTACATCATAGCTAATGTGAGTAATAGAGTTCTAAAACAGCTTTTTTTTTATATTTCTACAACAAATTACCACCTTTTATTTTTTTTATTGAAAATTGTATTTACATAACGAAAATGTATTTATTTTATGTGTATTTTCTTAACCAAAATATTTATTAGCTGTGGTAATCATTACTGTCTTATGTCTTTGTTTGGGAACCTTATCACTGCAAGAAATGATTTATTTTCAAAGTTTGATTTTAGTATTTATAAGATTTGTGCCTTGTATTTGTCTTATATTTTTCAAACTGAGCATTGTATTCGATTATTTGAATGACCTTGAAATATTTCTATCCCTATCCAATTTATTCTTGATTACATTTCAAGATACTATGGCGAAGATAATATTTCGACATTGTTTCCATAGGATGTTGATTGCTATATATATGTATGTATGTTTATTGGTGTCCAGGCGCCTCAGTTAATTTCATTAAGTCGTCTCTCCACCCATATTAGGCAAATTCAGTACCACTCTTGTAATTTCGTTTATAGTCGCGAAGATTTTTTTTGCGACGAAGAGCTTAGCACTTCTAATAGACGACACAAATTGCACATAAAATTTTTAAGGTTTTGTTGATTTCATTGTAGGTAGGTAAGAATAAACAGTTTTTATCTCAACAACTATTACTTTTGTAACATAAACCATTTGTAACACATTCTGATATTTTTATGGGAACTCAGGAGCATGATCGTTTAGATTTTTGAATTGTAGTTGTAAGATTATAAAACGTATTACATTTTGATATGGTAAGTGGAAAGTAATAGAGATAGCTGATGGGACGACAAATTACGAAGAATGACAAATGTGGCATGCTTTCGAGATATTAGATGAAAAGGAATAAACACTAATGAGATTGGAGAGGGAAAAATAAAAATATGGAGTAGGAGTAGTGTGTGATATATATAGAAAAATAAAATAATGTTTAACTAAACACCGAAACAACATTATTGAGGCGATAATTTTCCATAATATTGATTTTCAGGTGTATAAGAGTTGACGTCGTCAAGACGCTTCTCGTTCCGATAGAGAATAGGAAGATGATTATAATTCATACATTTTACATGAGCTTCTTTAGTTTTGAGAAAGTTATGTCGTTTCGTTTGAGGAATAGAATAGCAATATAGTCTTCGACGATGTGTGACGATGATATTCAAGTATACTCTTTAATTTTCTATTTTGTAATTAGATTAATACTGTTAAGTAGTATTTTATAGTTTAATGTGCATTATAGGTATGTAACAAGTATAACCTGTAGTCTTCGGGTACATAAAACCATTTTTTTTAAATAAAAAAAAACATTAAACCAAAACTGATAATAATAATTAGCTTAGCTTACACTAGCGATCAGTGTTTTTTTTCCCGTGTCGCTATGCAGTCTAGTAATTTTTTTTTATGATAAATCAATTCAGCGATTCTAGAAATACACAATATTGTCATTTTTTTCAGCAGTTTAAGATTAATGATGCTTGTTAACATATCACATGCATTTGCATAGTATAAAACGCAGGTAGTCTCTAATGTTTGTAATGGAGTAACAACGATTACGATTTTATTTATACTAAGCAATTAGTTGTGCTTGCTACCATAAAGTCGAGAATAGCCACCAAGCCAGTGAAATAATGCGTTTACGTGACAACCGTGTGACCTGGCAATTGACGGTGAGCACAACACGTTCAGGCATTATTTATAGGATAATAGCCGTCTGCGACTTCACTCAGTTGTGTAAGTTTTTGACAAATTGGGAAAGAGAACCTTATGTCGTTGTCGTTGTTAACCTTATTTGCAAAATTTTCATGATGACCAGTTGAGTAGCTAAGACGTGAAAGCATAGACGAACAAAATAACTTTCTCATATAACATAATACTTTGTAAGATGCTCATGAAGTTTTATTTCTTACCTAAATTCTTTGTCATTGTCAATTCAAAAATCCCAAAATATTTTTGGTACTGCAGAATCTTTGAGAAGGTTGTGGAGCTGGCTACAGTAAATGACTAAAATGGGCTTTCGTCACCTCGTCTTTTAAAAAACTATATTATGTAGACGTAAGCTGTCCTGATCTCACCGAGCACTAATTTAACATTTATGCAAATTTGACCATGCTTGTAAATATTATTATAAGCTCAACTGGTCGACCAAAATCTTCGCTGGAATATTTCCCTAAAATTCCTTGTTATCTCAAATAACACTTTCCATTATTTTAAAATTCACTTTCATGGTATTAAGGCAATCACAGAATTTGATTTTAAGAATTCAGTCACAATCAGCAAAGTTTGTGGATAAACTATTTACAGTACAGATCATCCTTTTGTGGAATAGATTAATACTGGAAATGACAGTTACACAAAAAAGTCCATTACTATTATCTTCGAAATACATTTTTTTCAAAATGTATGTAGAAAAAGGGTACAGAGCCTTTTTATGGAATAGGCACAAACGAGCAAACGGGTCACCTTATGGAAAGCGACTACCGCCGCCCCTGCAACTCAGGAGTCACCAGCGCGTTGCCAGCTTATGAGGCTTTGATTACCACGACTACTGGATATAAAAGTGAGACGCCTATCACTTTTCGCAACAAGTCAAGACATAGGCAATTTTTGTGAAAAACGAAAAATCTTCAATTACAAGTATCTATTCGTTCCAGCGTTTAACAAAAAAATAAAATCATTAAAAGCAAAGATTGTACTCGTTTAGCTCTTGAGTTATTTTTTCGAACTGCTCATATTTGGTATTTTATATGACTGACAATAGCACTAATAGAGTTATAGCATAATTATTATGTTGTTACATTGTTATTTAAAAAAAGCAAAAATATTTTCTACAAGTTTAAAAAGACAAATTGTTTCATCGCAAAAATTCAAGATTCTGTTACACACATACATACATACCAAGCTAATAAAAGCGTGTTCAAAATAGATATTTACGAAATAATGCCTGAACAAAGTTAGGAAATAATCCTACACGTGTTCTATATTGATTGGTCAATAGTGTAATTTGACATCTTAATATTCAAATTCTAAACTGTCAAAGATGAATGGTTTTAGTAAAACTGAACCTACAGATCAACCATTATTTCATAGCTTTCCATACCAACATGGTCTCATGTTTCTTAGAGTAGACTTACAATATTTTTGAATAAATTAAATAAAGAAATCTCTGCACTTCTTTTACACGTAAACTAAATATTTCTAAATTAATAATCCTCCTAACATCATTTTTGGACAGACACCTAAAATTATAAAGTACTACATTTAAAAAACAAATATACAACGACACACATGATATATTCTTTTTGAAGATATAATTAAAAATATAACAAATATTGACAATGAATCTGGTACCTCATCATCATCATTTTCTTGCCCTGTGATTGGAGAGACCTAGGGACTAAGACAAAAATTTATAGTAGATAGTAGATTCAATTATGAATAATGTTGTATTTATCGTAGTAGTATTAGTCATTATAGTTATGGTTATAATGTGGTAAATGGTTTTAAGGTGGTGTAATTGGTATTAATTACACTACCTTATAACCGTATCCAGGCCTTGTATCTGTTAATTATGAAATATAAATATTTTATATATCATATTTGTGTAGAAAACTAAACTTAATTAGCTTACACCCGCTTCAAGTAAAATTTAATTTAAAAGACTGTACTTGATAATTTTTTTCTGAAACTCATTTATTATTATTTAGTCAAGTCTTGTGTTAAGAAGTAAGATGGTATAATAATATTACCACTAACTAAGAACTCGAGGACTTGCTCGCGAATTCCATCAGTTTGTATAACATTATTAGGTACGCAGTCAAGTACACTGATGTTGCTCTTGCTAAGGAATACTAATAATTTTTTTCTTTAATATTCACTTCTAATCCTGAGATAAACGTTATATTCTTATATAGACTCAAGTGGTCTCTTGTAACACTATTTACAATTTGATCTAGGTTAAAGTATGTAAACTACTTAACAGTTATTTAAGAATATACTATTCACGACTCCGATTATGAAGCTAACATCTCTTCAAGGTATTATGGAAAAAGTAAAGCGGTCCTGCTTGCTATAAAAATGACGCTAAAACCAATACAGTGTTACACAACAACACGTGTGTGTCAAGCACAATTAAGACCAGGGAATAATGTATTTGATAGGTCCACAACTTTTAAATAGTAATTTACATGTATATTTTGAACAGAGTTTTTTTTACATCATATATTAATTAAAAAATTTCACCTTCTACATACATAAGTATGTACTAGGTTTTTGCTCAGTATTTATGAAATGTAAACATATGTCTAAAATTCTGGTCTAATTAAGCGCTATTTCTAAGTTATTCGTTTGATTTCATTAGGCAGTTTATGGCGCCTAGTAACCTTGGTTGTACCATTAAAATCTTTACATAAAATTTTAGTCCATCCTTGACCTTCTGATGATAATAAGGCTATAATAAAACCACTGTCGTCGCCTCTAAGACCTGAATGGTATTTAATAATTATAGCCACTTTAAATTCGTTAGATTTTACTAACTTATTTTAGTGCATCTATGACAGGCTCATGTCGTTTTTAAATACAACATTTCAGCTATGTTAAATTATGTCAATAATGTAACAAACAAAACAATGCGTCATAAACGCGAAAACCGTAAAACACAATGTCTTAAAAAGATACAGGAGTTTGTCGTATGCGGAGCAAATCAGATTTTTATGTTCTGCATAACGCCCTTGATAACCAGCCATATATCTTGTCTCGGTTTGCAGAATAATTTTTTGTTAGAGGTGATATTCCACACGATACTTGGTTCACGAAAATGGGACCGGTGTCATCGTAAATTATAATCATTTGTGACCCACGTTAGCACCGATTAGCACTAGACATAGAATAAGTACGGGTTTAAAACGTATGACAAAATGTGAATAAAGGAAAAGACACTTGGTTTTTGGTGAATATTATCATTACTAGAAAAGGCTATCATATTGTAATGTTACAGTTTCGTACATTGTCTTTTTTCCCCAGGAAATGCTTCCGTTGGAAATTCGACTAGAGATCACCGCAAAAGAAACTTTACACGCACTCAGGTACTAACTACAACCAATAATAGGGTGTTACCTATGAAATTGGAGATTTTTAAAACCAACATTTTCAGATTTAATTATATGAGAATTGAGAATAATTTTATTTAAAAGCCATGTTTTAGCCATTAATTTAAAATTCAGTCATTTGTTTTAGATATTGTTTTATTTTTGGGAATTTGTGGTAGTTTTTGGAGCTATGGATAAACTGCAAATTTGTTCAATATTTTATATATTATTATAGCGTTCTTCTCAGCGGATGGGCCAGGGTACATCACCTAATCAGTTTACTAAAAAAAGGATTACCCATAGAAGGGTGAAGGTGACTGTTTAGTGTTAACCATTTGACTTGTATATCACAGATTATTACCAAATGGCCCAAAAGTGACGGTAGATATCTATTGCTAAGAATTGCAAACAATGATGGAGAAGCTCGCAATTACACAACCTCGATTGTACTCGTATCTGTACCCCATGTTGTGTTGTACCCCATTCCAACTTCATAGGTAAAGACCTAATACTTTAAAAAAAGAAAAAAAAGCTCTTTATAATAAGTACATTTTGTCTTTTTTTTCAGAGCGACACTATTGCATACCCATTGGCACTCATTTACTTTGCTAGCGGAGGAGGATATTTATATCACGTTATCCCTACGAAAAGATCTATCGTCGATACTTACAGCACAGCCACTAAATCCCAAATGGCTTTCCCTTCCTAGAAAATTCTCTCGACACGTACTCTTCAGGTATTTAAACTTTGCATGTTCAAAATATAAAACGTAAATCCTGAGATAAAAATTACATTTCTCAAATTAAGTATACCTATTATTATTCAATCTACTACAACCTCATCTTGTGCTACAATAGTACTTTGATTATGTCTGTGCAGGCGACTAGCTGAGATATCAAGGCTGACCCGAGGCGTTGTTGTTTTGATATGTGATGTCAATTACGCTAAGCTCGTTATGGATGAGGCCAAGCGTCTGAACATGCTCGAAGGCAACTTTTTCTGGCTTTGGATAGATGCTTCAAACGACGTTAATATTTTTCACAACATCAGCAACAGAACTCAATATAATGACGATAGTGATCGAGATTATGAAAGCTTATGGGATAATAATGAAGCACCAGTATACGAACGCTTTGATCGTGGCAAACGAGGCGATGCTGACAATAATACGATAAAAGATCTGAAAGACCCCACATCGATAAGATCTGATGTAGTTGAAAAGATTTCTAGCGATGGCGGATTTAATATAAAAAATAGTTCTATAAATTCAGTTTTTCGGAAGTTAAGTCGAAATATTGCGGATGTAGAAAGTGCTAACGACAAGTCCTTAAATATAAATATTAGTCAATCATATAATAGTAGTCAAAATATTAGTTCGGAAAGTGTTAGATATTATAATGTAAATAACAAAGGCGTTGAAACTTCTAAAATCGAAAACAATTCAATTGCAAAGGGTGTGCCCTTTCATACTAGAAATAACAGTAGGCGTAATAGTTATAGAAAGATGAAAAATGAATCTTTTAATAAGTATGTAAATAGCATACACATAGATAATGTAAGTATAGGTAAAGAAATACTGTTGGAACGAAATTATTTAAGTAATGATGAGGATACTAGAGATATCAATAATAGCATAGATATATCAAGTGATACTAGTGATTTCTTATTGAATCCAAAGGTGCATGCGTCTACTATGCATAATCTTAGAGACAAAATGGAAAAAAGAAGTAATAAGAAAATTAACAAAGAAAATATTATGAACAGAAGGAGGGATTATGATATTAAAAATAACATGACCGAGATTTTAAATAGTCTTCCTGTGGGACTCCTTGCCTTACATCCACAACCAGTAAAAATAGGTAAGCATAGACTCGACACTTGCATGCTTGCAAGGACCAAAGAATGAATGCAAGGAAAAAAGAAAGAAAATAATCGTAAATCTGCCCTTTTTAATAATTCAATTTTGAGTCAAAATGTATCCGTGAAAAAAATTTAGTTCTTACATATTAATTCCTTCTTAGTTTCCTAAGCATTATTGTTCTTATATTATAGTTTTAATTGATTTTCATTTGTCGTTTTATGGTGTATGTGTATAATTTATTAACTAAGATTTGGGAGATTTAATATTGATATTAAATCCTTTAATGATTGTGCAGATCCCGCTTATGCTCGTGCTGCAGTAAGAATTATCGTAGGCGCGCTTAGACGCGTATTACGCGCTTGTGACGCATGGTCTGCTCAAGCCCAATTCTTGAGCGACGCTACAGCGTCATGCTGGGATGAACCAAGTGATGCCGCAGCAGATTTTTCAACGGAATTCGTAAGGTATCTAATAACAAAAAAAAAATGTTGTATGAAAAATTATAAACAGTATATTGGATCGTAAACTAGGAATGAAATTGTATTTGTGTACACTTAGTACAGCAATAGTAAAAGTAGTTTTTTTTTTCGGGTAGTTTTTTTTGTGTTACTAGAAATTATGTTTTATCTTATTGGTCTTCGAAGGTAATAATTGAATAACGAACATTACTACTATAAACACTGAGAAACAATTTGACCGTGTTTTGTATAAAACAGAAAATGGTGTTGAAATTATTCAGCAAAAATGCTTTTTGTCCCCCGCTGAACTTCAAGCTAAGTTATAAAGCCGCTAATGACCTCGATTTAAGTTTAGAGAAAACCTTGTAGATATCGAGAGCAGCGGTGACGGTGAGTGATTACAACTCACACTGTAATGGATCTTTCTTATAGATCGACCCTCTTATTAAAATATTAATTCTGAAAACGTTTAACGTCTGGTTTTTGAAATGGGGATTATGTAATGGCTATTCTTAACGTTTTTTATTGTATTTATACTAGTTATTTTTTACTTAGTTTTACGTACTTTAAAAGTTTATGAAACTAAAAACCTTGTTACTATCTTCTACTGTTACGACAAACTATATTCTGTTTACCGTTGTCAATTTCAATAATTTAATTTTTCAACATATTCAAAGATTTAAAGAAATCACAAAGTAATTTCTTATTCAATAATTCACATATCTTATGTAATTAGTACACATGAATTATTACGTAATTTATTTGTTTGCCAAACACATCAATGAATCTATGCCACTTTTTTTAAAGTTTAATACACCATACCTAATACATAGTGAACGACCCAACCATATTACACATTTTTTTTAAATTGCAACATTCATATTGTGAAACAGACACAATAATATGGTAACAAGCACTGAGCATCACCATAAAAGCAAATTGACTGGCGGGTCCGAGAACGGCTCGAGATTACTTTTATGTTGCTCTATCTTAAAGAGCGCAGCTTGGTGGGTTTATATCGGTGGCCGCATTACGCTACATAAAATCTTATCCAGTAGACATCGTTGGTCACCCACACTATCAAGAAGAAAGTTTTGTTCATGTAACTCGTATTCCAATAGCGACTTTGGGGCTCTCGCTATAAGCTATACATTTTCTTTATGTTTCTTTAATTGTTTTTTTTTGTTCTGCATGACCGTTTCTTTATTGGCCATTTAAATTACGCCTACATTTAATGGACGCGAAAAAAGTTAATTCTAAATTGTTCTGAAGTGTTTGTTGATTAAAGATATGTCAAGATATTACATAAAAAATATTGTCATACCTTCGAACACGTATTTTAATGAAAAGGAGACCGACACTTTTAGTCTACACAGAATTGATAAAAAACTGTTTAAATAAAAAGAATAGTGAAGGATTAATTTGTTAAGACATGTATTTTGTCGCGTAAAATTAATTACAATTACCCTTTGATTGCTCTTTATCCGAGAAGAGCTAAGAGTATCGTTAGACAATTAAATGCGAGACTGGTCGTAAACTATTTAAGTGTATTTATTTCTTATAACTCGGTCCTTTGCGTTGTGCGGTATTAGAACGTGACAGTGACGAGGGTAATACCACCACTGCCTTTTAAATAGAAGAGTCATGTAGGTTTAAATCACTCGGGTCCACCACATTTTTGTATCCGTTTCAATTAACACATTACTAGTGAACCCAAAACATGTTTGACCTTTGGACCCAACAGTCACTAAAGAGATGAGAGTCCATTGACTAGGCAATAACTAAGAATGCAATTGATTTAGGTCGATATTTTACAAGTCGTTAACTTAAATTATGTTTTGTGTGAACGTTATGAATTGTTATTTCTGCTTATTTTGGATTCCATTTATGCCTGAAAAATTAAACAACCGTCCCTGCGAAAGTAACCATTAATTATTATTTTGTATGTTGAAATAGACAACAAAATATTTTATTCTTTCACATTCTACAGCGAAAAACAAAAAAAAATATTGTATTCGGAATGTGTCAGTTACGGGCGTTGTTTCAGTGCCATTAATAATATTTCAAGGGGAAACCCCGAAGGAACGTAACAAAACAAACATGTTATGTCAAAGTGGCGTAACTTCGCAAATTCGATAAATGCTGTAACCCTATAATATGAACATGATAGTAACCCTTATTTTGAGTTTTTACAGTTTATGTCAACGAAGAGGGCGGTCGCTTTTCTTAAATATACCGACATCAATTCTGAAAAAAAAGCGACAAAATAAAATAATTTTCAGAAAAATCACAGAGTGAAATTAAATAGTTCTTGGTCACTGGGGAGGACAAACGATCTTGTTCGTGCTGAAACAAATTGGCTTTGAACAATGTGAATTAAAATTCTAGTTATGTTCTTTATTCTATAAAAATAAAATAAACTGTATACATTAGGAATCGTCAAATTAAATAAAAATTACATTAAACTAGTTGTGAAGACCAAGCCGTGGCTTGCGCCACTTAATACAAATTATCGCCTTTCAGGAAACTAAGAATACCCAATAATAAAAACAAGTAAAATTAATTTAGATGTTATTATGCAACATTTTCTTAAAACAGTATAACCTAACTTGATCAAAATGGTCAAGAACAACATTGAAAGTGCTTATTGATATTTATATGTTTTGCCATGATTGAGAATCTCTACCTGTATAAGAAACCAAATCGAATACGTGTCGTAGGTACCTCAGTTGCTCGGACAATTTTATTTTAATTGGTCAAGGTCAAGGCTTCTAGAAAATGTAGATAAGTATTTGGTGTAAATTTCAACTTTATGTTGGGTTTCGTTGTTTCTATTGTAAAACAGAAACCGAAAAAAAAATGTTTTATGTTTAGCCTTAAAAAAGAGAAGATTATTTTACGTGACATTTTCCTTATTTTATGATATTTGTTTTCATTATAAACAACCGTTAACATCCCTTTGAGCAAATGGTAATAACCTCACCGCGTTTTAACGTGATAATCTTAATGATATCGATTTATTCATCGTCCTTGCCATCCTTGATGTATATGTGATAAACATATTATTTAAATTACTTTTATAGTTTACTAGGGTTTTTATATTGGATGTGTTCGCTTTGTGCTTAAATTGAATAAAGCGGTTGAAGGTTATTGAAAACAATACCCCAATAATATTACCTAATTGTCGCTTCGCTTTAATATCGCGAGACTATTAAATATATTAAGTATAAAAACGAAATAAAATAATATAATTAATTTATGTGCCCTGTCGGTAGATTCTAACTAATGTTCTTTTTGCGTGAATTTTATGAATTTATCTGTATTTTATGCTTAGCCTTAATTTTTAAGCCACAATTTCCCATACATGTTTTGAGGGGTTCAGAAAAGATACGTGGAGTGAATTCCTTTAGTTTCAGTCAGAAATATTATTTTAATCGATGAAATCAACATTTATGAGAGTAGCTGGTACTTTTAAAATTTGTTTTTGGGTGCCAGTTTATGTTGACATAATTATTATTTTTTAGTCTAATTTTTTGGCATAATTTTCAGTCGCATAATGTTACTAGACATAATGACCATTAGCCTAATAATATTTAGGCATTAAAAGTAGTTAGTAATGGAATGTGTATCAATAGGTCAAGATTCGTATCAATAGGTTTAGAGGTGGCACTTGGGCCACTCCTAAACCGCCAATTGGTTTTAAATACATTAAAAAAAATACATTTAAAAATGTGTCTAGTACACATTTTAAAATTGTTTTTTTTTTATGTTAGAGGGGGCAGACGAGCAGACGGGTCACCTGATGGAAAGCGACCACCGCCGCCCATGAACGACTGCAACTCAGGAGTCACAGACGTTGCCGGCCTTTTAGGAAGGAGTACGCTCTTTTCTTGAAGGTTTGTAGGTCGTATCGGTCCGGAAATACCGCAGACGATAACCTGTTCCACAGATTGGTTCTGCGGGGCAAAAAGTGTCTCGAAAAGCGTACAGTTGTGGAGCGCCAACTATCCAGGTAATGAGGATGAACATTTTGCCGTGTGGAACGAAGGCGGAAATTTGCGGCTGGTATTAGTCCGAACAATTCCTCGAAGCACTGTCCATGATATATGCGATAGAAAATGCAGAGTGAAGCCACATCTCTACATAACGCCAAGGGATCGAGCCGATCGGAGATGTTTGGGCTATCGACGACTCGAGTCGCTCTTCGTTGGATGCGGTCCAGAGGGAGAAGCTGGTACTGAGGTGCCCCTGCATAGAGATGAGAACAGTATTCCATATGCGCGGCCGGCGGCGGTGGGCCGGAGTGAAATACAGCCTCACTCTGTTCAGTACACCGAGCTTCTTCGAGGCCAATTTGACCTTACCCTCTAAGTGACCCCGAAACTGGACTTCGCTCGATATGTCGATGCCTAGGATTCCGATGCTGGCTGAGGCAGTTAGGGAGGTGCTCTCAAACTGAGGTGATACGACAAATGGTATCTTTTTTGCAGTGAACGCACATCTCGGGGTCTTTTTTGGGTTAAACTCGACTAGATTTAGTCGGCCCCAATCTGAAACCTTCGCCAAGGAAGTTTCAATTTCAGAAACAAGTTTGTTTCGACTCTCGATGACGTTTTCCCGAGAAATGTTGGGGCGGTCGGTATAAAGGGCATCGTCTGTGCTATCATCTGCATAGCAATGGATGCCACTAGTTTGCAACATGTCATTGATATGCAGAAGAAACAGTGTGGGTGATAGCACACAGCCTTATGGAACACCAACATTTACGAATTTCAACTCGGAGCATGCAACGTCGATAACGACCTTAATGCTTCTGTTCGCAAGGAAGCTGGTGACCCAATTACACAAATTCTCGAGAAGCCCAAAGGATAAGGCACTTCGAGTGAAGCGCCTTATGCCAGACCCGGTCAAAGGCCTTCGCTATGTCCAAACCAACCGCACAAGTCTCTCCTTTGGTCTCGATCGCCTGTGCCCACAGGTGTGTTAGAAATACGAGAAGATCACCAGCTGAGCGACCCCGGCGAAAACCATATTGGCGGTCATTGAGTAGCTGGTGATTATCTAAGTACCGGAGGAGCTGGCTGTTGATTATGGATTCCATAATCTTAGAGAACAAAGGAGTTATAGGCCTGTAGTTGGACGGGTCACGCGGTTTTTTTGTTGTATTTTCTTTATGAAAAGTGTGAAAATCAAAACGCATCGGATTTAAAGCATGTGACGAATATTACTGAAAATAGATAACTACACTTTGCAAATTGAAGGTGTTGTTTCAGTGGCTGTAATTATGAGACTTATAATTTGATAAAACTGAAAATGCAATATTCAGCGGCAGCAAGAAAAACGAAAATTCTTCACAACGGATGCTTTTGACTGCAATTATTTACCATATTTGATAGTATTTTTTTTTATGTTGTTTTTTCAGTCTTGTTACTTTCAACCCTAAAAATGTAATGGGGCGTATTTGTACTTATTTTATACAGCATATTAATTTTAAGAATCAGACTAGATTCATATACCTGAAACTAGTAGTAAGACTACTAGTTTCAGGTAAATGACTGACTTCAGAATCTAAAATCAAACAATAATTGTAAAAAAAAAAATTGGGGGTAGAAGATACATTAGAACACAAACGAAATGCTACAAATAGGGCATCGGTATCACACGGACATTGTATTATGTGCAAACGCTTTAAATTCAAATTCAAAAGTAATTGTTACTTACTTGTTATTACTATTATTTTAAAGACAACATCAAATTTTGAGTAATTAGAGATTCCAAACACGTGAAATATGACGTGAAAGTTAGAAATAGCCGTAAATCTGAACCAGGTCATGCAACCTGTAGTTTCATGCTAGTAGATGAAGCATTCAAGGATCTCTCGATCTTGACCTCCCTAATAGTTGTATCGTAGGCACATGCTTCGAGGAACGTTATTCAATAAAGTACGTGAGCCGCATACGATCTCAACCCTATTCAGACATTGTCGTAATGTATCCGACAAAAACCCCTAAATGCTTTCAGTTTGGCAAATGATAAACGATGGTTTTAGATCTATTTGTATTGTAAATCATGAGACTGATAGAATACTAATTAAGAAAACCATATTATGGATCTATTATATGTGTTTCATATTATACTTAGGAAATACCCAAACTCCGAAACAAATATTCGCAGATCATACAAACATTTGGTCCGACCCGGGCATCGAACCCGTATTTATTTGAAATTTACCCATTTCACAAAAAGAAAATATGAACCCTTTTTTATCAAAGTGTTAATCGGGAATAAGACAATACTCGTATTATAATTAGTAGTGGTATGGTTCATAGGTAGTAGATCCAAACTACACAAACATTGGTAGCTCGGAAATCGGAAGTATTCGGGTATAGATATACTCGATTACTTCCGATTTGATAATGTAATTAATAATGTACAGGTACAGATGTACCTGTACATCACAGTATATCGACGTGAACTAGCAGCTTATTAAAGCTGTAAAATACCGGTGTACTAAAAGGCCTTTTTGACGAGCAATGGGATTCTGAAAATGAGGGCTACATTAGTATGCAGCTTCACTATAGGCGTGTTGATCTATCGCCGGCTGGTGACCGCATCGAGAGGATCAATTGTCCCCGAAGTCTTAAGGTATCTGATCATCATTTTCTGATTCAAAGATGGTCATGGAACTTTCAAGAGCAAATTAATTCTTCTTGAATAGTCATGTGACAGTTTCTTACAAATAAAATGGAAAACAAAGGCCTACGACAAAAATTTAAAACCACGCACTTCTTGAGACTTTCTTAGATGCTAAAGACGGGTCCCTAATCAGCGTTTAACCAGTCAACTAACTCATGTAGCGAGTGCTTACGGACACTAGTATTTCCGCACTATAAAATGATAAGTATACTCGTTAGCGTACTTATCAGAATTAAAATGTATAAATATTTAATATGTAAATTACTAACTACACGTTTTCTATCGTTAGTCAATTTATTCCTTAGGCTTTCACGTCTCTTCTTCGATTGAATGTTTCATAGGTTATTTTTTTGCTACTTTAATTTTGAAGTTTATTTTTACATCAACTTTCGCCTTTAAAAAAAATGTATGCCGAAAGTCTAAGACATAACAATAGACATCAGGATATGGGTCAACCTTTTTTAATTAAAATTATACCAGAGAACTATGAAAATTTTCCCTTCTCTGAATCGGGTCAATGCATTCATTTCTTTCAAAAGAATTCTTTGTATTAAATTCTCGAGTGGAAGTTCCTAAATTTATCACAATTGAATTATATTATAAATAAAGAAAATTTCGTATCTAATATTTTTGGGCAAAATCCAACTCGATCGTATTATCATAAATCGGTCGGAACTGCACAGTGGCAAATTTTGGCAGATGGCCAGGCTGTACGGGCTGAGTCGACGAAATGATCGCCATCTACAGACATGACTTGACGGAGATAGTTTTTAGTTCATATAGAAAACAGGACGGTTAAATAGGTCAGGTCGATTGTGAATACATTTTTACGCACTCTTTACTTCATTACTGCTTCTTCGATTATTTTTATCCATTGTTCGCATATTTCAGTTTTTCTTTCTTTTTCCACTTTTTCAACTAAATCGTGATATTATGATCCTGCATAATCCTACTATTATCATTAATTAAATTAGTCGTCAGAGCTCATAGCCATAAGCCATACATCAGTAAATATAATAATACCTTTAATTTACACATTTTTTAAATTAAATGTTCCTAGCTTTCTAAAATGTGCCTTTGGTTTGATAATAGTGGGTAACGACAGCAACAACTGCTCGGGTCAGTGATGATCTTGTATTTGGAGCCTGTATGTTGAAGAGAGCTTTAACCTCTGTCTTTATAACTGGGATGAGATGAGTGAAACTTTGAACAGCGTATAGTCACCTAAACCAAGCGAAAGCCAAATAACTGGGATGGTTTCCGAAAGATCATCTAGACTATTCTGTTTTAAAAAAGCAAGCAGAACCTGTGTTTAAATATTGAGTTAAAAGTGTGTTTAAATATTGTTTATGAAATCTATTGACAAATACTTTATAACGGCTTTTTTCAATTGCACGTTAACCGTATTCCTTTTGTCCGACTGTCAAAATATTTCAAATATAAAATAGCGTAGAATATAGTTTAGCCAGTTAATATTTTAAAACAAAAAATTAGGTAGCCAAACAAAACAAAAGTCCTCATTAACTTAGAATCGTGACAAATTGAATGACCTCCTGCCAAATTCAAGAATTCCTCAAAAGGAATTCCTCAATAGGATCTCAATGAGTCGATGTCTAAAACGTCACGTTGATTTAAAATTATTCCTTGTTAGTCGTTGGTAAAACAATATCTAACGGTATAATTAAATATTTACTTAAATAAGTTAAAAAATATTTTATACCAATTAAAACATAATAATGATATAAAAATATACTAAATGCTAAAATAAAATAGAAATGCAGTTATGTACCCGATACCAGTTGTTACACAAGGCTCTTCATCAAACCAGGACATTGATCAAACTAGATTTGTAGGGAGAATTGTAAACATGTACGCTGCCCCACAGTTTTACTTTAGTCTACTAGACTAAAGTAAAACTAAAGTAAGTAAGTAAGACTAAAGTAAATATGGATGCTCGGATGGCGTAGTGGTTTAAGTGGCCGCCACGCCGCTTCCTACTACGCTGAGTGTTGTGAGTTCGATCCCCCATGGGACGACACTTTGTGTAATCCACAAACTGACGTTCTGAGTCTGAGTGTTCTTTGTGTCCATTGCATCTATGTTTATAAAGTTCCCCGCGACCCATGATATATTCCTAGCGCGGGAGGTGACTATAAAGAAAAAAAAAAGTTATGCCCACTATGGTCAAAGGAACTTAAATTAGAACAAACCTAAATACAAACAAACATAAGTATTTTTTTTACTAAAATCACTTTTATTTCAATAACTATATTATGTGTATTTTATAAGTATCTCATCCATTGGAAGCTGTTACGTATTGCAATGTTATTTTATCATTTTCGGTTAACCCGGAGCGTGGATATCGGCGCAAAGGTACGGATATTGCAGGTTCACACCCATTTCCTCTCTATAGGGGCCTGAACGATCCAATTTTGTAAGTTATATACTTTTGATGGTGTAATATGTTTTTCATACGTTTATTCATATATCAAATTATTATTGTTAATAGTAACAGATGTTGAATATTTCTTAGCAGCTAAAATATTCATTTGAAAATCTATTGTACAATGTGTTCGTTGTTTTGGAAACATCTTACGACACTGGACACTGGACTAATTATATGTATAGTATATATCCATGAGATATAGTACTCATAGTAATTTGTAACTGTCGGACAGAAAATAAAATAATATCACATCATACAAACCGTCACTTTTAGTGCTCGGCCAGCCTGTTCTCAAGTAAAAATTTCAAGTGTTTGATAATTTAATATCGTAACGTTAAGGTCTTGGTGCCAGCGTTTCCGTTTCCAGGGAAAAAAATCTAGTGATGCAGTAAATCAACTTGTTGTCTTATTGCAAACTTCTTTCAACTATTATGTAAATTTCGAGTATTCATGCAGCTTTTAGAAATGAAGATTCTACTGATTACTGTGATAATGCGGTAGTAAGAGATCATAAAAATAAGATATTTTATTAGCAATCCAGCAGTTTGTTAGTGGGAAAGTTTTGTTTAGCTATGAAATTTAATGTGGTTAAGTCTCGACTGCACGGATGGCGTAGTGGTTTAAGCACTCGCCACGCCGCGTCCTACTACGCTTAGTGTTGTGGGTTCGATCCCCACGTAGGACGACACTTTGTGTGATCCATAAATTGTTGTTCTGAATTTGGGTGTTTTTTGTGTCCGTTTCATGTATGTTTGTGAAGTCCCCCGCGACACAGGATATATTCCTAGTGCAGGAGTTGTCTTTAAAAAAAAAAGTCAAGCTGTGAAAAGACATTATATTGTCTAATTAGTTTAAGAAAATGTTGAAGCAACTAGTCAATCATAAAAGAGTTTTCCTACTAATCCTGTTTTAACTGACTCCAATAAGAGGAGGTTTTTAATTCGTTTGTATTGTTTTATGTTCGTAACCTCAAAACTCTGTAAATTATAAACCGATTTGGATTTTTTTTTCATTTGGAAGAAAACACTTTTAAAAATATTATTGTTTTTACGTGATCTTTGAACCATCTGTATCGAATATTAATACTATAAGGTTTTAGTAATTTTGGGAAAGTGTATTTATAATATGTATGTAAATGATAATTAAAGTTTCAGTTCTATCAATTGAAGAATTTCTTAAATTTCTCTCTAGAAATTTTAATGTAACCTGAATGTGAACTATTTTTGTAAGATACAACTGTAATATTTATTTTATTTATTGTAATGAAATATATATGTACATACATAAACTATACTTACGTACTTTAGATTGACTGGCTGGTACTAATACGATTCTGGACTGTTTAAAGGGCGCTCTTTTGATAAATACCTAAGCTGCGTTTTAATTATAAAGACGTCAACAGCTGTGCCAGGCCATGACTACGACACTCGTGCTATTATACTATACTAGTATTTAAATGTACCATATAGCAAAGATGAGATTAAGTTTTATTGTAAAACCAAAAATAATGATAACAAATGACGTAGATACATTATTCGGTATTATGACTAAAAAATATTTGCATAATCTGATATACCAAAGTGATATATTCTGAAATAAAACCTAGTCAGGACCATTCCAAACGTGTTTATAAGCATTGTTTGTAATCTAAAGGGCAAATAAAATATTTAGAGAAAGATATACCCAACGTTTTTTAAGTGGATGAAAACTGTATGATCCAATTTTTACTATGTTTTTTTTTATGTTACCAACGATCCACTCAAATGAACATCGTAAATTCAGTTACTTAAGTAGGCCATATAAAATTATTTAGGTATTCAGGATTATCTTCAAATTATTATACAAAGCATTTCAAGTTTGAAAATCATGTATAGGTACAATATTAGTGGATTTTACCATGAATGATATGAAAAGCTCACTTAGTCATTTCTGAAATTTACTAAAACTAATGATTCTTTCGTTCTTTGCAGAGAAACTCGAATGTCTTCAGCAGCAGCACTTGCAGGTGGCACTGAAAAATCTGAACATGCTCTCACAGCTTCTTTCGCACTTTTAAATTTAGTACCGGGGCCTGAGGGAGAAAGTATGTGGAGACAAGTAGGACGTGTTTTAGGCCGTAGTGTCAGATTACACACTATTGTATGGCCTGGTGGCCGTCTTGTAGCACACGGTCAATCTGATGGCGCTCGTACTATATTTCGCATAGTCACAGCACTAGCCCCACCATTCGTCATGGAAGGAGAACTTGACGAAGATGGACAATGTCTCAGAGGTCTTCCATGTCATCGCCCTCAAACATCAGATCGGGATAACTTGACTCTTGCCTTTAATGTATTGGATAGAGAAAGTGATCAGGAAGCCGAAGATTTTTTTTTCCCCACACCAAAGCCTATATTTTCAAAAATGGATACACATTGTTGCTATGGGTTTGCTATGGATCTTCTAGAAAATATTGCTCAAGAGTTAGAATTTGATTTTCACTTGTACATTGTGGAAGACGGTTTATATGGTTCTAGAAATCTCTTAAAACCATTGCCTAGAATATTTGATTATAAAAGAATGTTTAGTGAAGTTACTCCAATAAATAAAAATAATAATAATTACAAAAGCAATCGTTCTCCATACCGCAGCGGTTTTAATGCATTGGATGAAGAGATCGACGAAAATGTAGATTTTTTTGATATTGAAGCTGATGAAAACATTGAAAAATGGAATGGAATAGTGGGTGATTTAGTGTCTGGAGCTGCACATATGTCATTTGCAGCTTTAAGTGTATCTTCAGCCAGAGCTGAAGTAATTGATTATAGCCAACCCTATTTTCTGAGCGCGGTGTCCGCACTATCAGCACCAAACCAAAAACCAGACATACCGCTGCTTGCATTTCTTTTGCCATTTTCACCTGAACTATGGATTGCAATATTCACTTCTTTAAATGTCACTGCAATTGCAGTGGCCATTTACGAATGGCTATCTCCTTTTGGATTAAATCCTTGGGGGCGACAGAGATCAAAGAACTTTAGTATTTCTAGTGCCCTATGGGTTATGTGGGGACTTTTATGTGGACATTTGGTAGCGTTTAAAGCGCCTAAAAGTTGGCCAAACAAGTTTCTCATAAACGTTTGGGGTGGATTCTCCGTGATATTTGTTGCGAGCTATACTGCTAATATTGCCGCTCTCATTGCTGGACTATTTTTTCACAATGCTGTTGATGATTATCAAGGTCGAGATAACGTATGTATTCATTAAAATACTCTTTAAATGATAATAATTATATATCACTTTAATGTACACCAGGTATAAATATACAATAATGAACTTAAATTAGGTTAGACAAATGGCGGCCTTATCGCTCAGAGGCAATCTCTTAGGCAACCGTGGTATGGAGAGAAAACATGAAGGGGAAGAGGTTTAGGGTAATGGCTGGTGTGTTAGGAAATAGATAAAAAGAGGATATCAAAGTAGTATATATATAAACATAGAAGATAGTGATTGTTAGTAGTTTGTTGTACTTTGGTGAGTATATAACGTACTAGATGGAATATACTTTGTGCAGAAAAAAGCTAGTAGTGTCATTAGATACATAAAATAAAAAAATACGTGTGATTTATAACTACTAAATACATATATTGTATGAAACCTTATTGACTTAGTAGAAAGTTAATAACTTATCGGACATTGATATCTCCCAAGTAATATTCTTTTTTCTATGATTTTGATAAATTACTTAATTTTTAGTGGCTATCCCTTAAAGTGGGTACAGCAAAGTCTTCGGTAGCAGAATATTACATTCAACGAAATTATCCAGCTCTGGCGCAGCATATGCGACGTTATGCCCTTCAAGACGTGGAAGAAGGTATTCAGAGATTGAGGTAAGATAACTATTTGGATAATTGTTAATAAATTTTGCGGTTTGTTTAAATTTTATTTAAATTATAGTTACAAAAGATTTAGAGAACCACCTTATATTGTTATATACAAAAAAGGAAACGATACAAAAGATTTGCACTTTTCGCTGGTTTACTGGGATAGTTTTGCACCTAACCCAGTAACCTAGCAACCAAAAAGAGTTAATCATAAGTTTAAAAGGTAAAAAGTCCTATCATAAAGTATTAAAATAGTTTTATAATTTGAACCGGATCAAAATAGATTATGTATAAAAGTTGTGTTCTATCACTTTAA
Organism: Arctia plantaginis; assembly: GCA_902825455.1. Classification (NCBI taxonomy): domain Eukaryota; kingdom Metazoa; phylum Arthropoda; class Insecta; order Lepidoptera; family Erebidae; genus Arctia; species Arctia plantaginis. The sequence continues at coordinate 10,005,857 of CADEBD010000314.1, read as the reverse complement.
TTAAACGCTGATTAATAATGTTATGTATCAATAAATGTATGGTGTTATTAATCCCTATAGTATCTTTTGCGGCACTCAGCATCTACTCGATATCAATTAATTGAAATAAAGATATTAACACTATTATCATTTATATTAATTACCTTGTGAGCCTTGTAGACATAATTAGCTTCAATCACAATTCAAAAGTATTAAATAAAGGTAAATCTGAATAAAACCTCCTTTCTAAGGAGAGGCCTATGTCCAGCAGTGGACTGTTAAAGGCTGTTGATGATGATTGATGAAATCTGAATATCTATAAAACAACCACGGTGATTCGACTCAAAAAACGCTTTGCTTTTATGAACTCATAAAAAATTCTAGCTTAAAGCACTCCAATCACCACTTATTACCTTTTAGTACATTTATTTTACAGTTTGATATAGTATTCGCTTTTTTATTTCACCAATTAAGCAATAAACTCTAATCAGTCAAAATGAAGACAAATAGACCTACAGTCTTGCAAAGTAAAAGCGTTTGTTTGCTTCGCAGCACAATTTTTAAAATTTATTTAAAATAAAATTCTTCAACGACAATTACTGTTCTATCGAGACTCACTTAGGATATAATAGTTTTGTTAATGATGAACTGTAGCTCTTCCTATCATATTGTAATTTCTTCTTAACTTCGTAAACATCGAAATAACTTGCTTTTGATCCTTACTTGTAAAAAAATCACTTTGTTACAGAAATGGTACATTAGATCTTTTAGTAGCTGACACACCCGTTTTGGATTATTATCGAGCCACTGACCACGGATGCAAACTACAACGAATTAACGACCATCCGCTAACCGATGCCTATGCCATCGGTATGGCGAAAGGATTCCCTTTGAAGGTATGTAGGCAACGAAAATACTGTGAAAAATAATTCAAAGTAAAATAATAATGTAATGTTCAAAGGTATTGAAATCTTAATTGAGTTATTACTATGAGATTTCAAATAAATGTAGCGTAGATTTACATGAATTGGAGGATTTATGATCGGCCTGAGTATTAGAGACCTCCGACGGATCTTTGCACGAGAAGATTGATGGATGACTCACACGAATCTCCTAATGGTGTGATCAATAGCCTGGTGTCGTGTTGCTTCAACTCAACCGATTATACGTCATTTTATCTTGACGTTGTTCAATACACTCTTGAGGTTTACGCGAATCAATGACATAAATCAACAGATCTGAAATAATTTTTTTGTTTGAGCCATGACATGCTTTTTCAGGAGTTTGTTTTATTTTGATGTACAGATAAATCGGTGTAGACGTGAAAAATTGTTTTTTTTAATGGTTTGGTAAATATTATGTAATATGTACGTAAAGCTTAGGTATAGAAGCTTAAATTTGATTAAATAATAACCTGCGTTATTTCAGGAAAGCATATCAGCTGTAATAGCTAAATATTCATCTAATGGTTACATGGATATTTTAACTGAAAAATGGTACGGGGGTTTGCCATGTTTCAAACTGAGTCCAGATTATGGTATACAACCAAAGCCGCTCGGTAAGCTTTAGTATAGTACTTATACCTAACAAGTTTTGAGCAACACAGACAGAAATAGTTATAGTTGAAAGCAATAAGAGAAACAAGTATGTTGCCAAGGGTTTATAAATATTTATATGTCGTTTTATTAAAATCCGCTCTCTATTTCAGTTTTTAAATTATCTGTAGCACTATACTGAGTGGAATTGTGTATTACTATTTTAATGAACATTTGTTACATCCACATAGTCAGATAGCTTGACGCTGGTAGAAATTTCATTAGAATTTATCGCCACCCCCGCGTTAATCTAACCCCTCAACGCCGCTGTGTAGAGGGAGATATTACCACCAGTCGACCTAAAAAATTGAACATGGGATTTATGGTTCGGCAAAAATATTTCAGCATCAAACATATATTTATGTTTATTTTTTATTTGAGATAAACTCACGAAGGCGCGATTAAAAGTAAAGAGACGCGTGGGAGTTGTGCTATGAACTTATAATAATAAATTATCTTTTCTCATTGCGCTACTTTTCGTTGTAAATGCCTAATTAAATTCGCAAGCTTTTATAATTAAATAGTTATTTCATTATTAAAGGCAAGTGGTTTAAGTGACCCCTAATGTGATTTTAATATGTTTTTTTACCGTATTAATGCTGTCGATATTCCAAAAAATATTATAACAACAATATGGTAAAATATAGGCATTTGTAGCATCTTTATCTGTTATCTATTGCTTTACAAAAACACTTTACGAACTACAAGACATGTACAGCTACTAGTGTACACTTGCTAATCTATAAAGTGTATGCACATATATGATTATCTACGGGCGCCCAGATCAGGTTGAGTATTAACTTTACTCGATCTGTGCTCCTGGATAATATTAATTATCTATGGTAAAACTATGAAACAGGGTAGCTAGCTAACCATTTATTGTGCAGTTATTGCATATTTTTTAATAGTGTTATACATACAGCTTGTTTGTCAATTGAATTTTAATTAGGATGGAAAAAAATGTGACTTGCTTTTACATATTCTGCTTCTATATTCCATTAAAATATGTTTTGAAATGGAAAAAGATTTGCTTAATTTTTCTATGACTCATTTACAAATCCTGCATGTGTTAAAGGTTTCAATAAGAATATAATTTTACAAATGATCTCTTATATAGCTAAACAATATCGAGATAATTCAAACACCTATTTACTTGTGTTTGACCAATACACCATCATCTGGCCTTAAATGATCAATCAAACTAGACAATCTCAATCGACGTTATACAAATTGCAAATGTAATAGATTGAGTAACGAATGTAATACATCTTCACGAGGGTGGAACCAATAAAAGTTTATATTCATGTTCTTTTTTCTCATCGACTATCGCCAATCACTGTTAATAAATCCTTACAAATAATTTGATACACATCTCACACACAGCCGTCTGATCCCAAAAAATAGGCAGAGTTTGTGCTATGTAACCATAATGCGATAAAGAATAAGACTAGAATTTTAAGAATGTGTTCCATAATATAAGAAAATAATATCGAGATAATCAAAACACCATCCCCAAATACCCCATCACCTTGCCATAAATACTCAATCAAACGAGACAATCTCACTGGACGTTGCACGAATTACAAATGTACTAAATTGAATGTTACTAATGCAATATATTTTCACGAGGGTGAAATCAATAAAACTTGATATTCTGTTCTTTTTTCTGACCGAGATCTTTAGAGAAAAAAAAAACAATCAGCCATCACTTTTAATGAATCCTTACAATAACTTGACATACATCTCACACACAACCGTCTGATCCAGACTGCAACAAAAATACTTACACACTTATAAATACTATTCGACTATACTATCGAATACACCAATAGGCCAGTCCAAACTAGTATCGTAAATGCAAATGTAAATTTATTTTATAATTGATTTCTCAACTACAAGACAACAACAATAATAACATACCTACATATGTTTATTCATTTTCATAAAAAATGTTCAGCCTTTACAAACTAATTGTATGTTCAAATGAAACCAACTAATTTAGTAGACTGCAGCTTTTTACTGATACAATCTCTGTTCTGAATTATAATTTGAGGTTAACTTTACGTAGCTAAAGTACACTCAAAACTGCTTGTTATTTAACTAGTTTTCTGTATTTAGATGAGAACTATTGTAGTAGTTTGTGGGATATTATTTTAGGGTAGTCCTACTCTGGATTCTCAAATCTTTCATTATTTAATTACATTATATATTACAATAAAACTATTTATAAAAAAAATATACATTAAATTAAAAAAAAAAGAATATCGGGTTTTAGGTAAAAAGAATATCGGTAGGTGTATCATCTGAGGTACTAGAACTTTTTAAGATTTTGTGATTAGAAACATACAGCTTCAGTTCGTAACATTTTAAATATTTAATGTATATAAATTGGTTTGCAAAAAAATGCCTATAGAATAAAGCGGACTGTGATGTATTGTACAGCCTACGTGTAAGCCAGAATTTTAATGCAATGAAAGTGTTAATAAGTATTCAGCTGCTAACAGAATTCCAGCCTCCATGGCATTGAACAGATAAAAACGAAAACTTTTAAAACTATACTAATATTTTATGAAGAGGTTAAGGTTTGTGAGTTTGGGATTACCCCGCACATGCAAACTCACAAACTTTACCACTGATCCGATTTTGAGAATTATTTTACTGTTAGAGAAGTATGTTATTCCTGAGTGCTTTGGAGGTTTTATTTCGTTGGATCCCAGTATTAGATCCCATTTTTTTTTTGGGTGTTAACGATGCCTATTTGAGGCCCCATTTGCTATTTCCATTGAATTCCATGTTGCAACAACGTGATTCACTCTTATCAAACATAAGAAAATGTAAATCGAAAAAAAATGGTAGAAACTTGAAATTTCAGTATTCTCTTCCATTTTTTATATATGTATCTCGTTTCTTTGTATATTGATGAGCATTTGATAAAATAAGTGTACCCTCTTTTCTGTCTATAAAATTCAAATTCAAAACGATTGATGAAGAAGTAAATGGCTTTGACCACTCATAGTACTTTATGATTTGACTAATTTTTATACAAAGTAACTATATTAATTTGATGCAATGGTTACGCGTGTAAAGAGAACAGAATGTTATAAGTGTTCAGTCAATATAAAAATATATCCTCATTTCATTACCAACAATTTTGTTGTTGAAAGTACAGACCTGCATTTTTAAGTATTTGGGATCCAACGGAGTTTTCTAAATTCAACGACAATACTTGTGAAATATCAAACATTATACAATCTATACTTTTTTTTTTGTTATGTATATATGTTTATGTCTAATTCAGTTTAATATTCTATTGATATTGTCACCAGCGCATTTCCGTCTAAATAAATTTCCTTTTTAAGATAGAAAATTAAGTACACACGTCTATACATCTTAAAAACATAATAAGATTTATTAATTTGCTATGTATTGTACAGGTATAGCAGCGGTGGCGGGAGTGTTCATCCTACTTCTGGTCGGCGTAGTCGTTGGATGTCTTATATTAATTTTAGAACATTTGTTTTATAAATATACCCTGCCAGTACTTCGTCATCAACCTAAAGGAACTATTTGGAGGAGCAGAAATATAATGTTTTTTAGCCAGGTGAGTTTTATTTCATAAAATGTATGTATATATATAAATGTATATGTATATATACATTGCTACATTTTATTTTTTTTTCTGTTGTGTATAATATTTTAGAAAACATTCCAATTCTATTTAATAAATAAAACACACTCGCCGGTGCCACCTCGTGTCATTAGGTCGTGTATTTAACGCTGCTGTACATAGTAAAATAATAAAATCTGCGATAAGCGTGCTCCCGACCGATAGGGCCGGGGCGCCGCTCGTGCGCGATGAGTGATCGCTCTAATGCTATCGAGGATAGGGTCGAATATCAAATGACGCGTGTCAACAGTACTAACCTTGTGAATGAAACGGAGGACAGAATGGAATGCAGTGACCGAATACAAGCAAATGAGGAGGTAGAAGAAAGCAGATTAAACAAGAGGACAAGAGAGGATAACTCATCAGAGGAATGGAATACAGTTTATAGAAGGAATAAAGTGGTTCGTAGGGACAGTCAGGAAGTGCAAGATAAATTTCAAGTGTCTGTTACACACAATACAGCTTTGCCTAAACAATTCGCACTCGCCCGATTGTTTACAAAAAATAATATAAAAGGAATTGAGCGCATCAAATACGTTCACCAAAATAAAATTTTAATAACTTTTGAATGCGCAACTGATGCTGACGATTTTATTGGGTGCAAAGAGTTTACGGAGTTAGGATGGAGAAGCCAAAAAACTTCGGAGGTTGGAATCTCTTACGGAATTATTAAAAATGTGGAGTTAGATCTTTCAGAGGCAGATATCTTAAAATGTTTATCGAGTGATTATGATATTGTATCGGTTAAAAGACTAAACAAACGGAATAATATTGAGCCGAGTTCTACAAGTGCCACTAATCACAATTGGATTGAAAGCGAAACCATTCGCCTTGGCTTTAGAACCTCATCACTGCCTGGGTATGTCTATATTGAGCAGATGAGAGTGAAAGTAGAACCGTATATATTTCCAGTGACACAATGCTCACGCTGCTGGAAATTCGGGCATGCGTGGAGAATGTGTCCATCAAAAAAAGTTGTGTGTCCTAAATGTACAAAAGGCCACGAGAATTGCGACACTACATCCTACAAATGTGTCAACTGTACAGGAAATCACATGGCGTTGCAAAAATCCTGTCCTTTATTTAAGAAAGAGAGGAGGATCAGGGAGTTAATGTCTGAGTTTAATTGTACTTATAGGAAAGCGTTGTCAATATATGTCCCGCCTAGCCCGATTCCTAAACTAACTGGACCTAACAAGCTGTATGAAGAAGATAAAATACAATCACAACGAATCACAGTCTCGGAAAGTACACACGTGAATAACCAACACGATAGGCCAGAAAGCGAACGCCTATTTTCTCAACTATTTACTTCTATCGCGGATCAGCCTAATTCAACGCAATCACGCAGAAAGAAAAAGAGACAACGAGCGCCTACACCTTTACCACCTCCCCCATCTTCCAGTGCCGCAGATTGCAGGGAGACTAACTGGAATAAAGAGGCGTCGGGGTTTACAAGTTCTGACGACTGTCCTCGGGTTGAAAAAGAGACTCATAGTAAGACTTTCAATAACAAATTTGAAAATTTAAGTTTTTTACCACTTCTTGTACAGTTAAAAAATATTATATTTAGTAAGATTTCTTTAGAATACAAAATTAAACAAGTAGTTTCAATTTGCACAGACTGGATATTGTCAAAAATTTTGAGTTGTACTTCTGTTAGTTCACTTTTTAATAGCCTTGTTAATTATGGATAGTACTTGTGTCAATACAAATTTTGTAATAATGCAATGGAATTGTCAAAGTTTAAGGCCGAAATCCTTATCTCTCGAAACTCTTTTAATTCAAGAAAAGGTACACATTGCAGTCCTGAGTGAGACTTGGCTGGAGCGAGGAAGTGCTTTTCGTATAAGTAATTACAACATATTTAGATCTGATAGATTTGATGGATATGGAGGGGTTGCTATATTAACACACAAAACTATTCAGTGCACCACATGTTTAACTAATTGCACTAATCCGGACATAGAACTAATACATGTAAAAGTTTTTAACTGCCCACACATAGAAAACATAATTTCTGTGTACTGTCCATCCACGGTACGTACAACACAAAACGATTGGGACTTTCTATTTTCTCTCTCTGATAGAAAAACGCTACTTCTTGGTGACTTTAACGCACATCACCCCAACTGGTCATGTCGTTCTGATCAGAGGGGTCACCAGATATACGATTGTATGATAGATCATAACTTTATTTATTTAAATAATGGTTGCGCTACGCGTACTAAATTAGTAAATGGTATTTTACAGCAATCATCACCAGATATCTCCTTCATTTCCGCAGACTTGGCGACCTTATTTACTTGGCAACCCACAAATGAAAATCTCGGCAGTGACCATTTGATAATTAAGCTATATGCTAGCATACACATCCCTAAAAAAATTAAAACAAAAAGAAATTTCAAAAATAGTAACTGGAAGGCATATTCGTCTTATATAGAAAACAATTTATCGTCAATATCTGTCCCTTCACAACTTCAAGAATTTTACAATTTATTTGAAAAGATCGTACAAGAAGCAGCGAATTTATACATTCCTTTTAAAAAAATACCCCAACAAATAACCAGCAAATTTACACCTAAACCCTATTGGAACGCAGAGCTATCAAAAGCGGTAGCCGAGCGCCGCCTGGCCCTTGCCAACTTGCGACGATGTCCATCCCCTGGTAACTTAGTTATACTGCAAAACAAAATAAGAGATGCACAGCGTGCTATTCGGCTAGCCAGAGGGCAATCTTTTCAGGAATTTTGTTCATCCGTGGATGAAACATCTTCCTCAAGAATACTTTGGCGGAAAATGAAATGGATTAAAGGTCATACACACCATACATTACAACACATAAACAAAGAGAAAATAGAGAAGCTCTTAAACGATATCACCCCAGATTTTGTATGTCCACCTCAACCTAATATTCAATCGAAAAATAGTCATTTGGAGTCCCCTATTACTCTTCAAGAAATAAAAAATTCTATAAAACGTACCGACACTGCACCGGGTAGTGATGACGTGTCCTTTTCTATGATAGCAAACCTTCCACCTATAGGTAAATCCTTTTTATTAACCCTATATAATCAATTTCTCAATCATAGCTTTGTACCGCTTCAGTGGCGTAACGTACAAATTATACCTATTCCGAAGCCTGGTCGGGATATGTATTCAGATAGTGCATTACGCCCAATATCACTAATTTCTTGTTTTTGTAAAATTCTACACAGCATTTTAAATAAAAGATTGGAATGGTACTTTGAAAAATGTCATATGTTCCCAGATAATATGGTAGGTTTTCGTAAATCTAGATCCTGTTTAGATAATCTGACACGGTTGGTTTCCTACATTCAAACTGGTTTTTCAAAAAATTTAATAACTGCTGCATGCTTCGTCGACATAGACAACGCATACAATAATGTAGACTTGGCATGTTTAATCAAAGTATTGGATAGCTATGGGGTTGGCTCTCGGATTTGCTTGTACCTTTGGGCGTATTTAAAAAATAGACGATTGCACGTTGACGTTGATGGTGTCGATATATCTAGAACGACTGGTCGTGGTTTAGCTCAGGGAGATCCGCTTTCCCCGCTACTATTCAACATAGCAACCTCAAACATATGTAAAAAGATACAAAATGTTGAAATCTTGCAATACGCGGATGATTTTGTTTTATACAAATCAGATAAAAAGATAGGTAATGCAGCTGTACAATTACAAAATGCCTGCCTCGACCTGAGTTCATTGCTATCAAACTTAGGGCTTGTGATCTCACCGACTAAAAGTAAAATCTGCATATTTAGGAAAGGTTATTCCAGAGATACTATTGAATTCCAAATTGATAACGTCTCTCTTGGTACTGTCAACCAGGTGAAATATCTTGGTATGTGGTTGGATGGTTCATTAAGATGGAGAAAACATATTAATGAGACTGTCTTAAAGGTATCCAAGTTAGTAAATATATTAAAGGTACTAGTCGGACGGGGATGGGGTCTTCATCAAAAACATGTAAGACGTTTATATATATCTCTCATCCGAAGTAGATTAGACTATGGTAGTTTCTTATATGACAATAGTTGTAAAACGTACTTATATAAACTCGACAAAGTCCAGAACCAAGCGTTGCGGGTTATAGGAGGCTTTATCCGGAGTACTCCAATACACACAATGGAGAGTGAATTACACTTACCACCACTTCAATACCGTCGGCAATACTTGGCTTGTAAATTCGGGTTAAAAGCTAAAACGTTTAATAATAATAAGACAATTACCGGTGTGCAGGAACTATCGGAGAGTACACATTCTTCTTATTGGACCAACAAACGACGTCCCTTACTCACATCTATTTTCCAATCCTTAGATTCGATGGTGCTACATTCGTGTAACCAGTTAGAGATGTATTCATTGCAAACATGGGTCAGCAGTATAGATTTATCGCGGGTGGTTTGTGATTCCATCCCATCAGTCAATAAAGGTAAACATTTGTATAAACCTTGTGACCTGCGAAACACTTGTGTCAATTTTGTAGATCAACGATACGACAGATATCATAAGATTTATACAGATGGATCCAAGGACGGACGAGTTGGTGGTGCTGCATTTTATGACCCATTCAACGACTGCGGCATCAAAATTAGGATTGATTCCAATATTTCTATAATGCACATTGAGTTAATCGCTATAGCAGAAGCCTTATCATACGTTCAATCTATTAAGTATGATAAATTCGTGATTCTGACTGATTCTAAAAGCTCCTTGCAACATTTGGCTCGATGTACCTCGCACATGCGAGGTAATCCGATAGCCTATCAAATATTGGAGTCAATCCTAAATTTTCAATCACTAAGTAGGAAAATTGTTCTGCAATGGATTCCCTCACATGTTGGTATTGGGGAGAGTGATATTGTGGACCAATTAGCAAAAGAGGCATGTTGGAATGGCATTGCATTAGAAGTATTGCCTTTACATACTGACTACACCAGAGTCGTAAAAGAGAAATGTCATATGTGTTGGCAGGAATATTTTGATGAGAGATCGAGAGAGAAGGGTATTTGGTACCGTACAATACAGCCGCAAGTGTCTAAATACCCATGGATCGAAAACGTGGAACTTAATAGAAAAGCTTTGGTAACTGCCTTAAGGTTGAGAACAGGTCATATAGCTTCTAAGAAATTCGCATTTTTAATGGGAAAAGTCTCATCTCCCAACTGTGAGGACTGCTGTGTAACCGATGATATATTACACATTATTTTTGAATGTGTAAGGAACATAACTTACAGGGAACATTTAGGGGTCTCGAGAGGTATGAATATCGGCCTTTGTAATAGTGTTCTGGCTAACCCTGTGTCGGTTGAAGCCCGGAAATTATATAAATTGGTAGAGATGTGTCTATGTTAGATGTTAACTAATAAATTCGTACTGTCACAGGGCGATGTGGTCGCACAGCGACAAAGCCCTTTAAATTAAAAAAAAAAAAAAAAAATAAAAAAATAAAACAGAAACAAATACACCTTATATCTTACCAGATTTTATACAAAAACACCTTTGAGCAAAAGTAGAGAGATTATTATGTCAGAAAAAACTTTTACTTAAATTTTAAAGTAATGAAATTGTTTTGCAGTTCAATCCATTTGATGATTATTATGTATTTAATCCGAACGACCTTATTATTTACACCTTTTTTTTGGTGTAGACATCCCCTCGGATACCACCGTGATGGTTATCTCGGACTCGAACCGACTAAAAACTGCACCCTGTCACGGGGAGCAGTAGCCGGAGAACTAGATGTACCATAGAAAGGAAATCCTTATTATATACACCTAACTATTAAAAGCTACGTTCGTTACCATTGTATATTTTCTTAAGCGAGACCTGTTTGATATTAAATGTACCATGAATGAGTTAACTCGATCACTCAGTAAGACTTTTGCATAAATAAGTTGAAGTAAAATACAGATTAAAATAAAAACCTAACGTAGTCGCCACCATGCAAACTTTAGTGAGTCTAAAGAAACTTAATCGATAAAAACACTCGTTAGTTTATTCATTGAGCCTCATTTATTTCGAGATATACCTATTAACACACAACCGTAACCCGAGTACAAACAACCCTATTATGCTTTATATGTATTCTTAATGGTTATAGTTAGTAAAAAGGCCGCCTACATTATAACGTGGTTAATGTTTTTGACTTAAAATAATCCACTAAGCTAAATTGTAATACGTAATAATTATGATGCCAGGCGTATAAGTCAAAAGCTATCACAAGATTGTAAGTTTGCGGTGTCATGCCTTAGTTTGGGGTACTACTTTGTTTGTCATTGTCGACCGTAAAGCCAAGACGGCTTTAACTGGAATTATGTAGACCGCTTCGCTGAACCGACGCTCAATTTACAACAATGAAGGAGCTACTCTACTACTACTTGTGTTTTGTTTGAGGCAGTCATCAATCTAACAGATAATGTATTTTTATTTTTCTGAACTCGTTTAGTGTATTTTTATTTATTTTGTTACAGAAACTTTACAGATTCATAAACTGTGTGGAACTTGTTTCTCCGCATCATGCAGCAAGGGAACTTGTCAATACAATACGGCAAGGACATTTTACTTCATTATTTCAGAAGAGTGTCAAAAGGGTAATATCGGTTTTGATACTTTTGTCCATTTAGTTTGAAAAAAAAATTGAAAGCTAAGGTCTATTTTGTACCAAAAATAATGTTATATTTGTTGTTATAACGAAAACGTTATTTTATCAGATTACGATAGGAATGTACGTTTGTTTCAGAAGGAACACGAACAGCGGCGACGCCGTAAAAGCAAAGCACAACTATACGAAATGATTCAAGCGATAAGAAGGTGAGTCAAATTTAAGATTTTATTGAATTTTAGATACGATATGATATCATACTATATGTTAACTTAAAACTGCAAAAATCAAAAAGTTCACTATTTCTTTAAAAAGCCAGTAAGATTTCTGCCACAATATATTTAAATACATTTTTGTACATATTTGTATAACACTTTAACACTTAAAATCTATTTCTCTTAGGGTACAACAACGAGACCACTCCTTGGGTTCAATCAAAGAACAAGAACCAGCAGAGACAACTGAGGTCTTACAGGAGCCTACTGAATCTAAATTTTTATCACCCTCCCCTGATGTTTCCAACCGCTCCCCGAGACAGGGTCGGTCACCTCGACAGCTTCGATCACCAAGGGGAAGAAGAAAAAGGTGCAGTCTGGCCGGACTCAACGTAAGACGATTTAGCACTGACTCAGTGCTTGGCTCAGATTCGGTATCTAATATCTATGAACGCACAAGTATGAATATAGGAAGGAGGTTAAGCCGAGATGTAAGTTGCTTAACGAGCTCACCACCCGACATCAATACTCGCCTTCGAACACCGTCACCTATGGTTCGAAGAGTAGAAGGCTCATCCACGCGATCTTATCAAGATGTTTCTGAGAGATCTGATAATTACCTAAGTTCAGATTTCCCAACATCACGAGCCAGTGTGGAAATTTTAGTTTCTAACGTTGAACAAGACGTTCCTCCAGCTCCTCCATATCCTCGAGTCCCGACAGTAGGAGCGAGATCTGAATTGTCTTTATTATCAGAAGATGAACTAATTAGATTGTGGCGTAGTTCAGAGCGTGAAGTAAGAGAGGCATTGTTGGCAGCACTTCAAGAAAGAAGGGCCAATTTAGATCCCAAACAAGATCCGGGATGAACGAATGGCTCTAATACGCATTTGGAAACCAATAGGTCTATGCAGAATCACTTTTCATCTCTCATCGCTGCTCAGCGAGGGAGCAATAAGAAGTATCAACCAGAATACACCCGTAGTGGTTGAGTTAGTGCCTTTTTTACGTTGTTTGATGCGGACACGTCTCACAGGCGTTAGTCAATCGGTGTTCATTTCAGTGTCTTGATATTATTATTACATTTGAAAGGCTGCCTTACTTTATATTTAATTGCTTCATCAATATTGGATCTGCGTCAAACAATTTAAATAATGGTACACTTTAAGTGAATTAAGTTCGGAGCTGTTAACGTCCATAATATAGTATAAACTTTTTATTAGAGATATTATTAATTAATAGTAAAACCGTAGAATTGACATAGATAGATAATCGTAAACGTTATACAATATTTGTGAAAGTATATTACCTAGCTATGACCATTATTTGAAGTGCTTTAATCTCTAGCCTAGATGGTGATAGATAATTCCACTCTACGAACGTTGTTCTTAGTAAAAATAGGTCAGTTTGAAAACATGTTGGAGGGAATAATAAGGCACTAAGTAATTGAATATGTTATTAAAGCTGTTAATAAAAATGTCCCAAAGAATAATGTTCCTAACTATTAAAAGGAAATCAAGCAGCGGAAAAAAATATTCTTTATTGAACTTTGAATCATAGAATAATATGTATTATATTTGCGTGTATATACAAAGTGATCATAGAATGTCGTCTGTGTAATAAAAGTAAATTATATATGGAGGGGTCCCCTAGAAAGCAATATTGTATGATAAACAATAAATGAGTAATAACTAAGTAGAACTACAAATAGAATTATTGAGGTACTGATTAGCATTTTTTGTGGTAAAAAACGTTTTTTAAATAAAAAAGGAGGGTAAGATTATTTAATTTTAAAATTTTTTACTTGTCCTAATTTTCATAATGCTTCGCTATTCATTTTATAATATACGGCGGTTTTACAGCATCATCGTCTATTTATAACAAATTGCGTGACCGAACTTTGATTAATGATTGTTTGGATAGTAAATCCGTCTCTTAAAAGGTTTCGTATTAAATAGCAAATATTGATGAACGGTTCAAAATGCTGGTACAAATCGGTTGTTGTAGTAATTTTATCTAAACAAAGTCTATGATGTTGACTATCACAAATATCTTACTATACTAAATATCTATTTTACTTTTCTAAACGATTATAGTATGGCTGACATTCAAAATGTTGATGGTGGGAATTTGTTCGGAGGTAAGAATAAGAAAACTGCCAAGTAATTCTACCTAGGTAATAAAATAAGAATTTATATCACTTCTTCCTAGAGTTGCACTCTTGTAGTCCTTAGTTTAGATTTTTCTCTCTATAGTATTAAAAATATTTATCTACACATATATATGTATCCTATACTTGTATTGATAAACCTATTTCATTAACTATTTCTTACGTAATAAGCCTAAGGAATAATACTGAAAAGCAATATTTTCTGAATAGACTTTTATATTAGCCCTAAAACTACTTTCTTCGCTTACATTCTCTTCTCTTCTTTACATTCTCTGTAATACTTTATGTATTCGTATTTTTTTTAATTAAACCGAAATCCGTATAGAGCACAAGGTAGACTCCGTCATTAAACCTTTTGTTAGTAGTACGTGAACCATTGTCCGTCGTTTCAGGAAGGATAAACTTTACCCGCTTTTAATTTACATCGTCTCTCAACTGGTTAATAACGTAACTACTCTGACCTCTAGTAACCTCAAAGCCGACACTGGGATTTCTAAGCTTTTCAGCTTCATATTTTTTATGATAATGTATATGGTGCATACGATGTCCACGATCAAGTGGGTAGTTATTGTAAGCACATTCATGTCTTTGAGGTGTATTCCAAAAAGAGAAACAGTTCTTTTTAATTCTGTTATTTTCTGGTTTTATTAACTATTAGGTATTAAAAACCTAAATACTATTAAATCAAATAACAAGAAGAAATATTTCAAAATTATTGACGAAATAAGGAGCGCATTATAACCATATTTAAATATAATTGCTTAAGCTAGGTTACACTAACCTTGTGACGAGATCACCTTCAACCTTATGTCGTACCATGGCTTTGGTTCGTGCCATCACATAGCTAATAATAAACCTCAACAAGTGCTTTGAAGTTAATAAATATATGTATAATACTTGATTAAAATCTAAAAGTTTCGAGTACATTATAATTTGAATAAAATTAATGTTAGAAAACTTAAATTTAATGTTACGTAGGTACTTTAAATAAGTAACATTTTATCAGTACTTTATTTTGGTTACGGACTGTTTTTTTATAAATTATCACTCTTCATAAAACGTACATTCCATCATTGCTCGCAATATGTTTGTGCAATTTGATTTAAGGTTTTATTTTTTTGGCCTGGTTTTAAGTTTTGATCTGCAGTATAATTACTCCAACTTTGGACCAACACACTTTCACATTTTTTTGAAATAAAAAAATGGATTAAATCTATTGGATGTGAGTCATCTAGTGATATTTAAAGTCTTATGCATTTCTCTCTCTTAAATGTAGATACTTATATACATTTGTAATGATTCTAACTAAATGATATTATTGATTTTAAGTAGAATTAGTATTTTGTAAGGGGTCTCGTTAGGCGTGATGTAGATAAATGATGATTAAGCGACGATTTTATATGTTTGTGGCTAACGCCAAAAATTTTTTTCTTGTACGACCGTCTGTCTGTTCAGTTTGGTTTTGTCCCTACACGTGTTTAAATATAATTTGGCATAATCAAAGTGAGAAACTGTTTTTATACATTCACATCAATGTTATTTATCAGAATAATTTTATGAAAATTAAGAAATACTCGTATACAATCAGCCGTTGACAAATTAATATATTTAGATAGATAATAAATATGTTTCTAGTCTAGTTTCTTGTCTATTTTCTACAGAAAGTTATTCAAATCAAGTTATTTTTTAGGTGATGACTGACTAGTCACAGTGTAAACAAGTTTTGCCTTGAAGTATTTTAGTTACTTGAACATTTTTAAGTTTTACTTCATTGGAACGAAAAAATATTTAGATTAAAAGTTACTAGTGTTCTAATTCCTTAAAAGATGTGAAGCTTTAATATTTTTTTTATTTTTTAGAAATTCACTTAAGAAAATGGCCATGTATTATAATATGTATGCACATTGTCATGTCGTAGGCATATCTTCGTTATGGGTTCGACTATTTCATGACCTAGTCAGTCAGTCATAGTCAACTGACCGTATCGTATCAACGTTAACTTTTGATGATATGTCAATCCATGTTTGGCCATTTCAATAATATAAAATTACTGTGAAATAAAGGTTTTTAATAAAAATTGTCAATAGAAAAGGTACTTATATAATTATATTCCACTCTTAAGTAACTGTCACTGTCACTGCTTGATAGAAAGAGGTTGACAGAGCTCTTAGAGGAAGCAGTAAAGGCCCTGTTCCAACGAACTTAACCACACGTCGTCACAACTAACTCAAAACGTAAATACTTGCAAGAACTAACTTTTTCTACATCGATACTCAAGCATATTTTAAAGTTAGCCAACGTTTTTCTGTTTCTGCGAACAGTAAAATGATACTTATATTATTGGCCGAGTGAAGAGAATTCGTTGTACCTTTTTTTAAGCAAATTCGCGCACGAGAAACGATATATTTACTCGTATTACACTTAAAGTTCATTTGTAGAAGAATTTAGAAATAAAAAAAACTATTAATTATGTGTTATGTAGAAATAGCTACAAAAGCTAATGTACATGTTGGATTATAATGATAAAAAAAACATTAAAAACTTGATGAGTTGTGGTCAAATTCAACCCTCAAGGTTTTTAGTTTCGATAGATAGTTAAACCGGTCCAAAATAAGTTAGTCATCACCATTTATTTTGTAATACGTAACTATAAAAAAAAGAAACGCCAATTTAATATTAGATATTTTATTGAATAGTAAGTTTTTATCCAACATATTTTATCTGTATATTACTGTAAATACGTAAATGATTTAATAGATGTAACTATTAAAATACTATGTGTAATTTGTGCAAAAATTTTGGTTAATAGGACAGTGATTATAAAAATAACAAAAACAAAAGTCGTGAAGATAGTCCATTTTAGAAGGTCAACTGAAACGAAACTGTTACAACTGAAGCAAAATCAAATACACGTAAAATGTATTATTTAAATGGGCTATATTTACTACATAACCCGTTTTAAATAATTTATTAAGTTTCTAGCACAATTACTGTCCTATTAACAGCATAATGAAAATTATATACTTAGTTGAGAAAAATAAAATATTTGTGGCAATATTGCTAGTTTTCTTTAAAATATTAGGATTATGCAACAGTCCTTAATATAAAAGTAGAAACTAGTAGTCAAATAAGACAGATATACCCCTATGTCTGATTTGACTACAAAGATTTTTCTAGTAGACATGCACTGTACTTCATCAACAACCTTTAATAGTCCACTACTGGACATAGGCCTCTCCTTACAAAGGAGATTTGGCTAAATATACCAGGCTGGTCAGACAGGTTGGTACAGGGTTTGTTTTAAATTTTCCTTCTCTTTGCAGTGCTGTTGTCCTGCAGACTTTGCTCCCTTTGTCGGCTCTTACGACGCCCACGGCATGAATAGGGCATGGTTACACGCTGCATTCTTAATCCGTCACCACATAGACAAGCAGCACTACTTATAAGTTAGTACTAATAGTTCGGGCTGACCGTTACCCTTGCAGGAGCAAGGCTGAGACGGTTGCGCGATGTGCTTCGCGCGCGCCACTCCATCTGGAGAGTGTTAGGGTCCCCGTACTCCACGGTGTGCTCACTTGTTTGTCAGGTTGCTTAAGTGTGTAGAGGTTCTAGGTAAATTCCCTAAAAAAAAAAAAAACTTCCCTAGCTCTGGTAAAGTGATGACCTACGGGGGTTACAAACACAAAACTTCTTTAGTCATGTTTGTTGGTAACTGGGGAAATGTAAACAAAAATAAATTTTTAGGGTATTATTAATCATCGTTAAAGTTAGATGTGAATAAAATTGTATTGTTTCTTCCTCTTAGTAAAGGGTTGTCGCAGGAGGAAAAAAAAATGTTAGGCATAATGTTGCACAATCTAACTTTCCAGATAAATGGACCCTATTGTAATAAATTACATCCAATCGACATTATCAAGCTTGTTAGTGATAATATTGTATTGACAAAAGGCAGACATTACCTTTCTAATTATTATAAGAGACAGGTAGCAATTTCGCTATCATATTATTTTACCATTACAGCCAAGAACTTGGCTAAAACTATTGCTTCTATTGAGCAAATCGTGACTTTGCCAATCCTTTGGCTTTATTTGGATATTTATAAAAATTTAAATGACATATCTAATAAGTTACATAATCATCATCATCAGCCTTTAATAGTCAACTGCTGGACATAAGCCTCTCCTTAGAAAGTAGGTTTTGGCCTACTATACCACGCTGGCCAAACTGGTTGGTATAGGGTTTGTGTCAAGTTTTCCTTCCCTCTGCAGAGAGAAGTTACATAATAATGAGATTGAAATTTCAAATAATTTAAATTTACTGATAAGACAATAGAGACTACCTCTTGCTCATTAATTCGAACACTAATAGAAAGTTCAATCATAGTTAATTTATTAAAATAATAAGATAAATAAAATCAATTTGGTGCATCAAAACATTAGAGGAATGATGGCAGAGACTTAAAGGTGGAACTGTTTGGAACTTTTTTGTATTACTGAACACTGCATTGGCTAAAACGGGATCAGTTCATGTTAAATTTTGATCACCACCAGGTAGGTAGGTCGTTCAGCAGAAGTACGGCAATACATGGTATCACTATGATACTCATTAATAAGCAACTTAAGTTTAAAGAGCGCCATGACATTGTTAGTTTATCAGTTGAGCGAACTACAGATATAGCCTGTATAGAACTAAAAGGTTTCATAGTAGTATATGTCTACAGACCTCTTTCAGCTATGTATGATTGTTGTGTATGTTGAATGTGTTTTGGATGTAGCAGTAGTTAAAGTAACTAGATCAAAAAAGAAGGTCATCATCTGTAGTGACTTCAATATTAACCTATTGGAAAATTCAAGTATAGAAACTAAGTTCAATGCACTCTTTCAATCATACAATCTGAAGAACTTGTTCTTGGAGCCTACACGAATCACTGCAACCACTGCCACATGTATGGACAATATATTTACAGACATGGTAATTAAGGAAAAGAAAATAATCAATCAATTACACTCTTACCACTGTGGTCAATCAGTATCTTTCTGTGATAGGTATGAAAAGGTGGCAGAAAAAAGAATTGTGTTGATACCTAAAACAACAAAGCGTTGTGATAACTTTAAAGATAAACTTAAAGCTGCTTTTAATATTTTAGTACTCTGCGTAGAGAATAAGCCTAACACTTACTATAACATTTTTTTTGAAATTTTTTCACCATTTAACACCATTTTTACAGCAAAAACGCTAGTGGTAACGCAACATTTAGTATATGGGCTACCCCCTTCTTACTCAAAAGTAGGAAAAGATTATACGAGCCATACGATGAGAGGAATTATAATAAAAGTGAACAGTTTCATAATTATGTTAAAGAATATTCGAAGCTGCTTAGGACTTTGTGAATTAGCTAAGTCTCGTTTTATAAGTTCAAAAATTAATAGTAGCAATGATAAGATTAAAACCACTTGGAAAATTATTAACAGTGAAACTGTCCAAAATCAATACCGTGATAATGAATTTAATTTTAATATAAACAATAAATGTATCACATCAAATGCTGAGCTTGTTGCTGTTTTTACGTTTTTTTTACTAACATGCCTGTATCAACTACAAAATCTTTGAACTCCTCACCATGCCTTGCAGACTCAATTTCAAAAGAGAATGTTAGTAGGATTGATAGTGAATTTAAGTTCCAATATGTTTCCCCCTTTGAAATTATTAAAGCCTTTAACATAATTAATGTTAGAAAAGCAACCGGAGAACAATGGCGAAATTCTGTATTAATTACTAAAACAATTATATCTCTTGTGGCGAATCAATCGTCATTTACATTTAATCAATGTGTTGATAGTGGTGTATTTCCTGATCTTATGAAGTCTAGTAACATTTTATTTCTATTATTGAAATCTGGTAGCACTAACTTTAGACCTATCTCAGTGCTACCAGTATTTAGCATAGTTTATGAAAAAAATGATGTACGAGTACGATCAATCAAGGGGTCGCTCCACAACTGACACCAGTGTTGAGCTAGTAAATCATATATTTGATGCCTGGGAGGATGGCCACGATTCTCATGGTATCTTTTCTAAAGCTTTCAATTGTCTTGTTCAGGAAACGCTGATCAGGAAATTACAGCACCATGGTATCAAAAATAAAGCACTGGAACTTCTTGCTTCATATGTATATATTAGGATTCAGAAAGTTGATATTAATGGTGAGCGGTCTCCAGGCTCTGTGGTAGAAATGTACAATGTACATGTACTTTGAAAAGAAGGGATGTACATTTTTTAAATACTAGTAATAGAAATAAACTTGTAGTACCCGCGCGATAAACAAGTCCTTTCGAGGTCAATGAGTCCGATTTTATAATAAAAGCCCAAATAATATTCAAGACTTAATTATTAACAAATTAAAATTAACAAAAAAAAGTAAATTCTGACGGAGAGCCTATTACTCAATTGTGGAATACATAGAAGACAAAAATGCTTGGGATCAATTAGCATAGGCTATTTCTTAAGTAAAAATGTGGTGTGGGCTTGTGTGTTTTTTTATTATTATTGTTTTCTATTTTTTTATGTTTCACTTCATTTTCCCTTTAATTTGATTTTTTTCCTAAAATTGTTTTCTCTTCATTGTCTTCTTACCTTTAAGTAGTTACTAACGGACATACTGGCACACGTCAAAACAATGTTGTGGCATATTTAATGATGACATTGTATTTACTCTAAACTGCAAAAGAGTGGCCATGAGTGTGTTTGCCCTTTCTTCTCATAAGGCTCAACCCCTTGGAAACGGGCGGTTGTAGATCGGCACAGGCATATCATAGATTTTGTATAAGTTATTAAATTTATTTTGCTTACTATTTTACAATACAGTGATTGTTGCTATTGTGTGTGTTGATCTATGGCTTTAGAGTCTACCTAAAAGAAAATTTCAAACAATAAAAAAAAATGAAATAAAGTTTATTTGAAAATAAATCTACTTATTGAACAATGTCTTGAGCAGTTCTTGCCAAGATCCTGAAATATAATGTTTTTTTTTTTTTTTTTTTTAAATTACCTACAATTTCTTTACTGATTTGTTGCAGTATAGTAAGTCAACAAGAGAATTTAACAAGGGTATACAAGCGTTAATAGAATAATTTGTTTTTATTATCGTTTTAATGAGGTGCGGTACGATAAAGTCGCTTGAACTCAACAAAAAATTGCAACATAGGTTACTTTCGGGACTGTAATATTCTTTTTTTTCTTTTACAAAGACATCTCCCGCATTAGGAATATATCCTGTGTCGCGGGGAACTTTACAAACATACATGAAACGGACACAAAGTTAGTTACTTTCGTGCATTCGTCTTCGACACCTTAAAAGGTAAGTAAGAAGACGGTCAAAAAGTCTATTTAAAGAAATCAATATCTTATCTCTTATCTCTTTCATTTTTATGTTTTTTGTAATGTTCGATGAAGACCTCAGAGAGTTTGAAAAAGCAATGAAATATGGGCGTTTATGCTGAAGTGCCCTAAATGATCTGTAGAGACATAGTATGTCTCTAGAGCTGACATCGGATAAAATATAATGGCACGAAATAAAAGGCTACAGCCATCTTCGACAGTAAATGATGATGACATACGTTACTATATATCAAGGTATGATAATCAGGTGTCATTAAAATAATTTAGAGGCCATATTCTCTGTCTTTGTAATATAGACAATTGCCAAGTTTGTGATGTCGAAGTTATTGTGATCGAGGTTTCTTTAAAAATAATAATGAACACACGTTAGTAAAATGCATATCGACAGTTGATTTAAGTGTTATCTAGTCGTAACAACTCACTGTTGATTGACGTTTTGTTAGTAGTCAAAATAATTGAAATACAATTTAAAATGAAGCTGCTATTCGCAATTTTGTTTCTTTGTGTTTTAAATTTCGTATCATCCACGTCATGTTTCTGGAATATGGGATGTTCATACAAATTTTTTGGCAGCAAAACTCTTTACAGTATGATAAGAGGTGATATTAGAGATTCCGTTATAAAATTTCCAGGTAAGTCTTGAATTTTTATTCTCCTTAATATGATTTGATCTGATTCATTTTTTAATTGCTTATTTAAAATGTTAAATAATTAATATTCTTATACATACTATTCGTGTAAAAATAAATAATTTAAAAGTGTTATTGTTCCTACTTTATGTTCCCTCATGAGATAATATATCCATTATAAACTGAAGTCAGGAAATGAATCTTAAGCAGAGTCATTCCCTGATTTCAGTATATAGTGGATATATCCCCGCACTGTATGTATTTATGAGTATTAAAACATAGTATTTTTGACAGATTGTGAACCAATCAGTATATGGGTACTTATGCGTCATGGCAAAAGAAACCCTAGTATCAATTTTTTAAGGGAAATGAAAGAGACACTTTTTATTAAAGATTATATAGTATCAAGTTATGAAAGAGGTAACAGTACACTGTGTGCTCAAGATATCGACAACTTTCGTGATTGGGTTATTGAAGATGAAATATTCGAAAAAGTTAACCAATTATCTGATGAAGGTTATGAAGAAATGGTAAGAATAGGTCAAAGAATAAAGCAAACATTTACAAAACTATTAGATGAACTTAGCAGAGGGGATTATACATTACAATCTTTAAAGCAGACGAGGATTCAAGCTAGCCTGGAAGCATATGTCAAAGGCCTTGGCAACAAACATTTGTATATTGAACCTCCAAAAGATGGCTTCGACATTTTAGCTGTAAGTACTAATTTAATTGAATAATGGTTACGAAACTTCAGACGTACTTAACTCTGAATGATTCGAAACACCTTTGTGCAAATAGGAAACAAACGAAAAAAAAACGTGTTTTTTTTTAATAATTTCATACTTTCTATACCCATTGCTCACTAATAATTGTCTTTCATTTTAGCCGTTTAAATTTTGCAATAAATATATAAATGGCGTAATATTAAATAATGCTACGTTTATGGAAGTACGGAAGTATCAACAGACTTCTGAATATCTCGAGGTAAATTTTATAATCTTGTCATAATAAATATTGTAAATTTATAATATCGTCCTTGTCATCAAATTCAGTTTGTCAATATATATAGGTATATATACATACATGTATCCATATTTCAGACAAAAAACAGGATTCAAAGACGACTTGGAATCGATTACTCTCTAACAGACGAGAACGTTATGGCTATATGGAATTTTTGTCGAAGTAATTCTTCGGGTATTTTGAATAAATTTAGCCCATGGTGTGCATTGTTATCTGCTGAGGACTTAGAAGTTATAGAGTACATAGAAGATTTAAAACATTACTATAGAAACGGCTATGGAATATACGAAATGAGTAAAGCGTTTGGTGCAATCGCGCTTTCAGATATATTAGTTAAATTTCAAAACGCCAAAAGTAACGGAACGAAAATCACGTCCTACGTCACCGATTCTACAGTTATGGACATGATGGTCACAGCACTTGGTCTTTTTAAGGACGCCGCTCCAATAACTGGAAAAGAGAGGAAACGTGATCGAAAATGGAAAACGAGCACTATTTCAACTTTTTCCAGTAATATTCTAGCAGTTTTAAACAGGTATGTGCCTTTTTAATAGTAGTGCGTTAACTGGTTTCGTTGCTTCATATTATAACATTTTTTTATATACTTACACATAAATAAATGATAAAAAACATAGAAATCGTTTTAAACCTAAATAATTAAGTTCTGTATAGTTTCATAGGTTTTAAAAAGTAACCAAATTATAATAAAAATCTATTTTATTTGTTAATGTTATTTTATATCACCTAAGTTAGAAGCTATGTTAAACATATTGACTAAACAAATTGTATTTTGTGTATGTGTGTGTACATTTTGTAATGAATTTTTCTGTTCGAACCTAGTGTTTATTAGCAATGGTTTGTTTTCATACTTTTTTTATGGTAACGGGGTCAAACGAGAAAACGGGTCACCTGATGAGAAGTTACTACCGCTGTCCATGGAAACCTGCAACTCAAGAGTCACAAGTGCGTTGCCACCCTTTCTCACCCCCTAGAATCAGAGAGAGTTTGAGCTTCAGTTACTTCACTAACTCGCTGAAAAACAAAGCCTTGCTTAGTCCCGGTTTTCTGTGAGGCCGTGGTGTCACTACGGTCGAGACGGCCCGTTTGTGCTGAAACATGGCTTTGATACGATAATAAGCTTTTATTGTTGTGTCTTTACAGGTGTGGAAACACAACAGACGAAAATTTTAATGTTGTCTTTTACTATAACGAAGAGCCTTTAAAATCAATTTGCAATGAAGGAGTGTGCAGTTGGAAAGAATTCGAAGATAAGTTTACTCCCTTTTTGGACACAAAAATAGATTTTTGTTAAATCGCTTTACACAGTGATTCCTTAATTGAGGATATTACCAAATGGTTATGTTGAAGATGAACTATCTAATATTTTAATAAAATTAAACAAACTGCCATAAGAGGGGATTTACCCCCGTTTCACTACAGTATTGATTTATGACTACTCTGTTGATTTGGTGTAAAACAAAACGTAATCTAATTTTATTTTCTTCGCTAGACAAAGAAACAAAAACAAGGTTGATTGGATGTGAAAGTGCTAACCTCTGTTCCAATAACTTGTAGCACAAAGTACCTAAGGCTTTTGTTTATACTGATGTAATATGTAAAATAAACCCAATAATTCAATTATTTTCTTTGAAAATTAAAATGAACATTAAAAATAAGTAAAACTTTAACCATGATGTAGAAGAATTACGAAACCATTTTAGATATTTTTTGTAAGTTTTAAAATTACATCTTTACTAATTATTTTAAATTTGACAATATTTTTAAACACATCAAACTCAAAAATGAATTTTGAAATTAATAACACTGTCTCTTAAGATACTGGCACCATTTTATAGAAAGCGATCCTCTTATACGTATAAACTAAAAAATAAACGCTACAAGTAATTATAAAAATAGATCTAAGATAAGTATGTAAATTAAACAAGTTATTTTATTGGTATTCTATTATATTATTTTTGTTTATTATTTCCGATAATCATTTTAAGATCCGAGTTTTTTTCACAGTATAAAGAGATCTGCCAGTAGGCCAATTTTCGTAATAAACTTTGGATCACAATTTAGTTCCGATCAACTCTCAATCTCAACCTTTTTTTGTCTTGTGTGGAAATCCCCTCGGATACCACCCATCAGTCGGATGATTATGTCGGACTCGAACTGACCAAAAACCGCACGCCCTCCCGGGTACCAGTAGCCGGGGAACTAGGTGTACCCTAGAAAGGAAATCCCTGGTGTCCCGATGTACCTCGGACCATCCACGTCGTGTAGATGACCCCCTCCTGTGTGGGAACCCCCGTGTTCCCTTTGTGTTCCCAAAAGGCTCGCAAGCATAACTTACTCGCAGAAGGCGACCGTGGAGTTCCACGCACTCTCACTCCGTTCCATGGCGGCAATCATACTCTGCTCCACCCACGCCGGGCATTCTGCCAACGTGTGGAGGTCCGTGTCCACCCTCTTCTGGCCCTCAGGGCGCCCAGCCATACTGGGGCCCCATAAAGGGCCATGGACAGCACAACACCCGAGTAGAGTCTTCCGCAGGAGTCATCGGGTCCCTTCATGTTGGACAGCAGCCGCGCCAATGCACAAGCTGCCCTAACCAACTTGGGGACCAGACCTCGGAAATGATGTCCGAAATCCCTCCTACTATGAGGCTGGATCCCTCATCTGGCTTCCTCCAAAGCCCATGGAAGATCAAGGCCAAGGATTTGTGCAGGCCCACCTCGAGACCCAGCCGCCGCCCGGTCAGAGACCCGGGAACCTCAGGTCTCTGACCAGGCGTTGAAGTCCCCGAGCACAAGAATCGGGTAGGGGCGACAGGCATCGACGACGACGGCTAACTGAGCAAACCATTGCTCGTACTCAGTTATGTCTCGGTTTGGCGTGTAATAAGCAGCCTCCACCGCTATATCCCCAACCACCGCCGCTACGCAACCCCCCTGCCCCCTTTTGCAACCACGGCAAGGAAAGGAAAAAGGAAGGAAAGAGTTGAGATTAAGAGGAGGTGCCGGACCCCGCACCCCTCTCAATCTCAACTGTCATAAGTATTTTATATACAAGTATTTTTAGTAAAGTTTTAAGAGCAGTATTAAGTATTAAAAATTAAGAAAGATAATACTCTCTATTAGATCTAACGCTGTTGGCTGTGATCAAATCAGACGACGCATAATTACTAATCCTCGATCAAATTTTACTTAAAGAATTGGTCTTCAAAACAATAGCACACATGTATCCATAACACACCTAGATACGCAGGTAACCACTAAAAACTTGTCATTTATATTTCATGCATCTAAAAGTTACTTAAGCCTAAATGTCGAGGTGGAGGTTTAAAGGTCTAAAATACACAAACCAAATTATTTTAGCTTAGATAGATATATTAGCTTAGAGGCGCTAAATTCTAGGACAAGAATGCATTTATGAGGATCAAAAAACTTTCCCCAAATATACTGTTCATTTTGACACATGACAATATTTATGTAGCTCCAAATCCATAGTTACCCTAATTATTACGGTGCATTTGTTATGGTAAGACACGCTCATTAGTCATAGAACTAGAATAGTTATCGCTTGTACATATAACAATACACATACAATACATACAGTTCATATAATAACAACACAACAATAACACAACAATATTTAAGAAAATACTTAAATTTGTGTAGGAATGAATCTATATTACATTAAAAATAATTTTGTTTAAAATATTCAAAGTGCTGCAAATATGTACATAACTTAATATAGCACAAGTTGGGTCCGGATGTCTTAATAACAGCTGTTCCCGTGTCCCTCCTATTTCAGGCGCAAAGTGGCAATCCGTGTGGTTTTAGTCGGTTCTATTACGACACATCGCCCCACCGCAAACCTCGATGCGGTCACGGTCACGTAAAAATTATATTTCAAAAATATCATTTTTTTTCTATTTCTATGTATGTACGTAGTTGTGTATACTCTAAGTAATTGAGTCAAAGTGTAATGTATTATATCAATGCTCTATGTAATGTGTATGTCAGAGGACCGGTGACTAGGTTGTTTTTAAAAAAGGGTGACGTCGGCAAAGCTAACATCGATTCGATCGATATTAGATAGTCGTGATTTCCTTTGTCAATTAAAGATTGATCAATACAATGACAATTAAAGATGTCAATCAAGTTCTTATCAACAGTCGTACCTAGATCCGTACAGTAGTAAATAAAGGCAACAGTAAATACAATTAAAGTTGTATTCCAAGATCCGAACAACCCAACGACGCGACGGCGAGAATGATCTGCGCTCATGTGGTGTTATAGGTTAAGTATTGAATAATGATAACTATTAATAAATTCGTCGTAAATAGATTGTAATTTCATGAATCAAGTAATTAATGATTAAATTACGCGAATAAATTAACTGTAATGTTCCAAAACCTCTTAGCTTTTTATTGGCATCGGCTCCATTTAAGTAGTTGCGCCGATATGTTTATTATAAATTTTAATACACCTGTCACATATCGCTTCGCAAAGGTTGACTGAAGGAAAACACCGTTAAAAATGGCATTCGCTTCGCTTTATTAAATATGTTTATAAGTTTGAAGTAGAAAAAAATCATTATAAACGCCTGTTGGTTTTTCTTACAATATATTGGTGCTTCTTTAATGTGACTGTTGTAAAAGTCAGTATACCTATTGTTTGGATTATTTTGCTGACCTAATGGGTTCATGTCTAATTCGGAATATTGTTATTAGTACAGTACTTTATAAATCTCACCATCATACAAAGATCATATAAAAATATTGTTTTTATCTTTTTAATACTTGGTCAAAATAATTGTCTAATAAATTACTAGGGAGATAGAGTTTTGCACTAATAGAAAAAATAAAAAAGTTATCGTCAGATATACCAATTCGATCGAATTGTTGGTATACAAATTTGATCTTTAATAACACAATTATTCCAAAAAATATTAGAAATCATTCAAATAAAAAAGTACACCCATTAGACAGCACCTGAACATAATTACTTGATTAATGGAAACGATGCAATTGTAAATAAATAAACTAAATAAAATAGTCGAAGCATTGATTAAATATTTTATACATAACATATATATTTGTGTTTGATTAAATAAAATATATACGTATAATACATAAATTATTTTTCGCTCCCTAAATCTCTAGTTTTGAACCATAAAATCAGTGCTCGTTTCAATTTTTTTGTAGGAATTACCTATTTTAAAACATTAACTCAAAATTTTCTAATTCACATACCACTTACATTCTAATCTGCATTGTTTATAATATTATATCATTAAATTATCCAAGCCCTCATAATCGCTTAAATAACTGCAAGAATTTTTTAAGCAACGGGAGAAAAGACTTAAGTCAAAATGGTTCATCATTCACTTATTTTTATACTTTGTATGCTACCTTCATATAAGATAATGGCGTATTATTCCAATTATTTCAGGTGCAAAATATGCAACGATAGGTGAAGACGCCACTTAATTCCAAGCTTACTTTCTATGGTATTTATTTACTATAATATAATCTGTTAATTTATAATAACCTAAATCATATTATTTTTATAGAAAAAAACAATAAATTTTGTTGCGGTAAAATTTATTTATTCAAACATTGTCATTCCGCCTTAATTTCAGTAGCAGCAATATACTGAACCTTTAGTATTCAAAGAACAATGGCAGAAACATATTTACCTAAAACTGAAGCGTTTAAAAAACTGACTAATAGTAAACTTACTAAATATTTTTTCTATGATTTATCATTATACCGCCATGTGTTGTATAAGTCTAATAAGAGATTGGATATTTTTAAAGATTTTATTTGACCTAAGTACGTAATGTCAGAATCGCCATCACGAACTGACTAGGGATGCGTGATGACATTATTATATTATGGAACGTTTTATCGATAATCGATTGTTATAACTTTGGCTTGAAATATCTATCGAAGTTTTACCTATTATGATTATGAATTTGCTTCTGCCCACGGGTTTACTCATACGCTATCGTAACTAGTACTGTAGTGACTAAATCAACCTAATTAGAAATAATTTAGAATATTTTTGACTCTTTTTAAAAGATTTTTGCTACACCAAAATAAATAGAATATAGTTACGTTATTTTCCTACAGAAAAATACTAAAACAATATACTGGTTAGTGTGATGAGAAAAAGACATTGTAGGTTGATAACGGCACATAAATAGACATATATCGATATTTTTAAAATGTCGATACGTCGTCGTCGCACTTACTAGTCTTGTCGTTTGACACTTACACGCATGACTTACATTCCATTTCTCACAAGGCAATTGTAGTTTGTTTGGTTGTTTCACTTTTGTTTAGTATTAAACTCTCATATATGTTTATTTTAATTTTAATTTCATATAGTGTTACTCCAATATGCATGATGTGATGGCTTAAAAATGTTGTGCATTAATCTCAATAAAATGGATGCATGCTTTTAGTAAATAATGTCACAACTACTGACTGTTGAATAACTAAATAAATAAATAAATGCTCCCGCCTTGTTTAAATGTGTATTGAAGTACATTTATTCAAATTATTATTATTAATTTATTTATTTATAGCTAGTATTACACCTGCTATGTAAGCGAAGATTTTTTCAATTGTTTACCAATAGATGCCAAGCAAATACCCTTCTTTCCTTCACCCATTTAGAGAGTCGGCTAACACTTTCTACAGCAAAATAGGGTTGCTTATAAGTAATAATAATGATGAATAATATTTTCGAATATATGACACACAACGCCATCTAGTTTCAAACAAAACATTGACAATATTTTAGTACTTAACCTCGAAACATTCAAAAGCCAATATCTTTTTTCCTAGACTTCTTTCGCTAGTAATTTTTTTATGAGAATGTTCAAGAATAAATTCTCAAGGGTTTTAGGCCTTTTTGATATTTAAACGCTGTCATTTCACTTCAAATAAAATTATGTATGGGGACCTGCCATTGTTCTTTGGTGTGGTTATAAGGGAAGCTACATGTTACTCGCTGTTACAACAAAACAATCAATTCTAAATCTCTTAATCAAGAAAAAAGAAGCAAAACAGGAGTTTTATTTCTGAGACGTGAACAACAGAATCAGCTCCAAGAAACTATAAACTGGTTTAAAAATCATTAAATTCCGAAGTACACATTTAGTTTAGGTCTACAGTTTATCCGTTTTGTCAGTTCTTCATGTCAGTAGTTTACAATTAAGTTTATTCAATATAGTACAAGCTGTGGGCCGCAAAATAATTTCATATTAAAAAAAAAGCGGCTCCCAAACTAACTATTTGTAACCTCCCTTAAAGTATTATTAGCTTTTACTCGAATTATCACTGAAAAACCAGCCGTTTATTTAGTAAACGTACTTTATTCTTGCTTTTAAGAAGTTGTCGATATTCCTTAGAATCCGACCTAAAACAAAAGTCTATCTTTGTGCAAAATGCTACTCATATGCTTTTACTACTGTCTTAGAACTATCAAATTAAGAAAAAGAAAGGCCTGGATATCTTATTAACAGCTGTTTTCCTTATCCCTTCTATTTCAGGCGCAGAGTGGTATGCTGTGTGATTTTAGTCGGTTTGATTCTGACATACCGCCCCAACGTACACCCCGGTAGGGTGCCAGACCGAAGGGGGTTGCCACTCTTACAAAAAAAAAGTAAAAGAAAGCATCATTAGAATTATTTTAAGTTGTGTTACTGGATATTTATTTTTTATTTAGACTTTCTTTCGTTCTGAAATGACCGTCTTCAAATATATGTATACTATTTGCTTATAGAATGCTACTATACTAATTATACACTATTTACTAGATGCAGT
This sequence comes from Arctia plantaginis, assembly GCA_902825455.1. NCBI lineage: Eukaryota > Metazoa > Arthropoda > Insecta > Lepidoptera > Erebidae > Arctia > Arctia plantaginis. The sequence goes on along the minus strand of CADEBD010000314.1, from coordinate 9,974,699 downwards.
TAGAATAGTTGGCATTTTTTAGGCCAGCTTTTCCTAATACACTATCAACAGCAGAACCATTTAGTCTACAACAATCAATATGGAGTGCAAGTGAATCCGTCTAAGACCCAACTGATTATAGTGGGCAGTCCTATGATGGTATCAAAAATAGACTCGACACAACCACAGAAGATGCAGGTGCAGGTGTTGGAGTGGGGAGCAGAGGAATTTTCGCTCCAGCCTTTGGCGAAGTTTTAGGCTCCACCGTCGATGCAGCAGTCTGGCTGCTGTCTTGGCCACCTGTCCTGACCTCGGAGTAGACGCCGACGCCGCCGCCGTATATGACACACGACCGCCCGCAACGGGAAGCGAAGTCGCCGCTAACGTGACTTTACGCCTATCTCCTATAGCGGTGGCCGAACAACAGGGGCCGGTGGCAGCATCGCCTCCAGGCCGACGAGACGCCCGTCCATCATACGCCACATCATGCGTAGGTAATTTGCCGACGGTGGGCATCCGGGATGTCACCGAGATTGGTGGTGTCACCGATGGTGTTTGGGGGTCAGAACCTCCTACCATCGGCTCCTTAAATTTCAGCAGGAGATCTGCAATCTCCTCTTCCGCTATGTTTTCGCCGTCCACCCTGACTCGTCTATAGCGTAGTTGCATCAGAGTTGGCCTTAATTTTCAATAGGTGCATTGAATGTGGTGTATTTCCTGATTTGATGAAACATAGTAAGATCATTCCTTTATTCAAGGCGGTTAGCACGTCTGATCCTACAAATTATAGACCAATTTCAGTGTTGCCTACTTTCAGTAAAATTTTTGAGAAGATTATACTGGATCAGTTACAAACTCACTTTAGTGCAAGCAAAATTCTACACAGGAAACAGTTTGGATTCAGAAGAGGTGGCTCGACAAGTGATACCGGTGTTGAACTTTTGAAAAATATATTTAGTGCCTGGGAGGATAAACAGGATACCCTGGGTGCTTTTTGTGATTTTTCGAAGGCATTCGACTGCGTTTTTCATGAAACATTAATCAAAAAATTGCATTACTATGGAATTAGGAACACTGCTTTGGATCTTCTTATCTCTTATTTGGGTAATAGGATCCAGAGAGTGGAAGTTAATGGACAGAGATCCCTGGGGTCTCTGGTCACCATGGGGGTTCCGCAGGGCTCAATTCTCGGCCCATTTTTATTTCTTGTTTACATAAATGACCTACCTAATGTGATAAATTTATCACTTATTATATTCAGGAGATAGTGCTATTTGCGGATGACACTTCACTTTTATTTAAACTTAAACGACAGCAATCAGTAACTGATGACGTGAATAGCACTCTCTCTAAGGTTGTGAACTGGTTTAATGTTAATAATTTACTTTTAAACGAGAATAAAACGAAATGTATTAGATTTTTTACACCTAATGTTACGCAGGTAAAGACCAATGTTCTAATAAATGGAAAGGAGTTGGATCTTGTGGACACCACCAAGTTTTTAGGCATAACACTAGACTCGAAATTGCAATGGGGCCCACACATTGACGGATTGTCGAATAGACTCAGCTCTGCAGCATACGCAGTTTATAAAATTCGTCAATTAACCGATGTAGAAACAACTAGACTGGTGCATTTTAGCTATTTTCATAGTGTAATGTCATACGGTATTTTGTTGTGGGGAAATGCTGCTGACATTCAAAGTATCTTTGTGTTGCAAAAGAGAGCTATTCGTGCAATTTATAATCTCAGTTATAGGCAGTCACTGAGGGATAAGAAATTGGTATCATGACAGTCGCATCTCAATACATATATGAAAATTTAGTGTATGTAAAGAAAAATAATCATTTATTCACAAAGTTTAGCGACATTCATAAAATAAACACTAGAAATAAAGATAAACTCGTGTTACCAACCACTAGACTACAAAAAGTAAGCAAGTCTTTTCGTTGTCAGAGTGTGCGATTTTACAATAAAGTGCCAAGCAAATTCCATGAATTAAGTATTAACAAATTTAAGTCTTTAGTAAAGCTAAAACTGTGTGAAAAGGCTTACTACACTATTACAGATTATTTAGACGACAAATTTGCTTGGGACTGATGCTGCTCACTCCTACATTTACGTAGACATCTTTGTTGTTAAGTTTGAAAGTGATGGACATGTTTTTTTTGTTTTGGTGTATTTCGTATTTTATTTTTCGTTGAATTTGAATTGTATAGTATTATTTAATTTTTTGTGTAAGTATGTAAATGTGAGTATAGTGTAGGCTTGTAATGTTAATTCATATTTTATTATCTTTCTGGTGGTTTTGAGTGTTTGAAAGGCCTACCCAAATGTCCTGCTAGCGGTAGTGTCATGCTTCGGGTCGTTGATCTTGACCAATATCGGTTAGGCTACACGATGGCTGGAGCCTGTATGCCGTCTGTATGGACAGGCTGACTCAAAACTATGGTCCTTTCCTCAAAAGGCCTATCCAGACCCTATACTGTACTCGCACAGTTTTATTTAACTTTGTTTACGGACTAAAAAAAAGACACCTCTATGGTGTGTTTCGGCATTTCCCAGAGTGAGTCTTAGGAAATGCCGGCTCCTTCTAGTCTCTATAAAGTCCGACTTGTAAAATATCTGGAAAGATTTACTTACAGAAATAAATATCATTTATTATTTATTTATCATTTATAGGATTCCGCCTGGCAGAAGATGGAGCCTGGAGGGGCCGAGATCGGCGTTCGTGACCTCCCTCTACGGCTGCATGCCACTTTGGGACGCAGCATGTCCTGGGACGTGTTGCTCTCCCTATCCTTTGAGCGCCCGCGTTTCCGGCTGCCGTATGAATCCATTTCCATGGACTCCAGTGCGTCCGTCCTCTTGCAGGAGTTACCGCCCGCACCGTCCGACGAAAGGGTGGATCTAGAACGCATATGTTCCGATGTTCTTCGGCTGTTTTTGAGCCGGAGCCGTGCTGTGACAGGCGTCATGTGCAACAGTTGCTCCTCGTTACACGAGAAGTCATTCACCCTTCCACTTTTCTCCTTTCTGTTCTTCTCCTTCCGTCCTTCATTTCTGGTTTCTTTAATACTTATTATTATTTTATTAGACTGCATAATTGATCCCACGAGTGGGGGTGAAATAAAGGTCGACCCGGGCAGAGATCCCCCAATACCCGGGCAAGCGTAGATTTATATACACAACCGAGGGGTCCGCAGGTGCCCCGGCTGGGAGTGCACTTGCGACTAAACTACCCATCAGCCATGCATCCTCTGACCACGCACTACGACTATACTACTGGGATTACGATGTGCAAACGGCGGCAAGGAGATCCAGTCCCCATAGACTGCTCGGTGGCAGAGTCCAGTAGACACTTACTATCAGAGGATCTATCTACTCTTTTGCCCCGTATGGCATAAAACTGGTAAATTTATCTATTATTAGCTTTTGCCTACGGCTCCGCCTGCGTGTAAGTCGGCTATCGCGGTAAAAAGTAGCCTATATTACTCGCTGATTATGTAATTTTAAAGTTGTGAAAGCGTAACAAACAAACAAACAAACTCACTTTTACACACTACTTTTACATTTATAATATAGGTATTAAAGTATGGATTTTAATAGGTACATCGTTTTAAATCGGTACTAATGCTATAATAATTAAAATACAAATAACTAGCCAGTAGGACTCATTTTAATAAATTGAATGTCAGCAGGTGGTAACAATATAGATAATTTTATGGATTTGGGTTTCCAAATGAACTTCACAAGACGTCATTTATGTAAAAAATATTGAATGAGCATAATTAATGATGCAATTTTGCTATAGCCCGAGCCCGACTTCGGATTCATGGCTTGCATCGAAATTAGCTTAGTCGTCGCACGTCTTCGTGAATCGACGACTGTGATTTAATTTCGAGCAATGCAATAATATAATAGTTAAAATGAGGGTTCTTTTCTCATTTATATCACTTTCTTATTTACATATTGTGACATCAATGTTTTGTTACTGGAATACGGGATGTCCATACAAATATTTTGGTGCTAAAACTCCTTATAATTTTGTAAGAGGAGATATCAGAGATTCTCTAGTGAAAATAACAGGTGAGTCACATCTGTGTAACTATTAACAAAATACATTCATTTTATATAGAAAAATAATTTTTGACTATTATAACAACAGTCGATGTAATTTTTATTCACAAAAAGATCATAATTGTGTAACTGGAATAAGGTAAGATTTTAGACGCAATGAGGTTTTACAAAATTACTTGATTATACTCGTATTATATATTCTACTTAGACTTTTAGGCTTTTTCAAACAAAGAGATTTTTCAATTAAGATGTATGTTTTAACGGAACGATTTTGGGTTTCATGTTTCCCTTTTGCGTTTGATGATCATGTATGATAATATATTATTAAACGTATTGAACAAAAAGTGCTATTTAAATACAAGATTGACAGCAATATTTATATTAGGTTTATGACGTTACAATTATTAATCCGAGAGACCGGTTTATAGCCTAAAAAGTATTCCGACTGCCATTTGTAGTGATCATATTACACACTATTTTCATTATCAGCCTATTGACGTCCATTGCTGAATGAAGGCCTTCCCAAGAGCGCCAACTCGGTTTTGGGCAGTCAACATTCACTGGTTTCAATACTTTTATTTACATTGTAGTCCGTTCAAAATAGGTTTGTTCAATATGCTATAACTCCCATAAATTCTTATGTTAGGAAGACTATTACAAATAAAATTACAAACATGCCCACCGATCCAACGCCTCTTAAAGAATTTCCAGATCAAGATCGTATACGAGTTATGGTAAACATATCATTATATTTTATCCATCTTATTAGTTGAGCCATGTGCAAGGTTGTACATGTATGTAATTCTAAATAATAAATGTCACAAAAGCTTTGAAACTTGAACAGGGCCGATGGAAACAACTTTTACTGAATAATGTATTGATGTATTACTAAATACATATGATTTCACTAAACTGACCTTAACTATATGCACGGAGGGGTCGATTAGGTTGTACAATGAAATGCCGAGTTTTATATTGAAAATATAACAAGAGTAGTATCCACCTAACATTTAAGTATGTAATGCTATAATAGCTGAATAATATTTTGAACAAAAATCAATTTCCTAAACTTATTCCATAGATTGTGAGCCAATTAGCATTTGGGCATTCATGCGACATGGCAAAAGAAATCCCAGTGAGCAGACCGCGAAGGACATGAAAGAGGCAATGTTCATAAAAGACTACATCGTAACTGCTTACGAAAATGGCAGTAGTACACTTTGTGCACAAGATATAGATAATTTACGAAATTGGGTTCTTGATAAGAACATGTTTGACCAATTAAACCAACTTTCCAAAGAAGGTTATGAAGAATCATTAGGAATAGGGCGCAGATTGAAGGAAGCATTTCCAAATCTGTTAGCTGAACTAGGCAAAGAAGATTACACGTTCCGATCTGTGAAAAGTAAATGGGTACAAGATAGCATTAAGGGATTTGTTGAAGGTCTCGGCAGCAAAAACTTGAATATTGATCCACCTAAAGATGACTATGACAGTTTAGCGGTAAGTTTTTGAAATAAAACATAATAAAAAATTGTGGCAACTATCCTTCACACTTTTCTAGAGACTTCGGATTCATGACTGAGTCCTAGAGTAAATCTCTGAGCTCAGCTGGTTTATAACATTAACCTTTGCTAGCGTATCGGCCTCAGTAAACTTTCGCAAGGCCGGCCATCTATCAGTTCTTTATATTAGTACCTTCTATAACTAGCGTCTTATTACTACTGTTACTATAATAAGACCGAACACCATCATAATCAACAGCTTTTGGTAGCCCACTGCTGAACTTAGGGATTTTCTTAGAAAGGAAGTTTATTTATTGTTGTTATTTAAAAGACAACTCTCTCTCGTATTAGGAATATATTCTGGTTTTGGTCTACTATAAAACGCTGGCCAGACGAGTTGGCATAGATTTTGGGTAAAGTTTTCCTTCTCTTGCCGTGCTGTTGTTCTGCTTTGTTTACTCCTTTTCCTTTACTCCTCACGGAATGAATAGGAGTGCTGATACTCCGTGGTATTAATCCGTTACCAAACGCCTAACGTTTGCTCCTAATAAGATTTGCACCTCCTTGTATGTCTCTCACGACGATCACTAATATATGTCCTTTTGTAGATTTGACAAGGTCACAATTCGGTTACACAGATACTTTTAGTTTCGTATTTAGTACAAATAATACCTATTTAATAAATTGTTTCTAGTTTCATTGACATACCTTTATTAAGAATGCTAAAAAAAAATGGCACAGATTGGTAAATCACTTTTTTAAGAAGTTTTCCTTGCGAGTAATATAGTCAGTTAGTAGGTCATCTGTTTGACCGGGCCATTAAGTATCACTGATACAAATAACTTCCAACCGATTAATGATCTTTTCAACAAAGAAAAGCTTAAGCTTATATATATATATAATTTATTTTATATATATATTTCAGGTTTTTTTTTTATTTAGCACCCTTGGTCCAATGAAGAGACTATTCCATGTGGGCTGATTGTTAATTTGATATGTACCTTTGCATTTTTACAGCCATATAAAAGTTGTAATAAATACCTTAGAGATGTAGAAAAGACAAATGAAACTAATTTAGAAGCAGAAAAATATCAAATCCACTCAGAATTTCTTGCGGTGAGTAAAATGTTTTAGTGAAATAATGCTTGAACATATTAATTAAAAATTATTTGATATTTCAGTCAAAAGACAGGTTGCATAGAAGACTCGGAATTAATTATCCTATAGCAGATGTAAACATGATTGCATTGTGGAACTGGTGCCGATTGACCTCTTCTGGTATCCAAAACGAATTTAGCCATTGGTGCGCATTATTCACAACTGAGGACTTAAAAGTATTAGAGTATCGAGAAGATTTAGAGCGTTACTACAAAAACGGCTATGGTTTGTCGATGAATAAGATCTTTGGAGAGACTGTATTATCTGATCTACTGAAAACTTTTCAAGATGCTAAAATATATGGGAAGAAAGTGACTGCTTATTTCACGCACGCCCCTATGATGGATATGATTTATACAGCGCTAGGACTATTTAAGGATCCATACAAATTAACTGGCACAGAGAGAAGGCCTGACCGAAAATGGAGAACTAGCAAATTTTCAACGTTTTCAAATAATCTCATTGCTGTCCTGAACAGGTAACTATTTACAACTTATTTTCATTAGAATTGATACTTTTTGAGAAGTTCTTTACCTAAAATACTTATGAACAGTACATAACGTAGAACGTCTTCTGTTTATATTTTCCATTAGATAATATGCAACAGCTGTTGTACGACTATTATATATTTATGCGTTATATTTTTCATAGATGTGGAAAACAACGGTATGAAGATTATAATGTTGTGTTTTACCTAAATGAAGAACCGCTCAGAACTATATGCAAAGCAGGAGTTTGTACCTGGAAAGAGTTCGAAGACAAATTATCTCCTTTTTTGAACACAAACACAGACTTTTGCGAATAACTTTTCATCTATACAATCTACACAAACATAACATTTTAATCTATATATAATTCTGAATTCATTAGTTTTATTGCATTTTATTTATTATCTTATCTAATTGTACATAACGTAAAGATGAGACCGTTCTGTAATCCAAATATTGTTAATAAGTAAGAGGAAATGAGAGTAAATTTAGCAAAACTTTGATAGTATAATAGAGTAGGAAAAAACCATTTTATATATTTACAATTTAACACAGGGACTCTACTATGCCTCCTACATACATACCTATTTGTTGTAAATGTTAATCTACTTATTTCGTACAACGCTTATATACAATTAAATCAATATCAAATCCTAGCAAATCTTTTTAAGCGTGGTGATATCATGCATTTATAGGGTTTATTATGTTTGCATCCTTTAATAGCCCTTTACTTAATCTTGTTACAAGATTTCGTAATGGAAGTGACTTCCTTTCATTAAGATACAACTCGGCTTTTGCATTTTAATTAAGATATCGTGCTAACTTACACCATAAAATGGATTTTGATTATAATCTAAAATACATTTTAATTTAGTACCTCAGAGTTAACTTGTTTTTCGACTTTTATTACACTGCTGTTTTTCAGAGCCAATGTGATGAAAAAGTTTTGATAGGGGCGTGTAATATAGGCTCGACAGCGAGAGGTGGATAACCGCTTTATGGTTGCTGCAATACTCTCCCGAGAGTGGTAAGGGTAACATGAAATTATGCTACCCTTTGGAAAATACTAGGGAAGATTTCTATAATAGGTTCACTCGAAAATTTTAATAATTATTTATAAACTTAGAAGTAATCTATCATCTGCGATTGGTCCAATTACTTATGGACAACACAACAATCTTCAAAACAAAAAACTAAGGGATCTATTACGGTGTTGGAATTCAAAACCAGATGAATTTATGTGTAAAATAAAACTATTAGATTGTAAGTCTACAATGGAAGAATAAATTAAGGAATTTAACATATTATGTAAAATCATGTAAAATCATTTGCTTAATTCGTTTAATGTTTTATGCGCAGTGATCACGAGGTTTAAAGTCAGCAGTGATTATTCGAGGAGCGCTTAATGTTGATATTTCAAAATTCTTCTTAGCTTAGCACAAGAATAGATTTTTAGAATCTCTCATTTTTCTCTAGACCTTAGAGTATTCTGAAACGAGATATCAATCAAACACTCAGTTGCATTATTATACACGATATCAAATGAGATTCTCAAAAAATACAAATACAAATATCTTTATTTTCAATAAAATAATACCTTTGGCATTAATTTCTGATTGGAGCCTTCTTTTAAGCAAACACTGCCTGTTTTAGGAGACTCCGCTCTTCTATAACTAAATATAAATTATACTTATATGTATCTATGAGCTGTGTACGTGTTGTGTGTGAGTGTTGTGTACGCGTGTGTGTGTTGTGTATATGAGTGTGTGTGTGTGTGTATGTTGGGTGTGGGTGAATTAATAGTAATATAATAATATAAAATAGATGTAATAGGAGGTGATATGCAACTTTAAGCGCACATTTTTGTAAAATATTGTTAATATATTTTAAATATATATTTGTTGATTGTTGATATATTTAAAAAAGGCACATGACTGATTAAGAATACGGAGTCTCACCGTCCCTGTTTATCTCGTAGGTGTCGTAAGAGCCCACTAAGGGAACAAACTAAGCAGGACAATAGCGCTACAAAGAGCAGAAAAACTTGACACAAACCCTATACCAACACGTCTGGCCAGCGTGGTATAGTAGGCCAAAACCACCTTTCTAAGGAGGGGTCTATGTCCAGTAGTGGACAAATTAAGGCTGTTAATGATGATGATTTTAAAAATTATAGTATGTGTCTATTTAATTTCTATTTGCCGTAGCATAGAGCAGAAGTTAAGAATGTTATACACCTGTCTTTGTTATGGTTTATTTTATCTACGCTTAAAATATTTTTAACGTATTTTTAAAGTTTATTTTCAAGAGCAAAAATGATTTATTTAAAGTCACACATTTTATTAAAAGTTATCTTGTGTCTGTTAATCGTGTTAAAAACATAAATCCATCAAAGTTTAAGATCAACGAACTGGACATGTACAGGTCATCGAATAAGCATCAGTTAACAAGCGATCCCTAATAAATAGACGCAATAACCATAAAAAGTATCTTGTTTTTTTACCCTTTTTTACAATAACCAATCCATATTATTACGAGTTACTCTCAATCAAGTGTCCTACACAGGTCAAATAATAATCACTACATGCTAAATTTAAAACATAATACTGAGATACAAAGTGGTTAAAACTGTCTCCTCATATATTTAAATATAACATCATAAAATTTAATTTAATTTAAAATTAATTTTTATTTGTACTTGAGAATAGGAATTAAAGAAATACAGTTTTACTGTCACAGACCCATAGACCTGGTTTATGTTGATTTTTCTTACAAATCCCTAACCAAAAGTAAGTAGTTTGCGTCAAAGATTGATCTATATAACAAATGCATAGAAATATTCTTGAATCCATGATAGAAGCTACGTGTTTGAGTCTAAAAATAAACATAATAATCTATAGCAAAAAGTAATAATTTATTATGTTGTTGGTTTCTTCACACTCGTTAAACACATTTTAAAAACGATCCTAGTAAATATCGTGTCAATCGCTTTCACATAATTAATGAAGGCATTAGCTAATATTGTTTTGTTTAAGAACGAGAATTTTGTTAAAAAATATAAAGGTCACCAGTTGGCCTTACACTTATTTCTTCTCACGTTTTGTGTATACAAAACTAGCTCTGAGAAATTCAACAACCTGTAGTTTTTATAGCTTCTTAAAATTGAATTTTATTTATGTAGGATAGGCAAATATTGTTTCATATATATGAGCTTGATCGATTTCATTTATTGTCTCACTTTTTATGGAATCTTGGATCTAACTTGAGTAATATGAATATAGCCGAAGTATATATTTGTATTATATTGTAAGTAAATAATTGAAGTTTAAATAATAACTATTATTGTGTTTCTTAAAATTTTGTAAGTAAAATTAGAAAAGTTCGTTTTCGTTTCGTGAAACAATACAGATTTTTATCCTTGTAACCATTTTATACCATATTATTAACAGACTCAGTTTCATATATTTGATTCACCTCCCCCACACACATTCATTATTTTTTGTGTATATGTGTTCACACAAAAAAAAAATGTAATGTATACATTAGTGGCGTTGGATCGTTGTAGATAATCCAACTCTAATTTATGGCTGCATTGTTTTGAGCTACTCGTACAACGGTTTATGTGTAGTTTGTATTTTATGTAATACTTGTAATGCTTTTCAGCCTAAAATATGTTAATAATGTAAATACACTATGAATGTAGGTATGTTATTTCCACTGGTAGGTTCACCCCACCTTCAAGAGAGGGAAATATGGGAGTGATACACAAATAACACAACAGGTGTTATGAATCTTTCTTGTGACTCCAGTAACCGCTTACAATCAGGCAGACTGTTTGGTTCTTTACCAAATAATGGTAGAAAAAATACGTAAGTAGAAACATGTACTTTCAAGTTTCTTTTTTGAAATACATTTTTGTCAGCCAATCAGCCAATTTACTTAAGTTTCAATTACAAAAAGCCTTAAAAACAGAGCTTATACATAAAAGTTAATACTTACTTCTAATGAATTTACTTTCTATTTCGAACCAAAAACTGCTTTTGTTATGAACAATTATAATTTTGTAAACAACAGACTCCATTTTACTCTTTACTAAATTCCTGAAACTAGTTAAAAGAAAGGCGCCTAAGTGTCAATTCCCCCTTCACAAGCCGTAAAAGTTTAGTGGATAAAGGTAGCTATAGTGTTTATGGATGTAGGTTTACCAACACGAATCCGCTTAATTTATTACTGCAAACTAGAAGTCTTTATGTCCGTACTGCGCTACTTTTGTGTGTAAAAACAAAACAGAAAAATTAAAGTGGCTTTTGTGGTTTCGCTGCAGTGTTAGAATTGTCATTATGTGTGTGTAGTTGATTGCAGCTTGTGGTTTTGTTGCCATTTGTTTGCATATACGTAGTTGTGGCTGTGCATCGAAACGTCATTTACAGGGAATATACAAGGCTCGACTTCCTTTGTTATTGTTGTCCAATTGTTTACATTTTACATAAATATTAGACAATCAATATTATCGAGCATAATGTATCAATTACTTATAGGCAGACGCAGCATGTATTATTACAGAACAAAAAGATATAATATTGCCAATAAACAATAACAAAAACTAAATCCAGCCAACATTATCTGAAGTTATATAAGTTAATTTAGAAGATAAACACAGCCTGGCAAAGAGCTCACAGTCAGAACATGTTTATAGCATACGGAGCAAAGGAGCAGTACCTGAGGGCCTAGTGTGCGTTTATTTCACATCTACTCGATCGTTATGGTGACCGCGTTTGGTATTGTAATCAGCCCGCACTGAAATAACTTACAAAAATTCAACAACAAAAATGAACCTGTAATTCTCCATAACCTATTAAGGTATACATTGTATGACTAAAAGCTTTTAACACTATCTGAAATAAAATCACCTACAGCTAAAGATTGCAACGCAAATAAGATGTGTCACTAGTAGTTACGCTTCACAACTGTTTAAACAATTTAGGAAAGCAAAGTCTATATTGTAGAGCTCATTTTCGAGTAGCTTAATACCGAAAACTTTAACTTTCCTTGGAAATTGTGAAACAAGCCTGGAAAGCAATATACGAAACAGGTAACTGTAATTTGGTCGTATTTGCGAAACGCTTGGATAGTCCGTCTTAATACACTTAATCACACCTGTTTGTTTGTTACAGAGCCTATGCCAGAGTAATTTGTGATTCTCTTTAGTAAACCATAAATAGGAGCTTAAACGTATACGCATATCTACACATAAATCTGTATCCTGACTGACATTTCGTTGATTAGCTGGCTTCCCTTGTCACGCAATCGCTAAGTGAAGGCTGCTTGACAAAAACAGGGACCAGTGAGTAATTTATGAAATTGGGTTTTTCACACACGGCTTTTTGGGCGCCGTCGCGTGTCAACCATCATAAGATTATTTTTACGGTCCTTGCGTTACAGATAAAAGTAGAATTGCTTTTAAAAAAAAATTGAAATTCCTATTAAAAAATCTTTTCATCCTCTTTTTAATTTATTGATAAGACATACTTGAATTGAGTTTCATTATTTTTCAATAGTAGACTGATCTAATTATGGAGTCATAATAAGATCCCGGAGAAATTAAATTGGTTACAATTGAAATAGAACAAATTATTTTACATAGATGTTATCTTTATAAGCTGTTAAATAAAATAGAAACGTTTATCATGACATAAGAACAAGAATACAAAAACAACATGGAAGCTACAAGTTTATATTACACTTTATTTTATCATTCTAAGTGTTTTATAATTATGTTCATATACGGCATATCGTGATCACGTAACAGGTATCACACATGGGTATTTAAATTGCCTGACATTTCGACCGGGTTGTACTGGGCGCGGTCAGAATTTGGGTAATTTAATTGGTGCACGTCCGTTGACATTAATTTTAAAATCAAAGCTAGTAAAATACCTAAAAGAAAATTTAATGATAACAGCTACGTAAAACTAAGCTAGTATGTAACATATATGAAAAGAACACAGAAGTCACTTAACTTATAATATATGTACGTATAGGAAACTAATACTCAAACGTTAATTCCTGACAGATCTATAGGATAATGCTATTTGCCATTTCTACAAAAAAAAGGAAACCGCTTCATTCAAATTACCGATTTGAACCGTAAAATATGCTTTTATTAGATTAAGGACAACCATTGTGAAGGATAGTAATGAGATACATTTCTACAATACAATCCTCTACAATCAAATAATTTATTTTCTGATCGGCCCTGGCCCACCGCCAGAAGTTAGGAGGATGAATGAAAATTAATATAAAAAATGTTTGTATAACACAAACATTATATTATTATTTATTATTATTATATTACAGGATTAGCAATTTTGATAATTCAAGGCTTTTGCTCAGCAGCCCTGGGGATTCACTGTGCAGAAATATAAGGATGTTTCAATGCACCTAAACGTGACTATTGATAGTTGTAACTTGAGTCTTATCAAAGTCTAACAATTCCCTATCTACCAAAAGACTCATTTATTTTATTATATCTTACTGGAACATCGTCTTAATTATGAGACTTAGAATTAGGCATGTGTCATTAATCTTTCAAAATTTCACGTATAATTTGACACTTACTGATTTCATGTATAGATATAACATACACATATAAATATACATTATGCAATACTATGCTAAAGTATAAGCGACTAATCGATGCTTCTAGTGATTATGCATAATACTTTACACTACAAAAAACTAACAGTAATAACTAAAGTCGTCAAAGAGATATCTAATTGGAGATACAACTAGTATCTCCAATAGATAGTCTCCAATAGTGAACATGTAACTACATGTTCACTATTTATCAGTGAAGCCAAGTAAAGACCACTCTGCAAGATTGCTGGAATATCAACCAATCAAAGTATAGAATTACGTTTTAAGTAGGCTCTGAAACTTTTAAAATTAAACTTTGAAAATTCCTCAGTTTAGTCCTCAGTAACTCTTGCTTCAAAGTTTGTGTTAAAGTTAGGCGTTGCAGACGCCGGCTAATAATTGCCTATTCTCTTAAACAATATTTTAGTTTATTATATATCTAGTGTCAAATATAACATAAAACTACACTCGGTTCCAAAAATTACGGGTCAGTCACAAAAATTGAAATACCTCCAGAACTGTAAAAGTTAGATCAATGAAATAAAAAACAGAGTAAAGACTTTTAGTTGCGCTTTTAATAGCATATTATTTAAACTGGTTGATGAAAAAAACTTCATTAGAAAAACAAAATTTAAAAAAATGACTATTTTTAAAAACAACATTTTTGTTTCATTTCATTATAGATGCTTTCCATTTCTATTCTGTCACAAAAAAAAATATCGTGAACGTCTTCCACGTGCATAATTATTATTCTGTGAGGTGAAGCATGGCAGTCACGCTAGAGGAATGTACCAGAATCCTAACTTTTTTGGAACTTGGGCGGAGCCAGCTTGAAACAGCCAGAAACATTGGTGTATCTTTGTCGACTGTTCAGCGGGTAGTCCAGCGGTACCAAGAGACCGGATCACACCTTAGAAGACCAGGACATGGCAGACCAAGATGCACAACGGCCAGGGAAGACAGACAACTGGTGGCTACAATGCTCCGAAATCGTTTTCAAACTGCTGTTGGTCTAAAAACTCACTTTGTTCGCTTTGGAGGTGGCAATTTAAGCGCAAATGGCCCCAAACTGGAACGGGGACATCGAATTGCAAGATAGAGATACGTGCGCGAGCACCTAAACTGGACACTAGACGATTGGTCTAGGGTAATGTTCACGGACGAGTCTAAATTCATGCTTTATAAGCATGATGGTAGGCAGTTGGTGTACAGAAGACCAGGGGAGCGCTTCCATCAAGCGTGTGTGGAGGAAAAAGTGGCGTACGATGGAGGCTCCGTACAAGTTTGGGCTGGGATTTCTACTGAGGCCCGCACCGAGCTGGTACTCATTCAAAATGGAACTCTAAATGCAGAGAGGTACATGAAAGAGATCCTCAATGAACATGTAGGTCCTTTCATGGCCAGGATGGACCGGCATGGCATATTAATGTATGATAATGCGCGTCCCCATACCGCCAGAATTGTATATGACTACCTTGAAGAGGTCGGTATCGAACTTATGCAGTGGCCAGCGCGAAGCCCGGACTGAAACCCCATCGAGCACGCCTGGGACGAGCTTCAGAGATGCGTGAAAGGTCGAAACCCCCCACCAATCACGCTTCCCGAGCTCAAACAAACACTGGTGGAGGAATAGGAAGGTATTCCTCAGCACCGGCTCCGAAATTTGGTGTACAGCATGCCTAATCGCCTGGAAGCTGTCAGAAGAGCTCGTGGAGGCAATACAAAGTATTAAATGAAGAAAGTGATGAAAAACAGCAAAAAAACAATCATAAAAAATTTAATCTTAAGAAAAATATGACTACTTTAGTTTTTTTTTTAATTTAGAGATAAGTTAAGAGTTAGAGAGTTTAGATTTAAGTTTTATTTTATTTTTTATCTGTATAATTAAATTCTCAATTGAACAGTCTTCGTTTCATTAGGATGGCATACGTAGTTCGGGAGATATTCAGGTTTATGTGACTGACCCGTTATTTTTGGAACCGAGTTTAGATTCTGTTTGCATTGTATATGAATT
The DNA here is from genome assembly GCA_902825455.1 of Arctia plantaginis. Taxonomy (NCBI): domain Eukaryota; kingdom Metazoa; phylum Arthropoda; class Insecta; order Lepidoptera; family Erebidae; genus Arctia; species Arctia plantaginis. Next base: position 9,958,839 of record CADEBD010000314.1, on the reverse strand, counting down.
TTTATTGAACCCTTTGCGGAATTAGATTTCAGGGAGTTTCCCTACCCTGATGGTTGAGGCTCTATTATGTTTCATATATATATATATTAGTGGTAGTATGTAGGTAGTAGCTAGGTATTATCATTCTGGCAGAGCCGACAATAAATTCATGGTTTAAATTTACTTCAGTTACGGATCTTGAACTTAGAGCTGGTTAGCTCTAAGTATTCTCAAAAGAAATAAAACGGAGCCTGTTTGCTCCACAAAACATAAGGAAACTAGAGTCATATACTCTAATTCTTCATGAATTTTGTAATATATGGCAACGTATATCATCAAAAAATACCTTAAAGAATAGGGTTGATTGGCTTTGCCCAGATAAATTGAAGTTATCGTTTGCGCTTTTGGCAAAACTTTCAATAGTATCTTTGAAGTTTGTTGTTTTTATTAAACGCATAAAATTGTGGTATTATGGGCTTTAATGTATAGAATTTACATTCTATATAAGGTAAACTACATTAGTCGCTTGACCACATTCATTGTTTGCAAGCGCATTAAATAAAAATAAGCCACCAATAACTTGTTTGATAAATAAAGTATTAGAATGGCCAAAACATGATGACGAGCTGTTTTATTTATTTCTATTCATGCCAGAAATAGATACCGAGTGTCCTATGCTACTAACCATTTAAAATGCAAATTAATAGATTTATTATTTAACAAACTTGGAAGACTTACAGCTAAAATAACATTTTAGTGAACGATATAACAATGTGTCAGCCAATGTCAAGTCTCCACTTATAGACATGATCATAAGTAAGTGTATCGACAAACAGCGCATACACTGCTTACGCTTTCTTTAATAAAGAATACAAATTAAATCTAATGAAAAAAAAAACATAAAATGTTAAATTGCAAATGTACAATAATTTACTTAATACAATAAAAACAAAAAAATATACATTAATCACTAGGTGATTCACTTACTTTAAATGATAGATGACATCGTTGTAATGTTAAAAATAAACACCGTAATCAGTTCCTATTGTAGGCGATTTTTTCTTCGAATAGTCTGTTTTATCTCAACATAATTATTGCCATTAAAGCAGCGTCAAAGGTAGAAAAAGCTCAATTTCCTCATATTATTATGGAGTGACTGAGATTGTTAAAGACATTAGCTATTGTTTTAAAGTAAAAATCTCCTTAAACTTGCACTTAGATAGTTTAGTTAGATAGTTGGTTAGATAGTCATTCACAAATTTTCAAAGCATTTTTATTTGATTATTTAAAATATATAAAGACCAACCCTAGGACTCTATATTAGATTCATGTATCACACCCTTTCAGTGGTCAGAGTCGAACATGATCCTGCTCTACAAAAAAGGAGATCCAACAGATATAGGCAACTATCGCCCTATCAGTTTGCTGCCCACACTCTACAAACTTTTTTCATCAATAATCGAAAAAAGGCTTAGTATGAGTATAGAAGAACACATCACACATCACATCAACAGCCTTTAATAGTCCACTGCTGGACATAGGCCTCTCCTTAGAAAGAAGGTTTTGGCCTACTATACCACGCTGGCCAGGCGGGTTGGTATAGGGTTTGTGTCAAGTTTTCCGTCTTTTTGCAGTGCTAGTGTCCTGCGTTATAGAAGAACACCAACCGATAAAGCAAGCTGGTTTTAGACGTGGATATTCTACAACAACAACTAATAATCGAGAAATACAGTGAACACTAGAGACCACTGTATTTTGCGTTTATCGATTACCAGAAAGCCTTTGACACAATCCTGCATTCTTCTGTATGGACAGCGTTAAGCTCACAAGTTGAAGGAAAGTATACAAAAGTTATAAAGTATCTCTACAACAACTGCAGTACTACTACTGAGACTACGGGGCCGCCGATACCCATTAAGAGAGGGTTAAGGCAAGGTGACCCACTGTCAGCGAGAATTTTTATAGCGGTACTAGAGACGGTCATCAGTAAACTCGATTGGGACAGAACAGGGCTAAATATTAAAGGCAAATTTATCAGTCATCTAAGATTCGCGGATGATATTATTCTACTATCCGAAACTGCTAGTGAGATAGAATCAATGATTCACTCACTGAAGTCTGTAAGCTATGAAGTGGAAATAAATTTAAGAAAACCAAAGTTATGACTAACATCATGAAATACCCCTTATATCTCGCTGAAATACCATTGGAATATATGGATGGTTAATTTTTTTTGGTTGATGATGATGGTTGCTTTTGATTGGTTACAGGAAAACAAATTGCCTTCCGTAAACAAAGTAATGAACTAGAAGTGGAGAGAAGAATTTCAGGCGCATGGAAAAAAATCTGGAGTTTGAGAGAAAAGTTAAAGGGTACTTATGCCTATAAATTTAAAGAAAAAAATTTTGGACACATGCTTGCTCCCATCTATTATCCACGGATGTCAGACATGGAAATACACACTCCGAGTAAAAATAAAATTAGATCTTGCCAACGAAGTATGGAGAGAAGCATCACAAATGTGAGAAAATTACAAAAAGTCCCACACGATACCATACGGGTAAAGACTAAAGTTATAGATGCACTTCAATTCTCAAAGAAGTAACTCGTTGGGAAGACGATTTAAAGAAAATAGCAGGCAAAAACTGGAAAGCAACAGCCAAAGATAGGGACAAGTGGAAAAGTCTGCAGGAGGCCTTCGCCCTCACATAAGAGGGGTTCTTGGGTGATAATTATTTAAACTATGTTTTAAACATCTTTTAATTTATTAGTAATGTATTTTGTAAATCTAATTCATTAATCTTATTTTAATTATATTTCAATGAAAAATAAATGTAACCACGCTGATTGTTATCTAATATTAATTTCTATTTTTCATTATTATAATATTTTCTTTTACATTTAAAAAAAATCGTATAAAAACACTTGAGATCAAATAAGCTCTGTAAAATGTAAGCAGGAAATAAAAGGCTTTTTATTCATTTAATTTTTTAAAGGCCAGCGTGGTATAGTAGGCCAAAACCTCCTAACTAAGGAGAGGCCTATGTCCAGCAGTGGACTATTGAAATCTGTTGATGATAGAAATGCATTATATATATCTATGTAATGTTTCTGACAACCTTTTCAATTACATTAAATTTCAGCAATAATTTATTTCTTACTTTCATTTTGCATTAATTGAGCTAAAAATAGGTTTGAAAGTCAGCCGTAGAAATAATGACCACAAATTATTAGAACACACATGTTCTAATAATTAAAGACTCCTTTAGAATAATCCACTAAAATCCATAAAAAAGATCCATGATAATCTTCTACTAATCTTCTGTTAATCCTGGGGTAACCAGTAATGACAACAAAATACAAATGGACTGTGTACTGTAAGTGTGTGGATGTTTGTACTATACGAGTATGTATAGTGTAGAGGATTAATCTATTGTGGTGTTTTTTCAGAAGTTTCTGATAATATCAATCATTTTATGCTGAAGTTTGAGGTACTTTACATTATTTTGCAGTTTTGTGCTACAATCATACTAACTTTGAATATCAAAATGTGTTGAGTGTTTAATTTAGAAATGATATTCAATCACAAAATATTTTCCAACCAAGCAAGCGCAAAAGTTTAGAAAGTTAAATAACTCTCAACATTTCGTTGAACAGAACTTTTTTACGTAAGTCACAAGTACTATAAGCTGGCTCGGATACTGATATTTGAATTCCAGTTTAATTGAATTTTGTCGACATTTGTTTGGACCCCATTAACATTGAAAAATAATACACATGAATAATAAAAAGATTATGTGTTAAACATTTAGTTCACTATATATTTATTAATATATACATATGTATATACTTAAAGTGGTTTTAGAAGGTTCAATTGAGAACGCCATTTAAGTGGTTATGGCAAAGAAAAGTTTTATTTACTTGGATAAATACCATGAGCCATAAAAAATCAATTAAAAATAAGTTTAAACTTTTTTGAAGAAATGTAAATGTAATAATTTACCATAGGTGAGCTATAGACTGGGTCGATCGGGGTGATGCTATGGCCTTATAGATATCCTGTAAAAACAACTCATTCCTTTCTTTTCATTCCGTCCCCTAACTTATTCTGGTAATGGTCTAATATAAACATTAGCAAACATGAAATATTCCTAATATCTAAATTTTTTAGTAACTACAGATTTATGTAATTGTTTTTCCAAAGGTAAGTCTCGGGTGTCAGCTAATAATGTATTTTCGTAAAATACAAAAGTCATAGGAATGCGTTACGAAAAACGTAATCGGAAGTGTAAAGAAATAAATTAAGAGCTTATGACCAGCCATAAGCCAGAAATTGAACGATCTAGTAAACCAAGAACTCAACCGCTATTATTCGGCCTTATGAACGGAGGTCTAACTTCACCTAAATCGGTTTAGGTGAAGGTTACGGCATTAAATTTTAAATACTTATTCCTTGAAGGTGTGTTTTGACTTCCGCGGGCTTATATTTGGTCCGTGAGTCAAATATGCGAATTTATTTCAAAGAAAATGTAAATTAAATATGTTTACACATGAAATAGTGAAGCGTCTGAGGGCTCGGACTTTCCAATAGCAGCGAGTTATTAATATAAGCTCTGTTGTCTTATAGATAAAAAATCCTAAAGTGCCTGGTTGGTGCCATTAAGACTCATCATCAGACACCTTTAGTAGTCCACTGCTGGACAAATGCTTCTCCTTAGAAATGAGGTTTGATTTGTTTGAGCTTGATTAGTTCCAATTTTATAATATCCGATACTTCGTTTACTCGTCACCCAATTCATGATGACAAAAATAATGATTTTTTTAGAGGTGAGAACGGATCAAGGATCTCTAAATATGAAAATAGGGATAGAATGGTAAGGATGCCATTTAAGGGCAAATTACGAATTTCAAACCTTGCATTTTATAGTTTACAGTAAGTATTGCTAATCTAAACATCTCGGTTCAGCAAGTTGTTATCAAAAGCTGTAGTGAATTCGAGGATATAAGAGAGACATAAGAGCGTAACATTAGAGAGAAATCCTATAAATATGATCTTACTAGCAATTTATCAATCATCATCAACAGCCTTTAACAGTCCACTGCCGGACATAGGCCTCTCCTTAGAAAGGAGGTTTTGGCCTACTATACCACGCTGGCCAGACGGGTTGGTATAGGGCTTGTATCAAGTTTTCCTTTTCTTTGCAGTGTTGTTGTCCTGTGTAGTTTGCTCCCTTAGTCGGTTCTTACGACACCCAAGGGATGAATAGCGGGGGAGGGGGGGGGGGGGTTAAATTCGTATAAAATAAAACTGTTATTTTGCAGCAAGCAATTTTAGCCACAACCTTACCATGAAGTGCACCATACCAAGTAATCTACTATTACTATTCTACGTTAAACGAAAAGTTAGGTTATCATGTTGTCGAAGGCTTCAGGCTTAACGATATGCCACAGACACTTTTCAATAGGCAACTATAAAAAGGGTATTTAAGTTCCAATATCTAGGTCACATTTTAACTCCCAGCCTCAAAGACGATGAGGATCTGGAAAGGGAACGGAGGGCGTTGTCGGTGAGAGCGAACATGTCAACCCGCAGGTTTACACATTGTTCGAATAATAATGTTGAGATCACACTCTTCAGAGCCTACTGCACGTCTTTCTATACGTGCAGCCTGTGGCCTACATATACTCGAAAAGCATACAACTCCCTCCGTATCCAATCCAACAATGCGTTTAGAGTGCTGTTGGGGTTACCCCGCTTCTGTAGTGCATCCGGGATGTTCGCAGAGGCGCGAGTGGACTGCTTTCACACTAGGGGCGGACGGTGCGGCCTAGCTCTGACAGCATACTAGCCATGATTGCAGAGAGGTTAGATTGCAGGTACATGGGTCACTGCAGCGCCGTCTCAGTTTTATGTATTACTTACAAGCAATGAGTCATGGTTACTCTAATAAAAACGTTATAATAAAATTATTATTATTAAATTGTATAGGCACAAATTATGCGAGGTTTGAAAAACATCTTTTTTTTTTCGTAAATGTTAAAATTAGCTAAAAGTACAGTTAATAAATAATAAAATCAATTGTCTTTAGTCTATTTCAATAGTCACCTACTAATGTAGGAATTATAATGTACCTAATATCATTCTGAGCCATATTGATGAAAAACAAAACGTCATATTTTTTTACGGTCTATGTCACTCGAGTATTTTTCCAAGGCTACATCTTAATGATGTTATTATGATTACATACACTCAAAGTTATTGGGCATTCCGGCACGTCGACCAATGGTTTAGGATTCCATACTAAATGATTTACTATCCTATATCACGTCATCAACGACGATAAACTTTCGGTATCTTATGTAATGCAACCAACACTTTACTACGAGTATGTAAATAAGAATTGAGTTTGTTGAAGTTGATTTTTTTTATGCTTTAAGAGGCGAAAGAGCAGAAAGGTCACCTAAATGCTAAGTAACTACAGCTAACCATGAGCATCTCAAGTGCGTTGCCAGTTTTTTGAGTGGCCCCGCCAGGATTAGGTGCGGGAAGGGAATTTTGTACAATGGTACCTCTCTAACGATAACGATAACACGAAGAAAAACTTGGAGCAAACTACTCAGGACAACAACACTGCAAAGAGAAGGAAAACTTGACACAAGCCCTACTCCAACCCGTCTGGCCAGCATAGTATAGTAGGCCAGAAGCTCCTGTCAAAGGGAAGGCCTATGTCCAGCAGTGGATTGTTATAGGCTGTTGATGATGATGATGATCCCTCTTACTAACAATCACTCGGTGAAATATGATGACATGACCCGAACCGGGACATAAGAATAAGAATGTTTCTTACTAGGTTTCTTAACTCATTATCCACGTGTAAACGCCACGATTACTACAGCAATATTACATTTTTTTTCGAGGTAATGAAACTTAATTTACTCTTAGTTGTGTAAGTGCGGTTCCTGCATGTTAGACGGTGTGTATAGATTTGTACGTCGTACACTCTAGTAACACTCGTAAGTTGTGAAAAGTCCAGTAGGCGTTAGGTGGCTGGGATAGTACAATGCAATTGCTAAACAATCAAAAAGGCATCTGGTAAGTCTTGTAAGCACTATTAAACGTTAACTCGACATGGAAACTCAACCAACAACAGACATAATTAAATTATGTATTATTATTAATACCACAGATGGGTTTTCGTGAACGTTTCAGTATGATATATGTATGTATCTCCAAATATATTGGTCGTAAGCCGCTCACGTTCAAGCTACAACTTTGATTTACCTCTACTCTAGAGCAATGCTAACTTACTCGACCCAAATTTATAGGTACCTATAAGATGTTCTCATGCTAGCATAGTAGCGAGCCCAAGTTTGAGTGTTAAACAATGGATACTTTACATGTTGATGGTTTTCAGTAGTTTCGGGTGAATTAGGTACTTCACGGTTCGGGTGGTTGTACCACTGTTTTTGATTTTGAGTACAGCGAAATTTACTTACTTTCTTTATTTTTAGGTACGACAGAATAATGATAATTTTGATGTATTTTCGTTAAAATTATTACTGTGTTTTAGATCTTAACTTTCTTATAATTTCTTATTTTATTTAATGTAGGTACTAAAAATAGTATACATCCACATTATACGAACTTAGCCATGAACAACAAGGTGGCAATTGCATTAAAAAAAAAATATTCTTGAAGGCAATAAATTTACCTCAGATAGAAAATAAAAATAGCTATGAAAACAAACAATCAATTTTGAACGTGTAAAAAGAACACAAAAAATGATGAAAATATACTTTCATAAAAGCTGAAGCTATGAGCTTAAATAGGGTTTCTGCTATCAATAAAGAGGCTATTAACATTAAACGCATTTCTACCAGAATCTTGGCGAGTTAATGGAAAAACATAAGTTCCTGCCAAATAATATTTACAACGTTAGCCTGAGCAGCATTACCTAAAGTCCCTGGTAATGACGCTCAAACCTACATTTTTTTAAAGTTTGCCTACTACTAATATGTTAAAGATAAATACGTTTGGTCTCAAAATGTTGAATATTTAATAGTTAAATATTTAGTTCATTACTAAAATTTTGACATAAAATAAATAGCAAAGAAATATAGCGTTTTTTCCTTAAGTGAACGCTGTTAATGCTATGTGCAAATTCCGTACAAAAAATACAACTTATTTTTCATACATCAAAAACAAAGAAGTTTTCAAATGTTTGAAATTGTCTACTTACAACAACTTAACAGCACAGAACTCCATGCTGTTTATTTTAGCATGGGACGATAAATTTGCTAGTAAGCACCTACTAACATGGTCATTAATTTGATGGTTGACAGTTAATATGTTCGGTCACGGAGAAAGGGGCAATTAAGCTTAGTGTAGGACTAATTGTAATAGTATAAATGGTAAAACGCTACATATGTACATATTATATTAAATGTACTTACCGGGAATAGATGACGATTTATTTCATTGTATGAATATGCCGATAAGCGCACAACGAATGTTCAGGCTTTGCGCACGCAAAATATCACGACGATTTATAAAATAGGTATCAGTTGTACCGCAGGCGCTCCAATATTTTTTCTCCATACTTATATTGTAAATGCGAAAGTGAGTTTGTTTGTTTGTTTTTTACGCTTTCACGGAAAAACCACTAAACCGATCTTGAAAATTATTTCACCAATGGATATCTACATTATTAGCGAGTAACATAGGCTAGGTCCTTATAACCGCGACATTAAAAAAAGACAAAATGACATTAAAAAAATTGCGGCAAAAGCTAGAAAGATTTTATCACTCGTCTATCAGCTATTGTATCGAAAGCATCACTATATAGGTAGAATTAATTGCATCATTTGCTTTTATTTGGCACTATTATATATATCTCTAAAGATATAACAACGAATAAGATCGATTAATACTCGATTAGTATTAGGGGTTAAAGTATGAAATTTCCGATTTCTACTGAAAAATTGGAACTCGTTTTTTTCTAAGATGTTTCTAACATATTTATTTAATCAAAACATTTACCCTCATTATTTACACTTTGATGCCATCTAAACGAAAGTACATTTACTCCTATAAGATAAAACTTTGGGGATCAAGATTCGACAAACTGTGTGAAGTAATTTTGTACTGTCTCCTAGGAAGATATTTTTTTATCATGTAATAAATTTTTCAAACTACGAAAAAAATGGTAGTCCATTGGAGCTAAGTCTGGCGAGTACGGACGATGACCTATGGTTTCTAACTGCAGCTTTTGTAGAGTTAAAACGGTTTCTCATGCAGTGTAAGGTTTTGCGTTATCATGGAGCAATAATGGTGTCGATAGATTCAGGAGTTGGGACTGTTTCACTGCCAGTTCGGCATCATTGTTCGAAGTTCGGCACAGTAAACATCTGCTAATATTAACTGACCAGACCGTAGAAAACTTTAGTGAATAATATCATGAAAAGACCATCAAACAGTTACCATTACCCTTTTATTGGTAAGCTTTGCTATAGGGCACTGTTGCAGCGTTTGAGCTGGGGTCAGCCATTGAATTTTTCGCTTACGGTTATCGTAAACAGTCCACATTTCATCACATGTCACAATTCGATCCAAAATTTCTTCATTTAACAAGGAAACACAAGTTTCAACACGCATTACTTTCTGCAGATCAGTCAAATCATAAGGCACCCAGGAATTTTGAAGTATCCATCTTTCACAAAAACAATTGGTAGTCTTTTAAAAAAAACAATTGGTAGGAGAAAATCGAATGTTGCACATTTAAAAAAAATCCTCTAGGGTTCATGTGAAAAAAGTTTAACACGGAAATCACATACCATGAAGATTTTATGTCAATTCAAAGTATTTATTCCGAGACAACAGCAATTTCATACTTTAACCCCTATTATTTTGTGTCTTGACAAATTACAAGTGTACACATGTAAGTTCTAAATATTCATATTAGCACTTGTGTTAAAAAACTCACCGGTCATGTCAAAACCGTTAAGCAGTGATAAATATCTAGATATCATTGAAGCCTTTATAGAATGATACCAAAGTTGTTAATATACAAATATTTTAAAAGCGACATCATATAGATACATTAACATGAGTAAATAAAAAAATCATATTATGTATAGATTGTGCAGTACCTACACTATACAGCTAAACGTTGGTTTTATTAATAGTGCTATCTCCGAAAAGTTGCCACACTAATTTAACATATAACTTCTACAATTTTCCTAAACCTGGAATGGTTCTTGAAAAGTTTTCGTAACGCGGATTTTATGACGAAGATAAACGATAATTTGGGTTAAATTGAAAAAGTTTTTAGTAATGTATCATGTTTACCATCCCATGCAACGTGATACGCATTTCATAGTTTCATTTGGTGATTATTATAAGTGGATAAAAACATCTTTTTATTTGCTTTGAAATTAACAAAACATCGTTAGTTACCATATTGTATTACATTTTTTTATGAAACGAGGGGCAATTTGAGTCCCGATTCTGATAGGGGGAGGCTTATCAGAATCGGGAGGGGGGATTGGGTCTCTGGTAACTTCGCTCTCCTCACTCACTCGGTGAAAAGCACAAAAGAATTTCTTAATAGCAGTTTTCTGACGTCGCAGTATCACTCCGATTGAGCCGGATCGTATTATATACCGAAAAATATATTTCGACATTTAATGTCCTTGCCCTTTCTACCTCTCCCACCCCATTACGGATATACAGCTACTAAACCCTAATATCTTCCAGCAACTACACCTCAATACCGTCTCTCATCAGAGAATTGACTTCCTTACCGCAATTGCCGTTTTTTTTAATGAAGAACTATGTGTTTTAGAGCTATGTGTATCTATGTGTATGTATATTTATATGAATGTATGTATGTGTATGAATATGTATTTGTATATATCTATATTAGGCGCTAGTTTGCTATAGATATACACAAATACATATTCATACACATGGACTACACTGTATCGTAATATGTACTTTGTAGTCGAACTACATATTCCTATACGAGTACAGTATAGTCCATCTAAAGGTTTCTTTTAAGTAGGGCTGCCATCCGTCCGGGTTTCCCCGGATTTGTCCTAGTATGGAATATGTTAGGGAAGCGTCCGAGCGGGGTTTAAATTGTAGTCCGGGTAATAAAGGTCCGGGTTTTCGATCAGATCCCGTTCCCATAATTTATGTAAATAAAAACTATGGGTTAGGTATTTCACCGCACGCGCTGCCCTTGTTAAACAAGTTTTCATTTAATTTTACTAACTGAGTAACTAATATTGGGTTTGTTTATCTTTTATTTAACACCTACAAATACAAATAGCCTTTATTACTGCTAAATAAATACATTTCCTCACCATTCATTAATAAATAATTATTTTAATTCAAATAAACATCATAATTTTATAATACAATAGTAATTTCATGCATTAGTTGAATTAATATTATAATAACAATTCTAATTTACGATATCTAACCTTACTATCAGTTTGCCTTTGGCATAGGCCTCCCCTAAGTTTTTCCATATTTCCCTGTTTGTGGCTTTCCTTTGCCATGCTATCCCAGCTATTCTTTTAATATCATCCTCCTATATTATTTTTTGACGTCCTCTTTTTCTTTTCCCATCTCGACGACAGAAACAACAATCAAAAGAAAAGTGTAACTCGAAAAGAAAAATCACCCCAAGCCGATCACCGTGGGGTTAGAGACCAAAACCCTCTAAGTTTGTCACCCAAGCAGCAAAATATATATGAACAAGACAACAACAACAACATTATTACAAAAAATATTAAGAGAAATAGTATGTATGTCTCAACATTCAACACCAGGACCCTCAGAACTGATCAATCTCTACACGAACTGGAATTTGCTTTAAATTTTATAAACTGGGACATTATAGGTCTCAGTGAAGTAAGGAGAATGGACGAAAAAATTGAACAGCATTAAAACTATATTTTTTATCATATAGAAAACACACCTGGTCTATATAGCGTCGGCTTTCTTACGAAAAAATGCTACAGTGAATATATACAGTCCTTCATTAACATCTCAGAACGAATTGAACTCCAAAATATAAATGTGCCTGGATGTTAAACTATATCAATAATACAAACATATGCACCTATAGAGATAGAACCTAAAGGTATAAAGGATGTTTTTTATAATGATCTGAATGAAACTATATTAAGTGCCCACAAGACAGGTGTCCTATAAAGAGACTTCATTGGCCAAATTGGCGATAGACTACCAAATGAAGGCAACATATTAGGTCAATTTAGCACCGGGAAAAGAAGTGACAACGGACGAAGACTAGTGAACCTGGCCCAGACACACAACCTCAAAGTCTTGAATCCTTTTCTTTTTTTTTCTATTTCCTAAAGAAACTACTTTAGGAAATAGAAAAAAAAGAGAAAAGGACCTGGATATCTCCCAACGGGAGGGTGAAGAATGAAATAGATTTGAAACTCTCTAATAAACACCAATTCTTCAAAGATGTAAACGTAATCAATAGGCTCATCTTTAACACAAACCACCGTATGGTAAGAGGAGATATTTATTTGAATAGCACAAAGAAAAAGAGACACTACAAAAGAAAAGAAAATCCACCTAAACACATCCCAGTCTCCGTCCCAGAAAACTTGTTACTAAAATTGAAAGTCAGTTTGTAGCCGCTTTTCTTCTCAGGCGGACTACTCACCGGCTGACCCAGTGGAGAGATCTATGAGATTACCTCAGGGCGCCTTCTAAGAGAAAAGAAGTGTGTGCGTGTGGGAAACCTACGGGACTCTTTAGAGGAAAACAACTTACACCTCAGTCATACATACATGTATATTTCAGAGAAAAAGTAGATTTACAATAAAAAAAAATCAGAGGGTATAAAAAAAAACCGCAGCGGAGCGCGTCAGAGCCGAGCTGATGGTGCTCGGTGCCTCCTCGTCGTCCCTCCAGGAGGTTACTTCCTCTTCCGCCCGAGTCAGCTATTTATATTGGTTATGGATAAAAGTTTAACAAATTTGTAATTATAAGTTTAAGTACGTAACTCTTGGGTACGGCTGTCCGCTTGCGTCGTGAGCCGCGCAATCACCAGCCTTGCCAGAGGGTACCAAGAAACTTGAGTCTGTACCAGAAGGCCACAAAAGAGCAAGCACGCCGTCTGAGACTGACCGTCTTGAGCCCGAAATCTGGGACCCTACGAATGGATTAGCACTCATATAAATTAAACAGGTTCCAGAAACAAATAGGTTTAAGAAGAATTGAGAAAATACTCACCACATTAGTGGGTAGATTATAACAGACTACATATTACGAAATTCAAATTACACGACAATCAAAACACTATTTAAGGTTGGAAGACACGAGATAGCAGAGTGTCTCCCGTGGCAGAAAGCCGGACTTATATATCCTCGGTTCAGGAATCTTCCAGAAATTAACCCCTCCTCATCATTTCACTTTGACATTTACATTGAGAAAGAAAACAACGCTAACAAAATCAAAAGTAACTTGCTTTCCACCATAGCTGAACACTCCCAATACCTATGCAATTTGACATGACAGAATAACAAAACAGATTAAAAAAGGAAGTCTTTTTATCAATCTATTATGTCTCAAACCAACGCCATCTAGTGGTCCGAAAGTGAACAAAGGAGATCAATACCGTAGCTACAAACTACTTTAGATAAATCAACAACAAAGCGATGCGGCCAACAGGTGTCGCTTTACTAATATACCAAAAAAATAACTGTTACACCACCCCCTCCCTCAAAGTATTCCCTGCGTAGTGTGCGCAGGGAATATCCTCAACAGGGCCAAAATCCATATAAGTGGTTTTACGAACCCCGTGGTTTAGGAAAACATTCTATACTATGACTCGCGACTACAAAGCCTGTGGTTATCCATATAGGACACCACATGACATAACCTGAAGCCATCCATATGGGACCCAAACACGACAGTAGGCCGGAAGCAATCCTCATAGGACACAAATAAGAAAAATTTTGACGTAGTCCGAGACCACAATTGAAAGAACATTTCCCATGTAGGAAATGTAGAGAATGGACCCCTCAGGTCACAAAGGGGTGTCCTGAGAAGGTCTAGTCAGTTATAACTACACCGGCTAACCTATCTAGAAGGTATCTAGCCCTAACTCTAATAAGACAATTTATAGTACGAAACGGAGTCACCTGAAGAAAAAACCTGTTCCAGTTCAAAGACCTTAAGCCCGCTGACAGACCATGTCAGAGGCGGAAAAGGCAGGAACAGCGGCGATGGCCTTAAAGCGGCCACGCCGGATAAGCCGCAAAGCAGTACGCATCTCACTTCGCAATCCGACAATCGTATCCTCAGGATTCTCTGAAATCCCCATGGAAGTTCAGTTCATTAATAAGTTCATAAATTTTAAGGCAGTTAATGCACATACATAAATGTGCCATGGTGGTTTACAATTTAAATTCGATTATACAAAAAAAATAATCTTAACAAGTTAACAAACCAATAATGCAGACCTAATGTCTTTTACAGTTCAAAAAAGTAAAAAAATAATTATATTGAGTAGACTTCTTCACTAATAACAGAGTGTGAGAAGGTTAAAGTAAATTAATATTTAAAAAATACTATAACAAAATATTAAAACATCAAGTAATATCTCAAAGTAAAAAAATATTGCTACTGAGTATATTTCTTCACCATTAAGTGTGAGAAAGCTAAAGCAAACTAATATTTTTAACAAATATTATAATAAAATATTAAAATATCAAGTAATATTTCAAAGTAGAAACTGAGTATACTTCTTCACTATTAAGTGTGAGAAAGCTAAAGCACACTAATATTTTTAACAAATATTATAATAAAATATTAAAATATCAAGTAATATTTCAAAGTAGAAACTGAGTATACTTCTTCACTATTAAGTGTGAGAAGGTTAAAGCACACTAATATTTTTAACAAATATTATAATAAAATATTAAAACATTAAGTAATTCTCAAAACTTGAGAAGCAAATTCAACTAAAGACAAAGATATTCTTGTTTCACAATTCAAGACACAAGTTATACTATCTCTAGAACATTAACACAGTAATCCAATGAAATGACAAAGTTTTTTATTATAAAAGTTAATTCGACAAAAAAAATTTAAGACAAGTTATATTATCTTTAGAATATTGACATAGTAATCCAATGAATTGACAAAGTTTAATTATCATAAAAGTTATTTCGACATAAATTTTTAGTAGGGTATGTATATCACAAAACTATTTTATTCTAATTTTAAGCCAAGAGGTTATATAAAAAATGGAGGGTACATAAAACTTTATAAGTTAAGTTAAGTTTCAAGTAAATTACACCAGTAGTACTGGAAAAAAAACACACTGAATATACACGTATGCACAACTTCACGCTACGGACCTCAAAGGTACGAACAGAAGTAGCTAACTCAAAAAAAGAAGAAAAAAAAAAAAATAGTTAGGCCAAAAAATGTTTCAAACTCACCCGAAATATGTGCAGTTGGAATTTTGAGTTAATTTGGAATTTAGGTGTCTCACTGATTTTCCTTGCCTCAGGGATGATGGTACTATAGGCTGAAAATACAATGAGGGTAAAATTATTACATGCGTACTGCACCCGCACAACCAATTAACGTCCTGGGGAGTATCGGACGGAGGGAAGTGTCTCCTCCAAAGTGAATACCCTCAGGCACCCTCACACAGCACACACACAGAGGTTTGGATCACTGGCCCCACGTTGGGCGCCAATTTGTAGCCGCTTTTCTTCTCAGGCGGACTACTCACCGGCTGACCCAGTGGAGAGATCTATGAGATTACCTCAGGGCGCCTTCTAAGAGAAAAGAAGTGTGTGCGTGTGGGAAACCTACGGGACTCTTTAGAGGAAAACAACTTACACCTCAGTCATACATACATGTATATTTCAGAGAAAAAGTAGATTTACAATAAAAAAAAATCAGAGGGTATAAAAAAAAACCGCAGCGGAGCGCGTCAGAGCCGAGCTGATGGTGCTCGGTGCCTCCTCGTCGTCCCTCCAGGAGGTTACTTCCTCTTCCGCCCGAGTCAGCTATTTATATTGGTTATGGATAAAAGTTTAACAAATTTGTAATTATAAGTTTAAGTACGTAACTCTTGGGTACGGCTGTCCGCTTGCGTCGTGAGCCGCGCAATCACCAGCCTTGCCAGAGGGTACCAAGAAACTTGAGTCTGTACCAGAAGGCCACAAAAGAGCAAGCACGCCGTCTGAGACTGACCGTCTTGAGCCCGAAATCTGGGACCCTACGAATGGATTAGCACTCATATAAATTAAACAGGTTCCAGAAACAAATAGGTTTAAGAAGAATTGAGAAAATACTCACCACATTAGTGGGTAGATTATAACAGACTACATATTACGAAATTCAAATTACACGACAATCAAAACACTATTTAAGGTTGGAAGACACGAGATAGCAGAGTGTCTCCCGTGGCAGAAAGCCGGACTTATATATCCTCGGTTCAGGAATCTTCCAGAAATTAACCCCTCCTCATCATTTCACTTTGACATTTACATTGAGAAAGAAAACAACGCTAACAAAATCAAAAGTAACTTGCTTTCCACCATAGCTGAACACTCCCAATACCTATGCAATTTGACATGACAGAATAACAAAACAGATTAAAAAAGGAAGTCTTTTTATCAATCTATTATGTCTCAAACCAACGCCATCTAGTGGTCCGAAAGTGAACAAAGGAGATCAATACCGTAGCTACAAACTACTTTAGATAAATCAACAACAAAGCGATGCGGCCAACAGGTGTCGCTTTACTAATATACCAAAAAAATAACTGTTACAAGTTTACTGAATAACAACATGAAAAAAAAACATACAAGGAAAATATAGTCTACTGGAGAAAGCACTTCAAGACGTATCTAAAAAGTTATATTCCTCAAAAAATAGCAAAAATAAAATTGGAGATGAAGCAAGAAACCTGATAGAAACCAGGAAAATTCTTCCGGAAAATAGAAAACAACATAGAATACAAATAACGCAATTAAGTAAACAAATAAAATAGAAAATCAGGACACAGAAAATAATTAAGAAATAAGACTTCATGGTATTTGATATACCATTATGAAAAGGTCAGGAGGCACCAAGAAGGCTCTGAAAGAGTTGAAGGAGAATAACGCATGGATTCCGTCCATCAAAAACAAGACATCTGGGAAGAAAGAAACAAAGCGACCTGAAATCATGGAAATAGCAACAACATTTTATAGCGAATACTCAATACCAAAACTATCCTCCCGATATTAGAAACCGACATAAGAAATGCAATACAGTCCCAAAGAAATTACAAAGCTCCTGGAGATGATGGAATAACAAACGAAATACTAAAAGGCTGCCTAGATTACATAATAACAGCTATTAAAACCTTATACAACGATATTCTAACTAAAGAACTAATACCACAACAACGGGCATCGTCAACCATCATATTGTCATATAAAAAAAGGTGACAGAACAGATATAAAAATAACTACAGGCCGATCAGCTTGATCGCCAATCTATATAAGATATTCGAAAATCAGCCGAGAGAACAAGCTGGTTTCCGACGTGACTTTTCAACAATGGATCACATTCATGTTGTAAAACAAGTCATACAAAAAAGCAATGAGTACGGAAAAACATATTACCTAGCATTTGTCGACACATTACAGTAAAGCATTCGACTCTCTGAAATACGTACACATTTGGGACGCTTTACGTTCACAAGGAGTACACCCAAAGTATATAAGGATAATAAAAAATATATACAAGGAATCTACAGCAAAAATCCAAACTGAAAGGAAATGGACGGCGTTTAAAATAAGAAGGGGAGTACGACAAGGAGAAAACCAAAACTATTCTCGGCAGTATTAGAGTATATATTTAGAAACATGGATTAGGATGCAATAATAGGAGGAATAAATGTAAATGGTGAAAAACTTAACCATTTACGATTCGCAGATGACCTGATTTTGCTTAACGAAAACCAAGAGGGATTAAAAATATTGCTAACGCAACTAGATAAAGAAAGCCAAAGGGTGGGTTTAACTATGAATTTAGACAAAACAAAAATAATGACAAATCATGTTAAAACACCTATCTCACTTAACTCAAATGAAATAGAATATGTTGAGGAATATACATACTTAGGACAAATTATCGCACCAGAACAACAGATGCAAAAGGAAATAAACAACAGAATAACTAATGTTGGAAAAGATTCTGGTGCCTAAAAGAAGTAATGAAGAATCAGCACATCCCTCTGGAAGACAAAACTACGGTATTCAACTCGTGCATATTATCACGTTTAACCCATGGAGCACAAACCTGGGCCCTTACAAATAAACAGAGTGGAGCACTAAGAGTATATCAAAATAATATGGAGAGAAGCATCCTAAACATCAAGCTACGCGATATGTCAACTCTCGAATTTTTCCTCCTGCGTATGCTGCTGAACTGAGTATACTCGATAATTTATCTTTAAAAAGAACTTCGTTCCTACCGGGGCCATGGGCCACTCAGGCCGTTTTTGTTTATATTCTGCATCGTATGTTTCCTATTCATGGTGTACATTATCTATCTATCTTTCTTTCTTAAGCAAGGTAGGCGCCGGTCTAGCAGCCGATCGAAATTTAAAAAAATTGCAAGATCTGTTTGTGCTCGATATACTTAACATTACATTTACTGCTGCTGCTGGTTACTTACATTAGCATTTTCTATAAAGGTATTAAAGTAATGTGCAGAATAGTGAACTTCCTATCAAATTAGGAAATTGATTACTTCATGTTGATTACATAAAGGTAAAGAAGCAAAAAGTTCTGCGATATTTCCAAATAAGACATTTTTGAATAGTTACCAACGAGTATCATGAACTATAAACATTATTCATTTTTGAAATAAACCTGTAAATGACTGAAATGGGGCGGAACCGTCATCAGTGTGAACCCAATTATCAATTATACTGGAATAGGTACACTTCAGTCGATAGGGACAGTCATCCCAAACTTTATCCTTTAACAGCCTTTTAAAGTAAGTGAAATTGTCATATTATCAAATTTCAGTCGTTTAATTCAAAAAGGATAATCAAACTTAGGTAATCAGTTGTATTAATGACTCGAATTGTGTCTTATTGGTCCGGCCGTTCGGTTTAATTTTAATTTCTTTTTATTAATGGTACATGGACAGATATGTCATCAAGCCTTGTAAATTTTATCCTTCATCCTTCTGAAGTTAAACTCAAAAACGATTATCTTATGTTTTAATTTTTTTTTCTTCACCTAAATTGATTAAATTGAAAGGAACCCAGGTGAAAGATGAAATGTTAATCTTAAATTTAAAGATGCTAAGCATGGATTCTCTCCCGTTTAAATAAACTAGGTATGTACAGAGCGTTAGATATTCATCGTAAAATCGGCCTTGCTCTTTTTCTTTAATATATATGTATGTCATACTACATACAGCCTTGACCTGGTCGTACGTTTGGGAGTTGCGACTTAGTTTCATATAGCGGGGAAACTTTTTTACTATCCTGAATATTGTTGTTTATGACTTTTACCGCTGTGAATAACAAACTAAAATAATATTGAATAATGTACCTTATATTATACTGTAAGTGAAGAGAATATAGTACATTTTTGAGATTTCAGTCTGATGTCCATAATGATGAAAAGCTCTTTCTCGCGCCGTCGGAATTCTAGTAGTCATCAAAATATTTATTTTCAAATAAAAAAAAACCAAAGCAAATAATTATGCCACTTATGCGACGATGTACGTTCATCGAAAATATTCATAAAACAAAAATCTAAAATAAAACACTTAAACTCACTAGCAAACTAAACACGTAATTGCAAACCGAAATAAACATTAGGAAATAATTTTTGAGTATGCGTTCATCACTATATTTTGGACAAAATAATTAAAATTTGAAGAGTATTTTTGTTTGGTATTCATGCACCCACGTCTTTGTGCCCAACGAATAAAAACAGACGTAAAAAGTATATACAATGTGAGTTCAAGTTCTAGTTCGGTTTGTTACTGATGTTTTTTAATATAATATTTATTTTTATTTTAACATTTATTCTAAATCCTTATCATTAGTTCTTGATACGCCTTCAAAATTTTCGAATTAAGTGTCTTGAAGTAGGACAAGTTGCTCAAAACTACGCTAAAAGGTTAGGCTACATATTATTATACAATGTATAAATCAAATAAAAATAGGTTCACCTCAGATTCAAAGGAGTTTTATATAAAAAAACCCTGAAGTCTTAAAAGATAATTGAGATTTTTCACAAAGGTTCTTATTATTTTTCTTTGCAAAGTTTATAATGAAATGAAAATAAAATATTAACAAGATATCGTTTTTTTTCTAAAAGATACAGTCGTCATCACTTAATTTCATCGTACACCAAAGTGCTCGTATATCAATATTAAGAGGTAGTCACTGTCTTAGTGGCATGTGGCGTGTAAAATTGTAGCTACTACAATCACAGTCCCATTACCCATCCAGGCGGGTTATGATACTGGTAGTCAGACTACTGAGTTCATTAAAATGTGTCATGTACAGTTAGTAGCGTAAAAGATTAATTAAAAATTATCTGTTTTCGTGAGAATTCAAATTCATACTTTCAAATTAGAATTAAGCTTGAAGAAAACCAGTTTTTTCAGAAGTTCTAAGGGGAGTTTACTGGATCTACTGTCAACTGTCCTGGAAACCCTAGGACAGTTGACAGTAGATAATATACTTTGCCTGCTCATCATCATCATCTCAGTCGAAAGACGTCAATTGCTGGACATAAGCCTCCCCCAAGGTTCACCTCAACAACCGGACCTGTGCTGCCAGCATCAAACGTCTTCCCGTGGAGTTCACCAGGTCGTCGGATCACCTTATGCGGGGCCTACCCACGCTGAGTGCTCAAGTACGCGGTCGCCACTGAAGAACTTTATGTCCCCATCGGCCATCGTTTGGCAATTCCCCGGGCAATGTCGGTGACCTTGATTTTTCTGCGGATCTGTCCACTCCTGATTCGATCACGCAGAGTGTTTGGCTTTGGGTGACTTTGAGCCTTCTTATGAGGCTCATTGTGCGCGACCACGTCTCGGCAACATATGTCATCACTGGCAACAAACACTGATCAAAGACTTTTTTCTTGAAACACTGCGGTATTTAGGACGAGAAAATGTCATGCAGTTTCTCGAACGCTGCCAAACCTAGGTGGATTCGACGATTGACCTCTTTTTTAAAGTGGGACCTACCGAACTGGATAGTTTGTACTAGATAAACGTAGTCGCCAACAACTTCGATCGTAATGTCTCCAATTTTCACTGGAGTGGGTGCGACATGGGCGTTTGACATAATTTTGGTCTTATCATGGATAATTTTAAGACCCACTCGTTTAGACACCCTACTAAAACCACCAAGCACTGTGTACTAAGGTCTTCCATGGTTTCAGCCATGACAACTATATCATCAGCAAATCGAAAGTGGGTGATATATGTGGGTATGCTTGGTAATCAAACATAACTCATAGAGAATATCTAACTTTGAATAGAATTTCCGTACCATGAAAGGCCAACATAATATACTATACTGCTACAGCTTTTTGTAGGTGTTTTCATATAATGCTTTTACAACACGTTTTGATAAGTTTTAGCTTTCTTGTTTTTTACATGCCAACATTAAGTATTTCAGATATACAGCTGGTTTGTTTAATTAATTGATTTAAAAAAAATGCCGTAGGTATTATTATTAGCGATACCATACTATGATATGATATGATATCATACTATGGATATGACGATATGCCCGGGATTCCGGTAATCGATTCCAGTAATTATGGCAAGGCTTAAAAATATTTGATATTATTTAAAATCTGTATAAATTGCGTTTGTTTAAGGAATACGTTTATTCATTAGTATTAAGCGTTTAGATTTAAACGATAAAAACTTACAAATGAATAGACAGGATCATCTTTAAAAGTGCAACAGAACATAATTAAAACATTCCAAACATTAAATTGATTTTAATTTTTGAGTAAAAGACCTCGATTAGATAGAATATGTTTCTTTTAACAATAGATTCATAATATATAATATTCACTAATATTCAATAGATAAATATTTGCATCCATAAATAAATAAATAACCCAATAAGTCTCATTGAAAAATATTTTCGTATGGGTTAGTAAGCTAAACGCTCCTGAAATAGTAAAAGGTAGCCAGCGGTGCACGTTCTATACGGATGAGAGAGTAGATATTTGCCGTCTCGCTCACACAGTGCGGCTCCATTCGCGTTCGTGTTCATTTCATTTCGTGTTCGTCGGGGTACTAGGGCTTTCCTTTCTAGAGTATACCTGGTTCCCCGGCTACTGGTACCTGGAGACGGCGTGCGGTTTTTGGTCGGTTCGAGTCCGACATAATCACCCACTGGTGGGTGGTATCCGAGGGGTATGGTTCCGCACAGAAAAAAAAAGGTGCTTTTCGTGTCATTCGCTTACTTCGGTTTGTCGAGTGCTCTTTGCATCAGTTTGTGAGTTTTATGCAATCGATTTATCAATTTGACCTGGCTATCTGTTGGATTTTGTTTGGATATCTCTACTTGTGACATTTTGGCTTGGCTAAACAGACTTCGACCTTTGCAAGTGAACTAGATATTTTTGATAGGAATTTTTGGTAAGTCGTTTTTATTAATTTAACAAAAAAAAAACGGGTATGTAGGTAATGTAGATGTCAATGCAAAGAGGTAGTTCTGTAGATACTGTGTAAGGGACGTAATAACAAATACTGAAAGAGTGTATTCACACCATGATTCTGAGTCGAAAATCATTGGAAATTTCTGTTGCTAAATTCATAATTTTTAACAATTTTCCATTTTTTTGGTTAAAAATGATGAAAAATGATCACAATGAGCAAACAGAACATTTTACGGAAAACAATTTAAAAGTAGTCAAAACTGCAATGTAATCAAACAGCCGAAGCGCGCGGGGCCTTCCCCCGGCTGCCAACTTGTGTTAGTGTGCGTAGACTGTTTGCACGGAATACACATGTAGTTATTACTTTTGTACGACACGTACGAGGAATGACCTTAACCTTTGACAGCTGATTGCATAAAAAGTTTAATTTGCCGGCAGAAAATTCCAATGATTTTTGACTCAGAATGATGGTCTAAAAACACAATTTCAGAGAAAAATTAATAGAGAAATCTTTTGCAAATTTTCACAAATCGTAGTGATAGGTTTGTTCACATGAAAATGTATATAAGTTTTGTTGTATTTGACACCTCAATTTTGATAACTCTATTAGGTAAATTTTTGGTTATTTTGTGAAGCAAGCTAAGCAAACTTTGAATTAACTTCAATTAAGTCTGCCAGTAGGGTAACTCCTAGGCTACAAATTCTGCACTGGTCTCTGAAAGTCTTGTGCTCTATTCAAATCAGTACCTACTACGTTCACTTATAGCATATCGGATGTTTCATTTTGATTTTAAATTTATATCATTCGACACTTGATTTGGATAAACGGACTACGATTTTCAACTAATTAGCCATCTGTAAGCGAATTATTGTTTGGGTAAGTAAAGATTAAGAATCTTTTAGTACAAAATTATAAAGCACAAAATACTATTTACGGCAATGCGATGGGCTTGGTGCATCGTAAATATTTTGTTTCTAAACTTTTAAATATTTGTTTATTTATCAGGGTCAAATGTATAAACTGAATTTTAAAACAGACTACACAAACAAGGACCGATGGAGTTGAATGCATTGTTAGCTAAATGCCGTAGTTCCGATGTCAAAATATCGGCATCCATCGACTTCCATGATATAGATATTGAAACACTTACTTTTATTATTTTATATATTTCATTTATATTTTTGACAAAAATAAGAAAAATAATAAAAGCTTCTGTTTCAATATCTTTTTACTACTTAGAAATTCATTAATCTGTTAGTCGGTCTACGTAACTTACGTGAGGTACAAGACACAATTAACCTCAATTCTTTCAGATGTATGTAGTGTCAAAAAGCCCAAATCGTTTGGCTAACGTAGAAGCTTATGGTTCGGCTACAACAAGTCATTTGCTAACTAATACCTATTGTTTTATAGGTATCGCAAACATGGCAATGTGGGGCATGAAACTATCCTGAAGTGGATAGCTGACCCAGAACTAACATTTGACTCTACTAAAAATGCAACATTTTGCACCAAATGTAACATCGGCTTTAAAAGTAAGAAGTCTATTTTTCAAAAGCACGTCAACAGTAAATTGCATAACGACAGGAGTGTAAAGGATAATGTTATTTCTATCTAATATTTTTGTAATCTTTTGTAATATAACCCGGACACAAGTAAATAATCCAGAATTCATATATTTCTGAAAAATCATTGCCTGGCGAAGATTAAGAAAAGTTTATTTAGATAAAGAATTTAAATCCATACATGGAAAAAATTACGAATGGGGAATTGTGGATATATTTTGACGAGACAGCAGATTTTCTGGGTAGAAATATCATGAACTTATTGGTTAGGCCCTAAGTGAAGTAAGTACTTGTAGTGTAAGTACTTGAACAAGTCAATGGTCAAACTGTAACCCAATTTGTAATTAACTCCCTCGAATCTCTGTGATCTAATTCATTCTAATTCGAAGTCAAGGTATACAACATTTTAATTTTTTGCACAGACAGTCTTAGATTAAAGGTTGGCTACTGGTAGGCGAATAAAAACATTTTTCCTGCTATGAAACATGTGACATGTTTGGCTCATGAACTTCACAAATTAAGTGAGATGCAAGTGAGACAGGAATGTATAGACGTTGATGATTTAATATCAAATGTTTAAAATATATTTTTAAGGTTCCAAATAGAGTCAGAACTTTTAATTTAAGACTGATGCCTGATTTGCCGCTGAGTCCACAGCCAGTAATCACAAGATGACCTGGTTAGAGGCAGCATCGTACTACACCAAACATTTCACTCAAATAAAAGAGTGCTTTCCCATTTAAACACTTCAGAATCCTTAGCAATAAGAAATGCAAAAAATGTAGTAAATAAAGCAAGCTTAGAAGCAAATTTGAAAGAAATTTATGAAAATTTTAAAATGATTTATCCTTGAATTAGAAAAAAGTTGTATAACGATCACTGAAGCATTTCTTGCATTTGATAATGTAAAAACTGTATTAAATTGTAAAACATCTGAGAGTATAAATAAAAAAATTGAGAAAGTTATGGAAAGGAATCCTGACTTAGAAATTATTCGAGAAAAACTAAAAAAAGGTCTCGAAATAGATGACCATGACAAAGTATTACAAATTTGCACCATTAACGTCTTCAGATGTTGAACGATCTTTCTCAATTTATAAATGGATACTACATGTCAAAAGAAACAGACTAAGTGTCGAAAATATAGAAAAAATCATGGTAATCTATTTCAATCGTTCATCTTTCGATGAAAAATCTTTAGAAATATGAAACTATAGTAGCGGCACACAATGATGGCCGATTTGACGTTTGTCCACTCCTCAAGTTTCGTATTTAATTAATACCTACATTGACCTGCGTCAAATTGCTGTACTTTAATGTGCCAAAACAACATCATCAAAGCAGCTACTTTTAGTAATTTTAGATTGCCCAAAATTTTTCATCGGAAGTTTACCTACTACACAATACTCTGAAAAAAGTCAAACCCGATTTCGTTCAATTCAAAGTCATGCACGTCAATATATACAAGTGTAGCTTAGAAAATCTAGTCAATAAACTGGTTTGGCTTAAACAAGCTAGTTTGGTCTTATATTGGGTTTGCCCAGCAACATTATATTGTTTTAGATTGTTTATTGTTGGTTTTTGAAAAATTCTTTACATGGACCTGTTATAGTGTTTTTTTTTAATTTAAGAAAAACTTTAAGTACCTATTAAATTATTGTTTCATTTACTTATTTAAAAAATCCTGACATATATATTGTTATTGCGTGAAGTAATAATTATATAGAAAAATAACATTGTATAAAAGCACAAGAATCATTATCATTCAGAATTCTAATTCCAGCAAAATTTTTGGTCAAAGCACAGATTCGCGGAAAGTTTTGATCATGTCCATACTTTTGATAGTAATAGCACCCAAAATCCTCGTCATTCATTTATTATATAGACTACTATTTTATTAGCACAACTTCAATCCATTTACCTTCTAAAATGTAGGTTTCCTTTATTTTCTCTAAGCTGGTTTGGTATTTTTCTTAAAATAAAATTAATGCTGAAATTGTATTTTGCTACTGTTGTTTGGTTTGAAATCTCACCTTATGAAAAATACAACATTTGCTACTGTACCAATAATATTTCAGGTAAATTTTGATTTCTTATTTCTATAAAGCAAACAAAACAAAACACACCATTAATTTATTGTAATATATATTATATTCGTGAATCTTTTACATGGGTGTATCTTTAAATAATTATTTTATTAACACACAACAATAATTATAACATACATTATACCAACACAGCTAATTAAATACATTAACTATCTGAACCAATGTTATACGATGACAAATGACAAAAATGAATGATCAGAACGTATTTTTGTCCAGACAAGTTTTTAAACACAGGTTTTTGTTAAAAGTATAAAAACGGTGATAGGTTCTACGCAATTGCTAAACATATTCTACTAAAGCCCATCACTACGATATGCCATCTTTCACGCCCTACAGGGCTCACACGCACCGCTAGTCACGAAAATACTAAATATATCATTCAACAGATGAGGGATGCACTAAAAAGATCGAAATTTTCCCCGAGTTTTAATTCAATCCTTTAATATTAGGCATTCAATAATTTTACTAAAGCCATAAAATGACAATATGTAGCAACTGTACTATTTTTCTTGGTTTTCATACATTGAAAAACTATTCAGCTTATATCGGTAAGTGTCATTCACATATTTTTTTTATTCGTGAATTTTGCTGCACCATTGTATACATTGCTGTCTAGGATCTATTTAAGAGATGGTCCAGTGTTGTATGCCATGAGCAAAAGAGGGCTCATGGAATACAACACTGGACCATCTCTTTACGTTTACATCAAATGTTTCAGAAAACAAATAACACTCTTTTCTCTGATACATTTTCTTAATGTTCAAAGATGGACAAAGAGCTGCTGTTATTACTTTGATCAAATAATTGCCCCAATAAGGTCTGAAAATGGTCTGTACTATCTCTAACAAAAATGCATTAACAATAGTACTAAGTGTAAAGGAAAATTGGTAACCTTTACAATGCAAAATCGAATTTATTGAGTAACATTTTAAGTGTCAAATGTTTTTATGTTTGGTATTCATAATATTGCACTTAAACAGATCCGAATTTGTAATAATCTACAGCTCATGTCTCAAATCACTTTCTACGATCCTTTAGTTAGACACAATTCTAACAGTGTATTGGGTCCACAGAGTACTCGTAATTGATTTTGTCAAATTGACTTTTTACATACAGTTTTGTATAGACTGAAGATTTCATACATTCACGTACGAAGATACTATTATTATGAAGATAATTTCCTTTGATTAAACATTATTTACTTAATAAAAATAAGTAAACAATAGCATGAGCAAATGTAAGTCGTCTAGTCAGGAATTTTAGAGACAAATGATATTAAATTATTTAGACAAATTAGTACTTAGAGTATATCAGTTAATATTGTTGTAAATTCTGTCATACATTAATTCATATTAACCAATTTGGCTTTAATAATTTAATTTAATTTATTAAGTTGTATTTTATTTTAGATAAGGTCCATTACGTTTCGTAGAAGCGATGAACTGAGCCACTGATTTAAATATTTTTACTGGAATAAAATCGTCTACGTATATAAGTTTACACCCCATCGAAGTAATGTCGACACATTTTCTATTAACTAATTTACCTAATAAATAGAGCGTAGAGCAGGAAGCCAAGTCAGTTGTCATATTATAATATAAACATATACATCTGTAAGTCATTACAATACCAGTCATTTCAGAAGCTTCTTACTCTTTTTGTGATGTAAGAAGTCGAATGCATATTTTTAATTGATACAACACTAACATGGCTTGCTTCTTTACAACAGTCTAAAAAATAATGTGCTTATGTTTCAACAGAATTTGATATAAATCGTATTGTCTATGTCGTCTACAGATAAAAAAATCCAGTGTCGCCTTATAGGGGACGTCACTGAAAATATTTTATAATTATAGTTTCAGATGCAGGCTTACGCTACCCGAGTGATGCATAGAACTTAAATCGTACAAAGTACCTTAAATACTAAACATAGTGATTGGATTAAACACCTATGTGTAGTTATATTTCAATATAGCATAGGATTTAACAAGAATACAAACATATTTATATGTAGGTAGATAATATACTATACAATTATTTATACATTTGATTAACGTATTTACAAACACTTTAGGTATCATATTTTACCTGATAAGTTTAAAGTTTAAATTCAGGCCAAGGGGTATCGAAGCATTCGTGAGGTTTATATCAAAGACAGCTCCAAGATAACACCAAATTATAACAACGAACATTGATTAATTATTAACTAACTAATTATAAAATAACAACTCTATCAATTGTAGTAGTGTTACAAGACCTTATACGAAGCAAGGAAAAGGCGGAAAACAAGCTTTTACATTTAAAACACAATCATCGAACATATGAATCTAAAATATATTTTAAACTAAATATATTTGCGCCTTGTGAACTTTATGATTTGTAAATATACACTAAAAATGTTTTTGGTCCAAATCGTAATAATACTTTTGGGATTGCTACATTTTCTAAAAGTAAAACCGTGCTTAACATTCAGATATAACTACTTATTAAAATATATCGTTGTTAATCTTGAATTTCGCAAATAATATTTTAACAACATACGATAGATATAACAGAGAATAAGTGTAACATATTTACGACTAAAATTCAGTAAATATAACATACTCACGACACAAATTCGTTAAAGATAAAATATTAACAGCTATTAGAAGTATCAGATCCCTACTCCAGCTCGCAATACGTAGATAGCTAACTAACACCTATAGATTTAATAATACTAATACATATTTTTGTTGTTACACATGTTTTAACAATGATTTAATTTCGTTACTCAAATAAAAATTTATGCATGGAATAATAACAAGTAACTAGAGAACACATTTTTTTTTAAAACAACTCATGTAATGTTTTTGAAAATTAATGGATATCGGGGTTCGTCAATGCAAGAATTTGTTTATAAAACGTTGCAAAACAATAGAAAATAAATTTCAACCCCGTTTGTATGAACATAAAATATGTTATTGTTAAACTAAAACGAAAGTTATAAAACTGAAAGTAGGTAGGTAAATGTATTAACAGTTGCAGTTAGTGTTGGAGCTGCCTTGTGGTTGTTCCGTAAGACGCTGGCCGCGTGCTCCTCCCGCCAACATTGCTGGCTCTGAATCCAGGCTCTCTGACATCTTGTCGCATATTATATCCACCAGTCGTTCAAAAACAGCCTACAAATTAAAAATAAACAGATTAACGGTAGTTTTATATTTTAAAAGTTGTTTGATACGGACATGCAGATATGCCTTTATTGTATGCCAAATCGTATATTTATATAGTACAAGAGAAGTCGCTGCGTGTTCCTGTACGCCAAGATGTTTCAAACTGCGCAACGGATTTTATAGAATAAATAATTATAGAGAGTGATCCAAGAGGAAAGTTTGTATCTATTCTATCTACACGCATATTATAGGAGAGAAAATTCGAGAATTTCAAAGACTTATAATGTGATGTCATAAAAATTCCACCAGCGGGTGGGTCGCCAGTAATATATGATCGCAATAACATAATAGTTGAGTATGTTCATCCCTATTGTTCATGTCATTGTAATGAAATTTGAAATAAAAGTTATTACTGGTTTTATTAGGTCGATAATATGTAAGCGACATCTTATATATTGGAAAGAATCCAATTGACACTCTATCTACTTTCAGCGGACAAATATGAACGATTTGCTACATTAATTTTGTGTAAACACAGAAGAAACAAATCAAGAATACAATATGTCTTACCTTAACATAAATGTTCTCTTTTGCGCTGGTCTCATAAAATTCAACACCGAGTTGTTCAGCTAACTGCATGCCACGTTCAGTGCTCACAACACGTTCTTCCTCCATGTCACACTTGTTACCAACTAGGATCACTTGCGCATTATCCCATGAGTAGGTCTTGATTTGGGTCACCCTGAAAATAGTTAAATATAAGTATTAAAGAAAGAAAAACCC
Source organism: Arctia plantaginis (assembly GCA_902825455.1). Classification (NCBI taxonomy): domain Eukaryota; kingdom Metazoa; phylum Arthropoda; class Insecta; order Lepidoptera; family Erebidae; genus Arctia; species Arctia plantaginis. The sequence goes on along the minus strand of CADEBD010000314.1, from coordinate 9,928,532 downwards.
ACGAGGAATACGTTCTCGAGAAAACAGAGACCTAACCCTACCAGCCGGATCCTAATGTCATAACCTGCGATGCACCACAGCAGGGTAAGTCTGCAGGTAAATCTGCTAAAGGAGGCTTAGTTCTAAAAAGTCCAGGTAGCAATAAATTAGTTTCATTAATAAGTTAAAACAAGAGAAATCATGTTCCTTAATGATTTTAAAATCATCATTGGATAAAATATAATATATTTTACTACATTCACACAACGCCATCTAGTCCAAAACTTAGCAGAGCTTGTACTATGGGTTCTAGAGACTGATATGAATACATTTATACTTTTCTGTATTGTAAATACATGCATATTATACATAGAAACACCCAGACCAAATCAAACATTAAATGTTCATGCACACAAATGCTTAACTTGAGCGGAAATTGAACCCGCGACCTTTGGAATAGCAGTCCGTTACACAAACCACTATTCCATCCGGTCGTCATCATATACATTAATTCAATGCATGTCTTGCCTCGCGCTGTCATGATGGTGTTGACAATTTGTGGAAAATGGAACCGTTAGTTAGTTAACCAAGCAGTTCCATTTCCCACAAATTGACTTTAGCTTCAATGGTTAAAAGTACATATATTATTATTTCATGTAAAAGGGATCAGACGAGCAGACGGTTCATCTGATGGAAAGTGACTACTGCCGGCCATGAAAGCCAGCAACTCAGAAGTCACAAGCGCGTTGCCGGCCTTTTAGGAAAGAGTATGCTCTTTTCTTAAAGGTTTGAAGTTGTGCGAAGCAAACAGTGTCTTGAAAAGTGATAGAGCACCAATTATCCGGGTGATGGGGATGAAAATTGGGTCGTCTGAAACTGATAGTTGCGGCCGGTACAAGTCCAAACAATTCCTCAGAGCACTCTCCATGATATTATACCATAGAGAATTCAGAGTGAAGCTAAATCTCTACGTAACGCCAAGGGATCGAGCCGATCGAAGATCCTTGGGCTATCGACGATTCGAAGCGCTCATCGTTGGATGCATTCCAGAGGGAAAAACTGGTACTGAGGTGTCTCTGCACAGAAATGAGAGCAGTATTCCATATGCGGCCGACCTTGCGCCTGATAGAATAAAGGCGGAGTGAAATTCTGCCTCTATCTGTTTAGCATACCGAGCTTCTTTGAGGCCAATTTGACCTTACCCTCTAAGTGACCACGAAACTGGACTGCGCTCGATATGTCGATGCCTAGGATTACGATACTGGCTGATGCAGCTAGGAAGGTGCTCTCAAACTGAGGTGATACGATAAAAAGTATCTTCTTTGCGGTGAAGGCGTAAACCTGGTTCTTTTTTGGGTTCCAGAGGACTAGATTTATTCGACCCCAACATGAAACCTCCGCCAAGGCAGTTTCAATTTCAGACACAAGTTTATTTCGACCCTCGATGACGTTTTCCCGAGAAATACTGGGTCGGCCGGTATAAAGGGCATCTCGCGTACTATCATCTACATAGCAATGGATGCTACTAGTTTGCAAAATGTCATTGATATGCAGATTAATATGCATATAATCACGTCTGTGTTCTGTGTTGTAAAAGTTTTATAAATATTTTCTAAAGAAAGAAATGAGAGTAGGCAAAGGAAAGAAATTAATTTAAGTAGAAGCCCTCTAACTTGAAATTATTAATATTCCAACAAATAAAATATTGTAAACCTATTTTGTTTTTAAAATGTAGAGAAAACTTACCAATCCTGCACGCTGTTAAAGCTTTCTTCGTTGGTTATATCATACATTAAGATGAAACCCATAGCTCCTCTGTAGTAAGCCGTAGTGATGGTACGGTAACGTTCTTGTCCTGCCGTATCCTGTAACAAACAAAATTAAATAATCATGATTAAGATTTTAAAATTATAATTATTGGAACGAAGTTCCTTATCGCGCGTTGTGAAAGGGGGCTAGACGGAAAAAATTCGTACGAAAATTTGTCACGACACTTTTAATATAAATTGACGTCTAACTGTGGATACCATACATTAAATTTGCTTTAACGTTCGCCAACGTCCATACCATGTTGAATACACCGGTTCTCGTCCGATCACCGAAGTTAAGCAACATCGGGCGTGGTTAGTACTTGGATGGGTGACCGCCTGGGAATACCACGTGATGTTGGCTTTTTGCTCTTTAGTTTTGTGTCATCTGGTCAGACATTCAGCGCCATCTATCGAATAGATAGGAAATCATTTCGCAAGGAGATTTTTTAATATGTAGGTAATAGCCGCTTTCATAGATGGCGTTGTAATTAAAATCGTGTCAAATCAGTTTTACTCGATCGTCACAACTTCGTTCCTATCGGGTGTCCCACGACACCACACGGCTGTTTTTTAATTGATTACTTGGGATAAAGGTGTACGAAACATGTTAGAACATGTATTTCTTAAAAGCACGAATTTGTAATGTAGTAATCTTTTCAATGATACCATATGAAGTTGTTAAATTCGCATATTCAGTATTAAGTATTTATACGCATTCGTCCAGATCGTATTCGGTTACGGCGACTTTGAAATGGTTAATGAGAGCTTCATTAATGTGCTCTCAGGTGACTAATATACCTAATTTTTGCCATGAACACATGACCCCTTTCCAAAAGAAGGTATATCCGCCCTTGCGTTCCACCCTCTCGCCCTCGTCAACGAGGTGTGTCACACTGAAAGCAGCAATATCCACACAATAACGGCGAATTTCCCGGGATACGAAGGCGGTTTTTCGAGGAGGAGCCAGATGGGTTTCAAATAAAGGAAGGTGCGTGCATTCCTCCTCTCTGAATAGAGCTGTTTCGTCACCCAGGGAGCTGCCGAATCACATCATTAACGAGTATAAATATATTCATTGGAAACAAAAGCTTGGGTACATTGCAAGTGTACGAGAATAACTGTAGTAGTTTTCAACTGTGTGACACAGTTATTAACGGCCACCTAAGGAGATATCACAAAATTCCAATACAAAAATATATTACTAAATATACTAGTAGTGTGTACTACTGCTAGTAGTAGTGCTTACAAAAACTTATGAACAGAAACAAAATAAGAAATGTGTATATGTGCGAGTGTGTGTGTGTGTCAGTGTGTTAGTTTATGTATGTGTTTGTGTGTGAGTGAAAATGTACTTAGAATTGAACAGAAAATTGCAAATATTTCATGGTTTCAAGAGACCTTCTAGCTGTCCGTAGGTCAAGGTGCTCAACCAATTGTTAGGGGAGAGTTAGGGGGTATATATGTATCTCTTTATTCACTTTATTGTATAAAACAGATCCTAAAAAGTAATAAAGTTTTTTTGCTGCGTTTATCGCAGCAAGCATTGTTTTACATGTGATGTCGCATTCCCCTTTCATTGACTTATATATAGGGTCAAATTTAAATTCCCGGTGCTTCCGTATGATAAAAAAAAAGGAAAGCCTAACAGTTGGAAGTTTTCATTTCTTATAACTGTACAATGGGGAAACGTATAGCTTTGACAAGGATAACCTTTAAAATGGCTCTTTGAGCCCTTTCTAGTTCCCCATGCTGTTATGCAGTAGGTCAAAATAGAGTGTGATAATGCAAAGTAGACCGTTCTTAGCGTGACTAAACTAGGCAGATGACCAACTTTTTTTAAAACAAATGTTAGTTTCCTCGCTCGCAAAGTGAGAGAATCAATTTGTTTATGCCACGACAATGTACTATCAATTATCGAGCCATAATAATTTACAGCATTTGAGCGTATAATTTTAATACAGTAGATACATTTATTCCTAGTGCCATGATCATAACTGCAGGCCAAAAGTTATATAGGTAATTTTTTTTGTAAATTTAGTGTTAATAATTTATTTGTCAACCAATTTGTAATAAGTTTTAGCGATGATTCTACAGTTTTCGTCCAGTTCGAACCATGGATGCGGCTATCTGACCTGATGCTCCTGCGTGCAGACCACAGAATATGTTAGGCCTAGTGTCTGACCGGGATCGTCGGGTTGGGAGGGAGGCATTTCCTAAAGATGGTGAGAAGTAGGAAAGAAGTCGGACACTAGGAAAGGAGATAGGTTAGTGCTGCCACGGGAGATATGACGCGGCATCTAGAGCAGTACATACAAAAAAGGGGGTCACATACAAAAAAGATTCTATTACTAAAGTTATTGGACAGATAACTGACCACTGGTATAAACCATTCTCTGGATATTAATCCCCTTTTTTTTTTTTTTTTTTTTTTTTTTTCCGTGCGGAAATCCCCTCGGATACCACCTGTCGGTGGCATGTCGGACTCGAACCGACTAAAACCGCACGCCGTCGCCGGGTACTAATAGCCGGGGAACCAGGTATACCCTAGAAAGGAAGTCCCTGGTGCCCCGACATACCTCGGGTCATCTACAGACGAGTAGACGACCCCCCCCCCCCGTGTGGGAACCCCATGTTCCCTGTGCTCCCTGGAAGCGAGCGCGCTTCGCAACGCGCTCGCCGCCGCCCCGGCCTGCTTCTGCTAGGGTGACAGATGGCCTCACCTGTCACCCATAAGCGCAGGCCTGGCCTGCGCTTATGGAGGACGGAGGTCGTTCTGCGACCTCCGGCGCCTGAGTCGCCTGCGGTAAATGGCCCTTTCCCGGGCCTGGCGGGCCGGGAGAGTCCTAGACCTCTCCCGGTCCCGCTCCGCCGTCTCCTTCGCGAGCATAACTTGCTCGCAGAAGGAGACGGCAGAGTCCCACGCACTCTCGCTCCGCACGATAGCCGCAATCAGGCTATCGTGCGGATTTTCACATGTCAAAGTTATCAAATTAGTAGAAAAATCAATGGTGTAACTTAAATGAGGAAAAAAAGGTTAAAAAAGTATTGAGTAATGTAGTTTATTTTTATACTACTAGGCCATCAGTGAGCAGTTCTTGATACATTAAATATACAGTTATAATACTTATAATAGTCGGCATTTATAATCTTATTAAATTTTGTGTGAAAATTACCCAGATGAATTACGCTCATGATTACACTACTCAAATTTTAACTGATGTTCTGAAAATAATCAAATTATTAATTATCTGCGAATACGTAACGAATTGTATCAAAAATATATTTGAAAAGTTTAAATCCTCTTACTTATTCATAAATCATTCCAATTGTTATGATAGTTACGTAAATTACAGAATATCTTTGAAATAAATACAAAGACATGTAGACAACACTAAAAAATACTGAAATGGATATGGCTTTACTGTTAAGTCTTACGGTGATACTAATCTAATCGTTTTAACTCGGCTTAATGTGTTAGCCAACTAATAAATAATGCACTACATAAAATTGTTCAAGATTCCTGTAATTAGTTTATCGGGTTAACATATTTTCTGGCGATCCTGGTATTTAAATACCGAGAAAAAATTGCAGAGTTCTAAGCGTACGTAAAGATTATTTGTGCCAGCAAGTTTGATGTGGGTTTCTCGAACGCTTAACGCTGAATATTGCGTTAAAAAAAACCGCGTTGAACGTGCTGTCCGAAATAAATGTGTAGGACTCCTAAAACAACATAAAACGTTGGCCTATTAAATATTAATTGCTTGTGTGTGGGTTGAAGTCTAACTTTTTGTAATGTTTTTTTTTTGCGTGAATAACATCCTGTTGGAATAAACGTAATTCGCATCTAACAACGCATAAGAGCTTTGTAGCTTAATTTTTACATATATTATTAAATTTTACAAAATATTTACTATCAAAATAGATTAATTTTTTTTTTCTTTATTTTTTTTTTTTGAAACTATGCCTAGAATTCTCAAAAGTTCACACTGTTGAAACTTGGAAACATGAAGGGTAGAGGTAAGGAGAACTGTATATGTGTATGAAGCGTTTTTATGGACTAAGTGTCCATAAAAACGCTTTCAATAATGGTGGCGACGAGGTAGCTAAAAGTAATAAGTATAAGATAGGCTTATAAAATCACTTTACTTCGTCTACAACAACTATGTTCATATCGCATATTTATTTATTAATGACTATTATAACAGATCTAGAAACTACTGCAATATAGTGTCGCCATTTTATTTGTCTACAGTCTCATATCATAATTAGCATAATAGTGTTCACTAAATACCTTAGTAAATTTAGTAAAACCTTATAAGCTTGTTTATACCTATTATAAGAAAATAAAATATATCGAGGCCCTGACAAACGTCGCTTAATATTGGCCAATCAAGAGAACTCTTCACCAGAAAATTTCTCTTCTCTTTAATCCTCCTCATCTTTAATAACCAAACGAGTCTAATGATAATCAAATCTGGGAACCCTTTTAGATGCTTATTAAACGAGATTTTGTCTTCTATGCCAGCGCTAGAGAGTGTAGCTTTACAAAGCCGATTTTTTTTAAATAGGACGGTATATAATATTCTTATATTATATAACAAAAAAATTATAGTAAGTTACTGTCTAACTGTCTAAATACGTACCCATATCTGTAGTTTGACTCGCTTATCGTGGCGAAAAACTGTTTTCACCTTGAAGTCTATGCCTACGGTGGATACGAAGGCTGAAGTGAAGGAGTCGTCTGCGTAACGGAACAGAAAACTGAAAACAAAAAGCGAAATATTTAAGAATACTGCCAAAATTGCAGAAAGAGATGTAACATACGTGTATTGTTAATTTGAAATATGGATTTCAAAAGCATGTATCGAGTTATTGTTTCATCCTTTTAGTAAACTCATAAGTACTCTAGTAGGTAGGTACTTAACGAAAAGGCAACTATACAAAAATACATATGTTTACATAATTCTTAACTGACACTGAAGGCTTTACATGTTTACCGAATACGAACGAGAAAAGAACAAAACAAAACTCAACTCTTACAAGAAAAACCTTTTAGTTACGTTGAAGGACACTTTAATATGAGATAGGCTCCGAGTGTGATGTCGTTTGCATTATGTCTCTAGCTAGTATTAAGTGCTCATGAATAGCGAATAACTGTAAGTTATTTGTGGTAAAACGACAAATAAATTGCATTATTACTTTTCATAGAAGAAAGAGATGATCTACTATTTATGATTTTAAATTTCTTCTTACGTTTTACATATTTGACGATCTGGTTTAATGGGATTCATGAACATTTGATCTACACCGTGTAACTATATTATAAAATTCTTGAACGCATTCAAAACATGTAATAACAGGAACTAAGAAAATGAAATCATGAGCCACGGTATGCGAGCTTTGTCTAAGTGTAGGTAGGAAAAGAATATTATTAAACTATTAGCACGTAGGCCAAAACCTCCGTTCTAAGGAGAGGCTTATGTCCAGCAGTGGACTATTAAAGGCTGTTGATGATGATTAGCACTTGGCAATCAAATTTCAATATTTAACTATGCAACTATGACAAATGATAGAAATATTCAAAGCAATCAGTATATTTGTTGACTATGAGCGTGTATAGTTAGATCGAAAATCGGAACATAAAGGAAATTAAAAGAGGCTAACATACATAATACAGGAGTATTCTGCGGATTTACTGGCATCCGTTTTAACCAGCTATCAGAAAACCGGTAAAAGTATTAGTATTAACAGTAGGCTATTGCATAAAAGTTTTATATTGTATACCTTGGTAAGCTCATACTTTTGACACACATAAAAATTAAAAAAATATATAATCACGTGTCTTTCTATTTCATAAGCATGTTAACTTCTAGCACTTTTACCGATGCATATTTTCTGATCCTATCTCTATATATTTAAACTAATAAAACTCGTTAAGATTTCAAGTTACTTTAAAACTCATAAAGATCATTTAATATCTTGGCAGTTCCGCCATATTTTTCAACTTTTAAGTCCGATAACTGTCGGTATTTTTTGAGGGCGAAATTTGTAATTTTTGAGAAGAACGAAATTCAAGTTAAAATTGAGATGAAGTTCATGTAAAATATATTATGACTATATTTTAGGAGGTACAAATTAAGATTATTTTAAACTACAGAACCATTATTATGAAATGACATGGTTTCAACTGATGTATTAAATTAAAACGAGTCTTAATTAACTCTTAAAAAGGTAATACCGACTTATTTCGCCTACTTTATTATAATTTGTCAAATGTACTCTTTATTTCTTAATTTTCTAACACAAAAGGTGTTTTTTTTTTCTTAAATTTAGACCACGGTTCAGAACCACGGTTTTACCACATTAGTAACGGGAAATATTCTCCTATCCTCTGTAACAAATGCTCTATACACACTAAATGCATTGGATGAAGTTAATAACTATTTACTAATAATACGTATTATTTATTTTTAATTATAAATATACTTATATTTAAGTTTATTTGCTATAGTTACTGACAAATAAATCATGTAACTAAAACATGTAGTTCAATTAAGAACCATTTCTTTTATTAGATAATTTTATTTAAGTCTAATGTACAAACGCTTTATGCAAACGTAATTGCTTCAAAATATGAAGATTAAATACACGTTTACTTATAAATCATCATGCAAATTATATGTCTTTGAAACCATTAAGTATTTTTATATAAGTATTTTTATAATAATAAGAACTGCAGCACTTAATACACTATTGTAGTAGAATGATGCCATATAAGTAGAGATAAACTAAGTTTAATGTACGTTACCTACGTATAAGCTTTAGTTTTGCAAAAAGGAACCACTTGAAGCTTAGTACGAACACTTCAGAATATTTTTTTACTAAAGCCTATCTCTACACTGTCTGACTGTCTAGACACTCAGCCATTTCGATATAAAGTCATATCAATCAAATAAATGGTTTCGTTGTCTCTTTCTTTCTTATCTTGGTATGTTTTTTTCTCCAAAATCATAAATACCTGGTTTTGCCTACGGAACTGTTTCCTATGATGAGCAATTTGAACATGTAGTCGAAGTTCTGGTCCGCCGCATCCTTCTGCCATTTCGCATCGCCAGTCATCTGCCGTGTAAACAAACCAATTATACCATAAGTAAGACACATATTATATTAATATGCATAGAACTGTTGTGACCTCATCTTCTAAATTCATATTATTGTTAGAATGTTCATGAATTGTTTCCATTTTAGTGCACTCCTGAAGTTTTATTGCCACTACAAATACAGCCGCAACGGCTTATAGCACTGACAAATATATCGCAAATGCAAAATACGATACGTTTCCCATACATAGCATTGATTAGCGAAACTCGACTTTGCCATACCATGTATTAACACACAAGTAAGCCCACATTAGCCTAGCATTATTCTATGTCATCGAAAAACCTTATCAGTTTTATTGATAAAACGCAAAAATAAAACTTAAAGTCATTAGTAACAGAGTATAATTTTGTGTAATCATTAGTCTGAAATTATTCAAAGCGGGGAAACAAAACGACTATTAGATAATATCGGCATCGTCACATCCGAGCCGATAGGGGAATTTGAGCGTGCATTATACATATAACGCACGCTCAAATTCCTATAGATAAAATTTTGTTTTTTTTTGTACAATATTTAAAACGGCATCAAAACAAATACGTAGTAGAAAAAAAAACACTTGTAATAGATATTGTTAATACAATATATTTATCCAATTTATTCTGTAGCTGATGCTGATTCGATATTTTATCCTTTTCCCGATGAACTTGTGCCAACCCCAGAACATTGTTACACAAGACTACACTAGCTATTATTTGACAATACGGAAACCTTTTGTTAATATTCTGGTTCTGATTGCAACTGAATGCACTGTACTAAACCTCCCGTAGTCAGCTTGTAAAATATGAATGCACCAGAGTATTACGGCATTGTATTGATAATGCGCAAATACAGATAATTAAAATACTGAAGTAGCTGATTGGATACATTTAAAATTATTCATATAATAAGCTTTTACTTTTTTTTATTATTCATTAGGGCATTATATTTCTATTCATTATATTTCTAACTGCTGACCCAAAAAAAGTTTTTAAATTATTTTACTTGAAAGTTGACTTGATCGAAATTGTTCTTAGTAAAATTGTTCAGATATAATAGCTATTTTCTAATCGTTGAAGGCAATTTATATTAAGGATATTTTAAATTACATTATAAAATTAAAAGAAACTAAATTCGAAATCCAACACAAACAGTTCTTTCATAAATTTAAGTATCAGATTCTGTTTTAGTGATATAAACTATCATGTGTGTTTTATAAACGTGCACTCACGTAGAGCAAACGAACGAACCAAAAAGCATGAGTAAATCAATAAGATACGTACAAAATTGAAAATAACGCTGATATTTTATTTCATTTTCTTCCATTATTAGATATGGTATGAACAATGTTACACTTTATGAATACCTACTGTTTGTTAGCTATGCCGTGTAGGCGTGTAATACCATTGAAGTACTCAATATTCAGTTGATCTCATCAAGTTGCGCCTACGGCCTGTTTGATTATTATAAATAAGATACTCAAGGGTGGTATTCTCAATGTTATACGTAAGTAGGTAAATCAATTAACGCTTGGATCGACCAAGTATTTTTCCTATTAAGAAGCTGTCTGAGGTAGAATCGATGTGTACTTATAAAACTAATTCGCTCTCACGTATTTTCTTGGTAATAATTTAGCAAAAAGAAATGGAGCTGTGACACAGAGTTTCCTTAACAATATTTAGAGATACATGATGTATACAATTAATATTGACCTTGCACCTACCGACTATTACTTTTTCCAAAATTTAGACAACTTTTTAGTGTGTAAAAAATTCCCGAGAGGCAGTACAAAATGCCTATGAAGAGTTTCTTACCTCCCGTCCAGCTGATTTTTACAAGAAATCATCAATAAACTGCCAATGCGTTGGCAAAGATGCGTCGATTGCATGGGTGATTACATCGAATAACAGAAATAAAAAAAGTTTGAAAAAATAAGTACTTTCACTTATTGCATACAAAACGGCAATTTCAATTAAAAGTGCTTCTGGGCAAAGGCATTTTAATTTTCTTGGCCCTTACATATACAATAAATGTAACAAGATACAAAAAATAAAAAGCTCAGTCATCTAAAACTTAAAATAGTTGTACCTACCTGGCTGAGTACAATGGACTACGACACTGTTGAAAATCCATTAAGAGTCGATAAGTGATGAACTAACTTATTACCTTAGTCAACCAACTTATGCCCTAACACACATATATATATTCCAACACACACACACACACACACACATACACACACACACACACACACACACACACACACACACACACACGCACACAGCGCATGAATTGATTATTATTTTAAATTTTAATTTTGTTTTTCCTTTCTTTCTTTTTTTTTATTTAGTATACCAAAATTTTGACTGTCTATGTAAATTGGGGAGGACACTGGCTCCTGCAACACAGTATCTACTAGTGTAGGAGCCAGAGAATTCTGAAATTAATGTAAGCTTATTGTTATTGTCAATAAATTATTATTATTATGTGTTTTAATTTTTATTTGCTCAGCTTTTTAGCTGGCTACCGTATTTACGGGCCTAAATCAATTAAATGCAAGCATGTGGTGTGTACATTATGTTGGTGTGGTGTCATCTATATTATTATTATTATATAGGTAAAGACCTAATATTTGCTTATACGGGTGGATCGTAGATCAGTGAGTCTCAGCACGAGTGGGTTAGTATCGTATACCTGTACCTCGAATATGACAGTTGAGCAAAACAAAACGTTTATAACCACGTATGCATATCATAGTCATTGATTAAAAATAAAAAAGAACTACAAATCAGTAGCAGGGCGGAGTCGTGTCTTTCTTGTTGGCTAACTGTCAGAGATCTTATAGGTCACGGGATGGGAGTGAACGCCATTGGAAGATCAATCCATTAATGACCGCTGTTTTAAGAGTTATCCAAAAAAAAAACAGGTTCGACACAGTAGGTTAAGCAAGTTTGCAGTCAATTTTAATGTTTTCATTTATCGCATTACACAGTTGTACATGGCTTTTGCTTTGGCAGAGCAATGCAGAACAACTGTCAGAAATTTACTTAATCAAAGATATTACTTACGGCAATGATTCCAGTATAGAAATATTTTGCCTGTTAGTAAATGCGAGGATGAAAACAAACCTCAAATCGATGCAACCTTAGAGTGATCTAAACTTTATTGTATTTGTTATATAAATTTTATAAAGGCAACTAGCACAATAACGAATTAAAGAAGAATTTTCAATATTTAAAACAATAGAATGGAAATATTTGCATAACCGGATGTCAATATCAGGCTACACTCCTTTCTAAGTAAAGACATCTCAGATCTACCGTTGTATACCTATAGGTACTGTGGTGTGCGGAAAATTACTAGTGCGTGGGTAGTACAAGAAGCGTAGCTATCTAGATGTATACACAGGGTTTACATACCTTAATAAGAAGACCGAAACTAAGAAGATTTTCATAGAAATTAGAGGATTACTGATAGGGATCATTAAAAGGTTTTTTTTTTAAAGTTAGCGAAGGTAGTCTAACTTTTCAATTATTATTTTTATATAAAAAAATGTATAATGTGTACTTGTTTGGTAAAAATAACCGAAGTGAGTTGAGTTGTACTACACCAATATTTGCCATATTTACACTACTTTTACTAACAACGCTGGTACGTGCGTCCGAAGTAATATAGTGCATCAGTAACGAATCTTAAAATAATATATGTAAAGCAATGAAAATGATATGTATATTTTCTACATATTTATGAATACGATAAAAGCTTTCAAAACAGAAATACTAACCTTTTATCAGTGACGACGGACGTTAGGGGAGCCTATGGCTACTGTGTACTCTCGGTTGAACAACTTCAAGCTGTGTAATAGGATTCACGTCGCGATTCTGTTCGTCTTTACATCCACGCCACGCAACAACAGTGGGTGCAACTTTTACTCTTATCGATTTCTCTCCTTCAAACGTTACACCAACTTGTAATCTCTAAAAAAACAACATGAGCATAAACCGTCAAACACGATGGCACCAGTTTTCTCGATTTGAAACATACAAAATCGATAATTCGTTTATGTTATTTCATAACTCACTGTTGTATTCGAAGACACTATTGTGAACCAAACGTATACATCTTCTTTTGTTTCAGTTACAAATTTTGTTTAAAACTGTGTTTTTATTACCAATTCTTTATTCAATTGTAAAAAAATGTAATTTCGAAGATAGGATGTTGAGTGTTTCACGCTCACAGCTGTTACGAGCTCGCTCTTCTATTGAAATGGGTATGGTATAAAAAGCCAAGATGGCGGGCAGGCAGATGCGCGCGCAGGTTGCCCGCGCAGCCTGTCAAAATTACACACAAACAAATCTGTCTTTAATGCTCAACAATCTGAAATATGAGCCACAATTGATGTACTTATGTAATAGAGCCTTATTTATGATTATGATAATGTGATTAAACTTTTCAGACTTTATCATTTTCAACTTAAATTGGGTTTAGAGGTAGTGTTTTTTTCTTACAAATAGCAGGGGGTATGCTTTTAAAGCATTGCTGTTGTTTTCAATAAAGGTCCTTCAATAAAGGTCCCAAATACAAAGAACAAATTTGAGAGTCGGTTATGTAAATTCATTTAAAGTATTGGTGAATTTATCTACCGCTATTTTTAGGAATAAAATTATGTAATATTAAACAATCAAGCAGTGGACTAGTGGTAAAGGCTGTTGATGTGAGGTGATGTGAAACAGTCAACAATTATTTCATTTGTAAATTTTCTCACAAGTGGCCTATACTATGTTTTAATTGATTCAGACTTCAAATTTCGTAAATTTCAACTAGGTTTACATATTGCATGCAAAGACGAGTGCTTGTATTACCAATAAATCGCAAAGAAACTTTCTAAATGGTTTTCCAATGCACAGAAGGAGCTCCGTAAGACAAGCCTCCATAGAAAGCCTTGACCCTGTGACCCAATAACCTACATTGTAGTCATACATTGATCTTACTCTGAGTGCTAAATACTGAATTAAATCTACTAATGTGGTGTGATATTTCATTTTTTACATACTCTTACATCGATATCGAGGCATATGTATGAAATGTAAAGTATATAATATTTCTGTCTTAATTCTTCCTAATTCCTGATGAAAAATTTAGAAATATAGATCTGAGTACTTGTCTTACATACATACTACACTCTACATAATCGAAGGGATGGGCAAAAGCGTAAAAAACGAACACATTTTGCCTACAAACTTTTTATTTCGACTTACGTAACTATTGATATCAACTAGGCACTTCGAGGGATAGATAAAAAAATTAAGCTTGTTTTGAAAAGAAAGATCGATAAGAAAAGAAAGTATTTTCTAAGCTTTGCTTAGACGTATGGTTTTTGGAATGTCAGCAATACCTCGAGTAGGTCAGGATCGCATACCTGCCACTCCAATCGGCTGTTGCCTATCTACCTACAAACCTAAGCCCTCTTAGATGCTTTTCTTAATTATAATTTATTATGTCACGATGTATATTTTGGTGACTACATTTAATTATTAAAAAGCAAGTGCTAATATGTATCAGTTATACTAATACATAATAACAACTTTGGTGTGACTTGCTTATTTAATATTCAAAGACCTTATTACAAAGATAATTTAGTTTACATTAATAATGTGAAAAATATGAAGAAAAAGTCAAAATTTATTATGTATTTGATCTTTATCGAAAATATTCGTATAGTGTAGAGAGTTAGCAGCTTAAAATAAGTGGTTTTCTATCTAATCTCTACAGTGATAAGGATACGAAAAAACGAAAAACTTTGACGCTTAGATACTTTTTTACAAAAACAGGAAATAAACAATATAATATATGACCGAAACTGCGACTGCGAATAAAATTGCGTTTACAAAAAAAAATATGTAGATAAATGCCACCTAAAATTGATAATTTCGCTTCAAATTAGATTAAATGAAAAAATTAATATTTATTAACATAAAAATTTAGTCCCTAAATTAAACTTGTTCAGAATATTTTCTTATAAGCCTAGCTGAGAAAAAACCAAACCAGTTCCCAGACTAGGCTGAAATCTGTATTTTAGGAGACAGCGCTCGGTCATGTTAAAAATAATATAACATACGTTCGTTATATTAGTAGGTACATCATCAGGTCAATTTGTAAGATAGATACGTTGGGACTTCATTATAATAATATACGTATGTCACTTTCTTAATGCATTGCGTTTATATAAAATTCAGCAATCGTGGTCATGAATAGAGTGAACAATTGGTGGTTTGGACATAGGCCTCTCCTTAGAAAGGAGGTTTTGGCCTACTATATGGTTTATGTCAAGTTTTCTTTCTTTAAAAAAAGTTAATATAAAGATAAAACAAAAATGAAAGAGTAATAAAAATATTTTCGATACGATAAAATCAAACGATAGTAAATTCTGTTGAAAAGTTGAAATCAATATAAATCTACAGTGTTCATTAGTATAAAAATAACTTTGTGACTTGATGTTTATCACACTTTACGCAAATGAATGTGACGCTTAATATGTGTTAACTTAACACAACGTTATCACATGCCATCTCTGTATTGTATAAGGAAAAATAAAGCATGTGTATACATGTGTGTACATAAAATATATTACCGTAGGCAACAACTACGTAGCTTCTGCGTAGTCCCCTACGTCGTGATAACTCTTAATTACACGCACAGATGGCGTTAAACGCTAGAACTGCGATGCGAATAGAACAATGTATTTTTTTTAAGTAACAAAATAAATTACGAGTAGAAGACAAAAGTTAAAAATATTGAAAAATGAGAGTTTATTACCGGGCAGTCAAGGGGAACCGATTTCTAATACTTCAAACGCAAACAACAAATTTATTCAATACAACCTAGTCTTGTTTTTTTTTAATAGGATCACTTTAATAAAATGAGATCTCAATAATTTTCTACAGACATCATAAACACCGGATTATAAGTAAACCCTAATAAAAAATAAAAGAAAAATCATGACGATATCGATGTATTTTTTTTCTATAGTTCATAAATATTTCTATAAATTATATCATAAAATATTGTTTATTTACACTCGATGAATCTCTAGATTACCATCTAAAATTAACAGTAAAAGTAAATTTAATGAACGGAGTAATGCGTATAAGCAGACACTTCAATTTTATTTCATCATCATCAACAGCCTATACTAGTCCACTGCTGGACATAGGCCTCTCCTTAGAAAGGAGGTTTTGGCCTACTATACCACGCTGGCCAGACGGGTTGGTACAGGGTTTGTTTCAAGTTTTCCTTCTCTTTGCAGTGCTGTTGTCCTGTGCAGTTTGCTCCCTTAGTCGGCTCTTACGACACCCACGGGATGAATTGGGTTGGTGACAATTTGTATTCTTAATCCGTCACCACACGGACAGTTTTATTTATTTGTATTGATATAGATAGAAACCACTTTGCTAGTTAATTGATCAATCTTATGAATTCAAGTATGGCACTTTGAAGTTTCCTTAGAAACTGTGCTTCTGCTAACGACATCACTAATGAAGTTTCCCAAGTTTCTCCGCTAATTACTTGCTGAAAATTACATCCTTCACACCTTTGACTGACCCTTTTCAATATCCGATATTGTCAACGATTATCGGGGCCATTGACGAGATGTTATGTAGATAGTTATACCATACATGAACAATTTTGCCACCGGTTTTTTGTGTAAATTTCGAGATCTTAACTTATTATACGTGAACTAACAGAATATAATATAATTACTTGATAAATTGATACTAAAGATTACATAATATGTAAGTAATCTCTGTGCATCCGCCTTACAAGATTTCTACAGCACCCAAATTGCACTCAACTCATTCTCTTTATAGTTGACCCAAGGTCCTCATGTTTTCTTGTGAATTCTTCATTCTGTTTGTCTAATATTTCCAAACGTGAGTCTACATATGCCTGATTTATTCTGTCTTTTGGTGACTTTTTGAAGCGTCCATGATTCCAAATAATAATACTTCGGTGTAACAAATCAATAATTTTATGTGCCCAATTTACTAAGTATCACCGTGCTTAAATTTTAATAAGTGTTTAATGTCGTGAACTTTCTAACTGTTTGAACTGCACTTTAATTCTAAGTATAATGGTACATAGATCCGGGGTCTTTTCAATTTTTTGTAAATTATTCTAAGTCCATGCATTAACTTTAAATTTTTACAAGTCTCTTACACTTGGAACTGTTAATAAAGCAAATATACTTACAGTTTTTAAGTTGCACTGATCACTTTAAAATCACTTTCCTTTAACGCTCCACTTAGCACCGTCAACCTCTCTTCGCTCAGCTCAGCTCCGTCGATCACGCTCCGTACGCTACACTCAGCTTAGGTCAGCTTACTTACACCAATTCGACTAACCAGCTGCTACTTAACTTTCCACTCCCACACTAGAGGGCGCTTTTAGATTTTTCAAAAAACGATCAGGCTCCAAGGACCTTATGATCATCGAAGATCATTTTCGCCCTTTGAACGAGGATTAGGGAGTATTTTATAGCAATAAAACCACACCGCATACTCGAATATACACACATATCGTGACTTCTTATACATTGCACGATAATAAAACTATAATTTTTGTTATCGTGTGACTTTGTAATATTTTTTTTTTTTTTTGTAACCGATATAAGACATTATAAATGGATACTCTTACCTAAGATTATTGATAAGGTTTCCTGCCTAGTTTAGGAAAGAGAGTCCTATAACCTATTGTATATATGTTGTACTGGTTTTGCCTTGTAAATTTAAGTATTATAAGACAACACTGTATGCCATATACAAATTACTTACTTGAATAAATTAATTTAATCAACGAAAACGCTATATCGAGACATGAGGTGAACTTTTCGTAAAAATTGACTTAATGTTTAGGTTTGATTTCTTACACACTATGACGTAAACTACTACACAAAAACAGTAAAAAATATAAAATAAAGAATATAAGTTCTAAAAAAAATGTATTAGGCAAAATACCGCCGATTTTTATATAAAATCTTAAATCTTAAAAATGGTCAGGTTTGGGATATAGTATTTCATAGTGAAATCTTTTAGAAATGATGGCAACTACAACCCATGCAAGTATTTAGGTCGACTTACCCAGTAACCCTGTATATATAGAAAAATAACCGTCACAGTACATGGGTGTAGTTTACATATACTAATTATGTTGTTTATACTCGTATAGTTGACCTTTGAATGTCGTCAAATATTTCGAGCGCAAGTCGCGTGTCTGTCGCCTCTGCAGAGCACGTCTTTCTACGCGGCCGCGGAAATGTCGCTGACAACGACCAGAATAGACGGCACGTCGACTATGACGTCACACACTCGCGTCAACTCATGCGCATGCTCAACACTCTCAAACATCTGCCTTCCGAATAATTATTTTCGAATACTATAATCTCATAGAAATTTATGCTAAATTAATACTCAGATTTTCATGCAAATTCACAACGGGGACTTGTTTGGATATCTTTATGCAAGTGTAGTTAATTTAAAATCATAGTTTCTTTTGCTACATCATTTGAAGAAAATTACCACCAATTTTAAAAGGCTTTACATTTCGGTAAAAAATAGTAATCGCATAATATATCATATTTCTTGTGTACGAGAATATTTTTTGACGATAAACCAAAAGAATAACTAGGTTATTTTTTACACAAAAACCAGTAGATAGTTGAAATTTAATTTATAGTAACAATAAAATTACAAAAATAATGCATAAAAATAACATTAGTCACAGTATTTTTCCGAACTCAGCTTTTTGTCGCCCGCTATCTATACAGTATTTTATCATAACACTACCGATAGTATTATTAGTGTCCATAGGAAATACCATCCTATTCATTGTAGATCCACTCTACACGTGTCTCCTGCTGAATGAGCAACAACACTATGTTTGGGGGTCGATAAAAAAGCCCAAGAAACCTGACAAACCTATGCCTGGCAGTGGTAGGAAATGTTCTCAAAAAACCGGTCTTTCGGCTTTGTTTCGCGAGGATAGGTTCTCTGCTACTTCCTATACTATACGGATCACAAGAATGAAAACTCCAGTTTCGGCACAGCCTTTTTTAGGGATGGGAGTCAACTCTGAAGCTTAAAACACCCTACTCATAGGCAAAAATATTGATGAAACTAACTTAAAGTACTCAACAACAAAAAGCACATACCTACCCATCAAGTATTATATGTAGAACTATTGAATAGAACATGCTCAATATACTGTACCAACAATTCGAAACTTACACTCAACCAACCAAAACTACAACTAACAAATATAGAGTACATAACCGACTGCGTTATTAAATAAACAAGTTCTATTTCACAAGAAATCAGAAATGCCCGATATGCTCCAGAGAACTACACAGGACAACAGCACTGCAAAGAAAAGGAAAACTTGAAACAGACCCTTTTTTTTTGGAAACCAACTTGGGCCGTCAACCCACCGGGAATTGCAGCGGGATGGTATGTCGGAATTCGCCACGACTAAAACAACACGGTGTGCCACTCTGCGCCCGTAATAGGAGGAATCCGGAAACTGCTGTTATTAAGACATCTGGTCTTTATGTCTTTCTATATTAGGACCCAAGCCTGGCATTGGCCCGGCTTGGGTCCTAGCTAGCTTGGGTGCTAGTTTGTGCTGAGCCGAGTCCTCAAAGCAATCGCAATGGTGACAGGCAGGACTCAGTTTAGCTCCTAGCGACCGAGTGCAAGTACTTCTCGAAGCAGCCGTGCCCGGAAAGGACCTGCGTCAGTTGGAAGGAAAGGGTCTAATGCTGCTGCCCTGCTCACTCGACGATAACCTCTACGGCAGCAAAGCGAAATGTGGAGCCTCCAGCCGTGATGAACAACGAACCATCGTGGCTGGGCGAGAGTCTTGACGCCGCTCGCGTATCTCTTCGGGCGGGGGCTTACTGCCACTATCCGCCCAGAACTCAACAGTCTGCCGATATACTTCAGCGAGCTCTTCTGCATCCAAATCCCACGGGCACTACCAGCCAATGCGCACGCCGCCTCCGTCGAAACTGTGCGGTAACCGCAAATCGCTCTAACCGCCAAATTCCTTTGAGGGCGCCAGAGGCATGCCCTATTCTGGGCGGTCAGAGCCGCTGGGTCTACCAAAAGTATAGTGGGTAAAAATCGCCCAAAGGCAGACGCAGCACAGACCAGCTTTGGAGCAAGGTGTCGGAAGTGCTCGTCGAAAAGTCACCGGTTCACACCCAGATATTTCATCTGGGCGTGAACCGGTACGAGGACCGAGTTGACCACCAGAAAGCCTCCCCTGGTGGCCAAACGCGCCACCTCCTGAAAGTTCGCCCCCCGGGCTGTGACCAAAGTATCATCGGCTTAACAAATAACGCCAAACCAACTCGAAGGGCCCAGTCGTATGTCCAAGAACAGACCCATGTGGAACACCGCATGACATGGGCCGATACCTTAGAGTACGCTCCTCTAAATAGTCTGCCACAAGCTGCCTCAGGTATTTTGGCACCCCATGATAGTAAAGTGCTTCCCTGATGCAGCTCAATGACAGAATGCGTTGGCGATGTCCAATGACACCGCCAACAGCAGGCCGCCACAACTCACTGCCTCTTCGGTCACGGCCCTCAGGCGCAGCACAGTCAGAATAGCTTCCCGCTCTTCCAGCACTCAGGGAAACGTTCGGACGCCAATGTTCGGGTGACCATGCGACTTTGTGCCTATTTGCTGCGAGCGGTGGCGAGCTCAGCTGAGCCCCTAATGCCCCATTAGGGGCTCAGCTGAGCTCAGCAATCTCAACCCTTAACGTTACTCGACTTGATGGCCACGTTGTGCATCATAACCACCGCCGCTTTTGCTCTCTCCTGCATGGACTCTGGTGTTTGAAAGACAGAATCCTCTACCATCGGCTCCTTAATTTTCAGCAGGAGATCTGCAATCTCCTTTTCCACTACGATTTCACCGTCCACTCTAACTCGTCAGGCGGTCTGGAGTTAACGCCGGCGCCGTCCGACGATAAGTTGGATACGGAACGCAGACGTTCCGATGTTCTTCGGCTCCCAGGAGTTAGACTGACTTCTGGGAGCCGTTTTGCGATAGGCTACGAGTGGGGGCAAAATAAAGGTCGAGCAAGGCAGAGATGAGATCCCCCAATACCCGGGCAAACGTAGATTTATATCCAACCGAGAGGTCCGCAGGTGCCCCGGCTGGGAGTGCGCTTGCGACTGATCTACCCATCAGCCATGCATCCCCTGAGCCCTGCTGCGGGGCTAAGCTAAGACCCTCGCCCCCGATTAGAGTCACGAGACCTAACCACGACACTCCGACCGGGATTACCATGTGCAAACGGCGGCAAGAAGACACAGTCTCTGAGCCACTGTATACTCACGTTGTCGTCCTAACCTAACCTAACATAACCTAACCTAACCTAACCACGACACTCCGACCGGGATTACCATGTGCAAACGGCGGCAAGAAGACACAGTCTCTGAGCCAATTCGGCATAAGTGACTCTACCGGCATAGCCTCAGAGATTACTGATCCGCGCAACCCCCCCCCCCCCCCCCCCACGACGACAACGTGAGTATACAGTTGGGGCGGAAACTAGAAACAAATCCTATACCAACCGTCTGACCAGCGTGGCACAATAGGCGAAACCCACCTTTCCAATGAGAGGCCTATGTGGATATGTAGCAGGAGACTGTTGTAGGCTGTTGAAGATGATGATTGATTGATGGTTCAGACAAAACCCATCTTCTACATTTTTCCTTAAACTGAAATCAAAATAATAAATCAGTCAAAGATTCAGAGTATATTCAACACCAGCTAGTTACACTAGAATACCCTCGAAAATCAAAAGCAATTATTTACTGCCAGTGATGCCATTAATATCATTTTAAAAATAATTGCACGAGACGTATAAAGATACGTTAAAAGCAGGTCAGAATATAAAACGTAAGTTTCGCAATGCTCCTGTTAAGTGCGCGCTGTGCTCTTGCAAACTTTATAGGCATATATAGATGCGCATCTACTAGGAGATATTGCCCAGAAAAGTAAATAAAACCAAAACAATTCCTCTAGGATCTCTTAAAATTGAGAACAATGTAACATTATTAAACAATTATCACACCCCAGCGAAACCGTTTTACAGAATAAAAACACCTCATTTACCCTATAAGAAATATGTTTTTGACTTTTTTCTAAGTAGTAATTATAATAATGGAAACAGGTAGAATACAGACTATAAATATTTACATATTTCCATAACGCCTTACTTTCATATCATTCATACATATATAGTAATTATATCGAGTATTCATTTACCCACTGATTGCAGTTAGCACTCTGCATTTATATGAAAAATCTATTATATACGCGGTCGCTGGCTGCCTATTACAAATGCATTGACTGCTTGCTAACTCTGGATATCCCGTACTAGTTTCAATAATTCATGAAGAAAATACATAACAGTATTATATTGATCGATTCAACTGGAACAATAGTTAAAACTACACATTGGCGACAGCACAAAAATACAACGGCCTTTTAAAATTGCACGGAGTTTGCATGTCGGCTGCGTGGAGTGCATGACGCGAGGGTTGTCGGGCATCGGGTACGTACGGAGGGAGTTCGTCACTCGCGGCAGTCCCACGTCGAACAGCGCGCTCGCCTCGCGCCTCGCTCGCGCTCTTACGAATCCATGGACTACGATCGACCAAGCGAACCCACAGTTTATTTTTCAATCACCTTTTCACATCCTCTTCTTAGTCCCCGGTAGTCACATCGAACGAATTGTGCGAGCTTATAATGACACTTTTATCCTTTTATAAAAACTTTTGTCGACTTTCCAAAACTCCTAGTGATTGACACAACCCATTAGGCTGAAAAACCCGCTTCAAAAAGTTATTTTCTTACTTAAAAATGCATCTCGGAGTAAAATTATACCGCAACCTATTTATACATAAAAAACGACTGAAATTTTCTGAATGCAACCTTTAAAAAGTACCTATACACACAATTTATGAACTATTTACACCGTTTTATAAATAGTTTTGGACATTATTTTTATCCTTCGTGACTACCCCTAGAGCGCTAAGCAACTTTGACCAAAGACATAAAAATAGACATTATGTTTTAGTGTGCTAATTTAATCTCGTGTGGTTATCAATACAATAGTTTAATACTAAGATTATTAGTGAGTGTTCTAGTGTAAATTTATTAATAAGAATTTCCTGTGGCCCTTCATAATTTATTTGGTAAGTATGCTAACTGATAAAAGTTTCAAATATTTTCATAATTTTTTGCAGCAAAAAGTAGAATAAGTATTTTACAACATAAAATAAAAAGTTAGTAATTTATAATATTATACGAAGATGTAAACTTTCAACTATGAAAATATTTTCGGCCGTTTTTAATAAATCCTCAATAAGAAGTGAAAATAGTAATGTACCAGAGGCAAACATTATATTATACAAACATTTTCACAGGAAGTAAAGTGCCTTACAATAGTATCTTAAAATAAATTTGTTTTCGTACGCGTGCCAGTACTTCAATGCTATTTTTTATATAATGAGGACATGAGATAATTTTCAACTGAAATGAAAACCAGGTCAGACATATTTATTCAAAAGTGATTTTGACAATGTTTTTCAGTACACTCGTAAAGAGAATCATTACGGTCTCGTAACTGAGTATATAATATATCGTGGTATATAACATGTAAGTAGGTGTTTTATAGAGCCGTAGTAATACCTATCTAGTTGGCCGTGCCAAGTCCAATGACATCGTGGGATATTTTTAAAATAATTTTATAATGCCAAACGCCTTCCATGGAGTAAAGATTATGAGGAACATTTCTTTTCAAATTCTTAAAAATATTGTATTCCTTGGGATTATCCACTTCACTGACATGTACTTTTAAACCGATTTAGTATGATCAAATACTTTTCGGTTATGCATGTCTTTTTTTCAAAATAAATAAAACACCACTACATTTCTATTCACTATACAATCAATATTAATTAAATTAGACAGATATATAGATAGAGTAACTTTAGAGGATGACAGTCCTCGAAAGTGTAGCTGAATGAATTGAAAACACATCGACATAATTACAATTCATACCTTCCTATGTTTAGGTAAATGATATTTTAAAATTAAAATCTTAAAAAATAAAATATTAAAAAATCTCATCCCCAACACGTATTAGGGACTGGCCCTTGAGGGCAGTTTTAGGGTAATCGCATCGGTTAATTTGAACCGTAGCTAAAATGGGTACCCCTTAGCAACAGTATTAAGCCTTTGTTGACCTCCAATGAAAGTAAATAAATTTTATATATTATAGTAGTTTTATATAAAATATTTAAGAGAAAATATTTTTTATTGATCAAAACGTGAATATTGACACAGGCAAAGGCACAGTTGTGAAAAAATTATTAAAAGCATTCACGCTTTTAAATCAAAAGGTATTTTTCTACATTTTTCTTTTTAAAAGGTAGATAGATGAAAGTCAGACTAGCTTAAGCTTTTTAAACCAATTATCTCATTATCCATTAAGATAACATGGTTGCTCTCCCTATTACTACAATAATTTAAAACAATTATAATTGTTTCCAGCTCTTGTTACTGATGAACGGGACATCCAAATAGACTAAGACAAGGTACCTGTATTCCAATCGCCACAGATCCGTTCTTAAAAGTAGGCCATTTACCTGGTGCATATCTTATACTCTTCTTATCGTATTGTGTAAGTACTACCTACGAGTATGTACTTAAAGATATTGATAGTAGTAGATCTTCTTAGCAATGAAGAGAGTCCAAGATGCTCTATCCTTCAACCTATATAATTTTTTATTTAATTTTCTAGTTCACTAATATGGCACTTTTTTCAATCTACTGACGTCTATAGTTTCAAGAAATCTGAATACTACGAGTTTCAATTCAATACTCAGACAAAACTTAATGGTTTTACAATTCGTAATGGTTTTAAATACAACTAAAAGGAACGAATGTTTAACGTGCTTATTGAGTTGTAAAAGGGTCTGGTAAAGGAAACAGTTTTCATCCAACTGTGAATAATCTGAGACCCATACTGTTTAACTACCTAACCATAATTCAGTATATGTTAGCAAATAACTTTAAAATAATTCCTTACATATGTATAAAATTTTCTTGACTATTTTCATCGCACATTGTCTTTGGAGCGCAAAATCCATTTATAATCGTTTATTATCTCATAGAGGATTTGGAAGTATACTAAATATTTTATATCTCATATTATAGTAATAGATCGTGTTTAATCCTACATTTTCGACAATCTCACATGTTTAAAACACATTTAGAAATTGCGGGCACGTAGACATATGTGAAATAGATTAAACAAATAAAACAAGCTTATCAAAAATTGGTGGCATTAAACGTATGAATGTTTAAACATATTCTGAAGACCACCTTTGTATATCTTTAAATATTAAAACAAAAGCACCTGAATGAACTAAAGTAATCTTGAAGAAGTAAAAGTTACTATTACTTAGCTATGTAACGACAAAATACCTGCAATCACTTGATTTGCATACCAATCGGCCGACGGACCTTTTGGTCTAACGATCAGTGAATCTAATTGCTAAGCGAGAGGTCATGGGTTCTATTCCTAATATGTATGTATTTAGTAATATACTCGTACATTCTGTTTAAAAGCGTTCTGGTTCCCATAGGAGAGGCTTTGCCTAGTTTGTATATTTAGACAGCCGTGTGAGATGTGTAAGGTTATTATCATTGAAAACATATATAATTCTATTGACTCATCAATATTATTCAACACTGTAAATTTTATTTTCATGATTAATACAATAAATAAGTAATTACAACTATTTTCAGTGTGGTTTAACAGTGTAGACAAAAATACGTTTAAAATATACGAGTATATGGAGCTCATACATAGCTCTTTAATACTATGATGCTATTTATTCGAACTGTCAATATTTATCATATGTATTTTTCTTCATTATAACAACCTATCGCCAATAGCTAATTCGAGTTTTGGCACTACTAAATGGAATAAGACTTTAATGCCGTTAGAACAATGTATTTTGCGCATAAAAAACTAGTGCCAGAATTTTTCTATAACCTCTAAATAATTAATAATATGCACTATTATACTCAATAATTGTGAATTGCTTTGTAATATGTAAAAAAAATGCTTACATAAATACCACTATAATATATATCTATAGACTTATACCGTGAAAAACTAACCGCGTAGGCGCATGAAGGTTCTTAAACTAATGAGCTCATTTAAAAACGCGTTAGAAACTCAAGTGTTTTGTCAAGAATTAAATATGCTGACATTATACTATTGCACTATTCAATAAAAATAAAAGTGAATTCTTTTGCTTAAAGGCTAGTCTCATTTATAGTGGAAGTTATGAATTATAAAAGGTATAAATGAAAAGATAATGGTTCTCATATAATTGCGATGACACTACATTAACATTGGATATATAAATATATATATGATAATTCTGTACATATTTAGTTTAGAACTAATAGGGCTTGTTAATTCGCTCTGGAACTGTAGGTAACCATATATCACCCCCCAGTGTAACCTTTTAGATCATTTGCGAAAGTTATGTAACATTTCATGAGAAAATAATGATCACCGTGTTCTCGTATCGGTTGTAACATAGAGTACTACAAGACGAGATAACTCATTTATATCTTGCCATAGCCTCCATCCAAAAGTCCCTTAACTTAAAGAAATAAAAAAGTTTAAAGCAAAGTTAAGGATGGCGGATGTGTGATCAGATAGAAAATTCTTTTAGCAGAGACATGGGTAAAATAATATAAATCACATCATTTTTTTATTAATTACTGACCACTCTGTTACTTTTGAAAGCTTTCTTCAAACTCCAACAAACTGATTAATAATTGCTCTGCCAACATTCAATCCGATTAATGCAGCTATCGAACTGCCGACCACTCAATTAACAGAATCTTTGGTTCTTTTGGTTATCGTAAACCCAACAAAAAACCAAATTTGTTCTGTTTGAAAAACGAAAAGCTTTTGGGATTTGCATAATGAAAACTCTTTTGAAATACATTATTAAAACTGAGTGTATTTTCACCTTCAGATCGTTATGTTTATAAAGTACCTAATAGGTTAATACATTTAAATTTTTGGTAAATATCGCAACTTTTATTTTACTTGTTCTATAATTCTGTTAATTTTATAAAAAAAAACATTTTACTCACATTTCATTGTCAACCATATATATATATATATATAGACGGTATGTTTAGGTGATGTACCTACATATATATACCGTCTATACCGTCTATATTCACGTCTGAAACTTTTTTTATTAAACAAACAATGAAACCGAAACCGTGTTTTAACTTTTACACCTTAACGAGGATTTGTAATTAAACAATTGTCTCTCGGATACTCTTGAATAAATCTCAAACCAGCTCTTCATTATTGTTATATTTTATATTTACTTTTAGGTTATTTTATTAAAAGTTATTCTATTTTTCTTTTATAAGCTACTATTACGACTAATAACGAATTTTGTAAACAATAATTACTAATAATATAATATACCTTTTTTTTTTTTTTTTTTTTTTTCCCGTGCGGAAATCCCCTCGGATACCACCTTTTGTTTTTTTTTTTTTTTCCGTGCGGAAATCCCCTCGGATACCACCTGTCGGTGGCATGTCGGACTCGAACCGACTAAAACCGCACGCCTTCGCCGGGTACTAATAGCCGGGGAACCAGGTATACCCTAGAAAGGAAGGCCCTGGTGCAATATAATATACCTGGACTCATCTCATACATGCAAATTATTCTTATTCTTAGGTCTGTCTACTATGGTGCACTATGATAACTAGAGTTCTGACAAATATATATATTTATAAATACATACATATTATATACAAATTAAACCCAGACACACCAAACGATCATGTTTACACACTTTTATTTGTTCTGGGTGGGAATTGAACAAACCCCCTTGTTCTCTAAGATTATGGAATCCATAATCAACAAACCTAAGTAAAGGAGGAGCTAGTCCTCCGGTACTTAGAAAATCACCAGCTACTCAATGACCGACAATATGGTTTTCGCCAAGGTCGCTTAGCTAGTGATACTCTAGGGAGGACCCGGGCCATGTGATTTCAGGTCAGGCGTCAGTCTGGGGGGGGCCGCACCTAACTATCAGCCTATAACTAAATGTTGCGGCCAGATTATATTTTTGGTGCAATCAGGGTGCCAGCCTATCCTTCTTCGATCAAAATCGGTCCTCATCCGATCCCGTTCAGCGCTGCGCCCTAGCTGTGCTCACCCACCAGCATATCAGGAATGATTGCTGGTGGAAACAGGTCTCACCCAATTTGGTGGACCAGGAGATCGCGTTCAGACGCCCACGCGGGTCAGTCCTGGGCGTAGTCCCAGTCAGCTGCGTCGTGCCGGCATTGTGCTATCCGATTCAGGTACTCACCGAAGCAGCTATGCCCAGTAAATGCGTCATTCCATAGGTGACGCAACCTCCTTTCCACAACAACCTACCTACACCGGCAAAAGTGCCGGTGTAGGTAGGTTTTGCCAGTGTCGGTGCTGTTTGGCATCAACAGTGTAGTTTTTTTGTGATATTCTAACTTTGATAGTGACTTAATAAAGTGGTAAAACGATCCTAGTTAGTTAAGGTAAAGGACAAACGATTTTTCTTCTTTTCTGATTCTTCTTCTCTCTTCTTCAGAACTATTTTCCGTCTAAAACCGGAGGAGTAATTATCTGCTAAATCCACCCACATGATGACCTACTAAGTTCGTAAAGTTCTATATTCTTCTGATGAACACAATTTATTCTGATATTAGTTTTTAGTTTAATGAATTTAGAAGTTATTACTAATATGTAGGTATAATACTCCTTTAAATTTCATAATATAGGTTGAACATAGACTGCAATTCCAATTTAATAGGTCATCGAATCATCCATGGAAATTTATCAATGGTATCTTATCTCGCATTATAAGCTACACGATCAATACCGTTGAACTAATTCCGGAATAGGATTTGTCGCGGGTTTCAGTGATACGGCTATACCCGTCCTTACCTTCAAAACCCATTAATAAACTAGTAACTGGAACTTGTATCAGAAATGAATAAATGAAAAATTTTCATATCTCGACCCAAATTGTATATTTAATTAATATTTAAATAAAACTACTTCGTGCATATTTTATAACAAAAATCAATTCGACTGAATTCAACAATTCAATACTTATAGTACAAGTCTATGATTACGTATGTAAATATAAATTAAGAAATGTGTGATTTGTTAAGTGATTTTCTGATTTTTATTAACTTGAGAATACTATACGACTACTGAGATAAGTGTGTTATGGTATTTGGTGGCTACGAGTAATTTTTGGATGAAACAAACTCAGGCGAGTGGGGTAACACAAAAAGAAATTAAACAAGAAAGAGCCAACAAAACTCTTATGTCTTTGTTACGAATAACTGAATACGTTATAAAGATTCTGCCTCAAACGGTAACATTACAACCTACTTTGTACGAGTGCCCACTGTGTACGAGTATTAAGTGTAAGTTAATTAGAACAGAATGTTTGTCGAGTGGTTAGTGAACCTGACTGTTGAGCATGAGGTTCAGACCATAAATAATTATAATTACCTAATGAGTGCAATGGTTTGTTTTGGGTCTAGGTATAATTTATCGATTACATGTACTTTTTTCGAGATTTATAAATATGTTATATATATAAATAGGCTCTGTCTAGTTTGGAATCCGGGCTTGTGTTAGACGTGTCGAGTAAAGAAAGATAATAATAGCTACATAAACTTGTAATTCTTGAATTCTCATAGAAAAATAAATAACGATTCCCTTTCAAATTCGTTTAGATGAATAGAACAAGTATGGTTTCTTGTAATGCTAAGATTAAAGGTCAACAAAAGCATAACTGTTTTAGGAAATCGGAGTATGTCTCTTAACCGTTATAAAAGTTACTTTAATGGATACTAACATTATTTTTTTATTTATTGATATTTATTTATATTGAACTGTTGTATTATTATATATTATATATTATTTATATGTTTTACCTATTCTGTGAAAACATCACATTAAGTTTAGCTAAAGTTAATTTAATCACAGTTACCTAGAAATGGTAGGCAAAAACCAACTAATTCTGTATTAATCCCAGTTGGAGAATCCTCCTTTTGTTTTGTTTTGGAACTACATACAATCTAATTTCTATACTGACGACCCGTGTTGTGCGGTGTTGTGCGATATTATATGCGGTTGCCACGCCACATGACATTTGTGTATTCTAGAACCCATAGAACAAACCTTCCTACTTGGTTTAATTGTAGATAGTAAATATGTAATTTTTCCCAGAATATTTTTATCATAGAAGGATAGCTGGGTTGCGTGAAAATTAAAATCATTTATTTCAATCAAATCAATGGATTATTTGTATAAACTTAATATAATATCACATAAAAAAAAAGAAAGAGTATCTAATCATTTATTGGGTGACTGTTAGGCAGGAGCTTGTTTACATAGCAGTTTAGTATTTAATTTATTTCTCATTTAGTACAGAATGTATTTAATTATTGAATTTAAAGCAGTACCCTATTAAAGGCGTTTGGAAAATTTAAATTTTAACTTTTGAAAATCTCTGCTGGGCTTCTTCTATGCCCCCCTCACACCTCTGACTTCATCAACTCCTCCTTCTACGTCCAGTCAGTTCTCCTCTGGAATGCCCTCCCTGCCGAAATCAGGATGTCAACAAATCGCCTTGCATTCAAGAGAAAAGTGCGCGATCTTCTTCGGGGTGAATTGGCGAAATAGTTACAGCTCTAGTTCCCGACTGAGTATTTATATATTTTATTAAATTTATGTAGGTTTACGTATGCATGTGTGTTTTTATATTGTGTATGTTTTTGGACCTAAATTATGTTAATATCATATTTTATTTTGCACCTACCGCATCATATTTCTACATCACCTGAAGGTTGACTGGAAGAGAATGCCTAATGGCATTAAGTCCGCCTTTGTACAATATGTGCATTAAGTTTAAAATAAATAAATAAATTTTATGGTCTGAAATACATGAATTGTTTCATGAATTTATTGACAAGGCACGGTCAGAATATTACACAATTTTCTTAAACAGATCCATATAGGAATCGGAACTTCCTAAAAAATTATAAATAACTCTAAAAGCTCTTTTTTTAAGAATGAATATAGATTCCACATATTCCATATTAGTCCAGTCATTTAAGCTTAAATTAGGTAAAAAGCTGTAAGTCTGTAAATACTTGTATATTGACACCCTAAAAGTTGTCTCAAAACCTACATATGGTAGGGTGTAAGCAACTATTAAATTTCAAGGTCAAAAGTCACAAAAATCTGTTTATTGCGCTTTTTTTGGAAATATCTCATTTCCTATGGGTTTCTGCTATTTGTATTCATTATCAATATTGTAGGATACAAAATTCTCTACAAATTTTGTTTAAAACAATTTTTTATACGGTGAACCGTTTTGGAGATAGAGGGCGGAGAGCGCGCGGTCACAGCATTACTTCAGGTCAACCGGTGCTTCCGGTCGAAAACGCGCCATATATAGTTGATGAACTATCGATAAATCAATAATTATAAATATTTTTCAATATTTTATATTTTATCATTTTGATTTTGAAATGAGATATTTCCAAAAAAAGCGCAATAAACCGATTTTTGTGACTTTTGACCTTGAAATTTAATAGTTGCTTACACCCTACCATATGTAGGTTTTGAGACAACTTTTAGGGTGTCAATATAGAAGTATTTACAGACTTACAGCTGGGTATCTCGAATTCCGAGGTGAACTTACTATAATGACTGGACTATATGATAAAATGTCATGAGATACAATGGAAATAACCAAAGTGAACTAATGTAGGATCGATTTAGCTTTAGCTTTGATAGTGATGTTAAGTAAAGGCCCCATTATAATCCTAAATCTACCGTTATCATAACAAAATAGTTTTTTAAATAAATATGTTTTTCTCTGTTTTATAAAATTATCCTCCTGTAAAGAGAAACTTAAGTATTTTACTTATACTTTCAAAGTACATTTTGGGTTTCTCATTAGGAGTTGAAGAGTTATCAATAATCCACCACAGTTTTCTAGTGCAGATAGGTTGAGTTACCAAACTCAAGAACATTTTGGAAAGGAGCAGATATACGATACAAAATCTATTCGGTAGTGTACATATCACTACTATTATAAGTCATAGCGTGTCAAGTTCTTACGGCTGATTAAAAAAAGAAAACTTTGGTAGATCTTAATGCATTTATTAGCACCGTTTATTGCTTGCCACATTATCGTTTCAATATGTGCCTACACTAAAATTGAATGAAATTAAAATAGATGTATATTTACACGGGCATGATAAAGAAGAATTTAATTATACATATATAGATAGATGCAAACATATATCTCTCTATGATTGAAGTATGCATCAAAGCGAATGCAGATAAGAGATAATTTTCTGACTTCTTGTCATAGAAAAAACGAAATTTACCGATTTGCAAATTCTTGGAGTTAGCAGATAGCCATTATGCCAGAAATATAAATAGGTTAATAATGCCCAAAGATATTGGCAGGTGATAGGTGATAAGCTATCCACATACTACATTTTTAATAATATTTACATTTAGAACATTGTTCTCATAAAACTGTCGTAATAAAGATGAAACTAAGTTTATCTAAATGGATACTCTCTCATCTTTTTTGAAATAGGACAAACCTGTAATATTAAATTAATCGCTATCATTATATTATTATTTATTACTACTCTATCTATGTGATCAACTACAAAATAAAGTTAATGACTAAATTATAATGTCAGTATATCATTTGAGGCCTGTCAATTAATGTAGTTACGACTACCATCTTTTTTATAAATTTAATATGAACTTATTTGTAATGTCAATGAAGAAAATAGACGTGTTGTGACGTCTAAGCTTGCCGGTGTAATTTTAATGGGGAGTATATCAACCACTGCAGTAGACAGACAGGTGGTGTTACTTATCGGAGTTCCCAGGGTATACAATACACACGCGTAGAATGTATTTATTTAATGTCCGAGTTACATTACCGTATTTTCCTTTTAGTCAGAAGTGTGTCAACTAGGCATTAACTACTACGTAAAGCTACGTAGCTACATAGTAGAAAATTACGAAATAATAAGGGTATTAAAAATATAAAGTTCCAAAGTTTCCAAGGAGAGGCCTATAACAGTGGACTATTAAAGACTATTAAATTGTGAAATAATGGTTTTTTGTTTTGCTTGAATTTAAATTTCGCAAAGTCTGAGAGCTGTTGGTTTTCTAAAGAAAGAGTCCGTTACAATAAACTTACAAGTGATGAAAACACTGTGTGGTATTTAGTCGGTTCGATTCTAGCATACCACTTCACTTCGAGCCCTTGTGAATGACCCGTGGGAGTTTCCATGTGAAAAAAGAAGTGTTGTCATGGGTACAAGAAATAACGTAGAGTATCTTTTATGCAGAGAGAAAGTAGTTTTTTTTTTAAATAAATCTACATTAACCCGAGCGAATCTCTATAGATTTCCTCGATCGATTCGCTCACTCTTAATCGGCTCTAATGATACCCACAGGATGAATAGAGACCTTATTAATGTCCTTGATAATTAATCACTACACGGACATCGATATGTGTGATTAATTAAGAATACACAGTGCCACCACCCCTATTCATCCTGTGGGTATCGTAAGAGCCGATTAAGGAAGCAAACTACGCAGGACAACAGCACTGCAAAGAGAAGGAAAACTGGAAACAAATACTATACCCACTCGTCTGGATAGCATGGTGTGGTAAGTCAAAACCTCTTTTCTATGGAGACCCTTACGTCCAGCAGCCTACTATTAGAGGCTGTGGATGATGATGATGATGATTATTATTAATCGTTCGTTCAAATGCTGGTTGGGTATGTCCAAAAATACTTACTTTAGACCTATATAGCACTTATTGCACTGAAAGTGTAACAGGAAAGTTAATA
This sequence comes from Arctia plantaginis, assembly GCA_902825455.1. Lineage (NCBI taxonomy): Eukaryota > Metazoa > Arthropoda > Insecta > Lepidoptera > Erebidae > Arctia > Arctia plantaginis. The sequence goes on along the minus strand of CADEBD010000314.1, from coordinate 9,894,505 downwards.
AATCCAGTTGAAACTTAGAATAGTAATACTATTACGATGTTATTAAAACTAAATGTCACGTTTTGGTGTATCATAAACTTGACAGGTAATATTTGGTGAGTAAATATGTCATAAAATAATGTATGTTTTATCTATGTATGTACTCGTATATGCATTTAAGTTCATTTAGTATAACATATCCCTTAGTTCCCATACCGTTCTATATCCTCTATGTTCGCAACTTTTATATGTTCAATCTCTAATCATGATCTCAACTAATCATTTCTATTATATTTAAATAAGATTCAGACGAACTTACTATAATTAGCCTAATTTATTTTGCTCCCAAAATTAAAGGCCTAATTCACCTAATTAGACAAACTTGAGCGAGCATAAAATTTATATTAAGTTTGATCATTTCTAATTTTTGTATCACACTCACATAGCTTTTATAATGTCTTAGTTGGAAAACTTATTTTTATTTTTAATACTGTTTTGTGTCTTTTCCGTTATTGTATTCTATTCATGGTGTGCCATACAGATTACTTGCCAATCTGCATTTTAGAATTGTTTACAAGTTTAGTAAAAATCGATTTCTATTTCAAACAAATCTGATAGTTTTTAAATAATAGGGGTTAAAGTATGAAATTGCCATTGTATAGTAATAGATACTTTGGATTGACATAAAACCTTCATGGTGTGAGAATTTCGTTTCAAATTCTTTTCACGTGATATCTATGAGGTTCTTCTTTTAAATAATGTATAATATTCGATTTACCACTTGCAATTGCTTTTTTTATTCAGCTTAGACGTGAATGATTTATACTTCGAAAATCCGAGTTATTTTTGAATACGAGTTTCGACGCGGAACAAACCCGGCAAAAACGGCTCGCAATATCAACGCTGCGGAGGAGAGGAGACTGCTCCTCAGAGTTCTATCGTAAAGGCATAAATTAACTTCTGTTGAGATGGCAGGAATGTATGGATAATGAGGGTAAATATTTTGATTAAATAAATATGTAAAATCTTAGAAAAAAACGAGTTTCAATTTTTCAGTGCAAATCAGCAATTTCATACTTTAACCCCTAATACTAAAATATATATTATTATTAATAAAAATATTCAAAAACCATGCACATCAATGGACTTAATATCAGGCATTGTTTATCAACCAACCTTTAGGATTTAATTCGTCACTTAACACAAGTCGGTATATTACGTTCTATTGTCCCTGCATTGACTAGAGAATAGCATTAGTTAATGTTTTTGTAAATGACCTCGAAATATTAATTTGATTGAATCGTAATCGGCAAATTGTGAGGATCCAGTAGTATACCTCTTCGTGAAAACATTTCTTTAAATTATGAGAGTTCAGATCAAAAGGGCAAAGTCAATCTCATCGTCTGATTGAAATTTCCGATATAAATGTCAAATAGTAGGGTTGAAATATTTTGCGTCACCTTTAGCAAAATATATATTTAAATAGAATAAAGAATATCTGTACCAAAGGTACAAGATTCGGAACAAAATACCTTGGCACTCATAGTTGAAAACTTTCAAACAATATTATAATTGCTTTGTATTTCCTCTCATGGTACACCGCCAATAAGTGGATTTGTAATCGGATGCCGATGCTTACTTCCTCGAATATAACCAAGAGCCAGAGCTAGTCCAAAGTTTTGCTACCAACTTATGAAATACAGGAAAATAAAATATTTCAGTTATAAGCAAACAAGTTGTTTTTCAATACCAGAACTGTAGTAAATTACAACTAACACATGACTGATATAGATCATAGAGTCATGTCATATTATGTATAAGTACTACCTTCGGGAATATAATGTGTTCTTTGTATTGTTGTTTCACTCATGTCGATGAATGCAGAAAACCAGCATTGTAAAAATCAATTAGTCTTATGCCCATAAGCGGCGCTGTGAAAGTATTAGTTTTCAGATTTAGACAAATAAGACTGATAAAACAGAAACGTTGATATTATTAACGTAACACGCTTGCAGAGCCTAAAAATATACACAATGGCTAACAATGGAACTGAAGAAGCCTAAAATAATAGTCACGGTAGCTCCTAATTGATATATGATTAAGACCATTTATTATTTAAATGTTGTTTTTTCACTATTGAACTCTTTGAATAATATCTTGTATTTTTTAAAATTTACTCCGTAATAAATTTGTTTTAAATAAATTATTGCTGCAGCAATTTACAATTTAAAAGTAACAACCCACCAATTGATCTATAGGCTCATACCTAAATCCACATACCAATTAGTGACGATTTATTTTTATAGACGCCCACAATCCAATTAGAAGAAAACTCAATTTGCAACAAACTTATCGTATTTTCATTAATTTAATATCAAATGATTTAATCCATTAGCACCCATTACGACCCGGCCAAGCTTTCTATAGATTGAAGTTGTCTGCCTTTACTAAGTAAATGTTTAGTAAAATAAGACGGAGTCGAGTTAATAAATTCAAAGTTCATATTTACTTCTGTTTTCTGTACATAAACGTTCTCACTAACCAATGTTTACCACAAACAAACAATATTTAATTAACTATCGTCACGAAATGTCTATCTACCCTTTGATGTAATAACCAAAGAACGATGCGTATAGTCGATTTATCTTTTGGATAGTTAATAAGATATACCAACTAGTAAACCGTTAGTGGTATTTAAGGTCACCTTCTTGTATTTTAGGGCCCGTTCCGCACGCAATGTGGAGTAGCTACCTTAATAAACGATGTCCTATGCAGTGGGGCTCCGATCCCAGATATAAAATTGATATGTATTATGTTATTTAGTTAGTTACAAAAGTTATTTGTCTATTAATCACATATTTTCTCAGTCTTAGCAACTGGTTTGTCACATACTTTGACTTAATGTCATATGTTCCTGTGATGGGGCAGAGGCCTCATCTGCGACAGTGCGTCTTTATAGGATGTTTTTTTTTTACCGAGACTCACGGTTGACCATATATAATTTTATGTATGACTGAGCGCAAGCGCTCTCTCTCTGAAACTGTGAACCGCACAAAAAATGTTTCAGACAAAATTTGTAGACAATTTTGGGGTGAGTGGGTGTCGTAAGAGCCGAGTAAGGGAGCAAACTACGCAGGACAAAGCACTGCAAAGAGAAGGAAAACTTGACACAACCCCTGTACCAACCCATTTAGCCAACGGTATAGTGGACCAAAACCTCCCTTCTAAGGAAAGGCTTGTGTCCAACAGTGGAATATTAGGTTGTTGATGATGATTGTTGTATTATAAAAATAAAATGTAAAGGAAGTACATGAATTCCTATCGGGCTCAACAAATATTAAGTATTTTTTCACAAAAAAAATTATAAATCATAAGTCGAGAAATCCAAAAAAAAATTCTAAGAATTTTATTCAAACCGGAAGACAAGCAAACATCAGTCCGCCTAAAAATTTTAAAGGTCGCGGCACTCGCGGCTGTCGCGCCAATGTCGACAATCTTTGAGGAAATCGCTTAGAGCCAACGCTACGTCACGAACAGCTGAGCGACTCGTCCCAGCTCCCGGCCGCAGGTGGGCAGCCACACTTATATTTAGCCCATGAGTCGTTGTGCGTTCATTGTCACCAACACGAGCCAAGGCCCAACTAATCGTTGCAGCATCGCAATGTTCACATACTAAATTACCGTTATATAATTCAACATTTACGATAATTACAGTTCCTTTGTGCCTGAAATATCTGCCTTATTGTATATTACAAGTTTTCTTTTAAAGTCGAATTTACAAGCTTTCCAATTTTTTTTTTGATACGATCAATTTTTGTTAGGATAATAAATATTTTTTTTTGCATTAAACTAATCAGTGATTGTAAAGAAGTATGTATAGAAGTACATATTTTTAAGTAATATTTAATTAAAATGTCATATTTTTCAAAAACTTCCGCAACCTTGTCCTTTCCTGTCATTAAAAGATTTCCTAAAGTTACAAATATTTAAAGCACTTAATACAGACTTATATAAATCGATAACATCTATTTATTCCAACAGCACACAAAGTTAAATATATTACAAGCTTGTGCTGTAACCAGAGACTGACTAATTCAGATATTTATACTGAAATATAAAAAAAACCATTGGGTTTAACTAAAATACATACGCGAGTACAACCGTACATAAATATATAGAAAAAAAAACCATTTCGAATAATAAATAATAGATCTAACCTTTGTGGATGTTTATGATGATTCAATTTGAAAATAAATCTATTGCAAATTAGATTTAAATATTGAATATGAGGAAATTATAATAATAAAAAATTACTAAAACACCCGCACACACTCTTTGATTGATTAAACTTCGGCATTAATGAAATTACTGGGAACTTTCCATGTAAAACTAAGATTAAGAAGATAAAATTTCAGGTCTATAAATAAAAATCTAGTTGATATTTTTACCTAACAATCTATGGGAAAACGACAACACAAATAAATACTCCGCAAGTTTTCATTATTAAATAAAAGTTACCATACATTCATGTAATAAATTTTATTTTATTTATACCATTGAAAATGGATTTGAAATGAAACAAAGCTTATGTCAGCTGAAATTCCATTAGGTTAAAATGTTTAGAATAGAATTTGTAGTTAAACACATACATTCTAATTAGAAACTTATTTACGTTAAATTTATTTGACCGTTTTTACATTCGCTAAAATCTGCCTACTATCTATCACCACTTTTTGTAAGCCAGGTTTTGAGCACGGTTTCACTCTGCTAATGTATGTAAAATTTCCTGATCGTCAGTTCGAGTTCTTCGAAAGCATAAAAAAGAATCAACCTCACAATATTCTAATTGTTTGGGAACAACACAGGAGCGGTTGTATTGGCGAACTTTGGGGGAAGCCTATGTGCAGCAGTGGACGTATTTTAGCCGAGATGATGATGATTTTGATGATGGGGAACATCTAATGCATAGCTATGTATATAGCATTCAATTATACTACTCATATATGTACATCTTTAGCGTTTTCTGAGTGATACACCTAATAAATCAAATTTTATAACAATAGGAAGGTAAATCTTGTTTTCAATCTTGTAAGATTCGTGATTGTCATGAGAATAAGTTGTTTAGTGACTAAGTTTTCAATACCAGAGATACCTATTCCTATTCATCGTGACTATTAACCTGATAAATTATTTAAGGTCCATTTGTGTGAGAAATCCACAAGTGATCTTGTTTAGCTCAAAAAGTTTCAGATTGAAACACTTGCAGTTCAGCTAATGTTGAGTTATATCCAGAATACAAATAATTTGACTTTCTATTAAACTTTATTTAATATTTACCAATCTATGTTTTAAGTATTTTTAAACAAATACAGCCTGACCAGTTTTTTTTAACAATTTCGTTTAATTAACAGTTTTGTGTCATTATGTGTCAATTAAATTATTAACTTTTATTATGACAATAGGCTTGCTTTCTAGTAAAATGGTCTATTTTATTACATAAAATATTTAACTAGCTATTGCCCGCTACTTCGCTCGCGTAATAATTTCTTTGTCGTTTATCTAACTTTGAAAATGACGATACTTTCTGATAACCGTTTATCCCTTATTTCATCAGCTTATAGGTAATATATTTAACTTTGCAAAAATCTTTTCTAAATTTTAATTTTGTGGCCCCAGTGATTTTGGTTCTGCATTGATGAATCAGTCAGGGCAAGTAATTTTATATGTGTAAATTATTTGTATCACAAGTTGGGTGAAGCATGGAATACTTATGTTTCTGTTATATATTATCCATATATCTTTATCAAGTATTAAATATTTTATCACTTATATTCCAATCAAGGTACTCTAGATAATCGTAATAATAAGACCAGATATAGAAGTAGAATTACATCTATACTACATATATAGTGTCAGAAATTTAAATATATTGATATCTAGCGATCCGTCCCGGCTTCGCACGGATGCAAAGTAGATACTACTACTACTAATGTGGTGTCAGTGTGGAGTAATTGATTATACTATTATTGTGATAAGATATACTACAGGATATCTTTATATGCAATATTTACAGGCCCGCTTCGCTCCTGCTGGCCGCTGCCACCCGGGACGGACGTACGGCACGTAGTGGCGACGGTGCATTTTAAATCACTCATATCTATTAAGATATTTACTTTAATGATATGCTGGAAAATGCAATTTTCCAGCATTTGGAAAATGTATTTATTTGAATAAGGAATAAAACTATATTGTTCAAAATAGCTTCGTAAATTACCCATTTGTTTTTGTAATGTATAAAAAGATAAAAATGGTTACTGTGGGTTACCATTAGAGAAAATACATAAACCATCGCAGATTTTTTTGTAGTTCTTTTTAAGATATACAACTCCGTAGTTCATTATTTTGATCTATCTCGTAAGGTACAGTCAGTAATTTGAGCGCATAAAAACATATTTTACACGACGAATCTTTAAAATTGTCTGACTTTCTCTACTATAATATGCATGTATTATAAATATAAACCCTAATCTTGAATCACAAATCATCAATCAATTTCTAATGAAAACCACATTAAATTCGTTGATTAGTTAAAAAGCTACTTCAGTTTATACTTTGTAAAGATGGTAATTCTATTCATGCGTTCATAGTGAAGTCACAAAGATTATAAAATTATGAAAAGTAATTAATAGGAATAACAGTTTGATTGCCAGGTTAGTAATTTCAAGTTTCCGTTGGAATTAAGACTACGAGTAGATCAAAACACAGTGCGACGCAAGTGTTTATCAAGTGTGATCGAATTGAACAAACTCGATCGAAGCAAGGTGCGCTCGGGTGTGCTTACAAGTAACTCAAGCATTTAACGCACACTGGAGAGCAATGGGTCCGGATTACATAAAGATACCTGAAAATGACAGACACTAAGAATGCCAGTAGTCAATATGTTGTGTTTAATAGACAATTAGGGGGAAATTCCTCCCCTTAAATGAAAGTAATAAAATGTATTATTGACTGTTACACTTGTAAATAGTCTCAAAAAAACCCGCTTATTTTAAATAATATAAAAAAACAGCATATTTTTCTACAATGACCCAATTTTCTCAAACTCCACTGTTTGTAACAATATCGTCTTAAAATTCTGAATCATATTGTTCCGATGCATGCTTGGATCTGTCCCACTGAGGAGTCTTTTTCTTCCACCGTGCTTATAAACACAATTAGTTTACCAAACTAGTATTATTATTCGACAAGTTTTTATTTCATTGGACAAGTTTTTTTTTTATTTGACAAGTGTACGAGGCCTGAGATGATTGAGTCATAGTAATGTGACTCGTATACATTGATCTCTGGGGTAGAAAAAGGCGTTACCGAAAAAAATAATCTATTACCACGTTACTTTCTAGTGCTTTCTAAAGCATCTGAATTATTATAACGTCACCGTATTCGATTGTAAACGTATGCGTATTATTGCGTGTGCTAAAAGCTGTGCGCGCACATACCTACAAACGCAGAGGTATGCGATTGCAGTGTACGCTGAAAGTAATATTGTCACAATGTAAGATTAGGCTATTAGTGGATTCACCCATTATATTGACTATTTATCTATATTACTCATAAATGTCCTACTTTAACGTTTTCTGAGTGATCGAACTAGTAAATCAAATTTTATAAGAATGGGAAGGTAAATGGACAATTAACTAAGTCGTAATAATTTCATAGTAGTATTATGAAGTGTTGGGGTGAGATGATTCACGTGTTTTATAACTTTTGGCCGATGTCAGAAGTGTGGCCCAACAAACGCTCATTTATTAGTAAACTTTAGTACTGTTTGCTGCCGTCAGCCATCAGCAGTAAATAATGTGCTATTGGTGTATGCTACATAGGGAAAAATATACTAGTACAAAATGTACCAGGTTCGTGTAAGAATAGAGCAAATAATCTTTACCTGTTTTTTTTTTTGAGAAGGAAATAATGTGACTCTGAAGCCTAGCTTTGTATATCAAGTTATGCTGAAATAATTATATATATATATTTCAATACTCAAACTATATTATAGTGGACATAAAAGGTACCATAACTATTTGTACTAAAATTCTATTAGGTATAACTTCATTACCGTAACTAAGTACATACATGCAGAGGCGGGCGCGTTAACTGTACCAAAAGTGTAAAAAGTTCTTGCTTCTTCGATAAGAAGATGTTCTACTATGTATTGATAATGTTATTCAAAATTGAAAATAATCTGAGAAAAATAATGCATATTTTTGTCATAATGAGCACTACGGCTTTCTTTATTTTCATAACAAAATTTTACAAGATCACTCAGTAAAAGGAACAATAGAAATTCCAAAATGGATCTTTAATGAGTAGACGGTAAGTGGTATCTAATTTACATAAGTTCACAAACATTACCTGTTTATAAAATTAGTAAAGTATATATTTAAACTGTTAAATATATACAGGGTTACTGGTTTAGTCGACCAAGATACTTTAAGGGGTTGTAGTAGCAATTATTTCTAATAGATTTCACTATGAAATAACATATCACATTCCTAAACATGGGGATCTTGTGTTACCTAGAGTGAATTTCCGTGCGATTAGGCGATTCTGCCATACGTATTATAGAAATCAAATATAAAACCTAGGACCCGTAATATTTTGTGGGCCGTAGTGTTTCCCTGTTTAAAATTGTGTATGCTTATTTAACTTCTTTCTGATTTACTGATCTCCAACTCCTCCAATACTCTTCTGATTAATTTCGTTGCGGGTTCCAAGAGAGTTTAATTTCTTTCTGGGACTTCCCGAGTGTCATAACTCGGTGTGTTCGTGGGTCACTGCTGTGGATCCTGGTGTACAGGAGTGACAGTGGTGGGCGTGTGGGTGGGATTAGTCTCAATTCCTAAACATTTTCAAGATATTGGACTTTTAGGATTTTTTATATACACAATACATTTTTTTAAATTATAGATAACATTAAAGATAAATATTGATAAAAATGGAGGATATGAATTCTCATTTTTTTTTAATATTTATCTTGAAAATGGCTAGGAATGGGATATGATATTTCATAGTAAAATCTAGTAGAAAGGCTACCACAAATACCTAAAATATCTGGGTCGACTTAACTAGTAACCCTGTATATATTTCAAAGTATGGTAACTAAAGTTAACTTTTCAATACACCAGCTGTACAATCTTTACTAAGTACGAGTATAATAACAACTGTAGTAATCTCTTAAGAAGTTTAGAGATCCATTAAAGTACCTACCTACTGAAGCTTAATGAAAGCAGTTAGATTTATGCTGTCTGTGAAACATTTGGGTCTCAGAGCGGAGAAAATAAAATAATTAGTTTTCTTTCTTGCTAAGTTAAAATCGAAGATAAAGTCATTTCAGATTACTTATATCTTGCTGTTGTGCTGTTCGTTCAGTTTGGATTTAGAGTGAGCATCAGAGTATCATATTTTTAAACCACAACTTTTATATTCCGTGAGGTAGGCACTCGGCAGAACCTAAAAATAGTGATCTACCAAAATACAAAGAATGTCGTCACGCAACGTCGATGATTTTTATTTTAGAATATCAATTCTAAAACAAATAGTATATAAAAGAATAAGATCCTGTTTAACATATGTCTGTATTTACCGGTTATAAATATTAGTACTGCGTTAAAACATACATTTATATTGTAGTTCATATTGTAGGATTTCGGATCAGTTTTTGTACAAAATATTATTCAGCATACCATATACATTTTAGGGCATGGTATATGTGTAAAGTTATCAAAATACCATAAAGTTTGTGTAACGACGTCTATGGTGTTATATCTCTCTGTCGCTGCTCGGCTCGATAGACAAAATAAAATTAATTACATTCGAAACCGCCAACCAACTTATTTCATTAGTACAATCGAAAATTGGGTGTGTTTGTTTGCATGTAAAGATAACGTTTAGCATGGAAAACTAATATGGTAAAAATAACACAACTAAACAAAAAGTTTTACCTCTTCTAAATTTTTACCAACAACACACAGCCATTCATACTTTCTTTAAAAAACCTGTCCTAACACTACTAATGACTTGAAACATAATATTATAAAAGAAAAACTGATTTATATCAGTTCAGTAGTTCGGTGGTTTTTGTTTTTGTTCGGATTTTTGCTATTTGTCATTCGAGCCTGTAAGTACTATGGTAACCAGCCTACTGATAAACAAACTTTTATATTTCTAAATACATTCATATTATAGATAAATTACACCCAGACACAGAACAAATAACCGTGCTCCTCACACAACATTTATCCTGGGTGGGAATCGAACTCATGATCTCCGGCTTAGTATTTAGTATCACTAACTACTAGACCATTTTTTTAACGTGTGGAAGCCCCCTCGGGCCGTCATCGCCGGGATTTGCCGCGGGGCGGTGTGTCTGAATCGAACCGACTAAAATCACACGGTTTGCCACTCCGCACCTGGGGTCCGGGAACAGCTGATATTAAGACATCTGGAGCTCTCCCAGCGCCTGCCCGCAACAGCGCGGGCAACACCTTTTTGTAAAGTCTCTATTTAGGCGACATCCGGCACGCGCCGACGTCGCCTCCTCGCTGCTGGCCACTATAGCGGATGGAGGAGAAAACCCGTCCCGTCCACCCGCTCCCACACTCAGGGCGGCATGAGGCGCTGTTAAGCGCGCCTACGCCGTCCGGTTCGACGACTGCAAATTGGGTTCGAGTGGAGGTCATCCTCCCGGGCCCTCTCCGCCGCATCCTTCTACGAAGACGTAATTTCGCAGAAGGATGCGACCTGCGTGGTAACCTTTTTTTACTTTGAAATTCTCAACCAAAGCATAGTGTTAATTTTCATTCAATTAAACGTTACCCTTTTTTTTTTCCGTGCGGAAATCCCCTCGGATACCACCTATCGGTGACATGTCGGACTCGAACCGACTAAAACCGCACGTCGTCTCGGGTACTAATAGCCGGGGAACCAGGTATACCCTAGAAAGGAAGTCCCTGGTGCCCCGACATACCTCGGGCCATCTACAACAAATTAAACGCTACCCTACGGAAGACTGATAGAGAATGCCTACGGCATTAAGTCTGCCATTGTACATTGTGTGCATAAATTATTGAATAATTTAAATAGTAATAAAATATTTTTAACACCGCCGCGATTATTTTAAAATAAATACATATTTCATTCAATCTTTTAAGAGCATGCAACAGCTAACAGTTTATTTATTTATTTATAATTATACGAAGAGCAATAGCTATAAGCAACATGAAATATTATGCGGTATGTTCGTCAGATCCTGGGACATGGTCGCGTTTTCCATTAATGTATAGTTGTTTTAAATTTGAAAGAAGGTATTTTAATTTAAGTTGAGTTCAACACGCGATACCCTTTTTTAAATTCCAGGTCAGCTCAGAGCTTTATATGGTTCTTTACACTCAAGTAGAATTCGTTCAAATAACGGTGACAATTGTTGATTATTTTTATATTCTTACTTTTTTGAAAAATGGAAAAATATTGGACATTGTAAAGCACATCAGATTTATTTTTGAATTAGAGCCATCTGACTTATCGTTCACCCTTTTTTTCCTGTGCTCCCCTCGAATACCACCCACCAGTTGGTGATTATGTCGGACTTGAACCGACCAAAAACCGCACGCCGTCTCCAGGTACCAGTAACCGGAGGACTAGGTATATCCTAGAAAGGAAAGCCCTGGTACCCCGACGTACCTCGGGAAATCTACGGCTTATAGATGACCCCTCCAGTGTGGGAACCCAGATGTTCCCCTCCTGCCCCGAAGGGCGTGCGTGCTACGGAGCATGCAAGCCCTTCGGGGCAGTCGCGTCGCGCCATTACCCACCCCGGCCTAACTTATCGTTCACCCTAAAAAGATAGTACTTAGTGGGTAGTAAGACGATAAATATGAATAAGTATCTCTCTATAAACTGTGGCTGAGGAAGAAGTTTATGACATGACTCGTAAAATACTAAACGTTTAAAAGTCACATATGTACATACATAGGGACGGGTGCTTACGTGCCACGTGGAATACACGGTACGTAAGAACGATGCCAAGAATATTTTATCCTCACTACGTGTAGTTGAACCCGCTGAATGGGCACTGGGATTTGTGAATTAGGTGTGTTAACATTTAAATAGACTAGATTTCATAAGCTAAAGCTTGGCCAATGACATAAAATTAAGTAAGAAAATATATTGCTTTCTGCTGAAACTACAGCTGCTCATCAAGTTAGTTAAAATTCTCTCCCTTTTATTAAAATAACTTCGTTTATGTATATCACTTCTCTCTCAACCCTCTATTGGCGTGCAACGAGTACGAAATTGTCGTTAGTATAAAAATAATTCAGAGCTCCAATTGATATTTCACTATTTCACTACTACATAATGAAACTGTATTTTAAGTCGCTTATTAAATGCATAAAGAATTACAACTGTTTCATAAAACTGAATCAGATCTAATAAGTAGTGGTTTACTAATTAACAGACCCTGTTACTCGTGCTTGACTCTGAAAACAATGGCCTTTGGCTACGTTATAATAGCCACACGGTAAAGTATTTACCTCACTTAGTTAGACGCAATAATAGTTGTTTTCGAGGCAGACTGTAGCCTCAATAAAAGGGGGCTCAACATTGCTTGTTAAAATATTTATTTCTAATCAGACTAATTTATATTATTAAAAATATTTACAAAAATTACTTTTTATAATGTTAGTTAGGCAAGAAGGTTTTATTTTAACAGAACACAGTTCTTGCCTTCCTTTTTTATGGTATAGGGGGGGCAAACACCTGTCAGTAGGTAACATTAGACATCTGCATCCTAAGAGAGATATGTCTGCACCTTAATCTCAATAGTTACCAATATATTTACTCAAAAACATTTATACTATTTTTCATATCCTTTGTATAAAGTTCCACTGTACTCACCATAACTACAGTATACTTTTTGAACGAAGTTCCTTTTCGCGTCTTACACGCTCTAACCGGATGACTTTTTTTCGACACTATAGCAAACGTCTACCAAAAAGCGAAAGGAACTTCGTTCCGACCGGTTAGACCGGTTAGACCGACATAGACCCCCGACGCAGTTTTTTTTATCAATTTTTGTTTCTCTTTTTACCGAGATAGTACTTTCAGAATTAATGGAGCCATTACAATAGACAAATGATATAAATCCTAACGAATATAATGAAAGGGTGTAGAAATTGTAAACATCGTAATATTTCTATAAAATATGAGACTAATAAAATATGGGTGTAATAAATCTAGCTTACGCAACGAAATCTTTGTCAACAGCAAATCATTTTATCTACAAATACCAGGTGATATACATTGTTTATGATGTTTTTCCTGTACATTGTGATCCATTGTATTCATTGCACATTGCTGACCCAGAGGTCGTTCAATTTCCATACAGTACATATTATTATGTTATGATGACGATCCTTGGTTCTGGTCTGATTCTTATAGTGATTGCCCGTGTCATAATTTACGATTAGAAGCCAGCTGGTGATTGTCATTTTGGCTAGACATAGATATAGTAAATAATGTGCCTATGTAACTAACAGAAATCGTAAGAATCCCAGAGAAGAGCTAAGAAGACTCAGAATGTAAATACATGTAAATTTTTACTCTTTTAATGAATTCGGGAATCTCTTTCATAGTACATTGTATTAATGCATTTTTAGTCCATTACTTTTAACTACACTACCCTTATCATTATAGGCACTCCATGCAGAAAAGAACAACGCGCTAAAAGAGCTAGCTACTACTATTTTTCTTCCAAAATAAGTTAACCCTTTAGAATTGCATTAAAAGTGTCGTCCTCATTTGAGCGAAAACCAAGGATCGTACTAATTTATACAAAAATATAATAAATTTGAATGTCCCAAAATACTTTTAAATGAACTTCCATTGTATTAAATATCAAATTTAAGTTTTATGAACAAATTTGTATTCTATCGAACGTATAATTTGCGGCCGAAAGTAGTAAAAAAGAGTTTACGGGCGTGCCAATGTTGTATTCTTCTTAAGATTTCTTTTGTCATGAAAGCATAAGGTTTCTTAAGTTTTAGTCTTTTCGATAAAGTTATAAAGTAAGCGTCTGGTAGGTATACTAGGTAAATCCTTCTATAATCTTTTCAAAGACCTTGGATTGCCAAGAGCTTCAGTAAGCTCTGTTCTTGAACGAATATCATAAGCGACATTATTAGGATGATATCAAATATGGTTAGGAAGAGGGGGTAAAACAGCAGACAGTAGAGGTTAACGCTGACGCGTCGCAAGGAGTACTCCCTAAACCTACTCCTGGGTCGCAAGTCCCAGGCTCTCGCTGTCGCAGGCGCATGTGTGGCCCCATCTATCACGCGGTGAACCCATGGAAAGCCACGAAATAAGTCTACCTTCAACATCAAAATAGAGAGGATCTTTGGACTAGTCTATGGAGTATTCCTGCGTGACCGTTATCGGCTAGAGAAATTAAAAGTTATTATGCTTGATTATCTATATAAATTTGTCTTGTCTGTACTAGATGACATAGGGAGGTAGGTAGATGAAGTACTTTTTGCTGTAGCTCAGTGCTGTCTTTGTCTGAGTAAAGCTACTAGATCTCGGCAAGGAACTAGGAAGACAGCGTCACCAAAATGCAAGTAATGTCACTGGTGTAGTAAATGTTAATAGGCAAGTCGCTTATGTGTTTGTTTTCCTACTGTCTATATATGCGAGTATGTTTTACTGCTCAATATGACACCAATTATATCTTTGTATATCTTTTTTTTTACTGCGCGGAAATCCCCTCGGATACCACCCATTATAATAATTCACCTCTCGATAACAACCAATAATACAACGCAAAATATTGCTGACAACACAGTCATCTATGGAGGTAAAATTTTTGGCTGTGACAGTTTTTTTGTAGGAAGTATTACTAACATATTTTACAACCCAAAAAGAATTCGCTATCTACTATCACTAGCACTAATTTGCTCTAAACTACTAAAAGTACTATTTTTATAAATCATTATTCTAAATTATTTTTTAGTTTGGATATGGCCTACTTTAAATGAAACTGATTTCTGGTTTCCATACAGGTTTACAGACGTTATGTCTCACCCAAGCTTTTGTTTCATTTTTTCTTGAGCTAATATGGTAAATAAAAGCATGATAAACTTACATCCATAGGAGAGTCTTTATCCTTATAAAAAGTAAGGCTTAAAACGGAAAAGCTAAAGTTCCAACTTTCATTATTAGGGTATTAAGTTGAGGTAAGTTACGAATAAACTAGTCAAATTATTGTAATGCCCGCGGATACGACAGGCGCTACCCGCTGTCCTTGCGGAGCCCGGGCCTCATCTACCATGAATTAATAATTCCACAACGCGTTTCGCTCATTAATAAAATATTACCAAGAGGCTTACTTACTACCAGACGCTTACTTTATAACTTTATCGAAAAGACTAAAACTTAAGAAACCTTATGCTTTCATGACAAAAGAAATCTTAAGAAGAATACAACATTGGAACGCCCGTAAACTCTTTTTTACTACTTTCGGCCGCAAATTATACGTTCGATAGAATACAAATTTGGCACTCGCTTCTACGGCATACAACGCCACGAATATTGTGGTAGAGTTCTGAATTTTCTAGCGTATATTCTACATTACGCGTTTTAGATATTATACGTATGTCTACATTTATAATAGATTTATGAAACACCGGACGTTAATTAAATCTTTTCAACGTAAACTGCGTAATAATAAAACTGATAAAAATAAAACTTAGTTTATACAATAAACATGATGAATAATGATGACCTAGTCCTTCGCGGCACATACCTACAACACTTAGAACACTATAAGGTGACTGTTAAGGTACATCTTAACTTACACATTTTTTATTTTGAATAATCAATCAAGCTCTTTTTAGTCATTCTTTTTAACCTATCTATGGAAGTAAAGTATATACTCGCATTTATACGTAAGGTTGATATTTATTTTCATAGCTATGATACTTATACAAAAAGCGCATTTTTCTTTTCGTTCAAGAAGTAGATTGTTATGACTGGTAATGTAACATACTCCTCTTACAAATTTACTCATATAATATTTATTATACCTACCAACCTTGAACTCAATAATCAAATTATACACAAATATATCGACGTCATTATTGACCATTTATAGACATACAATGTGTGTGTTTGTAGTATACACACATACGTACATCGCACGTAATAGTTTAGAATGATTAAAATTCGACATTTCAATCGTTTTAAATTATTTGTAGAATTATGATCAAACATTAAAACGCTTTTTTTACGAAAGGCAAAGGCTTTGAAAAAATGCCAATCAAATAGTGTACCTTAATATATATTTTAACAAAAATAATTAACATTATTTTAACTTTATTAATAATACAATTATTATGGACTGGTTTGTGGTACACTAGCTATTATTCGCGGCTATGGTCGCTTGATTTTTTCTTATTTAGTGACTCTAACTTTAAAAATGGCAAACTTCCATACAACCGTTCATCCCTTACCAATTAGGGGCAAAATTTTCTAGTGCTGTTTGCTTCGAACATAAAAAGCATCAGCTGCCAACTTTTCAAGTTTGTAGCCGCAGCGGTATATGCTCCTCGTTGATGAATCAGTCAGGGCAAGTCATTTTATATCAAGGGCTTCATGAAAACAGAATTACACTCATTTTTTATTGCGATATTAGCCATATTTTCATTATTCGCAACAGAATACAGAAAATGGATATATAACCTGAATTGATGATAGTTATATTGTTTTCTACTTCCAACAACATCAATATTTGACAGACAATATTACTCTCCTGTTAAAGGCTATTAATTAATTACTGTCAGCAATGGATTATTAATACTGTTGAAGGAATATTAAATTGGCCAGACGAACCAGACGTTTGTTAATTAATTAATGGAAGGCATCGCATAAATAAAATATTCACATATGGCATCAAATAACAAAATATTAATATCATAAGGGAATCTAGTAATTAACCAATTTGCCTAATACATGATGTTGTGACGTAAGCACGATGTGACGTAATAATCTACAATATAGACTAGCTACATCATTAGAGCACAATGACACTTCATAACCTATGACGATATATTAGATAAAATAGTCTTAATGACAGCCCTAATATTTATTTCTTTGTCAATGTCTTTTTAATATCTCCAATTTAGTCTTTAGTTTAAAGGTCGAAATTAGATCGTAATTAAATGATTATTAATTGAAAAAACTGTTCCTAAAGATCAACAATTACTATAAAAACTTACTGATAAGAGCGTTAAAAAAACGTTATTTTATTCGCTTTAATTATTTATATTTAGAATAGTTTCTATATGAATACTATTACCCAATATCTTATAGGTTTTCATGATGTTTAAAGTTAAACCTATGTTACACACATACATACATCAGATATCCGCAATAGTGACACCCACTGAAACACACATAAAACAGTTCATGATTAGATTCCTACTTTCTAATATCGTTTAAAAATATAATGTGATGATTCTTGGAATCTAATGCCGAGGTTTGCTGGCACATTAAAATAATGAGCTGCCAAAATAGCCAAGCAATTGGGATGTGACACAGTTTTGTTACGTGGCCAAGAACGGTGCTACATGTCGGTCAAGTTTGGTGGCGATATAATAATTGTATTGTAAACATTAAATATATATGAACTTGACATTGATACGATATTTATTATTGTCACTATGTATAATGTTTCCGTGTAATAACGTGTGAAACGTCCTTAATCTCGTCATTTCTAATGGTATTGTGGTTAGTTTGTAATTGAATGGGCTGAACATGTCTGAGCTTCTGTTAATCATCAGCTACAGAACGGCTTTATGTACTCGCTAAACGTGAAACATGGACGTGTTTGAATAGTGATTCAGCTCTCTGGGTAGCCCTCCACTAATAACACTGTAACAATTAGATTATATTCAATAGTTATATCATAATTAATTTTTCTTTTAATTTCTTTACTAAAGCCAAAAGAAATTTACAGAATTCTAATAAACATTAAAACTTTGAGAAGTACAAAGTTCTTGTACTTCTCAAAGTCAAAAACTTAAGTCGTATAGAAATTTTTGTGAAAACTAATAAAATAGTTTAAAATAACTGTAATCTTCTTTATTACTAAATACTAGAAGATCTTTAAGGTTTTGTTTAGTTACTAAAAGATAAAAATATAGTGAAACTTTAAGCGAAATATTTGAACATCAATCGATTCTCGATATCAATATTTTATTGAAATAAAAGTATATTTCAGAAGACAAGGGTACCGTCACTTTGATGTAGGATGGAGGCTTACTGATCCTTTGTTAAAAAAAACATATTATCTCATTACTATGTCAAGGCGAGGCATTCTTACTACAAGCGAATATTTCTTTAAGTGTGTTTTTACCAAAAAATGTCCAGCCGTTAAGCCGTCAAGCCGTGTCAATACTTATATGACTTGAACATAAAATAAAACTATCTATTTAATACATAACCTTAAATCATTATCAACTAACTAGTTAATTATAGCTATGTTTATTATCAAGACTTTTTTCAAGATACGTTACACTTTAGTTGATTGAAGTTGAATTTTATAATGTCAAACAAATCTACAAAAACATTTAATTAACATTTCTAAGTACGTAAACTGGAGTTTTAAAAAAATAATTAAGTTTTAGATTGCTTTCAAAGTTTAAGTAGACTGTGCCCCATAGGCTCTAGACATTCCATATGTAGAATATTACAAACTTCTGCTGAGATTGGAGTTGCCCAAAAAGCTAGAAGTCTACAAGTATATTATACTCTCTAGGTACTTGGTGCACCTACAGAATATATACTCGTATAATTTATACTTACACTATGTTACTCGTTTAGTCATATTCTTTGTCAATACTTTATTGTTGAGTTTGGTTGCATAAAAATTCTGATGCTGTATTTCTGAAACGTCTTGGGCTTTTATCGTGTGTTTTTATCAAACGGGCTACACATAAACAAAGTTCTTGTATTTCATAGGCACGTCAAAGCATTTAGACCAAGTTTCCATTTATCTCTTGTCAGAGTGTTTACTTCCACAAAGATTCAAAATGATATTGAAGAATATCCAGATGGTGAATTTATTATCATACGCGTTTTCTGCTGATATCCATCTGTAGGTAAATTGGTTAAAATACAGCAATTATAGTACAAACACCAATTTGAATAAATTATTAAACTAACTTTTAAGTTCATTATATTCTTTATTTATTGTCATATCATGAATTTTATAATAGTATTATTAGACGTTATATCTAATAGCATAAATAAAGTACCCCAATCATCTTATTTTATAGCAACAACAGTTAAAAGTACCATTACAAAAAGGTAATAAAACTTGATGAGCTTTAGACACATAGCTCACTTTCCACTTGATCCATGAACACCTATTATTCTTTTCCTACGTACCTTTGATAAATAAGGGTTATTTTTCAAATAGAGTTAACAAACATTCATTACGGCCGAAAGGTGCCATAGCAGACGGGGAGTCTCATCGGTATTGCTGACCGTCATATAAATTTTCATTAGTGAGACACGCTGAGAATGCCTTCGTTCGTAATAAACACACGCTACGTGGGCATATTTTTTCACTCTTAGGAATGTACCCGATTAGAAATCTAAATTGAGATAACTTAAACATAAATATAGGTTGATATTCATAGTACAGTTTAGTCGCTTAAATCATCATCATCAACTACCTTCAATAGTCCTCTGCTGGCCTATTCTTTTGGGTTGAGTTGGTTTAGGTGGTTTGTGTTAAGTATTCCTTATTTTTGCAGTCGCTTAAATGCGAATAAAAATATCAGAGCAAACCCAATACTACGCTTACCCCACATCAGTGCTCTTAAAATCAGTTTGAGAGCTCTGAAAATATCATAACAACATTGTTTGAACATTTTTCATACCACTTTACATTGAGTGGCATAAATGTCCCTTTAAAACACATAGGAAAATAAACGTTATGTTGTAAACACCACACCTTATGAAGTGTATTTTCATATTATAAATTTTATAAGATGCGGTCAGAACTATAGTTCAATTAAGTAAAAAGTTAAACAAAAGAAACTTAACGGGGTGTTGATTGCGAATAATATTGTGTCCGCTCTTTTGCGCTCTACAACATCAAAAAGAGAGCATCGATCTGTATTTTAATAGTGATAAGGGATAAAAAAATAATTTGGTCACTTGCCTTTTTTATCAACATATGATCATAGTTACTATACTTATGAGTTTACTTACTACGGGTACAATTCTAATAATATGTAGGTACGAGTATATTTTACAACGAAAATACATTTTTATTTTAAATAGTGAAATTTGCTATTACAAAGGGTTTTATATAAAAACGTACACAAAAGCTTTTTGCAATAAAAACATGCATTGTCGTCGATTTCAATAAAAGCTATTGAAATGAGCTAACTTTGAAGCTTTTTCTATAGCTTTCATTTAAAATTACAAATATTTCATTGTTATGTTGGCTTTTAAAGTCGACTACAAAAATCGTAGCAGACCTATAAGCTAGCTGGAAGAATTAAAAAAAAGGTCACGTAGAAACAGTATTAAGATATGAAATGACACGAATTCGTAACAACGACATCGTTCATGTGTTGCTGTTGATTTATATTCCGAAAATAAATAATTAATTCAAATATATTTTCTCGCTAATAATTCCAACCCATACAAATTGTTTTAAAAGTAAATCTATTAAAAGTTAGTAGAAAATACAGTTAATACTAATACCAATGATATAGTTATTAACTTCATTAATTATTTTTAAATGTTGTCATTGAACCAATAATTTTAGATATTTTTTAAACTAAAATGTTAAGTAATTGTTTCGCTCCGACCCTAAATTTGTGACTATACACATATTTAATATTGGTAATTTCATAAACTTGCTTAAGTAATATCGTGTACACTCAAGACTGAGACCGCGAAGGATTAGCCAGAAGCGTATTAAGCACCTCCATTTTGAAAACTTTAAATTGTTATTGTAGGTGAACCCATTGCCACGAGTATGAAACAGAGAATTGAGAATAAAAAAAAAATGTGTGTGTCAGCTCCGACGCACGCCTAGAATTTACTCGTTAGGAACGCTTCGGCTACACACAAGTACAAGTCACACGTGTGAAAGGTGCGCACAAAAAACGTAACGAGGTTATTCGAATCACTAAATTTTACTCTTATTTTTATTTTCATACCGGACACCCTATACATAAATCGATTCTTACACTCCAAACATTTGGGACATAATGAAAGGCTAGGTAAAACATGACTAGAAAGGCTAAAATCTCTAACTGAACATTGATTTAAACTCAGAGTCTATCTGACAACAACCAAAGTCTCATTTGAATACGTACTATAAGATTAATAAATTTAAATGGCATCGTATATAAATACGTTTCACTGTGTCCTATCCAAAAGAGAATCCATAGACTGTAAATATTACATGTGGATTTTGTTGAATTTATTTACTATTATTAAATTCAATTTATATTGTCTTTGCATGCTCCGCTTAAACTTGCAAAATTCACAGTGAATGTAAACCACATCTTCCGAACTACTAACTAAACTTAAACCGTTTGGCTAATTAATTCTCAGAACTCACGGAATATCTAATCTCAGGTAGATTAGGTGTTGAGTGGCATTCATACTAATGAAATGTAAATCATAAATAATTAAATGTAGTTCTTAATATAACATAAATTTTTAGTTTGTATTCAGCTTTTAACATACCTATGTACTAGTTACACATTCGAAACTTAAATTTCAAAGCTCTAACAAATACATTCCAAACAACCGCTTATTTATTTGAAACCAATTATTTTATTGACACAAGTATGTGAATTTACGAATCGTTCATCTGTTTAAACATTTCAGTCAGTTAAATTTATCCCAGTAGATAATAAAGGGTTGGTTTATCAGCTTTTTCCGCCGCCAGCAGAATTGCTAGAGTTATTTAAATTATGAGTGATTGCATTTTTAACAGTACAGTTAAAACAAATAATAGGTCTTTACCTATGAAATTGCCGTTTTGTATGCAATAAGTGAAAGTACTTATTTTTTCAAACTTTTTTATTTCTGTTATTCGAAGTAATCACCCATGCCATCGACGCATCTTTGCCAACACATTGGCAGTTTATTGATGCCCTTCTTGTAAAAATCAGCTGGACGGGAGGCAACAAACTCTTCAAAGGCATTTTGTACTGCCTCTCGGGAATTGAATTTTTTACCCACTAAAAAGTTGTCTAAATTTTGGAAAAAGTAATAGTCGGTAGGTGCAAGGAACATATCTAATACCAATAAAATTGAAATGTGTAAAGTAAACTATAGACTTAGATACATACAGAATGTATTAAAAACTTAAGTACTTTAGTCAACTAAGCAGTTTTATCAATCACGTTTTTCTATTTTTCACTGTAATGACTCTCTGAATGCAAAGAAAACCTCGAGGTTTGATGTTACGTTTCCACATATCTATCACAAAATGAAATGTCAGAAAGAATAATTTTAAGCCTCAACAGAAGGGATTCAAAAATGTGCTATCTAACACTGTTTTAATTGGACTCGTACTCAGTAATTCTTTAGGCGAATTATTTATCCCTCTTGGTAATTATTAGTCTGAAGAATTTATGTATTAATCATCTTGGAAATAGCGAAGAGCTCGTATAAATATTGAAAGAGTAAAACGTCAAAGATTTCTGTTTGGGGCTGCTTCACAGTTGTAGTTTCGAGTAAAGTCGGTAGAGTAAGGTAAAAAAAAGGTTTTCATATATGGCTGGCTTATGATCATCTTGAGAACAAGAGTTAAGAGAAATATTGTATACTAATGAGACCGCTCAGACAAAAAAAAAAACAATAAATTGTTAATTACAATGAAGGCCAAAAAAACTACTAGCTATTTTTATATTTAAAAAAAAAATACAAAGCCAAATGAAAAGGAATTTGGTATTTGAATATTTATACATACACTCAAAGGTCTTTTTTTTTTTTTTTTTGTTGACGGGGTGGAAAATCCCTTCGGATCTCCGGCTCCTCGGGGACTCTCAGGAGCCAGGAGTATGTGGTGATTCCACTAAAAACCACCCCGACGGCCGGCCTTAGGTGTCCTACTCTGGGGAGGACCCGGACCATGTTATTTCAGGTCCTCCCCGAATTGACACCATGCCTAATCAGGCCCTATCCCAGGGTAGAACACTTCCCCCTTCAATCACGGCATGGCGGCCCGATCGCATCTCAATGCAATCAGGCCGGCCATTCCATTCCCTACCGCAGCAATCAATCTGCACACTCAAAGGTCTAGTAGGCGAAAAGTTTTTATAGACAGAATACTTAAAAATTACACTTTATTTAAGAAGTTATATTATTTACGATAAAAATATACAAGTTTCAGCTTCAAATTCCTATCCATATGCCGAACTAAATACAATTATCGTGTCTCTCTGAAAAATAAATTTATCTCGAGAAAATTTTCACGCGATGATATTTTACGATGTGAAATGTAGCCTAAAAACGAGTCATTAGTTTAATTTAATAGATTTGAAATTTTATTTTATAATTATAAATATTATAAACTATGTTACAAGAAACTTGTAAAAACATGTTGAAAAGTTGGAGTTTTTAACCTGTTCTTATACAACAATCTGCGTATGGAGCACGCTCCTAGTTCCACAACTACTGCTACCTACTACTACTGACTGACTACTACTACTTAGGATTGATTTAGTTTTATTTCAATTGATTTGTCTAGCTTCAAGTGCTAAAAGTTATCTAGTATTATAAGTAATATATAAAAATAAAAACAAAAAATAACATGACGCTATGACTGAAGTATTTGCTTCGCTTTGCTAAGCGATACCTAGAGTTACGGCTTCGATTCCCACTTGGAAGAGAAATTTATGTGATCCACAAATAGTTGTATCAAGTCTGAGTGTTCTTTACGTCCGTTGTTTAAGTCTCTCGTGACACAGGAGTTATCCTTAGTGTCGTAGGTTTTTGAAAAAAGGGAAAAGAACGTTACCAACTTTACGACTACTACTGAACGAACTCAAATTACTAAAATAGTTAGAAGAGTGTATATCCTGAGAAATTTTATTACAGCCATAAAAACGTTTAATATCAGTATGTTATTTAATTTGCGTTAGTGTTTTATGACATAGGTACTATACGAATTTTGCCAAGACAGAATTAAAACACAAACACAAAAATAAATACCATTAATTGAAATACAAAGAAAAAAATTATCACAACAGCTTTACTAGAATAGAACAGAAACGTACCAACATAAATAATGCTAAATTATTCACGAAACATGTCCCTCAGACCTACGTTTGAGGATCGGGTAGAATGCATTTTTCATGACACAAAAGATATTTCTAAACGTGTGGCATTTCTCGAAGTCCGATCCCTAGGGAAAAATAGGGTTAACTGTATTTCTGCGAGGGTCGTGTAGGCTTCTGTATTTTTTTTATACGAAGTAATGAAATATTAACAAGAACTAAATTGAATTCAGAGAGCCGTTACGCTATCCTTTTGACCTAATTAATGTGTGTTGGTAAGGTGGGTATGGTGTAAATAATTTATATTCATAACTTGTAACCGCGTTGTTAATCAAAACGATTTGTAAATTAAAGTGTCTAAGGTCCAAGTCATACATATTGTAGTAGGTAATGAATACTTAATAACAGAGTTTTAGACTTAGCCATTGGTGTTTATGGTCGTAGGTAAGTAGGTAAATTATGTGTTATATTATAAACGTATATTTAAATGCGTCAGCCTATCTGATTGCGATGAAATCATCTGCTGAGTCCGTCTTTGTACAAATGTCTAAGGGAAATTTAATAGTAATTATGTTTTCCTTAATAATTATTTTTCGCAAGTCTTAGTGCTTTCACAGCTGTAGGTTACAAAGTAGATATCGGTTGCAAACACAAAAGAGTACCTATGTCAAGACAATCAGTTGTGAGCCCGGTCTCATTACCTTATTAATGTTTGTGGAGAATACACTATGAAATTCACTTAAACACACATAGACTACATGACTCTAGTTTCACTATTCAACCTATTCAAACTACCGCTATTTGATTCAGGAAAATAGAAATGCTGAAATATGGTTGTGAACTTTCCTTTCATTAACCGCCATCCGGCTGACTGTTTTGAAAACTAATATTCACTCAAAACACTAGGTACAGTTTTAACGTCATAACTTTATAATTATTTCATTGTATGTTCATTATGCTTTTTAATTCATTTATTTTTTTTGGAAAAACAACTGCAAATTACAATAATATATACATTAATGAAAAATATAGTAACAATATGTTAGTTAGTTTGTAAATGATTTTCACGAATATTGCTATTTGCTGCCTCATATTATAACAATTGTTTTTATTAGATAAATATTAAAAGGAAAAATCATAACACTTAACAAACCAAAGAATTATTCAACAATAAACACCCCTTTATTGGCCAAAACATACTCGTATTGTGAAGAAGATAATGAGCAGTTGACATTAGGTTATTGTAACTTAGATAAATGCCACCTCCTCTGGGTTAAAAAACAAAAGGTGAAAGATACAGCTTATTAAAGCTTTTTATGATTTAGTTGCGTTTTAATTGGTTAAATGTTTATCAGATGGCGTCACTTATTTTTAGCCGACTTCTAAAACACAAACGCGATTGTTACGCGATATCTCCGTCAATTGTGAACCGATTTTCAAATATTTTTTGTAATTGAAAGGGTATGCTCTTGATGTGGTTCCTTCACCATCAAATCAGATTCTGATGCTGGGATCCTAGAGAAATCGAGGGTAACCCTCAAATTTTACATACCCGACAACGTGTTTTAGCTAATTTCTCTAGCTTTATAGGTATTTGCGTTTAGTAGTCGTTGTGTTATGTGGCTCAGCTGATGATGGAAGGGACCTTGACCTTTAGGAGTTAGAGGATACCTCTTTCATGTATTGACCTTGTTTTTTTCTTTCAACATATTTGTTAGGTGTTTGTGTTGGGGTTGTCATTTAGACAAGAAAAAATGTTTGTAACGCATTCCATTCAAATGTGAAGAAAAAATACCACATAAATTTTGGAAAATTAAGTAGTGGAAAACAATATATTTTCGGGTTCAAATGTATCATCTTACTACTTTATCTAAATAAAGTAATGGATTTATTAAACTATATTCAATATAATCTAACATACTACAGTTTTGTTCTATACAGTACGGTACGTAGTGTTTTAAATATTGTACTTATCTACTCATTACAAACGTATCTTAGACTAAAAATGGTAAAATAAATCCTTTTAAAAAAATTAACCGACTTCAAACAATGCTGACAAAGAGCACTAAAAATTTAAAAATAATAACAAATCTAAGTAAAAAACTAAAATAAGTACCCTCAATATTATATTAGGTAACATTATAATAGCAATCTGCGTTTTAATACTTTCAAATATTCATTTAATATTTATACAAATATTCAGTTAGTGATACTCAATGAGTACAACTAATTACAAAAAAAAATCAAGAAAAAAGGCTAAAGAAAATATTTTCAAAGCTCTCAGTTAAAAAAAGTAGAGATTACTGCCTGTGTTTTTTTCTCAAAGGCTTTACTGATGTCTGCAAACGCCGCTAAATATAAATGTAACCTCTGACACTCGTGTAACCTACATAAGGTAGGTATATTTTATGCATTTGGTTTAATGACACTTAAAATTGGTTCAAAATGTGATAGAGGATTAAGGAGATAAAAGGTGTATGCAGCAAATGCCATACTTTTAGATCCTATCAAGCCAATAACTGAAAATACCAGATTTTTATAGTAATACTAGATTTCACTCCAAAAAAACTCACACAACGGAATCTTGTGCTTTAGTGAATACCGGATGTCAATATTGACATTCGGTATATTCCTTTTGTAATACAGAAAAGTTACAATAAGAATGTTTTTGTGCCGATATTTTGAATATATCAACACTGTGAAGATTTCATATGTATTTTATACATTTTACGTAAGCGAAGTAAAACCATCAAGTTTGTAAGTCAGTACCCTAGTGTTTAGTAGTCATTTGCATAGTCAAAGAGATACGCATTTATAAGGAATGTTAGCTTTCATTGTAAATAGCTTGTACAACAATTTATTAATACGTTTTAACAGTTTTGCTCCTTTGTGCAGTTTTGTTTAAGGAAAAACAATGAAATAGTACCTACTTCTTAGCATATTAAGGAATTACCTTTTCAAAACATATCATATATTCAAATCAGTATTTTCTTTATATAACTAATGTATATATAGTCCTATACTAAAAAACATATATTCATTCATTAATATATTCATTAAAAATCAGTTACTAAAACGAAAACCTTGACAATGTTAAAATACCAACTACGAGTATATATATAAATATATAAAGGCGTTCCGACGTTAGGGTTCCGACCTCAAAAGGTAAAAAAGGAAAACTCTTATAAGATCACTTTCTTGTCCGTCTGTCCGTCGGTCCGTCTGTCCGTCTGTCCGTGTGTCACCACCGATCTTCTCAGGAACGGGTAGATCTAGCAAGTTAAAATTTATACCAGATACTGAGGTCTATGGTCCCTTTTGGGTGTAGAAAACTCAAGGTCCTGAGTAAACACGATAAAAAGATGTGGGCAAATTTCGATTTTCGCGAAATGAAATGAAATGAGAAAGAACTTGTAAGTACCAAAATTTACCGACTTTTTTTATTTTTCAGAATTTTCTCTTTACTTGTGCTGTAAGACCCTGCTTTTAACGAAAATTGACAATTCTAGGTCAACCGGAAGGACCCTATAGGTTTTGGGTCGAAAACTTATATGGTAGTTCCCGTTGACCTAGAATCACGAAATTTTGCAATCTTCTTACAGCACAAATAAAGGAATAATTTAAAAAAATGAAAAAAAACTTGAAAATTAAGATAAAATTTTGTACTTACAAATTGTCGCGGAAACGCGTTAAATCTGGGTAGGTACGGAACCCTCGGCGCACGAGTTCGACTCGTACCTGACCGGTTTTTATATTGGCTTTTATATGAAAGCAAAAAAATAGAAATTTAACAACATAACATTCCTGTCTACTAATCACGACAGAAATCTTCGCTCAACAAATAATTTGCTTCTCCTGTGTCCCTCCCACAATTCCGTGTTCGTGAACTCTTCGTTCTTTATTCTAATCTGGAGTGCGCTCCCACTTGAAATCAGGATATCCACAAACCGTTTCACATTTAAAAAGCATGTACATAGGCTACCTTCTTCAGTTGGCGGAATTACCTACTCGAAAGTACACCTCTCTGTTTACAGTGTACAAATATAAAGTACCTATATGTATTTATATAATTTTATGTATGAATGTATGTATATGTATAATTGTATATGTTAATTGAAACTATATATACTACTATTACAACTGTAACCTCAGTCCAACTACCTCAACAGATTTCTACACCACCCAAAGATTGGCTGGTAGAGAAGGCCCTGGGCTTTAAGTCCGTCGATGTACACAAGTGCATAAAGTTGTAAAATAAAATAAAATAAAGAACACTTATTGAAATCATTTTTAAAGCCGTTTATTACTTACAAACATTCACACAGAAATGATATTCAATTAGTTTCATCATTCTAATGAAGATACTAAAAGAATCGACACACCTCAAACTCACCTTTCTTCACAATTTTGTCACAGTCGAGTAAAATTAAAATAATTTAAACAACATTTTAGCTGTGTGTCATATCATTAAGTATTAAATAAAATCACTTGAGCGTGTAGCTGAAGCCATACAAGGACAAACCCGCTGTTTAGGTACTAAGAAGTCTGACTACACAATTAGGCTAAACCGAGTTATCCTATTGTCGTAGAATAATATACAGTAATAATGTGCCCAAAGCCTTGTCCGTAGAGTAACATAATTTTAAAACATTTACATTCAAAAAGGAAGGGGGATGCAATATTGTAATAACCACGCCATGATTCTAAAAATCACCTGGGTAAATTGTAAAGCAATTTCTTTTTAAATTTATACATTCCCAAATAAACTGAGAATAACTGAGATGGATTTAAAAGAAACTATTTATCTTTACTACTCTACACTTGAACTGACCCTTATACTTTACAATTATTATTTTTCGTTCTTTACTTGATCCAAAATCAAATGCAATGATTTTTGCTTATTCTACTAATTCATATATATACATACATTCATATATTTGTGTAAATATATACTTCATGTACCTTGTACCTTCTAGTACCTTTTTCATTAAGATGTAAACTCGCTCAAGTAAACATGATATATTTCAAATATTATATCATATATATAATTTACACGAGGATCTCAATTAGTTAATTATCATTAAGGTAGATGCGTACAGTATTAGATTTAGGCTATAACATTAATTATCCTAATCCGAATTTAATACTATAAATGTTTTAAGTATGTTTGTTTGATGTTACCCTTTACACCTCAACCAGTTAACTGATTTTTATGCAATTTTAGGACCCATATTTTCAAAGGTTCAGAAAAGGATATTGGGTACGTTCCGTCTAGAAATAGAACTGTTACCGAGGACTACCTGGATTAAATGATGACCTCTTCATCCCTTCGAAGCCGCGAGCAAAGCTAATAAGTAGTAAATAAAATACGGGAGTTAATTCTAGGTTAATGTACGAGTATATAAAATTTCTTAGAAATACTTTTCTGAGAAAAAATCTTTTCTATCACTAAGGATGATAGAATTTATCGTAGGAGAGCCATGCTTTCGCACATATGGGAGAGCTTGGCCGCAGTGATGACATGACCTCACAGGAAATTGGAGTTAGGGCCCATAAAAAAAAATCGCGCTCTGAAATATCGCTGCGCCGACTGCAATTTTTGCATTATTTTCACCGAGTGAGTGAAGGCGACTCTTAAGTTGCAGGTGTCCATGGGTGGCGACAGTCGCTTACCATTAGGCAACCCCCCTGCTCGTTCATCCCCAATATAATTGAAAAACAAAATATGTTACAAAACAATTTATGCCCCTAATGGCATTCCTCCGTTTAAAATTACGATCTAAAATAACATTACGATATTAAGACTTCCATTTCCTGAAATGATTGGTTTGAGGACGTTAACGAAATATTTAATTTAATGACAGCAAAATTAAAGAAGAAGTTTTATCAAGTTTTACTGTTAGGTATTATGTATATTATTTCGTTTTACAAATTAAATTATCTTTCCGTTCGTGCAACGTCTATAATCTATTTGCATGTATCTATTACACCTACGGTAAATTCATTTTGCCTCAGACATTGGCATAATACATACAAATAGATACCGGAATCCCCTTTAGCTTGATGATTAATATCTCGAGAAGATGCCTTTTGCTACACCTATTGCATTATGTATTCTCTCTCAGCATAACCACCAGAAATCAAAATTTAGCATCGTGCTGATTTGTAATTTTTAAGGGGTGGAAATTCTCGAAGGCGAGTGGAACCCTTCAGAAAACCACAATTTACTTCTAAAGGATGACGTTTTGGAATTCATCGTCATGCATTATTTCTTCAAAACAATAACAAAGTAACTAGTCCGACTTTCTATAAAATGAAGAGAATAATATACTCGCCCATTACATTTTTGCACCGAAAGCTTGAAAATGTTAAGTGACACAGCGGACACTCAATATTTTTCGGACTTAACATAATAGATTTTATGCAATGGACAATAAACGCTCATAATTTCTAGTGTAATTGGATTAAGAGAGAAGGGAAAAGGTCTTAGAGTCGGATATGTAAGGCTCTTATTTACTATTTATACTCCTGGGCACGAAACGAAAAGTCGCTGCATAGTGTGAAAATAAAAGCTAAATAAAAGTATCACTACTGAAACGAACTGATAAAAAAACTTGTTTATTGTGTTTTTTTATAATAGGTACTAGCGTTTTCATGCAGTGTCGTTATGAGTCATCAATTATCGTCATGATTTTCTCTATCATTTGAGGATATCTCCTGGAAATAGTATTTTTTTCATGATGAAAGGTACCTTTCAATAAATAAAAATTGTATGACGATTGTTTGAATGTGAATAGTTAAAGCGTGAAAGGATATATATTATGATTACTGCCTAACGTCGGTGATCGTCTATACCTTACACCCTGTGTCCAGTGATCCCTTGCTTACGTGACTACTATGATTATAGCACAGGTACATCATTCTGGCCTCGCAAAATGAATTGACATTTTATCTCAATTAATCATTTTTTGTGGTAATTCTAATACTACCCGCGAATAAATCGAAGCGGTTGTCTAAATTTCTATTATTAAATCGATAGAAACAGCGTGGTAGGAAACAACTTTTCCTATACTGAGTATCGCTGGGTGTGACGTAAAGACGTGTTTGTTTCCTTAGTCTTCGTGTGGGAGTTGTAAGAGCAATCCTGCCGAGGAGGTCCGGACTGTCAACAATACCCCGCGCGATCCTCATTAAAAAACTAACATCAAAAATATCCCGTCTAAGATGCAGCGGCAAATTTTTTACGACGTTCCGTGTAGTCTACGTTTGGTAATTTAAGCGTTAAGAAGCGGGTAAATTTCAATGCCTATAGATACCATAACATGGGTTCTAGATAATACCAGTGCCTTATACTCGTAAGCTTTATTTATCGACAACAGCAAAGACGTGTTGAGCACGCAAAAGCTAGACGTCATGGATACCGCCCGAGTTATCCAAGACGTCTAGCTGACCTGGGAGTTGTCCATGATGTCAAGCTATGTTTAAAACCGTATTACCGTTATAAAAAATGTGTTAAATTTATTACAACTAGCTTGTGCTAGATGCAACAATTTTTAAGAGTTGAATTTTAATTTGATAAGTGTAATCGAATATGTAAGTTTTCAGGAGAAAAGCATTGAAAAACATTTGGAAACGATTAAAGTCTTGCTAATATTTCTTTATAACAATAAAAATTGCCAGTTTACGTTTTCATGTTCGCCAGGAAATGTATGTGATATTTTATATAATAAATCTACTGAGATATTATGTATATTAATTATTATTATTTAAACATTATGTGCGTGATAGTTGATCGTTTATACAGCTTAAAAACTTCTGGTATTACATCACGAATTTTGTGATAGTACGAGTAGTATATTCGTACCATGGTGATATATTTGCCGAAACAATAACAAATTTGTGCAAGTCAACAGCTGAAAAACATTTAAAATTTTCCTGTGAGCCATTTAATTTCAATGGCTTTTATATTATTTTATAAAAGAAAAGCTTATCTACGCAATAAAACCTTAATAAGATTTTTAAATGTACGTTATCAAAAGAATTTTATTTTAAAATGTCATGGGCTGTTGCTCAAAGAAAAATAATTTAATTCTTGCTCTCACTCTTCGAGATTAGGTGCTTCAATGTATGTGATTAAGCTGTCATATTTATTTATGATTGCAATCATACCTTAAGTAGTGGGATACATATAAATAATGTTGTATCGTGTCTTCTCTAATTTACATAATTGTTAGGCACTTTTTTTGTTTTAATGACAGCCATGTTATAAAAAAACGCATAGAGAACCAATGGGGAATTGATTCATGATATTTTTATACCCCAAAACTGCAGTGTGATAAACGATCTTCCATATGTTTGTATTTTGAGGATATCTGACTATTTTTTAACCCGACGGGGGATCTTTTTCTGGTTTCACAAAAAGAAACCATTTAATGACAGGTTTTAAGATTTTTTCACATGCAGACTGTTCTGCTTCAGTACAAGTCATATCTAAACGAATAGTTAAATTGAATGAACTCAATTCGTATTCATAGATAGACTCTCCATATCATGAATAAACTATCGTATTATACCAACCACATGTAGGCCGTAAATGACTCAAATCAGGCAACACATTACAAATGCAATCTAGCTTTCGCTACTCATATCGGAAACTGTAGTCCCATAGGAAATGGGAAGCAACCCGCAATACCTGGTTTCCCGCACTAATGCCACTTACTTGTACTGCATTGTTGTTTTATTATTCTATGTCTACTCTATTCTAAGTTAATTTTATGCGAAAGCGCTAGTCTGCATTTTCTATTACACCAGTAATATTTTCAATGTAAAATTATTTCCCACAGTGCTCTTAAAAAGAAAAAATAACAAGGTGCGTTATGATTACATTTCAACATTTTTATTCAAACAAAGGAAAAGCTCTTTATTTTTATATGCAAATAGGTTTTAAGGGAACTGTTTTACTATAAATTTTATATAGGCCTCAGGGTAACCTGTTAATAAAACCACACAGTCTACATGATATTGGCCATATTAGCCATGTTATTTTGTGTTACGGTAAAATTATCTACTCTGCCTACTACAATTAAATAAATGTATATACGAGTAGTTATGTATGGGTCAGTAATTGTATAACGGATTAACAATTGTTTAATATGATACTAATAGCTACTAATTATGGCAGCGCTTGATGTAAATGTAAAATCCTATCAAAATTAGAACCTTATTCTTGCTACAAACTCTGCAGTTTTTCAGAAAAACTATTGATTGGGCGGTACAGAGTTGGTCACAGTAATTCAAGCTACAGCTTGTGATTCTTCCGATTTATATAGTAACAGTTTCTAGGGACTTGAAGTCAGCCTTCATGAATTATTTTATGTTGCTTTTCCATTCCGTGCTGTCATCTTTTGTAGTGGTAACATTTCTTTAGAGAAAACAGGAAAGCACAATACAGTTGTATTCTAGAAAGTCTCGAAACCCACCAGCATTTGGTTGATTTTGATTTTTATTTCATTAACAAATTTAACCTTTACTGTTGTGTAATTTCTTCTATTTAATTGGCCCGGATTCGCTGGCATATATTTTAATAGGTTTCAATTATGAAGTCGGTAGAAAATTTCGAATGCCTAACTTTGTACGTAATTAAATGTTCGTTTTTTTCTTGTAAGCTGTACTTACAATTTTAAATTACTCCTTTTTATGTAAAGAAACGAATATCACCTGTTGTATTTCTAATGTTTTTAGGTTTCTTTTTACATTCCGAAATTAAAGATTAGATGTGACTCCGCAAGATTGCTTGCGATCCTGAGGGTTTGGGCCAGTAATCTAAACCCAATCCACTATACCATAGATATTTTTAAGAAAAGATTCGTCTTCAATATATTACTGAATATCTGATACAATAATATGTTATGCTGTCATGTGGGTTTAATGCGTTGAAGAAAAATAATCAGTTATGTAATAGATTAAATTTCTAGTTGTCTTTTTATACCTGACAATTTTACGAGTAAAATCGTGGAATATGATATGAGTCATCTTAAGATAAAAGTGTTTAAAGAAACAAGCATGCCAGAAATATAAATCTTTTGGAAACAAACGATAATGGCCAAATAAACAGTTTCAGTCACAGGCAAACCATTTATCCTATCATAATTTTATTGACTAACACAATATTGGAATTCTTAGTTATTAAAAGGCGTTCTGTGTGGTGATAGATTAAAAATACGGAGTGGCACCACCCCTATTCATCCCGTGATTCCGTAAGAGACGACTAAGGGAGCAAACTACGCAGGACAACAGCACTGCAAAGAGAAGGAAAACTTGATATAGACCCTATACCAACCCGTCTGGCCAGCGTGGTATAGTAGGCCAAAACCTGATAACCTCGTCCATTAAACTAAATGCTTGTGTTAGTGTAGTATTGTAGTAGTACACTGAACGAGGTTCAAATCTAAAACCATTTGATCACACGTCCGACTCCTTAGACATTACGCTCCCTTTCTTATTTGCTTCTTTCGTTTTCACAAAGTATATATACATATAAACAAGGTTACTGCATAAGTCGACCTAGATACTTTAGGGGATTGTAGTTGGTGTGAGGGGTCCGGAACCTCCTCGTGGTGCACCCTGGGCAACAAAGACGGCGCCTCTTTCCTTAGGTGGGGGAGGCGCTGCTGCCTACGGCCAATTCGGGCCGAGGAGATATTAGCGCTGCCGAGGGTTGCTCGGAGGCTCTCCGCGTGTTCCTCTCTTTAGCGGAGGGCATAGTGGAGAGCAAACTATTGAGCAGACGGGTTCTCTACCGGCTCTCTACGGCTTTCTCCAGAGGTAGTGGACACTGGTCTGATGCAGATCATCGTGCGGCCCAAGCCGTAAGCCTGACTGGCAGCAGTCAGGAACGGCAGCTCTTCGAGGGCTACGAGGAAGGCAATCTCTATAAAAACAAATCGGGGCGGACAGACTCGGTCTGGTGCAGACCCCGTCCGACCCAGCCGCAATCATGAACGGACAGGACCAGTGGTTCTTCTGAACCGCGAGGTCGAAAACCTCTATAAAGAACCCCAAGCCCACGTTTTGACGCCTGGTAATGGGCTGAATCGCTGGAGGGAGTCTAATGCCGAGGGCGTTTCGTCGATGGACGTTAAACTATTTTAAAAAAATGACATGGGTAAACAAAAAGGAAGACTAACCCAAGACTTAGACGCACTGCGTCTGGGGAATTCCTCCCGGAGCTTAACGGCTCCGGCAGCTCCCAGTCGTATTCTTTGGGAGCCATCTATGTCTTACCCGCCCGTCGCCGAGCGGAAAATATCGCGAAGGACGCGGCAACACATGGGGCAGTGTTGGATTCTGACACTGCCTCAGAAACAAGCGGAGCGAGCTCCGCGATGGTGTCAGCTGCAAAACAGTACCAGTGGGGTGCTAACAAGCGTAAAAGGCGCTGCCAGCCCCATTCAGGGGACACTATTGCCATCATTGCTGATAGATTTTTGGATATGAAATACCATATCCCAAACTTAACATTTTTCCAAATACTATTAGCTATTATTATTATTGTATTAGCTGTTATCTAACATAAGTATACAGTAGTTTGTTAATGTTTCTTTTATTATAATGGTGCAAGTCCTAGTGAAAACAAGTAACTAATATTTTTCCTCCCATACATTTTCTTACATGCAATATAATAGATTGCTATAGGGAGTTATCAAGTAAGTATCGGTTCTCATGAGAACGTAAATGGCAGTCGTATACGTCCATCTACGTTAGGTAGGAAACAAAGATTTTACGAGACTTCGTAGTATATCCGTATGATTGCAATTATAATTTCATGTCCCATGTATTATGTGCATTGGATTCAAATTAATACAAATTTCATTACGCGTACTTCAATAAAGATAGTATAAATATTGACATGTGTTTAACCCATGGAATGCCCAGATGGAATGCCCAAACAGAACAAATAATCTCGTGGGTAACAAAACTCATTTATAAAATAAACAGCACATTCTAAAGGCTTATTACAAAGCGGAAAATATGATGCGTAACAACTTACTTGCTTTTGCTTTATACAGAAATCGCCAAAACGATCATACATTTTATAAACCATAATTTATAAAAGAGCAATTGTGACGTTGAAATAGATCTACTCAATTTTTAAAACTATTTCTATGATTTCCGTACAGTGCTGTTAAAACTACTGACTTTGACCTGACTTTGAAGGTAATTCTTATGACCCGCATTGGTTCAGAATATTTACAGTTTGCTCTCTTTTTTATCTATACAGAATCAGTACTTTCAAACACCTTGAACATTTCTAAAAAAAATATTCTGAACGCTCAGGGGCTAAAAATGTGAATCATGTTTGCATTTTTATTTTTATACCAACTTTACCTTTTTTATATCTTATTATTATTTTTGTCTCAGCTTCTGACCTAGTGTCCGTAATAAAATATTTTCAACTTTTTCTTTGTAACTTAATGGGGCGTAGCGAAATTTACACATAAGTGTTCTTAGTCTCTTTTCTTGCGCTCTGGACATTAATATTAACTACTTCCTATACACGATGACCATGTCCAGTCGTGACAAATGACCTTACTCTGTGAAAAATAACATCCGATGCAAATTGCCTCAAGGACTCATGGATAATAATACATACATTTATTGTGTTCACTGTTAATAAAAGTTACTTCCAAGATTGAAAATTATGTAATAATGTAATAAGATAACAAACCTGGTTTCAGGTTTCCTTACGACCGTATGAAAAAGATAGAAGCCTTAGAGAGCAACTAGGGCGTCTGTATTTCCGTGTTACTACCAAAAATATAAAAAATGAACGATATAAAGGTGCCGTGTATTAACAATTTTTAAAGTTATCTTATTGTTTGCACCATATTAGAATGCTTATCACCTATAGGGCAGGGTAATGTAAAAAAGTTTTTGTCATTACTTGTTAAGGGTCCAGGGGACGTAAATAAAAATGGCAGTGGACTGTATAACTGGTATTTTAATCGCCAGGTCTTTACATGTTATGTAGTGTGAGGTTGAAGTCGGACCGTCCACGGTGATGTCCCAAGGCGAGCAACGGCTGTTTTATATCCTCT
Source organism: Arctia plantaginis (assembly GCA_902825455.1). Lineage (NCBI taxonomy): Eukaryota > Metazoa > Arthropoda > Insecta > Lepidoptera > Erebidae > Arctia > Arctia plantaginis. The sequence goes on along the minus strand of CADEBD010000314.1, from coordinate 9,857,058 downwards.
GCTCCTCCCGGCTCGGTCCCCCACTCGTCGCACACGTCCGGGTAGTCCCCCCGCACGCCGCGCTGTTGCCCATTGTAGTGCGTTTAGTTAAATCGCAGTCGCAACATGCTCCCCCGGTTGAAGGCTGGAGGCTTCAAAATCTGGAAGAGGACATATGTTATTATATGCCCTGCGAATGGTACCGCCTGACGTTCTAAGCTCTGCCACTCTGGAGATGCCGTCGCGTCCTGGGTAGAGTCTGATCACTCTTCCTAAAGCCCATAGAAGAGGAGGAAGAGCCTTATCCTTAATAATGACCAGAGATCCTGGTTTCAGCTCGGACCTTGAAGATCTCCATTTAGTCTTTGCCTGCAGCAAAGAAATATATTTCATCTTGAAGCGATTCCAAAAGTGCTGCTTTATAACTTCTATTCGCTTAAAGCGCTCAAGAGCAGTGATGTTGCTGGACGACACCTCTGGATGCGGAATAGCTACAAGTGGTCGTCCAATTAAAAAATGAGCTGGAGTTAAGGCGGAAAAATCACAGGGATCAGAGGACAGTGGGGTCAAGGGACGAGAGTTTAAAACTGCCTTTATTTGGGTAAGGCAAGTAGCCATTTCTTCGAAGGTAAAATGAGTTATTTGCAGTAACCTACGAAGATGATGCTTAGTTGAGCGGACGGCAGCCTCTGCTAAGCCATTGAAGTGTGGACTAGAAACAGGTACGAATTTGAAGGTAATTTCCTCACGCGCAACAGAACCCTCGAGGTCCGAGTGCGCGAAGAATTTGGACAGTTCATTAAAAGTACCCACAAAATTTGTACCATTATCCGACGTGATACTATAAGGCTTACCACGTCGTGACACAAAACGATTTAAGGCGGCTATGTAAGCTTCGGTCGATAGCGCCGTTACGAGCTCTAGATGACAGGCCTTTACAGAGTTGCAAATAAAAATAACAGCCAAATAACATTTACTAAGTCTGCAACCTCTACCTTTCCGATCTGCTACTAACACTGGCCCAGCATAATCCACAGAACAGTGCAAAAAAGGAAACTCTAATTGAGTTCTTGATGTCGGTAACTGTCCCATTACAGGCTGAACAGTTTCAGCTCGATACCTACAACACCGAACACATTTATGGTAAACAGCCTTAGATAGGTTTCTACCCCCTAAGGGCCAATATGTCAACCTTATGTTTGCTAAAAGTAGTTGTGGACCAGCGTGTAAATATTTTAAATGAAAGTAATGAAATAGAATTTTACTAAAATGATGTTTACTACAAATTAAAATGGGATATTTAGTATCAAAACTATATGGGGAATTACTAAGTCTGCCACCGACTCTTATAATATCATCTGAGTCTAAAAATGGTGACAAAGAAGAGAGTCTATTCTTGGTAGGCAGTGTCTTCCCAGTTTTTAAAATAACATATTCATCGGGAAACATTTCTAATTGAACTTTTTTGTTCTTTTACTGAAAGATATCCCTTTAGTTTAGTTTCGTTTCGACAATTATAAATAAATCTTTGTAAATAGGCTATTGATCTTTGTAAATACGAGAAATTTGAAGTGTTATTGATCAGATTACAGATTAAATCATTATTAAGAATATTGTTGTGTAATATAGAATAAGACTGTAAATCAGGTAAATCGTGCTTCTCATTAGCATTGGGCATTTTTGGCCAATCAGTTTCATGATTTAATAAGAATCCGGGGCCAGACCACCACAAGGAAGAATTACTGATGGAATCAGCCTTCACCCCCCGAGAAGCAAGATCCGCTGGGTTGTCTTTCGAAGGTACTTTCTGAGTACTATCTTGAATTTCATGAACACGGTTTCGTCCAAACCTTTTTTATTGCAGTGGTGATGTAGTCAACCATCCAAGGACGATGGTTGAATCACACCAAAATATACACTTACTTAATTTACTCAAGGTTAAAGAGGCTAGTACTTTAGTAAACAGCCTTACAGCGAGCAAGGCTCCACAAAGCTCCAGACGAGGCACCGTCGTGGGCTTTATCGGCGCTACTCTATTTTTAGAAGTCAAGAGGTTTACAGTAACTAGACCTGATTTATGCACAGACCGTATATATAGACACGCACCGTATGCTCGTTCTGAAGCATCGGAAAAAATGTGAATTTCATGACTATAAACATCTTCACTAAGAACCCAACGGGGTATTTTTAATTCATTAAGAGAAGGTAGAATATTAGCAAAATTTAACCAACGATTTTTAATTTCAATAGATACTTCGTCATCCCATGTATATTGGTCAATCCATAGTCTCTGCAATATAAATTTAGCCTCCACTACGCACGGGCCCACCAGGCCCAGTGGATCGTAAATCTGGTTTATGACAGAAAGTATGTGACGTTTGGTTACTTTTTTCTTTAGTTCAATATTAATAGAAAATGATAATATATCCGACTCACAGTTCCAATATAAACCTAAAGTCTTAGACGTAATATTATCATTACTATCAGAAAAATCTAAGACATTATTTGTTTGATCACAACTAGAGGAAATTTGGTGTAAAATTAATTGACTATTAGATCTAAATTTTCTTAAATTAAATTGTGCTGTTTGTAAAGTAGATTTTACTCCTTTACAAAGGGAAATGGTATCATCAATAGTGGAGGAACCCCCGATGTAATCATCAACATAAAAGTCTTTAAGTATAGACTGTTTAACGTCAGTGTTAGGGGCACTTGATGCTAAACTAACCAAACATTTTGTGGCTAAATAAGGTGCAGAAGTCATACCATATGTTAATCTATTGAGAGTATATGTTTTTAAAGGTTCATTTGTATTATAACGAAAGACTATTTGTTGTAAAGATCGTTGAGACGGATGAAGTTCTATGGCTCTGTACATTTTTTCTATGTCCCCGGTGACGACATATTTATGTTGACGAAAACGGATTAAAATTGAATAAAGGTCTTCTTGTACAGTTGGACCGACCATCTGGATTTCATTAAGTGACACACCAGAAGAAGTGGTCGCAGAGGCGTCAAAGACTGTACGAAGCTTCGTAGTAAGGCTCGACTCACGGATGACACCGTGGTGAGGTAAAAAATAATTGACTGATTGAAGACAACTAGGCAACAACCCCCTATTTTCAGTCATGTGACCTAAGCGTTCGTATTCCTGCATGAATTCTATATATCTGTTTTTGAAAACAGGATTTCCTAGAAACTTTCGTTCTAATGATAAGAAACGATATTTTGCTTTCTTAAACGACTCGCCTAAGACTGAAGGATCTTTTTTCAGTGGCATTGAAACTACAAAACGACCATTATGATTACGTGTAGTATTTTCTAAGTAATGCTGTTCACAGGCACGCTCTTCGGGAGATAAAGAGTGCTTAGTTGATACCGTATCTAACTCCCAGAAACGAGACAAGTCTGGGTTTGGTTCCTCATTTAAAAAATGACAAAGTGAAGTAGAAGAGTGTGAACTAGGACGGGCGACATACCCTGACACCAGCCAACCCAGTTTCGTTTCGTATAATTTGGGTAAGTTTTTACCTAAATCTATGGTATTTTTACCTAAGACTGACCAAAATACATGGGCTCCGACCAATATATCTATTGCGGCAGGCTCATTAAAAGAAGAGTCAGCTAGTTCTATCCCCAAAGGAAGAGGGATATCCTCAATATTTATAAAACAAGACGGTAAAGCCGTGGTGAGTTGAGGTAAAATATGACAGTCGATCGTAGTTCTATAGTCGCTATGAAGAGACTTTATAGTAAGACTACAAGATTGAGTACTTTTAGAAGTATTATTATTAATACCTGATACCGTGGCGCTCGCACCCTGACGCGACAAACCCAGCTTACCGCAGAAAGATGAGGTTATGAAGTTGGCAGTGCTGCCATTGTCGAGCAGCACTCTGGCAATATGCTCAACGCCCCTGCAGTCGTCCACCTTCACTCGCGCTGTGGAAAGCAAGACGTGTGGAGGTGGAGTGGTATTCAACTGCTTTAACTGAGCTGAATTGACAAGACTGTTGACTGGAACAGTAGACTCACGAGGTTCTGCAATATGTAAGTGTAAAAGCGTGTTATGCTTTTTCTTACAATATTTACATGCAACAAGATTACATTTATCTTCCATGTGACCTGGTCGTAAACAATTTAGACAAACCCTACTATATTTGGCTTTTTTTATTCGATCCTCAATAGAAAGGGATTTAAATGTGTCACAATTAAATAAAAAATGGCTTTGATTACACATGGGGCAATTTAATGGTTTTTTGCAAATATTATTAGCTGATTTATTTATATTATAACATGAATTTTGATTTTGTTTTATATCTGTAAAAAAATTAATATTAGGTTTATTATTCTGCGACTTTATAATTTTACTTTCTTGCAATGTTTCCAATAAGTCCGCCCGGTTGCTAAGAAATGTTATGAATATTACAAGTGTAGGTGGATCAGTGAGAGTATTCCTATGCGTTTCCCACTCCCTACGACTGGTCACATCGAGCTTTTCAGCCATCATGTGAATGATCAATGTGTCCCAATGCTGTGTAGGCTGGTCTAATGTTGACAAGGCACGTAGATTTTTATTAGTAAGATCTATAAGGTATCGAATAGCTCGGGAGGACTCTTTTTGTATGTGTTCGGCATTGAACAAGGCTTGAACATGATTATTGACAAGTAACCTCTTATTGTCATACCTAGTACATAATAATTTCCAGGCGTTTGTGTAATTATCGCCCTTCACGTCCAAGCTATCAATTACCAGCAAGGCGCTGCCTTTAAGAGATGCACGAAGATAATGCAACTTATTAATGTTATCCATATCTGATCTTGAGTGGATTAAAGATATAAAGGTATCCCTATACTCGAGCCAGTGCTGATAGTGACCATTAAAAGTAGGTAATGAATTTTTTTTAATCTAATGCAATTAAATTTGGAACCACCTGCCTGTGCATCCTCGGAACTCGTCTCGGTACCACCCACCTGAATCTTGTGCTGGTTAGTCGGCTGTGCGCCAAGAAGACTGCGGGCATCAGCTATTAAACTGGTTTTCGAACTGTTCGCGTTCCTGACACTCATTGTCTGGGTCATCTGACAACATTTCGATGTCCAGCTGTAAGTTGTCAAAGGTAGCATATACGGCATCAAATCTATGTAATCTATCTTCTAAGTCTAATAATTGCAAGCTACTAGGTTGTTTTGAGCTTTTAAGCAACGCAATGTAATTATTAAAGATTGTAAGCCTGGACTTAAGTCCGGCGCGTCGTTTAACTAGCTTGCTTACATTTGTTTCTGCCATAGCAATAGAAATAATCCAATCGAAAGTAAACACAAAGCAAACGAAAAGACTAATAAAAAGAAACTTATTTTTTATATGCACCGAGTTGTTTACGTAAATGAGAACAATAGACGACTGGCCACCCGCGCGCCGGCCGACGTTCGTTAAACAGCTGTTCAGGTAACAATCTAACGGTAAACAAACTATAGATAATAACTACTATACATCATACCTATGAATCGCTAAATATATAAAATTACAAAAGCTTACAATTTTATATGCTTTTAAAGAATATGTAGGTAGTATGTAAATATGTGAAATATGCATTAAGTAAAGCTTACGATAGTTAAATTAAGCATTTAATGTATTAATTAAGCATTTATTTTAGCCCACGGATTTCTCTTTTTTTTTTGTATATGTAGGTATGCAGAATTATAAAAAACACAGTTTTGACAGTCAAATTAAGCACTTTAAGAATAATTAGGTCACGGAGAAAAAAAATCACTTTACCGAATAAAGGCAAGTTTAAGCGTATAGGAGATTAAGACGAAATATCGGGAAATAAAAAAAGGGAATAATTGGAACGAACTCACAGTATTTATCCAATCCAATGCTATGCTATATTGTTCTTCTTTCACTGCAACTTGTATTTTACACGTTGACTCGTGGGTGTCAAAGTCCGTAATGGCGACCTCCAAATGACTTTTTTTTGCGGGGCGTGTGTAGATGCTTTGCAAGTTGCTTCAAATGATGAAAAGACAATCTTGCTGTGCTGAAGTCCACACCGAAGAGCTCCACAGGTCACTTCTTATCTTGACGACGAAATTAGGACCTCGGCGAGTATCCTAAAGGACCATGTTAAGGGTCCAGGGGACGTAAATAAAAATGGCAGTGGACTGTATAACTGGTATTTTAATCGCCAGGTCTTTACATGTTATGTAGTGTGAGGTTGAAGTCGGACCGTCCACGGTGATGTCCCAAGGCGAGCAACGGCTGTTTTATATCCTCTGCTCCTCCCGGCTCGGTCCCCCACTCGTCGCACACGTCCGGGTAGTCCCCCCGCACGCCGCGCTTTTGCCCATTGTAGTGCGTTTAGTTAAATCGCAGTCGCAACATTATTAGTTTGAATATAGAAATAATTCCTAAAACAAATTAAATATTTCTTTTTATAGGACTACAGCTACCAGATGCTGATATAAACTTAAAGTAACTGGACTTTATCATATCATTAATCAAATATACACTATTGACAATTTGGAGAGATATAATGAAGTTCAAGTCTTGTAGAAGGAGCCACGGCGTGTTCTCACTCTAATAACGACATGCCAGAGGCCAGGGCGCGCAGGCATTCAAGCTCACTTCACGAGAACTTTACTTTTATATTGTTTTGCATTAAGTTTTTCTTTGAATAGACCAGATGTGACTGAAATTTTAATATATCTATCTGTCGTTATACATTTACAAGCTGATCAGCTCAACTTCGCCTGCTTGTCTTAAAAGGAATAAATTTACCCCTTTCCGTAACATTTTTCGTTGATGCTCTACTTCTATGCGAAGTAGCATGATTTTATATAGCCCAACGCCTACATCGATGCATGGACTATAATAATAATAATAATATTTTTTTACACACAACGCCATCTAGTTTCAAACTAAGCAGAGCTTGTACGAAGAAAGCTAGATTGACTGATAGAATACTTATTTGCTTTTTTTTTGTGAATATATACATATTATACATAGAAAACACCCAAACTCTGAAAAAAATATTTACAGATCATAAAAACATTAGATCCGACCCGGGAGTCGAACCCGAGACCTCAGAACAACACTCGCATACGTTACCACTGCACCACCGCTATCTAATACTAATAGAATTTTTCAATTCGAACTAGTAGTCCGTAAGCGCGTTCAACCAAACAACCAAATTCTTCAGCATTATAATTTTTGCATTGTATAAAATAAAGTATAAATAATAAGTATAATAAGTGGACTAGTATAGGCTGTTGATGATGATGATGATGATGATGATAAAATAAAGTTGCTTTTTTGTGTTGTGCGCTTGGATATTTTAAACTAAGCCACAAATTTTAATACAGTTTTCACAAATAGAGAGAATGATTCCAGAGGTAGGTTTATATGTACAATACATGCAGTAGAGGTAATACGAGAATTTCAAATATTTGTTGTAAAAAATTTTAAAAAAATTTTGTGCGCTTACATTGCAAACGCTAGCTAAATCTTACGAGATAGACCAAAAAAGTGTAAGACAAAATTGTATATCATAAAAAGATTTATAAAACAGTCTGCGATGGTATATGTCTATCTCCTAAGGATAACCCACCGTAACCATTTTTATGTTTTAAATATAACAAAAGATAATAGGTTATTTACGAAGCTATTTTAAACAATACATGGTGGGTGTCGTAAGAGCCGACTAAGGGAGCAAACGACGCAGGACAACAGCCACTGCAAAGAGAAGGAAAACTTGATAGGTACATGAACAAACCCTTTTTTTTTTTTAACGTGAGGAAATCCCCTCGGACCGTCACCCGCCGGGGCTCTCGTTCGGCGGCGCGGTGTGTCGGACTCGAACCGACTAAAACCACACGGTGTGCCCTCTTTGCGCTTCCAGTTTAGGAGGGGTCCAGGTAACTATCTCCTTCTGGACCCCTCCCAGCGCCGGCCCGCTACTGGTGCGGGCTCCGTCTCAAATTGACCTCTCTTTAGGCGACGTCCGGCACACGCGGACTCCGCCCCCTCGCGGCTGGCCAAACTAATGCGGGTGGAGGGGAGAACCCATCCCGTCCACCCGCGGCCACACTCAGGGCGGTATGAGGCGTAGGTGAGCGCGCCTCCGCCGAACGACCATCTCACCATGGTGGCTCGGCGAGCGGCTTCGCGCCACTCGCGCACTTCTTCGAGCGGAGGGCGAAATCCGCTCTCCGCCCGGAAGTCAGCCACTCGCCGATACACTTCGGCGAGCACCTCCGTCTCCATTACACCCAGATTACACGCAGCCCGGGGGCAGACGCCGCCTCAGGTACTCCGGCACTCCGTGGTAGCAGAGCGCTTCCCTGATGCAGCTGAATGGCAGACTATTGAAGGCATTGGCGATGTCCAAGGACACCGCCAACACCACTCCGCCGCAGCTCACAGCCTCCTCGGTCACGGCCCTAAGGCGCATTACGGCATCGATCGTCGAACCCCCCTCTCGGGCATGAACAAACCCTTTTTTTTTTTTTTTTTTTTACGTGTGGAAATCCCCTCGGACCGTCACCCCGCCGGGGCTCTCGTTCGGCGGGGCGGTGTGTCGGACTCGAACCGACTAAAACCACACGGTGTGCTCTCTTTGCGCTTCCAGTTTAGGAGGGGTCCAGGTAGCTATCTCCTTCTGGACCCCTCCCAGCGCCGGCCCGCTCCTGGCGTGGGCTCCGTCTCAGTGGACCCTCTCTTTAGGCGGCGTCCGGCACACGCGGACGCCGCCCCCTCGCGGCTGGCCAACTAATGCGGGTGGAGGCGAGAACCCATCCCGTCCACCCGCGGCCACACTCAGGGCGGCATGAGGCGCAGGTGAGCGCGCCTCCGCCGCCCGGTTCGCCGGCGGCGGATCAGGTCCGAGTGGAGGTCGTCCTCCCGGGCCTTCTCCGCCGCCTCCTTCTGCGAGATTACCTCCTCGCAGAAGGTTGCGACCGCGGTAAAACAACTGTCGCTACCGGCCATGGAGCGAATTACGGCCGGTAGCGAGAGATCTGCTCCGATGACTGCAGTGAGGGCCCGGCGCTGCGTCGCCCATGCGGGGCAAACCGCCAGCGTGTGCGGGGCCGAATCCTCACCGCAGTCGCAGTGGTGGCAGGCGGGACTCGATTCCCTCCTAGCGACCGAGTACAGGTACTTTCCGAAGCAACCGTGCCCGGAAAGCACCTGCGTCAGCCGGAAGGAAAGGGTCCCGTGCTGCCGCCTTGCCCACTCGGCGATGACCGGCTGGAGAGCCTCCACGGCGGCGAAGCCAGCGCGTGGAGTCTCCAGCCGGAACGACCATCTGACCATGGTGGCTCGTCGAGCGGCTTCGCGCCACTCGCGCACGTCTTCGGGCGGAGGGCGAAAACCGCTCTCCGCCCGGAAGTCAGCCACTCGCCGATAAACTTCGGCGAGCACTTCCGCCTCCAAATCCCACGGGGGTGTTCCGGCCAAGGCGCAAGCCGCCTCGGTGGACACCGTGCGGTATCCGCGTATGGCTCTGACCGCCAATATCCTCTGGGGGCGCCAGAGGCGCGCCCTATTCTGGGCGGTCAGAGCCGCCACCCACACCGGTGCACCATAAAGCGCCATGGACCGGACAACCCCCGCGTACAGCCGCCTCGTGGGAACACTGGCCCCGCCCAAATTGGGCAAAAGTCGCCCTAGGGCGGAGGTAGTGTCCACCAGCTTCGGACCAAGCTGTCGGAAGTGCTCGTCGAAGAGCCACCTACCGTCTAGGACCAGACCCAGGTACCTCATCTGGGCCCGGACCGGTACGAGGACCGAGCCGACCTCGATTGAGGCGCCGGCGGGCGGACCACGACGGGGCCCATGAAATAATAGGGCCTCCGTCTTATCCAGGGCCACCCGTAATCCCAACGCCTCAATGCGCCCGACCACCTGGGAAACTCCCGTGGCGGCCAGGCGCGCCGCCTCCTGGAAGTTAGCCCCCCGGGCCGTGAGTAAGGTGTCGTCCGCGTAGCAGATTACACCCAGCCCGGGGGGGAGACGCCCTCGCAGGGCCCAGTCGTACCCGATGTTCCACAGGAGAGGTCCTAGGACAGACCCCTGCGGAACACCACACGACATGGCCCTGCGTCTCAAGACGCCATCTCGGTCCTCGTACATGACGGTTCGCTCCTCAAGATAGTCTGCCATCAGCCGCCTCAGGTACTCCGGCACTCCGTGGTAGCGGAGCGCTTCCCTGATGCAGCTGAATGGCAGACTATTGAAGGCGTTGGCGATGTCCAAGGACACCGCCAACACCACTCCGCCGCAGCTCACGGCCTCCTCGGTCACGGCCCTAAGGCGCATCACGGCATCGATCGTCGAACGCCCCTCTCGGAAACCGAATTGGGCGTCCGACAGATCGGGGCCAACCTCGCAAAGGTGCCGGACGATGCGGGCAGAGAGCACCCTCTCAAAAAGTTTGCCCGCCTCGTCCAGCAACACGATAGGCCTATAGGCCGCGACCGAATCGGCAGGCCGTCCCGGCTTCTGCAGCAGGACCAGCTTCCCGCATTTCCAGCGCTCAGGGAAGCGTCCGGACGCCAGGCTAGCGTCCAACACCCCCCTGAGGTGGTCCGACATGTAGTCGAGGGCTCGGGCCATCACTCGGGCTGGAACCCCGTCCGGCCCGGGGGCGGTGTTCTTGGATCGAATCCGTAGAACAGCCGCCCCCAACTCCGATTCCCTGACGGGCGGAACATCAACCTCGCTGCCCCCGTCGTCTTCGGCTGATGCAGCCATCGACGGGGGTGTGTGCTCCGCCCGCTGCGGGAATAGGCCCTCGACCACTTCCTGCAGGAAGCTGGGCTGGAGAGTCTCCGTAAGGGGGGGGCCCGACGTGCGGAGCTTTTGACGCACCGCACGATAAGGGAGACCCCAGGGGTCACGCTCGAGACTCTCCAGCATCTCCTCTCTACACGCATCCTTGGCGCGGCAGATGGCCAGCCTCGGAGTTTTCCGAGCTTCTCGGTACTCCTCATGAAGCCGGTCCACCTCCTTACCGACCCCGCGGTGACGTCGCCGACTACGGGTGAGGGACCTCCGGGCACGTACACAGGCCGCACGGAGGTCCGCCAACTCCTGGGACCACCAGTAGACCTCCTTCCTTGGAGGCCGACAACCACGAACGCGGGGCATGGCCGCATCGCAAATCTGCGTAATCGCATTGCAGAAGCGACCAGCCCCTATGTCGACCTCCTCGGTCGGGGCCTGCGGAGACAGCCAAGAGTAAATAATGGCCGCCTCCTCTAGTAGGTCCCTGTCGAGCTTGGCGATAGCCCACCGCGGGAAGCGGGAAGGGCGCCGCGCCGCGTGACCCCTACTGGGGTCCTGGGACCGGGAGAGCTCGAATCGGATGTACAAATGATCCGAGAGCGTCTCGACCTCTTCCAGGACACACCAGTTCCTTACTCGTGCGGCGACTGCAGGGGTAGCGAACGAAAGGTCCACTATCGACCCCCCCTGCTGTCGCACGCACGTGTTGGTGGAGCCCCTGTTCAGCAAACAGAGGCCCACCGACGCCGCCCACTCCTCGACGGCTTCGCCCCTGGCGTCCGTCGCAGGGGAACCCCACGCAATGGACTTTGCGTTGAAGTCCCCCAGCACGAGGACGTGCCCAGACACTAGTCGCCGCATCGAGGCCTCCAAGTTGTTAAGGAAGACCTCGAAGTCGTTCAAGCTCCGATTGGGGGAGAAATATACACCATAAATGGTGATTCCCCCCCAATCGGCGGCAACATATCCAGTACCCTTGTCTCTTAGCGACAAGGGCGGGGAATGAGCCGCCGTGGAGCCGACGACTGCCACGGAGCCGTCCCGGTCACCCATCCAGTTTGGACGGGGAGGGACAAAATAGGGCTCCGGGACTACGGCAACACCTATCGACCACTGTGCCATGGTTTGCAGGAAGAGATCTTGCGCCGCAGCACAGTGGTTCAGATTCGTCTGGACCAGGAGGTTGGAGACTTGATCCATTACTGGATCGTCTCTACAACCTCCTCCATGGGCGTCGGCGTCGACGCAATATTGACGTCGGGGGTAGCCTGGGTCGGCAGGCTAGACCCCGGCGTTTGCCGAGAAGCGCGGGGAGGCTTGCAGCCCCCCTGCCCCATCTGGTGATTGGCGGGCTTTTTAGCCGCCGCACACACGGGGCAGTGAGGGGCGGCAGAGCACTCTGCCGCCTTGTGCCCGGGTTGACCGCAGCGGAAGCATAAACCGCTGCAGTCAAAGCAACTCTCGCACTTGGTGCGAGTGTGTCCCGCGGCTAGGCACTTGAAGCACCTCATCGGCCTCGCGGCCAGAACCGTGATTCTGGCATTCACGAAGCCGACGAGCATGCTTCCGGCGTCGCCCAACGCTTTGGCCGCCGCCACGGGACAACTCACCCACACCGCACCGAGGCCTCACGGACCCGGACGGACGGTGCCGACTCTGATGGTGTCCGCGGTGCACCCAGTCTTCTCCATGACTGCATCGCGGACATGGCATGAACAAACCCTTTTTTTTTTTTTTTTTTTTACGTGTGGAAATCCCCTCGGACCGTCACCCCGCCGGGGCTCTCGTTCGGCGGGGCGGTGTGTCGGACTCGAACCGACTAAAACCACACGGTGTGCCCTCTTTGCGCTTCCAGTTTAGGAGGGGTCCAGGTAGCTATCTCCTTCTGGACCCCTCCCAGCGCCGGCCCGCTCCTGGCGCGGGCTCCGTCTCAGTGGACCCTCTCTTTAGGCGGCGTCCGGCACACGCGGACGCCGCCCCCTCGCGGCTGGCCAACTAATGCGGGTGGAGGGGAGAACCCATCCCGTCCACCCGCGGCCACACTCAGGGCGGCATGAGGCGCAGGTAGGCGCGCCTCCGCCGCCCGGTTCGCCGGCGGCGGATCAGGTCCGAGTGGAGGTCGTCCTCCCGGGCCTTCTCCGCCGCCTCCTTCTGCGAGATTACCTCCTCGCAGAAGGTTGCGACCGCGGTAAAACAACCGTCGCTACCGGCCATGGAGCGAATTACGGCCGGTAGCGAGAGATCTGCTCCGATGACTGCAGTGAGGGCCCGGCGCTGCGTCGCCCATGCGGGGCAAACCGCCAGCGTGTGCTGGGCCGAATCCTCACCGCAGTCGCAGTGGTGGCAGGCGGGACTCGATTCCCTCCTAGCGACCGAGTACAGGTACTTTCCGAAGCAACCGTGCCCGGAAAGCACCTGCGTCAGCCGGAAGGAAAGGGTCCCGTGCTGCCGCCCTGCCCACTCGGCGATGACCGGCTGGAGAGCCTCCACGGCGGCGAAGCCAGCGCGTGGAGTCTCCAGCCGGAACGACCATCTCACCATGGTGGCTCGGCGAGCGGCTTCGCGCCACTCGCGCACGTCTTCGGGCGGAGGGCGAAATCCGCTCTCCGCCCGGAAGTCAGCCACTCGCCGATAAACTTCGGCGAGCACTTCCGCCTCCAAATCCCACGGGGGTGTTCCGGCCAAGGCGCAAGCCGCCTCGGTGGACACCGTGCGGTATCCGCGTATGGCTCTGACCGCCAATATCCTCTGGGGGCGCCAGAGGCGCGCCCTATTCGGGGCGGTCAGAGCCGCCACCCACACCGGTGCACCATAAAGCGCCATGGACCGGACAACCCCCGCGTACAGCCGCCTCGTGGGAACACTGGCCCCGCCCAAATTGGGCAAAAGTCGCCCTAGGGCGGAGGCAGTGTCCACCAGCTTCGGACCAAGCGTTCGGAAGTGCTCGTCGAAGAGCCACCTACCGTCTAGGACCAGACCCAGGTACCTCATCTGGGCCCGGACCGGTACGAGGACCGAGCCGACCTCGATTGAGGCGCCGGCGGGTGGACCACGACGGGGCCCATGAAATAATAGGGCCTCCGTCTTATCCAGGGCCACCCGCAAACCCAACGCCTCAATGCGCCCGACCACCAGGGAGACTCCCGTGGCGGCCAGGCGCGCCGCCTCCTGGAAGTTAGCCCCCCGGGCCGTGAGCAAGGTGTCATCCGCGTAGCAGATTACACCCAGCCCGGGGGGGAGACGCCCTCGTAGGGCCCAGTCGTACCCGATGTTCCACAGGAGAGGTCCTAGGACAGACCCCTGCGGAACACCGCACGACATGGCCCTGCGTCTCAAGACGCCATCTCGGTCCTCGTACATGACGGTTCGCTCCTCAAGATAGTCTGCCACCAGCCGCCTCAGGTACTCCGGCACTCCGTGGTAGCGGAGCGCTTCCCTGATGCAGCTGAATGGCAGACTATTGAAGGCGTTGGCGATGTCCAAGGACACCGCCAACACCACTCCGCCGCAGCTCACGGCCTCCTCGGTCACGGCCCTGGCATGAACAAACCCTATACCAACCCGTCTGGCCAGCGTGGTACAGTAGGTCAAAACCTCCTTTTTAATGAAAGGCCTATGTCCAGCAGTGGACTGTTATAGGCTTTTGATTTGATGATGATGTGATGTGAATAATAGTATAATTAATTACTCCGCACTGACAGTACATTTGTAGTATTAGTAGTATCTACATTGCACCCGTGCGAAGCCGGGGCCGATCGCTAGTATTAGTATGGATTAGAGTCATTTACACATAACTGTTTACTATCATGAAACACTATTATGTTATTTTTGTCAGTAAAGATCTTGTTGGATTTGATTTTGTCAAAGGATTTTTCTGCACTCGTTATACCTACGTGACGTTCCGTTTCCTCTTCAAACTTTTAACAATACTAATGAGGAGCTTGATGGTCTGGCGACTTTTTATTGTGGAGTACCACTTGACCTTTCTCGTTGCACTTGTATACCGAAATATAAAAGAGTATTATCATATATTTTAGGTCTGTATATAGAGCAAATGCAGACAGCTAACATTTTTTATCAACGTTTATTTATATGGTACAGAGGCTCCGGGAGGCCACAATCTTCTTTATAAACATTTGAAAACAATGATTATTTATTTTTTCTATTCTAACAAATAGTACACTACTTGTATTTACCATTATTAAATAGTTTTATTACGAAATTATAACAAACAAAAAGTAATGTTATTCAATTGAATAGCAATTATAATTAGCACTATTTTTAGGGTTCCATACCCAAAGAGTAAACCTATTACTAGGACTCCGCTGTCCGTTTGTCTATCTGTCCGTCTGTCACCAGGCTGTGTCGTGATAGTTAGACAGTTGAAATTTTCACAGATAATGTATTTCTGTTGCCGCTATAATAACAAATACTAAAAACGGAAAAAATAAATATTTGAGGGGGTGGCTCCCATACTATAAACGCTTTTTTTGGTCGATATTGATAACGGCAACGGGTAGACGCTTGAAACATTCACAGAATATTTAGTTAAATATTCACTTTGTAATTGAAAATTGAAATTAAAATAAAACAAATATTTAAGTACCCATACAACAAACCTGATTATTTGCCGTTTTTATAGAAAATGGAACACGGAACCCTTTGTGCGCGAGGCTGACTTTCAGAGGCCTGACTTCGGTATTATCCCAAACTTTACAGTTGTATGAACTCTGAATTTAAATATTTTACTTTGAAGCTTTGATACAATCATCACCATTTCCTAATACATGTTCCTAAATCATTTAAACATATACTAAATCTATGCATTAGAGGATGAGTTTACAATTCAATTAGAAGGTATCTTCTAATTATTTAAACTTCAGGGCAAATAACTAATGTAATAGTAGTAATAATATTTTCATATACTCAGATTCCCTTGCAAACAGTGCTTGGTTTCCAATATACAAGAATGAAAACGATGACAGGACTAGAAGGGGAATAAGAGCCCTAGATGGCGTCTGATAGGCTTTTGAAAGCGTTTTGTGCTTACTTCAAGTACTTGAAATAAGAGCAGAAGAATGTTGGAGGTTGTTGTTGGAGGAAACTAAGGAACTAAACTAGTAACACTCTTGCGTTTTCTCCTGTTATTTAAATGTATTGTTTCTCTGTTTTGCTGATTTTCATCTTTTGCTGTTAGGTATTCTATTTACCTAATAAATCTTTCAACATTATTCATTTAAAAAAGTATTAAGTATTAAGGTTAACCTTATAATGTTGTAAGGCGCACTTTTTTCAGAAGAGTATTTACTGTAAAAATATTTTGTGTATGGTTTGAGCAAAATATAATTCTAATAACTAAAATAACACTTAAATTGGGAGCGCATTTTAAAATATTTGTACAATTATAATCATTACGACATCGTTTTTTAAATAGACGTCTTCTCTATTGAATTTTTTCCCTTACTGTTATATACATTTAACTAAAGCTAAAAGCGATTCAGCTAATTATCATACACACACAGAACAACACTAATACTTTTTTCAAAAAACTTATATTTATAACCGTAGAGCCCTGCATATGAATTAGGGTAAGCTAGATTTTGTAAGGCATTAATGGATAGAATTGACCATCTACTTATACTTTGGCAATACTTAAGCTAGTAATTCAGGTGACTATTTTTACCTACGTATAAGTGTAATGAATCTTATTTAATTATGAATGCTACAAAATGCTCGGTGGTGACATATTCGCGAAAGCGATCCGCTATAACTACAGCCTATAAGTTAAACGGTGATTCGCTGCCTAGATGTGCTTCCGTCCGGGATCTGGGTGTCACGCATGACTCGAAGCTGATCTATGAAGAACACATAGATGCAATCGTTGCCAGAGCTTCTAAAGCATTAGGATTCATAATGTGACTGTCTAGGTGTCTTCAAACAGGCAAAAACTTTAAAAATTCTGTATTGCACCTTTGTTAGAAGCCATTTAGAGTATGCATGTGAAGTTTGGAATCCTTGCTACCAAAAATATGTAGACCGGATTGAGAATATCGGGAGAAGGTTCATAAAATATTTGTGCTTTCACCAGAAAGTACCTTATCACTCGGAAATTTACTTTGACCTTTGCAAGAAGTACCATTTACTACCCCTTACAACGCGTCGTGAAATCGCTGATTGTACCCTATTATTAAAAAAATTTAGTAACGAAATTGACTGCTGCGAACTTTTATCTAAGTTTAATATTAATATTCCGTCAAGAAGTCGCTATAACCCATCGCTGAGTGTACCATTTGCATTGACGAACTATAGAAAAAAATCTTTTGTTATTCGTTCAACTAGAAGCCTCAATAATGTGTGTGAATAATTTGGAATTGATATTTTTAATGTTAGTGTAACGGGAGCGAGGAGGTGTTTAAGCCTTAAATTCTTCAGGGGTGATGGTGGGGGGTCTGAGTAGTTATTGTTATGGGTCCTGTCTGTTTTGTGTGTATATTATTACGTTCTGTGTAATTTGTAAGTGATCTATGCCTGTAACTTATATAATACCTCTTGATCCTATTCTATATTGTCTTATGCACTGTAACTTATCTCTGATTTATATAAGTGAGGATTTGTTATTGGCTATCTGTTTTCTTGACTGTTTATATTGTGATCATCATAGCTGTAAATCCTCCATAGTTGTAATAAATAAATAAATAATATCTACCACTCAATTAATAAATTAGCTTTTACATAAAATAATTTCCTATACTCATTTGCCTACTATTTTAAGATGAATTCATACTTACTACACTTTAATTATTTGCCATCATTGATATCTTGCGGTCGTCATATCATAACTTCGTTCATTCCTTCGATCATAAGATTGTAATATTATAACTTACAGTTAGGCACGTTATATCAAGTTGTGATTGTTTCAGAGAGGGCGATTGCTATGAGTTAGATATATGTAAAAAACTCCTCTGCCTGTATATTTTGAAGTCGATTGAGTAGTATCGAGTTACTAAGCATAACAAATCTATTACAAAACTCCCTTACTCTCTAAAATTATACTTTCTATTCAAATATTATATAAAATAAATATTTGTTAAATGATTTTAAAAATTAAACTCGTTTCTACTACCTAACATTTACTAAAATTATTCATTAACACAGTAGATTCAGCACAAATTAACTTGTATATTGTAGAAACTAGAACACCCTAGCCCATTTCAATAGACCTGTGCATAATTTGTGGCTCGCAATTCGGGTGTATTGGATCATGTTATTATTTGGTCGTTTTACGTAAGACTGAACAAATTAACTAACTGGAACCGTCTTTCTCTCTTTATGTAATAAATAAATGTGCAGATTAAATTTATTGTACTACTTTGTCAAGAAAGTACCGGGAAAAGATCAATAATACACAAAATGTTTGTTATTCATCCAAATTTATTTTATCACCTTCAAAGTATGCTCCTTCAGAAACGATACACTTGCGCCAATGAATAATCCAATCATCAAAACATTTTTCAAACGTTGTTTCCGGAATTAAGTTCAGTTCTCGCCGCGAATTCTCCTTTATGTCTTCTACCGATTGAAAAGGTGCCCTGAACTGGTAATTTGAGTTTAGGAAAAAGAAAGAAGTCGGCTGGAGCCATATCTGGTGAATATGGTGGTTGCTCGATGGTATTTGTTGTTTGGTTAAAAATTAGTTCACAATGATGACCTTGTGCGAAGGCGCATTATCGTGGTGCAAAATCAAAGAATTTTCGTTCCACAAATCTGGTCTTTTTGGTCAAATTTGCTCTCTTAAATGCCACATAACGCTCAAATAATATTCTTTATTTACCGTTTGACCTTCCGGCAAGAATTCCGAATGCACAACACCGCGGTAGTCAAAGAAAACAGTCAACATGACTTTGACTTTTGATCGACTTTGGCGTGTTTTTTTCGGTTTGGAAGGTCAGTTGGAAGGCGCCACTCCAAAGCTTGTTGACTAGTTTGCATGTCAAACTCGTAAACCCACGTCTCGTCACCAGTAAGAATGCGTTTCATGAATGGTGGGTCGGAATTGACTCGTTATAGCATGTGCTCAGCGACTCTCATGCGATTGAGTTTTTGGAGAAAATTCAGGTCTTTTGGGACTAGCCGACCGGTAACATATACTCGTATCATACCCAAAGTTGTATGAGGATTTTCAATCACTATTTCCTTCACTTTTGCGATGTTAACTTCAGTTGCAGACGTTGATGGCCTACCAGAGCAAGGCAAATCTTCCATCACATCTCGACCGCTTTTGACTCATAAGCACGTTTTGATAAAGTCGATTCACCATAAGCCTTCTGTAATATTTTCAATGAATCCGAATACGAAATTCCATTGGCGATGCAAGACAAACTCTTTGTTTGATGTTTTTGTCCATATTGTGTTTGTATGAAATTCGCAATACACACTAGATATAATATAACTAAAAACAGCACTGTATTTAATATAAATAATAGATGCAACTGAAACTCTGCGCCAAAATGGAAAACAGTTATGCCAATCTAACAAGAACAAAAAAAAAAAATTTGAATTTGGAACCATAAACAAATCATCCATTCCGGATACTTTTTTGACTGATGTATAACTGTAATAGGTAGTAATATTTTTGTACAGACTTGTGAATTGTGTAAAGTTTAATTCTATTATATCCATATTGTGTATATATGAGTGTGTGCATAATTATATTTATATACAATTTAAAAAAAAATAACCTGATTAGTATAGGAACATAAAGACTAAACAATATTTTCTTCGCAATTATTTTACTACACAAAATTGAACACGGTTTTCAGAGTTCGACCGCTATCTTTTTGTTACTTAGGAGTCGTTACCCTTTATTAATATTGAGATAATACCCTCAATTGAGGGAGGTTGATAAACGTTTTTAAAATAAGAATAGTTTTTAAATTTAAAAGTAATATTTAGTCAATTCGAATCTACCTACAATTAATTTTAATGATATCATTTTATCTTTACTTTTTAACTCTATCATGGTAATAAGCTGCCTCACTCTGTATATCTACTCGTATATGTATGAAACCTAGATAAATAACATCCTTTTTTTGTCTTACGTAATCCTTTAGTAACTGTAAGATGCAAATTAATGGTAATTTGAAATTTTTAAAACCTTGTTTGCGCAGACTGTAAAAACTATCATATCTATACTATACCCCTATATAGGTATGGATCTAAAATTTAATATCACAGCCTCGCCTATTTACTCGTACACACCAATGACATTCATTGAAATCACAATTATAATTTTACGCAAGTTTTGATATAGCCGAACATACTTAGCGAACGTATTATTGAACGAAAATCTGTCCAATACTTGAGATGACAAAATGGATTGACATGAATTGTACTCAACTACATATCTATATTAACTTGAAATGTCTGAATGTGTTGAGCTTTCAGATAAAATTGTGTAGTGTAGAAAAATATATTGAGGAACATTTGGTAAAAATTACTTACGTACACCACACATGTCAAGTGCAATCACTGCTTTACTATTAAGGTTTTGTAAGTAAGGTTAAGTACAAAAGACTTGCGTCTACATAAGCAGGTCTTGCGCTGCGCGTCAGTAATTTAGGTGGCCTTGCAAAATTTTCTGGGGATGTGCGAATTCTAGGCCTTCATTTCTTCTCAGACGTCGGGAACTGCACATTCCCCTGCCGCTGATACCGCCCTGGCGACCTCGGCTTGGGTGATGGATTCCTCTAAGTCCATCACACGTATGTGTCCTGTCCTACACGGACGCGCAAAAATAGCGTCCGTTACATGATTGCGTTAATACCTATATAATGTAGATAATTATATATGACAGAGGACCGATGTCTGGGTTTTTTTAAACAAGCTGACTGAACGAGTATGCGTAATGCGGCTCGTTTTTATAGGACGCATTGTTCGAGCACGTGTTTACATGTTGTTAGGTTAAGTGTTGTATTTTCTTGTTTGTGTTTAGACAATCCGATTTTTCAGATTATTTCTTAACACTAACTGTAAAAACTATAATTATAATCTATTGGAATCTAATTTAAATAAATCAAATTATTTTTATTAAGTGTGGCAGTTTGTAGTTGCTCCGACATATACAACAAATATATGATACAAAATGTATATTTTAATAGATATTGTCAAATATACCTATTAACTTGTCAAATACCGGGCTAATTTTCTTTTATTATACGAATTTTCGATTTCTTACAATAGCCTGGATAGAGAGTATTTCGATCCAGATTAAGTTTTAATTTATTGCTATAATTTTGTTGGAACAGTGTCTATAGCAACGAAACTATAATTTAAAACTTTAATTTGAAAGCCATCACGATTCTAAAAAGGCAGCCTTGTGACAGATTAGTGAACGTTTTTGTTAGACGAATAGCGAGCCATTTATGTATGAAGCCTTAAAATAATGCTGTCAAAATTGTATTAAGGGGACTTATTTAGTTAATGCGATAACATCGGAATATTTTTCATTTTCTTCCTACCTTTATCCCAACAGCTTAGGCATTCTTTTCTGTCTAATTCTCACGGCTCTACCTTTTTCGTCGCATAATAAACCTATTTACTTTCGTCAATCGTCATCTCTATTCAAAGTTTCTGCCTGACTGGGTCATAATAGCTTCATTAAAAACAACATTGGACAAGTGTGATTCCTACTCTTCGAGTTCGAATTGATACTCGAAGATTTGAAAGTTTGCCTTTACCTTAAGACCTTTCTGCCAAATTCCGTTTGTGCTGCTTTAGAAGATTGAAACGAAGGACGGACCTTGCATTTAATAGAAACAGTTTCACGTGCACTTCATATAAAACCGATATTCTACATATGTAACCTATGTTATATTCTACAATGTTAGAGTGCAATCGGATATACATGTATCCAGCTTATAGCAAAATATATTATAAATAGACACATTGTTTCCGTTATTTCACCGAATTACTTCGCAGGCAAGACGCCAAGCCGCATTCGTTGAACCCGGTATTGTAGTGAATAGATAGATCAAAAAACATAAAATAATAGTAATGCTTTTAACGAGATTGAATTTAAAGAATTTAACATGTTGAAAATCGATATTTTGTACAATGCAAAATCAGGACTGTACACTAACATGAAAAGCTTTTCTATAATTGAAAAGGACTTTTAAAACGTAGCATGTTGTGTTCTATTTTTTTTTTTTTATGAAGATATAAATTTTCGATGACTCACTTAAAATCATTTTTGGGAATACATTTAAATCTGCTAGCGGTCTATCAGTGCATCTATCCAATCACTAGCTATAAATAAATAATAACAATAAGTAATAATAATGTAATTATGTACAATAATCTAAAAACTAACTAACGTCTTTTTTAATTTTTTTAATAGTTTCGATACTATACTCGTACTTGAAAAGTAATTCGAATATCGTGAACTATTAACATATTTCAAAAGTAAATTAAAATTTAGATTTATTTATTCATTACCATCTATTTTCGGTGTATACACATGTTGTATCCTCTTTCCTTATATATCCAAAACCCTATTGAATGAAATATGTAAGCTTAGTTTTTTACAACGGAATTTTAATATCTGTTTTAAGACTCCAAAATTATTCAAACAACGTATCGGTAAGTTATATTATCATGTTACCTACTGGCGTGCATCGTGTTCTACCAATGCAACGACTACTAGGCAAAAGCTGGGGACTATCACCAAAGATTACATAATGGCTCTACAAAACAGTCATACGACCAATAATCACGTACGGTGCCGTTGTCTGGTGGCAGAGAACAGAGTTAAGAACCGTCATCAATAGATTGCAGATATTACAGCTACTGCAACTGCCGCACTAGAGGTAGCTCTTGGTCTACCCCCACTGGACTTGTTCATACAGCAGGAGGCAGCCATGGCGATCATTAGACTCAGACACCTGGGTCTGGGGCATAAAGGCGAGGGATCGCACTCCAAATTATTTGATCAATCAGTGGAATATGAGCCACTATTAGCAGCCCCATGCGACAGGATCAAATAACACCATATCTTCACAAGGAGATATCACATTCTGGCACAAGAAAATGACCGAGATCACTCTGGCATAAACGAAGTCCGAATCTACACGGACGGTTCCAAGACTGGGTCAGGAACTGGAGCCGGAGTTTTCTCACAAGCCCTAAACATGAACATATCACTAGCGTTAGGCCAAAACAGTTCCATAGTCCAATGCGAATGTGTGGCAATAACTTACACCGCCACAACGGCTAAGTCAAAGGGTATTAAGGACTACAACATCCGTATACTATCAGACAGCATGGTCGTTCTAAAGGCACTGGAGGGCAATACAATGACCTCTGGTATAGTCTTCGAATGCCATCAAGCATTAGAGTAGTTTTCCACAACAAATGGGGTCCTCCAATGGATTAAAGGGCATAGTAATTCACACGGGAATGACGCTGCAGATGAGATGAAGGAGGGGATCAGTAACCCCGGCCGCCCAACCACACTCCTGCCACTGCCTTTTAACCAACTTCGATCCTGGGTTAGACTGCTTACTCGTGAAGCGCACAACCGAAGGTGGAAAAATTCACCCAGCTTTAGACAGTCCAAACTGGTGCTGACTAGAGTCTCACCACGACTTACTTTGCAGACTGATTGGTTTTAGCAGACTAGATATCCGAATAGTTGCAGGAACCATAACAGGACACCTAGCCCCTGAACCGATAACTATTCAACATTAATGCGACGGACAGTCCTCTTTGCAGAGGATGCCTAAAAGCATAAGAAACGACCGCCCACGTAATCCTAAAGAATGCGAGGGAGTGGTCTCACAATAGGCAAGTGCCATACCTGGTACAGAAGCCTCTGAACGCCCCAGGAGGTTTCTGCGCTTCTTCTGGACGCATAAAAGACCACTCTCGAGTCTAAAAGCGGAAATCGGAGCCCACAACCAATACCAATACCAATTACCTACTGGTTAAATACGAGTTACAAGTTCATTTGTTCGAGTTCAACTAAATATATATTCATGATTGTGAAAGTTTGTGTATCCTATAAAAAGTGAACTGGGATATCTAAAAGACATCGATAATGAAGACGTTGAACGTACATAGCCTAAATTAGAATGTTAGAATGTCAACAGGAAAAGGCTTTCAAGGATCACTAATACGTACTAAACAGACTAAGAGTACCAAAATCCTTGAAAAAGGTCGAGTACATGAATCTCATTTGTATGTATCGCGTTAGTATATAGAAGTGGAAGTGAAAAGGCTTAAAAGCTACTTATATAATACCGATATCTTAAAGTGCATCGAATCGTAAATTAGTACTGTGAATGAATTCTGCAATTTTAGGTAACATATCTTTTTATTTCATGTCTAATATCACAAACATGATCTTCTCAGTCATACAACGTAGGCTATTAAATATAAATAAAGACGTTTAAACAACAAATTTCCTTTTTTTCCTTTTTTTATTTACCTAATTTTAGGACTTTAGGTGAATGCTCTCGGCGTTCTACTTTATCTCTACTTACAGGAGGAAACCGTAAAGGGATCAAGTCATTGTACGTACACCTGAATACCGTTCAGTTAATAGTCCTATGTATCTTAGGGAAAGATACTGAAACTTAAAATTTGCAAAATTAGTCAGCTAAAGTTATGTTGGTAGGTAAAATAATAACACGAAAAAACTCATGTGTTAGACATTTTTAGAATGAAAGTGACACGCATATTTGATCTCATTAACACAACGAAGTAGTCCCTTATTAGCGCAGCTAAAGGAAAATTTAAATGAACTGTATAGAATCGCCACGTTTGTGAAAAGTTTGAGTGCTACTCCTTCCCTTACTTGGATAGCACTCTGCCATTGTGGCGACACTTGACCTGTTTTGTATCAGCACGTTTAACTCTGCAGCTAAACTATACAAAGTCATGTAGACGTGACCAACTACCAGCCCTAATTGTTTACTGTGACAACAAAAGTTCATTAGATGTGGTCCTACACTGTAAGCTGTGTTTGATGTGATTATAACTTTAATCCAATGTGTACTGAAGTACTTCACGTTTGATATCATAATGACAATGCTTGGATTAGAATATCGCACGTATCAAATTTTTAACCGACTTCAAAAAGGAGGAGATTGTCAATTCATGGCATGCCTGCGTCATGTATAGACAGATTTTCAAAATATTTTTTTCTCGACAGGAGTTTATTCCGAAATGGTCCCATTTAAACTTCACATAGATCTGATGATGAATTTCGAAGACAGCAAACGGAACTCCTTAAAAAATTACACCAAATCAACCGCAATTGCTGCTAGATTTTTAGTGCTCTTTGTTGGTATTATTTGAAGTCGGTTCAACTTTTTTAAAGGTATTTTTGTCAATATTGTTTCATATTTACTTTGTTCGTGTTAATTTAGATTTTGTAAATTGATTTAAGTATCTTTTTATTTATGGTATAGGGAGACAAACGAGTGGACGGGTCACACCTGATGGTAAGTGACTACCGGATGGGGAGTGACCGGCCCTGGTCAGCTGCATCTCAAGAGTCACAAATGTGTTACTGCCTTTTAAACCCCAACCCCTTCCGGGCAGGTTGGGTTTGGGACTGCGGTAGCAGAAGGAGGCGGCGGAGAAGGCCCGGGAGGACGACCTCCACTCGGACCCGATCCGCCGCCGGCGAACCGGGCGGCGGAGGCGCGCCTATCACCGCCTCATGCCGCCCTGAGTGTGGCCGCGGGTGGACGGGGTGGGTCTCCCCTCCACCCGCATTAGTTTGGCCAGCCGCGAGGGGGCGGCGTCCGCGTGTGCCGGACGTCGCCTAAAGAGAGGAAAGAAAAAAAAATTTTGAGACGGAGCCCGCACCAGGAGCGGGCCGGCGCTAGGAGGGGTACGGATGTCTTAATAACAGCTGTTCCCGGATCCCTCCTATTACAGGCGCAGAGTGGCACACCGTGTGGTTTTAGTCGGTCCGAGTCCGACACACCACCCCGCCGCAAACCCCGGTGGGGTGACGGTCCGAGGGGATTTCCACACGTTTAAAAAAAAAAAAAAAGAAAATGGGACTGCGGTAGCTCATATACTCGGTTGAAAGCAACGAAAAAATAGCTTAACACCGGTTTTTTGTGAGGCCGTGGTATTACTCCGGTCTAGCAGGCCTATTTGTGCTACAGCATAGCCATGCCAGGGATATCCTCCGGAAACAGTTTTCTCCACGATGAAAAGTTGCCTACGTTCTTATCGGTAGCTGGTTTTCTAAAGGTTGACTGTATGAAGGCATGGATGTGTAACATGCTAATTCACATTCGTATTTATTATCTGGGTTAGGTAATATTATTTTAACATTCTGTAGTTAATGTAAAACCATTATCGAAATATACCTACATGTTAAGTGAAAACTTAACAATTATAAAGCACTTAAACGTAAAATTAAATTTTTCTAAGTAATTTAAGAGTTACAACACAGTTGAATTTTGCGTATTAGTACAGTTACAACTTGTATAAATATTACTATGTTGACTATAAACGCAGCATTTATTCACTTTTTTATTTTTTTTTGACCGCATACCTTTGACACTATCTTCATACATTTTTATTACAATTGGTATTGGTATAATTATTTGTATCAAGCTATATTTATTTTTTGTTTAGGTTGAAGATTCGTTGTACGGAATTGGCAGACATTACATGAAGAAATCTCCTACCCTTTCTATTAGTATGGCTCAAGATCCCTTCCACAAAACATTCCTTATTCGTTCTTCGACTTACTTTGTAGCTCCCAAAAGGCAACTTAAATTTTGAAAACATTCCAGTCCTGTGTTAAGAAAACTGTTCTTATTTTATCTTTGTGTCCCATTAGTGAAAGAGCTTCAAAATAGATTGTCTCGACAATAGAATTTAGTAGAACTAAATCGATACGCGTATACCTCTTCGGAGGGCGCGAGGGGCCTGCGCGATGCGGTCTTGCCAGGGATGTACGTAATATATCCTGCGGATGAAGTAGTTACCCAGACATACATATCGCAATCGCTGCCTCGGCCACGGCAGCGGCCTACGCTTGACATTATCTTTGGGCCGCCGCCGCCAGCGCGATCCAGCGCGCTCTCCCCGCCCCGCGCCCCCACCCTCACTTGCGACAAGACACATCTCAAAACGGCGCCCCCGGAGCCACCAGAGCGCGCGCCGGCCTCGCCGACGCCGTCGCTCGAACGTCCAAAGCTGCGCGAGCGCACCAAAGCCAAGCTGCTTAAGAAGCTAGGTCGCCATGAGGACAATGAATTTGGAAAAATTGTTAGAACCCCTGCTCCTGATGAATTTGAATTACCCGCTCCTTTGCCTACTCCGGCATTCTCTAGAAAAAACATATTTGATCGCAACTTCGATGCACTTTTTGAAGTTGCGAACTCACCACAATTCGGAGCACATATTCGCGTAACAACGCCTGAACCAGATCGCCAGTCGGATCTTTCGGCTGCACACTTTCCATCCCCAAATGAGTCGTCATTGAGCCATCTCCCGCCACGTCCTCATTCCGAACCGAGCTCTACGCCACCAACCTCCGCTCGTACCTCAACGCCTTCGACGCCAACGCGACAACGCTCTTCTTTTGAAGGTTCTGAATGAGAGTGGGATTTGGGTTTTGAGAAAGCGTGGTCATCAACTAACTCTTACATATCCATTTAGCATGGTTACTTGGCATAATAACAACATAACGCTTCACTAGGCTCGAGTCACATCCATGAGATTTTATATAACTGTGTGAGATTCTTCTTCTTTAACATCTCTATAGTATATCCTTAACTACTACGTTTCTTTTTTGACTTCGCAGGTTCGTCGCCGAATTCCAAGTCGAAGAAAGTTAGTTTCTTTCGTAAGCTAAGCCGTTCCAAGGAGGCGCAGCAAGCTCGCTCCGCCAACATGCAACAACAGCCTTCGGTAGAGATGGCACTTCGCGAACTTAACCATCCAACGCACAATGAACAACTAAAAAACCAGCAGCAAGTGACTTTCAAACTTGTTAAAACAGGTAAGAACTATCAATAAATATTTTATATATTTATGAACTATACATATAAAAGCTTTTTTTTAAATAATTTCCTTTTGCAAAATTTAAGCGCTTTGTTGTGAAATCATTCAAGTTTGACCAATTAATTTGATTGATTTTGTACAATGTATGTCTTCTCGGGTTTCAAATAATACAGACAATAGTATCCTAGATTAATTAAATTGTACTGGAAGCTGTCAGCTGGGCTGACTTTGAGAAGTACGGAATACACGTTGACTGTTGTTCGTTGAACAGATTCAAAGCTAGTAAACAAAGATGTATATTATGGACGTTGAAATGTAAGACTTTACAGAGTAAAACACATACTTTTGTTGTTTAAGTAATAAACTAAAAAGTCTATAGAAGGTGTGCCTTAAAATAGAGAAAAGCTTTTAGTACATTAAGCTTACATTTCATTAAATCTAGTATATAAATAACATATATTATAAATTACAGCAGAAATGAGCGTAACCACTTAAAAAAAGTGTCATTACTAACACTTTTTTCTTACTTCAAAATGGAACAATGTAACTGTATCACAAGGGACGTCATTCACACAAAGGAAGTACTATAGCACTGAGAGCGTGAAGGCTACGTATACCAAATATACATAGGGTTGAAGTATACTGCGTTAAGTTAAGCCGTAAACTAAAATCATTTGTCAACGCAATCTTTGTTTGGTTATTGTGTTATTGGCTTACAAACTGCCCTCGACTGCTTGACTGCGATCGGAACGCGGCTACATAGGACATTTCATTTCTTATTTTAAGCGTCGCATGTTCAATTATAGTGGTAGTATAATAGATTTGATTAAATGCAAGTGTATCACCACCAGCAGGTGCTGATTCGAATGAAATGAAATGAATGAATGAAAAACAATCGGCCCATGTGATCACTATTATGCTTAGATATTCGATTTCGATTTTTAGTATGTTAAAAATGGGGATAAAACAAGTGTAATATTTTAAACCTTACCCTTTTAACTCATTACACTTTGTTATACTTACGTACCTTAAAACGGATACCTGAAATAGGTAAAGGCTAAAGACGGATTATAAAATCTGAGGGTAAAGGCAAATCTCTGCCGCTGCCACACTCTTTATCTAATTAACGATAATGAAAAAGTTTAAATCTTCAAAAATATCACAGAGCTCCCCAGAGAGTCACCCATCCATAGACTGACCGTGGTAGGATTGCTTAACTTGCAATGTGTTAACCTACTAGGTTACTACTTAGCCACAAGCCCCGCAAATAATTATGCGATCATAAGAACTCAATATCAAAGCATTCAAGGTTTTCATATGCATATTTTGTTAGGTGTTAGACAAATTTAGTAATGAAAGCGGGGTAAAGACCCGAAAATGCAACACAGCAGTCTAGCGGACAGGTCCCAGTTGAATGTCCGCATGGAATTACCTTTGTTATAACAGAGAGCAAAAAGTTTTGTTAAACCACCTCTCTTTGGGGTCTACTCGTATCTCCTATTTATCGGTGTGTTCATTTTTTTCTACGATGCAATTAAAAGGCTTTCACGTTTCCTTACAATTAAATAAGTTTGTTTACATGGTTATTTATACAAAACCTGACAACGCGTCCAAATAATATATATATAATATATATGTATATAATATAATCTTATAGTATACCATACTGTCTCTGGGGTGGGTGTGTAAAATTTGGCATAATAACACATAGTATAATATCACTTGAAAGACGTTCATATCATATAGTTTTCATATGATGTAAAAACATTTGATATAATAACCTAATTTCATATGATACAATGCTATATTTCATATAACCTTCATTTGCTGTAACAGCATTCTGTTTAACGTTCATTTCATATAACCTTCATTTGCGCGTCATTTGCTGTAACAGCATTCTGTTTAACGTTCATTTCATATAACTTTCAATTTGTATAACGCTATTTTTATATACGATAATTTGACCTGATTTTTATATTTACTAATTTTTAGCCAAAATTATGTAATGAAAGAGTGAATATCATGAAACTCTAACCTTTTTTTTTTTTTTTTTTTTTTTTACGTGTGGAAATCCCCTCGGACCGTCACCCCGCCGGGGCTCTCGTTCGGCGGGGCGGTGTGTCGGACTCGAACCGACTAAAACCACACGGTGTGCCCTCTTTGCGCTTCCAGTTTAGGAGGGGTCCAGGTAGCTATCTCCTTCTGGACCCCTCCCAGCGCCGGCCCGCTCCTGGTGCGGGCTCCGTCTCTGATCTTTCCTCTCTTTTCTTCCGGCACACGCGGACGCCGCCCCCTCGCGGCTGGCCAACTAATGCGGGTGGAGGGGAGAACCCATCCCGTCCACCCGCGGCCACACTCAGGGCGGCATGAGGCGCAGGTAAGCGCGCCTCCGCCGCCCGGTTCGCCGGCGGCGGATCAGGTCCGAGTGGAGGTCGTCCTCCCGGGCCTTCTCCGCCGCCTCCTTCTGCAAGATTACCTCCTCGCAGAAGGTTGCGACCGCGGTAAAACAACTGTCGCTACCGGCCATGGAGCGAATTACGGCCGGTAGCGAGAGATCTGCTCCGATGACTGCAGTGAGGGCCCGGCGCTGCGTCGCCCATGCGGGGCAAACCGCCAGCGTGTGCTGGGCCGAATCCTCACTGCAGTCGCAGTGGTGGCAGGCGGGACTCGATTCCCTCCTAGCGACCGAGTACAGGTACTTTCCGAAGCAACCGTGCCCGGAAAGCACCTGCGTCAGCCGGAAGGAAAGGGTCCCGTGCTGCCGCCCTGCCCACTCGGCGATGACCGGCTGGAGAGCCTCCACGGCGGCGAAGCCAGCGCGTGGAGTCTCCAGCCGGAACGACCATCTCACCATGGTGGCTCGGCGAGCGGCTTCGCGCCACTCGCGCACGTCTTCGGGCGGAGGGCGAAATCCGCTCTCCGCCCGGAAGTCAGCCACTCGCCGATAAACTTCGGCGAGCACTTCCGCCTCCAAATCCCACGGGGGTGTTCCGGCCAAGGCACAGGCCGCCTCGGTGGACACCGTGCGGTATCCGCGTATGGCTCTGACCGCCAATATCCTCTGGGAGCGCCAGAGGCGCGCCCTATTCGGGGCAGTCAGAGCCGCCACCCACACCGGTGCACCATACAGCGCCATGGACCGGACAACCCCTGCGTACAGCCGCCTCGTGGGAACACTGGCCCCGCCCAAATTGGGCAAAAGTCGCCCTAGGGCGGAGGCAGTGTCCACCAGCTTCGGACCAAGCTGTCGGAAGTGCTCGTCGAAGAGCCACCTACCGTCTAGGACCAGACCCAGGTACCTCATCTGGGCCCGGACCGGTACGAGGACCGAGCCGACCTCGATTGAGGCGCCGGCGGGCGGACCACGACGGGGCCCATGAAATAATAGGGCCTCCGTCTTATCCAGGGCCACCCGCAAACCCAACGCCTCAATGCGCCCGACCACCAGGGAGACTCCCGTGGCGGCCAGGCGCGCCGCCTCCTGGAAGTTAGCCCCCCGGGCCGTGAGCAAGGTGTCATCCGCGTAGCAGATTACACCCAGCCCGGGGGGGAGACGCCCTCGTAGGGCCCAGTCGTACCCGATGTTCCACAGGAGAGGTCCTAGGACAGACCCCTGCGGAACATCGCACGACATGGCCCTGCGTCTCAAGACGCCATCTCGGTCCTCGTACATGACGGTTCGCTCCTCAAGATAGTCTGCCACCAGCCGCCTCAGGTACTCCGGCACTCCGTGGTAGCGGAGCGCTTCCCTGATGCAGCTGAATGGCAGACTATTGAAGGCGTTGGCGATGTCCAAGGACACCGCCAACACCACTCCGCCGCAGCTCACGGCCTCCTCGGTCACGGCCCTAAGGCGCATCACGGCATCGATCGTCGAACGCCCCTCTCGGAAACCGAATTGGGCGTCCGACAGATCGGGGCCAACCTCGCAGAGGTGCCGGACGATGCGGGCAGAGAGCACCCTCTCGAAAAGTTTACCCGCCTCGTCCAGCAACACGATAGGCCTATAGGCCGCGATCGAATCGGTAGGCCGTCCCGGCTTCCTCAGCAGGACCAGCTTCCCGCACTTCCAGCGCTCAGGGAAGCGTCCGGACGCCAGGCTAGCGTCCAACACTTCCCTGAGGTGGTCCGACATGTAGTCGAGGGCTCGGGCCATCACTCGGGCTGGAACCCCGTCCGGCCCGGGGGCAGTGTTCTTGGATCTAATCCGTAGAACAGCCGCCCCCAACTCCGATTCCCTGACGGGCGGAACCTCAGCCTCGCTGCCCCCGTCGTCTCCGGCTGATGCAGCCATCGACGGGGGTGTGTGCTCCGCCCGCTGCGGGAATAGGCCCTCGACCACTTCCTGCAGGAAGCTGGGCTGGAGAGTCTCCGTAAGGGGGGGGGCCCGACGTGCGGAGCTTTTGACGCACCGCACGATAAGGGCGACCCCAGGGGTCACGCTCGAGACTCTCCAGCATCTCCTCTCTACACGCATCCTTGGCGCGGCAGATGGCCAGCCTCAGAGTTTTCCGAGCTTCTCGGTACTCCTCATGAAGCCGGTCCACCTCCTCACCGACCCCGCGGTGACGTCGCCGACTACGGGTGAGGGACCTCCGGGCACGTACACAGGCCGCACGGAGGTCCGCCAACTCCTGGGATGAAACTCTAACCTAATCTAACCCAAATGATGCACCAACAATATACATAAGTCGGCGGTAATGGTTACCGCTGTTCAAACCTAACAAAGTAGACATTTCTAAATTAAATTAATTGTATCTCATAGATTTTAAACATTGAATATTAGTTCAAACTTTCATTAAAATTTAAAATGTCCATTAAACCATATATAATTATGTAAAATACAATTACATAAATAATGCGTTATATTATTTAATCATGATATGTATTAAAAAAAGTATATTAAATGAAATTAGGTCATATGATCATTAGCACTTTTGTTATTATTTCAAACGTTACACTCCCCTCTGGCGTCCATATTAACGCGTATGTCATGTCTGCATGAAGTACATACAGAGTCGTATAACGCATTCACATTTTGCCAATTTAATTTTTTACGTACACGTAATAGGGGCAAGCCTATTGGTGTCAAGCGCGCACTATGGGAATTAAGGATACGAAAATTAAGTATTTTAAAAGGGATAGGTGGACAAAAACAAACGGTAATGTGAGCAAAAGAATGTGGCTTAAAGCGATGACTGTAACTCGTACTGGCTATTACTCGTACTTGGCTGGCTGGAAGAAGTATGTTACTTCTAACTAACGTGTCACTCAATGCTCCTCGGTCAAACGGTTCTTTCTACATATATGTGACAAAAATCAATCCTAAACTAGGTGCATAATTCAACAAAGAAGAATTATCTGACAGCGCTGTTTGCGAATCATATTAACAATCAGTAAACCCGCTTGCAACTTTTGACAATGAACTCTGAAGACTCTATCTACTTATAAAACTGATATTGCTACCTTTCGGTATTAAGTATCTAATAAATAACACAGTAAGCCGTTATGTCTTCGTAAATTAAATTGGATGTACCGGACTCCCGCAATTAAGTTTTTAGATGTTTATTCACCGAGAATATATTTATTTTTGAAGGTAATTTGTTTCTTAATATGTGGTAATATCTTTAAAGGCAGTAATAAAAAAATGTTGTGAGTTGCGTTACCTTAGCCAAATAAATGGAACCCAAGACAGTACAATTAGAACCCGTATTTTGACCTTTGGTAAAATTTATTGTGACGTTCATCTAGTTATACCAACATGTTAAATGCCTTATTTTTGTGTTATTCGTAGTTTAAAGAAGTCAAGGGATTTCGATATTTTATCTTACATTTTATCAAAAATTTTACATTAACTAATATAAGGGGTTAAACTATGAAATGGCGAATTGTACTGAAGAAAAAATGAAACTCGTTTTTTTCTAAGATGTAACATATTCTACCTAGATTTTTATTCTAGATTGGACAAAGATTTCTTTCAAGGTCTAGTGAGTACGGAGGATGACGTATGGTTTCTAACTGCAGCTCCTGTAGAGTTACAACAGTTTCTCGTGCAGGGTGCGGTCTTGCGTTATCATGGAGCAATAATGTTGAAGATCGATTCAAGAGTCGGGGCTGTTTCAGTGCAAGTTGCGCCACCATTGTTTGAAGTTAAGCTTAGTAAACATCTGCTGTTATTGCCTGACCAGACCAAAGAAAGCTATAGTAAATAATACCATGAAGAGACCACTAAACAGTTACCATTACCACTTCATTATAAGAAAGCTTATAATAAAGTGGTAGAGCTTTAGAGAACTGTTGCGGCGTTTGACCTAGGGTCAGCCATTGCATTTTTCGCTTACGGTTATTGTAAACAATCCACTTTTCGTCACATGTCACAATTCGATCCAATACTCCTTCATTTCTGTACCGATTCAATAAGGCAAGACATGTTTCAAGACGCATTTTTTTCTGCAGATCAGTCAACGAGTCAATATTGTAGGTAGCGTAACGTTAGAGCATGCCGCTAATTCCTGGGTAGTTTGACTAGGATCGGCTTCCACCATCTTCTTCAATTCAGTGTTATTCACGTGGTTTGTTCTTCAAGTCAAAGTAACCATTACATTTAAACAACGGCAATTTCATACTTTTACCCCTATTATCAACTAATTAAATTCAAAAAAGGATCCAACGGATCTAACATACTTATTTTGGGTATTCATCAAAGTAAATTTGAGAATCGTGTAATCAAATAAATAACGGTTATATGCGGCGCATTGTCCTTAAGACGAACATGCTGGAGCGCAGGTTTGCTAGATACTTAAGACAAGTGAAAATCTACATCTACTGTACATCGCTTTACACAAACAGCCTATGGACTCTGAAGGTGCAACTCAACAGCACGTTCTGGGCCTTTTTGGGGCTGCCTCGTTTCTGCAGCACATCAGGAATGTTTGCCGAAGCCAGAGTGTATTGCTTTTACTGCACAATTGGAAACTCGGACTCGAACCGACCAAAAACCGCACGCCGGAAGGAAAACCCTGATACCCCGATGTCACTCGGGCTAATGACCCCCTCCTGTGTGAGAACCCCTATGTCCCCTTTGTGCTCGAAGCGCGTCTCGCCACCACCCCGGCCTGCTTCTGCTAGGGTGACAGATGGCCTCACCTACCACCCTCAGACCTGCGCTTATGGAGGACGGACGGAGGCGACCTACGGCGCCTGAGTCGTCTGCGGTACCTGGCCCGTTGCCGGGCCTGGCGCTCTGGGAGAGTTCTAAACCTCTCCCGGTCTCTCGGTCGAGACGGCAGAGTTCCACAAACTCTCGCTCCGTACCATGCCGGCAATCATGTTACCGAGCGAGAGAATTTCCACTTCGATGGCCGCCACGAGGCAACGCCTCTGTTCCACCCTCGCCGGGCATTCTGCCAGCATATGGAGCGCTGTGTCCATGTCCGGCCATCGCAGTGGCACTCAGGCGTTGGCTCCTTGCGGATCACACACAGGTGATCTCCGAAGCATCCTTGCCCGGTGATCACCTGCGTCAACCGGTATAAGAAGGTTCCGTGATGCGTCTCGAGCCAATCCTCTATAACGGGTCTTACCGCCGCGATAACGGCGTGCCCAGCTCTCGGTTACCCAAGTCGTTCCTTCCACTCCTCCACGAGGACCTGGCGGAGTTTGGGATTTCTGATGCTCGATTTCTCGAGATGAGTCAAAACCTGGCAATATTTTATAGGGTTTTTCTGAGAGGAAAAATAGCCTAAATTACTCCTTATGTAGACAGCTACTTGGTATTAAAATATTATCAAAATCGGTCCAGCCGTTTAGAAGATTACCATTAGTAATAATTTTTAATAGTTTAATAATCCACTACTGGTCATAGGCCTCTCCTTGGAAAGGAGGTTGTAACGAAATTTGTAAATGTGTAACAATTTGTATGAGTCTAAGATATCTGAATAAAAAGATTAATTTTTATTATAATATTCATTCAACTGAAAATATAAACCACAGAAAGGTAAAAAGTTATGACTAAATTAATAATAGTAGGAAAACGTATATTCAAAATTTGATAATCACTCAAACTTAATTCTGTGTCAAAAGGATAAAGCCTTATTTCCTTGCAAAGAGTTGAATATTTTCTCATGATTGTTGAATGCGAAGTTCTTTACAGAAGCACCTTTACAAAACTTGAACAATAAAACCACTGTTATTTTAACTTATGAAAATTTTGCACAATACAGACAGCAAGTAACTGGTCTCGGTGTAACTAATTCAGATAGAAGTAAGGGATTGCAAACTGTATTGTTGAACATTTAAGTTTCTATTTGTAAAATATGATATCTATGATTTATTTATTTAACCAGGATACAGCTTTATTCCTTTTCATCATCATATATATTAATTTTCTTTCAGTGGGCAAAGGAGGC
The DNA here is from genome assembly GCA_902825455.1 of Arctia plantaginis. Classification (NCBI taxonomy): domain Eukaryota; kingdom Metazoa; phylum Arthropoda; class Insecta; order Lepidoptera; family Erebidae; genus Arctia; species Arctia plantaginis. The sequence continues at coordinate 9,820,848 of CADEBD010000314.1, read as the reverse complement.
ACAATGTCCGACATACGAGTAGAGTGTGATAGAAAGTGAAAAAATATATTTAAATTTGAATTAAGAATAAATATCGTATTTTAAATATGAGAGACATTGTAGGCAAAATATGTTGAGTGTAGTGTATACAAATAATAGCGGACGTATTTACATACCATACCATTTACTCGTATCACATACCATGGTGACCGGATTTTCTTCAAAGAGGTTGGGAACCGTGTGTTTAAAATATGTTTTACAAGTGTATAACGCTTTTCGAAGTGCAATTGGCAGTTAGATAATTGTTTTTTGAATCGGTCGTACCACAAATGAAATGGTCAGATGACCTTATATTACTATTAATTATACCAATTCTTTTAAAAAGATATCAACAATTTTTGTGAATTAAAAATGACGTTGTCGAACTTAATATTTTTCAATTTGTCTACAATGTGACTGATATACCTACTATAAAATGACGTCAAACAAAAGCTGATGATAAGGGCTTTCAATCTTTCATGACCAAGAAAACGTTGCCTACAAGCAAGCATAGATGACAAAGGTGATTGATTACACCATAAATATAATACGTGACGAAAATGTAATTTTGAAAATGTATTCGTATCAGTAACATTGGTTCGAGCTCTATCTATATCCCAAGGATGCCGTCTTAGATGGCTGGGTAAAAGGCTTTGATGTAGATGTGGTCCTTTTGAGCACTTACACATTGATTTATCGACCTTTCATCAACCACCTGCGATTTATTAAAAGATTACTTCAATAAACTTGAATAATTTCATTATATCAATATATTACAATAAAGTAAATATTGAAAATTGAAATTCATTATAAAATAAATATTTAGAAAGAAAGAATATTTTTACTGTCCTTAGAGTTGTTTAATTTAACGAAAGTTTTATTAAATTCCATTTTGTTTAGATATTAAGCCGTTAGATCTCACACATGCTTACATTTATGTAAAAGTTCACATAAATCCCGAAGTTTTATAATTATAAAATTGTTAATACATAGTTATGTACAAATTAGAACCTAAATACTAGTACATAAAAAACAGCTTATCACAACTTGTCAGTTACAATTCTAACTTTTTTAAATTTTTCTCTTTTGAACCTCATGTTTAAATTGCTTTTGTTGTTTCTCACTTAATTAAACAATTTCAAAGTGTTCACAACCCGTTCAGATGTGTATGACAGCTGCTATGTTGTAGGCTTGCTTAACACATTTACTTTTTTTCCCTGATAAATTCGTACATGAATATTTACTGCTCGTTTTACTATAAAGTCAGCAATTTAAGTTACTGTTTAGTTGAGGTTAACAGCTTTAAACCACCCTGTGGTTGCTTAGAATCACTTCACACAGTAGTAATAGACTCGGTATCTCTATGACAAAACAGGTTTGTAATTTAACACCTCCCTGATTATACGCTTGTTATAAATGTTAATACAATTAGTACAGGTCCCCATAGTGCGGCAACTTTCATTAAGTAGTATACTCAGGCAAATTGTGTTTCTATATTTGAATCGAGACGGTCTTATAAAGAGAGCCTGTCTCTGAGTACAAAATACGTAATTAACTATCTATTAATTAAGTGGTACGTGGAATGATCGAGAATGGATGATAAAGTAAATTCATGTTCTAAGATATAAAAGTGTTAGTATTTGTCATTTAGTTTGTATGTTTTATAATAACTTACTTATAGAGTATTATTAAATAGATTTATTGGTTAAAATAAATGAAATAGAAACAGGGAACTACGTACTTAAAAACAATATACATATGTTATGGATGATATTTTAGGGTATACATATAATAGCTCCTCTTGTTTGTCTCCTCCTCCAATTAATGGCAGTTACCCAAATTATATGAGAAATCGGTACCTAACAAACACAAGTATAAGGACCATAGTACAAAATATACTGCACTAAACTAATGCAACAAGCACATCTAGATAGTTCTGTGAAAGAAACTAAATGATAAAAATTAACTGACTGAACGGTTTAATATTGTAGTGTAGTGTTGGAGGATGCCCACTATTTTCTAGGTATCTTTTGCGATTTACCTAGTTTGTGTGTGCGAAAGTTAATATTAATGGTAAGCCGTCTCCGGGCTCTGTGGTAGAAACGGACGTTCCACAAGGTTCTATTCTCAGTCCATTTTGATTCTTAGTACATTTTAACGACTTACCTCACCTTGTTAAGGACAATCACATGGTGGTGTTGATTGCAGATATACATCACTATTATTAAGACTAAAACGAACACTTGCTAATTTTATAGATGTGAACAGCGCCATTTCGAAAGTAGTTCATTGGTTTGACAACAATTTTCTTGTAATGAACAACAAACTACGTGTATACGGTTCACTACGCCAGTGAAAACTGCTATGATGATTAAGGATGTCGAGTTAGACGTTGATGATACTACGACATTTTTAGGTATAACACTAGATTGTAAGCTACAATGGGGCCCATATATTATCGAGTAGAAACTAAAATTCGAGAGTTGACTGATGTGGATACAGCACGACTTGTTTACTTCAGTTATTTTCATAGCATAATATCGTGCGGTATTCTACTGCGGTGGAATGCTGCCGAAAATCAAACTATTTATGTGTTGCAAAAGAGAGCGATTCAAGCAATTTATAATATGGGTTTTTTAGACTCAGAATGATGGTCTGAATACACCATTTCAGTATGCGTTACAATGTATTTACCTACCCTTACACCCTGTATTTAATAATGCCATTGTCTCTATCTGAAAATTGCAAAAGAGTGGCCATGAGTTTGTTTGCCCTTTCTTCTCATTAGGCTGGAACCCCTTGGAAACAGGGGGTTGTAGATCAGCACAGGCATATCATAGATTTTGAAGTTAAATTTTTACTAAATTTATTTGCTTACTATTTTAAAAACATGCGTTATACAAATCAATTTCAAAATTTCACAATATCTACTAATTGATTTCTATATGTTTTCTATTTCTGGACCATCGTGATGCCATAGCGATCGTTGTTGCTGGTTTAACCAAATACAGAAAGCCAATAGTTCTAATGAATTTCGTAATCGTTTTAAAGTTCAGATGGGTGGGAGTGACCTCACAGAATATAAATAACATGAACTAGGAATTAACAATTTAGTAGAATAAAATTGTATGTATAAGCGTATTATTAAATGACTGTAGTAGTTTATTATTCAGTGTATACAATATTGTTATATAGTTTAATGGTTGATGGATATTACTACTATAGCGCGATCATTTTATTATATTCTATAATAAAATAACTTTTGAACTTTCTCGTTCCAGGGTATATAATTTATATGTATTACGTACACTAACTTGTATTTGGGAACTTAATCAAAATAAGTCATTACAACCCCGTAATGTTTTAAAGAAACTTAACTAGAGATGCTATGGGATAGACGACAAAAAATTATTTATACCCACTGCCCCTTTTAAAAAAAAGTTATTTTAAACAGGATATATTATGCTTACGCAAAACTGTATCGCAGTTGGACAGACAGACAGACATGACAAAACTACTAAGAGTTCCTTGTTCGTTTAGAACGGATTTTCTTTTTACCTGATATTCTACTAACACCTTATTAATTATAGATTCATTCATATCTTTCTTACGGAACATTGGCATTACTTACCGATAAGACTTTCAGATCACGTTTTAATTTTTAAACAAGACATGTCTTAAATATTACTAACTCTTTCTTATCTATTTAACGATTTGTATTACTAACGGTGTCGAAGAACCTAAAATATGTCTATTACTTAATTTTACATGCAAATCACACTTATTTATGTTTTCGCCGCCTAGCCAAATTAACTCAATTGTGCACAAATGAATGCGCATTTCTCTTCGACCCACTTCGCGATACGGAGGCATTTGAAATTTATAAAGTAAGACTATGGAATTTATAATAATTATGAGAGACTTTACATTTCAGTTAGAAAGTATTTCTAAAACATGCACTTGGGTACATTATGACTTAATAAATAGATATTCGTGGAAGCAAGAATATATTGCGGCAGAGGAAGTAAAAGGTGTAATATAAGAATATTTCTTCATATTATAATCTCATATTCCTCTAAGCAATGGAGCTAACTCTAATTATTTCGTACTCCTTGAAAGGTCTTTTAAGGCTTGCTTGTGTTCACAGAACCTTAACATGTTGTATTATACGTGTATTATAATTTTTACAATATTTGCTATTAAAGATTATGCATATCTTAAATTTGTGTGCTGTGTGATTTACTGAATAATCAATATTCATTTGGCATTACAACCAAAGGTTCAGGTTCAGGTACAAACACAAGTTCTGGGGGACTTCAACGCCTGGTCGCAGGCTTGGGGTTCCCTGCGCACGAACCTGAGGGGCAGGGCATTGGAGAACTGGGCTGAAAGATTCGGCCTAGTTCTCCTAAACCGGGGGGCCGTGGCCACGTTCGTGACGGCGAGGGGTAGTTCGATCGTATACATCTCGTTCGCATGCCCCTCGCTAGCGCGTCGTGTCCAAGGCTGGCGCGTCGTTGTCGGGGAGGAGACAGGTTCGGATCACCGATATATTCGGTTTGACGTCTCCACCCCTGCAGGAGGCGGAGCTGTTAGCGGGTTACAGGGTTGCCAAGAGGACCCTTCAGGCAGCCACTGGAGCGGGATCCGTGGGGACGCCCCTACCGTATGGTTAGGGGCAAGATGCGCCCATGGGCCCCGCCGCTCACACGGTGTCTTCAGCCAGAGCTGCTTGAGAGGGTCGTTGGCTCCCTGTTCCCAACGCGAGTGGTGGAGCATACTCCGCCACAGATGGCTCCGCCTCCGGCGCTTGAGGCGCCTAACGTGGATGACGACGACGTGCCTGAGGTCACTGGGGTGGAACTAAGGGTGGCGGTGTTACGGCTTAAAGCCAAAAACACCGCCCCGGGACCCGATGGCATTCCTGGCCGAGCGTGGGTCCTGGCCTTAGTCGACGAGGCTCTCGAGCCCCGACTGCGAGGGTTCTTCAGCGCATGCCTCGAGCGGGGCCAGTTTCCGAAATTGTGGAGGACGGGGAAACTGGTCCTCATCCGAAAGGAGGGGCGCCCGGCGGACTCACCGTCCGCCTACCGGCCCATAGTGTTGCTTGACGAGGTGTGCAAGCTCTTTGAAAGAGTGATTGCAAGGCGCCTCGTCAAGCATCTCGTGATGGTTGGGCCGGATCTGGCGGACAACCAGTACGGTTTCCGTCAGGGGCGCTCCACCGTGGATGCGATCATGCGCGTGAAGGCTCTGGCGGAGGAAGCAGTCTCCCGGGGCGAAGTGGTGTTGGCGGTGTCCTTGGACATCGCCAACGCGTTCAACACTATGCCCTGGAGCTGCATAAGGGAGGCGCTCGTGTATCACGAAGTGCCTCTCTACCTCCGCCGCATAGTCGGGGCATATTTGTCGGAGAGAGCCGTCGTCTACCCCAGTAGGACCGGTCTCGGTAGGCGTGAAATGTCGTGCGGTGTTCCGCACGGGTCGGTGTTAGGGCCACTCTTGTGGAACATCGGCTACGACTGGGTGCTTCGTGGTGCCTTCTTGGATGGTGTCGCCGTCGTGTGCTACGCGGACGACACACTCGTGACGGCGCGCGGCAAGACGCACCACGAGGCAACCCTGAGGGCCACGGCCGGGGTTGCCCAAGTCGTTGAGCGTATCCGGCGGCTGGGTCTCGAGGTGGCTCTGCACAAGTCCGAGGCCCTGTTCTTCCATGGGCTTCGGAGGAAGCCGCCTGAGGGATCTAGCCTCACGGTAGGAGGCACTCGCATCGGCATCGAGCCCTCGATCAGGTATCTGGGGCTCGTACTCGATGGCCGATGGGACTTCGGATATCATTTCCGAGGTCTGGTCCCCAAGTTGGTTGGGGCAGCGCGTGCGTTGGCGCGGCTGCTGCCCAACATGAAGGGACCCGATGACTCCTGCAGGAGACTCTACTCGGGGGTTGTGCGGTCCATGGCCCTTTACGGGTGCCCGGTATGGGCGGGGGCCCTGAAGGCCAGCAACGTCGCGATACTGCGACGACCGCAGCGAATGCTGGCCATCAGGATCATAAGGGGGTACCGCACGATCTCCTTTGAGGCAGCGAGTCTCCTGGCCGGAACTCCACCGTGGGACCTGGAGGCGAGAGCCCTTGCGGCACTGTATCAGTGGCGCAAGGAGGCGCAGGAGTTGGGTCGATGCCCCGAGATTCGAGAAATCGATGACCGGAAATCCCAACTCCGCCAGGTCATCATAGGGGAGTGGAGGGAACGACTCGGGCAACCGAGCGCTGGGCACGCCGTCATTGCGGCGGTAAGACCCGTTATGGAGGATTGGCTCGAGAGGCGTCACGGGACCCTCTCATACCGATTGACGCAGGTGATCACTGGGAAGGGATGTTTCGGAGATCACCTGTGTCTGATCCGCAAGGAGCCAACGCCTGAGTGCCACCACTGCGATGGCCAGACCGTGGACATGGCTCTCCACACGCTGGCAGAGTGCCCGAAGGAGACGGCGGAGCGGGACCGGGAGAGGTTTAGAACTCTCCCGGCCCGCCAGGCCCGGGCACGGGCCAGGCAGCGCAGGCGACTCAGGCGCCGGAGGTCGCAGAACGACCTCCGTCCTCCATAAGCGCAGGCCTGGGGGTGACAGGTGAGGCCATCTGTCACCCTAGCAGAAGCAGGCCGGGGTGGCGGCGACCGCGTTGCGAAGCTCGCTCGCTTCCAGGGAGCACAGGGAACATGGGGTTCCCACACGGGGCGGGGGTCGTCTACTCGTCTGTAGATGACCCGAGGTATGTCGGGGCACCAGGGCCTTCCTTTCTAGGGTATACCTGGTTCCCGGCTATTAGTACCCGGCGAAGGCGTGCGGGTTTAGTCGGTTCGAGTCCGACATGCCACCGACAGGTGGTATCCGAGGGGATTTCCGCACGGAAAAAAAAAAAGGTACAAACACAAGTTCCTAAATTCAGCAGTAATTGGATTTATTACAAAAATTTGTGACATTTCATTTTTGCGAGACTCAAAAACCAAATCGTTTGATTTATTGGCGATTTAAGATGTAGATATGGATTAGACTACATGCTACGTGCTGTATCATTAATGAATATAACAGAAAAGATGATACTATGAATTTAAATAAGCAAACCTGGCATATATTTCAGGGAATCAAATAAATAGTTATTTCTTGTGACAATCCAGTAAACAACTGCTTAGGTATTGGAGCTAGTTGGGCATTCCATTATGTGTTTAAGGTTCAGTTTACAAAAATAAAAAGAAACCCTCAACCTCATTTTGCTCAGTGTCTAACTCTCTGTCTATCAAGATCCTTTTTATCAAGATCGCGTAAAGCTTTAAAGTTGAAATTAAGAGTAAATAAAGCAATACAGCGGCTGACGGCGTATATTTTGTAGACTATTTACTATACTACTCAGTACTTTACATTGACCTAGGTCACAAAAAATATTTTTTTTACCGTTTTCTAGATATATCGATAAATGGGAGATTATTGTTTATAACGGCAAAGTTAAGAGATTAATTAGAAAAATTACAAAAAGTCTTCAGCGATCAATTTCTTAAATCAACGGACTAATTACATAAAAGTTTTGTTGACCTACATTTCATTTCTAGTTTAAGCTAACTGAGCTGATTTATATTATTACATGGAGAAATTTTATTAACTTATGGTACTGAAACTATTACGATTTCCTCATCTCTAAGACTCGTGTTGAAATCACTGTACAATGTTTAATGCCTAAAAGATTAATAAAGTTTACGTTTATTACTAAGCATGTTTTTAGCATTGTATTTTCATCTCACTATTAAATAACAACTGTATAATTTATAATTGGCAAAAGAGAGCGGAATCGGTTGAGATCGTATTTACACTCCACTGAAGACGTAACTGTGAGCAAAAATGTGTGACACTTTAGAAAATCACTTTATTTAAGTGTTTAATAATAAAAGTGATCCTACAACAGAAATTGTACTTTTCACACTAATTTATAACTGTCTATCTGCCTAAGTACTTCTTACGGAAGATCAATTCAGTTTAATCTAATGATATCTGTGGTATCACTGTGCTTTATATAGTGAAATTAAAACTAAATTATTACTTGTACAATAGGAACGGCGTCGCGAAACTTGTCCCCACAAAAATAATGGATTGGTAATTCAATTCGTTCCATTTGTCATGATACATACATACCTATATGTAACCGTAATAGAGTATAATTGTACCACAAATAATTGCTACAACGTTTTTTTTTATTTTGTTGGTCTTAACACGCTGGTAAAAGACTAAATTCAGGCAGGCAATAAACCTTTTTGGGCACTTATTTCTGTTACAAAATTATTATGATAAAACTCGAATGGTAAGAGTCCCCCCTATCCTCCCCTCCCCCTAAAAATGTTATACTTAATAGGTACCACTGGCAGCCTTTTTAAATAAAGAAATATAATTCTTTACACTCTGAATCGGAGTTATTGACTTAGAGCTAAGCACGTACCAAATTACTTACTGTTTGTTGAAACCTTGCCCAGAAGGGACCAATTCGCCACGAATTGTTTCATATAAATTTATATTCCTATTATAAGCATTTTAAGGTTCACTAGTGCCAACCCACTTCCTAAAACATATTTTGAACTCGCTTATTATGTCGAATTACCCCGCGGGAGATATGTTCTGAAAGCTCCAAGTGATAGATAAAATTATTCTATTCACGATTATAATATTAAATTAAATAGAAATCTTTTCGCTTTAAATATCAATCCTGAATAATAAACCATCATACTGTTAAATCCATGTGTCGCTAATGCTTTGTTAATTCGATAAACCAGCTTTTGGTTCCTCATTAGCCAATTGACTCCACTAGACTATATCTGTGCCGTCGACATAAAAAATAGGCAACATCCATTCAGGACAATTTCGAATCCCTGTAAATTCGTTGTGGATGATGCTAGAAGCCTGAGTTCTATAATTGACTTTGAAGACAGTGACTTAGAAGGCAACCAACCAGGGAAACCAAGTATGGTACGAATCTAGTTGAAAGGTTATTTGAAGAACTATTGTCAAAGTACCTTAATTTTATCACTGACTCACTCACCGATCATCAAAATTCTACAGAACATCAAACGGACACAGTAGTTTTTTATTTTTAAAGAAGTACTTTATATATTTATATAAATACCTTATGTTAATATATTAGGTAATGCTTTTATCCTGTAAAGAGAGAAAAAAACTTAAATATGACCCAGCTTTGATGCAGATGATTTTTATTACGTTTTAATTGAGAATCGCAAATACTCATTTATTAATTTTATTTCAGTGAGCTCGAGTGGCGCCCAAATATCCAGCTTTTTTGTGTAGCCAAACTTCTTGAAATGGGTTTTTTCAAATGGGTGTTTTTCTTTTTCTTTTATTGTCCATATTTGTATCCCATATTAAAACCAATATAGTCACCAAAGATATTTTTCGACAATTTTTTTATACAAACAATTATTACAATTTTATACAATATTCGAAAAGACTTTTCCCCGACCTATTAGTAGATAATTAAAATCCATTAAGCCTTACACACTGTGCATTAGCCTAAAACATCCATTTGTATGTAAACCGTATATGCTTTTATTGGGGGAAATTTACACAGCAATATTTTAGTCGTGAACTTATAAGGGTCAGCGTGTTCAAACCTATAAACATTATTTTCTTTCCTTAGTTAAAGTTTAGATTGTGTAAAAGTACCCACAATAGACAAAAAACATACGGAATAAAACACAGTTAAAAAAAATTGAATAAAGAACAAGGCGTTTATATTTTACAAGCGCCTTGTTCTTTTTTCCAGCTCCTTTGCCAGTAATTTGTTTTTTTTTCTATAGTAGCATTTAATCGTTGTTATCATATTAAGTTACGTACATTTATTTTGCGTTTAAAAGTACAAATATTTCTGATTACCGAGTCAGTTACTCAAAATCTTAGTTATTAAATTCATTTAAATTACTACGACAATTTCGACAGTTTAAAGTTGTATTACATTTATCTCTCAATTCTAAATAAACTAAAGGAAAAAACCTGATTTTGTACCTAGCATGTCAAAATATAGAAACAATAGTTCATCATCCAATGGTTTTTTAAAAAGCACTTTGGTTTGCGAATTTGCTTGTTGTTTAAAACTTTCATGACGTCGAGATTGCTAGATCCACTTTATACTTACTGTTCTTATAGGAAAGAGTAAAAATTTAAATAAGTGTACTCGTATCGTGTAGTCAACTGTAGTCGTTTCCCGCAGTCGTAAAGCTGACAAAGAGTAATGGAAAATGGCAAACAGAAGCATACGAGTATTTATTAAAAAGTGTCAAAATAACATAGTGTACATAATCATCTAGCTGTAAAGTCGGACTTGTAAAAATATCTGAAAAGATTTACTTCCAGAAATAAATATCATTCCATCATTTAATCAGTCCACTGCTGGACATAGGCCTCTCCCATTGCACGCCCCTTAGATCGATTTCGGGCTTCTCGCATCCAGCTCCTGTCATCCATCTTGCGCAAATCGTCACTCCACCTGGCCTGTGGGCGTCCTACACTACGTTTGCGAGACGCAAATATTTGCATACATATGAATCTAAAATTGAAAGATACAACATTCAAACATATTACATATATATAAATATATATATATATTTAGGTTTTAAAATATTAAGGTTTACATAAGATAACTGTCACTTGATATGTTTTCAGTTAGTTCTAAGTTTATATGATTTGATCGCTTAAATTTTCTGATAATGTTGGCGTTTGTATCAGATTGTTCGACTTACTTTAATATAATTTTCCTGGCGCATGCGTCATGGTCGTAAGTGGGTGCTATTAGTTGGGGCTGGTCATCTCTTGACTGCTATTATCAAAATATACTATTGATTTCTGACCCACGTACATTATGATTTCGATATTATGTTACTTGTTAGCAATATTACCAAAGAAAAATTTAAAATAGGATATGACAGAAAAGAATATCATTTGGAGATTATTGGCTGTTCTTTTCCATTAAATTTAGGTATCATGACATATTTTTTTGCTTTTGAACGATTCTCTAGCTCAATACCATGATTGCGACCATGGTACGAAGCGATAGCGCGTGGCGCTAAACTAATTCCTTCTGCGGACAAGCTATGCTCGAGAGAGAGAGAGTATCTGAAGAGGCAGCGGAAGCTTCGGAGGTTGCTGAATGCCGTCTGACCTGCATAAGTGCAGGCCTGAGGATGACAGATGAGGACACCTGTCAACAAAAAAGAAAGCCTGTTAAAAGCTGTTATCGGGTCTCTCCTATTTCAGGCGCTGTTAACGCACTGTGTGGTTCTAATAGGTTCGCTTCCGATATACCGCCCCAACGAAAACTCCGGTGGGGTGTTTGAACACGTAAAAAAAAATAAAAAATATAACAGTTTGTTGTAACAGTAACAAAAATTTTGAGTTTTCACTATCACATTTAGTGCCGTCAACGAGTAACCATTAATAAAATATAGTATGGGCGCTAGAGAGGAGCGTAGGCACCGATGAGATGTTTGCCTAGGGCGATCTTGATACTTAATCCGCCTTTGCTACCAATACATATAAAAGGTTCCAGGTCCAAATTCGCTATCAAATTCAAAGTAATCCTTATATTTTTCATATTCATGAGAGGGCAAAAATATTTAAATTCACATGGAACGGCTTAATGTTCTTGGAAATCAAGAATTATATTGCGATTGAAATGCAAGCTCAAAAAATATTTTAAAAAATCACGGTAATGTCGTGTGTGGTCTGAGCTTAACCACCATTATAGAACAGTAATTAACGTTATTTGTATTATACCACATCCAAAAACATTAAGCAAATGGATACATTTCGTGCGATCGTTAAATCCGTGCATTATATAAATTGCTTCCATTTTGCCGTGCTTCCATTTTACTTAGGATTACCACTTCGTTAAAACCATATCTATCTGTAACAAAATGGTGATACAAATATATAATCAAGTCAAAAAACATCTGCAATTATTCTTTCGTCGTATAAGATTTACTTTCGGTCATCTCACAGTTCACGGGCCAAGCTTTCTTGTGCGTAAAGACGTTCACTTCGTGTGGAGATTCATTTATTTCGTCATTTATATCCAAATATGGATTGCAGCATTTGCCACAATACATAAATACTATGAACACTACCAAGAAAATACTATAAGATTCACGACGCGCACTGATTACCTTGTTTGGAACACGACATTTCCTTCCATAAGTGTGTGCGAAACGGCCAATGTTGATAAAATTTCGACAGATAATACAGGGTTTAGTGAACTAAAAGGAGGAAAATTTGATAGATTCCTGGCTGAAATAATATTTTATACAGGAACCTGCTACAGTTGCTTAACTACGTGCACAAATGAATCAGCTTGCCGTATAAATTATTCTGAGTTAACAAAGAACGTTAGGACACCGTGCGAGAAATTGTTTTTAAAATGCATGTGGAATGGAAAACCAATAAAATGTTGCAAATATTTTCAACCTTTGGAAACTGAATATGGAACGTGCTTTTCTATAAACAACAAACATACACAGGGAATACAACGAATGCTCTATACATCTTCTCATACAAAACAATCGCAATCTGTGAATAGTGCGCTAGAAATTACTGTATCTCAAGATTACGAAGTATTCATTAATTCACCTGAAGATATTCCGTTTTGGAATATGGAATACGATCGAAAACTTACAATATTATATGGCTCGCAAGCAACAGTGATATTTTCAATTATGGATGTTGTTAATGAACCGGAGGTGTCTTTGATTGCTCCAGAAATACGTCAATGTAGATTCTCGGATGAAGTTCCAGAGAATTATATTGCTTTTAATCAATACAGCTACTCAGTGTGTATTTTTCAGTGCCGGATCAAAACTCAATTGAGTCTCTGTAACTGCACACATCATTTATCTCCAGTTAAGTACAAAACTCAATATTGTGACCTGGAAGGCTTAAAGTGTTTGACGAGCCATCACAGAACATTAAGAAAGCTACAAGTCCCTGGAAGAAATGAGAACGGATTGAATTGTGATTGTTTGCCTTCTTGTACTGAGCCAGATTACAACGTAATACGAAAAAAATTGTTGCAACCCGAAAAGGTGTTAAATGTTAGACCAACAACGTTTGTGTTAAGTAATATGCCTTACGAGCGAGTCACACGGCAAGTTGCGCGTACTACACTAGATTTAGTAGTCGCCATGGGAAACTGTTTTGGACTTTGTTTTGGTGGCTCCCTGCTTTCAATAGTCGAAGTTGTATACTACATGTGTTTCAGGCGCTGGAAGTACACATAAACTTATTCATAATAGTTGCCATAATTAAATAACGAGTTAAACCTACTACCTATACCTTAAACGATAAGCAGCCTTAATGTTTTGTTTATTTTTTATCTTTATTGCATTGAAAACTGAAAATGTAGACAACAGACTATTATTTAGTACTTACTATAGCTATGAAATTAGGAGTACCGATTAGGAGCAAATTATGTTTTGCTTAAAAATTTGTAATGCCTCTTAGCTATAATGATGTTTATCTTATAAATAGAAAATGTTTTAGAAATATTCAGTTTATAAAATTATTTACACAACATTACTTTTTACAGAGTATTGTGTAACTGTAGCATTTACATATCTTAAGGTTTCCTATTATGGAACTTTGACTTAAGAGAATTATTAATGCTTATTGAAAATTAATTATTACTCAAAAGTTACAACCCACACTGCATCTATTCCTCACACAATAATAAACTTTTGTTTTTCACACAGTTCGAAAAACAATAAAATCCGATAATTCATATTTAAATGAATAACACTCTAGGAATGCTAAAGTATTGTAATTAAACGTGAAAAGAAAACAAAACAATTGCACCAAAATTATTTCAAAACATATCGTCTTGTTTAAAACTTAGCCAATCCTAAAGGATTGCCAAAATATATCGAAGTCCACGTGTTTGTATCACAGGTATAGCTATTCCAATATAAGTCTTACAAGCGATTGAATATGTTACGGTAATTTATCAACTTTGGTAGCCGGAACTCAGATAAGACGGGAAAATAAGTTTCTGCTTGCGGCAGAAACTCCGGCATTCGGTACTAATGTTAGTAATAGTTATACACAGTTCGGACGCCAAGGTTTGTTATTAGTTTTCTTCTATCTTGGGTTTGTTCGAAAGAATTATTGATTGATTGATTTGGTATTATTTTGTATTTAGGGTGTGATTTAGAAAAATATTATGTGCATTATATGTACTATGTCTATTTTATTTGTATTTATTTCATACTAGCTGATACTGATTTGCTGTGCCGAGGGGTTCCACTGTGCGTACGCGGCTGCCACGTATTTTTTCACATTATTGACACAATGGCGTATGTCTTGCGGCCCGTTTCAATCGTGACTCCTGTTTTTGGCATAGGTATCGTGCAAATAACCGTGTGAGCATTAAAAAAAAGATTTTGATATTACAAACAGACACTTCAATTTTATTTATTTGAATAGATGCCTACTAATTACATAAAATGTAACCTTACAATAAAGCCGTTACGACGTGTTAAAGAAAGGATATAAATTTAAAACCAATTTAAAAGAGTGATTTAAAAGATTAATCTTTCAAAGAGTTACGCGAACGTAATTTAAAAAGGGGAAAATGAATATTCATTGGCAAAAATACTCTAATAAAAAAAGCTTTTTATTCAAATATGCTTAAAACACAGATCGAAGTTTTATTGTTCTATTTTCCTGTTCTAGATCACCATGTTAAAAGAAATTTGAATATTAATATAATAATAATAATAATAATCATTTATTTCAGGTATAAACCCATAGGCAAAAACACAAAATCATAAAAATCATAAAATCATAAAATCCAAAAATCATAAAATCATAAAATCATAAAATCATAAAATCATAAAATCATAAAATCATAAAATCATAAAATCATAAAATCATAAAATCATAAAATCATAAAATCATAAAATCATAAAATCATAAAATCATAAAATCATAAAATCATAAAATCATAAAATCATAAAATCATAAAATCATAAAATCATAAAATCATAAAATCATAAAGGCATAAAATCATAACATCATATAAATCGTAAAAATCATAACATCATAAAAATCGTAAAAATCATAAAAAATACACAATTATAAAGTCGGAATACTAAAATTAGAACAAAAAATAAAATAAAATTATTATCACCAGATTCATTACAATATAAAATAAATCAAAATTAGCAACAAGTACAATAAAATACGTCATTTTACCTTTACAAATCGCATATTCTGTGTCGACAACTATGATAAACCGCTGGACAACTGAGTTGGCAGTACTTCTGATTCTATTCATAAATGAAGCAGCCCTCTTTCGTAGCACTGCAAAGAAGTCGTCTACCCTGTTCCCGGCGAACATGCCAGATGCACTACACCGCCACGGCAGGTTAAGCATGGCTCTAAAAGCGTTATTATATTGTACTCGTAATGCGTTGTACGTTCTCTGGGTGTAATTCCTCCATAAGCTACAGGTGTAAAAGGACTGACAGTACGCCGCGAACAGGGTGACTTTAACCTCCCTACTGCACCTAGCGAAACGGCGTGCTAACATATTACTCTTAGCGGCAATAGACCTCCTTTGCCTCTCCATGTCATCATCGTCCCTAAGGTTATCCCTTATTACGTGCCCTAGATATTTGAAAGAGGTTACGGTTTTAAGTGGTGTCCCGCCAATAGTAATTACTGGGTTAAAGCTGTTAGTTCTGTCGTGTCTAAAAATCATAACCTCCGTTTTGCCCGCATTATAGGTCAGTCCATGACTTGCAGAGTATTTTTCACAAATGTTTAATAATGTACGCAGACCCTGAACGGACGGGCTCAGCAGAACCATGTCGTCGGCGTAGCTCAAGTTATTGACAGGTTCATTTGTCATGTGACAGCCGACTCCAGACCGGCCGAGCTCATCGATCAGACCGTTGACGTACAGGTTGAACAGAGTTGGTGATGTCAGCCCACCCTGTCTTACGCCACACTTAAGGGTATACTCTTTAGAAAAACCTTTATTGGCCCATCTTACCACGTTACTCTGGGCACCATACCAGTACTTGAACAGTCCCAGCAAGTCACAAGGCACGCCAACCTCCTCCATCTTTGCCCATAAGATATTATAATTTATAGTCTCGAATGCACGGCTGAGATCAAGGAAGCAAGCGTACACACTCGTATTTTTACTGTTATAGTATTTTACCGTGTTTTTTAAAGCGAAGATGGCCATTTCCGTTGAGTGTCCCCCGCGGAACCCAAACTGTGCACTATTTATATTTATGTGACTTAATAATTCGGGATGTAATAGCCTCTCAAATATTTTTGACATAATGGTCGCCAGAGAAATAGGACACTGATATTGAAAACACTGAAATGTGCTATACTTTCGCAGTACATACTTCACATTGCCAAACATTGAACCTATTTACTTATCAAGTAATATTTATTTTTATTTCATGAACTTCAATAAGTGAATCTTCTGTGAAGTGACAGCTTCCAATCACACTATAGCAGATCATACTATTAGCATATTGTTTCCTAATCTATATTTTCTTCTTTTTTATTAAACTATATCATTACTTAAATAAAGAAAGTAATAAGTTAACACATATGGTATTTTCGTTTTTAACCGACTTATGTCTATCAAAATGCCATCGATGTTTGAGTTTCAGTGACAAATTAGTGTTTAAGGCCAAGTGAATTTAACATTTGTATTTACAGCTAAACTTAAAAAGTAGGTAAGCCGTGGCTAGCCGACTTTTAAAGTCTAGCTGCGGCGGCGTCGTCGGTGACATGATATTTTTAGTTTTTTTCTTTTTTTATTAGTAAATATATATAACTAAAATAAAAATAAATAACTGGAATGAAAAGAGATAAGTTTGAGTCTGATTTCAGAACTTTTATGTGTATTTATTGTTAAACTCGTAAATCGATTCTAAAAGATTGAAGTCAAAAGACTAACTTATCTTTGCTATTCTAAAAGTTTTTCTCCATATATCTTTTCCTTTTGTGTTGTGTTGCGGAACCATAGGAACGCAAATCTTACCAATCAGAAGTAGGTAGTACTCTTAGTATAGTTTTTATTAATATTAACTATACAAAAAAGGTTATTTCTTAAAACTTCTTATTGAATTAGAAAAAGAAATGAACATCATCATAATATCCATTCACTATCACTAGTGTATCTTACAATAACATACGGTAGTTAAATTAATATATATAATAATAATAATAACCTCACACATTTCACACACGGCACGACCGTCTGGTCTCAAACTAGGCAGAGACTTTACTACACTAAGCAAACTGCTGATAAACATACTTATATATGTCTAAATATATACATACTCGTATAATAGATAAATTACACCTAGACACAGAAAAAATGATCGTGATCATCACACAAATATTTGTTCCTGGTAGGAATCGAACCCGATCGATAGCAGCTAGGATCACTAACCGCTAGGCCAACAGGTCAGTCAAAATTATTTACATTAATTACATATTCTGGCAAAATAACTCTTATAACAATTAATAAAATCATCAAGAAGTTTACGTGACGTACTAGTAAATATTTTTCACTTTGAAATACCTTACATAAAAATCTCTATAAGAAATTGCTGAAGCCCGTATGTACTATGGAATAGTTTGAAAAGTATGGAGCTACTTTAAAACAACACACGAATAATTATAGATTTCAATGAATGAGAATGGCTTGAATGGAGCTACTTTGAGAAATAATTACAGATTTCCAAACTGTAGAGTGTACTTACATCACTTTGTAGATTAGCTTCATTTGACTTAAATTTGCCCCGAATCTTTAATTGCCTTTTTGCCAATGCAGTTCAAGATCAAATCGACGATTCAAGTCGCTTTTTTGTGAATGCGGTCCAGTCTAGATTATCTAGATCAGTTCACCACACTAATTCTAATTCGGCCTTATTATCAAAGTAACCGCGAAACTGGACTTCACTCGACTGCCTAGAGAATAAGGTTTTTTCGAAAAAAAATATGATAAAAATAAAAGTACATTTTTATGTAAAAAGCCTCCTGCAAAATTGCAAATCACTAGCTACAACCTTTGCACCTGTCCACTGCCTGTGTCTAAATAATAAAGTCTTGATAACTAAAAAACAATCAAATCTGAAAAACTCTTACATACTTACTCACTTCTAGACCGATATTACTTAAACACAACAAGGTTTTGTTCGTGTTGTTTTGTAAGTGTTGAATACGACAAGCGCCCACACTCGCTATGATAGGCTACATTCTTATGTTGAAACGTTATCACTAAATACACAAACACAAAATCTCTTTACTTTTCGATGTGACATGACTTCGTTTCTTCATACTAAAGTGGTTCTAATGCTTCTAGAATAAATTTACTTTAAATGACGTAGAAAATCGGTCTGCCGCCTTCGAGCTAAAATATTCACTAACTTTTGGAGTACCTAACTAACGAAAATGTTCCAAGTTTTGGATACAAAATTAAACACGGAAACTCGCGTTTTTCATCCTTTTGTTGTATTCATAACACCCGACCGAGAAACAATTAATTTAATAACAAAAATTAAGATAATTACCAATTTTATATTTTACCCTAATGATAGTACTACTAATAAAATTGGTGAGAACGGGTGAATTATCGGAATTCTTTCACGCATAATTACACACTAAGACCTAACCCACAAACTACAAATTTTAATTAAATAATGTATACTACTATAAAATTACTTATACATAAGTATCAACTAGCAACTAGGTAAGTTACACCCTGAAAAGTATAAAACAAGAAAATATTATTGTCTGACAGTCTTTTCTACGAACTCTTCTTAAATATGTACACAAAAGGACTCTTTACAATTCCTAGATTAAGTAATGATCACAAGATACTATAAATCCTTAAAGCCAGCTAAATTGCAGCCTAAATGTGCTTGTTGTGAAGATACATACAAAGAAAAATTCTCTGATGTCTACTAATGTTATTAATTGTTACAAGATTAATGTTATATCGTGAAATAAATGGAAATGAAATTTTAAAATGACTTGACATTTCCGTTTAATGTAATCTGCAAATCACAGGGACTGTAAGTATCAACCTTCGAGGCTACAACAATTTGCCATGATTAGGACTCATTACGGGTGGCATTTTTTCGCTTTCATATTAAAATCAGTTTTCAATTTAGATTTTGTACAACCATATAGGGTGTAGTGGGTTTTAACTATATTGGAACGAAGTTCCTTATCGCGCGTTGTGAAAGGGGGCTAGACGGAAAAAATTCATACGAAAATTTGGAACGACACTTTTAATATAAATTGACGTCTAACTGTGGATACCATACATTAAATTTGCTTAAACGTTCGCCAACGTCCATACCATGTTGAATATAAAGGTTCTCGTCCGATAACCGAAGTTAAGCAACATCGGGCGTGGTTAGTACTTGGATGGGTGACCGCCTGGGAATACCACGTGATGTTGGCTTTTTGCTCTTTATTTTCGTGTCATCTTGTCAGACATTCAGCGCCATCTATCGAATAGATAGGAAATCATTTCGCAAGGAGATTTTACCAATGTATAAATTGTTTTAATTGTTTTTAATATGTAGGTAATAGCCGCTTTCATAGAGGGCGTTGTAATTAAAATCGTGTCAAATCAGTTTTACTAGATCGTCACAACTTCGTTACTATCGGGTGTCCCACGACACTACACGGCTTTTTTTGCCAAAGCGTGAGCCCAATATCCGGTTGCAGATCTGAAACTAGTCGGGTCCCCAAAAACCCCCCAGACGATTCGGACAATATTTTTTCTGTGACAATTAGGACATCACCCAAAAAAGTTGTTTTTACAGTCAAATAAAAATCACGGTTTTCTATTAATGAATTATTATATAATCATTACTATTATTAAATTTACTCTGGAATTTTCTATTGAAATTCCAATGATTTTCGACTCAGAATCATGGTCTGAATATAATTTTTACTTTCAGTATTCGTTACGATGTCCCTTATAACCTATATTAAGATCTTGTCCAAGGAAGCATAAGTGCATGCAAAACTGTATGTATTCTTATGATAAAACTGGGTCCCACACTGATTTGTCCAACAAAATGTAAATACATTAGAAGTTCCCCCAAGCCAAGAAAAATCCCGCGTTTTTAATCAACGAATAGAGGGGCTCAAAAGACCATAGTCTCCATGGTTTAATTTGGTTAAGGCTTTACTCAAATGTTTACTATATTGCAGACAGCCTTATTATTGTGCTACTTATTTTTTATCTGAAAACATACATATACATGGTGTACTATAACTTAATACGATAGAATGAAAGAATGGAAAAATTTATCTATTTTTTTCACAAAAAAGATGCTCGAAAGACCCTACTCGCCACACAATTTAAACTTTTTACTCTCATATCCAGTAGAGAATTCTTTAACAACTCTTATTATGAAGTCTAAACTCAAGATGGCGGCGGTGTTGCAACCAAATTTAACACTCCGCAAGTGTTGCAGCTATAATCCCCGAATTCAAATCTTAATGATGATAAATGTCAAGTGTGCCTGTTCGCCTTCATATAGTTTTAACGCTGTATTTATTTTCTTTTAATTAAGATTAAATAAAAAATAGTGATAAAATTTTCACTGTTTTATGATCATTTAACTTTGCCACCATCCAAACAATTTATTTAAAAAAATATTTAGACAAATTCCTTATAAACAACGTTAGCTTGCCTCGTTACATCTTTATCCTTTAATCAATATTAAACTACAAGCTAATGTTAGACTTCATAATTAATAAATTATTACCAGTTTCCGTAACACTGACCAAGATATTAAAAATATAATTATGTTACTGTAACTACCCAATGGGTTTTAAATACTATCATTTTTTTTTTATGTAGATTATATTTATACGTAACTAGCTGACCCGGCAAACGTTGTTTTGCCATATTCATTATTTCTAGGAAATATTTTAAAAAAAAATTAGGGGTGGGTCACCCTTGTCATTTAGGGGTATGAAAAATAGATGTTGGCCGATTCTCAGACCTACCCGAGGTGCACACAAAATTTCATAAAAATCGGTCCAGCCGTTTCGGAGGAGTATGGTAACTAACATTGTGACACATATATTGTATAAGATAATAAATACACATGTTTACTGCATTTTAATATAACCAATACATCTATGTAATAGTTATACTAAAATACAGTTACATATATATATATATATATATATATGTATATATGTGTAGTATATTTAGTATATATTTAATTAAATACATTTATATGTATTTATACATAGTATTTTTTTACTGTTTTTAAACAACGCAATAAATGAACTTGAATGGTTTTTATGATAATGTACATCTGTTTACTCATTAAAAGACTACCATTAGCAGAATTTTAAACTTTGTAGCCATAAATCTTTCATGCTTATTTCTATCTGTACACAAACAGCGTGGATAAAGCTGTGAGCCTCGCACTCTCTGCGATGTCTAATTAAGCAATCTCGCGTCTGTCGCATTAACTTCACCACCAAATTTACCGTAAAGAAACCATTCATTTCGTAAACATTTTAGGCTTTTATTTTTCAGCTTTTTTCAAATACTTTTTACTAATATGATATGATCCATGAAATGGTAATGGGATTTTAAAAGTATGTACTTAATATCTATCGTGAGCGCGTTAATTCCCATAAACATAATTAGATATATATTCTTTAAAGGAATTGGACATAACAAAGTTATCATAATTTAAATAAGGCACTTAATTCAATTTGATATAAATATGGATCCACACTGCAACAAGGAAAAACTAAATGTATGAGTGGAACCATAACGTAATTTTAGATGCTTTGAGTCCAGCATAACAACTTTCAAACGCCGACATGTAAGGCTTGCCATGTATATAAACTTGTAATATAACATAACATAAACATATTAAAAATTGTTCTCGTTGTTTATGCATTACTTTATGAAATTTCAAAAGTATTGGTGTCTATTCTTGACTGGATAGAATATTCAAAACCGAACTCGCACAGTGCGCCCCGTAGTCTCAAAACTTAGTATGAAGTCTTCTAACTTTATTTTCATGTCGTCTTAGTCTAACTGAAGTTTCGGTTTTCTCGACCTCATCGCTTTTATATTATGTAAGGAATGGGTACTTAGGGAACTATTTGTTTATTTTATGCCATAATAAAAAAAAAAACTTCATAAGTAGTTACTACTACTACTACTACATAAGTCTCTCAACAGACAAAACGGAAACTTTCTTCTATCCTACATTTTAGATTTTATATATTAATATTACTTGACTGAATAAAACAATATTACTGAACACAAATGTTCACAGATTTGGGAGTTCGATCTCGACGTTGTAACATGTAGCCAACTTAACATATTTTGTACATTATTCATGAAAACGGTTGTTATATTATAAGTTAACCAGGCAGAGTAACGGTTTGATATTCAATTAGTTTAATATGATTTAATATATATTTATCTCTATCGCGTATATAAAATGTATTTGTAATGTGACTTGCAACGAGGTAAAATGTTATCAAGTACTGCGCTACTTTTAAATTCACGCTTCCTCAGTAGTTCCACTATTAACTAGCTATAAGCTTATTCATTAAGCGTAGAGCATTAGTCGTTGGTAATTAATAACAAATAAACAATAAAGACGTGGAAACGCAACATAATTACCACTCCATGATAGTTTACACAGTAAATTGTATTACATACATGTGATATGTATTAATGTTCACAACAATAATCATATATCTTTATTAACATTGTTATGTTGCTTGTCGAAACGGATTCGATAATTTTATGCCTTCTGCTTCTAAAATTCCATTAAACTGTTTGAAATCTCTTACGTAATGACTCTTAAGTCATGGGTCAACACACTAGCAATAATCTGTTTCATCAAATATTTAGCAAAATAAAAAAATACTTCTAAAAAATCTAATTCGACAATACTTATGTAAATTAACGGGAATCCGTTTTTTCAGAATTTTTATTCTGTTAATTTTAGCTAATAATTAGATTCCATTATAGTTGAAAAAAAATATAGACGTCATTAAATGTGTTGACTGACCTATTGGTTTGGTTCTGTAATCCTGACTTCTAAGCTGATTTCTAATAATATGCATTTCAATTTGCAATTAAATTTAATTCAACACTAATTATATTACGAATTATAAATAAACGAGTACGTACACCCATAGGAATATATGACATATGTCCTCTGTCGAAAAATGTTATCTATGTCATTACTTTATTTCACACACCTTGGAAAGGCCTGCCAAATACTGTGTATGTCTCTGTAATTGGTTAAATTACTTCAAATTCATAATCTAAAGTTCCTTGATTTGATTGAAAATTGTGTCCATGCGAACGATTATTACTTGTATATGTAAGGTTTTATATCACACACTTAGTTAAATTGATTTAAGACACAAATCTAAAGCACAAAGTGTAGACATAGATTCGTGAATAGGAAGAAGAAATAAAAAAGTATAGATGTAGGTAAAAGGACAAGGTGTAGGAATGGAAAAATATTAATAAAAGCTATAGCTTTAAATCATACTTTCTAAACTTAAATAGCAGCAGTAACTTCTTCATAAAAAAATACGATTTTCATGAAAGTTTCCTTGCTCAGGTGTTAGGGACTTTCATTAATGATTACCCAAGTGTGTATAAAAGAAAAGTTACAAAGTTTCCAAACACGATCTTAGGAAGAAAGCTGTACCAAAAAGTGTATAATTGATATAACTAATACTCTTATAATAAAGATATATACCCCTTATAAAACAACACCGCACGCATAATCAGTTCGAATACGTGTATAAATTGGTTTTACATCAAAGTTTAAAGCAGTATAATGTAATATCTTAAGAATTTTGAGGCAATATATCTTGTACTCTTAGGCAACAAGCTTAGTTAAACACGTGATTATCCTTCCCATCATCTTCAGAAGAGTGAAAATGTTTTTCAACGTTTATTTACTTTTTACTCATGTCCATTTATTTTCGATCTGGAGAGAGTTATGAGTAATTATTAGAATAATTTCTTAAGGGGAAAAAAGTATAAAAAACTTCCTAGGACTATATTGAAATATAAGATATCTTTGTTAGGTGAACGCTTAAGAAATCAATAGTTATGGTAACAGTACCATATTAAAAGATCGACCGCAAATGTTTTTTTTTTATGTTTATTAGTTTTAATACTTAATTTTAATGAAACATCATCATCATCAACAGCCTATGATAGTCCCCTGCTGGACATAGGGCTCTCCTCTGAAAGGAGGTGTTGGCCTACTATACCACGCTGGCCATAATGCCATTAATGAAACATAATTGAGCGTAACAAAGTGATGTCTTTGTTTTAGTGGCAGACTTTACGACACAGTTGTCGCAGCTGTACGAGAGGCACTCATCGGACCTGCAAGTGCTGGTGGCAAGTTTCCGCAAAAAAAACAGCGAAATCAGGAAGGAAAGGTATTTATACACATTCTTTACTTAGCTAATGGCAAACCTTTTGTTTATATATTGTATATATCATGAAATGAGATTACCAACGAAGTAGACTAACGAAATAAGAAGAACAAAGACGAGTTTCAGAACTAGCGTTAATTGCAAATTAATTAAATAGAAAAAAATACAATTATTATATACATATAACTAAGGTATATATACATTATAACTTAAATTTCTTTATAAAAACAAGGCAGACTATATTATGAGAACATAACTAACTGTGATTCAAACATTTGATTTTTTAAGTGGGTACAAAGTCTTTATTTATTAATGAAGCTATTTTACTAATAGCATCAAATTTCACGCACTGGTTAAGTTTTATATATACAACATATGCATTTAATATATTCGAGCGTCTTTAAAGGTATTCAACATCGTACTCCTGATTATACACATACGAATAGTAAACTTAATGTTTGACAACTGCGCTCTAACATCAAACCTCACATTGTATACTTACTCGTACATACCGACATTGTATCAGTCAATATATTTTATTCAGTAAACATGCGGTTACAGCCCTTA
This sequence comes from Arctia plantaginis, assembly GCA_902825455.1. NCBI lineage: Eukaryota > Metazoa > Arthropoda > Insecta > Lepidoptera > Erebidae > Arctia > Arctia plantaginis. The sequence goes on along the minus strand of CADEBD010000314.1, from coordinate 9,795,699 downwards.
CACTATACTTACATAAACAGGCAAACCCTTTGAGAACATTTTGAAGCAGCTTTTGTTACTGTAATAATAGAAATCAGGGATGTAAGTTAGCGTGTCGTTAAATTATTCCAAAGTCAACTCCTACAATTTTCCTTTCGAATCGGCATTGTCTCAAGCAAAATCTAAAAGGTTCGTAGTTCCTTAATCTTGACATAATCCAATTACGCCTATCTGTAGAGAAGTATAACTCCTTTTTACTCCATAATGGAGAGATATCAGCAATGATGAATAAAATTTGGCAAACTTTAGAGAGTATGTCTATCCGAACCAATATACAGACGCAGTGATAGTGCTAGATTGTCTCGCGTTATAACTTTCTTTAAAGTATTTTATTTTAGATGTTTTATATCAATCTATGTGAAATATGAAAAGCAGTGTTCTTTTAAGTCTTATTTTTTCCAAGTTGTCAATAAACGTGGTGACAAATAAGTAAAATCTGCACCTCATAAAATCTATATTTGTTTTTACCAGATTATAATTTTTTTTTTTCGTAATTAATGTTAAAATAAACAAAAGATAGGATGGTAAAAAAGGTGTGCTTCCTAAATAGCTCCTATTACTTTAAAATCAAAGTGGGCTAAAAAAACAAAATCTTATAACTTCACAGAGCATTAGACTTTATCTTACTCACCCACTTTTAATCAAACTTCATCCCCAGGCGTAAAGAAACTGTTCCTCTATAAAGATAAATAACATTAGACATTTACAGAAATGTTGGTCTAACATAAATGAAAGACTAGATTACTAAAGGAGCCGAAGTAACCGTAAATTCATGTAAAAATAAAATACGGACCTTTTCGTAAAAAAAGAAATCACTAAGTCATTAGTCGCAAACGTGGCAATACGTATCTGGTTAAATATTACATCCTTGTCTTTGTCCAGTATGTTTTCCTACACAAATTCACTTACAGACTTGCCCGACCCTGAAGTCTATGGTAACACTTAGGTGGTCCCATTTTCATCATTGCATGCCTATATTATTTCTTGAAAGTAAAATACAAAATAGTTAATTTAAGTTATAGCTTACTACTTATAAGCCAATTTAAAGCTTTCTGTGTCTTTCAAGCATGAACTGAAAGAATGGATTACCCACAAAGTAGCCAAACTTAAGTAAAAGTAAGTTTTGAATAAAAAATGTTAAAAAGCTTCAAATAGTTGAAAATTGCAAAGTAGTTTTTCCAACAGTATTTGTCTTTAATTATCGTCACACGTAGCATTTCTCGACGGTGTGAAATAAAAATAAGATAAGCCTTTGTATTTCAATTGGAGTCCACGAGAATCGATTAAACACATTCGATGAATAATTTTGCAGTACTATGTGAGATAATGGATTTTAATATATTATTATTATCGTCTATCACTGCGACCTACTGTATAGTTAGCAGGTGCCACACCCTGGAAGTATTACTTTTAATTGGCAATTGTTTAAAGTATTTCAGTAATTACAATAAATAAATTACAAAAAATAACAAATCAAACATTGTTTTCTTTCACGACACATGAAGTTCTGTAGCTCATGCATTTCATCCTAAATACCATCTTATAGTTGCAAAGCATTATGGACTCTATATTATTAGGTCCTTACATATGAAATTAGCGTTTTGTACGGGTGGAATATTAAGTCATTTTCTTATGTAAAATATATTTAATTAATCAAAGTATGTACCGTTGTTATCTATGCACTTTTGCCATCTCATGGGTAGTTCATTGACCTCTTTGCTAAAAAAACCATGGGGGCGAGAATCAATAAACTCTTTGAAGGCGGTTTGGACTGCCGCATCGGAGTTGAATTTTTTTCCTTGTAAGAAGTTGTCCAAATTCCGGAAAAAATGGTAATCTGTTGGAGCAAGGTCCGGGGAGTACGGTGGATGTCGCAGATATTCCAATTGTAGCTCATCTAACTTAGTGGTTGTTTGCTGTGCAGTGTGTGGTCAGCAGTGGCCTGGAGCGATTGACCAATCTCGGTTGTTTAGCAGCTAGTTCTTCCTTCATGGTTTGCAGTTGCTGACAATAGATATCTGCCGTAATCGTTTGGCCAGATTTTAGAAAGCTGTAGTGAACGACACCGGCGCTAGTCCACCAAACACTTACAAAAAAACTTTTTCTGAGTCAATTTTCGTTTAGGTCAGGATTTGGGTGGGTCTCCAGGGTTCAGCCATTGCGACGAGCGCTTCCGATTATCGTACAGTATCCACTTTTCATCACTTTTCATCATGAAAACTTGAAACAAACCCTATACCTACCCGTCTAGCCAGGGTGGTATAGTAGCCAAAAACCTCCTTTCCAAGGAGAGGCCTACGTCCAGCAGTGGACTATTATATGCTGTTGATGATCATTCAAAACTCATGGATTACAATCCATGTATGTATTTAAATTTGATATAAATAAACCTTTAAATTAAAATATTATATCAATTTATATAAATATATATATATATATGTGTGTATCTATACTACTACGAGTATATAAGTTTTTCACCCTATCCTTCATCACAAAATAAGTAGGTACATATCTAACATCTAAATCAGAAAAAATACCGACTTATTGCAAAAATTCAACATGTGATAGACAGACGCCTGTATAAACAAAGAACTTTCCAAATCTTCGCCGACCTTTTTGTATTACAACATGCTGTCATCACAAAATACATTTTGCGTGACTACGGATAGTATTGACGAAATCAAACATTACATAAAACGTTTCTTTTAGTTTTTCAAAGAATTGACTATGGTACCACGTACGTATGGTTGCAATAATGTTATTGTTATTCTCTTTGTTTCATTAAATATACATTTTTATTATAAATTACGTTTTTAAATATATTTATATACAAAAACAAAAAAAAAACCTTTAAAAATATAAAAAATAGTGTCCATTCGGTATCGGGTACAGGGACCAAGATTTCGGTGGTTAGGACTCCAGAGACAGAAACTTCCTCTTAATATGTGCCGTATCGAGGAGAACTGCTTTCTGCATCAGGCCCTTAATCCGACTGCCTAACGCGAGCCTCTGAAGATGTTGGTCGAGGCTCTTAGCAACTAATCCATGGGCCGATATGACTATCGGTAAAATGATTGCCGAATCAACATCCCACATGTCGACAATCTCGTGGGACAAATCCAAATACTTTACTTGTTTATCTTTTTCAGCTTTCAAGAGATTGTCGTCATGTGGAATGGTAATGTCAACAATCATTGCTCAGTGCTCTAATCGGTCTATTACCACTATATCAGATTTATTGGCAACAATAGTCCTGTCAGTGATAATAGGGCGATCCCAGTACAACATTGCACGACCATTTTCAAGAATTGGGTCGGGCACATATTTGTAGTAGGTACTTTAACTCTACAGTTACAAGGTTATACTTGAGAGCAAGATGCTGATGGACTATCTTGGCCACTTGGTTATGTCTATGCAAGTACTCGCCGTTGGCAAGACGAGAACAACCGGAAATTATATGTCTGAGGCTTTCACCAGGACAATGACAAGCCCGACAAATATATATTGTGCCGTCCTTCAGGATATACTTCCGATAATTATTCGTCATAACAACTTCATCAGTAATTGCAAAGACAAAACCTTCAGTTTCCCCGAAGAGGGCACCGAATCGTAGCCAGAATACAGATGCTAGTTGGTCTACCTCAGGCCTGTTCAAGGCCCGATAAAAACGTCCATGCAGCTCTTTGCTCTTCCATATCTCCTTACGACCAGTAATGTTTATTATTGTTGTTTTTTGTTGTTTGCTTGTTTATTTTTTATCGTTTTTATTATTATTATTGTTGTTCAAAAAGGCAACTTCCCCATTAGGAATATATCCTGTGTCGCGGGGGACTTTACAAACATACATGAAACAAACACAAAGAACACCCAGACTCAGAACAACAATTTGTGAATCACACAAAGTGTCGTCCCATGTGATGATCGGACCCACAACACACAGCGTAGTAAGCGGCGTGGCGACCGCTTAAACTACTACGCCATCCGTGGGTTTTATTGTACACCTTATAAAATAGGAATGCAGGGGAAAAAACTAAGCTATCTAGACAGGTGAATGTAAGCTCAAAAGTATTTGTTTAAGCTGTTTATAGTACTTAGAAGCTAACAGTAAAGCAAATACTAATATATATATATATAAATATATATAATATATATAACTAACATAATATATTTCGGTACAATAAGTTTAATTACACTTATCTCTCTAGCCCTGTCAGCACATCTGTTTTAAAAACTCGACATTTATAGTATTTATAGACAGTTTAAGTAAATATACTGGACCAGATAATTATTTTGTATCTTATTGCAATGAATATATTTCATTCGAATGTACATTGTATTTGTTAAATATATTTACCTTTCATCACCGGGATTCTACGGTTTTATACGCATAATGGTAACGAGTTCAAATAGGTAGTACGTTTTTAAGTGAAATAAATTATTGGGTACTTAAAAATTATATTATTATTATTTTACCAAATAATATTTTTATTATATTATTATTATATCACCTAGCGATTACTTCAAAATAAAATATTTTCTCTTTTTTTTATATGTTCTTGTTGTGTTGTATTTTAAAAGACGTCTCAAGTATCGGTTGAACTCTGATTGCCTGAAACTAGTTTTAAGTGCAGATCAAAACTTAAGTATCGATCTTATTATAAAACGCCTTTTAAGTATTGATTAAGTATTGATTTGAAATTAGTCTTTTCTCTAAAAATAAATAAGCTTTATGCTTTTTTCGACATATGAATTTCAGTTTTAAATCGAAATTCTAATGTGGAATCATCTTAGTCTATATTGGAAAGAATGCACTCATTCTAAGTGCGTAAGTAAGTAAGTAAGTAAGTCCAATATGAAGATGCTCATGGCCGCTTCAAAAGGACTTGTTTGAACTAGCACTTCAACTTCGTGTTTTCGGGGAAGAATTATTTACCACGAGAATCATGAAAATGTATATTATGCAGTCCAAATATAACTGAATGGCATTGACATGTAACGTTATACGAAACTTATATTTTTATAAAAATAAAACATAAGAGTAATTAAATAAAACAATAATGTCCAAATTGATTTTTCAAAACAAACATGTCACAGACTCAATGAAACAAAGTGGCATGCCTTTGTGAATCGCAAATGAACCATTAAAACAGATACCAATAAGTTATTCATCAACTAAGAAGCATCAACTCACATCTGTTGAAGAATCTAAAACAGGGCTTACTTATATGAGCGACACAATCCTATTATTCCTAAGAAATCAAATCCCAGTGTACTTAACTCTGCCATGACAAATAGAAGGAGCTTTAGAATCGCCTGGGATGCATTTGAAGACCGTTGTGGGAAGTCACTCGTTAGGAACAAAGATAAAATAAATCTCAGTGAAAAAATGATTCAATAAAATGAACTTTATTGCTATTGTACTTTTCCCTTTATACAATTGAAATTGCTTATATTTCATAATGCGTAAATTTTACAGCTTTATAATGCAGAAAAATAAACTTTTACTAAATATAAAATACTAATAAAATACGATAATAAGATACACAATACGTTAAAATGCAATTATTGAAAAATAGTAGTAAAACTTAGGTTTTTGTATGGTAGAAAATGTTTTTTGGAAATATATCTCTAACGTTTTTTTTACATTATCTAATTAATCTCTTCCAACTAATTTCCTAAATTCCTTTAGAAAAAGAAAGTTAATCTTAATTTACAGACTTTTTTATGAAATTCGTTAGCTTTTAAAATTAATTATAAAAAAGCAGAGGCCTTTATAATTTTCTCTTGTTGGAATTTTTTCTCGACTTTGTATAAGTCGGATATCAAATGTTTTGGGTGATTTTTTTTTTTTCAATCAAATTATCTTGGAACCAAGTATTTATTTTTAATTTACTGTACATAAGTATATCATTATCACGTGTGCTTTGGTAAGTCTTCTGTGCAAGTGATTGTATTTTAACTGTCTACTCACTAACTCTAAAGCGTCAGGACCAGGTTTATAATGACGCCAACCACATTTATTTCTTTAAAACTTCCAGTTATAACTTTTAGTGAAAATAAATTTCGAAGCGAAATTCGTGATGAAACTTAACATAAATTTCAAATAAAATCTCGAAGTTATTGCTTTCGACGTAAAGATTTCAAAAGTTTGCTAGTTATAAATGTAGAAATATATTTTGAAATGTAATATTAAGTTTCAAAATTTGTCCACTTAACATTTTTTTTGCACTTTTATACACAACACTAATTCCATAACTTGATGTTTTAAATTATTAGTTTTAATGCGAATTTATGAGCACTTACTTAAACGTGACTCAATTAGGCTTACGAAAAGTGTCCTTGGGAAGTTACACTGCCTAAGGGAATTGCCTACTGCTGTGTTGCGTGTTACCTAGCCTGCCTGGTAACTTACTTATGTACAGAAATGAGGATTTACGTATCTCCACCTACATCAATGTAGAGAACTAATAGTTTAATTAGTTAGTGAACATATCGATAGTAAGAATCTATCAAAAAGTGGAAACAAAGAGATGATACATCTAACCGTGAGTTTCATTTCATAAGAAGACAAATACAATAACATGTATTTAGGAACCTTTTAACATGTTACGTTATGTTCGAGCTTTTTTTGTATTTATATTTCAAGTTTATAAACCAATTTTTTTAGCAAATATAAATGAAACAAACTATACGTGGTCTGCTAATAAGTATTAACATTGTATTGCTAATATGTATCCAATTCTATTTCTTATAACTTATAGCCCTGCAGATTTTGTTACGTACGTTACAGTAAACATTTAAGGCAATGTTGTCAAATATGACTTTCAGCGTTCATCCAATTATTTTTTATCAGAATTCGATCAAATTTGTGACGAACATTTTGTGATTGAAAATGATGTATTTCACATTGCTATGAGCGAGTTTTAATCACTTTTGATTAAACTTGGTGTTCTATGGTATGGTCAGGAATATTTCTTCCGGTGTTTTAATAGATGTTTGAGACAGACACATTTTGTAATTGTAAAAAATAAAGATAATGTAAAGTGTACGATCTTATAGCGAATGTTTTTTTACCAGCACATGTCATCAGCAGTACCAGTAGCGTTAAGACTAAAGCGTAAAGTAGTAGCATGCTCGAAACAATCATGTAAAATTGTGTAGGTATATGTATAGGAATTAACATACTTCAGAAATGCCTGAAATGTTAGCATTGCGACCACATTACACGTGCTGCCACATGTCACAGGCTAATAGGTTACATACCTATTACCCGCACGAGTTAATTCCCGTAAGAATACATACCCATACGATGGAACACTAAAGTTTAAATGTTACAATGGCTTTGCACAAGAGGTTACGTTTCCCACGTAGCAATTAGTATTATCACACTGTAAACTATCGTCTTTTTATTTTCTAATCGTCAGAGTCTCTGGGTCAAGTTACAGACAGGGGACCGTCAGATGACATCACCATGGAAGAGCCATGCTCCGGCACAAATGGGCCCAGTGCAACCAGTGTTAGAAAATTCTTCCGTTGCTCTTCAACGAGTAAATGAGGTTACTGGAGCCTAAAACCTCCCTGATTAGGGGGGAGGGAAGCGTGGTGTAGCCGCTTTTCTTGTCAGGCGGACTACTCACCGGCTTACCCAGTGGAGAGATTCACGAGATTACCTCAGGGCGCCTTGTAGAAAACAGAAGTGTGTGTGCGTGTGGGAAACCTAAGGGACTCCTTAGAGAAAGACAACTTACACCTCAGTCATACATACATGTATATTTCCAAAAAAATCAAAGTTACAATAAAAATAAATAAATTAGTGGGTATATAAAAAACCCGCAGCGGCGCGCGTCAGAGCCGAGCTGATGCTGCTCGGAGCCTTCTCGTCTTCAATCCAGGAGGTCACTTCCACATCCGCCCGAGTCGGCTATTTATATTAGGTATAAAGGAAGGTTCAATATTGATATTAATAACGTTAACGAGAAGTACGTAACCCTTGAGTACGGCTGTCCGCTTGCTTTGTGAGCCGCGTGACTGCCAGTTTGCCAGAGGGTACTGAGAAACTCGATTTCGCACCAGAAGGCCACAAACGAAAAAGCACGCCGTCTGAGACTGATTGTCTTGACCCGAAATCTGGAGCCCTACGAATGGATTAGCACTCATATAATCGATCAGGTTCCAGAAACAAATAAGTACAAGAAAATTAAGAATATACTCACCACTGGCGTGGGTACTTAGAACAAATAAAATATTACTAAAAAAATTACTACAACAAAATTACCAGACAAACAAAATACTATTTAAGATTGGAAGACAAGAGTTAGCAGAGTGTCCCCTGTAGCTGAAAGCCGGACTTATATATGTTCGGTTTGTGAAGTTTCTAGAAAGAATCCCTACTTTTGTCATTTTAAATTGACATTCAAATTATCAACGAGGTTAACACGAACCAAATCAAAAGTAACTCGATTCCTACCATAACAAGACACTTTTAACACCAATACAATTTGTCAGGATAAATTATTACAATGACTTACCTACAAAACAACGCCATCTAGTGGTCCGATGGCGGACGAAGAACATCAATACTATAGTTACAATCTACTTTGGGTAAATCTATAAATGCGACGCGGGCAATAGGTGTCGCTGTTTACAACTCCGTACGCAATACTAATATAATAAAAAATAACTGTTACAGCGGGACCGCACTCTCTGATTCCATGGGCGGTGGTAGTTACGGCAGACGGATCACGTAACTAGTCATGGTACAAAATCACAACTGTGAATGAACTGTGATTTATCATTAAATATTTTCATACGTAGGTTAGGGTTGACAATGAATCTAGTGATTATTTTATTTTATACAGCTGCCATTCCCTACATAATAATTAAAAAAACACTACATTTACGAGTACTGTTAAATAGCGTCTGGAAACAGCTTATTGGCAACAACGCGTGAGTAAGTAGCAACCCTAACCTCTAACTTTGGCGTCATAGGATTCAATGTTTCGATTGTTCCAGAATTGTATGGGATGTGAGGACAGCGCCATCTAGTATCGAGTAAAGAACAACTATTGAGATTATGATTAATAATTATAATACATACAGCGCCAGGTGGTGCTGTAAGTAACGCTTAACCGATACTGGAATATTCTTATTTGTCTGGAACGGACTATCGAATACTAGGGATCATTCCAGTAAATTCGATAGCGCTATAAATGCGGAACGTGTAGGCCGTACGATACAGTATCGTTTTACGACACAGCGAATTAACATCGAAATGAATTCCTAGTGCGATTAACGAGTTAAATAGTGATTTCTAGTTTATTATAGTGAGTGTTTTTAAATACTGTGCAATAAAATTAATTAACCGACAACTTTTATTTATTATATTCCCCGCTAGTAACAGTACGAAATAATCGAATGATAAATCACAGTTCACTGTGATTTATCATTTCATAATCATTCATCATTTTGTCCCATATCTAATGGTAACATTAGGTGATCCGTCTGTTTGTCTGCCCCTCTTTATCGCGAAAAACAGATAAGCGGATGTTAACTACGGAACCCAAATCACCACCTTTTTATTGCAATTTGTTATAAAAGCATTTTTTTTGAATTATTAGCTTCTCAGCTCGGCTTTTTGTGCATATCGATTTCATCTATTAATTTGAATATCACTTCAGAAATCTTCCGAAATACTATTTGTTCTTTTCTGTAACCCTGTCAACATGTAACCTATGCAAAATTTGATAACGATCGAGTAAGTAAGTGTGAAACCGTAATAAACTAAGATATTCAAAGCCAATTTTCATTTTGAATATTCTTTTTTAATTATATTTTTTATGTCAAAAACACACCATTGTTTTTATGAAAAAAAATAATTGCCAAGGAAAAGTACAAATTAGTTAGTGCTTCTGTACTGTTAATTGATAAACGAATTTTAATGCAATTTATGGACACTTTAGAATTGAAAGCTAACATCGGGGTTACAACTTACCGGCCGGTCTGCTTCCTCATAAAATGTTTAGTAATTGTTTTGTGATTTCAGAAATTTAACCCAATAAGGTTTTATTGATAATTGCGTTTATTCGTTGATGTCAATTTTCTATAATAATAATTAATTTTGGTAATTAAGTTTCTAAAACACGATGTCTTTACAATTTTGTAGAATATTACATTTCAATTAAGAACATGTCAAGTTAATGAGAAAGCAAATATTGGAACTGTAATTGCTACGATGAACAAAGATAAGACTTATTATAAGTCTAAAGCAGATCCTATTTTCTTATATGAATTCATTTGAGAAATAGCTTTTCAAATTGTACAAAGACATTAAAGTCAACTAGATTATGATCAAGTTTTATTGACGTGATAGATTAGATTTATGGTTTTGGTGGTGGAAATTTATTTGATACTATCTATGTTTGATGGTATTATTAAGTACTTAAGTTGAAAGTAATTCATTAGTGCTTATAGTAAAAGATTTATACGTTATACGTTTAAATATCTACTTGACACCATTGATTATATGGTTTCCTTTTTATTTTTGCTAAAGATTTTACACATTTTCATTTTTAACGTACATAACTTATAGAAAGCTGTACGCACGTAACGATCGTAAATCAATTTTATCTAAAGTTTTTCACCCAACTTTAGCCAACTGCGGAAAAACTTACAATTCAACCGAACATTATTGTGTATGTTTTCATCCGCTTTTTGGTAAAAAGGCTTTTATCACTATTTTTTGTTTTTAAAGGAATCAATCCTCAAAGTGGTAGGTAGAAAAACCTTATGTTTTGCCATGTCCGTCTGTCACCGGCTTAGCTTAGTACCGGTAAATATTAGAAAGCTGTCAGGAAATATATCTTGTAAGGAAATATATATTTATCATGTCGATAAAATGGTGAAACAAAATCTAAAAACTATTTTTAGTGTATACTCGTAAGTGGTGTATTGTTGGGTAGATCTTAAAAAAAATTGCGGGGTGTGAAAACTGTTTTTAGATTTAGCGATTCGTTGATGAAATAATAAAATTTAATTTTGTAATTTGTAAGTTAATCAATTGTTAAAGGCTAGTAATAAAACTATATTCGAGAAAAATCCGAATTGTACATGGAACGGATTTAAAAGACAAATTAATATCTAGCTAGGTCTGTTAGTTTAAGAGTGATAGTCGTTAAATTTATTAAATTTACTTATATTTAGCACAGGATACCCAAATCTTTGAATAAAATACTTACGTGTAGTTGTTACTTGTTTATAATCACGAACCTCGTTTTAGAGCTTAAAAAAATTTTTGTTGTTGCTATGCTGTAGGGCAAAAGTAATACTTTAAACCCACAGCGGTTATTAAAAAATAAGCACAGCAAATAGACCTCAACAACGTTGCTATCATTTCCGGCAATTTTTTACCAAAAATGTCTTTTCATTGTCTTTAATCCTTTATTTTCAGTAACATAACAGGTATAAACATATTCATTTTCTACTTTTTTTTATATTTATGATACTTTATTATAATTTATTTTTGAAAGGGGGTAAAGTGTGAGGAGGGCTCACACTTTACCCCCTTTCAAAAATAAATTCAATTTTATTAATGCGTTTAGCATTTAGATGCGGCAATATTTAAGCCATGTATAAAATAACTGTCCCTATAAAGTTCGTCTCAATTGAAAATTATTATACCCACAGGGAAACCGAAGAAAAACGAGTTCGAAAATAAACTGCTCTTCATATTGAAGTATTATTATTATCTTTCTATATTTACTTCGGGGTAATATGTATGTTTTTAATAATCATGGTCTTATAATACTTGAAACATTTTCAAATATATATTATTCAGATATCCAGAAGTACTAGGAACAACCTACAATATCGTGGGATAATAATTTTAAAATGAACTTCACTATGAATCTAAAACATTCACACAAATTCTAATAGTTATTTAGTGGTTTGACTAAAAAAATATACACATAAATGTTTAATTTAATAAGTTAATGAAATAAAAACAAATCTAAAAATTATAAATATCTTTTAAAATATTTATTACTTTCGGAGCTTTATGTTTTATGAATTTTAATTTTTATGAGCTTCAATTTTATAGATTAATTATACTATAATTACTAAATGTAATACACTGAAAAGTCTGAAAATAACATAGGTTTCAAAAATTGATCACATATCTCTTGCTTTATCTCTTCAGTTACAATCTATAATGAAGAACACTATTTATTAGCAATGAATTCGCTTGTTCTCATACTGTTTAATTTTACCTTAGGACCTCAAGCACCGTACACAATTCACAATAATCATCATCATCATCATCAACAGCCTATAATAGTCCACTGCTGGACATAGGCCTCTCCTTAGAAAGGAGGTTTTGGCCTACTATACCACGCTGGCCAGACAAGTTGATTTAGGGTTTGTTTTAAGTTTTCCTTCTCTTTGCAGTGTTGTGTCCTCTTTTGATACCCACGGGATGAATTAGTGTGGTGATATTCCGTATTCTTAATCCGTCACCATACGTACACAATATAATATCCATCACAATAATAAACCAGTCTTAACAAAATACTATTCTTGATACGTTAGATTTTGTGTGTTGTTAACATATCAAGTCTACAAAGCGCAAAATTAAGTTTTGGTTTCAAAATACTGTTCTCAATTTTGGTACTATTAATTGTGAAAAATTGTCTGCAAAATATCAAAAATGGGGAAGATTTTTAAATTCTTGCTGTAGCCTCTGAACGCGTATAAACAAAAATTAACATTTGCAAGTAAGGCGTCTTATTAAGTCTACGAATTTGGGTAAATCTAATTTATAACTGAGAATAATGTTGCTTATTTGGATAACAAGACATGTACTTAAATAATTTTAACATAAATTCTACCAAACATTAAAAGGAGGCAAAGGTTGTCTCTTAATGTTCAGTGGAGGACGCGTTTTATAACGTTTCTGCATTAATTATTAATATTTCCAGCACGTAACAGTCTGTCTTCGTTCGAGTATACTGTACTGATAAGACTATACCTATTTATACTGAAAATGATTACATTACCTTATGTCAAACTTTTTAAAGAAGTATTCGGTAAGGCTAAAAAATGTGTTACATTTGATTCAACAAGCTGTAGACAGAAACCAAATCAAAGCTTTTCAAAATACTGATTCTTCTAAGCTTACTCTTCTTTGCAACTATTATGCTCTCGTTTTCAAGAATAATGACTAGCTAAGTTTAATGACTAGGCATAGAATCTAACTATTTAGCTGATATTAGATATAATATTTTTATTCAGATAATACAACGCAAGCAAGAAATGATTTTTTTTTACACCTAGACTAGATTAGAAAATAGCCTCTAAAAGGAGCATCTTAAATTCTTCAAATTATAATGTTTTCTTTATCTGTGTCACTACAACTCAAAGTTTACGTCAAATGAAAAAATAGAATCATATATATTTGCTAAAAATGTTGATAGGCATATTAAAAAGAAAAAAAACTATTTTCAGAAGGCTTTTGTAAATTTATTCCATTTTTTTATGTTCCTTATTTTCAGAACAAGGTTTGTAAAAAAGAAAATTAAGAAAAAACAAAAAGATTTAAAAAATATTTCGTTACTTGAAATGTGGGTGATTGAATAATACTGATGACTGTGAGAGATCTTCTATATATTGACAGAACATTACTGTCAAGATTGGCAGTAATCTTTGTAACAATGTAATGTTATAATGTGATACTAATTTCAGCGCAACTACAAACTACCTCACTTAACTTAACCACTCATAAACACGTGCACGATCAATGCGTCCTATTAAAACGAGCTGCATTGCGCTTAATCGGTCATTCGGCTATCGGGCTGTACGGACCTATATACATTCAGTCAAAAAAGTCTCGGAAATAGATGATTTGCTTATGGTTCCAAATTCAATCTTTTGTTTTTTTTTGTTGTTGTTAGATTGGCACAACCTTTTTCCAATTTAGCGCGGAGTTTGAGTTTCATCTGTTATTTATATTAAGTACAGTGTTGTTTTTAGTTATATCATATCTAGTGTGTATTGAACTTTCTGTATCTCACGAGTCGATCCCGTACCATTTTAACTCTATCTATTGGGTATGAAACATGGGTATGATACCGCTCGGCTAGTCCCAAAAGATCTAAATTTTCTCCAAAAACTCAATCGCATGAGAACCGCTGAGGACATGCTAGAACGATTCAATTCCGACCCAACATTCATGAAACGCAATGTTATTAGTGACAATCATTTTGAAAGAATTTTTGACCAAACACTCAACAAATACTATCGAACAACCACCATATTCACCAGATATGGCTCCAGTCGACTTCTTTCTTTTTCCTAAACACAAATTTCCACTTCATGGCACCCGTTTTCAATCGGTAGAAGACTTTTTAATTGGTATGGTATGGTGCTTTTTAATTTTTACTTTGACAGGTTAATCACTGTCTATATATAATCTAATGTCAATACATGGAATTATTGAAATCCAACTTATTTGAATTTACCGGTAGTGTGACTTTTCCTTAGTCAGCGATGGTACACCGCCCGTGTGATGCCGAGGTGGCATAAGTAGTAAAACACGTCTTTCAGTAATTTAGAAAATATTCACAAAAACAAAAATATGGCGGTACGAAGTTCGCCCTGTAAGCTTGTATTATATAATTGTTGTTTGGTCGTCCTTCACAGCGTAAGTGACAACACTTAGTAGGTGTGTATAATAATCAGGCGGGGCTCTAACGACAGAATAATAGCTGGTAAAAACTTAGCTCATTTAATAAAAGTTACAATGTTACCAAAAAAATTGATGTAGGAAATTTCAAGCACATAAAATGCCTATGTAGTTTTTTTTTTCTTCAGAAATTGAATTGATGCACTCTAGAAACTTAAGTTATTGTTTTAGGTAGACTTGCAACGAATATTCGGTTACTATTCGGTATTCGGCATATTCGGCTGCTTTTATTATATTCGGCCGAATACCGAATATCTACATATTATTCGGCCGAATACCGAATACTTAAATAATATATTTTTTCATTGAGAAATAATTGGTAAAATGAAAAATCAAAATCGATTGATTAAATTCATATTTTCATTTCTGCTATAATCATTTAAGTAGTCATTGGTGCATAACACAGGTACATAATCATCTTCTGAATTGGAAAAATGGAGGATTCTATGTATTTGAATTATTGTGGTAATCAAAATTTAGAAGGGTAAGGTCCTCATTTCTTTTATAATCATTTATTAAGTAGTAATTGGTACATAAAACAGATACATAATTTAATTCACGTCTGTACAAGTTTTAGACGCTAAAATCCAGCCGAATACTTTTGCCTAATGCCTAATATTCGAATATTCGGTATTCGGTATACTGCCGAATATACTATTCGTTGCAAGTCTAGTTTTAGGGGATTTTTACTAGTATGACAACTTATGACGGATGTATTTTATTATAATAGTAACTATTCCAAAAAAATCCGTCATAATGAGAAAATTTTAATGTATTATTTTTATTTAAGGTGGAAACCTTGCCAGTAACACTTGACATATTTGCACATAGGACCACATTTTTGAGTCTAATATTTTCGAAATAAAATTTTCAAACTTTCTTCAATATTATTACTGCTTATTCGGGCGTTACAATATAAGTAAATAGCTCGCATTGTGACGCAATGTAAATGCCAATAAACTGCCTCGTAAGATTTTACATCAGAAGAAGTATAGTTAACATGAACACGTTTTCAGCATACCGTTTTAACTTTAATAACCTGAAATTCCCTTACTTAGTTGAATTTCGTACCACAAAATTAACACAACAAATACTAGGCGCGGTTGTAAGTACACTATTTACCCCGTTAATGAACATTGCCAACGTTCATTCCCTCCCTTTATATTTTAAAGCCTATAATGACCACGATTCTACGATAATACCTACGAGTACCGAGTAGTAGTGTGAACCGAGTGCTTGTAATGTATTAGAAATAGGTTTTAAAAATACTGCCGTCTTGAAACGTATACAACTGAATTGACACTGACATTATAAACTTTTGTAAAGTATGTAAATTTCAGTAACATATCAGCATGTTCTGTGATAGCAAACCAAAGCATTCGGAATCCTTAAATTTCATATTACTTATCGATTTGAATCACTGCATTTTAGACGAGGTCGGTTTAAAATGGAATAGTGCAATGAATTAAATTCCATCCTTTCAGAATTCCATAGTTTATTGACAGTGTTTTTATATGTATAGGGATTTTGCAGATTTTAATTATTACTAAAAGTGTAACTTACGTGTGTAGCACCATACGCACACGTGTGAACAACACTTATAACGATACGAAATTATTGAAATGTTTTTAAACCCAAATAAATAATAAGCAGACCTATTGAAGTTATTTTAAAGGAAGTTATTTATTTTATAGTATGGCGGCAAACGATTACATGGGTTACCATTACGTCTCCGCCCATGGATTGCATTGTCAGCCTTATAGTGCTGCCGCCAGAATGAAGGGACGATGTTAAACCTCTGGTTATCTCACTCATTCAGTATGTCGCAACGAAAGAATTACTTAAAAACGGTTTGCTGTAAGGCGGTAATATAACTCCTGTCGAGCAGGCCTATATGTGCAGAAGCATTGCTTCCAATGGCGAAGTTGACGAAATTCAGAACATACTATAAAATATAACACGAAATATTATACCTAATACCTTTAGGATGAACTAGTATCAAAGTGTTACTAAGATCTGGAGCAGATAATAGATAAAAGAAATATTACTGTAATTTGTTAGTGCCTCGCCTAATCTCGAAAAGCAAGTAAGAAAATCTGTTTCTATCAATCCACTATCTCAATCAAGGCATTTCCTTTCAAGTGTTCCTTATGTAAGACGATTTTTATTATTATTAGTATTTTTATGTTACTTTCTTAGAAATGGTTAGGATATAAATAATTAAAAATAGTATTTTTAAAGTAATTAGTAATTTGAACAATAGTGAAGTTATTTAAATTACCAATTACTTTTAATAATGTACCAATTTCTTTAATCTGTAGATGATATTGTTTTATGTTTATTAAAGACATTTTCGGACATAAACGACTAATTAGACTTGAAATCCACGAAATTCACACAGTTCGAAAGTTTTTATTCTGGACTTATTTCAATTAATTTGAAAATTGATTGAAATAAGTCCAGAAAAAACTTTGTTAAGGTTTAAGTTTAGTTCGCAGAATGTTAACTAAAACGTATAGTGTTATTTTAATGGTTATGTTCAAAAGCGTTTAAGCAAATACATAATGCTGCCTTCAGCGCGATTCCTCAGTTTCAGCTGCCAGTTGCATGGCACTTTAACATTGAAAGCATTTCAACCACATTCCTTCGGGACATCTCGCGTCTCGGCTTTCCATCTGGGATTTCGATTGTTTTTGTTTTCTTTTGTTTTATAAAAGACATCTCCCGCACTAGGAATATCTTTACAAACATGCAAACGGACACAAAGAACACCCAGACTCATAACAACAATTTGTGGATCACATAAAGTGTTGTCCCATGTGGGGTTCGAACCCACAACATTCGCGCGAGGTGAGGCGAGGTGACAGCTTAAACCACTACGCCATCCGTGCAGTCAGTTTTAAATAAGCTCTCATTAATAATAAATAGGTCTCATTAATGTACTTAGTTATTTTGGCCAGCATTGTTTCATATCTTTCATTATATAAAAATATATTCCTTTCGAAATCTTTTAACAATTTCTGAAATTCCAACAATGCTTGTATTTGTATGTGTGTGTTTTGAGAAGAACCGTTAATAAACAAAATGGTGTTAAAATATATGAACAATACAATACTTTAAAGCAAGTCTGCATTTCTAAGTTGCTTAGTTTTGTAGGTGTGTAGGTACTATGAGGTAGTTTCTTACTTTTATAGCAAGTCAAGGTTCTGTAAGGAAGACTGTAATAAGACAGCTCTCCTTTAATTGTAACGTTGGATTACCTACTGCGTTTCTGTTTCTGAGTAGGGCCACGGTACTTTCGTAGACTTCGTTGCTCGATTCAAAAATAATGTACTTGTACATGTATAGATAACCGCAAACTACTGCTTGCAACCGAACCATGTTAATATTTAAATAATAATAACTTTCACGCATCTGACACATGGCAGTGTGGTCCCTAACTGGGCAGAGACTGTGCCCAGTTAGGGAAAGGGTGTGTGATATGGTAATCAGACTGCTGAAAAATATACCTTAATATTTCCAAAAACATACTCGCACATACCATAGATAAATTACACCCAGACTCAGAACAAATGGTCGTATGAGCACGATCATTTGTTTTGTCACACAATAATTTGTCCTGAGTGGGAAGATCCGACGATCACAATCAGGGTCACTAAACACTGAACCAACAGTCCCGTCGATTCACGCGTTTGGTGCAATTCAGTATTTAAAAAAAAACTTCAGATCCCGACGGAGCCTAATTGAAAGATCTCATTACTAACAATTACGTTCTTATCTACCGCATTCTTTTTCTCCTTCCTTCGCTATATATCCCATTTAATAGTGAATAAGATTAAATTACACGTGACCCTGATAATTACGTTTCGACAGATGTTTTCAACATCAGCCATCCATATATTTTTGTGAAGAGGTAATGTATTAGCGGTTAGCTTTGAAGTCTTATATGAACGGATGCTTGTAGCGTGTAAATTATTAAATTTGAGAACCCAGTATTACAGATTATAAATAAATACAAAACACGTCAAGCTTATCATGATTTTGATTATACACAAGTTCAATGATTTTACACAACTTTTGCACAGAAATTGGAAAAATAGCTAAAGGGATATTTCTGATTATAGGGCTAGGACAAAAAACACTTCCTTCATACCGTTTACTACAGATATCTCACATTTAACCTGACCTTAAACCGGTGTAATATGAACATTAC
The DNA here is from genome assembly GCA_902825455.1 of Arctia plantaginis. Lineage (NCBI taxonomy): Eukaryota > Metazoa > Arthropoda > Insecta > Lepidoptera > Erebidae > Arctia > Arctia plantaginis. The sequence continues at coordinate 9,776,713 of CADEBD010000314.1, read as the reverse complement.
AATAAATACTTTTAGTGAGAACTAATCATTAATAAAGTTCTTCAAATGTACATTTTCAGAAATCGAAAGTATATATGAACCAAAAATAAGTTTTTCTATATAAAAGCTGATCATAAAATCATCATAACATCAAAATTTGTATATCATTAATATTTAAAAAACCCAGATTTTATTTTGTAAATTTAGAATATACTGCTAGTCGTTATCTAACCTAATAAATAAATTAAGACTAAGCGAAGTGGAGCGAAACGTCATCTCGTCTACCGGCTGCTCACACCACACGCTTGTCATAATTAACCTTGTCTACTGAACTCGCTCTTGATCTTGACAATATGGCAACCGAGGCGATAAATAAAATTACTAGAAGAGCTTTTCAAAGTTTTTACGTTGGGGACTAAATGAACATTGGAGTGCAGCTCTGGAAAGACTATTACTTACTTTCTCATTTTAAATTTGATGAAAAGTATTTCAATAAGTGAAAAAATATTTTTCGAAACTACTTCATATGGCTCTACTTATAGTTCAGGTTGTACTATTAAAATATGAGTATTTGCATGTAATAGAGACACTTTGACACAATGTTTGAATGTAGCTTTAATTAAATTAAAATATATTGCTAAGTCCTTTAACAATTTCAGAAAGTCCAACATAGTTTGTTTTTTGCTGTGTTTATGAATAACTTGAAACTTATGTGTATGTGCTTGTTTTAAGTAGTACCGTAACTCAATAAAGTGGTTATAAAACACATTTACAAGATAGTATTTTAACGTAAGACTGCTTTTCTATGAGTATAATTCTTTGAAAATTTACATCATCTATACAGCACCGCTGCTTAAATTTTCCAAGAAATCAGTGTCATTATATAAATACCTGTCTTCAAGTAATTATATGTTACACTAAATTCCTTACTTTACGTTATACTAAAATGAAAGAACCATAAAGATGTTTTTTTTTGGTTTTTATATTAGTAGAGACATGGAAATGCTTTGATGATGTTGTTTGTGCCTCTAAATCTACGCCAGGGTTTTATAAAATCGTGTTTAAGGGTTTTTAAGTAGGAATGAGTATCTTTAGTATATTTCGTAATTACCTACTACTCTGATTGTAGTAATTCTAGTATTTTTACACTAGCTAACATTACTTTTACACGAATGCGCTCTATAAAAGTAATTTTGCCTTCCCCTGAAACAGATGTTTTTTTCTGGAAAAAGTTTATCCTTCATTGTAATCAGTACTAACAATGTTATACACCATATGCAAAATTGCATGATAGTGGAATTAACGAGTTAAGATTGATTTTTGTAATAAGGTGTGCCATGAAAATTTATAAAACTAGCGTGTCTATTCACACACTTACTCACACACATCTAAGTACTTAAGAACTTCTAAAATGTTAGAAACCAAGACAGAGTGATACTAAAGTGTAGGTTATACATCACAAATATTTTACACTACACACACGTTTTACAAATACATACAATGATAACTAAAAATATATTATGTGTACACTCGACGCTCTTTGGTCATTTAGTGAACTTGTCAACGCTATCTAGCGATGAGTGTTTTGTCTGATATCATAGACATGTGATACCGCTATTACAAGCTTGGCTCCAATACTACTACGTCCACAATCCCCAGCCGTTGGCACTTACCCAGATTGATACCAGATGACAGACGAACGAACGTAGTCAAGCACTGTAAATTGTCGACATTGAATAGTTAATCTTTATTTACAAAGATACATTTTAGGTCGAGTGAGTAGGCTACTAGAACAATTTCTTGATTTTTTAAAATTGTGATGAAATAAAGTTTCTTTTTCGAATTCAAAAAACACCGATATAAGATTATTGAATCATCACTTTTATATCATTATTTTCACCACAGTCGCTTCACCATTTTCAGTCCAGCAATTACTGAGGAGACATGTTTTAGGACTGACTTTTATTCTACTTCTGCAGCATTAAATGATATGTTCTAAAATAGAAGTAGCAACATACTTATTTCGAAATCTAAATGATTTTATTACAAAGAGAAATGTTCTTAAAAAACCGAACAAGTGCGATTCTGACTGGTATTGTTCGGTTATTGCAAATATACGGTTATAGAAGTCACATCACATCACATCAACAGCCTATAATAGTCCACTGCTGGACATAGAAGTATTTGATAATTATTGTAACTATGGATGCGTCTACCGAGACACGTGATATTTGAAAAGAGTGTTGAAAAGAAACAAACTGACGGATATAAGAATGAACACTACCTATCAACGAGTAAAAATTACTTGTTGTCACACTCCATAAGTCAGAATTCACATGCATGTTCGTTTACTTATTTTTTTAGTACCATGTACATAATAATATACGGACCTACACGTTCTTATGTTCTTAAAAAATCTGCTATCATTATCCTCTCACGCTTACGAGCCTTTTTATTTTAAACATTGATCACATACAAAATGGTAACGAGTCGCGCCTGTGATCGCATAAATCAATAATAACGATAACGTATCGAAATTTAAGGAGTACCTTAAACGATCAACTTTTGATGTAAATGGAGGTAGGTATGTAAGTAACGGTAATATCATTTCAGTCAAGACTCGCCGAGCCTTGTAATAGCTTTTTATACAAATATCAATTAGAATCGTGTCGCCTCGTACCATATTTTTTTTATTTTACACTCACACGTATAACGTAGGTACTGATGAAAGTTAACTTAACCTGTATCTATATGAATAGATATATGCACAGCTATCTATCTGGATTATTGAATTAGAACATAATTATTAGAATCACTGAGTTACGAGTATATATCTAATATATCTACCTTTGAGGGGTTCGCGACCAATTCTAACCAGTACATTACAAAGTTAAGCAATCTTAACCAGGTCAGTCTACTGAAGGGTGACCATTATTAACACATGGCGACCCCTCTATGCCTCGGAGAGCACGATTAGCAGTCGGTCCTGGTTGCCATATGAACATCCGTGGAAATCGTTGTTCTTACAAAACATAGTAAAAAAATAAAAACATCCGGTACTTTTCAGAATCAAATTAAATATTTATATATATAATATAATAACTTAAAATATTAACATCTTTAAAAATATTTTATATTTTGTTTATTTTTAGTTAAAGTACGTTTTAGTGTTTAATAATAAATTTATTCATGCACACTGCATTCAAATATGGGTTAAAATCTTTACTATGTATCCACTGTCAGAAACCAAATTGAGAGACAGCAATCAGACCCGGTCCTGCCACCACACCTGGGGGGACTCTCTGACGCGAAGGAAGGAAAGTCAAAATAGACAGTTTCTGACATCAACCAATCACTGGTTCAGAAGGGGTGTAGCCTTCTCAAAATGAAAGACATTAATGTTTAAACATTAATTTGTATTAATATTGGTCGACATCTCCCGCCTTAGTCATTACGAAACAGGGTTATCCCTTGGCATTTTAACTATATACTTTGCCTTTAGTAATAATGTGTAGCATTCTTAGAATTTAGATGTAATCAAGAAAATCAAAAATCAATGTCAATCAAGTAGATTTTGTTTCAAACAATAATTATTTTACTAAAGAAGTGTTGATGGGCAAAATTAGGTGAAAATTTTAATGTTAAAAAGAACATTCTAATAATATGATTCAAAGGTATGTTTTTATTAAATTATACTTCAAAGAAAAGCTAATGTTAGAATCAATGGCGTATGTTGAATATAATCTAATACTTTAAAACATAATTAAATGTATCAACTCTTTAGAAATTTCAGTAAAAAAAAGTGGTTGTTAAGTACCCATTTATTTAGTTTGTTTGTGAATTTAAATATTAAAAGCCTTGTAGTCAAGCCTATTCGTTTTCAAGACATTTTTTTAAATTTAAAATAAAAGTAGCCTTTAAACCTTTCAGCTTTTAAGTTAATTTAATAGTTTTTTTTTTTTTTAATTCACACTCATTCATCTGTACATTTTTGTGGCATTCTAAATTTATGATCTCATATTATAGCCCTACTATTTACAATTCATTAAAATTGTTAAATAAAAAACTAAAAAGACATTTAAGGACCGGGCCGGGATATTAAACCCTAATCCCTAATAATAATGAAGATCCCTAATCGCATCACATAGTGGAACTGAAACGGCTAAAATGTTTCTTCAAAATAGAATACAAGTACCTTATATTTCAAGGAAATCCACAAGCGCTGAAATGCATTCTAAGATAATTATTTGACTCTAATTTTGTCTTCGCAATATTTATGAGTTACGTGAAACTAAGTATTGTATTGACTACAGCTACAGAAAACTAATAAGAATGTAAAATGCCACTAGAAAGTAAAAGGCTTTACTGTTTCCGAGAAATCACCTAACTAAAACAGAATTCGTTAGTGCCCTTGACTAAGTAAAAGGTAAGTTTCTAATTCCAAACTTGGCACTTTTTAAGATCTATTTATAAAAGACAAAATTTTATAAAGACCTTTAAAAAGTATTTAGCCTAATTTTTTTTACTAAGTAAATTTTAATTTCAAGGGTTTTTCTTTAATATACTATAATAATACTGAATATAGTTATAATAATACTTGAGCACAGTACACAAATGGTGTTCAGTCAGTCATTTCCTAAGAACTTTTTTGTACACTTATTTTACACATACCTTGGTAGGTATAAAAAAAAAGAATAGTAATAGCAGTTTTAAAATTGTCAATATAATAAAAAAAATACATTCGTGATGTTTAATCTGTATGTAAATAAATACTATTTATATTATATATATTATAATAATAATACTATATTTATATAATAAAACAAACACTTTGTTTAAATCTTTATAAACATTAGGAACAGTAATGTAATTTGATCTTTTCATGATTAAAGTTTTAAAAATGTACTCGTGATTATTAGTAAGACAGAGACTCGAAAATATTTTAGCTTCGTTCGAAACTTCTACTTTAAAACTCTGCTGAGGCTATTAAGCTATCAAAACATGGCAAGTCTATTTGTTAGTGAAAGTTCAAGTTTTACTGTTAATGAAGTATGTTTAAAAGCTGATCACATACTTTACAATTTTTATCAACGCCGCTACAATTTTTATCTGCAGAGTTTTGGTAGAGACAGGTAAGAGTGTGATTTTCTTGGTAGTATTAATTTATCGTAAGTACTTTTTACGGTGTACGCCATTGATAGCCAGACAAGTAATTACAGTCAGCACCAATAGAAAGCTTTTTGGCACCACATTAGAAACCACCACTTTATGTAGTGAAATAAATTCGAAAGCTCTCAAGAAGAAAATATCTAAAGAACATTCTTCAAAGTAAAATATATTTAAAAAATATATATAAACGTATACAAAAACGTCTTGAGTCCAAAAGAAGACGTTTGATCTATAACAATTATCTCAAGCGGTAAAATAAAGAAGAGGCTGTTCTTACTTTGTTTAAAATTCTCAATATTATCTGATCCAGGATTTTCTTTAGTATTGTTCACGATGAGAGTAGGGTAAAGACTATAAACTCATGTGACAGTCAGCCCACAGTAATAGTTCCAAAGCTGAATGCTGCCTTTGAGGGTTTACAGGTAAAAAAAAAACAACAATCTTCGTAAAACTTGAGAAACAAATTTATGTGAGCGTTACACTAAAAAAGTACCTTGTTTTGTTTGTGAGATGGGCAAATGGATATACATAAATTTGCTTAGCGATTTTCCGTTCGTTGGAATGTTTGATTATGATCTTCATGCATTTCTCGATTACATGAAGATTTAGAAACCTGAACCGATGAACAGATTTAGAAAAGTCCCTTTCGTTTGGATATGCCTCCAAGATAATTCAAGCTTTGAGACTGCCTACGACTTGCTTATTATTCTTAATTGAACCAAACTTCAATGCTGTCAACAGACCCAGCACTATATAACCTCGTGTCAAATCAAATAAAAAGTGTCATCATCATCATCATGAAAAGCCTTTAATAGTCCACTGCTGGACATAGGCCTCTCCTTAGAAAGTGTATATATTGAACATTGTACTTGTATCTAATGTACAGAATGAAATCACTTTTATATATAAACTTTACAGGAGATTCCACATGCAATTTATTACTTTTTCTGTTCATCAGCATATAGAAATCAGGCTTCAATTATAATAGGATAGGTTTTCAAATTTGATTAAAAAGTCATTAGTTCTAAATATCATTCTTAGAATTATGACTTCACTACTTGTCCTGAAATGTACCTGAGTAGTCCTCTAATATTTGTCAGAAAATATACCCGACATGGGCACACTAATGATCCTCTTCCGTTCTCGGTGATTTATGGCCAATCCAGTGCTAAGCTAAACAGAGTGTAGCAACACCGTGACTAAGATAGATATATATTATGTTAACAATGTCAGTTTCATGTTTCGTTTATCTCTGAAGTGTCCTATTTATTATTTACGCTGACATCAATTGTTATCTTCTTTTATTTTGACACGTAGCCGAGCTGTACATAAAAATATATAATAAACGTTTATAATTTTAAGCGTTTATAATCTCTACATTGCTTTTAAGAATTTTAGCGTGACGTTGCCGTCTGCCGAGCCTTGCCGAAGCAGGTTCGATGCATATAGGCCACAATGACCGGAGTGACACCTCGGCCTCACAGAAAACCGTTGTTTAACAGTTATTTCGTTGCGTTTTTCCTTCTTAATTATGGGGAGGGGCACCCAAAGGTAATAATATTTAGAATAATGACTGAGGACCGATGTCTGGGTTGTTTTTAAATAGAGTGAAGTCAGCAAAGTATTCTTTAGATTGTCGTAGTTTTCCTTTATAAAAGCTGTCGTAAATAACAACAACAGTAAATACAATTAAAGATGTATACCAAGTCCTTACGTTCTTACTATGTACGACTGTTGAGTCGTACATAGATCCGTACAGTGATAAATAAAGACAATAGTAAACACAGTTAAGGATGTATTCCAAAGTCTTACCAACAGTCCGAGCCCGACGGCTCGAGCGCGAATGACTGAGTACGCGCAATGCAGCTCGTGTTTATAGGACGCATTGTTCGCGCACGTGTTTACATGTTGTTAGGTTCAGTGTTGTATTTTCTTGTTCTATTTAGATAATACGATTTTCAGGTTATTTCTTAACACTAACTGTCAAAACTTGAATTATAATCTATCAGAATCTAATTTAAATTAATCAATTTTTTTTATTAAGTGAGGAAGTTTGTAGTTGCTCCGATATATACAAATATAATATATCTCACACATCTCACACACGGCCGTCTGATCCCAAACTTGGCAGAGCCTATGCTATGGTAACCAGACTGCTGATAAACATACTTATATATTTTTAAATACATACATATTATTGATAAATTACACCCAGACACAGAACAAACGACCATACTCATCAAAAAATATTTGTCCCTTGTGGGAATGGAACCCACGACCTAAGACATAGCAGTCAGGGTCACTAAGCACTAGACCAAACGTCAGCAACGCGCTTGTCATTGCTTACCATCAGGTGACCCATCTGCACATTTGACCACTGTACCATGAAAAAATATAATATAGCCTATACATTTTTTTTTCAATAAATGAAATAAACGTACGGCACATACTACCTTAAAGCCTCTACACAGACAAACAATCAAACAACAAAACCTTTTTGGCTTTATTAAATTAGTACAACTACTGTACATTTGAACCTTGTCATGAATAATAAATTTCACTTAGTGTAACATTTCAACTCTAGTATATAAAACATTTAGATTTAGACTGTTATCAAATATTCCGAGTAAGGATGTACTGTCAAACGAGAATAATTGGAATAACGGGTTGAAACAGGGTTAAACTTAATGGAAATCTATTTCTGGCATTGCATTTATGTAATAAGAGCTTACTTTTGAAGCTAAAATTTAACACAATGAAATGTTTATTGAAAATAAAATCGATTAAACTTGTTCAACTTATGTATGTATGTATACATTTATAACATTACAAACGGCCTCACACTCAGTTCCCGTTTTCTCTGATAAATAAAAAATTATAATTTCATACTGCCAACAGATGCTGCTATATTTGCAATGCGCCAACTATGTGAGAAATACAGGAGTGCGCACAAAAACTTGGATATAGTGTTTGTGGATCCCGAAAAGGCATATGATACCCCGAGAGGTTTTGTAGTGGGCTTTGAAAGAAGAAAGAGTACCTGTTAAGTATGTAGAATTGATTCGTGCTATGTACAGAGAGTCTAGCACTCATGGTAGGTCGGTCACGGGAAACACTGATCAATTCAGTGTCTCTGTAGGCTCGCACCAGGGATCAGCTCTGAGCCCATACCTCTTCCTGTTGATAATGGATGCTCTGACATCGGACATACAGGAGGAGGCACCTTGGTGCATGCTATTTGCAGGTGACATTGTGTTGGTCGGTGAGGATGGGGTTGAGGTCCAGAGTAGACTGGAAAAATGGCAACAAAGGCTGGAGAATGTTGGCTTGAAAATCAGCAGAACCAAAACTGAGTACATGTTCTGCGATTTCGGCGGTCTCTCCAGTCCTGAACCCATTTCGCTGGATGGGATAGCGATAACACACATAATTTTTAAAAAAGGCGGGCCAAATAGAAATAATCAGTGGTAGAGGGAATGGAAGAAGAAAAATCATTGCGTCTGCGCAAATAAATGTAGATAAGAAAATGATGTCGTATATCATCTTTTTCTTTGAAAAAAATACAACTCGTGCACACAATATGACCTACGAGTATGTCGCGGGATTTTACTTTCATACATGAAACGGACACAAAGCACGCCAAGACTCAGAACAACAATTTGTAGATCACACAAAGTGTTGTTCTATGTGGGACGTGGACGTGGATCGAACCCACAACACTCAGCGCAGTAGGAAGCGGCGAGGTGACCGGTGACCACTACACCATCCGTGCAGTCACTATTGCAATATTGTTAATACTCGTAGTATTTCCAAAGTACAAACAATGTAAAATATATTAGAAATAATGTCTAATACAACCCCCTAAAGTACCCAGGCCGACAGAACCAGTCACCCTGTATAAATATAATATGTAATAATGTACACATATTACATACAATTTTTATGTTTCCATTTTATTGTATTAAAAATACAATAACTTTTCTCATTTTCATCCAAGTAAAACTTAGTTTTGTCAAAAAAATACTGAAATTACTTAAACTTTTGCTTATAAAAGTGAAAACTAACAACAACAATTACTGAACGAAGTTACATTTAGAGTGAAAACAATCTCTGGTACATGTTTATCTGTATAGGCAGGAACAATTTCAGATATAAGAAAATTGTACTATCATTTCTAAATTTTTCGCCACCTGCCTAAGTCCCTAAAATTACTCAAAAAAATTACACAAAGCAAGGCGAATTGCAGTTAAGTGGAAACAACTACCTCGTCGAGTCTTCTTATCGTCGATCCCATGTCTTCCATGAGTGCGTCCGAAATGTGGTCACTTACGGTCCACTTACGGCTGGTCCATAAGTTTAAAGTCGCTTAACGTGCTATGGAAAGTGCTCGGAGTTTCTCTAAGGGATCGCATCAGGAATGAGGTGATCCGGCTGAGAACCAAGGTCACCGACTTAGCCTACCGGATCAGCAAGCTGAACTGTCAATGGGCTGGCCATATTAGCCGCAGAACCGACAACCGTTGGGGAAAACGTGTTCTTGAGTGAAGACCGCGTCTCGGCTCCCACAGGACGCCCACAGGCCAGGTGGAGTGACGATTTGCGAAAGATGGCTGGCAGGAGATAGATGCGAGAAGCCCAAAATCGATCTAAGTGGCATGCAATGGGGGTGGCCTATGTCCAACAGTGGACTGCGATAAGCTGATGATGATGATGATGTAAAACTGCTATCCAATTCTATATCATAAGCAATATTTATGTTTATAGCCCGCACAATATTCAGTTTGTCAAATTGAAAGTTTACTCTTGATATTGAATTGATAATCCTCAATATCTATTGAAAACAATATTTGGGTTTGGGGTTAAGAGGTAACTTTACGCAAATTGCTGCCAGTGATAGCTATGAGCTCTTAACGTCATTTAAAGACCCCTTGCCTCATTATATTAGGTAAACGAATACCAGGATCCACTCCGAATAATTAGTGAAATCTGGCGTGTAGCGAATTTATAACCAGAAATTTTATTTATTGTTAAGGTTGCCTAAATAATTAACAAAATTTTATTCCGACCGTTTTAACATTACAAATCTTTACTAGTTTAATAAATAGAATATCGTGGTAAGATAGGTATATTAAAAGAATGATCTTTAGTCAATTATACTTTTTTTTTTGTTGACGGGGTGGAAAATCCCTTCGGATCTCCTGCTCCTCGGGGACTCAGGAGCCTGGAGTAAGTGGTGATTCCACTAAAAACCACCCCGACGGCCGGCCTCAGGTGTCCTACTCTGGGGAGGACCGGACCATGTTATTTCAGGTCCTATATAAGGTCCTTTATAGGCTAAACATTAATTTTGCGTTTCAAATTCATGTTTGAGTGTGTGTCCTAAAGGTACCTTAGAATTCCGGTGATTTAGTTATTGACTAGTTGAAAAGAGGGTTCAAAGAATGTATATATTCTACGAGTTACTTAGACAAGTTTTAGCAACCAACATGAAAATTAAATGTTGTACAGCAGTAGTCTAGTGATATTTCCTATACCGTTTTGGAGATTATGTTGAATAGAATACCTTCATATTTGAGTCGAAATCACGGTTCTCATATTTACCTATGTAGGTCAAAATGCACTTTCTAGAAAAGTGCTTTCCTAAGTTTAATGAGAAGTCCGCTATAAAACCAGGTATACGTATGATAATACTGATAATAGATCCTCTATTTATACAATAGTCCTGAAAATAAACATGGTAAATATCTCGTTTCTAATAACTTAACAACGACAATGGTCATGGTGATTTGAATCAATACACTACTCGTTTTATATATACGAGTATATATTACATATATTTAATTATAAACACTTAATAATATCAATTTCCCTAATTTACGTGGTTTAAAATAAAATTTATCGCAAACAAAAACAACAACTGGTCTGCATAACCGAGGGTTAATTCACTTTAACTACTTCCGAAGTAAAGCCTTTGGTCAACAGTTTATTAAATTTACGTCCGCTTTGCATATGTAAAAGCTTCTCAGAAATTTTGAATGTAACTCAATTCTCTCCCCACGTTACATATAATATGTACCCCGAACTGTGAGTTCGACTAACAGATATTTTAGTCTCGGCTAGTATATTGCAATTTCAAGTATAATTTTAATTAAGTTGACGATAGCTATGAAAATAGCCGAACCGAAGAAATGACTTTATCATATCAACAACGGAGTGATTGATATACATATAATTTGGGAGTATTATAGCCGCAAATTACATGAACACAATTTATTATGAACAGTTCATTGCAATCAGATACTAAAGTATGTGTTGATGACATACATAAAATGTTAGAATTCAATCTTCTTTAAGTAATAAATTTCTCATTTAAATAGGCTAATAGCCTATAAATTGGTTGTCTGCCAAGGATTTCTTACAAAAGAATATATTCAAAAACTTTAGTAAACAGCTTTAGTAAGCAGGTCACTGACATTGTTTAAGCTTTCTCGTCATTAATCATGCACGCTATTATGATCTTAAAGGAACAAAGCTTTCAAGAACAAGATACTCGAACATTACAGTTAGTGCAGTGAATTTTGAGATGTATTTATATTTTCAGGCTAACTTCAAATGAAGAGAATATTTCCAAAAGACTAAATGAAAAAACTGACCTCAAAAGAACACAAAAGTAAATGATTTGCGATATGGACATTAATATAACTAAATTTAATTAGCAAGTGAAACAACGATTTATCAATTCTTTTTTCAAAAGTTATATGTTCCTTGCACACCTTCAAGCTCTAAACATTGTAAGTTTTGCTAAAAAGAAACTGTTTTTATAAAATAGTTATATATTTTTTTCAAGAACATTATTGGATTCGCGTAACTCTAAGATTTACATCTGATTTGTGTATTGCTAAGATTACAGATGCAAATATATTGAAAACGACTGTTGAGTTACCACGACTGAAACCAATTCTAGGCGAAGCGGCTAAGTCACAGTGAACTTTAAATCAGTCTATCATAATGCTATGCATATGTTTAAAGTTTCGCGTTTATGAGGATACCTTTGAGAATTTCAGACGTCTGAAACCCGCCCTAGACGCAACATACGGGTCATGGCAAACTTTAGAACAGTATACTTACACACATTTTATATGAATTGAATTATAATGTACACTACAGTATACATTATAATTCAATTCATATAAAAATTATTAAGGTTCATACTGTTAACTATTGAGGTGTTCTACTACATACTATTATATATATTTTGTTATATTAGCCCGTTGAATCTATGGATGGGTAACCATTCTTAACACATTGTGACCGCTCCGTACCTCGGAGAGCATGTTAAGCTGTTGGTCCCGGTTGCCATACCAACATCTATGGCAATCGTTACGGGTAGTTAAGTCCGAGTATTTGAATTGTGGAGGTCTGATAGCAGACGCTACGCGTTAAAAATCGAAGTTCAGAGGTATCGTAGCAGACGTAAAGTCGACCCCAGCATACGTTGAGAAGAAGGCTCTAAAAAAGAAGAAAGAACTATATTGTGTTGTAGTACTATTTAGTGTAGTTTATTTAACAAAAAATATTTAATATATTTCTTGGAATATATAAATTAAATGGTAGTTGCTTATGATGAGAACAATGCACATTATGTCCCTCAGCTCAATCACCAATATGTCAGATAATATTCTCTATTAGAATTTTAAGTGTCCGATCAGTCAATTATATGACGCACCTCATATCGAACAAAACAAACAAATATGGGTTTCCTCTTACCCAACCAACGAATGATAAGGGAACGGCTGCCAAACAGATTAATAGTTTATGACGTGCCCATCCATCACAATAATCCGGTTTTTTTGTTAGTGTTTCATATCAAAACAATGGGCAAGGTCGATATTTAAGTGAATAGGTATTTTTGAAAAAATTAAACATTTAACTGAAGCGTAAGAATTCCTGGAAAGAATTTCTGAACGTTTTTTACAATTATACGACTTTCTAGAAAGAGTGAATACAACAGCTGAATCGTGTAATATTTATAGCTAACTTTTAATATTCTCGTACATTTTCCTTATAATGTTGAAAGTACTTACACAAGATAAGATAATTGCCCTTTATTATACTTCAAAAGTGTTAATAAATATGCACAATAAGTTTTATATCGCATTAAAGCGATTGTTTTCGGTGGTTTACAAGCTAGTGTTTCGGTAGTTAATAGACCCTTACTCTGTTGCCAGAAATGATATTTTAATAAATGTGATATTTGTTTTTTTTACGTCTTTGCCGTTTATAAGGACAACCGCTACACGTTTTTATAAGAACGACCTAAGTTTTAAAAGAAAATTAACCCGAGTAATATCTATCGACATTTCTTACCTTGATATTATTATTTTTAATAAGTAAAATTAATTATAAATATCACACGACTATGATTGTGCATGCAGGAAAGCTTGCTAGCGCTATTTTCAATTAGAACTATTACTAAGTTGTTTATTTAGGAATAATAAAATGTAATTTGTAAATAGCACTAATATAAGTGACACAGTCACGATTCACTCAAACTTTATGGCAGGTATGTCGATGGGATAAATAATTTCAAATGTATGTAACCTTGTAAATTTCTATATCTCTTCTTTACTAACTTGTAAACTATCGCGTCCCAGAATACATAGATCATTATGTTTAGAGTATGAACTTAATACCTATCCTGAGCGTGTTAATTCCCGTAAATATATTTATAAGTCATCCTTTGTACAGATATACATGAAGTTTAAAATAATGAGGAGTTCAGTTAAACAATCCTTTGTTTTCATAACGGTCTCATTATTCATTCTCTCTGAGATATTAATAAGTATAAACCGCAACAAATATCTCTTCATTCACAATTCCTTTAGGTACGATAAGATTGCTATTGAATACATAAGTCAATACACAAGTATATAAAATATCCATAAGTATATATAAGTCAATATCGTAATATTTCACTACCGTTCAAACATTTTATATATCCGTGACGGATTAAGAACAAGGTGTGTCACCACCCCTATCCATCCCGTGAGTCTCGTACGCAGGACAAACGCAGTGCAAAGATAATGAAAACTTGAAACGAACCCTATACCAACGCGCCTGGTCAGCGTGGTAGGCAAAAGCCTCCTTTTTAAGCAGAGGCCTATGAAGCTATAGCTAGCCGATGGGCTACTGGGGACTGTTGATGTTCAGATGATTTGGTCAGTTACTTCTAATGATGAGTTTTCCTCCTCTGTGTGTTATTGAAAATTCGATCCGTTTTGTAGTTAATTATAAGATTAGAAAATAGCATGCTAACATAAGTTGTATTTCATACAAGTTCAATAAAACCTATCATTGAAAATTTAATAAACATTAAACTTACAGTCTCTAATAAGTCAGTCATTAAACTTACTAATCGTACGTGAAACGTACGATTAGTGACTGTATTATGAATATTTAAAATCAAATACTTATTAATATTTTTTGCGGTCACTTCCGTGGAAAAAATGTATAAACTTTTAGTTACAGTAGTTGTATTCCTTTTGTAACCAGGCACTTACATTCATCAAGTCGCCGCTTTTTATTAGTGTTGTAAGTTACATCCAGCTTGATTCATAGGCTCCTAAAGTACGGTGTGATTCGTGGTTAGACATTCATTGAAAGTGAATTCAGTGGAGACTTGCAAATCGAATCGTTCGCCGCCTCGGCGTTATTGTGGCATACTGAATTTAAATTTCTTATAAATCATTTATTCATCGTCTTTGGTGTTTAATACTCTGAAGAGTCTATTATAAATTCTTTATACACTTATTCTAATGATGGATTATTATTTGGATGTTTGTTACTGGATGACTTTCGGGAATAAACTCTGTTAATTGTCAGAAAAATTAAGAATTTTCCCACACACAGCACACTAACTTAGAGCAGAGCTCTGCATATCTTGTAATGCAAATAAGCTTGGAATGCAACACTTAGGACATGGCACAGGTTTCGTTAATCGCGCCGACATTCAAAATTTTTCGAATTTTCTTATATTTCAAATACAGATTTTTTTGACGATTGTCAAAGCAATGGTTCTCTCGGGAGAGTAAACAACTACGCTTGTCTTCTTTGATACAAAGTAAAATTGGCAGGCACTGATAGACATAGATTGAAAAAGCACATATATAAACACTAATAATGGATAAAAAGCACTTGATAGTCTTAATATGTGAACCGTAAGAAAAAAGCTTTATTGAAAATGTTATAACCTGCTTAAAGTTTACGACATTTTATCTAATACTGTAATCGAGCAATAAAGGACTAAAAGAAATAATTTCAGAATAGCATATTTTTCCCTATTTTCAGCGTTTGTAAGACTATCGTCAAATTTAGCTTGATAGAAAAACATTCTAAATCTGTCAAGCTGTTACCGAAAAATATATATTATATATACAGTGCCAATTTTTGCATCAAAATTGAAAACTCCAAATATTTCATGATTATGCCTTTAATTTATAAAAACTTCATAGCGTAATTTTATTGAATCTAAATATAAAATCTTAAATTTCTCCTGTCACTGATGAATAGCGTTAATGTTGGGTAAAATCGAATAGGTGACCCAAAGCGTAAATCTGTTTCGGCTATTAGTCGAACCGAAGGAGATAAGAGTGAAGGTACTTCAACGTGTTTTTTTCATTCAGAAAATTATCACTTGTGGGCATTAGATCTTTGGTAGGTAGTTTAATTTTAAAATAAATTTCCTTTAAAGTTAAAATTACACATTTTCTCCCACACACACACACGTATAAAATACACAGGAATATTAATAAATCTTAAACGCAGTAAACTTTTTTAATGGATATCAGAAAGAGGTATTCGTTCACAAGAGGGGCCAAATAATCTATGAAGAATGTCCCTTAGACCTTGATCTGGACGCTCCTGGAGGTCCATTACTAGTTAAAGCAAACCTTCTACTAGTGAAAAGGGCAGGGTCCCTGGAGATCAGGCATTATTCGGCCCAGTCCCAGTAGTACCTCTTTTTAGGACCGGAACAGTACAGTCTCTTTCCCATAGCATCAGACGTCACTTCCTCACTCTCACATTCTTCTCCCATTCTATATTACTATTAGCAGAACTTTTTATTATATATATAATAATAACTTTCATTTGTGTATCTGCCTGACGAAGACCCAGAACATGTTCACTCGTAATAAACCGACACGATATCCCTTTATTTCTTCAGTCCTTTAGTACGATACGAGTATCCTCTAATGATTCATTAGACCTTTATGCATGTTCGCCATCTTGGGGAGTTGAATAAGAAATAAATATAAAAATTATTAACTAATACGTTGAGCAAAATATACCTAATTGAGAACTTTGCTATAAAATAGAAAGAGGTAGTAAATTAGTATAATTATGTACAACCTTTGTGGTTTTAGAAGCTGCTTTTTATAGGCAGCAACAATACGTAAATGATCAATAACAAACTATGAAGGTGATTTCATGGTGATATGAATATTTTACTCATGTTGCCTCGTCCATAGACACGATAAACCAACTACCGCTCCGGTTGAACGACCGATGTCACACTATTTACAGTTTATTGATTTCTCGCAATAACAGACGTTGGTCACAATTATTTTTTACGATCAATTTCAAAACAGAATATACTTTTGTGTAAGCTTTAATGGACTGTAGTGTTTTTCAATATCTCGTCAGAACACACTGAAGTCATTAACTTTCCTCTTTATTACATACAGATATGTATATACATGTACTTATCTTTATCCCCAAAGGGTAGCCAGAAGCGTTTTAAAAGATTATATTTTGCCGATTATAATTAAGTGCCACTCACGGAACAGGAAGAAGCCTGTTGTGTCTGAATAAGCCTGAATGCCTGAACAAGCCTGCCTATTGACGTCAACCTTACCCTTTGGCATTTAAATGGAAAACTTCGAAGTTAATTGAAAGGAAAAAATAGAATGGTAAACCAAAAGTTATTAAGTGGTTTTATTATTAATGGAAGAAATACCTTTTACGATTATAAACTCAAATTTGCTGATAACCAGCGTAGATATATCGGTAGTACCCTTCAAGAATCCTAGGCATCGACATATCGAGCGAGGTCCAGTTTCGAGAGAGAGTTCCACGTAGAGGGTAAGGTCAAATTGGCCTCGAAAAAGCTCGGTGTGCTGAACAGATCGAGGCTGTATTTCACTCCGGCCCACCGCCTTCAGCTCTATAAGGCGCAAGTCCGGCTGCATATGGAATACTGTTCTCATTTCTATACACCACCACAGTACCAGCTTCTCCCTCTGGACCGCATCCAACGAAAAGCGACTCGAATTGCCGATAGTCCAAACATCTCCGATCGCCTCGATCCTTTGGCCCTACGTAGAGATGAGGCTTCTCTCTGAATTCTCTATCGCATATATCATGGAGAGTACTCCGAGGAATTACATCCATTACGTATTTGGACTAATACCGGCCCCAACTTTCCGCCATCGTTCCACACGCCAAAACTTTCATCCCCATGACCTGGATAGTTGGCGCTGCAACCTGTAGAACGCAACCAATCTATAGAACGGGTTATCTTCTGCGTATTTACCGGGCCGATACGACCTTCAAACCTTTAAAAAAATCGCGTACTCCTTCCTAAAAGGCCGGCAACGCGTTTGTGTCTCCTGAGTTGCAGACGTTCACGGGTGGCGATGGTCACTTTCCATCAGGTGACCCGTCTGCTCGTCAGTCCCCTCTAACATAAAAAAAGAAGAAAAGTTTGTATGGCATCGTATGTCTGCGAATAAAATGGTAAATATACTTGTTTATCTATTTTTCACGTCCAATTTTCAATTAAATACTAATCTTCCCTTAAATGTACACTTGTTCCAGTTTTTATACAGTATCAATAGTTATGAAAGAAACACTTGCATTGTTCACTTTTATTATTATTTAACAATTTTATTACTATTTCATAGGATTTTACATAAGAATCTCGTGTAAAAGTGTCTTAATAATTCATACATAACCATGATCCTAACGTAAAGAAGGCGCGTATACTTTCAAAATTCGCGTGCACTGACCGAATATGTATTTATGGGAAAAGTTTGCAATATTCCCATGTGCTTCGTTTATTTTAGACTAACTGTATATATGGTTATAGCGTATTAACACATAATTAAGTTAAATGTATATCTACAATAAATGTTTATTTACAAGCACAGTTTGTAGCACATTATATTGCGAGTAGCATTTTCAGAAATGTTTATGACTTAATAGAATATGGGTCTCCATTCTTTCACCCACGTTCATGATCACTATCATACGAGTATGCAAAGAATTTACTTTTACATATCAAACTTAGCGATCAGAGCGTTCAATCAAAAAACAAGATCACCAAATGAACAAATATAAATGAAACAAACCATGCTAGTTTAGAGCTAGTACGTGTTTTAGAAATAAATAAACTCTACATTTTTTATTTACATTAACGAAAATAAAAACCCACGCAAATATACCTTAAAAATAGCTTTCTCCTAGATTTTATTTACTTTATTCAATCAGTAAATGGAAGACCGATGACAAAGTAAACGATCTCTATAAAAATCAAACGTCATTTTATTGTAAGAGGGTAGTTATCCCAAAGATTCCTTTCCAGTATTTCGCCTGGAGCGACCTCGCCTAGTTCCCGACTTGCGGAAATGGAATGGTAGAGGCAATCTTAAGGCTCTTAAAACTACTAGCTGTCATTTTCCTTTTTATGTTACTCGGTTCAACACCACAAAATCAAATGTGACTTATTCAAACACATAAAGCTGAATCGAGTTTTATAATAGGCAATACATTTTCAATTAATAAGTGACTCCATGTGGTGAAACGTTGGAAATACATATTTGCGTTTTGCGAATTTAATTTGGCACAAAAATGTTTATTTGTGAACAAAAGGACTTGTTTTAAAGCCATTCTATGGACACAATTTTCCTGTGCACTAGTTTCTATAGAATAGAAATATCATAGAGCTATTCAACCTTTAGCGCTCTCTTCTAACCTATCCTGCCCTTCAAGGTTAAGTGTAACTTTTTAAATAAATGACATGCTTGTTTTCTGTCGTAAAAGGTGCTTAAATACTTGTAATGGCTCAAGCTATTGGATATTATTAATTTTAGTTCAGCAAAAGAGATTTAGTACAGATTTGTACTAAGATGTGATTCCAGTTCGTTAATTCTTAATTACAGCATGAACTTTGAAATCCTCATTATGGTGAACGGAAATTGGCTTGGCTTCATTGGGTGGAACGTTCTAAATAAAACATATAACATTATAAATCTGAGACAATCTACCCTACAAATTTGTGTGCCCACAAGCGTGGATTTGCAAATAATGATAAAATAGGTAATGTAAGCTAAGTAGTAATGTAGCTACGTAGTTAAATTGATACTCTAAAACTTGCAAAATAAACGAGTATCTTATATTATATGCCGTAACGTACTGATTTATGGAGGTTAAAATACAATGATAACGGACCGCAAATGTGTAACGTGGTAGCGTCGTTTATTGTTCAAATATTTATTATAATAATTATTTATTACTTTGTGAAAATTAGAGATAACATTGTAGTAATTTTATACAGAATATATTACCTTTTTTCTATTTGTGCCATGTTCACTTGTTTTCGCACGCTTCGGTCCATCGAATGAAAAGCAATTACCGATTCTGGTACCGATCACAAGTTGTATACATACGTAATACATAACTATACAACACATTAAGGATGTGATGAAGACCCTGATTATTTATAATTACGCTGAAATAAGAATAAAATCAATCGAATCGTGCCGTGTAACCGATTTCTTTTGTAAATAAAATAGAAGGTCACGGAACAAGTTCGTATAATTTATTGAAATAAAAATCAAATCTAAAATATCGAACAATATAAAGGATAGAGAAAGAACAGAGGTTATTTGCCCATATAACCTCTAAACTCTAAAACGATACCTTAGTTTCCCAACATAGATCATTTATTTTAAACTTCCAGATTCACAAAATTCAAAGAGCAATTTTATTTTTAAGATTGGGACTAATCCCACCCACACACCTACCACTGTAACTCCTGTACACCAGGATCCACAGCAGTGACCCACGAACACACCGAGTTATGACACTCGGGAAGTCCCAGGAAGAAATTAAACTGTCTTAAAATTAATCAGAAGAAAATTGGAGGAGTTGGAAATACAGTAAATCCACTTCCCTCCTTAGCAAAGCGGGAGACAAAATGAAGTAAAATAGGCATACACCCTTTTAAACAGGGAAGCTCCACGGCCACAAAATATTATGGGTCCTACGTGAGCTATATTTGATTTCTATAATATGTATGGCAGAATCGCCTAAACGCACGGAAATTCACCCTAGTTGACACAAGATCCCCATAGTATACCGCCCCAGATGTCACCTGCAAGCTATTCAGCATTATATTACGTTCATTATACTAAAGACTACATTCCCAGAGGATATGATGAGCAGATTGTTCATAGTGAGATTTAGGTGTTGAGCATTGACACAATGGTGACTCGAATAATTTAAATGAATATAACTTGCTCTTAAAGTTACCATGACCCGTAAGAAATTGAGCGACACTGTGATCCACCTCCAGCCATGTCCTCGACAACCGTTCGCGAACAGATGGAAAGAATTGGTAAAGATGGCGCCCCTTGGATGACCCTTGACGCCCCTCGTCCCAGCGTTGCTGCCATTCGTCTATGAGGTCATTATAGACATCGAACTGCTGTTGAAGCAATCTTGTAATTTTACCGCGATCCCGCGCGCCCAAAAAATCGCATTCCATGTTTTGTCTTGAATAGTACATGGCTGCACGTCTCTGAACCTCGAGATCGACCGCAAGCACACCCGCCAACACCGGCAAAGCCTCAGTGCTAACCGTCCTATATGCCTTGCACAAAAATATCAGTGCAAGTCGTTGGCCTTGTAACAGTTTGCGACGGACAGCACCTACGGTCGCCCTATCGGCCCATACAGGTGCACCATAGCACATAGAACCTAAATAAGTAGCTCCGTATATGATCTTTAATGTATTCAATGATAGACCCCATGTCGCAGTTGATATCCTTGTCAATGCACAGAAACTCTTTTTAGACTTTTCATTAACTATTTTAATATGTTCAATAAACAAAAAGTTTCTTTCTAAAACTAATCCTAGATAACACACTGACTCTCCCCAGAGCAGGGCGCCTAAGGCTGGCCGTCGGAGTGGTTTTTAGTGGAATCACCACATACTCCTGGCTCCTATATCCCCAAGGAGCCGGAGATCCGAAGGGATTTTCCACTCCGTCAACAAAAAAAAAAAAAAAAAAATAAAAAAAAGATAACACACTGAGGTTTTATTTTTTACAGTAACATTGTCAAATCTAATGCTCGGCGGTTATTTTTAAGATGTCTCAGACATTACGTGTTTAATGCGAGAAACCATTAGCAG
Organism: Arctia plantaginis; assembly: GCA_902825455.1. Classification (NCBI taxonomy): domain Eukaryota; kingdom Metazoa; phylum Arthropoda; class Insecta; order Lepidoptera; family Erebidae; genus Arctia; species Arctia plantaginis. Next base: position 9,755,091 of record CADEBD010000314.1, on the reverse strand, counting down.
GTTTTATTCAATACAGAATTTATCATATACATTTTTTTATCTCTACCATTTTTGCTTGTATAAGATAAACAGGTGTACATGCTCTAAACACGAATGTATACATAATATTGCTAGGCTGATTTTAAATGAGAATTAAAAGGAATGAACCGTGTAATCCCCAATTAAATTGCCCTTCTCTAAAGGGTTTCACCTTCACAGAACGACGCATATAGCTAAATTTATATTTCATGAAGTTCAAACATTGGTTTTGCTTTACGAAAATGGAACATATGACTGTTACCTAGATAATAAAAATCAATAACTTGAAGAGATAGCTAGGATTACGAATATTCTATGCGTGGAAACGGTATACGCATATTTGATTTGATTGAAACCTCTTTGCCACAAAGGTTTAAAATATTTGACTGGCAACGTGTATGACGTATTTTATGATCCAGCCAAATAAGCCAGTAGACTTGTTTACAGAGAATCACACACCTACCAGTCAAATGATAAATGACTTCATATGCACATTGATGTAAACCAGCATTGAATTTTTGCATCTGATTACTGATGATGATTTGGTCAGGAAGGTAATTTACCTTAAAGTTTATCTGCTTTTGGTCTTCGCATTGAACATAATACTTACCCGATTCGATTTATAATACATAAAAATAATGTAGAACAAGCCATCAATACAAACTGAAATAAATGTCTCAGAATGGTTACATCAACAGAGTATTGTCCACCACATATTGTGATACCACGTTCTGAAGGAAGTACTACATACATAATTTAAAAGTTAAGTAGTTTTAGATCTCGTAGACTAAAAGTACCTAAGTTGTATTACGATATACGAGGTTGGTACTTATTATATTATGAAAATTCACTCATCATTCATAGTTGCATAATATATTAGTGACTTAATTAATCATTAAATAAGGCGTTTAATTGTATTACATATATAAAATTTAATAACAGCCATGGCCGTATTAAAATATTATAGAAAATTCTCTTTCAATGAACCTTTTAACAAATCTAAACACTAATATAACTACGAAATTAAATGATAATTATATTACGTACCTGCATAATTAACGTTTACCTATTGACCTTCACAGCACGATGTGAAATTATAGATAAATTAAATGAACTGAAAGAGGTGATTTAAAAAATTATAAAACAGGTGATAAGAGTGTTAATATACATGTTTTATACTCAAAACATAATGTCAAAATATAAACACGAATATTGTTTCTACATTTTTATGAAATTTATGTACGTTCAAAATTATTTTATTTCGTAGCGCTAGCGCTTTAAAATCAAGTTAACACTTCACTTGTAAGTGGATCCGAACGGCACTATCACTGTAGCGCACACGTCGGCACAGGGTTAATTAAATGACTCCTGCATAAGTGATGCCAGGAGATACGAGTTGGCACTTTATTAATAGACAACATCGCTTCTTACTAACGCCACAGGTAACTTGTAAACATACTTGTTAACTACACCACTTAACTTAAAATGCAGATATGATTTCTTGTGTTAGCTTGGATTTCATAATAATAGTCACCTTTTCTATCTCTCATGAAAATGCCTTCAATGTTAGTTTGACACCAATGATTAGTTGTGTCATTTGTTTCAAATTGAAGTAGAAATGCAATAAAAGTTATTATTACGTGTACTGAAATATACTATGGCTAATATTCCTATTTCATATTATTCCTTTCATTTATTAGTTGTAAAATCAGTGGCTTTACATAATCAATCTTATGAAGCTCAGTTAACTGCCTAAACTACCAGTTTTATGTCAGGCCCATAGCTTCAAATATACTAAAGTTGTATTAGACAATTAACAAAGTGGTAACATAAATCTAGACTGCAAGACTACTCAGATACGGTCTCTTTCGCAAAGTAACCTTTAATTTTAATTTATGATCCAAGTTCTTTAGAAACTAAACTCAAGTTTACACAAAAGTAAACCCTTCAGGGTTTGTGTCATAAACATAAATGTTTTAGTAAAACAACTGGCTGCCAAGTAAACACGCAATTCAACTTTAGAATTTTGAAATAAATTTTTAATCAAACATATTTTTTACTATTTTCACTGTATGAACATTTTCTACTTGCAACAGAAATGCTTTTATGGGGTTTCTTTTACAAAAAATTCTTTAAAATAAAACAAGTTTGACGTCACGTTTCTCGAATCTCTGATAAGCATTTTAAATACGGATTTAAAAGTAGCGTAGGCGGATTTCCAAAATGTTTATTTTTACCTTGAGCAGCCGTTATTGTTGACCTACTAACTTTATCAGCATTAGATTACTTTTATCGTTTGATTAAATTATTTCAACTTTTGGCTTGAAGTAAAATACTATAATTAATGAAATCCTCATATTATCGTATTTTATAAGATCTGAATAAGAAAACGTGCATAATAGTCTACAAAAAATGTTACCCACCTATTTTTCCTTATTAGTAATGATTGGATAGATGTTTTATTTATTTGTATTGTCCTTGCAACGTGATGTGTTAAATTAAACATGTGTTCCTCTATGATAATTATGATATTTTCGGAATATAATTTAATTATGAAAGTGGGCAACACATAAATATATACTCACTCTTATATCATAAAGGGCAGTGTGGGCAGAAGCCGTATTAAACACCCACATTCTTTGCCTTTCCAATTATGGTTAAAGGATATTGCAAATACTGGAGTGCATTTGTATGGGAGCTTAAGTAAGTAGCAGTGTGCAAGTGAAGATAAAGGTGGTTCCTACACATGATTAAATATTCGATTATTAACTTGTGAAATACTGTCATAAAAAAAATGTATGTCATGTTAAAGTTAGATCTAAGCAGCATAGAAGTCAAAGTCAAGTCACGGGTTTCACTCAGACTCATTCACACTCACGCAAACTCTTACCATAATTACGTAAGACACCAACTTGCTTCGATTATTCATCATTGGCCAATAAACATCTTGATCAGATGATTTAAGCAGCGTCCTGGGTGTTTCGGCACTTTAACAGAAAAAGGAAAAGGACATATTTCATCCCAAAAACCGTACTGTTCGCTAGGGGCACCCGAATTGATTTGCAAAATCTATGACAGCAACGCCTTGGGCAAAAACTAGTTAAAATATATATTTGAATTTATCCACCTCAAATCGTTGTAGCCTATCCCCATGCTATTTACCTATGCTTATGAGATACAAATGTCTCCTTTTAGTAACCTTACAAAAAGTTACCGTTAAAATGAAATTACGACCCTATTCCATATTCTTGCTCTCTTGAAAAGAACGCTTATTAATTATAACGAAGTAAAGAATTAAAAGAGTATGCATCATCATCATCAGCCTATCCCAGTCCGCTGCTGGACTTAGGCCTCTCCCATTGCACGCCACTTAGATCGATTTTGGGCTTCAAAGAGTATGCATGCAAAACAAAAATTAAAACATGCATTATTAAATGTGGCTCAGATTAATTTCATTGTAGTAAATAATTAGCCAAATAAAGACCAATGGTAATTTGATTGGCGGAGTCTTAAAAGATTCTTAAATTTCATCGAATCCCTCGAAAACGGATGAACTTGTTATGTTAATATTTTAAGCAGTTTGCACATGACGATAGTTGCTAAAAATTAAATATATAAAAGGTAAGTAATAATAAAACTGAAGAGTTCCTTTTCTTGAAACTATTCAGATTTCAATTTTGTTTAAATTTTGTAATCCAATTCGTAAAGACTGTTTTAGACTATTTAACTGTATGCTCATATTATGAGCAGAGTATTAACAACAAACGCATGAAACTGCGGGGACTGCGAAATTAATCATTAATGACAATAAAATTTCTATACAATGTTGTCTTATTGTTAGTAATGGAATATAATTGTAACATACCGTATTCATAGTAGTCTTCGTCTTAATCCCATTAATGTACTTACATCAACATGTTGATACTCGAGCGGCATAGTTCGAAATGATAGAACTTTATTATAAAACTAACAATTATAACATGATAAATTGTTTTGAACTTCATTTTAGTTTTAATCTTTTTGCAAAGGTATTTGGTGTTTATAACTATGGTGTTAAATACATAGGTACATACATACCTAACTGCACTCCCGACTGTAACTCAGTAATATGGGTTACATTCACAAGGAGAGATTTAACTTTTTCCCAAAAAAAATTCAAAACTTTCAAACATAAATAGTGCCAAACTTAAAATCTCAATGTCTCTCAAGTTTGAAATAAAACAAACTAAATTAATATTATAATCATCATTTAGGAAAACAGTTACCTTGAAAAAAACGACAGTTGTTCAAGTAAGTAGGATATAAACAATTACTCCATGAAAGCCAAAGTAAAAGGGAAATAAAACAAAAATGAAAAATAGAGGAAAGGAAGGAGTTAAATTAAGATTAAACTTCAGAGCCGTATACTAAATATGTACAGGCCTAATGTAACTTTGTACTGTGGCAAAACTTGGGGAGGGCCTATTTAAGTTGACGTCTTCTGGGCGAGAAGAAGAAGAAGAATGAAATATTTTTTTTTCTTTCGAATACTTCTGAAACCAATTAACCCCAAAGTCATACATGTTACAAAATAAGTTTACCTTTATCGAATAGCAGAGAATTTAAGAAGAAGATTTAGAAGCAAGCTTACCTCCTATTAAATATCTAAGGTTTAACAGAGTTATTGTCAGCTGAACTACAGAATAGTGGTCACCACTGGTATAAATGATAATCCATCGTGAAAGCAAGGCACAATATGGAAGGATGAGATTCCTGTTATAGGTCAGGTTCGTGTTATAGTTATTATTTCTGCTTAAAAACACTGATGGCTTGATATAAAGTTAAAGTGAATTAAATATTTTTGGTAAAAGATTAAAAAATAATATAATATAATATATCTCACACACTCACACACGGCCGTCTGATCCCAAACTAGGCAGAGCCTGTACTATGGTAACCAGACCGCTGATAAACATACTTATATATTTCTAAATACATACATATTATAGATAAATTACACCCAGACACAGAACAAATGACCGTGCTCATCACACAATATTTGTCTTGGGAGGGAATCGAACCCACGACCTCCGGTTTAGCAGTCAGGGTCACTAACCACCAGACCAACAGGCCCGTCAAAAATAAACACAAAAGCATTATAGCTAACCAAATTTGTCAATTCTCAGCAATTTTTTACTCCAGAGAATCATCAATCAAGTATAAAAATCGTTTCTGTAAAAATCCGACGGGCGCGGGCGCTCCAATTTCCAATATGATGAAATTTTAATTGGTAAGAAGAAAAGTTTCTTCGATAATGTAAGTTAAGCTTTTTTAAGAATTATAAGGATACTATGGTTAAATTTATAATAATAATAATATAATATACCTAACACATCTCACACACGGCTGTCCAATCCCAAACTAGGCAGAGTCTGTACTATGGTAACCAGACTGCTGATAAACATACTTACATATTTTTAAATATATACATATTATAGATAAATTACACCCAGACACAGAACAAATGACCGTGCTCATCACACAATGTTTGTCCTGGGTGGGAATGGAACCCACGACCTCCGGCTTTGTAGTCAGGGTCACTAACTACTAGACCAACAGGCCCGTCGTTGATTATTAATTTATGCTTTGTATAGAAAAGACTTATACGAATCACAAAATCACATTCAGTACTAAATTAATATGCATTAAATATCTATAATGATGATACGATTTATCCTTAGTATTTACCAATTTTGTGAATTGTATACACATATTATTATACTGTATAATAAATATAGTTAATAACATAAATCCTTTTACAAAAATTTTTGAACCGACTTCAAACAATACTGTCAAAGAGCTCTAAAAATAAAAATAAAATTACAAATCTAATTTTTTTTAAACTATAATAAGTACCCTCAATACAACAGGTAACACTATAATAACAATAGTCACAATAAAAATTAGGAATTCAATAGAATTCTAATGAATAATCGCAGATTTTGTTAATTAAAAAAGACCAAACATAAAAATAATTGCGTAACAATCATTTTTTGTTTGAATGTTTTGTAATCCCGTTTATTACTTTTTTGTGCACATATCTCTGTAACCCAACACAAACACTTAACAAATATCTTGAAAGAAAAAAACAAAGTCAATACATAATTGGATTTTTGCAATAGTTATCCTCTAACTCCTAAAGGTCAAGGACCCTTCCATCATAAGCTTAGCAACATGACATAACGATTATAAAACGCAAATACCTATATAGCTATAGAAATAAGCTAAAACACGTTGTCGGGGCTGTAAAATTAGACGGTTTCCCTCGATTTCTCTAAGATCACCTCCGGAGCATACCCTTTCGACTGCAAAAAGAATTTTGAAAATCAGTTCACAATTGACAGAAATATCGCGTAACAAACCAACCCAAAAAAAAAGATAACCTTCTCTTTTATGATTTTGAAGTCGGTTAAAAATAACGCAGCTCCAAACAATTTTGTGCTCTTTTGAACCGAGCTTAACATTAGTAAATGGATTAAGGATATGTTTTATATAATACATTCTCGCACCATACTCATCGCCCAATTCGAGTAATGGCTTACTCTACAGTGCCCTCTATGATTTGTCACTTGCGGCGAAACTCCATTACGATACCACGCCAGAATATATTCACTTCATTAAATATTCCATTGAAACAAAATGTATTTCAATATTCACAATCATTCTGTGGATTACAAGTCATAATATCATTATTTTCGCTACGCATGAGCATTTTCGTTGGCATCTTTCCATTAGATGTTCAGTAAAAGACCTCTAAAAAAATCTGCAATATTTCTGAAACGTGTGCCAATTTTCAAACATTTTTATCAATCCTTAGCTACAGGTCCTAAATCAACATCGTAAACGGGCGGTGGAGTGTTCAATACATTTAGATTCTTTGTATGATAAAATCTGCTAAGCTGGTCCTTTAGTGTAAAATGCGTATGAATTTCTGATTTAGGAATTTATTTTCATACGAACGTAGAGTAGGTCTATAAATATTTACTAAAGGTATACATATTTACCTTTGTGTATTTTGAGGATGTCTGATTTAGATACACTCAGGGATGAAGCTACCTGCCGAGTGAAATCATGTTTGATAACTATAAACGGATGCCAGTTGTACAATTTTTTTTTGAATAGTTAAGAAAAAACTTAAGTAAGACGAGTAGAGAGTAAGAAATAAGTTAAAGATAAAAAAGAATAAAGCGATAGAAGTAGTATTGACTGAATTTTTTTAGAAACAATTTATAACGAAGTTCATTTCGCAATAATGACATTTGAATAATCCATCTAATAGTATTTTTTTATGGAAGAGGGGTCAAACAAGCAAACAGGTCACCTGATCATCATCATCATCGTCATCAACAGCCTGTACGAGTCCACTGTTGGACGTAAGCCTCTCCTTCTCCTCTCCTCTTCTAAGGAGGTGTTGTACAGTTGTTTGCCTACTATACCACGCTGGATAGAATATTAATAATAATAGTCTTTATTAATTTTCATAATCAATACTAAAGCGGTACACGTTTAAAGTTTTGATAATAACGTCGTTGGCTGTTGATAAAGTATGTAATTTACGTTCACGGGCGATATTCTGACATGTCCTTTAAAGGTTGACATCGGTGATTAGTTTCGGCGGCCTTCAACCGTCGTAGCTGGGCGACCAGAGCTGCCAAAACATGATAGATGACTTCCATAACGCCTCTTAAATTGAGTTTTTTGATCTTCGTTTGATGTTTATCTATAGAATTTAGAGATGTTACCTCAAAGTTTCCAGTTTACTAGTACATTATAAAAGGAAAACTACATCTAATTAGTTACTGATATAACTTAATTCCTCTTCAGTGCAATTTGCACTCATTTTTTAATGGAAAAGTTCCAAGTTAGTTGGATTAGTCTAAGTGATTTTAAAATTTAAATACTTTTCTAGTTCGTCTTAGAAAAGACTAAGTCTATATACAGTGCAACCTCGATATAACAAATCGGAAGGGAACAAGTAAATATTCGTTATATCAAGTAATTCGTTAAACTTAGGTTCGTTATATTGAGGTTAGGTTGGTCTAAAATTTGTTATAAAGAGGTAAAAAAATAGTTTTATTCACCTCAACATTACGTACTCATCTTGTTATAGCGAACAACTGCTACTAATAAATGCTAACACATTTTTATCAAATTACTGTATGTATTTTCTATTTAAAAGCAATTAGGAAGCTAACAATTTTTTTCGCTCAGATTAATAATCAAAATTAAATGCAGTAATATCCGTAAAAGTACGTGTCAAGATGGTTTCATACATTATGTAGGTCATTTAATGTTAATTTCAAAGACTCGCACAACAAAACTCACGAATTAAAGGTAAAAAATCAATGTGATGGTGGTTATGGTAGCTTAATCTTAATTTTGTTCATCTTGATTAGAAAAAAAGTCATAAATTGTTGTCTGTTTACCACCGGTAAGAGTAATCACATCCAAAGCGCAATCCAATTTCGTGATGGATTTGACTACATCGTCGCTCAAACCTACCCTTTTTGAGAAACACAGATTTCATTATATTTAAAGGATTATGAGCATCTTTTATTGTAAAGTCAGTTTTATCAATTTCACTCCCTTCTTCCCCGCCTTCATCTGCTTCTGCATAACACCTTTAACGTTTCTGAGCGATTGCAACTAGAATCTTTACGAATAGTGACGAGCAGCACTGTTTACATTACTCAACAACCATCCATCAAACAACACTGATTGTTTTACGAAAAAAACGTGTTGAAACCTGTCGCGACTGAATCACATACTATAGGATTAAGGGTCCTATTGGCATACGTTAGATAAAGGTTTTGGATTGACAACATTCGATTATTAGAGGTATTTACACTTTTATTTGATAGTTGAAAATTCGTTATAAAGAGGTTGTTCGCAAGAAATCTTCGCAATGTAAAGGTATATTTTACATTGACTCTTATGGACAAGTCAAGGGGATTACGAAAAAAATTGTTAAATCGAGGAAGTCGTTATATTAAGTTTGCATTGTATGTATAAAATCTGACTTGTTTATTAGTAAGTATACCCATCATACAAAGTTTTAGAAAGAGATATTCTTTTAAAACAATATATATTTGGAATAATCTATTTATCTTCTAAATAACTAAAAGTCACCTTCATTAATACAAAATTAATCAACAAAAATTAGATGTCAGATGGCTAAGTGAAGCAAAATACGCACACTGCTTAGAACCTTTGAATTTGTAGTAATGGAATTTCTCAGATTTTGCAATATATTTGTGTTCAGGTCAAAAGAAAAATCAGGTGACCAGATCATCGACATTCTTCCTTTGTGAAGTAGGGAATTGTTACTAACAATAACATTTAATTTTTCAAAAATGTACACAACAAATTTAGTAACAACATAAATAGATCTTAGATAGTTTATTATACAACGCTTGTATTATTAACATTTTAAAAAGATAAATTCAAGACGTATAACAGTATTTAACCATGTCTTTAGTGCTCATTCACTTTTTAGTCTTTAAGAATACAAATTGGCAAACTATACTAAGATTCTCTGCATTACCTTATAGACTACCGTTAATATAAAATAAATAAATAATGTTGACATAAAATATTTATGTATTTAAATACTAATCATTGTTTCCTTTAAAACGACTTTCATTTAACAGACAAAAAGTAAATGATTACTAGTTAATCTTCTGTGACCTGATTCCAATAACTTGAAGTATTGGAAACGTCCACTCTGGCACGTTCATCACAGGTCACTGTGTGAGTGAGTGAGTGTGTAGTGTGAGTGGGTGAGTGGTACACTGGACTTTAGCAATTTATTCACACCAATAATAAAATAATAGCAATTTATTTTTTAAACATATCAATTGTTAGAAACAGAAACACACATATTATAAAAAAGTTTGTCTTGAGTGACTTTCACTAAAAACGTCCGTCCAAACCCTTGAAACGGGATTAAAGTCTAAGAAAAAGTATAAAACATTCTCTACTTGATGACATTTACATCACACTTTTTCACAAATTTACATCCTTCCGAGCATTGTTTATTATCCGGCCACTTTCAATGCCGGATTATCGTCTGCGGTATTTCCGGAACGATACGACCTTCAAACCTTCAAGAAAAGAGCGTACTCCTTCCTAAAAGGCCAGCAACTGTTGAGTTGCAGACGTTCATGGGCGGCGATGGTCACTTTCCATCAGGTAACTCGTCTGCTCGTCTGCATCCTCTAACATAAAAAAATAGCATATTAATATTGATTCACATGTTCTACTCTACATGTAAACACACAATATATTTAAATTGTACAGTCTTTGATCACAATAGGTAATTAAAATTAAATCACATTTGAAATTGTGTATTAAGTTTTTCATATCTACATACCGAAATAAAAGCGTTTTCATCTCGACAATTCCCAGTTGTAAGGCTTTATCTACGCTCGACCTAATTTTCCGGATTTGAAATTCAAATTAAAACTATACAGAATGTTACGCGAAATGTGAATCAGAAGTAATAATTAATTTTATTAGAAAAAAATATATTCTTTTAACTCTCTTACTTCATAAAATAATACTGATGGTAGAAGTCACGTCACAGAGTTATTGGAAAAGTAGATATTGGTAATCATAGATTAGGTATTTTCTAGCCGTACTACTATAAGACTCTTTAATGGTATAGAGGCTAATGAGCAGACAGGCCCCATCGCATCACATCACATCAACAGTATTTAATAGTCCACTGCTGGACATAAGCCTGTCCTCCATGGGGACCTACAACTCCAGAGCCCGAGCTCCGAGCTCCACTAACCCCACACTACCGGTGAAACGAAACGAAACAATAGCTAAATACCGATTTTTAATGAGGCCGTGATTTCACTCCGGACGCGCCGGACGAGCAGGCTGATTTTTTGCTCATCAACATGGCTCCCCGATGAATGAACGTAATATTTATGATAGCATTGAACGCCGTAACTAAATAAAACTCAGTATATAAAAAAATGTGCAACGAACATTGAAAACATATAACATATTTTTAACATTGAAAAATAACGACATATAATTAAACGACAAATGTATACGTACGTGTTGAGGAAATTATATATAAATATATTATATATAAATTGAAATATGATTAAAATGTATTGTGCCTCTTACAAATATATATATATATGTAAGGATTTATAAATAAAAAAATTTGGAAGAAGAAAACATTGTATAAGCAAAGATTTTCAGGCGGGCCTGTTGGTCTAGTGGTTAGTAGCCCTGACTGCTAAGCCGGAGGTCGTGGGTTCGATTCCCACCCAGGACAAATATTGTGTGATGAGCACGGTCATTTGTTCTGTGTCTGGGTGTAATTTATCTATAATATGTATGTATTTAAAGATATACTCGTATAAGTATGTTTATCAGCACTCTGGTTACCATAGCACAGGCTCTGCTTAGTTTAGGATCAGACGGCCGTGTGTGAGATGTGTGAAGTTATTATTATTTACAATAACGAGAATATTAGCGACATCGACTAAAATTACTAACATATTGTTGTATGTAGCGAGCTCAAAAACGTTCGTATCAAAAGCCTGTGACCCGATTTCTCTCTGTCAATAGCTCCTATCTCCCCACTTAGTTCTCAACGTGAACCTCAACCACGTCACAGCGCTGCAGTTAGTGACTATCGAATTTTGATAAAACTTTTACCTTGTTTTACGAAATTTCTAAAAGAGTAAATCTTTTTATTAATTTAGTATAGAGAAACACACTGAAAGAAATAGGGCACGTGGCACAAAAGTCTATTAAAATTATTAAGAAAATAAGAGTTACATTTCAAAACTTGCTCTTGAAGTGTTGTATCATTTGGTTTTTTATCCACATTGATCAATCAAGAGAAATTATCCGTCCGAGAATTTATTTTAGTCGGTTCGATTCCGACGCACTAACCGTGGGCCCCGGTAGTGATGGTATGTAATGGTTTCCATACGATAATAGTATCCTACTGTACTCACCGGTCCCGCGACACAGGATTTAGGCCGTCTTAGTTAAAAGTAATAAAGGTTTTATCACCTAAAATTAAAAGTTGTTACCAAAATCTATAATATTTATGTGGCTCTCATTAAAGAACATTTCAATAAATTTCTATTCATTCAACAGGTCAATATTCAAACAAGCCTTGAGTAAAGCTTGATAACAATTTATTTTTCAAGTCAGACAAGTTCAAAACCCACATCAAAAACTTTTTCTTCATTTTAATATCAACCAAAGTACTCAAAAGTTAAACTCTGCAGGATATTGTGAGGAAATATAAGAGAGGAATAAATAAATCAAAAGAGCGCCTTCCTAACTCCTTTGTAGCAACGTTTTGTCAATGTTGTACCTTTGATTTCGCATTGTTCGAGACTGACGTAGTATCAGTTCCTTACCTACTTATATCGTAAGGTATAAATAAACCAGCATTTGGTCGATCATTGTTTACACTTTGTTTGTAACTTAGAAGATATTAAAAGAATTAAATAACATAACTACAAACTGTATTTTTGTCATGCAGAACTTGAGCTTACATAAGAGCCATAGAGCACAATGTTCTTTAAGTCATTTTTCCTAACATAAGATATGATATTCTAACATATATACTATGATGTTTTCCCTGTCAGAATTACTTCACAGAAATTCCTAAGAGATTTGAGGTCACGTAAGACATGAAACTTTAGAAATAACTGAAGTAAACTGATCATGCAGTACCTGTCTATTAATTAGACGGACTCTCCTCACCACACATACTATATAATATTAATACTTGACATTAACTTTGAATAAGTTTATTCAACTTTGTGACCTACTTTCTCCTTTGGATTTCGATTTGACGTATGCTAATATAAGTTTATTTTTACTTTTAATAATTTCTAGAGAACTTAATAACAAGTTTTAATTCATTTCATTCCAAAAATATGTCACACCACTGTTAAAAGTTCATGCGATTTAGGTAATTTTCAGCCAGTCAGTCACAAATTAAGTAAGTTTTGTAAGAAAGTATTTGACATTAGATTTTTTTATATAAACTTAGGAGAACGAGCTAAGCCGCTGAAAAAGCTAGTCTAACACAGACAATATAGATCCATATAGGAGGTAATTTGAAGTTAATGCCACCCGCATCATGAGCTCAGATATATCAGCCTTTGAAAAGCCGTACCTTCAATTCAGTAGCATTCAATATTGTTAAATCCTCTTAAGCTTTAGACTTAAAACCTTAAATAATTTTATAAAATAAATTAATCTGCAGTAATTAGTAGAAGATTGTATAGATAAATATTTAGGGTATATGATGTATGAAGACAAAAAAAAAATAGTAGCATTTGTTCATAATAACACTACACATGCAAGATGACCCACTACTGACTCGTTTGAATTTTCTCCGGTGTCTCCCCAGGATTTTAAGAAGATTATTCTTTCCATCCGGTCTAATGCCGTGGGATGTGATGGCATTAGCCATCGCATGATTGTCACCATCCTAGACTGTATTCTCTCAGTAATTACTCAAATAATCAACTTCTCACTCGACTCCGATACATTCCCCTCCTTGTGGTACATGGCTTATATTATTCCTCACCCAAAAAATAATAACCCTTCACTTCCTGAACACTTTCGGCCTATTTCTTTTCTTCCATTTTTATGTAAAGTACTCGAGGCCTGTGTAAAACAACTGTCACAGTTTGTATACAGCAACCAACTTTTAAGCCCTTTACAATCCGGCTTTAGGCCCAGCCACAGCACAGTTACCACTCTCCTTAAAGTGACTGGCGATATTAGGAAGGGCATGAAAGGCACCAAAGTCACAGTATTAACATCACTTACCTCTCTATTTTCATTTCTTAACCCATCGTTCTCACCTACTTACCTTGCTCCTTACTTCCGTTACCTGTCTACTAATCACGACAGAAATCTTCGCTCAGATAACAATCTGCTTCTCTTATGTCCCTCCCACAACTCCCACTTCGCGAAATCTTCGTTCTTTGTTCAAGCAGTACTACTCTGATATGCGCTCCCGCTAGAAGTCAGCATTTTTCAAACCGCTTTATATTCAAAAAGAAGGTACATGCTCTTCTTCTTAATGAAATGGCAGAACGGTCTAATCCATAGTTAAGTATACCTCATATTCCTGTATTCATAGTGTACGAATATAACATGTCTATGTGTCTATATAAATATGCTTGTATATATATGTATTTGTATATATGTGTATTTATGATGTGTAGTGTTATATGTGTGCATAAGTGTATGTATATGTTTATGTATGTCGTGAACCGTAAATATTTTCATAGAACACTTCTTATTATGACGTAACCTGTGTGCACCTACCTTACAAGATTTCTACACCACCCAAAGGTTGACTGGAAGAGAATGCCCTGGGCATTAAGTCCGCCGATGTACAAAAGTGCATAAAGTTAAATAATCAGAGTCATAAAGCTTGATGACTGACAGTGATACGATTACTATTATAAAAAAAATTTGTAATATCGCAATAGGCCTTTAAATTTTAAATGACATTAAACCAAAAAGAAATCACTTTAAACTATATTACAACAACCATTAATCCTCCTTGATTTCATTTTTCTTGAAAATATCTCCGCAAAAGTTATATATATGCATATATATAAATGTTATATAGTTATATATATATGTATATCTTGCAGAAGTCGCAAAAATTACACTAATTTAAATAATAACGAATTTACTACAAGTTAAGTACAAAAAAATATCACGAACTACAGCAAATCCGAACCATAACCTAGCGTAATGTACCTAAAGGAAGCAAGCGATGTGTAGCCAGTCGGCAACGAGATTTTAATGACATTTTTATGCTCAAGATTCTCAACCGCAAAAACTTCCTACATGGACAATTACTTTCAGTGACAGTTAAAGTAGTTTCTGAATAAAAAACTTGCTAAGTGTGTAAGACGTTTAGGATCATATATTCTTCTTAAATATTACTTTTATAAATTAGAGCAGCAGAGATTGAAATATGCTCTACTAGTAACAATAATGCAACCCTGCTAACTTACATATTGCCTAATCCCTTAATCTTTGTAAGGTAGTCTTAATGCTCACTGCTCACCATGTATATATAAATTGAATACTTATTATACTACCTCTTGGGAGGGACAAGGGGTAGTCCAATAAGAAAGAGTAAACAAACAATCTAATGAGAGTGTGTTCAAATTTGCCTGACCGTTTCTTAAAACTTTACATAACAGCTAACAATTTTGCGATGGTAAGTACTAATAGGTATAATATTGAAATATGTTCAGGCATTGGAGAGTTAGTGTAAAACGAAGAAACCCTATGTAAGTTCATACATATAATATGTAAGGTATACTTCCCCTCGGATATCACCAACCGGTTGCGTGATTATGTCGGACTCGAACCGACCAAAAGCAGAAGCCGGGGAACTAGGTGTACCCTAGAAAGGAAATCGATGGTACCTGACCTGAGAGTTCTAAACCTCTTCCGGTCCGCTCCGCCATCTCCTTCGCAAGCACAATTTGCACTCTCGCTTCATACCATAGCGGCAATCATATTACCGAGCGAAAGCACTCCCACTCCGATGGCCACCACGAGGTCACGCCTCTGATCTGCTACTGTCGTACATTCTGCTAACTTGTGGAGGGCTGTGTCCACGGTCCAGTGATCGCAGTGGTGGCACTCAGGCGTTGGCTCCTTGCATATCAGACACAGGTGATCTCCGAAACAACCTTCCCCGGTGATCACTTGCGTCAGCCGGAATGAGAGGGTTCCGTGACGCCTCTCAAGCCAATCCTACAAAACGGCGTGCTAGACATCTATTAACCCTGAAAACATCACTCTCCTTTTGTGGGTAGTCGTGTAAAAATATATATAAATATATATCTACATACAAAATTGCATTTGTGTATGAAATGCCCTGTGCATGAGTCAGTCACATTTGTCATAACTTTAAAAACCATACCTATTGTTATCGAATTTTTACATTGCTCTTCTTCGGTGTCCCAAAATTATAATTTTACACAAACCTAACTAAACTGTAAAATATATTGAACTAAAATAATATCGTACATATAGTATGAACCAAACCCGTACCTCATATTCATGCACATAAATAACGTTTCAAAGCTTGTTTTGTATTCGTGACTGTTGACAACTGCACGAATCTGTTTAAGTACATACTAAGCATGGATTCGTGCAGTGCCTACATTACCGACACATAATGTATGTTTCTGAAATGCATTTTAAATTTTATAATTGCAAATAAATTATTTTAATTTCTCTATTATATAAAAAAACAATTTTACAAGATGCTGACAGCTGTTTAAGCACGGTTTTTCCCCAGTTCTAATGGAATAATATTATGTCCTTTATCAATATTTGATAAAAAACACCTATTAGGTATTAGGTATTTAGGTGCATTATTAACCATTTCGATCTACTAGCCTACCTACTGGGTCAGATCAAATCAGTTTCCATGCAATCAGCTTCTCGAAACGTTGAAATTTGAAAATACATACGAACTAAATAACTAACCAACTAAACAAAGGAATAAATAACATTTTACAGGCCACGAACAGTAAAGGAACACACTATTGTGTCATCTCGACTTTTATGTACTTAGAACATTTTAATTTGCTAACTTTAGGAGAGAAAAGATTTTGATAATTTTAATAAAAATGTGATAGTTAGAAACTAACATCAGTTTTTAGTTAGTTTCCAGTTTGTATTTGTTACCTTTAAAGGTTCTGACTAAATAAAAGAGTTACATTTAATAGTATAGTTATTTTATTGGCATTATATTATTCATATATTGGGCAAAGAGCTGTTGGCTTTGTAATAAATGTAATAAATGAAGTTACTTCGAAATTTATGCTTTCGAAATTATTTTCCATGAAAAGCAACGAAATAATTATTAAAAGACAAATCCACTAAGAGTTTGTTTGTTTGTTAGGCGTTCACATTTAACTACTAAACCGATTATTTTGAAATTGTACATGTATGTTGCGTAAGACTACATGCCAAATTAATAGACTAACATTTAAGACACTTTAATTAAACCCATTCTTTATTTCAGGGCAACATGTCCATCTTCCCTCTTTCACACGTGGGAGACGCTACTTCAAGAGGTGGAAGCAGACGTCTTGGGGTATAATAATGCAGCCCAGTCACTGGAGAGGCTGGTAGCCACACCGCTCATGGACCGCACCTTTCACATGAAGGTCCAAGCGAGAAAGCTATTTGCGCATCGGGAGGGCTGCGAAGTCATTCTCGGAAAAGCTGATGACCAACTTAACATGGTGAATATAAATATACCACTAACTGACTCACTGTTATCATGAATAGAACTCGTCCTATCGTTATGACATAGATGAATATGAACACACGGCTTAGTTGACAGTTATGGTGGCTTTATTAAATAGTTAGGTCATTGATAAATGTTTTAACCACAAAGAATAATGACAAATGATTAATCTTAGTCAACTATAATTAATGTACCGAAGTCCATAGTGATATTTTAAAACTAAAGACTGGGTGTTAGTTTGTGAGCATTAATCTGAGAAACATTTTATTAACCTTGTCAATTAAGGTCATTGTTACATAGGAAGATAGATATATACATTTAAAAAAATATTGTTAGGTATCACCTATACTGGCGGCCCAGAAGGTCGCCGATGGACGGAGCCTCCTGGTCGGAGGTTTCCTGAGGGCGCAGGCACGGCTCCTGCAGGCCCGACCGGCAAGGTGCTTCAGGTGCCTGTCGGTGGGTCACGTAGGGGTGCACTGCACGGCGGAGGCCACCGTAGGTGACCGATGCTTCCGCTGTGGCCAGCCCGGTCACAAGGCGGGTGGCTGCAACGCTCCGCTGCGTTGCTTTAGGTGCGCAGCGGGGGGCAAGCCTGCCGACCACCGGGTTGGTGGTAAGGCCTGTGCCCTATCGCGACCGAAGCCGGGAGGCCGACCTTCCGCCTCCGAGCCGCTGATCCAGACGGAGAGTGCCGCTGGACAGCCGCAAAGCTCGCTGCGGGATGCGGGGATGGAAGTCCAGTGATGGATCCACATCTCCGCATCCTCCAGGTGAACGTAGGCCACGGTGCCGATGCTCAGGATCTTCTGCTCCAGAGCATGGCACAGTGGTCCATCAACATCGCCGCTATCGCCGAGCCATATGTCCATCGGTTTCTCGGGCCTGCCTGGGAGACCGACTTGGACGGCACGGCGGCCCTGGTGCACGGTACCGCAGCCGGCACTCCACCTCTTGCAGTAGTTGCAAGGGGACGGGGCTGTGTAGCGGCGATAGTTGGAGATATAGCGGTCGTGGCCGCTTATTTCACGCCGAACCGAAACCTAACTGAGTACGAGCAATGGCTCGCTCAGCTGGCCGTCGTCGTCGATGCCTGTCGCCCCCACCCGGTTCTTGTGCTGGGGGACTTCAACGCCTGGTCGCAGGCTTGGGGTTCCCTGCGCACGAACCCGAGGGGCAGGGCATTGGAGAACTGGGCTGAAAGATTCGGCCTAGTTCTCCTAAACCGGGGGGCCGTGGCCACGTTCGTGACGGCGAGGGGTAGTTCGATCGTGGACATCTCGTTCGCGTGCCCCTCGCTAGCGCGTCGTGTCCAAGGCTGGCGCGTCGTTGTCGGGGAGGAGACAGGTTCGGATCACCGATATATTCGGTTTGACGTCTCCGCCCCTGCAGATGGCGCGCCGGTCAGACCGGCACCACCTGAACCACGTTGGGCGCTCAAGCGCTTAGATCGCGACCTCCTCCTGGAAGCCGCCATCGTACAGGCCTGGGCTCCTGCGCCGGACAGGCCTGTCGACGTCGATGCCGAAGCACAGTGGTTCCGGGAGGCCATGACCCGCGTCTGCGATGCGGCGATGCCTAGGGCTCAGCCCAATACTGCAAGGCGCCAGGTCTACTGGTGGTCGCCGGAGATCGCACGGCTGCGTCAAGCCTGCGTGACCGCGCGCCGCCAGTGGTCCAGGTTCCGCAGGAGGCGTCGCCGCCCCGAAGATGCGGCAGCGAGAGAGGCGGAGCTGTTAGCGGGGTACAGGGTTGCCAAGAGGACCCTTCAGGCAGCGATAAAGCGGGCCAAGAGCGAGGCCCGCCGCGAGATGCTGGAGACACTGGAGCGGGATCCGTGGGGACGCCCCTACCGTATGGTTAGGGGCAAGATGCGCCCATGGGCCCCGCCGCTCACACGGTGTCTTCAGCCAGAGCTGCTTGAGAGGGTCGTTGGCTCCCTGTTCCCAACGCGAGTGGTGGAGCATACTCCGCCACAGATGGCTCCGCCTCCGGCGCTTGAGGCGCCTAACGTGGATGACGACGACGTGCCTGAGGTCACTGGGGTGGAACTAAGGGTGGCGGTGTTACGGCTTAAAGCCAAAAACACCGCCCCGGGACCCGATGGCATTCCTGGCCGAGCGTGGGTCCTGGCCTTAGTCGACGAGGCTCTCGAGCCCCGACTGCGAGGGTTCTTCAGCGCATGCCTCGAGCGGGGCCAGTTTCCGAAATTGTGGAGGACGGGGAAACTGGTCCTCATCCGAAAGGAGGGGCGCCCGGCGGACTCACCGTCCGCCTACCGGCCCATAGTGTTGCTTGACGAGGTGTGCAAGCTCTTTGAAAGAGTGATTGCAAGGCGCCTCGTCAAGCATCTCGTGATGGTTGGGCCGGATCTGGCGGACAACCAGTACGGTTTCCGTCAGGGGCGCTCCACCGTGGATGCGATCATGCGCGTGAAGGCTCTGGCGGAGGAAGCAGTCTCTCGGGGCGAAGTGGTGTTGGCGGTGTCCTTGGACATCGCCAACGCGTTCAACACTATGCCCTGGAGCTGCATCAGGGAGGCGCTCGTGTATCACGAAGTGCCTCTCTACCTCCGCCGCATAGTCGGGGCATATTTGTCGGAGAGAGCCGTCGTCTACCCCAGTAGGACCGGTCTCGGTAGGCGTGAAATGTCGTGCGGTGTTCCGCAGGGGTCGGTGTTAGGGCCACTCTTGTGGAACATCGGCTACGACTGGGTGCTTCGTGGTGCCTTCTTGGATGGTGTCGCCGTCGTGTGCTACGCGGACGACACACTCGTGACGGCGCGCGGCAAGACGCACCACGAGGCAACCCTGAGGGCCACGGCCGGGGTTGCCCAAGTCGTTGAGCGTATCCGGCGGCTGGGTCTCGAGGTGGCTCTGCACAAGTCCGAGGCCCTGTTCTTCCACGGGCTTCGGAGGAAGCCGCCTGAGGGATCTAGCCTCACGGTAGGAGGCACTCGCATCGGCATCGAGCCCTCGATCAGGTATCTGGGGCTCGTACTCGATGGCCGATGGGACTTCGGATATCATTTCCGAGGTCTGGTCCCTAAGTTGGTTGGGGCAGCGCGTGCGTTGGCGCGGCTGCTGCCCAACATGAAGGGACCCGATGACTCCTGCAGGAGACTCTACTCGGGGGGTTGTGCGGTCCATGGCCCTTTACGGGTGCCCGGTATGGGCGGGGGCCCTGAAGGCCAGCAACGTCGCGATACTGCGACGACCGCAGCGAATGCTGGCCATCAGGATCATAAGGGGGTACCGCACGATCTCCTTTGAGGCAGCGAGTCTCCTGGCCGGAACTCCACCGTGGGACCTGGAGGCGAGAGCCCTTGCGGCACTGTATCAGTGGCGCAAGGAGGCGCAGGAGTTGGGTCGATGCCCCGAGACTCGAGAAATCGAGGACCGGAAATCCCAACTCCGCCAGGTCATCATAGGGGAGTGGAGGGAACGACTCGGGCAACCGAGCGCCGGGCACGCCGTCATTGCGGCGGTAAGACCCGTTATGGAGGATTGGCTCGAGAGGCGTCACGGGACCCTCTCATACCGATTGACGCAGGTGATCACTGGGAAGGGATGTTTCGGAGATCACCTGTGTCTGATCCGCAAGGAGCCAACGCCTGAGTGCCACCACTGCGATGGCCAGACCGTGGACACGGCTCTCCACACGCTGGCAGAGTGCCCGGCGTGGGTTGAGCAGAGGCGAGACCTCGTGGCGGCCATCGGAGTGGGAGTTCTCTCGCTCGATAGCCTGATTGCGGCTATCGTGCGGAGCGAGAGTGCGTGGAACTCTGCCGTCTCCTTCTGCGAGCAAGTTATGCTCGCGAAGGAGACGGCGGAGCGGGACCGGGAGAGGTTTAGAACTCTCCCGGCCCGCCAGGCCCGGGCACGGGCCAGGCAGCGCAGGCGACTCAGGCGCCGGAGGTCGCAGAACGACCTCCGTCCTCCATAAGCGCAGGCCTGGGGGTGACAGGTGAGGCCATCTGTCACCCTAGCAGAAGCAGGCCGGGGTGGCGGCGAGCGCGTTGCGAAGCGCGCTCGCTTCCAGGGAGCACAGGGAACATGGGGTTCCCACACGGGGCGGGGGTCGTCTACTCGTCTGTAGATGACCCGAGGTATGTCGGGGCACCAGGGCCTTCCTTTCTAGGGTATACCTGGTTCCCCGGCTATTAGTACCCGGCGAAGGCGTGCGGTTTTAGTCGGTTCGAGTCCGACATGCCACCGACAGGTGGTATCCGAGGGGATTTCCGCACGGAAAAAAAAAAAAAAAAAAAAAAAAAAAAAAGGTATCACCTATACTACTACTATATTTAGGAAGCAAATGCAGCCGCGGGCAAAGTCCAGTACATTGTATACACATACATATATTGTAGATACAACCAAAGTCAATTTCCTAACGTTGAAAATTAATTTTGCGTACGCCTAGAGCATGTGTGTATGATGAGGTGAGTGGAATATTTAGAGGTACTGTTAACTATTTACTATCAGATGGAGCATGTCCTTTTTTGAATAGTTAGCTTTAATTGCCATTTTAATTACCTTCAATGCATACAAATAAAATACAAAAGCTTTATCAATTCTGTACATACGATTTTACATTTTAGAAAGTGTCACCGCCTGCATAATGATATTTTTATCTTGGTATAAGAGGGCTAACGAGTAAACCGGTCACCGTGGGGTTTGAAGGCGGAAGTGCTCGACGAAGTACATATAGCGGCGGACGACTGAGTTCTGGGCGGTTAGCGGCAGTCGGCCCCCGCCCGAAGAAGTACGCCAGTGGCGTGAGGCCGCTCGTCGAGCCACTATGGCTCGTTGGTCGTTGGTCGGCTGGGGGCTCCACGTGCTGGGTTTGCCACTGTGGAGGCGCTCCAGCCGGTCATCATCGAGTAGGCAGGGCAGCAGCACGGGACCCTTTATTTCCGACTGACCCAGGTTCTTTCCGGGCACCGCTGCTTCGGGAAGTACCTGCACTTGAATAAGTCTAAAAGGGAAGTACCAAAATACACAAAAAATAGCGAATCGGTTCATAAATGACACAGTTCTGAGGTAACAAATGTAAAATAAACAAACGGATTGATAACTTGCCTACTTTTTCTAAGTAAGTTTCTAAGTCGGTTGAAATAAATGTTATACTACTGTACGCAATTACTAGATGCTCTATCTATAATAATAATAGACTGTAAACTGCGTCTTTTATTATTTGAAAATGTGAAACATATAAGCTGGATCCATTGAGCAAAAAAAAAGTGTTCTTTCAATAAACATAAGTGAATATCAGTTCAAAGACACAATCCACTACAAATTTTGACAGAGCTCTGATTTAATACTGTAGCGAACAATTTGTGGGGCTTCGTCCGGAAATACCTTAAGAAATTGGATATAAGCATCCGTCCAATCTCTGTAAGAAGTGTGAGTAAAGTACTCGTATCTACTCAAAGCTTTCAAAAAGAACAGACATATCTACGTGATAATGTCATTACTTACTTGTTTTCTTAAGTATTATTGTACCTATACACTTTTGTCATTTTTTTTTAAGTATTTGTTGTGTGTGTGAGTTCGCCTACTGACTGCCTACTATTTAACTGACATGCTGTAAGAGAATGCTTTGTACAAATTCACTGAATATAGATAATTGTGGGACCTTCTTCTTTGTATCCTAGTTGCATACAAGTTATAATCATCGATCAGCCTATACAATAGCAATCCACTGCTAAACTATATGCCACTGATAAACATTACCCAATATGCACCATAGTTCAGCAACCCATTGTTCATATTAGACAAATTAATTAGATCTAAATGCTACTGTAATTTATTTTCAATGTTAAGTAGATTTATAGGTGATCCTTAAGTTTATGAGTCAGTAACTGCTTAAAACGTAAAGTTTCACCTTAACCTCTGCATTTTTAAATTTATAGAATACCCTTAAAGCTTAAAAATTTCGCTAGACTTCACTATCAGACGGTGAGACAGACTTGAAAGTGGAAGCAATTGTAAACATTCCCGAGTGGCGAAAAGTTCACTTAACGAGATGTAAATAGAATTTTATAACTCATACACTCATATATATGGGCGTTTCGTTTTATATCCTGTAACTATGTCCCATTTTAGATACATAATAACATAGAAGTTCACATAATAAACAAGGGTAGTTTTCAAGAATATTACTAACAAAGAAGACATTGGTATTCAATTATGTATTATAATTGAACTCAAAATATATTTGAGTTCCTAAAATACTTTTATGCTTTGACCTCAGCAGTAGGTATTATCGTAAACATTCCTTTACAATCGTCTATTGTTTTATCAAAAATATTGTGATAAACACTGAAATTATATTTTAACTTTAAAATTTAAATTATATTTTTTTACACAGTAGTGTACTACACACAATGTCTTTTCGAATAACGAACTAAATACCGAAATGCGAGGTAGACACGCGACGGAACACGGAATCTAGATAAACTGTGCCTATACGCCTGCATTATAGTGTATCCTTTACATTCTTTGTTTCCTATACAATTTTCTTCTTAACCTGTTTAAACGTTAAGTGTTTTCTTTTAGAAAGTCATATTTTGGTTTCTATTGTATTACAATTTGCATTTTTAATTATATTGGAATTGCCTTTGAACTCTAGGTAATTAAAACTTAGCCAGAGACTTGTAATTGAATAGCAAACTTTTCCATCTCACTCTCCAAGTAGTTTTATCTTCAGATAAAGACGACAATCATGACTCACCATTTTATTAATTCGCTTAAAATTATAACGATTAAAAGCATTTCGGTTACTTTAATTTACTTAGTATTTATCGATATTTCTGATTATCATATACTGTAAAAATCTACGTCAAACCGATGCGCGACTTAAAAGGATAAGAGATTGGGAGTTTGAATAGGTAGGATTTTATTGCCTAGATTGTACCTTTTAATAATTATTTTTTAACCAAAAGTATTGTTCTTTTTTAACACGCTTTTATTAGCTTGTTATGTTTGTCTGTAATGGGATCTTCGAACGTAATTTTAATACACATTTTTACGATAAAATGATTTTTCTTTTTAAACTTATAGAAAAATATTTTCTACTTTTAAATAAAGCTATCTTTCACTTTTGTAGACTTGGGTCTCTGGCTTAGTGGTAAGAAATAAAAAAATGTTTTATTTCGTACCACTAAGCCGCAGAGAAAGAACAGTGAGTAAAAAGATTTTTAAAAACCTGATGGGATTATTTTGTTGTTAAGATCTCTACAAATATGTGCACATAAATGCAATAAACATAAATGTCTGCGATCTCGAGAAGGTAGAAACTACATAGATTTTATATGAATGCAATGAAATACAAAGTTACCAAATTTAATAAGATTATCTTCTTATCAATCTTATAATAATCTTATCAATTTTGATAGTTTTCGAACCAAAAAAGGAGAGTCCGAAAATTGTTAAATATAAAAGGCGTCCGTACCCTTGAGTTAGTATAGATACATTATAGTATACAAAAGTTTGTAATTTATTCGATTGGTAATTTATATTTTACACACGGAAAATTGACTACTACGTATGCTGGTGTACGGAAAATAGTATTTTTAAAGCGGCAAAATTAACACAAGTCAAAACCAGATAAAAAATATTCACGAATCGATGCTCGATGCCGGATGGATGGTTTTTTATTTCCTCAAATTAAGATCTTTTTCAAAACAGATGTTCAAAGTGAAATAGAGTTCACGTTAAAAAGGGCAATTCGTTTTGCTGATCCTATAATCCTCTCATGTAACGTGTACTGTTTTTAACTACCGATATTCGGTTCATATTAACAGCGTTCGTATGTGATCTCTCCACGGCTCAGCGGGAGCACAGTACAGAGCAATCAAAAGTGCGGTCGCCCTTTACATTATACAAACTGTAGGTAAAGGTTATCTAGCCTCTATGAAAGTGATTGGAAATCAGTATGTTTATGGCATTCATTTTGTATCGCAGATTATTTTTCATTTGTAAATTACTATAATAATAAAAATGCATGTTATATATTATTGTCACTAATTAAAATATCAATAAAGTATTGCTAATCTGGCATGGCTGAATCGATCTTGATACTCAATTAATATTACATCTGTTAAATATAAACAATTTCAGTAATAAAAAATATTCTATCCTATTTAATGTTTTAAAAAGTAACTTACATAAAGCTTAGAAACAAAAAGTTTATCGGCTATCAATGTCTTCTCTTATTTATCTGTTTATTTAGTACTCCTAGCCCTAGCACAAGAAATAGTAGGTATATTTAATTGTAACCCAGTTTTCTCTTCACTACGTTTATATATAGCTTTCGAACGTTTTCGAACGCTAAATAATGTAAAAATATTGATATAATGCAACGGAATCATTAAACAGAAAATTCTGTAATGTGTAAAAAATTCTGTAATCAATTTATCATAAAGAAAAACGGAAATAATGTTAATCTTTTTGCTGAACGTTGAGGTGGGAAAATCGTCTGAGTCAATTTGTAAGAAGCGGATTTGTATTGTGCTTGAAAATGCTCTGACCCTTTATAAACAGCCTTAAGTGAATCACAATCAATCTCTTTAAAACCGAGTTCGAAAAGAAGTGGTTCTCTATTTGACTGAACAATTTCTTTTTTTTGTATATTTTTGTATGTTCATTATTTTTTTTTAATTAAATTGGTTGCATCTCAAAATTGTTCTCTTATAAATTTAAAAATAAAATTCCACACACACACACACACACAAAGAAAATTAAGGAATGATACATCATATTAGGAGTAGGCCAAAACCTCCTTCCTACGGAGAGGCTTATGTCCAGCAGTGGACTATTAAAGGCTGTTGATGATGATGATGATGACATCTTATTACAATTCATCCTAATTTAAGCAAATTACAGTTGGTGATTACTTTTTTAAAGTTAATTTTCTACATATTAAAAATTTACACGCAGCTAGTCTAATCCACCTCCTCTGTTTTTAATGTAAACGCAGTACACCATAAAGCGTACTTCGACTAAACTTACCTTAATTTAAGAGGCTTTAAAAAATAAAACTTAATTTGATCTCGAAAGCATCTTTTAATTCTACGGTATATTTTTTTAAATAGGACAATGTACCTAGGACAAGGTCATACATATAAATCGAGAACAAAACTACACAAAAAATGCATATCACAACTTTTTGACATTATGTCACGTGTATAGGAGTATTATTATTAAAATAATATTATAACACATACTCATAAAACTAATTTATGCAATAACTTTGCAATAGATATAAGACAAAGCCTCGTAGGTTGAAATGTAAAAAACATTTTGCAATATGCCATCAAAAGTTTTCGAGCAATTTAAGTTAACAATTTTAACGCAACCACTTCCTAAATATTGATATTCTTTTTTTCAGAGTCGTGAAGACTACAGAGGAGCTTTCCTGAACTACTGCACCAACCCAAATCCAGCTACTTTAGCAACCTACTACGATTCACATAATACGTATGTGCAGCAACTGACGGCCACCAACGCGATGTTGGATCAGTACCACAAGCATACGCTTCCGACCATTTTGCAGGTAAGGATCACTAATACTTGCTTAATGAAGACATTGATCTACATATTAGGGTTGTCAACTGTTTCAAGAATGATGAATATTTCTAATAGTTTCCTAAGTCCCTCGTAATTTTTAATTACTTCATTATGATATGATCTCGGGTAACTTTTGTTTTTGTTACCGGTAGTAAATGTAATTTTCTATTATGTTTTGAACAGCTATTAAGAAAAATACCATCCTTAATCTTAAGCTTTAAGATTTGTAAATAATATACTACGATATTAATTATCTACTCTAAATCCAACACCTATTTAATAACTTAACATTCAGAACATTTCGTACATTATGTAAATCACTTAATCATGAGATAGCGTTCTCTAGATATTGGTCCATTAACTTGTTAAATAATTCAATAAATCGAACGGATAATTACATGATCTGTGCTTGAACTTAAAGTACAAGCAATCTAAAACTTAACATCTTTTAAAGTATATGAAAAGGTCCAAATAGATAAGATTGAAAAGAAATAGGCCAAATCCCAGGACAATTGATATTGACGTATGACAACAATTGGGTCGACGTTCATTGTCCCCATAGAGAGATGTTGAACAACCCTGATTAGTTGAAGAAGCTTCAGACTTGTACTAATCTCATTTTCAATTATACTGACTTATAAATGTATAATATTATAATCACGTACTTACAGATCTCTAATCTGATTTTGATTATGGAATTTCTTACTTATATATTAATTATATTTGGCCTGCTGACTAATACATTAATATTTTTATAGACACACTAATCACTTCCTATTGATATTTATACTTTGTTAGGTAGTACTGTAGCGTTAGGGTATTTTCCTTAGCAACTTAATAAATAAGTACATAGTAACATACATATAAATAATAAATTGCTATAGGCTCAGAATAAATAATCATGCACGTCATACAATTGTTGTCCAGGTTAGGAATCGAAGCCATGACCTCTGGCTCAAAAGTCAGGATAGTCAGTCATAGTCTAAATATATTTATATATATTCTTTTTACATACTAACATATCTAAAAGGACTAGCGTTTGTGGACCATTAACATTGATTTCTGCGAAGACAACAAAAATATAGAATCATATTATAAGATCGCAGTTTTTATTATTTCAGGAATTGGAAGAAATATTAACTGATGTAACGTCGGCTGTCAGTGAGGCTATTTGGCAAGAAGGCGAAATAATTACAGATAAGGTATGCAAAATCAATAATTTTAAACAAAATGTTTCACAAACTCTTTCTAAAAGCTCTAGTTTCTGAAAGTTATGTGACATTTTCTAGATTAACCAGTAAAGTACAACTTGCTCACGTAGTCATGTCGCTGTCTGTCTGACTCAACCTTAAGTTTCTAAACCTTATATGCCCAAAAGTCACATGATTGGTTGGAAACAAAAGAAGTGCTTAGGGCAGTCTGTAGATTTATGTTTGAATAAGAAGTTTAAGTACTACATTGGCTAAAAGACAAAAAGCTTTTACCGTTGTATTACATAACCTCCTTAATGGACTCTGAAAACTTTTCTTAGCAGAACAACAGAATACAAGGCCAACCACCGTGTTTTTAACGAGCTGTATGTTTATTGTAATCATCCGTGTTTACCGGTATTATTTAGGAGCACATTTTTTGCCAAATAACATGATACCAAAGGCACTGAACTAATTTGGTATATTAATAACTGTGAGTTCACTTTCATTAACAGAGCAACGCTCAGCTTCGTCGGTACGAGTCTCTCTGCGCCCAAGCTCGCGCAGTGTCTAGTACCGCAGACTTGGCTCACTTGGCGCGTACACTACTAACCGCCCAACCGTCGATGCGCCCACCTAAGAGGACCTTCTTGCCACCTTACCCACCAGAACCTGATGATCCAGCACTAGATGTTCCTGCGGTAATTTGTTCGAATTACTTAATCATTAATTCTCTTATTTTTTTATTTTTTTTTTTAGGCCTTTTCTTAGAAAGGAGGTTTGGGCCTACTATAACATGCTGGCCAGACGGGTTGGTACACGATTTGTTTCAAATTTTCCTTCTCTTTACCAAATGTAACTTGCCTCAAATATGAAGAACTGCAGAAAAAATTAAACTTACATTACCTTTAATAATAACGGGATTATAAAATAAATAGTTCCTAATAAATAAAAATCATAGTCAACAAAGTGATCAAATTTATTACAAAATATGACCTCCAGAAGACTAGGAAAACTATAAATTTTACTCTTTTGGAATAATTAAAAACCTTTTATCGAACTTCCTTTTATAATGATGTTTAGGCTGTTAAAATGATAATTACGTAATAACTAGATATTGATTTACGTGAGTAATGAAAAAACTAATGAAAGACAGTTTAAAATCAGTAGTGCCGGGAATTCCGAGTTAGGTTATTTGGATTTAAAGTAGACTTGCAACGAATATTCGGTTACTATTCGGTATTCGGCCTATTCGGCTGCTTTTATTATATTCGGCCGAATACCGAATATCTACATATTATTCGGCCGAATACCGAATACTTAAATAATATATTTTGTCATTGAGAAATAATTGGTAAAATGAAAAATTAAAATCGATTGATTACGTATATATTCATATTTTCATTTCTGTTATAATCATTTAAGTAGTCATTGGTGCATAACACAGGTACATAATCATCTTCTGAATTGGAAAAATGGAGGATTCTATGTATTTGAATTATTGTGGTAATCAAAATTTAGAAGGGTAAGGTTCTCATTTATTTTATAATCATTTATTAAGTAGTCATTGGTACATAAAACAGGTACATAATTTAATTCACGTCTTTACAAGTTTTTGGCGCTAAAATCCAGCCGAATACTTTTGCCTAATATTCGGTATTCGGTATACTGCCGAATATACTATTCGTTGCAAGTCTAATTTAAAGGGTTCATCATTTTGACTGTAACGGAAATCCATTACTCCATTTGGTTAAGATAATCTTTCCGTGTCACGACGATTTACAAAATACAATGTAAAAAATGCGATTATGGGACGTTGTAGTCGCTCAGCGACAAAGTCCTTTTATAATAAAAAAAAAAATGCGATTGAAAGTTATATTTTTTGCTATAACTTTATTGATAATATATTGATAGTATAAACTAGAGCTGCTGTTTATTTATCACTTATTGGGGTGAGGCCGAAAAGGGAATAGTTGAAATTGCTTAAAGGATTACGCGTAGAACTTTGTAACGGATGCCATTAAACGTTTATCTGATCTTTATTTTAATGTATTTATCCATTCCATCAATTCTTTTACTTTTAAATACTATTTTAGTAACGCTAACTCGTTTTGCATAAAATATATTTTCAGTTGATGTTGATGACTTTAAACCCAAAACATTAATGCGTCTTAAGACTAAACGGAGAGTTATCTAAGAAGACAATGTAATATAAATTATTTAAACACAGATATGTACAACGCAATTTGGCACAGAAACCTTTTAAAATTAAATAAAGTTTTAATTTAAAAATCAAAAACGAAAATATGTATTCGAAAATAAAAATAGAACGCTTATTGCTAATAGTGTTTCTCATGAAAGATACATTTTAAAGCGTATGACTGACTGTTCATTTTCTGCTCCTTATAGAAAACCTGACCTGAAACTAGTGTAGTATTAATAAGTTCATTAAAACTTTTCACAAGGATAGTATCTTCGACTATTGCACAACGAAACTTCAACAAAACTATCTCTTACACTTCAGTAAAAGCTGTAGCGTGAGCTAGTTTACGAAGTAAAATTGGCGTAGTGAAATTTTAAACTTTGATAAAACATAAGGTGGTGATTTTGTTCTAAGTTGACGTTCGTATATGATTCATATTCGGTTGATATTAAAAGTCATTCGGTAAAACATTTTTTGACATAAAGAAAACGAATAGCAATTAAAATGTTATATTTCTGCGCAATTGAAAAGAGGTTGTGTTGTGTATTATTAAATGAAAATTAAAAACATGTTACAAAATGTAAAGGGAGTACCGCTGCGACGAAAAATGGAACCTTTTCAAAGCTGCTAGGAATCGGTGTAACCAGGTGACACGTAACGTACAGAATTCAAAACATAGAAACCTCTTCACCTGCCTGTGTGTGAAAGTTCGTTGGAACACTGGGCATTGGTAAACAACAACGCCCTGAGTTTGGGATGACAATTGGTTTAGATGATATCAATTGTCATTTCTCATCTACATCCCTGTTGGATCATCAAAACAAGCGTCAGACCTTGAGCTATATAGCTAGTCTACACCATCCCGATATTGAATTCATTCCTTTAACTTTTCTCCGGTATCATCTGAGGACATCAAAAAGATTATCCTGTCCATTGGTTCCAAAACTGTAAGATATGACGGCATCAGCCGTCGCATGATTGTCACTATCCTCGATCACATTCTGCCGCAATAGTCCATATGAAATGATCCGTCCATACGATATGATGTCCATATGATCACTTTTCACTCTACTCTGGCACCTTTTCCTCACTCTGGCACCTTTTCCTCACTCTGGCGTAAGGCTTTCATTGATGATGAAAGCCTTACGCCAGAGTGAGGAAAAGGTTCCAGAGTAGAGTGAAAAGTACGTAAAAAAACTAAACCCTCTCTCCCTGAACACTTTCGTACAATCTCTATAGTTCCTTTTCTTTCTAAAGGCTTGTGTACATAAACAGCTCTCACAGTTTGTACACCAGCAGAATCTTCTAAATCCTTTACAATCAGGGTTCAGGCCCGGTCACAGCACAATCACCGCTCTCCTCAAGATAACTGGCGATATAAGAGAGGATATGGAAGACACAGTCAACAGTGTCACAGTGCACAAAGTCACAGTGCACAAGACACAGTCACAGTGCTGGCTTTGATTGACTTCTCGAATGCCTTTAATACCGTGGGTCATGAGATCCTACTGGCCATCCTTTCCTATCTTATGATCTCCTCAGAAGCCCTGGAATGGCTCTCCAGCTATCTTCAGGGACGACAACAGTGTGTTCACATTGATGACTTGTCATCGTGTTGGTGTGATCTCCTCATTGGCATCCCTCAAGCGGTATATTATCTCCTTTATTATTTTCAATATTCATTAATCTCGTAACCCAACATCTTCAGCGTACATGCGCTCATGACTTACAATGGTATGGACATATCATACGCCATCAACAAAATCAATAAAGACTTGGACTGCGACTTGAAAGTGCTGGTCGACGAGGTTTGGTTTGTCAATGTCTTACCAAACCAAATGTCAAGTGATCGTCGTGGGAAGCAAGCAAATGTTAAGTAGCCTGGATATGGCGGACATGGCACCAGTGGTCTACACCTACTAAATTATTACTTCGAGTCCAGTGGGCCATGGCAAAGAACCTGGGCTTACATATAGACTCGACACTTGATTGGCGTGCACAAGTTACACACGTCTGCCAGAAAGTCATCACATGTCTCCGCGCTTTAAATCGTCTAAAGAACTTCCTTCTCGCTAAAACCAAGGCTACACTTATGCAGTCCTTAATTGCTCCATTAATCGACTATGGCGATGTGTGCTATTTTAAACCTGAATGCAGACCTTCTCAATATACTAGATCGCCTTCTAAATAACTGCATTCGATTCGTTTTCAATCTTCGTAAGTATGATCATGTGTATACTTTCCGCTCCCAACTACAATGGCTAACAATTTGTCAACGCCGCAGTCTGAGAACACTGACTTCTGTTTTATCTTTCCTCGACTCTCGATCGATACCTGAATACCTTGTTCCCCACTTTCGTTTCTTATGCTCCAATCACCACCGAGATCTTCGATCAATAAACAACATGCTTCTTTTATGCCGCTCACACCTCCAACTTTATCAATTCTTAATTCTACGTGCAGTAAATGTTTCTCTGAAATGCAGTCAGTGCTTCTCTGGAATGCACTCCCTGCCGAAATCAGGAGGGATCACAAACCGCCTACGCGAACTTCTTCGGAATGAATGGGCAGAACAATCACAACGCTAGTCGGGTACTAGCTAAGCGGGTAACTGTGTAGTTATATATAATATTAAATTTATGTATGTGTATGTTTATATTGTGTATGTATCGTTTATACTTCTCGACTCATATGTAAATATAATATATGTACCAAACTATGAACTATGACAAATTTGATATTTTATCTTTGCACCTACCGCATCATATTTCTACATCACCTGAAGGTTGACTGGGAGAGAATGCCTCATGGCATTAAGTCCGCCTTTGTACAACATGTTCATCAAGTTTAAATAAATAAAACATTAAACATGCATTTGTCGTCAACAACGACGAATTCGGAATCTTGATATAAAGTAGGTACTAAAAAAGAATTAAGAGCAAAAAGAAACTTACAACAATTTTTCTTATTACCAAACTTAAAAACCTTAGGAACGAAAAATTGAAAATGGAAAGTGGAAAATTTAAATCAACTCTCTAAATGTCTTCTCTATTTATTAAAAATACTCGTACTAACATAAAGGGTCTAGCAGGATAAGGTAGGGACACCGGCCACAGAAAGATATTTTGAAATTAAGTCATTAGGCAACATCAGCGAGGTGTAAAACTACAATTATCAGAAATTCAGCTTCTTATCTCGCTGCGTTCTGGAAATAATTGATCAAAAAGACGCTAGAGCGGGTATTTTTCAAAATTGTTTTTTTTCGAAAACTATTACAACAACTGCTGATGAATCAAAAACTGGTCGTTAGACAAAATATTAGTCTACATTAAATACTTTTATATAAATCTTCTGTCGTATTTACTATTAAAAAAAATAATTCAAGATTATATTCATAATTCACGCAGAGGTACAATCACAGAAAAAAATTATAAGAAATGTAGTTTACTATGTCTATTATTAGTACTAAAAAGTGCATAAATAAAAAAGTTGGTGCAACACTTCCAAAAAAAATTAATTTTACTATGACCGTCTTAGGTACTAATCTTTACATAGTATAAAATATAGTCGTTTTTTTTTGTGTTTTACGCTTAGATCTATTAAGATAAGCAACAGATTTTAATACGGTTTTCACCAATAGAGAGAGAGTAATTCAAGAGGAAGGTTTATACAGCGTGTCACCTATCTTTTAACGAATCTGTAAACCACATATTCTGCTTTTTATTTCTAGACGATTTGCAGAATATAAACAATAAATATTCAGTGGTTTAGAAACAGGACATTTTTTTTTGTTTTCGTAATTTGCAACATCATGTGTAACTGCAGTCATAATACATTGACTTCAGACGGCGATCAGCTGTATACGCGGCGCTGTAATCACACGTTGCCGCCTTTACTACACTCGAATCGAACGAAATATGTTGATTATTGCGTCATTAGTTCATCCAGTAAGGACAGTCATTCGGCCCTTGGCAACTGGCGAGTTTTATACTATTATTATTTCTTGTGTTAATAATTGTTTAGTCTTATTGCTTTCGTCATAATACGGCAATGGTGTGAACAATTAATGTTATCGTGTGCGCAAGACTTCGTAATGTATCGAGTCCTGCTAATTTTATTTTAAAAAGTGATAATATTTGGTTCTGTGTGTAGTGTAGTGTGAAACAGTGGGAAATATCAGTCTTTTAATTTTATTGGGTTATCGGTATTAACATCCATAATACCGTGAGTGACCTTCACAGCCGCGGAAAATCCTGCCATGATGTTAATTTATGGGAAATTCTATCAAAACGCATCTTTCGCTTTACGGACAGGTATGGAGTCAATCGTGTATGTCCTACAGACTGCCGAATTTTTGTAAGGGCGGTACAAAGATTATGAGACAACCAAAGTACCTACTTTTCCAAGGAGTGACGTGTCACTGCCGGTTTCGAAGCTAGTCGAGCATTCCCAAAATAAACACAGTACAGTTCAGTGCCGTGTACAGTTCACCGACTCATGTTATCAATGGTGTTCTAATGCGGTAATTATTTTATTGTATTTATTTTGTTCTAAATTTGCATTTCTGTATTTTCGTACTAATTTTTTAAATTTTTATTTCAACCGACGTATATTGAACCGTGTTATCTGTTATTTCATTTTTTGTGATATGTACAATAACATAGTGTATGTATAATACATGCCTATTATAATAAGAGAATTTCAAAGATTTGTTGTAAAAAACATGTTTTTACATTACAAACACTGGCTAAACCTACCAAGATAGACCAAAATATTATATATCTTAATAATCTACAAAACACTTCGGGATGGTATATGTCTATCTGCTAAGGATAAGCCACAGTAACCATTTTTATCTTTTAAATATTACAAAAAAAAAGGGATATTTACGAAGCAATTTTAAACAATACATTATTATTCCTTATAAAACTAAATACGTTAGATACGTTGTGAATTTAATGGATATTAAAATTTGTCATTACATCATTTCATTAAAATGAATATTTTAGAAGATATTAGAGGTTTAAAATGCGGGGGCCCAACGACCGTCGAGCCGTACGTCCGTCCCGGGTGGCAGCGGCCGCCAGGATCGGAGCGGGTCTATAAACATTGTAAATAAAGATGTCCTGTAGTATAAGTATAATTAAAAGTATAATTAATTACTCCCCATTGATACTACATTAGTAGGATTAGTAGTATCTACATTGCACATGGGGTGGAATTCATATTTGTCTTTTGATTAAACTTTTTATTAATCTACGTATATACGATAATAATATGTTTATTACTCAAAAACATATAAGATAGTAATTAAAAATATAAGTATGACGTTGATTTCAACATAAAGAGCTGAATATTGTTGTTCGTTGAACTACGAAATTTTTAAAGAACAAGACAAAACTTGTCGCTCTCGAGTTAGTTGCGCATTGTGTTGTGTTTTGTATACCTATTACTCTACCCCCACCATTATGGTGGCTCGAATTGAATAATCGTGTGCCGAATATTGTTTCGGAATATTTCAATTTTTTATTTGCCTAACAGAAAAACTTTTTTATCATGTCTCGTGGTCTAAGAACAGCAGGATGTTGTTCTCATATAGAGGCAGTTGTTTATTTCTTGTATCATCCCCGATATCTTTCCCGTATGTTACGTCCAACACAAGTTTTATCGGATATATTTATTTAAAACAATCACGCAGTTATTAATGAGCAGATATGATTGATAATACTATAATAATATCATTTGTATTACAGTAAGTAATACAACATTTTCTTTGACTTAATTTTTAAATATTCAGCATCTTTGGTTTTTAACATGAATAACAATTCAAATTTAGAGCGTTCACCTTATCCTGATAGACCCATTTACTTTCTTTAAAAGTCTTATGTTTAAAAATGCTAGAGCGCTCTGACTTGCCGGAGAGCTATCCCATTCCTATTATTTCTTTTACGGGACTAATACCTCCCACACGCCCAGACCTCCCTGTAACACACTCGGTGTGCTACGGGGTGGTTATTGCACTCTGGAAGTCCCAGGCAAAATTAAACTGTCTTGGAACCCGCAAAATCAAACGAAATCAACGAGAAGAAAATTGGAGGAGCTGGAATTATAATAAATCCCTTACTAAGCAAAACGGGAGACAAAATGAAGTAAAAATATGCATACAGCCTTTTTAACAGTAAAACAAACATATAGCAATTATTATAGTTTTATTGTTTTTCAAAATATTCGCCGTGATGATATATGCAATTTTGCACACTTTGGAACCAATTTTCTTAGCACTTTACCCATTCTGATTGTGGTATCTCCAAAACGTGCATTTTGAACGCATCAACAGCCTCTTCATGGTTCGAAAAAACGTTGACCACGTATTTTATTCTTCACGGTAGGCAAAAAAAAATAAAAGTCGTTGGGGACCAAGTTAGGGCTGTACGGTGGATGACCCGTTAATTCAATCTTTTGATCTACCAAATACTGACTTGTTTCGGCCGATGTGTAGCAGCTAGCATTGTCATGATGAAGAAGGATTTTGCGTTGTCGGTTATTCTTTCTTATTTCTTCGAAGACTCCTGGCAAACAAATGGTCTTGTATCATTCAGAATTAACCGTTTTACAATCCTCTAGTGGCACAGGCCACATGCCCATTTATACAAAAAAAAAACAAGTGACCATTTGCTTCAAAGTGCTTTTTGAACGAATGATTTTTGTTGGGTTCGGCTCATCTTGGAACACCCAAACCATTGATCGTTGTTTAGTTTCAGGATCATACGCATAAATCCAAGATTCATCACCTGTGTAGAAATTATAGACCTCTTTTGACGCACCCTGATCCCTGATTGTACTTTTGTAAAAAAAAATTTCACCAATCGACATGTTCCCGTTTTTGGTAAATTTTTTTTTTAGCTTAATGTTCGTGTAATATTTTATATATACTCGTCATACTTATTCCCAGAGGCGTTCCTTCTATCTCGCGGTATGTAACATGACGATCATGCATTATTAGTTCCCGCACAGCATCAATATTTTAAGGTACTACTTATACTTGTGGGGATAGAGATATCTAGAAAAGGCGTTCTTCAAGAACGGCTTTGTTTTTGAATGAGTAATTCGAAGGAAGCTTCGAATTACTCATTCAAAAACACCTTTTTATTTGGAACTTCCCTTCTTAAATATATATTATTGCATAGTATTCTCACATATACAACATAGTATAAAGACTTATACTATGATGTGTGTATGTTGTATTTGTATTTATCTCGAGCGTCTGCTATATTGTTCTTTTCCGTCACCTTTCAATATGCTTACATTACCAATGTACTACACTTTAATGAGTGTCGCATATAAATGTGTAAAAGATTTTTATTAAAGATACATGGTGGATTTTTGATTATTCTTTTAGTCAAAAATTTATGTGATATTGTAAAAAAATATTAAAATCACATCAATAAATAGAAGCCCAGTAAAAGGCAATGTGATATAATACGCACAGTAGGCTGTACACAGCAAAATTCAATCGTTCGTATCAGAAATCTAATTTTTCCTAACTTCACGGATGACTAATGCCACAGCTAGAATTAACAAAACTACGAAAATTTTGAGTTACTTTAACGAAATTGAAATATTCTGCAAAAACATTATAATTTACTACTTAATTTTGTGTGAAATTCAACTAATTCATCTAAATATAATTCACAAACAATTTTATTCACACAT
The DNA here is from genome assembly GCA_902825455.1 of Arctia plantaginis. NCBI lineage: Eukaryota > Metazoa > Arthropoda > Insecta > Lepidoptera > Erebidae > Arctia > Arctia plantaginis. The sequence continues at coordinate 9,717,057 of CADEBD010000314.1, read as the reverse complement.
TTATCCAATTTATTATTAGTTTCCTTTGAACCTATCTCTATTTAGATACTGGTTTTAGCAATCGTGGCTGTTTCTCCAGGCACTGGGTTATTTCCTTATTTAGAAGTACTCAACTTGGTTTTCCTTGAAACAGTGTATTAAGTAAAGTAATAAAACTTACTTTTACAATTTGTTTTCTGCGAGATAGCGCTCACGTGACATTTAGAATTTATAATTTTTTTGTTTGCTTATAAATCGCATTGTCGTTTGAAAGATATATCATTTTAATTGACAGGATTCGGTTTCGATACCGAAACGTCTCAAACGGTATTTAAAAAAACCCAATACACAATAAAAAATCGTGTCGATAGGTATTGATTTCTATTTTAGGAGTTTTTTTAATATGAAGAAACAAACAACTTTATGAAAGATTTGTAAAAGTTGTGAGTTTCTTGAACAGCGTTCGTACAGAAACCCATCGATCGCGCACAAGACCACTTTGACACAGCCTTATTATATAACAAACATAAGATGATCGAAGAAGCCCGGTATGTTATAAATAAAAACTGAAAAGACATTTTTTATATCGCGAATGCTGATGGTTTTATAAAAAATGATTCAAGGCATATTTATTAAGTCAAAAGTGAAAACTTTTACACTAAAAAGTTAAACAGATTGTTGGCGATAGACAAAATAATATGAAATCTAATTTTATAATAAAATTACAAAAACACAGTTTGTGAACTTTAAAATAAACAATTCATTTTAAAAAAATTGACTGAAATAAGAAGGCATTCGCAAAATTGAGACACGAGAGAAGCAGAATTAGATGTTCAGTGAATCAGAAATTCGCAGGATTATGACTATGATTACCTAGAGTCTCTCTCTCTCTCTGTCTCTCTCCACTTCCCCCTCAATCTCTCTTCAGATTAATGGTATCTTAAATTAAAATACGCAGATTTTTAAAAGATGCCTCTAAATTTTTACCTTACTTGTGTGACCCAGACATAAAAATATTTTTATCATACCGCCACCGCCGATACCGCGCTATGATAAAATATGGGCTATAATTTGTAAATATTTACTTACCTTTTTTTTTTCCGTGCGGAAATCCCCTCGGATACCACCTGTCGGTGGCAAGTCGGACTCAAACCGACTAAAACCGCACGCCGTCTCGGGTACTAATAGCCGGGGAACCAGGTATACCCTAGAAAGGAAGTCCCTGGTGCCCCGACATACCTCGGGCCATCTACAACAACAGTTAGACGACGCCCCCCTCCGCGTGGGAACCCCATGTTCCCTCTGCTCCCTGGAAGCGAGCGCGCTCGCAACGCGCTCGCCGCCACCCCGGCCTGCTTCTGCTAGGGTGACAGATGGCCTCACCTGTCACCCCCAGGCCTGCGCTTATGGAGGACGGAGGTCGTTCTGCGACCTCCGGCGCCTGAGTCGCCTGCGGTACCTATCCCGTTCCCAGGCCTGGCGGGCCGGGAGAGTCCTAAACCTCTCCCGGCCCCGCTCCGCCGTCTCCGTCGCAAGCATAACTTGCTCGCAGAAGGAGACGGCAGAGTTCCACGCACTCTCGCTCCGCACGATAGCCGCAATCAGGCTATCGAGCGAGAGAACTCCCACTCCGATGGCCGCCACGAGGTCTCACCTCTGCTCAACCCACGCCGGGCACTCTGCCAGCGTGTGGAGAGCCGTGTCCACGGTCTGGTCATCGCAGTGATGGTACCCAGGCGTTGGCTCCTTGCGGATCAGACACAGGTGATCCCCGAAACATCCTTTCCCAGTGATCACCTGCGTCAGTCGGTATAAGAGGGTCCCGTGACGCCTCTCGAGCCAATCCTCCGTAACGGGTCTTACCGCCGCGATGACGGCGTACCCGAATATTTACTTACCTAAATGTAATCTCTGGCAATAACTGGTTCTTTATATAGCGATTTAATAAAACCACTTTCTTTACCTACTCTTTCCTACGTTATTTTATTATGCTCCTTATTGCTGATTTAGCAATAAAAGGTATCTGACCAAATGCATTTACTATTTTAGGTATGTAAACTCGGTTCCAAAAATAACGGGTCAGTCACATAAACCCGAATATCTCCCGAACTACGTATGCCATCCTAATGAAACGAAGACTGTTCAATTGGGAATTTAATTATACAGATAAAAAATAAAATAAAACTTAAATCTAAACTCTCTAACTCTTAACTTATCTCTAAATTTAAAAAAAAAACTAAAGTAGTCCGCGGGCCTCAGTAGAAATCCCAGCCCAGACTTGTACGGAGCCTCCACCGTACGCCAATTTTTCCTCCACACACGCTTGATGGAAGCGCTCCCCTGGTCTTCTGTACACCAACTGCCTACCATCATGCTTAAAATGCATAAAGCATGAATTTAGACTCGTCCGTGAACATTACCCTAGACCAATCGTCTAGTGTCCAGTTTAGGTGCTCGCGCACGTATCTCTGTCTTGCAATTCGATGTCCCCGTTCCAGTTTGGGGGCCATTTGCGGGCCTCAATGGTTTCAAATTTGAGCTGTACTGTTTGAGCGCTTAAATTGCCACCTCCAAAGCGAATAAAGTGAGATTTTAGACCAACAGCAGTTTGAAAACGATTTCGGAGCATTGTAGCCACCAGTTGTCTGTCTTCCCTGGACGTTGTGCATCTTGGTCTGCCATTTCCTGGTCTTCTAAGGTGTGATCCGGTCTCTTGGTACCGCTGGACTACCCGCTGAACAGTCGACAAAGATACACCAATGTTTCTGGCTGTTTCACGATGGCTCCGCCCAAGTTCCAAAAAAGTTAGGATTCAGGTACATTCCTCTAGCGTGACTGCCATGCTTCACCTCACAGAATAATAATTATGCACGTGGAAGACGTTCACGATATTTTTTTTGTGACAGAATAGAAATGGAAAGCATCTATAATGAAATGTTTTTAAAAATAGTCATTTTTTTAAATTTTGTTTTTCTAATGAAGTTTTTTTCATCAACCAGTTTAAATAATATGCTATTAGAAGTTTTTTTATTTCATTGATCTAACTTTAACAGTTCTGGAGGTATTTCAATTTTTGTGACTGACCCGTAATGTTTGGAACCGAGTGTAAATAAACGATATCTCTTACTGTGAACTTGATAAACAAGCTCGAAGTTTTAAGAAAGAAATGAAAATATACACACAATAACACACAAAACGCAAAAGACCGGACATTACTGACATTGCACAATGGATCAGCAAGTTAAAGTGGCAGAGGCCAGGCACATCGGTAACCAACACCGATGGACGATGGGGCTGCAAGGTAGTGGAATGAAAACTCGTGAAGACGCGGGACTCGTCCAAGAAAGAACCTGACCGACGATCTTAAAAATCTCTTACTCTTTGATTTGTCTCTAAAGTTATTTGAATTTACACATTTGTTTTCATTTTCTTTTAAATATGAAATTCATAAAACATGTTATTTGACTTTAACAGGAGGTTATGCCACCAATTCTCAAGGGAGAAATTCTTTTTGACCGGATGGGTGCGCAAGCGCGTGTTAACTACGAACAACTTCGCAAAGATGCCCAAGATCTTGAAATGAAGATCAAACAACTACAAGTAAGTTTATATTTTACTTTAGAATGTTATTCATAATTTTTCATGCTAGAAATTAACTAGCAGTAAATTTTTTGAATATGATTCATTAAGTCTTGTCTTGTTTTATATCTTTCAGTTGAACTTGAACTGTCAATGTATCATCATCATCATCATCATCATCATCATCATCAACAGCCTTTAATAGTCCACTACTGGACATAGGCCTCTCCTTAGAAAGGAGAGGCCTATGTCCAGCAATGGACATCAATATATATAATAATAATAATACATATATATATATCCTATCTTTCTTAATGTATACACTTTCCTAATCCTGAAAGGTCAACATATACAAGGTTACTGGTTAAGTCGACCTAGATACTTTAAGAGCTTGTAGTTACCATATCCCAAACCTAGCCATTTTCAAGATATTGGACTTTTATGATTTTTTATTAAAATGCCCGAAATTTTGCATAATACATTTTTTTTAAGAACGTACATTGTTATTTTCTTCTTTCTGTTACTAAAGAATTGTAGCTAACTTAACAAACTGGGCCGAAGCAGATGATTAATAATAGCAAAAAGAAATCAATTTAAAACAATATATTTTTCTTTCACGAATATTTAAAAGAAAATCACAGTTAAGTTGCTGATGTAGTAAAAATGTAAAAATCATGTATATAAAATTTCAGCTTTCTAACAAGGTATAAAAGTCTAAGATAGTATTAAAATCAATAGAAACAAACTAAGATGCATGACCGGCAGTATCAAGAATTAGCGTAAAACCAGGTAGTACCCAGTACCCACTCCCGGTCATTCATCTAAGTTTTTTGCTATGAATTTTAATACTGTCTTAGACTGTTATATACATTGCTAGATATTTGACAATACGTACATGTTTTTTACCACATCTGTAACTTAACTGCTTTAGATTTTTTTATAAACATCAAAGAAATATTTTTTTTAGTTAGTTATTAATCATCTACTTTGGCTCAGTTTGTTAAGTTATCTACAACTTTGGTAATGGAAATTATTAAAGAATTTATTAAATATACAGTAGCAGTAAAACAAAATTAACAGTATAGGTTTTATAAAAATTGGTTACGCAAAATTTCGGCATTTTTATAAAAAATCTTACATGTCCAATATCTTGAAAATGGTTAGGTTTGGGATATGGTATTTCATAGTGAAATCTATCAGAAATGGTGGCAACTACAACCCCTTAAAGTATCTAGGTCGACTTACCCAGTAACCCTGTATATTAGACCCCTTTAAGTTCTTATACCTATGTTTGTTCAATTTTTAAACTTAGAATAAATTGATTAAAGATGTGCTCTGTGCACACGCGCTATACTTACGTAACAATTTTTATTTTTCACAACAACAAATTTTGTAAAATATTTATTTTTCTAATCATAACATTCAACCGGTTAAGCTGACATTATGTAAGGCAGAAGGCCGACATAAATAAAACAGTGATGTAGATAGAAAATCTGCATTATTCTGAAAACGTCCGTATAAAAATAAAACAGATTCATTGAAACTGAGCTGAAGATATTATATATTATTAAGAAATAAATACACACATGCTACACCACAAAAACTAAAACATTCAAATGATGCGGATGGAAGCGGGGGATACTTTCAATAATTAAGTACATACTGACATTACTAAAAAAAGACCACGGAAATCCGATACCACAGGATAAAGTGAATACGTAAACACAGTCAAAAGTCACATATATATGTAAAAACCTAACATAACTTGTGTTTTCTCTCTCTATAAAAACTTGACGAAAACTCTTTACTACAGAGAATAGCAAAACTAGAGGTTCAACTGGTATTTAACCAAGTTATTTGACCTCCACCCCTAGAGAAATCATGAGCTATGATTAAGAATTAAACACTCGGTTTACTGCGATCTCCTGTCTACTTAATGTACGTTCTTCTCTAGTTAGACTAGATATATCTGAGAGATTTTATGTCGTACCTCTTTCAAAGATTGCAGCAACTGATAGCAACTGTTAAACTTGAACCTCACTTTCTTTTTTTAACAGGATAGCCTTGATGCTTTATCACGGCATCAGACCAGAGGCATCGAAAGCAACCTCTACAGCAAAGTAAACGAGATTCAAGTAAGTACTCATTATGTGGAAATAACATAACATTTTTTACAATTTTTGGTCTTACGACTGGTCAGTATTATTACATGTACTGTACTTAAACGTATGTTAGCCATGTGGAGATAGAATCGGGACTGTAAAGATTTTTTTTGACCATAGATAACCCGTAGGTACATCAATGACATTAGGTAAAATAACCCTTTTAACTGTATAAATGTAAAGTAAGGGAACTTGGGTACTAAACCGTGAAGTTAATTCGAAAACATTTTGAAGCAAGAGAGAAAACAAATTCGACCTGATTTAAACATCATTAAAATTTCACGCTCAGTTTAATACTCAAGAATATTACAATAGCTTCAGAACCTTGCTTTAACATTTCTCCATACTTTTACATTGCTTCATTAAGAAAAATATGGTTACAATATATGGAATTATATATATATACATTGGAAATTACTATCTTAATGGTACCTTTGATTCATTAAATTTTTGTAATTGTCAGATATCATAATACGTCCAGGGTTGGATACCTGGGTTGCATAAACTTTTATTGAGTAGATTTGTAAAGTAAATTTACCTGTAAGAGCTTTAGGAAAACTTTAAAAAGTGTCTGAAAAACAGCAATAAACTCTCTTACACCAATATGTATAGTTATATACATATAGGCATATAATTATATATAATTTAATATAGCGCATTTGCTTATCTATAATAGCAATTAATGACACACTTACAACATTTATTGCAAAAGTTCTGAAATAAATAGGATTCTGAGAAACAATATATTAACTAGTAGTGACATCTGTTACTCGTAATATAAATTTAATAGAATCTTATGATCAGAGCCATCTAGTAGGCTCAAGCTAAATACGCTTTATTTAGCGACTAAAATGACAAACGTTCCATAGTAGATAATTGTTCTTTCCAGCGCTAGATGTCACTATTTGACCTAGACGTTTATAAATAGTTTAAAATAATGCGATTGAAATTATCTTGATTATCTTGAAATTTATAGTGATATACGATAAATATCTATGAAATAGGATTTCTGTTATGATATGAATGTAGATTTTTATAAAAGAATATTTTCTCAACAGGATGATATGTCCAAGAACAAATATGACTACAGGGCGACGCAGTTACATCTAGCTGCAGTTAGAGCTCAGGTAAGTTTATATGCCATTGTTTGAACGTTACCGTGCTATAAAAAACTTGGAACTACCTACTTACGATAATAAATCTATAACGTTTTAATTACTTATCTAGAAAATATGAAATGGTAAATTATAAAACATTAACAGCGACGCAGTTACATCTAGCTGCAGTTAGAGCTCAGGTAAGTTTATACGCCATTGTTTGAACGTTACCGTGCTATAAAAAACTTGCAACTACCTACTTACGATAATAAATCTATATCGTTTTAATAACTTATCTAGAAAATATGAAATGGTAAATTATAAAACATTAACAGCGACGCAGTTACATCTAGCTGCAGTTAGAGCTCAGGTAAGTTTATACGCCATTGTTTGAACGTTACCGTGCTATAAAAAACTTGCAACTACCTACTTACGATAATAAATCTATATCGTTTTAATAACTTATCTAGAAAATATGAAATGGTAAATTATAAAACATTAACAGCGACGCAGTTACATCTAGCTGCAGTTAGAGCTCAGGTAAGTTTATATGCCATTGTTTGAACGTTACCGTGCTATAAAAAACTTGCAACTACCTACTTACGATAATAAATCTATATCGTTTTAATAACTTATCTAGAAAATATGAAATGGTAAATTATAAAACATTAACAGCGACGCAGTTACATCTAGCTGCAGTTAGAGCTCAGGTAAGTTTATATGCCATTGTTTGACCGTTACCGTGCTATAAAAAACTTGGAACTACCTACTTACGATAATAAATCTATATCGTTTTAATAACTTATCTAGAAAATATGAAATGGTAAATTTTAAAACATTAACAGCGACGCAGTTACATCTAGCTGCAGTTAGAGCTCAGGTAAGTTTATACGCCATTGTTTGAACGTTACCGTGCTATAAAAAACTTGCAACTACCTACTTACGATAATAAATCTATATCGTTTTAATAACTTATCTAGAAAATATGAAATGGTAAATTATAAAACATTAACAGCGACGCAGTTACATCTAGCTGCAGTTAGAGCTCAGGTAAGTTTATACGCCATTGTTTGAACGTTACCGTGCTATAAAAAACTTGCAACTACCTACTTACGATAATAAATCTATATCGTTTTAATAACTTATCTAGAAAATATGAAATGGTAAATTATAAAACATTAACAGCGACGCAGTTACATCTAGCTGCAGTTAGAGCTCAGGTAAGTTTATATGCCATTGTTTGAACGTTACCGTGCTATAAAAAACTTGCAACTACCTACTTACGATAATAAATCTATATCGTTTTAATAACTTATCTAGAAAATATGAAATGGTAAATTATAAAACATTAACAGCGACGCAGTTACATCTAGCTGCAGTTAGAGCTCAGGTAAGTTTATATGCCATTGTTTGACCGTTACCGTGCTATAAAAAACTTGGAACTACCTACTTACGATAATAAATCTATATCGTTTTAATAACTTATCTAGAAAATATGAAATGGTAAATTTTAAAACATTAAAGTACATACAATACAAGTACATTACTTTCTATACCGTTAATTTGATGCACAGGACAAAACAATTTAATTGTATTTATATCTTTCTACCTAATATCTAAATTATTACAATAGATTCTATTGAAAAAACTTTTAATTTTATTAACTTTGGTATAAAATGTCGGTAGTAATTTCGTTTCCATTTAATTAATACTTTTTGCAACATGCATTAGAACCACCGGTTTGATAAAAACTGCCTGTATTAGGCACAAAATATAAGACCTACTATCTATAGGTACTTCATTTGTTTACAACTTATGCAAACAACTATATTGTGTATAGTGTGTCGTCACTAATTGTGTACAAATAACTTCCTGATCAATTTATAAGGAGTTGCGGCAGACTAAATAAGTACCTACTAATTTCATAAACCTACATATACCTACCTATTAACTATAATTCTCATACCCAGTACCACAGAACTCGTAATTCTTTAAAAGTGATTCATCTTTATCTCACAACAATAACATTGAAATAATCATTTACTAGATTTTATATATTTTTATATTAGTAAGGATTACTTTTAACACGAAAGGTGTGAGTGTACACCTAGTAAAACATTTTATTTTGAAGTATTTATTTGCATTAAGCGATTGAATTGACTCGATTTTATTGACTGCCTCGGTGGTGCAGTGTTAGCGTATGCGATCGCTGTGCTGAGGTCTCGGGTTCGATTCGGGGGTCGTACCAAATGTTTGTAAGATCTGAAAACGTTTGTTTCGGAGTATGGGGTTTTCTAAAAAATTTTAAGTATTCTATCAGTCAATTTAGCTTTCATAGTACAAGCTCTGCTTACTTTAAAACTATATGGCGGCGTGTGTCAGATGTCCGAAACATTAATATTAGTGCCAATTACCCATAAGGTCAATAATCCTAGATAAAGTTGTTAGGAGATGAGTGATGTTGACAGTCACTTACTATCAGGTGACCCGTCTGCTTGTTTGCCCATTCCACCATAAAAACAAAAGACACGTGTAAAGCATTAAATACCTACGTAAACATTACAATAACATGTTATAGGGAAGGTGGCGAGGCCAACTGCTTTTTTAGTTTAGCTCGTATTAATACATCTAAATTTAACGCAGTATTATCACTAAATCTATGTAAAGTTTAGTATTTTAAACAATTTAATTGTATTTATATCTTTCTACCTAATATCTAAATTATTACAATAGATTCTATTGAAAAAACTTTTAGTTTTATTAACTTTGGTACAAAATGTCGGTAGTAATTTCGTTTCCATTTAATTAATACTTTTTGAAACATTATTAAGAACCACCGGTTTGATAAAAACTGCCTGTATTAGGCACAAAATATAAGACTTACTATCTATAGGTACTTCATTTGTTTACAACTTATGCAAACAACTATATTGTGTATAGTGTGTCGTCACTAATTGTGTACAAATAACTTCCTGGTCAATTTATAAGGAGTTGCGGCAGACTAAATAAGTACCTACTAATTTCATAAACCTACATATACCTACCTATTAACTATAATTATCATACCCAGTACCACAGAACTCGTAATTCTTTAAGAGTGATTCATCTTTATCTCACAACAATAACATTGAAATAATCATTTACTAGATTTTATATATTTTTATATTAGTAAGGATTACTTTTAACACGAAAGGTGTGAGTGTACACCTAGTAAAACATTTTATTTTGAAGTATTTATTTGCATTAAGCGATTGAATTGACTCGATTTTATTGACTGCCTCGGTGGTGCAGTGTTAGCGTATGCGATCGCTGTGCTGAGGTCTCGGGTTCGATTCGGGGGTCGTACCAAATGTTTGTAAGATCTGAAAACGTTTGTTTCGGAGTATGGGGTTTTCTAAAAAATTTTAAGTATTCTATCAGTCAATTTAGCTTTCATAGTACAAGCTCTGCTTACTTTAAAACTATATGGCGGCGTGTGTCAGATGTCCGAAACATTAATATTAGTGCCAATTACCCATAAGGTCAATAATCCTAGATAAAGTTGTTAGGAGATGAGTGATGTTGACAGTCACTTACTATCAGGTGACCCGTCTGCTTGTTTGCCCATTCCACCATAAAAACAAAAGACACGTGTAAAGCATTAAATACCTACGTAAACATTACAATAACATGTTATAGGGAAGGTGGCGAGGCCAACTGCTTTTTTAGTTTAGCTCGTATTAATACATCTAAATTTAACGCAGTATTATCACTAAATCTATGTAAAGTTTAGTATTTTAAACAATTTAATTGTATTTATATCTTTCTACCTAATATCTAAATTATTACAATAGATTCTATTGAAAAAACTTTTAGTTTTATTAACTTTGGTACAAAATGTCGGTAGTAATTTCGTTTCCATTTAATTAATACTTTTTGAAACATTTATTAAGAACCCCCGGTTTGATAAAAACTGCCTGTATTAGGCACAAAATATAAGACTTACTATCTATAGGTACTTCATTTGTTTACAACTTATGCAAACAACAATATTGTGTATAGTGTGTCGTCACTAATTGTGTACAAATAACTTCCTGGTCAATTTATAAGGAGTTGCGGCAGACTAAATAAGTACCTACTAATTTCATAAACCTACATATACCTACCTATTAACTATAATTATCATACCCAGTACCACAGAACTCGTAATTCTTTAAGAGTGATTCATCTTTATCTCACAACAATAACATTGAAATAATCATTTACTAGATTTTATATATTTTTATATTAGTAAGGATTACTTTTAACACGAAAGGTGTGAGTGTACACCTAGTAAAACATTTTATTTTGAAGTATTTATTTGCATTAAGCGATTGAATTGACTCGATTTTATTGACTGCCTCGGTGGTGCAGTGTTAGCGTATGCGATCGCTGTGCTGAGGTCTCGGGTTCGATTCGGGGGTCGTACCAAATGTTTGTAAGATCTGAAAACGTTTGTTTCGGAGTATGGGGTTTTCTAAAAAATTTTAAGTATTCTATCAGTCAATTTAGCTTTCATAGTACAAGCTCTGCTTACTTTAAAACTATATGGCGGCGTGTGTCAGATGTCCGAAACATTAATATTAGTGCCAATTACCCATAAGGTCAATAATCCTAGATAAAGTTGTTAGGAGATGAGTGATGTTGACAGTCACTTACTATCAGGTGACCCGTCTGCTTGTTTGCCCATTCCACCATAAAAACAAAAGACACGTGTAAAGCATTAAATACCTACGTAAACATTACAATAACATGTTATAGGGAAGGTGGCGAGGCCAACTGCTTTTTTAGTTTAGCTCGTATTAATACATCTAAATTTAACGCAGTATTATCACTAAATCTATGTAAAGTATATAGTTTACAGAGTTTTGATCTGTATTGTCTAAATTATAAGACCGCTTATGAAAGAATAGATAATATTTCATAACTTTGATACCTAACAAATACTTTATTAAATAAAAGTGCGGAATGCCACGTCTACGTAAAAACTTATCAAAGTATGAAGCGATAAGAAAGCAAGAAAGTCTAGTGAGTCTTCTTTAGAAACACAACATGCCGATTTGGAAAGTTATTAAGAGGCCAGTACGAGTATCTCTCGAACTGTCTTGGCTATACTATAGCAGCAACGACAACCATCCGCAGCTCGGAAAAAGGACATAGAGAAGAAGAATAGTAATTGAAGAAATGATGCTTTCACCCATTTAGAAATTATTGTAAGTAATGTTACCATAACAAAAAAATAAAACTTTACCAGTATTGTCTTGATTATGAATAATTATGATTTTAACCAAATTAGGCCTAACCGCCTTGGGGCGGGCCTTCCCCTAGTGTCCGTCTCCTACTCGGTAGAAAACGCAAACAAAAAGTGAAATCGAGAAAAAAGTCATTATCAACGTTTATTACATATTTGTGTGAATGCGTCCCAGCCCCAGCACACTTAATGGTTGTTGACGATGGTATTGTGATTCTGTTATGACTCACAGTTATTTAAGTATTATAAGTTTCAACGTTCTAAGCCAAAATTCATAACACTCGTGATACACCACACATTGGCACACATGTCGAGGTTGTTTTTGTTTTTTAGATTATTTTCAATAAATACCTAATTCCGTGTTCGTACTGACTAAATGCGTAACAATTGTGTTACTTCAATTATTTTAGTTATACATCAGGTATTATCAGCTAAAATACTTGTACAAAAATAATTGGGACACCCTGGCATATGACATTTTCATTTCATTATTCCTACAATTTATTACAAAAATCTGCGTATCTCTAGTAATGCAATTTACATGTATGTAAGAGTACCTATAATTTGAATGATTGTTAATCGAAAATTTAGAGTGAAATTCTGGATATAGCAAGAATAATTGTGGTAGTATCTTTTGAAAAGATAGACATAAAAAAGTTTTTTTATAAATCTGTGTACCTACAGGTAAAAAGTTATTTCGCAAATCGGATAGATAAATAAATAAAGTCATAGACATCGCCCTAGTGCGCACGCCTAGCTCTAGGCACATGCGAAATGAGTTCGTAAAAGAAATCAATAGATTCAAACTTTGAGCGCCATTTTGCTTGCACAAATAACATTCCTTTTTACATTTACAAATTTAATACTACTTAATAACGTAATATGAATATTTTAATGGAAATTGATATTGAAATAATTCTAAGAAATCATTTACAATTTTCTAATAGAGACACTTTCTTTATTTAGATACCTACTTATTGCAACATTGCTATAATGTAAACTAGTTGTTTATAAAGAAAAGAAAAATCAGACTTCATTTTAAGTATCAATTTCTGTTGCATACAAAAACACTTGTTAAAGCTTAATGTTTTGTAGACAGCGTTGCCGCATTGCGCACAGCCTCCCACTCAGTCTGAGAGGAGATCTCACAGGCCGTCATAACCTACGAATTCGCGTCACTCGAAAACCTTATTATTCATAAAAAATTGTATCATTGTTGCTAACGTGGACATTTTTAAACGTGCGGTTTTAATTAATCAGTAATCACGGAAAATAAACGAAAGCTTAAGTTCCGTACGAGGATGGGCTGGATTTCCATGAAAAATCATATGGTGAGTTTTTATTTATTTGTCATGTTTATGCCGAATATATAAGCATACGTTTTCTAATAAGCGTATTTATATCTGTAACTGTCATAAAAATAAACTTTTCATTCACATTTCAATTGAGAACAAGGTCGCGCGAAGTTCTTTTGTTTTTTTTTTACATCAAAAAGGTTCTTTTACAAGAAAGCAGACGCCCACGTACCAAGACGCCCGATTATAATTCTATGATGTCGTATTTAAAAGCGATCTAAATACTGTATGCCTAAAATTATGTAACTAAATGTGCTGACTTGTAATATAATCACTATTCTTACAAAAATTATGGATGTGTCATTATTCTTTCTTTTTACTTTTTGGTTATTGTTAGCTACAGAAAATCTTAAAACATTTACTGCAAATCAAACTGGCAATATTTAAATCTTTGTGGTAATTACACGCGTTTAATTTAAATTATGAATTAAATTTCGGCGGTAGAAAAATAAACGCAGATAAATTAAATTGAATGAATGAAAAAGAACAAATATTCACCCACCTGTTCACATATTCTCATACAGGTACAAGTAAGCCAAGTATTTTTTTGCGCCAATGTGTAAAAACTTTATAATTATTTAGATAAAAACAAAAAAAAATAGTATCTGTGTACTTTTAGTATAACAAACATTTCTTTATTTAATTACCGACCGAGATGGTTGCGACCACAAATCGTGGTTGAAGGTGGATTAGCTTTCGATCCCTGGGCAACCACTTGTTTATATAATTTTACTTAGATTATTTTATTAAGAATCTTATATATTCGGCACAGTGCCAGGCTCGACCTGCATGATACCACTGCCTCACAAAAAACCGTTGTTAAGCGTTCTATCGTTGTCTTTCACCGAGTACCAGAACCCAAACCATCCCTTGCCCTGGTTCAGGGGGAGGGGGCAAAGGCAATTGCTGGCGTCCAAAGGCAGCGGTAGTCACTTACCATCAATTGACCCGCCTGCTTGTTTGCCCCTTCCACCATAAAAACAAAAGACACGAGCGAGGCCAATCGCTTTTAGTATTATCATTAAATCTCTGTAAATTCTATAGTTTACAGAGTTTTGGTCAATATTGTCTAAATCATAACACTTCTTATCAAAGAATAGATAATACCTATTGTGTACTTTGTACCTTGATACCTCACAATTTTTTTTGAATAAAGGTGCTTAATGACATTTCTACGTAAGAACTTATTTATAAGGTGACAAGAAAGCAAAGACTTAGGCGGTATTTATTTAGAAACACAACATGCTGATTTGGAAAAAGATATACCAAGTCTTTAATTTATAACCATTTTTGTATCGTCCTTATTTCAATAGTTACTTAAATGAAACACCATTTTTAAACGTAAAATTTACAGAAGTGCATTAAAATAGATTCACATACAAAACAATTTATTCGAATGTCTTATTTTTTTATATTTGTACTGTATTTTAACACAATATCAACTTCGTATTGCTCTTTCTTAGCACGTAAATTTTTTATGGCTTGCATTATAATAATCTCTAGTCGGTTTTAGTGAAATACACTCTTCCAATTTTTACATTCAGTCCCACCTGTGACGTTGATTTCTGAAAATAATTTTGATTATAATAGTCATTTTACAGAGTTGATACGCAGTTAGCAAGATATTAAAGTTAAATTACGTTACCATAATTCAGGTTAAAAAAGATGGATTGACATAGGAAGGGAGTGGGATTTTTCGTTGCACGACTTTGCATTAGAGAGTTATAATCTAGGTACAAAACATTCGATTGTAACCGGTCACTATTAGAAATAACTAAAACTTAATAAAAACTTCTTCTTAATAAAAACTTAATAAACTCTTAACGCCTGGTAAGCTTAATAAAGATTATTAAATGCCTCCTAAGGCAAAAAAATGGACATGGTAAGCTTCTCCATCCTCTATTTTGGCTGTGAAATAAATAACAAAATGTACTTTATTCGTCAAACCCGTCGAAATAAGATTATTAAGGCTACAAATTAAAGTAAATAAGTGATGTTAGAGGTAAAAACAACGGTTTTTTCCAACATAAGATACTGTTAAAATATTACTGTAAAAAACTGTTTATTACTAAAACAAATGTAGGTATTGCTCGTTATACTTTATTACAACCATTTTTTTAATCTTAAAAAAGTGTTTTTGGACTCAATTATACAAACGGAAGACAAAGATATCGTATAATGAAATTAAAAACTTAACCTCTGAACCTAAGACAAAAATATAGTATAAAAATATAGTAATAGTATGATAAATAAAAACTCGTTAACTATCAAATGGTGGTAACTAGGGATGGAGAAAACTCACAATCACATGTGATTAATCATATGATTTATAAATCTGGTAATCACACCTGTGACTTATTTACAAAACCACTGCGACTTATTATTATTAGTACGCTAGCCGCTAGACTTGCGAAAGGTCTAAATCTAAAAAAACAGATAAAAATAATTTCGATTGCTTTAATGGCATTTATCTTTGTCTATGACCAAATCGCAAACACATAAAATCCCTGTGACTAAAGCCAATCATTCCATCAAATAAATATAATTAAGAAGTAGCAATAATTTACATCTCTAGTGGCAACACACTTGTGACTCTTGAGCCGCAATCTAAATATTTACCAACGTTTATGAAACGTCGATAACCGTTAAATACAATTATATACCAATAGTTTGAGTTTGATCATCGTTATAATAGATTAGAAGTTTGAACTTACCTGTCAAAATAACTGTTTCCATGTTTTCATTAGCATCAGGTCATCTTTTCGGTAAATTTGGGCTTTCTAAGAGCTTTAGTGCTAAATCCAACATTTTAGATGTTTAAAATCTGGAAAAAAGCATCGTAGTGATTACATTAAATAACGAAATTAGCAACATTTTTATCAAAAAATTACAATTACTACAAATATATTAACGACTTGAGAGTCCCAGAATTTTCACACGCATTTATGGTACTTAACTAAGAACATAGGCTTCCTCAATGAATCTTATATAAAAAGAGAGTTGTTTAATCAGTCTAATAATAGTAGATTAGCAGCCAAGGGCTGTAAGGCATCAATTGCAGCCCGAGATATTCGAGTTCCTATAGTTCGAGGGTGCAATTGATTGATTGCTTACACCCGAGCTAACTATTCTGCTTTACATCTCGATTGTGTGGTAAGTAGAAAAAAAACCGGCATTACAAGAATAAAACATTTTATTTGTTGATAGAACAATTTTCAAATTTTAAGGACAGGTGTTTTTTGGGTATGTTAATAGTTTGAGATTGTGATATTTGTTGGTCATGGAAAAAATCTGACGGGATGAAGCTTTTTTCAGCAGAAGTTGATGGTTACGGATCATCTCTTGAAAAAGATGTTTCATTTTTTGATAGCTGAAAAGTTTTCTATTCCTGCCTTTTTTCATTAAAAAGAATCAAGTACAGAACTTTTTAAGTTTATTTTTTCAAGATCGAAATTGAGCTTCGCCGTTCGATATTTAAAATTGATGACTATTATATTCACACGAAGACAAGGCTAAATAGCAAAGCGACCTCTTTGGTCATTGGGCTGAATGCATGATGTCTATTGCCAGTATGATGGTTAGATGTACGCGAACTTTTTTGAAAGAAAGAAGTGTTTTTTTTTAATTACTTACCGCCCTAGGGCTTTTCTAGCTACATTATTACCCTAGAGCGCTAATTAGTCACTTACAAGCCGCATTTGGAGGTAATAAGAACCTACTTACCGAACATGAGAGGTATAAAGAACTATTACACTGATTTGAGAGAGATCCCGACTAAGCAAACAAACAACCCTTCAGGTGTATTATATTAGTATAGATTTATTGAAGTTTCATATAAATTAATTAATATACTTTAAAGATAATATAATACCACTAATATATCAGTAAACTCTTATTTATAATTTTTTGCACTAATCGTAGTTAAGCCTACTATGATGTATTCGATGGTAACTGGTAGGTAAATAATAAGGCATCCCTTCTTTTCGCATGTTTTTTTCCTAATGTATTCCGGCATTTTTTTTCCATAATAATACTATGCCATAATTTGTATTTGGATTACAGTTTATGTTGACTTAACTACCTTTTAGGCTAATTTCTTATGGCATAATTTTTATTCACATAATGTTATGCGACTATTAGCCGAATAATGGAATGTGTACCCAATAGGTTAAGGTGCGGCGGATAAGCGGCGGTTATGTTTTACGTACATTTAACAAATTTACACTTAAAAATGTGTACTTGTGTCAGACATTCTAGGATGTATAAATAAATAGATGCTCATCATTAACATTATGAATAAACAAATTTATGATTAAGCATGTTATGCTTAAACATTATTATGGTTAGAGTTATGCTAAGTAAATTATAAGCATAATTAGCATAATTGCTGTTATGCGTAAATATAATAAGAATGAACTAAATTATGCCATGTTATATTGTGTCTTAAAGTTTTATGCGAATGGATAGTGAACCAAATAATAATTATGACACCTTATAAATACTGATAAACGGTGTCTTTATATAATTTTTCACCGACTTCATAAAAAGTATTAAATTCTCAATCGTGTTGCATTGTTTAACATTGATCAGCTCAGAACTTCTTCATTTAAGATTATGAGTTTATGAAACAATTATGAAAATATTTTTTAATTGGGTGGGTATAATTGCCATTTCATCTTCTTTAATTTGAGGTAAAATACCTCATCTAACGATGGAACTTCATTGAAGTTAGTAATACTTTTTAAAACAATGTATCAAAGTTCTCATTAAAGTAGTTTTATTAACGAATTTATTGTTATCACATGATTATACATTAGATGACCACATACATACACGGTACATATACAAAGTCTTGCACAAAGGTGATTTATAGTTAACCATAGTATAGAAGGCCCCGTGAATGCCCTAGTGAAAGCGCCTACAATTTTTACGCTTAAGTATTATATTTACACAGTTCGTAAGAGAGAAGGCAGATTTTGATAAAACTACCGTTATTTATTAAACATTTATTAAAATCAACATCAAGGATAAAAATTTAATGTAAGGATTTGTCGTTATATTAAAAAAAACTAATCGCTGTGAAAATTAATACTTCGTTTTGAAATGTACACATACGAGTACACAAAAAAGGTAAATCGTTCGTTTTAGGCTGAATCAAGTAAAACTTTTCTTAAAATTAACCAACGACGGCATTTTGCATTTTTGTTTGTGTTAATTAGATTTAATTTAGGCTCAATATATTATGATATTGTAACTCCGTTTTAAATTAACTAAAAAACGATAGATAAAAGAAAAATATTTCTGGAATTTTGGTAGCATCATTTAATAAAATTTAAAATAAGTCTGCTTTAATTAAATTTAGTAATTCATTTTAGAAAATATTTTTAGTCTAAGAACAACAGTCTAATAAAAACTTTTCCGTTAAACGTTTAAAAGTAAGTAATGATCCTACAAATGATTTAATTAATTAATTGTCTATTTTTCGTTTTTGTCTGATTACATTTGTAAACTAATATTAAAGTATTGTTTTCTCACCCACAACACCCGATGTTTTAGACGACGTGTGTATTCGTCAAGCCACCGAAATTGTAAACAACTATTAGATAAGGATATATTTTTATAAACTCGGGTATATTATCATTAACAAGCATTAAAAAACTAAAGATCAAAAGTTTCCACGAGGATAAATGTTTTGCTTCTAATTTGTTTTTATGTAGGGTACTTACACCGGTTGGCTGTCAACTTCCTACTTTTAACAAAGTTAAAAGCTGATACATTAAGAAAGGAAAAATAGGAAATTACGAATCGCTTGGCAAGAAAATATCCTTGCTGGACGCTGTTTAATGGAAACAGCAATACACCTGTTTGACTCTTTCATACACACACTTTTTTCAGGAGAGACAGTATCACACCAGGGACTTCCTTTCTAGGGTATACCTGGTTCCCCGGCTATTAGTACCCGGCGAAGGCGTGCGGTTTTAGTCGGTTCGAGTCCGACATGCCACCGACAGGTGGTATCCGAGGGGATTTCCGCACGGAAAAAAAAAAAAAAAAAAGGAGAGACAGTATCAAACATAGTTATCAGAATTTGGGCTAACTGGTTCCTATGGTTCTTAATTTTTTCCATTCGGCCTAAACTTTATGTCTTATTAATGGGAAACGAGGAAACCTTGTAATTTATTGAAACGACTAATAATTTAGTGATACACTAAATAAGATTATGATTATGATTTGCAAAGTATTATTTGGTTCGTCCGAAATATTACTTTAAAAATCATAAATTAATTTACTAAAATTAAAAGTAGTCTGTGTAGTGTTCGCACCTTATTACGAGTAGGAAAAATAACATTGTACATATGCATGTATTTTGTGTAATAACATGTGACGTGTACCACGCTGAATCATTTTTGACAAAATGGAGATGGTAAGATGGCATTATAAGAAGCAGAAATCTTTATTCAGCAACAGATCAACTCTTGTAGCCTAAAGATATTGTACTCAATACTAACTAAAATCATTCAACAATAATAATGGCTGTCGCTAACAAAATCGCCATCGTACTGCTGATCGCTGCGTGTATCATGGTTATTGCCGTGGACATTGCAAACGCAGTCCACGTTGGTCCCTGCGACCAGGTCTGCAACCGTATTGTTCCCGAGAGGCACGAATGTTGCAGAGCTCACGGCCACAGTGGTTACTCTGGTTGCAGTGGTGGACAGATGAATTGTTACTAATTTGATTAAAAGGTAAACACACATTTTTTTTTGTCACTAACTTTTGCTTGTGTCAGTGCTCGAGTTAAAGTATTTCTTAATTTAACCTTTTGTTGTCTTCCTGGCAAGTCTGGCACATATGTCGACATGTTGGGCTAGCTTATATTCGTCACGAAGCATGTAGTATACAATCAAAAACACAAGTTCGTTTCGTGAATAAAGAAACATATTTTTTTGATTAATTTGTTATCTTTTTTTTCAGGAAAATCTAGTTATTATAATGAATATAACTTTAAGCACATTCGTTTTAATATGGGAACCACCTTTTGGTATAGTAAGATAATGACAGATATTATGTATTACGATTACTGATTACGATTTATAAACACCTGTATTGTTTTAATGAATATCAAAAATATAAACATGTCTCTAATATCGTTTGTTTTCTTTATTCAACTATGGTGGCAAATAAGTTCATGATCCGTCCTATCCAGCTATGGTGAGAGGGTATCGCCGCCTATAAACTGTTCTGGACCAATAAAATTACCAGCTAAGCATTTTCTATTACGTGGGAAATCCAATGGGGCATATTTACTGTACAAAGTATGCATTGCTCGCTTCATTTAAAAACTAAACGCATAACAAGGTAGTCTACCCTACCAGGCACAGGCCTGTGAAAAGGGGACTCTAGCATTAAACAGTGAGGTTTTCTGATAATCAATATACACTAAGCTCTGCTGTTGGTACCCAGATAACTAGATAGACTTTTGTAAAACTAGACTTAAAAGTCATAGCTTAACATAAATATTACCTACAAATCACTTCACGAGAACTATATCTCTAAAATATTATGACGTGTCTAAGGGGCATCGCGTATGTTGTATAATAAAATATGAGTTTTCTAAACTTTACTAAATAACATGTCTACGGAAGATGTAACTCATAGAATAATAATACTCTCCTGGAACATATTATACCTCGCTATCTATATCTATGCTTACCTAAACAAAATTTCGAAAAATAAACAATCAATAAACTGGAATCATTTGTTCTAGAACACGAATAAGTAAACATACTTATGGACATAAAAACAGCCAGGGCCCGACTTTTAAGTAATAATATCATCCCCTAGCTGGTACCCGCGACTTCGTTCTCGTGGAATTTGAAAAGCGCTGCCTTAGTGAGTCCGATTCCCGGAAAGAGCAAAAACTTAAATGGTATTTCTGGGAGGAAACATAGCCTAAGTCACTCCTTTTATAGACAGCTACTTGGTAGTAAAATATTATCAATATCGGTCCAGCCGTCTTATAGATTGGAAAAAACAGACAGACAGACAAAACAAAATTAAATTCGTTTTTAGGCATAGGTATCCTGCAAATAACCGGGTGAGCATGAAAAAAACCTATTATTTTGACATTGCCAACAGACACTTCAATTTTATTTATTTGTATAGATAAGTTTGCGACTTAGATCGCAAAGATTTTAACGTATGGTAGTTGTGATTGTGAATGGCGTTTCTTGAACAATCGTATTTGTACTCGGAGCAAAATAATCAAAGAAATACTAACATTGCTACCCTTAGAAGAAGAAGCGGCAGATGAACTTCTGAATGTCATCAAAAAAATAATAGAAATAAAAGTAGTGCAATATTCATAAATCGATAAAGTGAAGGAGCATTACCTGATTACATGTTTTAAGTATCAGCCGCTCATGTTTGTTTGTGTATTTGTTTACCAAAACTTTAAAAACTCACTTGACAAAGTTACAAATACCTACTGTAACATTGTATACACAAAAAAAACAAAAATTCTGTGCCAATAATTATAATGTATGCTACTTATGTATCGAAATAAATAATTTATATTATTCTTATTAAAATTGTTAAAATAAACACCTGGAATTTTCATTATTTCACTGATATTCTGCAATAATTTGTGCTTGAAGACATAGTTTTTATAATTGTTATCTGATATATCGCACAATATAGTTTTTTTTATGCTTATGCTTAAAAAGGACAACTCCCGCATTAGCAAAATATCCTGTGTCGCGGGGAACTTTATAAACACAAAGAACATCCAGACTCGGAACAACAATTTGTGGATCACACAAAGTGTCGTCTCATGTGGGGTTTGAACTCACAACACTCGGCGTAGTAGGAAGCGGCGTGGCGACCGCTTAAACCACTACGCCATCCGTGCAGTCAATTATTTCATCGTATTGAATAGGGAATATGCACGTGACACCAAAATGGACAAAATATTTTTATTTGTAATTTTTATTTCTAAAAAAAGATACCCATACAATTATTTTTGAAATTTATTATAATTTAATAGTGAAATTTAATCATCAAAAATTGGCTTTTTTAAGATTTACTCGCAAATTTCTAAAACGCAACGCTATTGGTTGAATAAAACGTGACGTCAACCTACACTGTCAAGAGTGTCAACAAGTTGTGTGTATTTGTAATATATGGTTTCTGGTGATTATTTGTTTCATTTTAAGTTAATAACTAATACGTTTTCAGTGTTAAATTATTAAATTCCCGTGTAGAAAGACTCAACACAATGACTTAATATACTTTGTCAGGTGCAGTTTTGATATTATTGTGGCACAAAGGAACGGCACAATATTTATAATAAGTTTTTATTGGCTTTTCCATGGTAATAAGTTAATTTTTATCACTTACTTTTTTAACTTTCACAAACTTTGTGAACTTCACTCCGTTGTTGACATTGAATTAAAAAAAGCGCGCCAAAATGGACGTGTTCAAATTGCCCCAAAATGATAGTGATTTTAATAAAAAATTTTTTGCTTAACGCTTTATATTTCGGATGTGTTATATTTATTTTTGGTAATGTAATAACTAGTAGAATCGTTTAAAAAAATAAAAAAAATACATGCATATTCCCTATTAATTAATAATTCGTCATTTTCTTTATCGTAACTCATTTTAAAGTCAGGACGGCGTGCGCCCGTCGCTATGGTACAAATATGATACCGTTACTTCCTAAGTAGGTAATACTGACTAAAGATAGAGCAACACGGTTCGCCGGAGGCCTGTGTTACTCTATGTGACTAAGGGCATGGCAAGAGGGCGGTTAAAACTCTAAATTAGGGCACGAAACACCCAGCCAAATGCATATATATTCATGAATAATTGCACAAGTCGGCCTAGAATCCGTGATCTCGGCGTAACATTCGAATACACTTCGGCCGTCATACACAAGTTTTTCAATTAACAAAAACACGTCAATGTGACCTGAAGGCCAATTCTCGCAATAAAAGTTCGGTCAGAATTCAGTTTCGATCAGGTCTCGATCTCACAACTGTCATAAAAGGTATTACTTTAATGTGTAATACTGTGTAATACTTTACAACGAAAATACCTTTTATGACATTATGAGATCGAGACTAGATCGAAACTGAATTGTGACAGAACTTTTATTACGAGAATTGGCCTTCTGTTCTTTACACAAAAACAACAATGTTTTAAAAACTATGTATAGACTTTAGTATCAGAATGTTCTAAAATCTTGCTTGTTACGTGAGATGCCGGTTATAACACTATAAAAAGGAACATACTAAAGGAATTCATATAATATAATATGTATTTTACTGAATAATTAATTTTACTGACAGGCGTGCTTTAAACAATTTGAACAAAAATTTTTGAACAACGTACTTATACCATTCTGAGTAAAAAGTAACTAATATTATACAAATAGACTTTTGGAGTGAAATAACGAATGTTAAGTTGCAGTTTCTGGAAATTACTGTAGCTACTGTCAGTATTTGCTGCATTCCTCGTATTTAAATAAACTCCAATCCAAATGTAGCTTCCAGTTCCTAATGATGAAAAATATTATTTAAAACTGGTCGCCTGTTCATCAATTCTGCTATTTTAATATTGTATCAAAAGACTGTCGATGGAGTGTCGTCGGAATAGTTTTGCACTTTTCCTACGAGTATTTTACTATGTTAGACCAATGGCCTCGCGGTGACTTGTCACTGATACAAATGTCGTCGATGTCTTTGTAACAGGTTGGTAAACGGTACATTTTAAAATTGTAAGAAAATTATATATTTAATGTTCCAGGTACACCAATATTGTTGATATCACCATTGTTGATCTATACTACCATATCGACAGTCTATTGACATTGTGAATTTATGTTAGTAAAATACTGATATTTTGACCGATGTCAATGGCATCTTAATAGCGTGGCAATGGAACGACAGCAGCTTGGTGTTAACATAAATAGCAGTATTGAGGCCCTGGTCTACTGACCAGGGCCTCAATACTGCTACTTCCGCTCAATACTACTCAATACTGCTACTCAATACTAAATATTTTTGTGTTTGTAGACTCTGAAAGTACTCTTTCAGAGTCTACAAACACAAAAATATTTATTCCCTACAGTATAGTTCTTTTCCTGGATGAGAGTTTGCCTTGTGATGGTCGCTTGAATAATTATTACGTGATAACTAATAAACAAACAAACTTCGTGAATATTACATGGTCAGGATAATGTTGTCAATGTGTTTTCCATACAAACTTTGAAGTGTTATCGTTGTATTACATAGAACGTCTAAAGATAACTAAAATATCAAGAACAAATAAAATATCAATATACGTAATGCACGTAAATATTATGATATTGACTTACACGCCTTAACGAACCTTAAGCAAGTAATAAAAAAAAATAACTTAACTCACGATTTTATGATCTGCAACTAGGCTGGGCCTGTATCATTACCAACTGCTGATACATATTTTAGAGAAAACTCATTGCACCAACCTCGGGCTTAATATATATTATACAATATTAAAGACCATAAGGTCAGTCAATACAGTACAGAAGCTTTTATTATTTAAATTGTCTATTAACACGCTAAAAGTAACAA
The DNA here is from genome assembly GCA_902825455.1 of Arctia plantaginis. Taxonomy (NCBI): domain Eukaryota; kingdom Metazoa; phylum Arthropoda; class Insecta; order Lepidoptera; family Erebidae; genus Arctia; species Arctia plantaginis. Next base: position 9,691,998 of record CADEBD010000314.1, on the reverse strand, counting down.
TCAATTTAATTCAAGAGGAATAGTTCGATAAGCTTTTTTAATTTCAATTTTTTTTAACAAATACAATTTTATACTCTGTTCTTTCTTTTATTTTGAAAGTTGCTTGAACATGGAACGATGATAATCAAAGTTTTTATATAATTAAACTTTAAAAAGCGCTTTTAGAAAAAAAAAAATTTAATATTATTAATATTCATAGAACTTATACTCTACATTGACTATTTACTGCAAATTGAAATTAATATTTATTGTAATGTATATGCAATAAAAATAGTTACGTACTATTATTGTGATGTGAATAAATTCGTACACAGCATTAGTACACATCACTACACAAATATACCTATCAGTAGAATTTTACTGCATATTTAAAATATGTTTAAATTAATACAAAAAGCCCTAACTTTATTTATATTCTCACCAACCTAGTCACTGTCGATGTCGCTGTAAGCTAAAAAATTTGTGCACCGTGCTTTTATAAACTTAGGTTTCTCGTAGCTGGGTGATTCTTAAATAGTTTTCATATAGCTAAAAAGAGGAAAGAATTTTTTCGACTATTGCCATGTTCATCAAAATTATATACCTACCAAAAGCATATTTTTGATGCATTTGAACAAGCTTAATACCCCCCCCCCCCCCAGCAAAGATAAACAGTACACAAAAAAGGTTGTGGCAGATGGTCTGACATTACAATCTGAATTTGAATATGACTGGGACACTGTTTGACATAGATGTAGCAATTTTACACTTTATTGTAATTGGTTTTATTTTTTATTTAACTATCAGGTCACAGGCAGCATTGTTACATATAGCCATTGATATAATACTTACATAGATGAGTAATTACCGCCTAAAATCGTTGCTACTGCACATCTGTCCACAGGCATATGCGTAGCAAACGTCAATTCAGTGTTCAATGTGGCGTCAACCGAGTTGAACATAGCGACACATGACAGTAACAATCGCCAAAATGGGTAAATGCGTAGTGAAAGAATGCGATTCAAGGTCACAAAACCATAATAAATCATGCGGAATTACTTATCACGTGTTAGTTTATGGTTTTTGTATTGATAATATCGTAAATAAGGCTATAATTGAAATAAAACATTGATAATTGTAATTTAGAATCAGTGTTACCATTAAAAAATCATTTTTGTTTTCCCACATTAGTGGGAGAATTTATAATTTATGAAATAATATGCTTTATACTGTTTTTAAACATTTTGTCAATAATAATAAAATAAAGGAAGAACGGTAGTTGTTAGGGCTGAATCGATCACTTTTTTTAGGGACCCGTTGAACGTTCACCTTCTGCCAAGCTCGCAGTGCTGGAGACTTTTGTATAAAATAATTAATTCATTCATTCATTCATTTTTCTTAATTAATTATAATGAATTATAATTACAATTGTACAAAAAAATATATATATATAAAATAAAAAAGTAAATAAATATAAATAAAAAAAATTAAAAAACAAAATATATATATATATATATATATATATATATATATATATATATATATATATATATATATATATATATATATATTATTTGTATTTTAAAATATTAAAAGAATTTGCAATATACCCTGGGGATTATTTATTATCAGTACAAGTTGATCATTCACTTTTACTATTAAATGCGATTATTTATACATAGGTAAAAATAAGATTGTATCATGAAAGTAAAATATTCACACAAACTTATAAAAAAAGAGTCTAAAAGACAATTGTATACAAAACTGATGCTTCATAGCGGAGTTTGATTTTACACTGAATATAAACCCTTTTAACCAAATATTTCTAGTTATTTTATTATTTATACCTATTCCATTCAATTCGAAATATATTATTTAAAATATTTAAATTAATTTATTTTATTACAAAATTGTTTTAAAAAAACATTGTTTCTTGGTTGTTATGGGTAAAATTTCATACGGTAGTCAACACTGGCCCACCATCGTAAAGTTATGTCTTTGTCTTTGTCTAATCCGAGCGATGGTATTGTTCTTGTCTCGCGTGTAAATGAGACATAAATATGTTTACTTTCAAATGTTTAGTGGTATCAAAGCTACGTCGTCAAAGTTCAAAAGTGGTTACACTTTTTTCGACGTGTGATAATGAGGTCTGCTTCTCTAGTGTTGTTTTAACTCAATGCATATAGCACAGTATTTATAATTAGTAAATATATTCAGTATTTTTTTTAATTAATATAAATATAACTATAATTAATAACTGAGTATACTAATTAGTACTAATTTTTAACCTGTACCTAATATATATTTTAACAGTATAGTATAGTATTATACTTCACACTTCAATTAATAACAGCTTTCTTCGAGAAATAAATCGCCTCTTCTTAAATCCTCCTTGCGTATTCACGCCTTGCTTTTTTTCTTGCTTCTGTCGTGGCGTGGTCATTCTTCTTACGTGGCATCTACAGACTCAGAATAGTAAAAAGTCAGTTAACCTAGTAAAGCCCCAATTCTAAAAGGTGCATATTCCCTAAAATTAATAATTTACCATAACAACAAAAGCTACTCAATCATTCAAATGCAAGTATTACTATTATCTCTTTTATGACATTTTTTTGATACCATGGCCGTGACAATCTGACACGTATTCGACATAATTTAAAAACTAACCATAATTTCGCAAATCTTAAGTAATTATATTAAACTCCACCATATAAGGTGCATTATATGTTTCAAACAATAGAGTGCAACTCGTACTTGCGTTCAAAACTCGTACACGGCGTTGAGGTGATAAGGTTGTTCCTTTTTTAAATAAATCAAAATTATTTTTTTGAGGCACACGCTGTAAATTCAGCCATTTGCAAATCTGATGAGAAGATAATATTGACGTTCTAAAATAACTTAGAAAGCCGTCATCCAAGATACTTTTCCACCGAGTAACGTAATTTTATAGTATCGTACATGGTGGTGACACAAAAACTACCTACCTAAAATTCATGATATCCAAAATCATATATGTAATATTATTTATGTTTATCTTAAACAGCCCTATAACACAAAGGAATTTCTTGTAATATTATTGTAGTAATTCTTAAATTAACATAATATTAATTTTCTTTACAAAAATATATTTTATTTCCAAATCCGGGAATCTCACACGGTCCGTGTAATTTTGGACTAAGGATTTTTGAACTATCATTGTAACAGTTTTATGACAAAATTTATATTCAAATATGTATAATACTAGAAGTAATTTGCAATGTTAATTATTAGTTTACTGATTTTATTAAAGAATATATTAAATTCTTACAACTCCCACAAAACACACAAGAATAAGAATCACGATTTACGATTGGATATCGTATTTATAGCTGGCTATAAATACGATATCCAATCGTAAAGATAGAATAACTTATTGTCAAAAAAACCCAAAATCAAGTTTACTTGGAGAAAATAATATTTTGTAAGTTTATCCTCAGGGTACACACGCCGATTTGCCACCTACCTAAAATTTCGCCTAAATATAACAAATAATATTGGAAATCTTCAAATAGTAATATTTCGGACATATAACACACAACGTCATCTAGTTTCAAACTAAGCAGATTTTGTACTATGAAAACTTATATACTTTTTTGTGTTAATGTGTATACATAAAACACCCAAACTCCGAAGCAAACATTTGCAGATCATACAAACATTTGGTCCGACCCGGCAATTGAACCCGACACCTCAACACAGCAGTCGCATACGCTACCACTGCACCACCGAGGCAGTCAAAAATCGAAGAAGAAATCAGTTTAGTGTAGTGTCCGCGTGTAGTGCCGTCAACTATCCAACGCGTGTTGTAATGCAACAGTAAAAAAATCTACCTTCGTTTTGAAAATAAACTTCGCAGCAACCTGCAAAAAGTGACAGCTCTTTGGTCTCAGTAAAAGTGAACACATTCAGTGGCGGATTAGCCACGTAGCAAGAGTAGCAAATGCTACGGGCCCCGCCCATTTGGGGGCCCCCGCTCTTTCTGACCGTAAAAAAGTATATACTTACTCGTATTTCGATCGGAGTGTGAAAATATTTTTTCAAATAAATAAAGCCAAAATTCTTATCACGAAAGAGTTGCATCTAAATGTCAAACTATAATTTGACGGGCCTGTTGGTTTAGTGGTTAGTGAGCCTGCTAAGCCAGAAGTCGTGGGTTTGATTCCCACCCAGGACAAATAATTGTGTGATAAGCACGATGATTTGTTCTGTGTCTGGGTGTAATTTATCTATAATATGTATATATTGAGAAATATATAAGTATGTTTATCAGCAGTCTGGTTAGAATAGAACAGGCTCTGCCTAGTTAGGAAACATACAGCCGTGTGTGTGATGTGTTAAGTAAAAAATTTAAAGTTTTAGTACATTTCTAAAATTATGTTTTGCACTGCGACCCAACGCTGCGTTCTCACTGCAATCGGAGTGATGACAGGCGGGATTCAATTCCCTCCTATCGAACGATTGCAGAATCAGCTGTACCCAGAAAGAACCTGCTCTGCTCTGGACGCTCTGCCCACTCAACGATTGGCCTCAACTCAACGACCTCCAGGCTGGACCGACCAACGAGCCATCGTGGCTCGGCGAGAGGCTTTACGCCCCTCGCGCTCCTCTTCGGGTAGGGGCCGAGCATTTCCTTCCCAAATCCCACAAGAGTGTTCCGGCCAGGCGTCGACACGGTGCTATAACCATGGTTCTAACTGCCAATGCCCTCTAAGGGCGTCATAATAAAATATGTTTTATAAGCTCAGACTTATTTTAACAGTGGCGTGCAATCTTTTTTGTATTAGGCTGAGTAAACATGCTTTTTATATTCAAACCCAGAATAATATTAATATTAAATCTTAACATTTTGGTAATAAAAATCAATAAGGACACAATAGTAAACATACAACACAAACTGCACAATAGACATTGAGATAATACATCCATAATCATAGCACTTACATAATTTTGGTGAATGCGCGCCCGCCTATATATATATACGCGGTGGTCAGAACTGCGGTCCACACTGGGGCACCGTACAGTGCCATTGACTGGACAGCTCCGTGTACAGCTGTCTTGAAACGATGCTGGTTGGGCAAAAGTCACATAAGAGCAGACGCAGTGCCGACCAGTTTTAGGGTAAGCTGTCGAGAGTGCTCATCGAAGAGCCATCTCCCGTCAGGTATCAGGCCCATATCCTTCATCTGGGCCTGAACCGGTACGTTGACCAAGATGACCACGATTGAGGCGCCAGGGGGTGGACTACAACTAGGCCCAAGAAATAAGAGGCCTCCTTATCCAGGAGGCCTCTCAGAGGTCTTATCCAGGACCACCTTTAAGACAACCACCAAAGAGACACCCTAGGTCCCCCTCCTACCCACAGACAACCAAAGTGTCGTTGGCGTAACAGATTACGCCCAGCCCGGGGTTGAAGTCTCCTCGAAGGGCCTAGTCGTACCCTATGTTCCACAGGAGGGCCCAAGACCAGAGCCCTGTTCAACACCACATGACATGGGCCGACGTCTCAAAATTGAAACAAAACCTATAGGGTTTGTTTCTTGAAACTTAAAACAAGCCCAAGTAGGGTTTGTTTCAAATTTGAGATTTGTATAACCAACCCGTTTGGCCAGCGTAGCATAGCAAACAAAAATCTCCTTTCTAACGAGAAGCCAATATCCAGCAATAGACTGTTCAGGATGATGATAAGTACCATAAACTAGATAACCTAAAACAACCCACAGGGCCCTTGGTAAAATTTGCTACAGCTACTGCCCCGCGCTGTCTTAATCCGGCACTGAACACATTATTATGTAAATTTATCCGATCCTTCTTATATGTACTCAAATAGAATTTATTTCTGTTTATTTCTACTACATGATTCGTTTTGGTAGTTCGCTTTAATGTAAAAACGATTTGCCGTTAGGTTGTGAATAAGCAGTGGTCTGACAATTGGAACACCCACCCCAACGGAAAAAGTAATCGTTAAATACTTTGAACATCACTGGTCCATTTGTGCCCGTTAATAACTTTATAGGTGTGTGTAGACCTGTATCCTAGCAAACGAGTTGAAACAAAGAAGGCTTGGTAGCAAGGCATTATAAATAGCGAGGGAATTTTGTACAGCATCAGATCACTGCTTCTAGTCTATAGACAACAATCAACATCATTCAACAGTTATAATGGCTGTCGCTAACAAAATCGCCATCTTACTGCTGATCGCTGCGTGTATCATGGTTATTACCGTGGACATTGCAAACGCAGTCTACGTTGGTGGGTGCGACTGGTTATGCAGCCACGATGTTGCCGAGAGGCACGCATGTTGCTTAGGTCACGGCACCCGTGGCTTCTCTAATTGCAATGGTGGAAAAATGTATTGTCGTTCATGGTTTTAAAGGTAAAAGTTTTTATTATTATTACCTGTGTCTTCTTTGTTTTAAATTAAGGATCCATCTGATCATTTACTATTTTCACATGTATATTTTGAATGTTAACTACCGAAATAATAATTTAATAGATTACTATTTCTAAGTGTCTGCTCAGGCTGTTTCAAAAAATCTATATTAAATGACACACGGGCATAATATATATGTTTAAGCTGTGACGAAAGCGGCGTGTTTAAAGAACTTATATTTAGTTTCTCATTGTTAAATTTGTATTTTCAATTTTCCAGGTGTTAATTTGGACTAAGTATAAAAAAGTGCACTTACGCCGAAATTCAGCGGAAGCCGTGGAAAACATACAATTCAAAACTTTTGGAAAAACCATCTCCGCTATGAGCACTTATTTATAGAGAATGTTATAATTTTGTGTCCTTATAATGTACACTGATTACGATTTATAAACACCTGTATTGTTTTAATGAATATCAAATACATAAACATGTCTCTAATATCGTTTGTTTTCTTTATTCAACTATGGTGGCAAATAAGTACATGATCCGTCCTATCCAGCTATGGTGAGAGGGTATCGCTGCCTATAAACTGTTCTGGACCAATAAAATTACCAGCTAAGCATTTTCTATTACGTGGGAAATCCAATGGGGCATATTTACTGTACAAAGTATGCATTGCTCGCTTCATTTAAAAACTAAACGCATAACAAGGTAGTCTACCCTACCAGGCACAGGCCTGTGAAAAGGGGACTCTAGCATTAAACAGTGAGGTTTTCTGATAATCAATATACACTAAGCTCTGCTGTTGGTACCCAGATAACTAGATAGACTTTTGTAAAACTAGACTTAAAAGTCATAGCTTAACATAAATATTACCTACAAATCACTTCACGAGAACTATATCTCTAAAATATTATGACGTGTCTAAGGGGCATCGCGTATGTTGTATAATAAAATATGAGTTTTCTAAACTTTACTAAATAACATGTCTACGGAAGATGTAACTCATAGAATAATAATACTCTCCTGGAACATATTATACCTCGCTATCTACATCTATGCTTACCTAAACAAAATTTCGAAAAATAAACAATCAATAAACTCGAATCATTTGTTCTAGAACACGAATAAGTAAACATACTTACGGACATAAAAACAGCCAGGGCCCGACTTTTAAGTAATAATAATCCCCTAGCTGGTACCCGCGACTTCGTTCTCGTGGCATTTGAAAAGCGCTGCCTTAGTGAGTCCGATTCCCAGAAAGAGCAAAAACTTAAATGGTATTTCTGGGAGGAAACATAGCCTAAGTCACTCCTTTTATAGACAGCTACTTGGTAGTAAAATATTATCAATATCGGTCCAGCCGTCTTAAAGATTGGAAAAAACAGACAGACAGACAAAACAAAATTAAATTCTTTTTTAGGCATAGGTATCCTGCAAATAACCGGGTGAGCATGAAAAAAACCTATTATTTTGACATTGCCAACAGACACTTCAATTTTATTTATTTGTATAGATAAGTTTGCGACTTAGATTGCAAAGATTTTAACGTATGGTAGTCGTGATTGTGAATGGCGTTTCTTGAACAATCGTATTTGTACTCGGAGCAAAATAATCAAAGAAATACTAACATTGCTACCTTTAGAAGAAGAAGCGGCAGATGAACTTCTGAATGTCATCAAAAAAATAATAGAAATAAAAGTAGTGCAATATTCATAAATCGATAAAGTGAAGGAGCATTACCTGATTAGGTACATGTTTTAAGTATCAGCCGCTCATGCTTTCTTGTGTATTATTTGTTTACCAAAACTTTAAAAACTCACTTGACAAAGTTACAAATACCTACTGTAACATTGTACACACAAAAAAAAACAACAAATTCTGTGCCAATAATTATAATGTATGCTACTTATGTATCGAAATAAATAATTTATATTATTCTCATTAAAATTGTTAAAATAAACACCTGGAATTTTCATTATTTCACTGATATTCTGCAATAATTTGTGCTTGAAGGCATAGTTTTTATAATTGTTATCTGATATATCGCACAATATAGTTTTTCTTATGCTTAAAAAAGACAACTCCCACATTAGCAAAATATCCTGTGTCGCGGGGGACTTTACCGGTTATAACACTATAAAAAGGAACATATTAAAGGAATTCATATAATATAATATAATATAATATAATATGTATTTTACTAAATTAAACTTATAATTAATTTTACTGACAGGCGTGCTTTAAGGTGAACAAAATTTTTTGAATAACGTACATATACCATTCTGAGTAAAAAGTAACTAATATTATACAAATAGACTTTTGGAGTGAAATAACGAATGTTAAGTTGCAGTTTCTGGAAATTACTGTAGCTACTGTCAGTATTTGCTGCATTCCTCGTATTTAGGTAAATAAACTCCAATCCAAACGTAGCTTCCAGTTCCTAATGATGAAAAATATTATTTAAAACTGGTCACCTGTTCATCAATTCTGCTATTTTAATATTGTATCAAAAGACTGTCGATGGAGTGTCGTCGGAATAGTTTTGCACTTTTCCTACGAGTATTTTACTATGTTAGACCAATGGCCTCGCGGTGACTTGTCACTGATACAAATGTCGTCGATGTCTTTGTAACAGGTTGGTAAACGGTACATTTTAAAATTGTAAGAAATCTATCTAATGATCTAATGTTCCAGGTACACCAATATTGTTGATATCACCATTGTTGATCTATACTACCATATCGACAGTCTATTGACACTGTGAATTTATGTTAGTAAAATACTGATATTTTGACCGATGTCAATGGCATCTTAATAGCGTGGCAATGGAACGACAGCAGCTTGGTGTTAACATAAAATAGCAGTATTGAGGCCCTGGTCAGTACTTTCAGAGTCTACAAACACAAAAATATTTATTCCCTACAGTATAGTTCTTTTCCTGGATGAGAGTTTGCCTTGTGATGGTCGCTTGAATAATTATTACGTGATAACTAATAAACAAACAAACTTCGTGAATATTACATGGTCAGGATAATGTTGTCAATGTGTTTTCCATACAAACTTTGAAGTGTAATCGTTGTATTACATAGAACGTCTAAAGATAACTAAAATATCAAGAACAAATAAAATATCAATATACGTATATACGTAAATATTATGATATTGACTTACACGCCTTAACGAACCTTAAGCAAGTAATAAAAAAAAAAACTTAACTCACGATTTTATGATCTGCAACTAGGCTGGGCCTGTATCATTACCAACTGCTGATACATATTTTAGAGAAAACTCATTGCACCAACCTCGGGCTTAATATATATTATACAATATTAAAGACCATAAGGTCAGTCAATACAGTACAGAAGCTTTTATTATTTAAATTGTCTATTAACACGCTAAAAATAACAATCAATTTAATTCAAGACGAATAGTTAGATAAAACTTTTTTAATTTCAATTTTTTTTACAAATACAATTTTATACTCTGTTCTTTCTTTTATTTTGATAGTTGCTTGAACATGGAACGATAATAATCAAAGTTTTTATATAATTAAACTTTAAAAAGCGCTTTTAGAAAAAAATTTTTTTTTAAATATTATTAATATTCATAGAACTTATACTCTACATTGACTATTTACTGCAAATTGAAATTAATATTTATTGTAATGTATATGCAATAAAAATAGTTACGTACTATTATTGTGATGTGAATAAATTCGTACACAGCATTAGTACACATCACTACACAAATATACCTATCAGTAGAATTTTACTGCATATTTAAAATATGTCTAAATTAATACAAAAAGCCCTAACTTTATTTATATTCTCACCAACCTAGTCACTGTCGATGTCGTTGTAAGCTAAAAAAATATGTGCACCGTGCTTTTATAAACTTAGGTTTCTCGTAGCTGGGTGATTCTTAAATAGTTTTCATATAGCTAAAAAGAGGAAAGATTTTGTTTCGACTATTGCCATGTTCATCAAAATTATATACCTACCAAAAGCATATTTTTGATGCATTTGAACAAGCTTTATCACCCCCCAGCAAAGATAAACAGATCAGTACACAAAAAAGGTTGTGGCAGATTGTCTGACATTTTGGAGGCGGAAGTGCTCGCCGAAGTATATCGGCGGAAAAAACTAACCATCGCAAATCTTAATTATATTAAACTTCACCATATAAGGTGCATTATATGTTTCAAACAATAGAGTGCAACTCGTACTTGCGTTCAGAACTCGTACACGGCGGAGGTGATACGGTTGTTCCTTTTTTAAATAAATCAAAATATTTTTTTTGAGACACACGCTGTAAATTCAGCCACTTGCAAATCTGATGAGAAGATAATGTTGACGTTCTAAAATAACTTAGAAAGCCGTCATCCAAGATACTTTTCCACCGAGTAACGTATTTTTATAGTATCGTACATGGTCGTGACACAAAAACTACCTACCTATATGTAATATTATTTATTTTTTTCTTAAACAGCCCTATAAAACAAAGAAAATTCTTGTAATATTATTGTAGTAATTCTTAAATTAACATAAAATTTCTTTACAAAAAATATATTTTATTTCCAAATCCGGGAATCTCACACTACACGGTCCGTGTAATTTTGGACTAAGGATTTTTTTAAATATCATTGTAACAGTTTTATGACAAAGGTTAATTATTAATATACAGTTTACTGATTTTGTTAAAGAATATATTAAATTCTTACAACTCCCACAAAAAACACAAGAATAAGAATCACCCAGCTAAGCTAAAGATATCCAACCGTAAACAAGCCCTTAGTACGGAATTAATATCATAAAATAACTTGTTGACAAAAAAAAAACCCAAGATCAAGTTTGCTCGAGGAAAAAAATATTTTGTAAATTTATCCTCAGGTAGGGTACACACGCCGATTTGCCACCTACCTAAAATTTCTCCTAAATATAACAAATAATATTGAAAATCGTCAAATAGTATAGTTTCAAACTAAGCAGAGCTTGTACTATGAAAACTTATATACTTGTTTGTGTTAATACATACATATTATACATAAAACACCCAAACTCCGAATCAAATATTTGCAGATCATACAAACATTTGGTCCGACCCGGGAATCGAACCGAGGCAGTCAAAAATCAAAGAAGAAATCAGTTTATACTCTCCGCAAAAGTAAAAACAACTACCTTCGTTTTTGATAATAAACTTCGCAGCAACCTGCAAATAGTGACAGGTCTTTTGTCTCAGTAAAAGCAAACACATTATCATGTTAAATTTATCCGATCCTTCCCATCCAAATAGAATTCCTTTCTGTTTACTTCTACTACATACATTTTGGTAAAATGTAGCTTTAATGTAAAAACGATTTGCCGTTACGTTGTGAATAAGCAGTGGTCTGACAATTGGAACACCCACCCCAACGGAAAAAGTAATCGTTAAATGCTTTGGACATCACTGGTCCATTTGTGCCCGTTGTCAACTTTATAGGTGTGTGTAAACAAAAAGGTGTGTGTAAAAAACAAACGAGTTTAAATAAAGTAGGCTTGGTAGCAAAGCCTTATAAATAGCGAGGGAATTTTGTACAGCATCAGATCACTGCTTCTAGTCTATAGACAACAATCAACATCATTCAACAATTATAATGGCTGTCGCTAACAAAATCGCTATCTTACTGCTGATCGCTGCGTGTATCATGGTTATTACCGTGGACATTGCAAACGCAGGCCACGTTGGTCCCTGCGACCAGGTCTGCAGCCGCATTGTTCCCGAGAGGCACGAATGTTGCAGAGCTCACGGCAACCGTGGCTACTCTAGTTGCAGTGGTGGAAAAATGTATTGTTATTAATGGTTTTAAAGGTAAAAGTATTTATTATTATTACTTTTTATTAGTTATTACTTACTATTAGTATTGTCTTCTGTGTTTTAAATTCAGGATCCATCTGATCATTTACTATTTTCACATGTATATTTTGAATGTTAACTACCGAAATTATAATTTAATAGATTACTATTTCTAAGTGTCTGCTCAGGCTGTTTCAAAAAATCTATATTAAATGACACACGGGCATAATATATATATATATATATATATATGTTTAAGCTGTGACGAAAGTGGTGTGTTTTAAGAACTTGTATTTAGTTTCTTATTGTTAAATTTGTATTTTCAATTTTCCAGGCGTTAATACTAGGACTAAGTATAAAAACGTGCACTTACGTCGAAATTCAGTGGAAGCCGTGGAAAACATACAATTCAAAACTTTTGGAAAACCATCTCCGCTATGAGAACTTATTTCATATTCATTGGTAAATAAACTGGTACCCAATAGAGATTGTTATAATTTTGTGTCCTTATAATGTACGAGATCTACTATAAGTGGAACATTCTAAGACTAGGGATCATGAAATCTCCCAATTGCTAGCAGAGTCACTTCTTTCATTTTATTTCGTAAAGAACTAGGTTCTACGCGATTTTTGAAGAAACAAAGCCATTTAATCAAGAAATTTAATCAAGAAGTTTCATTTAATTTGTTTTTACTGTAAGTACATATACTGTTTAATGTATGGTTGAGGTCGGGAGGAAGTTAGGGTCGAGGCGGGAATTGTTCCTTCAGGGTACTCAATAAAAAACCTGATAGGATAATCCTGAACTATATTTGCATCAAGTTACCTCTAAACTTAAGATCTACATAACCAAAGGCAACTCCCCAAGTCAATCACTCTTAATATCGAGTTTTAATTTAGGTCCTTTTTAATACAGCGCCATCTAGTGACATTAAAGGAACTAAACTTACTTTACTTACTCGAACATACCGCCCACCAAGGACATTATTGAAAAGTATGTCCTTCATAAATAAAGGTTCTTAGACTGTGACTAGCTATCAAATAATGTCTTTGTTGAGGGTACATAACGAACCTATACACTAAGTAAAAATCTATTGGATATCTTATCAATTACATAATAGTCGGTATGATTAAAAAAAGATCTTAAACATTTATAATCTTATTGTTTGAGCAATATTATATAGAGAACTGTAAAATAAGCCAAAACAAAACCAACTCAAAACATAACAACAAACGAAATAACATTTTTTATAAGCACTCTTATGAATAAAATGTAAATGAAATGTACAAAATTTAATAAATCTATTCATTGACAGGCAAAATACACAACTTTGAATTAGGACGTTTCAGTAAACTCCCTCTAACCTTTAATGTGACTACTCGGGTAACGTTGTCAGGTCCTGGGTGTTTCTGAACTATTCGACCCAGCAACCAACGAGCAGGAGGTAAATCACTTTCTTTGACAAGTACTACGTCACCGATGTTTGGTTCGGGAATGTGATAAGACCACTTATATCTATGAGCTAGCGTGGTTAAGTACTCCGCAGACCAACGCCGCCAAAAGTTCTGCAACATCCTTTGTATGAGTTGCCACCGATTTAAAGGACTAATGTATGATGCTTCATAATCAGGTTTAGGCACAGTCACTAACGGTTCGCCAACCAGAAAATGACCCGGCGTTAATGGTAGTGGTTCATCCAAACCTTCACCATTAATGACTGTCATTGGTCTAGAGTTCAGACAAGCTTCCACTTGACTGCGTAAAATGCTCATCTCTTCATAGGTTAGAGTTGAATCGCCTATAACCCTTTTGAGGTGAAACTTAGTGGACTTTACAGCCGCCTCCCATAATCCACTAAAATTTGGAGCATGAAGCGGTATAAAATGCCATACCGTGCCCTTGCCTTCTAAATGTGCTGCCATGTCCTGTTGTATAGCTGTCAGTTCTTTCAGTTCTCTTGCAGCGCTGACAAAATTGGTACCATTATAACTCCATACTTGAGCACAATGTCCTCGCCTAGCCACAAATCGTCTAAAAGACGCTAGAAAAGCTTGTGTACTTAAATCACTAACAACTTCTAGATGTACAGCCCGTGTGGCCATACAAACAAAGACACAAATATAGACCTTGTAAGACTTGTGGCCTCGACCCTTTGCTGTCCTGATATTAATTGGACCAGCGTAATCCAATCCACTGTGAAAGAATGGTCTTGTTGGAGTGCACACTGAAGGCAGTGATCCCATCAGTTGAGTGTTGATCTTGGCGTTATGCTTTACACATGTCACACATTTGCGAACATAATGTTTAACGAGGCTCTTTACTCCAAGTATCCAATATGCAGATCTTAAAAAATTTACCATGATCTGAGGACCTCCATGTAACGTTCGCTCGTGCGCATCTGCCACCAACAATTTAGTAAGATGTGCATCATGCGGAAGAATCGGAAGAATTATAGGGTGCTTTAACTGATCTGGCAGAGGCGCTTCTTGCAATCTACCACCAACACGAAGTATGTCATCATTGTCTAAAAAAGGGTGTAATGAACTAATTTTACTGCCCTTTAATTTATGAAGTGTTTTGGTTTTTATGTGTAAGTATTCACTTGTAAATACAGTCTTCTGACAATGTCGTATACAATATTTCAAACTTTCTTCTATTTTTATCGCTTGCAAATGCTTGGGCCTGTTATTTCTATTTTTTAAATTAATAAATCTTCTACAGTATGATAAAACTCGCAATAATCGCCCCAATGAGCTGAATTTTATCCAGGGACACTTGGTTGAGTCCTCTTTCGCTATACCAATGTGAGACTTCACTGACTGCTCGAATATAATGTTGTCTACAGCAGGTCTGCTATACACCACATCAGGATTACGCAAAAATTGGGGTCCCTCGAACCACAGTTTGTTCTCTGCTAGTGAACTAGGTGAAACTCCTCTTGACGCACAATCCGCAGGGTTGTTCTTAGAAGACACGTGGGCAAATTGTTCTGAATCAAGTGTGGTCAAAATCTCCGACACTTGATTTGCCACGAATGTTTTCCACCTACTTGGATGACTATTGAGCCAGGCAAGCAATACCGTCGAATCAGTCCATGCATGCACCTTGTTCCTTGGAATATTCATGGCCTTCGCCACGTCTGCTAGCAATCTCGCCAATAAGACGGCACCACAAAGCTCGAGGCGAGGGAGACTTATCTGCTTAATAGGGGCGACTTTGGTCTTTGCAACTAACAAAGACACGCTTACATCGTTAGTGCTATGGACAGTTCGCGTATATACCACTGCTGCATATGCCGATTTTGAGGCGTCACTGAAACCACGCAACTCCACGGAACTAATATCACCGGATATTCCCAGCCATCTAGGAACACGCACTTGAGATAAATCTGTATTAATTAATCAGACAGAACAAAAGGCCGGGCTAAGTGCTTTATATAATTTAACAATATAGCACTTACAGACGTGAAGTGCTCACCAATTTTATTAAACAACCATAAATTTGCTTAAACAAAAAGTAATTAATGTTAGGAAAATGTTAACAACTTTTGCGACATAATATATATCAATGTCCTATAAAGTGTAAATTCAAACTTAATAAAATTTATCACTCGCTTGAAATCACAGGTTAAACAAACATATTTCATATCACATTAAAGTCAACCACTTATATTATTTGATGATACTAATATCTATTCCGAAGGAATAAATACATGTAATAAATCCTTTTAAAAAGAAGTTGAACCGACTGCAAACAATGCTGACAAAGAGCACTAAAATTAAAAAATAATTACAAATCTAATTAAAACAACTATAACAAGCACCCTCATTATAACAGCATTAGTCCCTTCTAGTGGGGGTCGATGAGGGGGTCATCTACAAGGCGTAGATGGCACGGGGTCCGTCAATGGTGCCAGGGATTTCCTGTCTAGGGTACACTTAGTTCAGCAGCTAAAGGTACCCGACGACGTGCGGTTTTTAGTTGGTTCGAGTCCGATGTAAGAGCCCCACCGGTTGGTTTCCACAAGGGGATTTCCGCACACAGAAAAAACAAGGTGTTTTAACTCTGTGTAAATGATGATGATGAGTTTTAAAGTAAAGTTTATCTTGCAAAAAAACCTGATAAAACATCATTTAATAAACTTAGATTTCTATCAAAATAAGCTTAGCATTTGATAAACCTTAGCAAATCATAAAGGTACTTGTACACGATGCAAGTAGCTTGCGCATGTTGAGGCTCATGCGCAGGGTATATGCTTTGCGAAAAGCACTAAGCCCAGTAATTTAAGCATATATCAGCGCCAGCCAGCCGTATATTAAGTTTACTAGAATAACATTTCTAACAGATACTACATCATGTCACATCACCGGGCCCAGGGTGTTTAATAAACATTACAAATTGTCAATTTTGTAAATAACTGACATATTTGTTAAGTTATATGACAAATGGTGTTTAATAAACCGTACAATTATGTAAGAATTTTACAAGAACAACATTCCAAATATTACCGTTATAAATGATGTTAAATAAACGTTTAAATGTGCAAAAAAAAACCTAAGGATTTCGATGACAATATTGTATCTACAAAGTACTGCACGGATGGCGTAGTGGTTTAAGCGGTCGCCACGCCGCTTACTACTACGCTAAATTTTGTGAGTTCGATCCCCACATGGGACGACACTTTGTGTGATCCACAATTTTTTGTTCTGAGTCTGGGTGTCCTTGTGTCCGTTTCATGTATGTTTGTAAAGTCCCCGCGACACAGGATTTATTCCTAGTGCGGGCGTTGTCTACTTAAAAAAAATAATTGTAAATTACAAAATATGTACATAAAATGTAAAGTTTATCCTGCAAAAAACCTAATGCAGCATCAATTTATAAACTTAGATTTACATTTCTTTTTATTCTTAAATTAAGGGTGATTTCAAAAATCTTAGAATTTTAAAATGACAGAATTTGGTTTTAGTATTTATTTTGATTTACAGAGGTATTTTCTATTTGTTTGATTCAAAACGAAAGTTTTGGAGCACAATAACAAAATCACGATTCTGTCTCTAATATACATATAAGAATAAAGTTCACCTTTTATCCGTTTAACGTGACGGATTAAGAATACAGAGTGACATCCCGTGGGTGTCGTAAGAGGCGACTATGGGAGCTAACTACGTAGGACAACACCACTGCAGAGAGAAGGAAAACTTGACACAAACCCTATACCAACCCGTCTGGCCAGCGTGGTATAGTAGGCCAAAACCTCCTTACTAAGTACTTTCACTTTTTCAGTACAAATCGGCAATTTTGTTAAGTTCTGAAACAAGGCGAGTCCACCTGTCAGAATTGTTTTATAATTTACAAAATATGTACATCTGTAATTACAGTAATGCCACGGTACATATTATAATTGTACCGTGGTAATGCGTTCAATAAAATATGTAGATAAAATGTGTATGTTGTTGTTGTTAATTTGTATGTACAAAATATTTAGTTAACAAAAATGTGTAAGACTTTACGGGTAGAACCACCTAGATCAAAAATAGTGTTTGTCCTTTTAAATTTGTCCTTTTAAATTTTTCTTTTTGTAGAACGCGACCATAGTTTTCCCGCCCGTACATGCCTCTAGCGGGTAAAATCAGAACTACCTCGCGTCATGAACACGGAATCGTGTTTGTATTCGTGGATAATATTTATTTATTTTTAACTTTGGTGTACAATATTCTTAGTGAGAACTGAATGGATGATTATGAAACTTTTTGAAGGTAAGTTTTATTTCATGTATTACTAAGGTTATGTAATACTAATTTGTCTACAAATAAAATTGATGACGAGACATCATATTACCTTAAAAGATGAATAAAGACTACTTGAAAGCCCTAATCATAGTTACAAATCAAATATTAAGCACCTAAAGGTATTTAATTAACAAACAACTTGGTAGATTTGCATACTAATATGCTTGACAATTTCATAACCTCAAAATATTATTATCTTAGATTTTATTTTTATTGCATGCTGTGTTTAAAATGGGGGTTCTCAACGTGTTATTAGTTTTCAATTTATTAGAACTCATAAATAACATAATTGCTCTCACATTAAATTTGTTATTATCGATAAAAATGTGATAGAGATTTAGGCGGGAAATCGTAATGCTCATTCAAAACAATCCTACTCATCCACAGACACCCCTAGCTTGTAAAAAACGTAGTTGTAGTTGAAATGACAGTTCTTAATTCAACTATTTTTCATCATTTCAGGAGCAGTCTTCTGATAATTTTTACACTGCCAACTAATACTAAAATTTAAGATTAATAAAATGAAACCCATATCTGCAGATAAAGCATCTTCTAAAAGAAATGGCTATCAATCAGATGATGACAACATTAGATACAAGTTGAATACAGAATATTTTAACAATATTGCTAAATCACCTAAGAATAAAAAAACTGAAAAAGTCGACAAGGCTCAAAATGACGATGATAACATTCGTTATAAATTGCCTACTGTTGTGTTGAATAGGACTAAATTATCTGAACAGAAGCCCAAACTTAAACAGAAAATAAAAGTTAATTTCTGGAGTAATAAACAGTCTGTTAGTCGACTGAATAACACTGATGCAGTTAAACAGAAAACTAACCGTAGACACACTGTGGCTGCGTCTGCTGAAGATACAACAATGAAACCAAAGCATTCTACTGTCAAAGTGAGGAAACGAGTATCTTTCCTTCCCTCCCCCATATTTTCTGAAAACCATATACCTATGGTAACGGTGCCAGATGATTTGACAATACAGTTAAATGAAGAAGAAGCTAACGATTTGGCTGAAGATTTAAATTTGGCTTTTGTTAACAGTGGCAGTACGGATATTAAGTCAAATAATTCTCCTAAAAGGAAAGCTAAAAATTCAAATGATGTAAATATTCGAGAGACTAAACGTAAAAGGAGTATGGAAGACTTAGATACTAGAACTCAAGGAAGTGACAATGAACTTGAGTTTTTCTCAAAATATGTGGTCCAAAAATTGAGACGCATGGAAACCAATCAGCGCATTTATTCAGAGAATTTAATAAATACTGTTCTAATGTTGGGTCAACTCGGTAAACTCAACGGTAAATCAAAAATTGGGGATGCACAGTAACAGGAAAGTTGTTGAATAACTTGTTATTTGCTAGACAAATTTAATTAATATCTTAAGCATAATATAAATTCATCATAATATAAATCAAGGACCAGCTAAGATTCAAAGATAATCATGCATTCATTAGGTAATTGTATTGAGGAGTAGACTAATTTTTCATGGTGCTTTACACAATGTCCATATAATTAAGTGTAAAACTGAACTGTTGTAAAAAAATTGGTTCATATTATTACTAAGCATATTAATTTAAGTGTATGTATATAAAATACTTTGAAAGAATGACTTCTAATGAAAGTCGTAGAGGTATTTTATAATGTATATGATTATTGTACAATATCACAAGAACAACGAGAACTTTCAGCTCTTATCATTTGTTATCTAATCTTTAATGTTACCACTTTGTTTTACCTGTACTAACGGATGACACTTGATTGTAGTAAGTATTAACACTGATGATGCTGATTGTGCTTCTTAGCCTTAACTGAAAGCTGATTGATACTAAAGTTAGCTGTTAAGTTTTCAGTATAGGGGTAAGCCTTCACCTGCCTAGGGTACTGTTTGTTGACAAACTTTAATATTTTGAATAAGAGAATTATATTTAAATGACTTATATGAACCCAAATTAGTGATGCCCAAAATTTATCACTGCGCTGAAAAGATAGATACATATCATTTTGCTGTAAAGATATATATCACTCTTCTAGCTCATAGATTTAATTCAGTTGATTGGTCTCAATTGATTGATTGCTTTTTCTCGATTTCATTCACCTATCTTTACTAAGTCCAAATTAAGTTTTTTGGAACTTCACTTTTAAACTAGAAATCATACTTAATCATCATATTATTACATTGATTTTCGTTTATACTTAGCAAACAGGAGTTTAGCAAGTGATGATTTATGTAATTAATAATAAAGCAAACAAATTTCTCGTCAGTCGTCTACTTAACGCTTTTATATCATTCATGTTCTTTTTTTAGTCTCATTCAGTCATGAAACAAAGAGCAGCCTATACGTTGAGCTGGTGAGCTAGAACTGAGTTACTGATCCATTTGGACCTAGTGTGTGCATGTGATACCTTTTATCGGTGTGAGTGATATATATAATTGAGATCATTTAGTAGCTCAGTAGCTACACAACTCTACCCCAAATCCATAATGTTTACTAAAATTTTATTACTACCTTACAAACCATTGTTAAAAATTAGTACTTAGATACAGATACTTTGTAGTAAGGCCATAAAATTGTTTGGTAAATTTATCATTATACATATGTGTATGTGATAGTTACTACTAAAGAGGATAAAAACTTATTTATATTGTTATAAAGAATGATATATTTCAACCTTTATTATATCCATATTAATAGAGATGTGCCGTCAATGACTTCGGCCGACTAGCCAATTATTCGGTAATAACAATGCCAACTAGTCGGCCAAGTTGACCACGATTCGCTTACTGCTGAATTGCGCGCAAGGCGCAACCGCTACCTGCGAATATATTTTGTTTACTACGCATTAATTTTTACTTTTGCACTAGTCAGAGCTGTGGTTTTGTGTAAAAAATAAAGACTATAACTGTCTTTAGTCATTCAAGTGAAAGAGCTCAATTAAAATTTATCATATTAATGTCAAAGAACGGCTCATATAGATTTTATTTACCAATTGAGAAACACATACAATATAAAGTAAGAAGCCGGATAGTCGGCGCTCTTTACCGATTAGTAACCGTCTACAAAAGTGGCCGGATAGTCTGCTTTACCTAGCCTAGTCGACTAGTCGGAACATCTCTGATATTAACAAACTATAGTAACTTAAATTTTATACATAACTCAAATAAGTATCCATATAGTAGAGTATGCATAGTGAAAGTGGAATAGTATTCAAATTATGATTCAAAGATATCTATACTAATTAATTAAGCGGAAGAGTTTTTTTGTTGATCATGCTAATCTCAAGTACAACTAATATTAGTCGTATTTGAAAATTATTGTTGCATTTGACTGCACAATTCTTGAGAAAGGTTTTAGATATGTTATATCACGTTATGATATATAGGAGCAAAGCAGCAAAGTTAAACTGCAAGGAACAGCTTGTTTTACTATTATGTTCAAATTAGTGGCTAACCTATTGTCAAACAGGACAGTTATTAAACATTAATCAAATGTAAATTTAACTCAGATATACACATATCAGTTGGCCAATTTTCTCTGTGATTACTTCTTATAACTTAAATACTAAGCCACGAAGAGTTAATAAATGAAATCTTTTTGAAATATGTTAATACTGTGCTGCCAGGATTAACTATTTACACGTGTATTTATTGATTGTTGTATAGTATAATGGGTTACGTTAAGTTATGTATATGTAGTCTTTTTGACTTCAAAATATTTGACTCACGTTGTGAGATTTGTGAGATATATTTGTCGGTCTTAAACAACTAATAAAGTATTCATAAGTATGTATTGTTTAATTATTAAAAAGTTGACATTCATTTACCCGCCCTTACCCGAATTTTATTTGGGGTTGGTGCATTTTTTTAATAACATTACAGAAGTCAAACATACTTTATTGCCGGATAATTTATTGGTAAAACTAGTATAAAGACGAATTGAGACCTTGTCTTAAACATTTAAACCATGTATTTGATTAACAATTTTATCTCTATGTACCTCTGTTAAGATTAATTTCAAAATAAGAACTAATGAGTCGCAACTATGCAGACCTTTTTTATTAGGTTTTTTCAGCCATGGTTTCCAATTAGTGCAGAAAGCTGTAGAGCCTCCCTCAATATTAAATGTAAATCAAAATATTAAGCATCATTTTATATCGCATTTTCATATTAACTAAGGAGGATCAAAATGAGTTACAACGATTTACGCGGCCAATTTGTCTAGCCTGAAGTTGCTACATAATGCTGGCATACTTACTGGTCTAGATTCACTGGTAATCTCTCTTCGGTTGCGTGTTGTTTGTAAACGGTTGCTTGGCGACGTCTCGGAGCGCCGCCACGCTACATCCGGCGCGGCGGCAGTCACTCCGTGTCGGCCTCCCTAGCGGGTCGGTATTTCGCGAACGCGTTTACAGATTTCAGTTTTAGACGACTTTTTCAATATTCTTATTATTAAGTAATTAAGTATTAAAATTCAATCACATACAAAGCTATTTCTAATGTAATAATCCAGGTACCTGGATGATTGATCATTTTATTAAAAACTAAAACTTTATTAACAAAAACCCTAACTTTTGGAATAATTTTGATAAAATTATGTACCTACATCAAAATGCATCTATTCGATATTTTCGAATTAAACTTTGATAATAAAAACAATTAAAAAGAGAAATTAAGTGTGAACACATAAAATTCAACGGAATTTAACTAATATTCAAGATGGACATAATACACCGGTTACACTATTTAGTTCTGTCACAAAAATCTGATTTAATGACTATGGAACGTGAACAAAGAATGAGAGTTCGACGACAATCCAGCCTACCTGAATACAGTAAAGCAAGTAAAACCAGGCAGCGATTAGAGCAAGCATATTTTAATGATGTAAGTTTACATTTTCTTAGGAACCTATGTAAATTAAAAAAGAAACTAAAATATTTCAAAGGCAACAGTCCATTTAATATCATAAATCGTCTGTTAAAAAAAAACGAATTTTAATTTTCCGAAAAAATAAATTTATTGATTAATAATTATATACATTGTCCCCTTCAAAGTAGGTAGTCCCCGTCAGATATAATACACTTGTGCCAGCATTTTTTTCAATCCTCGAAGCAGTTCTGATACCTATGCACTTTTTGGTGTCCTCGAGCTCTCTCAGCAATTCGGTTTCAATCTTTTGTCGTCGCAAAACGCCATCCTTAAATGGGTCTCTTTAATCTTGGGAACAGGACAAAGTCGCAGGGGGCGTGAAATGCGCGGATACGGTAGCTGAGGCATGATTATGGTGTTTTATCGAACACATTATCGAACCTCGCTGCTACACGCTTCATGTCCAAAATTTCCTGAAAATTACATGACATAAGCCAACCGATATGCCGATATCCTTAGCAACTTCTCCAATAGTGATTCGACGATTCTCCATATTATTTTTTTTACTTTTTAACATTTTCGCCGGTTGTTGATGTGCTGGGGCGTCCAGGAGAGCGTCGTCATTCACGTATTCTTGACCTTCTGTGAAAAGCTTGTACCACTTGTAAACATTTTTTGATTTAGAGTACACTCACCGTATGCCACTGTCAACATTTCAAACGTTTTTAAGCAGTTAAATCCATTTTTTACAAAAAATTTGATGCAAATTCTTTGATCCATTTTTTTCGACAACAGAAAATGGCCAGAAAACATTTATGCCTCTCACTAACAAACTAAACATGCTATATAGCTGAAACTGTGAACATATGTTCGAGACGATTTTGTTATGTTGGTACATACCCACATACTTAACAAAATAAAAAAAAAAACGGAAATCAAATGTACGTAGCCCGCGAAATTTGACTTGTTACTTTTATATTTCCACTTTCGTAGTAGCACGGTAATTAGCAATTACAGTAGTAGTAGGTACCTATGCAATATTCCCGCGAGGTTAATGCCCGACTAGTTTCAGTCCCGACGGGTTCAAAACTACACGTAACTCCACGTACCTAAAACAGTATTAATTAATTTATATAAAACTTATTATAAAAATCGCACTACATTTAGAATTAGGTAAATAATTCTAAACATAGTAAATAAATCTCATCATATTAACAGTCTAAAGTATTGCATAAGTAGGCTTTTGCCATCCGTCCCATGCTTGAAAAAAATAGGTGATTCTGAATATAGTAACTCTAATGGGGTAGATGACTGTCTAGTCAAATCAGTACCTATTTTCTTATTAAACGTCAAAATGATAGAAACGGTACCTACAGTTTCGAATGAAATAAGTACTATGGCATGACGTCATATCTAGCTATTGTCAAATCATTTGTTGTGATTTGAATGTTTAAAAACATTAAATTGATAATAGAGGACAAGTCAAGCTGTAAGTTAAGATGTTACAACTATTGATTCCGGAGAAATAATTTGTTTTAAACTCAGGAATCCACCCTATTAAAGAAAGCCGGAGTGGCATTATCATCCAGATCAGCGATCGTAATAAATAGAAAGGGTATATATACTCGTATATATTATTGTAGTGTTTAAACCATTGCTGCCGAATTTTAAATACTGATCAAGTGCTGATTTAGATTGTGATTATGAAATAAAAGCGTCTTACTTCACCACCAGTCAAACGATCATAGACAACATTTGATCGTTTGACTTTTTTTAATCACCATTGATTAAACATTTTTATAAATTATGTTTACATACGATCTGTGTGTGATAATCTTATATTATCGTCACTCATTGTAAAAAGCATACTGAAGGCCAATTTTCGTAATAAAAGTTCGGTCACAATTCAGTTTCGGTCAACGTACGATTTTCGTAGTAAAGATTTAAACAACAAACGTTGACTGTAATGTGATTATATCGTATTATAACTGAAAATTGAATCGACAATTTGCTAGTCTTAGTAATACTTGACTATTTTCCTATGAAAATATCTGAAATGACAGTTACGAGATCGAGAGTTTTAATGAACTGCAATGTGACCGAACTTTTATTACGTGAAGTAGCCTTCTGAGGCCCAAGTGCGAGTTATTTCGCATCTACAGGATCGTCACAGTGACCGCGTTTGGCCCGCACCGAAATCTTTAACAATCGCAACGCCGAACGCGCTCGTCGTCGAGAGCGAGTTGATGTGAAATAAACTCGCACTTGGATCTCTGATCCGATTTTGGCATTTCTTTTACTTTTAGAAAGGTCTATATAGTATATACATGAAAGCTACAGACTACTTATTACCGCGATAACCGACATACACGTGAGCGGAGTCGCGGGCAAAGCTAGTGTTAAATAGATGCAAACACAATGAATATTCTATTCGTGTCTTTTAAGTTTAGTTCAAAGCATAATTATATTCTAGATTTATTCTGATTTGCTAATGTAAAGTAAATAACATG
This sequence comes from Arctia plantaginis, assembly GCA_902825455.1. NCBI lineage: Eukaryota > Metazoa > Arthropoda > Insecta > Lepidoptera > Erebidae > Arctia > Arctia plantaginis. The sequence goes on along the minus strand of CADEBD010000314.1, from coordinate 9,666,595 downwards.
AAAGTAGAAAGGTTAGTAAAAGTAAAATCCCATAAATATAAAAAACAGTGGATATAATTCAGCAGTGTAAAAAGGAGTAGGTAACTACTAGATGTAGTTAAAATAAAAAGACGATACAAAGGGTTGATAACTCGCTTTACCGTCACTGTCCATCCGTTGTGATAAGCTTTGTTTATCGTCGCGGCCTTTACTTGAACTTGACACTATTCAGCGCTTCTATCTAGATGCAGTATTTATTTACTACACAAACGAGCTTTTGTTGACTTCATTAACAGCTACATTAAACATTCAGAGGGAAGTAGGCTGTCTTGCTTTCTATAAAAGAGGAACGATCTGTATATTATGTATGTAGGTACGTAAGTACACGCTCTGGGCGGATGAGAGCGAGATCGAAGAAATGTGTAACGAGACTTTTTCCCGACACTAGCAAACGTCTACCAAAAAGCGACAGGAACTTCGTTGGGAGCGGGGGTCCATAGACCCCTCACGCCGTTAAAAATAAATTATTTTGAATTTATTTATACCAATACCAATTTTTGCTAGAAACAAGGCTACCATAAAATGTTGTTATATATAGAAAATCACGGTACCTACAGCATGTTTACCAACGAAATCGGTCGCATCGGTTGTTATCGTTTTATTAGGTACCTACGTTTTACCATTATTATGTCATATTGGGGTATTGTTGGCTATTTAGAATTTGAATTTTAAAAAAAGCCGTGTGGTGTCGTGGGACACTCGATAGGAACGAAGTTGTGACGATCGAGTAAAACTGATTCGACACGATTTTAATTACAACGCCATCTATGAAAGCGGCTATTACCTACATATTTTTCAGTTGGTTTCTAATTAAAACAATTTATACATTTATAGATGGCGCTGAATGACTGACAAGTGACAATTCAAAATAAAAAGTGTCGTTACAACTTTTCGTGAGATTTTTTCCGTCTAGCCCCCTTTCACAACGCGCGATAAGGAACTTCGTTCCAAAAAGAACTAATTTTATTACTTATTTATAATAGGTCTTTACCTATGAAATTGCCGTTTTGTGTGCAATAAGTGAAAGTAGGTACTTATTTTTTCAACGAAAAATGAAAGAAAAACTGTTTTAAATTTCCAATCTACAACTAGCGCTTAGTTAAAAATATTATTATGAACGATGATAAACAGAATGTAGCTTGTAAATAAAAGATTGCGGCTTTTGCATTCCTTCATCAGTCTACTAGACGGCGATCCACTATTTTATTGTTGTACCTACCTAACACCCAAACGTTGAACTAAACATGACGCTTTCTATTTAGTTCAAATCGCCATAGTCTGGAAAAAACTGCTTGTCTTATTTAAAAAATATATATAATCCTTAAACGTTCAGGCGTTGACTAAATTGGCTTATCTAATACAGATAGGCGTGTGTCATCTTTGTGACCATCGTCTCTTTTAATGAGATACCTAAGTTGGACGACAAATACCTATTTCAATACCAAATAAAAATAAAAAATGCTTTCACATAAACCTAGCTCAGTTTAATATACATTGGCATATTAGATCAATACTTACGCTTACAGTGGTCATCAGAAAACAATTAGCTTACGTTCCTGATCTAAATATGTAAAAAGCATTCGCTAATAAAATCACTCTACTTATAAAATGTTGAGGCTCACGCAATCGGTAATTGGTACTGGATGGTTAACTCACGAAATCATATTCATACACATATAATGAACGAAAATTGGTGTGAGCGATTCAAAGTTACAATCATAGGCCGAATGTGATATTATCAGATTTTTTTATTCTAGTCCCCCACACTACCTACACAATTAAAAACGATAACTTTACTTTTTGAAGTAGGTAATCCTGTTTATTGTTGGTAAACTGGTGATTTCGTACATTCATATTGTTTTTAGCGTCGTATTCTATTTTTGCTTGCAGCCCGGTGCTTTAAAGCAATGAATATTTGATGAGTCCGAACAGTTTCTCTGAGTAGGTACACTTATTTATTAATGTCAGGGTAAAGAAACGAAGTTATTCCGAAATCAGGAATCATGGAATAAAATTGATTTATTTATTTTGTGTAAGTAAATGACAGTGTCTTACCACAGTAACATGAACGGTACGATGAACATATGGTTGTACAATACAAATAATCATAAATAATATTAAATAATGATAATACTGACATTACACATCTCACACACGGCCATCAGATCCCAAACTAGGCAGAGCCTATGGTAACCAGTCTGCTGATAAACATATAAACTTACATATTTCTAAATACATACATATTTTAGATAAACACCCAGACACAGAACAAATGATCGTGCTCCTCTCACAATATTTGTCCTGGGTGGGAATCGAGCCCACGACCTCGTGCTTAGCAGTCAGGGTCACGCACCACTTGACCAACACGTCCGTCAAATATTGGTATTTCAACATATATTAGTCAGATATTTGCACTATTCCTTTATATGAAGCGCAATATTATAACCTGCATTGTTCTTTTTCACAATATGTCTGTGTGTAGTTATTAAGGTATATTTCTAACCCACGCATTGCAGTGATAGGATTAGGCAGTGCGCCTATCCAAAGTAATGTTTGGTATCCTTTCAAATAATCAACTAATACAGACATAAAATTCATTCCACCACTCAGAGGCGTAATTTATTCCACTATCTTGGCCGTGCCCATGCTTAACAAAATATTTTGTTAGCGACATCATCAAAACGGACGGTAAGTACAAGAAATTTAAATGCCGCTCCATCAAAAAAGTTAAGAAAGGATGGCAGAATGAAAGGGATGTAAATTACTTAATTTACATCACACAGCGCTTCTTTAAAAGACTATAGATATACAAAAAATAACTTGTATAGAATGTAATACAATTATTCTATAGAGATATTCGGTGACATACACATTGAAACTGTATCTATTAACTTTTGATCATCATCATCAGATTTTGATCTAAATAATTCTTGATGAATATTCAAGTGAACTTGAAAAAAACAGATGTTTTCGAATTATGTAAATGTAATTTTGAGATTATTGCTGTTATTTAAAATCTTCAACTTTATTCATGCGCCTACGTAGTTTGGCTGGTAATTATTGTTATTAAAATATAATTTGTAAACGTAAACAACGTGCTTCTCGTCTTACTGATTACTGTTGTTCTTAGTATCGTAATCTAAGAGAAACAGATACTTAGCCGTTCGATGCAGCATCGTAGTAGTTAACACATCATAATAACGATCAAAAAGGTTGCTGTACTGAAATACTAATGTAATAACAAAACCAAATATAAGTCATTTCTGGCTATCGTTATCTGCTAAGTAGATTTTGTTAAAGAAAACTTAAGTAAGAATAGACCAAAGGAACGATATGGGAAGTCTTAAAGATAAATACAGGATTCGAGGGATGTCGTATATGAATGTTGTGTACAGCCAATTTAAGGTGTAGTATAGGTACATGTATATGATAACCTCCATACATGGGCAAAATGAAGACGTGTAATAATTAATTCGTATACTTTCGGAAGTGTATGGACACCTTTGATCGTATAAAACAATGATATATTTTATTAAAGATCTTTTTATAATATAATATAGCATTCGCTTTTTCATTTAAATAGAACCAGTGATTTTAGCTTCACTTCTAAAACTTTTAATTGACAATATTCATTTATCATGTCAAAGGTTTCGTGTAACACGATGCCTAACGACATCAATGTTCAGATTTAGAATGACGCATACTATCACAGCATGTAATTTTTTAATATTTTTACTGAATACAATAGTTTATTTAATAAAAAAAATTATTAATAATTTATTTTTATGCGTGGTTTAATGATTTAGAATAATAAAAAAAGTAGAAATAAAGAGTATACTAAGAGACTACATACATATATCAGACGACTTTATGATTGATTGCTCGAAGTTGGATAATTTGGCAAACATCAAAATAGTTAGCCGATAACCGCGGCCGGCAAGGAATAACAATATTTTATTAAAAGATAGTATTATCTATTGATAGTGTTTTATATACTCTCGATATAACTATTTTAGTGCTACACTCTACACACATTATTAACAGAAGGTGCAATGCCATTCACATATAAAAGCTGAAGTTATTGGATTATTATTGAAGCGCCTAAAGTTTGATTAGCATAGACTGTATTTCATACGATCAAATCAATATATCATCTCAGAAAATGGGAGATTTCTTGGTTATTTCTTCAAGAGCGCAAAATTATGAATTCAGTACTTAAAAATTCTGTCAGTGTTTATTAATACTACATAGGTACTAATTGTGGCACTAATGCAGTGTCTAACCGGCACTATTGTGGCGATAAAACCCGTCATGGAGGTGACTGGGTTAACTGGTCAGGTGTCAGATCAGCTGCCACTGCTGTGCTTAGATTTGAAACTGAATGTTGAGCCTTGATAGCTGATAGGGCAAAGGTATCTATAATATAAGAAGGTAATTATAATATCAGTTTTAGGTACTTGATGTTTTTTTGTTTTGTTTTAAAAAAGACAACTCCCGCAATAGGAATATATCCTGTGTCGCGGGGGACTACAAACATACATAAAACGGACACAAAGAACACCCAGAATCAGAACAACAATTTGTGTATCTGTAAACCTAAGAAATCTCGTAATCCAGTTTAATGGTTTAAGTGCAACTCTCCCAAGAACTAAGCTTTTATAGGATAAGTGTCCAGGTACCGTAACTAACCACTTTACTGGATTCTAGTCGATTAGGTTTAAGCCTACTCGGACACACCGAAATTTCGAAATACCTAACGTTAAGTTCAGTAACTTATTTTTAAATCTAACTATCTCTAGACCAAATTTCACCTAAATTGGTTCAGCGGTTTAAGCGTGAAGAGGCAACAAAAGACAGACATACTTTGGTTTTTATAATCCTAATATTAATGGAAAATAATCAAGATAAAAAAAGTACCCTAAGTTACTCCTTATGACACCAACTTTTTCATAGCAAAATCCTGAGAAAATCGGTATACCAGTTCTCCTTTAGCTGGAACAAACAAGCAGAGGCCAAATTGTCAAAAATTGTTTTTTTTTCCATATAAGTAAATGTAAAAATTTAAATATCCGGATTAGATATAGACACCGACTCTTCATATTCCTTTAATTGTATAATTTGTTTTTTTCACGTACGTGTATCACAACATCACGTATCACGTAAAGCTTTTCACGAATTGGGGACTGTTTAACCAGCGGAATGTTGAATCGGGTGAAGGTCAATGTGTGATTGCATTGACATAGGACATGTTTATACTAACATAATAAAAATCCGACAAAAGGAAATAGTTTTAACTTTTGCTTTTATGATAAGTGTAAAACAATAAAGAATTCAATATAAATGTTATGCTAGGCTTCACTTTAACTCTTACGTGTCGAGGGTTCGGTAATTACTTACATAGGCTACACAAATTTGAATAGTAACCACTTAATCAAATGGATTTTCATAGAATATATCAGATAAAAGTACTTTGAATACCGTTATGTGGTAATCAAAAACTATGTTATAACAATACACATTTTGATTTTTGGAACGAAGTTCCTTAAGTTCCTTACACGCTCAGAACAGATTGGAGCGAGATCGAAAAATGTGTAACAAGCGAAAGGAATTTCGTTCCGACCGGGTTCATAGACCCCTTACGCCGATTTTTTGTCTGTCAGAAAAGGTATATCTGTGGTTTTTAAATTACAACACTCACAAAACAACATTATCGTGGGACAGACATGCTTCAGCACAAATAGACCAGGTCTCATCAGAGTGGGACCATGGCCTCACAGTAAATTAGTGTTAAGCAGCTTTTTCATTGATTTTCACAGAGTGAGTGAGGTTACCGGAGCCCAAAACCCTCCCTGATTCTGCGGGGAGGGACTGAAAGGGCGGCAACGCTCTTGTGACTTGAGTTCAATGACTATGAGCGGCGTTAGTCACTTACCATCAGGTGACCCAACTGCTCGTTTGCCCCCTCACATAAAACCCGGTGTCAACGAAAAAAAAACTCGGTGTCATAAAAGGGCTATGTCCTGTAGTGGATCTTAAAATGTGTGTTCCATAGGGTGAGAACTTTATACTAACTCATTATCGTAACTTTTAGTGTGCGAATGAGCTCAATAACTTGTACCTAAATATTAGCAAAGTAGGAGTAGTACTCGTACTTGATTTAGCTGTTGACCTTACATCCTAATTATTAGCCTACCCTTTTCCTAATTTTTATTTGGGGTTGGCGCAGTAAGTATGATCCTTCCATTCTACTCTATCATTCGTCATCTCACTGTTTACTCCCTTCCTAGCCATATCCTCACTCACACAGTCCATCCACCTTTTCTTTGGTCTTCCTCTTCTCCTGTATTTTTCAACTTCCATACCTAACACTTACTTCGACTACTGTGAGACTCCCTCCTATATACGTATTCCTAACCTTGTCCTTGGGAGTCACACCACACATCTCAGCATTCGTTCAGGCGTCTCTCATCCGTTCTCTTAATGGGCCAACTTTCAGAAATTTCCGGGTTTCACTAGAAAATCCGTGTTTAATAAATACTTAGCAATTATTTTTCCTTTTCGTTAAGTACTTTGTTTTGTTCCAGCGAGAGCTGTTTGCAGCAAAAGCGGACAGTGGCGCAACAGCAGTAGATCGTAAACTGTCGTCATCATCAGCAGGAAGCATGAAGAACAAATGGCTAAAGGCGTTCAGGAGTCTCAAGCCGCCCAGTGTCCCTCCACCCCATGCTGCCCCACCAGACAAGTATGTTAACGGTTGTCTATTATCGCTTTTAATAACATTGACTAATTATTCATAAAAAGTTATTTCAAAGCATGACTATTCAGAACATCACAGGTTACAGTTTTTTATTCATTTATATTATCAAAATGGATGTTAAACTTAGTTAAATTTTAAATATGAACTTACCACGAACCTAACTAACTTTCAAGGGTAATATTTAAAGAAAACATTGTATTTACCTGTATATAGCGTATTTCATAACTGCTTAGCTCTTGAACTAATATCGATACTATACGAGAAAAGTTCACAAATGTTTAAAGGTTCAATAAAATATATTCATTATTTCCAAAACTCAACACTCAACGAAAAAACGTTTTATGAACAGTGTGTTCGTAATAGTTTTTAACTTATTTAAAAAAAACAAGATAAAAACGTAAGATAACCCATGAACATATTAAAATACCAAGATTAATGTATAGAAATTTGTCATCTTTTCAAGCTATTTTTAGGTTCACCTGCACTTCACCTATCTAACTATCACCTACAATTTTTAGTTGTTCAAAAATGTAAACCTTAATGTCTAAATTTTATTATAGTTTAAGTGACTAGTTGCAAAAATAGTGCATATTTTATTTAATTGTCGCGTACTTTGGGATGACAACGGTTCAAAATCAAACAGATAAAAGAAGTAGGAGTAAACCAGTGCCGTCGGTGTTAGGTGATCATAAATATAGGAAATGCCGTGAATCAAGATCATTAGAAAAATCGGATTACAATATATTGACTACATATTCGTTACGTTATAGAATTTTAGTAAGTTTGTAAATAGGATTAGTGTTAACAAGTATTCGCTTTTCATGTAGGGCTTCTGAATGGACTTAACCAAGTTGATAATAATGTAAAGGCAATAATAATATGCTTGGAGTTAAAACTACTTAGGTGTTGAAGAATAAAACAAATTCTATACAATATTATAGAAAGTAAGAAAATTTCAAAGCTGACAATACGGTGAAAGCTTTATCCAAATAAGAAAACTCCAGATAACGAGATGCATGCAACGTTGTAGAAGTATTTACCTACACAATACAAAGCGAATGGTATTTCGTTCATATGAATTACTTTTCCATTTTAAATCTAACGAATGCTATTTCAATGGAAATACTAGACACAATCTATTGTATAAAAACACGTGTAAGTATATTAAACCTTTGGCATCGTAAACCTTAGGAAGGTAGGTGACCTATAATTGCCATACTTTAAAATCAAGCGCATTGTAATTGTGGTTACACATATTTAAATGTTTATATGAAAATATTCATACCGAGTACCGCAACCCCTACCCCCACTAACCTAACCCCAGGTGGGGAAGGCATCCTCAAAGACCCATGTCCATAAGCGGCGGTACTCAATTCCATCAGGTGACCTGTCTGCTCGTTTGCAACCTACATTATAAAAATATACTTGAAACATTACCTAATGATTTTAAGATTTATGACATCAACAAACTTTAATATTCCACTGCTGAACATTGGCCATTTCATTGCTGAACATAAGCCTCTCCGTAGAAAGGAGGTTACATACCATAAATTTGTTAGTTTATAATGACATTACTGAAACTTTGACCTTACCACTATCAAGTTATTTATTAATACTAATAAATGCCTAAATATGGTTGTATTTATAGGACATTACACATTTAATTGATTAACCTTTTGCTAAGGCTTCTAATACTGCAACCATGGCGAGTTACCTTGCGTTTAGGGTTTCTGTCATACACATTATTGATATCCTAAGAGAGCTCTGGAATTTTAACTACCCCTGCTCTGGAACCAGCAAATGGTGATGATAATGGCTATTTTGGAATTTTTGGTGATAATTGTTGTACCTACACTGTTCAGGCATCACAGCAAAAGGATGTTGCTTTTGCTGATTTTTTCTGAAACTATATATGCGGCATTAGACTCGTGCTAATGAAAGACTTAGCTTCAAAATATTTCTTATGTATTTATGTTCCTTGTACCTATTGTATAAAATACTATCAAACATCCATTCTGAAGCAGCTTAAGAAATTTGGTCATGCCTAATGTCTAGTGAAAGCATATTGTTATCATATTACTATTGTGTAAGTCATTTCATTAGAAGCTCATGTTTGCAATAAAAAACCTTAATAAATGAGTGGTAATTCTAGCCTACATTCCGATAATAAAACGACTAACAATATGCCAATGTAATCTGTGATGATAGAATACAATTATATAAGTATAGCCCTCAGAAACCTTTACTGATTTAAACATTTACACTTGGTTGTCAAACACAGCGCTATCTCACAGGTTTCAGCACATCATTGACAAATTGTAAAGTATATTATGTCACGTTTATTTCGTGTTATGTTCATCTTGATGTTTCTCTCTTTTTGCATCTATAAAGAAAAAATCAAATGTACCACGCGGTGTCGACGGTTATGGCGATGAGGTAATTGTGCCCCGTAGGTGTGAGAATGTTTGTAACATTTAATTTCAACCAAAAGTATTGGACTTCTGCTCATAATCTTTTCACGTAGAAACAATCCTAAAATTCAGCATGTTCAAACTGTAGATGTAACACAAAACAATTATTAAAATAGTGCTTAATTTTCACCGTCTTTTGCTTTACAAAAGAAACACACTTTCGCCAAGTAATTCGCTTGTAACCTTTTAATTGTGCTCGTTTCCCTCGGCTTTAAATTAATTTCGCAATCAGTAAAAATGTAATGCTTGTTTTGTTATCAAACCTGATTCCATGTTGATGTATTATTTAAAAATAATTATGTGGGTAACAGTTCGGTATTGAACAAACGTCAAGGAGAATCAAGGCCATTACTGAAAGCTCATTATGTGTTGTACCATCGACTATAGACTGATTACCGTCTACCTTACAGACTGATTCACACCGTGCCTCACCTTGACCATGAACGTCATCGGTCGATATCAATGACATATATATATAACAGTGTTCACTGAATACGTACATAAATAGATATAAACAAACAGTATATCGAGCACATTAAGAGCTCATCACTTGTGTTCATCATTACACTTCATGAAATATAAAACATTGCTATCAACTGACTAATATTTATAATTCAGTTACCGATATCTATAAATTCAAGTTTATTCGGGCTTAGTTTAATAGCAATTATATCTATCTATTATAGCATTACATTCGATTCGATTATATCTATTATAGCATTACATTCGATACAGTTTATGTTCTAATTACCGGTGAAAGCAAATAATAACTATTGGGTTTTATTAACAAATATGCATAATTTTGTAGGAGGAATGGAGCTGCAAGAGACGCAATGCGTGGCGGCGGGGACTCCGAGGCACATAACTTTCAAGAATACACCTACAAGAAAATCACGCCGTGTGATGTTTGTTCACAGGTACTCAGAGGTAAGAAACAAAAATACGCAGAAATGTTAACGTAAATATTGTCGTTACAGCTGCATGCGCTCCATTTAATGCTTCACAAATAAATACAGTACGGTTTTCGGTACGGTACGAATTTCAAGATACTTAGATAATGTATTATATAAATGAACTGAAATTCAAGTTTCAGATCTCGCTTGATACCGCCGAATCCACTATAAAAGTGACGCTAGTCACTAATATCACGACACCCGCTTGTCAGTTTTACTAATGCAAATTATTTCATACAAAGCTTTTGCTCCATCTACTTGAACTAGGTGATTAACACAACTGTTGATATTCATTTTTGCCTGTTTTGTATTCCTTGGGACCGGTACTGTACTGTACTGTACCCACTACTGACAAGCCGCCCAAAATCTCATATTCGCATTTAAAATATTGGTCTGGCTAATACTGAATATTTTGTAAAAGAGCGATCTAACGACGATTGCACACAAAACATAATTACTAAGGGTACTTAGTTTAACATTGAACACAGTAACACTGCACCTTTACTTATCTATATTGGTAAGTTAAATCGAAACGAATCAAATTGTAAGAAGGGTACAAATAATGTCATTGTTCAATGATTATAGGGCTGTGTTAACGAACACAACCTGTGCCAGGCACCCTCGTTTAATGTGAAATTGCTAAACCTCGAGGTATCTTTATAGGTGTACCTAAACACGTTAGGTGTACAATTTCTCGCAATGCCGTGCACGAAAGGTGACAAGGTTTATTGACTCGAGGTACACACCTATTATTGAGGCACATCAATGCCATGAATACCTACAACAGAGCTAAAGTTTGACAAAAATGTTTACAAATTGAACATTTGCGGGTTAGAGGTAAATAATTATTTTGAAGACCTTGTAAGTAGAAGGATTCACTATAATAATTCACCACGATCCTATGAGTCGACAGAAAATTTAGTAATAATAATAATAATTTCACATATCTTACACACGTCCGTCTGATCCCAAACTAGGCAGAGCCTGTGCTATGGGAACCAGACTGCTGATATACATACTTACATATTTCTAAATACATACATAATATAGATAAATAACACCTAGACACAGAACAAATGAGCATGCTCATCACACAATTATTTGTCCTGGGTGGGAATCGAGGGTCACTTACTACTAGACCAACAGGCCTATCGATTTCAGTATTGGCAAGCAGGCTAGGCTAAAATTATAATACATGTAAAGTTCAAACAACTTAAAAACCTACACAAATTCCTGACACGAATTTATTGCTATCACGAGTACAGCCATGAGAGGCTTTGAAGCTTTTGACGTCGATACGGTTCGTTATCAAAGATCCAATATCTGATATCGTTATTTATGACATCAAGTTTTTAAAGTTTTATGTGGTTAATTACGAAAAGATGTTGGAAACAGTAGAGATGAAATGGATAGCTGTTATCCAGCTAACTTTGAATCTGAGTCGGTCGAACATAGTCAATGACTGCACGGATGGCGTAGTGGTTTAAGCGGTCGCCACGGCTATTCCTACTACGCCGAGTGTTGTGGGTTCAAACCCCACACGGGACGACACTTAGTGTGATCCACTAATTTTTGTTCTGAGTTTGGGTGTTCTTTGTGTCCGTTTCATGTATGTTTTTAAATTCCCCCGCGACACAGGATATATTCATAATGGGGGAGTTGTCTTTAAAAAATAAGAAAAAAAAATGTAAATAGACTGTCCTGGTTATCAGAAGTACCTTTGCCACGTAAAAACTTCAGATTTAAAACACATGAGGGAATTGTTGTCATTAAGTCAATTTACCTAATGGATAAAACAGTATATAAACCCAACAATATAGCGTCGAGCTTCGACTGCCCTTAGCTACTAATGAAAATTATAAAAATATTTACAGCAAATATTTTGTTTACTGTATGCAAACGATGACCAGACCGGTCATCGTTCTAATAAAATTGACTTCAAACATAGAAAATAAAATTTGAATTTCTACGTGATATTATTGGGTAAAGATTTCTTTGTTAATTTACTTACTTTATTGAAAAACATTGAGTCTTATTTTAACTTTTCATTGTTATTGTGTTATTGGCATAGATACCTAAATTAGTGTCAGAATGCTTTGATTTAAGGATTTTGCAATTTTAATGATCGCACACACTTTTTTACGAAAAATATGGACCGCTCAATTTCACTTAAAGTACTCATATATTTTATTTTTATAATAAAATATTAACAGGACAAACATTTATTGACAGGACAAACACAATACAATTTTAAACATAGTAACAATACAATTTTAAACTAAGTAACAATAATTTAAAAACAATCGATAAATTAATAAAAAAATCCGGACAAGTGCGTGCCGAACTCGCCCACCGAAGGTTCCGTGTAAATTTGTAGGTAGATATTATAACTAGTTCAGGAATCTCAGGAGTATCTCAGGTTCGATAGCCTGATTGCGGCTATCGTGCGGAGCGAGAGTGCGTGGAACTCTGCCGTCTCCTTCTGCGAGCAAGTTATGCTCGCGAAGGAGACGGCGGAGCGGGACCGGGAGAGGTTTAGAACTCTCCCGGCCCGCCAGGCCCGGGCACGGGCCAGGCAGCGCAGGCGACTCAGGCACCGGAGGTCGCAGAACGACCTCCGTCCTCCATAAGCGCAGGCCTGGGGGTGACAGGTGAGGCCATCTGTCACCCTAGCAGAAGCAGGCCGGGGTGGCGGCGAGCGCGTTGCGAAGCGCGCTCGCTTCCAGGGAGCACAGGGAACATGGGGTTCCCACACGGGGCGGGGGTCGTCTACTCGTCTGTAGATGACCCGAGGTATGTCGGGGCACCAGGGCCTTCCTTTCTAGGGTATACCTGGTTCCCCGGCTATTAGTACCCGGCGAAGGCGTGCGGTTTTAGTCGGTTCGTGTCCGACATGCCACCGAGAGGTGGTATCCGAGGGGATTTCCGCACGGAAAAAAAAAAAAAAAAGGAGTATCTCAGGTTTTGCCGAACTTTTCCCGCAACGTAGACGTACAAGAAAGTGAAAGTCTTATAGGTGTTCTATTTTTTCTTTTGAGGTACGAAACCCTAATCAAGTTACGGTTTTTATTTTGTCATGTGATTTATGTAAACTTCCTCTACCCGCTATCCGGCCGGTGCGGATGTTGAACAAATATCTTTCTAGATACCGAGGATTAAATTTAGTCCGAACAAATCGGGTTCAGCATAGTCTCCGTATATTCGAACCTAGTTTTAAAATATCATTGGTACATAATGAAACCAATTGCATATATTTTACAAAAAAAAAAACTTTAATAATTTGCGACTTGGTAATTTATGAATGCATATTTTTGCTGAATTATACATCTTCTTATATATATATATCTGTGTCTATATAAATATCAAGTTTAAATCAACTTACTGTGTACCCTTCAAAACTCAAAAAGTTCTGCACCGATTGAGCTCAAACTTTGACACACTATTATAGGTAATACCCGCTGCAAATACAGTTCTTAATTAGTTTTCGCGTCAGTTTTGTTCCCTTCTCATCAATGCAACCACAATGTGTGATCACATCAACAGTCTTTAGTAGTCCACTACTGGACATAGGCCTCTCCATTGGCGGATTCAGGATTTTGGTTTGGGAGGGGCTTGACCTTGGTCAGGGTAGGTTTTATCAAGAAAAAACAATAAAAAAAACACACAACATTTTATTTTGCATAACGCATAACCATTCTCTTCTCTCCTCGGATAGCTTTTCGCGAATTCTTTAATGACATCGTTAGGTTGTAAACTGCCAGAGCACGATTTTAATAGTTTAAACGTAGAGAACACTACAAGTAGTTACTATTAAAGTGGGGACAATTGGTAAGATAAGGTTGAGCCCGTGAACCACCTCCCTGAATCCGCCACTGGGCCTCTCCTAAGAAACGAGGTTTTGGCCTACTATACCACGCTGGCCAGACGTGTGGGTATAGGGTTTGTGTCAAGTTTTCCATCTCTTTACAGTGCTGTTGTCCTGCGTAGTTTGCTCCCTTAGTCGGCTCTTACGACATCCACAGGATGAAAAGGGGCGGTGACTCTCCGTATGCTTAATCCGTCACAAACGGGCGCGATGACACGACGCATGGCAGGATACAGCTAGTCATATATACAAAATTTACAAGATATATCATATATCTTGTAAATTTAGTTATAAGCTAGGGAAATCGGACTTTTTGCCAATAGTCTATTTATGTGGTCCTGACCACTAGACATGGGATAAAATTACAGTAAACTTTGAATGAACTTTGATTCATCATTCGATATTTTCGTACGTAGGGGTACGTTAGGGTTGTTACTTACTCACGTGTTTTTGCCAACGCTGTTTTCTAACGATGAATGTATAAAGACCTTAATCCGCCTATTTAACAGTAAATCTAGTAATTATTTTATTATATATAGCTACCATTCCCTACATATTTTTTTTTATTAGAGTTCCTGTTAAATAACGTCTGATAACAGCTTATTGGCAACAACGAGTGAGTAAATATCAACAAAAGTAAAAATCGAATGATAAATCACAGTTCACTCTGATTTTGTCTCATGTCTACTGATCACCTTGAGCATGTTCCCCAATCAATTTAATTCAATTCTAATCTCTAGTCCCCGGAGGACAACAATAAACTTGCCCCATATTACGTAAATGGCGCTAATGTTATAATTGGCAAAATGTGACCGTTTAATACTCCTCTTTCTACCTTTCCGGTGATGTGATGTGGGTGTATGTATGATGCATATATTTTTCATTCCTGACAATTAAGTTTTAAAAAAATGTTCGCACTTGCCATCCTCATTATAGTCGTGCGTATTGGGGTCAACTACTAATCTACTTAGTAGATTACGCTTAGCATTGCTTAAATTTCCATATCGATCGATGTGAACAGCCACGGTTTTAGTTGGCCTAATTTCACAAAGTGCGTAAATATTATAAAAATCTAATTTTATTATATTCCTATTTATTATATTACAAATATTGTATAAGTATCAGCCGACACGAGTATCGATCACGTTTGTTCTTCACAAATTGTGTCTCCTCATAAAATAAATAAGTAAGAACAAAATGTTATCCTCCAGAAGATAAAAGACGGACACTGTTCGTACCATGTCCAGCTGGCGAAACGAAACTGAAAAAGTCTTTTCAGTTTCAGCGGTCAAGAGCTGTCGTCATTATCATCAACAGCCTTTCATAGTTCACTGTTGGACATAGGCCTCTTAGAAATAAGGTTTTGACCTACTACCTACATATACGACGCTAGCCAGACGAGTTGGTATAGGGCAGTGATTCCCAAACTGCTTTTCGCAAGAGCCCCTTTTCCAAAATGAACAACAAACCTTAGACCCCTCACCAAATAACTGCACGTTGATCGACTTGTTCAGTTTTTCAAAAGTACAGACAACAATGATACTTCCTACTAAAATATTAGTCATTCTCATAACATGGTGGTATATGTAACACAATTAATACAGTATCTTGCAAGTTTCAAAATTCAAATTACAACTTGTGCTATTGAATAGGGGTCGATTTTTAGACCTCGTCGATCCCCAAAATCAATTTTCGTTTATTATTTTTTCGTTTACTCCCGGGAAGATAAGGCTATCGACCACTTTGGGAACCCCTGGTATAGGGTATGTCAGTATGTGTCAAGTTTTCCTTCTCTTTGCAGTACTGTTGTCTTGCGTAGTTTGCTCTCTCAGTCGGCTCGGCAGTCGGGATGAATAGGGGTGGTGACACTCCGTATTCTTAATCCGTTAGCACACGGAAGGTCAAGATTATTTAAAGGACTATAAGTATTTTGACATACGAGCAGATGGAAAAACTATACGTATGATCGTAGTAAAACACTTATTAGATTATAGAAGTGTTTTACTAAGATCATAAACAATGTCTTTATAGTTTCCTTAAAGTACACCACTACACATCGCCTTTATTTAAAGAATTAATGCCGGTGTCTGTACTAGCAAATGATTAAAAACGGCTGTCTAGCTACCCGTGTGCCAATATTTTGGGATTGCGGTAGTATTTATGTGCTGTTTGAGAATTAGATGCCTGGTTTAGAAAAATAGTTATTATGTTCTATGTAGAAATGTATGTATGTATGTAATGTTAAAAAGCATCAAAGCAAATAATAAAAATTATAATAATTTTAATATTGTTCAGAAAATCGGTAGGAGCTTGTATAAAATAATATATCTAAGACGATTTGAGAAGCTACCAAATGTAAAGACTATTACTTGTATTAAGAAAAGCTAATTAAGCCGAATATATGTAGGTAGTTACCTAAACAACTGGCAAACCAAATCAGGCAGAGCGGCAGCACGGGACCCTTTCCTTCCGACTAACTCCTTTCCGGGTATGGCTGCTTCGGTACCTGCACTCGGTGGCTAAGAGGGAATAGAGTCCCGCCTGTCACCACTGCGATTGCAGGGCGGGACGGGTTTTCCCCTCCACACCTGGATAGCGTAGTGGATTAAGCGGTTTTTCTGAATCTGGGTGTTCTTTGTGTAATTTCATTTTATGTATGTTTGTAAAGTCCCCCGCGACACAGGATATATTCCAAACTGGCTGGTACCCATGACTTCGTTCGCGAGGAATTTCAAAAGAGCTGCCTTAGCAGTGTAGCACGGTACGCAACTGCAGTCTATAAGGTCTCGGGTTCGATTCCCGGACTGGGCAAAATTTGATAGGGTTTTCCTGGGACAAAAAATAGCCTTAGTTACTCCTTAAATAGACGACTACCTGGTAGCAAAATATTATCAATATCTGTCCAGCCATTGTCCAGAACAAACAGACAAAGAATATTTAAACTAGTTTATAGGCTTAGGTATCGTGCAAATAACCGCATGTGACAATAAGTTAGCATGTTTTTTTTTTATTTTGACATTACAAACAGACACTTCAATTTTATTTATTTGTATAGATGCGCGAGTTGTCCATTAAGAAAAAGATATATTTGTAATGGTGGAGGAGTTTAAAAGGTTTGTAGTATTATATTTTTGGATGTGTAAAAAAAATGATACAATAATATATCTTCTAAAACAAGAACTAATTCGGATGTTTCTATATTGGACCATAATGACAAAGTAACAAGGTATAAAGGCAACTAATGTCACCACAAAGTAATTACATAAGTATTACATGAGCTAACTATATATTTGATTGGGAGCCTAGGGAGGCTAACGACCCCCATAAAACTTTAGTAATTATACAATAATAATTTGGTATGTTTGCTGTTACGTACTTTGTTGAATCGGAGTAATGATTCATAAACATGGGGCGCAGTTCGTGTAACTAACTTGCTTATCTTATATTCCCCTATATTGAAATATGTAAGGAATATATGCGCAGATTCGTTATATTTATTTAATCTGAAGGAAAAGAGTTTTAGGCAGTTCTATGTAATTTGATTAAAATAAATTTACTATGAAAATAACAATGACGCGACCACTTCGAAGGTCATGAACAAAACCACAGAGTAAATGCAAAACTAAAGTATTTTTCGTTTTAACGAAAGCGACAAAGAGTTTTTATGTTACTGACATAAATAACTGGAATTGGATGGATGAATTTAAAAATAATATGGAATAGTAATGTAACTTTTTAAAACTGCCATTTAAATTTAGTAAAACTATAAAATAGAGTGCAAACAAGAAACAAAAGGAAGATATAATGTTGTAAAACTTTAATTTGACCTTCAAACGTTTACTCTAACTTTAAATTAGATATAAGATATTATAGTGTCCTATTTAAATGCTTATCAGTAATTGTTATACGTAACTAGCTCTGCCCCGTCCCCGCTTTGCTGTGGCTCATTATGGTTGCAATGATGAGAAATGTGGAACAGAATGATAACATAAAAACAATCCTTGAAGTGAATTGTAAATCGTGTCAAAATGATATCTATCGGTATAGAACTTTCTGAGTTTTTGAAGCTTACACAAACCAACTTAACATTTATATATATAAATAAGCGCTCATTTTTAGAAATGTCAAATATAAAATGTCAGGCTGCAAATGTAGCTGAATGTTACCGTACTACACAAAATATGTACCTGTATTATAATACGTATTGACAAAATCCATACTATTATTACACATGCGAAAGTGTCTGTCTGTCTGTCTATCTGTCTGTCTGTTACCTCTTCACGCTTAAACCGCTGGACCGAATTAGATGAAATTTGGTATAGAGATAGTTTGAGTCCCAGGAAAGGACATAGGATAGTTATTATCCCAGAAACCAGTTTTTAAGGGGGTGAAAAGGGGGGTGGAAGTTTAAATGGGAAATCAATAACCGCTGAACCGATTTTAATGACATTTGGCATGGAGAACTTGATTGTTGAGGAAGGACATAAGCAAATTTTAACCGCGATAACTGATTTACCTACACGCGGGTGAGCCGTGGATAAAACCTATTTTTTAAATGATGTATGAATATATTTAAAAAAGGCCGGATGTTAAGTTTCTTGCAGCACCTCTTCTCAAACAGGCCATTCACGAAGATACGTGGTTGTTGGAAAAAAATGTTGGCGTTCAATAGAAATCATTGAAAATGAAATTGCACAATAGAATTATGATGCCTATTTTTTTGAGAAAAGAGCGTACTCCCGCCTATATAATAATTTAATCATATTTTATAATATTTCGGATATCTAAAACACAACGCCCTCTAGTTTCAAACTAAGCAGAGCTACTATGAAACTTAAATTGACTGATAGGATATACTTATATACTTTTTTTTTGTAAATATATACAAATTATACATGGAAAACACCCAAACTCCGTAACAAATACTAGCAGAGCATACAAACATTTGGTCCGATCCGAGACCTCAGAACAGCAGTCGTATACGCTACCGTATAGGTATCGTGCAAATAACCGAGCATGAAATGTGAGCATGAAAAAAACCTATTATTTTGACATTACAAATAGACACTTCAATTTTATTTATTTGTATAGATGTATAGATAAAATAATGAGAAGGCAAATACTTTTTTGTTTTTAATTAAGGTTTAATTTTTAAACAATTTTGACAGATCAATTAATTAGAATTGTATGATAATTAATTTAAAGTTAATGATGTCTAAGGAGAAGCCTATGTCCAGCAGTGGACTACTAAAGGTTTATGATGACATTATATCTAGTCGTATATTGTAATAAAGTAATATCATTATACAAACAAAAAAAAATTGTAGATTAAGAATAGGGTCTTGGTTAGATTACGTTTATAACTACATATAGACGTACTAACCTTTGTATGTAAATAGTTAGGTACCTATATATTTTATAAGGATATAGGGACATATATTTGGTAATCATTGAACTCATTAAAGTAAATAGACTCTTGTTCATATGCTTACTAAACGCATTTCACTTGATTGATTTGTAATAGTACAGAAGTTAATAAATTCTTTGTATTCGACATGTTGCTGTATTAAATGTAAATTAAATGTGTTCCCATCGATTATTATAGTTGTATTTAGTTATTTTTAAAATTGCTTGAAGCGCCAGTATATTTTTCTATTTATCACTATCATTGTATAGAACTTTGTACCATGAAATATACCCCCCCCCCCTTCCCTATATACATATACTGGATATACTGGATACCTATAGCTTCATGTAGTAATTTTTACATAATTTTTGACTTTATAGCACATATGATTTATATGTTTTAGGTTTCTGCACTTCATCTACATAAATAATCATTAAGGGTTCTTACTGTACTTTTTTTTGTTTATTCAGGGCATACTAGACAGGGATTGCGCTGTCGCCTCTGCAAGATGAACGTGCACACTGATTGTATGCCACAGGTCGGCAAGTGTGTGACAAAGTCACGACTGCTACGAAGACAGAAGAGCACATCTGAGATAGAATCCCACAGGGTACAAGAAACAGCGTTCGACGACGAAAGTGAGTCCCATTTTTATAACTTCTTGCTACCATTCTAATTGATCAGCTCAGTGATGTCACTTACAAAGCCTAAAGAAAATCAAACAAACATAATGTCTAACTAAGAGTAATACTTACTTCCTACCTATTAGCTAATGCGTACAGAAGTTATGGTAAGTAAATATTATATTTATTTTAAGAAGTACAACTAACATAGCATTTATATATTATGATTATAAAATACTCAAGTAAGATAATAATTCACATCAATACTTAAAAATACTACTTACTACTCATACGGTAAATAAATTTTGCTATTAAAAGAACATCAAAACCTCACTGTACTTGCATATACATGGGTCGATCATAATAACTTGTGCAAACACTATCAGAAGTTAACTCACATTGTCCAGGGGTGGAGGACGGGTGGCTGCCGGGACAGAGATTAACCAAGATCTCATTCAAGGGATCGGTCGACTTCGATGACGATTTTGATAGCTACTATGACGAGGGTACGGTAACGAATAGGAGTGACCCCGAGCGTTCTATATAACTAACAACATTCTACAATCCCAGTTCATTAGCAAATACTGTACATAAAAGGTATACTATCAAGCGAGTTCCAAACACCATCTACCACAAAATTAACAGTTTGAGTCCTCTGTGCCCATAATAACGTTCGCGAGACTGACCCTGATCTCTGATGCTCAGAGGAGGAAGTGGATCAAACCTATCAAGTTCTGAAGCGGGCCAACGAAATAGCGAAGCCGGGTGGGGAATCGCGCGGGGGCCCAGTAGTGCGCGTGTCGGCCCCGGAGGAGCCACCGCCCGCGCGCTCGCCGGCGCGGCCGACCGCCGGACTGGCCGTAGCACCGCAGCCCGTCTCCTCTAGCTCAGGTCTGGCGCCGCACCCGAGCTCGCTCGCTTCTCCGCTCGAGTCGCGCCGTAGGCTGGCGGCCGCCGTTGGCCGACCGGCAGCTTCACTCAAATTCACTCGTTTTCAGTAGTGTCGAGTTGTTTTTTGCACGCATTGTATAGTCGCGGGCGCAGGACGGGGGCGGGGTGCGGTCGATACTGAGCGGTGCTTGTCGATAGGCGGGGCGACGCGTCCCGATGGCGGCATGCGGCGCAGACTGTTCGCCGGCGTCAAGAGTTTGTCCATGTGGGGCTCCCGATCGCGCCGCGGCTCGCCGCAGCACCGATCCATTTCACTTCCGGAAAGTACGCGCCCTCGGCTGTAGCGCATCGCTCTCTCAGTCTCACAGCTTTGTTTGTCCCAACTTCAGGGTTACGGTGCCACATTTTCGTTGTGTGTTCAGTATTTTGTTTTCATTTACGTTTTATTTTGCAATTGCAGTGTTAGTTTAGACAAATAGGATTAAAATAGTCGAAGCTCGACAAGCACCTTAGATGCTTACCCTGTCCAATCACTGGGCTCATCTACCTCTTCCTGAATCTATAAACATTATTAACAAACTCGACGAAATGTCATACTCGTTCCAAATATTCCACCTTGTTTATGCTCCTATAAATGTTTATTTTTATGTTAATGTTAATTTAATTTTTATTTAACCTTTTATTTATTTTGTTTTGTCCGTACATTGTCTTTACAGAGACGGAGGAGACGACGACGCGACCTTTCGGACAGCCTCTATGTTTCTTTAACGAAAATGGCGATCCACCGCCTTCAATCCTCAAGTCCACAGCGAGCGTCCGCAAGAAATAATAAGGCGACCTAGTTATCCCAAGGGAACGAAATCATTTATCTTACATCGCCTCACAGGCGAATGGCGTGGCAGTATGGCCTGTCCTCAATAGTCGCTTCCCGAATGTCTTTGTTATAATAACCCCGAAGCGCCCCGCGTACTGTGATATATATTATAAATATATTGTTACTGTTACAATAAACGTCAAAAACTATGCTTCCTTTTCTCTAGTTACCCTTAAGCACTCTATTTTACTCTTTTTACTCTTACTTGGAGTCGTCTTTACATATCTGCGAGTGCGTATCATGTAAGTGGTGCATGGCTTGAAGCAGCGCCGATATGTAGGTATGCATGCGTTTTATCGGCAGTACATATTTTTGACATAAAACTTTTACTTCTTTGAACTGCACAAAGCTATTACATGCCTTTCAAAACTGAAATCCAATTCTATCGCATTGCGATATCACCATTCACTTTTAACTACAATCTTGTAACTAACACGATGATCAGACTAACATAACAGAACACCCAACTTTAATCTCCATATAAATCCCAACTACCTAATAGCTAATTGATGTTTAGTTTGTTTACGCTTTCTATAGGACTTCTAAGCGTTTTGTTTATTTTTGTTTAAAATAGGGCAACGTCTGTGAAAGGGTTAAATTGATATAGTACTAAAATATTTATAGACTGGATCCTATTTACTTGTCCTCACAGGTTCAATGAAGAACTCCAAGAGTGCCCAAATGTTGAGGCAAGCAGACCGCACCAGTCCCTTACCTGGTACCAATATTGTCAATAAGCGAATCCCCGTAGAATAATTCCACGTTGGTTCAAACATACATTACATCGAGGAGCATTTTGTCAGCAAACCTCATTCATACAATGAACCATCAATCTGTTACTATCTGAAAGCTGCTGATGACAAGCATCTGTTATTAGTGACTTTGAGCGCCTAGTAGTCACCTAGTCACTCAACTGAAGTGAAAACAAAATGTAGCTTTCACTATAGTATCTAGTGTTAAATTAACTCATCCAATCTTGTAGCCGTTAGGTTTTTTACTATTGTCTCACTGTTTAGATCACATCTTCCCTTTATTTAAAATTATTTTTATTTGCACTGCTTACGCACATTGATTTTAGATGTTTCTTTTTCTATATAATACTTTGCCTGTATCGGATGTTTATACTAATTAAGACTTGATCACAATCCCTATAGTGAAAACTTTAAGCTGTTTTGTAACATAAAAAAATGATGGTTGTGAATCAGACAGTCTTAGTTATATTAACATTTACTATAAAAGTCATTAACATTTAAGTAACTCAATTACTTACCCAACATATACTTGTTACGTTTCACTAAGAAAGTAAAAGACACAATCACGATGTTCTTTTATTAAACTGTCACAAAAGAAACATAAATACATTTAATTATCCGACACAAAGAATTTTAAGGAAATAAAACAAATAGAGTAGGTGAGTACAGGCTTAAAAGCTCATACTTCATCAATGTTATAGCGCCGCATTCTCCGAGACGCCAAAAGTTGAACCTTAGAATGAAGAGTTTGTCGCTGGATTCGCCGGAATGTGGAGAGCTGAGGCGACGTCCAGCGCGCGACCCGCAGCCCGCGCAGGGCAGCCGCGTGCTATGTACGAACAAGCCAGTAATAAACATGCCTGGGTCCAAATAACCTCACGCTTTATTTTTTCACTTTGTGCTAGGGCTTGTCAACGGGTGTTAAAATTATTACTAAACGGTACAGTCTATCTATCTCTTAATAGTCATTAAATAAAGTTGACTGATTATTTAATAAAATTACGATAAGATATCTGCTTACAAGCCCTATTTTCTTTTAAAAATTTCACTACGAGGCCACACAGACCCGAGATTGCTTAGCAAGCATGATGAAAGTATAAAGACAGCTTTGTTGCTATTGTCTATGGTTCTTTGGACTCCGGTACTTGATGTCGAGCTGTGTTGTAAGGACAAGCAATGTTCACCTTTCAAGTTTATCCCTTCGGCTTAGCTTATATGTGTTAGCATTAAACCGTTTGGTAGGTATCCATCCACTGGTTATTTGTTCTGTCTAGACATCCTTGCAGTATCCGACGTTTCTAAAGTGAGTAACAACCTGTCCGTGCAGATTTCTCGTCTCGTACGTTATACAAGAATGCTGCGACTACGTGAACAAAATAACCAAACAATTTTGAGTTATAAAAAGTGATTGCATAAGTAACAACAATAAATTTGTAATCGGGAATTCAACCGCCACAAAATTAAATCATTATCATTTAAATTCATTGCTAAATAGTAAGATTTTGTTCAATGTGTCAATGTATAGTAAGTAAAGTTTTTTTTATGAATGCCATTTATATTTCTTTTAATTTTTGTTTTTTTAGGTAACTGCAGGGCAGTTTGCATGAGACATGGCTTCAATAGAATAAATAACTACTCAATTCATAGTTACACTCGTTCATGTACGTTATCATTTAATTTGAATGGCTTTACACAGTTAAATAATAGCGTTTGTTCAGTAACTAATGTGATAGTGCGAACATGAAACCCATTTCCTTTTCAATGAATATTTTTAAGTACAATTAATAACGTTAAGCTTTTATAACAGGTATTGTTCATTGTAATACCGGGTTTAATAAATGCACAGAAATTAGAAATCTCATCTTTACTGATATAATATTATTTTTCTGTGTTGTTGAATAGATAAGTTGCATTTAATTTAAAATACTTCTTTTGAGTTTTATCACTCTTGTTCAATAAATGTTAGCATGTTTTAATATGCATGAATTCTTGTACATTATGACATAATTTGTCTTTAAATTTCAATTGCCCTATTAATTGAGACATACGAATTATCTGATAATTCCCTGCTATAATATAATGATGTATGCAGTTCATTTCTTAATCAATATTTAAATTTGAATCTCACATTGTTAAGAGAAGTCCTATTATTGCAGCATCCGACTTCTGGAACTTAAATGAAGAAATTTATTGAGTTCCACACAGTCCGCTAACTTTAGTTAGTGATGGAAAAAAAATATTTTATATTTAGTGAAGTTTTAGTTACTTGTGAATTTCAAAGAGGCCCGACTAGTTTCGATACCAAACGGAGGCCCGTTATCAAAATGCAAAGGCAACTTCTACTTCGGTGTTAGACAATTACCGCTTCCAACAACTTTCTTGTCTTTAATAAATATGAATACAACTATTGAAGTCTTATTTAAAATTGTCTAACTCTACATTACCTCTTATACATGTATAAAATTTTGAACTGTGAAATGTCCAGCTCCATCATCGCCAGTGCAAAGTCGAAGGTTGCTCAGTGCGCGCGGTGGTCGCATGAGCAGTGTAGAACTACCCGATGAGCCTGATAAGAGCCTGTCTTCGAATAGTGCCAGTCCTTGTCCATCACCAGTGAAGCAACATAGTGTAAGTAAATTTTTCAAAATTTTGTTATTATTTTTAAACTAGTAAAGATAGAGTTCACTGACCGATAGAGTTCGTTAGAACTCTAAGTATCTGTTTGATTACCTTTACCAATATATTAAAACGGAAGACCTTGGTTCCTCCTACTATCGCCATATTAACCATTCAGATATAAAATGGTCTTTTTTTGCAATACTTAACCCCAACTTTAGAAGGATTTTAAGTATTTAATATCTCGCTATGACTGTTAAGAGCAACGCAGCTACCTACTACAAATACAGGTGACAACGATGGCTAACGGTGACAGGGTGACAACGGCTAATGGAAAAGACAAGAAAAACAATAAAAAAAAAATAAGGTATTCTTTTCAAAGAAGTTTCGATATAAATGGGGAAGCTCGAACGGAGTGATACAACGGCGTCACACAAAACAGATGTTAAGCATTTCTTTAGTTGATTTTCACCGAGTGAGTGAGGTCCCTGACACCCAAACTCCGTCGGCTTGTTTACTCGCCTATGACATAAAAAAACATTTTCTTACCTTTGTCCCATTTTTATTTAGGGTCGGCGCAACGAGTTTAATTCTCCTTTATCTACGTCCTCTTTCACGCCCCCTTTATTTTATTGCAATGGCTTTGGCTTTTTTCTTTAGACCGGCCACTATTGCTGAGACTCATCTAACCCTAACGTAGGGTTAAAACAAACTAATCCTGGATAAGACGGAGGCCCTCTTATTCCATGGGCCCCGTCGTGGTCCGCCCCCTGGTGCCTCAATCGTTTTCAATTCGGTCCTCGTACCGGTTCAGGCCCAGGTGAAGTATCTGGGTCTGATCCTCGACGGGAGGTGGCTTTTCGACGAGCACTTCCGACAGCTTGCTCCAAAGCTGGTCGGCGCTTTTACCCAACTTGGCTGGACCCAGCGTCGCAACGAGACGCTGTACACGGGGGTTGTCCGATCAATGGCACTGTACGGTGCACCAGTGTAGGCGGCGGCTCTGACCGCCCAGAATAGGGCACGCCTGTGACGCCCTCAGAGGATATTGGCGGTTAGAGCCATACGCGGTTACCGCACCGTTTCGACGGATGGGCCGTGCGTATTGGCCGGTACTCCCCCGTGGGATTTGGAGGCGGAAGTGCTCGCCGGAGTATATCGGCGGATGACTGAGTTCCGGGCGGTTAACGGCAGTCGGCCCCCGCCCGAAGAGATACGCGAGTGGCGTGAGGCCGCTCGTCGAGCCACGATGGCTCGTTGGTCGTCCCGGCTGGAGGCTCCACGTGCTGGCTTTGCCGCCGTGGAGGCGCTCCAGCCGGTCATCGTCGAGTGGGCAGGGCGGAAGCACGGGACCCTTTCCTTCCGGCTGACGCAGGTCGTTTCCGGGCACGGCTGCTTTGGGAAGTACCTGCACTCGGTCGCTAGGAGGGAATTGAGTCCCGCCTGTTACCACTGCGATTGCAGTGAGGACTCGGCTCAGCACACGCTGGCAATTTGCCCGGCTTGGGCGCCGTAGCGCCGGGTCCTCATTTCAGTAATCGGGGGGGATCTCTCGCTACCGGCCGTCATTCGCTCCATGGCCGCCAGTGACAGATGTTTCACCGCGGTCGCATCCTTCTGTGAAGACGTCATCTTGCAGAAGGAGGCGGCGGAGAGGGCCCGGCAGGAAAACCTCCACTCGGACCTTATCCGTCGCCGGCGAACCGGAGGGCGGAGGCGCGCTTACCACAGCCTACGTCCGCGTGTGCCGGACGTCGCCTAAATAGAGAATGTACCCGAAGGTGGTGTCCGTGCCGTTGCGGGCAGGCGCTAGGAGGGGTCCTGATGTCTTAATAACAGCAGTTCCCGGATCCCTTCTATTACAAGCGCAGAGTGGCACACCGTGTGGTTTTAGTCGGTCCGATTCTGACACACCACCCCGCTGTAAACCCCGGTGACGGCCCGAGGGGGTTTCTACACGTGAAAAATAAAATAAAATAAAAACATATGAAAAATTGAAAACTCTTCCTATTAATTTGGCCACATTTGATTTACCTACTGTAATTTACTTTTACTCATGTATTCTACTTATCTGTAATTAATTCCTTAATATCATGGTGATATTATTTTTAATTCATTCAAATAAAATTTATCCGACTGACAACCACCTATTCAAAATATTGTATGTAATTTGTTCCCTGATTTTTGTTGATGTAATAAAAAAGATTTTTAGTGGCATTTAAATAATAATATTATCCTCCAAAAAAAGCAGCACCTATACAACCTGAAAATACTAGATATTGTCGAATCAAATCTTACAAAAAGTGAACCGCAAGTGTTCGCGAAAGAACCCATATGACACTGAAATTATTTAAGTTGGGAACCTCCAAACCAAATTGCATATATTTGACGAACCTATTGACCTAACTTTCGTAAACAATAAAGTGTCAAACTTTAAAATGTTTGTCCAGAAACACCAACGTCTCCTACCAACAAACTTGTATGTGATCCTGTACAACTTTAAATCGCGCCACGCCGACGAATTGGACTTGAAGGCAGGCTACAAGGTCACCGTGATCGACACTACCGATCCGGACTGGTGGAAAGGCAAGTGTTTGGGCAAGATCGGATACTTTCCTTCCAAGTACTGCACCAAGCTGCAAGCTGGCGAGCGCCCACTGCAGGTTACGCATAATCTCCAGGTAATTTAAATAAAGATTAACATTGATTTTATCATATTACATTATCCTTTCTTCGGACTCTCACAGCCTTACTGAGAAATATGTATAATATTGAATTTAATTTATTTATTTCGAAAAAGATATAAATTACTATTAGTCTTCTCATAGAATACAGTAATAAGTCATGTTGCCAATAACCCAACATTTAAAGCTGGGTCAACCATCAAAATCGTAAGCATTTAAATCTCTTTAACATTTCTGTTTTAGTATTCGACTCGTAACATATTTCAGGTATCGGATGGCGATAATGGGCTCATGCTGTTGCGCGATCAGATTGTTATCCAAGTTGGAGACGAAGTTGATGGCATGGTGATGATCCGATCGGGTGATAACCGCCAAGGCGTTTGTCCAGTAAAATTTCTTCAGGAGGTGTGACGCTTTAAGCTGCTTAATTTCGATTTTATGAGAGTAAGTATACCTTTATTTTGCTCTAATATTTAATCTTATTACTTTTTACAATCAGCCATGTGACTAGGCATTTAATTTATTTTCGGTAATCGTAACGAAGGTTAATACTAAATTTAAAATATCTACGTAGTTTTTCGCATGGTTTTTTGGTTTAACATTAAAAAAATGTGACCAATTACAAAAATTATACAGGTATAATTCTAAAATCGGTGGTACACAATCCAGTTCTCTGCCTGGTATAAATATTACCCTTAAAAGTAAAAGTTTAAGGTTTAAATAGTTGTTATCAATCAATATTATCAATTACAGAAACGCGGGTCCCTCACAAATGAATACATCCCACACTATGTACCAAAAACAATTCGAAGTGCTCCGGTAACTCCTTGCGACAGCGAAGCATCGACATGGTCAGAACGAGTCCGTAGCAAAACTAGCTACGGCTTCCCAACGGGGTATGCTTCAACCAGCTACGGGGACTACGACGACTCAAGCTATGAATCTAACTTCAACAAATCGGACTACGATACACCTTCGTGCAGCAAAGCGAGCTACGAAGGGCCCTCTGGGTATAATAAAACAAACTATGAGTCTTCATATGAGAAGTCAGGCTATGACTCATATGAGAAATCAGGTTATGGAGAGTACAGAACGAGCTATGAAGGATCTACAGGGTACGAGAAGGGGAACGAAGATTACAAGCATAGCTACGAGTCAGAAGGTATGTGGTGGTGGCGCCGGCCTCTCGGCGTCCGTCGCCCGTCGTGCCGGCAATGCGGCGCTTCGTCGGCTACGCGGCCACTACGTATGACACCGTGCGCTGGCGTGGCGCAGGCGCTGCCGCCACCGCCGATGCCGCCGCTCGAGCCACACTCTCCGCACACCTCCGACCGCCACCGACTAAAGTCACGTGACCGCCCATTGCTTTTCGTTAAGCAACTGTTTTTATAGTCCCCCTCTTTATATAATATTTTTTGCAATTTATGCGTGTATGTATATTGTGTATATTTAAGTAGGCATCTTAAGCAAAGAAATAATTTCGTTCCGAATTCAAAATTCAATTCAAATCAAAATTAGCTCTTACAAATTTACAGTGTTTGCTATTTTGGTAGCGTGGGTATATTATGTATGCGCGTCATGTGATGATTGTTTTAGGCTAATTTGGGGTAAGGCAATAAGGATTAGGTATAGAGGAGAGCGGCCTACGATAAATATATTACTTTTGGTAAACTTCTTATCCTCCCGATTTACATAATTTTATATAAATTAATATATGTCTATGTATTATACAATTTACAATAAGTCCATTTACTATGATTACTTGACGACATATCATTTTCTTATACAGTGTGATTAACTTATTTTTATCGGAGTATAAAATTGTATTTAATTATTTAAAAAGACGTAATTTTAAAAACTACTTTGCGCTATTGCTATGTTTACAAGATTTAATTAAAAATGTATAGGTATAGATTCACATTCAGATTTAGATACACGTAAATAGCAAACAGATAGAAATAAGAAAATAATTATGCAAGAGCAAAGAGATGCAATATATCTTATACCTAAGAAACAATAGATTAGATTGCACCGAGTTTAAAGTAATTGATGTAATTTATTTATAATCATCAGTGTCGGTCATTATGGCTCGCCTGCGGGCCTACTAGGATGTTTATTATATATTTATTTTATCAGGGCCATGAAACTTATTATTTAACAAACTACGAAAGAAATAGGTACACAGATGAAATAATTATAATAATATATTTCAGACATCTGACGCACAACGCCATCTAGTTTCAAACTAAGCAGAACTTGTACTATGAAAGATAGATACAATATTTTTTTTGTAAATACATACATATTATACATAGAAAACACCCAAACTCCGAAACAATTTGCAGATCATACAAACATTTTAAAACATGTTCTTCGTTTCATTATTTCGTTCATTAAACAAATGTTATCGCAGTTCAGTGAAATATTATCAATTTATTCCCTAATTTAAATTTAATTTTTTTTTAATGGAAATGTAGGTCTTTATTGTCGATACTTCCATGTTTAATACCACAGGAGTTCCAAATATTCAGGCCGTCCATTAAGATCATTTCTGTAATTTAATTTGAAAATTCAACTCGGAACAAAAATATTTAAATAGATTTAAATGTCGATCGTCATTGCAGACACTTGTGACATAATTCCTTTTTTTCATGGCTTTGTATTTATACAGCTCTGTTACTGAATCATTTTTTCAATTAATTTAATTATTTCAAGTTTTTTATACGTTCATTCGATAAATCCAAGATTACAATTCAATTAAGAAGTCTCAATAAAGTTGCATAAAGACATGTTGTTGCCCAGCCTAATTGTAAGTAGTATAATCTGATGTATAGACGACACTGCACTAGTTTCAAATAATATTGTCTATGAACACGTTACGGTAGTGAAGTATTTTGCGATGGTTGATAGTAAACCAACTGCCAAAATATTAAAACATAATGCCTGCCTTTTATCTAAGAACAGTATATGTACAATTACACACAAATAGATGTAATAACTTTAATATTACCTCTTTCACAAAATTTACCCACCGTTTGTTAGTATATTTGCCAATTAGTTTACTTAATTATGATATATATTAATAAGAACTTTCAATATTTTGTCGTTTTGTGTCGATAGGAATTATATTTAGAGAGCATTGCACTAGTATATTAAGATACACTTTATGAGAAAAATTATACATATGATATGTATAATTTTTTGGTTCTCGGTAACTATTCTTTAAATTCTAACAATCCTTATCCTTATCCAATAATAATTAGCAAAACCGAATGAAATAATTTATACATTACAGAAATACAGATCACTGTTTAAAAATACTTTGCAGATAAAAAGTGCTTTTTGGAATAGTAGCAAAAGATTATATTTTTAAGGGACTTAAGTTACTTTCCCTTCAGATACTAAGTACATTGGCATTTTCCAAAACCTATACATATGAATCCTAAATTTTCGATGACTATAGTAATGTTAAAGCATTATTTTAGTTAACACGTTAAGCCGTCCCCTGGAGTTTTAAGAATATATGTACTTATATGAATATATGAAATATATGAATACCAAATTATATTAAGATGCACATTAAAGATAGCTTAGTACGTAACACATAATGTTAGCCTATGAAACTTCTTGGTACTTACAATATAATATGTATATAGATTGGTGAGAAATTGTATATGACTGAAGTCAGCTGAAAGAAAATCTTTAAAATATATTAGACAATATTTGTGTTCTTTGTATCTTAAAGTTCTATTAGGGAATTAACCTTGTGTCACAAGATATAATTAATGCACGGATGCATTAGATGATGCATTAGATACAGCCGTACACAAGACTTAAAACACGTATTTCGACTACGTAGGTATGTGCATGAATACCTTGGAAAAAAGTACTCAACTACTGCATTGTTAGCATGCAGTCTCTTTAACAGCTTTTACAATGCTCACATGACACTAAGTAAACTGTAACTATGTGCTGAGATAAACGTGTAGGTACTGTAATATGTATTGTTATCACGTTTTGCCACAATATTTTTGCTCTACGCGGAAGTTCATCACACTTACTTGAGAACAATTAGGTAATTGACTGACCTTGTGGAAAATGAGAACAGATAGAAGGTTTTGATTAACCTTGAAAAAGGGGCTCGCTGTAACAGACCAGCCATAAACAACTTTAGTGTTGGTATTTATAAGGTTAAGATTAGTTTCAAAAACAATGTTAGTATGGGATGTAGCATGATCTATCGACGTAGAATTATTTCATCAACTTAAATGATAGATTGTTTATGTTAAGAGTCCCTGCCTGCGTAACAACATCCGGAGTTGAATTAACAGATACCTAGTACTGGAACTTATGAAACATCCAATGATCCATACCGTTATTTAGTTTACAGAATGTAGCTATTAAGATCATCACAGGAGAGCATTGGATTTTTGGGTATTTGCAGCAACCTTGTATTGCTCTGTTCATAAGTTTATTGATTTAAAGAATAGTTATGAATAGTCATTGGATGTAAAATGTAGACATGAATATTAAAACATAGTCTAGTCGTAACAGGCCTACAGAGATTATTCGTATTTTCGACTAAATCCTTATTCCAGAAATGTCCTATGCTCGTTTAATAAATATTGCGTTTATTTACGCGCATTAATGTGTGTCTTATGTTAATGTAGAAATACTAAACTATAGCCATATGCCACTAGGTAGTTATATGGAAAATATAATGTTATGCCCGTGTTCAAAATAACATGGGCCTATGCTCACAGTTTCATCACAAAATATACTGGAATACAAAAACATTATCTGGTGAATAAGATCATAAGATTAACAGTTTATGTTATAATCCCAACTGCAAAACTCAGAGTTCCAAGTCAAACGATTTGAGGTTATAGAACTAACACTGCGCGACGTAGGATTAACAGTTACTGCTTAGTTCAGTTGTTCTAGGCTAGGTTCCCAGAAACTACCTCTTGTTACTCTTACCTCTGTTTTATTACACTCCAAGTTTGCATATAATTCATAAATGCTGATCTCTATGCTGTTTCTAGATTAGAAGACCCCATAGCAATAGATTCTATGTTTCGAGGAAAGTAAATATTAACCTTGTCGAGTATAGACACCTATATGACCACCTACCTATTATTTAGATCAGGGCTTCCCAAGGTGGTTGATATCGACCCCTTGGGGTCGAAATTGGGATCTCAGGGGTTTACATTAACGAAAACTGATTTTGGGGTCAATAAGCTCTAAAAATTTAATTATTAACACCAGTTCTTATTTGAAACTTTCAAGATACTGTATTAGTTGTATTACGTGTACCAACTTGTATTAAGAATGACTTATATTTTAGTAGGAAGTATCTTTGTTGTAATTTTAAAAAACTCCACAAGTCGATACGCGCAGTAATTTGTCTTTGGGGGTACGAGGTATCAGTTCAGTTTAGAAAAGACCCCTTTTCTAAACTGAACCTTTTGCCCAAAATAGTTTGGGAAACCCTGATTTAGATCTTTATATCTAGTTATAGCTTTCAGTTAATACAATTTTTAGGGCACTAGGTGTTCATTATAAGTATTTGAAGCTACTTAGCATAATAGGTAGTGACATAAACCTTTCTCATAATACATCCTATTCCAGATTATATTATTCGATTATTATTATATACATTAAAAATTACGAAAAATGGAACCAAATGATTAAATACTATAATGTATTAGTATAGGCCCTAGTTACCTACAAAACGAATCCCAAGTGAGATGTTTGTAATATAATTAAATGGATATTGTAGTAATATACAAATTATAATATGTATGTTAAATAATTTAAATAAATTATTACCTATTGATGTTTGAAGTCTCTCTCTAACTATGAAGTATAACAACTGCTATTAACATCTAATAAATCTTATTAAATTGAGGAACAATAGCTTTCTGTGAAGCAAAATGTAAAGGGAAGTAAAATCGAGTAAAACTTTCAATTAAACCTCTTAAAACATAAAACCACAATCAATGAACTTATTTTCAGCCGTTTAGGAACTACGATGCCACGGATAAACATAGAGGTGTTCAATTCATAAGCCTCTTTCTGTCGTGCTGAACTGGGCTTAGTTTGCCGAATATGAGGACTATGTAAACGTAAATAACGTCAGGTGAAATTAGCGGGACTAATGTATTTGACAGCGTTCTTCTCTGAGGCACAGGTATCTTCCAGGTACGGCACAGGCTTCCTCAGTCGGGTGTTCTGAATTCGAGTAAAAGTATAACCCTTCTATATTCTTATCCAATACTTTCTTAGGTAGTATTAACATATTTCAATTATTTAAATATAAAGTGTATCTAAGTTATTGTATTATTATCATATTTTTGTGTCATTCTAAATGATTCTAATTTTAATCCCAATGCAATTAAGTGTGAAGACTGAAAATCAAATTGTAAGTTTTTGGACGGAGTAATTATACTGGTAGTTAGAAAAAGGCCACACGTAAATGTTACTCGTAAACACGAATTATCCAATGAGCTGTAATTTTATTGTAAGTTACACACCTTTAGGTTTAGCAATAAAAACTGTGTTATGTGACTGCCGTTTAATTTTGTTGAAACATACCTATCTGTAAAATCATTTCTTGTCTAAATAGAATTTGTCGCTTTATTTCTGTTGGAAATGCGTTGATTTTAATTTAAAAGTTTATCAAGAACGTTGTGTTAGAAATAAAGATTATGTCTTAAAAAGCCTAGTTTTACTAATTACACTCGTATTCCTAAAAAATGTGGCAAATGATATGATTCGCCACAGATGGGTCGGGAAAATCACTGTTAAGCAATTTTTTTGTTTCTTTTCGCCGAGTGAATGAGGTTACTGGAACCTAAAGAAATAATAATAAGACACACCTCACACATTGCCGTCTGTTACCAAACTAGCCATAGCTGTCTGTTTAGCAGTCAGAGTCGGCTATGGTCGATTATAGCCTTTCAGATTTAAGGCAATTTCTATATTGACACATATTAAACAGCAATCATACGGTTGATACGGGTGTATCTGATAAGAAGTCAAATTCATACTCCATTATGAAATTATACTGAAATATAAGATTATTCACCATAATACAAGACTTACTTCCTGAAAAATAAGATTATTCTCCATAATACAAGATTTGGTTAAATTAGTAAACTATGTTACGTCCTGTCATAATACATTTTAATCTAAACGGGGCCTCCCAACCTTATTTTTTGAAAGTAAAAAATTGTCTTAATCAGTCAAGTAAATTTGAAAAAACAAATGGCAAGCTATCGTCAATCTGTACTTAATTCTTTATTTTATATAACGTTTATATTGTTTGTATATACGGCTAGACAATCTTACTTAAGCGTAAATCAATGAAAATTAAACGAGTCGTTCCTTATCTACCCCTACCCTACTCCTATAACCATGAAAGGGTATACAAAAGGTTTCATTATGAATATTTCATTAAGCGTCTCCTATGATGTAGACTTTTATATATTTTTTATGAGACAGTTTACAGTGTCATCTAGTGTACGGTATCGAAAAAAAACAAGTGTCACATGTCATACGGCTTGCTTTGTGGATAACCAGATGGCGATAACTGTATAAAAATGACAAAGCAAAGCAGCTCGTGTTTGCGACATACAAGTATTATTTTTCAGACAAAAAATAAATTACCTTCATGTGCAAATGTACTTTATTTACCACAAGTTTATCTCAAAAATTACATTTGTATAAATTGTCTAAGCAAGAAGCTCCTCATCGTATACAGATAGTAGATACAGTCTCTTTTTAGGATCTGTTAAAGTTAATAAACCTCAGAATTGTAATTTTTCTTACGTCATGGTTGAGAAATTCAATAATGTTATATTTTAAATTCCAACGAAAGTATCGAACCGAAACAGTCTGTTATGCTACATGCGCAGGCCGGTAAACTGCCGACCCTACTCCTCGCCTCCACGGCATGTGTCGATAACCCTGCAGTAGACGCGGCTTACCAACATCACGCCTGCGCTGCCGGTGACGTCTCTCAACGGCGTCACAAATTTGGACGCATTCCTTTAAATTCGCAAAGGCTCAACAGAATTTGTTAAATTGTTTAACAACCTACGATACCTATTAAAAAGTGTCATTGATACATTAATAAAACAGTCTATAGCTACAAAAGCTGTTTATCGTGTTTAGCACAATGTAAGCCATTGAAAATGTATTGAAACAAAGTCTTGGCCACTCCAGTGTACCGCCTCTCAGTAATTTAACATACCTTCACACAGATGGCGACACTGAAAATATTTGACATTCCACGGATTCCAATCGCAGTGGGCTCGGCTCAAATGTCAAACGAGACTATTTCGTCAACAGAGTCGTGGCGCGATAGTTGGATTTTATGAAATAACAACAAATACTTCTACACAGTGCGTTTGACGGACAATGGATAATAAACGATAGAAGTCAGTATATAATTTGTGTCTTATAGCGAGCCAGCGTGCCGTGTTAATAATCTGACTTATGTACACATAGTTGTTGCAATTCCAATACCTATTGATTTTCGTTCTTCGCCGGTTTTGGAAGATTGTCATCAAGTTTTCAGTTGCATAGGACGATTTATAAATTAATAAACTTTATCATCACAACGTGTAATTGACTGAATTTTTAAATATTGTGAGAAAAATATTTTTCTTGACTCTCATTGAAGAACAGCGTGGGAAAAACATACATTGTGTAAGTAAACTCACACCGTTTTATTTATTTTTTATGTCTTGGCTTGTAAATAACTAAATTGTAATCCTGTGTATACTTTGCTTTTTATAAACTAAGAATATACATAAACTTTAAAAGTAAAATAAAAAAATTAAACTTTTCAAATACATTGTGTTTGTATACAACGAAATAAATATGAAATACCCACTATAAATATAGCTACCAATATTTAGCAACGAGTCATAATAGGATAGTTAAATATCTGAGAAGTTCTTAAATATTTTGTTATCATCAGGCATCACGCTTACATCGTCAAGTGACTACTTTAACGTTGTTATGCTACGTACATAATGTAACTAATGACTAGTTATGTACCTACCGGTTTGATTTGCGAGCGCGCCATGCAAAAAAAATCGCCGCTACACGGAGCGAAGGCAACAAGGTATTCAGCCAAGCTGCATGGCATGGAATCTCGCGAACATAATAGTGTGGAATGCGACCGTACGCGGCGTACAAACGATGTATGTATTCTCACACATGCGCATGTGGCCGCCAGTACAACCGTGATAAGAGCACGATAAAACGCCGTCTGATTAGCCAATGTTGACGGTGACCCCGTTGGGTTCCGTCAATTGTATCGGAAGCACCCAGACTTCTCGGTAGACTTTGAATTTATCACACTGTGTGAGTAATCGTTACGACTGCTGCTACGTATATCAAATCAATTTTCCGTCACGAAATTGTTACGGCTCATGTTCAAACACTATTTTAAAGAAAGTGTTAAACCTATTTACTTTAAGATCAAAGAGCATTATACTGATGAGTTCTTATTACCTTTATCACTTCAGTCAACAGTGACTTGATAAAAACCGTTAAAATTCGTTGCTAAGTCCTAATCTGTTATTGTAAATGTAGCATTGCTTGTTGAAAAACCGACAATTCGGCATGAGGGGCCATGGCAGCCGTACAACGGTAACATCTGCCCGTATCCCCTCGCCCCACGTGCGCAGCCGCACAGCAGGGGTAGCGACCGTCGTAAAATAATACGCCTCACCCCAAATGCGGGCTACTAACAAACATGCAATCATCCACTTCAAACTTTAACTCTTCGACCTAAGGCTTAATTTTAAAAGAAAATAATGTTTACTGAAATAGAGTATTATTTTTAACATTTGGAATGTCAAGGTTTCACTATAATGTGGTTTGCGTTTGAAGCTAGCAGGTGATAACAATTTAGTTAGGTTGTATTTAATTGACATTGCCTCCTTGATGCGCAGTGAATGGTGATGCGTCGGTTTCAGCACAGTGTCACGTGCAATTTACGTATGTAATTAACACTCTGTAATTTATTTTCATTTAAGGATGATGATGATAAAGACAATGGCGCTGTGTGCTATAGGTATTATAAACACATTATATTCACACGAGTATATACTTGACTGCACGGATGGCGTAGTGATTTAAGCGGTCGCCACGCCGCTTACTACGCTGAGTGTTGTGGGTCCGATCCCCACATGGGACGACACTTTGTGTGATCTACAAATTGTCGTTCTGTGTATCCGTTTCATGTATGTTTGTAAAGTCCCCCGCGACACAGGATATATTCCTAATGCGGGAGTTGTCTTTAAAAGAAAAAGAAAGAAAGCTAATCAATCGGCGAATCAACTTACTTTGGAAAAAAAACATTAAAGATATTAACACCAATTATAACCTCTGAAAAAGGAAGTTACTACAGCTACAATATAAGTTGTAATTTATTCGTTATTTTTCAACTTCAATGACAAAATTCCTATGTTATTTTTTTAATGGAATTACTTAAAATCCATTTTAATTGATGACGATGGTGAAAAGAAACTAATTAAGCCGAGCAAATATCGTTTCAACTGCAACCATGTCGCCGTCGCTTTTATAATAATTTGTTAACCGACTTCCAAAAAGAACCTCTCATATGTAGGTGTGTATGTTCACGATTATCTTAAAAGTATTTTCATACTTATTTCACTAACGTATTCTACACATTTTCAGAAAAGTTTTATTGTATCATACGTCAAGATTTGATTAGTTTATTTTTTCACAATCAATTTCGTTTAAGACGATTGAACTGTTGGAAAATAAAATAATTTTACGCAGAGACGAATTCGTCTTTATCGTTTAGATATTTCTGCTTTTATTTCAGAAGCGAAGGTATTTTCAAACTTCAAAATATTCATAATAAGTAACAACCTACAAAAATAATTAAGTGGTCAGTGTATACCTATAGAAGATCGTTAAGGACTCGACCACCGCTAGTAAAAGAACATCACACAATTATCAAATATTGATGTTTACACCCTATTGTCTTTTTCCTTTAAACTTTTATAAAACATATTAAGTAGTAAATCGTTTTAATCTTCAATAACTTTAAATTTGGTTTTGCCTATTCATATTCTATTTCATTATATAGTTGTTATACTTGTTATATCCATAGATATGCTTAACTAACCAAATAATCTTTACATAGTAGAAAATGTCGAAAGTTTTTTTTTTCTTGTACGCTTAGATCTTTCAAATTACGCAACAGATTTTAATGCGTTTTTCAGCAATAAAGAGAGTGATTCAAGAGGCTGGTTTATATGTATACAACATGCATATTATAGTAGAGGCAATCTAAGGATTTCAAAAATTTGTAATGTGAAGTCGTAAAAAACATGTTTTTGTGCGCTTACATTGCAAACGCTAGATAAACATTACGAGATAGATGGATTTTTTTATTTTTAAAAGATCTGCATAAAAGTCTGCTATGGTATATGTCTATTTCCTAAGGGTAACCATCAGTAACCATTTTAGTCTTTTAATGTATTACAAAAAATAATGGATAAATTACGAAGCTATTTTGAACGATACAATATTATTTCTGATCCAAATAAATACGTTAGGTACGTGGAGCATTTCATGTAGATTAAAATTGTCTGTTACAGCATTTCATTGTAATGAATATCTTAACAGATGTCAGAGATTTAAAATGCGGTGGCAAAGTAGCCGTTGCCGCGTCGGGCCGTACGTCCGTCCCGGGTGGCAGCAACCGGCAGGAGCGAAGCGGGCTTATAAGCTTTTATCTGCGGCTTCGCGCATGTAGCCTATGTTCTTTCTCAAATATCAAACTTCATCAGATCGGTTCAGCGGTTTAAGCGTGAGGAGGTAACAGACAGACAGACACACTTTCGCATTTATAATGTTAATATGGATAAAGATGTCAAATATAAGACTATATTACAATATAGTCTTATCATAATAATAGTATAATAAATTACTCCACACTGACACCATATCAGTAGTATCTACATTGCACCCGTACGAAGCCGTTAACGCTAAAATTATTCATTAATCATTATTGATCTGGCCACAAAATGGTACATACATAGAACAGATTGTTAACGGTCACTTTCTTATCTACAACATAAATTACATTAAAACCCTTTTCTATGTTTTCATAAGTGTTTTTTTAATTTGTTGTAAAATATTTTCATAAAGTAACATACATAATATAGATACAATATGTACCTACATATAGTTTGTCTTAAACGTGTTCTAGTGTCAAACTCAAACAATTTTGATTGAGTAGGCCTTGTTACACCTTCAAACGTCATTACGATGCAAATAATAGTCATATTAAAGAATGAAATACTAAAACAACAGATATGAGATGAACCTGATGATCTAAGTGAAAGGTCATAAATATCACATAAATACATTATATTATAATTATAATAATATAATCATGGCAAACATTGCAATCACGGCAATCACATAGTAACAAATTTCTTATATTTATCGACCGAGGACCACGTTTATTCTCTGCTAGAATTATGTGCAGAAAAAGTTGAGACATTATTTACGTAGGTAGTTATGATATCAAAGCAAAAAGAAAATACACAATATGCGATGTCATACTGAATACGTATTTATCTATACATATTACATTATTTGCCCTGATTGACTGGATGATTTATTAAAGCAGAACCTAAACCGCTGCGGCTACGAACTTGAAATTTTGCCAGCTAATGTTTTTTATGTTGTAAGCACCCACTAAGAAAGGATTTTTGGAAATTTAGGGATGAATGGTACTATGGGAGGTCATATACTAACGAAAAGCGAAGCCGCTGCCAATAGCTAGTAGTTAATATGCTCAATGAGAAAACTTAGGCCCGTGTTTTAAAAGGTGTCTCAGTCGTGAATCTAGTCTCAAACTAAGAGATTTTATTATTGAACATCACTTAAAAAAGATTCACTGATCCATACTCAAGTGAGCGATAGCTTATTTTAGAACGGTTTTTATGTCGAAATCTTTACTCAGGTATAGATTTTGACAGCTGTGATGTTCGTTTACGTGAGACAAGCTGAAACTAGTCTCAAGCGGTGATTTCTATGGCATTTTAGGGGAAATGATTTTGCGATGATTGGTTTCTGAATAATTACGAAAGATTTACTTTACTTTATTTACGAAAGAATTACTTGTCATACCATTATCACATCATCGCATCACATCAACAGCCTATAATACTCCACTGCTCAAGTTCTCATTTTACACACACAATATTTGTTTACCACAGCCACAACCTTTTGGTTTATGTTAAAGTATAATAATATTCTAGTAATATAAATTAAAGAAATATAAAAATAAAAACATTGTTTGACATTTCAACATGCAAGTGTTGATAAATAACTTGAACGTTGCGTTATAGCCTATATCTAGTCATTTTTATTTTTGAAGTAAAACTTCTTGCGCACGATTGACTTGGGGAGTAAGCTGGTGATTGCGTAAAGAGAGCTTTAGGAAAAGTGTGATCGGGCGAGGCGAACGGAAGTTTAGGGAGATATAAGTTAGTGAAGATAGAAAGAGAGACAGTAACGTTTCGTATATTACTGTAGGGGCAAGAGCGAACACACATTTTCTTTTTCTCTTTCTCTCATAGCCAAGAAGTTTTACTTCAGTCGTGTGGTCCAAAGCACACTCGTTTTTCAATTTTATTATATTTTGGACGAACAACAAGCTTGTTAATTTGTTAACATTGCTACTCTAGCCAATAAAGTATACTAAATACAAATTCATAGAAATTATGTTTGTAAAAGAAAGTTATTTAATAAATAATTAGCTACGTAATTCAGAATAATAATGTCAATCATGCGGAAACGTAATTGAGAACAGACTATAAGTTCAGGTGACCCGTCAGCGCGTGTGCCCCCTCTAACATAAAAACAACTGAGTTAAACTTAAAACGCGTTCTATAATAAGGTTGATACTTAAGTTTTGATCTGCACTTAAAACTAGTTTCAGTTTCAATCATAGTTCAACCAATACTTGAGACGTCTTTTAAAGTACGAGCCTTAGTGAAAAGTTAAGAGTAGCAACACTAACCAGAAATAAAATAAACTTTAACGTAATATGCTCAATGTCTAATTTTCGGAATCGCATCAAGTCTATTCTTTTCTTTTTTGTAGTCGTTGTCTTTGAGGATTGCAACGGGTTAAAGCCATAAATCAATGAATCTTGAAAAATGATTGCCGTAGGGGAAATATTTTTTTAGATATTTTCTATACTAAATACTTACGAGTACACATACCTCACAAATGACCGACAAAGACTGCATTAAATCGTGCAGATCTAAATTATAAAGATGAAATAGTTTTGTAGAACCTGCTCGTGTTACGAAGACTACACTCTACAGTCTGTGGCTACTGTTGTGATTGATGTTTTCCAATGCATGGTATTTATTAACTACAACGATCTTTAACAGATGGTGTACATCTGACGTAGATGTACAAATTCATTAAAATCGTAACCCTATGGCGCGTTGCATTACCATATCTATTGGTTATATTTAGAACCCTTGATGTAGAAAAAAAAAATCATTATAACAAACATTATGATCATAAATAACTTCTTGACATTACCATTTTCCAAATAGAAAAGAAACTACATGGAAATAAATAGGTAAACCTAAGCTTAAAGCGTTATAAGGCTAGGTACTTAATGTACCTATATAGTTTTAAGATCTTCTGTAATTTACCATATTTCTATAAAATAAAGAACCTATCAATCTCTTGCCATGTACCTACGTATTCCATAGACTCTGACTTTAAGTTATTGTGGCCATATAATATTACTAACGTAATTTACTATCAAATTCCATTCCAAGATTTCTTTCCCATTGAATGGGTTCGTGACCATCTGACTATGTGTCGAATGATCCATTGGACGTGTGTAATACCGACATACCAACACTGTCCGTATTCGTGACTCCGCCTCCGGCCAGAAAAATTCTAGTGTGGTTAATGTACTAAATTCCTCATCATTAACGCAGTCATAGCATCACTCGTCATTCGAATGTTTTGTTTGCCCTTCCCTCCTTCCACACCTCCATACTTTTCTTACTAAATACCATGGCTTGTATTTCTTTTTAATTTGAAATCATTTCACATTCTTCGAATCTCACTCTGTTTATGAATTATTCGGCTGATATCTCGAGAATGCTTTATCTTTCGGTGTTATTATTTTAATTAACGTCTATCTACCTGTTTTCGTTAAGATACCGACGGCATGCAATTAATTAAGGTGTAATCTAATGATAATGTTAAATGTACATTAAGTTAAAACTGTTATATGTACATAGTATGTTATGAAATAAAAAAAAAAAATATATTTCTATATATATATATTTCTTTTGGCTGCACTGGTATCACCCTCGCAATATACTATAGAGATATACCTACTTGATTTTCCGGTATGCAAAGCACAACACAATTGTGTTGTAGTTTAATTAATTGTGATAATAAATTGGCACATTCTGTAGTTTCTAAAACTATTAACAACATTCTCGGTAGAATTTAAATTCCGGATTCCTATATCTTTATTTAAAAAAGTGGCAAATTCAGGTAGCGGTTTAGACGAATATATATGTACTTATATATACGAGCACGAAAACTATGATATGTGTTTGATATTCGTATAGGTTACCTAATTTTAATGAGCGTGTAAAGAATGGTCTACCCTTTTCGTACCTACTCTATTTAACACAACAGGGAATATGCATCTAGAAAATGAAAAATAGGAAAGGGAAATTCAAACTTACAAAACGCGTCACCATTGGTCGAAACGAAATGTGACGTGAATGGTCACGTCACGTCGCTGGACTTATCGGATATTCATACTGTTAGTAGTGTTTGTGAGTAAAATTGTTTAAAACTGTATTCCTGTGTGATTACTTGTGAATATATATTTGTAGATAATCTAGTACGATGACAGAAACTGGTTTTTTTAAAGCACATTCGGATAATCTACCGAAAATAGATGCATTTATAATGTCAGCATATTTTGCATCAAATCTCGATTTTACGAGCGCAGAGATCAAAGGAGTGAAAGCTGCAAGGTAATTATTATGTTACATGGTATATTTTTGTCCATTATTCATAAATGTTTAAAAGTAAAAATACTTACTGCAAAACAGAACCTATACATAAATATTTGTCATTAAAATTGTGCCTAAACTCCTAATTTACGTCTATATCATTATAGTTTACAATTAATATTATATTATTGAAGCTCACTCAAGTATGATATGTTTATATACTTTTTTTAAATATTAGATAAATACGATATTTTCTTTCAGTATTTAAGTGCTTGTTTGTTTCAGATCTGAACGAGAATCTTACTGTGAATTAGCAGTTGGCCATGTCCAAGTGAAAGGAGATGGAGACATATGTGTAATTAAAGCTCGGATTACACCTGAGCATAATGTCCGACAGAAATGTTATACTTGCACTTGCAATGAAACGAAAGAAACTATTATTTCTGTTTTATTATGTTCAATATAATTAACTGTATCTAACTTAACCTGAAATAAATTATCAATCATCAAAATTTCGTATAAGCCAAGCCCTTTGGAGATTTTTTTAATGAACTTTTGTAAACTA
Source organism: Arctia plantaginis (assembly GCA_902825455.1). Taxonomy (NCBI): domain Eukaryota; kingdom Metazoa; phylum Arthropoda; class Insecta; order Lepidoptera; family Erebidae; genus Arctia; species Arctia plantaginis. The sequence continues at coordinate 9,622,019 of CADEBD010000314.1, read as the reverse complement.
GGATAGGTTAGTTTTAGATCGAATCTTCCTCTGCTTAATTCACTTTAAGCAGTACATAAATATAGCATACTAACGTTAAAATGATCTTCACGACAAAATACAACCGATGGAGATAAATTATCCCTTCTCATCATACACAATTTTTTTCGTACTTTCGCATCGCGTGGAAAACGAATAAACACTTTATCGGGTGCACTAATAATAGTGTTTTTGCACTTCGGTACCATACAATACTTATATGAAGGTTTTTTAACTTCTTTCATGATTTGTATAGCAATTAAGACTGAAAATAAGTACGAAGTAACTGAAACGCTATAGTAAACACACACGGGACACAACCAATGACGTCATCAAAAGCGCGCGCTAAATGGTGACGTTTGAACGGCTCAAATTTATTCAATGTTTAAAAAAAACTTTGAAAAATTATTTGACTACTTTCAAGACAGTTTTCTGGTCTATGTTATAAAGATGTAAATGATTAATTTAAGAAATAAATAAAAATTATGAATATTCCCTATTCCTACCAGAGACGTTATCACAGAAAGTAGATTGTCTTGTTTTGTTCTTAAATTTAATCAAATTGCTACAATCTACGGAATTTGAAAAGTGCATTTTTCGCCTTGCGTATTACGGTCGCTTACGAACTCAGCAACATAATTGCTAAATCCGTAAGCGCCTGTTTATTATACGTTTTTGGCGCTCGTAAACATCATCGGCATGCAATATTAGTAGGTCATTAAAAATTGGTATGATAATATTTTTGCGATGTGTCGTGCGACTCGTGCGTATGTCTAATCTGTGATACACTGGTCCATTGGCTTCGTTCCCGGTGCGGTCGCGGTATGCGGCCGAGCCACATTTCACAACTCTTTGTTTGATCATCTGATTCCTAATTCCTCCCTGTTACTTACGTGGAGATCGTACGACTTGGCGCACGTCTGTCCACCGTCTAGCCGTTTACGTGCCAGTAGGAATTTCCGCTGCTTTGGTATTCGCATGCCTTTATGACTGTTGGGTAGTTATTAATTCGAAGACAAACTTGCGCAAACAGACACAAATTCCACCAAATTTTCAAACCTAATTAGCGTCGTAACTACAGAAAGATAACGACATCTGATTGTCATTTTGTTTCTGTTCTGATTATATGGAACGCTAACTATACCTTACGACATAGGGTATTTAAAAGATCTCACATAGATACCTATCACGAAATCCGATCCGATCCATAATTTTAATGTTGTTACTGTTTAATAACCATTTATCCTATTAAATCAGGTAGACATGGAGAAGGTGGAATCAGCATTGGACGTGCTATCACGCGCTGCAACAATGGTGCAGCCGAGCCCTGCGTACCCAGCTAGCGATTCAGACAGCTTCGGTAAATATTTACATTTAATATACATTTTATTCCTACTCTTACATACATTACACACTAAGGAAAGTTATACATTTCCAAGATGATGATGATTTTTTGGTTTATGTGCAACCAGTTTTCTGTTTCTTGATCCTATGTATAAATATTGAAAGAATATCAAAGTTGACAATACTTCTAACTCCTGAGGTGTACATCATAAATGCAAAATTTTAACTTGTGTAAGAAACAGCAGTTCAGTCGTTGTTGTATTGCTAAATGATACACAATCATATTGCATCGTTCTTTAAAGCTACCAATGAAATTTATACATACATAGTTGACAGACTAATCACTTATTATAGTTTCGACTACCTACCTAAGTATAATCGAGATGGCACGCGGCCTTGTAGGCGGGTCGCATTCCAGATTCCAGCTGACATTGTTTAATAGACATCCAGCGAGACTGTCGCGTGCTAGTCGCTCTATAAGAAAAGGAATTCATATCTTTTCAAATATCTATATTAATTTATTTTTAGAATCTCATACCGTTCAACTGGTCGGTACGACTGCATTTTAGTTTTTGCACATGATTTTCCGCATAAAGTTTACTATTTGTGTCGTTTAACTTATACCTACCAAGTAACTAATAATTAATTTTATATTGTCGAAATTGTTGCACAAAATGGAACCGGTCTCGAACCGACATTTACGTATCACAAAGGATACTATTGTTAATAAGCTTGGGCTAGTTTCACGATGAAATACTCATTGACGATTAAACCTCACTTCCCCGACGCGATGATAGTCACAAATATGCTCGACGTGCCATTTTTTCGGTGTAACGCGCTCGACCGATACATCCGGATTAAAATGACAACAAGTTTATTGAGACACATCAATCGTAATTTTCAAAGTCGTGAACGAATCAAGAATTTCTCTCTAGGAATAACCTAACAATGGACCCCGATAAGAAAGCAAAGCTTTCCACGAGTAGCAGCTAGAGTATAGGTACTTTGGTGAAACGCATCCCGCGTGAATTTCGCCGACCCACAATCTGGCAGATCATCTGGCTTCCAACCCTTCGTCAATATCCGCATACCGATGAGCACGTTATTTATACTATCTTTTTTACAAAAAGTCAGCTAATTTGTGCATTTTATATGAATATGATAATGTACCATTGGCTTTCTGACTCCAGTCTATTAGCTAATCATTAGATAAGCAGTCTGAGAGTATAAAAACTTAATGATGTTTATTAATGATATGCTACGGGCCTGCATTCACGTTATCATGCAATCAATTAAAATAAAGAATTTCGTAGATAAAAAAAAACCTTAATGTACTTGATGATACAAATCTGCTATGTGTAGATATATAATCAAAATACGGTCACGCAATTCGTTAAGTGATGTGTTCTTGTTTATTAAGTGTTTACAAACAATGGTCGGATCGCGGATAATTATGCAACTCGATGACAGAAACGGGCACGGGCGCACGCGGCGTTAGCGCGGCGCTCACTTTCGTTGCTCTGCGTGTGGACTGTGGTGTCCGCAAGCGCCGCCTATGACTGTAAGCGCCGTATGCGTGCGCCTACTCCCCGACTACGGACTACCATCAGAGAAAGCGTTCAGGAATTTCGTCGTACCATACTCTCTACCGAGCAATAAATTGCTACGTCTTCTGATGCTTTAGGGCTGCCTCGTACTGCCACACGGTGCGCTTAACGGAAACAATACCGTACCTATCTTATTTCAAAAAGATCTTAGCAGTGCTATGTTTACGTAATCTTATCGTTGTTTAAATGGTATTTTAGAGTTTAATCATATACCCAACAAAGCCTTTTGAAACCCAACAAGCTACTTTAAACATCTGGTGCATGGTCGGACAGATACCTACAAATTTAATTACATTTATGATGGCTATAATTGCATAATTACCCCTAATATTCGCGCTAAACACACATTTCTGCAGTTAGAAATCTTGCCAACGTTATCAATTTTTCATATCCATCGCACGTTACTTTGTATATGTAGTTTTACAGCTCTCTACAATTGTAATACCTGACGTTCTATCATTTGTATTGAATTGAAATAGGTTTTATTGCGAAAGATATTGGGGTGAATATAGCATGAACGTATATATCCGGAACGCAGAGGCGGCGTGTTACGGTTTCGAAAAGAATGCTGAATGTAGGTTGCGTCGCGGACTACAGTTACAAACATTCTTAGGAAGGTATGCTATCGGTGATCACTATTGTTGTAAGTATAATTATTATTTTCGGAGATCTGAATTAATTAGGACCGTTCTTTACATCGATAGAATTGTAAAACAGACAACCTAATAAACAAAGATAATTATTACTTATCTCAAACATTCTGTATGTTATAGACATATTCAATAAACATTGGAAAGTTTAAGTGTAGTTAGTAAATTCTAAGAGTCAGTGGTTTGCAAGAATGCAATTGCGTGTTGAAGTGACACCTGTGGATGGCGCTCACACGAAGCGCACTGAAGGAATCCCGATAGCAATGAAGTCATCGTGTTCAGTAGAATTTCTAATGGCAACGGATTCCATTTCGTTGGCAGCGAAGCGAGAGTGCAACTATTCCAGCTATTCGGCCCGTCTCGCATATTGTTGCAATGATCTAATAGAAGCTAGATCTAATACAATTATTTGTGACTGTAAAGAGGGTGAATAAAAACGTTAGCCATCCAATATTTTAGATAGTACATAGCGTGTATTAATCAACACTCAAGCGATTGTCAAGCAATTGTCCGGTTATGTGACATTGAAAAGGAATTTATCTTTTATTGCTCTTTGGTTAAGAGTGCAAATGATGAAGAGTATCAACGATGTGAACTTCTAAATCGGCTACATCGTCTAACTTTTCAAAAATCCTTGACAGTATTAGTGCAAACTGTCGATTAATTTTGAGTTTCTTTTGAACATTTTCTCGTAACACATTTAAAAGATCCATTAACCCTGACGCAAAATTTGCAATTCGTTCCGTGATTCCTGCGACATGACTTAGCAAATACATATTGTATTACATGTAGTGCACACATTGGCTAGTACTTATTAATAAGTAAGGAATGTTAATAGCCTTCGGAGGCGTTTGATTTTTCACTTGACCTCTCTTACAGTCGTGTTATCGTGTCTTCGAATAGTTGAATGTTTACGCCATCAGGAATGTATAGCCTGTACTCAACATTGTAGATAATAAAATTCTCAATAAACAGTAAGTAGACAGACACTAAACATACATGGATTCCAGACCACGCCCGTGGCGCGGTGATGCAATGTGCAATGTCGTGACGCCGGATATACGTCGTTTTTAATATAAATTACACATTTTTAAGCGTCTAAGGTGATAATAAATTGTAGAAAGTTTTTAATAATGATTAATCTAGTGACATTGCCTATTATGTGCGACGTTTATGAATTGAGACGTTTTTTCCGCCTCATTAGGCATTATGATAATTTGTTTTTTAACCGAATTCCATTCGTATGCGTGGTCGGCTGTCATGTATGAAACATAGGGCAACATTTGACTCCACATAAGGAATCTCCCTATAGTTGCGTTTGAATTGATCGAAGCATGTCAGGGTTACCACGTACTAACACACTATCAGACAGCTACGTGGTGGCATGTTATGTTATGTAATATCTAAGTTCGCCGCATACTTAGCGGGGTTGCTACCTACCTTCCACTGCTTCGCTGGATTTCTCAATTTTATTTTTACATTCGATTTGCCGACGCTTTTGACTCTAATATTGGTGCTATCGATACTATGCTCTCTAACTTAACCAGTAGCGAGAGCTTTAATGTTCCATAGCATTACCAAAGGTGTTACATGTTCCAACATCTGACGATGATTGTACATCTGCCAGAAACTATAATAATAATATGAATGCCACGGTGGCGCAGTGGTAGAGTATGCGGCTGTTGTGCTGAGGTCTCGGTTTCGATTGCCACCTGTGCTATGGTAACATAACTGCTGATAAACATACTTCATTATCGTTATCATCAACATTATTTAATTGCCTACAACTGGACATAGGTATCCTTAGAAATGAGGTTTTGGCCTACCATACCAACGCTGGCCCGACGGGTTGGTATAGGGTTTGTGTCAAGTTTTCCTTCACTTTGCAGTGCTATTGTTCTGCGTAGTTTGCTCCCTTAGTCGGTGACACTCCGTATTCTTAATCGGTCACCACACGGTCAGATAAACATATTTAAATATTTTTAGATACATACATATTATAGGTAAATTACACCCAGCCACAGAACAAATGATCGTGCTCATCACACAATTCTTAGTCCTTGGCCCACCCAGGATTCGAGGATTCCATTTGGAATTCCCAAACCGAACCCTCGACCTCCGGTTTAGATGTCAGGGTCACTAACCACTAGACCAGCAGCTAGCAGCTGCTTATTGTTAAAATTTCAACTTGGTAGCGGCGAGAACCATAACGGTTACTTAAGTTAGTCTTCTACAGATTTCTATAAAGAAATTTGCAATTGGTCAGTTTATGAAAATGATTTGTTCCTCTATTTAAAACTTAAGGAGCTTAAAAAATCAAATTTACACAAATAAAGCGTGCGTGTACAATTGAAATTTTTGACAAAGTTAAATGTACTTATGGGGAAAATGAGTGAGTAACGCTAAATTAAATATGTTTTGCAAGTAAAGAATGCGCATACAGTAATTATATTAGTAATGTGCAATATTTAAATGTACAATAATTAACAGCTATATCAAGACCTTCCTTTCTGTAAAGGAATTAATCAATTAATATTATATTGGGCTACAACTCGCTATGTTATGTTTCAATGTTTTGTACTGTTATTTTTTGAAATACCCAATTTTTTTCCTGAATTTTTACATTCATATTCTTTAATTACAAAAGTACTCGATCCTGTTTCTAGCTGTTAACGGTGATGTAACTATGTAACTTACTCAGCGTAGCCATCATTTTGGCATTTATGAACTTCTTGACGAGTAAATAGTGAACAATGTTGAATTGTAGGTACAAAGAAGGTAGTTAAGCTATGTAACAGTAATTGATGTGCAGTTAGTCGGCTTTTTTTTCCACAGTCTTTCGCTCTACAATTAGTCGAGTTGACGTTCCATTGTCTCACAATTCAGATCTAGGTATGCGCGGAACTTTATACGTGCACCGACGACGCTCACGTTTCTATATAAAAATTATCCACATATTTTGTAGGTAATCGTTATTGAATTTTAATGTTAACCTCGATTATGGATGAAAACTGGAATCTAAATCATACATTATGTACTTACTTAAAATAATTTATGATTACGATTTTTAAAGGTCATGATTTTTTTTTATTAAGTAAGTAGGTAGGTACCTACCTAGTCCAATTTTGTTATCTTCTTGTAAAGATACCTCGAAGATAAATAACCTAAATGCAAAACCTGTTTTCGCCTTGAAAAAATTGATAATTTTCAATAAAGATTAAAAGCGTCTATCACTATGCAACTTATTTTGAGAACTTAATTGTTATGACTTATTAACACTTACTCATCTCATTATTTACATTTTTAATTGTGCTGATCATAGAACAACCTACCTACAATAAAAAAATATTTGCATAATTTTAATAGTTATACCTACATATTAATAAAATACAGTAGGTACCTACCTATTGTAAATTTTCTTTCTTTAATACATGTGCTAGGCAGTGTTAGGGTAACTCCTCTCGACCAGATGACCATTACTTTTTTTTAAAGTAACAAATTTGTCTACGATATATTTGAATACAACTTTTTCATATGAAATTAACGCAAAACTTCACCATTAGGTCCCAAGCACTACTTAAACTTATTTTTTCAAAAAATGCCAAACGCAGAAATTAATTTTGGTATACCGCATCTTGCCACCATAACTCGTTCTACTGCTGGCTGCCATGTAGAAACAATATACACTTATTAAATGATAAGTTGTACAGACCTATACGATCATGTAAACAAGTATAAGTAGGTACCCCCGCCCTTGACTGTGGTGTCGCCCTCTCAGAAAATTTATTACAACAGACTTCTCACTGCGAACTCACTTCCCGTTGTGACCACCTGCTTAAAGAATAAAGGGATAGATGGCGCTGGTCTCATATTTTGCTACTTTCGTTATGATTACTTTTTGTGACCTACAGATGTCGTTACTGTCACTGACTTACCCCAAAATTATATTAGTTATTGATTTTATCTGCTTTGTTTCTTCTGGTTTCTTCCTACATTCATGATGATTCGTTAATGCAATCATGGCATCATAATTATTTTTATAAAGGTGTATCCAACGACGTTACAAACAATTTAATATTAAATTTATACGTTCATGTGCTATCCATACAAAATCAAGCTATTACTTATAAGTCGGTACAGCAACGCTGCAAGTACTGATCCCGTACAACCGCTCTTTACTCATTCAAATCACGAACAATGGACCTAATTAATATCAGGTACTAAACAACAATACAATACTGATTTCATTGACCATGACCAGAGACGTTTTGCACGCCTGACTGGCAACAAATGTGTTTTTACAATCATTCGCTACAGCAAATGATTGTAAAAAACACATTTGTTAAAACAATGGACCTAGTGTCAAACTTATTACTCCAACCCTTGTTAATTTCACTGTTTTCCGAAGCCACGTACCAGTATAGAAGTTGAATTTAGTATACACTAATATCAACTGCTATACTTCTCTATCTTTGGTAGTATACACTACGGAATTATGTTTTCGTATCAATAGAATAATAGCTAGCTCTGCAGAAGCTCGAAGCTTACTAAAAACGTCTGTCTGGAACGCCTGAGGCTTACAAGCGGCACTAGGTACTTCATATTAGAGCCTGCATTCATTCATCAACTGCTATTCACTGATATTACAGTATTTCCAGAAAGGTTGAAGAAAATGGGCGTGCTGTGTCTTGTTTATTTTAGAGTGATAAATTCAATATAAATATAATAAAGAACTTTGTTTGGCCCGGTAATTGTGACCTGAAACGAAACTTCTCAAAACAAGGGTATCATTTACTCTGCTTCTGAAAGTGCATCTCTCTCAGAATCTGGCATCAGTTTTTACATTAAAATGTAAAAGATATCTAGATAGATACTTTTATTTATTTTAATAATTTGACAATTTCTTAGGTACAAGTGTTATGATCTGACTTGGAGTTTTCGTAAACTACATCGATTTCACGTAATCTATAATTGGTACTGATTGCCGGTATGGTAATACACTTATTTAACACTTACTATCAAATCATTAGGTGTAACATTCAAGTCTATATGAAGCCCGGAATGCGGAATGTTTGGGTGGCGCTTCCCTCACTTTCGCTCCAAACATCCGCCTTCCGTACCTAGCTGCACTGACTGACTCCGCTTGTTATGTAAACAAATCATTCGTCACATCTTTACTGCCGCCGAGACAATTACTGTGTTTTATAAACAATTTTTGGTATATTATGTCAGCTATGGACAAATCTGTTTTGAGTTTTGGCCAACCAAATTATAGGTAGGCATTTTTGAATTAGTCATTGGGTATTGTTAAATTTCAGCTGTGTTTATAGTTTAGACCATGTAGTTAGTAATTTTGATAGCATATTGTGTGTGGATTAAAGTCTCTTAAACTCTTTCATTACTGAAACACCTACAGCGTTGGAACTAAATAAATGAAATGGATTTCGGACATTACATTTGGTATTGTTCTTTTCCTTATTTAATTTGCAGCATATATGTAGGTACCGTTCCTTTATATTTTCGATTTTTGACGTAATTAATTATTTATTTTTTGAAAAGGAATGGATCATCTTTCTATGTTCTAATGGGTTAAACACTTTGCTCGCCACGCGTATTCGTATTTTAAAACAGCTTCTACTCGGCACAATTTCACGGAATATTTGACTAGACCTGCAAACGAATTGTAAAAACCGAAACATATAAGCGGTATTCCAAGTACTCAAGGTAGAAACTTAGAAATTTACGTACGTACTTGCAACTTTCCTAATCAACGTAACTACCTACTTGGTTTAGAAATGCTAGTGGATTCATTCAAGAACTATCTGTGTAAATCATGGCCGTATAAAAAAAAGTCGGAGAGTCTCGCGGGCAAAGAACTATGTCACTCATAGTCGGCCAGCTCGCTGTACGTACAGGTCGTCACGCACACTTCAGCACATTAGTCAGCCATTACGCGCGCCAATATCGGGACAGCGAGACGCATTACGTGGCGAAAAAATATTGTATACCTACAACATGTTTTGCGTGTTGAAATGCTGTAAAACCGTAGGTACTGACCGAAAGAAAAAAGTTTAAGAATCACATTTCATTGATTAAGGAACAAATCAATCACTTATTGCCAGATTTTCTGCATTAAAATCAATCGGCATTCGCTAGAAGAAAAGCATTCATTGTGTGTGCATCAAGTGTTGCCCAATTTTCACGTGTGGAAATTACTCGAAATATAGGATATTTTTGGCAATTATTATATATGAAATTAAATCACTTTATTAATTTAATAGTTACTACTCATTTTATTTCGGTCTGTGGTGATAGATTTAGAATTTCAAGAAACTCAACGTAAAAAATACATTATTATTAAAAAAAACTTAGCATTTTGGATATGAAACAGTAGAAACAGTAAAATTTCGAACAAATAAAATATTTTTATTTAATAACTATGTTTCTAGGGCATAAATATGGTTAACTTGGCCACTCCAAATTCATTTACACATAAAGAGCTGCCGCCATTACGGTGCCTCAGTTTTGTCTTAGCGGGAGTTCCGTCCGACTTTTTCAATACGTCCATGGTGTATAAATAGTATTTATTCCTGATAGCAGCTACTGGCTATCGAATATTCGTGTAGTAAAACGTACCCTCGAGGTGCGCGCGAGCTCCTTCCTACCTCTTATAAACAAGATACCTAAAATATGCCTTTCACGTATGCAATATGCATGTTTGATTATTGTAACGCCTCGAGAAACGTGCCTACGGCGGTGCTACCGATTCAGGCAAACAAAAATTAAATTTTTAAGGCATCATTTTTTAAAGTTTATTAAAGGAATGAATTTCTATAACGTTCATTGTACTGTAGTCACACAGATAGAGAGGTTATTGGAACTAAACATGTCTCGCATGTCACGCAGTAGGTACTTGGCTAAGTCAAGCAAAAAAAACAAAGGTTTTCTCGAAAATTCTCATTATTTTCTCGAAAATATTCAGGACGTTGTCCAGCATACCGCGATTAAAAGTAGACATCTTCTGATGACGATTAGGGCATAATACACCAAAGTACCTATATTTCAGAATTTCATTATATTTGAACTAGAACATTAAAATCTGTTGTAAAAGAAGAACGCTTAAAAGATCACTAATTTCCTACGTTTGTAGAGAATCAGGAGAGAATACACTATTATTTTCTGTTTCGTTGGATTCAGAGAGCTTTGCTTGATGAAACACAAGTTGACAGACAAATTTGCAATAACGCATATTAGCCTACTGGCGATTCCAATAGAACCTACTAAAACAAAGCAACTGAATAGTGGGTAAATATTTTCCTCGTATTTTTTTCAAGTGGCGAGTCATGAATAAGTAAATCTAATCAGAAATTAGTCAGATATGCGGAACTTGACGCCTATTAAGCATACTAGTTGGGAAGCAGCTCTTCAATGCGGAATCAATAATGTTTTCGTGATTGTATGAATATGAATTATAAGAAAAAACCGCAAACAGGTAAATAATGTTTGAAAGCTATGTAACGTTCTTTTTGGCAACATTCTTTATTGGCGCTCCGCTCCTATTGGTCTTAGAGTGATGATATACAGCCTAAAGCCTTTCTCGATAAATGGGCTATCTAACATTGAAATATTTTTTCAAATCGGACCAGTAGTTCCTAAAATTAGCGCGTTCAAACAAACAAACAACAGCTTTATAACTCTTCAGCTTTATAATATTAGTATAAATAAGGTATTTGGGTATATTCCAATAGGAGGAAGCAGTCGTGTATTTCCCCCTAATTTTATCAGGTGTACTGTTACTTTACTTCTCGAAGTTTACTGAAAATATTGTAACAAAAAAAAAGACAAGTGAATTATTTCCCTCTCCTTTATTATTCATGAAACTTCGCTCTGGCTAAAGATACATTTATATTCTGTGCCAGAGGACAATGTCTGTTCCAATTTTATATTTTCATGGTGAATAAATTCCGTACTTAGCTTAGACAGAACAAATCTGATTGTCTGAAACGAATACCTACTGATCTTCGTGATCGTGATCTTCGGAAGGAGTATATAACTGTTTATAGAAACGCTATTTTAATTAATGGTAATTTTGTATTTAAATAAAATTAGGTATCTATTCGGAGAAAAAGTTTAAGATTATTTTACACGTTTGATCACTGGTATAAAATTTTAAACCGTGTCCCTAGTTAGGGTGCAAAGAAGGAGTTTATGGCTCTTTCACATAGAAGATTATTATTAAATCACTAGATTCAAAATAACACATGTCATGTCACATTTAATATGACTGCCAGTATCCGAAATCTCAGACCATGTCGACTGATTAAGCGAAGGAGCCTTTTCAACTTTACTCTGTAGGGACCGGGAATACTTAAATATTATACGACGAACGTTTTCCAATCCCACAGATGTATTGCGTACCCTCGTTCAAATGATCGATATGCGTGCAAATAAGCACGGTCGAGGGCCAAAGGAGGATATTATAAGCAACCGCCGGATGGGCGCCCGACGCCCCAGGCACTCTCGCCACGCATGCGCACACCGAATTACACAGACGAGCCTCCAGCATCTCACCCTACTAATAACATCTCGTTTACATTTGAAAACAACATGTATTGACGTTAATTTTATATTTAATTCATTATATCCGTTTCATTTAGAAACTGCACGGAATACGTTAATAACTAACTTAATAACTTCCGACTTAAGCTGTTTTTATTATTAAGACATCCGTATATGAAATGATATTTAAAATGATTATTATTACTTCAAAAATTTTCGTTTTTATATAAAATCTTGGTGGCAATCACTCATGCAGTTCTCTTGATAGTGAGTGGGTAAAATGGTGTCACAGGTAGGACTGTCTGATAAAATGCGATAGATTGGAATATAAGTACAGTACTACTCGATATATTAATATTGGATACAATTTTTTCCCAAGCGATACTATCACACTTTACAAAAATATCCCATTAAGGTACCTTCCCGTCAAAATGTCAATGTTGTATTTGTTTAATTTTTTTACAATTGCTTGACATCATAAGTTATGTATGATTGTTATCGTAAAAAGATTTACTATTGACAAAATTACACACAACAGTTACAGAACAAGAGCAGCTAGCTTGTGTTTAGCTTAGTAGATAGATTGTTTTATAATGATTTTTGGCAAGTACGTCAAATACTTACAGAAGTTTTCACTCATAAAGTATTTTATTTTTGTTACTAGATAATATAGAAACAAATCAAAACAAATGTCACTGTAAAGTGTAAATAGCAGTTATATACCTACATTATAATTCAAGGAACAATCTTTTCAATACATAGTGATATATTCCCGGACGCTTCCTTCTTTCGTGCGTGGCCAGAGTTTTGTAATTTTGGTAGCATAGTTAGCGGTTATGTAGTTATTTATGTAAATTACTTTACCTGCTTCTACTTCTTATTAAATTAATTTAATCTGATAACTTTGATTTGCAATCAACGAATGTTTTAAAAACGATATCCTAACTGTTCTACTATATCAACATACTATCCTAACAAACTAAGTTAGCAATCGTGTTGCTTCTAATTTAAAATAGTGTCTAACGTTGAGCCTGCCTACACAATGACCGACAATTGCTACGGCTCACTGGACTCAAGACAAAAAGCTGTTGACAAAAAACTACTACTGTTACACCTGCATGAGTTACAGCTTCTACTACATTATGGTAGGCGTACATCGACTTGTATTGTAAATATAACAGCTCTACTAAGTTTGTAGAACACGAGTTTAGATAACTTAATCTTACTAGCATACTTATTATGTAAATTGGGAGTTGGTAAGTTTAGTAGTAATAGAATAAATCCTTTTAGTAAAAACAAGTATATACATAAATTGCTTCATTTCCATTTAGGTCAGACCGACATGATTCAACGTCTTTTGTCACGATTTTAACATACAGCTTTCGCCTTTTCCACTACATCAGCCCTTTCCGCTGGATTATTTATAGTTATTATTTAATCATAATTGAAAAATTAAAAAACCCCAATTAAAAACACAAAAATAAACAGCTCATTGAGCTTGTTCTAATAAGCCCACAAATGGTATACCTATCTATTTGCTGTAGTTTTGTGAGGAGTTGGCTATCCCGCAGACTACTTGATGCAGCAGCAAGATCGAGGTTACCATATCGTGGAAATACTATCAAAATAGCAGTACACCAAATTTCAAATCAATCGGACCTGTGGATTTAAGTGAGATCCCTTCATCACCTAGGAAGTGAGCTGATGATCTTCATAATTTATAGCTAAAAACGATTTTGATCACATTGCCTTTCGAATAAAAAAATCCGCATCGAAATTGGTCCATCCGTTCGGGAGCTAAAATGCCATAGACAGACAGACAGATACACAGCTTAAACTTATAACACCCCTCGTTTTCCATCGGGGTTAAAAATAACTAGATACTATTATTGTTATCGTGTCCACATACCCAATCAATCAGCCTATCACAATCAGCTAGTAGACACAGGCCTCTTCCAATGTGCGCCATAGCAACCTATCCTCCGCCTGCCATATGCAGCCGATCCCAGCTATCTTCTTAAGGTTGTCAGTCCATCTAGTAGCGTCCTACCTTGCCAATCCGCAGTCTTTTACTTTAGGGACTTTTTGCTCATGAACAATAAACAATAATTACGTATAAATGCATGAGGAAGCAAGAAAAGAAACGTTGAGTGTCCTACCAACGCGCCTAAGATAATACATATAATGTTCACTAGAGCCTTTTTTTTGGTGACTGGGAGGAAAACCAGGAGTATGAGGTGTCTCCACAAAAACCACTCCGACGGCTGGCCTCAAGCGCTCTACTCTGAGGAGGACCCAGACCATGCAATTTCAGGCCCGCCACTAGGCCGTATCCCGAGGGAAGTCAGAAGCTTTCCCCCGATTATCACTTAATCTAGGAGCCCGATCGCATTTTGGTGCGATCAAGCCGCCCCCATGCCGCTTACCGCAGTAATCAATCTGCCCGCAGCCCAGAAGGCGGCTGTTATCGCCTCCGATGTTCTCTACGCTCGGGATCGGCCCTCTCCCGATCCCGTTCAGTGGTCTATTTCTGGAGCATTACAGCCTCACAGGAAGAGACTACTGCGCCCCAGCCCTCCTCACCCGCCAGCATGGCAGCTATGATTGCTGGCGGGGACAGGTCTCGTCCGATTTGGTCGGCTAGGACCTCGCGTCCAGTCGGCTACGCAGTGCTGGCGTTGTGCCGTCTCCTCGCGTCCAATTTCGATTCAGGCTTACCAAAGCAACTATGCCCAGTGAGTACCTGCGTCAGTCGGTAGGTGACGCGACCTCTCTCCCTACCTACCCAAGCTTCGAGGTTAGGCAGAACGGCACTGACAGCGCGTTGGCGCGCTTTCAGCGGCTGTTCTGTCAGTAACCGTTCCGCCGCATTTCGAGCTCGTCCTGGTCTTCCCCGCCCTCTCCCCGCGGATCGCGCAAGTCTGGTTAGAGACCTTCGCGTCCATATCCGCCAGGATATAAAAAGGCGGGAAACGTGCCAGGACACTCGAGCCTAAACATTCTAGTAGGTATTGCGCGACAGTATATGTGCATTGAGCTACATTTCCTTTAGAGTAGACAGGAAAACACTCTACAACTGTGTATAGTATAGGAGTATGTGTAATATCCTTCATCTAGATTAAGCACTAATAATATTCAGTACCACAAAACTGAGATTATGTACTTAGAAGCTCAGAATAGAGAATATGTACTAATAGTGTTTATTACAATATTAATCGTATAGATTATTATTAATCATATAAGATATCTAGCGTAAACTGGTTTGTATCCAAACACGCGTGAATTATTTGATAACGATTATTTTTTCTACAAATATCGGCAATGTTTATATTTCAATAGTGGTTAATGAATTAATTTATGCGTAGTTAGATTCTTATATAAATACTTACCATTTCTTATTATACTTCTAGGTCCGCCAGTGGGCTATGTTGCTCTATGCTTCTTCTGTTTCAAAATACCTATCTATAAGCTATCCTAAAAATGAAATACATAACTGGGCCTGTAACTTACGTTGTTTGTATTTCATATGTATTAAGGAATTTATTTATATTTTATAATAATTTACCTTTTTATTACCTAGGTACATATAAAGTTAAATCGAGTTTAGTTCTCTATTGTAACAGTTCTTGTATTCAGAACATTTTGGCCGGAACACGTTTTCTGGCTCCTGGCCTGACACGTGACGGTGCCAACCAATATCAGTAACAATAAAAAGTAGCACGAATTGCTACATAACGTGCGCATATTTTTCGCAGATCTTACGAATTTATAATAGACGATATCCCTAGTATGAGTGTATTCAGTTTGCGTGTACGATGAATTACCCATTCAATATTTTTATTTGTCTTATTTTGCTTATCGTCAAAGGCGCATTTCGCAAGTTTATACCACCATATATATAAAACAACCTCGTTGATAAGACATCTTATTATAGGGTTTTGTCACATCAGCGCTACTACTACATCAAACATCACCTTTTGACTTTGCCGTCACAGTAGCAAACAAGCAAGAAGATTTCTAAGGGACAGAAGAATCTTTACTTTTAACTATCGTGTTCCATAATAGCCGTGTTAATTCTAATATTAATTTACCATTTCTATTCGGCGAAGTCCTCAAACATAATTAAAGCACGGCGCCAAACTCTACCTGTCGGTGTACCTTTGCTCGTCGCTGTCTATTAGACAATAATAAAAAAGTTAATGCCTATACGGACCTGCAGAGATGCGGCAACTTCTCACAGCTCCCCACCCTCGCTCCACCCCGCAAACCTCATACAAAAATAAAACAACCTTCCAAGGATACAACCACCGTATTTTGAAGTTAACATATCAACATTAAAATTGGCAAGCGAAACAGAACACTGTGACACACAAAATAGCGTTCATTTTAAATTTTGATGCTTTAGAAACAACCGCATCTTGGTATAGAAATGAGTTTAAACTTTAAGAACTGCAGAATACAGTATAGTTTTAAAATAGATTTGGCAGATAAGGCTGTAGATGAGAAGGAAGAGAGTGGAGTAAGGGGGTTCATTAATCCCCGCGCCCTGCGCGCACGCACTTTCATGAATGGACCGAACAGGTTGATGTGTTTTAACTACAGGATGTTCTTATATTTTTATTATTGAAAAAACAATAAGTCTTCATTAAATTGGTCACATTAAACTTTTATTATCAAAAAATCTGATCTCTGATCATGATGATCAGTGTCATAATTATATCATTTCAATGCACATATTCTTAAATCGTAAGGTTATTGACGAATTAAGATCATAAGGCTACCGATTAAATTTACGAAACAAATATTTCGCTTGACATCGCGAAGTTGTCATTGACTTGTCAATTTTAAGATGTCATCAATTCTTTTGTTTAGTGATAGCAACAGATGGCCCAATTTGATCTGAATTCTTTTACCTTTGCCTCTTGCAATCAGTTGTTGTGTGACCGTGTTGGTTGTGTCACGTCCACCATACATACTTTCGTACACCTACACACTTACCTTAGATTTCAGATAGATAGAGTTATGAGAGATATAGCCTCGTAATAATAGATAAGTATTATATTACTTGATGCAAGTTTGTAATTCGTATATATAGAATCATGTTAGATATATCATTATTATTGCAGTAAATAAGTAGAGACAAACAGTAAAGTATTATTAGTGTCTCAACGTCTTTTTAACCGACTTCCAAAACACAAAAGAGGAGGTTCTCAATTCGTCTGTATTTTTTTTCATCTAACAAAGACCACTACTAACTACACATGGGTTGGACGCGACACATGCCACAACCGAAATCAAACACTGCGATCTTGTGTCATAGTTTATCTTTTTATTTAATTTTTTTATACCTTTTCTTAGATTTTTGTATCTTTGTTTCAAAGAAAATGGAATTTATCTTATTTTGTTAAAATTTAAAGGTCTCTCTTTTTCCTGCATTGAAAGTACCTAATACTTATACAAAAAAAACAGTTAATTAAACGTAGTATTTCATATTTTGACTATGTGTTATTCAAATGTGATGATATTAAATTGTCATGAAGATGATTGTGTTGTCACCCAATGGGTGGGTAGGCTCGCTTAATTGCAACATTCTATTATATTGAAATATGCATCTAAAGCTATCTTACTTATTTGGTTTGGTTTCTCATTCCGCGCGCCCATAAAACTGTCTATATTCAGGTTTATAAGATAAGGTGCGGGTCGGCAGTAATCTCTGCGTGTGCTATGCAACCAAACCTGTCGATCCACTAACATCCTGTGCATGGAAGGTTCGAAGGAAGCGCCGCAACGTCCGGCCGCGTGGATGTAGCGTGATGCTCTTTTTCCTTTTCGGTTTGTTTTTTGTTCATCTCATTTATTTATTCCAATGTAATCTCTTCCAGTTCATTTTTTATTCAGTCGGCCTTCAGTATTACCTGTGCCGGGACGCCAAAACCTTGTCTACACTATCGTCTTAGCATATGCTAAAGAATCGTTTGTCCTGGAACTGTTGGTTAAGTGTTGTGATATTTTGTTTATCTCAAGTGACATTTCTTTGAGATTTATAGTGTGGACATGTGACTACGTTTAATTATTAGTGTTTGTTTATCTGTTTGCTGTGATGATGGAACTGCCGCACTATCTATTACTCTTAGCGCGGACTTCGTTAAGTAATCTGAATTTCCTTTCGATGGATCCTCCGCAGTCTCCAAAGTTTAATGTGCCCCTCTGGCAGCCGTGGGTTGCTTCCCCCCAAAAAGGTATTTTGATCCATTATGGTATAATTATGTTATCTAAGTAAAATAAATAATATATTATATTTATTATTTAAATGTAATTTTAAATTTAATATAATGTTTTAGAATTTTCAAGGATTTGTTTTTAAAGGTTGCATTAATAGGGCTAAGGTGATGATGCCTCGAACTGTAAAATGGTTGTCAGTTCCTACTTTGAGTTCAGTTACCTACAGTATTAAGTTCAGTTTGTGTCAGACTATCCTATTATAACTTGGCTGCAAAGGCGGGAAATCCAATACCCATTAGCGACGACGAGGGTCCAATAATTATGTTAGTCCTAAAATTAAGATGAACTTATTCTACCTTTAAGAAATACTCCAAAAGTTCAGCGGCATTTTTAAACTTTTGTTATCTCAACTTTATTATATGAACACAACAATTTGTATCGTAAAAAAAATAAGAAATGAATTTTAGATATACATATATAACAATTGGTTTATTATACTTGTACACATTTCCCCTCTGCCTTTTGCCATAGGTATACGGTGTTTTATGCAGTAAATTAATAACATATTCTTGTACAAACCAATTATTAGGCAAAGTGACTTTCACTCACATTGATGACGAATTTCAATGTCAAAATAGTAATTGTATGCATTTCATATTGAAGCATTGTGTTTCTAAGGCATTTATTCTTAATTATAGAAGGTAGTCATGTCAGTACTCATTTCAGAGACTCCCAGCACTGCATCAAGCGGTGAGTCTGAAGGCGATCGCACCCTATCTCCGGAAACACCGCGAGCGCAGCCGAAAGAGCTGACTGGCAAATGGCGCAGAGAAAGACGGTCTACTCGTTTACCTGATTACCGGCCTAGGTAAATATTTGATCAGTGTCTCAGGACATTATTTTTTAAATACTTTCTGATTTTAGATTTATTTTTTTAAAGGACAATGGTTTCTTAAGAGCTAAGTTGTCGAAAGATTAATATTTACACAGTGTAATGTTTTTTAAGTAGGCAGTTAAATTTCCGTTTGTGCCTCAATACCAAAGTTTTTTTTATTCGTGTTATAAGATTATTAGAATGTCGTGAACGAATACTAAAGAACAGTAGCCGAGCCGAATGGCATTCCATCCCAAACACAAAATAAAACAGATTGCATCTTCCGATTTAATTACCATAAATTAAATGTTCCTTCCAGGGAGAACGGTAAGATGGCGCTGCGGTCGCAATCATTCAATGAACGGCGCAGCGTGGCGTCAGTGGCGCGCGCGCAACCTCACAGCGAAGGGGAACTTTCTGATGAAGCGGATGATGCGCCAGCAAATTTAGCTATAAATGGAAAACGTAAGAATGCTTTTTGTCTTCTAAATACATCTAACAGAAACATCATTAGGAAATCAGTTTTTGGGGTTGAAAAGATGCTGATCTTTCGTAGTATGGATTATAATTTCATGTGGAATTCTATAAAGATAGTTAATGTTCAGTTGAACTCAAAACAAATTAAATTCAACAAATTATTCAGGTCAAATTTAACGAATTATTGATGTTTTATAGATTTTAAAAGTATTACGATATTTATATATTAATAATTAATAACCACACCTTGTGTTCATACTAGTCTAGGTATTTACTCAGACCATACATGGTAGATAGGTGGTATTAATGGATAAGAACATTACAACGGGTTTTTGTACGATTTATACTTACTTAATTAGTATAAAAATAGAAAGTATGCAGCTTATAGATCGTAGTATGATAGATGCGTTTTACTCACACTGTTATAATTTAATTTTTACAGTACGGTTTTTGTTGATCCTTAAAAAGTATGGGCACCTCCTACAAAGTTATAGATTAATAGAACCAATACACTTATATTTATCAAAAAATATATTTTCTTCCCTATATAACAATACAAATGGCTTGATCAGAAGACCCTCAAGGCACCTTAAATAACAAAGTTCTAAAACTAATCCAGCGCTGTAATAAAATCACAAAGCGAAGCCAATATAAAACTTTAAGAAGTTCTGATTCCGTATAAATTCTTGCTAATCAAATTTCGCCTACGAATGTCAACCTGGGTAATACTACCAAGTGGATCTTCTCATATATACATTATATAACAAGCCATAACTATGCCTGGATTAAAGAAAATAGTCAAAGGCTATAATGTATATCTGACCTAATCCTTGACCTGAGTTCTTTGCTTAAAACGTATTGTAACTGCTGTATTCCTCTGTAATTGATATGTGTTTATGTATGTATTTATTTATATTATCTATGCGTATATGTTTACAACAGATGGACTAAAATAAAAATAACATGTGATAAATGATATGATTTATAAATCATATATGCCATACCTTTAATTAATTTACAAAACCACTCTTCATTCTCTCCTTTTTTCAATCTTGATTAAATGAATTTTGGTTGATTCTAATGGCATTAATCTTTGCCTATGATCAAATCACAATCACCGTTTAAATCGCTGTGACTAAAACCAATCATTTTATCATATGAATTATGATTTAAAAGATGCAATAATAGACATGTCTAGTGCACAGACTATATGTACTTTTCTGTATATAAATATGTGTTGGTAAAAGTGACGGCATGTTTGTCATATTTTTATTAATTACTTTTTATCGATTTCAAATGTATGCTGTATAAATATTTTATTATTCTTTTAAACTTTTTCACCAAAAGTACCGGAGAATTCATCTATTTACTTTCAATTGATCCATCCAAAGGTTGCTCTGTAGCGATAAGACTGTAGCGTCATTTGTCATTTACAGAGTATTTTTGTGAAAAAAGTGTACATTAAAGTTTATTCTATTCTATTATTCTAAATTCGCTTTGGTAAATAATATAAGTCAGGTTTGTACTCCATACAATAAAATGTTTCTCTTTAAAAGAAACCACACCTTTGAGAGAGAACTCATTATTGTATACAGTTACAAAACAATTGCTTTGTTCTAATTCTTTTGATCCTTGCATTAGTTAATACTTCAAAGTGTTTGACGAATTAACAAGTAAACTATTTACATGGTATAAAATGTAGTCGCTTTTTTTTCTCGTACGCTTAGATATTTCAAACTACGGAACGGATTTTATAGGTTTTTTCACCAATAGAAAGAGTGATTCAAGAAGCGGGATTCTCTGTTTCATGGTTTCATTTCAATATATCAAATGTTCATATCATACTTTCAAAGATTTGTAATGTGAAATCGTAAAAACATGTTTTTGTGTGCTTACATTGCAAACGCTGGCCAAAAGCTTACGAGATAGAACAAAATAATGTACTACGGAATTATATATCGTTAAAAGATCTACAAAATGTTCGCGATGGTATATGTCTATCTCCTAAGGATAACCAACAATAACGATTTTTGTCTTTTACATATTAGAAACAAGATAAATCATTTAAAAAAAAGTTAAACCGATTTGAAATAATACTAACAAAGAGCACTAAAAACTTAATAGCAATCGCAGTTGATTTGTTGTAATTTTTTGAAACTCATCGTCAGATCTATATGAAATTTAAATGGGAGCATTTTGGAATAAACCCCTTTCGAACAAAAAATAATTTTGCAAATCCGCCTATATATAACACACATAAATAGAACCTCCTCCTTTTTTGAAGTCGGTTAAAGAAATATACATATAAACATCCGAATTGAAAACCTCCTCATTAAAAATAAAGAGTAATTTACTAAGCTATTTTGAACAATACAGTATTATTCTTTATCCAAATAACTACGGTAGATACGTTGTGCATTAAAATAAATATTTTAGTAGATTATCAGAGATTTAAAGGCGGGCGCAAAGCGGCCTTCGCCGTAACGGGATGTACGTCCTAGATGGCAGGAGCGGAGCGGGGCCCATAAATATTGCATCGAAAGATTTGTTTGTAGTATATTCTTATCATATTAATAGTATAATTAATTACTCCACACCACACCACATTAGTAGTATTAGTAACTACGTTGCACTCGTGCGAAGATGTGGTGGATCGCTAGTTCACTATAAATTCACAAAGTTAACTTGCCTAGCGCTACAAGAGTTAATGCCAAGGAGCTTTTTCTTGCAATCGAGTTATGTAAAATCAATATATATAAAATCTTAACAAAGTGTAATAGATATTTAAATATGTTAGTTGAAAAGTTGAAATCTATAACTTTGCTAGCAAGGGCATAACGCCTTCGAATATAGTATTGAGACACTAAGAAATTTATATTTCAAGTGTTATGTTAACATTTTTGAAAAGAATAATATCACAATTCACTTGCATATTCTTAATTGAATCTATATTGCGAGCATTGTCAAAGCAATCAATACACTCCAAATGATAGGTCGCAACTCTCTCTAAGTGATAAATATATAAAAGGGTTATATTCCGGCCCGGTAAACAAGTCATACCATGATTGATGTATTTGTTGGAGAGTGCCAAGGCTAATGTCGGGGTATTTTATAAGATTGGTTTTCCAACCTGTTTGTAAAAGTTGTAGACTTATTGAACGGTTTTGTTGTTACAGGGGCGCCGCCCGAATATCCAGGCGCTAAGAATGAGGCCCCTATAGATATGCGACTACGCTCACGGCCTGCACCACCACCATACACAAGGCCTTCAGTCATTACTAAGAGTGACACGCCACCTGGTAAGATATCTCTTCTTCTCCTGAAACTCTCTCCTACTAAAATCTGTCTGCAAGTTTGTTTGAGTTGACTATTTATATCACTTGTTTATTCTTTATCAGGTTCCATGTCGATGTGCGATCCCGTGATCGACGAACATTTCCGACGCTCACTGGGCGATGATTATATGAACTTATTCAAGAAAAATAATCCCGAAGTAACACAACCGTTACCAAAACCCAACATGAAAGACCGTGCGAGCAGCCCTATTCAGTTCAAGACTGAAGAAGTACCAAAACCAGCTAAAATCATCGCTATGGAAGTTGACGATGCCAGTATGTCAGTAGATGATCACTTTGCGAAAGCTCTTGGTGATACCTGGAGGCAAATACAAACTTCGAGGTTAAAAGACAGCGAAAAAGTACAGACGAGCAAGGGTGGCGTCGACGACCACTTCAGTAAAGCCCTGGGCGACACGTGGAAACAGATACAGACATCCAAACTTAACTTAGACTCAGATAACGAGAAGCCTAAAGATCAAACGACGAAAATTATTTCAAGAAGCGGAGTGGTAATATAATAACCGTAGTTAAGCCGCCGGGTGATTCCGTTTATAGCCTTGTAAAATTTATGAGGCATTTTCATGATACTAATTCGAGTATCGATTAATTCCCACTTATTTTACATAAAATAAATTTATTATATTTTAACGGGTACGAATAACGTGCCCGCTCTTACAGACGCGTTAACAGATATTGGCAATTACACCAAACTATTTATTTTGATAATAATGCAATAAAAAATAATTATTATAAAGGTACATTAATATCTATTGTTTATATTTTCTTAGAAAACGTTAACAGAAATGAGCTGCAAAAGGTTAATAGAAATGATTTACTAAGCTCTTAATCCATTTTTGTATTTTCTGTCATACAACTAACATTTAAATTGATGTTACATACACCTGTACTATTTTCATAAATACGTTATTCTAAACAAATATATTTTATGTATGTTATCGGTAATATTTGTGCGCGCGTTCGTAAGTTTATATGCAAGTCGAAATCCATGACAATTTTGTTACCTTAGGTTTTGGGTAATATTTTTTTGTTATTTAATTGTAAATGATATTTAAATAGTCAATTAGTCACCAGTTACACATTGTAAGTTATTACCTCATTACGAGCGCTTGTGCACAATTCACTAGTAGGTTAAGTTGTAGCGTTGTAAATAATAGTCATTGTATGAATGTTGTACGAAGATTGCACATTAAGGTCTGAGGTCACGGTCTGCGGTCCGCTAACTAAAAGACGGCTTTTAATTAGTACAAATTGTATTAGGGTAACCGCCTTTGAGTTAGCTAACAGTAATTGTCTCTAGACTAACAATCTATGTCTTCGACATTTATTATTTAAATGTTCCTCATGTAAAGAATGTGTGTGTGCAAGTAAAACTTCGAATGCAAGGCAACAGCCGATAGAAATTTTATATTAAACGATGTGTAGTATTTTCGTTTTAACCGACTTCATAAAGAGACGAGGCTCACAATTCAATCATGTTTTTTCTCACGTTTACAAAAAGATTCAATATTTAATTTGTTATAAACGAGGGGTGCCTAATCGAAGGGTTGTTCCATATAAATAAAAAAAAACTCACCCCAATAGTTGAAAAAGTAGTAATGGCAGTTTAGAGCTACAAATTATTGAAATGGGTTGTATTTTTATTTATTTTGAGGTTTATATTGATTTATTTTTTGTAAGGAACAATATGAATGAATGTATACTTAAACAAATGTTTAATAAATTTTTGATGGGAAAAATAATAGCACCATTGCCCTTGTATTGTATCTAATATTTATCTTGCAAGTCCTGTCTTGAATGAATGTAAAACATTTATATTAGACTGGAATGATAAATACGCGTTTTTCAGAATTGTTTGTTAAGCTAAGTGTGGTGTTTATTATTTTTCGTACCGAATTTTAGTTGGCTGCCGTCATTGCATCCTATGATTTAGTTATGTACATATACGATTTAGTTATGTACATTTCAGTTTGATGTATGTAAATAACGTTTTCCTATTTATGCACAATAATTTAAGTATATTCTCGATTAAGACGAGCAAATACACATAGCCTAAAAGTTATGAGTTTTATTTATTTTTAATACTGTACTAGCTGTTTTTTGTGGGCCCACTCTGTACCCAAGAATCGTATCGTGATCTTAAATAACATTAAAACCTTCTTCAAGAATTGATCTATGAAAGCATAACACCAAAAACTCTTAAGCTCATAAAGTGGACATTGAAGCCCAAGTATTAGCACGGTGGGAGCTAAATGATGGACACTGCTAAAAAAATAAATACCTAATATTTGCAAAAAATAATAATTCAACACTGCTTCTCATAGGTACCAAACTCTCGTGCATAATACTTAGTAAAAAAAAGACAAACGCATATGGTTTTTAAACACATGCTAGATATTTATAATAATAATAATCTTTATTCAAGTACCTATACAAGTTTTTCTTAGTGTGTATTAAAGCTACAATTGTAGTGGTCGAGGTGCAATATAAGGAATACATAATTATAGGTAATTAAATATTCTGTGATCTATGAGAAATTGAAAATGATAAATGAGTTTTGATGTAGGAGTGAATATTCGGATTTACTTTCCGAGTTTGAAAACTTACTAATTACTAAACAATTTACAATGACATACCTTTTTTTTCTGTGCGGCAATCCCCTCGGATACCACTTACCGGTGGCAATGTCGGACTCGAACCGAATAAAACCGCACACCGTCTCAGGGAACCAGGTGTACCCTAGAAAGGAAATCCCTGGTGCCCCGACGTACCTCGGGCCATCTACGGCGGGTAGACGAGCCCCCCTGTGTGGGGGTTCCTGCCCCGACGTACCTCGGGCCATCTACGGCGGGTAGACGAGCCCCCCTGTGTGAGGGTTCCCACACAGGGGGGCTCGTCTACGCGCTCGCCGCCACCCCGGCCTGCTTCTGCTAGGGTGACAGATGGGCTCACCTGACACCCTAGCAGAGCCCATGTTTGGTAACATTCCTGCTTTCGATAGGATGCCGTTTTGCATGATTTGTTAAACCAAGGGTTGGATCTGCCACCGATGGGTATGAATGTAGATGGAACGAATAGTTCCATGCCCTGAAGATTTACATCAGTGACAGAATTGGCAAAGAAGTTGGGATCATCCGGTAAGAAACAAACCTGCCTTCATGGGTAGAACGCAAAGAAAGAGCGCATCACATCCCAGGCCGCTGACCTATAGCGCCATACACGGCGGCAGTCTGCAACTCGCGGTTGCGGCGAGTACATAAGTGGCACCGTACTCCATATTAGACAATTATCCGGGGAGCCAAGTGGGGCCTCTACGGTGACTTTGTAACCGTACGGATCAGAGTTCTGCAGAAGGGCCAACAGGCTCATGACTTTCCACATCTGGGACTCGCGTGGGCGTTGATACCAGCTGTGACAAGCCATAGGTCAGGACGAAATCGTGAATAGATCTCCCTGCGTGATCGGTTTTGCGTGAGCCATGCCATGAAGAGTCGAAACAAACTTGTGTCGAAATTGAAAGGTTTCAGATTATGGTCGACTAAATCTAGTCCATTTTAACCCAAAAAGACAGATTTGCGCGTTTACAGCAAAAAAGTCGTATCGCCTCAGTTTGGGAGCACCTTCTTAACTGCCTAAGCCATCGACATATCGAGCGAAGTCCAGTTTCGCGGTCATTTAGAGGGTAAGGTCAAATTGGCATCGAAGTAGCGCGGTGTGCTGAACACCAGTATTCTGCATTCTCTATCGTATATATCATAGTGAGTGCTCCGAGGAATTGTTCAGACTAATACCCACCATTTGGATCATTGGCACTTCACCACTGTGCGCTTTTGACACTTTTTGTCTTCCACTACCAACCTGTGGAACAAGTTATCATCTGCGGTATTTCCGGACCGATACTTCAAAAAAGAGCGTACTGCTTCCTCAAAGGCCGCTTGTGACTCCTGAGTTGCAGACGCAGTCGCAGGTGAGGTCTGCTCGTCTTCCGTAAAAAAAGATGAACTTGGTAAACATCCCAAGCTCCTTTTAGTTTAATTTTAACTGACTTTGGCGGAGGTTTTCATTCATCTCATCCCAGAACTCCCTTATTTATGAACCGATTTGGAATTATTTTTTCTGTCTAAAGGTGAAAATTAAAGATTAAGAAAAGAGTTTTGTTACACTTTGAATAACATCGAACAGGCACATTGAAAACAATCATATTTTTTAAAAGTTAATTATTTATCAATCGATAGCCATAATTTATTTCGTAATCCGCGCGTTGATTAACGAAATCGCTTTACCGCCATCTAATCTAATATACATTTTCATGGTACAAGCATAAAAGACTAACGAAATAGAGAACAAAGCATGAAGCCCACATCGCTCGAACCTACCCATGAACACATTCGGGGCAATTTGCTCAAGACATCGGGTAAACAAAATACTATCGTACTTCACAAATATTAAGCCACTTAAATCATTTAAATATTTAAGACATATTGAATTTTTCACTTTAAACATTGAAGATGCTAGAAATATAATTAATCATACAGGGCTAGCATAAATTAATTCATGCTAATGGGCCTTTACAAAAGTGAATAATGGATGTGTTTCACATTACGTAGGCACTGGCCTAATAAAAGTACGTTAAATAAATTAAAAACGTGTGTCGGTCGAAAGGATCGAAGTGAATATGTAATGTACTACCTTCTATAAATATTTTAGTTGATACTAATAATGAACAGGTTACAACACAATAATAAACAGGTAACAATATTAGGTAATTGAGCACTGAGTCTGACTCATAGGCATCTTGGTATACTCACCTTATTGTTAGGTAAAATTTGTAGACTTACAACCTTCCTCGTGCAATCTTGGTTAAAAACCACTTGGAACTACGGTGATGGTAGATCGGCACAGGCATATAATAGATTTTAGTTTTTTGTAGGTATACATTTTTTTTGCTAAATATTTGACAAAACAGCTTGTTGATATACGACTTGTCTACATAAGAAACAATTTCAAATAATATTAAAAGACTTTTATGATTTACTGATATTTTCACTTCGACTTTGACTATAAATATAATATACTATATTCTACATATATAATATACTATAATAGACTATAAAAATAATAAATGTTATCATTGAGATAATTAAGTATTAAAAAAGTATTGCCGTCTTGTATTTGATTTTGACCAAACGAAAATTATACCCTCCCAAATCCAAAAATAGATTTTTCCAAATCGCTTTATAAATGAGGAAGTTCTTAGGTAGCAAATATAAAAACAAACACAATCGAATAGAGAAATTTATTCCTTTTTTAAATCGGTAAGATATAATTACCGAAAATATTTTAATAGCAGGGAGCTTATTAAAAGCAATGAAAACAAGTAGTACAAACACACGCATTCAAAGACATCGTGATGAAACCCGCCAGTTCTTCATAAGTTTCTCGAAGGTTTGTGAAACTTTCCTAACTCCTCTCAAAGGGAAAACTAAGTTAATAAGCATGGTAAATATCTTAGTAGGTACGAGTATATCAATTAGAAAATTCCATTCATAACCTTAACTTCAATATGTGGGCTGCTTCAAAAGTCGTAATTTATATTATTAGTCAAAGGTACACTTTTGCCTCGGGAATGAAGTCTGAATTACTATGTAATTTAAATAAAGACTGTGGTTATAAGCACTTGCTCATTGGACTAACAATAAAATAATAACATGTCTCTATGACTGTTACTGTAAAACTTTTTTAACTTTTCCCGACAGAATCATGGATAGACATCCAACAATAAAATTAATCAATTATAAAAATAACTAAGTTGAATTACCTTATCATGTTATTTATAACCCAAGAAAAAGGAGAAGTCAGGTGACTTCTTCCTTTGGGTTTCCTTTAGGTTAAGAAGAGCTTTTGGTAGAGAAGAGTTCTGGCTAAGACTGAGATTAGGAAGTGGTTTATTGAAAAAAAACCGGAAAAGTATTAATGTTTTATTATTTATTGTGTTTGTAAGTTGGTTAAGGTTTTCATACCAAAAAGTTCTGAAACTACTTTATCTCTTGATATCTGGATTCTTTAAGAAACTTTTTAGTATTGAACTGAATTCCATGAAAGTTTTTATTTGTAACCTCATTAATTATATAACATTTAGTTAGTCTTCAATTCTGACAATATCTTCTGAAAATATCGCATAACGCCATAGTCAAAAAATATAAACGTTTGTACTAAACCCTATTTTGGTACTGGATCAAAGGGAATTTCTCAGGGAGACTAAAAATAAACCAAGGCTGACAAGAACTCGAGTGCAAAAAAGCATGGTTGAGCCATGGCGTATGATTAGTACAAAGGTTATTGTACTTACTGAACTTACAGCTTTATAGTTTACGTGTACTTATCGTCCAGTCCATTACTACATACATTTGATGACAGATATCGGCCACACTGGTAACTAACTAGCAGTACTCAACACAGACCGAAAAAAATATTTATAGAGTTCCATTTCAAACCAAGCCTACTCAACCGACAACGAATAAGCCCTGATTAAACATATCTAATGCAGTAAAAACGTTTTTCCACTCTCACCTAATCCTACACTGTAAATAATAATAGATATAATGTATGTTACCTACCTATAAAACTGTCAACCGTTATACAGAAAAACTATGAGTATATTTAAGAAATATGGTAGTATACTCGTATTTAAGAAGGTCGTCACAATTTGCCATTACATATGTTCAAAAAGTTACTGTTGATCAATAAAGAGTAATTTAAGTGTAAAGCTTAGATTATGGAAGACTTCTAATAGCCGACAAATCGTAAACGCATTTATTATCCGAAACTAAAACAATAACAAATTTTAATTAATCCTATGTAACGTTAAAGAACCGAGAAAATTTAAGGGTAGCTGCCCTTTCCCTGATTTTATATAGTTTCATGTTTATTACGTTTTTAAATTAAAAAACGAATATGGAATAAAATATGTATTTAATTAAGTTAAATGGTTCCATAACATGTGTTATGCTGTACCGTTTTGTTTAAGACGCTATCTTGAATGTAGAATATTACCTGTAAGGCGTACGGTATTCCAACTACTAGTCAAGCCCTTTCATTTGATAGCCATATTCAAGGGGATGTCGGTAATCCATAATTTTAATTTTAAGTGCGTGACCGCAGACTCCTGCTGAAAAGGAGCGTAAAATGACCTCTAACTCATTATGTGCTTCTCCTTGTTAATGACGTGATGAACACGTGGGGAAACACCTACAAGTTATGGGTGAGGGAAACACAATAAATAAAATAGGTTTGTCGCCATTTTGTAATTATAGCCATCTAAAATTTGTATTTTTTCATTGTATATCTACTGCTTTTTTAGTCAAGCTAGGTGTTCTGTATTTTTAATTAATTTTTAAGTGACCAAAAACAATCTATAATAGTTGCAATAATACAAATACGCAAATATGTATCTAAGTTAACTCCAATGGTATCAATGTCCAACGGTTCGAATAAAAACCATAAATAAAAAAGGGTAATTTATGTAGATGCCAAGTTTTATTTCTTTCGTCGTGTATTTTACTACCACAGAGACTAAAATAAGTAACAACACACTTAGCTTTCCTTCTTTTGGGTACAATATGGGATATAATTTCAACAAGGAGTCTTACTAACTTACATTTTTGACAATGGATTTCAATAAAAAATTCAATAAAAAAGAATAACATTTTAAATAACACCTTTTTATTGGAGTAAAAACTTATAACACAAGTATTTTAGACAACAAAAACTAAAAGTAGTGACATTATACTCGTAATAAACAATACCTTGTTATGGCCGCTGCCCTGAAGCCTACAAATAGCACATGTTTCATAGGTCACCCTCCATGTATGTCATGTAACAGAAAGCATACACATTTGCTTTAATGTTCGGTAATATCAATTACCCCTTTACGCAGTAATAACAATAATTAATTGAATGGCATGCTTGTCTAGCATGCCATTCAATAATATGTATTCAATAATATAATATGTATTAAATATATATGGTATAATGATGACTTCAGTACTCCCGCAGGACTATCTGACATAAGCTTGTTAAATCTCCCAACTTCACAAAATAACTCTAAATAAAGTGAAACTTCGGTTTTGTTGAAATTCCAAATTTGAGCACTGAATTCGAATGGTGCTAGAGAACTTTATCACTCTACCCACACACTCGAATACAGTTGTCAAATTATGGGTTATGATGTAATCTCCGTCTTCCTTCAGACTTCACTATAAGCGTTGCGTCTTGCTGCTTCAAACTTTATATGACAATTTCCCTTCCGTGAAATGTAATTTCTTTCGAAGGATTTCTTCTTCGGCTTCAAATCAACGCCTGTTTCCTGCAAGATACAAAATAAAATATTTTTATAAAAAAAATATCTTAACATAATTTGAATGGTTTATTAATATTAAAATACCTATAAGGTAATAATGTTAAAATATCAAATACACTTAAACGTTGATAAGTAAAGGAAAATTACGTTAACATTATTTAACAAAATGCCGCAAGCCTAATATCCGGCAGCGGAAACTATTTCTTGATTAAGATAACATACTTCTACATATTCGTAGCGACACTGCGAGCTCAGGAATATGAATCTTTTGACGGGGGCAAGAAATAACTTAAGGGAACTTGTGGCGTTATTGCGGAATTGAGAGCTATCCATACAGGGGCGGTATGCAATATTTTCATCTTTAAGTTCAAAAGATGGCGTAACAGCCTCTATTACACTACAATATGTATTAACGTATACAACAATTTCTTCAATAAAAGTAACTTTTTTTAATTCTGATAGCAATAGCTCTTACAAGTTCTATAAAACTGTTAATATACAGTTTCATGTAACCTAAGTCTTACGAAACCAATAACAGAAGTAAGTATAATAGAGCCATAATTCTATCTCCAAAATGAAATAGGGTGTCCATTGATAATCTATTATATAAAAAGACATGTCGCGGGCCACGTGCCACTTCGGATCTGATTGGTATTGACATTTGACACGAGGCGTTCTCAGAGGGCCGCTGAACGATTTCATTATTTACGTCTAGTTTACCTGTCCGGCGGTGTATCGATCGTGCTTCGCCACCCCGCGCCGCGCCCAGGCCACCGCGATTCCGTCACAACTGACTAAATTACGTAATATGATTACGGCAAGGTAGTAGCGCTGAACTTGAACCGTATAGTAATTTCTATAGCGTATTTAAGTGATTGTTTAAACAAAACCATTAGAATAAAAGTAATTCTAAATACCGAAACTACATTTAAAAAAGTATGAACAAAGTAATCTACACAATAAAACTCTAATAGGTATTGACAGACGGCACTCGGTCTAAACACATGGGTCTAGTTATATAAGAAATAAATTTTGCACCAATGTTCTTCATAAATATAGGTAAGCACTAAGAGAATATTAAAAAAAACAATCGAGTCTCGATATTTTTAGGCTAAATGTTTTCTTTATTCGTTTTAGTTAATATATACGCATCATATTCAAAAAGCAATTTAAGTAGAATGTGGAATTGTTAAACAGCGAATTCATCACGCGAGAAAAAGTATGCTGACAATGTTCTACCTATAATATGAGTTTATGATACTTATACGTCATTTCAATAGCACCTCATGACTCTTTCTTATAAGAAAACAATAAATTAAGTATGCATTAAAATGTCTTAATCAGTTTACCCCTCACTTGAATTTTTAAAATAAGGCCCTATGTGGAACGAAGTGGAAATTGATTATTCATGAAAGTTAAACGAGTACGATCCGAAGAAAAGTTGGGGTGGGCAGTATAAGCAAGGTTATTTACTTAAATATGATATATGTATATTATATATTGATGCGCATTATGTTTCTAACTCACAAGCAGACTAAAAGAGGTGGATTCACTAAACGTGATCCGCTAAACCATGACTCTCAATCCCCCTTTGTGTATTCAGGACTAAAACGTGAAGGACAATTTTGTTGCAATGTACAACTTACATTAAAATTTATTATTTTTATTTAGATAAGCGCTAAGAACAACACTGGCTCGTAGTTGCTTTTAAAACGTAGAGAAAATGTGAACGGAGGGTGGAAACTACATTTTGTACATAATAATTATAGCTTCGTCAGTACTTATACAACTTGAAAGAGTTATTTTGTGTTTGCACCGCACTGCAAAAGATATTGGTATACAAAATGTAACAGAACGTTATTGTGATTAACTATGTAATAGTTTTTTTTCAATGGTCACTCTTTTAGTTACTACCCAAATAAAATCCCGAGTAATGTCATTAAAATTACGTATTTACACTGTTTGAAATAGCCGACGACTATAAGAAAACTACTAGTGATCTCACTGCACTACTGTTAGAATACTGATGCTTGTTATCCAGAGGTAGTTATTTAAAGCATAGTGATGTTCCGCGCGAAGGGTCCAGGACAATTACGCGGGCGCATCCCGTTGCGAGCTGCCGGCCTGCACACAAAGCCGGTAAGGGGATACTTCCTCTAACAAAGGTTTCACTATGTTCTAGAGACGTTCTAGTCCGACGCCAACGAGAATAGAAAAACTCATACACACATACACACATTTACTCAATTTTGTACCCTGATACTTGTTCATAAGAATGCAAGGCAAGGAGCATTTGGTGAAATTATACATGTATTTTACCCTTGATACACACCTAAGTCGGCATAGAAAATGGAAGCCCCTAACGGTAAACGACTTGGTATCAAATATCAAACGTCATGTTTTGCACAAATTGTAACTAAGTTAAGTATGGTTGCGTTATCAGTTAACTGGTTATACAACAGAAGCCCAATAATGACGTCAGAACCACTTGATTAAGACTAACACCAGAATACCATAATAGAATTTCGTATTTTTATACGGAGCGTAAAGAGTCTACTTGCTTACTACACATTTTCCCTTAAAAGATGGAGCTAAAGTAATGCAATTTTACTTCAATGATATAATTCTAGGCTAGGTCCGTAAAGGATCCAAGCTGGTCCATCCAAGTGTATTAAATACTCATACTCAAAGTGTCTTCTATCATAAAGTCGTAAATGCTTTTTAGGATTTGGTGACTATGAGTATTGTAGTATTTTTTAAGTACGTTACATAAATAGTAGTTATTTAGTAATCCCTATTATGTACTTATTTAACAAAACAAATAAAAGTTTATTAAAGGAATGCACAGTATATAAAGAATAAACAGTTCAGGCTATGCTATATTATACGCGTAATTCGTAGTCCGTTATTAAAATCAACTCACGAAGCAGTGGTAGTTTTTTATTTGCATGTTGGCATGTGTCGTCGCCAAGTTAGTGATATTATCTAAGTAGAAAAATGCTAGGTACTTGTTTTGTAGCTGGTTAATTTATACAATGGTAAAAATATAATAAATACGAATTAACATTTATTACGTAACATAATTTTAGTCTCCATTTATATTCGGCATACATTTCAAAATTATAATCGCAGTTTAAGCTGGCCTTATATGTACATTTGTCTACTTGATATTCGTTACATGAAAATTTTAATACTGAACTAAGTTATTGTATCGAATTAACATGTAATGTTGAGTTTTTATAACTCTAACCAATTGAACTGCTTGACAAAGAACAAATAGCTGTTAGTATCAATAAAATATATTATATGCTAGTGTAGTGTAATGGTAAGTTGGAGTGTTTTCAAACAGCTGAGGTTTCTTTTTGATAATCATAGTTTCTTCGTTTGAATAAATTAAATAGTATATTATTCTAGTTAATATTATTAAATATTTCTTGCCTGTAAAATATTTTACCACATAAATTAAACATAAGGTTGGAAGAAAAAGTATTTTAGACTAAATAGTGATTCCTGCATCTTGAACAATTTCCTGGGTAGGGCCTTTGTTGGTTGCTTGTATTAGTCAAATGGTCTCAATCAAAAATATTTATTGAACAAATTATAAGTTACCTACGCCCTGAAGTAGTTAAGTTGAAGCAAAAAAAATAATATAAATGACAAAGGAAAAAGACAATAAATGAAATAGAATAAAGCTTATCAAAGTGTGAGTGTACTAACTTTAAATAGTATTATGTAAATAAATATAAAGGAATATAATCCCTATTGTCGAGCATCCCGTCGAGGCGCCAGGCTTTGTCATTTGATGCTGGAGCTTTAGTTGCGTCAAGTTTCACCGTTATGAATAGAAATCGAGGCGCCTGTATTTTCAAGCACCTATTTTAAATTCTTGATTAAAGAAAATTCTACTAATGTAACTAACTACACTAAGCTAAGAACCAAATAAAGACTGTATTTAACGAAGATATTTATTATCCTAAAAATGCAATAAATGCTCAAAATTTGAAATATTTTCTTTTTTTTTTCAATCTGTCTTATTTGGTACTTTAATAAATAAAATACAAATTATTATCCACAAGTACTTCGATTATAATTTGTAGTTATCTTCATACATAATTAATATTTCTTGAGGATAAGTATATGACTTAACTACTTTCCTAATTTAATTTCAAAGAAAACATAGAAGGCTTCGTAAGATAAAAATGTTTTTAAGGAACTTTATAACGAGAGCGGAGTCAACAAGAAACTCACGAAAGTAAAATTATCAAATTTTTCTTTATTTTCACAACTTCGATGTTTAAACGTTGGAGATTGGAGGGTAGAGTGAATTGCTTTCTCTTAATAAGTGTGTACCGTCTTCGTCTTCGTCGTCACTTCTTCGAGTAGGAAGATAAACGCTTATTCTATTATTCATTTCAAAAAATGTTTTATTATGAAAACCAAACAACAAGTATGCCATAAAGATTAAAATGTATGAGTAACCATATATTTTTTTCTACTGTTGCTGCAATCTGGAAGATTATGTATTTTTAATATTATTTTATAAATATTACGAACTAATTTGAAGTGTCAACAATGTTGTTTCATTTGTATTATGGCATTAGATTTTGCGTTCGATTCATATTCGCATCAACTCAATAAGATTTTTAAAACGACAACACCCGTCAGCTTCTAAATCGATTGCCCATTCCCCTGAAGTGGTTTATTTAGACGATTTCGTTTCAAAGCGAGAAAATTTTAATTTGGCCATTAAATGAGCCCTTACCAGCATAAAGTGATTGTTAAAAAGCCTCATTTACCGAAGTGGATATTGTTACTGCCGAAAGTAATATAACTTCAGAGCAGGTCGAGGACAATAAAATGAAGCGTCTAAACAGGTGCCAAGACTTCAATGCATTTACAGAAAAACGTGTTTAAACTTGGATATAATAAGAAATAGAATGTTCAAACGCGATGAATTTCGCTTTATGCGTGGAGCAGGAATAGGGACATTCAAAGCAGTAAGGATACTGAAATTCGTGTCGCTGAAACTTTACCATCTTGTTGAATGGATATTTAATAAAGTGCGCGCACATACAAACTGTAGTTTAGATTGCGTGTGTATGGTGTTGAAGTTATTTCAAGTTTGAGAATCAAGCTATAAATGTGCCCATTCCAGGGTATACGATCGCAGTTATTTCGCTGTAGTAGAACTACCTTTCAAACTAGGTAGGATTTCTACGATCTGTTTTAAATTGTACATTCAATTCCTAATAGAGATATTTTATTACATTTTATGAACAAGATTAGGTTTTAGAGATCTCCTGTTTATACATTTTATAAACAAGATGAACATTTTAAATGCTGTAAAGTGGTGCAAATAGTTGAAGGTATTAAGATTACAAATTTTCCTTGAAGTTTTAGAAACTTTAATGTGCCAAAAACAGTTTACACGACCCTGCTTTCGTTAAAGTTGCATCTTGAAGCTTAAGTATAGAACAATAAAAAAAGAAGTAAACTTATTATTAAACATTCTTATCAGAGTGCGTTTTAAAAACTAACGAATAAGCAAATATTAGCCAATAGTTAACTGCGAATTATTAAACGCAACATTCTTTAAAATTCGTATGCCTAAAGATCACATATCATATTATATCGAATGCTTGTTTACGAGTGTATAAGTGTTTCCATATAAATTAAAGTATACATATGCGTAGACTCGTGAAATAAACACAACTAACCACAAATTTTACCACAAATAGGGTCTATATTACGGTCGATGAACTACACACTGACAAAAAGGTCTTGGTTTATACCAAAATTTATGATCGTAGGTCTCATTGATCTGCAAATTTAATAATAAAGTTATGGAAGATGGGGCAAATGAGCAGATCACCTGATGGAAAGCGACTACCGCCGCCCATGAACGCCTGCAACTCACCCTTTGATGGTTACCAACCTTTAAGGAAGGAATACGCTCTTGTCTTGAAGGTTTGGAGGTTGTATCGGTCTGGAAATACCGCAGCCGATCATTTTTGACGATAATTATTAACATTTATTATGGGATGATACAATGTAGTTAATTAATAATCTTCTTGTAGTCATAATTTCTATAGAATAAGTAATTTAGAAGATACCTGGCAAAGGAAATATAATTTCAATTGGAACGTTGTTTACAAAAGCTTCAACAAAGCGACATAAAGGGCTTGTTAAGATTCGAAACAGTTTGAAAGTTTAAAAGTTCATCAACAACAGTAAATACAGAAGTTTTATGAGTTTATGTGTTTAGGCATTAGTTCAAACTGGTCGAACAGATACAAGTGAGGCAGACACAAATTCAACGGAACTCTTTGTAAAACCTCTACGGGTAAATGAATTCAACTGGAGTGAGGACAAAGAACGGGAACAATGAGAACCTCTGTAAATATATTTTATTGTCTGTCTTGTGTCCGTATCTTCAACGTACTTACCGTCAATATTTGGCGACTTTTCCGTAAGCGACAAAGTCGATATTACTTACTCTGTTCAAAACTTTACTTTGATTTGGATCTCAAACCTAAGTATTAAATTGATAATGTTTTCATCTCAACGCTCGCTTTTGAAGGTCCAAACGAGTCACATTTTCATATGTCGCTAAACAACAATTTATTGGAACATATCTACGGCTGGAGCGTGCCAAGCAGCGTAGTTAATATAAATTCAGTGTACTGCAGTTCCAATGTTTATCTGGCAAAAGTATTACGATATACGACTTCAATTCTGGCTTACAGCTTAACATATTTTACAGCGGGCATCTTTTATGTGTGACGTTTTATATGTAACATTAAAGATCAGGCATAAAGAGTACATCAAAACATATTGGACCCTGTTAAGCAGAAAAGATCCAAACAACTTTTTTGTGTACCTACATACTTTTACATTTATTTATTATCTATTTTAAAAAAATATGAAAAAAACGAAAACTGACTACTTTGTGTCGATATCAAAATGTTGATTGAATCTTTTTTGTTTAACGTGGTTCAATTAAGGAAGACTTTTTATAGTTAGGCTATTTTTTAAGACAGGAGATTAAAATTTAACTTGTGGCAATTTCCGTGTAGGTATTTATGTATACCCTATAAATCAACAGCCTTAATAGTCCACTGCTGGCAATAGGTCTCTCTTTAGAAAAGAGGTTTTGGCCTACTATACCACGCTGGCCAGACGGGTTGGTATAGGGTTTGTTTCGCGCTGTAATCCGGGAGAAGACGGGGTGCAGCGCGGACAACGTCAGGGTCGGCACCATCCGCCCCGGTCCAGGAGGGCTTGGCGCCGTGTGGGTCAGCTGTCCCGTAGCGTCGGCCAAAGTATTGGCCGACGCCGGCAGGCTGCTCGTCGGTTTCGTGAGCGCCAGGATCACAGTCCTGGCGGCGAGACCGATGAGGTGCTACAAATGCCTAGCATCGGGACACACGCGCGTCAAGTGCGACAGCTGTTTTGACTGCGGCGGACTGTGTTTCCGCTGCGGTCAACCGGGGCATAAGGCGGCAGAATGCTCTGCCGCCCCTCACTGCCCAGTGTGTGCGGCGGGCAATAAGCCCGCCAATCACCAGATGGGGCAGAGAGGCTGCAAGCCTCCCCGCAGTTCTCGGCAGACGTCAGGGGCTAGCCAGTCGACCCAGGCTGCCTCTGATGTAGTACGTGCGTCGTCGTCGTCGCCCATGGAGGAGGTTGTAGAGACGATCCAGTAATGGATCAAGTCTCCAACCTCCTGGTCCAGACGAACCTGAACCACTGTGCCGCGGCGCAGGATCTCTTCCTGCAAACCATGGCACAGTGGTCGATAGGTGTTGCCGTAGTCGCGGAGCCCTATTCTGTCCCTCCCCGTCCAAACTGGATGGGTGACTGGGACGGCTCCGTGGCAGTCGTCGGTTCCACGACGGCTCATTCCCCGCCCTTGTCGCTAAGAGACAAGGGCACTGGATATGTTGCCGTCGAGTGGGGGGGGATCACCATATATGGTGTTTATTTCTCCCCCAACCGGAGTTTGAACGACTTCGAGGTTTTCCTAATCAGCTTGGAGACCTCGATACGGCGACTAGCGTCTGGGCACGTCCTTGTGCTGGGGGACTTCAACGCAAAGTCCATTGCGTGGGGTTCCCCCAGGACGGACGCAAGGGGCGAGGCCGTAGAGGAGTGGGCGGCCTCGGTGGGCCTCTGTCTTCTAAACAGAGGCTCCACCAACACGTGCGTGCGACAGCAGGGGGGGTCGATAGTGGACCTTTCGTTCGCTACCCCTGCCCTCGCCGCACGAGTAAGGAACTGGCGTGTCCTGGAAGAGGTTGAGACGCTCTCGGATCATCTCTATATCCGATTTGAGCTCTCCCGGACCCAGGACTCCAGTAGGGGTCACGTGGCGCGGCGTTTATCCCGCTTTCCGCGGTGGGCTGTTGCCAGACTGAACCGGGACCTACTAGAGGAGGCAGCCATAATTCACTCGTGGCTGTCTCCGCAGGCTCCGACCGAGGAGGTTGACGTGGGGGCTGGTCGCTTTCGCGATGCGATTACGCATATCTGCGATGCGGCCATGCCCCGCATTCGAGGTCGTCGGCCTCCAAGGAAGGAGGTTTACTGGTGGTCCCAGGAGCTGGCGGACCTCCGTGCGGCCTGTACACGTGCCCGGAGGTCCTACACACGCAGTCGGCGGCGTCACCGTGGAGACGGTGAGGAGGACCGGCTTCATGAGGAGTACCGACGGGCGCGGAAAACTCTGAAGCTGGCCATTAGCCGCGCCAAAGAGGAAAAAAGACAGGAGATGCTGGAGGGTCTTAATCGTGACCCCTGGGGTCGCCCTTACCGCGCGGTGCGACAAAAGCTCCGCGCGTCGGGCCCCCCCCTTACGGAGACTCTCCAGCCCAGCTTCCTGCGAGAAGTGGTTGAGGGCCTTTTCCCACAACGAGCGGAACACACTCCCCCGTCGATGGCCTCCCTGGCCGGAGACGACGGGGAGCACGGGGAGGACAATGTTCCGCCCGTCCGGGAATCGGAGGTAGGGGCGGCTGTTCTACGGATCCGTTCCAAGAACACCGCCCCTGGGCCAGACGGGGTACCGGCCCGAGTGCTGGCCCTGGCCCTCAACCACATGGCAGACCGCCTCGGGGAGGTGTTCGACGCTAGCTTGGCGTCGGGACGCTTCCCTGAGTGCTGGAAAAGCGGGAAGCTGGTCCTATTGAGGAAGCCGGGACGGCCAGCCGATTCGGTCACGGCCTATAGGCCCATCGTGCTGCTGGACGAGGCGGGCAAATTGTTTGAGAGGGTTCTTTCTGCCCGCATCGTCCGGCACCTCTGCGAGGTGGGCCCCGATCTGTCGGACGCCCAATTTGGTTTTCGGGCGGGGCGTTCGACAGTCGACGCCGTGTTGCGCCTGAGGGCCGTGACCGAAGAGGCCGTGAGCTGTGGCGGCGTGCTGTTGGCGGTGTCATTGGACATCGCCAACGCATTCAATAGTCTGCCATTCAGCTGCATCAGGGAAGCACTCCACTATCATGGGGTGCCAAAGTACCTGAGGCGGTTGGTGGCAGACTATTTAGAGGAGCGTACCGTCGTGTACGAGGACCGAGAAGGTAATCTGAGGTGTCGGCCCATGTCGTGCGGTGTTCCACAGGGGTCTGTTCTTGGACCCCTCTTGTGGAACATAGGGTACGACTGGGCCCTTCGCGCCGATTTCCCCCCCGGGCTGGGTGTAATCTGTTACGCAGACGATACCCTCGTGACAGCCCGGGGGGCAAACTTCCAAGAGGCGGCACGCCTGGCCACAGGGGGAGTCTCCCTGGTGGTCGGGCGCATTGAGGCGCTGGGCTTACGGGTGGCCCTAGATAAGACGGAGGCCCTGTTATTCCATGGGCCCCGTCGTGGTCCACCCCCTGGCGCCTCCATCGTGGTCAACTCGGTCCTCGTACCGGTTCGGGCCCAGATGAAATATCTGGGCCTGATCCTCGACGGGAGGTGGCTCTTCGACGAGCACTTCCGACAGCTTGCTCCAAAGCTGGTCGGCGCTGCGTCTGCCCTAGGGCGACTTTTGCCCAATATGGGTGGACCCAGCGTCGCGACAAGACGGCTGTACACGGGGGTTGTCCGGTCAATGGCACTGTACGGTGCACCGGTGTGGGCGGCGGCTCTGACCGCCCAGAATAGAGTACGCCTCTGGCGCCCTCAGAGGGTAATGGCGGTCAGAGCCATACGCGGTTACCGCACCGTTTCGACGGAGGTGGCATGCGCATTGGCCGGAACTCCCCCGTGGGATTTGGAGGCGGAAGTGCTCGCCGAAGTTTATCGGCGAGTGGCTGACTTCCGGGCGGAGAGCGGATTTCGCCCTCCGCCCGAGGATGTGCGCGAGTGGCGCGAAGCCGCTCGCCGAGCCACGATGGCTCGTTGGTCGTTCCGGCTGGAGACTCCACGCGCTGGCTTCGCCGCCGTGGAGGCTTTCCAGCCGGTCATCGCCGAGTGGGCAGGGCGGCAGCACGGGACCCTTTCCTTCCGGCTGACGCAGGTGCTTTCCGGGCACGGTTGCTTCGAAAAGTACCTGCACACGGTCGCAAGGAGGGAACTGAGTCCCGCCTGCCACCACTGCGACTGTAGTGAGGACTCGGCCCAGCACACGCTGGCGGTCTGCCCCGCATGGGCGGCGCAGCGTCGGGCCCTCACTGCAGTCATCGGAGTGGATCTCTCGCTACCGGCCGTAGTACGCTCCATGGCCGGTAGCGACAGTTGTTTTACCGCGGTCGCTACCTTCTGCGAGGTAGTAATCTCGCGGAAGGAGGCGGCGGAGAGGGCCCGGGAGGACGACCTCCACTCGGACCCGATCCGCCGCCGGCGAACCGAGCGGCGGAGGCCCGCCTATCACAGCCTCATGCCGCCCTGAGTGTGGCCGCGGGTGGACGGGGTGGGTTTCCCCTCCACCCGCATTAGTTTGGCCAGCCGCGAGGGGGCGGCGTCCGCGTGTGCCGGACGTCGCCTATAAAGAGAGGAAAAACATCGAGACGGAGCCCGCACCAGGAGCGGGCTGGCGCTAGGAGGGGTCCGGATGTCTTAACAACAGCTGTTCCCGGATCCCTCCTGTTACAGGCGCAGAGTGGCACACCGTGTGGTTTTAGTCGGTCCGAGTCCGACACACCACCCCGCCGCAAACCCCGGAGGGGTGACGGTCCGAGGGGATTTCCACACGTTAAAAAAAAAAAAAAAAAAGGGTTTGTTTCAAGTTTTCCTTCTCTTTGCAGTGGCTGTTGTCCTGCTTAGTTAGTTTCCTTAGTCTCTAGTAGTAGTCTCTTACGACACCCACGGGATGAATAGGAGTGGTGACACTCCGTACTCTTAATCCGTCACCACACGGAAATAAAATATAAAATCCGTTAAGAAGTCATTACAATGTCGCCGTATTAAGTGGCTGCTTTGCCGACAGTTAAGAACGTGGAAAATTAACATTCTACTCTTGTTCTTTTCGTCTACAATAGCCTTCTAATAAATTAGCTTATTTTAATTCAAAACATTTTTTCAAACTGTCACTTAAGTTTATTTACTACAGCGGATTGGTCGATGACAGATATAACGCTAACCTCAGTTTTAGCAGAGTTTTGTAGCAATGTGCTTTCTGTTGTTTGAATGGTGATTATGATCACGGTGATAGAATTACGTACAACTATTATAGGTCAGGGACAATTATTTTTCGTTGAAGGCCACTAGCTTATTACGGCTTAATAGTGGTCGATAGAGGATAAAAGGTCAGCCGGTCTGCTTTCGTAATTAAATAACCACGTCACGGTGAGAC
The DNA here is from genome assembly GCA_902825455.1 of Arctia plantaginis. Taxonomy (NCBI): domain Eukaryota; kingdom Metazoa; phylum Arthropoda; class Insecta; order Lepidoptera; family Erebidae; genus Arctia; species Arctia plantaginis. The sequence goes on along the minus strand of CADEBD010000314.1, from coordinate 9,578,774 downwards.
ATAGGTATTACATTTACCTATGCTCTTCTGCCACAGAAATAAAATAACTGTAAATGTGGTGATATTAAAAATCGAAGTTGGGAAGCTATTTACTCGTTTAAATTTTTTGGGGCATTGTAGATGTGTGGTGACGGATTAAGAATACAGAGTGTCACCACCCATATTCATCCCGTGGGTGTCGTAAGAGCCGACTAAGGGAGAAAAGTACGCAGAACAACAGCACTGCAGAGAAAAGGAAAACTTGACACAAACCCTATACCAACCCGTCTGGCCAGCGTGGTATCGTAGGCCAAACCCCCCTTTCTAAGGAGAGGCTTATGTCCAGCAGTGGACTATTAAAGGCTGTTGGTGTGATGATGTGTGAATAACGCAAAAAAATTAAAAATTCTCATAGGCTGAAGGAAAACAATTACTGTTTTTCTCGATACTTATTTTTGGTCAGCTAAGGTGGAAACGTACGATGCCAATAAACTGTTGCAATACTTCTCCTAACTATTTGACAAAACACAGATTATTGCTATTGTGTGTGTTGATCTACGACTTTAGAGTCTACATAAAAGAGGATTTCAAACTTTTTTTTATGAAATAAAGATATTTTGAATTGAATTTACTATTGATGTTAGATACAGCTCCCCTAAGTAAACAAGGACTGAGCAACATCGATAATATAATGCATGTTTGTGTAAAAACTGCTGTACCATATCTTATAGAAAATATATTGATTCGATTATATATATACCTTTTTAAATGGAATAAACCATTACATGGCACAATTCTATGATACAATAAGATACCCCTAATCTAAACTCACTTTTTGTTATATCTAGACACGTAATAGTGACCAACAATGAATCCTAACTCTTACGAAAACAAATATTATTACTTTACATGTAGTTCTTAAAAACAAAAGTAATAGTGGGTATTCGATATGAGATAAAAATGATCTATACCGAAGAGGGTGAGGGTCATTTTTGTGGTAACTTGAAATTGTAAAACTTGGACCCACCCCAAGGGTCCACACACGTTGTCTCTCCACGAGGATGTATAGTATGAGAAAAACCAATGTGGAGGACTAATAACGACTAAATTAATATCGAAGACGAAGGTTGTTATTTCTTTTTTAAAGTAAAAAATAAACAGGATTAATAAATAAATAAAAAATAATAATAATTTATTAAAAATATTATGTTGAATTTTGAGTCATCAAATTTCAAATAATTCCAAAACAAGTTGACGTATAATATGTTTATCCTGTCAATATTTTATTCGTAATGACAACAATTTGGGTATCACGTAACGCTGTCATGAAATTTAACACCCCTTCGACTCACCATATATAAATTGAGTTAATGGAATAGAATATTCTTTATTGTACACCATATCACAATATGTTAGATAAATATTACAGACGGGTATGTGCAATTGGCGACCTTATCGCTAAAAGCAATCTCTTACAGACAACCTTTGACCAAAATTTAATATTCTAAAATTAGCATAATACCCATTTCCTTAAAAGACATAGCTAAATAATGGTACGTTAACGTATTGCTGCTCATTTCATGCAACTATTTTACCTACTTTCATCAAGACATTTTCTTGGCTTCGGCGTCTTACATAACGCTTTTTAGTATATGACCTGAATATTTATATGTTATCTTGTTTTAAATATCTATATTTACTAAAAATATAGAATATGGATCATTTGGCGGTGACACACACACACACACACACACACACACACACACACACACAAGACAATCGAACTGGGACCTCCTTTTTGATGTTCGTTTGTTCCCTAACGACCAACTTGTACTCACGGATGTAAAGACATCATTTGACGACAACATGTAATTGGCGTTATAAAATACTATGAGCGTACAACATTCAACTTATTTGTTGCCATTGAGAATAAAAATGAAAAAGCCCGAGTGTCATACTATCTCATATGATCTCTAAAAATCTCTCTTAATACTCTAGACTTTTCAACGTTGTATACAATAAAAACCAATGATGTACAAATATATTTATCTAACCTATGTTACTGCAGAAATTGCATAATTTCTAGTATTATATGTGGTATGAGGTAGCAAACGAGCAGACGGGTCATCTGATGGTCAGTCATTACCGTCGCCCATGGTATACCATACACTTGCAACTCGAGAATCGAGAGTGCGCTGTCGCCCACTTAATTCACGCTCATTCCCTCTGATTCTAATGGGAGGGATCCCATTAGAATCAGAGGGAATGAGCGTTTAAACTCCGGTAACCTCACTTACTCTGTTAAAAGCAAGAAAATAATTGCTTAACAGTTTTTTGTGACGCCGTGCCATCACTCCGGTCGATCCTGCCCATTTAGTGGCGAAGCATGATTCTCCCAAGGTTGTATAATAATATAATTTAGAATTATGACTATGTCTTATACAATTTGTTCAATTTAGAAATCAAATTGTTACAAAATTTGAGATTGTTGTTACCATGAGAAATAACATCTAATAGTCTTCAAAAAAGTAGATATCTTTATCGTTTTCGTCTTAATAAATACACATATGCGTGTACATGTAGCAATTAAATTTTACATCAAAGCGACACATTTTCAGCGAAAACAAGCGAACGGAACATCAGCAAGAATAATGTTACAATGTAAACAAAATAAACATAACAAGAGCGGTATAATAGCAGCTACAAACGTGTGACATTCACCTAACTTTATCGACGTGTATACAGAGACCTTTGTGGGAATACACCTATATTGGGAGAAAAATTCAATTTAAAATTATTTTAAAAAATAAGCAAATATCTACATAGCAAGTCCAGTAAGCAAGTACTATCTTAAGATTACTAAGACTTGTTAGATGAATACTAGATGTGGATAATCGCATGGAAAAAGTAGGCATTCTGTATTCATATTTCTAAAAAAAGAGCGTAGATATTTTCGCTCTGGCTACAAAATAACTGCAAAAGAACGGGGCACTCTATTTAACTGAAACTTTTCGCTTCACGGTTCGCGACTTTAGTGCAATTTAAGCTTTTATAATAGAAACGTTTGAAAGTTCTTTTCAAAAGTACGTTAGGATTGGCCCCCTGAAGGACTGTTATATATTCACATTTAATGTGAGGAGTAGAACTTCGAACGAATAATATTTTACAAACGAAGACCTTTTATACAGAACCGTTTTTGTTAGCAACAAGAAACTCTACCTAAGTTTCGTAATGGACCAAGGAGTAATTCTAAGCCTAATTAGCTTACAGTGTCTTCAGCGTTCAATTGTCTAGGGACGGGTCATTACGAGAGGAAACTTCAGCAAGGTTGAGTATAAAAAGTTAGCATATTTCATTAGTAGAGCTAGTTAGCAGTAGCCAGTAAAGACACAACATAAGACAAGGAGCATTTTTACTATATTCTTAACATAAGTAAGTACCTACATATATCTGTATATTTATGTTCGTATTCTGTATTGGCTACATACGGTCACTTTAATGAATACTAGCTAAACCGCGCAACTACGTCTGTATCTACCAAAAGGAAATTTTCGCCGTTTTTTGTGACTTTTTTTGATGCTAGGCTGCTATTTGTCGTAGGCTGATGTTCTATACCGTACCGTTTTTCAAACAAACCAACTCTTCAGCTTAATAACCTTACTATGAATATTTTTTTTAAAACAATGGTGTAGATCTACGATAGACGATCTACTATAAAGAATGGCATAAAACGAAAGTGAAGTGTATACTATATCTCCATAAAATGAGTATATCTGTATTCCGTATTGGCCACATACGGCTAGTTAATCGTGGTCAGCTAAATTATCCGGCTCTATTCGCTAATATATTCAGTTAGGAGGCCAATTACAAAAATCTATAGAGTACTGCATTAAAGATATCAAAGTAAGGGTACCTTATCTTAGCACATGTACAAAGATTCTGCAATATTTTACAATAATTACTAAATTAATAGTATTATATTATGCTACATATTGCATTTGAGGGGTTTATTTAATCTTTATCAAGTTTGTATATTGTTTCTTTAAAAAGGATCTGTATAGTTGATTTTGATTTGTATTAAGGAAGACCTGTAAAAAAGTTACTATCATACTTTCAATTCGTCTGACCAATGACGCAACAACGTAACCCTCGTCACCGAACTGTATGGGGATCGTATTTATTATGTATTTCTATATATAGAGAAAATGATATGGTTTGTTCGTCCTGTCTTATTTGATCCAGTACGCTGTACTTACAAACTTTCCATATTTATTTAGGAACAATCTCGAGTCGCGTCAGATGGTACATCGCTCTCATAACAAAATAAAATAGCTGTACTTTTAGCAAACTATTTTTAGTCATTGCCTTGCACATCGTGTATCCGGCTTCCGAATATAATGTTGACCTAATGTGTTTAACGTCCAAAGTCTACCTATATATACTACATTTCTAAGTATGTACCTATGAACTTCTCTTTCTTTCGTCAGATCAATATTGTAATTATTAAAAAACATTGTGTAAAGAGCAGTCTTTGAGAGTAAGGTTATATTGTAAAGAAAGCACAAGGATTCTTTTATGATTTTAGTATTAATCTCAAAAACTACTATTTTATTTTATATTCCTTAAAAAAGTGGCATATGTAAGTCTTATTCGCCCACTACGGATTAAGTAAAATGTATCTAGACAGTTCGGGAATCTATTCTAGAAGAATTTTTATCGTCTTTTTACTAGTGGAAAACTGAACATGCCATTTTAAAAACAAAAAAAATCATTGATATAGATAAAAGTATTTTTACAGAATGCAAAATTAAGATTTTAAATCACACTTTTTGAAAAAATAAATAACAACAACGACTTTAGATTATTTTAATTTTATGCGTTGAGACCCAGCTTCTTGCCAAATCTCATGATTTTAGGTCAAAGGGAATGGGAATGGTACTAAATTTATACTTTTTATAACTCCAAATTCCGTCTAGTGGTAAAATAAATCCTAAAGCCTCTCTAGGTTACTAAAACAAGTATCGGTAATGATTAATATTAATTAATGATGGCGTTATTCGTTCGCCTGCAATATGCCAAAAGCCAACAAGTGACACGCAATTTTTCACCGTAAAGTAGCCAAACAACCTGCGCAAGGGTAGATAAGCTATTATCAATAAATATATGTTCATTCTCGCAACCGACATGCGTCCTACTCATTGGTACGTTAGATTACACTAGCAAGCATATGTTCGGCTTCCTTGTCAACTCAGTAGAACAAAACACGGCGTAATATTTATTAAATTGAGGATGAAAGTTTTAAATTAAAATCTAAATGAATCGAAATTTTAACGAAATATATAATTGATAGCTGACCCGCGCAACTTCGTCTGCGTCTCTCAATAGTAATAAATTTTCTCCGTTTTTGAAACATTTTTCATTGGTGCTCCGCTCCTATTGGTCTTAGCGTGATGATATATAGCCTATAGCCTTCCTCGATAACTGGGCTATCTAACATTGAAAGAATTTTTCAAATCGGACCAGTAGCTCCTGAGATTAGCGCGTTCAAACAAACAAACAAACAAACAAACAAACAAACAAACAAACTCTTCAGCTTTATAATATTAGTATAGATGTAATATAATATACATATATATAGTATAATATACAATATAATAAATAACAGAGCCCGGGTTATAATTAGAAATTTGTAGCATCATCATCAACAGCCTTTAACAGCCCACTGCTAGACTCAGGCCTCTCGTTAGTAAGGTTTACATTCTTTTTTTAAATTATAACTAGCTGACGCTAAATAATGTATATGGCAAACGTTGTTTTGCCATATACATTATTTCTAGGAAATATTGAAAAAAAAAATTAGGGTTGGGTCACCCTTGTCATTTTGGGGTATAAAAAATAGATGTTGGCCGATTCTCAGACCTACCCGATGTGCACACAAAATTTCTTAAAAATCGATAAAGCCGTTTCGGAGGAGTATGGTAACTAACATTGTGACACGAGAATTTTATATATAAGATTGGGACTAATCCCACCCACACGCCCACCACTGTAACTCCTGTACACCAGGATCCACAGCAGTGACCCACGAACACACCGAGTTATGACACTCGGGAAGTCCCAGGAAGAAATTAAACTGTCTTGGAACCCGCAACGAAATTAATCAGAAGAAAATTGGAGGATATATAAGATGTAGGAAATATGAAACCAATAATAAAGCGATTCCATAATACATGTAAGCCATATAGCGCTTCCTACAACTGCTCAAGTAATAGATCCCATACCGCTGAACCAAAATGTACGATGTACGACGAAAATCAATGTTAAGTACCAACTCTAGGTGAGACAAACTTTATCTCTCTGTCGGTTCTCAGTGTTACATCACTAACCTTTTATATAATTATTGTTCCTTATACATAAGTATTACTTACTTGTACCAATGCGAGGTCATACAGTGATAGTTCTCTAATTAAACATAAAGGTATAGGATACCTACGTAGCTGTTATGGTACAGCGTATTGTATTTGAGCGCATTCGTATTCTTTTTTGCTAAGAATCAAAGAATTACGTGACAAACCATGAAAACACATTTCTTTTAGCGGTATTTACTTATATCGACCGTCTCTAAACATAAACTATCTGTTAGGGCTCCACGTAAAAAAATAATGTGTTTATGAGTGTTATAGGAATATTGGTAATGCTAGTAAAATTTCATGATAGAAAGTTTTTTCCAGAATCTTGGTTGAGTTACGTAAGTGACTAGGAAACTTTATCTTTGACGAGCCTCAAATACAAGTAGGTATATTAACCTGCGTACCACACCACATTACAAAGTTGTTACACTTACGTTAATATTAATTAAACAAAAGCTTTTCTCCCCTTATATATGTATGCCCAGAGACTAGTATGGGAACAAAATTTAGTATATATTGAGGACATATTTGAGGACATTCTTGTATCAATTGTATATAATAAAATCACTTCTACCATCTATAGAATTGCATGTTTCCATTATACGTTGGACATATATATATATATATATATATATATATATATATATATATATATATATATATATATATATATATATATATGTATATATATATATATATATATGTATATATATATATATATATATACATATATATATATATATATACATTTTATAATTCACATTTACGTACATTTGCAAGTTCATATCTTTCATAGTTTATAGTAGAAGTTTAGCTATTACACTAAACCAACTTTGCAGTCTACTGAGCTTTACAGATTCTCGAATGTTCACGTGACGTCCACTTATATAACTGTTTATAGGTACAGAACTCTTCATAACGGTAATTTTTTTTTAGTTATAAATATTTGTTCGAAAAAAAGGGCACCATGAAAAAAACAGTTACTTTATACAATACAGTCCGAATACGGCAGGCGGTTAATATTTCGGTGTTAAATTAAAGGCGAAATAAGGCAGGCGCGTCGGCGACCCCGGACGTTGGAAATTCGTAAATATTCGATATCGTTAAACTATAACGCTTGGACCTTGTCCACACCTCGGGCGTGACTTCAAAATGATTTAATATTTCAATGCATTACTAAAATCACTGTTCACTCACTATTACTGTTTTTGGAAATTTAATTCTTAGTGTTGGACGGTAATTATAAGTAGAATCACTTTTTAACCTTGTGTTGTCTTTGCATGAAGATGTGTTACCAGGGACGTGCTTTCTTGCCAGAACGGTATTTTTGTAATTGTTTTATACATTTAGTAGTGGTGATCGCTAGACGAACTACTGCCATTAAAACTTACAGAAAAATATATCAATATTTTATTTCAATATGAAGCAATGTTGCCGTTGATTTAAAACACCAAAACAACTTATACAATGAGAAATTTTCTATTAAATGCTATAAACGAATACGAAAAGATAAGTCATGTTTGTGTTTAGACAACAACACTTATCGTATTTTCCACTTTGGAAGTTCGACATTAATTTTCATTATGATTTAAACATTCAATTTTACCAAATCATTTTTTTTAAACTTGTGTAAAGGTAAACGTACGTATTCATTTTCTATTTAACGCCATGTTTCTTCTGTTAATGACAGATTTGACGAAGGTGAATGCCAGACGGGCACAGGCCCGTAGGACGGACTTGTAACAAACGTTAGCAAATAGACCTAAATAGGGCTTCGTAAACGATATAATTAAGCAGCTGAACCGAATCGTTTATTTACACACTACTGAACTTAATGGTTCTTGGTTTCTAAACTAACTATATAGAGAAACAATTTGCTTCTAGGATTAATAAAATCCCAAAGAATATTCAAATCTTAATGTTTTGTACATAATAAAACAAAAACTGTGGCCTGAAATACTTAATAGAAATGTTAGGTGACCTAATTTATTTGTTCTATTACATCTTTTATGGCATAAAATTTATGCTATTCTTTTTCAGGTTCCGTAGTATTACCAAGGAACCCCTATGCTTTCGCCGAGTCCCTCTGGCTGTTCGTTCATCCATGGGTTTTCTTAGAGACTTTTAGTACTAGAAACCTATGATTTTGTTAAGGAGATTTATATGAAATAAAGACTATGGCTTAACGATTTAGCTACCTATTTAATTATTGTGTAGGTACTTTTAAAACCGTCAATACACTAACAGATATAAAAGTGTACTCTTATTTAATCAATATTTGGTTTTCAAATATAAAAAATTTTGTACACCAAGGCGTGGTCTCCTTAACGAATTTTCATTTTCATTTTCACTTAAAATTGAAAAACTCGTAGGTAATGATGAAAATTAAACTACAACCACGCATATAATTTGTGATACACAACATTTTTGACAGGATCAAGGATCGACTTGAAGATCCATACCAATGGTGGTGGTCTCTAAATCATTGCGGATGAAAAGGTAAATAAACTTCGCCATCCTCAGATAGATACATCTGAGTGGTGACGGATTAAGAAAACGGAGTGTCACCACCCCTGTTAATCCCGTGGGTGTCGTAAGAACCGACTAAGGGAGCAAACTACGCATGACAACAGCACTGCAAAAAGTAGAAAAACTTGATACAAATTATGCCAATCTGTCTGACCAGCGTGGTATAGTGGGCCAAAACCTCCTGTCTAAGGAGAAGTCTATGTCCAGCAGTGGACCACTAATGGCAGTTCACCTATATCCATCACCTGTTGATGATGATCCTTAGATACGAGTACGTCTCTGGTCACGGTCACAAGCAGAAATACTTTTTCATTTATAGGTCTAATAAAAATTAAATCCAACCCCGTGAGGGTGCAGGCACTGCGTAAAATTGTACAGGTTTAATTTCACAGTAGATTACACTTTTCCACGATCAACATTAACCACTGCTTTAAAAATGAACACCTATTAAAGGGGGATATGCAAGTTTATCTCCATTCGACTTCAACAGACGTTTGTTCGACTTTCAGTTTTTTTCTTCCGCATTGTCTTCTAACAACTACAGGGTATGAAACTGTTCAGAAATCATTAATGGAATCGTGAATAAATTTTAGTCTGAAAGCTTGATTCTGGTTAAAACCTGCGTATTATCTATAAATTATACCTTCGTGCGTACAATCTATAATGGTAATTGCTACATTACACTATTGAAAACATTATTGAATTTTATGTTATTAGGTGACATGTGGCATGACCGAAATTTTCATAGTGAATAATAATATTATTATTACCTTTAATTGGAATTGAAATAGCGACATTTGTCATTTAAAATAAGAGTGTGTGTACATTCCTTTTGTTTTAAACCCTTTTATGTACCTGACATTTGTACGAAATTGCGTACATTTCTCTTACTTTATTTGTTTCTATTTTTGGTACAAAAGCTGTGAAGTTTACCCAACCGAATACCCAAATACATGTTGTTTGTTTGTCTTTGTTACAAATGGTCATGTTTATGTTATTTCCAAGAACCCATATTGTCTGCGCTAGATATCAAAGCAGCTTGGGAGCGTCAGCGAAACCGCTACAATTGACAGCTTTGTAAATAATGCGAAGTAATAAATAATGGGGTTACAACGTCAAATATGTTTCAATGTGTAAGGCTTTTTTATGTTCAAACACCGCAACTTATTTTCATTCTGTCTTATTCGGAATTTTCCTGAATATTTGTTTTTCCAAAAAAGTAATGCTGCCTAAAAGAAATGATATCCAAATAAATGTTTTTTTTAATAACACCTATTTATCAACTCGCGAATACTTGAAACAAGTCGAGTAGTCTCATCACCTTGCTAAAGTGCATGATAGTATTGTACAAGTATATATCTAGTAAATCAGAAGCTGTTGCAATATGAAATAATAAGAAAAAAAGCAATCCTAAAATGCCTACAAGGATTAGAAAAGAACTGATGATATATTGGAACATCTGAACATATTTGCATGAATTATAAGTATGAACACTATTTTAAGTTAAAATTAGTTCATCCATTTAGGAATTATGTATATACTACTAACATAATCACAACTACATAGACACATACAGCATACAACAAGCTATATTGGGTAGGGGGGTGCGTGGTCCGGAACCTCCTTGTGGTGCACCCTGGGCAACGGAGACGGCAGCGCCTCTCTCCCCAGGTGGGGGAGGCGCTGCCGCCTGCGGCCAATTCCGGCCGAGGTGGGAACGGCCCGTCAAGGGCTGTTCGGAGGGCTGCTTTCCGCGTGTCCCTCTGTTTGGCAGAGGGCATAGGGGAGAGCGGGCTGGGGGCGGACGGGTCCACTGCAGCTGGCTCTGTCCAGAGGTGGGGGACACTGGTCTGACGCAGACCACCGTCCGGCCTTGTAGTAACCCTGACTGGCAACGGTCAGGAATGACGGCTCTTCGAGGGCTACGAGGAAGGCAACCTCTATAAAAAACCCTGGGGCGGACGGACCCGCTCTGGTGCAGACCCCGTCCGGCCCAGCCGTAATCCTGAATGGACAGGACCGGTGGATCTTCGGATCCGCGAGGACGTAAACCTCTATAAAAAATGCTCTAAGCCCACGCTCTGACGCCTGGCAAGGGGCTGAGTCGCTGGAGGGAGTCCAGTGCCGAAGGCGTCCCCGTCGAAGGACGTTAAACTAAAAACCATGACATGAGGCCAAGGATTATTAAATCTACCCAGGAGGGTCCCGGACACACAGTGTCTGGGGAATCCCTCCCGGAGCCAAACGGCTCCGGCAGCTCCCACTCGTATTCTGGGGGGAGCACCAAATGTCGAACCTGCCCGTCGCCGAGCAGTAAATCCGGCGACGTTATCGCGGAGGACGCGAAAAACCTGGAGGTAGTGTCGAACACCGACACTGCCTCGGAGAGGAGCGGAGCGAGTACCGCTATGGTCTCAGCTGCGGAGCAGCACCAGAAGGGTACTCCAAAGCGCAAAAGGCGCTCGCTTCGCCTGGGCCTGAAGAGGCAATTGGAGTCGGCCTCGAGCGATGAAGCCTCGGCTCCCAAAGTCGGCACAAGCCGCAGAGGCGCTCGCGGCGGAGGCCGACTCCCCAAGGCCACGGTGGCCCGGAAGAAGGTGACGGTCATATCCGCGGCACCAGAAGAGGCCGAGGATGCGAGTCAGAGACCGAAGGGACAGGAGAGGGTCGCGTCCGAGATGTCGACCACTGATGTGGGGAGCGGGTGTGGGGGTGCTGGCCTCGTTGAGCTGCGAGGCAAAACCGGCAACCCCGTCGACCGGATCGAGGAGGCAATCGGCGCGGCCGATTGCTTGCTTCAGACGTCCGGTGTGGCCGGGGGCCCCCAACAGGAGGCCCTGGTAGCGGTCGTGCGCTCCATAATCGAGGCGGGCAGACTCCTTGTGGCCGAGAGCAGGGCCCACGCTAGGGAGAGAGCCCGCCTCGAGGCGGATCTTGCCAAGGCTCGTGCCCACGCTGGTGCCACACCAGCGCCTTCGGCACCGTTGGCGCTGTCCGCCCCGGAGCCTGAGCCGAGCTTAGTCCGACTCATGGCGGAGATGGAGGAGCGGATAATGAGGCGCATCTCCGCTGTAGAGAGCGCCCGTTGTTGCCCACCTCTGGCTCCGCCAAGGGCAATCTATGCGGCCGCTGCCGGGGCGGGCCTAACAGCCCAGCCAGCAGCTAGGGTGGCTGGGCCGTCATCAGCCCCCCCGCCCCAGAAGGCCGGAAAGGGCAAAGGGAGGGGGAAGGCGGCCCCAACTCAAGCCCCAGTCTCGGCCCCGGCTGACACCGCACAGCGCCCGTTGGAGCGTGGCTGGACGGTGGCCGGGGACAGCAAAAAGAGGCGGAAGGCCGCCAAAAAAGCGGCCAAGAAGGCGAGGAGGGACGCCGCCGCCGCCGCGAAGGGAGCGCCGAGGAAGCTCCGCGTCCCTCGCTCCTCGGCCGTCGTTATCACTTTGACGGCGGAGGCAGCGGAGAGGGGCGTGGGGTACGCCGAGGTCTTGACGAAAGTCAAGGCCAACGTGGACCTCAAAGCCCTCGAGATTCCGGGCGTCCGGTGTAAAAACACACGGACGGGAGCCCGGCTCCTCGAGGTAGCCGGCGCTACCAGTGGCCCCAAAGCCGATGCCCTAGCGGCTAAGCTGAGGGAGTCACTAGATGCAGCTGACGTCCGAGTGTCCAGGCCCACTAAATGCGCCGAAGTTCGCATCACGGGCCTGGATGACTCTGTCACGGCGGACGAGCTCAGACTCGCCGTGGCGGAGACGGGAAGCTGCCCTCTGGACAGCGTGAAGGCCGGAGCAATACGCTTCGGCCCCGGTGGACAGGGGGCAGCGGTTGTCAGCTGCCCCATCGCGGCGGCCCAGAAGGTCGCCGAAGGACGGAGCCTCCTGGTCGGCGGTTTCCTGAGGGCGCAGGCACGACTCCTGCAGGCCCGACCGGCAAGGTGCTTCAGGTGTCTGTCGGTGGGGCACGTAGGAGTGCACTGCACGGCGGAGGCCACCGTAGGTGACCGATGCTTCCGCTGTGGCCAGCCCGGTCACAAGGCGGGTGGCTGCAACGCTCCGCTGCGTTGCTTTAGGTGCGCAGCGGGGGGCAAGCCTGCCGACCACCGGGTTGGTGGTAAGGCCTGTGCCCTATCACGACCGAAGCCGGGAGGCCGACCTTCCGCCTCCGAGCCGCTGATCCAGACGGAGAGTGCCGCTGGACAGCCGCAAAGTTCGCTGCGGGATGCGGGGATGGAAGTCCAGTGATGGATCCACATCTCCGCATCCTCCAGGTGAACGTAGGCCACGGTGCCGATGCTCAGGATCTTCTGCTCCAGAGCATGGCACAGTGGTCCATCAACATCGCCGCTATCGCCGAGCCATATGTCCATCGGTTTCTCGGGCCTGCCTGGGAGACCGACTTGGACGGCACGGCGGCCCTGGTGCACGGTACCGCAGCCGGCACTCCACCTCTTGCAGTAGTTGCAAGGGGACGGGGCTGTGTAGCGGCGATAGTTGGAGACATAGCGGTCGTGGCCGCTTATTTCACGCCGAACCGAAACCTAACTGAGTACGAGCAATGGCTCGCTTAGCTGGCCGACGTCGTCGATGCCTGTCGCCCCCACCCGGTTCTTGTGCTGGGGGACTTCAACGCCTGGTCGAAGGCTTGGGGTTCCCTGCGCACGAACCCGAGGGGCAGGGCATTGGAGAACTGGGCTGAAAGATTCGGCCTAGTTCTCCTAAACCGGGGGGCCGTGGCCACGTTCGTGACGGCGAGGGGTAGTTCGATCGTGGACATCTCGTTCGCATGCCCCTCGCTAGCGCGTCGTGTCCAGGGCTGGCGCGTCGTTGTCGGGGAGGAGACAGGTTCGGATCACCGATATATTCGGTTTGACGTCTCCGCCCCTACAGATGACGCGCCGGTCAGACCGGCACCACCTGAACCACGTTGGGCGCTCAAGCGCTTAGATCGCGACCTCCTCCTGGAAGCCGCCATCGTACAGGCCTGTCGACGTCGATGCTGAAGCACAGTGGTTCCGGGAGGCCATGACCCGCGTTTGCGATGCGGCGATGCCTAGGGCTCAGCCCAATACTGCGAGGCGCCAGGTCTACTGGTGGTCGCCGGAGATCGCACGGCTGCGTCAAGCCTGCGTGACCGCGCGCCGCCAGTGGTCCAGGTTCCGCAGGAGGCGTCGCCGCCCCGAAGATGCGGCAGCGAGAGAGGCGGAGCTGTTAGCGGGTTACAGGGTTGCCAAGAGGACCCTTCAGGCAGCGATAAAGCGGGCCAAGAGCGAGGCCCGCCGCGAGATGCTGGAGACACTGGAGCGGGATCCGTGGGGACGCCCCTACCGTTTGGTTAGGGGCAAGATGCGCCCATGGGCCCCGCCGCTCACACGGTGTCTTCAGCCAGAGCTGCTTGAGAGGGTCGTTGGCTCCCTGTTCCCAACGCGAGTGGTGGAGCATACTCCGCCACAGATGGCTCCGCCTCCGGCGCTTGAGGCGCCTAATGTGGATGACGACGACGTGCCTGAGGTCACTGGGGTGGAACTAAGGGTGGCGGTGTTACGGCTTAAAGCCAAAAACACCGCCCCGAGACCCGATGGCATTCCTGATCGAGCGTGGGTCCTGGCCTTAGTCGACGAGGCTCTCGAGCCCCGACTGCGAGGGTTCTTCAGCGCATGCCTCGAGCGGGGCCAGTTTCCGATATTTTGGAGGACGGGGAAACTGGTCCTTATCCGAAAGGAGGGGCGCCCGGCGGACTCACCGTCCGCCTACCGGTCCATAGTGTTGCTTGACGAGGTGTGCAAGCTCTTTGAAAGAGTGATTGCAAGGCGCCTCGTCAAGCATCTCGCGATGGTTGGGCCGGATCTGGCGGACAACCAGTACGGTTTCCGTCAGGGGCGCTCCACCGTGGATGCGATCATGCGCGTGAAGGCTCTGGCGGAGGAAGCAGTCTCCCGGGGCGAAGTGGTGTTGGCGGTGTCCTTGGACATCGCCAACGCGTTCAACACTATGCCCTGGAGCTGCATCAGGGAGGCGCTCGTGTATCACGAAGTGCCTCTCTACCTCCGCCGCATAGTCGGGGCATATTTGTCGGAGAGAGCCGTCGTCTACCCCAGTAGGACCGGTCTCGGTAGGCGTGAAATGTCGTGCGGTGTTCCGCAGGGGTCGGTGTTAGGGCCACTCTTGTGGAACATCGGCTACGACTGGGTGCTTCGTGGTGCCTTCTTGGATCGTGTCGCCGTCGTGTGCTACGCGGACGACACACTCGTGACGGCGCGCGGCAAGACGCACCACGAGGCAACCCTGAGGGCCACGGCCGGGGTTGCCCAAGTCGTTGAGCGTATCCGGCGGCTGGGTCTCGAGGTGGCTCTGCACAAGTCCGAGGCCCTGTTCTTCCACCTGAAGCCGCCTGAGGGATCTAGCCTCACGGTAGGAGGCACTCGCATCGGCATCGAGCCCTCGATCAGATATCTGGGGCTCGTACTCGATGGCCGATGGGACTTCGGATATCACTTCCGAGGTCTGGTCCCCAAGTTGGTTGGGGCAGCGCGTGCGTTGGCGCGGCTGCTGCCCAACATGAAGGGACCCGATGACTCCTGCCGGAGACTCTACTCGGGGGTTGTGCGGTCCATGGCCCTTTACGGATGCCCAGTATGGGCGGGGGCTCTGAAGGCCAGCAACGTCGCGATACTGCGACGACCGCAGCGAATGCTGGCCATCAGGATCATAAGGGGGTACCGCACGATCTCCTTTGAGGCGGCGAGTCTCCTGGCCGGAACTCCACCGTGGGACCTGGAGGCGAGAGCCCTTGCGGCTCTGTATCAGTGGCGCAAGGAGGCGCAGGAGTTGGGTCGATACCCCGAGATTCGAGAAAGCGATGACCTGAAATCCCAACTCCGCCAGGTCATCATAGGGGAGTGGAGGGAACGACTCGGGCAACCGAGCGCCGGGCACGCCGTCATTGCGGCGGTAAGACCCGTTATGGAGGATTGGCTCGAGAGGCGTCACGGGACCCTCTCATACCGATTGACGCAGGTGATCACTGGGAAGGGATGTTTCGGAGATCACCTGTGTCTGATCCGCGAGGAGCCAACGCCTGAGTGCCACCACTGCGATGGCCAGACCGTGGACACGGCTCTCCACACGCTGGCAGAGTGCCCGGCGTGGGTTGAGCAGAGGCGAGACCTCGTGGCGGCCATCGGAGTGGGAGTTCTCTCGCTCGATAGCCTGATTGCGGCTATCGTGCGGAGCGAGAGTGCGTGGAACTCTGCCGTCTCCTTCTGCGAGCAAGTTATGCTCGCGAAGGAGACGGCGGAGCGGGACCGGGAGAAGTTTAGAACTCTCCCGGCCCGCCAGGCCCGGGCACGGGCCAGGCAGCGCAGGCGACTCAGGCGCCGGAGGTCGCAGAACGACCTCCGTCCTCCATAAGCGCAGGCCTGGGGGTGACAGGTGAAGCCATCTGTCACCCTAGCAGAAGCAGGCCGGGGTGGCGGCGAGCGCGTTGCGAAGCGCGCTCGCTTCCAGGGAGCACAGGGAACATGGGGTTCCCACACGGGGGGGGGTCGTCTACTCGTCTGTAGATGACCCGAGGTATGTCGGGGCACCAGGGACTTCCTTTCTAGGGTATACCTGGTTCCCCGGCTATTAGTACCCGGCGAAGGCGTGCGGTTTTAGTCGGTTCGAGTCCGACATGCCACCGACAGGTGGTATCCGAGGGGATTTCCGCACAGAAAAAAAAAAAAAAAAAAAAACAGGTATATTGGGTAGGTAAATTAACTAGTATATTCGATAGAGATGCTAACCCAAATATAAGGTCATTGATACTACTACTACACTTAAGATATTATCTTATGTGTAGTAGTAGTAACTGAGAGACTTATTTAGTTACGATCTACGCCGTAGAGCCAACTCAACCGCGTAGCAGCTACTTACAACAAATACAGTACATCAATAATTTACATTTTTATGTCCTAATGAAACGTTCGTCGAGGAATAGATGTGGAGTGCTTACGAGTACGGTACAGCATTAATTAGGTAACCACTTGAACTTATCATTATTAAAGGATACGACAAACTAGCCTTTGAGTTATTTCTATATTGTTTACACAATGTGAGAGGAAACGATGCACACCAAAGTGAGTCGGAGGGGAAGGGATAATTGAGCTCTGGCTTATTTCCCTGCCTCCATCAGCACGACATTTAATTAGTTTAACATCGCCGTACTTTGATAAAATAACAGGAAAATTAAAGACGTCATTATTTCATATCATGTTTATGGAATAGAGAAATATATAAATGAAATGTTCATACAGAAACATGTACTGACACAAATCAAAGACACGTTTTCATATAATAATTAGGTATATTGTCTTATACCGTTGGGGTAAACGAGTTCTTGAGTGGAGGCCGCGGAGTGACGATTTGCGTAAGATGGCTGGCAGTAACTGAATGCGAGAAGCCAAAAATCGATGGCATGTGTGAAAAAGTGGCATGCAACAGGAGAGGCCGATGTCCAGCAGCGGACTGCAATAGGCTGATGATGATATTGTCTTAAGTCACTTAACAGCACTTTTTACTAAAGTACCCATGATTTTTTTTATTCACTGTTGTTTTTACCCTCCCGTTAGTAATTGCTTTTAACGATAAGGCTTTCTACATATCCACTTGTAGTTTTTTTTTTATTGGTACGTTTTTAAAATATTATTCTGTTTTATTATTGTTTCAAAGTTTGCAAAGAATTAAAGATTTCTTTACCTTAACGCGAAGTAACGAATGTGAAGGAATCTTTTCTTAGCTATATACAAGTCAATCTCAAGAGAAAAAACACTTTTATGCTTGCATAATGTTTTTCATAAACTAAGGTTATTTTTAATTGGTGAGGTTGTTTGACACTTCCTCTTTTGTTTTGGAGCTGACCCAGTTGACAACAAGTTTTAATTACTTTTACCTGCTTCATGAAAACAGGGAGTAATAAAAAAGAAGCGATAGTATCTATCAAACCCTATTAATCAGACAATATTAAATATTTCTTTACAAAAAATATGTAAATATCCGTCTGGCCAGCGTGGTGTAGAAGGCCAAAACCTCTATGTCCTGCAGTGGGCTAGTAAAGGATGTTGATAATATGTATATATATACATATATGCAAATTATTCAAATAAATATTTCATCCACATAATTGATTGAAAAAAAAACCTTCCTCTCTATATGTTAAAATACCTTTTTGGGTTCCGTGCTTCAAAAGAAAAACGGAACCCTTATAGGATCACTTTATTGTCCGTCCGTCTGTCTGTCCTTCTGCGAAGCCCCTTTATCTCGGGAAAGCGTGTCGGCAACGGAAATGGTAACGAGTCGAAATTAAAACCAATATATATAGTCAGGTCTACGGTTCCTTGAAGCTGTGAAAAAATCTAACTTCTAAGTTAATATAAAAAAGATACGGCCGTTTATGCCGGAAAAAAACCAATTTCCACACTCTAGGGAATCAAAATGGATATGGGATATGGATATACTTCCCATTGATATAGAACTACGAAATTTGGCAAGTACTAACTTTGGGAAACTAAACATTTCTAATTAAATCATAAAAAAATATAGTCTTTATTTATAGTACGTAATCAATCATCAAGGTACAATTTCACTTATAAATCAGAATTTCGGGCAAAGCCGGGCAAAGCGATTCCTGAACCGAACGAACGAAATATATGTACCTACAAAATACGGAACTCTCGGTGAGTGAGTCCGACTCGCACTTATCCGGTTTTCTTTTTACTAAATTTCTGAAATTTAAAATTAACACAACCTAAAAGGAGTCTCATGAAAATAAAAGGGTAATTTTGAACTTTGATATGGTTGATATATTCATATGGTAAACTTTGAGGCCAGAATTTTGTACAATATTTAAAAACAACAGTTTACAAATACATAATAAATCAATTACCCACCGCTCACCGTCTACTATTAACTAAAGTACAAATTTACTACTATGTAGTACTAGTTAGTACTTACTAACACGATTTTAAATTATTTTGTGGTTAGGATGAAAACAGGAAAGATAAATAAATTTAAGTATGTCACATTCCAAAAGGAAAGTGGAAATAGGTACATTTGTATCATCATACTGTAATTTGAAAATTTCGGCGCACCTCTAGAATCAAATTTATATTTAGGATACAAGTATTTTAAAATTAGGCAGACTATTCCGACAATGACTTTACAGAATATTAAGAGAACATGAAAATATATAAGAGGAAATTATATATATGTATATATATTATATATTTATGTGTGTCAGGCCCAACAATAGAGCTCATCCACCCCTAAAGAGTTGTTCTATTCTCGGCGGGTTTATCATTGACCCAGTTCCGTTAGGTAGACAGGCGCCAAGTTGCAACTTGCTTCGGCTAAATTAATACTAATAAAGGTAAATAGCTTAATGCAAACAGAACGGTACCAGCCGGCGCGGCGCAACGCCAAGCTCATGCTCGCTTCACAATTCCGTTTATAGTATGCTTTATCTCATTACAATCTGCTATTAAGGTTATTAAAATGAGGAGTTAACATTTACTCTTTAAAATACTTTTCAATTTAAGTTTTTTTTTCGTTTGGAGTATTTGTATTCTATATATATTGTAGGTATATATAATATATGTTGGGATTTAAGAAATCGGCTGACATTACAGTTAGAAATGATGACAAAGTATGGAATCCCACAGCACATATAATATGCATGAGGTTCATTACGAACATCTTCACGTAAATGTGTGTGTCAAACAATAATGAAATAAAAAGAGAAGGTAAATGGGGGTAAGGAAAATGGATACCGTGAGTCTACTCGATAAGGCGGGGCTCACGGAACTGAACGTATTACCGCGTTGACGCCACTAGAACAAGAACATCAAGGGACTCAATTGAATAAAAACATAGCTTTGGAATTATCCCGGAAAAACCTTAAAGAAAAGGCATTTTTTAGATATTTTTTAGATATTAAAAATTATAATTAAGTTAGAGCAGAGATTTCCACCTATTGCCAAGTCACCCACTTACGGCAAATTTGTATGTGATCAACGCTGTCTATCTACCGGTAAACAAAATTTATGTTAGTGTGACTTGTGTTACAGAATAAAAAGTGTTTGTATAGTTAATTATGCCACGTTTAATGGATTGTACACGGTGGCTTATTAATTTTTCTCAGTACCGAAGTTCCTAAAAAGTACGTTATAGAATAGGTCTTTACCTATGAAGTTGGAGATTTTAACACCAGCTTTTTCAGATTTAATTAAATTTGGATTAGCGCGCAAGTCGAAATTTAAATAAATTTTATTCGAGTCATGTTATTTTAATTTAAAATTGAGTCATTTGTTTTAGATAGTATTTTGTTTTTGTGAAATTGTGGTAATTTTTGGCGCCATGGATAAACTGAAAATTCGTATAATGTTTAAATATTCCTACGTGGAAATACCGCAGCGCAAACAACACAAAACATTAACGACGTGTACGGGCCAAACACTGCTTGCATAAACATGGTCCATTATTGTTTCAATCGATTTAGATCTAGAAGTTTTGAGCTGAAGAACGAGTTTCACGATCGGCTGGTAACTATAATCGTCAACGAGGAATTGAAGGCGATAGTTGCAGCGGATGCAACTCAATATACGGCTGAGCTTGCTGCGGGGTTCGGTGTTAATGTCAAAACAACATTGAAGCACTTGCGTCAAATCGGAAAGATAAAAAAGGCAGATCACATCACACACTTCTTCTTCTTCACTTCTTCGCGTAAGAAGCTGTGATCACATCACAGCTTCTTACGCGAAGAAGCTCGCAATTCAACAACCACGACTGGTCAATCGCTCTTTCCCATTGCTTCTATACCTACTACTTTTTTCAAAATTTATACCTTTCATTACTTGGGAAAAAATTTAACATCCGAGAGGCAGTACAAAATGCTTTCGCTGACTTTGTCGCCTCCAGTTCAGCAGACTTCTACAGTAAAGGGATAAAAAAACTGCTATCAAAATGGCAAAATTGTATAGATAGTTTGGGTCAGTACTAAAAGCCAGCTAAAATAAAAAAATACCAAAATTTTATATTTCAAATTTTTTTATACAAATCTTCAACTTCATAGGAAAAGACCTAATATTTATCAACTTTAGTCAATTGTGTACAGTAGTACACAATTGACTACCTTAAAGTTTACGTACCTAATACAAAAACAATACTCAGCCTACACACACGTCTGATTCAAACTGCAATTATTGCAAGCATGGTTATGTGTAAAACAACTAAATAAAAAGGACGTAACTGACAAAGGCTTCTCAACAAAGTGCATATTACAGAAAACATTTACAACAATTGCGTCTTAATGCAATCAGGCCACCATCCTATCCCCTTCCGCAGCATTCAATCTGCCACCAGAGTCCCCCACTCTCTGGCCGCCCGCGGCCCCGTCGACGGCTAGTATCGTCGCCTACGCCCTCTACGCTCGGGATCGGCAGTCTCCCGATCCCGTTCAGCGGTTTCTTTCTGGAGCATTACAGCTTCACAGACAGCGACCACTGCGCCCCATCCCTCCTCACTGAGACAGGTCTCATCCGATTTGGTCGACCAGGACTTGCTTGGAGTGCCCACGCGGGGCAGTCTTCCAGCGTGTGCTAGGCGGAGTCCCAGTCGTCTGCGCAGTGCTGGCATTGTGCCGTCTTTTCGCGTCCGATCCGATTTATATACTCACCGAAGCAACCATGCCCAGTGAGTACCTGCGTCAGTCGGTAGTGAGTACCTCTATTCCTA
Source organism: Arctia plantaginis (assembly GCA_902825455.1). NCBI lineage: Eukaryota > Metazoa > Arthropoda > Insecta > Lepidoptera > Erebidae > Arctia > Arctia plantaginis. Next base: position 9,557,098 of record CADEBD010000314.1, on the reverse strand, counting down.
CCTACCCAAGCTTCGAGATTGGGCAGAACTAAACCGACAGCGCGTTGTCGCCGCCGTCGGCCGCATTTCGTGATCGTCCTGATCTTCCACGCTTTCACCCCGGCGGATCCCGCGAGTCTGGTCATAGACCCCCGCGTCCATATCCGCCAGGATATCAAGGGGCGGGAAAATTGCCAGGACTGTCGCTGACTCCGACGAAATAGTGCGGTATCCTCGTACGATCCGAATGGCCGCTACCCGCTGCGCTTGATTGAGCTTAACTCGGCAGCGGGAGGAGGCCGATAGGCGCTTGGCCCATATCGGCGCTCCGTAGAGAGGCATGGATCGTATAACCGCACAGTAGAGGCGGCGAACTTGCTCCCGTGGACCCCCTAGGTTAGGCAACAGCCTCTGTAGGGAGCCCGCCACCCACGAACTCGGGGGATCATCTGCACGAAATACTAGTTATTCCGTGCTTAAGTTTTTATTTTGAACTCAACGGAAAGAGAGTCGGATTGATATAAAGGAAGCTCTATTTTTATATTATTCAGCAGCCTGACTTACAAAAATCCTTTTTATTTTAACGCAATGCCATGCGGATTTAACATTGTTTATTCTGTTTAAAGCTTTATTATACAGAGAACTTTACACATACACGAAAAAAAAGAATGTATTGCATACTAAAAGCAAGTTTAACTTTTTTTATTTTGTTCAGAAAACATATAGTGTTATATACACTGTATGTATGTGTTATACAGTTTAATCATATTAGCCCGAGAACTACACAGAACTACAGTTAAATTGGTATGGTTTAAAGAAATCAATCCTTTCTAAGGAGAGGCTTATGTCCAGCAGTGGACTATTAAAGGCTGTTGATGATGATGATGAAAGAAATCTAATTGTGGAAAGCCAACTAGCGCGTTAATTCCTTCCGCAGCTATTACAAAAATGCGTTATGCCTTGATACATTGAGGAGGCTCAAGATATGCATGCAGCTAGTCATCCGGTTTATTTTTATTTTATTTTTACTTAATAGGTACAGTTATAGACAACAAATCATGCCTCACACAGTAACAAGTAACAATGTACAATTTCTAATCTGAAGTCCATTTAAAACTATACACAGAGCTTCAATTAGGTGTTTAACAAACGCAAAAACAGAAAAATTAAAAATGAAAATGAGATGCAGTAAATTGACCAATTAGTTACATCTACAAATGTGTTATAGGTTTCAATATTTCAATTTTATGTTAAAAACACTTGAATACATTTAGACTATCATTAAAAATATCTCCTTGAGAACAAATATCGTTATAGCGACTACACAAAGTTCGGTAATTTAAAATTGATTTTAGATAATAATTGAGCCAAAATCTAAGTGGCGTATAGAAGGCTATGTCCAGCGGTGGACTGCGATAGGTTAACGATGATGATGAATAAGGTAGATGAATCGATAACGTTCTGGTATATATGTCAAGACAAGCTACATCTGAAATTCTCCTTTTTTCACACAATGGTAAGATATTATGTTTCGACAACATACTTCATGAGTTGGACTGTAACTTTTAGACTTGTAATGCATATGCTTTAGAAATATACGCTAGATAAATTCCATAGTTTTTCCCTCTAAACGTTGTATCGTGGATTTTATACTCGCAAGCACCACTAGAGGACACTATGCACCAATGAGCAATAGGCTACTTTTAATACTTTTAAATTCTTAAATTGGGAACTCGATCTGAGAACGAAACCCAATGGGTATTAGATTTTTAGCAATATTATCTATGTGTTTCATATGTTAACTTGAAGTTGTGAAAACTTGACACAAACCCTATACCAATTCGTCTGACCATATATATATAAGTATATGATCTGGTATAGTAGGCCAAAACCTCCTTTCTAGAGAGAGGCCTATGTCCAGCAGTGGACTTTTAGGCTGTTGATGAAGTTTAACTTATTAGCCAAGCAAATAGTGTTAACATCTATCCAAGATTTCCTGAAGTAGGAGAGAGTTCAGTTCAGTTCAGTTTCAGTTTCAGCACAATGTTTTTGACTATTTTTAAATCGTCGAAGTAAATCACAAATTTTAAATGTTTTATACAATTGCTGACGTCATTTGTAAATAGATTAGAAAAAAGTGGTCCACTTGGACTTGGACTTAATGAGCCTTGCGGAACATCACAAGAGACGTTGCACCTGGTGGAACAGAACCCATTCAGTACTACTGCCAGAGACCGATTCTCAATATATGAAGAAAACCACCTGTAAAGGTTGCCGTAGACTAACGCGAAAAGTAATTTCTGTAAAAGTATTTGATGATATTTACGAAATAAATCCGAATAATATAAGAAATTACTGGTACGCCAAGTTGGACAAAGTAATAATAGAATTCTCTTACGTTACTCGTGTACATACATATCATATCAAAGTAACGTTGAGAAAGGATATTTTTAATACATAAGTAACTTACACTAGAATAGTACTCGCAGATGTACGAGTATATCTTCTAAGTTAATATAAAATTCAAGTAAAAGTTGATCCCAAATACAAAGTCTCCGGTTATAATCAAAGATTCAAAGAGCCCAAATCCATCAAAAAAGTATATAAGGTTCAATTCATTTACACTTCAGAAACTAAGTGAGTCTCTATTTTCTCCGTCAACTGTAAGCAGGCAAGCCTCAATTTTTATTAAATTATGAGATTTTAATCAGTACATATTTTCCATACATAATTATGAAACTAAATTATTAATTATCAAAAAAAAAAATCAAAAAAAAGTAGGACGGAATTTTTATTGCAACGTAAATAAGCTATTTTAGATTTTTTTATCAACCCTAACAAATGCAGTGGCGATATCAATTCAATAGGAATAAGCTATCTGAAAAGAAATAAAACACATACTCGTATTATAAAAAAAAACACTTATGAACGTTAAAACTAGTCAGATCACGCGGTGGTAAACTACATTGCTAAAGTTGGGTGCTCCTTGTTATTAAATAACTTTTATCGACCTACGCCCCGCTGCGTCGCGCCGCTTTGCGTCTTCGCTACCGACCAATCCCCAAGCGGTGGAACTTATTACAAGAAAGATCTACAAACAAGCCATATCTAAAGAAAATTAAAGTATTATGAAATTGGATATGCTTTTTGTGTCCATGTACTCGACATATTTAATATTTGTGTAATGTTGAGGGTAGTATTAGATTATAGGCATAATAATTAGGGAGGGATAGGGTAGGTGAGATACAGTAGTGTAAGCATGATGATTAAAATACCATTCCATATTTAAGATTATTTTTGCTGATTATTTATAAGCTAGAAGCAAGCAAAATAAAAAATATTGGAACGATAAACAAGATATTATTGCTTTGTTTTTTATGACCGTCTATAGACGTAAAAGTATTGATCTCGATGTTTTGTTGCTAGATCCTCGCTTTTGTTCGCAGCTTCGCTCACGTAATAATATAATCTCTCAGGAACAGTTATTTTTAGGGTTCCGTAGCCAAATTCGCAAAAACGGAACCTTTATAGTTTCGTCATGTCCGTTCGTTCGTCCATTCATCTGTTCACCCTGTATCTTACATACTATTACATAGTGCTAGAAACCTGTAATTTCGCATGAAAAATATATTTTTTTGGTGTATCTCTAGCATCTTTAAAGTGGAGATGTTGTTTTTTATATTCATCCATCCCATTATGTAGGGGTGTCTTTGCATAGGTCTTTTAAAAATAACAAGGGTTTGTGAAGGTTAAAATATTAAGATATCTGATTTTTGTCACAGTCAAGCGTAGCCTCCCCAGCCCCCTCCCTCCTCCTAGCCAAACGGCAGTATTTAGAGATCTGAAAATTTTTACGGTAGTACCATATATAAAGAATTTAAAAGTAAAACTATCACAGCTAAGTAGGCTTTATTAGTTTACGAGTAATAGTCGACCAACTAAATGTCCATGGGGCCTCGAGTTCGATTCCCGGACCGGTAATTTTGTTTAGGGTTTTTCTGAGAGGAAAAATAGCCTAAGTTACTCCTTGTATAGACAGCTACCGGGTAATAAAATATTATCAAAATCGGTCCAGCGGTTTTGAAGATTACTCACTCGGAACAAACAGACAGACAAAAAATATTTAAACTGGTTTTGAGGCATAGGCAAATAACCGTGTGACAAGACAAAAATCTATTATTTTGACATTACAAACAGACACTTCAATTTTATTTATTTGTATAGATAACATTGCACTGAAAGCAAGCGGGTAAAAAGGCTCATTCTTGTTCATGCTACGTTTCTAATAGTGTGACATGTGTTTAATAAACATTGAGACTGCAAAAGATAAGTAAATCGTAGGCAAATATGTACTGTGTGAAAAAAATGCGTTAGAAAGTTTAAAGAATCAAATACCTACTACTGATCTACTGAGATGTACTGAAGTATATAGTGTAACCTACATCTCCGAATGTAGTTTTAATTCTAGATATTAACTAAATATGTGACACACACACAAAATTATTAAAATTTTGATATATGATTACTGAGATTATGAGCTACATGGCAATTTAGTATCTAGCATATAAGCCATTAAAATAGCAGTGATATGAGAAATGCAGTGTTTCATATCATTACGGCCGTTAGAAGTTACATATTATTTTTATACAAGCCAGAAACGAGTAACTAAACTGCTAGTAAGTAGTTGTTGTGAATGTTTCACCGTTTGCGGCGTTGGCATACATATACTCTTTTTTAATATTATACTATGTAAAACTATTATGTAGGTCGCAAAAATAGTAAAGAAATATTGAAATCCAGTGTATGTATGATATATAATGATTATTTTAATCAAATATAATGATTATGTATATACAAGTCATCGATATTTCTAATTTCAGAATTCATTTACGTATTTCCTTAAAATTAATGGTCACAATCATGATTAGAACAGGCGATGAAATGTTTTGTTAATGCGATGCGCTGCGTTTCGCCTGATGGGAGCCTTGACGCAAACGGTTCTTGGTTTAAATAACAAGAAATACAGGAAATTTGCTATGTTTAGCGACTTTTGTATTTATTACAGATCATATCATTTTGTCGCAAATAATGGTTAAACTGAGTTCAGCTACTTTTGTAGTTCAACTATGACAAGTAGTTTTGTTGTTTACCTTAATCAATAAGTTAGTACATAATAATAATAATTAGGAGATATTGGAAACAATTTTTGTAAAACGATTTATGTTGCTGACTGTACTAGTACTGAGCAGTCGAATATTCGAGACTAAGTTAAATATATAATTGTTGAGCCCTCCTACTAAAAGTTTTTGTGATTTTCTGATTTCCATTTTTTCCCAAAAGTTAAACGCTAGGTAGTTATGATTACATTTTAATCAAAATATTTAACAGATTTAATTTAATGTTTCACTTCATCGCTTCATTTATTAAAAAAAATAATATGAAAAACAAAGTTTAAAAGAAAGAATAGTCTTCGAAATTCACAATTAAGTAAAAAGTTTTTTTTTGCAAATTAGCTTTCAGAAGTAAAAGAGCTTCTCAAAAGTAACAGGGTCATAATTTTTAAATCATGACATTGTCTCAGATGCCTACAAAAGACGTGTTTCGCATGATAATCTTACTATATTAAAGTGGTTTCGACCGTGGCAAATGAAGAAGTTAGCTCCCGGCGTCACGCTGTCTACGATCAAAACCCATAATAATATACATAAAATAAATTTAGGCTTTCGAGAGTATTATATAGGGCACACTTTGTTTTATCGTTTGTCAATATCATGCATTACTTAATTAAAGTTAGCTATTTCAGTTAGAATATAAGACCGTATTATCGGATTATATAAACTTCTTATTATTTGGGTACTAATTTCAGGATCACTTTGATGTTTCAATAGGTTAAGCGTAAAATGTCGTGATCATGGAAGAACGAGTGAAATAATAAAATACCTACAATTCGAACACCCGAACAATCTTTTGGGACTAAACGTGAATATTATCTCATAAAGAAACGGAATCTCCGATATTAAACGCAATGCCGCATCTATCCTATTCGGAGGCGCCCTATGAGGGTCATCGTCCCTTTAACAGTGCTTCATTTAACATTTTGTTTAAAGTTCATTACAAAATTTTTAGATTTTAGGTCCTTACTGTGTGATCTGGAACATGTTTATATATGACGTTATATTGGGAACTTAAAAAAAATGGCGTACATCTAAGCATCAAGTACGTAGAAAGGGTAGGCATGGAGGTAAAAGCCTCCTCACGGTAAGATAAGGCACGCGCGGCCGCCACTGCGAATTTCATCACGACCCTCCCTGTTTTGCGTCTTTATTTACTTAATAGGGAAATACAGTATTGTATAGTATGTTGGCTTTTTTAGAATAAAGGCGATTTCGTTTTTCTACAAGTTTACTTTCCTTTTATGCCTTACGCTTTAATGTAGAATGAGACTTGTATTTTTGCATACATTGATTTTACTAAATTAGTAACATTTTAATTTTGCCCTGCATAAAACGGACACAAAGAACACCCAGACTCAGAACAACAATTTGTGAATCACACAAAGCGTCGTCCCATGTGGGGATCGGACCCACAACACTCAGCGTGGCAGTGAACGGCATGGCGACCGCTTACACCACTACGCCATACGTGCATTCTATTTACACTTAGGTACATATTATGCAAATGCTTGTGATGCATAATACTTACGTATTATGCATCACATTCAATTATTCACATTAATATTGACTTCGCAAAAATATCTTGACCTGTTGCTTAAAATCAAATCTGTTCACCTTTAGTAAAAATCCGCTTTTTGCACTAAAAAGTAGTCAGTAAAACAATAAATCCTTCATTCAGTTCAACTAAAATATCATTACCTGTTTTTTTCATATTATCGTAAGTAAGTTATTTATAATAAAATAACCCAGGTTTAGATTTTTACGATTTTACTAATTATTTATATAATAAATGCCTACCTACTTTCAAATATTTTCAAAGTCTGTGGATAAAACTTTTGGTTATACTCATTATTAAAACTTTGTATTTTAATGCTAATATTAACTTGATTCGCTTCAACAATCTAGAATTAGTAACAAAGAAGGTGACACAATATATGTTTTATTATCAAAGTGGTACTGTTACAATTCCCCCCAGCCATCTGTTACAATCTACGCAAATTACGCCAATTTACATGATGCCACAAAATCAGTCACTTTGCTACGTCACTGACATGTAAAGTAGACTTAACGTCAACATTTTTTTATCGATTACTTTCAAGTTTTTTTTTTGTGCTTTAACCTAATACCCGAATTTGCTAAAACAATCCATGAAGTATAAATTAAGTTGGAATTATATTTCTAAATGTGAAACAATGAAGTAATGCTTGTAAATAATTAAAAGCAAATGTATTGTTTAAAGCATTTAAACAATACATTTTTCTTTTAATGCTTGCACGCTGGGCCAGCCAGATAGACTGAAACATAGCAGCGCGTCATGAAAGCGATTGCCTTTGCTTATTTTTATTTATTGTGCTTGGATTTTCATAGCATTACAAAAAAAAAACAATACAGTTCATTGGTAAGTGGTATTATAATAATTTAAGTGCAAATGGATTGGTACAATTTCACAATTAGAATAATTTGTAATGAAGTCTGTCGAGAAGTCAGTCTGAGATGCAGTGTGAAACATACTATCAAAATGCATAGTGATACACCACCACTTCACACTTGCATCTTCTCATAATAGCAACTAAGAACAGTGAAAGAGTATTCCTCTTTTGGCGCCAATTCATTGAGCACTTAAGCTATTCCACTTACAGTACCAATAGGTGTATTGGTGTTCAATGGGGAACAAGAAATATTTACAATTTTATTCCTCATTCGGTGCGATTGTTTCTGGTGATGGGATGTGTAATAAAATTTATTTTACATATAAACCTTCCTCTGGAATCACTCTCTATTGGTGAAAAGTTCAAAAGATCTAAGCGTAGAACAATAAAGCGACTTTATTTTATACTAGGTGGTACCCGCGACTTCGTTAGCGTGGAGTTTGAAAAGCGCTGCCTGAGGGCCGCCGAGTACGGACGTGCACCGCACACGGGCGGAATTTTCAAGGGGGCGGCAAAACCAGAAATCAAAACATAACGTTTTTTTTTTTTTGTTATTTGCATGTCTAATGTATTTTTATCGCATCATAGTAACATCTATTGATTGGTGTACGAAAATAAATGCAATTGTTTATAGGCTTCAAATTACTTTATTGAACGTAAGTATGTATAATTTGAATGACGCAAAATGCGGACGAGGGATTCAAATATCCTATCGCAGGCGAAAGTTTTACGTTTGGGATATTATGTGGCGGCTTAATTCTGGTACGCAGTCATTGCGCCGGTAAAACGCGTTATGGAGGATTGGCTCGATAGGAAACAAGGGACCCTCTGATATTAGCTGACGCAAAGGATGCTTTGGAGGTCGTAGGTGTTGCCACTACGATAGCCAGACCGTGGTCTTGACACTTTACACGCTGTCAGAATGTCCAGCGTGTATGGAAGCAAAGGCATAACCTCCTGACTCGTGATTGCGACCATGGTACGGAACGACTAACTCCTCCTGCGGTCTGAACTGGGACCGAGAGGGACTTAGAACCCTCTCCCGGCTCACCAGGCCTGGGAACGGAACAGGTACCGCAGGCGGCTTAAGCGCTGGTGGTCGCTAAATCATCTCCGTCCTTCAGTAGCGCTGCACCTAGGGGTGATAGTGGAGCCTATTTAGGGGCATTGAGGGAAAACCGTAGTGACTACACATCAGGAGATCATCTGGAAGCCTTAAATCACTCGGGGCCCGTCGGAGTATCCGGGATTTCCTTTCTAGGTTACACTACCGATATGACGCGGCGTGCGGTGTCAGGGCCGGCACTGACTAACGTCGCGGCAAGGCACGGCACGGCAGGGTGTCCTACGACAGCCGAAGGATGCTTTGGTATGAAGCAGCATCCCAAATCATACCGTGTTACGTCGTGGCATCTCGCAGAAAGCCCAGCCACTCAATAAGGCCGGCGCTGACTGACGTTGCTTTATTTCAATGTGTTTAGAGTTCATATTATTTTACTTTTGACTCACTGCGTGTCTCTTGAGTTCTCCGCAAATTATGTACCCAGAACTGATTTTGCTTCAATATATCAGTTTGTGTTTGTTTCTCTTCATCTTCAGCAAGAACTCCAAATAATACTAAATCGCATACAATCAGAACGACGAACGGCGTCCCGCGGCATGCCACAACATGCCGCTGTATAATTGTATCCAAATTAAGTAATATAATTTCTAAACTGATTGAAATAGGGATAAAAATAACTTGATCGGAAATGAAATTTATAACCACCCCACCGGTTGTCCGGTGGGGGGTATCCGAAGGGCGATTTCCGCACGGAAAAAAGGCTTCATCGGTATTGCACGCAGCGCTCGAACAGCTAGCGACGGCCCTGCGCTGCCTTAGTGGTGTATGGAAATGGGTTTTTCTGAGAGGATAAATTTGAACCGACTTCTAACAATACTAACAAAGAACACAAAATACCTAGAAGCAATCGCGGTTGATTTTTTAAGAGTTCCGATGTCTGTCTCCAAAACTCATCATCAGATATATATGAAATTGAAATGGGACCATTTCGGAATAAACCCCTTTCGAACAAAAAAAGAATTTTGAAAATCCGTCCATATATGATGGAGTTATGCCACACATAAAAAAAATATAAACATCCGAATTGACAACCTCCTCCTCCTTGAAGTCGGTTAAAAAATAGCCTTAGTTACTCCGTTTATAGACTGCTACCTGGTAGTAAAATATTATCAATATCGGTCCAACCGTTTTGAAGCTTACTAAGGCTAGGCTAGGCTAGGCATAGGTATCGTGCAAATTACCGTGTGAGCATGAAAAAAACCTATTATTTTTACATTACAAACAGACACCTAAATTTTATTTATTTGTATAGACTTTATTTATTTGTACAGATATGGCTACTAGCTGACCGGGCAAACATTATTCTGCCATAAATACTAAAATCACGATTAAAATCATAAATCGGTCGAGCCGTTTCGGAGGAGTGCGATCACACACATGTACACATTAGATATTTCTATAAAGATAACTTTTTGATAGTATTTGATGAAAATTAAAGTTTGGTTTATTAAAATTTAAGTAACTAAAAAAAGTACAACGGATTTCATCGATAAGTTTATAATATACATCCCATCATTAGAAACTACCGTAGATGCTGGACGATGAATAAAATTTGATTACATTTTTTTGCTAACGTGGTGACGGATTAAGACTTTCGCAATCTTTCGGCAAGGTATGTATGCTTCGGAGCATTCGTATACTTCGAAGCATATACCTTAAGCCTATATATTACCTACATACCTTAAATATAAAACCTTGTACTTACCTTCAGCGACTTAAACGTCATTCGTAGCAATTACTGACAGAGACCGTATAACGTTTTCTACAGTTTAGTTTTAAAATTGTGTCATGTCACTTGTAATGTTAACGAAAAAAACTGTTGTTTCATGTTTACTTTACCAAATTATTGTAATAAACTTAAATTAGCCATTCCTTTTTGCTTTACAACATCACGTATTGAACTATGGTAACAAAAGACCTAGCTATAATTAGACACAGTTAACTTTTTTAGTTGGAAATAAATCAAAGAGATACCTACTTTCTATCAAATTTTACAGTCAAACCGTTACGTGATTACTACGGTTAAGAAAAAAATGCCGATAACACTAAGTTTCTTGCGTGGATCATGTTTTGATTTTTAATTTTATTTACAGCGGCAATAAAAACACTCTATGGAGAATCCAACTGTCTACCTACATATTACGATACATGAGATGATTATCTCACCGCTCTCCCGACACTGACCGACAGACATCGGAGGCTTAGTTAAAAGGTTATTGGCTCCCGACAAACTATTTAAACCAATTAAAATATTTCAGATCAAAATTTAGTACAAACGGTGAAACTAAGAGTTATTTGAAGTTAATCTGAAACGGGAAATCGAAAATCAAAACAATCATAATGATGAATAAGAACTATATATACTAACTAAGAAAAACCTCTATTTTCCTTAAGTATTAGGAAAGAGATTTGATAGTCTTGATAGTAATCGTATAGGATTGTGTGTAACCGGAGCTACAGCGGTGTCCGATATCGACCAATCGCCCTACGAATACAATCTATCTACCAAGTAGTTACACAACTAACTGTAGATATCAAGTAACCAACATTAATCTAGGATTTCAAATTATTTTCTACTTACAATAAAGGCAAGCACGAATTACAGAAATGGAATATGATATCCATTTCTTTTATTATTATTTTTATGATCTTCTAGTCATATCAATAATATATTTTTGGTTTATTGACAAGTAAGATTGTCGTATCATAAGATTGCCTTACGACGTGGCTTGATGTGAGACGTAATTTTTAAGGCATCCCATTGAAAATCAGCCCTGTGCTTTAATTTGTCATGCTCAAGTACAGCAAACCGCTGAATGGGATGATTCTTTGTTGACAACCAATGTACCTACATAGACGTAATGCATCTACCAACTTTTTTGTTGTTGTCAATAATAAATGTTTTTCTTTCTTTTTTATAATTACAATATATTATGATCGATCAAGTTCGAATAGCTAGTTTATGTTTAACATAATATAACTATGTTGCACGTTCGACAAAAATGTTGCTTGCTGCAAACATGATCAGAGATAGTAAAATTCTTATCTAGAAATTAGCATTTATATTGAACAGCCTCGTCCCGTAACTGTGTGTCATCCCATATCTCTGTGACAAGAGAGATATGCTGGTTCCATATGTTATGTTTAACTACTGCATTACATACATGTCTATTATGTTAAAGCTCGTGTATCGGAGTGCTCTAAAATACTGCTGATTATACTTTTATTAACTTTTAAATTTACAGAATCTACTTTAGATGGAGAAGGTTGACAGGTGGTAGACATTTACTAGCCTACAGTTTACGTGACGACCATATTTTTCATGTTTATGTCGTGGGTCAAGCGAATAATGCAAGCATTATAAGGACAAAATCGAGCCATTATTAATTATTAACACTTGTAAATTTTAGTATTTTATAGAATTGTCTGACGGTTATCAATATTAATAATAATAATAGCCTTACACATCCCACACACGGCCGTCTAGTTCCAAACTAGGCGGGGCCTGTACTATGGTAACCAGATTGCTGACATATTTATATATATATATATATTTAGTAGTCCACTGCTGTAGATAAGCCTCTCCTTAGAAAGGAGGTTTTGGCCTATTATATGAATATGCCTATGAATAGGGATGGTGACACTCCGTATTCTTAATCCGTCACCACACGGATGCTCATCATCGTCACTAATAACTAGGCCAGCATGAATGGAAAGCCAATGACCATTTATAAACACGAGTTGCTGCAAAGCGTAATTGCTTTCTATTAAGTTTAGACTTAAAAGCATTTTAAAAACTTCTACTGATATTAGCATTTACCTTATGTAATTTGTACCTGAATGAACATAATGAAATGCTGAAAACAAGAATTTTAGAACATAGGTAGTCGATGTAATTGTAAAGGTCATGTGAAACTGACAAATATAGATATTGCAATAAAATACCGTGCAAAAAGAAATGGCATCAAAGTGACAACGAATGCGTATTCGGAAATGCCATTTTAACACGTACATGAGTGTTTAAATGAAGTGAGTTGGCTTTTCCAAAGGATAATGACGAATTTCAGCATTTAAAAAGTTCTGCATCGATTGAGCTCAAATTTTGACACGATATACAAAATTGGTTTGATACAACAAAGTAGGGCAGGGTACAGCTAATATATTATAATAATTGTAACATTGGACCTTTTATAGGACCAATGATCAGCGTACGCAGAGCGAGTATACATATATCGTCACAAATTCTAGAATTTCTGCATAGAATATAATATCTATTAATATAAATACTATTGATATTGTAATACAGATGCTTAGAGAATAGAAAAATGTAATAAGTAAATCTAAGTTATTGTAGGATTTCCAATACGTAACTTGTGATTGACGAATAAGATATTGGGTTTCTAGTAGAAAATCTAAATTAGAAAATGTAATTATAGAAAGTTAGAAATACTTATTAGATCTCCGATACGACGTATCAAAACGGTGTGTTAATCGTTTGGAAGTATTAATTCAGTTTATCCTAGCCCACGCGGATATATTGATGTATTATTTCCATATAGGCCATCGGGGCTAACAGTAAAGTGGTTGGCATCGAACCAACTAAACAAGATGTGTTACTTCTACAGAAGTGTTATGGGTCTCTCTTGTTAAATATAAGAAGAAACAAACCCAAAAACTAAGTGACGTATTATTTTGGTTAATACGTGGGGCATACTGAAAGTTTCTGGGTCTGGTCACTTACAATGAAAGAATGAAAAAAACAATTATGGAATTCGAAAATGGAACTCTTTGGAAACATGTTACTTTTTAATTTGCGAGACTGTCATTTGTTTTTTCATTTTGACATCCTTTCGAAAATTGTGTGTCGATATCAAAATGAACTTAACTCGTAAACATTTTCGTTCAATGGTTTTTTATGATTTTCGTTGTGGCTCAAGTCAACAAGAGAGTTTCCAGAGACTTCAATTTTCATTTGTAGATGAAGCACCATGTTGCAGCTCTGTGTATTCGTGGTTTGGAGAATTCAGACGTGGACGTGATCATCTCCATGACGACGTACGTGAAGGTCGGCCGGTGACTGCGGTTACAGACTCTAATATTGACACCGTACGACAACTTATTGAAACTGACAAGAAAATTACTTGCCAGCAAATTCTTTCTTTGTTAGGCATTGAAATAAGCCAAGTGCTCCGTCAGCACGATAACGCATCCTCACATTTGACCAAGCTAACAGAAGTCTATCTGAAGGCTTCAGATGTGGATCTGATGACGCATCCGCCTTACAGCCTGGACCTCGCACCCTGCGACTTCTTTTTGTTGCCAAAAATTAAAGACAAACTTAGAGGCACACGCTTTACGAGCCCTGAATCGGCGGTGAATACGTTCCATGAAGCCATTGAAGAGGTCCCTTAGAAAGACTGGTCTAACAGCTTTGTACCGTGGTGTCAGCGAATGCAAAAATGCACTAATTGCGAGGGAATATACTTTGAATAAGAATACATGTATCGTAAGTCTTATTTCTAGTCTTATTTATCAGAATCCAGAAACTTTCAGTTTTGCCCTAAGTACCAACAGATTTAGTTACGTTTAACATTTTCCAAAAGGAAATATACGATACTGACTACCTTATTTCCGAAATGATACGTATTTTATTATTTATAAACTCTTTATACATACACTAGCATGAATACCATATTCATGATTATAACAAAATATTCTAAACTAATTTAGAAAAAATCATTTACATAAAGTACAAAGAACGCCTACCCAACTTCCCTTCTTTTGCAATATCAATTGCCAAGCCCGGCAGTATGACGAATCGCTAACCTACGAGTATAACCCCTCAACAAACAGTTAATAAAACTCGAAAACAATTTTCAAAAGTGGTTCCAAAACCTTGCTCTTTCAGATGCGAATGTTCTTTTTGAAAAAGTAAGTCCTTAAATAAGTCCTTGACCGAGAGAATTGGCGTTTGGTCCATGGATCGATACGATGTTTAGATTCTTATGAAAATTAAAACGGTACGCTAATAGGGGTTTAACATGTTAAGAACTAGTCTAGCAACACTGCCATAAATACGGTCATTAATGGAGCGCAGACTTGAATAGTATTTATACTGCCACTCTCAATTATTTTTTAGTGTATTTACATGTTTGTTAATTTCGACTTTCTTCGGTTTATTTCTCAAAAGGTTTAATAGCAGTTAAATCATGAATCCATTTCACTTTGAAAAAAAAAACTGGTCAAGTGCGAGTCGAACTCGTGCGCCGAGGATTCCGTACCTAATCAGATTTTACGTAGATTTTAGCGAAAACTTGTAAGTACCAAAATTTAACCAAATTTACATTTAACCAAAATTTAACCAAATTTACATTTAACCAAAATTGACAATACTAGGTCAACCGGAAGTACCCTATAAGTTTTGGGTCGAAAACCTATAGTGTAGTCCCCGTTGACCTAGAATCACGAAATTTGGCAAAAAGCAAGGTCGAAAATTAAGGTCAATTTTGGTACTGAAATTGTTCGCGAAAGTCTAAATTTGCCCAATCTTTTTATCGTGTTGACTTAGGACCCTGATTTTTATACACCTAATAGGGACTATAGATCTCAGTATTTGGTATAAATTTCAACTTGCTAGGTCCACCCTCCTCTGAAGAGACACTCCTCCTCGCTCCTGAGAAAATCGGTCGTGACACACGGACTGACAGACGGACAAGAGAGTGATCTTATAAGGGTTCCTTTTTTACCTTTTGAGGTACGGAACCCTAAAAAATTAAAAGATACCATTCCTATACTATTATTAAATTACATTAATTATGTCGTGGCCAACCATTTCATGAAATACTCATACTTCGTAAAAGGTCAGTCATATCATGATATGGCCAGGCCAGATCAATCAATAATCAGCATTTGACGATACGGACAGTTAAATGCACGATACGGCTATACGGCTAAACAATGGTTATCATATCGTTAAATAGTTACATAATCCACCGTCATAGGCGCTGATCGTTTAGTTTATGAGATGCAATATGGCGGCGGACGGGTGGCTTAAAAGAGGAATATAAAAGTGCCTTTTTATTTTTTTTTACTTTTAATAGAGTGGTAACCTATAAAAGCATTCATAAGACCTAAGCGTTGATTGAGATATCAATCAACTTTGAGAATTAAATGATACACTCAGATTTTACGGATTATATCGTGAAATACGAGTACAGCCATTTCATGAAATGGACCGAGTGATCAATTCTAAGATCTGACCACGATACAGACTATTTTAGGTTTTCACTAATTGGTTTTGAGATTTCAACGTAAAATGTCTTTGAAAAAACGTGCACTTATTATTATTACTTAAACTACGTCTGTATAGCTAAACAAAAGAAAAGCTTGCGAACAGAGATTTGCAAGCTTTTCTTTTTGGCGAGTTGCGGGGTTGTTGCCCTTTCTAAATTGAATTTTCTAGTACTAAATATTAACTCTGAAGAGGTTAAGTGTATTAATGCACATTCTGAGTCAAGTTCAGTTACGCCCATCGTGAAAATAAACTAGATTAGCCGATTTTAATAACGTAAAATAGTCGTTAATAACTTTCGCATTACGAGTCTTAGCAACATTTAACTAAAATACCTATAAATGCAGGAATAGCGCAGTGTCACTATTGTTGCCTATTGCATAGTTAACTGATTTCATAGGAAGAAATATACAACAAAATATGTTTACGTAAAATTATACATATATGTAGTGTACCTAGATAGAAGCAGTCACAGATGTATAATAAATTGGCAACTTTATAAAGCTTATGAACTTACCACGTACGCCACATACAGAATAGTGCGTGACCCGACTCCCGCCAATTTGGATCGATCACCGAAAACACAGAACGCATTTCACGGATAACAAAGTAGTTCACGATCGATAATCGTACAACACAAAGCCGTAGTACGTACGGGCGCTGCATGCGGCACGCCGTGCATCCGACGCTCCTACCACACATATTATTCACAAGTTATTATTTTACACGCACGTCCACTCATGAGAAAAGCAACTTGAGACTTCCCTTCGCTGCAAATATAAGGTGACAGAATCGAAGACTGAGCCGATCGAATGAATACCTACGAGAAATTTGCACTGTTATGAAGTAACTTGCAATTTTATCGGCGTTCACATTAATTGAATATGTTGCCGTGAAAAAATCTTAAAAATTGATCATTGCCATAGAAACGATTTCTTTAAAAGTTTTAAAAATAACAGCGCGGATATACGAGAACTTGGTAACGCGTCTAGCGAATACCAAAATAATATGAACAATATGGGGACAGGAACCGGAGTCGCGTAATAATAAGAGTGCTTGCGTGGGGATGGTACGGAGGGTGCATTGTGCACCGGCGAATTTTGGAAGGGCCCGCTCCAAAAGCCCTTGTTTGTTCCCCCTGCACTTGCGCAAGATGCGAACCAGTTTTGATTTTTGTAAATCAACTCGTAAAGTTAGCCCATTCACAAGGGGTCTTTCATCCCATCGTCACAGACCGGTATCAAACAATTGCCGTACAACGTTCATAGGTAATAACAATATCAAATAAGCTGTACCCAAAATTAATTTTGAGATTCTTATCCATCCTTTTTGCAAGTTCATACAAAAACTATTCGAAGGAATCCGGCCTAAAATATCATTCAGTAATTAGAAACTAAAATAACATTTACTGTTAATTTAAGACACACAGACTTGGTACATTTAAAATCTCGCTGAGAGCAAACTACAATTAAAACTGCCACCAGAGTCACAAGCAAGAGAGACCTAACGAATATACTCAACATTTTTGTTCCTAAATCAAATCAAACTTCTATACGCCTCTATTGATCTAATAGTGAGTAGGTATCAAGAATAGTCAATATATTAAGTGCTAGTACTCCTTCACCGCAATCAGTCGTAGCGTGGCCGTACCTTTCCAAAAAATGGAGATATACGAGTATTAGCATCCGTATAGCATAAAATCCATTATACTAACAGAATATTATAGCGGATGCTAAAATTCCGCGGGACGCCACGGCATGTCGTGTCATACTATTTTATTCCACGGATTGCCGCCGCGTCTATGAAACACATAGATCACAAGATTATGACAGCTAAACTCATTAAAATAACGTTTAAAACGGATGCGGTGGCTAGGCAAAGCGTTTCTTTCGGGCTGCCGAAGCACGCCCTGCCGTGCCACGTCAGTCAGTTAATACCTAAGTTAACGCCGAGATAACCAGATACAAATTCTATGTACTTTACTTAAGTTTAATTTACTTACATTTGCGTGCATGAACATGTAATGAGGGATAATGACTGCTTAGTTTGAGACTAAATGGCAATGTGTGAATGTGGTAGAATACTAGTATTATTATGTGTATGGATTTAAATAACATCCAGTTTTATACGAAAACACAAGTTAACGATAAATTATTAATATCCTAAGTAACCATTTTCACTTTAACAATAATAAAATAATATTTTTTATCAGTTTTGACTTGACTGCACGGAATACGTAGTGGTTTAAGCAGTCACCTCGCCGCTTCCTTCTGCGCTGAGTGTTGTTGGTTCGATCCCCACACGGTTCAACACTTTATGTGATCCACAAATTGTTGTTCTGAGTCTGCGTGTTCTTTGTGTCCGTTTCATGTATGTTTGTCAAGTCCCCCGCGACTCAGGATTTATTCCTAGTGCAAAAGTTGTCTTAAAAAATAAGTTTTAACTGTCGATTTAACGGGTTTAACTGTCGATTAAGTATATCCAATACTTTTTAAACTCAAACTTAAGCTGACACCACAAAATAAGCTTATAGTTTCGGGTTAGAAAAATCATAATAATTTATCAAAAACTTCGCATTTTATTTTGTAACTAGTAAGGTAAGATAGCAGCACCAACCAAGCAGATGGTATAGATGGTTACCATGAAGGCCAAATATAAAAGGAAGTCACGTGTCATGTATCAATATCATTTAACACCTTTGTTAAAATTACTTGGAAAAAATATATCTAATATAAAATTCAAAAAAAAACAAAAACTTTTTTTCCAGTAGTGCTACGTTAGATTCAACAGATATTTTCAATTATTTTTGGAATTTCAAATTTTTTCTTTATAATTTTATTTATGTATATGATTTTTATTTAATTTTACTTTCTTTTACACAAAGGAAATAGTTTCTTTTTTTTCCATTTGAAGTTAAACAAATTATTGGTAAGTACCTTTAGCGTTTATTTTCCGTGCTGAAGATTAATTTTCATTTTGTTTGTTTTATATTTCAATATATTTTTACTCCTCCGTTCTTCAAAAGGAAAAATGACCCTCTTATCCTCACTCTGATTTTGTAGTATGTCTGCCAGGCACAACGAAGTAGTCAAAACGTTTTTTCTCAGAAAAGAGTTGAGCTATAAAATAAAATAGGTAAAAAAAGGTTTAAGTTAAACAGTTTAATTAAAGAAAGATAATAATGATGTAGATAATGTACTAAAAGCTGAAAATAACCAGGTAGGTCCTAGACACCAGTCATCACACCACTCTCCTCATCAATCTACGGCTTTGTTCAAACGCAAAAGTAAAATCGTGAGTAAAAATAGCGTTGGTACAAGAAATGAGTGGTGGATAGAAATTTCACGCACTCCACGTAGGAGCACCGACTTTTTAACGTCGATACCTGAGATTTTGAGTGAGGTTGAGAAGTTCTATGAACAGTTATACACGTCACAACTGGTCTCTATTACTGACTTGCTAAAAGATCCAAGGGCTAAGTTAATCCGGGACTATACCGAAGATATACCGGACGTCAGTCTGTAGAAGATTAGTATGGCTTTGAAACAGCTCAAGAACAACAAGACACTGACAACTGAAGGCAGGTGAAAAACCAGTCTTAAACTTCCTTCAGAAAATATTCAATTTCGTCATACTCCACAGGAAGCCTCCTTGTGCATGGTTTAGAGGTGTGGTAGTGCTTTTCTTCAAAAAGGACGATAAAATCCTGTTGAAAAATTATAGACCCATCTCTCTTCTGAGTCATGTCTATAAGCTGATCTCGAGAGTCATTACAAATCGTCTCCCGAAAAAGACGGTTTCCGAAAACGATTTAGTGCCACAGACTACATACATACGGTGCGGTTATACGCAAGTCCGAAGAAGATTATATCCTACCAATATGCTTGGCGTTTGTGGACTAAGAGAAAGAAGAGAAACCTGGGCTGTGTGCACAGTCTCTCCAGCGGTGCCAAATCGACTATCGATACATGGAAGTGTTGAAGTGTTTGTACAACGCTACCATGTCAGTCCGTCTACAGGATCAAATCTCGAAACCTATCCAACTGCCACGAGGAGTATTAAAATCAATGTACTTTACACAAAAAACATTATTTTAGAATAAAATTTGAATGTACTTTTTACATACAACATTTGCTATTATATGGGGTCTTCCAGATTGCCAAAAGATGTTTTTTAATCGGAGATCAGCTCAGGTAAACGCCGGTCTGGAGGACAATATCTGCGATACAAGGATGTGCTGAACCGCCATTTAACCACCATTACCTTGCCCCCAAAGTTGTGGGAGGAACTGGCAACAGAACGGAGTGGCAGCAAGCTGTCCATCAGGGCATTCAAAATTGTTCACGAAGTCGTCTTGAAGACCTTGACGCCAAACGCCAGCTTCAGCAAACTCGTCCTAAGTCCTCCCCTATAACTACACTTACAATACGCGTGGTGAGCTTCACTGTGCCTCATCTGACCGTGTATTCAAAACCAAATTCGGTTTTGCGAGTCACGTACATGTACGCATGAGCGTAAACACGTAGTAGCAGCGTAGCACTTGGAGTTGCGGAACAAGATAAACTGAACTGAAACGTGTGATAACTTAACGAGAAGTAAATTAAAAAGATAGTAGTTAATTTTAGACCCTTGGCTTCGGTTTTCGGATTGTGGGAATAACGAAGAGACAGAAAGTCGGAATTGACTCGCCTACAACCAGTGTGCCATAATGCAACTTATTTCGGACCTTCGCTGCCACGAAGATATGTATTCAACGTTTCACCTGACGCAAGCCAGAAATGTTACCAAGTGGAGCATGGTATAGACAGCAACGAAAGGTCTATGAACTCCTCCAATTTTCTTCTGATTAATTTCGTTGCGGTTCCATTTCAATTCCAAGAGAGTTTAATTTTTCCTAGTACTTCCACAGTGTCATAACTCTGTGTTCGAGGATCCCTGCTATTGATTCTAGTTTACAGGAGTTACAATTGTGGGCGTATGGGAAGGATTAGACTCACTCAAAAAAACGACTGATCTACTCTGATCACAACAGAAAGAACTAGCCCAAACGTCACCGAAGCTGAACAACTCTCAAGTGTGTACGGTGCAGTTTCCTGGGCCTCAATTCCACTGGTCTAATATTGTATCAATAGACTGTCGATGGAATGTCGTTGGCATAGTTATGCACTTTTCGTATTCTACTAACTATGTGAGACCAATGGCCTTGACAATGATGCCTTGTCACTGAACTGCCACTGATACAAATGTCTTTGTGAGTTTGGTAAACGGTACATTTTAAATTTGTAAGAATATGATAGATTTATTATGCTAGTGATATCACCATTGATGACCTATATTACTATATCGACAGTCTATTGACATTGTGAATTTGTGCTAGTGGCACACTGATATTTTGACCCAGGTCGATGGCTTCTCAATGGCATCTCAATAGCGTGTCAATGGAATGATAGTGGATTGGCGTTAATATAAAATAGCAGAATTGAGGCTCTGATTGCAAGCGGGTGTCGGTACTCAAATTCCAACTGTCGACCAAAAACGTAACTTGTGCGTGACACATATCGATATATTCGGATGAATCTGATCATCAGGACAATTAGTATCAGTCACAAATGTGGCATTTCCAAACAAGTAGGAACTCCGCCTTTATGGAAGCACGACTCAATGACATATTTTGTTGCTACAACTAAACTTAGATTCTAGGTGCCTCGAGTTGAAGCTATTGACAAACAATATATGTTTATATTATATAGTTATATTATCAATGTATTTCAACCCAAACTCAACTCTCGTGTGAACGGGACCAATATATGTAGATACTTATATACAGACATTTGGACATATGGTCTGCAACTGTGGGGCAGCGCAAGCGATACCAACTTAAATATACTACAACGCCAACAGAACAAGATTCTAAGATCAATTGCGAAGGTACCATGGTGCATAACCAATAACGAAGTTCACGAGCACCTGGAAATGAAAACAATCAAGGAGGAAATTCTGAGTTTGGCAGCTAAATACAAAGAGCGATTAACCCGTCACCCTAACGTACTCGCTCGCCAACTCACCATGGACGAGTATGCGAGACGACTAAAACGTCACCATATCCTAGAGCTAGATGGCCGGCAGTAGCTCTTGGCAGTAGCTCTGGGCAGCAGATGAGTAGATGCTTCCAATGGGAAGCTACTCCGCACGACAGCATCACACAGCATATTTGCTCATAGCCTTTGGGCTGATCGCAAATAAACGCAAAAAAAAAAAAAAAAAAAACTTATATACAGAGGTTTCGGGTAACGGTAACAGTGTCGCGAGTTCAATGGTTTTTTCCCCATCTCAAAAAATACATTATTTTCTTTGTTGTTCAAAAATGCTCAACGCGCCTAAAGAAGTTTTCACTACAAAAAAACATAAAAATGCTTGTGTCGCATTTCAGTACATTTTTGAGGAATGGATGCTAAAGCAGGTCACATATTTTTGTTAACCCCTCCAGTTAACGTAATCGGTTGTGTATGTAAATAATGACTTTAATTCGGTGGTAAACAGGTGGTGTAGTGTTGAGATACATTGTCCAACGTAGCGTAAGAACAATAATCGACAATCTTTAAATAATAATATGCCTCACACATCTCATACACGATCATCTTATCCCAAACTATGCAGAACCTGTGCTTATTATTGAATAACATTTGTATTGTTGTATTGTAGTATTTAATTAAATAACCTATGTATATACTAACAACTCTTTTATGAAACACAAGTTTAAATCATTTCTGTGTACTTATAGATACATGTGTAACTTAGTTTCAAACAAGTTTTGGTGATGAGTAGACTAAATGGTGTTTGTTTGTTAAAAATATTATTAATCAGTTAATTTTAATATCGCCATTTTATTTCCGAACGAATAATATGTTAACATCATTTTCCACAAGATGGCGCAACGTCCACTTTCATCAATTCTCTTTGGTTTAGCGTTGCGCTAGTGTATCGATTTTGCGTACAACAGTCAGGGTTAACAGATGTAAAAAAAATAAAATAAAACTATTCGTATAGGTGTAACCGAAAGCTATTTTCAGAAAAAAAAAAAACTATAGTGCTTCTAAAAGCCATAGCTATGTATGTTTAAGTTTATATATTATAACTAGACGTTTTCATGTGTTGAAGAATTTATTGTTTAAAAGTTTATACATGGGCAACACTTGAAATGTCTATGAATTTGACCCCGAAGCTCGTGTCCGAAGCAGAAGGAGAGTGTGGTGTAGGGCCAGGCCCTTCGTTTTTTGATCATCATCTTGTTCAATATCGTGTAAAATGGGCACATAATAGGTACATACAATATTTTTAAATACATTTCATATTCATTTACAACCGCGATTACGAATTAAGCATAATCTGTAGCAATAGAAATGTAGTACGGGCCATCAGTAGCAGTTAGTTATGCTAAGAATACCATCCTGAGTTGCGCGTAACGATAATTTTATTCGTACAATATTTTATATTAGTGATATTCTAAACTATTTGCGGTTGGGCCTTTGGCTTTCATTTTGTGATTAAATTACATACATTTAAATGCGGCAGACTATAATGTCCTCGAGATTTTGGTGAAAGTGTTGGACAATGGTGTATCGATTATTGTTCACTGACTAAATGTCATCCCGGTGCCGTAGTGTTAATATTAGAAGTCTGTGAATACGATTACTATTGTCTAGGCATCTACGCGTTTTATATTAAGCATGCGAACTTCAATTTAGCTTGAGTGACCAAAATAGTGTCGACGTTTTTCATTCGGATAAATTCATTCGCTCCTTGACAATTTCTATTTTCTGACCATTTCGTGAGTGGAATAAGAACAGTAAGATTACTGAAAATAGTATGTAAATTTTATGTATGTATTTTTATGTAAATAAATAGTAGCACTGAACTATATTTATATATATCTGATTAAACGCACTCCAAAAAAAAGAAGAGACTTAAATTTAATAAATGATTTACATTAGAGATTTGTCTTGATTCGTTTTATTAATAAACTTGGGTACATAAATAACATTACTATACGGTTCCTTCAATGATATGTTGACATTTTGTATTTCAAAAGTTATTAAAACAACAGTTTTTTTAGGTTTGAAATGGATACTACAAACTTGCCGTATTTAATATTATTAATAAACCTGTGTACCTATTTAATTAATATCACTATTTGGTTCCTGATATAATTTGCAATGTATGCTATCATTAAACAAAGCATCACTTAAAATAATTTTATTTTTGTTACAGTTACATACTTCAAAATTGAAGAATTGTGCTCAAAGTTTACCCAGTAAGTTACCAATAAATCTGTGAAGTAAATAGATCTGTGTTAAAAATGGCCAATCCAAATCGTGAAAGTGTCAGTACTCGATTTTCTGATAACTATGACCTAAAGGAAGAACTGGGAAAAGGAGCATTTTCAATTGTGCGTCGGGCTGTGCAAAAGTCTACTGGTTACGAATTTGCGGCTAAAATAATTAACACCAAAAAGCTTTCAGCTAGAGACTTTCAGAAGTTGGAAAGAGAAGCCCGAATTTGTCGTAAGCTCCAGCATCCTAATATCGTAAGACTTCATGATTCTATTCAAGAAGAACATTTTCACTACCTTGTGTTCGACTTAGTTACGGGTGGTGAATTATTTGAAGATATTGTAGCCAGAGAATTCTACTCTGAAGCTGATGCATCTCATTGTATACAACAAATTCTTGAATCTGTTCACCACTGTCATCACAATGGAGTGGTACATAGAGACTTGAAACCAGAAAATTTGTTGTTAGCAAGTAAAGCTAAGGGAGCTGCAGTGAAATTGGCTGACTTCGGATTAGCCATTGAAGTACAAGGCGATCAACAAGCATGGTTTGGCTTTGCTGGAACTCCAGGTTACTTATCACCTGAAGTACTTAAAAAGGAACCCTATGGGAAACCCGTCGATATTTGGGCGTGCGGAGTAATTCTGTATATTTTGCTGGTTGGATATCCTCCATTTTGGGACGAAGATCAACATCGCCTTTATGGGCAAATTAAAGCCGGCGCTTATGATTATCCATCTCCAGAATGGGATACAGTAACACCCGAAGCTAAAAGTCTAATAAATCAAATGTTAACCGTTAATCCAAGCAAGAGAATTACAGCTTCTGAGGCTCTGAAACACCCATGGATCTGCCACCGCGAACGTGTTGCTTCTGTTATGCACAGGCAAGAAACCGTGGACTGCTTGAAGAAATTCAATGCACGACGCAAACTGAAAGGTGCAATATTGACTACTATGCTTGCCACTCGCAACTTCTCTGGAAAATCTATGGTAAATAAGAAAGGAGATGGATCGCAAGTCAAAGAGTCAACCGATAGTAGTACGACGTTGGAGGATGATGATCTGGATAAAGATAAGAAGGGTGTTGATAGGGCATGTACTGTAATATCAAAAGAACATGACGAAGAAGCTTTAACAAAAGCAGACTCATTCGGCAAAGCTCGAGGAGATAGTAACGCCTCGTTACGCCGCGCAGAGGTAATTAAGCTTACCGAAGTCCTCATAGATGCTATTAATAACGGGGACTGTGAAACTTATTCCAAGTTATGTGATCCGAATGTTACATCATTTGACCCAGATGCACTAGGAAATTTAGTGGAAGGAGTTGAATTTCATAAATTCTTCATTTACAACACTCCGACTCACGTAAAAACCAATACGACCATTCTTAACCCTAGAGTGCATCTCCTTGGAGACGACGTAGCCGTTATAGCATATGTATGCGTAACGCAAAGTGTGGATGCCGAGGGACGACGAGCTACCCACCAGTCACAAGAAACACGTATCTGGCACAAACGCCACAACAAGTGGACAGCAATACATTTCCATCGCTCCTAACTAGTCCCTCTTACGACTCTTCCGTACGCCAGAGGATAAGTCTCACAAATCAGAATGACTACAACGGCGATGCTGTTGCGGCTGTTATGACTTTTCAAACTATTAACTACATCAAAGAGATACTATAGATCCTCTGTGTCGTAAGATATAAAATTTATTATCCCATTCTGCTATAAAACTTACACGAATTTTATTAGATTCTTTGTAATCCTAAAACTTAAGTTAATTTACGCATAGGCAAATGTATTTACACCAATATAAGCAATTGAAGTGAATTCTTGTCCGGTAAAGTCACAAAATAAAATTTACTGCTAAAATGTGATACCGTTACATTCAAAGCTTTGTGGTAGTTTATAGTAGAGTGTACAAATTCTGATCTCTGACAAAATCGAAGACATGTCAACGAATATCCAGGCAAAGTTGCTTAACTAAATAAATTGAAATCTCATCATACACACAGATCTGATACTAATGAATCTAATAATATAAGTGAATCAGCAAACATTTTCAAGATTTAGAATTATTAGCACATTTCTCAGTAAGTCTCTCTACATTTTTAACTATGAATGTTTTGTCGTGCTTCAAAATGGTGTTCTATTTGTTATCAAATACCTAGATAGTAAGATTTAAGTAACTAATAAAATATGCAGTTATTGGCACTATACATTTAGAAATTATTATCAAACATTGTTTGTCTTTAGGAGTTAAAGTTATCTCTTTCATCTATTTGTAGATTATATTGATTTAGGTTTTCTTCATCTATATGAATTCTATTTATGTATTAAATAAATAGTGCAGGATCAGTGTACTTATGCTATACTTTAAGTGGATTATATCAATTTGGTCAATTTTAGATTTTAACATTAGTAACATTATTCTGCTTTGGCTTTTTTATTCAGCCCTTAGTATGTGAGAAAAACTTTCCTTTGCTTGCTTACTGTTTTGTTAAGCTGGACTGATTATTTGCAATATTGGTTCTGTACCTGATTGTCAAATCAAATTATACTTGATATAGCTTAGAATTTTAAAGTGATAACTGTGCAAGAGAATGGTCTGCATGTCGGTAATTGTATTAACTAAGAAGAGCTTTGTCAATAGTGATATTAATGTAATGGGGTAAAGTATTTTTTGCACAGTTTCACTTAAGAGATGTGCTTTAACTATTGGATCTATAACTGTAAGTCTGCAGTAAATTCAGTATTTCCTATAAATATAGTTAGATATAAATGACATTTAACCATGTTTTTTACAATTTTGTAATATATTTTAGAATAGTTAGCAAAACCTAATTTATCAACATCTTGAGAGTTGGAATTATAATATTAAAAATGCATAATAAGGGAGATGACTACCTAGAATTTTTAATCAACTAATCATTGTGGTACTTTTACCGTATACAGAGTACATTATTGTGCCATTATAATAAATTAGTGCCAATAACTGTAATAACTAAAAATGTATTCTAGTCTTTATTGTTATCTACGCATATTTAGTATTTAATCAACATTTTAAATTAATTTTGAAAATATATAAGTATATATAATACTATATATACAAAGATAGGTACATAAACTTACATTGTGTACATAGATATTGATTTGCACACTGCATGTTTTAAAGTGTCGTCTTTGTCATTAGCTGAATACAAAATATTTACCCTGAAAATATTTAATGAGGGTTTGTTGTATAGATCATGTTGAATTTATTTAATATTTTACTTGTATGAAACTAGTTGGTCTCCAGTAATATTGAAAGGCTAGAACTTGATGCTGAGTTACCAAACTCCAAAAAGCATAAATAGGTATAGAAACAGCTGTTGTTCTGATGTGTCCTTGGTCAATAGCATACACATAGATATAACACAACTTGTTAGGTTTCTCAACTCAATATGAACATCACATTTATGTAGGTTTAATATTAAGTTTTTATGTGAGTTAGTTTTTTTGAATTTTATTTTCTGTTGTTATATACTAGTCTAACCACTAACATAAGTTTAGTGTCACTTTGTTTTTCATTTTATATACTGTCTACATACCTATAGCTGAAAGTTTTTATTGGGTTTACTGGAATCCCTTCAAATACAAATTTAATGCTGATTTATGTTATATTTACTCTAAATTTAAAAACAAAGAAACAAACATTCAAAAACAAAAGTATAGTAAAATTTATCTGTAGTCAAATAGATAAATATTACTATAATTTATTATTTGACATAATAAAATGTAACAATTAAATGAATATAATGCAGTGCAAAATGCACAAACGTTACATGTTTATTTCTTCCATAATACTTTCACAAGGACAAATATATCTAAGGTAATAATGTTTAGTCTTCCCTCAATAGTGTTCCAAATGTAACTAAAATTAAAGGGATACCCATTCATGGCTACTATCAGCTTCAATTGAGTTCTTTTAAAACTACATTAAAGTTATCTGCTCTCCACAAATTGTTAATGATGCACATTTATCTGTATTATATGCATGCATTTATCTCACCGGCTTTCACATTTAGGAAGGGGAAGGAGAATTTTAAAATGACATTTAACTCTTTCTATTGGCTGCTTTTTATTATTACTATTATTATACCTACTTATATATATTTATCTATAAATAAATTGTTTTTCATAACAAATGTACTTAAAACATTACACTCCATGTTGGCATTTCAAACAATGTTCTGTATTAACATGTTGACTGAGCAAACTGTTCTAAATGGTTTCATGGGGTGAAATAATATACATAATATGGGTGCATTGCAATATGGGTACATTTTTAAAAAGTATATTAGAATAAAAATAACTTTTGTGTAATAATTTTGAATTTAAAATTACTTAATGTAGTAAAATTGCTGATAATCATCAATAGAATTATATATTAATTATTCAACTAGTATTGTGTTAAATGTTTTCTAGCCAAACAAATATTTGTAAGGCTGTGTAGGCATGACATTGAAATACATTTTAGGGTGTTACTAAGAGGATGTCAACAATATGTTTAGTCAGATATACCAAAATTGCACCCTTAACTAGGTACCTATATGGTTAAAATTACTCGTGTTTAAAGAGCATACTAAAGTATTTTATACTTGTATGAGCAAATAACTTCATTTAGAAATTGCTCTTTTTGTCAACAAGGCTAAGTTTGTTGTCAAATAATTTTCAAATGTGGAAGTGTAGATGTATTAAAGAATTGTCAGTAATTGTATTCAACATAATTTCTTGGACCTTTGCATTGCCGATTATCATGTAAAATTCTCTAAAATAAAGTTCTTTTGATCTACAATAAAACAATATTTTTTTTAAACCCACCCATTTGTCTAATAGCATAATACAAAATGTAGGATTAAACTTTCTATCAATATGATCAATTATTTACATTGCTAATTTACCTACTTCAATACTTAATAACATTTCAACTACCAGCAAACAATTTTCTACACTCAAAAACTACAAAAGCCTACAATGTTAAGAACACATACCTTACATAGGGACGAGATACTTCATTTTTGAGTGAACACCTTTACAACCATCAACAGACACATTAAAATTTTTGAGCACATAACTAAACTCTAAATTATTTAGTTTTCTATCTCCCAATTCATGCTTTACACACTCTTTTAAATGCATCTCTGAAAGAGGCTCAAATTGTATGTAACTTTTTAGTGCTTTTACCTCAGAAAAGTTTTCGAAAAGTTTACTTTTTAATGATGTGTTACATATCCTCTCAAAATTTTCATGGTCCTCATTACAATTATATATAAGTATTATAATAATGTCTCTACCCAGACTTGCACTCTTCTCAATTACAGTTTTTATTTGTTCCTTTACATCCACATCATTTATTGTTAAATCATCCACAATAATTAAAGAAATTCTGCACATAATGAGGCCAAACATTAAATCTGTAGAAAATGTGTTTCTAAAAGTAGGCATCGTGTAATGGTAAATATTTGATCCTGTACCCATTGTCTCCAACAATAGTGAAGAAGTTAATGTTTTACCTACACCTGTCCCACCACTAAAAAACATAATTTTACTATTCGCTTTGGTCTCTAATGTCTTAATTATAAGATTAACTGCTTCTGTCTGTCCATATAATCTACTTGAAAGAGTCTCCTTTAGGAGGTCTAAGTTCAACTGATCACAACACTTTATACTATGCACATTATAAGCTATTAATAAAATTAAAGTAGTGAGTACAACTGCTGTTATCTTGAGATAATTGTTTTTGAAATTTCTAGGCGGCCTTTGTATATTTATATGAAATTTCTTGACAATTAACTCTCGGTTCGAGCTTGATTTGTAGCAATATTGTTCGTTCGATAAAGGCGAAACACTGCTTCGTATAGGGCTCGATGTAGTATCATCAATTCTTTCATTATTGGAAATATCCATTACTTGTATTGATTGATTACTAAGATCAATGTCCATAGGTTCACAACTTAAGTTATTACTTTCCATTTTGCAGAAAAAATTTCATTTTCATCATTCCAACAGTATGAAGTAAGAATCAATTTTTAAATTTCAACCACCTTGGAATACGTCAAATCTAGTTTTTTTTTTCGGAATTTAATGACCTGGTTACTAAGACCTTTAAGTCAAGCGTCAAAATCTAGACAGCAATGAAGTTAGAGTTGTCAATCTACATATTCTACATAAAACTTTTTGTATTGTTATAACTGTGTCTACACTGGCTACAATCCATTTTCTCGATTTATATTTTGCTTGATTGCTTTACGTGGTGTGCTAAATGTATGTTAAATCTACGATAGTAAATAACCATATTATGTATTATCATATTTTAAATACAACAAGGTATCGAAATACAGATATTGTTACTCTTCTGTGTCATCATCATCATAATCAACAGCCTATACTAGTCCACTGCTGGACATAGGCCTCTCCTTAGAAAGGAGGTTTTGGCCTGTATTTTTGTTTTTCTGTGTGTTCTCCAAAAATGACTTTACTACACATGACGTTCAAACAGAAGTAAGAAAAGAGAACAAAAGTCTTCAACTTCGGTTGATTGTATTGCATATAATACAAATGTAGCTGTTGTAGCTGTAGATTTAAATGCAAATTATTCTTTCCTACCATAGATCAGCACGGTAGGGAGTAGTACAATTAAACTAGTTGTGGCCGGACCGCTCACTAGACTAAATCTAGTTGCGTTGCTGAGTAGACGACAGTAACCGTCCTACAAAAAAGCTGAATTGTTAAAATTAACGAAAATAACAGTTGTATTGTTTTGGATTATTTTACTAACACAGGCCGCTCGCTCTCATACAATACAACAATACAAAGATTTGATACTTATGAGTTGATGAAGTAATCATTGAAATCACTACAAACTCATATACTTACATACTGATACTTTTATTTAACTGTGCTAAAGTACGAAATACTTATTCTTCTAGAAATTAAATTATATTGCAGTATTCTCATTTAAGCAATTTGGCCACGAATGTGACATAGTTCAAAGAAAAATTCATTAAAGTTTTTTTTTTATGTTAGGGGGGGCAGACGAGCAGACGGTTCACCTGATGCGTATGCATGAACGTATGCAACTCAGGAGTCACAAAGGCGTTGCCGGCCTTTTAGGAAGGAGTACGCTCTTTTCTTGAAGGTTTGAAGGTCGTATTGGTCCGGAAATACCGGTACTTTGATACGGTGCTTTGTAAATATTGTAAATTTGAAAGAATACATTGCTTTATTATATCATCAAAAAAGAATTTGTATAAAGAGGCAACTATTCTTACAAATTAATAAGTATCTTAAATAATGAAACCCAAAGAATTCTCAAACTCAATTCGAGAGAATCAATGATAAAATCGATATGTAGTTATTTTTAACATCTCTTTTTTGTGTAGGGATACTCTATGGTAAAGAAGAGGTCATTGTGCTACGACTGTCACGAATGGAAACAACAAAAGTAACGTTAATTTCGAAATGGGGGATAAAAATATTAATCAAAATATTGTTCACAAATCAACACCTCCATCAACTAATCAAAAAGTACGGAATCCGTTTGATAAAGCCTTGATTGACAAGTTGCACAAGCCAATATGCAGGTCAGTAACAATTTAAAATAATACACCTAAACTTGTATAACTAATTGTGGTTCCTACAGTTTAATGTTATTTTGTTGCATAGTCCGGGAATGTGTAAAATATACAAAAAGAAAAGTAACGGTTCATTCCGCTGGGATATTGATCAAGCATGCACGCTAGTGCCCGCGGATATCGTCGTGTGCAACAGCCAGTTTGAACCTTCCCCCGACCCTGCTCTGGAGAAGATAGCCGAAGAAGCCACTGACAGGTAGTAAATAAAATTTCTCATATTTTTTTAATTGTACAAATAAAATAATCAGCCACTTTTGATATCCCAACAATCTAAGTTAATTGATGTGTAACTGTTTATGTATTTGTATGACCACACATAATTTAATATGTATTATCCCTTTATATATTGTTACTTAATTGATACTTAATATTTGTAGCTTTTAATCAGTGAGTTGATTTACGGACAGTGTTTAAGTGAATGAATATTTATACACATAAACTTAAAAAAATTAACATTCTTAGACTTTGTGCTCTTAATACTTAAATAGCTAATATTAATAAATATATCCATACATAGACAAGGATAATTTTCAACTTTCACATAATGTATTGTGATGGTAGAGTAAGACCAATAAATAATAGCAAGCAAGCATATATTTAGTAACATCCATTCATTTCACAATCATTTGTTGATGGATGTTTTATAGAAAAATCAAAATCTGACCACTCTGTTAAAGATTGTTAATTATATAAAAACACACACCCTGGTCACAACAGTACACTTATATAATATATAGATCATAAAGAATAACTTCAAGCATCTCACACATGGGATATCTGGTCTCAACCTATGCAGCGCCTGTTTTATAATAACCAAAAAGTTGAGAAACATAATTAAATATATTGTTTTTCAACACATAGATTTTTAGATAAATTACACATTATACCAATCCCGTCCCAATATGTAAAAAAAAAATGTGTTGTTAAAACGAAATTGTGTCTAAAGTTGAAACTTTCTAAGCGAAGGTTTCAGCTTGGGGTCAACTGAATATGGTCCATTTTAACCCAAAAAAAAACAGGTTTGCGCGTTCATCGCACAAAAGATACCATTTGTCATATCGCCTCGGTTCGAGGGCACCTCCCTACCTGCCTCAGCCAGTATTGCAATCCTATGCATCGAAATATCAAACGAAGTCCAGTTTCGCTCGAGATGTAACTTCGCTCTGCATCCTCCGAGTTCCACTCTGATCCATGAGTGCTCCGAGGAATTATTCGGACTATACCGACCGCAACCTTCCGCCATTGTTCCACACGCCAAAATTTTCATCCCCACTTGGAAAATTGGGGCTCCACGACTGTGCGCTTTTCAAGACACATTTTGCCTCGCACTGCCAACCTGTGGAACAAGTTATCGGCTGCTGTATTTCTGGACCGATATGACCTTCAAGAAAAGTGCGCACTCCTTCTTTAAGGGCTGGCAGTGTGCTTGTGACTCCTGAGTTGCAGGCGTTCATGGGCGACGGTAGTCGCTTTCCATCAGTTGACCCGTCTGCTCGTTCCATAAAAAAAAACAACAAATAATGATTATGCTCATCACAAAATGAAAAGAATGTGACTCAACCTTATTTAAATAATAGGATTGGGTATAGAAGAGGCATCTCATTAGAGAAAGCTAATGATGAAACTTACAAGCATTTACAGCAAAAAAATTAATCCTTTCAGATTTTTCTCCCAAGAGATGGTAATGCCTAGTCCTGTAATAGAATCATCCAAAAAAGTGAAACCATTGCTTCAGACATCTTGTGACGCAAGTATCCAAATAGACAGTTTCATCCAAGAGAAGCTTGTGGTCACAAAAGAAGGTAAGTTTAAATATTCTTTTTTTAGTTTCTTGTAGCTGACCAATCTGTACGATTTCAAGTTCAGCAGTGATAGAGAGAAAATAGACAATATATGGCAGTCTGGTGTTAGTCAGTTATTGGAAACATAGGTATTTTCTGAAGCTCCCAAGGTCGCTTCCACATTATTTGCTCAAACAAAAAATATCTTGTACAGAAACAATGTCTTGCAGTTGCTTTCTAATCTGAGAACCTGTGCTGTAGCCTAAATATTACTGTAGAAATTGTTATGTCACAAAAATGCCCCTGTACTACATATTATACAGCTGTCTAGTTTTCTATGATTACAATATGAAGTAGGGAATACATGCCATCTCAGATATGAAGTTGAAGCCTAACTGTACTGAAGAGGCTTAACTGACAAATAATTTTGTTATGGTGAGATTATTAAATGTAGTGACCCTTCTATCATTATTAATGTGTAGTGAGCAACTGAAGATCAAAACCATTAGTTGTCTATCCACATGCCAGAGTAGCGAGTTTAATAATCTGTTAATTCTTTATTGTACACCAAAAACAAAAAAAGACACATTATTACACAAACAGGTAATTATTGTGTTATCTAAGAAATAACAATACTTTTAAAGTAATAGTATATATTTGTACTTCTAAAGAATTTTTTTTGTGAAAGATCATTAAACCCAATGGAGTTATCATAAAGTAAGTTAAAAAAATATCATAATAGACCAAATACACTAATCAACCTGTTTTGTTGCAATTGTTTTACTGATTGTGGCAGAGTAGCGCACAGTTTGAGCATGCTACTGACGTGTCGCGCCTTCTATAGCGAATAGTTCGCTTTAATAACATTCAGCTGCTCTTCTTGCCATTGTGGTTCTTTTGCGAAGCTTTTCCTTTAGTCGTATAAATAATAAATACTATATATTGTCATAGTAGGGTTTCGAAAAATACAATATAAACAAATTTAAGGTTATACTCGTAGAAGTCATCTACTATTGTATTGTATTTTAAACAAATGCATTATTTCACATATGTACAATGTTTATAGTTTCAGCACAAACCATTCTCACAATACCTCCGGAGCTCCCTCCTGAACTTGAAAATCTTCTTAAACCGTTCTGCACTTATACACAGGTAATTAATGATGTATATATGTCTTTTCTGCTGGTAGTTTGACATAGTAAAGGGATTAAAAGGATGAAATGTTAATTGTATCGGAGAAACCATGTAATCACGGAGTTTGAAGGTTCACATCGGTTAGCATACATATTTAGTTCACTGGGACAAAAAATTAAATACTACAAACTGAAATTATATGAGAGTTGATATTTAGTCAGAAAACAGTGCAGATTTCAATGCGGGCCAATCGCCGAACGCAGTCACCGTGACGATGTGTGTGACGAGTGGATGTGAAAAAAACTCGCACTTTCGTCTCAGGTGACCCGTCTCGTTTGTACCCCTATACCATCAACTAATAAAGTGAAACTAAACTAAACTAAAAAAATTAATTAATAAAGGCTAAAAAAATATGGCACAACAGCAACAAAGCTTATGTAGGTACGGAAAGAATTCTCATAAAGTCACATGAATAGATTAAGTAATACTGGCCAATGATGTACATTAAAATATTCACGTATAATTAATGAAGTTTATATAGTTCCAATTCAATCACTAGGCGATCCAGGGCCTAATTTAATAGTACAAGGCTAACTGCTACAAATTCAATTAAAGACTTCAAAGTAGATGCGCCAACGCATCGCAGGTTTAGGTTATTAATGAGCACCAACCTTTAAGAAAAGAGCGTACTCTTTCCTAAAAGGCCGGCAACGCGTTTGTGACTCCTGAGTTGCAGACGTTCATGGGCGGGGATAGTCACTTTCCATCAGGTGACCTGTCTGCTCGTCTGCCCCCTTTAACATAAAAAAAAAAAAAACAAAGGCTTATTATTTTAGGCACCTCATAGTTAATCTCTTGATGTGAGACATTCAGTGTATTGTTTTTATTGTACTCAAATTCTGTACCCATTGTTCCAATACCCAAATACTCAATTATTTATTACATGATCGTTGACCGAATCTTGGGATGCAAAAGCTTTTATGACAAAAGATTTGGCATCCCCTAGTTACATACATACATACATGTTAAACATAGAAAACACCCAAACTGGGAACCAATAATTGCAGAACATACAAACATTTGGTCCGACCCGGGAATCAAACCCGAGACCTCGGCACAGCAGTCGCATAAGCTACAACTGCACCACCGAGGCAGTCTGATATGTGAATTATCAGATAATATACAAATAAGAATTATCTAATATGTGTATCGAATATTAAACAATAAAAACAACTGACTATTATTACCTTTCACATATTCTTAATCCTTTTAGCTACGTAATTCTTCGTTGTCATCTACTTCTATTACAGGATCAAGACATGTCTGGTGAATATGAAATCACTGCTAACGGCTCGCTTCGAAGAAAACTCTTCTTTGAAGAACACAGTGATATGGAACAATATGATTCAGAGCAAACAGATGACGAGATACATGTAGAGTCACGCCCACCTTCCAGATACGAAGCTCATACGCCTGTTGTATTCAGTCCTGATCTTGTGAGTGCTTAAATGTTAGAAACATATTTTCTTTTGCTTTAGAGATGCGAATATGATCCTCTATTTATGAAAAAGATTTATAGCTCGTAAGTTATTTTTATTATTCATTAGCTTCCCCGACATACTTCATTCTGTGAAAAGTTACCTGAGCCTAATCAACACGGCCCAATCAAGGCATACCAAAGAAAATCCTAATGTGCCTTTGTTTTGTTTTGATCGGCGTCAAATGTTTGACAGCCAGAAATGCCTAAGAATCTTTGTTTAGGTTCAGCACCGAATTAGCATTTAGCACCGAATCAACTGAAGAGCTGAATCTGCAGACTATTTAAATAGATTGAGGTTTTCTTCGCAATCACGAAGAACTTTTTATGTGGCTGTTTTGATCGGGGATGTGGGTTGGTGGAACGGACATGTCGACTTCGAAGAACGACCACTTCAAAAGACGGAATCATCCGATCCTGCTGAGGAAAATACTTCCAAGTGATGTCTGTCCTCGCATCTCTAAAGGAATTGTCTACGTGTGTATTACTTTTAATTAAATAAAAAGAAGACTTATTTCCGCTGCTTCTTGAAAAATCTTACTACATCATTTTCAAATATTTATAAAAATCAATTATTGTGAACTTGCTGCATAGTAAGGAATAAATAATACATATTAATAGAACAAAGTCTTAACTTCGGTTGAACTGGCAATATTAAGAAGCAGTTGTCATTTATTTATTTTGTCGACAGTTCTTATTTATTTTAAGCACTTATGGATTCTTGAAACTGACACATATTTGTTTTAAATATATAACTTTTAATGGACATACACCTAACAAACGTTATCACCATCAGCATATCGCCGTCCGCCGTGGAACGAAGACTTTCCGCAAGGAACCCCAAACTATCCAAGCCTTGGGCATACCGCATTCATTAAACTTAAAGTCTAGACTAATGAATTCTTCCGCTTTAAACTGTCGCATAGTCATTTACCTACATAAAAATAAATTATTATCCCATCGTAAAATACATAGAATTTACGGGAATATTGTAGGGAACCATTAGTTTCTAACTAATGAGATTATTACTGACCTAATACGTTAATAATGATACTAAAAACAATAAAACATTAAATCATGGATTTGTAATTTAACTTGTAAGGAAAATGTGACAAAATAATGAAGAAAATCGAGAATGTACACTGGTTACAAAAACACTAACTATAAGGATCTTTTTCGGATAGATGTTATTGATATGAAATCGCATTTCATTGACTTATAGTAATATTATGTTATTTGAAGTTTATTTCGAGTGTTTTACCTCTAATTTGATAGCAGTGATTTGGTATTTAATATTCTTAATGTATTGTTTTAGAGTCAAGATGCTCTTTCAAAAGGAATGAAACGTACATTTGGTACGCCCCTGAAGAAAGGTTCTTCAAGTAATGGGAGGCCTTGTTACCGGAACAAAATATTGGATGTTGTTGACTTTGGGGAGCCATGTTTTAGTCCCATAGGATTCCAAACCCCAAAGCGCACCAACCAGAGTTCTGCTACATCGTCATCCTTAGCATCAGCTTCCATATCTCCCGTTACAAAAGTTGCGTCAAGCGATGAAGAGGTTAGTATTGATGTCATAGGACTGGAATACGTCCGTGTTTTATAATTAAGTTGTTTTTTTGTCAAATATGTTTATGATTTAAAAGAATTGAACTTTAAACTAACAGATATTAGGCAAACATTGTAATGATAACATCAATGCTTCAATGCAACATTTCTTTTGAAAATTATTTCTAATGAGATTAACTGTCCTAGCCTTCTGCAAAAGTTAAAATTTAATGTCCCCCATAAGTCGATTACATTTAATCCACCCATTTCTATTCCATTTTCTTCCTCCAACTATAGAAAAAAGTCATATATTGTTCGAACGAGCAGCGATTTTAATAAATTTTGCAAGGAGTCCTGTTTTGATCCCCTTAATAACAAAAGCAATGTTGTGTGCAGTATGCTAAACCTCAAAATTTTCCAAAATTAACATTTTAGATCGGTTGTCATTCATTGTATAGGTATAGTGTCGTGTTAGTTGGTGATCCATAACCTCTGTTAAATTACAATAATTCTATTCGTGAAAACCTGTCATTGGCTTGATGTAGTATATCAATCTGACCATTTCATTTTTGTAGCTGTCGGTTTTCCTACATGAAGTAAATAAATAACTTCTATTATTGCATTTTTTGGCCATCGAATTTCAACTCAGTCGTAAACTTATAAAATTTCAGTGTGTAGTACATTGTGTTGACGAGCCCGTGACGTTCCATCCTTATCAAGTTCTTTCGATCTTTAATCAAGACAGATGTTATATTACTAGTTACCAGAGCTTATATTACTAGTTACCAGAGTTTAAGTTACAATATTTCAGAGCAGATCTTACCCACTTAATGTTTGATGAAAACCTTGATTTTCTTTGTCTGAAAAGCGCCCTTAAATACTTAGGTACATTAGAGAACGTCGAATCTTGTTTATTGAATGTTAATACCCATGATCATCAATTTCTTAGACATTAGTATTAGTTTAAAAATGTATTTGTTTATACATATAGTTTTTTATTTTTAGAAGAATAACTTTACGTCACCTGAATCTGAAACAATGGCTACATGTCTTGACTGCGTCCAATCTCAAGCACAAACAGAGAAGAAAAAGTGTTTTTGTAAACTGACTCCGAATAAGATAAAAAGGAGTACTTCACTTAAGGAATCTCCACCCAGGAGCCGGAAAGGCTCGTTTTCATTTTCTGAAAAACGCAGTCTAAGTATGTCCAGTCTGCATAGAAGCCGATCAGTTCAAAAGTTGGATTTCAGCATGGATATGAGTGTAGACAGCTCTTTGCATAATCATTCTCAAGGTGAGTTTTACGCTTTTTGTAATAATCGAGCATTTTGAAAAGTTGATGTTATAGTAAATTATGTTACAGACTTATACAGATTGTATTAGTTAATAGGCGATTAATATTAGAGTTTTTTTTCCATAATTAAGAGCTACATACATTACAAATTGTTATCTGTGATAGTGTGGACCTATGTGTTTCTGGTCATAGTTAGGTTACCTACCTTTCCTTTTTAATATACTCCTAATTTTCCTATATTTAATTCCTAAATACAGTTGGGTATAATACATAGCCATTGTAACACAATACTCATAAATAACTATTAAAAAGCCCTCACCCTCTTAAGTAATGCATATGCTTGTGTTTTTGCATTATCATATCAATAAATGTTTCAATTATTTTGCAGCAGGCTATGAATCCAAATCACCATTAGAAGAAAAGGAGGCGACATGGTCGTTAGTGGAAGAAGCTAGCATTCATCATTTAGTTAAAGTGGAAACAGCGAAGCGTGACTCGTGCAATATACAGTCCTCTACTCAAATAGACAGTGTTGTGACTATTGACGACACGCCTATCAAAGGCAAATCTAAGATTAATATACGCTCTCATGAAATTAGTAAAATTAGGGCTCCACTGCCTTTGAGCCCTCTACATATGTCATTAGATAGTAGTTTAGATAATATAGATAACCCACTCTCTTTGGAAGATAAAAAGATAGACTTTAATAGGGTTGATCTCAAGTTTTTGACTGAAAATGTATCTCAACTTGATTACACCGCCAGTAACATGACCAAAGTGGGAAGTGATAGCTCGACTAGTTTTAAGAAAGTAGATAGTGGATTTAATGAAAATACATTCTATGCAAACGCTTCTAGTTATTACGAAAGTGCCATAAAACCCTCAGAACTGACTGTAACAAATATATCTAAAAGTAATAGTAAGAATGCCTTGAAAGAAATTTCCAACGTTCATTGGATGCGAGTCGACAGCGGATTTAAAGACGAATGCTCTTCAGATGTTACGCAGTTTTATGCTGAAAATGAAGGGTTATCAGCAGGAAAGTTTACTGGTTTCAATTTTTCTGAAACTAAATCAGCTGATAAAGAGAACTTGGGCTCGGAAGAATTCGATAAGTTCCTCGTTCAGACCAATAAAAATGAGGCAATGTCAATGTCTGATATTTTCACTGATGAGATGACATTCAATTGTAACTTTTCTTCGACACCATCCAAGAGCAAAGGACGCAAGGTTCATTCTTAAATTAGCTAATTGTGTTGTTTTCGTAAGACGATATGAATTTTATATGCATTTACAACGCTAAATATATAATTAGTAGGCTGTTTATGACTTTAATCCATTATTGTGGATTATTTATAGAATTATGATGAATTGATATTTCTAAACCAAGTTATGGGTGTTAAGACTAAGGGATGATATTTTTGCATGATATAATTATTTTTGTGACTTTGAGAATTGTGTGTTTACTTGGGTCAAGTAAAGTTAATAAAGTTTCAAGACTGAAATGATGACAATGTTTTTCTTCAAATGGTTTAATTGTGAGTGATCATTCTGATTATAGTCTATTGTGCATATTGTTCGTCACAAGATGCCATTTGTCGTATGACCTTTTTCATTAGACAACAAGATATCTCCAAGTGCCTTTTTAAATTGTATTATTTGTACACTAAAAAAATATATTTAAACAAAGTGTCCTATAAAAGTGTTAGTGAGTCTTACAGTAAAAAACTATTTAGTGCTATGACTATTAACTTATATGTTTACACAATAACTTATTGCTGTTAATTAGAGGACAGATATTATCAAGACTATTCCAAAGTCCGAGTTTTGTTTACTGTTATTTTTATAGATGGTAATTTTGCGA
Source organism: Arctia plantaginis (assembly GCA_902825455.1). Classification (NCBI taxonomy): domain Eukaryota; kingdom Metazoa; phylum Arthropoda; class Insecta; order Lepidoptera; family Erebidae; genus Arctia; species Arctia plantaginis. The sequence continues at coordinate 9,515,934 of CADEBD010000314.1, read as the reverse complement.
TATTGTCATAAGCTTATTATGTTGTCGAACATACAAATTGTAATGCCAATTAAAACTTTTCTATATATAATACTACTTGCAAATTGTCATATAAAAATGTTTCTGGACGTAGTAGAAAAATAGGCGTGTAAAAATTAATACTCCTTCAATATGACGGGTACATGCTTTTAGAACAAAGGATTAAATTTCGTCTTAGTATATGTTCTGTTATTTTGACACGCTACACGCGAGTATCATAAGTTAAGTTATAGTATTGGTATTTTTTTGTTAAAAGCGCAACCTTTGGAAATACAGCCGTATATTAAAAACATCTTTTGGCGTTCATAGTCTCATATTCTTGAGCAAAATTATATCAAGAATGCATGATGCTACGAACAATCTTTAGGTGAAGCAGTCCGTGGCTATAAACATTCCGACGGCTTCGTATTAATTTAAAGGCAGTTAAAAGAGTGTGCCATAAAGATGCCTTAAACTTTAGGTAACGAATAAAGATGTAGGTATCGAAAATACGAGGTTTGATTGAAAAGTTAGTTTTTTGAAAACAGTCTAATCATAGTATATTTATTTTTTGGCCTATTCTTCGCGAAGCTCAAACCCTCGAGCCGTCTCGACTTCTATCCCGCTTTGTGTAGGAGTTTTTTCTTGCAATGTCGCACCCTTATATTTATAAACGTATTACGAAGGTAGTATAAGGTACTATTATGTTAATGTGTTTAACAGTTTTGTGTTTTTTAATCTGCAGGGGCGTTTCGAACCCAGGCCACTTCGCAAACTAATTCCGGGTGATGTAGGTTCCACCCTGAACAGAAAAATATTTATGTGATCTAGTTTGAGATCGTTGTTTGTATTCGTTAATTGTATGTACGTTACGCTGCAACCAGATGAGATTTGTAGTGACATATTATTTCTAAATAAACAGTTATTCTCTTGAGAAACATTGTAGATAATGCAAAAAGTTCAACTAATTAACATTGTTTATTAAAATTAATGATGTAGTACACAACGGTAGTTATTGCTACACGTATATACATATATACGTCGCGTCTGTTCGTGCGTCAATAGTTTTTAACAAATAACTATATTGATAACGTTGTAACCCCTGTTATCGCCGTATCCCGGAACGTCTGCGAACTACAAACGTTAGGTAACAACGACGGGCTACTGAAGTTTGAGTGCGGTGCATTCACTAGTGTCTATATAAAGAACGGACTAGTTAAGCCGTTTCATTTGATACCACACTTTAAACAGAACAATTAGCAAAGAACATTATTGTCTGCGTCTGATCATATTTCACTGCGTTCGCATATTTGATAACTTCTGTTGTAATGTCAGCACGTGCGCGGTTATAGATATTCGCATTGAATTTTTTTATTTGGTGAATATTTAAATTAAATATAAAAGATGTATAACAAGACAAGTGCTACATTGATGCTGCAGACGATTATGGTGTTGATGGATAAACAGAATTCTACTGATGTGACAAATTATCCCACAAGTTTTAATGGTTAGTTTCCATTTACTATTTTTTAAGAAGGGCAAGTAATGGCTGTAGGTTAAGAAAATAATAATTTATATCTGTGTTTATTTATATTTTATTAAGTATATTTTATGTTTAAAACTCTTTCTTAACGAAGTGAATATTTTATATATACAATATATGTATTTAAATTAGGTTTGTCCATGTAATAAAAGACAAGGAAAGTACATTTAAAAAAGAACTCGTAATTAAAATGGAATGTAGTGATCTGTTAAGTAAAATACAAAACAACATTTTAAATCATGAAGAGCCTTTAATAGTCATCTGTTGGAAATAGGCCTCTCTTTAGAAAAGAGGTTAAAAATTAACCTATTTTCTAAAGAGAGGCCTCGCAAGTAAGATAGTTCCGCCTAGTAGTGATTTTCAAAAAAAAATACAATGATATGTTAAAAACTCTTATTAGAATATAAAACAATGTTGGATAGAAAGCTAGTCACCATGTGAAATTGAGCTGGGCATGTGTCTGCTCAAAATGTCTGCAGTTCTGTTGATAAGCTCTCGTAACTATTGATATTTGATACTTATTGCTTCTATTACATATATGTACCGTATGTCTGTATTATTAAGTAAACAGGTTGTAATAAAGAATAAAAGTTTAGACTTTGTTTTTTTTTAAGACGATGTCGAGTTGGAGCGTTGTTTTGGAGATTACGGGTGCTTTTCTAAGGCATACCCATGGACGGAAAATCGACCGGATAATTATTTTCCTGTCCCACCTGAAGCTATGGCAGTTCGGTGAGTGCCAACAATATCCTTTATAATAGGTTTCCAACAGATTTGTCAATAAGACCTAATGTGATTAACTACTGCCAGGTATGTAAAAGATTTTCATTTAATTCAACTTGAAAGTAGTAAAACTTAAATTGTAAATAGTAGCCCTCGTGTTCGTTAGGAATAACCGAATGACCGCTGCCGTAAACTGTTGACGTAAAAACCTCTGACTTAAAAAAGGAGGGTGTTTTAGTTTAACGTGTGTATAGTTTGTCTATGGCCTCATGGCTCTCAAATGGATAGAAGTGGGTGGTTCTCAGTTCGTCGTGTTGTAAATTTTGTTTAAAAGATGACTTGATTGAGTGATTTTAGCTATATTTCAAGAAAATCTGTTCCAAGTTCATCACCTCTTTTCTAATTGTTGACAGGATTTTCGAAGTCGGGATCATTTTAAAGATTTTATTTATTTATTTTATTATTATTATATCATCATCATCAACAACAGCCTTTAGCTGTCCACTACTGAACATAGGCCTCTCTTAAGAAAGGAGGTTTTAGTCTACTATGCCTCGCTGGCCAAACAGGTAGGTATAGGGTTTGTTTCTAGTTTTCCTTCTCTTTGCAGAGCTGTTGTCCTGCATAGTTTGCTTCCTTAGACGGCTCTTACAAAACACACGGGATGAACAGGGATGGTGACACTTCGTATGCTTAATCCGTCACTACACGGAGATATGGTATATGGTTAAACGATTTTATAAATGGTATATACAAAATCGTTTTGCCCTTAGTACTTACTGTGTATGAACTCTGTATAATATGGTTAGGTATAGGTTTCCATTTCCTATTTAGAGCGTCGATATTTCTGCGCCAAGTTATGTTATCTTAAAATAAAATGCAGTATTTCTTGACTAGTACCACATCACCAACCTTTCGCTTAGATTCAGTAAGGATATATCTTGCATAATTGTCTCTGGTAGGCACTGAATTACTTAGGGAGTGGTCCCTGCGTCTCAATTCAAAGAAATCTCGGCAACAAAAATTTTAGGTTTCATAGGTTGTTTCTAAAATAACTCAGATCCCACTTACTGTTGTGTCTTAGATACGAGGAATCCTGAAGAAATATCAATTATTCATTTTTTTGCAGTCCTTCACCTTCCGCTTCTAATCTATCCTACCCGCCTTCAGGTCAGTCTGTCAGATCTGGTCTGCCTGGAGAGGTCCTACCTTCAGTTTACAGATTCGCGGTCTCAACTCTAGGACATATTTTCTCCATCGGTCCTCAGGAGATGCCAGCCCATTTCCAATTCAGTATTCCGCAATATAACCAGACTGAACCAAAACTATTATCTTGTAAGCTATGTCGGTAACATTGATTATTTATGGATTGACCTCATTACGAATTGTTTCCTTCACAATTCCTTAGCATAGCTCGCTTCATTTCCCGCTGCGGGACTTTAACATTGTAAAGTTGTCTCACCGTTAATGTCAACGTCTCGACACCGCATGTCATGACAGGTAGGAAATTATTAATACTTGTCGACGACTTTGGTTTTGAGGCATTGCGGCAAGGGTGATGAGGAAAGTAGTAAATATACAATAATTAAATATGAAATCTTATAGCGACACTTAAACTGTAAGATGCCGATTACTAAAATGGGCAATGCACCAAAATTATTCATACAGTCTATTGGCATAATCGTCAATTTAAAAACTTATAAGATAATTAAACTTTATTAAAAACGAAAAAGGAAACCTTATTCAAATATAAGAAGTCGTAGTAATTAGGATCGTAAAATGTACATTGTATGCGTGACGTTATAAATCTTCCTAACAGAAATTACGTCTATGCTAAAAGTTGTTTAACTCTCTCATACATGCTTATTTATAATAGCTGAATCAAAAACCTCATTAGTAAAGATCCGCTTCCCTTTATCTTATCTAAACGTCGTTCGTCTGACTGATAAGCGGGCGGGGGCTCGTCCATGACTTTTATCAATCACGAGCGAGACCAAACAAATGTTTACGTCCTATACATAATTGCATAGTGACGTGTTTCTTATAAGCAAACTATATATTGATTATGCTGCTGCACTCCGAGTTCGTTTTATCTAGTCGCAGTTTATTTGATGTTGTGACTTTTGAATGTTCTGGACATAATACAGTGGTCAAGAGTTGGACTTCGTACATTGATAAAGACAAATATCGCTCACTACCAGAGTCAGATATTTAATTTTAGCTTTCTGTTTACGTTTGTAACTAATTGGAGTACCTACTCATTACACGAGGTCCATTATCATTGTAAATCGTTGAAAGTTTGGCTGAGACGTATCCAACTATAAAGATCATGTCGAGATCAGTCGACTGACAGATTTGTTGCAGTAACATAGTGAAATGACTCATGTCACACAAATTAGGAATTTTGCTAAGTTCACAAATCAAATAGGTTTGTGAAATAAATTTCGCTAATTATTTCCATGTACAGTAAGACAAATATTGGTAACGAGATCAAACACGTTTTTTTGAGGTGATTATTTAGTACGATATGCCGCGTTCGTGATAACAGAGATCTATTTTACATATAAAAACATGAAAGCGACTCTGATGATATTAGATTGGCGAGGCGGAGCGCATCCTAATCGTGTTTATTCGTGTCAAAGAACTCGTAGTAGGTACCTACCTACAAACTATGCTATACTGATATTATAAAGGCGAAAGTTCGTGAGTTGTTTTGTGTTTGTTTGTTACTTCTTCACGCTCAAATGGCTGGGATTAACATCCAGGGTGCCAGCTACCCCTATACCAAAACCACCTCCATACTAAAATGTAGTGTTCCCATGGGATGAGGAAGGAATTGAAATATATTCGATAAACTAGTGATTAAAAATATAATTTATCATTCTCCCGAGTATCTTAAATTACGAATATACACTAAATAGGAGATTGAAAGATTAATTTTTTATTGGTTTAGTATAATATCACAGAAACACATGTTTTGATAATTTAATTTCCTATATTAGTAACTGATACAAATATTAAATTACTTACTAAATGTTATTGTTTATTTCAGATACGCCGTTTTTACCAGACGAAACAGAAGGATACCGGTCCTCTTCGATTCAGACAATAAGGAAAAGATACAAAATGCTAACCTTGACCCAAGAGGTCCATTCTATTTTATATCTCATGGATTTTTGGAAGGCGGCCATAAAACATGGGTAAGTGTATTTAGTTTCTGTTTTTTTTATTATCTCAACACATGTCTAATATATACTTCACTATTATCTCTTACTCTTCGTGATATATGAATGATGAAAAAGAATCAGGTAGGCACGAGTATTTCATTTGAATCAGTTCAGCGGTTATTGATTCCCTATATAAACTTCAACCCCCTTTTCACTCCCTAAAAGGAGGATTGTTTTATTTTCTTAGTATTTATTAAATTCCACATTTCATTAAATTTTTTATCAATCCTGATTTTGTAAATTTTGCATGCTTAGTTTTAAAGCAAGAATGTACACGGCTCACTTAGAACCATTCCATCTGTAATTTGATGTAACTACATTCATAGCAAAAAAAAATTGAATTAGATTTTTGTGGCAGCCTTTATGTGTAAATTATGGACTCATACTAAACGATTGTCGGAGGATCTCGAGCTGTCATCTAACGAATCTTTCAGGACAAAACACGCTTGTTTAGGTACTATCGTTCAGGTATTAGCACGTTGACTGCTATTACCCCATTTTCCCCATGTTATTTAATTTCTTTAGGGATTTTACAAACATTTCTTTGTTTATTTTATCAAGAAAAATTTGGCGAAATAACAAAAATAAAATAGAGACGTCGGAATTCCCAACAACAGTTCGAATTACAGTTATGCGAATCTGACCTACACGACCTATGATAACACTCCCCAATCATTTTCTTCTTCTATTGCCTTGCCATCTTAACAACTCTTTCTTTCAAATTGAACCACCAATTTTGTAATTCCTAAATTACCCGGAAGACGGCAATCGGCTTGCCCCTACTACGTAAGTTAGGATAAAATTATATTCCCAAAGACGGGGCCGTTTGAAACATCTCTACTTACCCCCGCAGGCAAATAGGTGTGAGTGTATGTACACAAATATATGAAATAGGGCAATCGGTCAAGAACTTCTTAATCGATGTACATGGCAACTAGTAGCATATTATTTTTATTTCTATATATAGATTGCCCAATATCCTGATAAAATACAGATTCAACCTCTGGCACAGATACATACATCTTTACCAAGCAGATATTATTTTTGTTTGAATTGATATTGTAAATTGTATTTGTTTTTAGGTTGGTATGATTTATTTACCTTAAATAGTAGATCAAAACCTCCTTTCTAAGGAGGCCCATGCCCAGCAGTAGACTATAAAAGGCTATTGATGTGATGATTTATTTTTCCCCTTTTAGATCGGTATTTTAGAATAGTATTAAATATCTCATACACAGGGTCTTTATATAATCTTAGTTGTATTCCTAGGGGACTTTTGCGTGTTATCAGCCAGAGCTCTTCAAAGCTTTCACTATAATTTACTATTGGAGACCACCAACTTATCCTCCTTGCTGTGCATTTACTAGTCGATAACCACATTAATTTTTCGTCACAGCTAGTCATCATAGATAATCGACAATATATTTAAAAAAATATATCGTGTAGTTATAACTACTAATTTTCAACTAAACTGGATTTCTTACAGATCCAGAACATGGCGGATGCTCTTCTAAATTTACAAGGAAATTCGGCAGCATCTGTGATAGTAGTGGACTGGCGAGGTGGATCCCAACCTCCGTACGGACAAGCCGTGGCCAATATTAGGCTCGTAGGCGTTATGACTGCGCATCTTATACATAATATTTATGTGAGTTAACATAATATACCGCAAATGTATATTTTTTAAAAAGTCATTAAATTATTAAATACTATGTGTAATGTATATGGGGTGCTTATTACAGGTTATTAAATATGGGTAGATTTACAAAGTAATTAATTAAAATGAAGCCCGCAAGACTCGTTTTTAGACTTGATTTTAATTACCACCACAACTATCCTTTTATTTTTTTTACTTATTTCATTTAGTTATTTGTTAATAATTTTATTTATTTAGTTAGTAATTCAGTTAGTAGTAATTTAATATATAAAAGAACGCCAAAGAATTTCTTTATATATCTTTACCGTAATAATAAATATTAAATGTTAACGTTTGTTTGTTACAGGAAGTATTGGGACTACCAAATTTAGACAACTTTCACTATATAGGACATTCTTTGGGGGCACATTTAGGAGGATACTGCGGACATGCTCTGCAAAAGGTAACTCTAATTGTGATCCTACATAATATGCACTTAACTATGCAATAGTTTAGGCCGGATGGCCGCAAATGTTATGTTCGTTGTGACTAATACATTCTTAGACGCGTTGCATTCTTCAAAATCTCATAATATTCTGTTGGAAAACTTCGCCAAATGCAGAATCTACAAATACTTGAAACCATTTATATGATGAGAGTAGGCCCCTAAAGTACTTACACACTCATTCGGCTGAGTTTCCTGTTTACAATTTACTTCGTCTATCAAATGGTCTAGAAACCTTCATAAACATTTAATAAAGTGAGACGGTATCATATTTACGCGACCAGACCACATCACATCACATCATCACATCAACAGCCTTTAATAGTCCACTGCTGGACATAGGCCTCTCCTTAGAAAGGAGGTTTTGGCCTACTATACCACGCTGGCCAGACGGGTTGGTATAGGGTTTGTGTCAAGTTTTCCTTCTTTTTGCAGTGCTGGTGTCCTGCGTTGTTTTGCGCCCATAGTCGGCTTTTACGACACCCACGGGATGAATTGCGGTAGAGACATTCCGTATTCTTAATCCGTCACTACACGGACGACCAGACCATCAAGCATTTTCTAAAGAAGTAAAAGTTACAGCATTTTTTGTTTGGTTTTCAGAAATTTTATCTAAAATTGGGAAGAATTACAGGATTGGATCCTGCAGCTCCATACTTCAGTAAGACTGTCTCATTAGTTCGTTTGGACAGGTCTGATGCCAAATATGTGGATATAATCCACAGCAATGCTGTACCGCTATATTTCTCAGGTAAATGATTATAAAAATTTTGACGATTAAATAAGAAAAATAATTGTTAATGATTACATGTCTTCTTTTTTAATTCCTGTCTCGTAATAAAAAAAAAACATAAAAGTAATGACATTCATTAATATGTTAGTATTTTATGAGATTTGGATTTGACACATCACACACACAGCAGTCTGTACCCAAACTATTGTTATAACTTCAAGTGAAATTTTAACACTTCATTATCCGATTTAATTTTATTTTCAGGATTTGGCATAACAGAGCCGATTGGTCACGTGGATTTTTATCCTAACGGTGGGTCCGTGCAGCCGGGATGCAAACAGTATAACTCGCCTAGTGGCCTGTCGAACGATCTGTCCTACCAACAATTTGTGAAGCTGCTTGGATGCAACCACGAGAGGAGCTACGAGTATTTTATTGAAAGTATTGCGCCGTCCTGTCCATTTATGGCTGTACAGTGCGAATCTTATGATGTAAGTAATATATATATGATTTATTATATTTTAAAAACTCATGCACGTATTGTACAAAGGCAGACTTAATTCCTAAGGCATTCCTTGTCATTAAAACTTAGGTGATGCAGAAATAAAAACGTAGGTGCAAAATTACACACAATACCTGAAACACATGCTAAGGTTGCGTGGATGATATTGCTCTTAGCAATACGGCCAACTTTTGTACATTACATGTCTGACATTTTTATGTACCATACTTCTTGTAAAGCGTTGTACAAATAAAGAGTTTTCACCTATCTATCTACAAGCTATTAAATGCATAGTTTACTGTGTTATAGTTTTAACGCGCAATCCGCAGCGGTCGAAAGTACTTTTTACTGATTTAGTTGGTCAATAGTAACAGGTTAATAAAATTTATTGCAACAAAATATGTAACGCAATCATAGATTTGAATTGTGTTAATCTTATATTTAAAATTCTCGTGTCACAATGTTCGTTCCCGTACTCCTCCGAAACGGCTTGACCGATTCTCATGAAATTTTGTGTGCACATCGGGTAGGTCTGAGAATCGGCTAATCCCCTAAATGGTAAGGGTGACCCATCCCTAATTTTGGCAAACGTTGTATTGCAAAACAAAAGTTTTGCAATACAACGTTTGCCGGGACAGCTAGTTTAATTATATGATTACGTAGGTTAACTTTCAAACATGTTTGTGAAATTGATTGTTAATATTTATGTATGACGCATGCAGCACATTCGGTGCAAAATATCTGGTATCGAGTAGGTATTCATTATAACGGCGTAAATTAAAAACTACGCAGAATTTATTACAGAAGTTTCACTGGCGAGATATATTAGGATTTTATCTTTTTTTTATAACAGTCCGATGGGAAAATATATTTAAATGGTGCTGTAGGGTTAAAAAGCGTCAACTTCAACATAAATTTTTTGTGTGGTCCACTTCAAGAGTTAACTATAATCTTTACATATAAAATAACTTGCCCTGACTGACTGATTCATGCAGAGCCTAAACGGCTAGGGTTACAAACTTGGAATTTTATGTTGTACATACTTACTAAGAAAAGATACTAAGGGGGTAAAATAGGGGTTGAACGGTTGTAGTAAAATTCGTCATTTTTAAAGTTAGAAACGCGAAATAATAAATAATCACACGACTGAAGCCGCGTGCAAATAGCATGTACTTGTCAAGGTAAATGTTTAATTATATCTTAGTTGTTGTTAGAATAAAAAGATGCGATGCTTTTTGAATATTTATATAACATTTAGGAGTTACTAACCATATTTACATTGACATTTGTTTTTTTTTTTGTTTAAATTTTGATTCCCATTTACTTATTGCTATGTGTAAAACGTGGAATCAATATAAACCTCATAACTAGGTGGTAGTAATAATGACATAACTGAAAGAAACCATGTTTTTTTGTTTTAGGCTTTCTTAGCTGGCAACTGCACAAGCTGTAATAATCATCATTATTGCATACCGATGGGCTATTACTCCTACAGCATATACAGACGTTTGCAGGTCGGCGGCCTAGTGGACACCAACTCGAATATTGCTCTGTATGCTATAACTGGGAATACTAAACCCTATTGTAGTAAGTATTAAAATTTATAATTTTGTGTTCTTTATAACTTATTTTATACTTCAGATATAAGCTGGAAGCATGAAAATGTAAAGTTAGATACATATATATGGTCAAGTATTGCAATAAACGGGTACCTGAAATATTATGCAACGCAAGCGTAAAGTTATTTTACATAACTTTAATGTTTTCATATGTTTCTTCAATATGTTTCAAAGTTTAATATGTTTCTTAATAGCAGCGACTCATTTCTCAATTGCAAACCAAATAACAACACCTAAACTGGGTTATGGTCGGCTTTGAGTCTCCTACGATACGGCTGAACTTCGGGTTTTTTTTACGTGAAGCGACTGCATTCAGACCTCTAGATCCCAAGTACTAGCCGATATCGAACATTAAAACATAATCATATCATCATTTAAACTCCCCTAATCAAATATTGTTTCTTAGAACTTTTCTTTAATGCTTTTTTTTGTAATATTCTGTTGTGTAATGTAATATTTTTATTTTTAGGAGTGCATTACGAAGTAGTCGTGAAAGTGGCAAACTCGACAGAAAGTAGAACTCACGGTCCTGAATCTGGGAAGTTAATGATAACTTTAGTTGACAAAAACTACAATAAGAGCGAGCACATGTCTCTGACTGACACGCAGTAAGTTTTTTTTGTTACAAGTTTTTTTATTAGATAGAGAATAATAAAAAGGCCCTCGATAAGATAGTGTCGACACATATTACTACGTGATGCGCCTAAAACGTGGCCGTCGGAATTAATTCTATTGACAAGCGCTTTCACCTCCAAGACTAGCCCTAATCCGACTCTCCTTGTGGCAGCTTTGTAGATTCGTCCAGTTACCCAGTCAAGTTTAATGTTGATCTAGGTACTGACTTGAATGTATTTAACTTTTTCAGTTGTCTTTCTAAAGTTATACATTAACCAAGTAGATTAATCGTTTGCACACATCTGCAGTCCAGCACTCTGCGTGGCAGTCTTGAGACGATTCCGTTACCAGTCACTGCCAAATCGACTCTGTCGCCTACAAAGAAATGAAGAGAAACTCCTCTGAATTTTTTATTATAGTCTTTCTTCCTTGTAAATGTAGATGCCAATCGTACTGTATCCGTGTTCCGCAGGAATTCTGGGTCACGCTGAACCAAGGTTTATTCGAGGAATAGTCATTTATTCGCAGGAACGGCGATTAAAGTTCTTAGGTTAATATACACATCTCACACACGGCCGTCTGATCCCAAACTAGGCAGAGCCTGTACTATGGTAAACAGACAGCTGATAAACATACTTATATATTTTGAAATACATACATATTATAGATAAATTACACCCAGACATAGAACAAATGACCGTGTTCATCACACAATCTTTGTCCTGGTTGGGAATCGAACCCACGACCTCCGGTTTAGCAGTCAGGATCACTAACCACTAGACCAACAGTCCCGTCAATGATACATACAGTACAAAATGTTCCGTAAGGCATGCAAATATTACATTGATCATACAATTACAACAATAAAATAAATTACAATTGCCACAAATTACCCAGAACCTACGTCGTAGGAGAATATTGGTAAAAATTAGTATAGGTTCCTCCGAAGAATGGGAGTTATAATTATTTCTATTGTTCATCATGCATTGCAACATGATTTTTTTAGTGCGTACATGCTAAGATACCTTTTTATATCGAAGTTGAAGAAAAAATATACCTTACTTATTTTATGTGTGGCCATTTGAATTTCGTGTGTTTGTGTGTTGATTTGAAAGCGGTGTGTCATATCTCCTATTTGACATGAACTTTAAACTTGGGATAGTAGAATTTCCAGAATGAGTTAGTTTCGACAGGTCAAGTTCAAGGCTCGACACGAGATTACCAGCCTACGTTAATATTTTACGATAAAGTTAGTGATGCCTAAATACTTCAGTGTAGTTACCTATTGTTTTTTTTAATTTAATTTATTGTTTATGGTTGTAAGTGATATTGTGTAGTTGTAAAATGACTGATATATTTGCATATGATATGCACAAGGCTTTTAATAAAAACCAGAGAGACGAACAGAAAAAACAGTATGGAAGTGGTATAATTAAAATATATATATTTATAATAAAATGTATTGCCTCACAAAAAACAGGTTTCAAGTTTTTTTCTTCTTTGTTTATAGAAAGTTCTACAAACCCGGTGACTTAGAAACGAAAATGATTGCTGTTAAAGACACGGGTCATCCCCCAATATTACTGGTCGTGGAGTGGAAGTATGAGACCAATCTATTTAACCCAATGACGTGGCGCCTATTGAAGAGTTCTAGCATTTATGTAGACTATATTAAATTATCTTCCATTGAATACAACACAGAGTAAGTATAGACATAGGTGTATTATTGAAGCGGTGAAAAACAGAAATCTGCTCGAATTAGAGCACCCAACAAACCTAGGCAAGACTTATCATTGGATTAGTGATACGCTTGATATTAGGCAGTTTCATGGCTGCTTTGTATTGTATTTGATGTAATAAGAATTTTTTTTTTCTTTCAGCATTACTGTTTGCCCAAAACAAAACAAGCCAATCGTAGCTAACCTGCCTGCAATAATGAAGACGAAATATTGCAAATTTAGAAAATAAGTTGGTTTGCTACTATTCTTTTAATTAATAGGGACAATACACTTAAGACAGTGCCTGCATTATGTCTACTAAAAGTATTCTAATAGTATTTTATATTTAGAATTAGGCTTAAGAACTTAAAATTTGTAATTAAGTTTTATACTAGAATTAAATTGGAATATATTTTATGTTAGATAAAATTACAATAAATATGGTAATTGAAAGGTTGCATTTTATATATAACTGCTCAAGGTTTGGATAATTGGTAGTAAATAATATGGTATATATACGACACAGACTTGTTACGCGACTTGTGGTAACAAATTAAATATACGGAGTGTCACCACCCCGTGGGTGTCGTAAAAGTCGACTAAGGGAGCAATCCAAGCTGAACAACAGCACTGCAAAGAGAATGAACACTTGAAACGAACTTTTTTTTGTTTTTTGTTTGGTGTGTCGGAATCGGACCAACTAAAACCACACGGTGTGCCACTCTGCGCCTGTAATAGGGGATCCGGGAACAGCTTTTATTAAGACATCCGGACCCCTCCTAGCGCCTGCCGGCAACGGCGGGGGCACCACATTGGGGTATAATCTCTATTTAGGAGACGTCCGGTGCACGCGGACATCGCCTCCACGTCGAAAACCTATCCCGTCCACCCGCGGCCACACTCAGGGCGGCATGAGGCGCTGGTAAGCGCGCCTCCGCCGCCCGGTTCGTTGAGTGGAGACTAACCTCCCGGGCTCTCTCCACCGCCTCCTTCTGCAAGATAACGTCTTCGCAGAAGGATGCGACCGCGGTAAAACAACTATCACTACCGGCCATGGAGCGTATGACGGCCGGTAGTGAGAGATCTCTGCCGATGACTGCAGTGAGGACCCGACGCTGCGACGCCCAAGCCGGGAAAATTGCCAGCGTGTGCTGAGCCGAGTCCTCACCGCAATAGCAGTGGTGACAGGCAGGACTCAGTTCCCTCTTAACGACCGAGTGCAGGTACTTCCCGGAAAGGATCTGCGTCAGTCGGAAGGAAAGGGTCCCGTGCTGCGGCCCTCCCATTCAACGATGACCGGCTGGAGCGCCTCCACGGCGGCAATACCAGCACGTGGAGCCTTCAGCCGTGACGAACAACGAGCCATCGTGGCTCGACGAGCGGCTTCGCGCCACTCGCGTACGTCTTCGGGCGGGGGCCGACTTGCCGCTAACCGCCCGGAACTCAGTCGTCCGCCGATATACTTCGGCGAGCACTTCCGCCTCCAAATCCCACGGGGGAGTTCCGGCCAACGCGCACGCTGCCTGCGTCGACACGGTGCGGTAACCACGTATGGCTCTAACAGCCAATGGCGTGCTCTATTTTGGCTGGTCAGAGCCGCTGCTCACACCGGTGCGCCGTACAGTGCCATTGACCGGACAACCCCGTGTACAGCCGTCTCTTTGCGACGCTGGGTCCACCCAGATTAGGCAAAAGTCGCCCAGGGGCAGACGCAGCGCCGACCAGCTTTGGAGCAAGCTGTGAAATAAGAGGGCCTCTGATTTGTCCAGGGCCACCCGTAAGCCCAGTGCCTCAATGCGCTCGACCACCAGAGAGACTCACCTGGTGGCCAGGCGTGCCGCCTTTTGGAAGTTCACTCCCCGGGCTGTGACCAATGTATCATCGGCGTAACAAATTACACCCAGCCCGGGGGGAAAATCAGTTCGAAGGGCCCAGTCGTACACTTGAAACAAACCCTACACCAACCCGACTGGCCAGCGTGGTAGAGTAGGCCAAAACCTCCTTTCTAAGCAGAGGCTTATGTCCAGCAGTGGACTAATAAAGGTTGTTGATGATGAGGATGATTAGATACGAAACTTCGCTCACAACTGTTGCAGTGAATTTAATCCAGATATTTTAAATATCTGTATATTTAAGATATCTGGATTAAATGTGACAGTGACATTTCATTCCTCGGCCTGCATCTGTTAGATCTAAGTGATTATCTTCGAGTCCTAACACTTTCCACTTTCGATGTGTTACCACCAAAGTCGAAATACTCATGGCATGGCCTCTTTTCACCTGTTTCTTTCTGAACAGGTTTATAGTTTCGATTAAACGAGGGAGTCCCACTTTTCATTTACGCCACCTCCTTACAATTTAGATGTGGCAAACCGAGCCAGCAAACAAGTAGGTAGCAATAAAATTCATTTTTTCAGAATTGTATAATGTATATGTATATCTATTTCCGAAAGGTTAACGTGAGTGTTTTAAAACTAAAGTGGCAAACAAGTACGTAATTACATATGACGCTTGGTGACAACTCCTTGTTACCAAGTTGTTGTACATAAGCACATGAATACGTATATTATAAATGTAACAGTGAGTTTGTTTGGTTTCACGCCAAAACCGCTAAAATGATTTAAAAAATTCTTTCACCAATGGGAAGCTACATTATCAGCGAGTAACATAGGTCACTTATTACCGCAATAACTGACATACACGCTGGCGGAAAAGCTAGTTCTCAATAAATTCTAGAATTATGTTTAATACTTAGTCTATTAAGGTAGAAAATAATTTGTCATGTCAATAATAGTAGCAGATCCAAAAGGTAGATAGGAACTAACTAATTTATATTATGTTTATAACATTACGTAAGAGCAAAGCAAGCAAATCAAAGTGAAATTAGTTAATGTGTTAAAGCAAGATACACGACTGACCTTGCATCGGCGGCGGCGGCCACATTCCCCCTTCCCGTCTGATGCGCAGGACTTACCCTTCTGATACCTAAAGTTGAGTTTTGCAGACTTATATGGCGCGTACAAAACTACAAAAATAATTATTCTCTAACATAAATATAAACTGTAAGTTCCTTCTAGATATAACAATTTTAACATCTAAACTGAAACTTACTGTTTCAGTTTCAGTGTAGGCCCAAACTGAGGTCGAAAAAGAACCTCCGTAAATAATCTCGCAATCGCATTACCCAGTCAGGGGGGATCTGATGTTGAAAACCTCTGCACAGCCCTAACTAAAATCGGCAAGGCACAGACACGATTACACGCGGGGCTGGTGGAAGCAGACAGACCTCCATTAAAATCAACCCTGCTGTTATCATAATGGGATAGACAAGAAATAGGAGTAAAAATATTAAGATAGGTGTAAAGAATGATGATATTATATGGATAATAAGATAAGGATAAGAAACTTATATATTTTAAACTAATTACACATAACAATCCAAAAAGTAACTATATTTAAAAAAAAAATTGTGTGAGATGTGTGAAATTATTATTATTATTATTTTGCAGACTGATTAGCATTTCACTTTAAATTATTTACAGGTATACCTATAAATTAGTATAATACACGTTACTCAGAACCTCTGGACAGTTTGGACATGAAGTAGAGAACTATGGATAGTTCCCTTGCTTCGCATAAAGAGTTATCGTTGCCATTCTAGTTCAGTATTTTAATTTTAAATTTACTGGAACCGCAAATTGTTAAAAAAGGCAAGATAAAAGAAATCTGTAATAAAAAGTCACTAAAACATTAATATTTATTGCCTGCTTTAAATTATTACTGTACTCTGTGAGATATTGAGTCAGATTGAGAAGAATTTCAGTATAGCAAATTCCTACTAAACTGGCAACACCGGCTTATTTTGACTTATTTTGATGTGACAAATCGAGAAAGAGGACGAGTCGATTTAACTCGAGGAGCAATTCACCCCTCCCACCCGTTGCTCCATCAGTTGGCTCTAACGAAACCCACGTGATAAATAGGGGTCGGAACACTCCGTATTATCAAACCAATTATTCCGATAAAAAATAATAAAAGTTAATACATCTCAGTTGTACAGATTTTTGTTGTTCCTAAAAGATAATCATTTGTTCTCTTGTATACATAAATGAAAAAGTATACCTCGTTACGAAAAACCAATACAAAAAATATCTTAAGACTTTTTTCAGGCAATAATGTTAATATTGCTAATTACTAAGGTCAGTTCACAAATTTTACACATCATATGCGACCATTGTAAGGCTACAATCTTGCAGAAAGAACTACTAGATAATTCAAGTTTAAATATTGTTTACCTAATCAACAAGAGTTTTATCTTTTATGATTAGGCAATAAAAACTGTTATAATATTGATAGCCCACTTGGTTAGATTGATTTTCATCAAGTATTTTCTGATTAAATAAAAACTTGTGAAGATTTCAAATCGAGTTAAATTGAGACAAGCAAAACTCGAGTCAGTAAGTCGAGTTACCCATCGCTAACTTAATTGACATTTAGTTGACGTATGTTAAGAATGTTGATGCTGTTGTTACCTATTGAATTCATAATCATATAATTCGACTCAATACGTAACATATAATATTTCGTTATATCATCACAGGCCGCCATCATAACCATATTGTAACTCTCTGGTTCAGCTTATCAGTTTACGGTATGGGTGACACTAGAAAGAAGAAAAAGTTCTACTTTCGCAAACGTAGGAACAAATATTTCTTGGAACCCGGCTTTCGGGGCTTTTTCTGCACGTGTAACTTCAGGGAAAAAGACTGTGTCAAAGAAATGTACAATCTGTTAAATGAATATGCCGGGAAACTATATCCAGATCTAGGAATTGAACAAACATCTGCTGTACCTCAATCAGCTGCGCAGGAAGATGACAGGTCTGAGAGCGAGTCCGAGGATGAGACTGATATTGGAGATATACTAAGACGAGAGGTTGAGTCCATAAAAAAGGAGTCCCAAAAATCTCTACGAGATAAAAGGTTTCAAGTTGTGGAGACTGGAGCTTCAAACTGCATTTTTGTCAAAACAAATCTACCTAGTCCAGAAGAATTGACAGCAGCTATTATAAAAGATTTATTTACGACGAGGCTACAGAAAACGCGACATGTGTTGCGTTTACTTCCGATCATGGCTACATGTAGAGCCAATCTCCCCGACATCATGGAGGCTGCTGGCAAGCTCTTTGATAAATTTTTCTTGAAAGAGCCATCAACCTTTGCAGTTATTTTTAATAAACGGTTCAACAACTGTGTTTCTCGGGAGTTGATTATTAAAGAGCTTGCAGATCTCATAGTTTTGAAAAATGGTGGTAACAAAGCTGATTTGAAGAATCCTGGTCTTTGTATTATAGTTGAAATCATCAAGGGAATGTGCTTGCTTAGCATTGTTGACAATTACTTTACATATAAAAAATATAATCTTCATGAAATATGTAAAGAGGACCCCACCAATGATTCTGAGGGAACCCAAGCTAAGAAGTTCAAGAGTAATGTGACCACACAAGCTGAAGAAAATAATGATTAACTTCTCAAATTTGATGTGATTTATTTGATTCCAATCCTATTAATAAACATTGAATATGAGTATTAGTAAGCCGACCAGTAGTGTTAAGTCATCTCTTGTATTTTTACTCTATTTTAATGTATTTGTAGTCTTACTTCTAAGCAGTACCTAGAACTTCGATACCAACTCTTATACCAAAATTTGACTATACCTAAATTTTTTCATAAATTATTACAAACATTAAAATATAAATGTGAAGTAATTTTTGTTTTTTTATATCCCCTCATTCACAGTTGTTAAGGTTTATAGTTACATAAACTATAATGGGCGAGGTCGCTTATGTAACTAAGTGTAGCGTCGAGTGGTTAGGTAACTATTATTCCTATAAAGTACTCGGCTCATTACATAATCGGCAGGCGGTGACCCAATAAGGCTACCCGGCCACGAAGCTAGTGCGTTTGCGTGAGCGGGAAACACGTGTTATAAGGATATTTGTGTGATATGCAGTGTATGGTCTGTTGTTTAGTATGTAATTTATTTTTGAACCGTAAATTTCAAAAGAACCTCTTTTTTTAATCAATCCTACGTTGGGTTCAAACAAGGGTTAGCTTTTTGTTTACAAACGTTGCGGTTTGGTACGGCAGCTCTTAAGCTCTTATGATGATTGACATTGTGTTCGATAGATGCCACTGTTGTGCATAACTAAAATGTTTTGAACTAGAGGTCGCTACGTGACTGTGTGAAAGTTTGTTGAGTAAAATACATTTTTAGTAGTAACTTTTAATCATCGGTTTTCATTTCGTCATTCACTTTGAATAATTTTCATAAAACATATAATCATCATGATATGTGTTGGAACCTCACAATCTTTAGTACTTACTAGTAACCCTATTATGAAATGTTAAAATCTAAAATTTCGCTTAAAATCGAAAAATAATACAACAACAATAGTATTAGTTCGTGTTCTCTAAATTTTACCCGAATAAAGGAATAAAGGAATAAATAAGTACCTTACGGTAAGGTACTTTTACGTAGGTACCTTGCTTAGAATGTGGCCGTGCTAGGTGGCACTCAAAAATAGCACTTGGAGTCTAAGCAGACCGAGGATTCCGGCGACTAGGACCGCATTTAACTAGGAACCGCATTTAACCGGGGCCCCAGTTGCCAGATCATTTAATTTGAATATTTTTCTTTCGGCGACTGGGACCACCGCCATAAATGAATACAAAATCTGTTGTTCAAGCCAAAAATAGTACAGTCAAACGTAAAAATTTTCAGAGTAATCATTTAAGAAAACAACTCTTAATAACAATTACTAATTTACTTATAAAAAAAATATAATTTACTTATAAAATCTGTTAAAAAAAAAAAACCGCCTTGGATAAACTTTCTTGTTATTTGAAAATTACATAAAAAAAACAAACACATAAATCATGCCAACAATTATCAATAATTTACAAAGAATAAACAACTAGTAAGTAGTCATCTATCACAAAATCAGCCTTAACATCATCAGCCTATCGCAGTCCACTGCTGGGCATAGGCCTCTCCCATTGCACGCCACATCGATCGATTTTCAGTCTTAACGATCATAAAATATATAAAAAAAAATACACTAGACGTTAATCACAAAATATTTATAATACACATCAATCGTGTTAAAATAATCCATTTACTGTAAAACAATGACAATCAACAATCAAAATTAGTTACAAATGACCGTCATAGTTTTAAATTTATTTTATTTTTTACGTTTGACTACTATTTTTAACTAATAGTTGATTGCGACCCCAGTCGCCGGAATCCTGGCAGAAGTGTTTGAAAATTGAATATTAATATGTAAGGCACACTACGCTTAATTATGTATGATAGTAAAGTTTTCTAAGCTAGCGCTTTTTTTACAACAAAGTATTTTTAACTAGCAATAACTATTAAGTTTCATTGACATTTATGAACTGATGACCTTTTTACCACGGCACAATTTTTATATACTGGATGTTTATAGCTTCTTAAGCCGTTTTCATATTCAAATTTATGGCAAAAGTGTACAGAGTAATCGCTACACGTATTAACAATGAACAATGAAAATACTTATGAGTAAAGATAAGCTATCACATCGATGAAGCTCGATAGCGCGTATTATTATGTATAATTATCTTAGTAGTTATTTTGCAACACATCAATATTGATGTGAATTTATTTGGGATTTCGTCAACTTCAGGTAGATAATAGTTACTACTATTTCCGTTCTAAGTAGGTATTTAATATCATATTCTTGGTGTTATCGAAGTTTTACAATACATTGTTCACTATCATCCCACTATAATATGCTCTGTCAATTTAGTTAGACATGCCAAAACTTTGCCTGTCTTTAAGGACACGGTCAAAGAATAATTATCTGTCCTTTGAATTCATCTACATATTATATAATTATTTATGTATGTTTGTTAGTGTTATTGTGTGTTATTATGTGTATTAGTGTGTATAACTAAGTATGTGTATTGCCAGTACTGACTGCATAGGTATATGTTTACTTTGTATTTGTAATTACTAATTACTTTGTAGCCATTTCAAATGAAAAGATACAGAACGTTACTTAAAGTTACTACTGCACTGCGTAAGTAAAAGTTACTACCCGTGTTCACTGAGTTTGAGTACGCGCTAACAGACAAACATAAGAGGGTATATTTCAATTTTTAGTTTATGATTCTGTCGAGGAAATCTAAAAATCTTTATCTATGTTACCAGCCGTCGTAATTACTTTCAATAATAATTATTTATTTATTGCCTCATCATAAATGCGTATACACCATCGTCATTATCATCATTGACAGTCTTTATCAGTCCACTGCTGGAGTCCTCTCCTTAGAAGGAAGGTTTTGGCCTATTATGTCACGCTGGCCAAGACGGGGTGGTTTAGGGTTTGTGTCAAGTACTCCTCTTTGCAGTGCTGTTGTCCTCGTAGTTGGCTCTCTTAGTCGGCTCATACGAAACCCACGGGATCACTAGAGGTGACGTGGTGGCACTCCGTATTCTAACCACACGTCACCACACGGAGTTTAATAAATTAGGTGATAACTTAGAACGGTAACTAGCGTGAATGGTTTAAACATGTCATTGTGTCGATGTTGTGTTCCATAAAGACTTCCCTTGTCCATTGTCAGATTACAATGACCACTTTTTTCTTATTGACTGACTAATTTTTGCCCGCACCTTCACCCGTAGAAAAGTATTTTTTCCATTCTTGCAGAATTTTTATAAAAACGGATTACCGTTTCCACAAAAATACTCGTACAATAGTGTATGAAATACGAACCAAAATACATAGATTTCTTTATAGCAGAAAAATATCTGCAGCAGTTGAATTTACGAAAAAATAATTTATTTGAAAAACGTATAGAAAAATCTCGTTTGGGTATTTATAACGTTAAATAGATAGATAGAACTCTTTATTTGTAGACCGTTTTACAAGAAGTATGGTAAGTACATCAAAGTGTCTCAGATATATAGTAATAATAATAATATATCTCCATCTCACACACGGCCGTCTGATCCCAAACTAGGCAGAGGCTGTATTATGATAACCAGACTGCTGATAAACATACGTATATATATTTTAAATACATACAAATTATAGAATAATAATTATAATTAATTCTTATAATGTACAAAGGGCGGCCTTATTGCTAAGAGCAATCTTACAGATACAATCTTTCGGCCAGTTTCAATAGTTGACTTCACAGAAAATTTTAATAGGTCTATTTTTAGATAAATTCGAACATTAAGATTAAGAGATTTAAATATGCCCTTTTCTTAAAGAAATATTTTTGAAGGTTAGAAATAAGATATTTTAGAAATAAGGTTTCATTTTATACATTTTTATAAATTTTGAAAACATTATCGTTTTGTATTATAGAATACGACAATAAAGTAACGTATTTTTTTCATTTTGCAGTGTATCAAATGTCGACTTAAAATCGTATGTGTATGTTTATTTAGGTTTAATCAAACTCAAACTCAAAATATCTTTATTTCATAAAAACATTAGTAAAATCAATATACATATCGAAAATCTGTTATATGCCTGCGCCGATCTACAACCGCCCGTTTCCAAGGGATTGAGCCGTATGAGAAGAAAGGGCTAACAAACTCACGGCCACTTTTTAAAAAATGACCAGATGGATACAATGGCATCATTAAATATATCACAACATTCTTTCAATGTGTGCCAGTATATCAATTATTAATAGTCCAATTTAAACTACGGAAATGCTCCAGACAATCAAAGGCAGAAAGAAAAAAATATGAGCGTATAGAAGAATTAATTCCAAGAAAGATAGCGTTTTTTTTCCGGCATTTCACTAATAACCTAACCTAAAAAATCGCAAAAGTAAAAAAAAAACAGTTTTTTTGCTAATTGAATTATCTTACTATTTGTGTGTTGTGGAGAAAAACGCAAAAAACGTTAAAATCTCGTTTATAGATTAATTTTTAATTTTTTAAACCAATCTTGAAGCTTTTTACTTTTGTGAAATATAATTTTCGATTTTTGTAAAATCGTTCGTTTCTTTGGAGCTCTATTTCTTCGTAAAGAGTTTTACTATTATGCACATGTACTAAAAATTTTAATTTTTGTATAAAATGCCATCGTAAAAAATACAATTTTTTCAGGCAGGGGTTTTGCTATAATTTTTTGGTTAGGTTCGTCAATGAAATTCCGAAAAAAAAACTGAAATTGATTGGACTTTAATGACTAAAAGGTAAAAAGACAATGAAGACAAAACAAGATTGAATAAACAAGAAAGTGTAGTAAAAGATAAAAAATGGACAAATAAATAAAATACATACTAGCCGACATCACATTTCGACTATGAAATAGCCTGTGCTAAATTAATGTAGGTAGTCTAAAGTCTACAAGCTCCTCTCGAACTCTTACGTTTCATCCCACTCTTGCCTATTAGAAATACTAAGACTACATTGATAAGGCTGGCCTTTCTACTGCCTTTGTACTCTCATTTTGTCGTAACATATTAGAGAACATGAAATATAATAACTCGTGTCTGCTTAATGTAATATTGTCAATCGATTCCGATATCTCTCGCGAACTCTACTCTTTTTATACGACTGCCAAAGAATTGTTATGTTTTTCGCGCATATCTTGTGTTTGTAAATTTGTTTAATACCTCTTCTAAATGGCTGGATGGATTTCGACAGTTAGGGTATAGTTTTATCCGTTTCAAAAACCCAAGTGTCTTCAGGTGGCTTTTTGGAAAAAAACAAAATTCCGGATTTTGGGTGCAAAATAGTAACAGGTTAATAAAAAAAAATAAGCAAACTTATCGAGTAGGGTATCTAAATCAAGAAAATTAAAGGGGATAAAAAAAATTAATATTTATAACTATTTAAATATTTAAATTTAAAAAGGAATTTTGAATTTGTTTTAAAAGTGTTTGATGGCGTAAAAATGGGCCATGCTAGTGCTGTTTGGGTCTTTTTAATAGCCCTCTATTTCGATTATTTGTTGGGATGATGAGCAGTTTATAGTTTTAAAATTTCTTGTAGTATATTTTATTTCCTTTTAATTTATATGTGTTTAAATGTTTTACGTATTAAAAAAATAAGCCACGAACGGAAATTAGAAAAAATGCAATATGGCAGAATTACACTGTCCGTACTAATTGTTTGTTAGAGTAGCCAATTAAAAGTTTCCAAGGGCTGCCGCAATTGGAATTGAGCCAAATACTTCTGTAATAAATTGCTGTCCGTGATAAGAATACGCTAACAATATAATTCCTTCTTTCATAGTGTTCGACCATGAAAAAACTTTCGATTGTACAACGCAATGAATTCCTGATGCCTTACCTGAAAATAATAGATAATGAATTATTAAAAACCCATTTCTTCATATACTAAACGGCTTCTACAGATTTTAAGAAATTTAATCACTGGGCCGTAAATTATTGGGCCGATATTATTTTAAAATTGTGTGTGAAAAGATATACTCTCTGAGGTGTCGTGACTGTGGCGTTTACTTACTTATATTTGAGATGAGTCTAATTCGAATCATGAGGCAATGGACATCAGCTAATGACATCCCTTGACGGTCGTTAGGGCAGGCTCCTCGTTTTATTTTTTCCCCTGAGTGACTCAGTCAGCGAGTTTCCCTTTTCAACAGTTTCGTTTTTACAAAACTAGTGAAAAAGTTGTGGTGGACTTTGAGAAGGAAATTATAAAAAAAACTCATACTATAAAGTCTGTTAATCGTGATGTACAATCCTTTTTTATTTATTAAGATTTCGTTTTTGCGGGGAAGATTAGACGAAAAAATGCACTAAATACGAAAAGTCATCTAATGACGTCAAGACGTCGGGCCTGTTTCATTAAATTGCAATGTGCTCTCTCACTTGAATACAGTAAGAAATTGTCTTCTGTAACGCTGTAGAAAGTGTTATTTCTGATTGACTGCAACGTAATTTATCTAATTTCAACTTTATCTATGTACTGCATATTGAACGATTTCTGGAGAGAGGAAATTAGAGAGACTATTAGGTGCCTGCCTTAAGCGACTGTTACGTGTGTACGTTAACCGAGTACAGACACGTTTACTGCGACTACAATACGTGTACAAAGACATCTTAGAAGTTATCGTTTAAAAACCTTTAACTATTTTGCATTCACTTTTACTATGTAGTAGTAGTTCGGTAGTTGTAGGGGATTTCGAAGAATCTTACTATACTTAAATCCAGGAACTCGTTATATTACGGTACAAACAATACAAAAATGACATACGCACATGCGACATGACAGAAACAACCTTACAGGATGTTAATGTTGCAGTGAGTAGGACGAAGTTAAATATAAATATAACAAATCTTATAACATCTATATAAGAATGAATATTTGGTTGTTCGTGTTTTTTCGTCGCACTGTCGTTTAACACATTGTCAGAGACAAAGCAAAGGAAAAATATGTGCCCGAGGGATGTAAAAATTACTTTGACGCGAGCGAATCCGTGAGTAAAGGTTAGTTTAGAAAATTTTAGAATATATATGAGTGGAGTGAAAGACGTGAGTGAAAGACAAATCATTAACTTAATTAATAATCGTTTTTTAAAGTAGTAATACAGTAACCCTGGATTAAACCAAAAAAGTCAGTCACATTTTAATAATAAAAAGATACATTTATATGGATTATGTTCATTATCAAGAAATTATATTAGATTTAATCAAAAATGTTATGGAGAATTTATTGGAGCGAACGGCTGTAGGTAACTCTACAAAAGAGGACATAGGTTTTATGAAGCGTCGTCATTGTAAAATACGTAGGAGGCAGAGAGACGAGCTAGAACATAATTGCATCCCTATCGGTAGTAAAGTTTGTCTTGTCAGACAAAAATTCTTTTTAAAATTACTTTAGGTAGGTATATCATAAATGTTACCAATACGGTTTTGGAGAGATTTTATAAAATCTTCAAATTGCTGAAAAAGATTTTTTTCTACCTGTGTATCTGTGAGGATGATCCGTTTTCTAGTGACATATGACGTGTCCCTACGTAGTCGTTTTAGTTCACTTAGTAGGGAACGAGTTTATATCGAGTGAATGAGCTACACTTAAGCTGGCCCGGTCTGGCAGCGTTGGAATAACAAGCACAAAACGGACACCGGCAAATCCAACCCAAGTCCCGGATTTGTAACAAAGTACGGCTTATTCCGCTCACTTCTACATAATATGGCCGAAACACTCGGAGCGCAGATGCTTGCTGCAGATTTTCAATGTGGTTTCAATTTCTTAGTGTCGTCTTTTCCGTGGTTTGTGTGGTAAATAACGAGTTTGATATAAATTCAATACATCTACTTAATTAATAATCACAAAAAACGTAGCTCCATTTCATTTAATAATAAATTCATTAATGCCATGTAGAGAACATGGAATTAATGAATTGTCGGGTTACGGTTTACGAATAATTGCATACAGCGGAATAACTACATATACTTAAGCTTGTATTCTCAAAGGGGCACACAGAGTAGCAACGCCTCTGCGTGGAGTTGACTGAATGATAGTTTGCAAAATGGATCTCCATTTTGCCAAGTATCATTCAGTCCCACTCAAATATTTAGGGGCAAAGTTATATCCAATTGTAGTAATCGAAGTTGGGCAAATGGGGAGTTGAATAAAAAAAATAGGTATGTAAGAAATTAAAGATATTGCGAAGTCTAAGCCCTCTCAATATGCTGAATCTAAATGCTACATAATTTTATCTTGATAATTTGTTTATAAACATATGTGTATGATATAACCCGAATGGGCGTCATGTCCCTCCAACACAAAGGGAGGAACCCGAGCCGCGGTCCAACGTACGATGTTGGGAAGTTGTATATATGCTAATCGGGCTGAGAATTGTTAATATCACGATACAGGATTAGCATATATACAACTTCCCAACATCGTACGTTGGACCGCGGCTCGGGTTCCTCCCTTTGTGTTGGAGGGACATGACGCCCATTCGGGTTATATCATACACATATGTTTATAAACAAATTATCAAGATAAAATTATGTAGCATTTAGATTCAGCATATTGAGAGGGCTTAGACTTCGCAATATCTTTAATTTCTTACATACCTATTTTTTTTATTCAACTCCCCATTTGCCCAACTTCGATTACTACAATTGGATATAACTTTGCCCCTAAATATTTGAGTGGGACTGAATGATACTTGGCAAAATGGAGATCCATTTTGCAAACTATCATTCAGTCAACTCCACGCAGAGGCGTTGCTACTCTGTGTGCCCCTTTGAGAATACAAGCTTAAGTATATGTAGTTATTCCGCTGTATGCAATTATTCGTAAACCGTAACCCGACAATTCATTAATTCCATGTTCTCTACATGGCATTAATGAATTTATTATTAAATGAAATGGAGCTACGTTTTTTGTGATTATTAATTAAGTAGATGTATTGAATTTATATCAAACTCGTTATTTACCACACAAACCACGGAAAAGACGACACTAAGAAATTGAAACCACATTGAAAATCTGCAGCAAGCATCTGCGCTCCGAGTGTTTCGGCCATATTATGTAGAAGTGAGCGGAATAAGCCGTACTTTGTTACAAATCCGGGACTTGGGTTGGATTTGCCGGTGTCCGTTTTGTGCTTGTTATTCCAACGCTGCCAGACCGGGCCAGCTTAAGTGTAGCTCATTCACTCGATATAAACTCGTTCCCTACTAAGTGAACTAAAACGACTACGTAGGGACACGTCATATGTCACTAGAAAACGGATCATCCTCACAGATACACAGGTAGAAAAAAATCTTTTTCAGCAATTTGAAGATTTTATAAAATCTCTCCAAAACCGTATTGGTAACATTTATGATATACCTACCTAAAGTAATTTTAAAAAGAATTTTTGTCTGACAAGACAAACTTTACTACCGATAGGGATGCAATTATGTTCTAGCTCGTCTCTCTGCCTCCTACGTATTTTACAATGACGACGCTTCATAAAACCTATGTCCTCTTTTGTAGAGTTACCTACAGCCGTTCGCTCCAATAAATTCTCCATAACATTTTTGATTAAATCTAATATAATTTCTTGATAATGAACATAATCCATATAAATGTATCTTTTTATTATTAAAATGTGACTGACTTTTTTGGTTTAATCCAGGGTTACTGTATTACTACTTTAAAAAACGATTATTAATTAAGTTAATGATTTGTCTTTCACTCACGTCTTTCACTCCACTCATATATATTCTAAAATTTTCTAAACTAACCTTTACTCACGGATTCGCTCGCGTCAAAGTAATTTTTACATCCCTCGGGCACATATTTTTCCTTTGCTTTGTCTCTGACAATGTGTTAAACGACAGTGCGACGAAAAACACGAACAACCAAATATTCATTCTTATATAGATGTTATAAGATTTGTTATATTTATATTTAACTTCGTCCTACTCACTGCAACATTAACATCCTGTAAGGTTGTTTCTGTCATGTCGCATGTGCGTATGTCATTTTTGTATTGTTTGTACCGTAATATAACGAGTTCCTGGATTTAAGTATAGTAAGATTCTTCGAAATCCCCTACAACTACCGAACTACTACTACATAGTAAAAGTGAATGCAAAATAGTTAAAGGTTTTTAAACGATAACTTCTAAGATGTCTTTGTACACGTATTGTAGTCGCAGTAAACGTGTCTGTACTCGGTTAACGTACACACGTAACAGTCGCTTATCCAATTGTAGTAATCGAAGTTGGGCAAATGGGGAGTTGAATAAAAAAAATAGGTATGTAAGAAATTAAAGATATTGCGAAGTCTAAGCCCTCTCAATATGCTGAATCTAAATGCTACATAATTTTATCTTGATAATTTGTTTATAAACATATGTGTATGATATAACCCGAATGGGCGTCATGTCCCTCCAACACAAAGGGAGGAACCCGAGCCGCGGTCCAACGTACGATGTTGGGAAGTTGTATATATGCTAATCGGGCTGAGAATTGTTAATATCACGATACAGGATTAGCAGTTACTCCGTAGTTCGGAGTGTGTTCGATAGATGGCGCTGTAGTATGTTTCTTTGTTTTACTGTATGTGGAAGTCGCCACAAACCGTTTATCAGCAAATAAATGTTTTATTATTATTAAAATTACTAGTTCTATTTCCACTATATTTTCCAGACCTCTAAGTGAAACCTGTATACATGTGAATACATCGGTATTCGGTACTGTGATTGATTTTGTGATAAGAAAAGCTGCGTTCATAGTTTTATTGATAAGTCGGTGGCTATCAGATACAAAGATACGAACAATACTACAATCGTATCTGTATGTATGTAGTTATACGGCTGTAGGCAATTATTCCTCGTTACAAGTAAACCCACAATAGTGAGGACGTAGCAGTAATGATTTATTATAAAATTGAAATGAATATAAGGATGTATTCAATTTATACCAAACCTTACCTTCGCGTACCTAACACATGTTATTTATCACACTTATCACGGAAAAGACGACAAGAAATTCAAAACACATTCAAAATCTTAAGCAATCATCTGCGCTCCAAGTGTTTCTCTGTACTATTTAGTAAATGTTATAAGGTTAGTTATATTACTATTGATATTTGAAAAAAAGAATAACTGCATTTGAACACATTTTAAAATTACATTTGAACTATCGGAAATCATGAGCTTAAGGATCATGAATTCTTTAATTACTTCACAATACTAATTAATTGTACATTACAGTCAGTGTACACAAATATTGCTTGATATACACTATAATGTACAATTAATCTGCACAATCAACTTTTGTGTATTGGTAGAAAAGTTGCTTGTACAGATGATATGTATATCGTGATAAATTAGGACAAAATTAAAGTGTTCTTAAATTATACGACACACCACAACATGGCCATTTAAAGCATCTGCAATTTTTCACTATGAAAGTAATATAACCCGATAGCAGTAGCTTTATATCGCGACAGGCGCCGCCAATTACTGGACGGCAATTTGTTGCGTTACTGTGACAGACGTGTGACAGGGACATGACAGACCACCTCTCCATACGGGCGCGATCATGGCCCGACCACTAATAAAACGGGTGGTTTGAATTGTTATGTGCTGTAAAATAAGGCTTGCAATATAACGGATTGATTTTTCTGAATATTGCCAGTATGCAGTCATCTAGTACGAATATTTTACTGGCGTTTTAGAAGACTTACTAATGGCTGAAGAATAATTATGTATTGCATACACCGATCATAAAGTAAACAAATAATTCTTATTGTAAGATGCCAAATTTGAAAAATATTTAGAAGGAGATTTTGAATAATCGGCCACTTTTGATCACACTAATAATAATATTAGAATGTAAGAGCAAATCAAAGTATGATTGCTGTTGAATATAAATGATGATGGAAGCGAACAATAAAATTGTAGTAGGTATGAGAAAACTGGTAGAAAAAAAAGCCGCTGGGATGTGTTTTCTCTGAATTTATGTAAAACAAAGCTATTAATTTGTATTTATTTGAAGTTGTCACTAAAATCAATATTTATTCATCCAAGTTACAAACGTTTTGCTAGCCTACGGTTTAAAAATTGAGGTTTTTGATAATTTGACAATAGACTATTTTATAACAGCTACTATTATTAGTTCAGTACTAAACTATAATACAAAAATTTTTACTTTTATTCAACTTAAAATCGCAATTTACTGAAACGTCTTTTTTGTTGAATGATCTTCGCCGATTAGGGAAGGGGGGGAAGGGGGCTGGGCGGGACGAAGGTTTCGTCGGACTCTTACCGACCAAAACCACCCCGGTGTTTCTCTGTTTGCCAGTGGCCGGGGGAGCGAACATTGCAATTGCATTGCATTCTTCCGCCATCGCGATAGGAATTGACCCGTCTCAGCCGGTCGCAGTCCTCTAAGATACGAGTAGTATAACTCCCTGGGCTGGTTGGTTCAGAAATAATAGATACGTAAACAGCCCTAGGTGTGTCATTTATAGAATCAGGAAAAAAATATCGTTATTTTTGTCATCGATACTTCTTGGAAAGTATCGTATTGTTTTTTTAATTGTAAGTTATAATTTTGTCTTAACCTTTAGTCATTTATTCGATACAAATATGTGTACAATTATTTTTATTAATAATAATAATATTACGGATATTTGACACACAACGCCATCCAGTTTCAACCTAAGCAGAGCTTGTACTATGAAAACTAGATTGACTGATATAATACTTACTCGTATTTACCGAATTTTTGTAAATAAATACATATTATACATAGGAAACACCCAAACTCCGAAACAAATATTTGCAGATCTTACAAACATTTGTTCCAACTCGGGAATCAAACCCGAGACCTCAGTATAGCAGTCGCATACGCTACCACGCACCACGGAGGCAGAGGCAGAGACACAGTTTGACAGAAATTTTCACTGGGTATCAATAAGCGATATCCCTTAGGTCATAAATTATGTTTTGCATTTAATGTTTAATTATTATCTAGAAAATACAATTTATCGTAATAAAACTGCTCTCGTCTGTGTCAAGAAGTCATTGCTTTTTATTATTCCTTGTTAAGGTGATAGTGTAGCTCTACGAGCGCTACGAGTGCTACACATTCTACGGCTAATAGAACGATAACACTTAGTTTCTGTTCATCATCTTCGAACTTTTTAACAAGCTTATTTGACTCAGCTTTCACCTCGTACCAACATGTTCACACTACCATCTAAGTTCCACAACCCAATTAGTGTATTAGTCATACACTGTGGGGAAACAGTTTTATTCGAGGCTTTTATTTACTACTAACCCCGAAACGGTTATCACGTACCATTATGATTTACAAATGCAAATAAATATACTTTCTATATATGGATTTCTTCATTACTTCCTCGTTTAACTTAACATTATAAACAGAACACGTTTATTAAACTTCTTTATGTCATATATGATAATTTTAATTTATTTTTCTTTTCCACTCAACTTAAAAGTGCACATGGTAGTAACTCGGCTTTACCGTCAGTCACGCTATCACAAAGTTGTATGCTATAAATTGCTGTTGAAAATACCAGAAAAAAACGACAAGAACACAGTTTGACAGAAATTTTCACTGGGTATCATTTTACGATATCCTTTAGTTTTGTACGTTATGTTTTGAATTTATGATTCCTGACAACATTAAAAACAAAAAAATGATCAATATGAAAAGATAACAAGACAAACAAAAACAAAACAAAAGACAACAAGTAAATAAACATATGTTAATTTAATAAATATAGATAAGCAAAGTGTAAAATCATGACACATGGTTTATATTACAACACTTGGAATCAATTAGTTTTGATTCGACACAACCGCACATCCGATTGTGTATCCGACTTCGCTGAAACTGCCTCTGCAAATTTGGAATGTCTTAGAAGTAATCACTAAATTTAAGTTGTAAATCTAAGGTAAGTATCTACAATCGGTACTTTGATATCATACCTCATTGGTGTCATAACTTACCCGAAAATACGTTGATATAATATGTAGGTTGTTTAACTAGGTGCGTGATGTTTAACACGTTAATGATTCTAGCAATCTGTAATTAGCTTCGCCTGCTGATTTGTAAGGAATGGACTATGCCATTGAAATGTATGATATTTTTTGTATGTTATATAATTTTTGAAAGCGATGTCCACCCACTTCAAAATAACAATTTAAGTGGGAACTATGACAGCAACATACATCCTCGTAGCGTTAATTGTAAATTTGATTCAGCATTTGTTAAAAAACTTAAAACTTAATAATGGCTTATTTTGAGCTAAAAGACAAAACTCTACTAATATAAAACTATACAATAAGAGGTTTGTAAAGTATTTGAGTAACTTTCCCATTTAAATCCTTGAACGCCAAAAAATAAACGCTATTTTACTCAACCTTATCAAAGGTACGTATTCATTTCCGCTTTAACCTCATTAGTATGGCAATCCAATAATAAAATATGAAATCTTCTTATATTATTTAGATAAACCGTTCACATTCCACAGGATTTTCAGAGCGGACCTTTTAAACATATTGTGTAGATTTTTTAACAAGTACAGATGTTATAATAGCGAGCCCAGGCCAGTGGGCGGCCCGCCTCCATCAATATCCGTTTTGCCTCAGGTTTATTTTGACGTGGCCTTTGTCAGCAAACCGCTGAATTTCATACTAGTCATCTGCAGATATACTTACTTATATAGGATATTATTTATTGAGAGTGGTTTTTGATTAAATATATATAACAGTCAGAGAACATATTTAACGTGACTGTACAACGCAACTAGTACAAACACAGTAAATTTAATATCTAAAAGAAAATATATGTTTGTGAGTGTTAATGAGCTGTCGTACCGTTCATCCGATCATAAAGGAGATCCCCCCCATACAAAGTAGGGTTTTGATACGGAACTATACAATGTTAAAACTCGACTGTCTGTTTAATACATTAATGTTTCAAATACATGTTGAACCTTATGTGATGTAGATTGCACGTGCGGTTTAATACACCTGTTAGTTAAAGATAAGTTTAAACCCACACAGATTCATAAAAATGTTCATTCATAATTTTTTCGTTTTCTCCGTTTGCTCTTAGCGTTATAATATTATACATCCAATGCTTTTCCCAATACCAAAAGCAGCTATCATATAGTAACTTTTGTCAGCCTTTCAATTACCCACCAAACGATTGACTTTTTTTAAACAAAAAAGGACTTCAAACTAGGTGTCGATTGTCATACATAACATATTTTATGTTGATTCAGCGCACTAGTTTCTTTAAAAAGGAGAATTATCACATATGCTTAGTATTTTTATTATAAAGTTTTTGTTTGATTTGGCTTTCTTAACATTGATTTATTAATTGCTCCAAAAAAATAAAGTACTTTACGTTTGTATTGAGATAAAATCCTCTTGTTTATTTATTTAATAGTAATGAACACTATATATTGCTACATATTAATCTATTATGGTGAATTGGAAATACATAGAATAAGTTAGGAAATGGAAAAAGCATTTTCCACTAGCTACTAAACAGCATAAGGTGTAAATATAATTAATTAATGAATAATCCGGTACCTCGTGAATAAACGTTGCCAGGTACAGAAATAGAGGCAGAACGGTTATTCAAAAAAAAAAACATATCAGCAAAAAGTGATGAATCCTTTGATATATTTAAGATCAGTACTTACCCTAAACTTAAGGCAATAAAATTTATGACATTTACAAAATTTTCATCATACTCCATAAAAATTACGAAAAAGTGCATTCAAATCCATTCGTTAGTGTTGAGCTACAGGCAAATATGGAGACAGGCGTAAAATCAAAACTACAACCGCCGGCTTTTTATATAGGGTTAAATAAACTCGATACACTTGTTCGATCTTCGGGTTTAAATCCCGAAAATAGAATACAACTATAGAGACTCTAGTTCACATACGCATTAAAATTAAACACTTCTTTTTTGCCAAGTGTTAAAATGAACGAAAATATATAATATTTTGTTGGCTCTAACCAAAAACCAATTTAATTGTTGTCATTTGTTGTTGAAACATTTACCACGGGAATGAAAGATAATATCACGACAAATATTACGTAATAAAGTTCCAAGAATGCGTTGTTTCTTTGTAACCTCAAGGACGACGCCACCGTATAAGACAACACATTTGCGAAGAGTTTCGAGATGCGTTTTAAGGCTCATAAATGTGGTTGTAACACATCCGTAACGATGTAACACTATTTTGCGAGCGAGTAAAGTGACTGTAACAACATACTCGTACAACGGAACACTGTAATAATGTTTAATCGTGAGCAAAAATGACACTTTGTTAATGCTTTTAGGAGTTTGTTTGAACATGATGATACATGTTAACGTCGTTTCCTATATTTGAATAGTTTGTTTGGTAATTTAATAGTAATCGAAATCAGAAAATAAAAATTTCTAGGAACAATCTAGTAAATTTTAGAATATCCGTATATAAGCGTACTATTTTTGCTTACCATGCCATAATCAACATTGATTGTAGCATGGTAAGCAAAAAATAGTAGAAAATGGTAATTAATCAAAATCATTTTTTTTAATCTTCTTACCGGTACTTCGAAGGCTCGAAATAAACTTAAAAGGATGTGTGATATTTAGAAATCCAGCTTATATTAAAATGATATATTCTTTCCATATATTTAACTTATTAATGTTAGCTATTAAGCCAAAACTGTCTATTATATATTTATATATTTATATATTCTTCCTCATTACCACCAATAGGTAACGTAGATTTCGTTTTATTTTGTAGATAAAACTTTATATGCTTAAATATAAACAGAGTTTAATCTCATATTAAATTTAAAAAGGAATTATTCAATTACAGACTCGATTTGCGGACGGCATCTGTCGTAGTAATAATTAATAACTATGACTACAACCAACAAAATATTAATTTTTCATTTTTGCATAGTAATAACGAGCATAGGAAGGCATTGAACGTAGAGACATCACCGGAATCATTAGCAGTGACCCACGAACATTGATATGGGTCCTGGGTGCTTCTGCGTGTGTTTATTCTTCCTTAATCATTCAATGTCTTTCTGAGAACACTCTTATCCAGGAAATCGGCATAGCCAACAGTAGTATTTCGTCAAGGTACGGGCTCTCCTCACACAAGATATAGCTAGCTCTTTACAAATTAGATACTTGATGAATATTATAGTATGTATGTATATATAATATGTATGAACGTATCCTTATTTGTACGAGTAGATATAGAGAGATATTTTAACATATTCCATTATTTTTCCTTAATATTTAGTTCTTTTTTAACTCGGAAACTAACGAAAGTGCAGTGTACCTTATAACTCGTTTAAACAGCAACCTATGGTAGACCGAGAGAGAAGAAAGCCGCCATTATACATTTGTTGCACAAAGTTTTAATAAATAAATAACGCGTGTAAAGAGAGTACGGGCTAAAGATTCCAATGGATCTTTTTACGTCTAGATCCCTTTTTATTCATAAAGTATAAGTTTTTAGCATATCACTGTGGAATTATCATTTCGGTATATGACCAATAATGAAACACTTGAAATGGGTTTTCATGTTATGATCTCATAACGCTTTTATCAGAAAACGTTCTAGAATATGAAAACTGTACCTTTTCATAGAAATTTGTAGAACTCAGTTTAATCATAAATAAAATCATATTCCCTTATTCAGAGATATTTTCTTATTTGTACATGTACGTTTATACGTACATACATGTGTATGTTAACGTTAACGTTTTACAAATAAATATTTAACATTATCTTGATGAAACCAATTACAATATTTGAATTAAAACAATAAGAACTACATGATAACTGTGAGTTTTAGGTTTATATACCCAATAAGTTTTGCTCGCCGATTCGCTTGTGTTATCTCTTTGATATAGTTCTTTTTCCGAATGAAATGAATGGTGCTTTAAGAGTCCACCGTGACCGTGACCATTTTTAAATTCACAGATAACGTGTAGGTAAAAAAAATTATATTTGATCGCGTAGTTAAGGTGTGAAAAAGTGACAAAGAAACAAACAAACTTACTTTCGAATTTACAATATTGGCATCATATCTATTTAGTTATGTAGTACTTGTTGTGGGCGTGTATAAAAACACAAAATACTTATTCAATTTGTAATAAAATACGTAGCTTAAAGTTCTGCCAGCTCGTAGACAAATACAATACGAAGGTAAACACAACCAAATGAAATTCTACCGATAATTCTCACAAAATAATTGAGCGCCCAGAATTCTTGACCTTTAGGTTTGTGCCTCTCTAATACAGTATTTCTGAATATCTATACTAATATATTATATCATGAAATGGACACAGGAATCCTGCTCAGTTCAGGCTTTTATGTCACTTTTTCAAAAATTGTTTTACTATTCTAGACGAGCCACTTAAATGTTTTAATTACACAATAATATACAATTTGTGTATTGTGTATACAAATGTAATAGTAGGGAATCTTTTATGCTTTATGTTTACACACAAAACTACTATAGCAATCACAGTGAAATTTTGATAATTTCATCTAAAAGACATAGGGATAGGGCATCTTACATCTAGAATTAAAAATCCAGACAAGTGCGAGTCGGGCTCGCCCACCGATGGTTCCGTACAAATTTGTGGGTATATATTATAAATAGTTCAGGAATAGAGTCTCGCAGTTTTTTTCAAGTTTTGGCTGAAATTCAGTTTCCCAAATTTATAATTACGTATATTATTATGTTTGATGACTGAAATTGTACCTATATGATTGCTAAACATTTTGGAATTAAAATTGTTCCAAAATTAAACACTTTCATACATAGTTTCATAGTTTTAGGCAATAATCTGGTATCAGTAAATTACCAGTAAAAATAAATATTATAGAAACCTTCGATTGAAAATAACTCTAAAATATTTAAATGTAGTCGCGTTCAAAGCACGTAACTGGCGAGCGTGTATGAAAAGTGATGAGGCCGAAAGCTGTAAGTCAGAACCGTGCAAATGTCATGTATTTTATTACGTAGGCTCCCATCGTGTGGGCCCACGTAATATAAAACAACAATCTTTATTTGCAACTAACAATTTTACATAGCTTTTATTTTATACAACTTACTAAAGTAGTTTAGTAAGTTGTATACTTTTCATTTTAATTTACTTTCAATCTACAATACTATAGGTAACGTTATACATAATAATCAAAACTAATGTTATTTATTCTGTACACATGTTTCTACATTATGTACAAAAAATATAAGTGAATGCTTGTGGTCACAATAGTAGTCGTCTCTGTGGCGTAGGCCTTTCTTAAACCTTTCCATAAAAATCTATTTAATCCTACTAAAAGTTTACCATCATGAATGTTTGCGGACTATATTAAGTACGTTGTGGATTTCTTGAAATGTCTTACGCAATATAATGAAACGGTTGTCTGCAACAATTCGGTGCGCAATTATAACAGAGAAGTTAGGAGTCGTTTAAAAGTTTAACGAGTCATCGTTTCAGCGGGACTTTTGTTTATGGCTGCAATAGACCGCAGCGATTAAATCTGAAACACGCGGTCGCACGACACATGCTATTCATGAAAATAACTTGACATATATTTGTTTCACAATGAATATTTATTTTAAACTCGGAGTGATTAAAACTGAGGGCTGTAGAGTGGTGTCATTTTTACATATTGTAGTACTAAAATACTGGTGCAGCATCAACGCTTTACTGGTTTTTTCACGACATAGTGACTAGGTCAGACTCGATCAGTCTAAAGTTATCGCGTGTTCATTGTTGGTAGTAGTGTAATAGTATTCAGAAGCGCTTCACACATTTGCCCGTCGAGTTAGAGGAGATCAAACCTCTCTCGAGACTCGAGACACACGTGTGTCTCTTTCAGCAGTTTCATGATCGAGGTTACGTTCTGTCTTTATATTGTTTCAATCAAAAGGATACCTACTCAGAATAAGAGGTCAACTATTAAAATAACTAACAATGTCTTATTGTGGCCGACTTTTTCGGTGCACTGGTGCACTGGTTAGAAATGTCATAGCCAAGCATCTCTGTCTGTGCCTAACAAGTTGAAGACTAAAAGTATTTTATATTTATTGTAGTAAAGGCTTTATGTTTTTTAATATTAAATGTAAGTCGTTTATTCTGTTGAATATTTGAACTTTGTATTGTATAAATTGTTCTGTTTAGTATTAGTTGTAACAGACAGGACGATTTACTTACCTTCTTAGTTACTTACGATGTACTTCCTTTTAGTTTATCTGATCTCAAACTTCAGAAAAATTGATTTTTAAAATTTAAGTGTAGTAAAAAGATGCAGTTTTTTTCTACGAATTATTATTTTTATCCAGAGCCGAAATACGTGGGTAGCTGACGTCTAACGTCAGAAGACTGAGTTATGTATGTGGGTTTGGGCCATTGATCCCGCTATAAGACGTGAAACGATGGTAGTAGGATGGATTACGCCCAATTTGTTACTTTACGTATAGCAGGACTTGTAACAAAATTAACAACGTACTTTACGTGTGTTAACTATCCTCAAATATTTAATTAAGGGAATCACTTCAAAATTTATGTTTAGGAACATTAACTTGTACATTCGTATAAAAGTTTAAATGACACACGTTCATAAAGTTTCTGTTTGGAAATAAAAATCTGGTATGTTGAGTAAAAATTGCTGGCTTATAGTTTAAATGCTTGAACGAAGCAAATTTATTTATTTACGCCTATTAAGCCTTGTTTGAAAATGTCCAGTTTGCTTTAATATATTAAATAAATTATGCTTTTATTTGTACAAAATATTTAATGTTTGTATATATGAGTCAGTAATATTAAAATTGCTTTTGAAAGAATTTTGTTCTCTAACATTGTTTGAACAATTTTACACGACAATTTTATGATTGGCATAGAAATGTGTTATTATATGTTATTTTATAGCCAAAATTTAAACATTCAATGAAATAGGATTTCACTGATTAGTGTGCTAATAAAAAATATTACTGAGACTAGCAGAATACTGATTCAATTTTCGATCACAATACGATATGATTACATTACAGTCAACGTTGGATTTTAATACTTTACCACGAGAATACATTTTATGACATTTGTGAGTTCGAGAGCAACTAGAACTGAGCTATGAACCATTTTTTTGACACGCTTTTATTAGCTTGTTTATTACGAGAATTGACCTTTTGGTCCTGGATACATCATAGTGCCCTCCGGGTTCAATATAAGTGTGATAGAGGGTAGAAAGCTGATGGGGCTGCTGCGATTCTGTAGCATATTAGAAATGTTAATGCAATACCGTGTAGATTGTCTACGATGCGTAAAAGACCCAGCTTTCTGGAGCTTGGGGTTCATGGTAGCCCCAACAGCACTATAAGCACGATAACTAGTCAGCAACACTGTTCCGCAGTTGCCAATGGCATTGCAAGAGGATTGTTACTGTTTGCTTTTTGTATGACTTTTGATGATGCCTCTTTTAACCTTAACTTAAACTTTACGCTGAGTAAACTGTCACTAACAAAATTGATGTACAATCTAAAATAATTTTATTTCATAATCACAAGTAGAGGCTAAAAGCTCCTTTTCTAGTGTAGTTTCCCGAGCGTGTCGAATTTTGGTTGCAAGTATCTTGTTAAATTAATGTTATTCTAAGGTTCTCAACTCAAGTTTTAACTGAAAATGAATTTATGATAGTATGAAAGTTAGCAAAATGTGTGGTCGTGACCTGTTATTGAAATCCGGGCGCCTTATATAAATGTAGCATCTGGCGTTTGTAGGTAGGTATTTCATTTAAAATTAGATTTATAGAATTATTTCAACTTGATACAACCACTGTCCGGTAAAACCATTCCTTTACCAAAACACCGATAATAATAGAAGTTGTTCGAACAAAACTGCTGATAAAGGCTACCAAATGGTAGTATAGCATGGTAATCTTAGGTGTCCACAACAAGTGCTTTTGAAAGAGTAAGAGACTTTACCCTGATCTATATAGAACACGATTAAATTAGTTTAGATCTTGAGATATTTTGTAGAAAATTATCTTTTAAGTAGTTATTTTAATTATTTATATATTTAGGATGTAGACATACAAGAACTGAACCATAATGCATGATAGGATTGGTATGGATGTCGCCTAAATGGAGAATGTACCCGAAGATGGTGTCCGCGCCATTGCGGGCAGGCGCTAGGAGGGGTTAGGTTAGGTTAGGAGGGGGAGAGGAGGCGCATAGTGGCACACCGTTTGGTTTTAGTCGGTCCGATTCCGACACACCACCCTGTCGCAAGTCTCGGTGGGGTGACCCGAGGGGTTTCCACAAGTAACAAAAAAAAGAAAAGGATAGGAGTGTTGTCTAGGAGTATCACAATATGCCTCTTTGGATTGAGGAGCCTTTTCCTATCCTAATGAAATTAATATTATTATTTAGTAGTAAATTACAAAAAATTGTAGCCTGGACCCTCGATTTTGTAGTGTAATACTTTTAAAGTTAAATGAACATAAAGGTGGCTCCTCAATCTAAATGTTTGGATTGAGGAGCCACGTCAGAACTAGGAACATAATGGATGTATATTCATCATAATTAATATATATTTTTTTATATTTGAGAGCAGTTAGTAGACAAAATCTGAGCTCGGTAATGTTAAAATTAAAAAGTTACCATACTTTATATATGTGGCTCCTCATACCATACATATGACTATCATTTTTCAAAGTAGCAGTCTTACAATTGATGCCCAATTTCTTCATCATTTAGTAGTAAGTACCTATATTAAATTTGTAGTGTAAAGAGTCGGTTATTATAAGTGAGTGAATTGGGAAATATGGCACATTTTAACTGGCTCCACAGTTAAGATGCTTCGGTAAATAGATTTGACTCTAATATACTTGTGACGAAATTTGGAACATAAAACATCTATATTTTGTAAAAATTTATACGAAATGGACGGATAATCCTGTCATAAGCAAGTACAGATCTACGAAGTTATTGGCTATTCTTTAATTTCCTCACAATTTTTTTGTAGAGTGTCCATGAATAATTTATATAAAAGGTATTTTTTCGTTTCGTTTCGTACACAAATCTATTTTATTTTATTACATTGAATTATTTGGAAGTAACTGCAAATTAATGTTACCTACCTACCCTCAAAAATTTGTTTAATTTAATTTATTTATACACTACGACACAAGAGTCAGTATCTCAAGACTGATTGATAAATAGTTTTTGCAGATGGTGAATTTGAAAAACTATTTATCAATCAGTCTTGAGATACT
Source organism: Arctia plantaginis (assembly GCA_902825455.1). NCBI lineage: Eukaryota > Metazoa > Arthropoda > Insecta > Lepidoptera > Erebidae > Arctia > Arctia plantaginis. The sequence continues at coordinate 9,474,272 of CADEBD010000314.1, read as the reverse complement.
GACTTTTGTGTCGACAAGAGGCAGTATCTCAAGACTGATTGATAAATAGTTTTTGCAGATAGTGAAATACTACTTTTATATTTAATCATTCTTATCGATACAAAATGTGGTAAAAATAGGTTGTAGTAGATAGTGTTATAGAATTTATCATTGCAATTAGCTACGCTGGCATGGGATAACTATACATATCACTACCCAACAAAGGATGAGATGTTTTGTTACGACGACTATGATTCTCGCTGAAAAATTCGTCAAAGCACTGACCAACCAATATTTATTCATTGTATAACTTATGTCCAAATTGATTAATAAATACGTATAACTGCAGAACTTCTGTACAATTCTATATTTCGATAATTGTCGATTTGTTGAAAAATAATTTTCAAAAACTAGTCCTTGTGATTTCACATTTTAACATGGTCACCCTAAATAGCGAATTCACAAGGAGTATCAAAAAGTAATTTATTTTTTCAGATACCGAATATCTACAACGTTGTTCTGTACATAATTATATGTAGATATTTTTACTGAAATGTTAGTGTCTCTGGTTTTTGTTTCAGTTGTGATCTCAGGTAAGTACGTCAGGATTGAGGAGCCAAATAAAATGCGTTTATTAACTAAATTCCACTCAGATTTACTACTTTCTCCTGACGCTACGAATTCAAACACACTTGACACTACTGAATGTGGTTGGAGTGGAATATAAATTTTGACCTATACTTTCATGGCAATTAACGATCTTAAATATAGATTGAGGAGCCACATTAAAATAATTATATATTCTTGATTTCAAAAGTACTGGATTCAGATTTTTAGTCGGCATTATTCACAACCACTGCTAAATGATAAAAAATTAAAAAAAAAACATTAAATGCTTTTCGTGTTTCAGGTGGCTCCTCAGTTTAGATGTTTAGATTAAGGATCCACTTTAACATTAATAGAACTTTGGATATATCTTACTACAAATTTCAGGATTTGTCCTACAAAATTATTTGCTCACCTATTAAATAAGGGGTGAGTTTTCGTTTAAAATCTAAAGCGGCTCCTCAATCACATCACAACGACATATCACAATAATGTAATGTTGGTATAAAAATTATAATAATGTAATGGTAACATAGTGTGAGTGCTCCAGATATGTTTATTTGCAAATATATATTTTTTTTTAATTTAGGCCAACTTTACTAGTGCATTGTTACTATTATATACAATTACGGTTAGGGAAATGAAGTCCTCCCCATAGGACGATTAATTCAGCTCGGCAGTGATGTTACAACAGAGCTGCGCAACATCCGAGCACAGTTCCGTTTCCCTGTTCCTCAGTCTCTACGTTCATGTGTCAGGAGCCCCTACTTCCTTTGATTTACCGCCACTTTGATCATACAATAACATTACGGAGGTACACACCAAAGTTATTGTACAGCACTTGACATACTTTCTTTCTATATAAAGGTAAAGTCACTACATATATTCATAAAACATTCTAGGGTAGTTTTCCTATTTAATGTTTACGAAAAACCAACAAGGTGAATTTAACATTAAAATATATAACATAAAGATAAATTACAAGGAAATAAAAAAAGGGTTTTTATGTTACATAGGTATGTAAAATTAATTTAAGATTGAAAAAATTGTAATGAGTTGACAGGATAATTCTGACACATAATTCGTGAAGTAATGGTAGGTTTAACAGAAAGATGCAATGATTTTATTTGGTTTCTTTTAAAAACATCATAATACTATTTTGGATATTGATTAAGTAGTACATAATATCTGAGATGATAAGACAGACATCGTCGGGTAGTACTGATTGGACTTTAAAGCCAAGCCCCTCACTGTCACTTAACATTTTATGATTATTATAAAATATCCATATTGCCTACTTACTTCTAGTGTCGGTTTAAAATTATTTACCGGTCAAAACTCTAAAAGAACACTTCCACGAACAGGTTTTGGTAAAATTTTATACGTACTTATCTCAGTGCTATTAGTTAACCCCTATAAAATTTCAACCTACCTTACCTACCCTTTTTTATAACCCTTAAATATATTTTTTTACTACCAAACATCTCTTCGTACACTTTTCATCTCTCGTAGAACTGAGCAAACCGTGAAATTTTACTCATCTAAAAGTAAAATAATAAAAGTATTATAGATAATCTGTGTCCCTGTTTATGCAGTACTATGGCAATCTTACAGGAAATGATGAATGAGGGCTGTATACTGGAACATCAAAACTTTCACTTTGTTACACTTTGACTTTGTAACTCTTATGATTGTTATGGATAAACGGTGGCCCGAATATACGTACTTTACACTTTATTTTGTCGCATAGATTTGTTACGACAAACAATTGAAATAAAATGTTCCACCACTGTTATTTTATTCGAGAAATATATTGATGTCGATTTATGTATCGTTTGAGTTGTTCATACCTACTTGTGACCTTACAATAATATAGCAAATCTCCAGAATAGTTATAAAAGAGATGTTTTGTTCTACATAATTATGGTCTTTTTGTTATATTTACTTATATTGCTATAGCCAAGATACATCACTATCACATATCGTCAATCAAAAAGTAAATACTAAACAGTGCTATAAGTTAATAGGTAGGAAGTATCTATAGTCCAATAATCAATACAAATTCCATTAAATTCGATAGGTCTGCTGGACTCCCAGATTACCGGAATGCAGGCGATAATCATGCTGCTAAGATACTGCAAAACGTTAGTAAAGCAATAGCATAGCTTACTCATATAGTAGTATTACGAATAGGTCGAGCGTGGTCCGAACGTGGTTATATGCACAAAGCTGATTTCTACTAACTCTAACATTGGCTGCTATCTTTACGTACCTAATTTGATAATTCCGCAAGAATCATAAAACGTGATGATTTAGATGACCTTGCATATGGTAAGAGTGAGACTTGGGTTTTGGCCCTTGGTCGAAAGACCAAAGCCAAGGCAGCAAAAAAGACGGCGCGGTCCAGTCGAAGGAGCGTGTTGCTGCCCCATCGCTGCCCAAAAATAATAAAAGAGTCGGGCTCTAATTTACAGGTCCCGGTGAAAGTAGTGCCGCTTTAGCGGTGAAACTGGCAGCACGCCTGCGGGAAGTTTTGTAGGCACGGACGCTATTATTGCGCGTTCCTGTAGGACAGGAGACATACGGGTGATGGACTTGGATGAGTCCGAGCTTGTGTCGTCCAAAACATTAGCGGTCTGGGACTAAGGGTTGCACCTCAAAAGACGGAAGCCTCGTGGTTCCACAGGAAACGCAGAGGTGCAATTAGCACCCGCTCACTTATTAGAGTGGGGGGAACACAGGTCGAGGTTGGCCAACACACCAAATACCTTGGCCTCACCCTGGACAGGCTCCCTACAGAGGTTTTTCCCAACCTAGGTGGTCCGCGGGATGAAGTTCGCCGCCTTGGCCAAGATATGGGCCAAGCGCCCCTATCGGCCACCTCCCGCTGCCGAGCCAAGCTCAGTCAAGGGCAGCGGGTAGTGGTCATTCGATCGAAGCTGTAATGCTCCAGAAAGAGACCGCTGAACGGGATCGGGAGAGGGCCGATTCCGGAGGGCCGAGCGTAGAGGACGTCGGTGACGATACCAGCCGCCGACGGGCTGCCAGAGAGTGTGAACCTCTGGTGGCAGATTGAAAGCTGCGGTAGGGTTGGGACCTGTTTGCATTAACACTTAATTGGGCCACCACGTCGCGATTGAAGGGGGAAGTGTTTTTCCACTGGGATAGGGCCTGATTAGGCATGGTGTCAATTCGGGACAGGGACGGGGAGGACCTGAAATAACATGGTCCGAATCCTCCCAGAGTAGGGGACCTGAGGCCGGCCGTTGGGGTGGTTTTTAGCGGAATCACCACATACTCCTGGCACTTAAGTCCCTGAGGAACAGGAGGGCCTTAGATTTTCCGCCGCGTCCAAAAAACCTGGTAAAAAGTTTGTTTTAAATCATTTGCTATACTTGAACCTCCGAAGTATAATAAGTACAAGAATAATTCAGTACTTGAAGTATCATTTGAACTTATTTATATACTTATTATCAAAATGTATGCGATTAGCTCTCAGCAAGTACAATATTATGACAGATACTTCAGCAATTTTAATGAGGGACCTGTGAACTATTAGCCGGTTCAAGAGCTTCGTATAAAGAGGCGCCGATGACTCCAGAAGTGGCCGTTATTGAACGCTCGCAACGGAGATGTCGATAGAGCAGGTTTGTTCTCGAGAGGCAAGTCCTTACCACGTATTATGATGTCCCCATTTTACCTATCTCCAATAAAATTTTGCTACCTATATGCATGTGTGAATAACGGTGACCTTTCGCTGTAAAGCAAATTCGCAGGAAAACAAAAGCAATCTATTCATTTCTGTAGTACTTAAATATGTAAAAGTATTTATTTCTTTGAAATTTATTGTGTTTTTTTTGGTGATGTAATGGTATATACTATGTAAGCAACTCATTCTTTGAGATTTTAACTCCTTTTTCTGAGATAAGCTTATTAGCTTAAAAAAAAAAAAAAGAAAATATTAGCTATTATTAAAAAAATTAAATATTATTTAAATATTAGCTTAATTTAGGGGAGAGCTATAGCTAGATGTAACTGTTGTTACATCTAGCTATAGCTCTCCCCTAAATTTATGGTATTATAAGAGGAGTTATGGTCTACAGCCACAGTACTCCGCGTCCCCCGTTAACAGGTTTGATATCGGACAAAACGTAGCTTATTTGTACAAATAATTTCCTACAAGCAAAAATGTTTCCTAACATGTAATCGATGACTGAGTACCTTACATATTATATAGATATTATATAACTACCTTGATAACTTAATTTAACATACCTGTTCACATAATCTGATTATGTTTAATTTCGACTAAATAGAAATGAACTTTAAATGTACAATACTATAATACTAATAGATCGTATTCAGAAATTAAAAAAAAATATAGATTTTGCACCGGTTCTATTTGAGAATCAGTCATTCCGTCCAAGACGTATTGAGTATTTAGGACATAAAAGCCGTAACAGGCGAGCTAACAAACTTACTTCAACACAAATTATATTAGTAATAACTTAAAATGTAACCATCTGCTAAAGTTAACCTTTAAATATTAACTTAATTATTTTTTATATTAGCCGTAACTAAAAAGTTGCTTTTATTTGTTATCAACAGTAGGAAAATTTCATTATTAATATAATTTTAGGAATATGGTACATTATCAAACTGTGTGGAGTACAATCAAACATTGATTACCTATTGAACTGTATGAATATGTACGGAATGATTGATCGTTGTGTAACATTCTAACACTCAATCTAAGATGAACCTAGTGTTATGCTTTTAAGTGAAATCGTTAATTCATCCATGCAAATTTGCTGACGTCAAATTTAGCACTACATATGGTGTCTTTCTTTTACTTTTCACTTATCACTATTTCTCTTATTAAACTTACAATGCTGCACAGGCTGGTTCAGGCATTTGATTTATCTGTTCAGAAACAATTTAATTTTTCTGATAACAAGAGCGTGCCGCTTATGCCCTGCACCTATAGGTTCCGGCATGATGATCAGGCACTATGCTTCATGTGCTACTGTAGGTACACAGTCATTGGACAATACCGGGAGCGCAAATAAAGTATCACTTTGTTCAGTAAAACGGGCTTGAGGCTTCTTCTCAAGTCTTGTTTCTTCATATCTTCCTTTTTTGCTTGAGGGCAACCAGTTGGATATTAATTAACCGCTACTACTGTTTCGTAACGTTTCTTTATCGAGGATCATTGCATTGACTCACGCCCACTGCTCTTTATTTAATCAATTTTTATTTATGATTCATTTATATTTATGTCTATTATGTCTGTATATTTATGAAAAAATCCATGGGATAAATTGCACTGGACAGGTCCCATGATCGCCATGACTATCTAGTTTTCTTAGGCTTTCTAGATTTACGTTTCAACTTAGGCTATATTTTTTCTATTTTTCTACTTTTTCTGTTAATTGTTTTACTAAAAATTCTATATCTAATCTATACTGTAAAAAATTATGGGTTTCTAGGTTGGCTATCAGGAAAACACAAATAAAGAAAATATTTTTCAAAACCCTAAATACTAGGCATATAACAAGCCCTAACTGTACTGACAGTTAAATGTCTTTAGGCTACTTAAATAGCAAATTTCTACTTAACAAAATATATATATAACTTAGACTGACTGAGACTATCAAAGTATATTTATATGGTCTATAGGCCCTAGCTCTCAAATCTAGGCTAAATAATTTGTTTCTCTTTTTCTCTTTGTTTTTAATAAAGACAAGTGAGTTAAGCAATTATCTACTTATATACGTAGGCAAGCACACAATAAAAGTTATCGGAACGTTGGATATTATATATTATATTTTGGATATTAAACTATAACTATACGTATGTATGTCACTACGGCTCGGTTTTCAACGGATTTCATTCGCGTTTTTAAAGTCTGTTGTTGCTTACATTTCACGGCACATTTTTATGGTTTCTGTCTGTTCCTGGATTTAGAATCAGGGTTGTCGTGAACACTTACACATATGTAAAGTCAAGCAAAAAATCTAAAAACATTTATCGCCCGACGAAAAGTTTTCTCTCTGAAAATATTCGTTACGTTTGAAACAGGAGCGCCGCGTAAGCGCCTTAACTTTTTTACTAACTTTCATTTATACATGAATTTACACAAAAGCCAGACAAAGCGATAATGTCTTCCATTTGTTAAAAGACAAGAATTACAAGCACCGGTGCCGACGACAGAAAAGAATAAAAGGGTTGTCTTTGTTGGTAGCAGGAGAAATACATTCTATGCAACCGCTCGAGCGGCGCTCGTACCTTCTATCGTATAATCACCCTATTGTGTAAACCCTACTATCCGCCATAACCGGAAAAAACTTATATACGGATATATATTTTCCGTTTCAATTAAGTTTAAGGCACGAAGAGACAAGTATAAAAGTTATTTCATTCTAATTAATTGTAACAAATCGACCACTCACCATTTTTTTGTCATTTTCTTTAATTGTCTTGAATGGTAAATAGTGCAAAATTGAGAGATTAATTTGTATCAATCAATAAAGCAATCAATCAATTTTATTTGTAAATAAGTAAAAAGTTAGTTCGATTTCTTGTCTGTTCTTTTTCCACGTAATAATTTTAAGTGAGAATAGAAACTAGGACAGACACTTATTCATGGACAGGCATGGCAGACACTTACCTTTATTTTATATTTTTATTTACCTTAATTAAATATCAGTAGGATCACTATTTTATATATTTTGGTACAAAACCGTACGTAGTTAAATTGGATAATATATTTGTTTAATTAAGGCCATAATAATTCAGACCTACGTATCTTCCAGAGCATTATTCCAGCCGATTTCAGTGTGCTTTATATTATTTACGTAATGTTATTAGTTAAATAATCAAATGGAATTTTATTCTGCTGAGTCTTATCAGATCCCGTTGAATAAGAAAGAAAAATGGCTGAACTAAGAATTCAGTAATTTCTTTTTAAATTTCTTCCCTCCATTTAAAAAGGATTAAAATACTTATCATGTAATACATTCAACGATATATAATAATCAGTCACGAAATAATAAAAAAAGGGGAAATGGAAAATTTCATAAAATTGCGGTTTTGCAATGAACCTATTGCAGTATGAAAGTGTAGATGCTTCGATAGAAATGTACTTTTAAACGTGTACATGTGTCTTTACATTGAACTGAAATTGAAAAGAGCAGCTCCAAGTATGATTATTATAACAAATTCAAAAGAAAAGTACATTCGCTACCGGCAGTTTGACGGCTTAGTAACTTAGAGATCGCGCAAACTCAAAATATATTTTGCATTTTTTTTAATTATTTTAAATCGTCTTTTATGTAGTCTCTCTATGGTCATAGATTAACACACACAATAGCAACAATCTATGTTTTGTCAAGTATTTAGCAATACCTATAATATACCTATCAAAAATCTATTATATACCTGTGCCGAGCTACAAGTTCCTTATGAGAAGTAAGCGTAAACAAACTCATGGCCACTCTTTTTTAATCAACAGATAAATACAATGACATCATTAGATATACCGCAAAACATTATGTTTTTGATGTAGACCGTTTATTTGTTATAAAATATAATATAATATAATATATTCTACCACATACACACAACGCCATCTAGTCCCAAACTAAGCAGAGCTTGTACTATGGGTACTAGACAACTGATATAAATACATATATACTTTTTTTTTTTTTCGTAAATACATACATATTATACATAGAAACACCCAGACCAAATCAAACATCAAATGTTCATGCACACAAATGTTTGACTTGAGCGGGAATCGAACCCGCGACCTTTGGAATAGCAGTCCGTTACACAAACCACTACGCCATCCAGTCGTCAAATTAACTACCCACACTAGATTTCCACTTAAGAAATAGCCTGTGCTAAATTAATCCGAAGCATTGTCTCCAATATAATCCACAATTGAGTAGTAGGCTTTGTACTTAACTCTTGTATATTATTTGGGATTTTATTATAAAATCGGACACATTGACCTCGAAATGACTTATTGACCTTATGGAGCCTAGAGGCAGGTACAACAAGTTTGGGATGCGTGGTCCGGAACCTCCTTGTGGCGCACCCTGGGCAACGGAGACGGCAGCGCCTCTCTCCCTAGGTGGGGGAGGCGCTGCCGCCTGCGGCCAATTCCGGCCGAGGTGGGAATGGCCCGTCAAGGGCTGTTCGGAGGGCTGCTTTCCGCGTGTCCCTCTGTTTGGCAGAGGGCATAGGGGAGAGCGGGCTGGGGGCGGACGGGTCCACTGCAGCTGGCTCTGTCCAGAGGTGGGGGACACTGGTCTGACGCAGAACACCGTCCGGCCATGTCGTAACCCTGACTGGCAACGGTCAGGAATGACGGCTCTTCGAGGGCTACGAGGAAGGCAACCTCTATAAAAAACCCTGGGGCGGACGGACCCGGTCTGGTGCAGACCCCGTCCGGCCCAGCCGTAATCCTGAATGGACAGGACCGGTGGATCTTCGGATCCGCGAGGACGTAAACCTCTATAAAAAATGCTCTAAGCCCACGTTCTGACGCCTGGCAAGGGGCTGAGTCACTGGAGGGAGTCCAGTGCCGAAGGCGTCCCCGTCGAAGGACGTTAAACTTAACATTATGACATGGGCCCAAAGATTGATAAATCTACCCAGGAGGGTACCAGACGCACTGCGTCTGGAGAATCCCTCCCGGAGCCAGACGGCTCCGGCAGCTCCCAAACGTACTCTGGGGGGAGCAACCTTTGTCTAACCTGCCCGTTGCCGAGCAGTAAATCCGGCAACCGAAATTACGCGGAGGACGCAAGAAACATGGAGATAGTGTCGAACACCGACACTGCCTCGGAGATGAGCGGAGCGAGTACCCCTATGGTCTCAGCTGCGGAGCAGCACCAGAAGGGTACTCCAAAGCGCAAAAGGCGCTCGCTTCGCCTGGGCCTGAAGAGGCAATTGGAGTCGGCCTCGAGCGATGAAGCCTCGGCTCCCAAAGTCGGCACAAGCCGCAGAGGCGCTCGCGGCGGAGGCCGACTTCCTAGAGTTGCCCAGGAGCAGAAGACGGAGCCCCTACGCTCCTACACTCCCGTGAAGAGGGTCGCGTCCGAGAGGTCGACAGACGTGACCGAGGTGAGGAGCGAGAGGGAGGGTGAGCGGAAGCAGAGCAAAACCGGCAACCCCGTGGACCAGATCGAGGAGGCAATCGGCGTGGCCGATTGCCTGCTCCAGAAGTCCGGGGTAGCCAAGGGTCCCGAACAGGAGGCCCTGGTAGCGGTCGTGCGCTCCATAATCGAGGCGGGACGACTCCTCGTGGCCGAGAGCAAGGCCCACGCTAGTGAGAGAGCCCGCCTCGAGGCGGATCTCGCCAAGGCTCGTGCCCACGCTGGTGCCACACCAGCGTCTTCGGCACCTGTGGCGTTGTCCGCCCGTAAGGAGCCGGACTTAGTCCGACTCGTGGCGGAGATGGAGGAGCGTATAATGAGGCGCATCTCCGCAATAGAGAGCGCCCGTTGTCGCCCACCTCTGGCTCCGCCAAGGGCAACCTATGCGGCCGCTGCCAGGGCGGGCCTAACAGCCCAGCCAGCAGCTAGGGTGGCTGGGCCGTCATCAGCGCCCCCGCCCCAGAAGACCGGAAAGGGCAAAGGGAAGGGGAAGGCGGCCCCAACCCAAGCCCCAGTCTCGGCCCCGGCTGACACCGCACAGCGCCCGTTGGAGCGGGGCTGGACGGTGGCCGGGGACAGTAAAAAGAGGCGGAAGGCCGCCAAAAAAGCTGCCAAGAAGGCGAGGAGGGACGCCGCCGCCGCCGCGAAGGGAACGCCGAGGAAGCTCCGCGCCCCTCGCTCCTCGGCCGTCGTTATCACTTTGACGGCGGAGGCAGCGGAGAGGGGCGTGGGGTACGCCGAGGTCTTGACGAAAGTCAAGGCCAACGTGGACCTCAAAGCCCTCGAGATTCCGGGCGTCCGGTGTAAAAACACACGGACGGGAGCCCGGCTCCTCGAGGTCGCCGGCGCTACCAGTGGCCCCAAAGCCGACGCCCTAGCGGCTAAGCTGAGGGAGTCACTGGATGCAGCTGACGTCCGAGTGTCCAGACCCACTAAATGCGCAGTAGTTCGCATTACGGGCCTGGACGACTCTGTCACGGCGGACGAGCTCAGACTCCCCGTGGCGGAGACGGGAAGCTGCCCTCTGGACAGCGTGAAGGCCGGAGCAATACGCTTCGGCCCCGGTGGACAGGGGGCAGCGGTTGTCAGCTGCCCCATCGCGGCGGCCCAGAAGGTCGCCGATGGACGGAGCCTCCTGGTCGGAGGTTTCCTGAGGGCGCAGGCACGACTCCTGCAGGCCCGACCGGCAAGGTGCTTCAGGTGCCTGTCGGTGGGTCACGTAGGGGTGCACTGCACGGCGGAGGCCACCGTAGGTGACCGATGCTTCCGCTGTGGCCAGCCCGGTCACAAGGCGGGTGGCTGCAACGCTCCGCTGCGTTGCTTTAGGTGCGCAGCGGGGGGCAAGCCTGCCGACCACCGGGTTGGTGGTAAGGCCTGTGCCCTATCGCGACCGAAGCCGGGAGGCCGACCTTCCGCCTCCGAGCCGCTGATCCAGACGGAGAGTGCCGCTGGACAGCCGCAAAGTTCGCTGCGGGATGCGGGGATGGAAGTCCAGTGACTGATCCACATCTCCGCATCCTCCAGGTGAACGTAGGCCACGGTGCCGATGCTCAGGATCTTCTGCTCCAGAGCATGGCACAGTGGTCCATCAACATCGCCGCTATCGCCGAGCCATATGTCCATCGGTTTCTCGGGCCTGCCTGGGAGACCGACTTGGACGGCACGGCGGCCCTGGTGCACGGTACCGCAGCCGGCACTCCACCTCTTGCAGTAGTTGCAAGGGGACGGGGCTGTGTAGCGGCGATAGTTGGAGATATAGCGGTCGTGGCCGCTTATTTCACGCCGAACCGAAACCTAACTGAGTACGAGCAATGGCTCGCTCAGCTGGCCGTCGTCGTCGATGCCTGTCGCCCCCACCCGGTTCTTGTGCTGGGGGACTTCAACGCCTGGTCGCAGGCTTGGGGTTCCCTGCGCACGAACCCGAGGGGCAGGGCATTGGAGAACTGGGCTGAAAGATTCGGCCTAGTTCTCCTAAACCGGGGGGCCGTGGCCACGTTCGTGACGGCGAGGGGTAGTTCGATCGTGGACATCTCGTTCGCATGCCCCTCGCTAGCGCGTCGTGTCCAAGGCTGGCGCGTCGTTGTCGGGGAGGAGACAGGTTCGGATCACCGATATATTCGGTTTGACGTCTCCGCCCCTGCAGATGGCGCGCCGGTCAGACCGGCACCACCTGAACCACGTTGGGCGCTCAAGCGCTTAGATCGCGACCTCCTCCTGGAAGCCGCCATCGTACAGGCCTGGGCTCCTGCGCCGGACAGGCCTGTCGACGTCGATGCTGAAGCACAGTGGTTCCGGGAGGCCATGACCCGCGTCTGCGATGCGGCGATGCCTAGGGCTCAGCCCAATACTGCAAGGCGCCAGGTCTACTGGTGGTCGCCGGAGATCGCACGGCTGCGTCAAGCCTGCGTGACCGCGCGCCGCCAGTGGTCCAGGTTCCGCAGGAGGCGTCGCCGCCCCGAAGATGCGGCAGCGAGAGAGGCGGAGCTGTTAGCGGGTTACAGGGTTGCCAAGAGGACCCTTCAGGCAGCGATAAAGCGGGCCAAGAGCGAGGCCCGCCGCGAGATGCTGGAGACACTGGAGCGGGATCCGTGGGGACGCCCCTACCGTATGGTTAGGGGCAAGATGCGCCCATGGGCCCCGCCGCTCACACGGTGTCTTCAGCCAGAGCTGCTTGAGAGGGTTGTTGGCTCCCTGTTCCCAACGCGAGTGGTGGAGCATACTCCGCCACAGATGGCTCCGCCTCCGGCGCTTGAGGCGCCTAACATGGATGACGACGACGTGCCTGAGGTCACTGGGGTGGAACTAAGGGTGGCGGTGTTACGGCTTAAAGCCAAAAACACCGCCCCGGGACCCGATGGCATTCCTGGCCGAGCGTGGGTCCTGGCCTTAGTCGACGAGGCTCTCGAGCCCCGACTGCGAGGGTTCTTCAGCGCTTGCCTCGAGCGGGGCCAGTTTCCGAAATTGTGGAGGACGGGGAAACTGGTCCTCATCCGAAAGGAGGGGCGCCCGGCGGACTCACCGTCCGCCTACCGGCCCATAGTGTTGCTTGACGAGGTGTGCAAGCTCTTTGAAAGAGTGATTGCAAGGCGCCTCGTCAAGCATCTCGTGATGGTTGGGCCGGATCTGGCGGACAATCAGTACGGTTTCCGTCAGGGGCGCTCCACCGTGGATGCGATCATGCGCGTGAAGGCTCTGGCGGAGGAAGCAGTCTCCCGGGGCGAAGTGGTGTTGGCGGTGTCCTTGGACATCGCCAACGCGTTCAACACTATGCCCTGGAGCTGCATCAGGGAGGCGCTCGTGTATCACGAAGTGCCTCTCTACCTCCGCCGCATAGTCGGGGCATATTTGTCGGAGAGAGCCGTCGTCTACCCCAGTAGGACCGGTCTCGGTAGGCGTGAAATGTCGTGCGGTGTTCCGCAGGGGTCGGTGTTAGGGCCACTCTTGTGGAACATCGGCTACGACTGGGTGCTTCGTGGTGCCTTCTTGGATGGTGTCGCCGTCGTGTGCTACGCGGACGACACACTCGTGACGGCGCGCGGCAAGACGCACCACGAGGCAACCCTGAGGGCCACGGCCGGGGTTGCCCAAGTCGTTGAGCGTATCCGGCGGCTGGGTCTCGAGGTGGCTCTGCACAAGTCCGAGGCCCTGTTCTTCCACGGGCTTCGGAGGAAGCCGCCTGAGGGATCTAGCCTCATGGTAGGAGGCACTCGCATCGGCATCGAGCCCTCGATCAGGTATCTGGGGCTCGTACTCGATGGCCGATGGGACTTCGGATATCATTTCCGAGGTCTGGTCCCCAAGTTGGTTGGGGCAGCGCGTGCGTTGGCGCGGCTGCTGCCCAACATGAAGGGACCCGATGACTCCTGCAGGAGACTCTACTCGGGGGTTGTGCGGTCCATGGCCCTTTACGGGTGCCCAGTATGGGCGGGGGCCCTGAAGGCCAGCAACGTCGCGATACTGCGGCGACCGCAGCGAATGCTGGCCATCAGGATCATAAGGGGGTACCGCACGATCTCCTTCGAGGCGGCGAGTCTCCTGGCCGGAACTCCACCGTGGGACCTGGAGGCGAGAGCCCTTGCAGCACTGTATCAGTGGCGCAAGGAGGCGCAGGAGTTGGGTCGATACCCCGAGATTCGAGAAATCGATGACCGGAAATCCCAACTCCGCCAGGTCATCATAGGGGAGTGGAGGGAACGACTCGGGCAACCGAGCGCCGGGCACGCCGTCATTGCGGCGGTAAGACCCGTTATGGAGGATTGGCTCGAGAGGCGTCACGGGACCCTCTCATACCGATTGACGCAGGTGATCACTGGGAAGGGATGTTTCGGAGATCACCTGTGTCTGATCCGCAAGGAGCCAACGCCTGAGTGCCACCACTGCGATGGCCAGACCGTGGACACGGCTCTCCACACGCTGGCAGAGTGCCCGGCGTGGGTTGAGCAGAGGCGAGACCTCGTGGCGGCCATCGGAGTGGGAGTTCTCTCGCTCGATAGCCTGATTGCGGCTATCGTGCGGAGCGAGAGTGCGTGGAACTCTGCCGTCTCCTTCTGCGAGCAAGTTATGCTCGCGAAGGAGACGGCGGAGCGGGACCGGGAGAGGTTTAGAACTCTCCCGGCCCGCCAGGCCCGGGCACGGGCCAGGCAGCGCAGGCGACTCAGGCGCCGGAGGTCGCTGAACGACCTCCGTCCTCCATAAGCGCAGGCCTGGGGGTGACAGGTGAGGCCATCTGTCACCCTAGCAGAAGCAGGCCGGGGTGGCGGCGAGCGCGTTGCGAAGCGCGCTCGCTTCCAGGGAGCACAGGGAACATGGGGTTCCCACACGGGGCGGGGGTCGTCTACTCGTCTGTAGATGACCCGAGGTATGTCGGGGCACCAGGGCCTTCCTTTCTAGGGTATACCTGGTTCCCCGGCTATTAGTACCCGGCGAAGGCGTGCGGTTTTAGTCGGTTCGAGTCCGACATGCCACCGACAGGTGGTATCCGAGGGGATTTCCGCACGGGAAAAAAAAAAAAAAAAAAAAAAAGGTACAACAAGTTTATTTCTATTTCTGGTATTTATGGTATGTACATACACATACATCACTCCTTTTCGAAAACCTATCTTAGTTTTTAAACACAATTACATTATAAACATATATTACATTTTCATATATATACATGACATGAAGAAATAAACACAATGACAGTGGTTATGTTTATTTCTTTAAATTTCTACCTTAATGAACACCGATTGCCCAAATTATATATTGCTCGAATCGCTCTCTGTTGCAGCACAAAAATAGTTTGAATATCGGCAGCATTCAGAAGGGAACAGCACTTCAGAAGAAAAATAAACTTTATTAAAAAGTGCGATACATTGCACATACGAATATTTAGGTACCAATTTTCATGTTAACACGAAAAATTCTATTTTAAAATATTAAAATTGACTGTATA
The DNA here is from genome assembly GCA_902825455.1 of Arctia plantaginis. Taxonomy (NCBI): domain Eukaryota; kingdom Metazoa; phylum Arthropoda; class Insecta; order Lepidoptera; family Erebidae; genus Arctia; species Arctia plantaginis. Next base: position 9,459,089 of record CADEBD010000314.1, on the reverse strand, counting down.
AATTCAGGGTTACGAGGTCTAGTTATGGAGACTTAATATTTCTTGAATAAGATGTGCCCTTTATTCCCTTATAATATTATCTCATAGCATACATAAATAATTCATAAAAGAATAGGATTTTCATATTCTTTCACTTAGCTTTTCCGTCGAGAACTCCGCTGCTTTATACATCTCAACAAAAATGTTACCGGAATGGCTACGAGCCGTCGCAGTTAAATAAATTATGATTCTTAACAAAATGTACATTGTAAAAGTGTATTTATTTCTCTGTTTATTGCTTTATTTAGGGTTAGCGCTGGTCTGATTCTACTTTCTAGTTTATTGATATCGTCATGATGACATATACATATATTCTAGAAACTATTCATTGACGAACTTTTTAAAAATAAATATATATAAAGTTTGCTATAGTTGCTTTTTGCTGATTCATTTCGAATTATGCCGTTTTCAGTTAAAGTCAGTCAAAAGTATTCCAGTCAAGATTTGAAATGTGCTACATGTGTGTAAGAACGAAATTTACTTCTCAATCGTGCCGAGTTTTTGATTCGTTGACGCCTTGAAAACTCACTAAAATTAAGGAGCACATATAGTGAGATGAGGAATTTGATATTTAGCTAATTTACAAAAAAGAATTGAACACTATTATTAACACTAAAAACGATTGCTAACTATTATTACAGACGTAGTAGTTTAGTAATTTGCCTTCGTGGAAAAACTTTAGCTTAGAAGAACAAAAATCAGTGCTAAACAAAATACTTCAAATCTATAATAATAACTTGTTATAGTTTTTTACTATACCTACACAATGCACATTCATAGTTCATTTGGGTAAACTCAAAGCCCTACTTTCGTTTAAACAAATTACTCTTTTGGTGTATTCGTTCGTAGAAAGTGCGATATGTATGGTATTGTATGTATACACTTTGATTATTCTACATAGTGACACCCGAGTATGCTATTAAATATGTTAATTTAGTAATATATGACAGGTATCTACTTCAATAAGCGTCGTGTATAGGGCGGCATTTTAATAGACACCATGGTGAGTCAAAAACCTAAACTATATTGTAAATTACGCTGACATTTGCGCTCCTTTTAATTATCTTTTTAACCGACTTAGGAAAGGAGGAAGTTATTAATTCGGATGTTGATATATGTATATGTAATATGTTGTTTATTGAAAGTTGTTGCTCTGTAAAGACAAATTTATTCTGTAGAGAGACATATCACAAATAACTTTTGCAAACATAACACACTTTAATATAAATTATAATCATTTACTAACCTGTAAAGAGAAAAAACCAGAGAGATTTTTTCTCTTTATAGAATCAACATAGTGCAAAGTGCTGTCACCATAGATAATACTTTGACATATAGTCGACTTTAAATTTATATATAGTCGAATTTAAATTTAATGAAGAGCCAAAAGAGCTTCATTTACATATATTTTTTAAGTATTTCAGCTGAATCAGGGAAGCACTCCAATACCACGTGGTGCCAGAGTACCTGAGGCAGCTAGTGGCAGGCTATTTAGAGGAGCGTACCGTCATGAACGAGGACCGAAATGGTGCTTTGTGTCGTGGGCCCGTGTCGTGCGGTGTTCCACAGGGATCTGTTCTCGGACTACTCCTGTGGAACATAGGGCCCTTCGATGTCGCTTTCCCCCAGGGCTGGGCGTAATCTGTGACGCTGATGACACTCTAGTCACAGCTCGGGGGCTATTTTCATAATTCTTATTTAATGTAGAATTTAACTTTTAAATAAAAAGCGTGACGTGAATTATCCTGAGAACACATCTACTTGAGAATGACAGTATTAACATTCTTACTAGCTGAAATTGATAGGTTGAAATGTTATCAACGAGATCCGCGACCAGAACACAAACCGTCGGTTATGAATGCCTAGATAGGTATTTTGATGCAGTGATTCCAGTCATAAAACGCTGTAGTCCATTTGTTCTTATTTACATTAAGTTCTGTTATTGTTTACATTAAGTTTAGTAAACACTAGTATTTTTAAAGTATCATGAAACAAAAGTAGGGAAAGAATATAAAAAAGCAGTTCCTTATTAAGGTTGTCTGTTAGAGATCGCCGTGAGCGATAAGACCACCGATTGTTGAGTCTATATATTTGTAAGTAATAATTATTTATGTGTTAACTGTATACAATAAAGATATAAATCAATAAATAAATTTATATTATCCTCATAATTATAATTATATCTTATTTTCCATTGTATATGTTTCTAATTTTATCATTGTAAGCTCAACTTATTAATTGACGTATATTTTAAAAAACTTTCAGTTTTTTGTTCAAATTAAAATATGAGGTTTTTTCACAGTGTTATGGAGTTCATGCTGGTTTATAACTTTTCATAAAAGCAAATACGTCTATTTAATTGGTCACAAACGTTAAAATTTTAGCGATAAATTCGCTTTTATGGTTTTAACTAAAGGCAAGAATCAAGAAAAAAACTTAATCCGATACGAATCAGTAATTTTAAAACCTATTAAACTCAATCTTTACGTCCCATCAATATCACAGACGTTGATTTAACGACCAATAATAATAACTGTTATCATACCGAACCGCATTTCTCGTCAAAGTTCATTACCGTCTGAATCGGAAGCTTGTATCAAAAGGATTTAATTCGAATAAGCTTTTCATTTCAACATTTTATGAACCCAAGGGACAGTGTTTCACCGCGGATTAAATTCATAATATTTAACTTAACAAAATTTTAGTTTAAGTGGTTCTGTATAGAATTTGGACAAAATAAAATAGAATAGTCTATAAACAGCTTTTAACGAAATGATTTAGAGATTAGGAAATTTGCCCTTGTTACCTTTAACTAATATAAGTTATTAACAGGCTCTCTATTTGTATTTACATGAATTTATAGCAGAATAATCACTATTTTCTACTCTATATGTTTAACCAAGTACCAATTATAGTGTTTGTCTTGAGTGATTTGTAAAAATAGATAGGACCCAAATAAAAATATTTGGAGACTACATTATTGCAAGTACTCAATCACTTACTACCTGTGCAGCTACTCTGTCAATTTCTACAGTCATAACTTATGAGATACGCATGTACCAGATAGAGCAAGTAGAGATCTTTACTTTCTCTAACACAATTGTGCTAATAATCTAAAGATCTTTACTTTCCATGTCGCTGTCGCAGTACTTTCCCTTTTTTGAGTCTCTGCTAATTAGCAGAGACTCAAAAAAAGGATGGCCTTCAATATGAGAAAAAAACAGCGAGTCTCCATAATGACAAAGTGAGTCGGTTGTCAAACTCGTTCGCCTAATTAAGTCTTTGTTTACGTCCACTCTCAAATATACAACATTGAATGAAACGGAGTCCATTTTGTTTCACTAGCTAAAAGTAAATTTAATTAAGTCCAAAAGGGCTCTTGACTTTTTACAATCTGTATGGCTGGCCAATTAAAAGTTGAGACTTGTAACAGCAGGATAGCGAGTTAGCGACAACCGAAGGAGAGTGCTTAAAATTGCTTAGTGTTGCACTGGTCTACCAGTAACGGAACAGCCGAAATTATAAATATCAACTTAAAAAATTGCGATAATGAGCAGGGCAGCTTTTTTAAATTACTATTTATTTTAAATGACTAGTTAGAAATGTAACTTGAGTTTATCCAAACTGACATAGTAAATCAGTCTATCGAGATTAACTTGCTTAATACCCATTAGAGCAATCAGAGCGGCTTTACAATTCAGCCTACAAAGGATTGTAACCTGAATACCTACGTACTAAGTAAGAGGCGTGGCTAGCAGGTGGAAGGCCTGACAGAGTAGCTAAATCGTCTTACGAACCGCTCCGGAAAGGAAACTATTTTTAAATATTTATAGAACTATTTCGCAAACGTTGAACTGTTTGTCTGTTAAGAAAAATCTCGAAATGCTGATGTTTAGTTATACTTTGAACAACTTTAATACTTCACTCACCTTTTAGTGTAGATTTCAGAAGATTCTTCCTGTTTTATATTTAAAGTAGGGCGGCTATAACTATTTTCTGGGAAGGTAAACAAAGTTATTAAGGTCACGAATGTTTTTGTAAATGTTCTTTGCAACGAGTTTGTCGTTCTTCTCTATCTGAGAAGAACGAAAATCAATATTTTTATAATAGGTAGTTGATGTAATAAGGATACCGTTACTTTATTTAAAGGTTAGTTGAGAAAGTGTTAATCACAGTCACTCGTAAAGTAAATAATGTTCTTTACTTTACGATTGACAAATTAACAGTACCTACGAGTATGTACTTAGGTATACATTATTCGATTATTAAACAAGTATCATCGACAATTTGCAACGGTGCGATGTTCTTAGAGTCGTGAACTAGATAACATCAATAATAGAAAGCTCGAAAAATTTCAGAAAAATATCATAAGTTAAACTATTTTGTATAGTTTAAATTTAAATTTTAAAACTGATGATAAACCGATGGACATAATACACTTTAAAGTTTGGGAGAAACAACAGCGATGAAAATAAAGGTATTTCGTTTTGAAATTATACTATAAAATAGTTTAGACTTCCCGTCCAATTTATAAATTCAAAGAAGATTAATTCAAAAGTTGTTTAGCTCCACAATAGTAGATAACATATAGCGCATTATATTTCGATAAAAAAATCAGAATAAAAGAATCCATTATATTCAATATTTTGCGCATTAATAAGTTATTACACGAAACTGCGTATACATCTGCAGTTTACGGCTGTATTATGTATAGTAGAAATCAAATTTTATGAGTCACAGCTTATCATATGAACCAGCATTCTGTAAAAAGGAAAACAAACTGCAAAGAACGAGCCAATTGTTTTTGATTTATAGTGTAGCCTCACAAAGAGATGTCCTATTTAGATGCGAGAGCTAGGGTGACCGATGTTACAACAAGACTATTTTGACCGACTTAGCAGTAAATAGAGCATGTATCAATTGTGCTCTGGTTCACAAATAAAGTTAAATCACTAATGGAAAAGTTTTTGTAATGAATTGACAAGAAAATGTGCTTTTGTCGAACACTGACCTAATGGATCGTGCTTCAATTAGATAAGTAAATTATCATTATGTTCTAACTGTTATTTGTGAGCTGTTCTAATAATGAGACTGTAATCAGTTTATTTTGTTTACTCACCTAATGTATTTAGCAATCAACTATCTCTGAAACTGACCGCTTCTAGTTAATATCATATATTTATTCTTCAAACAATCTTGAGTGGTCTGTAGCGGAGACCCAACTTCAGCCCTGACCTAATATTTAATATGTTGTCATTAGTTCATTGATATTATCGAATTTATTAGAAGTTCAAAGGAAACTTTACGCGGGAATATGAGTACATAGGTTATTTTATGTATTGGATAGAAACTTAGTCACATTACCTTTTGATTAAATTTTGCCCAGTTTTGAGTATATATTTGTAATTTTGTAAGAAAACATCTGTGGAAAGAAATTTATAAATGTTCCATCATGAGAACACATCGAGCTTTTGATTCTTCGAACGTATAAAAACCACTAAACAAAGGCATCGCATTTACGAAACGAATTTTAATAATAGACATTATAATACCTAGGTATTATGAAATTCGGACTTTTGAAAATTGGAACATCAAAATTCGGAATAAAATGTTACCGTTTATTAGGGTGTTCCCAGTTACACATATATATGTATATTCAAAATCTATAATCGTCGCGTTTCATATACTGTTATTGAATTCTTTGGGTTAAGTAAGAACAGTGGTGGTTAACGCCAGAAACTCTCTATTCTTGGTGAATCATTTGGGTTAGGTTAGAACTGTGACCATTAAATATCTGGATTCCAGATCCGCTCTATTCTTGGTGACTGGTGAATTTTAGATGTTTCGAATTATCATAAAGTCGGACTTTTTGTTATTCGATCTACTGAAACTAGGTATTTTGAGCATAGTAGTTATCGTTAGGAATACTGACAGTTTTGAATTATAAGATTAGGATTAATGATAAATCGGAGTTGTTAGACTCGGAATTTTGAACCATTCGGAATTATGAAAAATCGTTATTTTAAAATTCGTATTTGTAACTTAACACCCGTAAATTTGATATAAGTAAGATTAATGAATAGTGGAATGTGATTGAATGAAGTCCGTTATATCGATATATCACGAGCTAGAGAAGCGTTCTCGTAACGGAATTACCACATTTCCAGCTAGATGCTAGACGAGAGCGATAGTAAACTACATGTATTCTGGCAACTGCATATCGTAAAGTGCAGGTCTTTCTCTGACTTCAAGTACCAGTAAAGTTTATAAACTTTTCAATGTCAAACATTTTTTATTGCTAAAAAACTTGTCAATAAGTAACATCCTTGTTTAGCAGAGAGGCAATACAGAAAGATGAGGCGCTGCGCTCTTACTGCAAGCGCGCCACGTTCGGCGACAGATGCGTGACAATACGATGACGTTTCGTTCGCACTGAGCCAGTCGTTTCATGGCCGCGATAAGATCGCCGTGTGGAGACACGTTCTACGAGAATGTATAGAAATATGTGGCACGACGTGTGTTTAAGCAATTTTTGGTTTTTAAGAGAAAATGCAATGTTAAAAATCATGAATATAAAAAAAAGTTTATTCGCGCACGCACACACATACACACACACACACCGAGAAAGTGTGATAGTTGCTATCACACTTTCTCGGTTGTCATACTTGTCATCTATTTGGTCAGGGCCTCAACGGTGAAATAAAAGTAAGATCTATAGATTTTCTTATTGGAGTTAAAACGAACCAAAATAAGCGAACACAAATAAAATTTCATTAATCATACATTATATTACTAAAATAATGATAATATTCTGCTCCATCATTACAAGAGCTAAAGCACGACTACTATCCCTTTGCAGCTCCTTGGACTCGCCACTCAGCTCCGCCTTGCAGCTCCTGGAAGCTACAACAAGAGTTCCACATAGAGAGGGTCACAGAACTGGGAACTAACCTTACTGCGTAACGTGTCCGATTAATGTCTTTGTTTCAGGGGCTTGAGCCAGGTGTCAACGTTTCAGCCCAACGATTGTCGGATCAAGTACGAGCTATACAGCGCTGTCACCTGGTGGATGATGCCTTTCTTGAGGGGGTATGTTCTGACATACGGAATAGCTTTTTTTTTTTTTTTTTTTTTCTGTAATAAAGACAACTCCCGCATTAGGAATAAATCCTGTGTCGCGGGGGACTTTACAAACATACATGAAACGGACACAAAGAACACCCAGACCCAGAACAACAATTTGTGGATCACACAAAGTGTCGTCCCATGTGGGGTTTGAACCCACGCGGACGGCCCACGGAAGCGGCGTGGCGACCGCTTAAACCACTACGCCATCCATGCAGGCAATTATCCCTTCTTCGTCACACACTGTGGATTTAGGTACCAATAGCACACCTCAATTGACCACACAGAATCATGATGTTGATGAACTAGTGGAGAGTGAAGTTATTTCTGTAAGTATCCAAGGCAATTAAAGGATATGGACAGCTTTGGAGGATGCGATTTTGAATTACCGGTTTGTTAATTCTATTAATACGCCTCTTATATCCCCTTTCCGAAATTTAACACTGGTGATGAGCCCTGGATTCGATATTATCGGATTATTTAGATAGTAGCGAAGATCTTAATGATACATATTCTACTCTATACCTACTAGTCGGTTATCGCAGTTTATCGAGTAGAGTCGAGACCCAAACCTACTGTGCCAGCTTGGCAGTATAGAACTGAACGCCGTATTGCTGAGACCAGGGCTCTCATCGGTAAGCTAGTTAGTTTTCGATCAGGTATTACGCGGCCGAGAGTGATGCGGGCATTCTTGGGGACCTCCATTAGTTCTCAACATTACATGTCATGTGTTACAGAGCACATAGGCAAATAGGACAAAACGGTATAAAAAAACGAATAGATCGGTATAATCTTTACTTTAAATAAAAAATATTATTATTATTATAATCAAAATCGAACGTTCCAAAGAAATGAGAAGTTGGTGTACCAGAAAATGGTGGAACCAGAGAAATGTATGAGTAATGGGCATTTCCCTGATGAAAATGCCACAAATATATTTTGGCGTAACATCTTGTCGGTGCCTGTCACTCAGAAGGTGAAATGATATAAATATTGAATAATTCAAAAACAAAAGGTGTAAAACTGTGTGTACAGGGAAGAATGTTATATGGAGTACACATAGCTGTCTCACAGTCAATACGGGAAATTCTTTGAATAAGGTCGGTTTAGCACTACCTTCAAGACAGCTCTCTGCGCTCTCTCCAAACGTAAAGATGAAGCTTTGAATGTTCCGCCTCACACAGATATGCAGTAGGTTATCAAAGACTAGACTAAAAATAAAGTTGATAGTTTTAAGCAGTGCATCATCGGCTACCTTTTTATAAATTTTTTATTGGAAAAATTGGACCAGCGTATCGATGTGATTGTGCCAACTTAGTGGAAAGAGTACAGCTAAGAGGCTTAATGTTACGAATGTTTAGAGTAATGCATTTTAGCAACATTAAGCGTAAGCAAGTGAGAATTTAGCCATTCTAACACTATCTCTAGTGCTTTTTTGCAGAGCGTAATGCAGAGTCTCAAGTGATACAGTTTACAATAAGTGCAGTGTCGTCTGCATATACAAGGATTTTGCAGTTGGGTAGTAATTTACAAATAAATCGGCATCTACCTACAAGACAAAATAAATCCAGCTGTTTTTAATAAACAATTTTATCACTATCTTAAGTTTGTCAGCGGATTTTTTTTTATTATTTTTTTTTTTTATGTAATGTTATTACGAACGTATACAACAGAAAATCTGAGTCTGGTATGATATGTTAACATTTTTGTGCGAGTACGATATAGTGAAGCATATAACTTGCCCAAAATATCGTTTCAAATATTGATATACTTATGGTAAGTATAGTGCTGTTTCAGTGTTTAAAAATATCACATCGTGTCTTGTATCTCCATATTAAATCCTTCAAGTAACAAGTCAAAATTGAAATATAAATAAAAAAAAAAACCGTAAAAAATATTTTTGCAATTTACCGGACGTAAATTAACCATTCAATTATCCTATCTCCAAATAATACTTCTCACTTAAAATACTTTGTTCCTAACCGCAATTAAGTCTCTGTTTATAACTTTATTTCGCTAATCGTTTGTATAAAAAAAAAAACTAAATTTTATTACTTACTTATTAAACTTTGTTTATTGCGCTGTAAGCCATTCAGAATTGCATCATCATTCTAGGCAACTTTTCCACGCGTGCGAAGCGAAAAATAAGTGTTGTAATAGCAATTTATCACGATTCTCTCCTCGGTACCTTCTATACATTCGATGTTCCTCATATACGAATACCTTGAGTTCATGTAATCGATATTCACAACAAAGTAACGGCTATTTTATGAAGTTGGTATTTGCTTTTAAGGTGATTATTCGATAGGTTATTTATTTTATTGTTTAGAGAGCAAATGGGTGAGCAGACGGATCACCCAATGACCAGTGATAACCGCCGCACATGAACGTTTGCAACTCAGGAATCACAAGCGCGTAACAATAAGTAGTCAATATTAATAGGGTTCATTTTTGAGCTGAATTCCTAGCACTTCTATAACCTAAGTAAATCCATCTTTTTTTGAGTATTCAGAGACAGGGCTTTAAATATTATACACAAACATACATATATCAAGTAATTTTAAATAATAATGGCCACATCGAAAAGGGTCGAAATGAAGGCTTGTAGACTTTAATAAAAGTAATTTACTAGGGAGACACGTCAACAAGGAATTTTTATTGCGTAAGCATTCCTCCCTGGACTAACAGATGAAGATATATTATTCCCGGCCCGCTGGCTGGCCTACCCTTAAAATGATACCAGCGTTGGCCTTGATTTTAGACTAAAAACAATTATGTTAAGTACCTTACCATTTGTTTTTTTATCTGACAACTTAATAACTTAGAATTTTTTGCTCCCTGAAAGATAATAATATGTTTTTATCCTTAGAAAATATTATGACATATTTATTGGGCTAATGTTTTAGGATGGATCTTGTTTGACGGAGTTCTCAACAACAACTATTTCCGGACTTTGGCACAGTTTGCAGGAACGGCCATTGTTGACTCCAACATACCGTCTCACTGAACACTCCGGTGGTGGTGACGACGGCATACGATTGTAAAAGAATTGTGGTGAAATGTGATGAATGTTATGTAGGGAACCTGTGACCACGGCCAGTGTAAGCAGTTCAAAACATTAGATTTCAACCAGGTTAAATTGCCATGCGTTAATTTTTATTAATGTAAGTGTGCACGGTTCTTACTATGCACTTATGTAAGTCAGAAACATTATGCCAGGAGCAGGCCAAAATGTCTTTTAAAGTTACTTTTACTAGTCAGCGCACATCATCGGCACTAGGACTATCGACTGTCTGTTATCGCGTACACACGTTATCAATCGATCGACAGTCCGGCGACAGTTTAGTTGTAAGCAGTGTATGCATTTCACACATATTTCATACGTATTTCACACATTATGCCTAATAGTTGTTCGATATTTTCATCAAAAAGAAATCGAGAACCCATTTTCGATAGTTCTATCGGTTCATTATACTTAATTGTCAAATGCGCATACAGTTATACAGTTAATAGAGATTACATAATAATTAAACTAATTAGTGTGGGAGAGCCATGCTTTAGTACAGATATAAGACTACGGCCTTAGAGAAAAACGATGTTTATTTAAGGAGGACTCAAAGCGCGGTAAAGTATTTTTCTTGTTACAGTGGTGGGCGTGTAGGAGGACCACTACAGCTACTGTATACTATAGTTAAACCGCCGTAAGCTTGGCCCTCCTGATGGTTTGCGGGACGCGGGGCGGGTGATGCGCTCGGCTATACATGACACGATGTACTAACTCGATATCTTCTGATTTATTTGTTTGAGATTTAATCTACACACGATGTAATAAAAATCGAATTTATTTCCATGTATTATAATGTCAGTGTATTGTAAGTTTTTATTATTAATTGTTAAATTTAATACTGTAAAATAATTTTTAATAAAACCACCTTATCTTCATCATGTAAATTATAATCAGATACAATTTAAAAATTAAGTAAAATAATAAATATTCTTTATTAGAACTTTAGCAGTAAAACCTCTGTAAGGGGAACTTCAAGTTTTTAAATCCTTTTGTGACGCAGAGTCGGCAGATTATCCATGTTTCAAAATAATATCGTGTGTTGCAGTCTTAAGAAAAATAACACGTACAACCATGCTTTCACGTCAGTCAATGCCGGCGGACAGCGACGCACTAGCTAATTGGTTGAATGCACCCCCCCCCGCGTCCCCCAAACCATCAGGAGGGCCAAGCTTACGGCGGTTTAACTATAGGATGAACAAACCGAGTTATGACATTCGGGAAGTCCCGGGAAAATTTTACCTGTCTTGGACCCCGCAACAAATGAATTAGAAGAAAATTGGAGGAGTTGGAAATATAATAAGTCCACTTCCCTCCATAGTAAAGCGGCAGACAAAATGATAAAAATAAGCATACATCTTTTTAAAAAGGGAAGCACCACGGACACAAAATATTTTGGGTCCTAACCTAGCTAAGGTTGCGGCCCTTAGATGATTCGTACTGGCAATTATTCTATGAGTCATTATATATTTCGGACTGCTGTTGAACCAATTTTTTGATTTTATCGCAATCTCGTGCTTCCAAAAAATCGCATTCCATGTTTTCTAGTTTTGAATAGTACATGGCTAGTACCACCAACACCGGCCAGCCTCAGTGCTAACCGTCCTATATGTCTTACATAAGAATATCACGGACCTACGATTACCATATCAGCCTATGCAGGTGCACCGTAGCACATAGAACCTAGACAAGTAGCCCCATTTACGATATTTACTGTATTTAATGATAAACACCATGTCACAGTTGACTATCCTTGTCAATGCATAGAAACTCTTTTTAGACTTTTCATCAACTGTTTTTGTTGTTAGTGTACTAATAATAGCTTACATACCAAATAAGAATTTTATGATCAGTAGTGTGTCAGTGACGAAATTATCAATGAAATCTAAAGTATTAGAGATATGTTATTGAAACTGAACATCTCGGGATATGATGGCATAGTTCACTTTTGCCATCATATCCCGAGAATTTCGTGCATTAGGTATAATCCAAACCCAAGTTAAGAATTTTTTTTAAATGATGTCCCTTGTTGTTTGAGACTTGGTGTTTAAATGGGTTTAATCTTTGGTTTCGTTGTATACGTAACACAATTATTGTTACTTGATACAGGTAGTGTTTACCATACCATATGAGCTGACTGTTTACCATATATTTCAATAAAATAAATAATTTGTGTGCCTCTAAGGTGCTTATGATGACACTTTAGTTTTATTATTAATTATCATTATTGAATTATTTTATAAAACTAAAAATTATTATATATATTAAATTATATATTAAATTATTATTATAGTTTACTTACAATGTTTTAAGTTATGTATATCTCAAAACCATTTTTGTTAAACCATACCATAAAACCATATTTGATCGCAAAGTATCAGTTCTCAAATAAAAATTGCAATAGAGTAACAAAGCAGAACTAATAAAATATCAAAACCATACATTACGAGATAGATGAGACGAGACAAAATTATAAACACAGAAGCAGAAACATAGCGAGACTGTGGTTGACTTCTTACCCTCATTGAGGTAATCTTGTGGGAAATCAAGGCAACCGCGACCGAGCAATCTGTTATTTCTCTGGCAAAACCGACGTAATACGACCTCTACTATTGTCACGATTGCTCTTTGAATTTGTCTTAGGCCAAAGCTCAACAAGCCGTGGTTGGAATATTGATGTATATTATATATTATATTTTAGGTTCAGATGAAAATCCGACGTTAAATGGTCGAATAAGAACAAATATCATTCTCAGTGTTCCCACAAAATGGTATTTTTGTCTTGGCTGAAGGTGAATTGAGAAGATTATTTAATTTAGAAGTTATAAAAAGATAATTAGGGTTTTTATGGCTGTATTATGTACAAGTTCATTACATATACATGGCACAGTGAAATTTTTTCATGTAGATTACGGTTTACCGTCATAAAGCGCTTACATGTTTCTCGTGTTGCAATCATGTCCTGCCAATGTCCAAATATGAATATATTATTTGAACGGCCAATTTGCTACTCTGTCGTGCAAACATTTGATATTCACTGTGAATACGAAAGGTTTGCTTATTAATTGGATTGTCGTACCACGTACCGAGACCGACGACGGAAAATCGGCCGATGTGATTGCTCTTAATTTGTTGCCTGACTTTCGATAAAATATTGGACCGCATTGAAAACGGACTATGAATATCAAACATTACATTAAAACTGCAATATTTACTATGGTATGTATGCGTAAAATGGTTCATGGAATTAATATTTGTTTGCCCACCGTTTGTTTTCATTTCATTACTCTAACTACTGATATAATAATACAATAATAATATTTTCACACATCTTACACACGGCCGCCTGGTTCCAAACTAGGCAGAGCCTGTACTATGGTAACCAGACTGCTGATAAACATACTTATATATTTCTAAATACATACATATTATAGATAAATTACACCCAGACACAGAACAAACGACCGCGCTCATCACACAATTATTTGACCTGGGTGGGAATCATACTCACGACCTCTGGAGTAGCAGTCAGGGTCACTAACCACTAGACCAAAAAGCAACAAGATTATAGATACTTTTTCGTCCCATTAGTAGTTTTGAAAAACAGTGTTTTTTCACCATTTAGGAAGTTTAAAATATAAAATATACACCTTTACTCGTACTTACTTTAATAAACAACTAATAAATACGTACCTTTTTCTTCTTGTACAAGAAAAAGGTACCTTCAAGCTAAAGTACAACTAACTTAATTTAAACTTAAAAAATATTCAAGGGCCTGCAAAGCTCTTATGACAAAACTGGTTAATACATAATACAATGGTGTAAAGGAGCTTCGCCGATTACACTGGTTTTAGAATTTAAAGACATCAGATATCTCACTACTCATGTCAGCCAGTGTTTAAACATTGACTGTCATGACAAGAAGAGTGAGGTATAAAATAGAAAACAAAGAGAGATGCATGCATACAGATAGCAGTAACATTTATAAAAATGAAAATCCAATATAGCCTGATTGAAAGTAAAACAATCTTGGGATCGTCTTATTCTCCATAAGTAGTCGGGGTTCGTGGTACTATAAGTACCAACATATTGGCGCAGGAGGTTCTCTAGTAGCATCATATACACTTTTAATAAGTATTAATTTTTAGCATGGATTTATTAATATTTCACAATTATATCCAACTACGTATTTGATGGCTTTTAAATTGCTAACCAATAAAACTGTGTCAACTGTTCCAGAATATTTTTTATTAACTAAAAGCATCCGAAATTGCTAAGGTTGTTATTAGGCATTGTGTAAGTGAATTAATCAAAAATCATTTTGTTAAATCAAATTATTGTTGAGCGTGCCGTATGTACGTAAACCACACATGAAATGGTAAAATTAAACTTTACTGACCTATACGAGTATTACAAATAGAAAGATTAACCAAAAAGCTATTGGATTGAATTGGTCAAAATCTATTTTTAACACACTTACAAGGTTTTGTATTCAATATGTATTTATGTAATATTTACATATTATTTAATGATATTTGACCTTATATTTACCATTATATGATTTGCTTACGCTTCAAAATATCTGATGACAAGGAATTAGACCGGCTCCCTGTCAGCCCCGGTTTACGTAGTAGCTACGGACCTCCCAGTCCGTGTCCTAGTCCGTGTAGTGACGGATTAAGAATACGGAATGTCACTACCCCAATTCATCCCGTGGGTGTCGTAAGAGCCGACTAAGGGCGCAAAACAACGCAGGACACCAACACTGCAAAAAGAAGGAAAACTTGACACAAACCCTATACCAACCCGTCTGGCCAGCGTGGTATAGTAAGCCAAAACCTCCTTTCTAAGGAGAGGCCTATGTCCAGAAGTGGACTATTAAAGGCTGTTGATGTGATGTGATGTGATTTAATGATAATATTTAATTTAAAATTATAATTACATGAACATATAATATGTTTGGTTCTTCGTGCTTTTTATAAAGTAATCGACCAATTTTAATAACTTTTTACCCGACTACCACGGAAGGGTTTAATTTTTCACTAACACATACCATAATATACAGAATATTTTTTAATTTTCTTTTCTTTCGTATAATAAGTTTGTGTGTAACATAATGTATTAGTGAGGGAGGGTTTAGTAGAAAATCAACAAGGTACGTACATTAGTTAATATATTTCACTATCGTAGTTAATATAACACTTCGTTGGAATCGGTTTATAATTTGGTAAAGAAATATTTTATAGTAGGATAGTATAGTAGGAGTTTAGGAGTTAGTAATTACTAAAATACATACTTGAAATATACAATTATATATTTTATAAATACATACGTAGTACATATATAATTACACCCAGACACAGAACAAATTATTTTTTACACAACTTTATGCACTCTTGTATAACGGCGTACGTAATGGCCCCTTCCAGTTAACCTTTGGGTGGTATAGAAATCGTTAGTGGCAGGCGCACACACTATAAATATATATACTATAAATACGATATATACAAACATACATATTAACACATTTATTATAATCGTCCACTATCTCATTGGGAAGGAGGTCCTGTATCGTGCTCATCACACAATTATTTGTCCTAGGTAGAAATCGAAACCACGATCACTGGCTTAGCAGTTAGGATCACTAACTACTAGTCGCCTAGTAGCTTGTCGAAAAAATGTTATGAGCAACCCAGCGAAAATAGGTTAGTATTTAATTTTCTTTTGCCATTTTAATAAAAACGTAACAGTCGGCATCAAGTAGCATCAGCCCCTCATACCTTTAAAAAAAACACTCTATTAATGAAGTCAGGGGAGCATAATATTGCCAAGATAATGAGTTCCGCGGCAATATGAAAACATCGTCAATGAAAAAAAAGTTAATTTATTTATGCAAATAAAATCAAAAGCGACGCGACGAAACACCGTGAGATGGCTCCTTAGAGAATCTCTCCTCATAATATAAATATCTAGATAAAATACATAACTTGTATGGATCCAGTACTTAACAAAAATATAACTAAAATAAATCCTTTCTAAAAAAACTTGAACCGACTTCAAACTATACTAACAAAGAGCACTAAGAACCTAGCAGCAATCACGGTTCATTTGAAGAGTTCCGTTGTATGTCTCCGAAACTCATCATCTACTATATGAAATTTAAATGGGACCATGTTGGCATAAACATCTTTCGAAAAAAGAATATAGAAAATCCGTCTGCAAATGACGGATAAAAAGAAAATATAAACATCCGAATGGATAACCTCCTCCTTTTTGAAGTCCGTTAATAATAGAAAATTCATAAATTACGATTCTTCTCAATTATTTACTTTCACCCAAACATTAAAAAGGGAAAGTGCCAACCACGTAATAATATTTTAAAACCATCTTAGTCGAGATAATAAGGGTACTCCTCTTTTTTAATAATGCTTCCTAAATGACAACACTATGAATGAAGGGCAAGATGATTAAAACTTTTTTAGGAATGTATCCTGTGTCGCAGGGGACTTTACAAACATACATGAAACGGACCCAAAGAACTTCAATTGTGGATCACAGAAAGTGTCGTCCCATGTGGGGATCGGACCCACAACACTCAGCGTAGTAGGAAGCGCCATGGCGACCGCTTAAACCACTACGCCATCCGTGCCGTCAATATTGAAACTATTTGCACATCGGCTTAATAAATACTGGGTGCTCTAGATTCTATCTGCCACGGAATTTAGTTTTTGTTAGCATTTAGAGAGTTCGTTGTTAGTTTTTCTTTTTTTTATTTATTTATTTATTTTAGGAACTAACCACAAAATAGAAGTATTAAGTTTTATTTTAGTTAAGTTTAATTTCGTTTCTGCAAACAACATAATGGTTATTAGTAATTTTAGAATTTGGCAGCGTACGATGGCGTTATTCCGATTATTATTTGTATGTAAGTAAAAAATCATCCATTATTATTAAGTTAATCGGAAGACCAAACTTAACTGACAAAAACAAAGTAGTTTCGTTTGAATAATTAACATAGAACAGATCATAAATAATTTTAAATTTGGGCCGTAATGAATATTCTCTATATCTAATCAAACAAATTTAGAATATAATGTGTGTTAAAAAAAATGAAAAGCTATATAGCTATTGTATAGAATACTAAAATAAATATGTATATAAATATTCAAGTCTTTGTATAGATAGTTACATGTAAATTTAGTTAACAGCAGTGTAGAAATCTACATCCACTGTTTACCCACGTCGTCTTTACGCAATGTAAGCAATGAAAAATTGTATATATTACAAAAGTTACTTCTTTAGGTCCAGATACATTATCACTTTGTAAATACGAAAACAGCATTAAATTTATACGTTATAATAATCTATCGGATGAATTAAATTCATGACTTTTATGGCTTTGGAAATCGTAAAACGAAACGCTTTACGTACTCGTAGTTCAATTACACTCTCTTTGATCTCGGATCAGGATCCCTTAAATGAAGACATTGTAAAGATAAATTGGATTTACTTGAATCGGGACTTAGGTATTGACATTATACTGTCTGATTCTACGTGATACAGACATTACTACACTAAACATTGCCTTTTACATATAACAGAATTGCTGGCATAATGGTTTTGGATATATTTAACTTTACATACACTATTCATTAGTCAAGGATGTATAGGTGGTTATATCTACCGATGACTTAGAAATAGAAAGAGAGTAAGCTAAGTGACATTACTTACAATATTCTACGGAAACCGTTCTTATTTTAATATAATTGTGACAACATAAATCTATTCTTTTTAGCAATACTATTAAATGTTATGATCATCACCACTCACTCAACAACACACCACAATTCTTGACGTGTTAAAGCTTTATCTGTTACTATCTGATTTACGGATAAGTATTCAAAATAGTTTATTATAATACAAATCGAGTCTGAAGTTGCAAATGGATACACTCTTAGATTGTTGCGATTAACACTCTGAGGAGAAGTCTACTGAAACCAGGGTTAAAAAAAAAAACAATAAAACACCATGTTTTTAGTATTTTTATTTTCTTCACTGGAATTGAAAACCTATAGATTTGGAAGTACCTACCTAATGCCTACAGAAAACTGAACTTTATTAATGCTGCAAGCATAGTAGTTCTCTTTGTTGGTTAGTAGAATTACTTAACTGACTCACACAGTCATCATTTAACATAAGGTATGTATGTATATGTTGGTAATAGCATATTAGCAATGTAATACGTACGTATTACATTGCTGATCATACAAAATACAAATACTTAATACGTGTATTTGACTGCACGGATGGCGTAGTGGCTTAAGCGTATTGGTTGTGGGTCTTGTCTGATCCACAAATTGTTGTTCTGAGTCTGGGTGTACTTTGTGTCCGTTTCATGTACGTTTGTAAAGTCCCCCATGACACAGGATATATTCCTAATGCGGGAGTTATCTTTTTAAAAAAAAAAAAAATATAAGGTTCGATTATTATGTAGTTGAAAAGCCTCGTAGTGACAAAGAAGACAGAGTATCATAGCCTAGTAATCTTATAAAGAAATAAGCAGTGCTTTGTAACAAAGTTGTCTTAAATGACAATGAACTAATGATATATCACAAAGCTATAAAAAAGAATATACTTTAGAATAGAAACCTGCAAATGACAGAGAAGTTAACATACTATTGGAAAACAGGACGTGGGAGTATCGCGAAAAGCCGGATAACTGTAAGGTGACTAGTATTTAGGTAAGATGAAGAATAATAATAAAGTAAATATATTTAAAATTGTTTTTTTGCAACTATAGCTCGATGTTTATGAATCTAGTTAACTTAGCTTAGTTTATTTGTTTCCGTTGCAACTATGTTTAACTTATCCATATACCAAATGGATGTCACTAGAACCTTTCTATATACAGGAATTGATCTTGGTATGCTCTGTTCTTGTGGGTGAGCCGGCTAGGAGTTCTTTGAAAAATATTAACTGTTAAGTATTATTATTGTAGGTAGTGTGTAGTGCATTGTTTAAGGCAGATCGTACGGTTTTTCTATTTATATGCTAAATATCTCCCTGTCAATATGTACAATATTTATTCCTTTCTCTTCAAAACTACATTTTTACTAAATTCTTCAGAATTTGTTAAAAAAATGTTGTTTAAAAAATAAATTTGTACTTTTATATTTTTAAGACTTGCCACACGAATATTATCTTCATTACACTAAGATTCCATTTTCTTAATTTATTTATAAAATAAAAAAAAACCAAGTGTATTATACGTTTTATGAAAAGCGCAACCAACTTTTAAAAACTAAATCAAACCACTTTTCAACTAAAAATTAAACGAAAAGCTGAAAAAGACTGAAATCGGATTTACAAAAAACCGTCAAAAATTACTCTGTATTTGAACAGACAGATAAGTTCATTATTCATTCATTCATTATCGATAAACCCTGAGGGATTTACATCTGTCAGAATCTTAGTAAGAAAAAGGTCAATTAATTTGCCACTAATATCCTATGGAAGTCTCGTATAAAGGCAAGACGTGAGGTTTTATAATGTCACTATTTCAGGGTATTTGGGGTTAATGTAATGCCATTGTGAGTGTTATCACAAGTCCGTGGTGGATTTCACTATTCAATTGTTATTCTATCAAGAGGTTTTAACCACTCAGCGAAATACGAAACCCTCTGTTTAGTTACTAAAAGTGTATTTTTAAATATGTCACATCTTTCCTCTTGCTTTCCTGCAATCTGTGGAAGCGATTTCGTGAGAAGGACGGAAGTACGTAACAGGAAGCCGGGGAAGCTTCGTTCGTTATTTGATTTGAACAATGAAAGCATGTCATAATATAAATAATATAAACAAAGCTATTTTATTTTTATTAGGAACAATAACATTCCATTTGTATTACATTAAAAATCATCTCGTCATAATCATATATATAATCATAATCATCGACGTCCACTGCTGCACATTTGCCTACCCCAATGTTTGCCACAGCAACCGCTCCTGTGCTGTCCGCATCCAAAGGCTTCCCGCGGCCCTTACCAGGTCCTCAGACCAACTTGTAGGCGGCGTACCCACGCTGCGGAAGAAAAATACTGGGTAATAATAATGACAAATCTCATAAGACGCTTATACGTCCAATACTGATTTGATTTGAATATATATTAAAAATGACTAAAACTTTGTGACGCAACGTAATGGTACCGTTGTAACGCAACATAATGGTGTCACTAAGGTTATTGACTAGTTAAAGTCACGTCGCCGTCAGACCCTGAAGTTTCTTTGTCATTTTGGGAAAAAAAACTACAGAAACGTGGGTAGATTAAACTACTGATGTATGTAAACCTATTTGTATTGGAATTAATAAACAATTGACACATGTTTTAGTTCCTTGAATTAACTTTTCCAATATTAAATGGTAACAGTACTTCTCAGTTGAAAATTTTGGTTGTTTTTTTTCTTTTATATACATACAATTTACATTAAAAATAATTATTACAATATACATGCATAATGTTAACATTTTTAATGAGATGTCAAATGTTATAAATCAGAAAGCTCACTCGTTTATTGATCGAATCAGGGAATCATTGCAAACATCTTGTCTAATATTTTTTTATAAGTAGGTATAGAGAGAGTATAGATTTACATCAATTATATTATCATTCCGAAATAACGTCCATAAAATAAGTCATTAAAATTCGGACATCAATCTGTTCGCAATACTAAAGAAACTTAACAAAACTCATAAAAGTTTTCAATGATAACCCACGGCATCTTAATCCTTCAATTTATAATCGTGCTCCCCTTAGATTATAGAAACAATTGAATTTCTAACTATAGAATATGCATATTACACTTTTTACTAAGTATGAAGTATTTTTTGGCTTAATTACTTTTAAAATAAAAGCAACTAGTGTTAAATTCTAGCTGTACGAATTAACATTAATGTTAAAAGACTTTCTTCTGTAATGTATCAATACATCTTACTGTATGTGAGTAATACATTAGTAATAAAAGCTATATTCTTAAGTATTCTTCACGATGCTGTATCTTCGTCGTTCACAGAAGTTATGCGGATTCAATGTTAGCTACAACTGCACTTAACAAATTATATAGTAAATAATAAATTAGATGACATTTATTTTATAAAAACGATTTTAATAAAATATGTAAGCACAATAGAAACTACCGATTAAAAAAATGTACAATATGGTATTATATTGACTGCACGGATGGCGGAATGGTTTAAGCGGTCACCTCGCCGCTTCCTTCTGCGCTGAGTGTTTGGGTCCGATGCCCTCATGGGACAACACTTTGTGTGATTCACAAATTTTTGTTCTGAGTCTGGGTCTTCTTTGTGTCCGTTTAATGTATGTTTGTAAAGTCTCCCGCGACACAGGATATTATATTACTAGTGCGGGACTTGTCTTTTAAAAACAAAATTATCGGCCGCCACAGGAAGCATAGAGTCTTAAATAAAGTGCTTACTCACCGTAAATTCCATGCTTGTACGACTGCGATCGTAGTCGTACATTTGAGATTCACGGGAACGAAGTTCCCATAGGCCCTGTAATACATAATTTGTTGTTATTACTCTAGTTTTGTGAACAACCCTAATAAATAAATATGTAGCCATATTATTTGAGCCCGTAGTTACACTTACTAACGCTGGCATGAATACAAAATCTTTTGTATAAGAACAAACTACTTAAATGTTATTGTTATTGCAGTTCTCTGAGGAAAATCTGTATTTTATTCAATAAACCAACACAACCTACTCCACAACGTAATATGCAACGCTGTGAGACGTTTTATTGAATAACAATAGGTTCTCTTCAAAATATAGACAAACACGAGTATTGAGCACTTAACTGATGCAAACATGTTGTAAAGCAAAAAAAAAAACATCGAGAGTTTTGCCTAAACAAAGTGTTGAGCTTGCATTCAAGGATAATAGATAAGTTTTAAAATAAAACTTTTAGGGCTAATATTTGGACACGCCGTTATTGCGGCAGTAAGACCCGTTATGGAGGATTGGCTCGAGAGGCATCACGGAACCCTCTCATACCGGTTCACGCATGTGATCACCAGGAAAAGATGCCTGAGATCGCTTGTGTCTGATCCATAAGGAGCCAACGCCTGAGTACCACCACTGCGATGGCCGGACCGTGAAAACGGCGCCGAGCGCCGCGGCGAAGCGAAGTCGCGCCGCGGCGTGGATTGAGCAGAGGCGCGACTTCGTGGTGGCCCTCGGAGTGGGAATTCTCTTGCTCGGTAACATGTTTTCCGCTATGGTACGGAGCAACAGTGCGTCGAACTTCGCCGTCTCCTTCTTCGAGCAAGTTATGCTTGCGAAGGAGATGGCGGAGCGGGACCGGGAGAGGTTCAGAGGCGTCAAATCAATAACTCTGGTGGACACTGAAAATCAGTACTGGGACGGACCATGTCCATCACAGTAAATGCTGAGGGTCCACCTATTCTGTGGGGCACAGCGTACAACTCTCATCCACACAAGCTAACTATCTATGTGGTTAAGATTGAGAGGCATGCTTGGCTACATGCAAAACATAGTAACCTAAAATAATAGTGATCACCACGTCAGCGCCACGTCAAATATGATCACAGTCTCACAGACAACTCATGACCACAGATAGCGTAGTAAAGTATTGCACGTAAAAAAAACTTTAAAAATGTAAAATTATTGTAAGTTATATTTAAGTTATTAATTTATATTAAGTTGTATGCTGCGTTTTCGTACAGAATAAAGTTTATTTTATTTATTTATTTTATTTGTTTTTATTTACCGCAGACGACTCAGGCGCCAGAGATCGCAAAAGATCTCCGTCCTCCATAAGTGCAGGCCTGGGGGTGGTAGGTGAAGCCATTTGTCACCCTAGCAGAAGCAGGCAGGGGTGATACCGAGGCCCGAGGGGGGGGGGGGGGGAGGCGAAGTACGTCGGGGTACCAGGGATTTTCTTTCTAGGGTACACCTGGTTCACCGGCAACTGGCACCCGAGACGGCGTGCAGTTTTTGGTCGGTTCGAGTCCCATATAACCATCACAGAAAAAAAGGGGACTAATATTCCATCTTCATTATAATTAGCCGGCGTATACCACATAAAAGGCATCATAGACTAGGAAATACTTATGTTTGTATTTGTTACAGAAAGATATTGAGTAAATGTAAATATTTACACTTTGGGAGAGGAAAACGTAACGAGGGTCACTTATAGTGTTTTTTTACGCAAAACACAATAAATGTATTCAAATTAGAGAGTTTGGTGTGACCACAATGAGAAAGGAATCGCGGTCGTTTTCAAGTGATCTCTGTAACGAGGGTCGGCAGATCCCTATGTAATTGTTATCCATAATAGTTGGGTCGCTTCCTCCGCCCACTTAGACTCTGCCACTGACGTAACCATTCACCGACCAACAGAGGAATCAGTTGTAAACCATTCAGGATGTACCATGAAAATTCACAGACTTGTTAATTGAACACTATATTGAGTTACGATCCAACTAAACGGGATACGACCTGTGTTATTGAAAATCGTAAATTCTAAACATGAAATCGAAGTTATTCGAAAACTTTATAGGCAGCTCATAAGAGGAGAGCTATGGGAAGGTCAAATAACGTCGAAGGGTTAGATAACGGTGACTCAAAGTTTTAATTAAACAGCAACATCTGGGAGACTCGTTACTGACACGACAATTATTGTTACGAGAACACAAACACGTTATATGCCAAACGATAGTTCGTATTTGCTTACATTGTTTTTATTATCATATTGCTATAAAAATGTTTATTTTAGATGGAATGATATACTAACAAAGGAAGAAAAATAAACATTTTATTCTTGAGCGTCACTTAATATTTTTAGATAAACCTATAAATATGAAAAACACAGAGATCCCTTGTAATTTAACCTAAGTTTCATGTATGTTTATAAAATCCCCAGCGACACAGGATATATTCCTAATGATAATCATACTACCTCATTAATATCGTCTTAATAAAAAAAAACCCAGGTGTTTTTTTTGTAGCGTTTAAATTGGTTAAATAATAAAAATAATTCTAAATCCGTTGGTATGAATTCTATTGCAGAATGTTTGTAGTTAATGGAATTCTTCCTGTGGAGGCAGGCAGCTAGGTGCGCCTTAGTTCTGCTTTACATAGTGTCGAGCAACTCTCTGTGAGAATCGCAACAATTTTCCGGAACATTTCCGAGCGGGCTAACGAACGGAAACGCAGGGGACACGGCCAATTGGCGGATAAATGCACCTCAATTACTATATTGCGGCAACATTTTTCCTCCTAATGTCCTTTTTGGCTTTAGCGACGAAACTTTTTATTTGTTTTTCTGTACCTAAAGGTTGGGTATATTGTACCCAGTTTTAGTTTAAGGCGTAAAAAGTTAAGGGAGTAAAGTGGCTACATTTACATAAATATAAAGGTTTTTATAAAAGATTAAGAAAATTTAAGTTTTTCATTATAAATTTCACTATCTTTAAATATCTTTAGAGTTCCGTTGACTAAGAGAATTAATCCACTACAAAAGTATTGCCTATTTCTTCTATATAATATCTTACTGAAGTAGTTTAAAAGCTATATATTGCTGCCAGTCCATCTATATCTCCGTTGCCAGTACACTATACGAGTATACATATATATTAATTATTTTTATACATCTAAATAAATAACAATTAAAAGTAAATTATACGAGTAGAATAACAATCTATTTACAATAGTTTATGGTTACCTTTTCATATTCAAGTTTTATTTTTCATGTTTTAAAATCATTACTTTATTTTTAATACTACTGGATAATTTCTCTGACTAACATAAAATACAAATTCATAAATGGTTATGGGTTTAGATGTGTGATTTGGACTTGGAAACTTAGATGTCGATTTTGTTACTATCCCACCGCACCCCTACTTATTAGTTAGTTAGTTTAGTCCCTAATTCATTGTGCCATTATTTTGTCCCTTTTGAGTTGAGCGTTCTAAAGAGACAATAGTCAACTATGCTGGCGGTCTTATCTGTTTATCAGTAACGGGGATCTTCGTCCTACAAGCTTTGCATGGACAGCATTAAAAGATGTTCTAGATAAAACAAGTTTCAGTTTCCTCTTGTTAAAGTAATAAAAACGTAATGTTGTAGATTACTTTCACAGTTATTGACAAGTTTGTAAAGATTTTATTTGAAGTAATCTGGTACAAAATTTAAATCAGTTTCACAAGGTTAATTACCGGGAAAATGATAAAAAAATAAAAATCAATATACAAATGTGGCGTACTAACTTGATAATACATTATATACTTTAAGTAGACAGGTAGAATTAGCCAAAAACTCGTGAAAAATCCGGAAAATTTCTATTTTTAAACATTTAAATATCAGGAATTGATTGCAATAAAAATTATAACAAAATATTGTCAGCTAAGGTGCCAAAAAAATTTCAAAAATGGTAAAAAGCAGTTTTTCGCATATGGAGTGAAAACTAAAGTTCCTACAAAAATAAGTTGAATGTAACAAATGTGCGAAATATAAAAGAAAGAGAATGAATCCCTGGAGAGCAAAATCGGACCTTCAGATCGCCCGAAATTCTCAGAAAACATATTTTTTTTTGGAAAACTTGGTTAATTCATAACTTGCGTCCTTAGAAATGTCAGAGAGTTGAAATTTGGATATATTATCAGTATTGTAGTCCTGTAAACCGTCGACTTTTGCAAAAGGTGAGGTTTGCAAAAAAAATTATGACCAAGGAGAAAAAAAAGTAAAATTTAAAAAATTTATGGGTTAATGTTAAATTGTATTTATAAGTTTATTTCACTCATTTATTTATTTATTTTTAACTTCTTGCACAAATATGTACATTGCCTAAAGCATTCTCTGTTAATCGGCCGATTGGGCCATAAATGATGGGATTTTTATAAAGAAAAGTTTTATCCTTAGAATAGACAAATATAAGCAATAATATTCACATATACCTACCCAAATATACACATCATCACAGTCATCATAAGCCTATCGCAGTCCACTGCTAGAAATAGGCCTTTCCTATTATATACATACATACTCGTACACACACACATATATACCTATATGTATATATATATACACACACATACATACATATATGATAATAAAATATAACAATTGTAGATGATGAACTAGATGAACTGAGCCTCCGCCAATACGCCCAGAAAAACTCCTTAATTTTCATCTTAAAAGAGTGACAATTTGTAGCCATCCTGACGTCGACAGGAAGCGCATTTAACAAGAGGATAGACTAAACATAGAACGAAGAGCCGACAAATCCAGTAGTTTTCTGTTCTGGGTAAAGCATAAGAGTTGAAATTGTGGTGTTAAATAAGTAGGAGGGGATGGGCCATTGAGGATAGTATACAGGGTTGTGAGTGCGCGCATTGGTAACCGTCTCAGCTGATAACGAAAACTACAGACATGGTCATACTTACGAAGATTAAAGATAAATCGAATGCAGTTATTGAGAAGACGATCTAATTTGTTCAGAAGATCTGCATTCAGGTCATAATAGCGTAGGTCACCATAGTCGATTAAAGGGAAGATAAGAAACTGCACAAGCGTTTTCTTAGTTTTCACAGGGAGAAAGTTTTTTAAGCGCCAGTTCAGAGTACAGTCAAGTTGTAAGCCTAGCTCTTTCACCGTTCGACAAACAAGTATATTAGTACCGGGCATTAAGGCCGCCAATGTACATATTTGTACAAGAAGTTATAAATAAAAAAAAATGAATGAAATAAACTTATAAATACAATTATAACATTCACCAATAAATTTTTAAAATTAAACTTTTTTTCTCCTTGGTCATATTTTTTTTGCAAATTCAGAGCTACGTCGACTGGACTACGGTGGCTGCCCCTTCCACTCTCGCAGCCGCCGTGCGCGCTAGTTAAACAAATGTATATTTATTAAATGATTTGAAAATTTAAACAAATGTAGTTAAACTCAATACATAGGTGCTGAAATTATACCGTTTTCAAACATCCCCCACGCTTTAAAAAAAAGATTATGTAAAAAAATACATTTTTACGTTACGACTACAATACTGACAACATATCCGAATTTTAACTCAAGTTTTGCAAAAAAGAACGTGTTTTTTTTACAAATTTCAGGCGATCTGATGCTATGATTTTGTTCTCCAGCTGTTCATTCTCTTTGTTTTTTTATTGCGAACATTTGTTAAATTCAACTTATTTTCATAGGGGCTTTAATTTACGTTCGAGATGCGAAAAACTGGTTTTTACCATTTTTGACATTTTTTTGGCACCTTGTTATAATTTTTATTGCAATCAATTCCTGATAGTTGAATCTTTAACAAAAAAAAAACTGTTCCAATAGGATTTTTTTGGTCCAAAAAGCTAATTCTACCTTTATAAAGCTTAACCTTATTATCTAACGATCTTTTTGAACGTAGTTTCGATTCCAATCAACTTGAAAATGTAAACACGTGTCAAGAAACGATGACAGAATACTAAAATATATAAAAAAAACAAAACACGCCTAAGAGCCTAGTAAATCTTTATCTACAGTAAGTTTATTACATAGACATCTATCTCAATGGCTCTATATAAACTAGAAAATTTTAATACCTTTGAATTAAATATTAGGTTTTTAATAAAATTATAGTAAAAAAGCCTTCTCATAAAATGTTATGAATAGCTTATTATTATATGAAATATAATAATAAGCTTGTCCTAAATAAAAGTACAGTGTTTCAAAAATACCAAGTATGTCAGAAAACAAATGTTTATCAATTCCGTCTATTGATATAAAGTGAGCGCATTAACTATGAGTTAAGTTTCCAGCAAACTTCACTGAGCAAATGGTGCGTTACTAAGAAAAAAGTTACTCAAAGCTAAATAATCGCACCATTTCGCCAGTCGAAAGCTAGTAGAAACGTCTTATTTCTCTCAGTTGCTTGCCTTGAAAAATACGATAGGAATGTGCTCACATTAGGTTCGGTCGTTACTTAGTCCTAGTACGGGTTCGAGCCCTCGTCGAGCTACTGTGACTAATGGCTGTGGTACGGTAAAATATGTTCCACCTAAGTGTGCGACATGACCACTAACCAGCTATTCGTAAACTAAACGCGTCTGGACGAATTGTATGTATACTAAACCTTGTCTTCTTTGATGTATGAGTTCTATTTTGGGAACTAATCCTTTGTGTACACTACTATATCGAGAAGAATAAGTCCAATCAATTAAAACCATGCTTTGTATATAAATTTAAATATGTATTCAACTAAATCTTGAAAGTACAAGTAAATATCTGCCTATTAGACCAGTGATCGCCTGGGCGGTCGAATTTCGAATGATTGGAATGTCTTGTTACATTTAACTGACATGAAGTAGGTACTTTGACATAGTAGGTATGTATATGTGGTAGTAACTTGAACTGTCACTGTTAAGACTTTTGCGCTATGATAGGTCTCTGACCTCTACACTAGTCGCTATCTAAACCCTGTAGTTTTAGGTTGTTGTTGTTTTTATATAGTTCTTACTTTTGTAACATATAATTTTAGCTTTGTTTAAATAAGTAAAACATTTTATTTTATAAATTATTTTTTATATTAGTAAACAATGCAAGTAATTAATCCCACAGAATATTTATATTGCTTTTACTTTAAATCTCATAGGTTCCGTACCAAAGTATAGAATCTTAAAGAACTTTACACACAGCTCCCTACTATTCTGCTTAGCCAAATTTTGTTTAAACAAGTTGGAATAGAATACTGAAAAAATGCAATATACTACATTCAAATATAATAAATTGCATTTTCTAGAATTACAAACAATTTCTCAATAACGAAGGCTATGTTGTTTATTAACTATTGGTGTTTATTAAAAGTGTATTATAAGTAGTCTTTCTGAATTTATGAAGTTTATTTTTTAGTGATATGTCAGACAAATAATCGTATCTTGACTTATCTATTGACTGCCAGGAATAAGATATAGATAAAAATATTGTTACAAAGAATTTTTTTTTTATGTAATAGCATTGAAAAAGGAAAATTTTTCACTGCCAGTCTTTTGAATTATTTTAGAGATATAATTAATGATAAGCCAGCGGATTAAGATTAGGTGCTCTGTATTGTTGATCTTGGTTATGGAACATCATGTTGTTAATTTATTATAACACCGTATTCACTTTAAAATTATCAGTAAAATAATGATCGGTGCGTCTGCTATAGGCTGCAATGGCTGCAAGTTCTAAGTCATCTTTTAGAATACTTGACATGGTTATAGATGCTATATTCATTTTACGAGATAAAATCTTTAGGACAGGATTTCTTCGAAAATTTTCCTTCACTGCTTTGATCGCCTTTTTTGTACGAATACTACGTGTAGGGCCAGATCTATGTCTGTCACAAATAGAAGAGATTTCATAGTGCCTAGCAATAGCCCGGTACATAAACATTCAACTAATACCAAACTGATGTATAGTTTCAAAAATTGCATTTGGCTCCATTCCTACTTTGTATAATGCTATCACAGCAATATCTTAAATCTCAATCTCTCACAGGTTCGGTTCCCCACTTTATTTTAATATCTCAAAAGTATTTAACACCGATTGACGTGAAAATGAAAAAACTCAATGAATATTCATATAAATGGAATATCAAATGGTAGGTAGATTATGTTTTTTTAATTGTAACAGTTTTTATGGACAGACCAAGTATTTATTTTACAACTTCATTTCTACTTGATTCTTAAACCATATGATAGAGTTTTGCCTTGCAAGAAGGAGGAATTGTTATTATTATTACATATGCGGTAATACATAGTTTTTTTTAAGACAACTCCTGCATTATGAATATATTCTGTGTCACGGGGGACTTTACAAACATACATGAAACGGACACAAACACACCCAGACTCAGAACAACAATTTGTGGATCACCAAAGTGTTGTCCCGTGTCACACTCAGCGCGGTAGTAAGCGGTGAGGTGACCGCTTAAATAACTACGCCATACATGCTGTCAAGTCAGTGTTTTTTTTCTTATGTTTGTGATATTTTTATCATCATCATCATCAACAGCCTTTAATAGTCCGCTGCTGGACATAAGCCTCTCCTTAGAAAGGAGGTTTTGGCCTACTATACCACGCTGGCCAAACGGGTTGGTATAGGGTTTATGTCAAGTTTTCCTTCTCTCTGCAGTGCTGTTGTCCTGCGTAGTTTTTTCCCTTAGTCGGCTCTTACGACACCCACGGGATGAATAGGGGTGGTGACATTCTGTATTCTGACATTCTAATCCGTCACCACACGGATATTTTTATGTTAGGTGATATTTCAAAATTATTAAAGTAAAAGTCAGACCTAGTTCTTAGGTAATGTTTAATGAATTTCAAAGAGCAGCAGTAAGGCAATTAAGGCAGAAAAAGTGCTAAAGATATTTTACACGATCGTAAACTTTGTCCGGTAATTGCATAAGACGATTTCCATAGGTGTATTTAATCTTTTCTTTAATCTTTGTCTTATGAGTACCTGGTACCTGCGGTTTTCTACCTCTAGATGTGAAGTAACATTTTTGTTCCAGGAAGGAAAATAAAAAAGTCGGAATTACGCCTAATGTTTCTTTAGAATATTCATTCGGAGACAAATAAGTTGAAATAATCTCCGCGAGGGTAGGTAGGTAACACAGGTCGCACTCGCGGGCCGACTCCCATTATTCTTGCGCCCACCCCGTCTGAGTGACTTCACTGTCGTTCTCACTTCCTTCCCTTAGCGGGAAATAATTTCAATTTAAGGTTTTCATTGAAAAATATTCGTGTAACTTTTTATTAAAGTCGTACGCCCCATTGCTAAATAGGATTTTTATACAAAATGAGTCCTTGGAACTGTTGATGTTTAAAACTTCTCTATTGTGCTCTGCTATGACAATAAACGTATAAGTACAGTGAAAACGTAGAGAGGGTACATTGCAAGCAAACTTTAGTAGAAATCGGGGACGCGCGAGATATTTATGACTTCCTCCGAGCTCCCAGAGGCTCTCGGCGTTCAAAAGCTAATAAAACGATGTCACATAATGCAAAGTTTTATTTAAATCTGGGACAAATTTTGACTTTGCTATAATCTTTCTAAAATATAAGACGGCTAATGTAAATAAAATGAAATAAATTCCTAACACAGATCTAAGATATTCAATAAAAAATAAATAACTTAATAAAAACCATTACTACATGCGGTTGATTCCGTATAAGTGTGCACACAAAAACTATAGAATACGGATGAAATGTTTTGAGTTCGTCTACTGTCATTGCTTTGTGGCAGTGGTCCAGGTTGGGAACAAGTGACATGATACTATTGAAATTTATGTCGAATGGCAAGTACGAACGTGTGTAAACATATCCTCTAAAGAAAACAAGAATTATAAGCCAAATTAAAATAGTTTAAGCTACGTAGCTCTTGTTTTATTTCAAACTTCAGGAAATTGCATTTGCGTTGCATGAGGTAAGTTTATAAATTTAAAAGTATTTGTTTGAGGAGTTAGGTCAGAGAGGCGAGTTAGTTCGCGCGAGTGGCGGCCGGTAATGCCTACATTTAGATTAACCACTGGATTTCGAAAGCGCCACCGCATCGAAATTTTCACACAACTCCAAATGTAATTTAAAATGTTAGTAGTTACGGTGGAGCTTTTGCGTAGAATGTGCTAACGTTGGTTCGTCCTGTTTATTTTGAAGAGTATATTTACTGTTTCTAATATTGCTGTTTTTAGTCGATCTAGTTTATAAGTTTTAATCAACACCGTACATCATGTACTTCCCAGCTTCTAAGTTGAATAATTTTAATTGAAACAGTAGTTTCTATCTGTACTTTTAATTCACTAAGTAACCTTTTATTTTATGTAGTAAAATTTTAGAATTACTGATTTATAATTTATTGTTTATTTACTCTAATAAACTTTCAATGACAAGTATTCACAGAAATGAAATTAGGTAATTGATAGAATCAAGTTATAAAGCGCTAAGTTCATCTATTTGGCGTCGATTAAAAACCCTCGTCCGAGTATTATCTAGTTGTCAATGTCGAGATCTAGATGCGCATATTAAATTACTGATGTGTTTCCAGAGACCGCCGATTCCATACAGAATATCAACGTTCGAAGTCCAATATTAGCGTCTCGAAGGCTCAATAACGTTTTACATTCAACCGTGGAGAGCGGTAAGAGCCCCAATACGTAGCGGGAGATAAGAAATGGTACCGACAATCGCACCGCCTCAGAGCTCATTGAACGTAATATTCGCGTTTAGTATGAAATTCATATCGAGAATATAACCCACACCCTCGCGGTGTCACACCGATGACTGGAATTATTCAAAGGTAATAATTCACATTTACTTCAATAGTAAATTTCACTTCTTATACATACACATTCTGGAACGGCAGTTAAGGTAGGGACCGTAAAACGATTTGGGTTTTCAATGGGTCCGGTGCGGTACGAGTAAGAAAAGATTAATTTTGTTTGTCCATGAATATTTATTGCGGATAGCCGAAGCGGCGAGTTTACCGGGCTCCGGACATGACCATAGAACCGACTTGTACGCTTGATTATCCTCTTAGGTCCCAGATGCAATCGAGCCTGACCTAAATTTAAAATGTGGCTCTTTTTAAGTATATATCTATTTCAAGTCTATTTTAAACAGTATACAGTCAATTATGAGCTAGTGAGTTGAATGACGGGAGAGTTTACGAGTCCCAGTATTGTTGCTAGTGCTCATAAGCTCCAATAACTGTAACATTTCTATTAGTTCCCTAAATAAGATAAGTTAATAAATTACTTCTGGCGTTTACATACTAAAATAATTGCCTTTTTTATCACTCGTGAAGTAGATTGACTACATTTTTGAGCGTAACAGTCCGTCACAGTAAATTTCTGGACACGGGTCTTTCCCAAGGGACGGCTTAGGCCATAATGGGCATTATGGTTAGGCCGGTTGTTGATTACAGCAAAACGAAAGAGTGGATACATTAAGGATTTTTACATTTTACTGAGAGGTTTATTTGATTGTTAGAAGCTTATAATGATATTCTTATAAAAACTGGTTCAAATGCTATAATATAAACACTACAAATACAAGTTGCTAACGTCGTTTTGTATATATAAAATAAGTGTGGCGACTGCCACATAAGGCGAAACGAAGAAATGTACAACAGCGCCATCTAACGAAGACACATCGAACTATGGAGTAAAGCTCAGGCTTTACTCCATAGTTATCTAGTTCATAGCTAATCTGAATGAGAATTGCTAATCCTGTATCGCGATATGAAGACTTCTCTCGCCCATTACCATATATACAACGTCCCAACATCAACCGTTGGGCCGCAGCCCGCCAGTCATGATCACCTCGCCTGGTCGGAGGATCCTCCCTTGGGGAGTGTGGAGGGACTTTTGACACCCGTTCCTCTACATAAGTATATACAGGTACATATTAAATCAATTTTACTTTAAATATTTACATGAAAATGACGTCGGTCCGAAAATAAGGGTCTCATTAAAACATCGATTAATTATATAGCTAGCTCAGAGAATGTTTATGAAAAGATACTTCACTGACTTGATAAATTACCAACAAACCCAGGTGCAACTATTAAAAAGGGTCATCACAATTTAATTTTAACTTTGTTAATCGTATATTGCAAGATATTAAAATTAAATAATAGTATCAAATACATATACACTGATAATTATATTTACAAAAATGTAATAAATGGAATATCTTTGAGGCCAAACCATAACTACATCTTCAAGCTTTGTAACAAAACTATTCAGCAACGATCCCGAATAACTTTAATATCTTTTCCATTCATATTCTTTATATTTATCGAATATCTCTGTTATATTTTTATTCTTAATAAAGTGCTTTTATCTATAATAGGATAGCGATTTTTTGACGATTCTATTTTTTTATGCAATCAAAGGTTTAGTCAGCAAAAGTGATCCCACATGACGTAGGGTATATGCAATCACTAATTCATACGTGCACATGCATTATATTGAATGAATGTATGTCTATGGCAAAACGTAATGAAGAGCATGGCAGCGGTAACTATGTACATACTTCCATGGAGAAAATAGCTCTGTCCAAGTACATACATGTAATGTATGCAGGGTGGAACTAGGTTATAGTTAAACACATTGTCTCGTATTTATTGTCGCATGCTAGTTGGTATAAGAATCAATGGGGGCTCGTGTGACGTTTGACACATGACATGCGGAGGGATGAAGCAAATATGGCGGTTATAGTGTTAGGTATGGGAGTTGCAAGGTACAAGAGAAAAGGAAGACCAAAGAAAAGGAGGATGGACTGCGTGAGAGAGGATATGGCTAGAAAGGGAGTAAACAGTGAGATGACGGATGATAGAGTAGAATGGAAGAATAATGCATACTCCGCGGCCCCTAAATAAAATTGGGATAAGGGTAAGCAAATGAATATGTGTGATGTTTGATACCGTCGTGACAGGACGATGTACATATGTATAAAAAACCCCTTTGGGTCCAAAATAAGTTAGGCATTCCCGCAGTACAAATACCACTCACGACATTTTTTATTCTTATTGAACAACGTATTGTACAAAAATATATAAATGGAGATAGTTTTGTTAGTACGAGTATAACCAGAAATGCGTAGCCATCACTACGCAGCACATTGTTTAATATCCGAACGAAAATATGGAAGAAAATTATCAATATTAAAAATTATTTGTATTCAAATGGAAAATATATTATCATAGATCTGTAGCTACCAACCCACAACTATACAAAATACATGTTAAGGCACAATACAAGTACAAATTCGATTTTTTTTATGGTGTATGAGCAACGTGCAGACGGGTCCTTTGAAGGAAAGTGACAACCGCTGCCGATGAACACATGTAATACGCTTAGAATGAGTCAAAGACGACTGGAATGTTGTTCAGGAGAGTTAGGAAGAGAATTTATTGGTTTTATACTTTTCCTGAAGTGCTCATATTTATGGGTAGATTAGTAATACACTAAAATTTAAAAAAGTTATCCTCTTTTATATTTTTGTTCTAAGATTTATCTATGTGAGCGTGACAGAACTGATATTTTAAATTCTTGTCAGAGTCACTAATGAACTTGCTTAGCGATAACCATTAGATTTTATGAAATGATCATCGGATTCAAAATGTTGATAATTAATGAAGTTTTAGGGTAACTTTCTTGGTTGGGGGCTTAGAAATTAAGCTGAGATTATCCTATAGAAATTGCTCTATTAACTCCATTTATTAACCCCATTAATTTTGTCTTCAAATAACAAACAAGAAATCAATTCATCGAGATTTTATTTTTGGCATCTATTGTGTTTTGTAAAATGAGAATCCAGATAAGTAGGTAGTAGGTACAAGGTACAGCTCACTTCAATCTAACAATGTTCTAGTGTAGTACAAAGGTGGCGACGTTAGGAGGTTCAAGTTACATAATATTCAACTCAATTGATCGGATTGCGACTTTGACACACGAACAGTTAGATTAAATCCTTTTTCGATTATCTTCGTTGAATAAGCTATTGTTCTATGTTTAAAATTTAGCTGTGTGTGTAATTGAAGTAATTGATTTAAATTTAATAAACAAAAGCAGTCAGACGGACAAATAACAAACAGTCATTTTCTTCTCGGTTTCTAAGATATTAATTTTTTTTGCTACAATTGCACTGCAATTCCCTGTGTTTAATCCGCAAAGAGCCAACGCCTGAGTGCCACTACTGCGATGGTCGGACTGTGGACAAGGCGCTCCACACGCTGACAGAATGCCCGGCGTGGGTGGAGCAGAGGCGAGACCTCGTGGCGGCCATCGGAGTGGGAGTCGCATAACGACCTCCGTCCTCCATAAGCGCAGGCCTGGGGGTGACAGGTTTTCGGTCCATCTGGCATCATAAGGCATCATAAGGCCATCTGTCACCCTAGCAGAAGCAGGGCGGGATCCCGGCGAGTGCGTTGCGAAGCGCGCGCGCCCCTGCGGGAGCACAGAGGGAACATGGGGGTTCCCACACAGGGGGGGGGGGAGGGGTCGTCGGGCGTTGGACATAAACTCATGTAAGTCACCAAAATATGCTTCAGCTGCCGTAGGTAAGATATTCGT
The DNA here is from genome assembly GCA_902825455.1 of Arctia plantaginis. Taxonomy (NCBI): domain Eukaryota; kingdom Metazoa; phylum Arthropoda; class Insecta; order Lepidoptera; family Erebidae; genus Arctia; species Arctia plantaginis. Next base: position 9,422,711 of record CADEBD010000314.1, on the reverse strand, counting down.
AAATAAAAAACATATAATTGTAAATCATAGGATTTTTCTGAAATAAAATTATTTTAGATACAATACTGTCTAACGTATAACAATTATATCACGTAACAATAATATTTACATTCATTTACTACGCGCTGGTTTATGTCCGTTTGGATTGAAAAGCCACTTTTCATATCTTAAAGAAATTAATATTATTATTTAGTAGCAAAAAAAATTGTAGCCCCGATCAGCGATCTTGTAGTATAATACTTTTAAAGGTATATGAACATAAAGGTGGGTCCTCAATCTAAATGTTTGAATTGAGGAGCCACGTGAGAACTAGGAACATAATGGATGTATATTTATCATAATTTAGCATATTTAGTATGATTTTGCAGTATTTGAGAGTAGTTAGTAGACAAAATCTGAGCTCGGTAATAAAATTAAAAGATTTACCATACATTATATATGTGGCTCCTCATACCATACATATGACTATCATTTTTCAAAGAAGCAGTCTTATATTCATGCGCAATTTCTTCATCATTTAGTAGTAAGTATATGAAATTTGTAGTGTTAAGAGTCAGTTATTATAAATAAGTGAATTGGGAAATATGGCACATTTTAACTGGCTCCTCAGTTAAAATGCTTCGGTACATAGATTTGACTCTAATATACTTATAGGACGACCTACTTGTGAGAAAATTTGGCACATAAAACATCTATATTTTGTATAAATTTATACTAAATGTACGATAATTCTATAAAATGTACAGTATCTACGAAGTTATTAGCTATCTTTAATTACCTAACAATTTTTTTGTAGGGTGTCCATGAATAACTTATATATTTTTTCGTGCCGTTTCGTACACCCATCTATTTTATTTTATTTCATCTAATTATTTGGAGTAGTCAATTATTACTTTTATATTTAATTATTCTTATCGATACAAAATGCGGCAAAAATAGATGGTAGTAGGTAGTATAATAATAAATGTTATAGAATTAATCCCTGCAATTCGCGACGCTGGCATGGGACAACTATACAAGTCACTACCCAACAAAGGATGTTTTGTTACGACGACTATGATTCTTAATGTAAAATTCGTGAAAGCACCGATCCACCAATATTACTTCATTGTAAAACTTATTTCCAAATTGATTACTAAATACTTATAACTGAAAAATTTCTGTACATTCCTATATTTCATTAATTGTCGATTTCTTGAAAATTAAACTTCAAAACCTAGTCCTTGTGATATACCATTTTGATATGGTCACTCTAAATAGCGAATTCAGAAGAAATATCAAAAAGTAATTTAATTTTCAAATACAGAATATATACAACGTTGATCTGTACATATTTATTTAGTAGACATTAATACTAAATGTTAGTGTCTCTTGTTTTTGTTTCTGTTGTGATCTCAGGTAGGTAAAGTTGATTATTTATTACGCAGAACGTCAGGATTGAGGAGCCAAATAAAATTCGTTTATTTATTTAAATCCACTCAGTTTTACTACTTTCTCCTGACGCTACAAATTCAAACACACTTGCTGCTAAATGCTTTTCGACTGGAATATAAATTTTGACCTAATAGTTTCATGGCAATTCACGCTCTTCAATATAGTACATAACAGTAGCCACATTAAAAGTATTGTTCATTCTTGAACATCAACAGTACTTAATTCAGATTTTTAGTGGGCACTATACACAATTACTACTAAAAGATACAAAATTCTCAAAAATATTCATTAAATATTTTCCGTGTTTCAGGTGGCTCCTCAGTTCAGATGTTTAGATTGAGGAGCCACTTTCACATTTATATAACTTTGGATAAATCTTACTACAAATTTTAGAAATTGTCCTACTAATTTTTTTGCTAACTTACTAAATATGAGGTGAGTTTCAGTTTAAAAGCCGTTAAAAAAATTAGATATATTTATAAGTGGCACCTCAATCCATACGGACCCGCTGGTTTTGTTTGTATTTGTAAAATTAATTTACAATTCAGTATTTTATATGCTAGGATTTTTGGCTTTTTGATTGAGGACTTAAAAGTCAGAAAGCAAATATCAGGATTTGAATATCCATACCATTATTTATATCATTATTGTCTTTCAGAAGTTCTTAAGAAAACATATCCAGCTATTTTCAGAAGATTTAAAAACCTAGTATAATTTAGTGAAATGTTTACAAAGAGCCAAATGAACTTAAATTAAATGTATCATGCAAAATATTTATACAGTTATTTTTTTCATTCATTTTTAAAAGACAACTCCCGCGTTGGGAGTAAATCCTGTGTCGCAGACTTTACAAACATACCTACATAAAACTGACACATAGAACACTCACTCAGAACAACAATTTGTGGATTACATAAAGTGTCGTACCATGTGGGTATCGAACGCACAACACTAGTAGGAAGCGGCGTGGCGAGCGCTTAAATCACTACGCCATCCGTGCAGTTAAGTGTTTTCATATTGTCAGTAACCAATATACGATGAAAGATGCAGGACATTGATATAATTATCTATTTGAATGTACCTACATAATTTATTTCATAAAAAAAATAAAATTTCATGGTGTGTAAAGTACAAAGTATCTGTGTGTACAAACAAAAATAAATAAATACTTCCAAGCTTAATTATTAACAGGTTAGAAACTTCATTAGTATTTCTAAGATGAACTTCAACCTACCTTAGGATTCGTGTGGCTTGTGGTTACTTATCTTGTTACACTTAAACTTGCTGTACTTAGCAACCAGTATTAATTCAGGTGACGATAAAAGAGAACCACGTTCTAAACCTAGCTTTGTAATGACTAATTAAAAATAATGTTTATTCCTCATAAAAAGACAAGGTACGAATTCACTGGCTATTTTAAATATAACAATAAAACAATTCAAATGCTGCTTTGCTTGAAATGATGTGGCTGTGATAAATTTGAATTTAACGAATTGACATTTATAATATATGATTGACGTGGGGTGTTGACGTTTTATCATATCAAAGATTAATGGAGGTCTGAACTAGATAGCTCAAATAACTGGGTTACAGACTCCTTTAATGATTGACACAAGAGTTAGATTTAATTGATCTGTGACCTAGATTTATATAGCTCAGTCACCTATGAGTGCATTTATTTTGAACAATCTATTTAACAATAAATGAGTGTAGCAAAACTTGTTTAATTGAACTGTTTTTTTTTTCATTCCTATCACCGTCCACTGGTGTACGAAAGCCCCAAGGAACGCCAGTCTAACTGATTTTGTAAAAGAGGAATAATTCTAAAACTCGTTCTTCCGATTTATAACAATAACTTGGATTTATGTTTAATATACGTAGCTATTTAATAGAGTACAAGACAATGTGAAAGGCTTCGCAAAAACCTCTTATAATGTCTATAAATAAACCATTTTCAAAGCTTCAAATATCGAGTAAAGCCGAGATACGTTTAAAAGTATCGTTCCTTATACATAAACTTCTTACCGACAACTATGGGTACTACTTTCTATAGGATTTTTTTATATCTAAGGTTGCTTATACGAGAAGAAGTGACAATATATCAACTAGAGCTTAATTTTAACTTACCTAACATTACTAAAGTGACAAACATTTATTAGCCGCTCAATTATTGTCCAAGTACTATACACAATACTAGAAGCGTTATTTGCTTCGAGTAAACACTTAAATAAATACGTTATAAAATTAGATTTCGAAACAAATTGTTTTACCAGATTAAGCCCCAAACCATTTAATTTGGATCCAGTGCGTCTAATTGATGGATTAGGCTTAATTTTGTATTGCCTTTGTCTCCAAAAGAAAGAAATTAGTAATCTAACCACAATGCGATTATAGAACTTAAAAAACTAAGCCCTCAACACGATCATTAAATGAATATTACTATATTAAACTTAAAGAGAATTATAAATTCTATAGAATACTCAAATTCTACACTTAGACTATGTGTCTGAGCGAAGCAAGTTGTAAAAGTACTAGTAGATGCCACATACGAATATACGAATATTGACATCAAAGTCTCTAGTTGTATGGGACATCCTACTCAGTCAATCAGGTAAAAACGTTCTAAAGATATGAAACTTTATAAAGAATTACATAATTGTAAAGAAATGAATCTAGCTTCACATTCATAAAAAAGAAAACTATTATATAACACGCATTTATTCACAAACTTCATGACCCAAAAAGGAAAGGTTAACTGAATTAATGCTACCCAAAAACTTTGTAATTAATGATCCTCTAATCTTTACGAAGACTGACACGAGGATAAAACTTTCCAGTTTCCAGGATTTTTGTTGGCAACTTACACCCTCTAATACATATGCAGTAAAAATAGGTCGCTCAATCGATAATAATTTATAGCAATGAATTATCTTGGGATTGCGTAAACCTCCATTGCTAATGACTCGGTCCTTACTCGAACTATCTAAATTAGAAATTTGATATTTTCAATAGATATGGATGTTAATTTGGTAACTGTGTGTATATCGTGCGGAAACGTGGTCGTAGTTGGCAATAACTATCGAAACTATGTGAAGGAACAAGTAGCCGTAGAGACGCTTAGTGCAAGCAGTTCGAAGTACGACAAGGTAGATAGACGGCCGATGTGATACTACAAGTAAAGCGCTCTAGCGAACGACTAACGAGCTTCATCTAATAGATTGTGCGGTTAGTAGGCCAGATTAGATTGTACACTCAACGAACAACATGGGTAAGTTAGGATATCTAAATTAATGCTATTGACCTATAAGCTATATATAATACTAATGTTAAACAGACAACTTAATGAAAATTTATATAAGAAACATAACGTACCAGTCGATGTACGAGGACCCATAGAGCTTAGTTAAATATTGACCATATTTAATTCTTAGATTTAAGTGCTATACTGTATTGAATTTATCAATAATAATAATAAAGTATGCTGTCTCAATTTTTTTTACAACAAATGTGTATGAGCTACATTATTTTACGTAAGTTTAGTTGGCAAAACTTTTAATCGACTAATGCTTAAAAACCGATAACCTGTGCTTTAAGCATCAGCAACCTTCCAGTGACACAGAATTTAGTTAGCTCTGTACATTAATATTTTTTTATAATTATTACATTAATTATGACTGAATAGGTACTACATAAAGTAAAATAAACTATAAATATAAAATAAAACTAATTCTAAGTTTCATTCATCTGATTCAATTACAATTTTTCTCATCATATCCGTGGGTTTCAATACATTTAATTACATTTTTCCAGAAAAATACAACTTAATTATACTTCAGAAATTTGGTATATTTAAAAAAATATAGGAGACAAATGTTTGATTCACATATTAAATTTCTGATATAGAATTGTATTTTTAAAACCTGGCTTCAAAAATATGAAAATAAATTCACAAATCAAATATGGAATGTAGAATTTACATAGTTAAACACAGTTAGTATGTTTTCATAAATTAATCTTTCTTTTTTCAAATCGGCATGAAATGAAATATTATTATTAAGCCTTTACTGCTAAAAAACTAAACACAAGTATACTCGTAATCTAATAGTATTAAAATAACTAAAATCTAGCACATCAGGTTTTCCGGTTTAGTGATCAGCGTGTCCTGTGACACATAGGTCTCTTCCAGCTGTTTCCACTCATTTCTCACTCTAGCTTTTCTAGACCAGGTAGCACCTCCAATTTTTCTTACGTCGTCTATCAATCTCTTTGAATGTCTACATCTTTTCCTTTTGCCATCGCGTGGGTGCCACTCATAATTATCACATAATTTTTATCAATTTTATCTTACCATCTCTCGTCATGTGACCTGTCCATCTTTATTTCAACAGTCTCACTCATTTTTATTGACACCAATCATGCTTCTCTCCATTCCCCGCTGACATGATCTTTGCTTTAAAAGATGTTTATGATTTAGGGTCACGAGTAATAGGCGTGAGGCCTTTTCTTTTAGCTGCCATAGAAAACTATTTGCTTTTATGTATCTCCTTGAGTGACCAATATCTTTTTCATGCACAAGCAACTCTTTTTTCGTTTTGCTAGCCCGTTTGATCTCTGAATGATATTAACAGTCCCAGGTATGTGTAGCTTTTCACGTGTTCAATGCTTTCGCCATCTATTGTTATAGCTATTTCTTCCCTGTATGTCATTATGTGTGTTTTGAATTTGTTCATGGTAAGATTCTACTAGTTTCTGTTAACTGTTAGCATATGACGCAGTGTACCAGGGCTGTCAATGATTTATATTAAGTCATCTGAAAACCTGAAATGGTTGAATTCTTCCCCGTTGATTGATTGATGATTACCTAAAAAAATCTTTGTCTTACGCCTTTTGCTATAGGGAACTCTTCTCCGGTTGTTTCCAATTTTATTAATTATACATAAATATATTATTTTTAATTATATGTGTGGATGTCTTGGGAATTCCTTGTTGAGTTAAGGCCTTCCAGAGTGTCTCGTGCTTGATGGAATCGAACGCCTCACTGTAATCCACAATTTTTTCTATTAATATAATAATAATAATAATAATAATTTATTGACATTTAAGTTGGTACACATATGATTGAGAATCCCCTGGCTCCTGCGCTAGTTTAAACTGTGTTGCAGGAGACAGTGTTTTCCGCACGTAATATAAAGAACTCTATGTCATAGTTAAATAAGCAATACAATAAAAAAAAAAAAAAAAAGACTAACAAAACAAAAAGAAACTCAAAAAAAAATAAAAACTTAAACATAAAAATCATCATATTAACTTTAATTACCCAGTTTGTGTGTGTATGTGTGTGTGTGTCTGAGTTTGTGTGTGTATGTGTGCGTGTGTCTGTGTTTGTGTGTGTGTGCGTGTGTCTGGGGGTGCGTGTGTGCGAGCGGGTGCGTGTGTGAGCGTGCATGTGTGTATGTGCGTGCATTTGAATTTTTGTGTGTATGTGAATGCCTTGCTTGTTACGTATATTTATTCGTGACTATGTCTTCAGTGCTGTCATAATTTAATGAATTTAACCACGTAAGGATGGCCTTTTTTACTGCATGGTTATTTAGTTTACTAATTTTACCGATTTTGTTATAATTGTTATATATATGTGGAGCTAAGAATTTGTATTGTTTTTGTGCAAAACTAGTTTTAGTACGAGGGACTGGAAACCGTTCTACTCTTTTATTTTGTGCAGGTAAGTTAGGGACCGTTTTCCTATGATATCTCCGTAGTGTTTCATAAATATATAACTTCCTTACAGATAATACCTCTGTATATTCATAAAGTGCAGTCGTGGGATATCTATATGGTAGGTATAAAAGGACTTTTAAAACAGCGCGCTGTGCGCGTTCTACATTAATCATGAAGGTTTTAGCGGCACCACCCCAGGCGCATATGCAGTACCTTATAAGGCATTCGCATAGCGCTCTATAAGATTGTATGAGAAGCGGGACGTCAGCTATTACGCGCAGGCTCTTAAATATATGTATAAGTCGTCTAACCCTCGAAGTTGTTGACATGAGGTGGAGGTTCCATTTCAGTTGATCGTCTATTGTTACACCTAGGTATTTTATGGAGGCTACACGCGTCAGTGTTGCACAGTCACATATATGCCTATCTGTATTCCGGTTACAAGGAAAGGTGTGTATTTTGAGACAGTATTCAGGAGGAGGATTACTAACAGATGTTATGCTAAAACAGACATACTTGGTCTTGTTAGTATTCAACGACAGGAGACTGTTTTCCAACCAAGCCGTGACTGTAGCCAATCCACTCGCAGCCATATCAAATGCTTTCTTCCAGGTAGCTGCATAGCATATCAACACCGTGTCATCAGCAAACATTATCATATCCAATCCTGGTAAGGCAGTGCCGCACAAGTCATTCACATAAATGAGGAACAGAGATGGGCCAAGCGTACTACCTTGCGGAATACCGTAATTGTAGGTGGACTCCTCACTTACGTGATTTGCCACTTTGACAACCTGGGATCTATCAGTCAGGTAATCCTCAAACCAGTCTAGCACCACCCCCCTAATACCAACATTATCAAGGCGTGACAATAAAATTGGTATGGACACAGTATCGAATGCTTTTTGCAGGTCTAGAAAAACTCCTAAACATTTTTCTATATATATAATATATGTATATATAATTTTTTCCACAGATTTTTCTATTATTCAGCCGTATGTCTATTAAGAAGTCAGATTGTTCGATTTGCTGCTGTTCATCTATTATCAATGTCAGTCTATTTAGAACCAATTTTAAAAATAATTTATTTACATTTGACAGCAAACTAAATGGTCTATAATTTTCAATGTTATCCCTATCACCTTTCTTGTGTAAAAGGATAATTGTACTCTTTGTCCACTGCGATGCTATAGATTCAGTTCTTAAGATGGTATTATATATTTCTGTGAGCATTAATTAATTAATTTAATTTAACTTAATTTTTTTAGGTGCAATTATTTAACTTTTTATCATCTCGTTAGGTGATTGATTAAAGTAAAGTAACACTAAATTAATTAACGAAAGGGCTGAATTGGGCTATAAAATTTCATGTAATTAATCGTAGGAGAGCCATGCTTTGGCACAAACGCAGTGATATTATGGCCTCACAGGTGTCACAGAGTGAGTGAGGTTACCGATATCTTGTTGCAGGTGTCCATAGGCGGTGGTAGGTAGTCATTTAACATCAGGTGACCCGTCTGCTCTTTTGTCCAAATAAAATTCACCAAATAAAACAAAATTGGTGAATTGTATTGATTAAAAACAGTAAGACTCAACATGTTGTAAAAGTATCAGCGAATCGTAAAATAGCCTTACGGGGGATAGAAACGAAGAAATATTTAGTTTATCTATGATCTCTTATTGCTTAGTATCGTGAGATAGGTCTTTTAAAACTTTAGTAGCTATGAATCCGTTTGTAGGAAAGTACTCTACACGTAAAGTGGGGATTCTACCAGCTATAATTAGTCTGAATTTAAACATAATTATATAAAATTACAGTGCCGTTTATTCAATGATTATGTATACACATTGCTAGGTTTAATTAAAAAGAAAAATATTCTTGTGATTGAATAATTAATTTAAGTGAGTTCTTCGCTGAGGTAAGTTTTTTTACTAGTCTTGATTTAGTTGAAATTAAAGTACATGGTTACAAATGCTTGTTAAAAATATAAAGACATTTTATCTTCGTTTGGGAACACGTGAAGAAATTGCTTCCCTATCCCAACACAAAAGACGAATAGGAGTTTATTTACTACCAGTTTAAAGTATCCCTGTAAAAGCCATTTCTCACCGCTGTCCGCTGTCTCTTAAGATTGGGTGGCGTTTGTCCCAAGCCACGCCTCGCTGTTCGCCGAGTGTTTGAGATAACAACGGCGCGGGTGACAAGAGTTCTCCTAACTTACTCGCGATGCTCACAACTTTCCCTGCAAATGTACCTTAACTAGTGAAGTATTAGGAACAGCGATCTTACTGTGTGACTCAATATCGCAACTAAATGATTAATATTCATAAATATAAATAGCTTGTACGAAAAGTCTTTAACTTAAAAAGAATACTAGACGGCACTGCCACTGAAACATGAAATATCCACGGGAAATAAATGAATGTGTTTTAAGAAAACATTTCTTCTTAGGACATTCAACTCCAAAATTATCAATAATAGTAAATTAGTTTTTATAATCACATTTTAAGAAATTATAGGTATAAAGGACTGTTTTTAAATGGTGATGTTCGGAAGAAGAATACCAATTTATTTATATTAGTTACAAAGTTTTTAAATAAAAAATAAATTTATAATTATGAACGAGCTCGAAATAGCCATTAAGTCAAAGCCTGAGGTTTCGTCTAGGTGTCACTGTCAAGGTGGGGGGAAGCCTGCTTTACCCGGGATAGGGCCTGGCTAGACGCGGCGTCGGTCCGTTGGGACCTGAAATAACATGTTCGGGGTCCTCGCCAGAGCAGGGCGCCTGAGAACGGCTGTTGGGGTGGTTTTAATGGAAACACCACATACTCCTGCGTCCCCGAGGAGCTGGAGATCCGAATTGATTTTCAACTGACACTGGTCAGGAAAGTGAAAGGTGACACTGGTAAATCCTGCTATGATGGTTCCATAAACTCATTACACGCTTTATATTAGTTTCACTTGTATGTTTGTAACTGACTCCTTTGGGCGTGATTTTGACTGACTTTAAACGGTCAGAATTCGTTCAAACTTTGTAGATATATCGAGGACCGATGACAATACACTAATTAAAAAAAAAAATTAAAAAATTATAGTTTTAAAAAACTAAAAAACACGCTTTCTATAGAAAACCAAACTAAAAAATAGAAAATGAATTAAAAAAAAAGCTTTTTTTCAATTTTTTTTTTATTGTATTTATAGCAATCTATTCTTGGGTAATGTTGTGTAAGATAACTTTATGGTATAAAATAATGCATTAATAAATATACCAATAAATAAAGGAAACTCAAACACAAACTCATATAGTCTACTATATAGTCTACTGCTGGACATAGGAAGTGTCCTATAGGTCCTATATAAATACATATCTACAAGAATTACTCATTTAATTTAAACAAATGATAATCGTACAAACTATAAAACCTTTACACATTGACAGTCATCAAGAATAAATGGACCTTAATGACGTCTTGAAGTTAAGGTTGTCATTAAATGAAATTAGTTCCATTTGTTTTAGCAACATTTTCCATTTTCTTGGTCAGGCTTTTGTATTTGTTGGTTATTTTCTTTATTGTTTTGTGGGTCCTACGAGCAGGCAGGTCATTTCATGGTATAGGACTCCTGCAACTACGAGTCACACGCGCACTGCTGGTCCTTGACGCAGGATTTCGCTCTTGTCTTATAGGTTTGAAGGTGGGATCGGTCCAGAAATACCGCAGGCGTTTCAGAGATTTATTTTAAAATTGGTTGGAGGTGAATAGTTTTTTTTAAAGGGTGGAGAGTCAATTATCCAAGTGATAGTAATCGATTGATTGATCGATGGCGGAAAGGTGAAGTTGAGGCGGCAGAATGAAGCTACATCTTTACGAAGTACCAAGAGGTTAAGGCGATTTGAATTAAACTGGTAATCGAGTATGGATTACCTCTGCGTTGAATGCAGTCCAGAGGTCGAAGCTGTTATACTTTGACGTACCTTCGCACAGGAATAACAACAGTTGGGGGGCGAACTTCCAAGAGGCGGCGCGCCTGGTCACAAGGGGAGTCTCCCTGGTGGTCGGGCGCATTGAGGCGCTGGGCTTACGGGTGGCCCTAGATAAGACGGAGGCTCTGTTATTTCATGGGCCCCGTCGTGGTCCACCCCCTGGCGCCTCAATCGTTGTCAACTCTGTCCTTGTACCGGTTCGGGCCCAGATGAAATATCTGGGCCTAATCCTCGACGGGAGGTGGCTCTTCGACGAGCACTTCCGACAGCTTGCTCCAAAGCTGGTCGACGCTGCGTCTGCCCTAGGGCGACTTTTGCCCAATTTGGGTGGACCCAGCGTCGCGACAAGACGGCTGTACACGGGGGTTGTCCGGTCAATGGCACTATACGGTGCACCGGTGTGGGCGGGGGCTCTGACCGCCCAGAATAGGGCACGCCTCTGGCGCCCTCAGAGGGTAATGGCGGTCAGAGCCATACGCGGTTTCGACGGAGGTGGCGTGCGCGTTGGCCGGAACTCCCCCGTGGGATTTGGAGGCGGAAGTGCTCGCCGAAGTTTATCGGCGAGTGGCTGACTTCGCCCTCCGCCCGAAAACGTGCGCGAGTGGCGCGAAGCCGCTCGCCGAGCCACGATGGCTCGTTGGTCGTTCCGGCTGGAGACTCCACGCGCTGGCTTCGCCGCCGTGGAGGCTCTCCAGCCGGTCATCGCCGAGTGGGCAGGGCGGCAGCACGGGACCCTTACCTTCCGGCTGACGCAGGTGCTTTCCGGGCACGGTTGCTTCGGAAAGTACCTGCACTCGGTCGCTAGGAGGGAACTGAGTCCCGCCTGCCACCACTGCGACTGCAGTGAGGACTCGGCCCAGCTCACGCTGGCGGTCTGCTCCGCATGGGCGACGCAGCGCCGGGCCCTCACTGCAGTCATCGGAGTGGATCTCTTGCTACCGGCCGTAGTACGCTCCATGGCCGGTAGCGACAGTTGTTTTACCGCGGTCGCAACCTTCTGCGAGGAAGTAATCTCGCAGAAAGAGGCGGCGGAGAAGGCCCGGGAGGACAACCTCCACTCGGACCCGACGCTAGGATGGGTCCGGATGTCTTAATAACAGCTGTTCCCGGATCCCTCCTATTACAGGCGCAGAGTGGCACACCGTGTGGTTTTAGTCGGTCCGAGTCCGACACACCACCCCGCCGCAAACCCCGGTGGGGCGACGGTCCGAGGGGGTTTCCACACGTTAAAAAAAAAAGGAATAACAACAGTATTTCTCATGCGGTCGAACCAGCAGATTATAAGGTTATCGGCGAGTTATGTTTATTTTGTCTTAAAAATTTCTTACTTCTTCAATAATTGTTTTAGCTAAACTACAGTCTTTTGTTTGATATATTAAGTACAAGTTACTACAGGTACGAAAGTGAAGCTGTTTTAAAAGTTACTTAGATTATTTTCATATTAACATTTAATATGCTTCTATTTTGACCTTTATTATTAAATAATAACATGTATTTTAAATGAAAAGATAGTGATAAAATTTTGCATCACTCCTATGTTTGTTCATATCGCAGGATTCGGTCATAATTTATAGCATCAATCAAGTATATAAATAATTGAACCCTGTTAAGCAAAAAAGATCCAATTAAAATTTTGATATCGACACAAAGTAGTTTTCTTTTTTACATTTTTTTAAATGTAAAACTATGTTCACAAAGAAAGTTAATTGGATCTTTTCTGCTTAACAGGGTAAAGTTAATGTTAATCAATCACTATTTAGTTATTCCACATGAGTTATTGTCTCACACTAATTTATATGAACTCTTAATTTTCATTTCTATTTTGCAAAGTTATATTCCTCCTCTCAGACGATAATAAGAGAAGGATCCTAAGAACGATTCTAGAATTCTGCGATTCGTAATACTGAGCAGCGAAGCACGTTTGTAGTAGCCGTGCTCCGTAGTTTTGAAGTTGCGAGATAACAGCCGTAGGGTAAGCTGCAGTACTTGAGAACTCGTTGCCCCATGCTCGCTGCTTGAGAGACGCTTACAGTTCGTAAGTTCTCACAGTACTGTGCCGGTCGTGCTTGAATTATCTTCACTTACAATTAGCTCGTTGTAGCTTTACACATTGCGTGTGTGTGACTTTGCAACAAAGTAATAAAATGATTTTAAGATTTTAAATATCGTTAGTTAGTCCTATTCTGTCAAACACGACTAAATTGTGATACAAATGTGATAAAGTATTACTATGAAATGCTAAAAACACAGTAGACGACGCCAGACTTATTATTTTAGAAAGTTACGATAAAATGTTTGTAATGAACGTAGTCAGAAGGTATATATAATAGAATATAGTAAATGGAAATCAAAATTAACAGTGTAGATACCTAACAAAAACATGTGTGCCATGAGGTTTAATGAAAAGTTCTAATGTAACCTAACACATACATGAAATGTTATAGTATTTTATTTCAAATTATGAATATTGGTTTAGATTTTATGTTTTTCTATCCTGATAATATATGCAAATAATAGTAATATGAATTATTATAATTAAGTCTAAAATAGGAGGCAATTGGTATCATGATACAAGCCTTATTAAATTAAACAATTTTATAATCAAAGTTAGTAATGTATGTACCCAAATTCTTCTTTACTTTTTTTTTTAAATTAGACTCTTTGTTTAAAAATACCTGTAACGGGTAAGAAAATGTTGAAATTAAGAAAAACGCTGCAAATTGCGTTACGCTTAGTTCAGGAGTTACAATATGAATGTACACCCACATTTAATTTTCAATATGTCGTATGAAATGTCAATAATACTTTTAAGAAATGTAAGCCCTCCTACAAAATTTAATAATAAATAATAGTAACGACTATTATGACCGGCTTAAACGCTACATCTTCCGATGAACATCCAGTTTTTAAATAATTAGTATGTCCCAATGCCAAATTTTCGATTTAGTAAGGTTTGATCAACAAAAGTAATCTTATACTCTAAGTAGTCTTATTGAAGGTATAGCTCTCGTTGCCGCAAAATAAAACATCAATTATTATTTACAAGCTCTGAGCCACTAAAGTGGATTAGGTTCCTACTAATTAAAGATTAATGTGTTAAAGGAATTTTACCTTACCTGGCCAACCGCTAAAGCAGTGCCGCAGTTGATATTCGCCGCTTAAAAATAATGTAAGAATTTGTTAATAAATTATATTTGTCCAAATATTATTTATCTTTCTACTAATCCATAAAAAGGCGACCAGACAGAAGAAATGATCGTGCTTATCGCACAACACTAACCACTTGGCCACCAACAGGCCCGTCAAACTTGAGAAATGCGAATGTAAATTTGATACCAGTATCAGAATCCTTCAAGTTTGTTAATTTAATCCTAGGAAAGCAAAGCACCTTCTGAATGGTTTTTCTTTCGTGGCAATAGCCAGAAAATCTTCAAACCTACTACGCATGGTTCAAAAGTGGCAAACATTCTATAACTAAAGGTCTACATAGTATGTTGCTATTCAATGAAAATTGTCTGTATTAACCAACCTTTTATTATCGATCCTTCTGTTTAATCCTTCTAAATATGGCTAAATCTCACTGTATGTGACTTACGTGGGATAGGTGGATGGCTGTATAGATCTTGCTCTTGGAGTCCATAGGGGCTGGTTCAACAGCGTCACGTACAACACACTTTGCGATGAGAGTGTTTTTAATGAGAATCACACGCGCACTTAGTTGTTTTTTTTTTATTAACGTGGCGCCGGCGCAGGATTCGCGGCGTTCAGAGCGGGTGGGAGTAACGGAGTGACGTGTGACTTGAGAGCGAATTGAGAGCGAGGAGAAGACTTGACGAGTAAGAGACGACGACCAACTACGTCGTCTTGAGAATAGCGACAGACTACTAGTTCATTTCAAAATGGTTCTAGGATATGCGGAGCGGAGAAAGGGGGGAAGGAATAAAGGGTGTGTGTTTCATGCGCTCAGAAACGTGTAATGAGTGATTGAGTAATATTTAAATATAAAATAATAGAATAAATACGTGAGCAATAATATGGCGTAAACGGCGTTTACACTCACAAAACAGAAAACATTAACGATGATTATACCACATAAGTTCACTTAGTCTACATCTATGCTTTGTGGCCGCTAATTAATAAGTCGCGTTGTCCTATGTGGCATAGTGTTCGTTTGAACGAATGGCAATGATAGTCTTGTGGGACTGCCCTTTGTACAGTCGGCACCCTCGTTAGTGGAGAAACTTCAAAGCCACGCACAAAGCGTTCCGATACAGGTACTGCCTTTTATTGTTCTTTATCTATGTTTAGCGATAGTCGCCGGTTGCCCGTACTACATTTATTCGTAATAAAAACCTATTTTAATGTGAAGTTAAGTTTTCAATATGGTAGAGTCCAGTATTATTTGTGTATATAAATACTACTTCTTAATATTGGTTTATCTATTAAGCAATTCATTGTTTGTTTTACATATTTTAATAAAACAAAGTGTATTAAGTGGTAAGAGGTACAAATTATGTAGTTAATAGGTATTAATGTCATGATTTTATCTTTTTTCTAAATGGCTAGGCTAAATTCTGTTACTGGGTTTGAAACCTACATTTATGCTACTCCAAAAGTTTATTTAACAAAACTATCAGGCTAATAAGCTAAGGTGTAAGTAAGACTGAAATTGTCCAGCTCTAAGCAAAAAGGTAATCAATCATACTTTAATGGTGTCCAGGGTTATGGTACATGAGTAATAGTACGAGTTTAGTTTAAATTATTTAGTGAAGATACTTGAAAATAATTCGTAGTCCATAAGATCAAGTTTTAAAAGATATCTTCTTTAATTTTTGTATATTTATTTGTGTAGTTATTTTTTAATTCCAAATTACTAAATATTTTGTTTACGAAGGTCAACGTAAATAAAGACTTTTTGTGTGTAGCATGTGTGTAGCACTTTTTGTGTGCAACCTAAATAAATTTATTTATATTTTTAATTTAAAATTATATAAATTTAATGGTATACTTAGTAGTACACGGCAATGTCTAAAAAGGAGCCGCACCGCAGACTCGTCTGGAACCTCTGAAACTCAAGTCCCAATGCGTCGCTGACCTTTGAATGCACCCATAAGAAGGGGAGGCAGTGGGACACTTTTCCAGCATCACTGGCTAATATCGTTAGGTATAGCAAACATGGAGTATCGGATATCGTTTTTTTTTTGTAATTACCTAAAATAATAATTTACAATAACATAATAATATGACTACTATCAACTTCATGTTCGAATATGTCGTTGCTCATTTTTACACGCCAAAGGTAAAAGAATTGGGCTTGCCCAAACGCAAGCTTGGGCGAGTTCATTTTTAAATCAATTAAACAAAATTTATCACTTTTTGTAATACGGAGGTTTCACTGAGGGCAGCACAAAAATTAAAGATACAAATCCATTATTGTCAAAACAAAATCAATGTAAACTGCAATTGTAATTACTTGGATCGAGTAAATACAATCAAATATCTTGGCCTAATCCTTGATGAGAAACTAACATGGTGTCCATATATTAATTATCTAGCAGGAAGAACACGTAGGTTAATATATGTTTTCAAGAATTTAAGGCACCTGGTTGATAATACTCTCCTAAAAACCGTATATTTTGCACTAGCTCAATCGATTCTAACATATGGAATTATTGCTTGGGGAGGAGCTCGAAAAACTCATCTCATAGATCTTGAACGGGCGCAACGATCTTTACTAAAAGTCATACTATTTAAACCCTTCCGGTACCCTACAGTCGACCTATATTCAGAATGTGATGTGCTAACGATCAGGCAATTATTTATTAAAACCATCATTATGACACAACATCAAAAACTCAAATATGACAGTTGTATGTCAGTTCGACGAAAGGATAGGGTGTGTCCTACGGTATTGTACAATACTGCCTTTATAAAAAAATTCCAATGCTATCTTGGTCCAATGCTTTACAATAAAATAAATAAAATTTTAAAAATCTACCCGTTACGTGAACACGAACACGTAAAAAAGCTTTAACATCATGGCTGAAATCGAAAAATTATGAAGAAATTGAAAATTTGTTCCTGGTTGTCAGTTAGAAAAGTATATGTTGTGTGTGTGTATGTGTATGGATATATATGTATGCATATTACTGGGTAAAAGATAATAATCCATTTAAATAATAAATCGAGCCTTGTTCATACTAACATTGCTTTCACAAGCATACTTACTCAATACTAAAAAAAAAAAAACTAACTACAAAAATGTCTTAAGTTCGCATACATGTTGGGTGCATTCTCATTCATAAGTGTATTCGTTTGACGGTACGGTGTGTTTTACTTCCACGCAAACTTACTGTATTGCCTATGTGAAACTTACCCACATTTATTTTTTATTAACAATGTGCCTAGATTTAGTTTTCGTTTGAATGTTCATATCTGTTCTGTGATATACTTGGTTCCTACGAAATGAGTGGCGTCTAAGACGGGCTCGGCCTGACTTGGACGTGGGTCATCACCGATTGTATATACATAGATACCCAGTGATTAGTGAACAATGCACTTCTGTTGTTCTCTGTGCTGTTTTTAATATTACATACTGGTTACTGATGTGATTGTATTTGTTGTGGTGTGGCTGTATTGTTAGCGCAGAAGTGTGATTTCAATATTTCGAGTGAGTACTATTTATTAATCTCAGAACGGAATAACCCATGCACGTGCATATGTAGATGTATGTATTAGAATTTTTGTTGTTTAAATAGTCTTGTATGATAACTGAATGTATATTTCATACTTATTGTCTATGATCATTAACGGTACAGTAATAATATTATACTTACATAAAATCTGCGAGTGTTGAGGTCCTGCCAACTTTGTACTATGTGTGCCTAGGTTTAGTTATAAGACTTAATAAACATGTCTGTTTATGTTATACTTAATTCCTGGGAAGACACTAACGTCTAAGATACAGGCTCGGCCTAGTTTAGACGTTAGGGATCATCGAATTTTATAAACACCCATTTCACGTGTACATCATAACTATTTTTACATGTTCAAATATTTTAGAAGATATTGTACATTAGTGTATGAATAAATAAAAAAAAAAAAAAAAAAAAAAAAAAAAAATCTTGAAGACTCAAAATAAATATTTTATACTAGGAGGAACTTAATGATAGGATTTTAATAGTAAAAACGGTTCACAACAGAAATTCTGTGTAATGCGAATTAACTACGTATACTCTGAGTAAAGATCGTTCTATAGGGGTTTCAGCAACCGACCATTTTGTACAATTAATGTCCTACCTGAGATTCTAGACGTATGGAGTGTGGCTGGCTTATGCTTCTTCTTCATGTAAATATTTTTTGTGCTTGAGCGATGGTTTATAATTTTAAGATGCAGTCTTGTTACTTTCTTTTTTATCTAGAGCGTTCGAAGAATGTAAAAATTTATTCAATGGTTTTCGAATTTGTTCGAGTTTGAATTTGGTACTGCACAGAGCGTCTACTACTATGACCAAAACAAAGAAATGAGTTAGGATATTTTAACAATTATTTAAATTACTGTGTTTAAAATTACCATTTCAGAATTGTTCATTTGGAGATTTATACTAAAATTACAAGGAATTTGAAAGGACTAGCCTTTCAAATAAACTGTTAGGATAGCCTCTATAGAATATTTCCTTGTTGCACTGTAAAAAACAAACAGCAGTCTCCGAAGAAACTAATACCTCCAAGCTAGTAGATTTTTATAAGTTATAAAATCAAAATCAGTAATAAAGTAAATAGGAGAAGGCGTAGATCTTTAGTAACACAAATTAAAAAAATCACCTTTCTGATGCTTTCACAGTTATGAGATTTAGTACTATGAGAGCATTCTGGTGGATGACCCAGTAAAGCTGCATTAATAATTTGTTGATAAATGTGGGACGTGCAATAATGTAAAGTTACATTCTCTACCAAAATGTTATACAGCTACAGGGGCTGTAAGAATTATATTGAGCAATAATAATATGAACTGAGCTTGTATATCGATATTTCTTATTGAATATTAAACGTTTCGCTAAGAGCGTTTTCACTTACTCGTAGCTAGAGTTAGCTGTAGAGGTTATATATTTATCTGAGTTCGGCATAAGTAGCTATTATTTCCAAGGCAATTATGTTCAGAAGGATCGTTTTACTTACAGATAGGTTGATGAGTATCGGCGTGTGTTGAATAGCTCAATTCAGCTGGAATAATTCATCCATCCAAATTTTATTTATTTCACGATGCAGATAGTAATTTATAGAAAGAAGTACTTATTACTAGCATCTGACATGGTATGTATACTAAATTAAGTATTTGGATAATGTTTCTTTATTATTAGTAGTAATCATATAATATCACATATACAAGTGCAAAAGAAATTAAACTAAACCGCATATTAGTTCAAGTTTGGTAACACCTAGCTAGTTTAGTAACGCAACGCAAGTTTATAACGCGTTTCTATTAATATTTAGTTTTTACTCATTGACACCTCAAAATATTCATCGGCTATAAATAAATGAAAACTTCGGTGTAACTAATATCTGTAATTTTTTTTTCAGATATCTTTTTTCTTAGCTTTTGACAATATAATAAAATATTATAAACCAAGTCGAAAATCTAGGAAAATACAAGCCTATAAGACACGACTCGCTGGACAAGACAAAATTACGGGCGTATTCTGACGTGATGAAATTATAGCGTCTACAGCTTTAAACGTGGTAGCGCCTAACATACCGAGGGTCGTTTATTACAAGATTTTTGTCGTGAGCTCTCTCGCAATCAAATATTACATTTACAGGAGAAGTAATTTTCCTGCAAAAATGCGTTCTAGGAACGTAACATTGATATAAATTCGTGAAATCTTTTACGTTTCTTTATCTATTTTTGGGTTGTGTCAAACCTGAATGATACTTATTTGGATTATGCAGTACGTGAACGCTTAAAACAGTATACACATTTATGTATGGAATACGATTAGAGATCCAAACAACAACATAGAGTACCTTTCTTCCAGAAAAAATACTTACCTATTTCTAAAGCATCGAAAAACTTTTACACGACTGAAGCCGCGGTTAAAAGCTAGTTTTACATAAAACACGATTTACTTCAATATTTACCAATCTAGCTCCATCCGTTAGTAGAAATAGATACTAATGTTAGTTACGACTGGCCACATAAACGAATAAGAGGAAAAAGGACAGCTGCTCCTAATGCAGTACGAGAGAAAGAGAAGAGATTCGTATAATCCACACCGACACAACTCACCGCCAGACTTAGGAAATGAAAGCCAACCGAACCCAAATTCATTAATGTTATCTTGTTTGCCATCCTAACACTTGCAGGAAGGCATGAGAGTAGCAGATAACTAGTACAAAACTATAACAGTATTCTGGTCATTTCTAATTTATAATATTTCCACGTAATTTTGTTAGTTTCTCCTGAATAAAAATTGTATGGAATCTTTTCGTATACCATATCAATCTCCTTTTGTCCATACTGACAACATATACAAAACACAGGTTCTATTTTAAATTAAATATTTTTTTTTTTACTCATGGTTAATATTCATAGAATCGGATTAAATACGTAGATTGAGTCACCAAGTGTCCAATCAGATTTCTTCACTGCTCAGAGTAGCGGCCAAAGCTAATTCCTATTGTGTATTGAAATAATTGACCAGTTGTAATGGTCTAGTCGCAAAATGGAAGGAAACTTATTTACTTCTATGTAAATAATTAAATGGGCAACCTTTAATTCTCTTACATTGTTTTCTGTACCATTTCTTAATAGTTTAAATTTATAGATGCAGTCTTTATGGTCAAGTAAGTTGATACTTCTTATGCTGTACCTTTTTAAAGGTAAAATAATATTATTTAATGGATTACTTAACCTCTAAGCTAACTTAAACATAACTTTTTTATACGAAACAAAAAACAAACAAAACAAACTGTTAAGAAAGCACCACTCAAAATTTGGTTTTAATGTCACTTAGTGGTTAATTAAAGTTTACTTTTATCAATTCAAACAATAGTAATCTGATATTATTTCCTCATTGGTTTGATTAGTGAAGGTTAAATTAATTAAGTTGAAATTATATTGTTATAAAAGAAATGTATAAGGCAAAATTTTGG
This sequence comes from Arctia plantaginis, assembly GCA_902825455.1. Taxonomy (NCBI): domain Eukaryota; kingdom Metazoa; phylum Arthropoda; class Insecta; order Lepidoptera; family Erebidae; genus Arctia; species Arctia plantaginis. The sequence continues at coordinate 9,401,424 of CADEBD010000314.1, read as the reverse complement.
CACTTTTTAAAAAATCTTAAAAGTCCAATATCTTAAAAATGGTTAGGTTTGGAATATGGTATTACATAGTTAAATCTATCAGCAATAATGGCCACTACTACCTATAGTACGGGAGCTAGCAACGTTTGGAAAGTAAGAATTATTACCTGTCCAGGTAATAATCCTGTATTTTAAAAACATTTTAGAAGGCGTCATTTTTAATTTTTTGTTTTTAAATAAGTCTACCTGACATACTTTTTTTATTGCCAGACATTTTTGACAATTTCTTACTCGAAAACGTTGCTAGCTCCTATACCACTACTAAACTATCTAGATTGACTTACCCTGTAACCCTGTATAAGACATGCTATCAGAGCTAATTCCTTTTTCTGAAATGTAGTTAAATGGAAATTTTGAAATAAGGCTCAACCTTATTGTAATTTAATTCATCATCATCATCATCACATTTTCCAAATTTTTTTTTTGGATTGTGTAACATTGCAAAGAGTTTTGTCTAGTTTCTTTTATAGCTTGCCGGTGGCATGTTATCACCTCTAACGAGTTCATGAGAATGTAAACGTTTTGAGATCTGATAAATAAAAAAAGCGAATGGGTAAAGTAAACGGACAGTGGGAGGTATCCCGGGTAATAGATACCATAAGTCTCGGATAAGAAATCAAGACTGGAAATTTCAATAGGTTGTAGAGACCAAGGTCACGTACTTATTGCCCCTCCTGTTGTTGGAGATACCTCGAGGACAAGGACGGCAACAGGCCTTTGTTTTTCCTTATTTGTGATGTGTGATGTGACGCCTGATCTAAAAAAAGTTAAGTTAAAGCATGTCATGTACATGTTATGTAACCTGCTGCACATAGGAATTTCCATAGAAAGGAAGTTTTGGCCTTCTATACCACGCTGGTCATACCGCGTTGGTATATTGTTTGTTTCAAGTTTTTCTTGTCTTTACAGTGTTGTTATCTTTGGTTATATATTTTTTTATTATATTTACAATTAACATTAAATATTGATTTTTTTAATATAATTTCATCAATACAGTGAGAACTTAATAGGAAAATATTATAAGTACCTTGTGGATAAAAGTGTCCAATGATAAATAAAAACGTATTAAATAAAAAGTTTTATACCAACCAAACATTTTGGTGAACTTCTTTGTTACTTATCCATCGTGCACAGCCGAATGTCACTTGCAAACATTAAATTTTTTACATTTCGTCAAACCATCTCATAAAAATATACCTTATTTTACAATCGATTAGTAGTTAGGGTTTAATCGTGCTACGAAGGAAAACCTGGATTAAGAAATGTTTTGGACAGATTAGCACATAATAATTTATAATGTTTGTCCTTACAAATATAATAAAAAACAATTGCAAATCTCAAAGCGTTGAAATTAATGTATATATATATTTATTTATTTTAAAAGACAACAACAATTTGTGAATCACACAAAGTCGATTCTGTTTCTACAAGGGTAATATCATTAGGTACTACTTAGTACATGAAACTTACCTACTAAGTACAATCGAATTACCGGAGAAATATTTTACATAATCAAAATATTAAATTTAAGACCACCTTTAAAATATATGTTTATAATATTGCAGTGTGTCATTGGCATTAGAAATAAGAATAATATAATTTAAGTTCTACCGTAGTGGCGATTTCATCTCTGTCATGGGCTTGGCGTTTCGACGTGCACGCGGAAATGTAGGTAAGCTTCCATAATATATGGCGGCTTAGCTGTGACATTTTGACATTATACTTTTCTAAGAATAAGTAATGATTTATTATATTTCTGGTGTGGAGGTAAAAATGTATCGCTGCTGCTTTACTGGTAATATTTTATTTTGTTTTGTCAATACATCAGGGTGATGGAAATAACGTAAACATACATTCAAAGCCTTGCTTTCGATTTGTCAACGAGAAATATAATAATTAGGTTAACATTGAGTTTCAAGATTGGTTTACATGTTACAAATAAAGCTAATAAAATTTTATAAAAAAGGTTTCCGGGTTGCACTGAGTTCTTTGACAATATTTCTGAAATATTAAAAACAAAACATACCCAATTGAGGATGAAAATGTAAAACATCGCTTACACCAAAGGTATATAATTGGTATACGCAAACTCAATTTCAATCTGTGAAAGTGTAGTAAGACCGGAGTTTTACATTATAAATATTTTACTCATTTAGATTCATCTCGTTAGAAAACGCAAAGCAGTGTTGAAAGGAAATTTCAATATTTTCAATTTACTCGGCGTGTATGCATAACCCTCAACGGATATAAACTTACTTATCTGGATAATGTTAGATCACATCTACATTTTTCACACACGTTTTATGATTCCACGTAAATTGAAAGGATAGATATGAACTACCATAGTTTGTTTGAGTAAGTTGCATTTGCATTATTTTGGTTGTGTAGAAAGAGCTCGAAGGTCTTAAGCAATCGATACAAACCTCACACAGCAACTTAGCGCAGAAAGACAGTAAAAATGTATACTGAAGCGATGCGCGATGGTATTGTCTCTACAGGATATTTACTCCATGACAGTCCTCATATGACACAAGTGCAGCTTTTTGATATAGTGAGTAATGGAGCGAGTGATTTTAACTTTTCTTCTAGCATATTGTTCAAGTATTTTTCCTCCCCTAAGAGCTTCCATTCTTAAAAGTTTATGCATGAGTGTGTCTAGATATAATGCTGATATTGCTAACGCTGAGTATTTATCCCCAACATATTCTTACGAATTTCTTAAAACCAAAGTCGTCGTTTTCGTCGATTTTTTTACCATCGACGAAAGCTCTAACAAACTAAACGATGAGGTGTATACTCACAGCAGTGAAGAAGCGAGCGCACATATTCTGAGCATCCAGCGAGGGTATTATCCTTCGTCTTTTATGGTTTGGCTTGGCGTTTTTTTTGGTGTTTTTCTGTGGAAAAGGTGTAAAAGAAGTGTCGTAGTCTACCAAAATACCTCCCTAATGAACATAGTGGAACCTCTTTCTCAAATAATGTTCAATAACAGACATTGACAATTTCAACAGGACTCTGCACCAGCTCATGAAACACGACGCACACAAAACTCGGGTGGTCAAATATCTACTATGACTACAACAGTTCAGAAGGTTCATGGTGTCACCTGTCACATGTCATGTCCATACAAGTATGATAAATAACCATAGTAATTAATATATTATTGAGCGACATCGTCAGCATTGTTGGATCATGCATGTGTAGTGTTTTCAAATAGTCTTAATACTGCAATACTCCCAGCTGTTGTTTGATATCAGAGATTGTTATAATTAGAAATAAAAACAAAATTTAAAAACAGAGATCTCCTTTATTTTGAAATTCTTATTTTAAGGTAACAGTTACGTACATAAGGTTCGTCAAAGCGAAACATTACTATCATCTTAAAAGTCCTAAATACAAGTCTAAATATGTACAAGTATAAAATTCACTACGTCCAACTTACGTTGTTGATAAAATAACTTTACCTGCATCATTTTCATGTTATTTTTAAATCACTAAAGTCTAACACTGATTTTAGATGAGAAAGTGACAAGTTCATATTTTCTTAGTCTTTTGATCATCGGACAGTCCTGAAAAAAATAATAGAGAAAATAAGATAAAATTTATATTACAATGCTGTACGTATAATACTGCCGCATGGTATTCCAGAATTAATTATAGACACCGAGCATTCCTTCATTGTTTTTAAATAAATAAGCAGCATTTAATGATACAAGTAATTTTCTAAGCATTCTATTTTTAGAGTACCCCAAAAGGATAAAATACGTTTTTATAAGTAGTTTTGGTCACTTTATCCGTCTTTCGGATGTTTTGAAAGGCTTTGTTCAGACTCGGAACGTAATAGTATTTAATGTTACCTCATTAGTTGATAATGCCATTAAATATTATTTAGTTCTACTGTTCTTTGAAACTCTAAAAAGCTAGCTTTTAAGATATGGCTATTCCAATCTTATTTATTAAATAAAAACCTAGAAGGTGCAACTAACATAAAATTTTAAACTTAGCTAATAAAAGGCCTCATAGCACAAGAAAAAACCTCAAAGGTCGCTAGTCCGTGTGTCCATCAAAAATGTGATTTTGAATTAATACTTTGCGGTTTGAAAATTGACTGTTATGTACACCGATAAATGGGAGAGTATTTTAGGATCTGTAAAGTCAAGTTTATCCTTCCCAAAAGGTAAAAACACCTATAACAAAGTTAACGAATTAGTTACATCACAATTAAACAAAACGTTTAGTCCTGACTTTTGTACATGAAATAATTAAAACTTTTTGTTAAAGTCAAAACAAGTGGAAGCGGTAACTTTTCTTAATTCAGGATAGTTTTTTAGCAACGTGAAAGTTTTCGGTAGAGGCTATTCAGGAAAGACTACAATGAAGAAAGGGCCAGGGGCTTTATAGGGTATTTCTCTGTATCGGTCGATTTAATCTGTTACAGTGTTACAGGCCTATAGATGGAAATGGCGTCAAAAAGGCTTAAAAAATAACCACGTTTATTTCTGAGGAGCATAAAGGTTAAGAAATTTTAAAACGTGGTCATTTATGAGCCGTCAAGAAACGTAGCTCACTTTTATTATCTCGGGTTAAAATATCAAATCACTACGAGATACAGATATATATATATATATATACAGGGTGTCCTAGAAAGAATGGATAATCCTGGAGCGCTAAATAGTACAGCTATCTGGCGTACAAAAAAAAAATACCCAAAAAAAAAACATATGGTGCCAAAATTATGAAGTTTTAAAAAAAATATACTTTTTTGTTGTCCTTACTGTACTTACATTTACACCACGGCCGCAAATTATTGAAATTTGTTGCGTTTTTGGCGTTATCTTATTCCTCACAGACAATCTTATTAGAAATGCAGTAAATAGTATGAGTAATGAAAAAAAAACTTGTTTTAGAATAGATTGAGTAACTCAATACGACGCAATAGACACCTGGTGGGTTTATGCAGTGTAGGATTTTACGAAAATGTTTTTAAAGATTTACAAGTTCTTTCAGCTGACAGATGACTACGTTAGCAATTAAGGTAGTGAGTGTTGTAGGTTTGAAACCTAAATGTAATTGGAACAGTAGAAACGTTTGATGTGCCAAAAAATCCTTTAATAAAAAAAGTGGCTTGAATATGTTCAATTTCATCTAGAAATATGACTACGGTCAAACTACGATCCCATATATTTTCATTCCATTTCCAATTACTCCCCGCATCGACAGCCGTGATTGGGTGAGATACATATAAAACAGATTATTGCAAATTACAATCGGAATTGTGAATAAAACCGAATAAGTTATGACCAGATAAAAATGTTGAAAAGATATAATGCCCCGTAACGTATTTTATCCGCGCACCAAACAAAACCTCAGATGTGTATACGTTAAAAATACACAGGGCTGATGTGTTCAATTATAAATGTCGATTTCTGCTATAGCAGTTATTTAAATTAGTAATAAATTTTCAATCATATATTACTAGGTTAAAATGCATGTAAGTGATTTTTTATATAAAAAAATGTAAGACTCAACATGATGACATTGGCGATGATGTGTGATTTATATATATATAAATCACGCCTTTGCCTCACTTTTAATTGCTATTTTATCTAATTCAAAAATCAATCCAGAATTTACGCGATTGCTAAATTTAAAGGTAAAGGACAGTATGACACTAAGATCAGAATTTGAAGCTTTGTGGGATATCACACGTCTTCTTACTAAACAATGAAATATTTAAGTACTCTTAGCTATTTAAGCTATCCTGATTTCACCTTAGCTTGTAAAAATAAAATGGAGATTTCTTTTCCTTTAAGAAACACCTACAATGCTTTATATTTTTCAATTCTATAACTTCACAAATTAGCTAAATTATCAATTAATAACTCGACCAAACTAACACAAATTGGTTTAAAAAAAAGTCATAACACATCTCCACATTTTGAAATAGGTACGTGCTATCCCAACGCTTTGTGTTTTCGGGCATTACAGATAATTCCGGACCATTCAATATTTGTAAGGTTCCATAAAAGGTGTTGTGCCTTGTAAATATTAATAAGGTTCGATGAAGGTATCGCACTTTAGAAGCATTAGCACAACGCCGTTTATATCGATTTGGTTTGAACTTGCTTCCTATTGGTTTGCTCATCTGTAAGGTTAGCAGGTAACAGTTTTTTTGTTACATGTTATAACTCATTTCCTGTCTAGATCAGATACAGACCAACCAATTTTAGTAACAAGACTGGATACTGCATACTTTATTAAGCCAGAATGTGTGTTATCATTTAAATTGTGGGCTGTGGCCTATGCAACAGCCCACAATTTAAAGCAAGTTTCAGCCGCATGCATTAAAGTTTACAATGAGCTATAAACATTTGATTCCAGATTCCACAATTAAGTAAACAGATATGTTAAATTTCAGTGCTAAGAAAATACTGAGTCAATTAATGTTTTTCCTTGACCTATATCACATAAGAAGCTGTAAAATGCAATTGAACATAAATATGTTTTGTATGTTTATTGTAGAATCCGGAATCAAAATTTATTGGTCATTGAAAACTATAAAACGCAAACGAATATCCTACTGTTTACTACTTTGTGTGTGGGAACACGACGATATACTACTTACTCATTATGGACATCCCTAGATATAACATAAAATTACACCTCTATGTATAGGAAGATAACGTTTTTCATCTTACCAATGCCTGTATAACAAACAGTTGAGCACCGCCAACATGCCTACGTGTGAAGTAGAACGAAGGCCTGAAACAATAACAAAATGTTATTAGCTGTAGTTTGTAATTAAAGTAATTAACGCCGTAATGTCAACATAAATTCGAGAATGCGGCATTACTAAGAAAATGTCTTCGCTTCTAGCTGGTTATGGTTGAATAAACATTTATTCCTTTAATTCGCGTCATTGTAAATAGCGCTCAACTTATATTAATTAATATCAGGGTAATTTATATATTTCATTTGAAGTGACTAATAAGTACTTAATAACTTCACCAATTAATATTCCTAAATAGAATTGGCGTCAGAGAGACGATATACCATTAAGAAAAGCAGCTAAAACTAAGGAAGAGCTAATAGAATGTAATGGAAAATATATATTACCAAGTGTACATATGGTCTTATAATTATAACAATTTGTATCAACTGACTAGCCTTTTCTAGGCATTGCAAATTTGAAAGAAAAATTATATAAAATAAACATAAGTTATTAAATATAAGAATTATACAATTGAATTAAGAATAAAGTAGGTACAATAATTGAACGATTTGGTAAGTAGTTGATGTATATCAGAAATACCACATTAATGTGGAGACAATAATTATTTGATTATATTAAAAAAATATTACACACACTAACTTAACTACAAAGGAATTCTCTTCCGGTATTTAGAATAAGATTTGTAACAGTAAACTAACAGTAAAGTCTAACAAATCTGTTTTACTTTTTATATGTAAGTATATCTGTAACCAATAAATTTATAGCAAGAAGATTTCCCATCGTGTGTCGTGTGATAGTCCAAAACGGTTACATGTATTTGAATACTAACTTCCATCCAAATTTGGTTAAAATTATGTAAGTACTATGACTGTCCTATGCCCAATGTATCACTAACTGTATAGAGTAAGATACCGAGTCCACTACCACCGGGTAGTGGACTCGGTATCTTACTCTCTCAAGATACCGATCTTACTAAGCTTTCTGAAAAAGGTACACCTTTCAAGTGCACCTGGTAACACCAGACATTTCCCCACCACCCAAAGGTATAGGTCATTATACAATTGTAATTTGTGCATAAAGTATTAAATAAAATAAATGACAATAACATAAAATAAGAATGCATGCAATGCATAAAAAAAGAAATGCGTAATATTTACGTATGCCTCTCCGTGTGCTAAAACCCATACACAGGCTAGATCAAAGCTCCGTTCCATCTTCAAGACCTTTATCAGTTATATGCAATCTACAAGGGAAAAAAAATAGAGCAGAAAGTTCGAAGGACACAACAATGTGGATAAAACATGAAGTTTTTTCAATAAGTTTTCATTGTTAACGATATTTTAACGTCAAGTACACATTGATAACATAAAATAAGTACAAATCGTAGCACAAATTTGTATGATTTTAATTAATGGATTCGTTGGTAGCCTCTGTCTGATAACAAAGTGGTTTGTAGGTGCATGTGCCTCAATTGAAATAAAATTAGGTAAACAGTTCACTACCCTTTCTTCTAAACATTCGATTTCCTTAATTTTTAGCATCTTTTGAATTAATAACTATCAATGTGACATTAAAACGATACTAAAACCCTACGAGTCAAGTCACCAGCTGAGATATAATATTACGCTAGTAGTAATAATAGCATTTACGCTAGTAGTAATTAAGATTATAGATCATTAATTTGCCGCCTTTGTACGACATTTATATTAATATGTCTCGGACCGTGGTCCCGGTTGCCGGATCCTATTTATTTTAATATTTTCTTCCGGCGACTAGGCCCACATCCATCAACCATAAATGAATTAAATTCTATTGCTCAAGTCAAAAATAGTACAAACAAACGACAATATGTTTAAAGTATTAATTTGAACAAAAAAAATGATTCAAATATATCATTTATAACTAATAAATTCAAGTCTAAGATAAGTCTTAGACTTGAATTTATTAGTAATAGATTAAGCCAGCAAGATTAAAACGATTGCTGATTGTGAGAAGTTGAACGGCTGTCTGCGGCTGTCTTAGCAGTGAGTGGCATTGTACACGAACAATTTGAAACTTATCGTCAAGTATATTTTAGGCAATTAAAATCATATAGCTATATAACTCTTGTTTTATTTTAGTGTATTGGTCTTGTTATGTTTAATCGAAATTCAATTTAAACTGAAACTCCTCTTCTTATAAACTTTCAATAGGATTAATGATGCACATCGTTAAATTAAATGTTTTAATGAAATCGCATGTTGGAATTTTTAAATTATTCGTAAATTATAATTTTCAGTTAACTTGCAGAATTTTATAAGTTATTTTTTATGGATGAGTTTACTGTTAGATATTGAAACATAGCGTTGTCTGATGTCTGCTTTTTCTAATTATATTCCTAAGACTTACCTACCTATAACTTGTGTAGTTGCAAAATACCAGTTCTAAATTCAAAAATAAAATTAAAAGAATATCTAAGACATACAAATATATTTGGACACCTAAAACCGTCTCTATAGAAGGAAAACACTAAGCTTGACTTACACATACCGGACTTTCATAAAAACATGCGAGAGCCCTAATTAGATCCTGTAGTAAAATCCATTCTTATTTGCTGTGTCCTGTTGAACATTCCTGGTTCAGTTTCAAATACTTTCCTGCTAACTTTCTGATCTAGTAAACAAAATCAAGGACTTATATATAACCTTGCGTGAACCCTTAAACCTCCATAATCCTGTGCCATCACAAAATTTGCTTTAACACCGTACATGTCCTACCTCTAAAATTAGGAATTAGTGTTAAATAGAGACTCAAGGAGGTCCTTGAGTCTCTATTTAACACTAATTCCTTTCACATAAAAAATAATCACTCTCTATAATAAGTCTCCTACTCAGTGAATCCCCGTCAAATGACTCCAACGTAAGTAAAGTAGTTTCCAGGTTTTGCGATGAGGGATTGTATGATTGTATGTATAGATTTAAAAATAGAATGCGTCAACAAAATGTTTGCAATTGTAAAAGTAATTTCAGCCAAAATTGTAGAATATTAATATGTATTATAATTTCTGTTTCCATGACAAAGACACTATTTTTTTATTATAATTTCATGTCTTTCTTTGTTTTAATGGGCCGTTGTCTCACTTATTATCAAAAGTCTCATTAAGTAAATAGTTGTGTGTGTGGATGTTGGAAAACAATAATTTTATAGTTAAAGAGGTATCCTTATTTCTTTTGGACTTTTATACTTTTAAAGTGGCCCAAAAGTTCTCAAATATTTAAAAAAAACTTTCAAAGTCTTTTCTATTCTTCTTTCCTGTTTGAAATGAATTACTTTGTCAAATATCACTAACAGTAGATTTTGTATTCACTTTCAGACTAAGATAGTATCTGTCCTTAACAGGTAGAAATATATTACCCTATTTATAAGAAACATCATAACGGTACTGTAACGAATTTTCTTAAGAATGCCTATGAAAAATGTCGGAATAAGCAATAACCTTGCCTTTATTGCTCAGATCTTGTAACCTTTATGCCCCTAGCACTACAAAAAATGTCACTATGTAAGTAAAAATGTCGCGGAGACCATCATGTTAAATACGTAGATACATTTAATGTAGTGCTTGTGCTAAGGAGAGGCATTTTGAGAGATGGTAGCTCTCTGTTATAGAACAGTTGATGGCTCCGAGTAAGAGGGTTTAACTGTTTCTGCGGATATTATTTGCTTGAAGCTTTATCATGTGTCTAAAATGCTTAACATAACTTGATCTATGTGGAATATATATATATATTTCAATGGCTATTGATATTTTATTGTTATTGGAACGGTATAATAATTCAGGTGTGTATAATTTACATTTACGCTTCTCCTTGTACGGACCTATTAGTTTAATTAACGAGAATCTGTCCCTCATACAGATGACAGTGACTTGACTTTCTGGCAATGCGAAACAGGAAAGGCATTATTTAACGTCGTTGAATAAATTGCTGTTATATTTGATATTTCTTATGTTGCTGCCCTAAATTGACGTAATGGTTAAACGTGCGTAATGGTTTAAGTGGTCACCTTGCCGCTTCTACTGCGCTGAGTGTTGTGGGTTCGATCATGGGACACTACTGTGTGTGATCCACAAATTGTTGTTCTGAGTCTGGGTGTTCTTTGTGTCCGTTTCATGTATGTTTGTAAAGTCCCCCGCGAGACAGGATTTATTGCTAGTGCGCAAGAGGTCTTTAAAAAAACTGATGGTAAATTACGTCACCGCGAAGCATGGTAGTTCTTCAAATTACTTCACCTATCTTAGAACTGGTTAATGTCTACACTAATTGCAGGATTGGTTGATAAAACAAACATCATAGAAAACTGTCGCATTCATTACATTATTTTTATGGTATATGGGGGGAGTTGGAAATGAGCAGATGGGTGACCTGATGGTAAGTGACCACCTCCCATAGACACCTGCAACTCAAGACTAATCCCGCCCACATGCCCACCACTGTAACTCCTGTACACCAGGATCCACAGCAGTGACCCACGAACACACCGAGTTATGACACTCGGGAAGTCCCAGGAAGAAATTAAACTGTCTTGGAACCCGCAACGAAATTAATCAGAAGAAAATTGGAGGAGTTGGAAATACAGTAAATCCACTTCCCTCCTTAGCAAAGCGGGAGACAAAATGAAATAAAATGGGCATACACCCTTTTAAACAGGGAAGCACCACGGCCACGAAATATTACGGGTCCTACGTGAGCTATATTTGATTTCTGTAATATGTATGGCAGAATCGCCTAAACGCACGGAAATTCACCCTAGTTGACACAAGATCCCCATAGTATACCGCCCCAGATGTCACCTGCAAGGTATTCAGCATTATATTACGTTCATTATACCAAAGACTACATTCCCAGAGGATATGATGAGCAGACTGTTCATAGTGAGAGTTAGGTGTTGAGCATTGACATAATGGTGACTCGACTAATTTAAATGAATAAAGCTTGCTCTTAAAGTTACCATGACCCGTAAGAAATTGAGCGACACAGTGATCCACCTCAAGCCATGTCCTCGACAACCGTTCGCGAACAGATGGAAAGAATTGGTAAAGATGGCGCCCCTTGGATGATTCATCCCAGCGTTGTTGCCATTCGTCTATGAGGTCATTATAGACATCGGACTGCTGTTGAAGCAATCTTGTAATTTTACCGCGATCCCGCGCGCCCAAAAAATCGCATTCCATGTTTTGTTGTCTTGAATAGTACATGGCTGCACGTCTCTGCACTTCGAGATCGACCGGAAGCACACCCGCCAACACCGGCAAAGCCTCGGTGCTAACCGTCCTATATGCCTTGCACAAGAATATCAGTGCAAGTCGTTGGCCTTGTAACAGTTAGCGACGGACAGCGCCTACGGTCGCCCTATCGGCCCATACAGGTGCACCATAGCACATAGAACCTAAATAAGTAGCTCCGTATATGATCTTTAATGTATTAAATGATAGACCCCATGTCGCAGTTGATATCCTTGTCAATGCACAGAAACTCTTTTTTGACTTTTCATTAACTATTTTAATATGTTCGATAAATGAAAAGTTTCTTTCTAAAACTAATCCTAGGTAACACACTGAGGCCTTATTTTTTACAGTAACATTGTCAAATCTAATGCTTGGCGGTGATTTGAGGTTACCTTTTAAAAGTAGCTGGAAGGTTTTATTGGGTGCAAAATTTAAGCGATTACGTTCACCCCATTGAGATATCAAGTTCAAACATCTATTGGCTAGTCTCTCAAGCCCCGCCCTAGTATCAGATTCCACCAGTAATAAGCCGTCATCAGCATACGCGTTCAGAGTACATCCGGATGGTATTGGTATCGCAAGAAAATCGTCGAAGCCGATATTCCACAAGTATGGACCTAGCACCGATCCCTGAGGACATCCCATTGTAAGCGCCTTCGACACAGAATGATGACCAAGTCTTAGTTTAGTAGTACCTTGTGAAAAGTACGAATATATAAGGGAATAAATATTTTTAAAGCACCCGTGTGATTTTAATTTCAGCAACAGCATGGGCCACCATGCGTTATCGAAGGCGCCAGATATATCTAAGAAAATAGCCAGCACGTATTGAAATTTTGACTCTGTGACAAACTTTCTAACCGATATAACAGCGTCAGTTGTCGATTTACCCAACGTAAATCCAAATTGTCTATCATGAAATTTGACTCCACCTGGCAGAAGCCGGGGCACTACAAGACGTTCTAAAAGCTTTCCTAACGATGGTAACAATGTGATTGGTCGGTAGGATTTAGGATCATCCGGTGGCTTGTCGCCACTTTTTGGTATTATACGAATATTACCGCACCGCCATACCGCAACTCAAGAGTCACAAGTGCATTGCCTCAACTGCCTGGTGGTGTGGTGCAGTGGTAGCGTATGCGACTGCTGTGCTGAGGTCTCGGGTTCGATCCCCGGGTCGGAATGAATGTTTGTATTATCTTCAAATATTCGTTTCGGAGTTGGGTGTTTTCTATGTATAAAATGTATGTATTACGAATGCAAGGATGGCGTAGTGGTTTAAGCGGTTGCCTCGCCGCTTACTACTACGCTGAGTGCTTTGTGTAATCCACAAATTGTTGTTCTGAGTCTGGGTGTTCAGGCACAGGAAACATTGCTAATGCAGGAGTTGTCTTTAAAAAAAATTAGAAAAAAAAGTATATAAGCTTTCATTACAAGCTCTGCTTAGTTTGAAACTAGATGGCGTTGTGTCTTAGATGACCGAAAATATTATTAAAATATTATTGCCATCCCTTGAAACGGTTCCTTGAACGGTCCCCCCCCAACGTTGCCAGGAACGGCAACGTTGGGATTGGCCTTCGGTAACGTAATTCACTCGGTGAAGAGCAATGAAAGAACTGCTTAACTTAATTCTTTCCTAAAAGGCCGGTAACGCGCTAGTGACACGATCGAGCGGGCCTATTTGAGCTGAAGCATGGCTCTCCCACAGTGTAAGGATGAAATGAAGGTTATGTAAACGCCTCGTACGCTAGTTTTATTTCAAACTAAGTTTAACTTAACTTATCACTTACTTTATTACAGGAATATGTGTCCAGATAATTGAACTCGACTTTGTATTACATTATGTCACAATATTTAAATGATGTTGGATTTCAACAACTCTAATATTTTATACTGTATGTACTATTTTCTGATTTTGTGACTGATTTGAGTCCGTGTCGTGGAGGATTAAGAATACGGAGTGTCCACACCTCTATTCATCCCGTGGGTGTCGTAAGAGCCAACTAAGGGAGCAAACTACGCAGGATAACAACACTGCAAACAGAAGGAAAACTTGAAACAAGCCCTATACCGACCCGTTTGCCCAGCGTTATATAAGCTAAGAAGAGGTTAATGTTCAGCGGTGGACTATTAAAGACTGCTGACGATGAAAATGACTGATTAAATAACTAATGATTGAATAAATCAATGCACTTAACTAACTTTTAAATTATTACCACTCACTATCAGTTTCACATTCTAAATACTAATTAAGTGATATTTTTATTTTTATACATTATGTGTGGCCAGGCTATATAGAGTTATTATTATTCCCATCTACGCTTTTGTACTGAAAGAAAAGCTTTTGAAAGGAAGGACCTTAATTAACAACTTAACCTTTTTACGTGCTAAAATAATTACGACTCGGGTGTCACCTCGTCGCGAATGTTTATTACAGTCAGGGCACAGGGTACCATTTCTAATAGATGGAGACATCATGTTTTTGACTCAGAACGACTCCGTGACTTTTACTTCGTCACGTCTTTTTATAACCGTAGGTTGGGAGCACGTGTTAAAAAGACCTAATAGCCACCTCCAAAATACGTTCTTATTATTTTTATTATTTTAAGATTTTATTTTCTCATTACGAATACTATTGTGATATTAAGTAACTTTATTTTTCTTGTATTTCGTGTTAACAAGAAACGAGAAAGAGGGTCCCCAAGGTCATATTCATGTATGGACGATATTACGACGTCAATATTACGTGCTGTCTATGTTCCAACTCACAATATTTACAATCACAGAATCAGCAATACCGAAGAAAAAATGCACTGTAAACAAACGGACTTCTTGTTGTTTTATAAACGTTCTTTATAACTTAATAAACTTTATAAGCACGTGAAATCCTCCTGTACGTTTCTTTTGTTTACTGTGTTTATTTCTCCTTTGTAATGATACGAGTACTTCATTGTTTTTTCACCGGTTTTCATAATGTTCAAATTTGAAATCCCGTCAAAGATTGAACGCCCATACGCACTAGTGTTGGGCAATGAGTGACGACTACTACTACTATTGTTCACTTCAATCTAATCTACTATAAATCTCTTTGTTATTAATACTAGTAGTAATATAATTACAGGTAAAGTAATGTGATTAATACCGGTGTCAATTGTGTACAGCTTATGTAATGTTTTTTTCTATAAACTTTTGCTAATGATAATAGGGCCCAACCAACTACTAACTTTAATTTTTTTGCTAGTAGTAGGATTTATAATATTCTAAGCACTATACAGATTCAAGTGTATCATCATTATTTTGTAGTTTAATTCCCTGCAATAGCCAAAAAACGTTTTTAATTAAAACATAAACAAATAAACATCCTGCGAATTTGCAATGCTGCGATATTCACGTACGTATGACCAATTTCACCCATTTTGATCTATATCCAACGATGATGGTTTTGCCTCAATAAAAAAGCAAATTCATATTCTTTTGTCTATTGTAAGAGAATTCAACATGAATTTAACTAATACCCTTACTGTAAGGTCTACTCTCAAGTGATTTGCAAAATATAACAAATTTTATTTAGTGATTTCACTAAAGGACAACTTTTATTGTTCATAATTTGCAATATCATTATATACGTGGTAAATTAAGAATATATATACTGAAATCTTAAAAGTAATTTACATATAGGTAATAATGTAATAACATGTAATAACATATAATTTACATATAAAATCATCTAATCACAGGTAGCATAAAGGTAAGCGAAGTGGTTAAATTAAGGTATGTTGTTCTAAAAATGATTTTTAATTAATGCGAATTTAACTCGCTCTATATTGACTGATTCGTCTGAACCAGCATAATCATTTGTTTTATTTAAAATGATAATAAGTCACGTTTGATCAATCGTGTAGTCTGGATTAAGTGTACAAGTCAAGCGACGGTATGGGGGGGCAGTCGTCAGTGGTGATCCGTCTTTATGATACTGCCTTAAATGTACGAGTATTATTAATTATTTAATCTTTTTATATATTTATAAAGACCAGTGATAACTAAAGACTTGTTAGAAACCTATAAATTAATGGTAACTCAGCAACTTTACTAAAACTTCATACAAGATTCTCTTTGAGCAAGCTTGACCTATTTATTATTTTAAACAAGTCCTCTTTTTCTTTTAAATTCTTTGTAGATTCCAAGACAGTTAAGCGTTGTCCAGTACATGCCAAGCATCCCCGCGCAACCTTTTCAATGGTAATTATATTTTAAGCAATTTTTTAGAGTGCCCTGTTTTTGTGTCGGTGTCCATTTTAATTTGAATAATTTAAAGTGGTCTCAATTGGAAACTCGGCACGTGATTCTCCCTCCGTGACTAACATTTTTACGTCCCTGTTACGGGAAGCCACGTACTTGCCACCTTTAATATGTAGTTCGATTTGAGACGTTCTGGTTTTATTCCCAAAAAAGTAAAAAGTTACTTTAGTTACTTAATTCTATATTTAATAAACCTAGTCGTAAATTTGGGTTTCCTACGCTGGGAATTTTTCCTAATCAACACACAAAAGACATCGTTTAACATGCTAAGTGCTTGCTTGCAAATTATGAATCTTATTTAAAGTTCTTCCCCAGATTCCTCTTTCTTTAAGTTGCGGTGGGAGCGACGTCAAATACTCTCAACTCTGAACATATTTTTCAAATGATTAACATAATATCTGCTTCGCTTAGACTGTAACCGAACTTAATTATAAATGCTGTTGGATAAAGACACCAATCTTGTCCTTTTTAACCAATGGCATATCTAATTCTAGCTATTTCTCCGAATAAGGCACACTGCCTCTGATTGACTTTTAAAGATTTTTAAAGATTTTTTTAACTAAATACAGATCTTTAACTGTCTGTGTGTGAACTGTCAGCTACCTGGTGAGATCACGAGAATCAAAAATTTATCACAGCGAAGGTAAACAAACTTAGCTATTTATGCACAGATAATATTTATAAGGATTAAATTTTATTTATATTGTAGAGGAAGATTTATATTACTTGCGCTATTTTCAATAAAATTATTTAAAGCGGATATGACCAACCCACTTTTAATAATAAATAATACTTTTAACATCGGAACGAAGTTTTATGTTGCACTTTTACTCACAGCTTTGTAAACTTCTAACCAATAGAAAACGGTTTATTTTCTAATAAATTAAGAAAAGAAAAACATTTTTTAATTCACACACATTTTTAAAACACAATTTTAATTCCATTGTAAACTAACAGTCATTATGCCGAGTTTTAAAAGTTAGTTGTTCTATACTATGGAATAAAAAAGATCGCTTCTAAAGCAGTCTTTCTTTAGCTGAGGACTCCTATTAATGATCTAAAAATATCTAAAAGAAACAAATATCTGCTAACTATCTTTCGCTATATCTATAAGAATACATACTACTTTATTTGTTTATTTGTAAACCAGTACCTATAATATATCTAACCAAGATCTTATAAATAAATGTAATAGCAAAAACTATGCACTTTTGCATATAGTTGTGAAAGATTTTAGGCTTATTTAATCCGGCCCTGCTATAAAATCCGCTTTAATCTGACGGTACTTACAAATAATCAAGGTTTTTATATAAACTTGAGAGAGCCTTTAGACTTCCTTAATCCGGCTTTATCACTCAATTTGTTCTTAGCTAGTGTGTGCTTCGTATATACGTAACGCATACTAGCTACACTGGAACCCCTCGACAAATTAAGTCTAGTACTAGTATTTTATATCCTCTAAACCTTGCTCCAAGTTGCTCAATTCATTCTAAGCTGATGTGTTCTGCTTGTATTTCCTTCTTGCCTCTGGTGCAGTTTATCCTGGGCTCTAAATCACAAAAAAAAACGACCTTCATATTTAGAACTTCTTGATCATTCTCTGGAGCAATATCGGTTCTAACCTGATGTTTCCTCCCTATTGATCACCTCCCTGTCAAATTTAGGCTTTTGATACAAAAAACTACTGAACCAAAACCTTCCATTTAATCTTCGGCGAGCCTTTAGATCCTACTAAGCTGGCACTGTTGCAAAATTCATTTTTATCTGACGTTCATAAACCATAAACTTCTTTCCTGGTAAATTAATTCTTCATAGGTGAGGTAGTTTCCCTGATTTCATCATTAGCCCATAAATGGGTAAGCGAGTACCTAATTATTTATATAATAATATAATTATATATTTTTGTTTGAGACTCGAAGATGTCTATGTGTATCTAAAAGTTTTCTTATAAAATTTTAGTTAGTGAAATAATTAAATTGAAATACCTATTAATTATATGATTAATTTTATACCATTCAAGGTTGGCACAAATAGTATCACTGATTCTGCGAGTGTTTGGAGATACCGATAACAGCTAACCAGAATACGGGCTGCGAGCTTGTTTGAGATAAACACATTTTATTTTCATTTATATTCACTACTCAATGTTAAAAGGAAATTGCGCCTAACGTTCACTTCATAGCAGCTCTGGGTACCATTTGTCATTTTGAGTAATAAAGTCCGAACGGCTGAATCTAGTGCTACTCGTACATGCCATGCCATCACATTAGTAACCAAGTCAGGATATTGTGCAATACTGTAACTAACTGTAATAATAAAGAACAAACAAAGTGTCTCTTAGTATACGAAACTCATAACACTCTCTATAAATCCTACCAATTAATCGCAATAAATTATTAAAAACAACGAATTTCAAAAATAGCAACAGTCAGCGTAAAAGGTTCATCGATAAAATATTTCGCTCTATTCCTATACAAGGAATAGAGCGAAATATTTTATCGATGAACCTTGAACGCTGATGAACATTGTGGTTTACACAAATACCAAGAGTTATTCGGTACCTTTTATACTTTAGATGTACGTTGGCGTGTTGCAGTGATTCAAATAGACACCACGCCAACTTTCTCTCAAATTTTATTGCTAGCAAACGATATTTTCCTCAAAATGCATGTACAATATTGAAATTACCCGAGTTTGAATCCCTGCTGCCCATTACCGGCGCAATCTGTGGCCGCTCCTCATCCAGTATGAGCACGCCGCTGTTTGACCACACCGACAGCACGTGCGCCATGCAAGTCACGTTCAACCGCCCCTGTCACAACAAGCGTTAATCAACAAGCAGTAATACTCGTAACACAAAACATATTAATAATCATGAAAATTAACAGATAATTTAAAATACTTTGATGATTTTTATTTATGAATATGTATAAATTAAATTATTATATTTTTGGTGATTTTTAAACACACAGCCTGAACATAATGATACAATTGTATAGATGCATTCAAAACTGACTGTAAATACATAACCTTTGATTTCAACAGTATGATTATTGTTTCACACGAGGGTGTAAAAATCTAAAAATAATTTATAAACATAAACACTTAAAACAGTTAAGCTGACTTTAAAATAGTACTCAATATTAAAAAGTTATTGATTACATACCTAATTGATATAACTAAATAAATGTGACACTTTTAATGTAATAGGTAATTATAATACATAAATATGTCAAAAAAGGGGATGATCTTACCTCTACCTTTTTGTGACGTCAGTTAATAACAATGTAGATGTGAAAGTTTGTAAAATTAGTGCATAGATGACGTTAATATCAGTTAATAAGCAAAAGAATAATACATCAACCGAGCATAAAACTTTCTCTATTTTTGAAGTTCGTTAAAAACTATAATGTTAAAATGAGCACTCACCTTGCGAAAATGCACAGACTGTACTCGTATAACGAGTTGGCTAAACGAAGATGATTTATTGGATTTTTCTTCGTCTGAACCTATGTTCGATTTATTTGTTATTTGTTCTATTCTTGGCGCAAGGCGGGTAGTAGTTTCATGTTTCCGATTGCTATCGGCATAGGGAATGCCCGCTACGCCGCCTATATTGCCAGGAAGGTCAATTACATTGTCGGTGACAGGCTCCTCGTAGCTCGAGATTGCGTCCCATGGACTAAATATTATTCGATTAGCATCTTCCAGCGACGCGTCGCTTATCACAGGTTTTCTTCGCGCGTATGAGATGTCGTGCAGCGGAATATCCAGCCCTTTCACCTATGAATGTAATATAAGATATTAGAGTTCTTGTCACGTCGACGGCAACATGCAGATACCCTGTCATTGCCAGGCGTGCTGTAACACGGAAGGATTTACAATGCAAGAAATATATCCATAGTGAAAATGATTTAGTAAATTTAATAAAAATAAATATCTCATGGTAATAAATCAATAGTCATAATTGACAGCTTTACTATATTTGTATGACTAATTATACAATAAACAATGTTCATGTTTATTTTGAGTTTTATTGTTTGAATTGAATTTGATTTTCGAATTTATTATTTAAACTATACGCCTGCTATAATGTATTACTAAATTATACTCATTTAATTAAAAAACATTGTATTATATTTTGAACTAATACCAAAAGCACATAAAGAGCTCATTAAATCCAAACCTTATTTCTTTAGTAATTTGCATTACCTCCTGGCCATTTAGTAGCCATGTGAGATTGGCTGGCGGGTCAGCGGGCGGTGACGAACAGTTTGCGCGGAGCATGTCACCAATCGAATACCAACTTTTCTGCGCCCGAACGCTCGGTCCCATTTCGGGTAGTTCTGCAATAATCCAGACTTTCAAAAATCACGATTAAAAAAAGTTTTATTATTTTACTGTTATTTTGTTTTATTTCCTCTTAAATCTAGTCACTTATTTTTGCATTATTCTAATATAGTGCTAGAAGAACCCTGATGGTTGTGTCGGACTCGAAACCACTAGAAATCGCACGCCGTTTCGCGTCCCAGTAGCCGGGGAACCAGGTGTACCCTAAAAACCAGATCCCTGATACAACGTCAGACCACAATCCATCTAAGGCTTGTAGATAACTTCCTCGTGTATGGGAACCATGATGTTTCCATTCTACTCTCTAAAGGCAGCTCGCTCCGCAGCGCGTCGACTGCTGACACCCGAGACGTACAGCCTGACGGTCGCTAAATAAATATCTTAAAAGATATCAGATCTTTTAAGATATTTATTTTAATGATATGCAAAAGGCAGTTTTAATCTATATTAAATAAACAACTGTATTGTTTATAATAGCTTTGTTGCCCATTTTTTTTTGTAAAATGTAAGAGATAAAAATGGTTACTGTGGTTTACCATTAGGAGATACATATGCTATAGCGGCTTTTTTGTAGATCTTTTTAAAATATACAATTTCTTAATTTATTATTTTGATCTATCTCGTAAGGATTAGCCAGTGTTTGGAATGTAAACGCACAAAATAATGTTTTTCGACATCTTAATACAAATCTTGGAAATTTTCGGCTTTTCTCTACTATAATATACATGTATATCATAGATATATATACATATAAATCTATACATATACGTATAAATCTTTCCCTTGAATCACTCTCTCTATTGATGAAAACCGAATTAAAATCTGTTGCGTAGTTTGAAAGATCTAAGCATATAGGTAGCGTTATACAATTTAAAGATACTCGTACATGCATTGTACCACTACGGGGTTTGCAATATTACGAAAATTTTTACTTTGTTATTACTCATCACATTTTAAAACGAATGGCCCGATTTAAACAATCTAAAAAGTACTTAATTTGCACCTTAAAATATAGCCTTAATTATTAATTAGTTTATTTTTAAAATATACAATTTCTTAATTTATTATTTTGATCTATCTCGTAAGAATTAGCCAGTGTTTTGAATGTAAACGCACAAAATAATTTTTTTCGACATCTTAATACAAATCTTGGAAATTTTCGGCTTTTCTCTACTATAATATACATGTATATCATAGATATATATACATATAAATCTATACATATACGTATAAATCTTTCCCTTGAATCACTCTCTCTATTGATGAAAACCGAATTAAAATCTGTTGCGTAGTTTGAAAGATCTAAGCATATAGGTAGCGTTATACAATTTAAAGATACTCGTACATGCATTGTACCACTACGGGGTTTGCAATATTACGAAAATTTTTACTTTGTTATTACTCATCACATTTTAAAACGAATGGCCCGATTTAAACAATCTAAAAAGTACTTAATTTGCACCTTAAAATATAGCCTTAATTATTAATTAGTTTATTTAGATAAAAATTAACGTGATAATGATAAAATCACTTTTGTTTTAACTCATATTTTAGTTGACCAAATTCAACTAAAAGGTTATTATTTTAGATATAATTAACATCTTGGACTTTTTGTTTGCAATGACGACTATAGAAATAAAATATATTGCATTTTATTATGTATTATCAATAGGTTTTACAGCGCACGCGAAGAAAGCAAATATTGTTAGCAGTTCTTTCTTCCGGGCTTCAAACTATCATTATTTTAATAGAAAATTAATTATATTTTCAAAATAAAATGTAGCCTATGTTACTCGCTTATAATGTAGCTTCCTAAAGGTGAACTGATTGTTAAAATCGGTCCAGGAGTTTCGGAGCCTAACCATTACAAAAAATCCAACAAAAAAATCAAGTATTTCCTCTTTATAATACGTTATTATTAATATTCTCTTTATTCCATTAAATATACATATAAATTACATTATTATTATTAGTGTAATAGCTTCTCGTTTTTTTTCTACTACTATATTTATGAAGCTTTAATACAAAATTTTATGCCTCTGTCTGCAAAAGTGCAAAGTCGTATGTAAATTGACCCCCTTAGGAGTTTAAATTAACAAAATTTATTTATTTATCCCCGCGTTCATTTATTTTCAATAAGAAAAAAGTATAAGAAACTTCGACTTTGAAAATGACTAATTTTCCATATTTACTTACGATCCCTAATTTACCTCCTTATCTGTAAATTTTTGCAAAACTACGATGCACATGTCTATTTATTTGTAACCAGAATTAGGTGTATGATGTAATTTGTTCAAAAAAGACGAACCCTATTTTACCCCCTTGGGGGATGAATTTTCCAAAATCCCTACGTAGTTCACACCTACGTCACATAAGGAACAATTGTGCAAAATTTCATGTTTCTAGACCCAGCGATTCCAGCTGTACCTTGATCGATCAGTCAGTGAATCAGTCTGTCAGTTTCTTCTTTTATACTCGGTAAATAAAGCTGTGTATGCTTCCGGCTCTAACTAAAGGTTTAGATGGTTCTTCCTTTAATAAAACACTTAGAGTACCGAACATAAGGAATGGACACAAGTACCTATCCGATAAATCGGACTTAAAAGTCTGATTGAAAAGATGTTTGATAGAAATGTAAAAAACGACTAACAATAAGTAATATTACTATTTGTCCTCTCGATGTCACAAAAATAACACAAAGAAGTTTACTAAACTATGCACCGGACATTTTTTCAAACTTTTTATTGAAGCTGAAAGAGAATATTGAAGCTGGATCGAGCTAAAGTATTGCTCGGTAAAATTAATAAGAACAAGTTCTACAATATATTATTCGAACTTTTTTTGCGTTTCTTAAACTCAATTTCAACAACAATGCAGTTTTCAAATGTAACTTTTAAAGATAAGCATATATATTTTCGTATTTTATTGTCCTAGCTTCAGAAAGAAGGGGCCTTTCAAATTCTTAGATCTTTAAACACGTAGGTACACTGATCATTTCAAAATTTAATATATTGTTTGCAAAAATATTGTAAATATTCTTCTACATTTTAGCAAAATCGACCCCTAGGAAAAACACTATGATATCAGTAAAATACATTTAGAGTCAAATAATTTAAAAAGTAATGGCATTTCTTTTCTAACCTAATATTGGTTGGAGTTTTTTTTTATAAAGTAAATTATGACTTCTATCACTAAGAAGTGTTAAGCATATGCTGATACAGATACTTTTAATAATTCTTAAGTCTGACTTTTATTGATCAGATGCAACAATATTTTAAGTAAAAGTTATCTGAGACTTCAGCATAAGTCTAATTGTTTTTCTTCAGACAGAGGTTTGTGAATTTGGTTTGAATTTTTCCAGGCAATTGAAAGTTTTGTATAACTGAGTAGGTACATGAACAGTACGGTTTGAACAGCAGATTACGACCAATATGACGAATCGAATCGTAGCATTTTCTCTAACATAAATGTGTCGTTTCCATTCCTACTTTGTGCTCCCACTCTGATCAACAGTTACATTTTATTCTTGTCAGTGGGGGTTTTAGTGTTTATCGGTTTATCTGCTATTTTTTTTACTTGACTTTAAATCTTCTTTTTTGAAATATAACCTAAAACAGGTTATTTTGCCTCTACATTGACAATTAACAATCTATCCATCCAATGTTCTGTAAAAGATTCTTCAAAGAATACATAATTTCTACAAAGAAACACACAATCTTGAGTTTTTAATTCGTTGTTGTGGTAGCCACTAAATCTCATTACTCGCTCCGGTAAATTTTGATTACGTTAATTAATATTCTCGAACATGCTGAACTATGAAAGAATAAGGTTAAGTAATTCCAAAAATACACAAAGAATAATATACTGAACTTATTTATAACCAATCTTAAGTGGCAAAAATTATCACATTACACTTAATATAGATACTACTCGTAGTTATTTTCGTTTATGTATTTCACGACAATGTAAGGAAATCGACCGTTTTTGATTATGTCATATCGGTAGTTGTTGATATACTCGTATACAATATTATCAAATAAATAATTATATCAAGGCTAAATTTTGTCTTACCGTCATAACTGACGTTTTGTTGCAGTTTGTTATGATTTTGACCATATAAAAGTATTTTGATTATGATATATTTTATCTTAAACAAGTATTTAGATAGATCGATACACTTCATAGCACATCAAAAAAGTATAATCTAGAAATATACTAAGAAAGAGTATAATAGGCGGATATCGCAGTCTGCGATCTTTTGTAGATAAATCGGATGGCCTTAGGTGAGTCACGTATGTAGGAGATAAGTAATAATCTTCAAGGAGTTCCTGAAATACAGTGGATGTACTTCTCGTATATAACCTCCTTAACTCACTATAACTTAAAACATGTTTTTTCTTTAAACTTTAATGAAATAATTCAATTTTGTTCATTTTACCTCGTCTAAATTGATAAAATCTCTAACATAGGTATATAAGTAGCATATGCATATCAAACTTACATATACATTAATCATGGCAGATTAAATGCATCTATCGTGACTAACTCGCATTCCACCGTCATTGAATGTATGTATTGTGTAGTGAGAATCCTCGTGATACCTAATCTCAAGAGTATCTTCTCTTGAAAATAATAATTTTATATTTTTATTGCAGTAATTTTCGAGTCCGTTTCAAATATATTAAACCTATATGTTCTAGATTAGTGAATTAATTATTTATTATTGTTTTTTAATAAAAATACAAGCAAAATGAAACTAGATTTTATTCTTGGCTGGAATGGCGTAAAGACTGAAATTAAAACTAAGTTTTCTAGGAAATAATGTGACCGTGTACTTAATATTGTTACCCTTAACAAATTTTAATAATTAAATGTAACATAAATTCAATGTGAAAATGAAAGAAAACATCACAGTGAGAGATCCTGATGTGTTTACTTACGAGATTTAGAGCAGAACGAGTACAATAGCTTAGATGCAGTTGTTCCCTCTAGTTGCTAAATAATCTATATGACACAACAGATTAATTAGGTTTGCATTCCAGCAGCAAAATTCGTTTATTCACCGATAAAGGAATAGAAAATAGACGGGTTATAAATTGCTAAGATCGAGGCTGCACGCATTTCAATACGCGTCAACATCAACGTTGCATATTCATTTTTCACACGCACCAGTTTTGCTCACCACTCACAAATTTCATAAAATGCAGTTAAAACGCCGAACAGACAAAATGGCGGCTCAAACTAAAACTCGGCGTGCTTTTGTTTGCCAGCAGCGCCCTCTATTACGAGGAAGCGGTGGAATTCGGCGCTGAACAAAGTTTTAAGTGTTTACATTCCTGTTCTGTCGCTTTTTGCCAATTATACTTAATGGGAACGCAGGGAGTTTTCCAGCACCTCGTTTAATTTGGCCGCCGTGGGTGTATTTTAGTGTTTATTTAATTCTTCAAGATTTTTCTAACAGCCAGTTTACTTTGAAGTACAAACAGTTCGTTTCTAAAAAAATCGTTTTGTATAGTGTTCGAAACTTTACCAATCTATAAAGATGGGACGAAATCTCATTATATATACGGTATATTTCTGTTGATTAACTTAAATTCATATTGTTAAAGAGAAACTCTAAAGACGATCAAAGTAATAGGCTATTTTACTTAATGAATATTTAGATAAAAACATAATATGTTTCGATTATTGTGAAATTTTAATCACAGTTCAAAAGTTAACATTTAACCAATACTTATTGGTTGTTTCAAAATACGCAATGCTAAGACGAATAGGAAGTAGAATTCAAAGAGGACATAGCAAGTGTTGCTTTATCTCCGTAACGTAATACAAACGTAATAACAAATGAGCAATAAGACGACTAACGTTTTTGTAAATTGTAGTTTTTTATAATGCTCAGCAATTTGCATTTTAATGCCATTTGCCTTACTGTTGTCTTTTTAAAACCATAAGGACGCTACGCACATGATCAGCTTATCGCCGTCCAGAGCTGTACGAATGCCTTCCCCAAGGCGCATCTACTATGCTGGTCTTGGGCAGTCTGCATTCATCCGCTGCCAGCCACTTTCCTCGAGATATACCGACATCGTGCAGCAGGGTAAGTTACGGGCGTTTTAAAAGAAATGAAATTTATCAAACTGTAAACACATTTAGTGTCATAGAAACTGTAAGATTTAAATGTTTTATACATTTTGTACATGTGGCTTACGTCCAAGTATATATCCTATCAATATTAAATTAACCAACAGTATATAAATCAATGTATGTGCTGGATTTTAACAACGAGAAATAAAGGTTTGTATGTTAAATCCTACAAGGTTTTAGCATTTTACCTAGTGTTGTAAAAATGACAGTATTATAAATATTATATTGTTTTCCTTCTTTGTTTAAGCTGCCATCAAAATGTTTATAATAATGTTAAAAACAAGTTTTGACTATAAATAAACTAGTCGCAAAAGAAATCAAAATATAAGTATTTGACAATACTTGTTTTGATGTTAAAGGTTTCTGACAAGCCACAACTTAGGTACAAGCCTAGAAAACGCTTAGTCTATAATTGTTTTACATACTACCGACTGTTAGGGTACCTAAGTAAAAAAAAAAGAAAACTTGTACATGACAATACCTCAAATAAACCATAAGGAACATTCGAAAATAGAAGCAAACTGCCTCTATTAAGCAGACAACTTATGTACTACGTTGCCTTTTAATATCGAACGGTACGATAATTAAAGGCAGCATCTAGTATTGATACGCACGGATGAAAAAGCATATTAAACGCACAATAACCGCGTTAATCTGTCAGTATTGTGGGTACATTCGGTATTGACATTTATGAATGCATTGGAAATGCACCTTCAGTAGTACGCGTATTGCGTATTCTCACTTGTCAGCTGTATTGTACCCCGTATGGTTTATTTATGCAAGCTCGCACTACGTTGAAACGAATTCTGTACATTTGTTGCCCTGGGGATGGACTGTGGAGAATAGTTAGCTCAATTGTGTTTCAATTTAGGTTTCATTCATTGATTATGTATGTGATCTAAACAGATATCTAAGTTCAAAGTTACAATAACTACTAAGCAAACGACTCAAAACGAATAATGAAGGGATCAATAGTATCTACACAAAACAGGAATAAAGAAAATGTGCAACAGGCAAAAATATTGGGTATTGTTTAAGTTATCAAATAACTTAATAAAAGTAAGAGGCAATCGCCACAAATTATAATATATTATATAATTTGTGGTGATTGGGAGGTGTTCAATTTGTCATTTAATTTGTTAATCTTAAATTTATTTCGTTACTTTTTTTATTAGCCTACGCTGCTATAACTTGATTAATAAAATGAATTAAACTATTAAGTATAGACTTTGTTAAGCAATAGGCAAGTAAGAGTCCCATAATTATGCATATCATTAGAGGATCATGATAACAGTGGATACAGAAACGTTTTATTTTTTTAGAAATTTCAATTACTGCCTCCTATATTCATAACCGTTATTTATTGCTCCTAAAGAATAAAGTAGTTTTCTTTTAACCTTGTGTGTTTTTAACATTCTATAAAAACCCCATTAAGATAGACCTATATTGAGATGTACCTATGTAAAACGGATATAACACAATGCTAAATTACAAACTTTCACGTTCTTTGATATCTGATTATTATTTCGGGAAACGACGTATCGACGCGAGGTTCTTTCAATCACACCCTACTGAACTGATTCAATGACGGAGGGGGTGTACGACTGAGCTAGTCAGCCTTTGAACACGGCCAATGAAACCTTATAGTTACTTCGCGTAATTCTTACATGTTATTCCTGGTATGTAATCGGCGAAATTTTCGAATACGTAATTATATTACACTTGATTATATGAAATTTCAGATTTATACTCCCTTCTTTGTTTTTTAAGTTGTTAAACAAACAAGCAAACCTTTGACGTTTTTGAGCTGAGATGAGATCATGATAATGAAAAAAGTATTCGGTTCGGACAGCACCAGTAATGTACTTTTACGTAAGCTACATTCGTCATTAGAGGGTATCTCCTACATTCATTACTATTGTATCAGATATGAGGCGGCCTCTAGTTTGTCAATAGAAAACAGTAAACCTCATTAAATTTACAATACGTGTATATATAGTTAAAGTTTCTTCACCAAGACCCACGTGACCACAGTTAGAAGATGTCTCAAATAAATTGTGGAATGTGTTAGTACGTATGACCAGCTCTCTGTGAACAATATTTTAATTGACGTTGTGCTAGTACGGAATATCCATTGCAATACACATAATTTCAATAAATTTCACAAGTTGCATAAACCATTCTCTTTTTCATTTTATGCTGACCGTAACCCCGAATAGTAATTAAAGCAGCAGTAGCGCAATTGTTAAAGCATTGGACTTGTGATTCGTACCATTTCTCATTCTAAAATGTTAAAAATAACTTTATACGTTCTTATGATACACAATACCTTGTACATTTAGTGAAAACACACCATGACCCCAAGCAATGAAATAATATTTTTTGGTTACTTCGCTCCAAGAAACGCTAAGTTAATAATGTTATCAACTTTTATCGATAATGATATTCACCTGTTGGCGTGAAGCTAAGTGCTACATGACATAGTTTCTAATTCTAAACTTCAGCTTAAAGGTTTCGTTCGAGGGAAGTTCGAAACATGCACGGTAGCTGGTAATTTTAGAGCAACGTAAGACAAGAAATTCAAAACAAACTGTATTTAAATTATTTTGCTGATGTGGTTACAAAAATATTTTGAAATTAAATTGAAATACAATGTAAAATAAACTTTTTACGTTATGTGACGGTTCATTTTTTCCTCGTCAATTAAGAACAACATCTGTTTTATCAAATATAAAACAATAAAATCTAAATTTTTTCTAGCAAACTGTTGCTTTGACTAATTTTTTTCAATCCGTTGCGGTACAAATGTCCACTAGCTAAGAAAGGATTATGGGTGTCATAATACTCTTTTATCTATAATTGCCAAAGGAGATGTCCATCTTCTGGCGATCCTTTGCTTACAAGCGTATTGGCACTGGTCCTGTCAACCACGCCTAACTAAAGGGTAGGTTAGGAGCAATAGAAACCGAACAATAAAGAAATAACACTGTTTCTTGTATTCTGAGATATTCAAGATGTCTAGCTATAATGTAAGACTCATCTGTCAGGTACGCTTCTCGATTACTACTTATTAAATCTAAAGGAAAAATATGGTATGGCTTCTTGAAGAATCACGAAACTATATTTACTATTTACCCGACTGCGGTAAAAGGATATAGTATGCGCTCATGTTTAGACTTTTCTTTGTCATATCCTCTAGGATATGACAGGATAGGATGACTAAGATAGGATAAAATCTATCGCCGTTAAGGCGTTTAGGCTCGAGTCCAAACGGCTTAATGGATTTGCGACATGTGAGGTGACATTTGAATCGTTTTAAAAGTGGAAGTTATATAAGAGCCGCACTGCGCGGCCGGTGGCGGAACGGCCGCAGGCAAGCGAGGTACGGACAAAACAAAATTATTAAAAGAACCCGTAACGCCCTACTCCAAGGAGGACCCAGACTATGTTATTTCGGGTCCCCCCCGAAAGCAGTTAGGCTTCCGACAGGGAATGCGTCCGTTGTTCTGCCTAATCTTGAAGCTTAAACACACATACATATATGTGTAAGTATATTTATTAGATTTGGATTTGATACTTGATGGAGATTGACGTATGGACAAAACAATACCAAAAGTGCCAGATATTTAACATTCCTACATGTGTATAAATGTAATTGTTACACGTTCATATCGCATTATTGAATATCTAGCATTTGACTATTATATTGTATCTTAGTTCATTTAACAGTCACATAAATAAGGTGAACAATCCAGGGGCGCCGCGGCTTCGTGTAATCCTAAATCGTAAATCAGAACTATTGTTAGGCAATAAATGCGAGGAATCGAACACAAGGGATGTTTGATTAAGGTTTATCTTGGTTAATTTACGGTTATTGCGGAGGTTGCTTGGCGAATATGTATATGTATATTTGTTAGTAGACCTGGGGCTCGAACTCATCGCTCATTACCCTTTTATATGATTCGCAAGAAGTTCTACCTAACGTTGTGGTTTGAACCTCAGGAAAACGTAGGCAACTTTATATTCTTTTGTTAGCTAAAGAACTTGGTATTTGCTTTTTATTATCTACTCATGTAATGCAGTCGGGTTCTTTTAATTATTTTGTTTTGTCCGTACCTCGCTGTCCTACACCGCGGCTCCTATATAACTTCCACTATTAAGACGATTTGAATGTCACCTTTAAGCCGTTTGGACTCGAGCCTAAACGGCTTAACAGTCAGTACAAGTACAAGTCCAGATATGACCGCATTTTTGGTATTGGTATTGGTTGTGGGCTTCGGTTGCCGCATTTAGACTCAGAGTGGTCGTTTATGCTTCGAGGATTGGTTGACTAGGTGAGCCGGCCAAGCTCCTTCCAGAAGCGCAGAAGCCTCCTGAGGCGTTCACAGGCTTCTAGGAGCGACTTTATATCGGGAATGATACTTGCCCGTTGTGTGGCCAAATAAAAAAATATATGACCGCATACAATATCCTTTTACCGCAGTCGGGTAAATAGTAAATATAGTTTCGTGATTCTTCAAGAAGCAATAAAATACTTTTCCCTTATATTTAAAAAGTAGTAATCGATAAGCTAACCTAACAGATGAGACTCTTCCATTATAGCTAGACATCTTGAATATCTCAGAATACAAGAAACAGTGTTACTCTTTAATGGTCGGCCAATTTTCTTTAACTTTTGACAGCGACTTTTGACCTTGAAAGCTTTGTTACAGTTTTTACCATGTTAAAACCGTAATTTCAATACAATACAGTATTTTTTAGATTATTGTTTCTTCTGAAATACACTTTAGAATAACAAAAGTGTTGATCAGGGGTACTTAACCGACGTAATGAAACTGATTGAGCGTTGTTAAGGCAAAACACTGTAAGTCGAGTCACAGTCTTTTGGATTGGCGCGGCAGATCAGCAAAATAATAGAAATACAGTTTGTTTTAAATTACTTGTCTTACGTTGCTCTAAAATTACAAGCTACTATGAGTGTTTCGAACTTCCCTCGACCGAAACCGTTAAGCTGGGGTTTAGAATTAGAAACTATGTCATGTAGCACTTAGCTGCACGCCAGCGAATACCATTATCGATAATGTTGACAAAGTTGATAACATTATTATAATAGCGTTTAGTTATAGCGATACATTGATATATACCTGAATGCACCTTGTTCATTTTTATTCGTTTAAATCTCGACACAACATTTAAAATGGCTAAGCAAATATGTTTTGCAAAAGCTAAATTAGAGGTCGACAATTATAGTTAGTTGACAAAACGGGCGTAATCAACACTTTCAGGAATTTTGTTTGTTGGCAAAAAGGTTTTTTAAGTAAAATTCTGTTTGTTGGACAGTAAAGATTTAATAAACTGCTTTATTGAACACTACATTTATAAATATGTCCGATTTGGTAAATTATGAAACATATATGATACTAATAATTATATGCAGAATTATGTCTAATTAACATTCTGCATCTGTACCTGAACTAGGCTTAATATCTGTATCTCGGGCAACAGTGCTCTTCCACCATAATAATAGGTCTTTACCTATGATATTGCCGTTTTGTATGCAATAAGTGAAAGTACTTATTTTTTCAAACTTTTTTATTTCTGTTGTTCGAAGTAATCACCCATGCAATCGACGCATCTGTGCTAACGCATTGGCAGTTTATTGATGCCTTTCTTGTAAAAATCAGCTGGACGGGAGGCAATAAACTCTTAAAGGCATTTTGTACTGCCTCTCGGGAATTGAATTTTTTACCCACTAAAAAGTTGTCTAAATTTTGGAAAAAGTAATAGTCGGTAGGTGCAAGGTCTGGTGAGTATGGCGGATAATATTATATATTAAACTAATATTAACTAAAACACTGAATAAGTTTTTATTACATTGTTAGCAGATCCAATTAACATTTACTTAATACTATATTTAGTATGTACGTAAGTTGATCTCTTTGTGTATTTGATGACACCCTCTCACACTTACTCAGGGTATAATTTTTTATGCCTCTTCATAATCCATTTTTTTAGTCAATTGTCAAGAGTGATTTTACATCGTTTACGGTTGAGAGAATATACATTTAATGTTCTGTTTATCATATTGTAAAGAAACGACCCAAGAAAATAGAAATATTTTTGTTTCACAGAATTTAATACGACGCCGGTTAGTAGATCCCATATTAGGATCATAATTGAGTAGTTCATGTGGTTTTAATGTAGTGTGATAAATAAATATTTGCCGAACCGTCAAAACTTCACACATCATCATCATCAACAGCCTTTAATAGTCCACTGCTGGACATAGGCCTCTCCTTAGAAAGGAGGTTTTGGCCTACTATACCACGCTGGCCAGACGGGTTGGTGTAGGGCTTGTGTCAAGTTGAGGCCGTGAGCTGTGGCGGCGTGCTGTTGGCGGTGTCATTAGACATCGAATGCTCAATAGTCTGTCTGACACATTGAATGCTCAATAGTCTGCCATTCAGCTGCATCAGGGAAGCACTCCACTATCATGGGGTGCCAAAGTACCTGAGGCGGCTAGTGGCAGACTATTTAGAGGAGCGTACCGTCGTGTACGAGGACCGAGATGGTAATTTGAGGTGTCGGCCCATGTCGTGCGGTGTTCCACAGGGGTCTGTTCTTGGACCCCTCTTGTGGAACGTAGGGTACGACTGGGCCCTTCGAGCCGATTTCTCCCCCGGGCTGGGTGTAATCTGTTACGCGGACGATACCCTGGTGACAGTCCGGGGGGCGAACTTCCAAGAGGCGGCGTGCCTTCCTCGACGGGAGGTGGCTCTTCGACGAGCACTTCCGACAGCTTGCTCCAAAGCTGGTCGGCGCTGCGTCTGCCCTAGGGCGACTTTTCCCCAATTTGGGTGGACCCAGCGTCGCGACAAGACGGCTGTACACGGGGGTTGTCCGGTCAATGGCACTTTACGGTGCACCGGTGTGGGCGGCGGCTTTGACCGCCCAGAATAGGGCACGCCTCTGGCGCCCTCAGAGGGTAATGGCGGTCAGAGCCATACGCGGTTAAAGCACCGTTTCGACGGAGGTGGCATGCGCGTTGGCCGGAACTCCCCCGTGGGATTTGGAGGCGGAATTGCTCGCCGAAGTTTATCGGCGAGTGGCTGACTCCCGGGCGGAGAGCGGATTTCACCCTCCGCCCGAGGATGTGTGCGAGTGGCGCGAAGCCGCTCGCCGAGCCACGATGGCTCGTTGGTCGTTCCGGCTGGAGACTCCACGCGCTGGCTTCGCCGCCGTGGAGGCGCGCCTATCACCGCCTCATGCCGCCCTGAGTGTGGCCGCGGGTGGACGGGGTGGGTTTCCCCTCCACCCGCATTAGTTTGGCCAGCCGCGAGGGGGCGGCGTCCTCGTGTGCCG
Organism: Arctia plantaginis; assembly: GCA_902825455.1. Lineage (NCBI taxonomy): Eukaryota > Metazoa > Arthropoda > Insecta > Lepidoptera > Erebidae > Arctia > Arctia plantaginis. Next base: position 9,367,234 of record CADEBD010000314.1, on the reverse strand, counting down.
GACGTCGCCTAAAGAGAGGAGAATTTTGAGACGGAGCCCGCACCAGGAGCGGGCTGGCGCTAGGAGGGGTCCGGATGTCTTAATAACAGCTGTTCCCGGATCCCTCCTGTTACAGGCGCAGAGTGGCACACCGTGTGGTTTTAGTCGGTCCGAGTCCGACACACCACCCCGCCGCAAATCCCGGTGGGGTGACGGTCCGAGGGGATTTCCACACGTTAAAAAAAAAAAAAAAAGAATTGACATTCCGATAGTATACAATTCTTCTCTAAATAATCGGTCAGGCTTTTTTTAATATTGGCATTTTCACTAAAATTGCATTGACATTAAAATTGCTTTCAATATCGATATCGGTCGATAATTATTGACAGAGTCTATAGATATATAGATAGTTGGAAAAAATCCTTCTGCCATACAAATGTTAAAAATATCCGTTAATACGGGGGTACTAATATGTTTTTATATGGTTTTGAAAATTTATTTGAGATGTTGTCGCATCCTACGGTACATTGCGCTTTCAAATTGATAAGAATACGTTCTATCTCTTCCTCATCAACGCTCCATAAACCATAAACCATAGGAATTCATTCTGGATTCTACGACACGTTGCGATGGTTGAGGTATCGGTTCGCTAAAGTGTTGATTGATATTTTCAGCGAGTTGTCCTGGTATATTAATGAAACATCGATTTATATTATCCAAAGTGTTTTGTGAAGATGAATTTTCCAACAGCTCACCACCCGTTGCCTTGAATTTAGTAGTATGTGATATTCTTTCAATAGCTTCCCATAGTTTTTTTGCTATTATTGCCCGCTGCTAATATCGAATTTTCGTCATAATCTCTTTTATTTTTTTTCAACAAGTTATTACAGTGATTGCGATATATTTTATACTTTAAAGCTAATATTAAGTCATCTGTAGAATTGTTTAAACGTTTATGCATGCGATCCCTTTTTTAATGCAACATATTAGACCAGGGGTTATTCATGGTTCAATAGCCCAGCTGCGGCATGGAAATTTGATTACTACCTGATTTTGTTTTACTTTATTAGATAATTAATATAAAAATTTGGATCATTTGGTTAATAAATGGGATTGAAATTTATAGTGTTCATAGCCACGGTGATTTCATTTTTTTCAATTCTGTATTGATTTTTAATCATGGGTTTACTACTTACTTTATTATTTAAGCATAGGAGAACAGATTGATGGTCCACGAGAGTAGTGTTTATAACCAAAGTTAATGCTGCTTTTTTGATGTTTTATAATTGAGTAACAAAAATCAACAGCAAATATAACAAATTAGTCTAAGTTGTTTTATTTGACAGCTATTTGACAAAGTTTGTAAGTTATAATTCTATAGAAGCATATTGAATTCAGATCATCATGTCTGACTACATTTTTTCATCTGGATATAAAATGCATTTAAGTGATGCTTACGACAATGTAGTAATATGATTCTAAATCCTAAGCCGCAATCAGGAATGGGGCTGTTGCCATTAACACCAACGAAGACTTTTGTATTAGTTTTTCGCAGTACTACTACTCTACTGATGGTACTCATATTTATAAAGGATATACGGATATAATCGACTAATGACTTAACTCTTTATCAATTTTGTCGGACTCTCAGAATTCCAGCAAAACGGCCACTTGGACAAGTATGCGAGTATGATCTTCTCGAGCTATTCATTACACTTGAAATAATCCGTATTAGCAATATCCTTTTTACACCTCTTCAATACAGTAGCAGTATATTCAATTTTCCAATAATAATAGCAACTTCACACACGGCAGTCTGATCCCAAAAGAGGAGAGCCCGTGTTATGGTAACTAATATAGAATGCTGAAAACCATACTTAAATATTTTAAAATACTTAAATATTATAGATAAATTACACACCGAGATACAAAACAAATGATCGGATAAAGGACCCAATTTATTTGTCTTACGTTACGGTGAGAATAGAACTCAAAAAATATAAAAACCTATAAAAATTTAGCAACCTAAACAGACAAGCAACACTTAAGTTTCAAAAAAGTAGTAGTAAGGCTTGAATTGTCGGTCGAGTCTTAGATTGCATGAAAAAGTATCATTACTCTCATGAGTCAGCTCAGTTAATTCGCGTTAGTTCTTCATAGTGCTAGCTCACCTCCATCATGCTTTGCTGTCTTTGCAATTTAAACGACAGTCAATAGCTATGGGACATAGATAAGTCTTAGCTTTAGTAAAATTACATGAAAGTAGAAAGTCAGTAATTGAACTTTAATTATTTTTTATTTATTAAAAAAAGGACAACACAGCAATAATACCAGGTCTTTGAATGATTTGGCATTTTATTAATTTATTGTTTAGTTAGTCTGTTCACTCCTAATCACAGAAACATCAGTGATGTGATGCAAAACCTTTATTTAACGTTTGTCGATTTAAACCGGAATTTCGGAATAAATTTCCCATCAAATTTCGGAATATTTCGTAAACAATAAAATATATATTATTTTTATATTTTGTATTTGTGCGATGGTACATTACAGAGAAGCACGATACACTGTACCATTACAATTGAGGCCTAAATAATAAAAAAAAAAGAGAAAAGAAAAGTTGTATCGCCTATATGATATTTAAGACACTTTCATATATTCGGAACAAGATATATTTTTATAACATTATACTAACAAAAATGTCAATGTAGTATTCGGAAGCTCGAATATAAATCATATTCGATGTCACTTGTCAGTATATGCTTTACTATTATATTGGCAGCTAGCACGACGATCGTGGTTTCAATAAGTGGAAATCAGCACTGTTTCATAAAAATGGTGTAGTGAAACTGAGTATTCTACTTTTTTGTATTATACGTCTATAGGCCAAAATATATTGATTTCCCCTAACTTAATACTTATTTAAGATTTTATTCGCATAATATCAATATCCGTTGTAACCCATATTTCTTTTTAACAATAATAAAACAATGTTTTTTAAACAATCTTATGTTTTTGAAACAATGTCCGTTGCAATTCAGCGAGGTATTGCTGACAGTTTCATGGGGACCTTTGCAACGGAAGTGATGCGGGACCGGTTTCATTTCACTTGAATTGTATGTATGAATAGGTATTCATGACTAAATATATTTGATTAATTAATAAATGAAAAAATAAACAAAGTTAATTACGAGTTATAAGCTACTATTTTAATATAAGTAGTTTCTCCTATTAGAATAAGTAATTCGAACAGTTTTTCTTATATTTTTGGCAATTTGGTACTGATCTTTTGTAAAATTGACAAATGCCGATGATACTTGCCATAGGCGATACCTATGACAGTTATCGTCGGTGTAATTTTAACAATGAAGAAAATAAATATGCATTAAAATTACTAAATAAGATATTAGAAGAAGATTTAGAAGCTTCAAGGAATAAAGCAAAATTGGCTGAAAATATTAGTATCGGTCATAAAAAACCTACATTATATTTATAAATTATAACTGAGCGATGTCTGTACATTGGATATAACAAAAAAACTTGAGGGCTTTAGTATTGTGAAGTACATTATTTTATATACATATATACAGGGTTACTGGGTAAGTCGACCTAAATACTTTAAGGGGTTGTAGTTGCCATAATTTCTGATAAATTTCACTATGATATACCATATCCCAAAAATAACCATTTTCAAGATATTAGCCTTTAAATATTTTTAATACAAATCGCCGAAATTTTGCCTACTTGAACTATTTTATAACTTATATCCTTTATTTTATGCTTTTGTTAACTGTTTTTGTGTATTTGATAAATTGTTTTATAACTTTAATTACTAAAATTGTAGTTAACTTGGATGTTTTATTCTCCCCGAGAACGGTACGAAAGCTTTTTGGGAACAAAATTTAACGAACTTAATTGATTTACAGCTTTATCTTATTCGCGGCATGTGGTTTCAGCATAATAGTTGCCCTGTACATTACATGACAAGTGTGCCTGGCTTCTAAAAAAGAATGGCTGGATTCTAATTATCGTAATAAGTGGATTCGAAGATGTGGTTGGGTGACTCGTGTAATTACGCATTGGCAGTATCCGTAAGAAATCAAGATATGAACATATTCCTCGTTCGTATAGGTCATCATCTGCCACAGTATCAGAAGCACAAATCAAAGTCCACTTAGCAATAGAAAACGAAAAAATCCAAAAATACAAGCCAAGTTTTCAACTAGGTACTTTCGGGTTCTTCCAGGGAGCAGAGGGAACATGGGATTCCCACACGGGGGGGGGGGGGGGGTCGTCTACCTGTTGTTGTAGATGGCCCGAGGTATGTCGACTTTCTTCTAGGGTATACTTGGTTCCCCGGCTATTAGTACCCGAGACGGCTTGCGGTTTTAGTCGGTTCGAGTCCGACATGTCACCGATAGGTGGTATCCGAGGGGATTTCCGCACGGAAAAAAAAGGTACTACCGGATTGTACGCTAATTATTAACACCTTCTCTTTCACCTAAGATTTTTTTTATTAATTCGGATACTATCCTAAAACATTATACTTTGATAGCTAGCTGAGAATACGTACATGTTTTTTTAACAAATTTGCAGTATTCTTTATAACATATGTCAAAGAAAACATTTTTTTTTAAATATTTTTTTTCCTATTATTAACCATCTACTCTACTACCCAGTTTGTTAATTTAAGTACAATTTTAGTAATTGAAATCATAAAACAATTTATCGACTATACAAAAACAGTAAAAAAAACATAAAATAAGGGATACAAAAATTGGAGTTGACAAAATTTCGGCGACTTTTATAAAAATCTTAAAAGTCCAATCTCTTGAAAATGTTTTCTTTTTTGGGATATACATAGTATTTCATAGTGAAATCTATCAGGAATGATGGCAACTGTAACCCCTTAAAGTATTTAGGTCGACTTACCCAGTAACTCTGTATGCTCACATAATTATAAGAGTGTTGAGAGATTTTCTGTTATTCCCGCTCGCATAAAACTTTCCCTTTTATTTTATAAAACTTTTCGTATCTACTTTTACTATTACGACCGCAAAACTCAATCTACAAACAATATGTCCATTTTTGTCACACGCTGGGTATTCGGTTAACTGTAGTTCGCAGGCAAGCGATATATGGGTTGAAATAAATTAAATTGAATATAGCCTCTACCAACGACAAACTCAATTAAAAAGTTGGGCCAAAACCCTTTAATAAAATATCAAATTACAACACTAGGTATAAAACTGTTTGGACCGTGTGGGTTTCTATAAAGATTTCACCATAAAAGGTGTTATAAATAGATTCTAGCAACCGTCCAGGCTAGCAATCGACCAGATGGCTGCAGGCTAGCAAGACATTTCTGAATAGCACAAAGGGTTACTATTTCATTTAACAGTGTTAAGATATTTTGGATATATTAAGGGTGAAATTTTATGAAGAATTGACTGCGAATGAATGATTAATTTAATAATACAATTTTCTCACAGTTTTCTGTTTCAGTTCTGGTGGCATCTTGTCTATGATTAACTTTGAGAAAATACGCCTAAAGAAACTCGACTAACATACTTTAGTCTATAGTTTTAGATGTGATGTATGATAAAATATATTGGTATTGTGATTATCTTTTAAGTATGCTCTGATGTATGTAGACATCCAATTTACTGGCTAGTGGCAGTGGTTTTCATGGCTTCATAGTTCGGTGAACGATACCGAACACCATGGTAATTTTTTCTTTCTGGGTATTGTGTAGAACTTAGCATGTAAACACGTAATCTAGCATAATGCAGAAAGAAGAAATAATAATATTTTATAAGTTTATTTAAGTTAAAAAAGTTTCATCATTTAGAGGGCTTGGACTTCCGGGTAACTGTTAATTGACTGTTGATTACCTGACTTAAGTTACTACTTACACTCCTGAATTCAATCAGTATTGCCTCCCTTTTTAACACGCTTTTGTCAGCTTAACCTGTATTTATGTATGTAATGGAATCAGCTTAATTTTTATCCACTTTAAAAAGCCAGATCAATTCTAAATATGGCACACTAGTCAAAGACTGATGAAAATACAATAATAATTTTATGGTTTGTCCCATTATCCTCATCAGAATCTTCAGGGTTAACAACTTTTCCGTACCTAAAAATACAGCAGTGTCTTATGTCACGTACTGAGGCGGGTACTGAAACATTTGTGACTCATTTACTTGCTACTTTTTTAGTATTTTATGAGAAAATAATCATTATTCTTTAATAATGATTATTTAAATAAACAAAAATAAATATTAGGTGATTATTTTCTACTTTTAGGAAATAATTTACTACAAGTTCAAAAATTTTAGTCAGTATGGTTCCCGACGGAGTAGAATAAGGCCAACCCATCTCTTTCCGTGGGTGTTTCGGGAATTTAAGAATTTAGGAATTTAGGAATTTCGGGACATATCGCAGTCTTAGTCCTGTCTAAGATCCGAATACTGCAGTACCCCCCCCCACCCTAATTTTTCTTTCTTATCCCATCCTCCCACCTCAATGTCTCCATAGAGGAGACATTCCTTTTCCTACCCTATAAACGACAACATTCCCAAGGAGGGTTGCACCACCCGCGGTGCAACGCAAGAAACAAGTCCAAAGGATTAGGTTGAGGTATAAAGTTGGAATGTTGAAAAGAAGAAGAATAAACGTGGCATGCTTGCAAGAAACAAAATAGAAGGGTACGAAAGCAAGAGAGAGGTACAAGTTTTATTATTGTGGAAGTGATGGGAAGAAAAATGTAGTGGGTGTAATGTTGGATAGTGCCCTGAAAGAGTGTGTGACGGATGTAAAGAGAGTGAATGATAGAATAATAGTAATAAAATTAGTATGGGAGAGCGTGATTATGAATATTGTTAGCGCGTATGCACCTTAAGCTGGATGCAAGAATGAAGAAAAAGAAGGATTTTGGAACGATTTTGATATGGTAACCCTGAAAGTGAAAATACAGGCTTTCTGATATAGTTTACGTTTTATTGTGGATTAAAATTTTTTTTGACGTGACAACGTCTTATAATTCGACGGAGCCGGCTGCACGCACGAAAAAACATGACTCATGCGGCGTTACCTCGCTCTGAGGCGTTCCATTTAAGGCGTGAAGGGCAAGCGAGAGCGCGGAACGAGTGACAAAGAGGCACAATCGGCCTCCGCGTTCGGCAGCGTTCGACATCTGTCTCTCTCCTACTTGAGTGAGCGATGCGTCCGTGTGGACTACGTGGACGTGCTACTCGTATACAATAATACATTTTTAAAAATGCTACCATTCCATCAGTATTTTCTTATGACGTTGTCACGTTCAACTATCGTCAGTAAACCGACTTTACAGACAACCTATTTTTTAGTATACTAAAATCTTATTGTTGGTTATCTTTGTGTGATTGTTTTCTTTTGGAGCCGGTAGGTAGGTACAAGAAGTTTATTACTATTTCTGGTATTAAAAGCATGTACATCACTTCTTTTCAAGAAGCTTTTTTTTTTTATATATTACATTTTCAATTTTATTTTCAATTTTCGAGGTTGAACAAATAATTGAAATGAATGCAAAGATAGATAAGTCTATGGATAGATAGTGAAGTGAAATTGCAAATTGTATACGAAAGATAGCGAGAGAAGTGTTTGGGGAAACGAAAAGAAAATTCATTATTGAAAGAGTGAGAGAGTACATGGTGGTAGAGTGATGAGGTACAGAAAGCTCTTAAAGATCATAAGGTTGCCTTTAAAGCGTGGAAACATGAAAAGGGGTGTGAGGGAATGTTTAAACACCTGCATGAACCTAGAGGTCTAAAAGTCAAGTCAGTCAAAGTCAAGAGCAAAAGACCTAAAGCACGTGTGATGTATAAAAGACGAAGAGGTCAGAGTGCTGATTAAAGATGAAGATATAAAAAAGCTATGGAAAACTTACTTAGTAAAACTTATGAATGAACAGAATGAATGGAGCGGAGTGCTGAAAGATGTGGATGTGAATGTAGGACTGGTGAACGAGATTATTGTAAAAGAAGTGATATTGGTAGTACGAAGTATGGAAAATATAAAAGCATTTGGAGCCGACAGTATACCAGTGGAAGTTTGGAAGTTACTGAAAGAAGACGGATATGAGTGGCTGACTCTATTCTTCAAAATGTTGTTGCATGAAGAAGTAATCCCAAAGGAATGGTGTGAAATCCAACTCGTATCCATTTAAAAAAATAAAGGGATGTTCAGGAATGCAAGAACTATCGATGAATAAAGCTTATGTCACATACTATGAAAGTCTGGAAGAAAGTGATTGAGAGAAGAATAAGAGACGATAGTTAGATAACACAAAATCAATTTGGGTTTATGCCAGGACGCAGGACAATAGATGCCATATTTGCAATGCACCCATTATATGAGAAATATAGGATAAAAACCTCGAACAGGCAAATTATAAGGTACCGAGAGAGGTTTTATGGTGGACTTTGAAAGAGGAAAGAGTGCCTGTCAAATATGTAGCATGGATTCGTGCTATGCAGGTACAGAGAGTCTAGCACTCATGTAAGGTCGGTCACGCGAAACACTGATCAATTCAGTGTCTCTATAGGCTTGCACCAGGGATCTTCCTATTGATAATGGATGCTCTGACATCGGACATACAGAAGGAGGCACCTTGGTGCATGCGGTTTGCAGATGACATTCTGTTGGTCGGTGAAGAGGGGGTGAGGTCCAGAGCAAACTGGAAATATGGCAAAAAAGGCTGGAAAATGTTGGCTTGAAACTTAGCAGAACCAAAACCGAGTACATGTTCTGCGATTTCGGCGGTCTCTCCAGTCCTGAAACCATTCAAGGGTGCAAGAGAATAGGAAGGCCAAGCAAAAGGTGGATGGACTGTGTGAGAGAGAATATGGCTAGGAAGGGAGTAAACAGTGAGATAACGAATCATCACACATCAACAGCCTATACTAGTCCACTGCTGGACATAGGCCTCTCCTTAGCAAGGAGGTTTTGGCCTACTATATCACGCTGGCCAGACGGGTTGCTATAGGGTTTGTTTCAAGTTTTCCTTCTCTTTGCAGTGCTGTTGTCCTGCTTAGTTTGCACCCTTAATCGGCTCTAACAACACCCACGGGATGAATAGGGGTGGTGACATTCCGTATTCTTAATCCGTCACCACACGAATACAAGTCCACAAAAAAATAATAGTATAAAAATGTTCAGATTTCAAGTCATAATGTCATAATGTGTAAGTTTTTTTTAGCAGGCAGTCATAGACAAGCCCAAACACATAACAAAACCAAACACATAATTTATGATGATTTTAAACGTACGTACATTTAAAATGATCATAAATTATATGTTTGAAACTGTTGTACCCACAAGACTTATACAACAGGGACGAACATGTTAAAAAAAACGTTTGCTACAAGCGCGCCACTACCGCTACCCGCATATCGATAACTATTCATAACTACAATACATCGTAGTCACGTATTACTAATACATTTTGGTGCTCCATGGCACTCACTGTACGTTAAGTGAGCATCACTAACAACTATATTTATATATGTAAAAGCGAAAGTTCCGATTAACTCCTGTACACGAGATACAATACATTTCCTTCACTTCACTATTTAAAATTAACTGTTATACATCGTGCCCACTGTGTATAGAATCTCAAATATATATTTTTTTAAGAAACTCCTCGGTTGATGTCCTTTCCATAGTCATGTAATGACACCTTATTTTTTAAGTACAAATAGCTGTTAGAACAAAAAAAAAACTCTAACGCGTAGAGATTGGATACATAATAGTATAAACAGGGTAACTATAGGTAAATGTGTTTTTTTTATAGATTTTGAGATACACCTGTTTTTAATTAATTAATGAGCATTCTATACGTGAGTACTAGGTTTTATAATGATAACGAATGACAGAGTAGAATGGAATAATTATACTTATTGCGCTGACCCAAAATAAAATTGCAAAAAGGAAAGGCAGATGATGATGAAGTTCAAAAAGGAAAATAGAGTGTACTTGAAATAATTGTGTTGCAAATTGTCTTGAGTAACAAAATTGTGATAGTTTTTGGCGTTTTGGATAAACAGAAAATTCCTACAATTTTTAAATATGATTAAATATACCGCTGCGCAAACAACACGAAAATTAACGACGTGTATGGGTAGTTCAATAATTTTAACTAAGGGACCATCAGCGAGACTTAAGCGCCTAAGCCTGCATAGCACTACTGAATTGGCATAGAAACGAGGAAATTCTAATTCGAATTATTACCTGTCACAAAAAGGAGATCCTGTACGACAACCGTAACCCGTCTCAGTGGGTGGACCCGGGTACAGCACCTAATCAGTGCGCTTTAAAAAAATTACCTATAAGAAGATGATGGTGACTGTCTGGTGGACCAGGGTTGGACTTGTACATTACAGCTTCTTGCCGAATGGCTCAATAGAGACAGCAGATGTCGATTGCCAAGAATTGCAAACAATGATATCCAAAGGTGACGGATTAAGAATACAGAGTGTCACCACCCCTATTCATCCCGTGGGGGTCGTAAGAGACGACTAAGGGAAGAAACTTCGCAAAACAACAGCACTGCAGAGAGAAGGAAAAATTGACACAAACCCTTTTTTTTTTTTTTTTTTTCTTTTTTTTTTTTTTAACGTGTGGAAATCCCCTCGGACCGTCACCCCTTTTTTTTTTTTTTTTTTTTTTAACGTGTGGAAATCCCCTCGGACCGTCACCCCTCCGGGGTTTGCGGCGGGGTGGTGTGTCGGACTCGGACCGACTAAAACCACACGGTGTGCCACTCTGCGCCTGTAACAGGAGGGATCCGGGAACAGCTGTTGTTAAGACATCCGGACCCCTCCTAGCGCCAGCCCGCTCCTGGTGCGGGCTCCGTCTCGATGTTGTTCCTCTCTTTAGGCGGCGTCCGGCACACGCGGACGCCGCCCCCTCGCGGCTGGCCAAACTAATGCGGGTGGAGGGGAAACCCACCCCGTCCACCCGCGGCCACACTCAGGGCGGCATGAGGCTGTGATATGCGGGCCTCCGCCGCCCGGTTCGCCGGCGGCGGATCGGGTCCGAGTGGAGGTCGTCCTCCCGGGCCCTCTCCGCCGCCTCCTTCCGCGAGATTACTACCTCGCAGAAGGTTGCGACCGCGGTAAAACAACTGTCGCTACCGGCCATGGAGCGTACTACGGCCGGTAGCGAGAGATCCACTCCGATGACTGCAGTGAGGGCCCGGCGCTGCGCCGCCCATGCAGGGCAGACCGCCAGCGTGTGCTGGGCCGAGTCCTCACTGCAGTCGCAGTGGTGGCAGGCGGGACTCAGTTCCCTCCTAGCGACCGTGTGCAGGTACTTTCCGAAGCAACCGTGCCCGGAAAGCACCTGCGTCAGCCGGAAGGAAAGGGTCCCGTGCTGCCGCCCTGCCCACTCGGCGATGACCGGCTGGAGAGCCTCCACGACGGCGAAGCCAGCGCGTGGAGTCTCCAGCCGGAACGACCAACGAGCCATCGTGGCTCGGCGAGCGGCTTCGCGCCACTCGCGCACATCCTCTCACAAGAGGGGTCCAAGAACAGACCCCTGTGGAACACCGCACGACATGGGCCGACACCTCAGATTACCTTCTCGGTCCTCGTACACGACGGTACGCTCCTCTAAATAGTCTGCCACCAGCCGCCTCAGGTACTTTGGCACCCCATGATAGTGGAGTGCTTCCCTGATGCAGCTGAATGGCAGACTATTGAATGCGTTCGCGATGTCTAATGACACCGCCAACAGCACGCCGCCACAGCTCACGGCCTCTTCGGTCACGGCCCTCAGGCGCAACACGGCGTCGACTGTCGAACGCCCCGCCCGAAAACCAAATTGGGCGTCGGACCGTCACCCCTATACCAACCCGTCTGGCCAGCGTGGTATAGTAGGCCAAAACCTCCTTTAAAGGAGAGGCTTATGTCCAGCAGTGGACGGTTAACACCTGTTGAGGAGGATGCAAACAATGATGGAGAACACGGCTGGTCAATCGCTCTTCCCCATTGCTTCTCCACGATAACGCTCGAGCTCACACTTCACGACAGACCATCACAAAACTAGAAGAGTGATACCTGGAAGCTCTCCGTCACTCACCGTAGTCACTGAATCTTGCCCCAACAGATTTCTACCTTTTTCAAAATTTAGAAAAAAAAAAGTGGAAATAACTCAACACCCGAGAGGCAGTATAAAACGATTTTGTTGACTTCATCGCCTCTCGTCCAGCAGACTTCTACAGTAAAGGGATAAACAAACTGCCATCAAAATGGCAACATCGTATAGATAATTTGGGTCATTACTATGATTAGCTAAAATGAAAAAAAAAATTATGTTTAATATTTTCACACAAATCTTCAACTTCATAGGTGACCTAATATACATATAATAATTTTACTTTTACTTTTTAAAATATTTACAACAATGGACATTTAGCACCCCATGCTTCTTTACGATAAAATGTTTTGTTTTCTGATTAATCTTATTATAACCTCTTATAATACATAAAATGTGTGTACAAACTGTAAACAAATAAACTATTATCTGTCCATCTCTCTATCTAACCGGTGAATAGCAGTGAATAGCTGTTTTTTAAATATTGCTTAAGTAATATCGCATTTACATTGCTGATACAAGTTATAATATGATATTTTGTGCATTTTGCATTAGACATTTATATGTAAATAGTAAAATTTTGCAATGAATTAAATCTTTTCTGTATTTTTATTTTCATATGAAATATCCGTAACTTTGTTTTATGTCGCTACACTGACATCCTCGTTTCAGTGGACTTTTTTTGCGACAAGACTTGTGATACAAGAAACGATTTTTGTGTCAAACTTTCAATATTTCAATACTGAACAAATCTACCACGTATTTTCGTTTGTTACAGAATGAAAGTTGCAGTCTGTGTTACAATATTACTATGTAGTATGTACTATGTGTATGTGTATGTTAAAAATCGGGATAATATACTTGGACTTAAATAGTTTGTACAACTTAGCACGCTTAAAAAATGATTTCCATGTATCGGGAACAGTAGTTTTTCCTGTATGAAAAGTATCCTAGAACCATTTTTGTATCCCTGGTAATGTAATAATACGGTATCAGAAACTTACAGCTTACCACACAAATATACAGTTGACTAAATATATGAAGGCTAACCAACAGTTTTTAAACTTAGTACCTTTTTAAAATAATAAAATTGTATAATTAATTAGATAAATCTAAACACCTCAGTAAAAGACAAACAACTTTAGTGCATGCACTTATATACGCATTCTCTAAATTTATTGTTTTTTTGTGTAATATCAATTAATACATCTTTTAGAAGAGAAATCTGTAGTCTGAGTAAACTAATTATTTTTTTGTGCACATAAGAATCATAAAACTATTTTGGCAATATTAGATTTATACACAAGGTTTTTAATCTTGTCACACTCAAAAATGACAGACAGTTGATAGTACATTTTGCTATTTGAAAAAGATTTTTTCTAGCCTGCGATACCTTTTTATTTAAACAACGGTATTGTATTATAACTCACTTGTTTTGTTAAAAATCAATGTTTAAACCTAAAATGCATCCGGCTGCACAATCTCGTACGTTCTGATAAAAAAAACCAACTCGTTTTATTGTCTTTATTATGTACCTATTGTACATAATCAAGACAGAATAAAACGAGTTGATTTTTTAACGTTAAAAGTTAAAGAATTTGTATTCCTTATTTTTTTTTCTTTTTATATTGCTAAAATTACTAGGAAAGATAGTAATATTCATAAAATTTTATGTTGATCGATTTAATAACTCAGGAATGAACATAACTAAAAATATAAATTCTAATATTATTACCAATTTATGCGTTAGAATTTTTATGGTGCAACAGAGAGAACACAGCGATGGTAGAAGATAGAGTTACTAAAGTGTACTAACCAACAACTCTCATAAAAGCGCTTTTGTAGACCGTATGGAAGAATGGTGCATCAGCAGAAACCTCACAACGGTAGCGACCGCTGAGACCACGCGTCACGCCCCTCAGTACTACTTGCTGTGCGCCAGATCTCGATACCTAATGAGGCAAAGCATATATAATCGTACGTTATTATAAACATTTATTCTAAAAGTTTAGCAAGGGCTGAAGGTAAAGGCTGACAACAACTTTAGTGTTACAATTGACATCTCAGGATTGGATTGGATTTGTTTTCCAGGTATACAGATATATTAGGAGTAAGATTCTTTGATGATATTGACGGTCAAAATATTTTAGCATTTAAATTTGTTTTTAATAGAATGTTTTGAAATGGAATGATTTGACAGGCTTTTTATATCACAATTATTTATATTGATATACAATAGTATACGGTCTACATATGTATATAACATATGTAGACCGTATACTCCTGCCGTGACAGAAAGGGCGAATGGAACTTTTGCTTTTTTGATAAATAATATCTATATTTTTAAACACTAGGTAGTAGTCATTTTACTTGTATTTTTGTACAGAAAGAATAACAAGTACATTCTCGTTGCTCTACCAGATCATGTAAATATTTATGTGATTCAGATTTGATCTGGATATAGGGATCACTAAACATCTTCAATTCATTAATGCGTGGGTACTTATATAACAAAAAAAATACGAAAAATATTGTAAAACACACACATCCAAGTTTTTATATCAAACAAAAGAAAGTAAAGCAAACGCACGAAACGAAGAAAGTGCTAAAATAAACACAATCAACGCAATCTTAAACCAAATAGATACTACAATCAGTATATTTTATCTTATGATACTACAATACGGTAAAAGAAGGTGAGTGCTCACTGATACGAATATGATGTAATGAAATAAGCTCGCGATAAGAGGTACCGTACCGAAGAAAATGTTTTATAAAGCCGTGATACTTTCCTAACAAAGTTTCGAGACTTCGATTTCCTCATTTCGGGAAGCTTTTAAACACACAACACTCTTCGCTTGAATCTTATTAGTCCTTTCATGTACATAAGTAAAACTTAACTTGCTTGTGAATACATAATGCAAGGAAAAGTAAACGCAGATGAAAGGTGGGTACTTCATCGCAGGTGTTCGAATATATTTTAAGACAGACAACATAATTTTTCACAATTGTGCATATTATTGTGTCTGATAATAGTGGAGAAATTTACTCTACAATAGTTGGAAAAGGAACAATTTATCACAGGCATATCGATTCATATCCCAAGTTTTACTGAAAACAGTATATACTTCATGTCAGGTAGCGGTCTCTGAAGCATATTTGATTGATGTTGATGAAAATACATGATTTATATGAATCATCGTATAATCTCATAACAAAGAGTGGAGTGCATTTCACCGTACGCGCCTGCTAGCGCTTCAAATTGAAGTAAAAGCCTCGATCCTTCTTACGGAAAGTCCACTTTGAGAAACCGGCAAACTTTATCACGCCCGTCCCGTGTTCAACAGACGTCCGACGATTTTTAAGGGTTACATCGTATTTGAAGTCGAGTGTTGTGAATTGTGCCTAATGGCCAGTGAAGCTCCAATGCAAAACTTTGATTGTACTTTTTTTATTCAATGGGATTGAATGTATTATGTTTGTACTACGATATAATTTAAATGTGGCTACGTGCCAAGTGCCAAGAGTTAACGGCTTAACGTAGCTCTCGGCAAAATCCTTAAGTGTTTTTTCAACTCTCTCACGAAGTTAAATGAAGTATCAAGATGTCGCAAAGCCGTTGACCCATATATAATCACAGTTATGACATTGTTTATAATAGTCTTGCCGTAAGTAAGCCATTTTCTTAAGAAAGATTGTTTCTTTTTATTTCTGAATTTACGCAGAACGGTTAATAAAAAAGCACAAACTCATTCCTTACAAGCGTTTTACTTAGTTTGTCGCGCTAAGTGGGCGTTTTAATTGTAGCTAATATTTTTTCTTGGGCTTTATGAAAAAAACTTTCATTTTCTTAAAACAAAGTCTGCGAACTCATCGTCCGTCGTAACGAACCATGACTCAATCTTTTTATCGTAATCTTTCCTTTGTCTGATTAGTATCGATTGAGTAATCCATTGGAGCTGTTATTTGACTTGATTAGAACAATGTGACTGATCAATTTACGTCGATTTGCAATCTATTGAGGACGAACGAGGGATATTTGGATTTACATAAGTAATGACTCTGGGAATATACAATTAATGCGCTATGGACTTACGTCGACGCTGATTCCTGTTTGAGAGAAGACTCGAGTATTGGGTAGTTCCTTAGGTACAAAACGAAAGAACTCCTGTGCGCCGTGGTACCACTTGACGGTATAGAGTGCCTCGCCCACGTCCAGCGCCCAGCGGCACCCTAGCGTTGCACTTGAACCTACGCCTACGGCTTCAGGAACGTTCAGCTGGATGTCGCGCAGGCCTAACACGCCTGTATAAAAAAAAAAGTATTTTCGTTAGTTATGTAATTTTTATATTATACCAGCTGGTACCAGCGACTTCGTTCGCGTGGTATTTAAAAAGCGCTGCCTTAGTGGGTTCTATTCCCGGACCGGGAAAAGGTTTTTCTGAGAGGAGAAATGGTTTTAAGTTACTCCTTACATAGACAAATAACTGGTAGTAAAATATTATCAAAATCGGTTAAGCCGATTAGAAGATTACCCGGAACAAATAGACATACAGACAGACAGTCAATTTCTATTGGTTTTATTTGGTATGTCTACTGGTTTTTAGGCACAGGTATCGTGCAAATAACCGTGTGAGCACGAAAACCACCTATTATTTTGACATTACAAACAGACACTTCAATTTTATTTATTTTTATGTATGTATAGACGATCTGATTATAGTATTAATACGATGAAACTATGTCGAATTTTCTTTTGAAGAGAATACCCGCACTAGGAATATATCCTGTGTTGCGGAGACTTTTACAGATATACATGAAACGGACACAAAGAACACCCAGAATTTTTGAATAAATACTTATTTATGAAAATGGTATTGTTTTTTTATTCATTGTACGAGACTTATTTTCAACACATATTAAAAAAATGGCACATACAATCCAAAAAAAAACTTGTGTATCATTGAAGAAAATGTTACATACTCATAATGAATTGTATACTAGTAGTGCTACCTACTCAAGTTAACGCAAACAATTCTTGTACCTCTTGTATTGGTAATCTAAACACTTAAATACTACTCCATCATAAGACATCTGAGTCACTAGTCTCAAGACTTCACCCTAGCGACTATTACCCTAGCGATCATAAATATACTATGGAATGATATTAAAAAACGTCATATACTGAATTAAGTTGCACAAAAATAATTTATATACATAGGTAGGTATTTACCAAACTGTAGCGGTACCAAACTGTGTTTTTTCTTTTTTAACCGAAAAAAATATGAAGCTGTAAAAACCGAACATGACGTGACACATTTTACTGGCGTTTTTGCAACATAAGCGTATACAACGCGCATATAAGTTTTAGCAACAGGCTTATTAGGTACATATCGATTCCAACATCAAAGTACGACGTGACCATACGGAACGGAAACGGGCCGTCGCCGTTTTGGTAAGAAAGCAACGATACAATTCAGTCGAAGACGTCAACTAAAACAATTTCTCAGAATACAAACTATTCGAGAAGACAACCCTCCCTTTGCCTAAAGCTAAAGGCCCGCTTGCAAGCTTTGAACCGTTGCAAG
Organism: Arctia plantaginis; assembly: GCA_902825455.1. Lineage (NCBI taxonomy): Eukaryota > Metazoa > Arthropoda > Insecta > Lepidoptera > Erebidae > Arctia > Arctia plantaginis. The sequence continues at coordinate 9,349,529 of CADEBD010000314.1, read as the reverse complement.
CTTAAAACCGTTGATAACTCTTAGAAATCGGCTTTGCAACCGAATTAAAAAGCTTCATCCATGGATTCACCGTGCGGGTGCTGAGTCCATTGCGTGATAGGGCAGCAACACGTGCAACTGCCACAGCGCCTTAGAATTGCGACCCAAGGGTAAGTTTAGCGAGTACTCCTTGCAACGCGTTAGCGCTCACCTCCACTGTCTACTGTGTAACCCCACCTACCTGACCATATTTGACACGAGCCTAGCAATGTTGCTTTGGATATTCGTTCAAGAATCTTGAAGATCCAAGGTCTTTAAGCAGGTTATAGAGGGATTTAGATGGAATACCCCTCGTACCCAGGTCCACGGCATATAACGAAATATCAATTTCTAGTTGTTTTGTTGGTTAAGTCAAAATACTTATTCCTTTTTAAGGTGGTGTCTTTAGGGATGATCGTTTTTCACGGTACCGTGTGTTCTACTAGTACTACACGCTTAATTGACTTTGCATAGAGAATTCTGTTTGGACTAGACACCTTGAAGATATCCTTTAGTATTCTGTAATGATTTTGTAATGATTAATAATTAAGAACGACTTATTTATAATAACGACGAATTATTTACAATAATATTTTATAATAATCTTTTGTGATGTCCTTTTTGTTGAGCCGTTGTTGTTACTTCTATTTTCGCTCTCACGGACTCTCGCCAGTGATAAACTAATAGCTTCGCGTATGATTTGTAGCACCCTATCATGACGATGAATAATGCCCGATACCTGTCCACCGTACTAGGTTCCTTTGGTTGGGTAGAGATTAAAAAATAATTGGAAGGCGGCCGGTTTATATCGTAAACCAGAAATGGTCAGTTGAGACGTTATGTTAAGTAGTTGTCGTAAATCCAAGCCTTTTTTTCGTTACTTATTGGCAGTTAGACCTACCTTATCAATATCCTTTACGAAGTCATCGACCATTGCGGTCATACATAAGGTACGACCTTTCTAGTCTATCTTTCCTCCAAAGAATTTAAAGGGCACGGTTTCTGATATCGTTGAAACACTTTCCCACCAATAGTAAGCCCGGGGTCATATGAGGCACATCTAATACCTCACCGGCCGTCATTTGCTAGACTTTGTCCTCATTCCCTCCATCCAGGTACAGAAGCCATCCACCTTACGCAGTAGTTCTGAGCACTACTTAGGGATACGTGTGAGGATCGCAAGGTCATCTGTGATAGCTAAGATGGGTTTCGTATACTTTACATTGACCTTAATCCGGTAGTCCATCTCTTTTCATATGTTGCAATATTGTCCATTAAAATATTTAAAGCTGTATAAAATACTACTGGTGATAGCTAGCTACTTTGTGTTCAAGGGGTTTTGTATGTCCCTCTTTTGCTTTTATTTCAATTTTTTTTACTTTAGTATGATGAAATTATTTCACAAACTAAAGGCGGCAAGTCATACCATTTCAAGGAAAATAACATGAGGTCCTGTCATACTAAGCCAAAGGCGTTTTTAAATCTATCCAATCAAACTGTTATTTGCCTTTCCATTATCCTAACATCTTTGAGACTTGTCGCAACTAATGAGTCATTTTCCAGACATCCAGAGATTCCGGGCATGAACCCTTAAATATAACAGACAATTAAACGTAAATAATTAATTAAACATAATGTTTAACGTTTCGCCGTTGAACAATTACGTTTGGCGAGTATAAAGTTTAAATCCAAGTAGTAATTAGATTTAAGTTACTATGGTGAATTAAATTTAAAAAAAAAACATATAATGCTTATGACGACTTGCCATTTACACTTTTGTGAGCTGAAAGTAGTTGAAAGAAGGGAGGCTTAGATCTCACTCGTCTATTATAGCCATCGGGCTGTCTGTAATCAAACTGCTCAGACAGCTGTAGGTTTGGTAAAGCTTAATGGATAGATTTCTGTTTCTTTGTTGAAATAATATTTAGAGCCTTAGATTTAAAATTTGTACTCTGTAGGGAGCTTCAAACGATCGAAAGTACCTCAAGATTTTCTATACATTTGAAATAGCTCAAATAGGGGTGTTGGCAGATACGAAATGATTATATTTATTTATTTCAAACTTTATGCACTTTTGTACATCCGCGGACTTAAACCCAAGGCATTTTCTTCCAGTCAACGTTTGGATGGTGTAGAAATCTTATAAGGTAGGTGCACAGAGGTAACATGTAATCAATGAACATAATTAGATGGTTCACTTTTTATATAAACTTATATTAATATCATCATCAATAAACTGCCAATGCGTTGGCAAAGATGCGTCGATTGCATGGGTGATTACTTCGAATAACAGAAATAAAAAAGTTTGAAAAAATAAGTACTTTCACTTATTGCATACAAAACGGTAATTTCATAGGTAAAGACTTATTATACACACATGGTTTTGTATAAAAGCGCGCCTAGAGATGCGCCCTAGAGATTGCCGAAGCGTCTTGACACGCTTGAGGTGTGGATTCTCCTATAGGTATTATCAGAGCGCAGACCATACTATTAGAATAATAACAAACGATCAAACTACTCAAAACTTACTCTGTCACAACTGGTAACTATTTAAATTGCATAGTGTATTTTATAGGACAGATAGTTTTACTCGTATGTGCTTGTCACGCATGAAGTAATTCTGTTTTGAATTCATACCAAAACTATTGCAGCAAGCCAATTAATATGAAATATTAGTTTGGTGGGATACGAAATGTTACAAATACATACATATGTTTGGTTTAGATACAGTCGTATGTAATTACGAATTTTCGTGGTATTAAAATGGTTTGTTATTGATACTATCACTGGATTAAGTTGTTTTCAAGTCTCAAGGTAAAGCTAGACACAGTGTCTCCATCTTCCCAAATAATAGAAAAGTGCATTTGTCATAATTCAAGGAATCATTTAAGTTGTAGGCTTCCTGTACTCAAAATCTATTATTTTATACTTACCTACTATTTTATATGTAATTATCATTGGTTCTAGCCGCAGGCACTATCCAGACCTTATCTGTGTACAACAAGTAGTTCGAACGGGTAGTGTATTACTTTTCTAGTTTCATCAATATCTTTAGTAAAACATTAATGATTAAATACTAGCTGTTCCCAGCCATGCTTCGCTGTGGCACATTGTGGTTATATTGATGAGAAATAAGAACCAAAAGTAGTGCGAAAATTAGACAAAACCTATCTTTAAAGCCTGTTGTATATCGTGTCTAAATTTGAGCTCAATCGGTGGAGAACTTTTTGAGTTTTACAAGCGTATATGTCGGTGTCGAATAACAAAGTTATTTAAGAATATATCTATCTATTTCAATTTAATAAATTAATTTAAAACAAGATTGAAGTTTGAAATCACTCAATCAATTGAGCTTGAAAATGACTGAAGAAGGGTCGATGGGCGTTGATCCTCAGGATCATCGTCCAATGTCACCGGTATTGCAACGGATTTTAGTTCCATCCGAAATATACAAACCAACTTAACATTTTTTTTAATAGACTATATTATAGAAGATTTTTACTTATATATTTTTATTGTGCTTAATTTTAACTTGACATTTCAAATCTATTATACGAGTAATATGGTATTAAAAAAAATCTTTAAATCTAAATTGCTTTCAAACAAGTGGGTGAGGTTGCCAGATGTATTACAAGTAACTCGTCGGCAGTGTACCATAAAAGACATTTATATAAATACAAAACTTGATTTTAAAACTGGGCTACTGCTTGATAATCCTGTTGTAACTATTGAATCGTAAAGAACAGAGTGAAAAGAGGTGAGTTGCAGGCGTTCGTGGGCAGCGGTAGTCACTTTCCATCGGGTGACCCGTCTGCTCGTTTGCTCTCTCTATCATAACGAAACAGTAGGATATTGTTTAACAAGACCATTTATCTCGGATTCTATTTAAGCGAAATAGTAATCGGTCCATGCAAATATAAAACTCTTCTATGTAAAACACTTAAACTCCGTGTCACTAAGACGGTGCCACATTACGTATAGATAGATATTTATCTAAATGACTATGTCATGCATCGACTCACTATTTTTACCTCAAGAGAGCTTGAGGTCGTAGTTTAACGATCAAAACCACCGCAGTTTGATGTAAGATAACGATCTTATTGGTACTTTTCAATTGGATACCATATAAGCTCTCGAAGCAGCTGTATTAACCTTTAGGGAATAATTCAATATATGCGCTTAAAGTTTTACAGTCGTATCTTTATTGTAATGTGGAGGTACACTTATGAACTAAATGTATCAATAATGTCACCTCTTGATATAATCCAGCTATAATCAAACTTAACGTTTTGTAAAAACTTTATAATAACGGTAACGGGAAAGTTTCTTAATATATTTAAGCTACTATTTTTAGCTACGCATTTAAGCATGTTGAATAATTCGTAATCCTTTACTTTTTTTTCTATTTCTCAAACAAAAATATTTAACATAAAATCGATCTAACAGAAGCACAAAATCGATCTAAGTGGCGTGCAATGGGAGAGGCCTATGTCCAGCAGTGGACTGCGATAGACTGATGATGACGATGATGATAGTCATGTCTGATATCGTCATAACTATAAATGATGCAACGAAGTTGTTGCGTGATAAATAAGTAGAATTTTGGATGAGAAAGTGTTTTAGCTGGGAAGCTGTACAAATAAAATTGACGCAGAGGCACATTAGGTAGAGAGTGTTTCGTAGGCTCGTCACGCACGTCCTGCAATATAGTACTTATCACGGACCACGTAACACCTTCCGTACATAAAACAAAATATATGAAATGGAACTACCCAAGATACACACTATTTCGGCTGACTGCATAGCTACGACTTTGTTTGCATACATAACACATATTTATTATTAACGGATAGGTTGATTGAACAGGATAAGTTGATGTACTTATCAAAAGCTAGTATTTGGCTTTTACATTTACGTATTATAGCCTCAAAGGTGTAGATAAAGCTGTTGCACTAGATATATACATATATATACCTCTACCTCCACCTCTACTCTATCTATCTTACTCTATCTACTCTTATTTATATATAATTATAAATATTATCTATAATTTACACCTAAACAGCGCCTACGTCAACAAGAAGCTACTCGAATCTTAAAAATTCGGATGACTTGCAGCTTTATACTGAAATTGCTTACAAAAACTAATACAAACCAAAATATGTTACCAAACGCACGCAAGCTACTGTAAAATATTATGATATACTTCTAAGACAGCAAAATATGAAAATTTAATTACTTGATGATCATGCCTGGCTGATCGCGGCCCAAAGATTGATGTTGCAGTTATTCCGTAGTTTGATTTGTCTTCGTTAGAAGGCATTGAAGTATGTTTTTGTTTTACTGTATATGAAAGTTGCTACACTACCATAACTCAGTTGCCTTCATAACAGTTAATAATATTTAAAAAGTTTAGTTCGTCACACATGCTGTACAAACAAACCAGAACAAAGTTATGTGATACAACATTGTCTGACAGCGTTGGTACCCTGCTATAAAGACAAGTGCTTTAAGCGTGCAATTTCGCAGAGCTCGGTTGTCATCCGTAAAAACAACATCCGTACAAATGTTTTAAACTCTGCCCGTCAAGGTGCGTACTATGCCTACAATATAAAAATACTCGTATAAAAGTGACTTTGTTGTTTGTTGTGAATAGAAATGCCATGGAAATAATTGTTTGTTGGTTAGAGTGTGACGACGAGTTTGTAAGGAAATAAAGAAAGAAAAAACATTTTTATTTTGTTGCACAAAAAGGTAACAATATATTTATTTAAACATTTTAATTTGGTTTGTGTACCCTTAAAAAACTCAAATTTCTGCACCGATTCAGCTCAAATTTTGACAGGACATACAAACTACTTTAGAGATCGTTTTATTTATTTTTCGTATGGATACTAATTATTTTTTGTTATTTATTTAAAATCAATGCAACCATAATATGCCACAGCGATATGTAGTACAGTAGAGAATATAAAAAAAAATTAAAAAAAAAATTACTAGCACCTGTACAAAAATGGTCTTTATGTGCCTAGAACAGTGGCATTTTAATATTTTTAATAATTGAGACGTCGTACGTGAAAAGTATAAAAAACCATCATTTATCATAGATCACACTTAATCAAACGATGCATTTTTTAATTTAAAGTACAATCTTAACGGTCAACAACACGGTTTCACAAAAGAACACTGACGCCGGTGTTACCTTCTATACCTAAGCATAGTTTAGCTGCCTGGGAGGAAGCTAAGGACTATTTCCTTTGCATCTTTTGCCACCTCTCAAAAGCCTTTCGCGGTATTAGTCATGGAACATTGCAACTAAAACTTGAGCAGTACAGACCTTGTAAACAAGTTCTGTGTTTGCTAAACCAAAGTTGGAAATCGGCGATCCTCAGGAATCGATATTAGGTGCCTTTCTCTTCCTCGTCTATAATAATGATTATCCTCATTTATTAGTTAAACAATCCGAAATAGTATAATTTGCTGATAACACATCTTTAATTCTTAAAATTGACAGGACTATGTAAATAAAACTCGTGTACATCATTTGTTTCCTGCCACAAATTTAGTGCTAAATAGGAAGAAAAACTGAATGTACTCGTACATGAGGTATAAGATTCTGTTTGTGATAATGACATTTTATTAAATAAGGCAAGCTAGTATTTCAAAAGATACTGTTTTCCTGGTTATAATAATAGATTCCAGATTACAATAGGGCCCCTTCACTTGATATCACTTTCAAAGCGGTTAAGTTCTACAGGATCTACGGTTAGGAAAGTCCGCTAATTAACAAACATATCTCACGACCTGTTTGCTTTTGTTATTTCTACGGTATCATGTCTTATGGTATTTTAACATGGAGGAGTGTTGTGAAATATAATCTATATTAATTCTACAGAAAAGAGTTATCAGAACTAATTATACTTTATGTAATTGCTATTCCTTTAGAGATTTAATTATAATATAATGTTAAGGTAATATGGCTTCTTAGCTTTCATAATTTGTAATATACAAAACATTTTCTTGTATTTAAATATACATGCTATGATAATTACTACAGTCATCCTGATTAAAACCGCGTTATATTCATATTAAATATAAATAGCATTATATATAAATAGCATTTCCTTAAATGATAAAAACACTTGATATCCTACATAATTTCTTACGAACTTTTGATATATTTTCATTTTTATTTTATTTATATTTTTAAATTTATTTACTTACTGATAGGAAGTTAAACATTTTGAAACCCTATTACATACAACATTAATAAAATTAAAAATAGAATAGAATAATAAAATATAGAAGGTTTGTCCTCTGTTGTGTAAACTGGATCACTAAAACAGAGGAGCTTTTCTAATTATTTCATCAACCTATTCTTCTCTAGGTCTACCTCTACTACGTATTACGTGTATACGTTTTACCTTTATTTGTTGGTTCTTTACAAATGGTTCCTCTTTTTGACAATTGTTTTTATTCATCCGCGCAATGCTACTCAAACATTTTCAGTTAAGTTTCAAAGAATATTCCAAAGCGTCTAATATGTCATTTCTTGTTATTTGTGTGTTTCTTTTTGTATGTTTAGTATGCTGCCATGTCTAGCAGTCATACGTAACATACGGTAGCAAACATGACACTTGACATGGCGCTTCTTTCCTTATTTTTACTTTTTCTTAGTTTTTTTAGGATATTTATTTTTTCTCTATTTATTTAAGGAAATAAAAATCCCGATCTTGCCATATTCAATAGAATTATGATAACTTATATGAGTCACCTAATAATATTCTTTAATTGAATGAGAAGATATTATTAACTATATGATTAATGTGTCAGGCATCAGTTGTCATCATGGCATATTTATTATAATTATTAATCAATAATTCCCCATACCGTTATTCATATACATGCATGAAATGTCTTGAACTCCTCATAAGCCTTAACAGTTTTTAATGGTTTGATTGAAATGAATCATATTTTTTCACAGAGCTACTGGTGTCAGACGAACATAATTGGCCATCACTAATAGTTAAAGTGTCAAATGACTAGAACAGATTACTAAACTAAAGTAAAACAGTAAACTAATTCCAAGCTATACGTGGGTAACACAGAGGCGGCGAGAAAAGGCTCGGCACTAGCCTTATTTCACTCCTCTCAGTCATTAATTGCAGCTCGAAAGGAACCATTTATTTGTGAAACGTGCACCTTAAAGCAATTTTATTTCTACGGTCCCTATTTCTTACAAGTATGTAACTTTGCGGTCGATCCGTTAGCGGTTCGCTGAGCAGAATTTCAGCTCGACGTAAGTAATCAAATCTTGGCCTTCAGCTATACTAAAGGTGGTTGGAATACATAAATCAAGTGAACGGTACGTGATCGAATTCAAGATCAAGCCAATACACAATTCTCGTCGACATGAACTCATTACAATCTAACCAAATTCAATTTACGGTTCGAGCCACATCATAATATTTCATTTCGGTGCGAGTTTAATATTTATATGAAACGAATTTATTTCACCGCTACTCGCTGTTCGAACAAGTATAAATGTGTATTCAGATGTTTGGTTCTCATAGACCTTAGAGACAAAAATAAAAACTACACAAGTAGTCATATTATGCATACTAACTTTTAAACTTTGGCAATGGCAATAGGCAAGCATAGTTGAATGCCTTTCTACTATTAAGTGTCGTTACTAACAATACTAATATAAACGTTAAGTACTTTCTGTTTCTTACCCATTACTTAACAACCATTCTGAAAATAATAATAATTTTTTTTTAATTAATTTTAGTTTATACTTCAAGATTATCGCGATCAACAGGTATCAGGTATTACATACCTTTTAATAGCCTGACATTTGGATCAGGTTGCGTTGGCTACGGTCATGTGTGGATTGACAGACGTGAACGTGTTCATCCAGTGATAAAAATCATGCAACCTCGCTTTTCTGAGCAGTTGGATATACTTCAGAATAGGAACTTATCAGTTTCCATACAAAATATGGACACTATTACTGTGAGATTTGACCGTACGTTGCGAGGAGAAAATAAAAAAAATATATATCGAAAATATGCAGGTAGATGAAGAACTTTTGACAGGTTTAAGATAATGTAATCACGTATCTTAATATCGCAACTCGCATAAGTAGCGTCCCGATTGGTCTTATTCAACGTCTGCCAACATTCGAGGAGGTTTTTGAGATCATCTCAAAACTCGCAGCTGTAACTCCCAATGCATACTACAAGGTTCAAAGCAGCATTTCTGTAATAGTAAGAGATTTATCTTATATAGAAAGTGGTTATGCACTCTAAAGAATTTTAAAATGTGTAACCACTCTTTATCAGACTTGCAAATCAAAATTGCATTAACTGTTTGCTTATCAATTACAGCAAGACAGAGTACGGAAAAGAAAACAATGATGTTATTCGTACTAAATTCTCCAATTAATTACATACAATAAATAATTGATACTTAATGTACTAAGATGATAACATGTATGTATAATGCGAATTGTCACTATCCCTATTCATCCCGTGGGTGTCGTAAGAGCCGACTAAGTGAGCATACTACGCAGGATAACAGCTCTGCAAACTTGCCACAATCTGTCTGGTCAGCGTGGTTTAGTAGGCCACAACCTCTGTTCGAAGGAGAAGCCTATGCCCAGCAGTGGACTATTCAAGGCTATTGATGATGATAACATGTCATGCTTATACTGCTTATGTATTTATGTATGTAAATATAAGTTTATGTCGTGGATATTTACTTGTGTATTATGTATGTATAGCACAGAGATAAAACAATATTTGAATATACAAGCATATTGATTTTTTATGCAATTTATTTATTGACAATAAAACCGACCAAGTAAATCTTTACACTTCTGTCCATTCAAGGGTTGGCTGAAAGACATCGCTTCTTGTGATAAGGCCGCTCATTGTGCATTTAATTTATTTATTCACTATTTCTATATATTTCTTTTTCTTCTTTGGTGTACGAAAAAAGTAATTAATATTATATTTTTTTCATATTTTAAGTGTAAATAACACTACAGAAACAATGAGCAAGTTAAAGTTTCGGTATGGATAGCATTATCAGGAATGCTTATCTAAATGATTTTTAAAAGACAATACTTGAAGTAACTTTGACATGGAGGTACATTCTTATATGTACTTATTAGTTAAACGTATTTGCTTATTTTTGTATAGATTAAAATAAGTAAAAACAAGTTCCCGTTTGTTACTAATAGGATTTTTTTTCAAGTGCGAATTCTTTGAACCAAATCCCAGGTTTTGATGATTACAGTATCATCGTCTTGTTAATAAAACATTGTTAGTAATAAACTGTAGTTCTGTAAACATATTGGAGCAGTGTAAATTAACTAAGGGTAGTAAATCTGAATTCGACACAATACCTGGTTTGAATACTACGTCCGGGACAATGGCGATAGTGTAATAAATGTAACAAGTCCAATCATATTCTAAACTACACCCCTCATTTTGAACATACATTATTTAGCATGCTACCTAACATTTACTGTATTATTATGTGTAAATTATTTTCTATTTGTCGGTTGTAGATAGCACTGGCCCACAGGTCAACTTAAAAACTCATGTTGAAATGTTAAATCTGAGCCGACTATCATAAATAATATTTTCAATTAAACATTTATTTTTAGGCAAATTTATTATATCACTAATAAAAAAATCATCTCGTAATCCTCTTTCCATTCCTATCCACATGAGGTTAATAAAAAAATATACAGCAGAATTTTCCACCCTCTCAACAATTCCGTACTTACCACTGGTACTTAATTTTTGAAATAAATTTCACTTAGCTTTCTATAAATGTCTAGTAAGTGATTCGGTAAAAGTTTTGTGAACGTAGATAAGTTGTTACACGTGGCGTAGTGTTTACTAGTCGTAGTGTCATGTCTCGGACTGACTCGCACAACACTATCTATAATAAATGAAAGCCGCGTGTTCCGGACCAATAATTTTTCTCAATGCTCTATGCCCAGAGAGATTGGCACTTTGTTGAATTTTTCGAGGATTGCCCAGTCTTCGGAGGATTTCGATAATCAGCTTTACTTAAGGGATTGGATTGGAAACTCGATTGTATCCCAAGCGATTTTAATAATTCATCACTTCAGTAATCCATGTTAGGAGATGAAAGATACTGTTGAATTGTATGCCTAAAGTTCAACGTATTTACTGAATATTTTGTATACTCATACCGTACGTTTTTGCATATCGAATGTAGGAGTAAGGTAAAAGGGACGAGGAACAAAAGTGGCGATTTAATTTAATTGCTACTTTCAAAAAACACAAAGAATAGGTTATTGTAATAAAATGGCTTTGAAATAAAAGTGAGTATTGACAAGGTCAAAAAATCACAAAGACATCAGCTTAGTGAGCGTTTATTATGGCCGTCAAGATTAGTAATTACAATGAGAACGAATGTTAATGCTTGCCAGTAGAAATGCTATAAAACAAATAGCTTAAATATGACAATAATTACATAGTTTTCTATGGTTCTTAAAGGGAAACAATATTAATATACTTCGCTCAAATAATAAGCCGTTCGTAAATTGAAAAATTGTTGACGTTATGTTGTACAATCACCCTAAAGAGAAGAATACATAAACAAAATTCTAATATAATGTATACATCAATTCTGCCACAAAACTCTAATCAACTAAACTAGACTAAACAGTACTAAGCACAGTATTTACAGCAACTTGTTAATTCCAAGTATACATCATGTTCCGAACTTTGTAAACGTGTCTGTTCCATAAGTTTGTAATAGCATAATCTACCTTTTAATCCAACGAGTAACAACATAGTGAGTTGTTGGATTATAAGTAAAAGCTACAAGCTGTTGTTTAATAACGACGTAAACTATTATAAATTTGATCAATTTAAGACCTTATAAGAGCACATCAAAATAATACAGTAGGTACAACAGTAAAATACAAAGTGTAACTACTGTTTTTACAGTAATAAGTACTATTTTTATCTATAGAATTATAAAGAAACATTGTTTAAAATGGTTTTTGATTGTATTTTGACGATTTTAATGGCAAAAGGGTGGCCATGAGTTTGTGTGCCCTTTCTTCTCATAAGGCTCAACCTCTTGGAAACGCGCGATTGTAGATCAGCACAGACATATCACAGATTTAGCAAAGGTTTAACTTTTATTAAATTTATTTTGCTTACTATTTGACAAAACAGAGATTTTTGCTATTATGCATGTTGATCTATAACTTTAGAGTTTGTATAAAAGACGACTTCATACAATTTTTTATTTTTTTTTTAAATAAAGATATTTTGAGTTTGATATTTAAGTAAAAACTTTCCACTGTTGATCATTGAAACCAAATGCTTAAATTATTTTGTTCGTGGCTTCATTAATAAAAAAGTAATTTTTTGTCAGTCGTAAGCAGTAATACGAGTATTTTACTGAATCAAAAAAACTATATCCGCTTTTTCTGAGTCACTGTTGACTTGAGTGCAAAAGTTCATGATGATAGGTTGAGTAGTTAAGATGTAAAAGAGTAACAAAACAACTAACATTCCCATTTACAATGTTATTAGTGGTATAAATGTGTGTGTGTAAATGTACATATTTAGTGTCGTAGTAGTGTCAACATAACCCATATAATACAGTGTCTAATCGGTAAACGAGAAACATATTTCTATTTGGTGTTAATTCTGATGTTTTTTCCGTGTTAACTCAGAACTACGTCATTATAAACTGCCATTCCGATCTATTATTTAATTTGCTGTATAATTATAACCACTGTTATAATCACTGTATCTCTAGTTAAGGAAGGAATTGACACCTTTTTTTTTTTTTTTTTTTTTTGTTTTTGTTTTTTTTTTTTTTTTTTTTGTTGACGGGCTGGAAAATCCCTTCGGATCTCCGGCTCCTCGGGGACTCAGGAGCCAGGAGTATGTGGTGATTCCACTAAAAACCACCCCGACGGCCGGCCTTAGGTGTCCTACTCTGGGGAGGACCCGGACCATGTTATTTCAGGTCCTCCCCGAATTGACACCATGCCTAATCAGGCCCTATCCCAGGGTAGAACACTTCCCCCTTCAATCACGGCATGGCGGCCCGATCGCATCTTAATGCAATCAGGCCGGCCAATCCATTCCCTACCGCAGCAATCAATCTGCCACCAGAGGTCCCCACTCTCTGGCGGCCCGCGGCCCCGTCGATGGCTGATATCGCCGCCGACGTCTTCTACGTTCGGGATCGGCCCTCTCCCGATCCCGTTCAGCGGTCTCTTTCTGGAGCATTACAGCTTCACAGAAAGAGACCACTGCGCCCCAGCCCTCCTCACCCGCCAGCATGGCAGCAATGATTGCTGGCGGGGACAGGTCTCGTCCGATTTGGTCGACCAGGACCTCGCGTTCAGACGCCCACGAGGGGCAGTCTTCCAGCGTATGCTGGGCGGAGTCCCAGTCGGCTGCGCAGTGCTGGCATTGTGCCGTCTCCTCGCGTCCAATCCGATTCAGGTACTCCCCGAAGCAACCATGCCCAGTGAGTACCTGCGTCAGTCGGTAGGTGACGCAACCTCCCTCCCTACCTACCCAGGCTTCAAGGTTAGGCAGAACGGCACCGACAGCGCGTTGGCGCGCATTCCGCCGCTGCTCCAGTCGTGCGCGCCACTGCACCAGTGCCTGTCGGTGGGCGTTCCGCCGCATTTCGAGCTCATCCTGGTCTTCCCCACCCTCACCCCGGCGGATCACGCAAGTCTGGTCATAGACCCTCGCGTCCATATCCGCCAGGATATCAAAGGGTGGGAAACGTGCCAGGACTGTCGCCGCCTCCGACGAAATTGTGCGATAACCTCGTACGATCCTAATGGCCGCTACCCGCTGCGCTTGATTGAGCTTCGCTCGGCAGCGGGAGGAGGCCGATAGGCGCTTGGCCCATATTGGCGCTCCGTAGAGGGCCATGGATCGTATCACCGCACAGTAGAGGCGGCGAACTTCCTCCCGCGGACCCCCTAGATTAGGCAATAGCCTCTGTAGGGAGCCCGCCACCCCGCGAACTCGGGGGATCATCCGCTCGAAATGCTCCTCGAAGCTCCAGCGGCTGTCCAGGGTGAGGCCGAGGTATTTAATGTACCGCCCGACCTCGACCTCTGTTCCCCCCACTTTAATAAGCGTTCTAGTGGGAACTGCACCTCTGCGTTTCCTGTGAAACCACAGGGCTTCCGTCTTATGAGGTGCAACCCTTAGACCCAGACCGCTGATCCCTTGGACGACACAAGCCACCCCTAACTCGGCGAGCTCCAGAACTTCCTGGAAGCCATGTCCCCCAGCTAGTACCAAAGTGTCGTCCGCGTAGCAGACGACACTCAATCCTGGGGGAAGGCTGGTCCTCAGGACGGCATCATACGCGAGGTTCCACAGAAGAGGTCCCAGGACCGACCCCTGGGGAACCCCGCACGTAACCTCCCTTCGACAATCTTCGCCGTCCCGACCCATATACGATATGGATCTGTCACAGAGATAAACCCCGATGATATTCCGCAGGTAGGGAGGCAACTGGTGATACACAAGTGCCTCCCTAATCGCCCACCACGGAAGAGAGTTAAAGGCGTTGACAATGTCAAGACTAACGGCCAACGCCACTCCCCCCCGACAGACAACCTCTTCCGACAAGGAGCGGACGCGTGCAATCGCGTCCAGCGTCGAGCGTCCCTGTCGAAAGCCAAATTGGTTGTCTGATAAGTCGGGGCCCACTCGCGACAGGTGCTGGTTGATACGGGCGGCGATAACTCTTTCAAAGAGTTTCGCCACCTCGTCCAACAGGCATATCGGTCGGAACGCCGAGGGAGAATCTGCGGCCCTGCCAGGTTTCTGGATAAGTACCAGCCTGGCTTCCTTCCAGCCGGCAGGGAATACGCTATTACGGAGGCAGCTGTTAATAAGCCGCCTCAGCCTACTCCCTAGGACCACCAAAGCGCACACCCATGCTCGGCCCGGGATCCCATCAGGGCCCGGGGCAGTGTTGCGGGCGGCGAGTCGCTTCACGGCTCGGTCCAGCTCTTCCTCCGTCACGTCAAAGTCGTCGGACCACGTGAATGGTTCCGACCGCGACGGAGGGCGTGAGGGACTGACCCGGTCCCCGGGGAAGAGGGTATCTACCACTCCTCGCACAAACTCCGGGTCCAAGGTCTGCGTCAGTGGCGGGACCCACGGTCTGAGCTTGCCCAGTACAATTTTGTAAGGGCGCCCCCATGGGTCCCTGTCCAGTCCCTCTATGAGCCCCCTCCAGGACCGAGCCTTGGCTTCCGCTATCGCAAGGCTAATGGCCTTAGCGGCCGCGCCGTACTCGCGCCTAACTTCAGCGATCTCCTCGGCTGTGGCTCGCCGACGTCTTCGGGTTCTCTGGAACTGGCGACGGGCTCTCGAGCATGCTGTGCGAAGCTGCTCAAGTTCCGGTGTCCACCAGTACAGAGAACCTCTCCCACCCCCCTGCTTGACCCGTGGCATCGACGCGTCACAGACGTCAGTCATAATGCTACGGAACCAAGCAGCCTGCGCTTCTGGATCGGACAAGACCTGTACTTCCTCTTCCTCTGGCCAATCCGCGACGATGGCTGCGGCAACGAGCATATCTCGGTTCATCCGCTTGAGGGCCCATCGTCGCGGAGGGCCGCTACTGCGGCGGTCCGGGACTGCGCCCGTGCGGCGGATAGCCACATTAAATACGATGTGGCGGTGGTCCGACAAAGTGACTACCTCCTCCGCCACCCTCCATCCTGACACCTGGTCGATAACCGAGGGAGTCGCCCACGTCAGGTCGACTATCGACTCCCCCTGCCACCGCACACAGGTGCTGACCGAACCCCGGTTCAAAATGATGAGGTTCAGTCCCGCCGCCCACTCAATGAGTGTATCTCCTCTTACGTTGTCCAGGCGATCACCCCACTGTATGGAGCGTGCGTTAAAATCGCCCAGGACAAGTACCGGACGGGACAGGAAAGTGCAGATGCAACTCCTAAGTCCGTCCGTCCGTCAAGTACGCCTCGAAGGCGGGGAGGCCGCAGTTTGGAGATATGTAGCAGCCCACAGTGACCATGGGGCCCCACTCTACTGCCACAAACCCCAGCCCTCTCTGCAGAAGAGTGCAGTGAAGACCGTTCTCCACCCCTGCCCAGTATATGGCGACGGTGCCGTCATCAGAACCAAACCACCGGGGGTGATCCGGGACGTAGTACGGCTCTGCCACCACCGCTAGGGCAACCGACTGCTCAGTCAGCGTTTGCATAAGCAGATCTTGCGCTGCGCGGCAGTGGTTGAGGTTACCCTGCAAAACTTTCTGGGGGTGCGCGAATTTTAGGCCTCCATTGCCTCCTCTGCCGGATGGGTATCTGGCTGTGTCGGTCTTGCAGCTGGCGCCATCTGACTTAAGCCGGTGCTCGCCAAGGCTGGGGCGGGGGTGATCTGCGGCCCCCAAGGAATTGACACCTAAGATGCATGTAAATGAACCCAGAGAACAATAGAGCTCTAAGGAAAATGTAACTTTGATGTTTTATTAAACTTATTTGTAAGTCAAAAATTGTGTCATCTTCTTTTCTAAATACATTATTCTTAATAAACTACAACTACGTGGAAATATATAAACATTTTTTAATTATTGCCAATATACATCATCAGAATGAGTTACAATTATTAAACTGTACCAAGAAGACATTATCGGTCTTCGTGGTACAGTTAATGATGTTAGACCAACATATCTGGGTACATTTATTTTTATCATTTTATATATTGTATGCTTTACTAATATTTTACGAATAGTGGTTTTTTTAATGACGTTTAAAACTGTGATCTGTTTTTTTTTGTAAAATAACTGTAGCTTATCATCAATTACTTCATTGTTGCTGCTGCTCTTGCTGTACACGTTATTGGTCCTAGGCAGTATATATTTGCTTTTAGGTACATTTGTTCTTGTCTTATCAAATAACATTGCAAATATAGAAGAATAAATGAATGAAAAGTAAACACTTACTTCCACCAAGCCACAATATGATTGCGGCAATATGCGAAGCCATGTTGGATATGATGTGGCGCTCACACGTCATGTCACGACCGCCTCGTGACGGCTCCCGCGCGTCTTCCTTATAATCTCCTTCATTTTTAAACTCTTTCTCGAAATATTAGAAAATGTCTTGTCATAAGTAAATTGAGTTAACTATGAAAAGTCAAACGTATTTTTTGTCATACTTATTCTTTCAGGTCCTCATATGAATCTGGAACAAAATAATTATTGCTTAGAGATTTAAACATTTTTTTAATCAATCAAAATAAAATTATCTCACATAAACAGTTTCTGTCTATTCGGCTTTCAAAGAAATCTTATAAATTAACGTTTTCCTAACATTTAAGTTTTACTTTATTTGTTAAACTATATTGCATTCTCTACAAGGCAATCAATTCTGCGATGTATAGAGAATACAGGTAGGTGAACTGAAGAAAAAAGGTAAAATAAAAATAATATAAGAAATAAAATATTTATCAAAAATAAAACCGTACAAGAGACAAATATACTTGTATATTATAATTTTGTTCAATTCCTTTTTCGAGAGAGCAAACAACATGGTTACTCTCGCACTGTATTTTTCCAAGGAATTTTGCCTCGTCACCGGAGAATCCACTAATTACAGAAAATTCATGGTCACCATATCTGCTGAAGCAATACAACTTTTCGAAGAGAAAAACCAAAAAGATAAACCATTGCATTTTGCAAAATTCCCGTCACCAAAAAGATCATTATTGCTCTAATTACTTTAACAGTTTCCAATTATGTTATATTATTGTGTAACAGCAACACAATAACGGGCCAACTACAAATCACATATAAGTTATGTCTAAACAGAAGTTTTGCAGTAGCACAACTGCAAAATCGTCACTTGATAAAAGTATGTACGTTTCATGTGGAATTCCATTCGATAGTAATAAAACGTGGCAATAGGAGAAAGATCTTTTCATTAAACGTATCGTAGATGTCTGTGATTTATCGCCTCTTGAGACACTCCATTCACGGTATGCGTTTTGTTGTCTAAAGATCGATTGGCTTGGAATAAAATACATTTGCCAATTGAATAGCAGGCCTCGCAATGTTTCAGCCCGAACGACACTTTTTCAAGCGTGTTGAGGACTAATGGCTTCACGCGCTGGACTTTCAATAAATGGTTGGGCCGGGTGCACCCGTCAGCCGTCGACGCCTGCCTCCCGGTACCTAGCGAGAATGTTGGTGCCTCCTACTAGGCTACCTAATTTCGATCTTTTTATTCAGCTCTCCTCTTCATTTAATTAAATTGCCTTGAAAAACACCTATTAAGCTGTTCAGCTTTTTATTACTTTATTGCTTAAAAATAAAAATATTATTAATTAATATGAACATTTCTGGCCTATTCATTGTAATATTTCAGTGACATACATCAGCATAAGTTTTATACAAGTAAACATAATCAAAAATCTTTAACCTAGGCTTTGCCATTCGAATTATAAATTAGGCTTGCAATACGTACGCCATAAACTGACCTTGCTGCTTTTTTCGATACTCTTAATCTTAAGCGATCGAACTTTATCTGCTTCAACTTTTCTATTTGGGCTCTGACCCCTGTCATTCAATTAGCCGTTGTGGTTATACGAAGGTATTTACAACAAATTATGTGTTTTTTTCGGTTTACCTGATTGAATACAGTAAAAAAATAAGTAACAGCTGTTATGGATTTAAGAGGAATTTTAATTTTAAAATTCAGCCTATATCTTTGGGGAGTAGGTAGACGATCAATACTCACATTTCACCAGTTATAATTATATTTTCACTTAAAAAATAAATAAAGGGCGCTAAAGGAATTATAGGTGACAAAAATTTTGAGTAACTTGAAAGGGATAGTTAATGAAGTAGGGAAGACAATATTGCCGGAAATGCAATAAGAATACCCTGGGAAGTGTTAGCAATCGGGCTGGCAAACAGCTCAAACAGGTCAGGGTAGTATACCTGTAACTGGAACTGGCTGTTGGTGGGATGTCCAAGCACTGTTATAAAAAAAAAAACATTTTTAACTAAGAAACGTTAACATTTCACATACAACATTCAGATTATACAGACCTCCTGCCTAATGAAATAGGAAGTTGCTTACAATGTACACATTCGTACACCAATTCCCTAGAGTGTAGTGAACCCACATCCTTGCCACTAAAAGAGGCATTAATAGTCATAAACCTACTCGCTTATTTTGTAACACTTATGTCGTGCGGTTGGAATGTAGTTTTATTGTATAGTTAGTAATAAGCATTGTAAAAAGAATCACTTTTAAAACTATAATGGAGAGATTAACTTAAATGCAACAATTCGTCTTTTAAGCATATTAAATGGAGGTGAAGATATAAACGGTTGCAATTCCCGTCACCTAGATTCATAGGTTGCGGGGAGCGTGTGGGATGCAGGCAAACATCCAAGCGGCAGCCTGGAAGCCCGATGTTGTTTGGCAAGCTGTCTAACTAATTGCCACGTTACCGGCGCGCTCCACTCTGCTCCGTTGTTTATGGGATCTACGTTGATAACGTTTGTAACTTAAAACCATATGAGTGTCATGTTCAGTTGATCAAAAGAAACGATCTCCATTTTACTGAATATTAAACTTGAACGTAACGAAGTCTTCCTATCAAATTTTCTTAAAATATTGTATTTTTATATTGGAATAATATAAAAATACAATATTTTAAGTATCTATTAATTTAGCACTAGTTTAATACATCATTTAAATGATATTCTCTCTCGTAGAAAATAAATTTAACATATGATTGGTATCCGTCATAGTTTTACAGTTGTTCATCCCAGATTAAATTACGACCTGTTAACTAAGACAGAATGTACATGTCAGGTTAACATCCCATAAATAGTCGTTAAAGTTTGCGCCGTCTTGTCGTGTATGTTTAATTAATATATTTTAAATTATATTTTTAAAAATATTTTTGTAATTTTAAATCAACTTAGCTTTGAGAATTGCATTGAAAAGATTTCGGAAATATTCTTTTACAAGAATCAAAATTGAGGATAAGAGGGCATACAGTTTATTACCTACATACATATACATACCACATACTCCTGGCTTCTGCGTCGCTAAGGAGCCGGAGATCCAAAGGGATTTTCCACCCTGTCAAAAAAGGCTTTTTATAGGGCTACAAATGTGTCTACCTATGGAAATATTTTATTCATAATACTAAAATTATTTTTCAATTTGTTCAACAGTGTGCTCATAAATGCGTCTATTATTTCATTTTTCGTCACAAAACAAAACTGCGATTACCAGTTTCATTTCAAATTAAATCGAGTTAGTAATAAATTAATTTTGTCCCACAGCTTTTCAAAACGGTTGAGTTTTAATTAAGTTTTTGCTGTAACTTTTGTTGTTTATTGTGTACTGCGTTGTTAGTTTTGTATTTAAGATTAATGGATTGAAGGAACCACGAAAAGAACACTTTAAAGCCACTTTGATTCCAATCACCGTCCTTAATTTTGATGAAAAGAAAAGAGTGTGTCCAGAAAAGTGGGCATCACAAATTTTGTAACATTAGACGAGCAGTGGTAATGTGGCTATTAGTCGTTACTGTTGTCACATAAAAATAATAAAAATTTCTAAATTAAAAAAAAAAATTAAAATATAATTAAAATTATAGATATCGCTACTTAGTTTCCTGAAACTGCAATGTACTTAGCAGATAGATAGGGATCTCTTACTGGCAACTTTTAGGTAGACTATTAAACTGTATTATGTAGTTTGTGGTGTGTATTGGGAGAAGCCTATGTCTAGCACTGGACTGCGGTAGGCTTATGATGATGATGATTTACAACAGACGTTTCAATGTCACATCACATAATTCAATCCAATTAAACAACAACATATTTGTGGCATTAGAAAAACCATGTACATAATTACACACATATACATATATTTACAAATACATATATTCATACACCTACATATAAATATACATAGTAGTGCTGTGAAAGATGAAAGATTTACTCTACTTTATTGAAAATATAATTTACTATAAGTAGATATTGCACTGTTTTAAATGTTAGTATGAATAGGTTTTAATAAAAGAAATGTTCTAGACATAAATTAATTTTTTTCTACAAACTTCTTTGAAAAACTAATAAATTGCATGTTGTGATGACATGATTAATAAAAAATTACACATTTACAAGATATACAGATGTATAAAGGTAAATATATCTTCTGCAAATATAATATTTTAAAGAAAGTGGCAGGTATATTTTAACAATTATTTAATTTAATTATAATGATCATGTGAAATTTGTTGTACAATTATAATAATAATATAATATAATATAATAATATTGGCGGACATTGACACACAACACCATCTGGTTTCAAACTAAGAAGAGCTGGTACTATGAAAGCTAGATTGACTAATAGAATACTTAGATACTTTTTTAAACAACGCCTACATGTGAGATCAGAATAACATTCATTTAAATCCAATTTCGAACTGATGTTATTTCTAAAGACTACCTGTTTTATTTTACTTTATTTCTTGATTGGTATGTTTTATACTAGCACTAGTACACATGTTGTAACGGAATATAGAAATTAGTAAAATACCTTTTCGTGTAAATATTCAAAATAACAACACAACAATTTAAATCGTCTTTAAGTATCACTTTTGTTAATAAATATCTTATTCACTTCAATCCTACAAGAATCGTCCAATGCCATTCACACTGCCAACAGGCGGGTCCACACAGAGCGAGCAGCCTCGCATGGCATTTGCCGCGCAATGTAATAATAATGTACATTGTTTCCTCGGTGGCCGAAGTTACTTACGCTGTGAGTGATACAGTGATGTACAGCGATTCCTTTACAATAAATACAGTTTTTCAGTAATCTCTCCGAATGAAACCAACAAGTTGAATTGATATTCATTCAAGTGAATACTTTGAATTGGACTAAACCAATATTTCCAATATTTCCAATATTTTCAAGAGCTTCAGTTCGAGTATCTACTCGAGAATGTTAAATTAAATAACAATTCGATAAAATGTGGATTTTTATTACTTTAAAATATACCAATTTTTAAAACGCTTTTATTAGCTCCACTTGCTATTAAATAAATAACTATGTTACTTAACTTTAATGGACTGATTGGTATGTATACATAATATGTGGTTTATATATTTGTATTTTATGTATCTATTATAATGGTTGCATTTATAGAATCGTGGGAGTGCCTTGACTGAGTACACATGGGCCGGCTCGATCAAAGTAACACCACGGACTCACAGAAGACCGGTGTTAACCAACTCTTTCATTGCTATAACCGATTAAGTATCTATCCTAATTGTGAACCGGGGCACTTAAAGAGCAGCTTAGCAACGCTCTTGAGTCTCTTGAGTTGCAGGTGTGCATGGGCATTGGCAGGCACTTTCTATCAGGTGACCCGTCTGTTCGTTTGCAATGTACCATAAAAAATTAAAAAAATCAGTGCGTGTTTTGTTTACAATAACAAAACATAACTAAAATGCCATCTAGGCGACATTTCTCTAAATCTTTGAAGATGAAAGCAAAGAAAAGTTCACTAGTACCTTAATATTTCTCTATAGATGTGCCCTCCTAGATCTCGATGACCAGAAAGCAACGTGGCTACATGTACATAAAATCAAATCAATAATATATATCTATACCATAATATAAGTGACATACAATGTGTACTATGTACGATATGAGTACAGTGTATATGTAACTTTGGAATATAAGCACTCTGACTTAAGTAATAAATCATAAAGTGTTCCTCGACAGTATGAGTGCCTAATATTAATGGTCTCCTTTGCCATGGTATGTCGCAATACTTCGATTGTCAGTGTTAGAGAAATAGCCAGGGACGGCGAGCCCCCACTCGACGCCGATACGTCAGCGTGTCGACACCGCATCGACATCACAAAGTGTTTCCTTTGACACTTCGTTTTATTGGTCTGTTCACGATTTGTTGAATAGATGATTGTCAGGAACATCGTCAAACGAAAATATCTATATGAGTATACTTTAAATTGCAGAATATATGATTGTGTATTGTAATATCTTAGGCAGACAAAGTTAAAGTAATCCTGACAATACAAATGCGAAAGTGGGTTTGATTGTTTGTTACGAGTTTACAGCTAACTACTTCACCAAACAACATTCAATTTAACACACAGTTTTTCCAGGGGTACGAAAAAAAAACCAGAAACCAAATCAATAGAAAACAATATTAATATTAACGAAATGAACAGATAACAGCCAGTTAACAATTTGATTGTATACGGATGTATTTGAATGTTTTTGTTATTTTATTAGATTAACAGATTTTTTATTTATATTATTTTAGTTTTTTTAATATATAAATTGCAGCTGTATTATATAAATTATCCATTGTACATTTATTTTTTGAAATTTTTTCAATTAACTTACTCAAATATGTATTAAATCTAATCATACTAGTTAAAGCCGTGATATGATCTTGATTAAGACAAAGACGAAAGTGAAAATCTAAATAGGTAATGTTTATTAAACTGCTGTGTTTAAAAATATTTTCTACAAAATATGAAATTAAATGCATATATCAGATATCGATGATTGAATCAATTTGAGACAGTGAAAATCTATCAAATAGAATAAGCAAGATTTCAGTCGTTACAAACTAGTCTAATATCAATAAGTCTTAAGTTTGTCTTAAATTGAGCTTTGTTTATGGAAAATAATGATGCTTAATTTGAACAATTGGAATATTTAAAGAATGTACCTTTTTTTTTTTTTTTTTCTGTGCGGAAATCCCCTCGGATACCACCTGTCGGTGGCATGTCGGACACGAACCGACTAAAACCGCACGCCTTCGCCGGGTACTAATAGCCGGGGAACCAGGTATACCCTAGAAAGGAAGTCCCTGGTGCCCCGACATACCTCGGGTCATCTACAGACGAGTAGACGACCCCCCCCCGTGTGGGAACCCCATGTTCCCTGTGCTCCCTGGAAGCGAGCGCGCTTCGCAACGCGCTCGCCGCCACCCCGGCCTGCTTCTGCTAGGGTGACAGATGGCCTCACCTGTCACCCCCAGGCCTGCGCTTATGGAGGACGGAGGTCGTTCTGCGACCTCCGGCGCCTGAGTCGCCTGCGCTGCCTGGCCCGTGCCCGGGCCTGGCGGGCCGGGAGAGTTCTAAACCTCTCCCGGTCCCGCTCCACCGTCTCGAGAGGGCAGAGTTCCACGCACTCCCGCCCCGCACGATAGCCGCAATCAGGCTATCGAGCGAGAGAACTCCCACTCCGATGGCCGCCACGAGGTCTCGCCTCTGCTTAACCCACGCCGGGCACTCTGCCAGCGTGTGGAGAGCCGTGTCCACGGTCTGGCCATCGCAGTGGTGGCACTCAGGCGTTGGCTCCTTGCGGATCAGACACAGGTGATCTCCGAAACATCCCTTCCCAGTGATCACCTGCGTCAATCGGTATGAGAGGGTCCCGTGACGCCTCTCGAGCCAATCCTCCATAACGGGTCTCACCGCCGCAATGACGGCGTGCCCATTAAAGAATGTACCTAATATTTTGTATGCGTATTGGCGAGACATCTCGTACATGATAAAATTGACATCTGTAACCACATATGTATCATAAAATTAAATAAATAAATGAAATATGAAATGAAATCATCATTGACTACAAAAGTCATACTCAAAAAGTTTTAAATCGCCTTGATCTTTAAAGAAATATGGGGGCACAAAGATAAAATAATTTGTACAGTTTAGTTAGAGAGAACTTTTGAAATAATAACGTTTGTGTAGTGAAACCAGTAATGGTGGTGAAAGTTAAATGAATACAACCTGTATTCATTTAACAAGAGTTAGTGATAATTCTTAACATTTAAAGGTAGATGGGGTCGAGCTTCAAGCCAGTCAACCGCTCGCCGCCATCCACGTAAGTGGAACTTTATTTTATTGAGAGTTCAAGCAACTCGGGCGTATCTGTTTTTCCTGACACGTTTCCTGCTTAAGTTTCGAACGTGTTGGACATATCTTCACAAATAGATTTGACACGGCTGTCAACATGAACACGACATTGCTAAATAAAGAATGTCTTCTTTCGGCGAACGCTTCCTATATCAATTTGCAATAAAATAGTTCAACATACTTGTCTATCGATATGTTTGTATTTATTTGATTGCAAGAGATTATTAAAAATATAGATAAAGATTTTGGTATCATTAATTACCCAGAACGAAACAAGAGATAGAAACACTGTAGAACAATCGCGTTGTGTAATAATCTAAAGATTATTTAATTAATATTAGTCTGTATAGTAAGCTTTGTAATAAAGAGAAAAAATTATACGATGCACTAAACCGAATTTAACTGAGGCTAGCACTGTATATTCTGAATATAATAATGTACTGATTAATAAATATACCTACGTATATTTTTTGTAGGTATATACGTCATAGTACTTCGTGCATGTAATTTGCATGTCGAATTCCTATCCATCGCATTTCGTGGGTTCAATTATAGTAAGTAGGTTTTAAAAACAATAAGCATAGTATTTACAGTGCGTGTGGGAGAGTAACTTCATATCAACAATATATGCTGCATTACAGACAATATTTTACGTCCAATTATATGTTTCTGATGACGAGAATACGATCAAATATTAAATGAGATACCCGTTGTTGTACCCAAATGTTTCTTTTAGGATTAAATTTTTGTTGTCTGCTACCTTTTTCGTTAAGTTTATCTAAGATATGTAAAAGAACAGGAAAGTATTTATGATTTAATATCGTATGATTTAAGTCGGTTTGATCAACTTACCGCTATACTGTGAGACCCAGTGAAATTACGCCTTTGGCCCTGTCCGCACAGAGATATTTACCCCGATTTTTTTTTCGCAAATTTCTGTGGTAAATGGGATCTTTATAGGGCTATCCGACCTGGGGGAAAAAAATCACGGGAAAAATAATCTATGATTTGATACAAAATGAACGCGATATGGTGGCGATTTTTTTTATATCGAAATACCGCTTCGCGGACGGGCCCTTAATGTTAAATTTAGACACATTAGCATAATATAAGAAAATTATGTTTTTAATAATAATGCATAATTCTCCTTTTCCTGTATTTCCTTCACACGAATATTTAAAAATATTTTAAATGCTTAAACCTAATTCACATTTTTTTTAAATTATAAAAATTGATTGATTTACTTGTAAGTTCATTTGAGAATTTCTAAGACGGGTTACTATCTGACGAGGTAAATATCTAAATCCTAGCTAAAGCTAAAATAGCACAATGCGAACGTGAGTTTTTAATCAATTAGAACACACCATTAGAAAGAAGTACAGCAACTTTATAAAGTTGAAAAACTTTGTAAATTACTAGTAATGTTTGGTGTAGAAGGATAGTCTTCAAAATTTGAAAAAGGTGTTGCCGAGAACGGCGGGAACTGAAATTTTTCTTTTTTGTGTGGTAAGGCACATCGTTAAAGTTCTACACAATGACTTATGACTCTAAAATCTATACTTGGTGAATCTAACTATTATTGATTCAATATCCGAAAAGTAGCGAAATATTTTAGAAGCTTAGTAGCAAATAAGCGTCTGCACTGTTTGGGTAGCTAATACAATACACGATAGTGGTAGCAGTGTGGCTGAGAGAGCTACCGGTGTTGCAGAACCTTTTCTTGCTCATCTGTGGCGTCGACACCGTATAAATTGCTTTGCCCTTAATTCATTTGGGTAATATCCTCTCTCTAGGCTGTGCATTTATTAGACTTGCCAATATACATCTACATCACATTTTATTTTATTTTTTGGAAGACTAAGGCAAATTTATTTAGATTTAAAGAATCGGAGCGACATATACTGGGCGTTTTATGATTGCTAAGAACGACTGCATAATTAAATATCAAAATGCTTAAAGCACATTACAAACTGTATAATTATATAATTTAATAATAAAAATGTGAAACATCGATTTTTTTATTTATGAATAAAAATCAGTATAAAGGGCCTATGCCTTTATACTGATTATTAATAAGTGTGAAAGTTAAAAATGAATATAAAATAATTAAAAATAGAATATTCATTTGTTTTTTTAAAGAACAATCCGCATTTCGAATGTTAAATATACTATTACATAGCGTGGCGACGCATCGCCATGCTAACAGCCGGTCAGACCCTTTTTTTATGGTATAAGGGGCAGACTGGTCACCTGATGGTAGGCAACTACCGCCGCCCATGGACACCTGCAACTCAAAAGTCACAAGTGCGTTGCCGCCCTTGGAGTCCCTCTCGCTCGAGTCAGCGGGAGGGGAGATTTGGGCTCCGGTAACCTCACTCATCCAGTGAAAGGCCACGAAAGAATTGCTTAACACCGGTTTTCTGTGAAGCCTCACTCAGTATCACTCCGGTCGAGCCGGCCCATTCGTGCCGAAGCATGGCTCTCCCACGGTAAAAACCCTTAGATTTATTTTATTTTTTTGACATCAATTACGCCAATGCTGGCCTTTTAGGAAGGAGTACGCTCTTTTCTTGAAGGTTTGAAAGTCGTATCGGTCCGGAAATACCGCAGACGATAGAACGTTCCACAGATTGGTTGCGGGAGGCAAAAAGTGTCTCGAAAAGCGCAGTAGTGGAGCGCCAACTATCCAGGTGATGGGGATAAAAAATTTGCAGTGTGGGGCGATGGCGGAAACTTGCGGCCGGTATTAGTCCAAACAATTCCTCGGAGCATTCTCCATGATATATGCGATAAAGAATGCAGAGTGAAGCCACATCATGATCAAGCCGATCGGAGATGTTTGGGCTATCGACGATTCGAGTCGCTTTGTTATAATTATATTTACCACTCTAATATTTCAAATGTGTGTAAATTACGTCTTGAAACCAATACATGGCAAGTTGAAACAATACTTACCTTATTTAGAAGTCTGCTATGCGTGTTGAATAACAAAAACTCCATAACATTTTCTCAAATAGTCTGTAAAACAATTTCAACTAGAACATGTACTAGTATAATCAAGTTTGATATGAACTTAAACACGTAGAGAAAATTATTAGGTTTAGAAATATAGTAGAATTGTCTATTTTCTTGTAAAATTTAAATATATAAAAGTAAAGTAAAATGAAATATGCAAATTCTGAAAATGACAGTAACAGAATTGACCAACACATAATCATTTAGCATCAGAGTTCTTAATCAAACATGGTAAATACATAATTAAATATTTAGATTTAAAATCATTTCATTTATTTTAAACTGTTAAATTTCAATCAAACAATAATTAAATAACTAATAATTTAACTAGCATCACTAGGTTATTAATTTTGGACTAAAAATGCATAAGTAGGTATGCCATATATGTTTATTCAATAAACTCTCTAGCATGTTAAAATTATTGTAATAGTATTAAATATTGCAATGTCAGTGTTCCCGATTCTGCTGTCTGAAATTATTCGTAGTAAGCTAAATAAACAACTTATACAGACATTCCCTATTGCTCTTTCAATAGTTTCCTTCGACCAACATCGGCAATTTATACATTAATTGAAATAAGTGACTCATATTGTGATATTTTATTTCAAATAAGAGGGAATACATTAATAATATATACAAAAGAAATATTGTACGGCCTCGACTATATGTAACGATATCATTTCCCATGGGTATAATATGAAGACTTAGGGATTATTGATCTTCAGAGGAGAATAACGGAGGCGTTAGCATATCTTTTATTATTAAAAATATTCAAAGGAAGTCCCGGAGCTAAAGCTAAAGTTTACCTTAGACTCTAGCACTCCTAGTTTTTGTATGAAATGAAACTCACTGAATTAAATATATCACTTGTGTTTTCCGTTTTAAATCACTTCACTACTCGATAGACATATCTTACTGTTATAATATTCTTTTATCTTTCATCGTGGCTCATACAGTATATAAATTGTCAACCTGAATTTCTTGCTTGCTTGCTCTTGTACTTCCTTATAATTTAGCTTAAATTACTAACAACCAAGAATTTAGATTGCAAAAAAATATCATCTAGTCTTTAATCTATATGAAAAGAAAAAGCATTTTCCCTCATCTATAAAAAAAAACACGTTCATAAGCACAATATTACTGACAAAGTTTATTGTAACAAAGAAAACAATAATGTTATTGTTCGTAAAATTATGTAACTTTTGTAAGCACTATTAACTTTCGAATATCGTTGCTGGTTATAAATATTGTTTGGCTTTAGTAAACAAATAGGTTATAAAGAAGAACTAAACGCCAATAATGAAACAATAGTTACAATATTTATTGTTCCTATGAATCAGAAATACTAACGATGATATTTTTTATTTATGTGTTCTACAACAATGTATAACATATTTTTATTGAACACCATAGTTTGATAAATTGACTGTTAATTTAATAAAATGGATGTATAAATACAGACAAATGTAATGTATTGTAACGGTCTTTTGTTAAGAGTTACGTCTTCCGCTAAGACACAAGTTACAGCAAACCACCTATTGATTTTAGATAAATCAGTTCATACTGTAGTCTGTCTAATTAATGAATTCGGTAGTAAGTAAGTCGTGATTTATGAAATGACCGCGCTACAATACAAATGAGAAAAATTTAAAAGTTAAAAATGATTGTCACATCAACAGCCTATAAAAGTCCACTGCTGGACATAAGCCTCTCCTTATAAAAGAGGTTTTGGCCTACTATACCACGCTGGCCAGACGGGTTGGTATAGGGTTTGTTTCAAGTTTTCCTTCTCTTTGCAGTGCTGTTATCCTGCGTAGTTTGCTCAATTAGTCGGCTCTTACGACACCCACGGGATGAATAGCGGTGGTGACATTCCGTATTCTTAATCCGTCACCACACGGATCCACACACACACACACACACACAGAATGATTGTAATACTTCTATAAACTACATTACCATAACATCTATCCTCATACATTAACAAAATAATAATATTATTCATAATCATTATTCGACTGCCTCAGTGAATCAGCGGTAGCATTAGCGACTGCTGTGCAATTTATTGTTTTATTTATTAATTCAAGGTAAATTGTACAGAATATAGTAATAAAAAGGGCGATATTTTTAGCCATAACAATTACTTATAAAATATGATGAAATGTTGCAAATATTTGTAACAGAGTTTGGGTGTCTTCTATTTATATTATGTATGTATTTAGAAAAGATAATAATAGTATTCTATCAGTCAGTCTAGCTTTCATAGTACCAGCTCTGCTTAGTTTGAAACTAGATGGCAGTGTATGTCAGATGTTGGAAATTTTAAATATTATTATTTTCAATAAACTGTGCACGGAAAGTGTAAAAATATTTATAAGTTATTAAGAAATTTAATGCCTTAATATGGCTATATTATTTCTAATAATATATACAGCTATACTGTTACGCAGGACAACAGCACTGCAAAGAGAAGGAAAACTTGAAACAAACTCTATACCAACCCGTCTGGCCAGCATTGGTATAGTAGACCATACCCTCCTTTCTAAGGAGAGGCCTATGTCCAGCAGGGGACTAGTAATGGCTGTTGATGATGATGATAATACAGTTACGAGTAAACGAACTATGTAAGAAAATTAACATAATTTCAAAAAAAAACTCTTTTCTAGAACAAACAAAAACATCTAATTAAAAACCTACTAGACGAACATTTTACACATATATATCACATCACATCTGTATTATTAAAAAAATGTATATAAAATTAGGAAGTCGATTCCAGTAATATGACTGACACATTATATTAAAATATATCCAAGCACTAGCAAAATAGACGACACATGACAGTGCGAGTGGCGCCAAGTCGAGTCAACCACACGCATAAAAGCGTTCACGCGGCCGCTTAGAATGAATAGAATAGGCAAGCAGATAACCGTAACGCACTGCTACAGAATTGTAATAGCGAATGAGAAATTAGTTATATTGGTGGTACTAAATATTTAGCCGTATAAATTATACAGCAATCGATTAATCGATTGATTCTTTAACAAGCGCACTCCCAAATTAAAACACCTAAACATAGTATAATGTAACTAATCAAGAAACGAATTTATAGTGGATGGCCTCATCCATCTTAGAACTTGGACGACAAAATGAGTTACACGTTATATTAAATTTCATACGCTATTTTTTTAACTACTGTATTCTCTATAAATGCATTTAACTCACATTATTATTTATTTTTTAAATTAATGTTTTAATATAATTTGAAGAAAAGGAAAGCTAGAGGCGTTGAAGTCAGCACAAAGATCAATACTCGTTGAATTGTTACAGATCAATGTACCCTTGTAACGTGGCCAGAATGCTAATATTTCGGATATGTGTCAGCAATTGAAAAGGATATATTAAGATAATACTTTTTACTTTAGTCGGGTGCTATATATTTACATGTGTATATTATATATGCGTTAAAGAACAAGGTTCTCTATATGATTAGTCTGCCTCAAAGTAGAAAAAAACCCCTTAACGGCTTTGGAGGCAAAGAGACTCAATAGTAATTACAGAGAATGATAAATAGAGGTTGTAAGAGGGCCATTGGGAGAAAGTAATTAAAATTGTAATTTAATACTTGGGTATTTCTCATCAAATTTCGAAATTTGATTCCCGAGTCAATAGTACCGAGTCATATGCATTAACTAAGTAAGACTTTTTTTTATTTTAATGCACGCTGTCTATAACACTATTGTTTAAAAAGAAAACGTATTACCTCTAAAGAAAAAAAAGATATGACTACTTTGTTACCGTGAAAGTCATTCCCCCACCTTGTCCCTTAGTTCAACAACGTTACTAAAATGCCTATTCATCTCAAATATATCAATATTCTTAATAATGAAATTATGCTAATATATTTTAAAGATGTTTGTTATTGTCTATAAAAGCTTTCATCTTACAACGACGAATTTATCAAAACGATAATTCGATTTTGAATATGTCCCACCAAATAAAATCATTCCCTCACCCTATTACGAATATTCGATTTCTGAACGTATCGAACGATATTTAGGAACGCAACCTTAAGTTTTTAGTACCTGGCAATACTCTAAAATAATTCAAGATGCCGATTTCTTCTCAACCGTAGGTAAGTTTGTGCAAAAACATATCATGTTAAAAATTGTTAAGAGTTACATTTATGGCGATCATTACCTCACGTTACATGTATGTATTAAGCATTTTTGTATATATGTTTATAATTTGTGATTATTATTAGTTTTTGGGAGTAAAATGCATATTCAAAATGTAACAAGCAAATTGAGGTAATGTGTGTGTGTTTTTATAGCTTTAGTTAAAATTCGTCATTCCCTCACAGTCATTCCCTCACTGCATTTAGGAGTGAGGGAATTACGACTGTATGAGGGAATGATTTATACAGTATTTTAGATTTTTTATTTATTTCGTGTAATTTGTATTTCATGGTATTTAATTTGAAACAGGTACATATATGTGGAAGAAAAATGCCACGACCAAAGAAATTGAGTGATGCAGAAAAAAAATTAAAAAAGAAAGAGTATGATAGAAAAAGGCGAGAAAAAATGAAAAAAAATACTGAATCTTTGGAAAAACTGAGGGAAAAAGAAAGATTAAAATATTTAAAGAAAAAAGAGAAGGGTCAGGTAAAATCAGTTACTCATATGAATGCTAGAGAACATAGACAAAAGCGAAAACAATGGAAAGAAAATAGTAAAGTATATATTAATAAAAAAGCTATAGCACACCGAAATTTACAAAGAATACTTGATGATACACCCCCACTAAGTCCAATATCAGTTGTGCAGCAAATTAGAGAAGATGTAGCTGCTCGAAATAGACGACAGATGCGAAAGCGACGAGCTATTTTGTATGCAAAGATTGTAACTTTGGAAAAAAGAATGAAGAATGCGGTGAAGTTAAGCGAAAAATACAAGAAGAGGTATTTGAGACTGAAAACACAAAAAAACTGATCCAGAAGCGCCTGCAACTAAAGTAAATGCGCTCCTAAAGAATGTAATGTATGAACCCGGGCACGGTAAGGGAGCGCCTGACGGTGTCGGTGGAACCCTGAAACGGACAGCTGATAAAGTCGTGGCAGAAGGCCATGATATCGTAGACCTGAATTCATTGAAACCTATCCTTCAATCCAGGTGTCCTTCTATTTTATTGTTTGACGTTACCACAGCAGATATTTCACTGATGGATAATCTCATAAAACAGTCCAGGACTATTCCTACTTTCCGGGGAACACAAAAAATACGCCAGTTCGTATTTTTTAACAACACCTTACAGTGCAGAAGACTTTCATGCATAGATTGCGAAGAAGATTGTACCCACTATCATTTGGGATATTTTCAACAACACCAAAGTAATCGATTTACTAAGAGGCGTAACAAATCTCCGCAAAAGTCAATGGAATTGGATATAATGAACGATAATCACCAACTGTCTTTAGCGTCGTGTTCACGCATTCAAGGTCATACTGGATTGTTTAAGGAAAATGATACAATTGATTTAGAAAATGTGGGATCTACTGTTGGCTCAGATAGTGATAAGATTGCTACCATTGGAGATTATGTCCTGATGAAATGGGGTACGGCAAAGTATCCCGGGGAAGTTTTATCTGTTTTTGAAGATGGTTTAATGGTTAGGTGCATGAAGCAAGGTTTGAAGTTTTGGAGATGGCCTAATATTAAAGATGAGCAATTATATAGCTGGGAAGATGTGATTCAGAAAATAAAGACACCAAAATTAGTTAAGAGGGGGAATTACATTATTACAGAGTTAGAAAACTCTACAAGTGATGTGAAGACTGAGTAATTCATTGATCTCAAAGACAAAAAAAACTAATGCAAGAAAAGACTAATTACATATTAATATATAAATAATTATAAAGACATTTTAAGTTTTGCAGAAATGCTAAGTACAAAGTTTAAAAATAAATAGTGATAAGTATGAAGATAAAAACATTTGTTACCTCTATAATAGTGTATTTGTTAATTTTTTGAGTTTATATATATTTATATTGACTACAAGTACAAAGCTTAGAGTTCTTTAGAGTTCTTTAGAATATGATATTTTATTGTTTAATATAATAACAATTACATCATTTCCTTTATCTGTACATGTTTTTCATTATAATGTACTAATAAATCATTCCCTCACTCTGTTAATCATTCCCTCATTTTATTTTCTTTTTAAACATCATTTTTTAGAGATTATATTAAAAAATATGGAAGACCAATACTCCTAAATAGATCTCTTAAAGCAACTTTTTTGATCTCTGCAAAAAATGATCTATGTTTATAAAAATTAAAACAATTTCAATAATATCTCAAATTTTTAAATTTCATGAGAAATACCCACTTATGTTATTATATATAGCTCCATCCTTACTTTTAGTTTCCTATTACTACTCTTTATTATATTTATTTATTGTGTTAGCCTATCCTATGCCTATTTTATTTTATAAAAGAGGGATCAGACAAGCAGTCGGTTCATCTGATGGAAAGTGACCATCGCCACCCATGAACGTCTGCAACTCAGTAGTCACAAACGCGTTGCCGGCTTTTTAGGAAGGAGTACGCTCTTTTCTTGAGGATTTGAAGGTCGTATTGTATTAAATTAGGGGAGGCCTATGTCCAGCAGTGGACATATTTCGGCTGAGATGATGATGATATTTTATCCATGATGATGATGATATGTATCATACAAAAATAAACAATGCAAAAATTTAAACGATTGATCTAAGATTAGTATGTATATAATACATAGTTTTATACATTTACGAAACGGAAACAAATGGAGGGATTTTATTTCGTACATATTATAAAAATAGGCTGAGAAATAGAAACCAGAAACCAGTATTTTATGTTCATAATCGGTGTTAACAATATTTCTAGTTTGTCGTTGTAGCTTATAAGTTGTCATCTTTTAAATCACGTTACCTTAGACAATATTTTAACTTTCCCTTACAGCAATTGAAATTACATTTTTATATGTGTCAATACACAAAATTGGAGTTTGGGTATTTTATTAAATACGTCCGTAACAGATTTTAACACTTACAAAATAAAATAGACTATTTCTTTCTTTGCTATAAGTTGTAAGTGATGACTGAGCCTCAGATTGTTCAATCTATACTTACGTACTTTTTGGAGTAGTAGAATAAGGACATTAGCTACAACTAACAAGAAAACGACATAGTTTTGAAACAGTAATTTTTACGTCAGTTCATATCTAATTTCGTCACGATTAAAATAACTTTATTAACTGTCGTCATTTTCATGTATCTACTACATACCGTTCAATGTTCTTTTTTTTCATAGACAGGCAAGTGACTACTAGAGCTTGCAGAACTATAATAATTGCAAAAAAAAGAGTTTAGTTTTGCACAAGCAAATGGAAATTTGGGGCATCTTTATTGTAAACAAATTTTGTAAACTCGTATATGATATAAATTAAAACGGACGGGGTATATAAATATGTAAATTGTATGATATACCGTATGCACGCCAATACTAATCACAGGAACCAGTGAACCGATTTTAATAGAGTCTCACCCTTCTGAAAGTCATTCTTTGAATAAGATGCGTGACTTTAAAACTTCGAGAACGTTCGCGTATGGAAATGCCGAAATTGATTTAACGTATGTTGTATTGATCAAGCACTCCTGCCACTCACTCGGTTACTCAATATTCTTGTGTGTGGCTGACTGTGATTTATTTTCGAACATATTCATTGCTTATTCATTAGCACATAAAAAGGAAGAATTAAATAAATTATTAAATATATATTAACTAGAAATATGTAAATGGTCCAATTTTTGTGTAAAGTTATCGACCATTTCTGTACGACTGTACTACCATTATTGATATTTCTAGTTAATTTTTATCGCAAAAATTATTATGAATCCTCCACGAAATTTCTAATAGAAATAAGAAAAGATTATGTTAGGTTCATCTCGTCTCGGCCATGAGGCATCTACTATTTAACGTAAGGATATTGTGTTCTAGTACATAGTCAAAGCAAGTCATAGTAACAACATAAGGTGATAGTTAAGTAAGGCAATTAACAACACAGAGGACCGTTGGGAAACCAAAAATGCGACACCAGGTTTGATTCTAGTGTAGAACACTAAAGCTTTCCTAACCTGGGAAATCGTTATAACAGATATGTTGAAAAATAATATTGCAAAATGTTATTAAATTTTCTTAGTGTTTTGTTATAATAACGCAAATAAGCTTCCAATGAAAATAAGACTTAATAAAAACATTCTTAACCGTTGCCGGTACTTGGGCATTTTCATCTAAAAAAAACGTCTTTTTGGCTTAACATCAAAATAAATTGTACAAGTTAACGTTATGATTAAAAAATAACACAACTTATTTGGATATAGACAGTAAATATGTACCCAACTCTTATGATTACTATGTTTTTATGTATCAGATAAAAATGTAAAACGTATAAACATTTTTTTCAAAATTTCATCATTTCCAACAGATTTTGTACTGTTATTAATTTATATTACTAAACAATATTTGCACTAGAGTGATTGAATTTTTGGTAATATTAACAATTTCGAGCTTAATATATAAAAATAAGCAACGAATCTATGAGTTAATTTTACAAAAGTTCTATCAGAGGGAATAAAGCAGGGCTCAATCTGGGTTATATTTTATTGGATACGACCCTTTGTTTACACTACGTTGTGAATACCAAGTGCGGATAGTTGCCGCAACTCGTACTACTGGGCAACGCGTAGGCGTCGTTAAGCTCATTAGGACATCGGTGACCAAGTTCAGTACAATTCAATCAAAATGACTGTCAGTTACAAAAAAAGTATCGTTATTATTACTGTGTACAGTACTGTAGTCCAAATATTGAATGTACTATTTCTTACTATTTAAAGAAGTACTTGAAGATATAAAATTGAAATTGAGTACATGTATTATAATTTGTAAAAGGGTTAATAGCTCTGAGATTTTTCATTAATCTCTAAAAATAGAATTTGCTCTAATCCATATTCTAAAGAAACAATGTATTATCTTCAATTACTTTAAGCTTCTATCGTTGCTATTTATAAATCAGTAGAGAATAATAGGGAACAGTATCTACTAACAGTAATTAGTTACCGTCATATGGGTTAACTCGTTGCTTGACCTCTTAGTGTTCTGAGAAGACACATCATGATCTTAACTTAAGATTGGACTACTATCGTGCTATATATATATAACTTCTAGTATTTTTTTTGTTGTTTTTGTCCCATTACGATACTTTATTAAATATTATAAGTCTACACGACGTAATGTTATGGTCATGTGTCAGAAAATGTTTCGAAAAATGTTATAATTTTCTCCTGATCACAGAAAACAGAAGAAAATTACTAATATTAAGTTTAATTTTACGTTTTAACTTACTTTGCGTAAACTGATAAGGACGTAAAAACCTCCTTTCTATGAAGAGGCCTATGCCCAGCAGTGGACTATTAAAAGCTGTTGATGATGATTGATGATGAAACTGATAAGCCTCTGGAAACCACGTGACGAATTTATTATGACATAATGTCAAATAAGATTGCAAAATAAATCAATTGCCACCTTGGTAAATTTAAACTGTAGGATTGGTGGTGGAGTAATGGTAATAGTTCAGTTATACTATATATATTTAAATAATAGTTTCTTCCTAAATCCATGTTTCAATATTGCCTAACTTGGAAGAGTAAAAAATTAGACAAAACATATTATTATATATTAAGTTATTGATGATTAATACACAATAATTACATTAACAAGGACATGATGGAAGAAATAAATGAAACTATATATAACTGATAATAAATACTTGGATCAAGATGTGGATATGAAGGATGGAATATAGGAGCTGCTGGATGGCCAAGGCTGGGGCCTGGAAATAACTCATCAGGGGACTAGGGGCACCCGTACAAAATGGTATTGGGCACGCTCTAACCATTGGTTCCTTCGTTGACAGAAACATTGGACCCGGAGTTCCTGGGAGGAGTGGTAGACACGCTCTTCCCAAGGGTCCAGGATAGTCCCTTGATTCCTCCGTCACAATCGGACTGGCAACTCAAAAAGGAACAAGGACTGCAGACTCTCCTTCTGCGTTGGCGGTTAGCCTTGATATCGTCAACGCGTTCGGCACCCTTCCCTGGCAGGCGATAAGGGTGGCCCTTAAATATCACGTGGTGCCACTCTATTTGCGGGTCGTTATTGGGACTTGCGCGACAGGACGGTGAAATTTACCGATCGTATGAACGTAATGGAAAGTCTAATGGAGGTGCGGGGTTCCCCAGGGCTCTGTTTTGGGCTCTTTGTTGTGGAACCTTGCATACGATGCGGTCCTTCGCACTAGTCTGCCCTCTGGCCTAAATGTCGTTTGCTATGCTGACGACACACTAATACTAGCTAGAGGGGCTCAATTCGAGGAGGTGCTTCAGCTCGCCGATCAAGGGTTGGCTTGTGTCGTGGGAAAGATTCGTGAGTTGGGCCTAAGGGTAGCGCCTCAGGAAACTGAGGCGATATGGTTCCATGGCCTACGTAAGCGCTAGGAACCACCCAGCTCACGCCTCTGGGTGGGTGACGCTGAGGTCCTGGTGGGCCGGTCCATGAAGTACTTGGGTCACATATAGCATTACGAGCGACTGGTGCCCAATCGATGGAGCGATGCAGCTCACCCGCTACCCCCCGCACTCCCTCCGGGTGCGCTCCATCGCCTACAGCCCAATCTTGGGGGACTGCGAGAAGAAGTTCGCTGCCTCTACATGGGCGTCGTGCGATCCATGGCTCTCTACGGGGTGCCCGTCTGGTGTCCTGGTGCTATATCCGATGGTCTATGACCATGTTCGTTCTGTCGGTTGGAATGTTGATGAGCGCGGAACGTACGGCTGAACGCGAATACGCAGGTGCTGTGGGCTTGGCAACAACGGCTCGAAATCTAGGGCTGTGTTTAACCAACGTGCCGTCTTAGCTGTCCTGCCGAGCTTCAAAGCGTGGATAGGGAGGAAACGACTGTATCACCTACCGATGGACTCAGATGCTCACCGGGCACGGTTGCTTCGGTAAGTATCTAAATTGAATCGGACGGGAGGTCACGGCACAATGTCACCACTGTGGGTCCGACAGGGACTCCGGCCTGCGCATGCTGGAAGACTGCCCTGCACGGGAGTCCGAACGTCCTGGTCGGACAGATTAGATCAAAACCTGTCACCTAGCATTGGTCGCGGCAATGCTGGCGAGTGGCGAGAGATGGGCAGCCGCGGTCTCCTTCTGCGAAGACGTTATGCTTCAGAAGGAGGCCGCAAAGCGGGATCGGGAGAGGGCTGATCCGGCTCGAAGGAGGGAGCGAAGGGGACGAGGCAGAGGTCGCTAGCTCCCCTGCCTAAGGGTCGCTGCGGCCACATCTTGGGGTGATGTGGTCGCTGCAAACGACTTGAGTCAGGTAACACTCCGATGTGGCCGGGTAGGTGTCGTCTAAGGCCGGGCGCTGTTCCGCCTCTTACTGTGTAGAGCGGTGAGGGGCGCGACAGCATCCCGCCCCAGGGTGATCATGGTGTCACCCTGGGATGTGTCTCAATCGTGACGTAGAACGTAGAAGGACTCTAGAAGCCGCCGATGCGTTCCTGGAGTTCATCCCGACAGCCAAAGTAGGCCGCCCCGGGGCTTAGTGGGTAGACCGGTTCTCCGACAGTCCCACACACGTCCTCCGTTTAACCAACAGAGGGTATGGTACGAAAAGCAAAGGAATCAAGATGTTGATAAAAATATGTGGATAATATAAAAATTCGGGTATATTTCTAGATAGGCACTACAGAGACGTTGGATTCTTAAAGCTTAAAGCTCTGAACACCATTGTTGTTAACCACGCGTTGTACACTATGTCACTGGCCATGACCAAAGGTTCACAGTCTGCTCTCCCCCCCCCCCCCCTCCTCGGCGAAACGTTAGAAAATTTAAAGATTATGTACACTGATTGATATAACTATCGTATACATATTTCCATGTTATTGAATTCGATATTTTAATAGAGTACCTACATTTAGATCTCAGTATTTTTATTCTCTATAAGATTTTTTCATTCTGTCGAGAATCAAACCTCGATCCTCGACATCACGGTTTGCCGGTGCTTACAAGCGGCTGAACCGCGCAAACGGCGTGCGGCGCGGATGACGGGGAGGCAGCGAGAAGCGGGGGCGCGGACGCAACGGCTCCCACCAAGATTGCTATTATGTACGGCACAGCAACAAACCAGCGCAAAATACAGTCCACTTTTATTTATCGTCTAACACCGAGACCTTAACAATTCTCTGCCTTTCCAATATGCTTCTAAATGAAGACTTATATAGGTTTATTGCGTAATTATGGTTACATAGATACAATTTATGTAGAAGTACCGACACAGTTATCTTAAGTACTCTATCTAACTTAAAATGTGTTAACGAAATCCTAAATTCATTTCATAGAATAAGCTCGCCCCAATTCCGCTCAATTCCTAGCATCGAGACTAACAAAAGAAATTAAGGGCGTAAATTTAAGAAACAGAAATGAAATAAGCCTTGTAAATGTTACTTTATTTTAGTATGTATTTAAAGTATGATTATCCGAGTTCTGTAATATTTATAAAAGTAGCAAAAGTTAAGGATGAATTAGTACTTTGAATTTAAAAAATAAAATATCACTGTCTAATAATATTAAAGCGATACATCTAATAACCAAAAACAAAAATAAAAACACAGTTTAAATGGTTC
This sequence comes from Arctia plantaginis, assembly GCA_902825455.1. Lineage (NCBI taxonomy): Eukaryota > Metazoa > Arthropoda > Insecta > Lepidoptera > Erebidae > Arctia > Arctia plantaginis. The sequence goes on along the minus strand of CADEBD010000314.1, from coordinate 9,308,680 downwards.
TGAAGTAAATATATGCAGCTCGGTAACTTAATATATGTTTCATAAAAACATTGATCTCGATTTCATATTTGTTTTAGGTCCACACCTTTTCTGACGGACTCCTAATACTGCATCGTTAAAAAGATACCCCTGGGGTGACGTTTAGTTCGAGTTCTCAAAAGTTAAAGAAAAAGGATGGCATTCAAAATATATATCGACAAAATTATCTATACTAAATATGATAAAGAGGTACGTTTGTGAGTTCATATGTTCGGGGTAATCTCATTAACAACTGGTTCAAATTAAAGAATTCTTTTATTGTTGGATAGATCTTTATCGAGAAAAATATAGGCTATATAACATCATGCTACGATCAATAGGAGCCAAGTTTCAATAAAAATGTTGCGAAAACGGAAAAAAATATTCATTTTGTTTGAAGAAGACGAAATTGCTCGGGTCTAACTGTTATTGATAAAATTAACTTTTGAATTTGTTGTGTTCACCATTTCCATTACGTAGTACTAGAGTTTCTTACCTTTCTGCAAAAATAAATTAATAATATTTCTAACAATCTTATACATTGTTATGTATACATTATGGAGTGAAATTGGAGTGGCCTATGTCCAGACGTGGACTGCGATGGGCTGATGATCACATTATCATTAGGTATAAGTCTTTAATACACAATTAATTATAGAAAAAAATAACCCATTAGCAATTGTAATAAGCAACCTAATTCACTAGGTTAAAACACAGTCATTCCTTCTATAATACCTGATTTTATACGTATTATTAATTAGAAATGTAATCCTAATTTTAAACCTACAAGAATAGCTAGTAAAAAATGTACTATATAACAAAGATAAATCTAATACCAAAAATGTGGAATGAGCTATGTCTGATCATACAGCGCAGATATTCCAATGCCCAGTGAATCGGGTTTACGGTACAAATTGGTGGTGTGAGTTTAAACTATTGTAAGGAAAATATAGTAATATTCTTTTAATATCTAAATCACCTTAATTTTAAAGAGGTGTACACTCAAAAGCACAGAACATATATATGCCATTTAAACTTCAGATAACAAGTCTAGAACAACATGATAATAATTAATGAACATAAATATATAGGTAAAACAATATGTGACCCAAACGACATAGCGAGGTACGAGTACTTTAATTTTTTTTTATCGATCAAATCGGGTCAGATGCGAACCAAGACCCAACTATCCCAAAGACCCAAATATAAGTGTCCACCATATACTGGGAACTCTCTTTGTATGCTACCTACTACTCCTGCAAATAAAACTGAATTGAATTGAAATAGAAGTTAGCTCCTTAATAGTGTAGATAGTAGCCCTTTATTCAATGGTCGAAAGTTGATCGGAATTATGAACTTGCAAATTTGAATTCATCACCAATAGTAGATATATTATTCTGACGTGTAACGCAAAAGCTACTTACTTGTAATACCATTTTCGATACAGATTAACAGCTCGACAGCCTTGCTGTTAATACTTAATGTAATTAACTCCGAGTAAAACATGATCATACATCTAACGCCTACGCTGTGGCTTTTGTACGACTTTGATCTCTTTTGCATAATTTCATACCATTAAATATAATATAATAACAAGATTGTGTACGTACATACATATGGAAAGAACAAATATTTGAAAATATTGCATTCAATTGTCATTTAACCCACTCATTGGCATAACATTTTTATATTAGATTTATGTAGACACAGCGGACTCAACAATAAATTGAATATATAAAGATTGAAAATTTATATCAGAAGGAACGGGCCTTTTCTAAGTATCATTGTTCATAATAAACCTAAGAGAGCGGCTTGTCGTTTTGCTTTGACGATTGTATTGTGTCACCGTAAGAAGGCTTAACTTAATATAAGATTTACCTTACCTTTACCAACGTGTACCATAAATATCGTTCACAATAGTCATCTAACGCCTATAGCTCTTAAATATACTAAAAAGGTAGTTTTAATATATATCGTAAGTACCTCGATTAGCATTGTCTATTAAATATATAGAACACAGGCATTTTTTGTCACAATAGTATTTTCAGTACTTTTGTAATTTTTCAATTAATTTTTAATTATTAGCTTAATTTTATTTGCATCATTTTATTTTTCCTTACTTTTATTGTTACATGCACCTTTTCAATATAAAAAAATCAAATAATGTTATGCACACCTATTTTCTGTTTAATTACTATTATTTAAAAAATAACGAAGCTAGCAAGAAGTAGCGACAAGCCATTTTCTGTTTGTTACTTTGTTTAAACGCGAAAATCCCTGAACCTATCCCTTGCATTAAAATGTTTTTTTTTTGTATTATATAGAGTATTTATTGACGAATAATATAGGCTACTTAAAACTACACGAAATACGGAGAACGGTTAGTGAAAAAAAATTCTTCTTTTGCGGGATTACATATATATATAAACTTTATTGTACTTAACTGTACTGAAGTCAACCGTCTACTGAGCTATACCGCAAAAACACCTTTTAATCGGCATTATAGAGTCTGTAGAAACAATCATATTAACTTGTTGCGGCAAAAACTCTTAAAAAATAAAATTTTACTCCTCTGAAACGTCTGTCTCTTAATCCTTTATTATTTAGTCCTTTGACCTTCATTGACAAGTATAGAGCCTACGTCACCATGTTAATCGTATATACATTTTGTCTTTTGATGTCAACTGAAGTACCTAATCCCGGGCGTAATTGAAAATCGGTTTTATGTATAATTAAATTATTTTATATAATGATTTGGTAATGATTTAAAGATTTTAATAAAAACGATAACACGGTTAGAATAATTGCCATTTTCATCCCTAAATCTAGTTGTTCTTCATCGCACTTAGTCTTAATCCACTCCACTGTTGAGCTTCTTGCAGATTACAAGAAATCAAGAATCGATACTAAGTCTGACTTAACGTTGAAACATTTATAGGGTGTTACAGACATATGTGAATCCTCAAATTTGCTAATAATTATAGAATAATACGTAATATACACAACAATAACAATTTAGTTAAAAACTGATTAGTATAACTTGAAAATTCACCGATAATGTCACTATTTTATATGAGAGAGTGCTGACATGAATGTAGGTTTAAAAAAGGATGTTAATGTATAAAAAAATAATTCAAGGAACAAAAATATTCCAATTTAAATTAAATTTATAATAATATTTATTTTTTGAAAATATGTTTCTACTCTAGGAAAAGCTATTTTACTAAGATTTCTTTTAAAATCTTTTCTTTTCAACCTAAAAAATAACGCTCCTAAAATTTAACTATGCCTTTATGTTACAACATATGTCAGTATTTACACCCCAGGTGTGAATCCAGACTGACTGCGATGAAGATGAACACAGGTCACCATATTACGGCAAACGGCTTTGTAGGCTATTGGTGTAATACGATCTAAAATAATCAAATAAACTATCACTTTTTAATTCAAACATTGTTATTGTTTTCACACTTCTTCTAAAAATATTTTGAGAAGTAAATAACATAAAATAATAAAAATAACTCAAAATATGATGAAATAATAAATGGCTTTAAAGTAACGCTTCTATTTACAAAAGTATTGTCAGTTCTAAAGGAAAAAAAATACTTTGTTCTTAGCAGTCCTGTGGTAGTAGCTATTAGCTTAAACAAGGCTTAAAACTTTAATACTTAATTAAGAAAACAATTATTGAAGGTGTCGGGGTCTTACTCAAAAATATTTGGCGACAATAAATAAGCATTGTTCCTCGCCAGATATTATTTAGTGAGGCCCCTGACCTAAATGTTATTGAAGTAATTAAAATTCTCTCAATGTTTTGTCTTTAGCGGTTATCTGGAAATGAAAGAAAAAGTCTGGAAAATATCAGTTACTTGACGTCTTCCACGAGTCGTGAAAGGACTGAAAGAATAGATTAGTAAACTGTTTTTTCTTGTTTAAGAAAAGAGTAAAAAGTTATGAAAAAAATTACTGTGATAGTCTGCCTGTATAATGAAATTAGAAACAAAGATGTATTTTAGCTTAAACTTAGCAACAGCAAACTTAGCGATTCTTACGATAAGAAGCGACTGTTTCAGACTGGAACCAACTTTAAATCACAGCCATACCTTGGCCAGCTTTATTTCTACCGATTCGTTTACTTGGAGGGAACTTCCTCCAATTTTAGAAGCACTTAGCAACTCTCAGATTTTTTTTCTTCGAATGACTCACTCTTAACTCCGGGGGGAATCGTTAGTCAGACCGTTGTTTTTTTAATGATCACATGACATTAAAAAAAAAACGGAGATGTTTAATAATATCACATATTAGACATAATATCATTTAAGAAAACGATTAGCTTATGAATTCTATAGTTTTGATTTTAGAGATGTGACTTTCAAGAGATTGAGGCGAGATTATACATATATGAGGCATATACATATCTCTAATTACCAGAGCTCTAGACGAGTTCCTAACCAAAATTTCTTGGTTGAAAAAGCTCCTCTCCGATATGACGGTAAATATTATCCAATAATAAATATCATGCTCTTTATATTTAGAATGATGACTGCCTCGGTGGTGCAATAGGAGCGTATGCGACTGGTGTGCTGAAGTTTCGGGTTCGATTCCCGGGACGGACCTGCATATATTTGTTTCGGAGTTTGAGTGTTTTCTTTTTTTCATAGCAAAACACCCAAACTCCAAATATGTATGTATTGATAAGAAAAAAAGATTTTAAATATTCTATCAGTCAATCTAGCTTTCATATTACAAGATTTGCTTAGTTTGAGGCCAGATGGCGTTGTGTGACAGATGTTCAAAATATTATGTTTTCAAACAATAACGGCACAGACTTTCGTCATCCATAACTTTCAATTTTCTCCATTTATTATGGCTAACCCAATCAATTTCTGCGGGTGAATCTCGTGATGTGATGATTAAATTTTTCCTTACTACCAGCAGTTCAATTCATTGAATGAAGGGATGTAGTACAATTCGATTGGTATATTCGATTTCTGTTTTGTTGATTTATTATTTGGATCCACACAACTGTACCACTTTCTTCTAGTCAAGGAGAATTCATGCGGTTATAAAGAGTTCGCACTACATAATAAAAGAAGCCTTAAAAGTACCTACGAGTTGTGGGAATCGCGGCAATGTCAACAGCCACCCTATCCTATCCTATCCTTTTCTATTTTATTGAGTTGCAAATTGGATGGTAAGTTCCATAAATTCAATTCGTGTTAGTAAAATGATATATAATATGTAGTTTAGTTGTCAGCTTTAGTCACTCGTCAGTTCAATTCGTAAAGGCCCAGTTATGCCAACAACAAGATTCCACAAAAAGGTTCATTGATACTATCGATATAATATGTTTATTTAGTGTACACTATTATATACTCGTGTTCACATAACGTTACCTCCTCACTGTGAGAGGGATGTGTAGGAATAACCAGTCTCAATAAAGCACCTTTGTTAATGTATTGATTGTATTAGACACAAATCAAATTAAGCAAGATAGGTCAAGCGATAGCCTCTTTGTAATTCAATCAATGATGTAGGATCGCATGAGTAGTCAGTACTAACACGGCATGTTACACAAACTCGGTAAATAAAGCTACAACTTACACAACAGCCTTTTTTGTTTTTATAAAAATATTTTTATTAAATTTTTAAATGACATAATCGATAGTTACTGTCAGCAGGGTTTTTATATTTTAAACTTGTAATATTTTTACAGGACTCCCAAGGCAATATTGCATGCTTATAACTAATTATCTAAATCTCTAAAAATCTTGATTACATAATTATATAAATGGTTTTGAATAAATTAACATAAATAGAAATTATTTGTCAGAACGTCAGAAATAAGGCAACTTCTGTGAATTTCGGCAGGCTACAATTATAGATGTCTATATTTGTCGCAATAACGTTAATAATACGTATAGCGCGCGACAAGTGGGCAAATATGAACTCTGATTTTCTAAACGCCTTGCCGCAGATGTTTACAATGTGTTTACGAAACGTCAGCTTAAACGCGGTATCAATGCATCATTCATACTAGGTATATTAGTATTGCTCCACTGCAATACCCTATCTACATCACGACGCGTACGCTATCGACAGATACACCTTCTTATTTATGAAGGTCATCTGCAAACAGTAGACATTCGGCATGCTGGACTACTGCTGGTAGGTCGTTAATCAGTCTCCTATAATGAAAACAGCAGTTATTACTATTATAGTATTACTGTTTTTATTTCTCCTCGTCATTATCATCAACAGCCTTTAATAGTCCACTGCTGAACATAGGCCTCTCCTTAGAAATGAGGTTTTGGCCTACTATACCACACTGGCCACCATACGGGCCAGATAGCATTTGTGTCAAGTTTGCCTTCTCTTTGGAGTACTATTGTCCTGCGTGTATTGCCCTTAGTCGGCTCTTACGATACCCACGTGATGAATAGGGGTGATGACACTCCGCATTCTTAATCTGTCACCACACGTTTTTATTTCTACTATGTGGAGAACATCCTGGGGGAGCCATATTTCGGCACATGTGTGATAGCCTGACCCGAATGGTACCACGATCTCTCACAGAAAATCGGTGAAGAAGAAGAAAATTGAAGACCTCCCTGATTCTGGGGGGAGAGTGCACTGAAAGTGCCGCCCATATATGTTGATTTGCATGTAACTACATTATCATGCCTCACTGTAAAATGCCTTCATACTCATCATCATCATCATCATCAACAGCCTTTAATGGTCCTCTGTTGGACACAGACCTCTCCTTAGAAAGGAGGTTAAATGCCTTCATCAAGAGTTTTTTTTTTATCCAGTAATAGTTCATGATTTCAAATGTAATCTGAAACCGGAAGAATAATTCGATAGATTCCATATGGAATAATTCGATAGATGTTTTTGTGCACATATGTATTTAGAAATATATTAATGCGATCAAAAGGTGGACCTTTGAGTTGACGTTGTCACCAGGATGCTCTGGCTAACTGGTGTTCCATCCAAATATTTTTGATATTTTTGATCGTCACATACTGAACACATTCTTTAAGTAAGTAAGTTAGTAAGTAAGTAACCTTTATTGTAGATCATAGGTACATTATATAGATGATATAGTAATCGGTATTTAGTCCGGTTATGTCCCGCCCATTGGGCATACAATAGATAAAATGATTATAATATAGGTACATGCGATGAATAATAAAATTTGTTCATTCAATATGGATCACATTTTAACAGAATTAGCAAACAGGTAATAATAATGTAGACATACAATAATAAGAGGAGGGAAGACTGAACAAATCATGACTAGGGTATAGAGTAATGGAGCAGAGACCTGTCGGTCATGTAATCTTTGGCCCTATAATAACATTTATGTAGCATTAAGTCATGTAGTTTCTTTTTAAACATAGTAATTTCTTTAACCTTCCTGATGTCCCTTGGAATATTGTTGTATATACGCGAAACTGTACAGAATATACAGCATCTTTCAGCAGCTTTCATGCATCAGATTTGTCTTACCAGCAACTATGTGTAATTTATCCTCATGTCTTATGCGTTGACGATAGTTAAATAGCTGAGGATTTTTCTTAACAAATAATGCAACTCCCAGAATGTATCGACTTGGCAAGGTTAAAGTGTTAAGTTTTTTTGAAATATGATACACACGAGTCGGTTTCCTGCACTTTAAGCATAGTCGTTATACAGCGTTTTTGTGCTACAAATGCTCGTCCTTTGTCTGAACTATTACCCCAAAAGATTATGCCGTATCTTAAGGTTGAACTAACGTAACCATGGTAGGCTGTTTAGAGCATACGAAAACTGACTTAGCCTTTTACAAACATAGTCAACATGTAATTGCCAATTAATTTTATTGTCAATATGTAAACCTAGATGAAGCCGTGCGTTGTGTACGTATTCTAAAATTCATCATTTTTGTTTTATCGATATTGATCATTAAATTATTAACTCTGAGCCAGTGTACAATTTTTTCTAATGTTTGATTGATGTCAAGTTCTAAATTGGTTGATTTATCATTAGTAAATAGCACTGTGCTATCGTCAGCAAATAGCTTGATGTCATGATTAGTTATTTTAGGCATATCATTTATATACACAAGAAAGAACAAGGAGCCCAAAATACTCCCTTGTGTAACACCGAAATTAGCACTTCCAGTTTTAGATGTATAGACTTCTTCGATCATTGATGTAGGATTAAGTTGACGAATCTCTGTGTATTGGTGTCTATTTGAAAGATATGATTTTACTAGATCATACACATTGCCTCTGATACCATACACGTAAATTTTCTTAATAGGGTATTATGATCGACGCGGTGAAATGCCTTTGACAAGTCCATATACAACGCTATAGCCGGCAGTCCTTTGTCCAAAGTATTTAACACTTTTAGCACAAAGTTATATATAGCTACATTAACAGATTCATTTTTCCTAACACCATATTGACTTGGTGTTAGAATTTTCTCAAAAATCTTTACAGATGTAGATATCAGTGCTATTGGTTCCATATTTAATGCATAAGTTAATAATGTAGATTAATGGTTCAGATATAACATTTGCAACATCCTTAACTCTACTCTACTCTACTATTTGTCATAATGCTGTCATAGCCAACACTGGTTTTATTTTTCAGTGATAATATAATGTTATATATATCTTCAGGGATAGTCGTTGCCATAAAGATGGAATTACTATGGAATGTTAAATTATTATGTGAATTAAATGTCAATTTATTAGAGTCATCGTATGCCAATTTTTTAAACGTATTATTGATTGAATTAGTTAGGTTTTTATTATTAATGTCAAGAAAAAAGTCATTAAATGTTTGGGCGATATTTAAAGGGCCATTTATAATTGAACCGTTTTTGATCAAATGATTTACTCTTTCAGCGAATAGTTTCAGCGGATAGTTGCATTTGATCTCATTTATCACTTTCCATGTTGCTTTGCATTTGTTTGTGGCATTGCTGATATAGTGATCATTTTGAGATTTTTTAGTCAGATTTATTATAGTTTTGTATCTCTTCGCATATGCTTTGAATGTTTTTTTTTTGTTTACCGTACTTTGCTTTTTGTTGACGTTTGTCCTTGATGCACAATTTTAGGCCACGTGATATCCACTTCGGTTTAGGTTGGTTGTATTTCTTAATTCTCCTTATTGGAAAGCAGAGTTCGTAAAGCATAACAACGTTCTCATGAAATGTATTGTAAGCACTATTTCGATCCACACATTTATAGCCATCGTTATTGCTTAACTGTTTTAGATATTTAATAAATTCTATGATCCAAAGTGTTGCTAATTGAAAGTTTGGCCATATCGTGTCGGACCTTATACTTTAAAATATTTCTAATTAAGATACATGAACCTCCATACCTACTATATACTTGCTCGCATGTAATAAGAGACAAGTTTATAATTTGGCATAATATCATATATTTCATCACCGTCTGTCATGTTGTGTTCAGTAATACACACTATGTCAACAGAAATACCCTTAGTCATTAACTCGTTCAGGCAAACAGAGAGTATGTCAAAATTAGTCCATTGATATTCTGATGGAGGACAGTAATAAAATTTCACACGAAATAAATATTTTTTTGCGCTGCGCTGGTTACCGCTCAGACTCATTGCAGCCTTTATGACATTCTAAGAGATAACGAATTTTAAATTAATCAATACGATCTAGAAAAATCCAGATCTAGATGAACCAAAAATACACACAAAAGTGAAGCGATCTAGAAGGGCAAGGAAATTTTGGCTCATCATAATACATAATTAAATTACATCTAATTAAATCACTCCAATATTTAAACAAATTCAATAGATTTTTTGTTATTCTCTAAAATGACTCCACCCCACCAATAGATGATGATGTCACTAAGAAATACCATATCCCAAACCTAACCACTTTCCAAGCTATCATCGACACAAAAACAGTAAAAAAGAAAAAATGAGGATGAAAGTTATAAAAATTTGCGATAGGCTAAATTTCGGTAACTTTTTTGAAAATCTTAAATTCAAATATCTTGAAAACGGTTAGATTTTACTATGAAATACCATGTACCGAACCTATCCATTTTCAACATATTGGGCTTTTAAGATTTTTATAAAAATTACCGAAATTTTGGCTATTACTTTAATTTATAACGTTTTATCCTCTAACTTTAATTTTTTTAAGGCTTCTGTTTCACTGATACACTGCAGGCTACAAGTTTCAAACCACCTTAATTAAAGTAGGAAAACTAAATAAAACTCCAATAAAATATTTAATGTTTAATTAAACTATTAAATCATCCAATAAAACCTGTTTTGACAATCAATATAAGTATATTGATTGTAAAGAAATATTAACAGTCCATGCTAAAAAAGGCTATAGTGAGCTAAACTGATTTTTCATCAAAAAATCATCCTTTTCATTCTATGACTTTTTTCCTAAGTCTCGGCATACGGGCAATCAATTTGTTGCTCCAACTTTCGCATAAAGCATTCCACATATCTTCTCGCGAGGATGGACCACAATTAGGGACGTTTCTATCAAGCTCTTCCCACAACAGTTCAATGGGATTGAGATCCGGGCTCTGAGGAGGCTAAACCATGTTTTTTAACACCCCTTGTGCCTCTTTCTCTTCCAAATATCCTCTGCATAATTTTGAGCTATGCTTAGGATCATTGTCCTGTTATAAAATGAATTCCTCTCCAATTAATCGCAAATCCGAAGGAAAGGCATTTTGTTCTAAACATTTTTTGTACTGTTCCTTTTTCATAATTCCGTCAATTTTGATCAAATTGCTTGGTCAAATTCCTTGGCTAGAAAAGCAACCCCCGACCATAACTGAGCCACCACCATGCTTGATTGTTGGGACTACACAGTCTGGCATCATCTTTCTTGGGCACTGCGTCGAACGTAAATTCTTCGTTTTGAACCGAATAGCTCAAACTTGTTAAGTTAACAACAATTTTAATAAAATTGTTTTTAACTTAACAACCTAGGCCGAAATAGAGTGTTGATAATTGCAAAAAAGAATCAAATTTGTAAAAAAAAACAAATTTTTATTAGTTAAAAAACATCCACATATTGTCAGCTATCGAACAAGGTATAAATAGTCTTGGATAATATCAGAATTCATGGAAAAAATCTTAGATGAAAGACCGGGAGTACCGGATAGTACCAAGTAGAAAACTTGGCTTGTATTTTTGGACTGTTTCCTTTTCTATTCATGACTAACTAATGCTAACTGATTTCTGCTTCTGATACTGTTGAAGATGATGACCTATACGAACGAGGAACATGCTGATATTCTAATTTTTTAAGGCTGCTCCGCCACGCAACCACCTTTTCCAATCCCTTTCAAAATCCAGCCATTCCTTTACACTACTCAAACGACGCAACCATCAAGTTTTTGGGCACAAGAAAAGATCCAATCAAACATTTTGATAATACCCATCAAATTCAAACTGAAGCGTCTTTGTGGCTCCTTAATCCGATTTATCAGTGCTTAGGACACCTAATAATTAACGCTGTGTTAATTGTTTATACCCTTTTTTATGAAATTTGGACTCATCTGTCCCCAAAATACATCTAAGAAGTAACATAACATGTCTTCTAAATCTGCATTAAGAATAAATCTCCAGAAAACCAACTTCATCAAAGGTTCTCCTGCTTCAATAACTTGTACCGGCGTATAGTGATATGGGTATAGGTCCGCAATATTCACAGCAAAGGTTTATTCGCTAATTCTTAGTTCTAAGATTAGTATTTCGAATACTACCCTAGACTATTTTACCTTGTTAGATAGCTAAAGATACTTGCATGTTTTTTAACATATCTGCAACTTACCTGTCATAGTTTTTTTTAATACTTCTCAAAGTTTTTTTTTTACAATTTTTTGTCCGTGTGGTGGCGGATTAAGAATACGGAATGTCACCAACCCTATTCATCCCGTGGGTGTCGTAAGAGCCGACTAAGGGAACAAACTTCCCAGGACAACAGCACTGCAAAAAGAAGGAAAACTGAAACAAACCCCTATACCAACCCGTATGGTCAGCGTGGTATAGTAGGCCAAAACCTCCTTTCTAAGGAGAGGCCTATGTCCAGCAGTGGTCTATTTTAGGCTGTTGATGATGACGTTTCTTTTAGTTATTATCAACTATGGCCCAGTTTTTTAACAACAATTTTAGTAATGAAAATTATACACGACAAACAACGTACTCGTATCTGTGAAACAAAAGCCGTAAAAAAGAGAGAAACGTAAAGAAACGTTAGAGGATATAAGTATAAAGTTTTATTAGACAAAATTTAGTCAATTATTATAAAACATCTTAAATTCCAATGGTACTTCATATTCAATTCTTGAAAATGGTTTGGTAAATGGTACTTCATAGTGAAACCTATCAAGAATGATTGCAACTATAACCCCCTAGAGTATCTAGGTCGACTTCACCAGAAAATACTTAATACGAATATACACACATCTATCTAAATACACAAGTTACTTACCATGACTATTGAGAATTGTTTGTTTATAAAATTAAAGGGTCTACCAAAGGTTAAATTCCGATTATAAAGAACCGTGTAGCATAAAACAAAAAATGTTACAACGTTGATGTTAGCAGAGAACACTACTTGACAGGTTATTAAGCACTAAGTTCTTAAGTTAAATCACTGATATTTAGAAATGTCATCTATAACGCGTTCAAACTTTGTTTTTCTTATTTTATTACGAAATAAGACGCGGCAATGTTTTCACAATTTCATCTTCATAAAACAATATTACTTAAATAATCTAAACAACCCTGACATTTTTTCAGCAACAAAAGTAGATTTGAATAATATCCTTTGCTTATTTTTCATTTTCGGGATAAAGTAATATATTTATTTCAATTACCCTAAAAGAAACACCTAACAGTTTATTTAAATATCATTATTTGAATAAAAAAGAACGCAGTGTAATATAAAATGAATATTTTATATTATACTGTTTTCTCACAGGCATGAACTTACCTTTTATGCAAACATGATCCAAGAAAAATATATTTACAAACACAATTTGTTCAGTACTTATTTTATTTGCACAGTGAGTTTCATATTCCGCACGCAACAGTCGAGAAGCACTTATTTGAAAAGTAGTAAGTTCATAATCATAAACACTCGTACGGCACGTAGACGAGCTACGACGGAGCGGTGGAGGTATGTAGCGTGTCTACGGAGAGACCGGCGAACGAAGCGAGGTCCCGTGAACAACTGAGCGCGGACACTGCACCGCTCGCTCTCCCTCTCGGATGCAAGCGTGTCTCGATATCCTTTTTGATTCTTAATAACTGCTGCTACGCCTCATGCAATCCCATTTTATTTGCAATTTTATTAACGTTTTAAAATATATGTTAATAGTCGCTAAATGCTCTCTGGTGCCATACTAGAACAACTATTTTAATAACGGGACTGAATATGACTTCAATTAGCAAATTTATTAAACAGTATTATTTTGGTGCACTTTAAAGCTAATATTTTATTTGCAGTTTAAAAGAAATCACGAATAAAATTTATAAAAACTGAATGAAAGCTCGATTACTTTTGGTTATGAGGGTCATTGAGAGACCTAATCTATCAAACACTTTAAACAAATAAAATGATTCACTTATCACGCCGACACAAACAAAAAAAATGGTGAGAAAAGTGTGATATACTCCTTAAAATGAATGGAAGAGATAAATTAGAAAACTTAACTGTCACAAAGATTTCTTATTTTGCGTCGACTATTGTAGATTTGCGTAGAAAGGGAGCAGAAACTGATAATAGAATAATAGAAAAAAAAGGTAGGTTCTACTTGAATGATTGGCCCATAGCTAGATAGTTTTTAGAACAATAAATTTAATGTTGTTAACATTACTTACCTATTATTGTCCCTCAATGATACTAATACCTTCATTAAGTACACACCGACTTATATATGTACATACATAGAAAGACTTGTCTATCAACATTAACAGACATATTATAAATAGAATTCTAGAAATATATCAGTTGAGTTTAATTATATTGCTATCACATTACAGTTAAATTTATTGAAATACACGTGTTTTTATATCTCTCTAGAATGGTAGATATATATTATATATTCAGATTAAAATGCCGCGCCAGAGCCAATTAACAAATAATTATGTCTACAGTTTGTGATTCTGAATAACACTTGATCGGCGATCAAAATGTTGAAACAAGAGTGATAGGCAATTATGTGGGGATGTAAGGTACTAATATCGAACAGATGGAAACATGACGATGTTCATTCTCGTCGTGAGTTTAAACCACAAGACAAACGAAATTCCATTACGATATTAAAGTAAATCCCCAAAGCCGTCGGTGGCTTTATGAAAGAATTTAATAATAAGGAGCAGAATATTATTCAATTTTTCCTGAAAACAAAGATGGAGCAGGAAGAAAGTCTGTTCCCACCTGGGACTCGGGGGCTAGTCGAATTTATTAGCATTCAAATGATTTATAACTAGCGAGCGGCAGCTGAATATTTTCTGATTCGTCTTAAATTAAATTCTTTCTTTCCTTTGGCTGGATTTCATTAAGGGTAACGAAATGCCACAAAGATGGAAAAGATAATCTCGGGTGTGCGGGCGGGGCTACGGGTACCATCAACGTCACGTCGTGCCCTATCCTTTCTGAACTATATTAATAATAAGCAAGTAATTTATAAATGAAGATTTTTAACGGATTTAAGGTCTTGTTGTTATTTATGGTTGTACAAAAAGATTGAGCTATTAAAGTGGTTATGAAATATGAAATACACTCAGATCATTTATTTTTGTTTGTTTTATACTTCTTGCATTTACACTGTTCAAAATTTGGTAGTTTAAAAATATTATTAGGTTCTCTACAGTAGCAGCTATTAGCATACATGCTGAAGCATCAAAATTAAGGAAGTAGTTTGTGATATCAGACAGGATACTCGTACTTACATAACCTAGGCATAAAAAATGAGTTCTATGGGTATCGCATTGAAGCATACAAAACACATACATGCAAATAAGAGCATAAAGTAATAAAAATCAAAATGTGAAAAATGTGAAAGTGTAACGTTTACAGATTAAAAGTGTTTTAATAAGCCAAGTTTTTTTTCAGTCTAAAACTGTTGGCAAAACTGTTTTTTTTTAAACAGTTTTCCCAGATGTTTTTAGCCTTACTCTCAAGTACATTATCTACTACCTATATCTTCACTATAAGGGTTTTGACAGAAGTACAGATCAAGAATTCGACAGAAGTACAGGTCAACAAAATAATACTATAAGGTTTGTTTTTCGTTTTGAAGAACAAAACCCCAAAAACAACAATTATTCATTTTTAATTTTCCTTTGATTGACAACAATCTATTGTGACTAGTCATTTTTAATGACAGACTTACCATCAGTTAAGTATTGTTACGTAACACCTAATTACTTTTTAAAATATCTACTAAAATATAAATACATTTTTTATTTAATTTATCATTAAATTTATTCTCCAAAAAGTAGAGAAGACTTCAAAAAGTAGAGAAGACTTAATGATAACAATATTGTTACATGCAAAACCAAGTATAGGCCAGTTATCTCCAAACTCTATTAAAATTTGCCTTCAAACCATGCTTTGAACTCTCTAAAGCACATGCTTTTTCGCTTCCCACGATTTAAGTGTCCAATTAACCGTAGTTCTTTCTAACAAGAAAGATAAAAACTCGTAATAGAAGAATTTTTTTCGACAAAACACTTATGATAACTTAGTTACAAAGTTCTTGCTAAAACACATTTATATTGTTTACTAATTACTAAGGAATTAAAAGTCAGGCCATAAATATTACTGTCTAAGAACTAAATTAGAAGCTGCAAGAGAATTTAAGTTTCCAAGTATTCTAACTAAATAGACCACAGTATAAAATTATTAAAACAAGCATTATTTTTGCTGTGTCTACAAACGATTTATTAACCATGATTACTGAACGCGCGTAAAAAAAGAGCTCCTTTTATCCGCATGCTGCTTTTAAACTAAAATATTTAACGAGCACACCAAAGAACAAAGTAAGCCTGACCTGTGTTTAGCTGCAGATGTGCACTACGTATCCAAAAGTCGTCAATCAATTCAAACACCCGTTATTGGTCTTCATGTTAAGTTTAAACGTTACACATACGAGTATACATTAATCTGCATTAACGCACGTGAAGCCTAGAACACACAAAAGCTAGTGTTTAATAACTTTGAAAATTTTTCTTTTTTATAGAAGAGGAGGCAAACCCCCACTCCCGGAAGGTAACCCGTCAGTTACCTGAAGGAAAGTGACTACGCCCCCCTTGGTCGTTTCGGTCCGGAAATACCGCGGACAATAACTTGTTTCACAGATTGTTAAACAGTGTCTTGGAAGTAGTAGTCAGTAGTGACTGTGCGTTTTTCATAATTATATTTCATAATTTCGCAAAATTAATTTGTTATTCCTATCATCTGGAAAGTTGACGCTCAGTGGAGCGCCAACTATCCTAGATGGAGAAGCTGGTACTGGAATGTCCCTGTTAATGTTCTCATCTCTATGCTTGGTAAGAGACCAGAATGTACGAGTTCAAGAAGTCTCACGAGACTCACACCAATCCAGCTGATGTAGTTCAATTTCTTCCTAGCAATAGCTCTTATGAGGGACCTGGAAGCAAAGTTATATTACTTTCTTAGCGTGCTGGTATTTCCATCGCTTACCGTCGCTACCTTTGTCTATGCTTGGTAACATTCCTGCTTTCGGCTGGAAGCTATTTTGGAGGATTTTTCGAACCAAAGTAGTAAGTGAGTTGCACCGTGCTCCGGATTAGGCAATGATCCGAGGGCCCCAGTGACTTCAACGGTGACTTTGTGACTGTCAGGATCAGAGATCAGCAGAAAGTCCAACAGTGAAGGCTCATGACTTTCCAGATCCTAGACTTGCGTGGGCGTTGATACCAGTTATGACAAGCCATAGGTCAGGGCGAAATCGTGATCAGATCTCCCCGCGTGATCGGTTTTGCGCGAACGAAGCCATTTGGACGTGGTCCATCAGTCGGTCATTTTCGGTTTCAGCTTTATAGGACCTGTAGAGGCATGCACAGACGCGGGGATAGTCGTCGCTGTCTACACGACGACACAAGATAGATAGGTCGCGGCGGCGCGAACTGATGTCATCTCTACCGTTCACGCACTCTACAGTCCTTTCAAGAAAGGAGTGTTCCAGGTGATAACACGGGTAGGAGAAGTAGGATCTGTCCAATGGAAATGACACCAGCGTCCCGGTTAAAAAGAGCAAGGCCAGCTTCACTGTCTCGAGGTGGTCGTTAAGGTTGGAGTATGGAGCCCTTATAGAATAGAATAGAATAGAATAACCTTTATTGTTGACCAGTTCAGTACATTATACATACAATAGTATTCCAAGTAAAGTAGCATGTACGAATGGCAGCCTTATTGCTAAAAAACAATATCATGCAGGCAACCTTTGGCTGAGTAAATAGACTATGGATGGGTAAATAGGTAATATCATATTATAAATGCATACATACATCCATACAAATACATAAAATCAAAAATTAATTTGCAGAGGAATACAAGAGATAGAATATGTTTTGTAAATAATAAATTAAGATGACAGGTAATGTTCTTTGATATTTTTTTAAAGTAGGTAAAGTTTTGGATTTAGGAGTTGGGTTTTATAAAGAAAATAATTTAATTAGGTGTTAACAAGACGTTGAAGGACTTTTGAAAGGAAGGGCAATATGGAAATGGGACGATACTCGAAGAAGGATGCAGGATTCTTCTGTTTGGGTAGTAGGATAGGCAGTGCTTCTTTCCATTCCTCTGGAATAGTACTAGAAAAAGGAAGTTATTTAGATTATGGCATATTGAAAACCGGTGTTAAGCAATCTTTTCGTTGACTTTCACTGAGTGAGTAAGGTTACCGGAGCCCAAATCCCACCTCCCGCTGACTCGAGCGGGAGGGACTCCAAGGGCAGCAACGCATTTGTGACTTTTGAGTTGCAGGTGTCCATGAGCGGCGCTAGTTGCTTACAATCAGGTGACCCAACTTCTCGTTTGCCCCCTTATACCATAAAAATAATGTAGTTTTATGCAATCGCTGCCAACAGCATTGGAATTTATGGATATAATACACCTCTTAACATCACAAGTAGTTAATTGATTAAAACAGAACGGTGGATAATAAGGAGCTGGAAGCGTGGAAAGATATTGTAAAGTTTTTATGCCCTACTGGTTTGGTTAAATTTAGACGAAGAAGAGAAATGTTGATTTAGCAACTCGATGTCAATTTGTTTAGAATCTGAATGTGATTATGACTTACCAACTCAAAATGTTTTGAGAAACTTTTAAATTTTTGCTTTGTCTCCATTCTTGACCAAATTGTGAATGTATTGGCGTTGGTCTTTCCTACAAGCCCTACTGCAGAGAGTTCGGAAGCGCGTAGCAACCGGGGAAAATATATGGGAATATATTTTCCCCGGTTGCTAGGCGCATATATAACATAGTACACACCAAGTAGTAATTTGGTGCGAAAGAGCTCTAATTCTAAAAACAAATGTTCAGCTGAGTTTGATGATGGTGGTTGCGGTGACAGATCTATAATGCGATAAGGAGTATTATGAACTAGGTATATGGCAACACCTTCACCCTCACCATTTGCTCGAACATTTCTTATCAATTGGAAGCCAGGAAGGGAATAAAACGTGTAGCGGAGACATGGTTTTAATCATGATTCCAAAATAAGAATTGGATGGATACTTTTACAGTCAAAGGTAGTCAGCATCTGTGGGAAATGGGCCGTAATACTCTGTGCATTAATGTGGACTACATTAAAGTGCTCGAGAACAACTAACATCATCACTGATGCCTGAGCTTATCATCATATATGTTAATTTATCAATATATATAAATATATATCTACAAAGAAATTTACTTATAATTTAAAGATAAATATTATTAGTCTTTTTTTAATATTTAGACCACCCGTCAGTTGTGTCACTTAATGAAGGAAAATTTCAAAATATTCACAATTCCAAAAAGTTAAAATCAACAAATAAAATTAAAATTAAACATTCAAATAAAATAAACAAGAGATAAAAAAAAATTACTCGTCATGCTATACCGTGCTTGTTAAATATGTGCTCTATAATAATATATAAAAAAAAAAAACCTCCTTTCTAAGGAGAGGCCTATGTCCAGCAGTGGACTAGTATAGGCTGTTGATGTGAAGCGCAGGCCTGGGGGTGCCACGTCAGGCCATCAGTCATCCTAGCAAAAGGTCGCCAGGGTGATGGCGAGCCACGCTGTGTAGTGTAATGACTCGAATTTTCGAAGTATCCAACTTTCATTTCTAAATAATAAAAAAAACAATTGAAAGTCGAAAATGGCATGTTCCATAATTTTTTAAAAGAAGAACCTCATAGGTATCATGTAAAAAAAGTTTCACAGGCAAATCTCTCACCATGAAGATTTTACGTCAATTCAAAGTATCTATTCCTGTACAACGGCGATTTACTACTTTAACCCCTATTACTAAGAAAGGTGTCGGCGCACGAGCATTTATATACCTAAGTCAAAGAACCTTATGGACATTGGTCCTTCAGTTTTTTAATAAAACCGATTCGGAGAAAACCAGCGAGTCACCTACAAAGCGGCGTTGGCGACCTTTGAACCCGAGACGGACGTATCGCCTACTTCCACGTTGCTGCTACACTGCGGAGCTGAAGACATCTGACTTGGTGGGACGCTTTGGACAAATAAGTGAGTTCGTTCCAATCAGATTTCCTTTTATCTTCGTCTAGGCTTCCAATTTACGAATTTTTCGTCATTTTTTTTTTCTTCCCATACCCCTTTTCACCTCAATTTGGGTTAAATATTTAATTGAACGCTCGGTCTTGCTTGCTATCGCATCTTATTGCGCTTATTTGCTTATTTGCGTAGGCTTAAGCGCTGAGAATAAATTATTATTTTTTGTCTGCATATATGTACTACATAGGCATTACTAGGTACTTACACATTGCTAATATTTAAGCTGCTTATCTTCATTTCTGCATTTTTTATTGTAGTTAAAGCGCATTCTTAATCGTTACTTATTACGATTTGCTTAAAAGGTGTGCATCTTTTTATTTTAACAGTAACTAATGCGTCATATCTAACCGAGCCGTTTCAAGGTCAAGGCCCGCATACCATTGCTTACAAAAACGGTTTTGATTCATTTTTATAAACTTTAACTAGCTGTTGCTTTATTATATTCACAATGAGTGAGACTATTGAAACATTAAAAAAACGGCGCGGTGCACTTAAAGCCAAGTTAACCATTTTCAAAAACTATATTTATCCGCTCAGTAGTGCTTCTGGCATGTCCGATTTGCAGCGTCTTGAGCTCGAAGGACGTTATGAACGACTCCAAATCTTATATAGTGACTTTGACGCGTTACAGACGGAGATTGAGGTGCTGTTAGACACGCCCGAGGAGGAATTTAAAAGCCGGTGTGATTTCGAAGAACAGTACCACGCCGCCACAGCCCTAGCCCGGAGCTTACTTTCTACCCATCCTAGTTCTGATGGGTCAGGTAGGGCACACAAAAATGTACGTCTACCAAAAATTGACTTGCCACATTTTGACGGCAGCGTTCAAAGTTGGCTCGAGTTCAAGGACACGTATATTTCCCTAATTCATAACAATAGTTGCAATGACAACATCATGAAATTTCATTATTTGCGATCATGCTTACGCGGTAGTGCAGCTTTAATTATAAAAAATTTAGATTTTACGAGCGAAAACTATATAAATGCTTGGGATGTGCTGTGTCAGCGATATGATAATAATCACCTTCTTATATATAATCATGTACAAGCGTTGTTCAATGTTCAGCCATGTTTAAAAGAATCTAGTAAAAGCTTACGCTACTTGATGGATGTCACTAATAAGAACATTCGAGCATTAAAAACATTAAAACAACCGACGGAACATTGGCACACGCTCATTATCTTCATGATGTCGCAAAAACTAGATACCAGCACAAGCCGTTACTGGGAAGAGCATCGTAATACATTATTAAAACCTCACGAACAAAAGGATTTACGGAAATTTCAACCCTAAGGGTATAACTGTTGTATGGATGCTAGTCATTTTCAAAGTTAGAAATAAGTTAAAAAGTTAGAATCTTGTGAGTTGATTAAGCGGTCACCTCACCGCTTCCTACTGCGCTGAGTGTCGTGGGTTCGAACCCCACATGGGACAACACTATGTGAGATCCACAAATTGTTGTTCTGAGTCTGGGTGTTCTTTGTGTCCGTTTCATGTATGTTTATAAAATCCCCCGCGACACAGGATATTTTCCTAGTGCGGGCCTTGACTTTAAAAAAAGAAAAAATAATTAATAAAAATGATGAAAGGAATTACAACGATACGAACAAAACTTTGCAAACCAGCTACTTAAATCTCTTTTCCTAAGTTCAACGGTTATAAGAAGCAAAAATTAGCTAAGTACTGTGTGAAACATTAATAACAATGAGACTAGAAACAGTAAAACTGCATTAATAACTTCCAAACCAATAATATGAGATAGAAGTAGCCATTGTATTTATGTATTTGAGAACTTTTACACCATTTTTTTTTAATTGAAAACTTAGGCCTATTAATCTAATCCTAAAACGGATTTTAAGTTAGGGACTTAAAACGAGATTCACCGATCCAAATTCGAGTGAGTGATAGCTTATTTTAGAACGATGTTTATGTCAAAATCTCCATTCAGATACGGATTAAGACAGATGTGATCTTTGTTTACGTGAGACAAGCTGAAACTAGTCTTGTGATTTCTAGGGAATTTTGGGGAAAACGACATGACGTGTTTCAAAGATATTTAATTACTTGTTATATATTATTCAATTCACGTCAATTAACTTAAATTGATATTCAATTCACTTAAATTCTCATTTAATTACTTGTTAAAATTGAAATCTGAAAATTAATTAAAACATGATTTAATGAAATCAAAGGATGACTTATTTTTTTCATAAAAACAAAGTTTCTTTTTACTGTAAATTTTTTGACAGTTCGATAATTAACTAAAAGCAGTTTTAAATGAAGAAAGTTTCAAAACAACAGCTACAGATATTTTTAACTAAACCACAACAATTAATTAAGCCTTTCGTCAGTCTAAACAGCAAAAGAAAATATTCTTTAAAGGATTCCTTTGAGTCTAGTGACAATTCAGACTACGCTTAAAATTGGAATGTGTACAAATTCGAATAGATCCTATTTACATCGTCACATTTACAGTACGAAAACCGTGGTGTTATTTTCACACTATCAAAGTGAAATGTTTGAAAAAAGTGAGCTCTAATTAAGTAGGCGTAACACGCAAGGTATTTGAGGAGTGCGCCACATCAAGGGTTGATTGTGTGAGAGGCATGAGTAATAATCCGAGACTTTTCTTACTGCGTTCTTTTGACTTTTGGATAACAGACGCTAATTAATTTTTGTCACGAAAAAGCGTAATAGAGTGTAAAGAAAGTAAGTCAAAAATAATTTGCATCTACTGATTTTATCTTAGCATATTCTTAGCATCTTTCATTGTATCTAGTACTGACAGAGGTATTGCTGAAGATTGATTCAATTGATAATTATCAATTGAATCAATCTTCAGCAATACCTTCAGCAATCAATCTTCAGCAATAATTGACAAACAAAGGTCAAAGTTCAGTTTTAAATAATATATACACCTAATTGAAGTTCATAAAAATTAAGATTAGAACTATGATTGTCAAATATGGCAGTATAAAAAACCTTCGCCGTGAACGAATTAAAGCCATTTTTCCTTTAGATTCGAAAGTAATTACCTATAAGTTTTACTCACTCTATGCTTCTCATTAATAGATTGGTGATTTCTCTTTTCATTTCGACAAAATAAAATTGTTATTAAGTCGGTCTTACCCGGCTCGATATCCGACTTACTTTGCGGTTTGGCCTAACTAAGGTGGCCTATTATCCAGCTTCTAGATATATTGAAAGTGTCTTGTGTGTCTTACAGAATTTCCAGCCAACCTTATACAAGATTTATAAAACAAGCCTATTGATTTGAATACATATTTATAAAATAAATCGGCAGAAGGTACACTGAAATCAAAGGATATGTATAATTTATGGGAGTTAATTTTTTTTTTAAGTTTTTTCTGCGACCTAGAAATCATTATACAAAAAAAGAGAAAGTTTTCAAAAATTACAGATTTACAGTAATCCAAACCTTATTTTTTTTTGTTTTAGCATCACACTCTATGAAAACTACAGAATAATTTGTATATTGTAAACCTTTGTATTTTATATATAAAATTCTCGTGTCACAATTTTAGTTACCATACTCCTACGAAACGGCTGGACCGATTTTTATGAAATTTTGTGTGCACATCGGGTAGGTCTGAGAATCGGCCAACATCTATTTTTCATACCCCTATGGGGTATTTCACCCCCCAATGACAAGGGTGACTCACCCCTAAATTTCTTTTTCAATATTTCCTAGAAATAATGTATATGGCGAAACAACGTTTCGAACCAGGGTATATGCTTAGAAGGATGTTGCTGAAAACTCGGACCAAATCGTGAACTATGGGAGGCCTAACAATCTCCAGATCAGAAAAAAGCACCCAGACCTAGTCACGACACCGTCTTGAAACTGCATCTGCAAGCGTAATGGACCAACCTGTGACACCAAGACCAGAAGTTATTTAAACGAGATAATTCTCTCATTTTGGACCATTGAAAGAATTCAATAGATCACGTCGTCATGAGGCCGTATCACTGTCACTCCAGAAGAGTGTGGTGTTCTTGCGACCTCAGCAGTAGTTGTATACAGACTTTGGTTAACTCAAAGCCTCTGTAATATTTATAAACTGGTAACATTATCTTATATAGCAGAAATCAACGTCATTACTAATTAAACACTAGTCTCTCATACTCATAGTCATACATACATTTGTCATATAATGACTGTTTCACTACGCCAGGTCTAAACTATATTAAAACTCTATGAAATAGTTTATTATCTGTTCCTATCAACTGGTGCTATAACATTCACGGATTGTTTGTTAAATGTCGTTAAAAAAATAGAAATTACCCATGTATTTTGATCGTATCAAACCGCGTGGAATGACTGTATATTGTCGGGACCACATAGTGAATTGGATGTCATTTATTTTTTTAAAATAGAAAGGTCGCTATTTTACGGATAGCTTGACTATACAACGTTGAATGTTCTTGGCTCACGGTCCGCGGTGTGGCTAATGAGGCAAGAGCTGGAGCGTAGGACGAGTGTCGATCTGCGCCGCTAGTGGTACCACGAGACCGCGTAACGACTCCACCTCAGGCTCCTCTACAAAATAAATGGGACGTCATGAGACGTACCTACATAGCAGGCTGCTTTGTCTCAGATATTTATTTTCTTTAAAATGGTAAAGCTCATTTTGAAATTCCAGCCTTCTTGACCCTCCTTATTTAATTTTAATCGTACGTGTACCTATCTATATTCATAACGGACCCCGGGCCATCTACGGCTTGTAGGTGACCACAGTGTCCACTTTTTGCTTCTAAAGGGTGCGTTCGCCCCCACCTGGTACTTGTCACCCCCAAGCCTGTTGTGGAGGACGGAGGAGCCGTCTGTGGTACCTGGCCCGTTTCGGGGATTGGCAGCGTAACTTGCAGGAGGATTTAACTCATTGCAGTGTTGGCACCCAGGTATTTGTGGATCAGACACGGGTGATCTCCGAAGCTTCCTTTACCCGGTGATCATTTGCGTCAGCCGGTATGAAAGGGTAACGTGTTTCCTCCTGAGCCAATCCTCTGTAACGGGTCTAACCGCCACAATAAAGCCACCCATGTTTTCTATTATATTACTTCCATATACTTACATTTCCATTGATTTTCATTCATGATTTTAACGCGCCTGCATTTCGATTGATTCAAATTATACTTACCTACATTGTATAAAGTTATGCGAAGCTTATAAAACGTTTGTATTATCATATTGACACAAAATACAACCTACTCTATAAATTGTGTTTATCATTTTTCATTAATGAAACCACAATCTGCCACAGTGAAACGTGGGAGGGTACTGCTAGTTAAATTTATATTAAAAACTATTTTTATGGTTTTGGACTCAATCCATAGATTAAAGAATTTATAAATTACAAAAGTTATAAAACTATACAGTTTTGAAGAAGTACTAAATTAGTAGTTGAAGCTTTGTATATAATAAGATCTGATGACTGAATTTACCCTAATTGGTCCTGTAAAATTCTAAACTTACCAGAATCCTACTTAGTATGTACAATTAGGAGCGACAGCCCATCAACCCTACCTATCAACGCATACATATTTTTACTAATAAACAAGAATATTTAAAATTTAATCATTTTTTTTTATAAAGAATCTAAGTCTTATGCCACATATAGTTTGACTTAGAATCCCCTATTGTTTTTAACAACGGTAGACCGTTAAAAAAAAAAACAACCGCACAAATCTCCATAAAGTTTATAGTGCACATGTCATCACTTGTTAATGAATTTAATTTAAAGTCAGACAACAATGTGAAACAATTTTATTTGCATTAATTAATGCGAGTATCTGTCATCACTGTAGCGATTGGCGAATTCGGTAGTAACGAAATATATGTGTTAAATATCCACTCACTTTTTAAGCGTAAAACATATTTAGTAGGGAAACAGCCCACTGCTGGACATAGGCCTCTCCTTAAAGGAGGTTTTGGCCTACTATACCACGCTGGCCAGACGGGTTGGTATAGGGTTTGTGTCAAGTTTTCCTTCTCTCTGCAGTGCTGGTGTCCTGCGTATTTCGCTCCCTTAGTCGCCTCTTACGACACCCACGGGATGAATAGGGGTGGTGACACTCTGTATTCTTAATCCGTCACCACACGGAAAACCTAGTACCATGGTAAAACCTAGTAATCTAAATCAAATCAAATCAAATCAGTGACAAAATTCAAAGTTGCTCTTGTAACTAGCATTTCCTTACAATTATGTATTTCATATAACTATATACGGTTAATAACTGACGCAATCACTGGCACTCATTTAGTCCATACTCAATTTTGCGCATTCAACTGTAAGTACCTTTCTCAAAATGGAAGCCACGATGAGATTTAAAATCATAATATACGAAACAAAGTTTTAATGAGCATCGAATTCAATAAAGACAGTAACAATGGCGTATGTGAACGCGTATTGTGACTCTTTTGTTTAACGGCCAGGGACGTCATTAAACATTTTTCACCGCAGCAGTCTAATGAGTGAGGCTATAGAAAATGTATATGTCATTCGCTAAACTTAAAAGTCTAGATTTATAGTAATAATTCCATGAATTGAATGAATTGAATTAAATCGCCTATGTGAACAGTACATCCTAGAATTTAAAAAATAACTGCACATGTATAACAAAAAATGAATTGTAAGTAATTTAAAAACATTTTTTATTTACCAACCCCATTTTTTATTTAATTTGAATTACCAACAATGAATACACCTTACATACTATTAATATAGTGCCTAATGTAAACCTAATGGTTCAAAAACCTAAAGGTTTCCTTAAAAAAAGGTGACCACATCATGCAAAAAATTATCCAATCAGCATTTTTTCGTTTCTTTGTTTGTTTTGACAAGATTAACATTAATATTTATTGTGACTTTCTTTTTTAAATGCTTAAAATAATAAATAATAATACATAGTAGACAAAAACTAAAAACTTTAAAGCTAAATTACAAGTTCATGTTCAGAAGTGTAACATTACATACCAGTGAGCTGTGTGCGGACTAGAGATTTATATTTTTCCTGTTTATGTCTCCCGAGCACCATGAAACAGTTTTGTACTGATGAACAATTCTAGCAAGCGGTGAGTGTTTTCTCAAGTTTTTTCAGAATCGTCTTAGTTTGAATATTGGACGGGGGTAGCGAGAGATTCTGAAAGGAACGTTAATACTTATTTTACTAAGTAGATCCGAATAATCTGTGACATTATTAAGTAGTTTATGTAGAAATATCAGATCAGAGATGTTTCGGTGTGATTTCAAATCCATAACTTTTAAATAACTTAGTCTATACTCATAGGATCTGTAATTGCTACCAAGTAAACACCTAAATCCCGAATTACTGTTACTTCTGTTAGAGAATTTTCCTGAATTTCGTATGAAGACAAAATTTTACTGTTTTCTGGTTCTATTTCCGATTTAATAACTTGAAAACTTTGCAACTAAAATGAATCTGTCTACTCTTGTGATGTTGTGTGAATAACCCTAGCCTGAGTGAAGCAGTTTTCAGCTATTAAACACGTAGCAGCCAGCTCCCCTTCCTATGGGGGAGGTCTAACGCTCCTCAAGTCCACGTTAGGCTGTAAGATGCGCACCTGACTGGACATCTTTCCACTGGCTTTTTAAGGTTCGAATAAACAACAAGAGACCGCGAGAAGAGGGAATCCAAGTCTATATTTTGAAATAATTAAATACATTGCCATTGGTTGTGCTTTGATTATCAGACTTCTATTCATTGTGCGCTTAAATTTAGAGTGAGTCAATCAACTTCTACAACTGAATGGTCAAGGCCGCAAGGTCAGACACGTGAATACTGCTCGTTTGGTGTTGCATTAGCCCCTATGCTACCGGACACAACGCGTGCGTTGACGGCGGACTCGGACCGCTCCATCTCCACCAGAGCATCAGCAGCATCAGCGCTTTCCCGTAAGCCAACCACAGACAGCCACCACACAAAACGCCCTTCACTCAAGGGCATGGCATGTATTAACCACATCATAAATACTCTACAATAACGGGTCACCGAAGAATAACCGTATGGCAATGACAGCGGCCTAGGTGTCAACCCTGGGTGGCCTCACCTCGGCTATAAATCGATTCACTACACTGAAGAGACCTATAAAGGGTCATTAATCATCCTATCACATTCAAAGGTACCTTAACCAATACCAAATACTTAAGCTAATTTAGCAAGGAAACTGCATCTAATTACTCAACTATTACTACGTTACTCAGACCGGAATATAAATACGTATAATATAGTAATACTAAAACATAATGATCAATAAAGACTCATCAGATGTCCTCTACGTTCTATATATTAAACTTACTCAAACTAGCTGCATTATGCACGACCAAGCACGTTCAGCTTTCACGATCGACCTTCGCCTCCTAGCTTCTACCTACTGTCTTGTCCTATGCCTCAAGACCAACTGCCCTTTTCTTTCCGTTCATTATCGTTCCCAAAAGACTCCTATCTAAGGGCTTTTCTTACGCTTATTCGTATACTGTCCCACGGATGTGCAAGTTTTAATTGCTTAAGTGTATACCTGGGCGATCTCTTTTTTATGATATTCGTCTTTGGAACGCAATAAGTCCTTTGTTCATAATGGGCCGTCATTCACTTCGCAATAGTTGAAATCATAAAGTTTCATGTTTCATGTTTGTGCCGTGTGCGGGGACCCGTAAGGGAGGATGAAGGGATCCTGGTAGTTGAGCTGAAAGGCAACACACTGCTTTGGCCTGGATTTCTCTTTACACGGGAGGCTGAAGGCTAGCCACCTTTGGTCAATCGGCTGTAGTATCCCGTCAGAGGGCTGCTGGGCGAGAGCTCTTCTTTGGTGGGGGTGGACGACGGGTGGGACGACCAAGTCTTCCTACCTAGTTCGGCCTGCCTTCTGCCAGGGAGGGAGCTCTATATTTCCTTGTCACTTCTGGCGTCGTGTGCCTTCTGCCGCGGCGTCCCCACTTGAGGGCTCCAAGGAGGGTGGAAGGACAAGGAGATGAATAGTATACCAAAACAACTATGGATACTAAAAAACCAATTAATAAAAAAACCACCAAGCCTTTACCGAGGGTGAACAACCCAAGTGCCAGGCTAAACCACCAATCGGCTGACCCCAGGGTGAACAACCCAAGGGTGAATCCGGCAAATACACCATTGGCTGCTGCTCAGGCAAACAACCCGACCGCAGCGCCATCCACGACTCTGGCGACACCTCTGGTGTCTAACCAGAATACGGAGCCAGTGTCGACCATCGACCTCTCCTCTTTGAGGGCAGCAATGCCCGTACCTGCGGGACCCGGCCTGGAAGAAACCGGCTGGAGCCTGGTAAGGACAAAGAAGAGAGCGTCGAAAAAACCAAACCCGTCCAAGAAGACCCGTAACGCCAACAGGGCGAAAGCCCGAGTGGAAAGGCAAGCACGGTGTCTGAACTCGGGTGGAAGTAAGCGGCTTGAAGTCGCTGAAGGGCCCGAAGGGGCCCACGTTGCCCCCGCCAGTGACGTGCTGCCCCGAGGCGAAGACGAAAGTCAAGCCACGGGGAAGTGTACTCCTGTGGGGGCGCCACCTGCCAAGACGCCTGTAGCGGCCAAAGTACCCTCTAGGCAGGGTCAACCTGGACAGGGTAAACGGGCGAGACGAGCGACACGTGGAGGGAAACCTTCAAGTGATACAAAGCCCGTCAAAAGAACTCGCCCGGACGAGTCTCGCACTCCCCAGGGCAGTGGCAAGCGATTCAAACCGCTGCCAAAGACCGGCTCCACGAGTTACTCCGACGCACTAAAGGCGAATGACCTTTGCGTCGCGGTCATGCTGGAGCCTTACCACGACCTCACCAAGGCACAGGCAGAGGACATCGAGGGCCAGCTGCAGGGCGTGCTAGATGAGGAGATCTTCTCGCCCGGCACGTCAAGCGCACCCGTCGCTGCGCCACAGTTTAGGGGCAAGGCCTTCTACAGTGAGGGCGCCCTTAAGATGTGGTGCAACGACGAATATGCCCTACAGTGGCTTCGCCGATCCCTGGTAAGGATCCCATCACCACGTGAAGGCACCAAACTGGTCGTCAGGAGGCAGTCTGAGATCCCGAAAAGGATCAAGGCTGGACTCCTGGTACCACAAATCGGACCAGATGATACACTGGTCCGTATTCAAACGAGGCTAAAGTACCAGAATAGCCAGTACAATGTGGCCAACTGGGCCCTCTACCATGCCGAGGCGCAGGAGGAAAAGAAATGTCTCTTCCTAGTGCTCGGTATCCCAGAAGAGGACGTCGTGAAGCTCAAGGCTAGCGAGCGTAGAGTATACTACAAACTGGGTAACCTCTACGTTCGCTTCCTTGATGAACGTCCCGCCCCACCAACTAACCCAAACGAGGAGCCATTCGAGGGAGGAGGAGAATCGGCCCTACAACACCCTAAGGACGGCAATGGAGGGGATCCTCTGAGACCCGTTGAGGAAACAGCCTGCCGGGGTCCACCTCCTGAGGAGTTGGAGGACCTACCGGTGGGCGAGAGTGACCTCGACGACATAGAGGATATGCTGAACAGCGATGATGGCGCTGTCTGCACCCCCCCATAACACCCTTATAGCCATCCAAATCAACCTCCAGCACAGCCATACAGCAACGGCTACCCTACGCAGAGAGCTGGAGGTAAAAACCAACACCGTAGCCCTAATCCAGGAGCCGTGGATTAGGAAGGGCAGGATCTGCGGTCTAAATAATATTGGAGGTAAGATACTTCTCAACACTACCATTGATAACCCGCGCACTTGTATTTATACACCAAAACATGCGTGTACTACCTTAATGACCGAGTTCTGTTCCAGAGACCTTACCTCTGTTAGGTTAAAGGAACCCTCATCAAACCTGCCTGACGTGGTGATAGCATCAGCCTACTTGCCGGGCGATGCTGACATCCCCACTCCGGAGCTGGCTGCGCTGGCACACCACTGCGAGCGCGAGGGTCTGGAGCTGATCATCTCTGCCGACACCAACGCGCACCATGCGCTGTGGGGCAGCAGGAGCAACAACCGGAGAGGTGAGGAATTTGTATCGTTCCTATTATCAACCAACCTTAACATTATCAACGTGGGCTCGGAGCCGACATTTGTCACGTCCAGGGCCCAAACTATAATTGATCTTACATTAGCAAGTGAGCACGCATCGCAACACATATCGAACTGGCATGTTTCGAACGAAGCATCGTGCTCAGACCATCGCTGGATCAAATTTAACTTTGAAATGAAACTTAAACTACCCGATCCCCGACGGAATCCCCGCACGATGGACCGGAAACGGTATGAACATCTTACTGCGGAGAATCTGCGAAGCATCAACCCAACATACGCTACGGGGACTGTTAAGGACATTGACAGTCATGTTGTCAACCTTACACAGACACTGATCGATTGCTTTGAACAAACATGCCCACTTTCCACACCCAGAACTGGACCACAGAACAAACACCAATGGTGGGGTCCGGAACTGGAAAGACTACGTCGTAAAGTGAGAAAGTTGTTCAATAAAGCAAAAAACTCGCGATTAGACCAACATTGGGATGCCTACACGCAGGCCCGACAACAATATAAGAAAAGAATCAGAACCAGGAAAACTGAGTGCTGGAGAAACTTCTGTACTAACATAGAGAACAACAACCAGGCCAATAGAGTCAAAAGCATACTGTGTAGTAGAGGCGAACACAATCTTGGCTCACTGAAGAAGCCTGATGGTGAGTATACCAAAACAGACTCGGAAGCCTCAGAGCTGTTATTAAAAACACACTTCCCTGGATGTCGCATATCAGATGTGATGGAAAAATGGGAAGACAGATGGGAAAAACCACCAGATGATACAGACTGGGATACGGCCCGCAAAGTTGTCACCCATGACAAACTAAGATGGGCAATTAACAGCTTCCTACCATTCAAGGCGCCAGGACTAGATGGTGTCTTCCCAGGCCTACTGAGATGGTCTGATACGACATTACTGGACCATCTTATAAAAATCTATAGGGGCTGCCTGGCGCATCAGTACATCCCCTTGAAATGGAGAGAAGTTAAAGTAGTCTTCATCCCCAAACCTGGTAAAGGTGACTACACACAACCCAAATCACACCGACCTATTAGTCTCACATCTTTCCTACTAAAGGTTCTTGAGAGGCTAATAGATAGGGAAATCAGGGAAACTGCGTTAGTCAGTCACCCTCTACACCTCAATCAACACGCATACTCGATGGGTAAATCAACAGAATCTGCCCTACATCGAGTTGTTTCATATATAGAAGACAATCTAAATCACAAAAGGTCAACACTGGCCACCTTTATCGATATCGAGGGAGCCTTTGACAAGACCAACTTCACCAGCATTAGCCAAGCTCTTTCTAGGCATGGTGTTGATTCCACAATCTCAGGGTGGATCGACGGCATGCTAAGATATAGAGCTATACAATTCACTGTGAGCGAAGTGACTAGAGGAGTGGTGGCTAGAGGTTGCCCCCAGGGCGGTGTACTCTCCCCCCTTCTATGGAACATTGTTGTGGATGAGCTCATCGCACAACTCAATGACCAAAGATTCCTCACAATAGGCTATGCAGACGATCTTACCATTCTCATCAGCGGTCCTTTTGAGAGCATTACATGCGATCAAATGAGACTTGCACTGAAGATCGTGGAACAATGGTGCGCAGCACACAACCTGACAGTGAACCCATCCAAAACAGAGATGATCATGTTCACAAACAAACGCAGCCTAGGAAATCTCAGACTTCCCAAGCTATTTGGAACACAACTTACTCTTACCAAAGAGGTCAAATACCTAGGAGTAATACTGGACAGTAAACTCCTGTGGAATAAGCACCTCGATGAAAAACTGAATAAAGCCTGCATTATTTTCTGCCAATGCAAGCGGCTACTCGGCAAAAGCTGGGGACTATCACCCAAAATTACTTTATGGCTATACAGGACAGTCATAAGACCAATAATCACTTACGGTGCTGTTGTCTGGTGGCAGAGAACAGAGCTAAGCACCGTCATAAACAAACTGCAGCAATTCCAGCGACTCCCATGCTCCGCGGTCACTGGCTGTATGCGCACAACGCCTACTGCCGCACTGGAGGTGGCTCTTGGTCTGCCACCCCTGGATCTATTCATACAGCAGGAGGCCGCCATGGCGATCATTAGACTCAAACACCTGGGTCTATGGCACAAAAGGGAGGGATCGCACTCTAAATTATGGGATCAATTGGTGGAATACGAACCACTGATAGCAGCTCCATGCGATAGAATCCCAAAACACCATATCTTCACAAGAAGATACTACATCCAGATACATGGAAATGACCGTGATCAATCCGGCATTAACGAAGTCCGAATTTACACGGACGGTTCCAAGACTAGGTCAGGAACTGGAGCCGGAGTTTTCTCGCAAGACCTAAATATAAACATATCACTAGCGTTAGGCCAACACAGCTCCATATTTCAATGTGAATGTGTGGCAATAACTTACGCCGCCACAACGGCCATGTCAAGGGGTATCAAGGACTACAACATCCGAATAATATCCGACAGCATGGCCGTCTTAAAGGCATTGGAGGGCAACACAATGACCTCTGGTGTTGTCCTCGAATGCCACCAAGCACTGGAACAGCTCGCTATATTCAATGGGGTACTCCTCCAATGGATTAAAGGGCACAGTAACTCACACGGGAACGATGCCGCAGATGAGTTGGCAAGGAGGGGATCGGCAACCCCAACCTCTGGCCCAACCCCACTTCTGCCCATATCGTTTAACCAAATACGATTCTGGGTCAGGCAACGGACCTGTGAAGCACACAACCGGAGGTGGAAAAACTCACCCGGCTGCAGACAGTCCAAACTGGTGCTGAATCAAGTCACGCCACGACTCACCTGCAGACTGATCAGTCTTAGCAGACCGGACATCAGAATGGTTGTCGGAACTATTACAGGACATCTAGCCCTGAACCGACAACTATTCATAGTCAATGCGACGGACAGTCCCCTGTGCAGGGGGTGTCTGGAAGCTGAAGAAACGGCCGCCCACGTAGTCCTGGAATGCGAGGGAGTGGCCACACAACGGGCAAATATCATTCCTGATATAAAGTCGCTCCTAGAAGCCTGTGAACGCCCCAGGAGGCTTCTGCGCTTCTGGAAGGAGCTTGGCTGGCTCACCTAGTCAGCCAATCCCCGACGCATAAAGGACCACTCTGAGTCTAAATGCGGAAACCGAGGCCCACAACCAATACCAATACCAATACCAATCATAAAGTTGATATTTTTATTATGGTCTGCTTTTTGTTCGTATAGACCTTATATGCACGTGTAGATTACTTTCTAATATTACTTGCCTAAATAACATTTATGTGAAGTTTTATTATTACGTGATTGTAGCACTATCACACTCCATTAATGATTTGAACTCATAATATTTGGTTTCAGATGGAATAATAATAACTATTCTGTATAAACATTTATTATTAAAGAATAATTACTAAAAAATTAAAATATTTTTATATAGATTCACAATTCTTAGATATGGTTTTACAATAGGATAATAAAATATAACGTGTGTGATTGCGATTGCGGTAACATATATCTATATATCTATGATATATATTTATGATAATAAATTAGCTTGTGACCTCACAAGCTTAAGCAAAACTTTGCAGACCTACCTAGGTCTGCAAAGTTTTATGCTTATTTGTTGGTTTAAGAGTAGATAAATGTAGCGATAGCACGATAATGCTGTACATAAAATTTTAAGCCGTGCCACCACCCATATCCATCCCATGGGTGTCGTAAGAGCCGACTAAGGAAACAAACAACGCAGCACTGCAAAGAGAAGGAATACTAGAAACAAACCCTATACCAACCCGACTGGCCAGCGTGGTATAGTAGGTCAAAAATCCTCCTTTCTAAAGAGAGGCCTATGTCCAGCAAACATACATAGTAAAGGTTATTGATGATGATGAAGATTTTAAGCTGTATATAAGATTTGAAATGAACTCATTAGTAGCTAGCTGACTCACCGTAACTTAGTCTTCTTCTCTCAAAACAAATAAATTATCCCCCTTGTCGCAACATTTTTCATTGATACTCGACTTCTACTGGTCGTAGCATGATGTTATATACGCTTTATCATTCCTCGATAAAAGGGCTCTCCAACAATAAGAGACTTTTTCAATTCGAACCAGTAGCTCTTGAGATTACCCCAAACATACAAACTCACAAACTTTACCTATTCAGAATATTAATATAGATTATGCATTTTATACACCTATACGAGTATGTGCACACACATCCGATAAACCCTTAATTCAACTGTAGCACGAGAAATTGATAAAAGCTATTTCCGTCAGACCCAACGAATTTCACAACATGCAATAGTAAGAATATAAAACTACAAAGTTATGTAGACCCCTAACGGGTAGTGAATGGCCTCAATTTTCTGAGCTCAAGTAGCCTCTGGTTAGGGTTGGGAGGGTCATGATATGATGGTTATTCCGTAGTTGAATTTTGGCAGGTCAGCGAAGCAGTGGCGAGTGCCGACGGAGGAGGCATCGCATGGCACCGGAAATAATGACTGCCGCTCTGTAATTGGAACGGGCCGCTGCATTTTAGATATTCGTCAGTAACTTCACTCTTTTGCGAGTAAAAATACACTTTATATTATTACCACATACATACATTCAGATAAAGGTGCGCCACTGAATGATTAGCATATTCTCATTAATGTTTGCTTTATCACTCATCATCTGTTATACAAATAAACAGCAAAACAATTCATTGACGAAACGAACCAACTAATTTCATAAATTCATTGGTTTTAATTATTTTGATTATTAGTTTGGTATTTATGAAATATGCTAGCCTTAGTCCTATTGAGTCTTAATAACTATTATTAAATCCTTCCTAAATCAAGGTCCTAATCATATCGAAAGACAAATTTAATATAAAAGAAGTAGGTAGGAAATACAGAACAATAATGAAAATAATGATTATAACTGTGGTCGAAGGTTTTGTTGCATATTTGTATAGTAAACCTGGGCATTCCCCATTGTCTGCTAACTATTAGGCAAGTTAATGAAAAAACAACTAATGGTTTTAATTATTTTCAACTTATTACAGGCCGAAGCTTTATTTTAATGCGAAGTAGTGTCATAAAAAGATTTCCCTTACAATTTTTGGCTCAACAAATATAAGTTTTGATAGTTTCGTGTTCTGAAGTAAGACTCGAAAAGTTCAGTACTCGACACCTCCTTGTGGTTCGTAAACAAGTAAAATTGAACATTTTGCACACCTTCATTAAAGTCAGATATAACTTTGCAGTGTAAATGTTAGCGTCTGTCAAGTTGATAGAAAATGTGAAAATTAAATGACAACTAATAGGGTTATTATAAGAAACGTACACCGTTTTATAACAAAATTACTTCTCAAAGGACCAAACAAAGTTTGTCAGAACTTGAATCTTCAGCGGTACGGCCGCGGGCGAAATGGTTCCTGTGGAGTTTATACAAAATGCTATAAAATTAGAGAGATAGGTGAAAGATGATGAGTTGTTTTAAAATTAAAAATGATAACTTAATTTAAATGTTAATGTCTTATAACTTTGTACACATATTGTACAAAGGTGGAATTACTATCTAAGTTATTCTCTGCGTGATGCAGAAATAAAGTTAGTAGGTGTGATATTTTGTAAAAGGGAAAGATAATGTTGTATAATAACAATTTGACTATTGTAGAAACTATCTCGTTGCTTTCTCTCATTATGAGAGCCGTTAAGCTTTACTCTACTACGCTAGTGCGGGTTAGTGCACTCACAAGTATTTAATAACATTGTAGATCTCTCAAATTTCTTCAAACTGTTTCCTTTACCGCTCAATTCTTTGATGCAGTATTAAAATAGTATTATAATACAAAATACGTACAGTTAAACTCATATCTGTACGTTACTCCTAATAACAATCGGTTTTTAATCTAAGTAGATTGACACTCAAGTAGACTAAGACTCAAGTAAACTTCAACGTGACCGGAAATAAATACATATATTATATATTTATTTCCAGTCACGTTGAAGTTTGTTTACTTTTAACTACTTGCAACACTGTCTCAGTCAGTCAAAAGTTCGCATCGTTCTATTCAAACAGGTAAAATATTCAGCAAGATATCTGAACTTCTCCAATTGGTTGGATAGAAACAGTAGATATAACTATTTTAGACAGAATAGAAGTTACTAAATTAGTTTAGTAACTTTTTGTATTTCTTTAAAATTGATTTTAAAGAAATACCAAAAAGTATCTTGATCTGTTTCATCACAGGAAACTTAAACTTAGGACTATCAGTAATAGAAATAGTACCTAATACGATAAAGGGAATGATATTTTAAATTTGAATGTAAGTATATTTCTTACTTATCATCCAGAATAAAAATACTATTCGAGAGGTATACCGGAATTGCTCGACCAATTTCACATTTATGCAAGCAAAGCCTGGCAAGCAAGGAATACATGGTTATGTCTGTTGGGATCCAACACGAGGCTCAACTTGTGTAGGGAATTGTGACGTCCGGCGAGCTGCCTCCGCAATTGAAACACCGCCCTCCAAGCACAACTAAATTACTGGACGGAAAACGATTACGTTCACCGGAAATTTACTTAAACACTTAATTCTCAAATCATTTTGTACTATATCTCCAGAGGACGAAAGGCTGTCTCGCAACACATATGATTTAACTATTTTATTTATTCGTACTTCCAAACTTTGTTAGGTTATTCTCAAAGGAAAATTGTACTTTGTTACTTCAATGCAATTTGTCAGTTGGAAAATAAACTGATTTTGTTGCAAACTGAAATTGAGAAAATGCTCGCATACAGGCTCCAACTGAAGTTGAACAGAAATAGTGTAAGAGGAATAAAATAGTTTTTGAAACCCAATTGGGAGTCCATAACTATTTTAGCATGTTGCAGTTACGAATAAAGACTTTTTGAGATATGTTACCAAAGGTGCGTTCTTAATTACTAATTTAACGTGCTACATAAAGCTCAAACCATTAAAAAGTAAGATCCCTTATCTTTTAATAATTTAAAGAGAATTGGATGCCGTTTTACAATGTATCAGAAATAATAATCGAAGGGACACTGTCGCTTTACTTGATTGCATTAACATAAACAGGTACTGTATAAAACGCGTACATATATGTGAAAACATATTAAAATCATTTACAGCACATTTCAGTAAATAAAGCAGTAAATTTATGAATTAATTTAACCGAATTTTCTTACAAGTGAGATGGTATCTTTCAATGATCATGTGAATGAATTTAACAGAAATATTAAAATGATGATGATGATTAATGAGTTCAAATAGTTTTAGATATGATGTTTTAAAATAATACGATAAAGAAACTATGTAAAATAGACCTGTGACTTATAAAAGTATGAAATAATGTATTTCTAAAGAAACTATATGTTTAATGTCTAGCTTGTTTTGGTAAGTACCTAATCAGTTTTATTTAATAAATCCTTCAGCCAGCAAAACCTCCATCTTTCTCCTGTAAAATAAATGGCTGCTACAATTACTATTAAAACTTCGACATTTAACATTAAATATCTTTAACATATCTTAATATATTTAATTACTTTTGTTTAGCAATTAATTATAAAGTGGTAATTATTCATGAAAATATGTTACATTACAGAATCCGGATTCAATCTAACTATATTAGTAAAGCTCTTAAATACAATTAATTTGCATGTTAAGTTAAACTGACGAGAAAATGCCTGTAAAGCTGAAAGGGCTTATTTATAAAACAATAGTAAGGCCAGTTTTAATGTATGGCAGTGAGACCTGGGCACGAAGGAGATGGAAACCAGGATGGATAAGATCCGCAACGAATACATTCGTAGTAGCCCGGGAGTCCCTGACATTGCGGAGAAGCGAGAGAGTAGGATGAGATGGTATGGACATGTCAGGAATAGGCCACCTGATTACGTTGAAAAGCAAGCACTAGAGCTATCAGTTCCCGAAGCACACTCTAAAGGAAGACCCAAGACCACATGGACAGATGTGTTGCAGAGAGATATGAAGGCATGCAATGTTGCGGAGGACGATGTCAGGGACAGGGCGAAGTTGAAGTAGTACACGGAGAGGACTGACCCCACCACCATGTGTGACGAATGGTCAGGAAGAGAGAAAGGGAGAGAAAATTAAGTTAAACTGAAAAAGACTAAAATAACACAGAACTATTAGCATTGCACTGATTCTGCTGGTGAACCAGAATCAGAGTTATGAAAAGTCGCGTCACTAGAATTTCAGGACTTTTTCGTTTAGGTAAATTAAAGCTTAGATACAAATATCTGTTCTGTAGGTTAATCCGCGTGGCTGTATGACAAATAAAAAAAAAATTATGTGGAAAAAAATCAGAAGGTACACTCACTTAACCCTCTCGTTTGTTTTTGTAACTATTAAATAGTTAGAAATATTGAAGAAAAGAATATAAAATTTATACTAATACATTCAAATTTACATACGAAGTGGAAAAATGTCCCCAGACGATTACTTTATTAAATTTAAAGTCATGGAAAAAATATCGCAGTGTTCATACATTATATCAAAACGGGTTTTCATATTAAGCACCTGTGGTCCTTGTGGAAATCTGTTCATGTACAATAAAGTTTATTTCTTTTCTTCTATTCTTTTCTACGGTTTATTCATTAAGTAATTAGTACAAGTCATAAAAACTTTCCAAACACTTACTATCATTTTGCAGATTTTGAAAAAAATACGAAATTAACATCTAAACTCTTAAAATATCTTCCGTGTTTTAGAATAATGATTTAGTATTCACTTTTTATAACATCAATAATTATTCAACCAATGTTTTAAGTACTGAGCAATAACGAATCTGGTAATCGTGACGGAAACCGCCTCCGGGGGATCAAGACTGGGCCTTAAGAAGCACCTGATCCCTGCGAAGCCTCGGGGCGGCACTACGTAAACTTCTACAAACGAATTAGACGGAGCGCCTAGAAAACGGGATTATCGACTAACTGTTTTATCCTACGATAATAGGTTCGCGCCGTGCTCCCCTGTTTGTAACATTTAAGGTATGGGTTACACTACATTGTTAATGAACCATAATAATGTCAGGAGCTTTGCCAGACACCAAAATGTTTCAGAGTGTAATATTAAGACATTTTACTAAACATCTTTTTAACTCACTTTTTTTAAATGTTCCTTTGAACTTTTACTTCATTGTCAGCGTTATATAACAAATCTGTTTGGATCGTAGTCCGTCAGTATAATAAACTTAACATTTTCTTTGAATAAAAACTTTCACGATCTCTGCAGACAAAGAAGTTGAACATTGGTATATAAAAATTAATTTTACCTGTTTTATAAGTTTATTGGATATTACGTCATCGTCACCCTAGAACTTGTGACTCTTTTTAGAACACAAAAGGGGGTCTGTAAAGAATCTCCATATTGATAGCGTATGGATAACTAACGCTCGGTCTAAGAGTTTTACAAGTAAATTGATATGGGAAAAAAGAGGGGGTGTGATATGTTGTATATTAAGCGGCAGACAAAGAAGATCGTTCAGAATAGAGTTCAGAATGAATTTTGTTTAATGAGTATGATATCGTTCAGATGCTCTCTATCTACTTGTTCTTGAATAATTATTAAAACTAATAAACTTAATTAAACTGTGCCAAAAACATGTACCGACAGCTTTGACACCTTAACTTAAACAGTTATTTTCTTAATATTAAAAAACATACAGTAGACTTTGTAACAACAGCGTTAAATAAAAAGTTTGGATAGTCTTTTGAAGATAGCTACTAAGGTATATTGGCTATATAGAATCGGTTGGCTTTGAAGATAGCAGGTGCGTAAGTATTTACTAGCTTTATTAGTTTTTCCATTTTCTAAAAAAACGATTTATAGCTAGTTCGACCTGCTCTAATA
Organism: Arctia plantaginis; assembly: GCA_902825455.1. NCBI lineage: Eukaryota > Metazoa > Arthropoda > Insecta > Lepidoptera > Erebidae > Arctia > Arctia plantaginis. Next base: position 9,267,825 of record CADEBD010000314.1, on the reverse strand, counting down.
AAAGTTTTACCTTTCGGGTTGGCACTATATTGCCTACTAATTATAAGTTTACTATTCGCTCATAAAGTTTGGCAACTTTTTAACTCAAGTATGTAATTATTATTTTTTATTGTTCTTTTAACGCTTAAAATAAAATAAATGTTTTATAACTCCCAAAAGTTATCTTATTAATATTATTTGATGGACGTACGATTTTCACAAAACTCATATGCGTATAAGTATAATTCATTCATAATCTTTTTACGTGTGACTTTTGTATTATATAGAAAGTATATAATACATATACGTAAATATAATTTTGTGTTTCATATGTGTACTCGTATATATATATTTGTTACGTTTTCGAGACTCAAATGTAGCTTCAACTATTACTGTTTCTCCGAGTGATTTGCCATCCTAACTTTGTTTTCTAGAGATTGAACTTAGCAACTTATGCCCTTGGTATATTAAATATCAGTCATTTTATGTATGATTTCGTAAAAATAGTGTGAAATTATATTAGAGAAGACGGTCTAGCTTATTAAACATTTACGTCGAAATAACACACATCACCATAGTGAATTATCGGGATTATTAAGGACTGCATGAGTGTAGTTTTAGTTTTAGGAGGAATTGATTAGACGATATAATTTTCACAAATTGCCAGTTATTTTCTGGCTCACTCTAGTAACTTGAGCCCGCCAATCGAGGGTTAAGTCGATAAGTAAGCCCAGGTTTTTGACTGCAGGGCTGAATGGAATAATTAAACCATTGAAGACGATCGATGAGACAGAGGCAGTATCCATCTGCAGTATACGTATGCTGCCTACTACGATTGCCTTTTTTTTTTTTTTTTTTTTTTTTTTTCCGTGCGGAAATCCCCTCGGATACCACCTGTCGGTGGCATGTCGGACGCGAACCGACTAAAACCGCACGCCTTCGCCGGGTACTAATAGCCGGGGAACCAGGTATACCCTAGAAAGGAAGGCCCTGGTGCCCCGACATACCTCGGGTCATCTACAGACGAGTAGACGACCCCCGCCCCGTGTGGCTGTGCTCCCTGGAAGCGAGCGCGCTTCGCAACGCGCTCGCCGCCACCCCGGCCTGCTTCTGCTAGGGTGACAGATGGCCTCACCTGTCACCCCCAGGCCTGCGCTTATGGAGGACGGAGGTCGTTCTGCGACCTCCGGCGCCTGAGTCGCCTGCGCTGCCTGGCCCGTGCCCGGGCCTGGCGGGCCGGGAGAGTTCTAAACCTCTCCCGGTCCCGCTCCGCCGTCTCCTTCGCGAGCATAACTTGCTCGCAGAAGGAGACGGCAGAGTTCCACGCACTCTCGCTCCGCACGATAGCCGCAATCAGGCTATCGAGCGAGAGAACTCCCACTCCGATGGCCGCCACGAGGTCTCGCCTCTGCTCAACCCACGCCGGGCACTCTGCCAGCGTGTGGAGAGCCGTGTCCACGGTCTGGCCATCGCAGTGGTGGCACTCAGGCGTTGGCTCCTTGCGGATCAGACACAGGTGATCTCCGAAACATCCCTTCCCAGTGATCACCTGCGTCAATCGGTATGAGAGGGTCCCGTGACGCCTCTCGAGCCAATCCTCCATAACGGGTCTTACCGCCGCAATGACGGCGTGCCCGTACTACGATTGCCTGATACTTGGTTGCGCTAAAAATAAGATTACCCATAGGAAGCTGATAGTGATTGTCTGGTGGGCCAGTGCCGGACTTGTACATCACAGCTTTTTAGCGAATGGCACAATGTGACGGCAGATGTCTATTGCCTAGAATTGCAAACAATGATGGAGAAACTAGCAAGTCGACAACCACGACTGGTCAATCACTCGTCCCCATTGCTTCTCCACGACAACGCACGAGCTTACACTTCCCGTCAGACCATCGCAAAGCTACAAGAGTTACAGCTGGAAGCTCTCCGTCACCCACCGTACTCACCGGAGCTTGCCAAAATAGGTTTCTACTTTTTCAATATATAGACAACTTTTTAAGAGGAAAACAATTCAACACCGGAGATGTAGTACTAAACGCTTTCGCTGATTTCAGTGCCTCCCGTCTAGCAGAATATAGAAGTAAAGCAATAAGCAAATCGCCATCAAAAATGCAAAATTATAAAGATAATTTGGGTGAAATAAAAAATAATAGTAACCATAATTTTTATTTTCTAAAATTTTCATATAAATCATAGGTAAAAAGTACTTAATATAATAAGTAAAAAACACCCAAACTTCGAAATCAATAATTGCAGATCGTACAAACATTTGGGCCGCCAAGCCGGGCATCAAAACACGAGACTTCAGCACAACTGTCACATACGCTACCACCGATACAGTTAGTTTTTAAGCGAACAAGCGAACTTATTTTTATAAATATAGATAGTACCTCCTACCTCAAATCTTTAAGAACCTAATTTAAAATGCATTGTCTTTATATCAGAATCTACAGGCTCTGTACTGTAAAATTTTTATTTAGCTTTACCGAATATAAAAGTTCTAGAAAAATAATAGCCGCCTTAGCGTAGTTTTCAAATCAATCAGAATTTTAAAATCAAACGTTACTAACTTCTTTATAACATTATTTTTGTATAAATCATAAAATATCATGATTGAATTTTAGTGTACAAATTTTTTACAGTGCTCAAAAATGTCTGGTTACCTATTTGATGAATGTGTTTCAACCTTTACATCGTAAAATTAGATTTCATTAATTTAATTTAGGTATTTAAGTTTAAAACTTAATTGAATACACAACGGAGCCGTTTGGCACAACGTTTATTAAATTAATTAAAACGTACCTTTAAATATCAGTGAAATCTCGTTTGTATCTACAAACAGAAAGAGACGTCCCAATGCCTCTTTCAAACTTAAATGTGTAACGAAGATATGTAATAAAATAAATTATACAACGCTACTTTACAACGATATTTCACAATGAGTTTTAAGCATTTGGAAATTAATTAAATTATTGTATCTATATACAGAAAGAGAACTTAATTTTTAACGTAAAATCACAAAAAGTTACACTTATAATTTTGTTCACAGGAATAAAAACGCTCATAACAGGTATTAAATACATGCCATTGAAATGGCTGACGTTTTCACCAGATTACACTCAGTCTTAGAATCAGTCAGCAAGCATAATTATATATTATACAACGCGATAGTTTAACAGTTAGGGTCAGTGAAATAAAACAAAACATTTAAAGTTAGAATTTAGTCAATAGCCCATATAAATGTGTACTGTGTTACATTCATAATGTCTAATGTATTTTTATCTATTACTAGCTTTTCCTGCGGCTCCGCCCGCATGTAGGCTGTTACTCGCTGATAATGTAGCTTTCCATTGGTGAAAGAATCTTAAAATAGTTTTAGTGGTTTAGTCGTGAAAGCGTAACAAACAAAAAACAAACTTACTTTCACATTTATACAAGTATGAATGACATAGCAAATGCATAGCTGGTATTAATTAATTTTATATTCTCACTTCAAAAGGTGTTCTACTCCGAATTAGTTTTAATACGCTTAATATATGCGTATCATGAGTTCTTTATCAAAAGTATTTCTTAAGGTTTTAATCATAGTTAATAGTAAAATATGTCCAACATATCCCCTGGGTGTCGTAAAAGGCCACAAAATTATTACAGCTGAATAGGCACCGAGTCCCGTTTAGTTGCTAAGAACTAATTGAGATGACCAATTTGCCTGACAAGCGGTAACGATTATACAGTTAGCTAAATGACATTGTCATTACCATTCCATTTTATACAGTTAGTGATTTGTTTGTGAAATTTATTGAATACAAGAAGTGTTATCTCGGTACCATTAGAGCGTAAAACGCGTTAACGAGAGTGTTTAATTACAAGCCATCATACAATTTATCGCATTTACGGCACGGCATCATAGTGGTTTAAGGGGTCACTTCGCCGCTTCCTACTGTGTGTTGTGGGTTCGATCCCCAAAGGAATAACACTTTGTGTGATCCACAAATTGTTATTCTGAGGCCGGGTGTTCTACGAGTACGTGTGTGTCCATTTCATGTATGTGTGTAAAGTCCCCCGCGACACGGGAAATATTCCTAGTGCGGGAGTTGTCTTATAATGGTAAAGATAAATTATAGTTAATTTCATTCCTATGTATTTCGTCACCGTTACCCCTCAGCGAAATGGCAACAAATTACGGGATACAGCACAGTATTACATATTCCACGGTAAATTATAACATCACAGTATAAATATATATCAAATGCCTCATCATAAACAATTAACTGTGCATTTTTAAAAGACATGACAAAAACAGTTTTTCTGTGAACCTAGTGTAAAACATTACACATATATTGATCATCATAATCTAAACTTTTTACTTGGAATTCTGAAAATTAATCAGCTTATTCTTGAACATCATTTTAACTAAGAAAACCTAAAAGTTGAATAAAGCTGTTCAGTTTTTCCAGGTACGATCGAGGAGGTGTGCATTTGTAGGATTAGGGTCACAATTTTAAAATATGTAAATTAAAAAAAAAGAAGAAAATCTTACTTCTAAACTTTTTTACTACTATAATAAACCTGATACAAAGATACATAAATACAATACACATATAAGAAGTTTGCATACATGTACATACATTATATGCTTAAGACTATGGTATCTTAACTAAAATTGCTTCTATACATTTATACAATACATCCGTACTTTTGAACTAGTTAAAAACTGACCCAGAAGGTGACAAAAATATTAATATTATTACACAGTATTATTATTTAGTTGAAAATAATTAAGTCAAACTATGAACTCATTACCGTATAATAATAATATTTATTGTCTAGATTTGACAAAGAATCAAATCTGTATGCATAAAATTTTATTTGGCAAAATTTGTAAAATTTGTTATTACTAGCCGAAAATTTCAGATTCATAAGCATTTCTAAAAACTTAGTCTCCAGGGTAATTACAAAGAAAATTTTATTCTACATTCAGTCCAGGATCAGTAGTAAAGAAAATTAACAAAAAGAGGAACAGAAAATTAAAACTACACCCACTGGGGCAAATAAACCGAATAAAACATGATCAATGAAGATTCACACTTATTCTATGGAATAATAAAATCGAGTAAAAGAAATACACAGATCATTTTTATTGTTAAGCAAACAAAATTAATGGAGCCATCTATTCGTTACTACTTTAAGAAAAACTTTTGTTTCCTTATTATTGGTTGACACAATGTTCTGTGCTTTCCACAATAAATACAACATAACAATTTATCTGAATGATTGAGCCTTAAACATTTTCCTCCGCTCAACGGGTGCTATTGTGGTTAACATTTCAATGAGTACCAAATCGGTCTAAGAAACTATCAAGAACCGAAAAGTTAGGAATATATCAACTCTAAACACAATTAAAATGGATTCCGTAATAATATATGTATAAGCTAGTTTAATTTATATGTTTGTTTCTTTTTGTTCATGTTTTTAAAGAACTTTAACTAATAAATATTCAGTTTTAACGGCTATCGGTAATAGTAAATTCTATATTTTAATGGAGAGATGGACAAAACCACAACAAGTTTAATACTAACGCCGTTCTAGAGAGCTGGAAGAACAAAGAAAAAGAATGAGTCAAACAAGGAAACTTGGAATAAAAATCTTGTTGAAAACTGAGACTGTTTTGAATAGTATAACATAAAACATGTCAAACCGATCTTTAAAACTAGAAGAAAATCAAAGGTAACACAATATTATTGGATTAGGGACTTAGAAAAGCATTTAATTTATTTCATATTCCTTTAAATGACGTAATGAAAGAAACTATTTGAAGATAGGCATTAAAAAGTTTTAAACAATTAATATTATTCGTATAATTTGAGAAATGTATATGCCTAAGAACATTTGTGTGTTACGAGTACCTTATGCCCATACATTAAAGTAATACTACAGCAAAAAAAAAAAAAATTAAAAAATATCCTCAAAAAAATTGTGATATTTTTGGTTCATAAATATCTTGTACGCACTACCTTTCATTAATTAGAACTAGAAGAGACGAGTGACAGTGACAAGGAAATGAAACCACTAACCAATCTTTGATGTTATCCCTTGATCGTATTTTATGACACGTCTATCAAAACCAATATCAATAGTAAAGCCCTTTTTAACCGACGTAAAATGGAGAAGGTCCTCAATTTCAGTTGTATTTTTATCTTTGTTACCTCAAAACTCATTTATTTATGAAACGATTAGAAACGTGCTTTTTTTTCATTTGGGGGGTATAATAATATTATAGCCATTTATTTCCCATCTAAAATCATTGATATAGCATGCATTTTCAAACATAAATTAAACTTTAAACTTTATAAAATTAATTAAATTTATTTTATTTTTCATGTGTAACGTTTAAAAATAAAAATTTAATACATTTTTTTGCTGTCTTCAATACCATTGATTGGAACCACTTCTCAAGTATAGGCCTCTTACAGCTTTTTGCAGGCCTCTCTGTCCTGGGCTTTCCCCATTCTTTCGCTGCCTGCTATCATCTATCCACATTTTTCTGGAGCGTCCTCTTCTCCTTTTCCCTGTTAGTCATTCCCAAACAGTTGTCTTTATTGTCCATCTTTTATCTGTGTGTCTTGCTATGTGCCCTGCCCACCTCCACTTCTGTTTTAGAGCATACTGTAAAGCATCTATGACTTTTGTTTTTCGTCTTATATGTGAACTTTTAACTTTTTGCATTCTTTTTAATTTGAGACTACTCCTTTCCATTGATTTCTGGCAAACCATTAGTTTGGTTTTTATTTTGGTATTATACTTCCAGGTTTGGCATCCGTATATGAGAGTAGACAAGACACAGTTATCTAAAACGGTTTTCTTTTGGTGAAGGGGAAAATCCCCTTTCAGGATTTCCTTCAAGCACCAGAACTTTTTTCTAGCTGATATTGATACGCTTACGATTAACCTCTTGTTCTTCATTTTTGTCTTCGAATGACATTTGTTTCCCTAGATATACATAGTTGTTCACATATTCTAGGGCTTCTCATTTAGGTTTATAGGATTTGTGTGGCTGTTTGTCATTTCTTTCGTTTTGTTTTCGTTCATTTCCAGTCCCACATTTTCGCTTTCTTTATTTAAAGTTTTTATCATTTTCTCTAGCCCATTACTTGTTTCAGCGAATAGGACAATATCGTCCACAAATCTGAGGTGAGTAGGTCGATCTCCGATCTTTCGACTTCCAGTTTATATTATCGAAAATTCGTTGCAATACTAGAATGAACAGCTTTGGCGAGAGAGGGGTCTCCTTGCCTCACTTCTCTGCAGATTGATATATATGGGCCTCGTACTTCTAGTTTGACTTGGCTTACGCTGTACTGGTATATGTTCTTCAACACTCTTGCGTATTTTTTGTGTATGTGACATTTACTCAACGCTTCCCAAATAGCATCAATAATTTATATTTATTTGAGATTTAGGGAGTATACTTCACATTTAATCTCATTCAAATTTTAAAAAACAATTACAACTATAAGAATGGAAAATTAGGGAATAATACAGTTTTAGTCTATGTACTATATAAAAATGTTAAGTTGGTTTGTGTACGCTTCAAATACTCTAAAAGTTTGCACCGATTGTGCTCAAATTTTGACATGATACGAGTATACAGCCTGCTGCAAATATTGGTCATGTCTATTTTTCGCGTCAGTTTTATTCCTTATTTCTGATCAATGTAATCACAATGTACTAGATCGAAGCGTTGTAGGATACGTTATACAGTTTATTGAAATTCATCATACTGTAGGCGCAATGAAGTCTTTGATCCTTATTTAAAAGTTGATTAGTTATTTTATTCTTATGTAAATACAAGAATAATTTAGATTATAATATTACCTTAACCTTTTAGTTATTGTATCTCAAAACTTTACTATCGCCATTATGAACAGTCATAACTTTGATTTATTTGCCTAAAAATGGAGATGTTATTACACGTTTTTAGACGTGCTGATTTGAAGATATGTAATTTTTATTCTATATTATTATGCGATTATTCTATATGGGCGTTTCTCTCTAAACTGGGCAACTCATTGTCTCAGGCTAATTTTGTTAAAAAAAATAAAAGACCGTAAATATTTCGTAGATAATTCCAAAAATCAATACCTTAATCTACCGCTGCTCAACATTAAAAATCGACTAAAATAAACTTTATTATATTAAAAACGTTTTTATAGTTCTTAAAAACCAGTCCCCTGGCATGTCACCAAAGCAGTATAGTTACTTCAGACTAAATTAATCGAGATAGTATCTATTGGAATTAATCGAATTGTTTTATTATTAAATCAATATTGTTTAATTGTCAATGAGACCTATTTATTTTACATAAATATTATTTTACAATTTAAAGAAAGGCAATGAAACTTTGTCTTCGCATTTAGTGAACAGTCCCCCTGTCTATATTTTAAATTACGTGTCGCGTAGCCGAAAGGTTAAACAACGCCTTTTATGCGTGTATTGCGATTGCCGCCATGACGACCCAAACGCCATCTTATTTAGTAGTGTTCGAGCGTCCTTCCGTGGAAGCCGCGTTGTAACCTGACAGCCAACAGTCCTCTGGTAAGGATTATTTTACTTCTATTTATGTATTTTAATGATTCCTTCAAATATTTAAATTGTTACAATAGATACATACTTCCTATGTGCAGCAAAGTAGCATAGATCAATTACATTTTGTACTACTCATCAATGAAATCAAATTAAACAGTCCCCTGTCTCTCTACAGGACAGGGGACTGTTTCAGCATCCAGAGGACTGTCTAAATTATATTTGTTATTGTTTTAGATTTGTTTTGAGAATGGCACCAAAGAAAAAAAAAGCCACTAAAGAAGAGATTCTACAAAAAAAAAGGGAAGCAGAGCGAAAGAGACATGAGAAGATTAAAAACGACCCTCAGAAAAGGGAAGAACTTAAAGAAAAAGAACGCCTGAAGTACCTTAAGAAAAAAGAAAAGGGAACTAGAAAGCTTGTTAAGAATATGACTCCACGAGAACACCGAAATGCCAAGAAGAAGTGGAAAGAGCATTGCACCAAGTATCGCATTAAGAAAAAAGTATTAGCAAATATTACTAACTCATTTATTTAAAGACAATACTCCAGATGCTGATGTATCTACTTCATGTGAAATGTCAACACCTAAAGTTGCTGAAATAATTAATAAAAATAAAGAAAAGATGCTTAGATATAAAATAAAGAAGAAAAAAGATAAAGAAGTTAAAGAAATGCAGAAGAAAGTATTAAAGTACAAAAAACGTTTATCGCGACTAAAAAAGAATATAAATCCAAAGCCTAATGATACACCAAATACAAAGTTACAAAAAATGGCAGATACTCCAGAATCAAGGAAAGATCTAGTCAAAAAAGCTGGAGATTATATTGTTGTGAAATTGCTTGGCAAAACAAATATGGAATATAGATATGCGAGCATAATTGACAAGATTGATGAAGAAGATGGCGAAATCCGGGTTACATTCTTAAAGCTCTGTGATAATAAAGGCCAATTATTTAGATACGATGATGATGATGTGGCAGACATTACAATGGACCAAGTGGTACAGAAGCTGTCTAATCCCAATACAGTTTTAAAAGGCAATAGAATGTTTTACAAGTTTGATTCACCTGTAGATGTTTTCGAGAAAAAATAAGACTTTAAATACTGTTTTTTTTTATCTATTTATGCTATATTTTAGAAATAACTAAATATTTTTCGAGACTGATTCTGTAGTGTAAGTTTCAAAGTACTGAAAGTCCTTTCAATATATGTGATTTTAATTAATAATAAGTAAATATTAAAATTACAGTGCTAAGTACAATATTACATAAAGATAGTTGATTCTTTATTTTTTTTATTATTCAGTTACTTAATTCTTAAGCTCCAAAGTTTATAATAATAAAAAAACATTTAATTTCGATACTTAAATTGTATTTTTTTATTTAAGTTCACAGTCCCCTGGCTTCGACAACAGTCCCCTGTATACATTTTTCAGAAAATGCTTAATATTTTCTAAAGTAATGGGAATATTTGTGGTTCATCTGCCCTATATTAATAAATAGACGGATACTTGTTCCCTAAATAAAATTTATTATATTATGAGCAAAAAAGTTGCCTAGACAGTTTCCTTAGAACGAGTTGCCCAGTTTACAGAGAAACGCCCATATCAGTATAAGGGATATGTTTATTGTAGGGGCTCGTGCAATAATGATCTTAAACCTTTCTGATACCTAATACATTACAAGTTTTAGAGATAATTTTATCGGCGACAAATCAATTATTAATTGTCTTCTTTTTCAACACAAAAAAAAACTATTAATTGTGAGTAGGATTACATACTTAAATATATTACGTACGATTATATACTATTTATTACCTAAATAATACAGTTTCATCAAATTGAAAACGAATGACTTAGGATTTTACTAACCGGTCGGTCATTCATTTTTATAAGTTCCTTAAGTATTAAATCCGAAAACTTATCATTAGTAATTTACCATCCTGAATAATTATTCTAATTATTTGAAACTCTCCTTAAATCAATACACGTATCATATTACAACGAAATCTAGTTATTTAAATCTACTCGTGCATGTAACGAACCATAGTTAATTTCAAAGTGGTTTCCTTTTGCCGATTCTACGGAAACAACGCCATTAAATATAGACATACTGAATATAGTGTCTATTTTCTCTTATCTGAAACATGGTAAATAAAGTATCATTAGGGAATATTTTAGGGGACTCAATAGTTTGTTTGTAACATCACTACGTCTTCACGATCGAAAGTGATATATAGAATGTGCAAAAAACCTTGATGACTCGTTACAGCTGTGCCACGACGCGAACTGAGGACATAAAAACGAATCTCACATTTGTAAGCAAATATCTTTCAGCTTGGCATGTAAGTGGAGTAACTGTTACCATGTAAGTGGCATTCCTTAAGAATCGCTCATAAATATAATTATGACGATTACACTAAGCTGAGATGATTGATTGATGATTACACTAAGATTACACAAATACATCCGACTTATAAAAAACATCTACAGTCGCAGCACAGGAAGAATCCAACTAGAAAGGAAAAGCGCTCCTTTCAGAATTGAAAAAGGCGTTAGACAGGGGGATCCCCTATCTCCTAAACTTTTCTCCGCAGTACTGGAATCAATTTTCAGAAGACTTAATTGGAAACGTCTCGGTATTAACGTAAATGGTGTATTGCTGTCACACTTGAGGTTCGCTGACGATATAGTGCTATTTGCCAAAACACCAGAAGACTTAAATAAAATGCTAGGTGAACTTGCGACAGAAAGTGCGAAAGTGGGACTGGCATTGAATCCGGATAAGACTAGAGTGATGACAAACGGAAACAATCACACTATTAAATTAGGGAACACCGAAATAGACTACACTGACGAGTACGTCTATCTAGGTCAGCTTATAACGCAAAAAGAACCCATGCGTAAGGAAGTGGAGAGAAGAATTACGAATGGCTGGAAGAGATACTGGAGCCTGAGGGAGGCTATGAAAGACAAAAAACTCCATATAAACTTAAAAAGTAAACTGTTTAACACCTGCGTACTACCTGTTCTGACGTACGGATGTCAATCATGGGTGCTAAATCATGAAACATTATACAAACTAGCAACTTGTCAGTACGCAATGGAAAGGAGTATGCTAAATATCAGAAAGTCTGACAGACTGAAAAACTTTGTCATCAGAAGCAAAACAAAAACTACAGATGTTACAACGAAAATCAAAAGACTGAAATGGAGATGGGCTGGCCACGTGATAAGAGGATGCGACAAATGGAGTCAAAGGGTGACCCAGTGGTATCCCAGAGAAGGCAAGAGGAAGAGAGGTAGGCCGCAAAAAAGATGGGACGATGACATTAGGCAAGTGGCCGGAGTCATGTGGAACAGGGTGACACAGGAAAGGAAAGAATGGAAAAGGCTGGAGGAGGCCTTTGCCGATTGGCAAACAGATCTAGGAATGATAACCAAGCAACAGATATTAGCTTAAATAGTTTATTTAGTTTAAGAGTCCAGTGTTATTATAAGTTTAAACCCATTGTAACTAGTTAAGAGATCTGAATAAAAGGCTATATTATTATTATTATTATTTATACACTAAGCTGATTGCATTAGATGGCATCACCTTACAAGCAATCAACAATTATTCACGAATATAAACGTCATGTCTGCCTAGAATTAACTCTGTTAGCTCGTAAACATGTCCTGACATTGATTTATTGCATTAATTCCAGACTCCGGGCCATAATCATTTAGAAACAAGAATTTGCATAAATCACTTAAGTAAATAAAATTATTTACAACTGTTGTACATTGTATAAACAAGCTACGAATTTTGAGTCATGTTTGTGAAATACGTAGACATGTCACATGTATGACACTTATTTCGACTTTGTAGGCAAAATTTAATTGTGACCGTCTAAACGGTAAGGCAGCACATAAAATATGAATAAAGTCCAATTTCACTCATAATTTACAACATTAATGTTTTGTTTTATGCAGTTTATCAGTATAACTTGAAATGTGATCGAATAGAATTACCATAGCATGACAGATCAACATACATACTTAAACGTATAAACTATACCTGTAGCTTTATGCAGTCTTTATCTAATGTCTATGAAATATACCGAATTTATTTGCTTTTTTTTTTGACATATTGACTTTCAGTATAATATTTAAAGTTTCAGTTTCCTCTGTGCGAGAAATTTTCTTGAAACTACTAAGAATACTGTCCACATATTAATAAAAAGTTAATTAAAATAAATAGGTTTTCTTTTTGGTCAGGTTTCCTGAACAGTCACAGGTATATGCTTTCTACAGTTTCAACTAAATATTTCATAGTAAAATACTATTTATATTTAAAGTTTCGGTACAGAGTCATAAATAAGCATAGTAATTGTTCTTTTAGTGGAAAAGAGGTGCAGAAATTTAAAAAATATTGAATATATTTGTTGTAATGCCATGCCATTAAAATAAAAACGGTAGTTAAAATCGTACCAAAGGAACTGAAGCATAAAAAGTGCAATAAAAATTGACAGGATATTAAAACGTCACGAACAAGTGAATAAATTATATTTATTCCTATTATTAATAAATAAATATCTTAAACTTATGTTATTAGACAGACAGAATAATATAATATAAGAATAAGATAAGAATCACAACAAATATGTTAATGACTTAGTGGGCTGGTTTGCTAGTTGGCAGGTTGGTTAAATGGCTTAATATATTTTAAGATACATCTATCGCATCATTGTTTATGAAATAAGCAATATACTTTATTTATTACAAACTTGAGACTGAAATCGAAACTACCTTAACGAAATCTTCAAATTTTGATTGACCTAATTTAGTCCAATTTAATCACACCACCGTGTTCACCATCCACAAGATACCGTTTGTCGTATCACTCTTTACTTTGAGAGCACTTGCCTAAGTGCACAGCCAGCATAGAAATTGTTAACGAAGTCCAGTTTCATGGTTGGTTCCACTGCCTGCAAGTTTATAAGTTTGGCCGCATATGAAACGTACCATTCATACCTTTCCATACCGTTCCATACCTTCAAGAAAAGAGCGTGGTGCCACATCAGAGACTAGCAATGCACCTGTGACTCTTTAGTCGTCAGTGTCTTTTTGCGCCGATACTCAGTTATACCAGGGACCATATTCAATATATCTTACGAGTATGTTATAAGGAAAGTCACACATATATTATGTTGAAAAAAAAACAGGTAATATACTTCACTAATTCAATTCAATAAGTGAGTTTTTTTTTTTTTTTAACGTGTGGAAATCCCCTCGGACCGTCACCCCACCGGGGTTTGCGGCGGGATGGTGTGTCGTACTCGGACCGACTAAAACAACACGGTGTGCCACTCTGCGCCTGTAATAGGAGGGATCCGGGAACAGCTGTTATTAAGACATCAGTCTCAAAATTTTTCCTCTCTTTAGGCGACGTCCGGCACACGCGGACGCCGCCCCCTCGCGGCTGGCCAAACTAATGCGGGTGGAGGGGAAACCCACCCCTTCCACCCGCGGCCACACTCAGGGCGGCATGAGGCGGTGATAGGCGCGCCTCCGCCGCCCGGTACGCCGGATCGGGTCCGAGTGGAGGTCGTCCTCCCGGGCCTTCTCCGCCGCCTCCTTCTGCGAGATTACTTCCTCGCAGAAGGTTGCGACCGCGGTAAAACAACTGTCGCTACCGGCCATGGAGCGTACTACGGCCGGCAGCGAGAGATCCACTCCGATGACTGCAGTAACAAACCCTATACCAACCCGTCTGGCCAGCGTAGTATAGTAGGCCAAAACCTCCTTTATAAAGAGACCTTAACCTCCTTTCTTTCAAAATTTCTAACCAAGGATATTGAAAAAGTACATTTTTCCTGAATAAAAATTAATAACTACTTTTTATACTTGTATATATAAAATATTAAGTATGTGATTCATCATCATTTAAACAATATCTTCCAACTTATAGTTTCAACTTAAAGTTAATTAAAAAAAAAAAATTCAGTATACAGCCAGCTCTTCGCAGACAAAGCGAAAACTTGTTTTAGCATTCTTTAAAAATAAACATAGGCCTCACAAATTTCTTCGTCTTTTTATTTATTTATACAATATAATACGCTTTTCAGAATATAAGCAAGAAGTTATAATAAGTGAACCGACAACATTAACTCTGTAGGTTGAAATAGGCTATACATCAATGTCAGAGTTGTACTGAGGCTAAGAAGTGATTCCCAAATGAACCTCGACGTTCAGGAATGTTAAACGATCTACAGGATAAGAGCACCGAAGAAGTATCTCAGGTAATTACAGTCGCGAAGCGTGCAAATATTTCAACAATTTTTAAAGTACCATCTTTTCTGTAATTCGAAGTAATCTTTCGTCCAAATAAAATCTACAGAAATAGTAAAACGTTTTTCGTCATTTACGGTTTTGCGAAATACATAATTTGATCATCTTATGTAGAAATAAGCAATAACCATTCTTGTTATGATCCATTATTGTTACGTATCTTTTTTATATAAATATGCTGGAACAAAACATTTAGGAACCATTTCTGCCGTGTTTGACAACTAAGTTTCATTTATTATTTTGTTTGCTTTATTATTTTCGTGGGATAGCCATGCTTTGGTGCGTATTGGAATGACGCCACGGCCTCATCGAAAACCAGTGTGAAGCTATGCTAGCGCTGTTTTTTCGAGTTTACCGGAGTTCCTCCTCGTCCGCCACTGTCTCCCTAAAGATAGCCCCCTAATTACGGTCAACTGATTTTCTTAGTAACTTGAACTTGACGTCTTAAAAGAAAATACTGTTTATATTAACAAACCCAATTCAACATGTAATGATAACGATGATATAATAATAGGCCCCATTAATACATTTTTAATTTTATATTAAAAAACAGGGTACCATCATTTTTCTTTTTGTTAGGAATAGACCGTTGACATACATGTACTGAAATATTTTAAGATAATCTTAATAAAAAGAGTCGTTATTTTTTATGAGCCTTCGTATACTTTCCAGACCATCTAATATAAAAAAAGTTCAAAGGCTTGGCGTTTCTTTTTTGGAACATCACAAAAAGAAAATTTCAAAGTCTACATTATGTCAAGTATTATATACAAAGTCTAATCCTAATTGTGAAGAACAAAACAATCAGTAAAACAGAAAAGATAAAAGCATTGTCGCCTTGAAACGTTCACGTTTTTGCCAAGGGTCTCTCGTAAAACTTTATTAGGCGCATTAAGGTCGCGGTTGAATCCTGTTTATGTAATCGCCGCTGGGGACCTTTACCAGGAAAAATATTAAGTGAAAAAAGAACACACAATGTCACCCTAAGTAAGATTATATTTATGACGACCTATATCTAAGAGGGTGGTCAGAGGCACTCAAAATGTCGACCTAAGCAAAATGACGAGACGAGAGCTCACATGAAACATAGGAACGGCGCCCACTCATAAAACAAAGATAAGCATTTGATTGTGACCGGGATAATATGTATTATGTTTTGGGTGGCTTTTGGATTGTGACCCCGATATTTGTATTTTTTCTTATATATGTTATATGCTTTTTATAAGAAAATGTTATAGTATGCACGATACGCATACCAAACGAACTATAGTTACAATATGATACAACAGTACATTCTCATTTATTTTTCTTTAGTCAAATGTGAACACTACAAAATTTCAATAATTTTACATATAATACATGTACTTGCGTACGTACGTAAACATACAACATGCATTTAATAAAAAGCTTAATTTTATTTTTTTAATAAAAAGTTACTTGTTCCACATAATATTTTTGTCTGTCTGTTTATCTGTAACAAGGAGTCAAAATGATTGGGATATTGTGATAACCTTCTTGACAAATAAATTAGTTGCAGAGTCTGTAACACATATTTTAAAACTTTCGCATTTCATATTTCATTTACTAGAATTAACAAAATCAATAAATATTACAAACTTTAGAATGGCTTGTAGTAATGAGCAGGTTAAACTGGCAGTGATCACAGGCTGATTCTATTTCGAGAGAGAAAGGAGGTGACGAATCTATCACATGTGTTTGTATTTGTTTGATTTTATATGAATCAACAAAGATTTTAATTGCCAGGTGTGAGTATACAGTTGAAACATGAAGTTTCTAGGCGCACATTTCTAAGGAGGAAAATATTTCTTGTACTATCAACAGCGGTTTGCTATACTTACTCTAAACATTCGCAACCTATAATAGAATTGTTAATTCTAAATTCCTGAATTTTCTATTAATGGTCCCGTTGAAATGGTTCCGGCCATCTTAAAAAATAACTCTGACAGACAGATAAAATTTGTTCAAGGCGTGTTTGGCGTTGCTGTCAAAATAATCAAAAAATGATGAACAAAATGGAAAAATATCTGTGTTTCAAAATTACAAACAAAAACATTAATTGTATTAAATATGTAAATTATGTATATGTTGGATTTTTTTTGGTTTTCTTTCGTTATAATCTTTATATTACGAAATTTTCATTTAAGCTTCGTAATAATTTGTCTTTATAGTTAAGTAAAGACACATTAAATTTAATTTAAATTAAAGTTATTGTATTGTTTTGTTCATAGAATTATTTAAGAATTATTAGTCTCACTTAGTTTAGGTAGTGTCGATCCCAAACATTCAACCTCAATTTTAATTCCAGAGATTGTCAATTAATTACCGCTAAGTCTTGGTCTTTCCCGCAAAATGAACCTAAACGTTAGAGTCTCTGTTACGTAGTAATTAAAATCTACCGTAAAATTGTGTTATAGGCACAGATTATGAATATTTTCATTAAAAAAAATATAGCTGCGACTATAATAACAACTAGTTGTAGCAAAAGCAAAACGATTATCATCCCTAAAATACCTACTCGGAGTTCCTAAGACAACACAGGTACTATAAAGGACTCCAAATCCTCATAGATATTAGATTCTCTATGCTAAATATTTCAAACATTTTTATAATACTGCATGTTCACGGGTTTATAATTTATTCATCATAAATACGAGTATAATAATGTCAAATAAAGAAGCATG
Source organism: Arctia plantaginis (assembly GCA_902825455.1). Lineage (NCBI taxonomy): Eukaryota > Metazoa > Arthropoda > Insecta > Lepidoptera > Erebidae > Arctia > Arctia plantaginis. The sequence continues at coordinate 9,250,223 of CADEBD010000314.1, read as the reverse complement.
TAGATAGAGATTTTATATTTTTTTTGTAAATCTGAGCTCAGACAAGAAAGTATGGGTAAGTCGTAATAACTGTGTAAAGAGCGAAAGAACTCTCGAAAGGGGAAAGAGCAAGAGGCTACTTCAAGAAACGTTTGCGAATCGAGATCAATATGAGCGAAGGCATGAAAGCTAAGGTTTCCTGATATGTAAAAAAGTAGAATCTTGGCGCAGTTCCCAGGTCAGTCAGAAAGTCATAACCATAACTATACATACTGTATTGATTTTAACAAGCACAAACACGTATCTTAATGAGTGTACATCATATGATAATGACATACGAACTAGCAACCGCATAATTACTTCAAACCTGGGTTTTGTAAATTACATGAACTATTTGGTATGTCCTTTGAGTAGACGTCAATAAATAGTGTTAAAAGCTTATTTAATCAAAAACCTTTAAATATCTCCGTTGTTGTATTATAATACAAAATGACCAAGCTTTGGACTTAATAATAAATATTGTTAACCATCTTGTTGAATTGACCTTTGTTTAGCACTGCAGCTTAATGAAAACCGCTGGATTGAGTAGTGGTCCAGGCACAAACAGAAACGAAGTCCCTGACTGGGAACATTTATCATGTACCTATATTGGCAAATATAATAATTCACATTTCTATTCTACGTTCTACTTCGAAAGGTACTTAAAAATATTCGTAAAATATGATGAATAGATAAATGAATAAGTGGCTTATTATGTTGCTTTAATTTATTTAAGAGCTTGCAGATATATTACTGACATTCTTTTTTGACTGACGTCAGGTTTATTATAACCGTGGCTCAGTTAGAATAAAATTGCTATCATTGTATAGGACTGTTAGTGGTATTCAAATAATAATAATTACTTAACACATCTGACACACGGCAGTATGGTCCCAAACTAGGTAGAGCCTGTACTATGGTAACCAATCTGCTGATAAACATATTTATATATTTTTAAATACATACATATAAAATGACGTGAGGGATCTATGAACTCCCGGTTGGAACGAAGTTGTTGGAAAAAGGTCTTGTTACATATTTTTCGGTCTCCCATGCGCTCAGTGTGTGTAACGTGCGATAGGGAACTTCGTTTAAATATAATAATTAAATTACACCTAGACATAAATGATCGTGCTCGATACACAATATTTGTCATATTTGTCAATATTAGGTGGGAATCGAACTCACAACCAAATTATAATCCAACATAAATTAAATTAAAAAAAAGCCGTGTGGTGTCGTGTGACACCCGATAGGAACGAAGTTGTGACGATCGAGTAAAACTGATTCGACACGATTTTAATTACAACGCCATCTATGAAAGCGGCTATTACCTACATATTTTTCAGTTGGTTTCTAATTAAAACAATTTATACATTGGTAAAATCTCCTTGAGAAATGATGTCGAATACAATATTTTTTGCTCAACCTAAGAACATAAATTTTAATTTTACTGAGATGAAAAGTAATGATTTCCTATGTATTCGATAGATGGCGCTGAATGACTGACAAGTGACAATTCAAAATAAATACTGAGATGATAAGTAATGATTTCTTATCTATTCGATAGATGGCGCTGAATGACTGACATAAAAAGTGTCGTTACAACTTTTCGTGAGAATTTTTTACGTCTAGCCCCCTTTCACATTGCGCGATAAGGAACTTCGTTCCAAAAATGTTAAGCACAGAGACGTTGTAATTGACTTTATGTAAAATTACTTACCAGTGCATAAAAGGTGAAAAGATAAAAAGATTCTGAAATCTCAAAAGTAAAACAAGCTTTGTGATGCAATGTGCATTTGCCGCTTCATATTTTCGATACAATTGCGTACAATTGCGATAGTACGCTAACATAGGTGTTAACGCCTCTGTTAGGTTATAGCCTTGTGGGCGCCGTACTTTATACACTTCGTGCGAGTCTGCTCCGTGCTCCGTGGCACGAATAATTTCCTTAATAATGCTCAGCGAAATCTTATTCAAATAATCAGAAGTTCACGACTCCAATCCGCCTAGATGCAAATTGCATGCAGGCCGCTTAATTAACAGCCAAGAAACTGCATGAGCTCAACCGATAACAGAATCCATCTTGCCTCGGTGACTATGTCTACAAATTATGTTATTAACAAACAGTAATAACTATTGATTGTTAGTGTTATTTACCTACGATTAAATATCAAATATTATTTGAATACGACGATACGATATGTTCTTCATTTTCAATTTTGAGTTGTAATAATAAGTATTTAGTATTGTGTTTAGAAAACTGGATTATACAAAAGAAAAAAAATGTTTAAAAAAAAAACTATTTGGCAATGTCTGCCAAACTATCATATCTTTATTATCCGTCGTATGTACGTCAAAGATATCAATCGTTACTTGATCTAACAAATATTAAATAATTGTTGTATATACTTGAAAGTTCTTTATAGTGTTCTCTTAGTATACTCTGCGCTTGGTTAGGCCGTTGAGCTGTCAGCAAATTCATACTGGAAGTAGTATTCTTGTAAACGATTACCTGGGTACAGGACTTAGGCAATAGTTTACAAGAATAGGGCCGTCTTTCACTAAATAAAACCGCATATATTAATAAAAACCAAAGAAAAACGGTGCCATGGGGCACTTTTGTGTTTCACACGAGTGACACCTCCTTTGTTTTCATTTTCTTATAAGAGCCTTTTTTTTGGTGACGGGATGGAAAATGAGAGGTACAATTATTATTATTATTATAAGTATGTATTATTGTCAACTAATGTTGTTAAATACTAAAGATTTCCAAATAAATTTGTGAGAAGGTTGGTTCTTTGTATCTACAAACATTTTCTTTGGTGAAGTGTTTTGTTAAAAAGTATTTCATGGTTCATCAAAACAATACCGCACTAGTTGTTTAAACAAAAATTACTTGCAACACTAACCGATACAGAAACAACAATGAGTAACAAAAGATGGTAACGAAACGACTGCACAAAAGATGTCATTGTTATTGCAACCGCACCAGACACTGACAAGTGATCTGTCACTGGGTGCCGCGTCTTGCGACGTCGGGTTTACCCGGATTTGTGAGGACGCCCGTCTCGCTTGACTGATGTGCAATCCTCGGACATATTTCTTCCCCACTTTAATTAAGTTAATGACTGGACGATTAACATGTAATTGAAAAAAGAGATTAGGATTTTATTGTGATAGATATATTCTTCTTATCGTTATTTTTTTGCGAAACTGAATTTCAAAGTAAAGTGAAATAGTGTATTAGGTTGCTAATACGTCTGGAGCTCTAAATAGTAAGTCAAGTCTTGAATATCTGAAGTTATAAAACTATATTTGAAATTTGATGTGCATAAACTAATTTAAGTCAGAAAATGATTATATTATAGTTATAATACCCATTAATACACATAGATTTTATAAAAAGATAAATGGAATTAAGTCTCTAGACGGAGCGTGGGAAGACTCTCCATAAGGTGGTCTGACGTCCTGGTGAAGGACACGTGAAGGCGTTGGATGGGGCAGTATAGGATAGATATGTTTCGACTGATTTGCTGATGATGATGATGAAAAAGTCTTCAGAATGTTTTTTTTTCAGTAAATGGCATTAAAGGCACGAACATCTTAATTTTATAAGAAACAACATCGTTTAGGTTGAAACGACCCATACTTATTAATAGAGCTGATCTTAGGACAAGTTCCGCAAAATTGTTCATTATATTTCTTACGTAAATTAGATTCATAATAAAATTTGCGATCGATGTGTACCAACTATTGTATTTTGCAGTAGCTATACGAATTCATTCCTTATTATCGTACATTACAAAAAAAAGAGGTTTAGGTACCATACATTACAAAAACTCATTCTAATTTCAATGCATGTGTGATGAGAAGAATAATATTGTAAGTTTCGCAGGATCAAGCCAAACCTTCTGAGATTTATTATTTAGAACGGAATAGCAGGCGGAATTTTTACATAGAATTTCCTTTGTACAATCATATTTTGAATTTGTTAGCTGAGCTGTCACTCTCTCAATTGAACACCTGTCGGAAACAAATATGGATACAAAAAAAATATTACTTAGACATAAAGGCAGGATACCTTACCACATTATGTGACATACTTAATTAGTTATGTATGAGGGTATATTTGTTAGTATGTGTACATACGTGTTTTATGTGTAACAATCAGCGGTCTCAACGCTCACTTCGGTCTCTTACAGACAACCTTAAAACGGATATTAGATATTTGAAAATGTAGGTAGTTTACTTACTATGGTCAAAGAACATTACCTGTCATTACACGCTTTATTATTATTATTTATTTATTAGCTTCACTTGTATGTTTGTATGTTTGTTTGTAACCGACTCCTTTTGGCGTGATTTTGACTGACTTTTTACGGTCAGAATTCGTTCAAACTTTGTAGATATATCGAGGACCGATGACAATACACTAATTTAAAAAAAAATGAGAAAAAAAAATACGCTTTTTATAGAAAACCAAACAAAAAATAGAAACAAATTTTAATAAATTTGAAATAAAGCGTTGGGTGCCTGTTGTCAATAGTAAAAAGCACCCCGGCTTTTTTTTAATTTATTTATTATTCATTATATTATTTTTCACTAAACATTTCTTATCTGCTGTATTGTTCTGCAAATGAATTGTAGATTGTGTATGCCCATGGGCCCCGCCGCTCACCCGGTGTCTTCAGCCAGAGCTGCTTGAGAGGGTCGTGGGCTCCCTGTTCCCAACGCAAGTGGTGGAGCATACTCCGCCACAGATGGTTCCGCCTCCGGCGCTTGAAGCGCCTAACGTGGATAACGACGACGTGCCTGAGGTCACTGGGGTGGAACTAAGGGTGGCGGTGTTACGGCTTAAAGCTAAAAGCACCGCCCCGGGACCCGATGGCATTCCTGGCCGAGCGTGGGTCCTGGCCTTAGTTGACGAGGCTCTCGAGCCCCGACTGCGAGGGTTCTTCAGCGCATGCCTGGAGCGGGGCCAGTTTCCGAAATTGTGGAAGACGGGGAAACTGGTCCTCATCCGAAAGGAGGGGCGCCCGGCGGACTCACCGTCCGCCTACCGGCCCATAGTGTTGCTTGACGAGGTGTGCAAGCTCTTTGAAAGAGTAATTGCAAGGCGCCTCGTCAAGCATCTAGTGATGGTGGGGCCGGATCTGGCGGACAACCAGTACGGTTTCCGTCAGGGGCGCTCCACCGTGGATGCGATTATGAGCGTGAAGGCTCTGGCGGAAGAAGCAGTTTCCCGGGGCGAAGTGGTGTTGGCGGTGTCCTTGGACATCGCCAACGCGTTCAACACTCTGCCCTGGAGCTGCATCAGGGAGGCGCTCGTGTATCACGAAGTGCCTCTCTACCTCCGCCGCATAGTCGGGGCATATTTGTCGGAGAGTGCCGTCGTCTACCCCAGTAGGACCGGTCTCGGTAGGCGTGAAATGTCGTGCGGTGTTCCGCAGGGGTCGGTGTTAGGGCCACTCTTGTGGAACATCGGCTACGACTGGGTGCTTCGTGGTGCCTTCTTGGATGGTGTCGCCGTCGTGTGCTACGCGGACGACACGCTCGTGATGGCGCGCGGCAAGACGCACCACGAGGCAACCCTGAGGGCCTACAAGTACTAATTTTACATAAATAACTTTTTTTTATTATATTTTAACTAATCGCGATTTTCACGATCAAAAGTGGCTGCTATTTTATTTTCTCCAACATTATTGCAGAAATAATGCAATATATGGTTTGTTCGCGATATGTTAGCCTTCGTCAATTCGTCACTTAACACTGTCTATTTTTTTGCGAATATTTTCTAAATTCTCGAAAGACTTGTTCTACTGTTTATGCCGCCTCGGCATCACACGGCCGGTGTACAATGAACTACTGAACCGGACTAAGGAAATGTCACACTTCCTTTAAATTCAAATAAGTTGGATTTTCAATAATTCCTTATATTGATTATATATTAGATTAGATTATATATATAAAACGATTAACCCGTCAAAGTAAAAAATAAAAAGTATCAGAAATACTACACGATACGTGCTTAATGACAAATCTTTCGTTTCGTTTCGTACGACCATGTTCATTACATGGATGTGCATAATGTGTGTCACATAGCAAAAAAATATACCTTAAAAGTTGGATTGAAACCACTTTCTTCAATTATATGTGCACCAAATGATGTCATTTGGACCGCATTATTGTAATTTTGAATATACTGCAAGAAATTCTTCGATAGAGGTTCTTGCCCTGAGTAATGAATTTATTGGTTCAGGTGGCGACGTCCTTTGTGGTAATTTGACCTTTCCTTCGCACTACATTATCCTGACGGTTAGTCGAAACTTCAAAGCATTGCAATATAGCCAAATAGTACTAATTGTTCCACAACCGACCAATTTATCGCACGGGTAATCCACTGTTGAATTATGTAAACGCCAAACGTTCATAGATAATCTGTTTTGTTGCCCCTTGCTTGAAGTCGGAGGTATTGGTTCTTCCGGAGTCGTGGTAGATCTCGTTTGAGAAATTCTCATTCTGATTACCTCTACGAAGTTTGTTATCTCAGTGTCTATTAAAACACCGTTTTGCTGTTGCTAAAAAGAAGTGGTAATTGTATATGACGAAGGACCGGTGTCTGGTTTGTTTTTAAAGAGTGACGTCGGCAAAGCCTACGTCATTTTTACATTGTCGTGGTTTTCTTTCATAAAAACTTTAGTAAATAACAACAACAGTAAATACAACTAAAGATGTATTCCAGGTTCTTACAAAAAAAAGGTATTCCAAGTTCTTTACTCTTGTAACTGTGTACATACATGTGTGCTGTACATAGGTCCGTACAGTTCAACAACAGTTAATACAATGAAAGATGTATTCCTAGGTCGTACTAATACTCGTATATAGATCCGTACGGTACTACCGTGCGGATATATATACGGATAAAGACAACAGTAAATACAATTAAAGATGTATTCCAAGGTTATTTCTTAATACTAACTATTAAAACTTAAATTATAATCAATTCGAATCCAATTTAAATCAATTAAGATATTTTTATTAAGTGAGGTAGTTGATGACTCGTAGGTTGTAGTTGCGCCGTATATATAAATTAATATCACATTATTACATTACTTTATTACAAAGATTACAGCCAATCTTGACACTAATGTTCTGTCAATATATAGAAGATCTCTCACAGTCATCTCTATCATTTACTCATCCACAGTTCAAATTATGTTTTTTTTTAAATCTATTTGCTTTTTATTAATTTTCTTTTTTGCAATCCTTGTCCTGACAATAAGGGACACAAAGAAAAAAGAATTATCTAAATTGGTGCAGTCGTTCAGAAGTTATGGGCGTCCATACATCTCTTTGGTTCATTTTTACTTATATAGAAGATACACAGACCAAAATATTAAGTATAAATGATGACACCAACAGTATTTACAATGACAAATAAAAATCTTTTATTATTTATCTAATTTTACCTCTTTTATGTTGTTTACTACTTAACCTCACAAAACTCATTGCACCTTTAACTATTACTGTCTCTCCGAAACATTTTGATCCATTCTAAGGTTGCCTGGAAGAGATTGCTCTAAGCAATAAGGTCACTGTTTGTACATTACATGTGTGAGATTTTTATGTTCTATACTTCTTGTAAAACGATGTACAAATAAATAGATTTCTATCCATCTTTCTAATTGCTGATGTCCGTGCTCCTCTAAAATATCAAATGAAAATATATCAGTGCTTATCAGTGCTGTACCAATAAGATATCCTGTAGCAATAATATACGTGTTAAATACTGTTTGAACAAGTTTATGCCAGTCCAATCACTAAACTGTATACGGGTAGGTACACATTCTGATATATCCACGTAGTCAATGTTATTGCAGCATATGCATAAAGAATTCATTTTTCCACTTAAACGGTTTTCTACGAATTCTACAATATGAAAATATCAATCAGAACGCATTTTATTGTTGTAAAATCAAGAAACTCATAAAAATATCTTCACGTGTTCACTTAAAATATAGTAGCTTTTGTTATGTTGCCTATGTTACTCGCTCATTATGTAGCTATCCATTGGCGAAAGAAGTTTTAAAATCGGTGTAGTGGTTTAGGCGGGAAAGCGTACCAAACAAATAAACTCACTTTCATATTTATAATATAAGTACGGATATAGTTTAAACTAACTTACTATGTTTAATGCATGAAGATGTTATTCAATTTATCAACCTTCTGTTAAGACCTTTTTGAGAGTCAGGCATCTGTAGTTATTGGCCATGCCTCGAGGCTAACACATCTTCCCTAACGCTCATGCTCTATTTATTTCTTTTTACGTAATTTTAATGACCGTATACGCTAACATAAAACTCTATACGGCCGTGGTTTACTGTAGATTGCAACAAAATCACACAAAATCGGAAGTACATAAAATGCGAAGTAAATGTACGATTTTTGTAACACATATATGCCTTCACATTGTACCATAACGTAAGTAGAGTTATGTTAGTGTTAGGTACCTTTAGCGAGGTAACTGTAGTCACATTTACGCTCCTTCAGGTTTTCACGTACAACTTGCTCTCTTGAAGATGTGACTGTAAAAGTTTGATCAGTAAGAAAGTTTTAATTGCTACTAAACGGCATTTCTAGTGGGGCCTGGCGCAGTTCATGTTCAAAGTATTTTATTCGGACACAGGAAATCATTTACTCAACATGTTTTAAGTAAACAACGTGCGCCAAAAGCGAATTGTTAATTAAAATGAACAGATGGTTCTTAATTTAATACAGTTCTTATTTCAGCCCTGATGTAATCTTGGAACTGTGCAACAATGTTGCAATTTTAAAATAGCCTTAATTAATCCTTATATTTTGTAATATTATAAATGCCATAATGTTCATTACACTTTTACAACTTAACTAATTATCATGAAATGCTCCACATACGTTGCCAAGTGTACAGAAAAAACATATGGCAGGTTTCAACTAGAAGAAAAGCTAGCTAAATGCGTGTCGGGCCACGCACAATGTAGGGTACCATAGTTGCACGTCGAAAATACCGCCTTATTAAATACTAATATAGGTGCAAATTACTAACATAGGCTCCCTGCCAAGCGACGCTTACAGACCAGTGCGTTATTCGAACGTAACAATGATGTTATTAGTTTAGAAATTATTATTATTGAGTTAACTAAGCATGTACCAAGTAAGTACAAGGCCTCCCCTAAAGAGCCCCAACTATCCCGGTCTTGGGCAGTCCGCATCCATCCGCTGCCAGCCATTTTCCTAAAGTCGTCGGTCAATCGTGCTGCAGGGCGCCCTACACGACTTTTCCCAATCGCGGTCTCCACTCTAACACATGTCGGCTCCAGCGACCATCAGTGCGCCTGGAGAAGCAACCTGGTCGGACCACGTCAGAGTGAGTGAGTGTCCACGTCTCGGCTCCATATGTCATTACGGGAAGGAAGCAATGGTCAAAAACCTTAGTTTTTAGCGATAGCGGGATCGGCGACTCGAACAAATGACAACATTATAGACAGAAAATGGAATAATTAATATATACCTAATAATAATAGTAAATAGATTCTACACAACATACTAAGTAGGTTTAAAAATAGTATATTGTCAGAAGTCCCATGAAGTCTCAATAATAAAATGTATTCAAACTTATGTTTAAATATATTTTATTATCATCGTAAATCAAGCAACCATATCGAATATAAATAAACACTAGGACAAATGTATGAGACAGACACGGTTCAATAAGACAGTTTGCGGAAGCCTTACGTGTACTCCGCATGTATGTATATAGGTAAATAGTATACCCGTCACCTACATTCGATTTGTATTCAGAGTTCGTTAACTCTGCTCGCAATGATTACCCCGAGGCAAACGTGTTTCTCAAATGAAAATGTATGTCTATATACTTATTACACGCCTGGTAATATGTTGTACACATTATTACTAAATTATACTTAATTATTAGTTGATGAGATTTGAGTACCAACTTGTGCGTAACTGTAATATATGTACGTAAATCCCTGTAATTATAAATTGGAATATATCTACACTGCCATTATAGGCAACCCTATACTAATTAATTGCTGACAACTTGTATCTTTCATATTTTTCTAAAGTACAGGGTGATTTAATATACATATTAGCATTACTCACATCTATATTACTGAAGGGGTACGCAACGGGTGTTTTATTTGTTATTAAAATCTACAACAAGAAGTCTAAGTAGTTGGCCCGTGTCCGAAGAGGGCCTTCGTCGTCGATTGGGCCTGACCGGCAGTTCGGGATCCTTTCCTTCCGACTGACGCAGGTCCTTTGCGGGCACAGCTGCTTCGGGAAGTAACAACACACGGTGTCAATTTGTCCGGCTTAGGCTTCGCGTCGTCGGGTCGTCATTACAGTCATCGGAGAGGATCTTTCACCACCAGCCGTCATAGGCTCCATGACCGGGAGCAACAGATGTTTCACCGCGGTTGAATTCTTCTGGGAATTCGCCACCGACGAACAAGGTGACGGAGGCGCGCTTATGAGCACCAGTCCAGGGTCCACCCTGAGTGTGGCCGCGGGTGGACGGACGGGTTTTTCCCTTCATCCGCTGTAGTGGCTAGCGAGGAGGCAATGCTCGCGAGAATTCACCGGAAGGGGCGCAATTGTGGGTAGACGCTAGGAGGGGTCTGGCTGTCTTAATAACAGGTTTAGTCGGTGCGATTCCGACACAAAGCCCCGCCACAAACCTCTGTTACATATTTTTATTTCAAGTATCCCATTATCTATGCCATTACTTGTCCTGACTCACTGACTGGCTTATTCATCAGCACAGTGCCTAAACCACTGAGGCTCAAAACTTGAAATGTTTGCAGCTGATGCTTTTTATATTGTAAGCACCCACTAAGAAAGGATTTTTGGAAATATCTCCGATAAGGGGCTAAAGTAAAGGATAAACGTTTGTTTTGTAGTTTCTAGGAACTAGAAAAGGCTGTTAGTGATGATGGTGATGGAAGTTTGTCGCAAAATTCATATAATCGCACTTGTTGACTCTCACAAAGGATCGAGTGGCAACTAAAAGAAGGAATAAAACATTTTAAAACAAGATTGTGTTATGAAATTGAGGTATAAATTTAAAGAGTGTGAAACTACCTCAGACAAGCATATTGTAACTCTAGATTGACAATCAGACTTTAAAAATAATTAGATTGAACAAAATATTTTAAACTGTGTTAATTACAATTTATTGATCAAGATAAAACCTATTTTTAAAGAAACATCTTCAATGTATAAAAGAATCTAGATTGAATAAAGTATAATATTTTAAAACTAAATTTAAGTTACAAACTACGTCAGACACTCACATGGCATCGACAAGAGCTGTAATGGCTCATACGGTGTGCTCGTAAAATTTTATAGGCAACTTGGAGGTACAGGATGTATCCCAGGAGGCGCACCACACCGACCTCGTATTATGCTTCCTCTAGACACACTTATGTAACCGTGATTAATTTATTTATCAACAACACGGCACCAAAAACTATTTTACCCGATTACACTTAAATTATTCTAATTGTTTTTATTTATTATTTTTATTGTGTCTCTACTCTCTTAATTCCGTACTGGAAAACGCAGCATGTATGTGAACAGCTCACAAGGTGGTCCGATTCTTTTCGATAAACTTTGTCGGGTTCTAAGACAGAGATACTGTAGGTATATATTGTGTTTATTCGCTTACTTTCTTCTTTACAGTTGCTTAATTGATTTGTAAATTTGCAGTAGAAATATATTTTGACTCAATAGACCATAACCGTTCTATTTTGAAACAAAATGTGAATACACGGTATCATAATGTATATTACTACTATTATCTTAACACTTACATATCAATTACAGAGTATAGGATTACTAATAATTATTTAAATTTTCATATTTAGACCTTCAATTCGAAATTATTTTAATATTAATAACGACGGATGAAAGAGTAGGTACTAGGCACTCAGCTAAGTGTTCACTCTGACATTCGATATTTAATGAGACTTATGGCGTACTGTTCAAACTGAAAATGAAAATAGATATTCATTACTTATTACTCATAATAAATGGTGTCTCAGTAAGAGTGCACTTTTTCATTTTAAAATAATGAATAATTTTATAAAAGAGTTGTGATATTTTTATTGGATTATAAAGAAGACATGTTCCGATTAAGTATGGAATAAAATATCCAGAAATCCCCACGGCTCTGATGACAGACCATTACTCTTTTCATGAAATATTCCATGACTTTTACACAGAGATGTGGCTGTATCTCACCGATGACGTGTTGTATCTCTGATTTGAGCTCAGGAATTTTATCTGGTTTATTCACATAAACCCGAGATTTCACAAAACCCCAAAGAAATAAATCGCACGGCGTTAAATCGCACGATCTTGGTGGCCAGTTGACATCAGAATATCGTGAGATAATGTGTTCTGGAAATCGTTGCTTCAATAAATCGATTGTTTCATGCGCGAGAAGATGACCTTTTCCGAAAAATTGGCATTGGTTTCTCTTTGCTCCATAACCCATTGAACGAATTGCCGGCGCTTTCTATGTTAAGCCCCTGAGTTAGCTGAATCTTGTACGCATAAAGGTGGAGGTCTTTTGTAAAAATTTGCTGCGTAGTGCTTCGTGAAATTTAAGTTGTTGAGAACGATGCCATATTAATGTTTTCGGGTTTTCGGCGACACTCGTTTTCAGCAGCAATATTTTCAAGAGAGCGACCGGTACGTTGACGCACAGGTTTCTTAATATCCATTATCGACCCTGTTTCTTCAAATTCTTTGACCTCTCTTCGAATGGTTGACACATTAGGTGCTTTCTCGACTAAAAATTTGGCGTAGTTTGAGAAGTTTTAGCGTAACTTCCCCCATTTTTGTAATGAGTTATAATTGGAATAAACATAGGTGACAGCTGTCAAATTTGGGAGTTGCAACATGCACGAAAAATTTTTATTAAAATTTAAAAAGCGCTCTTACTTACCTTAGACATCATTGGCATCATTTGAGGCACTTTATGATTGTTTTTTTTTGAAGACAGACAGACAGAATATAAGATGTGCTTTCTCAAATGTACGTAGTATTAAATGTTCGTAAAGTGCTTATATCATCATATCGTAACAGTTGGAGATGATATCGGCTCTATTTCACTTCTCAAATAAGATCAAGGGCATTTGAAATGACCCCATTTCCGGTATTAGTGGGTAATCCATACGGAGGTTGTAGGACAAACAGCGTAAGTAAACATCAATTCTAATAATCTTGACACGATATGGTTTAGTCTTGACTTTTGTTGTGATTGGTGCAGATTTCAGTGCGGGCCAATCACAGCGCCGACCGCGGTCACCGTGACGATCAAGTAGAAGTGAAATAAACTCGCACTTGACCCTCAGAGCTGTCTTAGCATTTCCAATCCTGTCCCCACAATGAGTGATATGATAATATAAATCAAAGTAGTGCAACCACTACTTTACTAATTGTCTTTAAAAAAAAGAAAATAAAAAAGACTAGAGCTGCTGAGAGTGTTATATACGCAGATTGTAGTCTTAGTAGGTACCTAATATTATATACGTCCGTATAAATACGTTCCCGTACCTATGTTCATCGTGTGTTAAGGTCGTAGCGCAATATTAATAGCCTATAATCTTCTTCAAGAAGTAGGCAACGAGTACTTCCATTTAAAATTGTTAATTTTAATTGGAAGATCCAGATATTACAACGTAAAATCTAAAAAATCTTTTAATACGTTTGTATAACTTCTATAAATAATATATATCATTATGTTAATCACAATATCTGCAATATATAGTATAAAATACTAAAGTACATAGAAATGCCAAAGTAAGAAAATGAACATTTAATGAGGTCAGTTTTATAATAAAGGCTACTAACAGCGGCAGTAGTCTCAATTAAATTCCTAAATTCATTAAATATGTAAGCGGTGACTTCAATTATCTACATTTATATTTTATAATTAAATTACAACAAAGCCGGGGCGGGTCGCTAGTTTAAAATAATATGATATTTTGTGTTTGACAGCCAGAGCATCAAGTCGCCTACTCGTCCGGCTCGCCTCATTTATTTACACGCACTAATGACGCAAACAATAGATATTTACTGCACTGTTTACTACATTTAGATATCCAGTCGTAAAATGTATAATGTACCAACCACTCACATTAGATGTATCAATAGCTACTATAGTTTTAGAATAACAATGTTTTCAATGGGTTTTAAAAAGTTACTGTGAAAGGAATGTTTGTATTTAGTTACATAGGTCGCATTTTCATGCCTTTCTTTTCTGATTCTCATATAATTCATATTTACATTATGAATATACAAATGTTTTAAAATGAATATACTTTCTCTCTATTCGTGTCTTACTTATGCCAGCTTATACGATTGTCGTTTTAATAGGACATTCTCGGGATATTATAGTTTAAGTGTCAGTGCGTGTATTGGAGAATTTAAACAGGAATCTAAAACAAACCTAAAGGTGCAAGTTGCGTATATTTAAATTTATAAAAATAAAACGTGGAGTGCTTCAAATTAATTTGCATTTGTTTGGGCTTGGAGTTAATGGACACAGAACATTTTTTATTATTTTAATTTTATCGTATATATATATATATATTATATATAATGTAACTTAAATGTATGTATTAGATTAAAAAGCAAAAGACCTAATAAAAATATTAATATAATAACATCTAATAACTTATATATAATATATATGTATAATATTTATCGTAATCTCAGCCAGCCGTTTAGGCTGGCTAAGGTTACGATACAATCACGAGTTTGGATAGTATTATATTTGTCAAGGACTCTATTTATGGGTGGTACTGTCCTAAATTAGTTTTTGAAAATTGCTTGTGTAAGAAATCTTCAAAGATATTTTTTGTTGAGAATTCTGTGAGAATGAAAAGAATTTATATGAAACACCAACATAACAAATGTAATAATATTTAGAGCTACAGCTAACGACCATATAAATTAAGAAATTAATTTTATAGCATTGTCTCAAATGAGCGTTTTAAAACGTACAATTGATTCACACTTGAAGAGGACTTAATGCTAAAAACTTGATTCACTAACAATATTTTCTTAATGCACTAAAGTGCCTTAGGAATAATTAAGACATAAGTCAGCTTCAAATAATATATATTACGTGCCATAAGAAACTAAAATCAGACTGTCAAATAAAGCATCATGCTGTGGGAAAATTGTATGTTATAGTAGTTTGCTAATAGGACATAACATAAAAAAGTTTGTTAAATTTTTTAGCAAGCAATATATATATAATATTTGCTAGCTCATTGTATATATATAATCTCATCGAAATTAGTTCGTCAAAGAACAAAAGTTTTAAGTAAGTGACTTCATCAATAAATTAGCTAAACAAATCTGTTCGTACTTTAACAAACTGGTTTAGCGTGGTCCTTAAGTTGACTTTACATCTGCTAATTGCTTCAGAAGTTGTTTTTGAACATTATTTTAGCTAATTGCAGTAGTGCACTCGGCGTTGTGCCAAAAAGTCACTGGAAAAAGCACCTTAATTCATACACTTTGAAACACAAAACGCGCTTGCTTATCCGCCCTACTTAGTGACGTTTATATAAACATTTGAAGGTTCATACTTAGTCTTGTTAATTTTATCTTATTGTAGTTTGCGGAACTAAAATATGTGATACCTATTTTCGACTGTTATATAAGTTGTTAACCTGATGACTCCAAACCTCCTTGTCGAAAGGGGAGTAGTAGGTTCCAGATATGATCAAACTAGGAGATTAATAAGCTATAAAGAACGCGCTCAGATTTGCAAGTGTGTTTATACCATTATGCAAATGATGATTAAGATTGAACTAAAGCTGGCAAACTAACACATTTTATAGTTCAAACACTATACATATCACTAATGCATTACCAATATTGCTCTATTCTGAAAACAAGACGATACAATAGTCACCTTATTCGCTTAAAAGATTCTTGCTTTCCACTAAAACACGTAGTAGCTTCTCCTTAAAATATTGCTAGCAACGTGATACACATATAACAAGCAACTTAATTCACATAAGACAAGTACTTTCATTCACCCCTTATGAATAAGGTTTGGTATTGCTTAAGTTGGGAGTGTAACATCGATATTACATTGAGTGAAATGCGAATACGCAATCATCTGTTTCGAAGACCACTTTTTCTTCTATTCGAACTTTTATTTATTAAATATAATTAAATAGTATTTCAATATTCAAATAATATTGATGTGTCATACTCTTTACATAAAGTCGTCTTTCTTGCAAAGGGCATTATTGCAAATTTTTGTTTTCTTTTGTAGACAGGTAGAATTAGCGAAAAATACCTGAAAAATCCGGCAAATTCCTATTGGAGCGAAAAAATTATTTTATTGAAGATTCAACGAAAACTTTATAATTTCGTATAAAGTGTTTCAAAAATAAAAACCCCCTCCCAATCGCTTAAATTAACTTAAATCTTTGACCTGAAAATTTAACTGTAGTTAGAGAACTACACCACAGACAACATATCCGAATTTCAACCATCACCCAAACGCGAGTAATACATTTTCCAAGTTTTGCCAAAAAAAATGTGGTTTTCTGCAAATTTCGGGCGGTCTGATAGTCCGATTTTGGTCTCCAGGGGTTTATTCTCTTAGTTTTTTATTGCGGATATTTGCTACATTCAACTTATTTTCATATGAGGTTTAGTTTTCGCTCCAGATGCGAAAAACTTGTTTTTACCATTTTTGACATTTGTTTTGCCACCTTGGCTGACAATGTTTTGTATTTATATCATTTTAATTGCAATCAATTCCTGATAGTTGAATGTTTAATAAAAGAAAAATTCGCTCCAATAAGAATTTTCTGGACCAAAAAGTTAATTCTACCTGTCTATTGTTATTAGTTGTGGAAATGTTAATATATTTATGCTATTACGCTTTCGAGTAAATCCACAACGGGAATCATAGCATAAATAAGTTTTTGTATGTATTTGTATGTTGAATGTTATTTGTTCATGATTGTTTGAATAACATGTACCACATTTATGTAATAATGCATATGGATAAGCTTAATCGGTTTTGTAACTGCATTTCCTACTTTTATGTTAAATGCATGTCGTGACAGCCTTTAAAAAGGCTACACTATACAATATAACAATATGGTGACCTTAACATGTAGTTTATTGTAAGCCTTGTTGGTTGTCCTGAAATAAATAAATATAAAGTGGCGCAAAAAGTCTAAAACATTTATAACTATGAAGATATATTTAATGAATACCTCATAAGTACATCGTAAATGTTAATCGCAAAACGTGGCCTTCCCTTAAATGACCATACAAGCAACAGCCCTCAGGCATTTGCCATAATCAGCCAACTATATAGATTTCAATATTATTACGTGATAACGGTTTGAGGGATCGTTTGAGTGCTGATTGAGGGGCGATCCCAAGATATAACGACCAGCTAAGTTGAGATTCTTAACACTCAATAGCTCAAGAACCAAGTGCCTAAAACTATTTACCAAACAATAACCTTGCTTGATCACTTGCTTGATATTGTATCCTAAATATGAAATAGATAGGAATTGTATATAAAATAAACCTTTACAATGAATGACGTAGCAGCTTGTGAAGTTTATATACATCTATTTTACATTTTGAAATATATAATTTAGGTCCCTACACCTTCTTAGCCTGTTCGTCATTGTGTTATGATTTCAATTTTTTATTCATGTATGAAAATAAAGATAACAGGTATTATTCCCGAAAAATTAAAAAAAAAAAAAAAATTTAAAATTTTAAAATTTTTTAAAAGCAAATACTCTTTATTTCTTCAGATTTCAGATCGATGTTCCTTCAAGCCACATTTCTGATAGAAGAGTGATATGTACAGTTTCGTATGTACATTGGTGGTTCTTAAATTATTATACTTAAATTATTTCTTGGAGCAATATTTCTGTAACGAATGAAATTTTCAAATAATTTAAACATTTACGTTGGCTTAATGTGGCATGATTTTGTGTTCGAGGTTTTACACAAAATCATTGACTTGGATAGGGCATCGCAAAAGGCTCAGAGATTTTAGCACTCTGCTGAACAGCAACATCTTGTAATATTGATAACCTTCCGTCCGTGGATACGGACATATTTATACTGTTCAATGTAGAACTACTCTGAATTAGTAATGTGCAATGTGGTTTAGACTCCTCCTCTAAAGATGAATTTCAGTTTAAGGTTATCAATATTACAAGATGTTGCTGTTCAGCAGAGTGCTAAAATCTCTGAGCCTTTTGCGATGCCCTATCCAAGTCAATGATTTTGTGTAAAACCTAGAACACAAAATCATGCCACATTAAGCCAACGTAAATGTTTAAATTATTTGAAAATTTCATTAGTTATAGAAATATTGCTCCAAGAAATAATTTAAGTGTAATAATTTAAGAACCACCAATGTACATACGAAACTGTACATATTACTCTTCTATCAGAAATGTGGCTTGAAGGAACATCGATCTGAAATCTGAAGAAGTAAAGAGTATTTGCTTTAATAGCAGAATCAGTTTTATTTATGACTTCTTTTTACCATTTCATCATAATCTACTCGGATTTTTTATTTTAACTGATTGCCAGTGTTTTTTTTTTAAATGTCAACTGAAAAAAATGGTGGCCAGTTTTTTTCACGGTGTAGATATCTTGCAAAATCAATGCTAGAGAATTATATATATAAATTTATTAAAAATTTAAATGATTGTTTTGAACACGCAGATATACGCTCATTGTATAATTATTATAAGTACGCGAAATACGCGAATACTCAGTTTCTTGCATAGTTAGCTGTCGCTATCATTAGCATGTCGGAATGGATAAAGTATGGGTGTATGTCGGGTGTAACGTAACGGAAAGTTAAATACTATTTGCAAGACTAATTCGGTAGTATAAATATGTCCATCATGCAACAAACACATATCCAGAACGATATGTCTTTCGTCAGGAGTCAACAAGCCATGAGATATACAAGTTTGACGGTAGGTCATGACTGGCTTACGCAAACAATAGTCAAGGTGATCTATAAGTTTTTTGTATACGTTTTATTTGATTTAAATAAATTATATAGTATTGGGACTAAATAGGGCAAACATACTCTGGTGTGCGTACGAAGGCAAAATAAAAAAACTCTAGAGACACAGTTGTTTTAAAATTTTGACAAAATCTTATATAGAACTACCCTAAAACCGCACGCCGTCTCGGGTACTAATAGCCGGGGAACCAGGTATACCCTAGAAAGGAAGTCCCTGGTGCCCCGACATACCTCGAGTCATCTACAGACGAGTAGACGACCCAAGTAGACCCCCCCCCGTGTGGGAACCCCATGTTCCCTGTGCTCCCTGGAAGCGAGCGTGCTTCGCAACGCGCTCGCCGCCACCCCGGCCTGCTTCTGCTAGGGTTACAGATGGCCTCACCTGTCACCCCCAGGCCTGCGCTTATATAGAACTACCCTACGCAGGAGTGTAGGACAGTTTTTAACACTGATGAGCGGAGCATCAGTAGTTATGACCGTGAAAGTATAACATTATATTATGATTAGAAATTATAAATAATTATATAATTACCCGTACAGAGAATTACAACGATTTCGTTTTCATCCTTTGTTTCGTAACAAAGATTGTTAAGTAATTGTCTCCGCAACCTTTTAAAATTTTACTGAATCCTTAAACCGTTTCCATTATTTTTATTATTCCAGGATTAATGAACTCAAAAAGGTTGAAGTAAAGAAAATGACAAAGCGTTGTCTAAGAGTGCACCCACGAGCGGGTGGCATCGGGAGTCGCAGTTTTCGTCTCCTCTTAAGAAATTACTCCGGAATACTGTTTTGTATTGCACTTATTACAGACTTCACCCGACACCGCACGATCTGCTGCGCTGCACAGCGCGGTACACACCACCTCGCACCGTCTCATTGCTACGTTAAACGACAACAAATGCTTCGATCTTATCTAAATAACTACTAATTGAGTGAGTAAACCTTTATCTAGTGAAATGACTTTTATACGTTTTATTTAAATATTCCAAATACTTCGCAATATTTTTCGCATGCTTCAAACGTTGGCTTTCGTTGTTAAGTCTATTACGAAAGTGCTTATTTCAAATGGCCTCAGTGACGGTAAGTAGGTAGAAAGCGGAGTTAATAATAAATAAATGAAACGATTTATTTGCGAAGCGGGAACTTTTCCATTGTGTTAACTTTTTGCTACGGGCCGGAATTCGCGT
Organism: Arctia plantaginis; assembly: GCA_902825455.1. NCBI lineage: Eukaryota > Metazoa > Arthropoda > Insecta > Lepidoptera > Erebidae > Arctia > Arctia plantaginis. Next base: position 9,229,889 of record CADEBD010000314.1, on the reverse strand, counting down.
AGCAAAACATTGTGATCGCTTCACGGGTCATGTTTTGATAACGCCGTGACATTGTTATCTCGTTTGATGAATGGACTTTTTGTTACAAATGGACGTTGTTATTTCGCTAGTGAACTGGCTCGTCGTTAATGTTTTACAAAGAACGAATCATTGCACTATGAAATATATTTAGTAGTTATAAGTACTGAAAAAAAACTTTTTTTTTATTGCCGTTCTTAATATAAAGCAACTTTTTTATTCCTAACTTAAAACGACTTTAATGGAAATAAAATATTTTCAGTAATTTATAAAAATATTTATACCTAATAAAAATTATTTGACAAAAATAATTTAGTTTTAGACATATAAGATAATCCATTACAGAATGCGATGAAATCGTATGATGTGAACTCATTTGAAACAGACTTAGAAACAGATTTCGAGTTAAAATTGGCATGCAACTTTACTCGAGCAGAGGATTTAAACTAAGGAAATGAAAATTGTTGAGAAAGTCTGAGCCTCAAAGGGCTCGTTAAAGATAAAGTGTCATACAGCTATCTTTGATATTGCCTGCGTCTTTTATTGGATAAAATAATCTTCTACTCGTTATTCAAGGCCTTTAGAATCAGCGCTGTTAAACATTCGACTAACAAAATACAGTTTAAAGAGCGAGACTAAGTTTAAATTAAATTTTCATTTGGAATAATGCTAGTATAATATCTGTCGGTCAGCATAGTTTGTTATGTTTTGAACCCGGCTATCATCTGGCACACTCCTTTGGTGCTAGGGCTGGAGTGTGCGTGTACGTTAGAGGTGATATCAGTTCTCGCCGCAATCTTGAAGCACGGGACCTTTCCATTTTGTGGCTCCGTGTAGACAGCGACGACCATCCCCGCGTCTATGCATGCCTCTACAGGTCTACAGCTACTTAATGACCGACAATATGATTTTCGCCGAAGTCGCTCAGCTGGTGATCTTCTCGTCTTTTCTTCCCGGTGAGCACAGGCGATCGAGACCAAGGGAGAGGCTTATGCGGTTAGTTTGGACATAGCGATGGCCTTTAATCGGGTCTGCCATAAAGCGCTTCACTCGAAGCTGCCTTCCTATGGGCTTCCCGAGAAATTGCGTAACTGGGTCAACAGTTTTCTTGAGGACAGAAGCATTGACGTTGTTGTCGACGTTCTATGCTCCGACTTGAAATCCGTAAATGCTGGTGTCCCGCAAGGCTGCACCCACACTACTTCTTCTGCATATTAATGACATATTGCAAACTAGCAGCATCCATTGCTAGGCAGATGATAGTACGGGAGATGCCCTTTATCACCCCAATATTTCTCGAGAAAACGTCATCGAGAGTCGAAACAAACCTATGTCAGAAATTTAAACTTCCTCAGCGGAGGTTCCAGTTTGGGGCACACTAAATCTAGTCCAGTTCAACCCAAAAAAGACAAAGGTCTGTGCGTTTACCGCAAAGAAGATACCATTTGTCGTATCACCTCGGTTTGAGAGCACCTCCCTAACTGCGTCAGCCAGTATCGGAATCTTAGGCATCGACATATCGATCGAAGTCCAGTTTCGGGGTCACTAAGAGGGTAAGGTCATATTGGCCTCGAAGAAGCTCGGTGTGCTGATCAGATCGAGGCAGTATTTCACTCCGTCCACCGCCTTCAGCTCTATAAGGCGTAAGTCTGGCCGCATATGGAATACTATTCTCATCTCTATGTAGGGGCAGCTCAGTACCAGTTTCTCAATCTGGACCTCATCCAACGAAGAGCGACTCAAATCTTCGAAAGCCCAAACATCTCTGACCGACGCGATCCCTTGGCGTTACGGAGAGTGCTCCGAGGAATTTTTCGGACCAATACCGGCAGCAACTTGCCGCCATCGTTCCACACGGCAAAATTTCATCCCCATCACCTGGATAGTTGGCGCTCCACTTTCCATCAGATGACCCGTCATTTGCCATCTCTATCATAAAAATAATAATTATAAGTTATTTATTCGTATATCATATGTTGTGTAACTGTAAAATTAGAGACAACCTTTAAGGTTACGTTCTTTTTTAAAAGTTTTCTATTATCATATCAATTGGATTGAACTCATCTTTTTATTGAACTATCAGTATAGTTGAATAAAAAGACGAGTTCAATTCAAAGATTATATTCTTAAATAAAACTTAATTAAAAATCTGGTGTACATCCAATTTTACTGCGTACCCTTCCAGCGGTACCAAGGTAATATTAACCATAAGCTACTTTTTGATATTAAGTACATAATCCCATAGTTTTTACCTAAAGTTTATCGTATTTATTATCGAAAAAATAAAGGTACTTTTTAAATCTCCACACTACTATCAAAGTTGTTGCTATTGTGGAGATTGTTAAAGACTATGTTAGATTTAATAGTGTGGCCATGTGACAATTGTCAGTCTCTCGGATCTCAACCTAAGAACTGATTGGTGTTTCCAGTCACGATATTTATAGTTTAAGCCCTTTTCAAAGAATTTTATCAAATTTGTTGTACCTACTATTTAAATAAAACGTGATTTTTGTCATTTATTTATGACTAATAATCATTAAGTAAAAAGTTACATAAATTTGTGACTATGATAGCTATAAAGAATATATATATATTATACTATAAAGAATATATAGTTGTATATATTAAAAATTATCTAAGATGTTTGTCTTAATGATGGCTTTAATAGACTTAAAAATAATATTACACTCCATCATCTTCCCACTCCTCATTCGTATCTACACCTTTGGGATTCAATTCCACGTGACAGCTGACAAATCACACGGTTTTGGACGCTCCAATTTCCGATGACAAGACCTACATTAACCTTAAGGGCCCTCTGTCACCAGTTCCCAACGCATGGGAAGAATAAATCCGATTCAAGAATAAATTAAGGTCTTTGTGTCACAGAATTGTCCGGAGTTTTCAATAAACCACTGGGACCCGGTATTACCAGGTACCATCCTCCTTTCATGTTCAAATAAACATATGATTTATGGATATATTTTTCGAACGAACGACAAGTTTCGAGTATATACAACAAGTTTCGAGTGTTACTATGAATATGATATTTTATATATCAGTGTCTTAAAGCATATTATGTGAAAAACACAATAAATACTGTCTAGTTTTACATATTTACAATGGAACTGAACTATAAAAATTAAAAGAATGCTTAATAGGAATTTTTGCGTATCGTGACGGATTAAGAAAACGGAGTGTCACCAATCATATTCATTCCATGGGTGTAGTAAGAGCTGACTAAGGGAGCAAACTCTGCAGCACTGCAAAGATAAGAAAAACTTGAAACAAAAGGTCAAAACCTCCTTTTTGAAGAGAGGCCTATGTCCAGCAGTGTGCACCAGTTTTTTTTTTAACACATTACAGAACATTGCGATGAAAAAAAAAAATAACTTAAACTGAACTACAAATGCCTTGGAGCAATAATATTTTATGCTAAAATACTGTGTAAGTATGCTGTCATTTCTATTTTAATCTCGAGAAGCGAAGTATAAAATGTGTTAAGTTGACGTCAATGTTCAATCATCCGATAAAAATCTGTAACGACACATTTAATTCATAATATTATAGCAATAAGTCCTTTGGATAACAACAGTAAGTACATTCAAACAAGTTCCAGGAAAAAGTAGATTAGTTTGAGTCGAATCCTGTGACAATGGTAAAAACACACACTATCAATCGCTCAGCCTATTGCAATTCACGGCTAAACATACATATATCTCTCCCAATATGTGCCTCCAGCAACGGAATAAATAGAAAGAAAGATAGGAGTTTTATTATAACGACATCACAATATTATTGCACAGAATTAGAATAAATAAAGTATTGTAACACGTACAGAATTACAATATACGAGTAATGTGGTTAAACACTGTTATAAAAAACAAAATATTTATAAATTAGAATGGTAACAATTTGTATAAATTTCTATATACTATATTCTTACACATAACCCAAAATCATAGTACATTTGTACATGAGATATTTGCTGTACAAATGCGTCGCGTTAAAAGAAGATGTTGCTTAACATAATGCTGCACCACTAACGATACAGCGCTGATTTTCTAGTCTAAATTTAAATTTATATTTCGAAAGAGTGTTGGTAAACAACACGAAGTTTTTGGAAAAATAAGGGTATTTACAGATTAAAACAAACAATTAATAACTATTGTATTCGAAAAATAAATGTACATGTCAATGAAGAGTTAAATCCTTCATCATCATCATCATGAACAGACTTTAATTGTCCACTGCTGGACATAGGCGTCTCCTAAGAAAGGAGGTTTTGGCCTACCATACTTGGTGGTATAGGGTTTGTTTCAGCTTGCCCTTAGTCGGACAGTCTTACGACACCCCCGGGATGAATAGGGATGGTGACACTCTGTATTCTTAATTCATTGCCACACGAATACATACGTTAAATACTTAGCGATTTTAAATTAGGTTTCTGTTTGTTGGTTTAATAAATATTTTGTAAATGAGTCCTAAATGTTGAAGTCGTCAAAGCGAACGACTCATTAGTACCGTTGACCTCCGATGTTGGAGGGAAGTGAAGTAAGTAGAAGACATGAAGTAGACATACAGCGATAAACATACTATATTCAGTGTCACCCAACTGAGACACGCCGTACGTAAGGGACAACTCATCCTGCATCGCAAAATGTACTTTTTCTGTTTTATGTACCTAAACTAAAAAAATAACTATCAGTCATCTTTACACTATTTATCTATGATTACAGGTTCATTTCTTGTATTTTATGATTATAGTTTACACTAAAACCAAACTGCGCAAAATGTATGACTTAAAGTGATATCGAACTCATGCTGTGTCAAAATACATACAATCATTTTAATTGCCATATCCTTGTATTAAAATCACGTATATATATTTCACGCATCTCACACACGACCATCTGATCCCAAACTAGGCAGAGCCTGTGCTGCGCTACGAGGAGGCTGTGTCCGGATGTCTTATTTAACAGCAGTTCCCGGATCCCTCCTATTACAGGCGCAGAGTGGCAGACCGTGTGGTTTTAGTCGGTCCGATTCCGACACACCACCCCGCCACAAACCCCGGTGGGTGACGGCCCGAGGGTGTTTCCACACGTAAAAAAAATGGTAACCAGACTGCTGATAAACGTACTTATATATTTTTAATCCATACAGATTATAGATAAATTACACCCAGACTCAGACAAATGACCGTGATCATCACAATATTTGTCCTGGGTGGGAATCGAACCGGACGTCGTGGGTTCGACGACGACGTGGTGGGTTAAAGGTATAGTTAGTAAACTATACCTTTAAAAATGACGGTTTGTCACACCATTGATCTCAATGCACGTTGACAACTATAGGCACTGGTGCAGCTCCGAGTGCGTATCGGATAAAAACAGACGATCGCATAATGTATGATTTGAACACTATTAGTGTATTTGTTGAGAAGCACGCGTTGTTATAACGCGCACTCAACATAGGTCATCAGAACGGAGCCTAGAGATGCGGAAATATTAATGCGAAAATGAAATAAGAGTGAATGAAATGAATTAATTTACTGTTTATACATATATGTATAAAGTAAATTACCTCATGTATAGCATCTCTTTAATAATTTCTCAATGGGCACAAACAAGAGCTTTGCTTTATTCAACGCAGAAAACTACTCGCTGGTGTGTACCGACGTATTCAAGCTCCGACGACACCGTGATGTTTTCAAAACCTTGTTTATAATTACAGTGAGCACTGTTGGGTTTGCTCCTTTGATTTTATTAATATGAAGCACATTGTTAATTTCAGTTTGAATTAAAAATGTATATCTTCGAAGACTAAGTAGTTTTTTAAATGACAAATATAGGTAATAATGCTACTTTTATTTCGCTATTTTTACTTTAATATACGAGTACCTGTTAGTAAATAAATTACTGCCTAAAAATGTCATTATAACTGATAAATGTATTGTATTATACAACAAATATAAATAAAATTTCCAAAATAAAAACCCTTTAAAAACTTGAACTGAGCTGAATAGCTAAATCTTTCTTTTAGTTATAGTTAACTTTATGATCACCTTTTAAGTAAAAAAAAAACACTAAAGCAACATCTGTTCATATGTTTAGAAGCTATAATGTCAAATAAAGACACCCTGATATACAGACACAAGCTATAACTAAAAGAGGAAGAAAAACGAGGTACCTTTTTGCATCGAGGGTTAAAAGTGGCTCATAAACTTAGCTGCATTCCCTCCAATCATTCTTCTAACAAGTTTCATATACAATATCAACACAATAGTTTTTGATATAAAATGTTCGGCTTTTATGTCAAATTTTATGGTATTGTCTTCGTAAATGTTGTCCAAATTTATTAGCCACTAAAAAAGTGTTATTTATATGTACATCCGATAAACAGAGCCGTTCGTAAAAAAATAATTATTGTTGTTTGCTCATTGACAGGTTAATACGAGCACAACAATGGAAATGCAATTAATTTCACAATATAAATTAAATTTTCGTTTCATTATAGATAAAGGCTTGATTAAGCCTCGTTAATGTGTTAAACACTTGACGTTTTGATGTCATTATAAGATAATAATATTGCTAATAGCAGCTCATGAAGTAATTAAGTTAAAAAGTAAAGAATACAACGCTAGAGAACTTTTAATTTGTTCCGTATCCAACCACCGCTCACCAATTGATCTAACATGTAACTACAATTTTTAACAGTATTTAATAGTTTCCACTGTATAAAATAGCCCAATAAAACTAGTTTTCCTTGTCAAGATTATATAAGCAGTATATTACAATATTCCCAGAAGAATACAAACAACTTTTAATGAATCATCGTGATATTGCGACAAGTAAAGTTATATGGAATACCTTTAATAGACTCATAAGCTAAGGACATAGCAAATTAACTAAAATAATATTTTCAACAAAATATATTTCATTATTCAACGAAGTTTTGTCTAATACTTTATTAATGATTTCCAAAGCACCATATTCTAATAAAAAAATATCAGGATCTTTTAAAAATAATGAAAGGTGTATCGGTAAGATACAGAAACGTGTTGAAGAATTTTTATATTCCATTAAGGCCTTCAAAAATTGCGTCAACAAAGAATCATGCTGTTAATCAAAACCGACTTGTTTTCGCAGTACTTATTTGTTTTCAATCTCAACACGAACAGCTCCGTTCGTGCAAAAATATTCTTTTACGTTTCTATTTGAAACATTTACTTTGCTTTTAACGTACAAAATTTGTTTAAGCATCGATCAAGTTAAAAAACAAAAATAGTCAATTCAAATTTAAAACATGACTATTTCTTGGTGTTCCCAAATATCACTATTGAATTTTATTAACTAAACTAGCTTTTGCCAGCGACTTCATCTGCGTGGTGGTCGACATCAGACATCGTAGAGGATACGCTACTGCCAAAAATAACAAAATTTCATATAAGTTCCCAACCACCATTTTGCACCCTTGTGGGTGGAATTTTTAAATTCTTTCTTAATGCACACCTTCGTGACAAAATTTTGCAACATTTGTGCAAAATTTCATGGTTCTAGACTCAGCGATTGCAGCTGAGCGTTGATCGATCAGTCAGTGAATTAGTCTGTCCGTTTCTTTTTTTATAAATATGGATTTAACCAAGTATCAGTAATATATAAAACAACGCCTGTGACTTAACCTACAGTAAATTGATTCTAAATTTACTTTATTTTTAAATATTTACCTATTGTTACATCTCTGATCATGACCATATGGATCACATACGCTGGTGACTGGACAACTTTATTTGTTTACAACTATGAAAAAAAGGTGGTTTAGTATAGATGTAAACCAATTAGTCATTAATTCACGAATATAACATTATACTACTCGCTAGCAGACCAGCAAGCAAAAGGCTAGTATCAATTCGAACATGATTCTGTAATCGCTTACCTTAAGAATTCTCCTACCTTCATGAGTAGTACTAATTATTGCACTTTGTTAACATTTCGTGATAGCCTCTGTAAATTACATGAACAAATTTATTATAATAAACGGCTAGAGACGATGTACATGAGCGAGATTGGCAAGGCGCCACTACCAGCACAATCGCTCCTATGCGTCTCGTATAAATGCATCATAATGTCACCAAGGCTTTAAAACCACATTATGTCGAATACTACCCTGTGTCGTCAAAATGTATATTGTAGGGAGATGGCGCCACTAGTAATATTAAATTTTAGTAAATCTAATATAAATGCTACACAATATCACGAAGACTTTAAAATATAATCAGGTTAAACACTGCATACGTGTTGCACCCGTGACGTTACAATACTCTGTATTAAGTGCAATCGCATAGGAAACATTAGATTTATGCGAAATCCACGCTCAATGCATCTACACTAAGGATCGAGAAGCACATTCCATTCCAGAATTTCACGCTTCTATTCGTACCAATAGATACGATTATCTGTGTATGCGGATTGTCGTGTGACAACACTACGTCGCGTCTTTGTCAAGTCGACTTGGCTTAATCCCAAACGACTGAGGAAAGGTAACATATCTCTTTATTTACGTTATATTTACTATGACAGTAACAAATGTCCCTTACATAATATACGCGTCTTGATGCTCGTTCCTTGTGCTACAATGAAAATCAGAAAAATAACAAAAATAATGGTCATGTTCTGGTTATAATAGATACAAATATGTAACCTCAACCTTTCATAGTTTTTACTTACTTCGCTATGTACAATTTTATAACAAAGTAACGCACTAAGCTAAGTGCCTGAAGGAGAACGTGACGTCATAGGTTGTAGAAAACTGGTTCAACGTTATATTTTTAAATATTCATGTATTTTTTCAAAAAATTGTCTTAGATTTTTCTTATTGAGATGCATGTCCTGTAAGATAAATTATTACAGCTTCTTTCCTTGGCATATTTCCCCTTAATTGGTGTCTAGATGACAGATTAAGAGTGGGATAGCGGTGACGTAATTGACAGTTCAATCTGAGCGGTGGTTTTGGTGATGGATCTTGGTGTATTCATGACGATAGAACTACCCTTCATCGTAGACCATATTAAGACCATAAAGTCCCATATTATAAGGACATCATTTTAAGTAATAATATACTAAGTAATAATAGTATACTTTGCTTAATGAATTACAATATTGTAAATAAACACTGTATGAATACTTCGTGGAAGTTTATATTTTGTTACTAGAAAAATATTTGCAGGTTTAAGTGTGAATGGAACAATAGAGGTATATATATAAGAATAAAAAGGGTAAAAGGTAATAAGGAGATAAAAAGGGACTACTCAACAGCCTTGATATTAAAATTAAATTGATCTGATAGAATTAAATTAATACATACTAACTAACTAACTTAAAAATAAAATAGCTTTAAAGAGAATAAAAGTAGATGAGTGTTTTTAAACTGTTTATATTTTTATACATTCTTTTGTATATATATGGGTATTTATTTATTGAGCTACTTTGTTTAATATTCAAAATGCAAAATTCTAAGTGTACTTCCTGAAGTCCTAAAAATTTGGTATATAAGCTAGTATTAGTACAGAAACATTTTTTTTCTAAATCTTGAAACTTTAACTTTATGGAAGTTTGTATGAGACTGCCGAAATTTTGATGCTAAAGATCTGAAACTTGTTATTGATCCTTGTTATAAATAACAAATCACATTTTTATTAGTCATAAATAACTTACAAAAAGTGAAATCCCAAGAAAAACATTTTCATGTAAAATGTTGCCAAGACGAGACAATATGGCTGGCACTGTCAAAAAGGTATCAGATCTCATGTAGAGCCTAGCTTCTAACTCTACACGCCCTAACTCTACAAGCCCTAACATATACATACATAAAAATGGTTTTGGTGGGATCTATATTTATATCTACGTCGACGTCAACGTCTAGGTGAGCCCAGGAGGGTGTTGGCGGTGTCCTTGGACATCGTCAACGCGTTCAACACTATGCCCTGGAGCTGCATCAGGGAGGCGCTCGTGTATCACGAAGTGCCTCTCTACCTCCGCCGCATAGTCGGGGTATATTTGTCGGAGAGAGCCGTCGTCTACCCCAGTAGGACCGGTCTCGGTAGGCGTGAAATGTCGTGCGGTGTTCCGCAGGGGTCGGTGTTAGGGCCACTCTTGTGGAACATCGGCTACGACTGGGTGCTTCGTGGTGCCTTGTTGGATGGTGTCGCCGTCGTGTGCTACGCGGACGACACACTCGTGACGGCGCGCGGCAAGACGCACCACGAGGCAACCCTGAGGGCCACGGCCGGGGTTGCCCAAGTCGTTGAGCGTATCCGGCGGCTGGGTCTCGAGGTGGCTCTGCACAAGTCCGAGGCCCTGTTCTTCCACGGGCTTCGGAGGAAGCCGCCTGAGGGATCTAGCCTCACGGGAGGAGGCACTCGCATCGCCATCGAGCCCTCGATCAGGTATCTGGGGCTCGTACTCGATGGCCGACGGGACTTCGGATATCATTTCCGAGGTCTGGTCCCCAAGTTGGTTGGGGCAGCGCGTGCGTTGGCGCGGCTGCTGCCCAACATGAAGGGACCCGATGACTCCTGCAGGAGACTCTACTCGGGGGTTGTGCGGTCCATGGCCCTTTACGGGTGCCCGGTATGGGCGGGGGCCCTGAAGGCCAGCAACGTCGCGATACTGCGACGACCACAGCGAATGCTGGCCATCAGGATCATAAGGGGGTACCGCACGATCTCCTTTGAGGCAGCGAGTCTCCTGGCCGGAACTCCACCGTGGGACCTGGAGGCGAGAGCCCTTGCGGCACTGTATCAGTGGCGCAAGGAGGCGCAGGAGTTGGGTCGATGCCCCGAGATTCGAGAAATCGATGACCGGAAATCCCAACTCCGCCAGGTCATCATGGGGGAGTGGAGGGAACGACTCGGGCAACCGAGCGCTGGGCACGCCGTCCTTGCGGCGGTAAGACCCGTTATGGAGGATTGGCTCGAGAGGCGTCACGGGACCCTCTCATACCGATTGACGCAGGTGATCACTGGGAAGGGATGTTTCGGAGATCACCTGTGTCTGATCCGCAAGGAGCCAACGCCTGAGTGCCACCACTGCGATGGCCAGACCGTGGACACGGCTCTCCACACGCTGGCAGAGTGCCCGGCGTGGGTTGAGCAGAGGCGAGACCTCGTGGCGGCCATCGGAGTGGGAGTTCTCTCGCTCGATAGCCTGATTGCGGCTATCGTGCGGAGCGAGAGTGCGTGGAACTCTGCCGTCTCCTTCTGCGAGCAAGTTATGCTCGCGAAGGAGACGGCGGAGCGGGACCGGGAGAGGTTTAGAACTCTCCCGGCCCGCCAGGCCCGGGCACGGGCCAGGCAGCGCAGGCGACTCAGGCGCCGGAGGTCGCAGAACGACCTCCGTCCTCCATAAGCGCAGGCCTGGGGGTGACAGGTGAGGCCATCTGTCACCCTAGCAGAAGCAGGCCGGGGTGGCGGCGAGCGCGTTGCGAAGCACGCTCGCTTCCAGGGAGCACACGGGGCGGGGGTCGTCTACTCGTCTGTAGATGACCCGAGGTATGTCGGGGCACCAGGGCCTTCCTTTCTAGGGTATACCTGGTTCCCCGGCTATTAGTACCCGGCGAAGGCGTGCGGTTTTAGTCGGTTCGAGTCCGACATGCCACCGACAGGTGGTATCCGAGGGGATTTCCGCACGGAAAAAAAAAAAAAAAAAAAAAAAAAAAAAAAAAAAAAAAAAGGTGGGCTCTACGTCTACGTCTACGATGTAGACATCCTACGGTGTATGTCTATGTATACGACAGATGTATACATAGACAGACACCGTAGTATGTATGTATACGTAGTATGTATACAGTAGTATGTCTACGTTAACAACTACGTCTACGATTACGTCTACGTCCACGTCTACGTTTATGGCTACGTCCACCACTATGTCTACGTGTATGTTTACGGCTACGCTTGCAACCATGTCTACGTTTAAGGCTACGTCTACGTCCAGGTCTATGTTTGCTTTTACGTCAGTGTCTACGTCTGCGTCTACGTTTGTAACTATAATTTAAAAACCTCATGAAAACCAATTTGACAGATAGTAATGTATAAACTTTATTCCGATTTGAATTAAATGTTTTTAAAAACCTAGTAATGCCTACATAGTGATGAATTGTAATAAACTGTTTTCTTTTTTCCATCATTTTCACCCTTATATCAAAACGTGGAGTGAATTTTTTTCAAATTAAATAATGGAGTTCTGAGGTAACAACACAAATAAATACAGACAACTTGAGAACCTCCACAATGTTTTAAGTTAAAAGTATAAGTTAAATTCAATAAACGTATTTAAGTGATGCTTAAATTTTAATAATTCATATGAGTTAAAGAAAGCCTTAACCGAAAACAGTACGACAAAACAGGGTTGAATGAGTAGGTAGGTTTCGGCTTTCAGGCGTTTTGATATAACGAGCTCAATGAGGACACGGCTCAATGGACACTGCGCCCAACTTAAACAATAATCGCAAAGTTTAACTTTTTACGTCTTTAGGGACGACAGAGCAAAGGAGCTTGCCGTCATCGTACCGGCCCTCGTTAAATGTTCTGTTATGAAAGTTCATAAAAAGCCCCGTCAAAACTTTTTTCGTATCGTCCACAGGTCGATTCCCCCGATCTCGTCTTTTACTTTTCGCGTGAAAACTACTCGGGAGAATTATTGCTTTAGGTATGGCGGAGTAAAGTGCGCAGTAAGTCTCTATTATCTACGCCGTTAGAGTCGCGTGAATGAAGGCGAACGAACGTGGTGGGAATCTACAAGCTAACTCAATTCTCACAGTCCTGTTAATACAGCTAATATACCAAACAGGGTTTTCTTTGTTCTATTCACACTTGAGCTTTCTTTTTGTAGTAACTAAATCTATTACAAACTTTCACAAAACAGTTATAAAGTATGTGTGAGTAAGGAATTGAAAGAAGTGTGTAATGCTAAGCATAAGTGTCTATAAAGAAGTTTAGTGGGCTTTGAGTGAACATGTTACGCGCTCTACATTATCCAATCTTTTAACACTAGGTTATATATTTCGTTTAAAGTTCTGTGCTCATCTTTACTTCTTTGAGTCATCATAAAAGTACAAGCTCTATACACATTGTGCATATAGCTATAAATAAAAATAAAATAATAAACATATAAATATAAAAGAGAAAATCTGTCAAATCCGTTAACAAAGTAGCGACAGCTATTTATCGTGCTCTGATATCCTAATATGTAAGTAGTTCAAATAGCCTCCCGATCCTTATCCTCCTTTCGCGTATACCTTCTACAAAGCTTAACGCCTACATAAAGCATGTATTGAAAGACATATAAATGTGGCGATGGAGGTTTCTGAAACAAAATTAAATCATTTCGAAATGTACTTATACTTAATATACTAAAAGATTTATGAATTAACAAAAGTACTCATCCATAGTGAATAAACTAGATCATTCTTGTTTATTTTAAAGAATAAACTACAAAAATATATTAATAATGTTTAAAACACTATCTTATATATACATACATACAGTGTATGTATATATTGGTATATTTGTATTTTCATACAATCGTGCCATGTAAATCTAAGAAGTTTTGCATAAAAAAATTATAAATGAAATATAATAGACAAATTTAGTAATTAGGATCTACCTACATCATGAGTAAGTATAAATTAGTGGTTAATACAACAAAAATAACAGACATATTCATTAGTTCTTATTCAACATGGTCCGATGACTTCTAAAATACAAATATAACTTAATAAAAATACAATAACCAAGCATAACAAATGCAATAAAATGTTATTCTCTTCAATTCAAAACTCTGTGAAGCATATTCATATAATATACAAAGATCAAGAAGGCACTTTGTGAACCTCTCAAATTGCTTTCATGATATATAAAACGAATATTATATTTCTAAATATATTACAAAATAAAATAAGTTCTACCTAATAAATAGCATAGAAGTTATAAAATAACTTTTATATAACTTCTCAAAACAGGTCATTACTCCTGTACGCTTAATATGTAGGTAATTTTGCTTGATTTTGAGCAACCGAGTGAATAGAGTTTAATTTGTTCAATAGAAGGATCCCGCTGACCGCTTTTCAGCTGATACTACATTTTCGTAGAAACACTCCTTAAAAGTTCTTGGTTGAGGTTACTTGAAGTTTGTATCTACCGGAACATATACTTGTTATCTTTACTTGCTTTATCAAAACTGATCTAATTAAGTAACAAATGATGATAAAATTATTATAAATATACTTATTCAAAAAAAAAAAAGAATGAATGTATTAGAATTAAATATTAAAAATTAGAAATTCTTGAAACATTAATCTCGTTATATAAGATAATTTGATAATAGACTACTTTGACAAAATAATCATTAAATTTTATTGTAATTTACAGACTCCCTCGTTTTAATATTTAATACAAATTTACCGGTTTTCCTCGAAATCTGATTTAAGAAATAATATTAAATGATATACATCTAGAATAGTCCAGGGTGGTGCTTGAATCAAAATAAAAGTATGCTAAGGCTTCTTTAAAGTCAAAGTATGCTGCATCTACTTGACAGCCAGACTTAACTGTAATACTTATATAATATAATCTACAAATTCTATATGATTATTTAACGTGGAGCCTCTGGGACGAAACCCATGGCCAGCAATATATAATATAATAAATGGTCTGGTACAGAAACCTGAAGACCAGAACCGCGAGGACGAAAACCTTTGTAACAAAATCCAAAGCCCACGCTCTGACATCTGGCAATGGGCTGAGTCACTGAAGGGAGTCCAGTGTCAAGAGCGTCTCGTCGATGGACGCTAAACTACCAAAACACATGACATGGGTAAATAAAAAGTGAAATTTACCCCTAGGATCCTAGATGGAGCTAATAATTTATTATTTATTAGGGGGGACCTATCTATGTCACACAGCCAACCCCCCATCCCATTACCGTCGGCCTCTAGTGATGAGGCCACCTCACCCAAAATTGGCACAAGGCGGCTGGCAAGGAGGCTGACATCCCAAAACTGGTCGGCCGCCAAGGGTGAGCTCTGCTCAAGGTCCTTTTCGAGAAGGTCGCATCCGACAATACGAGCACCTCCGAAACCAGTAGCTTGGAGGAGCTACGCCGAAAAGTCGGTAACCCTATAGACGGCATAAAGGAAGGGATCCCCAGGCTCGGAAAAGGAGGTGCTGATTGTGGCTCCCTTGGTGAAGCGGGAAGACTCCTCGTGGCGAAAAATGAGTCTCACGAAAATGAGAAAGCCCGCCTCGAAGCAGATCTTGACGCGGCGACAAAGAGAGTGTCAGGGTTCCACTCACACGCACGCTGGTGCAACGCCAGCGTCTTCAGAGGAGCGACTGATAAGACGCATCTCTGTAATAAAGAGCGCTCACAAGGCAGATGGTTGCAATACTCCGTTGCGCTGCTTTAGGTGGGCCACGGTGCCGATGCCCAGAATCTTCTGCTTCAGAGCATAGAACAGTGGTCCATCAACGTCGCCGAGCCATATGTCCATCGATATCTTGGGGCTGCCTGGGAGACAGACCTGAAGGCTCGGCGGCACTGGTGCACGGCTTCCCCCCCCCCCCCCCCCCCTACTGAGAGACTACTACGGAGACCAAGGAATCCAAGGGGCAGGGCATTCTAGAACTAGGCCGACAGGTTTGAGCTAGTTATCCTTAACCGGGGAACCGTGGCCACGTTCGTGACGGCGCGGCGGCGAGAGGCAGTTCGATCGTAGACATCTCGTTCGCGTGTTAGCATGTCGTTGTTTGGGAGGGACTGGTTTGGATCACAGATATATTCGGTTTGACGTCTCCGCCAACACGAGTGACGCGCCAGTCAGACCGGCTCCACCCAAGGCACGTTTGGTGCTCAAACGCTTAGATCGGAAGCTCCTCTTGGGAGCCACCATCGTACAGGCTTACGCTCCTGTGCCGGACAAGTCTATCGACGTTGATGCCGAAGCACAGTGGTTCCGGAAGGCTGTGACAATATTGCCAGGCAAAAGGTCTACCGGTGGTCACCGGTGTTCTGCAGCGGTTGGTGTTAGAGCCGCTCCTGTGGAATATTAGCTACGACTGGGTGCTTTGTGGTGCCTTCTTGAATAGTTATGCGGATGATACGATACCCTGAAGGCCAGCAACGTCGCACTCTCGGGAAAGGATGTTTCGGAGATCAACTGTGTGTGATCCGCAAGAAGCCAACGCCTGAGTGCCATAACTGCGGTGACCGGACAGTGGACACGGCGCCCCACACATTGGCAGAATGCCTGGCGTGGGTGGGGCAGAGGCGTGACCTCGCGGTGGCCATCGGAGTGGGAGTCCTATCGCTCGGTAATATGGTTGCCACCATGGTACAGAGCGAGAGTGAGTGGAATTCCACCATCTGCTTCTGCGAGCAAGTTATGTTTGTGAAGGAGATGGCGGAGCGAGACAGGACATTTACCGCAGACAACTCCCATCTGCCATCTGTCACCTTAGCAGAAGCAGGCCGGGGTGGCGGAACGCATGCACCCCTTCGGGAAAACAATGGGAACATGGGGGTTCCCACACAGGAGGGGGTCACCTACACGCCGTGGAGGGCCCGAGGTACGTCTGAGTACCAGGGATTTCCTTTCTAAGGTACACCCCATCCGTGGGTGATATCCAAGAGCATTTCCACAAAAAAAAAGGTTATAAAAAATGTCTAATAGAGACATTATAAACATGAAGAAACGGCACTTCCAAAGCAGCTAAGCAATCTCTTATTAAAAAGGCAGGTATGTTGTCAGTACCACAAGCTGTTAAAGCTTTTAGTCACGGTACCTAAGTTCGGTAGCCATAACTTGTTTAATATTCACTGTGGATAGGCAGCCTAATGAATTAGCCTCCTCCTCAGCTACCTTCACATCTAACAACGAAGAAAATTATTTAACCCTGACCTATAATCAGCAAACGAGTCAATGGCTTCCTGTCCTTCTACAACTTTACTATTATAAGTATATATTTTTATGGGCGGCAGGTAGACGACACAAAATCAACTGAACATAACTAAGTTGACAAATAAGCAGACATTGCACTCGATCTAGCAACTCGGTGAGTACTAGTTTACACGAACCATTTGGAGCAATTTTCAAACATCTCTAATTTACCAAAAAAAAAGTTGTGTATACATCTTTAGCGCCCTTTTACATCATCTTATAAAAAAAAACCACCTTTGATAACATTCACACTTATGGTATGATATCTAATATATATTACAGCTACACTTGCGCCATCATTACAGTTGTATAACCTAGAACATCATCTATCTGCAAAATGCCCCTGAAACTGTAAGGTTTATAAAAGTCAGGTGACACTTCTATTATTTTGAATGAACAAAAGATAGTTAATTTTATTGTACACCACTTACCAATTTACAGATTGAGGCCAAAACAAACTTAGTGATGAAACACAAGCCAGCAAAACAAACTAGTTTAAATTAAAAACTAATTTCACAACTTTATGTTGAATCTCAATATTTGCTCTTTGCAAATAGAAACCTACTAACGTCCTCATGATTACGATATATACGACTCGTAAGTAGATACATTATTGTTCAAATCTATATAAGTACGAACGCATTACGAGCACACATTACATGGCACGAATTACAGATATTATGGTTTGTGACTGTACGTCCCATTCAGCTTATTCCAGATCTATAATGCTCATCGTAAAATTTTATGAGCAATCTTCCATAGGCATTGATTGTACAATCAGTGAGGTAGATATCTACTATATATTATAATAACTCTTCACATGTATATGTTTACAAGTTGAATACTCTTTTTATTCTTAACCATTAGGTGCGCGAACAAAAGAAAACATGTTATACCTTATCCTACAAAATATTTTATAAAATAACTGCATATATACCATTGATTGCTTACCAGGAATACAGGTTATATACTCTACAGAATCCTGCAAAGCAGTTTTAGAAACTTCGTGGTCTCAAAATTCAATCTCATGAGAATTAAATGTGTGAAGTCCTAGTGTTTTTTTTTTTTAATAAAGTGGTCCTAGAGACATGCAATCATAAAATAAATTGGAAATAAGATATAAAAGACCGTGATCATCTATTTCCCTTCTTGTACACAGTCTCAATAAATTCTTCACGTTGATCCAAGGCTGAACCCTTGTGACGTATGAAAATAGAGGGTTTGAGAACGTGGTGCCCCGGTGCGGCCGCGAGACAAGTTCTATGTATGCGATGTAACTTGTAACCCGTCGACGCAGACACCGCCCGCGGCAGCCCAGTATCGCTCACTGCCAACGAATAAATCACAGGACGTGAACTACATTAGCAAACCAAAAAAAACCTACTCTATAATTTGATATTTGCTTTTGTGGAAACACAATAAGCCATTTGTGGAATAATGTAATCAATGCCTAACATTGTTCGATATATTGTATTCAGCCCATCTATATCTTTTAGGGGTT
This sequence comes from Arctia plantaginis, assembly GCA_902825455.1. Taxonomy (NCBI): domain Eukaryota; kingdom Metazoa; phylum Arthropoda; class Insecta; order Lepidoptera; family Erebidae; genus Arctia; species Arctia plantaginis. The sequence continues at coordinate 9,211,375 of CADEBD010000314.1, read as the reverse complement.
TTGCTGTCAATCTTCTTTGATTTTGAAGCACATTGTATTCTGTAATTATAACTGGAATTTCATAACGATTTTGTATCAAATTTCAGATCTATTATCTGGAATTTGAAACCAGATCGTTACAAAACTGAACACATATTTGTACATTTAAGTGTTGAATTGTATTTATGCGCATTCCTATTCGAAATGAGCTCCTTTATATCGATATAAGATACAAACTATCAATAAGTGATTGTAAACAATCATATTATAATAATTTTAAAGGACCCTTAACAGTGTAACGAACAGTGCTACTGTCTAAGCAAAATTCGACGTTGAAATCGTGCACATCCTTTGTACCTAATTTAGTGGTGTTAAAAAGTATACAGGATCTAGTTCTCTTACTTTTTTATAGATTAAGTTATTACATGTCTAGAATGAGAAGTCTGCAGTAGATTTTATTATTCAACTTGGACAGAAAGGGGAAACAAAGACAGTTTTGGAGAAATTCATCAAAAGTTTTGATTGTATTACGTACACTCCGCTCCAAATGCTTGTTAATCTTTCGGCGGTACTGTATACTCTCTGTGTATTTTTTTTTCAAACTTTATATGCGACACTTTTTTAATAAAATTTAACAAAGTTTTAGTTTAGTAGAGGTATTAAACATAAAATATAAAGTTTCAATTGCATAATATGTTTATACATTAGATTATACATTAGATTTTATTTATATCTAAAAAAAAAGATTTCGTCACTGACGCACTGATGATCGTCAAAATTCTTAGAGTACTTCCTGAAGTCATAGAAAGCTGGAATTTGGTATGTAACCTAGTAATAGCAAACAAATAATAAAAAAAACTAAAACTTTGAAATTTAAACCCCCGTCCCCCCTCCCCCCTAAATTATCTAGAAGATAGTCAGTGAAATACAAAGTAGGATTTATATATGTATACTGTAGAAGTTAAAGCTTCCTTATTTCTACTCTTAGAAACTCCCTCATACTTTATTTTAAAAAAAAGTCACAGCTTGTAAATACAGACATTTGTCAATAAAAAAAGCCAACGTATGATATATGCGATACATAACCGCTCTTCTCCCTCCTATGAAGGGAAGAAAACACAATACTCGTATATTAACAAATTGACAAAACTTACAACTAAAAATCTATAAGTCGAGATAAAAGTGATTTCTTCTGAGCATGTATTCGTAACAATTTTTTGTGTTCGTAACCGTGGACGTGCGTGGAGCGTGGACCCGCTCAAGCTTCGAAGGCAATCTCGCAAGTAGAACCGGCTACCGACGATTTGATGATTCGTAAGAAAACTCTAATCAAATGTCAAGTGCTCCCCTTGTTACTTGTACGGGATTGATATAAATATTCATTTATTACCGTCGTGAGACAAATGTAAACAAATACTACTCCTCTTCAAATAATTTTAGTTATGTAGACACAATGGAAGTACATTGGGACTTTTATTGTATCAATATAATTATTCTATGATAGAGATCCTGATAATTTACATATTGATAAGGCAAATATTAGTGAGTTGATCAAATAGATGATAGTCTAAAGAAGAGATTTATTTAGAATCTCCTAAGGTATATAAGCATATAGTGACTGCACTTATGTTGCAGCAGACTTACTTTGATTTTCTTGATCATGAGACAGATTACAATTTTTTTCATTTGTTACCTCATTAATTCAGTGTGTCAGATTCATATGTTGTTCTTGTGATTTAACAACTACTGAAAACTCCTCGCAAGACTTTTTTTTTACACTTTATTTCTTTATTCATAGATTGACTTGTATGGAACTCCAAAAAATTAGTAAATGTTGCATTACCTTTTTTATTTTTTTTCGGTGTGGAAATCCCCTTGGATACCACCTACCAGTGGCTATGTCGGACTCGAACCGACTAAAAACCGCACGCCGTCTCAGTTATCAGTAGCCGGGGAACCAAGTGTACCCTAGAAAAGAAATCCCTGGTACCCCGACGTACCTCGGGCCATCTACGGCATGTAGATGACCCCCTCCTATGTGGGAACCCCATGTTCCCTTGGTGCTTCCAAAACGGCGCGTGCGCTCGGCAGCGCGTCTCGCCACCTACGCCTGAGAAGCCGCACATGGTACATGGCCCGTGCCTAGGCCTGGCGGGCCGGGAGAGTTCTAAACCTCTCCCGGTCCCGCTCTGCCATCTCCTTTGCAATCATAACTTGCACGCACTCAATGCACGCACACTCATCAAACGCTCCGTACCAAGGCCGCAATCATGTTACCGAGCGAGAAACCCTCCCCCCCCTTACCCCCTATGGCCGCCACGAGGCCACGCCTCTGCTCCATCCACGCCGGACATTCCGCCAGCATGTGGAGCGCCGTGTCCACGGTCCGGCCATCACAGTGGTGGCACTCAGGCGTTGGCTCCTTGCGGATCATACACAGGTGATCTCCGAAGCATCCTTCCCCAGTGATCACCTGTGTCAACCGGTATGAGACGGTCCCGTGAAGCCTCTTGAGCCAATCCTCCATAACGAGTCTTACCGCCGCGATAATGGCGTGCCCGAACTATTGCATTACTGGGCAAAAATTTCATATTTATCATAAATAAAGTAAGACCTAAAATTTTGAAGTCTTAATGGCCCAAAACAATACCTTAAAGTTTCGTAAAGTATTCCTACTTATCTCAGCACAATCGCCTCAAATCCATCTCGTATTTATCGATTTTATAAGTAACTAAGCTTAACGCAAATAGAAACCTAAATAAATCGTGGATTCGAGCTCATTTAAATCGGTAAGTAGACCTGCTTATAAAACACTGTCTTACCCTTGAAGGATTTGCCATTTTGTTTTATTCATTTCTGCTTTTATATATAATTTGATTATTAGCTCATTCCTTCTTATATTAGTTTCTATTGTCAGAAGTTTATGAGCGGGAGGTATATAGACACTATAAAGGTTAATCATAATGTGCATTTACATGACACTACTTAAAGGAACTACATAATTAGGAGTGTAAGAATGTTGTCGTCATGTAAGTCTTGGTTTCCACATGTGTTACAATATGCGTGAGTGGCTTGGCTGGGATCGCGGTCGGCTCCAGTTTAATTAATCTGGATTTGATGAGGGATTAAGTTTGTGCGACGCGTGACGGATCGAGAGCTCTACGCGTCCTGGGCCTCGTCTACTGTGGTTTAAAACGGATTTACCTCTCATTTCGCCTCCACACAATTTGTACACACGTTCAAGAACCGTAATACGACTCACTCATTTATTAAAGCGTATTGTTATATCTTTGTCAGTTTTTGGTTATAGTGGGATTTGTTAGATCGCTTATTTATTATTTAAAATAAGCTAAAACTTCAACAAGTAACTTATACATTGCTGAGTTTAATGCGCGTATGGTAAAGATACATTAAAGATAATTTGACTGAAAATGTTCTTTTTAGTTACTTTTAATACGCAGATATAACTTAAAATTAAAGTTGCCCATCACAAACAAAACCTATAAATGATGAATAACGACATTTTAAAATCAAATATAATTATCTTTTGTCAGTACTGTGCGGATAGCGCAGCAGTAAAATACGTTAAGTGGTCGCAAAGTATCGAAGCTGCTATGAGTCCTGTTGCACTGTTTCTACGTAGTACCAAAAAATCATTTGTGTGATTCACAAATTCTTGTTGCAACTCTAGAATCTCATTCTTATAGATATTACATTCTACGAGGATACATTCCTAACCCTTTGAATATATGGAAAAATGGCAGGTATCATTATATTCACATGTCAGCTCATAGAAACACTTTGTATAAAATTTCAGGTAGCATATAACACAAAGCAAGAGGCATTCTGCCGTCCACCTGTACAATGGAATTACTGTTCAAGCACCGGAGCTATTATGTTGAGATGTTCCAGGAAATATGTAAATTTGAACTTTTATAGTAAATAAAGCGTTTGTATTTATTATGTTGAAATAGATGTACACGAGAAGTATCTAAATAGGTTAAGTATCGAATATATGCATTCTAAATGGCTTAAAGTTTATCGAAAGCATTAAATTACAAAAATAGCAAAGACTAAAGACAACATATACTAGTATAGACATAGGCACGTTCAAACACTCAGAACACATTAAGTCAAAAGTCTCCAGTTACTTTTATTATAATTTTCTTTATTTATCTTAAAACATATAAATTATATTTACAATAAAATAAAATTTAACAATTCACAAGATATTTCTTTTAAAAAAAAAGTTGTCATATTAGTTTACCAGCATAGGGTATACCGATTAAGAACCGGTGGTTAAGACTCCAAAGACATGCCTCTTGGCATATTTACATTGTACTTTTTTATATCATATATTGTTATTTTTTTTATGAAACTTGACGAACACAAAAGAGGCTGTTATCAATTCGTCTGTATTTTTATTTGTTTGTTTATCTCCGTCAAATATGTACCGATTTTTAAAATTCTTTTTGTAATCGAAGGGTAAACTCCCGAGGTAATCCCATTACCACCAAATCAGAATCTGATTATGGGTTCCTGAAGAAATCGAGGGAAACCCTTAAATTTTACAGCCCCGACAACGTGTTTTAGCTTATTTCTCTAGCTATATATATTGTTGAGCTGATGATGGAGGGCTCCTCGACCTTTAGGAGTTTCAAAATAATTCTTTCAAAAATCTAATCATCATCATCACCTTGTTTTATTGTTTCAAGATATTTGTTAGCTGTTTGTGTGGGGTTACTGAGATATGTGCACAAGACAGTAATAAATGTAATAAACAAAAGATTTAGACCATAAACATGTTTGTTTCGAAATTATTTTCTTGTTTGTTACCTCAAAACTCTTTCATTTGTAAACCGATTATGAAAATTATTTTTTTATTCGGAAGAGTATATTTCGACTTTAGTTTCATTTAAATGTGAAGAAAAAATACCACGCCTAGTTTTGAAAAATTAAGTCATATGGAAAACACTATATTCTTGGGTTTAAATGTAACAGCTTACTACCTTATCTAAATAAAGTAATTAAAAGTAATTAAAGGACTTATTTAATGTAATCTAACATACTACAGTTTGGTAGTATACATTATGGTATGTAGTGTTTTAAATATCGTACTTATCTACTCATTACAAACATATCTTATACTATAAATGGTAAATAAATACCTTATAACAAAAGATAACCCGCCTTCAAACAATACTGACAAAGAGCACTAAAAATTAAAAAGTGAGGTGCGCACCATGAAGACTTGTAGCTGCCGCGCTATATTCTACCAAGCCTATCACGCACCTATTTGGCTTGGCACCGACTTCAAGCAGACTAGAAGGGACTATTGCTTTTACAATATTATATGTTATATTGAGGATACTTATTATAGTTATTTTACTTACATTTGTAATATTTTTTTTAATTTTTAGTGCTCTTTGTCAGTATTGTTTAAAGTAGGTTCAACTTTTTTAAAGGATTTATTGATACCTTGAGATCTGCAATTTTATATTTAATATATAAATTTTTGACATTTTATAATAATCATATATTCACACATTTCACACACGGCCGTCTAATCCCAAACTAGGCAAAGCCTGTACTATGGTAACTAGACCGCTGATAAACATACTTATATATTTCTAAAACATACACATAGATAAAATACACCCAGACACAGAAAAATGACCGTGCTCATCACACAATTATTTTTCCTGGGTAGGAATCGAACCCACGACCTCTGGCGTAGCAGTCAGGGTCACTAACCACTAGACCAACAGGCCAGTCATATATATTTTTACTCTCTTCTTCTAATAGGTTCACATTTTGATCAGCTCTGTTTCGTGTCTCGTGGCCGTGTTTTTATTATAATAACAAATGAAATGCAGTTTCTATACACTATATTCAGTATATACATATAATTCTAAGTAAGCCTTTATCATAATCTCAATGGATGTTTAAGTTTTGGTTACCTCAATGAATAAGCAAAACTCTAAATATAATCGTAATTATGACGAAATAGATATTTTAATAGGAATGAACTGCAAAAAATGAAGTAGTCCCAGCTAATTGCACTCGTCCCTACATATGTAAACTTTATATGAATTGCCGTTCTTTAACACAGTATCATCAATTAATTGAAGAGCAAAACAACAAAATATTTTAATGGATAAATTAAACAGATCGTAAAATATACGATAACTTCCGCAACATGAAACAAAATCCATTACATTAATGTTAAAGAAGAGCAACAATACGTCACTGTCAGGAGTGGAGAGTGGGCCGGGAAGTGATTTCAAAGGCAAAATGCCCGCAACGTGACGCGACTTCAGACTACATCCACGTGAACTACATTAATATTTCGAAGAATTAGCGGACGTGACTGCTTCATCAACTCCAACTCGTCCGTCGCGTTTTAATTTGAACACTTCGATTCCATTTTGTCCAGGCCTTAACGTCTACAGAATGACAACACAGATAGAATAAATTATTGAACTCAACTGACGTTTTTCTTTTCGGCGATTGTGGGAAAACCTTCATCATATATGACCGCAGTTTCACAGCGTTCAATTAGCACTTCACTTGATCTGGCGTGGGATATGTGGTTAATTGTAGTTGTTGGAGTTGGTCATAACCCAAAAAGGTTTTCTAGAAACTGTCTTACTGTCCATGCTTTGTTGTCATCATGTCTTATTGTCATCATTGAATTTACAAAAAGCCGGAAAAATGCTAGTCGTGGCAGGACTAGGGTTAACAACGCGCGGCCTTTCCTTAAACAGCCTCAAAAAGCTATACTTAAGATCCAAATTATTTAAGAGGAAAATATTTTACAAACACGAATAAATTATATAACTAGAAGTGTTACAGTCTTGCTGATATGATAAAAAAAAAATTATAACTTTATAACAGGAGGCCCTGGCCATTTCATGAACTTATCACAGGTTATTGAATAAGACTGTAAAAGATAAGAAGTAATTTGAAAGTTCTGCACATACGTCGTCATGCATAAACTTTAGTTTATATTAAAAGTTTTTTTTTCATTTCTGAGGAACGTTGTTTTTTTTTCTCTATGAAGAGACTCTATGTCCTTTGCTGTTTTACTGACATCGTGTATCAAGATCATTAGATCAGAAGCATTGTAAGGCAGCGCTTAAAGACGAACACGCATATAGTGATCTTCTATTTTTTTATAAAAGAAAATTTACCGCGTGTTAAGGTACCCTCATCTTAAAAATCGAATGATAGCAGAATTTCAAAGAGACTGAAAAGTATACATATACGCGACAAACGTACAATTGAATGACTGCACGGATGGTGCAATGATGAGGTAAAGTTGGCACCTAGCAACTACGCCGCGTCGAGTGTCTTGAATTCGATTCCCACACGCGACAGCAATGTGTATTCCATAAGTAGTTGTCCCAAGTGCAGGTATTCTTTGTATCCATGATTTAAATGTATGGAAAGACCCTCGCAGCACCGAAATAGTTCCCATTATGGCAGCTAGCATTTTCATCATTTCTACTTAGGTACATTTATTATTAGACGTACAAGTAATTTTGAAAACCATATTTGACAAGAAATGTTTAACTATCAATTAAAATTCAATTAAAATGCGATTAATATAAAAATGCAATGGGCCTATGTCCAACAGTGGACTGCGATAGGCTGATGATGATGATGATGAATATAAAAATTGTTATCATAATCTTCATCATCATAATCAACAGCCTTCAACAGTCTCTCTTTAGCTTAATAAGTGTTATTTCATAAATGTGCAGTACCATGTACTTAGTTTTATAAATAACTTACCTGCCTAAGGCTTTAATATCTGTTTAGACTGTGAAACAATACTGACCGCTATTTAATTAATTACTTTCAAATTCTATTCGAAGATCTTCAAAACTATTTTGTTTGACAAATAAAATATTCTAACCAAACTTATTTTTTGCTGATATGGTTTACTGGACGAAAACTCAGTTTTGGGTTAAGCTCGTCTTTGTACATGACATTTCCTTGTTACTTATATATATGTATTTGTTCAGTGTGTACAATAAAAAATAAATAAATAAACAAAATAAAAAATATATTATCTGTTCTTTCCATTTCACTCTGTACTATACTCGTACTGAACTATAGTACTCTAAAATTATATCTAAGAGTACTATACTACAATGTTTTAAAATATACAAAAGCAGGAGGCGAGGAAATTCGAGATAAATCCAAAAAAGTTTGCTCTTTTTGCCCTACAATGTTGTTTCAGTTCTGTCAAGTTGAGGGGATAGATTTACAAAAAGTGGGATAAATATTCCAAAATTAAATCGGTGCTGGTAAAGTTATGATAGTATTTGCTCTTAGATCTAATAAATTTCCTTCTTCGCCGTATAAACACACACAGTACGGCAATGTCACAGATCCTCTACAGTGCAGCTGGAGGGGCACAGTGGACAAAGAAGCAAATGTGGCATGGTTTGCATTGGAGAGCCACATTCACAGCGCGTTTACGACTGGTCGATGTAACCCCAATTTGCTATGTTGCTCTTGCAACGATCAGTCGAAGGTTTTCTGAAAGCTGCCGGGACAGGATATTTAGCTCTTGGCCGTTGTGGAGAAATACTAATGGTAACCACTTGAGTTTATCTCAGAAAGCTTCCTCGGCTTTTTAGGCGCGCAGGAGGTATTTATTGTGGTCGTATAGTGGGTGACGGGGATCATTTTTCAAATTGCCTAAAGATTAAGGAGCATGAATTAAGAAGGCAAAATTATTTTGGGTTTCATTTGTTACTTTTCCCCTTCGGTTGCACGAGCATATTGACCAATCGTACATACATAAGCTCACAATTTTCTAAGTTTGCAGTAGAAAATGACAACAGTCTGCGAATGCATGTCAAGGCCAGCCTTACATGCTTCTGTTCTTATATACTTTACACGCTTTTTCTTCTGTTAAATCCTAAAAGCTCATAGGTTTTGGTTTTTGTAACCTACTTCTTCAAATTTTAACACTCATATTTCAACATAGTACATTCTAGTAGGTTTCTAAGGGAGCGAAAGCCGATGGAATATCAGAATACTATTATAAGAGAGAGAGCTAGTACCCGGAATCCTGATTGGAACACGGCACAGGAATGTTAATTGCCGAGATTGCAAGGAGAATGAAAACCCCTGCCAAATTTACAAATAAAAATTAATGAAGGGCAGGTCATATTTTGATTATCAGGGAAGAAGGAGCGCTTGTGTTTCACACGTATCTCAACATCCAAATGTACAGAACAATGATATACGGGGGCAGATTAGTTTAGTTCTTCGGTAGTTCTTAGTGTCATCGCTGCACTGCGTGTATACCGCCTATCCTAATGGTACGAGTAGGTTTTTCATTATAATAATAACTATTATACTTTTTGCAATCTAATGTAAGTTATATTCAAGTTCAAAAAAACATTAGCGGCTGCAGATCAAGGACATCCTTTAACATGTTTTTATTTTATTTCTAAATAAAACATAAAGAAAAATTAAAAGCCACTCCACCAACCAAATTTATGCTTGACTTCTTAGAAAAAGAAAACGTTTGAAAGTTAGGCTTTGGGGATAATTTTAAATTTACTTTGTAAAAACGGACAAGTTTTAAAACCTTTTACAACTTCAACCTCTAAAATATAGTGATTTGTAACAAACAAAGGATGCCTATCAAGTTTTTACCCACTGATGCACATGCTGAATAAGCTCTATATCGTATCGCAGCAAAAAAAATATGCTGCTATATATTAATGCTTACTTATGTATGTGGGAAAGCAGTTTTGTGGATATCGTTATATTCAAGGAAGAAGACAAGAAGGTCGTCATCCTGTACTTCAAGTAGCCAATTATATTTTTAGCTTGCAACCATTAGCTTACATGCTTTGCAATCCGCGTTTCAACGTGCATAAATTAACAGGAAAGTAAAGCCTTAAAAGTAAAGCTCTACTCCTAAGATTAGTCAGGCTGTATAATAATCGGACGAAATTAGAAGACACACGCGGTACATTTAAACTTTTCTCATAAAGTAAAACATGTTAGTCTTATATATGCAAATGATGTCGTAGAATCTCCAACAATGTTTATGCTGTTGGTAATTTATTTCAGATACTTAGGTAATATGGACTTTGTATTGTACAATATGGTATTGTAGTACTAGTGTTATTATGTAATATTATTGTGTAGTATTTATTTTGATGTATGCCTACTCCTATTTCGTCATAGTCGTACAATAGTGTCGGATATGACATTTATTGAAATTTACAGGTCAGCCATTACAAATAATTATGTTAGTTTTTTTGACATAACTTTCTTATTTTTAAATCTGTAATTATGAAAATATGCATACAACTGAAAAATAGGGTTTGTTTTAAAATGCAATAAAAATAACAACTTATAATTACACTTTTTTTTTTTAAATCACAAGCATCATTTTACTTTGAGCGCCTATCAAATTCGTCAGTTTACCGACTGAATAATTTAAAATCTACAATACAATTTTTTTTCTTGAATGTAGCAATAATATTTAGACAATTTAGTAGGTATCCAAATATGGTAAAAACTGAATTTCGTATTTTTTCAAAACCAATATTATTTTAGGATCATGATTCTACGGCAACAAGGCAACGTCAATGCAAAAGTTCGGTACTAGGTAGTATATACCTACCTAAGGTATATTTTATCTATGCTCTGTATGCCAATCTGTGTTTGCTAATGGCTGTGTGTTTATTAGTTTACTCTTCGATGCACATAACAATGGAAGAGATTCAGGTCGGTTTGGTTTGTTATTTTTCTCTAAGAACCCTGTAATTGATTTACTGTTTGATAAAAATACTAAAAACTTATTAACGCAGTGCATTTGTAAGTAAGCACTATATGATGATGAGTGTGAGCTGTTCAAATATCATAATAGCGTTGCCTTGTATGAATATGATAGATATATAATATATATACTTATAAAGAGATTATGAGCAGAAATCATTCCTCCTATATTATGTATGTTACAACGGTCTTATTCGCTATCCATCGCCAATGTTGATGTGGTGCCATGACCTGTAAAATCAATAGTCAAGAAATTTATACAAATTTATACAATAATATAATATACATACCTAATATTTACCATACACCCGCACATTAGTAACTTTATGCAACACCACATGCTGATGTAATATACTTTCAAATGTAAGCGAAATTTTAAGTTAATACAAAATTAAAACAATATTTACAGAGCAGAAAATTAAAGACAACTGTCTCAACAAATCTTCAGTGTCATCTGGCTTCCAACTGCAAGAGAACAATGTGTAAATACGTGTCTACGCATATCTAGAGCTCGAATGAAATATTGGCCGCTGACTCGCTTTTGCGCAGTAGTAGTACAGAGAAATAGGTATGCAATATCTGTAAGTAATTCATCTTAATTCTTTCTTCAATAGTTTACAGACAATTTAAAATGCCAAAAAGATAACGATGGTTTACTAGAGCATCGCACATTTTTGTACGTGTGCTTTTAATAAACATGGGGACGTCATAAGTTTTTTTGCTCATATAAAATTTGACTAATGCCGTTGTCTGATTACAATCGTACTGACTGACTCCCACGACTTAAAACAATAAGGTAAAAAACATTAATTTATATACTAATACACAATACATCTTAAATTTTCTATCGAAAGAGTCAAAGAATACTCATAAATTCAAATAAGAAAATGTATTATTAGAAAGTATGTCCATAAATTGTTGCGGAAAGCTAATTTGAAATAAGAAAATGAAATCCAGCATTCCGTTTAAATCGGGACAGTTGGCAACCCTTATTGTAGGCCAATCGTAGAAAGAAGAAGCGAGAACTGTTGGCGGCATTCGATTGTTTCTGTCATAACTTTTGCAATGGTAAAGTTGAAAGTTGTAATGGTTTTGTGTAACGGGTGACTTTACAAAGTATGTAGCGAGGACATGGGCGCAACTGCGGCCAGTCTCGAGCTACGTGACGTTGAATAACTCACAGCCGTAATACTAGCAACTTCGCTCGCTCACTGCTCTCAGCGGTGAATTTTATGCGCATTATTATAACAGTTTATGTACCTACGGGCCGCGCTCCGCTCGCAGCCACAGTGGAACTCAATCCTAAATGTCTTTATGGCCCGGCTAAGACGATGCCATTTCCGCTAAAACAACTAATTTATTATAGAGGTAGTTAAGTGTTAGTTTCTCAACTCAGTTACTTCGCTCTGAATACAAAGTGTTGTTCATGTTAACCATCTTCAACATGAATTCAACGGAAGATAAACAAATAATACTATTTGTTCTTAAATTTTAAGATTCCTGTTACAAACTAGGTACAATGTATGTTTACAACATACCTTACATCCTGGTCAATTCCGTTCTGGCTTGATTGAATAACAAACTTTCGCACTTATAATAGTAGTAAGACAAGTTGCATTTTAAAAAAAAAAAGGAGAATACATAAATATAATCTTATATAAAGGTGAGTTTCATAAAATGAATATACTCTTCAACTTTATTTGATCTTAAGCTGCTTACATTTCATTAATATTATTAATAACGTATGTTAAAACAAAACTCTCTGTTATCACAATTCAGCTCTGTATTTCTTCAACATTTGACATTAGAAAAACATTAATGTTCGCTTAACGAATGTTATTAGTATGAATACAAGAAAAGAACTTTTTTAAATGGGACTAGTCCTTCCCACACGCCCACCACTGTAACTCGTGTACACCAAGATCAACATCAATAGCAAGTAGCAAGCAGTAGCAGCAAGAACCCTCAACGAAATTAGTCAGAAAAAAATTGGAGGGGGGGGAAATATAATAAAACAAGAAAAGAACCAACAAATAAAGTAGTGTTTCCATTAAAAACACAATGATAGTAAAAGAGAAGTTTATCGAAAGTAGTTTTATGGCATAAAGAACCAACGGGCAGACGGGCCTGGCAAGGGACCACCTCCGTCCACGGACAAGAGTCACGAATGCTTTGCCGCCTTTTAAGTGCCTTTGCCTTTTACCACCGATTCTTGGGCATTGCTCAACAGTTAAACTAGACATTCCTGGAATAAGTTTTAGTACACTTGTTTTCAATCGGACTTTTGCGAACACTTTCTACGGCTTAAAAGGCGAGCGTAGGAGACGTCGACGGGGGACCTCTGGTCGCAGATTAGGGGCCGCGGCAGAGGATAGGGTTGCGGCCTAATCGCACCAGGACGTGATCAGACTGCAACGTAGTGATTAACACATTAATACATACATGTAAAGGTTAGAAATACAATTTTCATTCTTACTCCTTTTTTATAAATTAAATTAAGTCACAATTTATTTTTCAGTGTTTGGACTACCGTAATATTAATACTCGAAGCGTGATTAAATTCATTAATATTCAAAACATGAAGCGGCCGCCAGCTGTTTGATTATCTTTAGTTGAGCGCAAAGGAAAAATTTAAATTCCTTAGACGTTGCAGGAAAACGACCGTCGAAGCCCAATTGTATGGTCCACCTTTTATTATCAACTAGTGTTTGAAAGCTTTTGGTGGCATTAGAGATACAATTCCTTGAAAACGGGCAGCATATTTTAGGCAGTAGAGCATAATATATACACGTTGAAATGAATCTTTGGTACAAAAAAGCATTTTAAGTAATAACAGTAAACTACTCTATATAATGTTTTAATATTATTTAGGCAAGCAGGAGAAACCAAATAATACTACCTTGACTTGTACCTATGTGTGTAAATGCGTGAGGGCGTTTGTGTATGTGTGCCTGTCCGCTAATTTTAACACTAAACCGGGCCAGCTCGACCACGTAATTACAGAAACCGGTGCTAAGCTATTCTCATTTCGTCATAGAAATTAATAGTGTTAACGTTATTTATCGGTTATTTAGCCTTTAAAGAAATATTAGTAAAAGCTATGCGGGGGATGCGCGAGGTAAGCGCTACACGCTGACTCAGATCCTGCATCTTTATTAATATTTTTTAATTTTTATATATTTTTTTCCACAAAGATTACTTAATATTAGGTTAATACAGTAATTTCTCAACCGTGTTGTGGGAGAATGGCATTTGCACTAGGGAACCCTGTTAGACAGATTACAAGGCCCCCCCATAGTCCAATGTTTGTATTATACTTATGTTTAAAATAACGAAAAACATCGTTGCTCACCGAAAACATTTATAGTTATATCAGGCTAGGTTAGTTTATATTAGGCTAGTGCTCTAACTATCTTCATATTTTTTCAATTCTTCGTAAACTTACTTAAGCGTATGAAAAAAATCTACCGACTACGACGCCCTGTATACTCTCAAATATAATGTATAAAATCGTACAAGTGAATAAATTCATAAGATAGACAGCATATTTTTACATGATTTTTGTTATCGGAGATGAACTTGTAACTTTGTAGCGCAGAGCTGCTAACAATGTTGCATGAATAAATTTTTAAATCAAAATTTTCTTATTTTTTTTGCTATTAGGATTATGTAAAACAATACTGAGAATGTATTATATGAAAATAAAAATAACAAAAGGCTCCTTAGAAAATATATAGTGTGTTTCTTCATCAACGCTTAAGGCCATAAGAAAATTTGGATCTTTTTCGTTGAATGAAATGAGATGAGTGGTTTGCGACAATTTTTTTTTTAATGCCGTTTAAGCTCAAAATCTCTTTTTCCCAGAATAACCCTTATCCAAAATATTTTGTTAGACATAATATTATTTCCTTGGGTGCCATGGTTGCATTTTGAGCCTTAATAGAACTGACGACAAATACATTTGCAGCTAAATAATTGAAAGAGGTGGAGCACAACACTACTCAAACTAAAGATATTCGTCTCAAGAACAGGAACCTTCAAAATCTTACCGCAAAATAGGACAGCTGTAAAGTATGACTTTAGAGCTACTACGATGCCTGTCCCAAATTGTTCTAGTTTTTCGACTTATTTTACTTTCTCTCAAGTGAAATAAGTCAAAAATGTGGGTCCATACTTGTCATTCTGTATAGGTACAGAATGGCAAGTATGGACCCACATTTTTGCGGGAGTGCACACATGCACATAACCAGTATAGGGATACTGGTTATGTGCATGTGTGCACTGTACTGTATTTTTTTACCAAATGGGGTATTAAAAAAGGATAAGTGATGAAGATATCTGAGTACGAAAATACAGTACCTATTATGTTTTATTTTTAATTAACGATTGAAGAGCCACCATTTCATTTAATAGTATTCCAAACGCGGGAGTAGTCTTTAAAAAAATACTATAATTAATTTTTTGTATCTCTTAGTTAAACTATCATAGTTTATTACATTGTATAAGGTTAGTTACCTATAGTTTTAGAGACATCATCACGTGACATACTACCAGCATGTCTAAAAACTTTCACTTACACTCAGTATTACTTGTGTTTACTTATGTTTGAAAAAGTAAAAATCACACTCGAATGCTTTAACTTATGAATTAAAAGAACTTTACCTACGAAAATCAAGTATTGATTAGTTGGACTTTAAACAGCACAAGTAAGAAAAATGTTCTCGATTTAAAAAGAAAAAGAGGTAATTGCTCTCTAACAGTAACTGTCTCGAGAAATCGAAATTCAAATAGCTAGCCTTCATTACTTTGCTACATTTAATAAAAGAAAAAACTACATGTAGAAAGAACTAAGTCTCTTTTTTGGATAGTTCAACGTGCGAGGTACGTAGTAATTGGTTTGATGCTTTCATTCACCTGTAATTAACTGTAGTTAGCTAGAGTACACATTCAGGATGTCGCTCACGTACACAGGCACAAAGCTCCATTTTTTGACACTATTTTACTATGTTTATACTCACTTAATTAAGTCCCTTGTTACCAGCAACGCAGCTCGTAGCTTAATACTTTAAGCTCTTAAAACGCAAACTACAACACTATACAGTATTATATCCTCTTAACGAGCTCTTTTAGAGAGCTTACTTCAAATTTAATTAATGGCGATTCAGTAAAAACCCGGCACCAGTTATTAACATTAATTAATTTTAGACACAATATATAGCTATGAAACAACTTGCAAATGAAAGCCCATAATACATCTTGTATAAGAACGTAAGGTTTTATTTTATGAATTTTTAATAAGATGGAGTTGTATACAGTTTATGTTCATTAAGGGATTCGCTAACTTTATATCTTCACCCCGTTCCATTTACTTTTTCAATAGTCTATATATACTAGGTAGATAATGCACTATAATGCGCTATTGATTAGTATTATTTAGTGATAAAAAACATAATTTCCTCTTATTATTTGATTAACATCTATGTTTTGCCCGATTGTAACGAAGTCAAAAATAAAGTTACAATCCTCTGTACTTGTTTTGTTTTCTCATAACTACTTCTGACCTTTGGACCTTGTGGGTTATTATTACTTGCAAGTTGTTATGTCCACACTTATCATTTCACGTCATTGAAATGTCATTCAAATCTTGGAGGATCAAACCCAACTATGTAAGAAACTATGTAAATATTGTAATTTCTTACAATAAACTTGGTGCACGAGTCAAACTCGTACTTATCCGTTTACAGTTCTAAAGCACATCCACAGAAAAAGTAATGCAATCCTAACGTCATCAGAAGAGATAAGAGTAATGCGTATGGCGCGGTGCAACCTGAATTGCACTGTAATGTGTTGGAGAAAGAGTAATTGTTTATTTAAAATATTTTACACCTTATAAATTTTGTACCAGTACAATTAAATTTCTTTACTTGGTCATATTTTTTTGTATGTCCGGTCAAATTCAAGCTTTTTATAGGCTACCAAGACACCAACTTTTAAAACTAATACATTGACTTACTAGCATGTTAGTGGACTAAAAGTTAAGAAAAATAGTTTTACTCTTACGTACTTTTACGTTTTCTTTTTTACGCGTCTTAAAAAGTGATGTCAGACTAATATAAGGCAGTCTGACTTTTTGTATTTAAATTTCTACTAACAGATACGGCTAGTAGTTTAGTTTCAATATAATAAAGCTGGCTGCGTGATTGTTTGGTAGTATACCTGTACAAAAAATTAAGGCTAACAAGAAAAATTTCATGCGCTATTTCATTTCATATTAAGATAAAACTCGGTGGTAGTGACCGAAGTGACAATATGTCAAAAACGTTGAATGTCCGACGATCAAATCCGACGAATACAGCATTATTTTGCTTTGTTTAGTATGGTCATAATACTGGTCAGGTTCATACAGGTCTTCTACAATTTAGGGTGTAGCATTGTAAAAGTGCAAAGATGCAATCGTTTAGTAAGCGACCACCAGTATATATAAATAAATTTTGTTTAATTTACTATAGGCTAAAAGGGTGTTTGTTAACCTACACAATTGAAATAAAGATATTAGTTTGCGACCGCAAACTTAAATAAATATAATAATTTATAATATTACTAGCTGACCCGGCAAACGTTGTATTGCAAAACAAAAAAAAATTAGGGATGGGTCACCCTTACCATTTAGGGGTATGAAAAATAGATGTTGGCCGTTTCCCAGACCTACCCGATGTGCACACAAAATTTCATGAGAATCGGTCAAGCCGTTTCGGAGGAGTACGGGAACGAACATTGTGACACGAGAATTTTATATATAAGATAATAATGTATTGAGAGCGATCACGTGTATTTTACGTGTGTTGTTTAATTGAATGTTGTTTTTTTTTATGGAATAGGGGTCAAACGATAAGACGGGTCACCTGATGGAAAGCGACTACCACCGCCCATGAACGTCTGCAACTCAAGAGTCACAAGCGCGTTGCCAGATTTGGAGGAAGGAGTACGCTCTTTTCTTGAAGGTTTGAAGGAATGCCTATTTAATCATGATTTTGGCAAGTATCAATGTTAGTCCTAATTTGGCTAATGTTAAAGAGGATTACTTTTCCGTTTATACCATTCAGAGTTAGGCATAAAAAGTATACAATATTTAAACAATGTCTTTTTAATAAAGATCTAAAAAAATTCGCACTCACAGAAAAATAGAAAAAGATGCCCCTGTAATACTAAATAACATGTGAATGTAGGGGGAAAAAATAGAGAAATTGGTAGACTGTATCAGATCCCTCGGACTAGAATACAAGATTGGCTTAGTGGGAAGATATGTGATGCTATCGACTCAAGGAGACCAGATCCTGATAGATCCAGATAGAAGGCAAAAAGCGGGTTAAAGAGGGGCTTTTGGCCACAGCAAGACCCTGGTACGAAGAATCTTTTAAAAGATCCCGAATAGACCTTGACAAACCTGGTTTTTGCACCATTGAAATCTTCGTGGAAGTCGATAGTCAAAAACTTTCTATCAAAACCAAAAAACGCAAAAAATATATTTTATTAGGATAAAATAAATAAATATGAGAAAAACACTAAATTAAAAAAATACCACACTATTGTTGATAACAATTATTATTTCCATAATTATACTTTACTAAAAGGCAATATTAAAAACATTTTAAAGTTATTTTAACTATTTTATTGGAGTATTTATGATATTAAAATAGTAGTAGCAAACCAGCTCACTGGTGGTCGTAAACTGATGAAAGTGGTCGTAAACCGACGTTTAGGCTATAATTGCACTTTTTCCACATTTTATAATAATTTATGGATGAAGGTATTTTATTTTAAGTTTTATATCAAAACTAGACTATATTTGGAACAAATTTTCACTCACACATACATTATTGCGTATAGATAACATTTCTTTACTTTATATTCTTATTATATAAGTGCACTCTGTGTACAAAACGTCTTGTGTATGAGGCACTTAGATTCGTCTTTATCCACCACAAACTGCCCTCGCCTCCCCGCATCTCCTCGGTACAATCCATCATCCTGCCGAGATCAATTAAACCCGAGCTTGGTCCGCCACGTAATGTTCCTTACACAAGGATAAGACATCTAACGCAATCTTCAACGCGGTCTACGTACTTATGTATATGTCTGTAGGTAATTGGATATTACAATTGTACCGTCAAAATATAAGATAAGCACACAGAGTTTATTAAAAAAACAATGGAATTCTATGAAAGTTCATTTTCGTTTATTCACTTTTATTTCCATCGCAATTTTCCGCTCATTAGTTAAAAAGATAAACGGTTTGGGTCCATTTTTAAGTCGTATAATAGCATATCACACGAACTATTAATGGAAAAGGTGTTATAACAGCTCTTTTGTTATTTTATATAATTTAATTATTCATACGAATGCTGGGTTTGATTTTTAATTTTTTTCTTCTGTTAGTTCCTACAGTTGTTACCATATATGAGGTAAATTTGATTGTTTATACTTTCATAATAAATATGTTTTTTTAAAGGAAAATTAATGTGTTACTTTTATCATTTAACTTTAAAAAAACAAGTATGAAGGACCAAATGTAGCACCTGAAGTCTTATAGCATAATTTTTTGGAAAGATTATATGAACAAATTTGTTGAGATAGGTATATATTTTAATAATACTGTTAATATAATTATCGATCATCGTCGAGTTTATGTCCTTTCGAGATTTTGATGTATCGGTCTAACAAATTATCGACCTCATTGTTGATTGACCGAGGTGAAGACATTCAAGGACATGACATTCTTCTAGCTAATGATCTTCGAGCAAATGAATTCAGCCTTCGGATACGGAACCCGATTGTTTAGGAAATCATAAAGCCACTTAGATCGGAACAGATTTCATTGCTATGTGTTCTAACCGCCAAGAGCCTAGCTAGACTCTTTTGACATTAATTGTAGAACCCGCTACATTTAAAGTTTTACATATAAGTACTTAGAATAATGTAATATTCGTTAACAAAAATAATACATGTAAAATGCAAATATGAGAGTGCAGTAAACGAGATCTTGGCGGTAAATATGAGCGTGAGCCTGTAGGTGGCATCGCCAAACATAAATATTCGCGGTAACTTATGTGCGCTGTGTCGCGCTGTTCACAGACAAAAACACCTCTGTAACGGAGCTTTGATTTTAAATTCAAATTTTATGAATCGTCTTGTTTGCATATCACAGCATATTTTGGTTAAAATGCCTCGAATATATAACGTCACCTTGATAAATGGCAGCTTATTTATAATAATACACAGTGACAACAAATGGTTCTGACTACCAACGTAAAATCGATGGCTTTTTCGTGAATATATCTGCGTCATACAATTGAAAATCTATTAACAAAGATAAATAGTCCCTTTTTTTATTTTGTATGTACATACATGGGTATTTCATGTACATATTTATAGATTACGTGTATCGCGTTTTAGGAGTGAATTATTTTTAAAGTCAGATTTTACACACATAGGTAGTATGTATAAAAGTACTTACGATAATTATTATATTACCTAATATAGAACATGCTAACTTTGGCATTATAAACATCGGTGAAGAACTTATCTCTACAGAAAATATTTTATTCCCCTATAACTACGTGCATACCGTTTCTAATATTTTTCTAAATGTCTAACTGAATATCTTTACTTTGTGGTCAATTAATGAAATGCGAACTTTCTCAATCTACGAATACTCGTTAGTAATGCCCCATTTGACAAACCAAATAATTTTTAAAATATATGGAAAAGTTACATCCTTACCTAATATTAAACATATACTGTACATTATTTGCTCTTACTGCTTTTCATATTGAAATACCCACTAAGAAAGGATTTTTGGAAATTTCACCCCTAAGGGGAATAAATTAATAAAATATTTTCATAATATAATATTTTCGGACCTCTTACACACAACGCCATCTACTTTCAAACTAGGAAAAGCTTGTACTATGAAAGATAGATTGACTGATAGAATACTTATATTCTTTTTGTTTTTTTTTTTGTAAATACATACATATTCTACATAGATAAAGTAAGGGCTAAACGGTTGTTTGGTAGTTTGACATTATCAAAATTTGTAACAAAAAATAAGAATTAATCACGCGAGCGAAGCCGCGGGAAAGAGCTAGTTGGTAATATACTTTTAATAGGAACTTATTTGTTTAATAGTTTTGCAGTGCATGACGTCGTCAGATACACTTCTATTTATCACTACAAGCTAAATAAATCTCTGTTTTACATGTGTATACATTTTTTAAACATCGGTATAATTTCGGTGATTTGTGTCTTACAAAACCTAATTCGCTCGGATTACTTTCACAAACTTGCGTAACTAATGAAGTAACTTGTGACATGGGTCGGTCCCTGGGATCGACGTAATCAAATTAATGAGAAAACTTCACTTCAATTTAGGGTTTCCTACCTCAATCTTTAGGATATTTGATAGCGGTCAAGTCCTATACTTGACCACTGCTCGGTATCAGAATCGATATGTTGATTGCACCTTAAACAGAGTTTTTAGTTTTTTTTTTAACTATTGTGGTTTTAATTAGATGCCAAGGCCTAATTTGCACTAATATGTTACTTTATTACTGTCTACATTCTCAGAGAGAAAGTAGGCAGTGATAATAAAGTATTAATTTTATTAATTCTGCATCGCGCAATGAACTTCTCGCGCCGATTAGGATATTATACAACTGCCGAACATCAACCGTTGGGCTACGATCCGCCAGGCATGATCACTTCGACTTATCGCAGGATCCTCAATTTGTATTTAAGGAATATAAAACCCGTTCCGCCACAAAATAATGAATGCTAAATTATTTAAATTATAAGTTTATGTTACAAATTCAAACAATACAAAAAATTGCGCATCTAGTAAATCTGTGGTCTTTTTATGTAAGTCAAGTAATACTAGCCAATGAAATAAATCTAAATTTAAAACTGAATTAAACTACCATTCATCGCCAGTATACATCTTTTTATTGTTGTTAACTAAAGTTAATGAAGAATTTATCATTATACGCCTAAATAAATAAAAACAAAACTTGTTTTACTTATACACTTGATAATCTATAAAACGTTAGGCAAAGACAAAAATAAAGCATCACAGGGACGCTGTTACTCGTATCTGTAGGACTGTATCCTATGTTTATACAACGCTTTGATCTTCGTTAATGTAATTAACGGACCGAACTGCGATAAAATAATTGAATATTCTCAGATGATTAGGGTATGGTCTTAGGTTTATTAACTGAGTTTTAATATTTGTACATTGTTCTAAACAATAAATATAAATTTTGAAAAAAATCCTTAAAGATGTTTTCGAGTGTTCCTTTATACATAATATAGAAATCAATCAGTCCTTAAATACACACGTAAATAAATTTAATGTGTTAATAAATACAATACAAATAAATAAAGCAGTAAATACAATATAAGCAGACATAAAAGATTCTATTCCAACATAACATTGTAGTTATATGTATTTCCACATACAATAAAACAACATACTTCAGTGTCATTTAACAAAGAAATACCGAACTACGGAGTAACTACTAATCCTGTATCGCGATATGAACAATTATCACGCCGATTAACACATATACAACTTCCTCATCATCGTTGGTCCGCGGCCCGTCAGGTATGATCACCTCTCCTCCTCCGTTTGTGTTGGAGGATCCTCCGTTTGTGTTGGAAGGACATGACACAGAATTGTTCATGTTTGCGTTAAAAAGAAATGAATATATTGGATCTGTTAACCATTATAATATGTTTCGAAATCGTATCTACATTTATTACCGGATGGCGTAGTGGTTTGTGTAACGGACTGCTATTCCAAAGGTCGCGGGTTCGATTCCCGATCAAGTCAAACATTTGTGTGCATGAATATTTAATGTTTGAATTGGTCTGGGTGTTTCTAGGTATAATATGTATGTATTTACAAAAAAAAAGTATATATGTATTTATATCAGTTGTCTAGTACCCATAGTACGAGCTCTGCTTAGTTTGGGACTAGATGGCGTTCTGTGAATGTAGTAAAATATATTATATTTATTATTATTTATATTTATAATAACAAGTATCACATTTTGATGAGTTGCAATACCAGCACTTAGTATTAGTATAAAGGTTTTAAATACCAACATTTCTCTTCTGTGGTCGAGAGCAGGAAACTGTTAGCTTAAATATTTCGAAATCAAACCTTTTTAATTAAAACTCTTTCAGTGACAATTCGTTTACCACTAGTACAGTAGGTACTCCATTGACTTACTGTGTACATTACGCAAAAAGCTATGCTCTGAAAAAAGTTGTATCAAAAACGCAATAATTACAACTACCGAGATATAATCGCAATGAAAATTGAAATTACATGACTCAAATTCATTTACACATTGATTAAAAAACTAGTCATTAATTTTTTGATCTCATAAAATAACTTTGTCATAACATCCCCTGTTCTGTTCATTCCTGTAAAGAACCGCGAGGAAAAAAATTTTAAGAGCTGAATGATGTAGATAAAAAAGAGTTTTCATATACATAAGTACCTAATTGAATTGTGAAGTTGGAACTGTTGGACGCCTGCTGCACTACTCCAACTTCTAATCATAAATTCCGCTGTTATAACATTTAACCAAGTTTCCTGTCACCCACAGAAATTGGCTTTACTTCAACTTTCTGGTATTTTTTCTCGCCGCGTTTAATAGCGGGTGCTAACTGTAACATGAATGTGAAGCATTTAGCTTTGTTAAAACTCCGCTTTACCAGTTATGTTTATGAACTCATTGTAATAAGACGCCATCTTAAACACAAAATGGTAAGTTTTTTGGTGTGATGCCAAAGTGCACGAAGATTTGTTATAATGTGAGCGTAACACTTAAGATGTTTAGAGATACATAATGAATATTAATGTCCACATTAAACAACCTACCGCTAGACACTGAAATTATACTGGCGGTGGTTTACTTAAAACAATATTTTCTTTTAGGGTTCCGTGCCTCAAATGGGTAATGTGGACATATATAGGATCAGACCTTTTTCTGAGAAACTAACTGCAAATAGTTGTTTGGATTGAATATGTAGAAAACACAACTTTGCTGTCTTTACAACTCTTTAACTACATAGTATACAACTTATATCCACTAGTTGTATAGTATACAACATTAAGAAATATTTTTTGCGATTACAAATATTATATTATGAGTCATTATAATATACAAAGGAGTATTAGCACTTATCTCATTTATTGTTGTGTAATCAAAAAAAATATTGGGTTGTTTAGAAACAGAAACATGTTAAACAAATGTATCATTAATACTTTCAGGTGGATGACTCAATAAATAACGATAGTTTAAAAGGTTTTAAAAACACGACAATAGAATCATGATCAAAAAATAACATTTCAAAGCTCATGTGTCCATAAAATGTTTGATCATCCCTACTCTCCCCTATTTCTTTGATATAACATTTGAACGCATTTTTACCTGAACAAATAGCTGCTTCAATGTTTTGTTGCTTAATATATTTCCTACACATTTTTTATTGTGTATGATCACTCGAAAACATGTAAACACAATCGGGCGCGCGTCCTCCCCACGTTAAAGCGAGTATTGAAGTGTGAAATTCAAAAATCAACTAACATTTTCTAGCCCAGTGAATCACTCATCCCTCTGTAGTCTTTTGCTCAAGACATGTTTGCTTTTCGTTGAAGAGATTTCCCTTTCGATAAATTCATCGTGTTGATTCGACATTGTTTACATTGGAATCCTTTTAGGCTCGTTTGGACGTTGTTTATATTTTTACCAAGACAAGAAACTGGTGATAAAAGTTTAAAAACATATATCGTAAAATGTAAAGTAGATTTATTATGTCTCTTTAGAATTGAATATCCCCAACATGGTGTAAACTCACAAATTTAATGAAATATAAATGCGACTTTAGTGGCATTAACATTGGACTTGAATAAAAAAAGTTACTACTTTGTCATTGACAGCCTCGCCAGGAAAATAAAATCATTCACGATTTATGTGTGATGTGATTATTAAAGAATTTAGCATGCAATAACTTGACAGATTTGCTTTAGAGATCAATACCGTAAACTTATTTTATTCGTTTTTGTTAGGTGTTTCGGTATAATAATATATCCTTAAAAAAAAAGTTGAACCGACTTTAAACAATACTAAGAACTAAAGCACTAAAAATGAAAAAACATTATAACAGCAAGTATATATATCGAAGGTCACACTTATTATAGTTTTTTACTTAGATTAGTATTTTTTTATGTTTTTTGTCAGTATTGTTTGAAGTCGGTTCAACTTTTTTCATTAAGGATGTATTTTACCATTTATAGTGTAAATACATGTTTGTAATGAGTAGATAAGTACGTTTAAAACACTACGTACTGTAACGTATATTACCAAACTGTAGTATGTTAGATTATATTAAATATCGTTTAATAAGTCCGTTACTTTTACGATTTGAGTCCCCTCCCCCATCCCTCAATCTCAAGTGAGATTTAATAAATGTGTTTCTAGTGTAAAGCCTGTGTAAAAGCTGGCGGTGGCGCGTAAACAAACGACGCGCTACTATGCAACTTCGCGGCACTCGCAATACCATGATAAATATTATTGTATTAGACTTAGCCATATTTCCGTGGAGGAACATGTTTTATTCATGTTTTATTTAACTTAACCCATTTTGCTCGCAATTTTACTCTGCTTCTTGCGGATTACGTGAAACATTACGTGAAATTTGCAAAGATCCCCATTCTCCCCAAAGTAAGATTGGATGAGATTCGGCTCGACCTCCCATTTTAAAGAAGCAATAATTTCATCTATGAATTATAATTTTTTATTTTGTACGACAACTCTTAAACCTTAAGAAAAAATAAAGTTATTTCAAGACAAGCTCTGTAAAATTACCTATCATTTAATTAAGTAAAACCAATGTTAAGATATTATTATCAATCATCTACCCATGTACAAAGTATATTTAGACTACCTACTCGATAATTAGTCGATAATTTCCATCTATAGGAATATACCTATGAACAGTTACACACAATGGCCTCGTCGCCGAAGACATTGAGATACATACGCCCGTATCGTTCGACAAGGCTGCCTGCTCTCGCCTCTCTTGTTTCCAGTTGTCCTCGACAGGATTACACATCGCACCTATCAGAGCAATATTATTTATTTTTTTATTCCAACAAAGTACCTATCTATCTACTACTTAGTCACTGGTGAGTGATAAAAATACGTGTTCTTAAATAGCCGTACCTACTTTTTTATTGCGGTAATTGGGAAGCTTGATTTTTAACATAAATATTTGATGTTTATTTCAAGTTGATAATTTAACCGTTTTAAAAAAAATCTCTTAGACAGACAGACATGTAAACTAAGAAGTCCTGGTCTTCTCGAACTCGAATATTATTATTTGTCCCGCGACTTTCGCTCGTCTCGTCCCAGCGTGTCGTGTCTATCGTGCCGCACGACACGAAAATTCGACGTCGCCGCGTCGCCGTCGTCACGGGACACATCACAAGTCGATGCTACGCATGAGACGATAATCGCGGTATTCGCGGCTTTCGTGTCAATTGTGTCCCTTGACAGTCGTCCGAAAGTTGTTGAATAATGAGGACGCAAGTTGTGTTTCGCGAAATGGCAGTAGTAAGCTCCATCGAGATTGAATTGACCATCATCCAATTGTACCCAGGATTTCCAAATATTATAGGATATTTGATATCAAAATTATTAAAATGTAATCTAGACGAAGGAAGAATAAGAGTCATTGTAGTCTCGTTTTCACTAGGAGACGTTTATTGCCGTATTTGCCGTATTATCTACGTATCGCGGGACATGACAAGTCGATGCCCTACGAGCGTCGACATGCGTGACTTTCAGCCACGTTTTTTCTGGAGAAAATTTGGTACTCAAATGAAAAGGGGTTAACTCATAGGCCGACATCTCAATGGTAGCTATGTAGTATGCACAGAGTTCATATCAAGCGAAAATTTCTCAAGAAATTATGGAGTGATACCACGTTTTAATCGGTTATAATTATGTACCTAAGACTTAGATTTCAAATGCAATATATTTTTTGTACTATCCGTAAATATTTGGGATAATTATAGGCTAGTAATATATTTTTTATAATGCAGAAATTCAGTCAGTAAAATATGAAATGGCAGCTGCTTAAATTCAATAATTTTGCTCTGTATTGAGAAACATATTAATAAAAACGTCTGTAAAAATTAGATTAGGAACAAGTAGAGGTTAAAAGAAAAAAAGAAAATAAAAATTGCAAGCATAGTTCGCTTTAAAAAAAATATGATTTTTATTATTTAAATTTACCTTTTACAAACACTTATATAACTTCGCACTTATAACATTGTTAAATGTCTCTGAGGGTTATTCAACCCCTTGAACCTACTTTCTTACTATCTGTTATAAACAAAACTCTTCTTTCTCTTTATGTCATCAATCGAGAATATAAAGTACTCTATCGACAATTTATACACTACGTTCTGCCACAGAAAATAAAAACAAATTGTTGGTTTCGATACAATTTTTCTTCATAGATTGGAGTTTTTTTCTTTTAATTTTGTTTTTTTCTGAGCTACTCGGCAACAAAGGCAAAACATCGAGCAATTTAAGTAAAGACGCAAAATAGCAAGAAAAATAATCGAGAAACGTAATTACTTTTCATAGTTATTCTAGATACCTAGTGAGATTTTGTTTGCTAAAATTTTTAAAAGTTTGTGGTGTAAGATTACATGCGGATAATACTCGTAGATATTTGCTATGGTTCAAAAACCGTGTGTTCTACGGGCTCTAACCTAAACACGTAGGTAAATATACTTGTTGTTTTTTAACACTTAACTTACATCCTTAACCTCCTCCAAACATACGTTTGGGAATTTTAAAGCTTGGAAGACTAATTAATGTCTTCACCTACGAACTGATAGAAAAAGAGGGTATTTGAAAGTAATAGCAATTGATAATGACGCACTTGCCTACTTTATTTACCTAAACATTCATCAGTGTTTGAAGCATCTTTAAAAAACCCCCTATTTGAACGAGAATTTACGAGATTTTGTCGGAAGAGACGAATCATATGACTTTCATTCAGTAGTTAGTTACCCGTAATAATAATAACTCGTGAGGTGATTTATGCCTGTGATGTTTTTGTAAGATATTTTTATTGAACTACCGCAAAGAAGTCTCCATGTGCCATTTACATCATACCACATCATCATCACATCAACAGCCTTTAATAGGACATAGGCCACTCCTTAGAAGGGAGGTTTTGGCCTACTATACCACACTGGCCTGACGGGTATAGGGTTTGTGTCAAGTTTTAGTTCTCTTTGCAGTGCTGTTGTCTTGCGTACTTTACTCCCTTAGTCAGCTCTTACATCACCCACGGGATGAATAGGGGCGGTGACACTCCGTATTCTTAAACCGTCACCACACAGACATTGCCATTTACATTTTATTGTTATCTAGTAAAGAGAAATAGCTCTTAAAATATAATTTTCACTTGACTACAGCTCCAAAATTCGCATTTTTAATACGAGTACCTACTTGGAACATTAAATTTAACCTTTGAAACACTCGCTACTACTTAGGAACATATTTCAAGTACTGTACGCATACATATATGCATATTCGCATAAACGTAAGTATTATGGGCTTACATAAAAACACGTACAAGAAACGAATGGTTTGTTTATGCAGAAATATTGCCCATTTAAGGTTATAGTATGGCGATAGTTTGCGTATGACCATAATGTTCTTTGCCCGGCTGTTATTTCTATGAAACTTATCTTCAAGATTCATTGCAAGTCCCGGCCAAAATGATGGTCGTTAAAGAAATTGAATACCCCTTACTCATTCTTAAACTTTCTCATACCCATTTCTTCATAACTTTTAGCGGTATCTAAACTTGGAGCTTGAATAGTGCTATCAAATTTACTGAATAGTTTTCTGTTCGTTCTTTTTATAGACCTTATTATTACTATTAAGGATTGAAGCTCAAGAACACTTGATTGGAGGGCTTTTGACGGCTTTTCACCCCAAGTGACCACGCTTTCATACAAAACTCTTAATTATATATGTATTACATGGGCTGAAAAGTCCCGGGCCTAACACATACATGGCGCTAGTTTTATTGCAGTCACCTTTTTTTCGGTTAATACTAACCTTCAAAAGACAGCTGTTAGAATTTCATGATATTCTATTCATTAGTTTGTGTGCTAAGAGTGACGCTACTTTTGTTATTTTCAAAACAATGGATCAAAAACAATTTCGTGTTTTAATTTTACACTGCTTCTTGATGGGAAAAAATACCGTTCAACCGAAGCAATGGCTTGAAAAGTGTTATGGGGACTCCGCTCCATCAGAAACAACAATAAAACGTTGGTTTGCTGACTTCAAACGTGGTCGTAGAGACCGATGATGCAGAACGCAGTGGACGTTCAAATGAGGCGGTAACACCAGAAAACTTAAAAAAAATCCACAAAATCGTTTTGAATGATCGAAAAGTGAAGTTGCGTGAGTTAGCTGACATCGTAAAGATATCAAAAATACGTGTTGGCTTTATATTGCATGAGCATTTGACTATGAGAAAGCTCTGTTCAAAGTGGGTGCCGCGTTTACTTACTGTTGACCAAAAACGAGAACGTGTTGATGATTCTGAGCAGTGTTTGGCCATGTTTAAACGTAACAAACCGGAATTTTTGCATCGATATGTGACAATGGATGAAACATGGATCCATCACTTCACTCCGGAATCAAAACGATCGTCATCTGAGTGGCCAGCAACTGGTGAACCTCGTCCAAAGCGCCCGAAAGCACAACAATCGGCTGGAAAGGTTATGGCCTCGGTATTTTGGGATGTGCGTGGTGTAATATTCATCGACTATCTTGAGAAAGGAAATACCATTAACAGTGAATATTATATAGCGTTATTGGAGCGTTTGAAGGCCGAAATTGCAAAGAAACGACCTCATATGGCAAAGAAAAAAATTTTGTTTCATCAAGACAACGCACCGTGTCACAAGTCAATCAAAGCAATGACAAAACTACATGAATTGAACTTTGAATTGCTTCCACATCCACCGTATTCGCCAGATTTGGCTCCCAGCGACTATTGGCTGTTCGCAGACCTGAAAAAAATGCTCGCCGTTAAGAAATTTCGCACGAATGAAGACGTTATCGCTGAAACTGAGGCCTATTTTGAGGCAAAAGATAAATCGTTCTACAAAAGTGGTATTAAAATGTTAGAGCGGTGCTAGAATGATTGCGTTGCTCTTGATGGAGATTACGTTGATGATTAAAGCTAATTTTGAACCAAAAAAACTGTGTTTTCTTTGTTAGGCCCGGGACTTTTCAGTCCATGTGTTATATAATTAAGAGTTTTGTATGAAAGCGTGGTCGATAAGTGTGAACGTATGTACGTCGTCCATAGAAACTTGCAACTCAAAAGACTGTACCCTGACCGCTGTATTTCTTACCGATTTTAATCTCAGAGCTCCGTTATTCATAAACCGATGTTGCATTTCTTTATTTGGGTATCCCAAATAAATTTATTATATTTTTATCCCAATTAAATGCACTGGTGACTGCATGGATAGCGTAGTAGTTTAGTTGGTCGCCACTCCGCTTACTACTACGCTGAGTGTTGTTTGTCCGATAACCACATGGGACGACACTTTATGTGATCCACAAGTTGTTGTTCTGAGTTTGAGTGTAAAGAACACCAAAACTCAGAACAACAATTTTTCTGTCTGTCTCTAAGTAGTTAAAGTATTCTAAAGGTATTATTCGTTTCATTTTATATTTAATACCATTAAAACATTACGTAACTGTGTATTGTCTAAAGTTTGAAACGTGCATGAATATGCAGCGGCTTCAAAGTATTAACTAAAGTTGACAGTTGAGTATACCTTCTCCGCCGCGTCGTTAACAATTTTCTCGCTTAATCAATTCTACTCTCAAAAGGGTTACATAATAATTTTAACTCCATAACTCTTTGTACTTTTGTCGAAATCGATCTATCTGTCTCCTCTACATAAAAACAAATAGTCGAATTATGAGTTAAGGATTTAGTCAGATCACGTATTTTTTTCAACAACTGTCAATAACCTCAGCACAAGCCAAGAACCTATTATGATTGTACAGAGAAAAATGTACTACAAATGTGATCATTTCACCTCGCACCTGTAGAACAAGTTATGGTCTGCGGTGTTTCCGGATCGATACGACCTTTTTACAAACCTTTAAGAAGAGAGCGTACTCGTTCCTCAAAGGCCGGCAACGAGCTTGTGACTCCTGAGTTGCAGGCGTTCATGGGCGGCGGTAGTCGCTTTATATCATGTGACCGGTCTGCTCGTTTGCCCCCTCTTCCAAAATCAAAATGGACTTTTTGGCCCAACATGCGTCATCTAGGAATTTCGGTAGTTTCTGGACTGAAGATAAAAAACTGAACCCTAAGAGTAGTGCCCCGATCAGTGTAGAGGGTGAAACTGATAAAAAAGGTATTGCAAACAAATTTCGAATGCATTTTGATATACCGCGGCCTAGCACAAGGAGGGCGTGGCCCGAGGGGTCTTCTAGGCAGTATAAGGCAGAGGAGGAAGCTTTCCACGTCACTTCTGACGAGGTTATCAATGCACTCAGAGGGATGAGGCGTGGAAAATCCCCAGGCCATGATGGTTAAACCAAAGCAAAGCTTGGAACATCTACTTTATGCGGGCCGGTATATTGCTGATGTTTTAGCTCGTTTTTTCAGTCTTTGTGCGCGACATATGTACTTGCCTGCTGATCTTATCCGTACTGTTGTGGTACCGATAACCAAGAACAAAACGGGTAATGTCTCGAGCATTTCCAACTACAGGCCCATTTCCTTGGCAACGGTAGTGGCAAAGGTACTTGAACGGTTGATACACAAAAAGTTGAGTCCATCCTTAAAGATAAATGATGGACAGTTTGGATTTCGCTCTGAGGTATCAACGGACATGGCTATTTTCTCCCTAAAACAGGTCGTGTTGCAGTATGTCAGCCAAGATACAAGTCTTTATGCTTGTTTCCTGGATCTAAGTCGCGCATTCGACACTATTAATCACGACTTGCTATGGGAGAAACTAGATAACAGTAACGTGCAGGTGGGCGTTGTTGGACTGATGAGATACTGGTACTGTAATCAGTATAATAGTGTCAGGTGGGGGACTGCCATGTCGGACAGCTACAAGCTATCATGTGGTGTTAGACAGGGGGGGTTGACTTCTCCTGACCTGTTTAACCTCTATATCAATGACCTGATAGGGGAGCTGAGCAGGACTCCGGTAGGGCTCAAACTTGGTGACAGATACATCAACAACTTAAGTTATGCTGATGACATGGTCCTGCTCAGCCCCTCGATCAAGGGCTTAAGAAGACTGCTAGTTATATGTGAGAGATATGCTACAGATCATGAGTTAATATACAATGCAAAAAAGACTGAAATAATGGTATTCAGTTCGGGAAGAGGTCCTCAGAACGTGCTTCCGGTATGGTTAGGAGGACAGATAGTTAACATGGTGGGGAGGTTCAAGTACCTTGGTCACATACTCACGTCAGACATGAGAGATGACGCTGATATAGATCGACAGCGTCGAGCACTCTCAGTCGTTGGCAATATGATTGCCACGAGATTTTTTAATGCCAATGTACAGACTAAAGTGCACCTGTTCAGAACATACTGTCAGAATTTCTACACGTGTCAACTCTGGACTGCATATACGAAGAGGTCTTTGGATGGCATTCGTGTTCAGTACAATAATATCTATAGGCACCTTATGGGGCTAGCACCTTTCTGTAGCGCCTCCACAATGTTTGTAGAGGCAAGACTGAACACGTTTAATGCCATCCAAAGAAGCCGAATCGCGGCTTTTATGGCCCGGGTTGGTACGTGTAGGAACACTATAATTAAGGAACTTGCTGACAGGGTCTGTAACAGTTCCATGTTTATAAAATGGTTACAGATAGCTACATAAATAATTGTAACCAAAGTAAAGAAATATCATAAACAACATTATATGGAAACTATTCTGAAATAAAGATTATTATTATTATTATAAAGAAAATAGCATATTTGCTGGCTAGACCAAACTTTATACTATACTATAGACAAATAATGTTCCTATTGGGACATAAAACTTAACCTTTTTCCAATATATGGAAATTAGCTTACAACCGTAAAACATGAAAATAGACCTCTACAAAGTACCCAAATCTCGAATATTTTTGGCACTTTATTTGCGAGTTACAACAAAGGTGATGATTACAAATATAAACGGGCTTTTGAGTACTTCCGCGTGTATTGAATACGTACATATAAGAAGAAATGTGGCGATAAAAGTGACGTAAATATTTTATTCTCTCGTGACGACGGTTTCTGAAAGAAAAGAGAACTAACAAACGAAAAATAAATATAAGGAATATCTCCAGGTAACGAACATCAATAGATATATTTTCTTTGTATAGGTTATGACTAAAACAACTGTTACTGTTCATGTGATTCATTTCCCCAATAAAACTACTTTAAATTGAATTTCAAAATATACTTGTAACGAAATAGAAATCATTTGTGGATTTACATAACGGGCGAACTACTTGAAAAATTTGGGTCTTCAATATTTTTGGGTACTTTACCACTTCCGTATAAAACTGAAATACACCGGAATACTCATATCCTTATGTTTCTGTATAATATTTATTTAATTTACTAAGTCCTCTTTACTTCAAAAAATACTTGCTATGCCTAAGGTTTTCAGAAAACCAGAGATTGAAAGAATACAAAAACACAGCACCAATTTGTAAAATAATTAATTTTCAACGGAAGTTGTGAGATTATAGGATACACTTTCAGTGGCTCTAGTATGCCAATGGTATACATTTAAACCTGTTTGTAGGTTAATTTTAAAATAAAAAATAAAATCTCTAAAACAAATTGCGAAAATACCAGATAAAATTGAAAAACATTTTTAAAAGCAGTCCTTGGCGATCTATGTGGATAAATGTATGAGATAGCGACCCTGGAGCGCATTATGTGAAAATATTGTCTGGTGATGGCGAAAATGAACTCGTATGTTTCAATTGGAAAACGTAATTTATTACTACTTAGATATCAATCGTCATTCCGGGGAAGTTGAGCTACCTATTACTTGGTTAGATGTTGTATAAAACATTCATGTTCTTAATGAATACCTTGGCGTTGTCAAGTCGTTTAATTACAGAATTAACGTTTACAGCGCTTTGTGTACTATAAAGCATTCAAATTAACAAAGATGTAGCTTTACAACAATTTAATAAGGAAAGATTTTATATATAATATGGTATAATTATCATGATGAGACAAATTATTGCCATTAAAAAGTGGGTAACACATGTTTGTTAATTAAAGGCCAAAGTCCACGAAAAATAAATAGTTAATGTTATTTTGTTTACTAACTAAATACAATGAACCAATTATGTAGACCTTTCTGTGATGCTCGTTTTTAGCTACTTTAAATATATATAATACATACTACTTTCAAAGATTGAAGCATGTTATTTTATAGCTAACTTATTCTCTAAGTCTAATAGCATGACTTTGTCCAATGATACTTTTAGAACCTGAGATTTGCACGTTCAAACCAACAAACTTTTCAACTTTTGATTAATAAAGTTTTTAAAACCATCGAGTTATATACTCGCAGTATATATATGCATAAATTCAATCGTAATATATACTATATATTTTTCAGTCTAGCTGCCAATACCCGACACAAGAGTGCCAAAGTTTCAAGCACAATTACTGTAGTTTTTGTTGCATTAAACTTTTTAAGTTTAAAGTCTCTGATTATTGTTCTACTTTGCTTTCAAAATTTTATTTTAAGTATTATAGCTACTGTTTGAGAATCCTTCATGAGATAAGTTTTTATTCGTGACTATGAATGAACCTTGCATTTCTGCTGAAATAAAGAGTGGTTCGATTTAAGATTCCGTATCACTACCCGTGACTTTTAGAAAAAAGTATTCAATATATAGGTACATCTTATAATTAGAGAAAATAAATAAACATATCAGTCAAATATCACACATTATTGTAATATATTGTATAACTCATGTCTCAATTTAAAAGTCAAATTAGCCAGAAAAGGGCGTTCAATGTTAGAACAAGTAAGGAATAAATAACAAAGTAAATTAAAAACGAAACTAGATTTTTTGAGATGTATTTTCACCGATTTCGAAGGTTTTAAAATCGGATTTAAAGCTAATACGATATAGACAGACACTTTTTAGTATCAAACCATATCAAAACCTAACTTTGATATCATGTTACAGATATTGAAAAAAGCGAATGTTAAAAGTAATATGCCCTGTAAATATTGTATTGTTTATAACTGTTGGTGTGTCAATCCTTACTAATGTTATAAATGCGAAAGTGAGTGTGTCTGATATAAAACACGCTTTAAAGTTTTTTTATCTATTTTTGCAACCACCATTTGCCACTGTGAAGCGGGACAGGGTACAGCTAGTATAATATAAATAAATGAATATCCTACGGAGCTACTAAAACAAACAACGATCCACCTTCGCGTAAAACGATATAAAGTTAAGTAGCATTTCTGTGTGAAACTAAGCACATCGCAAGTTGGCAGTCGTGCCGGCGCACATGTGGCCTAAATTTCAACCCTGTTGCCTAAGTGCAATGCATAGAAACTCAGCACTTAGTATCTCACCTACACCTTCTAGTAAGTAATCTAACACGTACTTACTACACTGCACTTCTTGTTTAGAATTGCTACGGGCGCTACAAATTCGACGTTTGTATTCATGTATTAATTCATGGTATTTTGTTGCATGTTCAATAAACATGTTACCGCCTGAGGCTGTAATATGTTTTAGTGATGATATAACTGTTTATATGTATGGTGAACAGTTAACACAGAAAAAGCAATTAAGGTAATATTGGCCTATTATATCATCATTGGATTAACGTTTAGATGTTCACCCATTGAACGTTTCTATCTGTAAGTTGTGTTTTACCTGTTATGTCACTTTTAACATAATTATTTTTGTGTCTTAGGTTAGTAAATAGTAGAAAAGATAACTTACATAGAATGAGAGGCATTTAAATAACATCAACTCTGACTATAAACGGATACGGGCCTGTTGGTCTAGTGGTTAGTGACGTGACTGCTAAGCCGGAGGTCGTGGGTTCGATGGTGGTTTGTGATGAGCACGATCATTTGTTCTGTGTCTGGGTGTAATTTATATATATTATGTATGTATTTAGAAATAAATAAGTGTGTTCATCAATAGTCTGGTTACCATAGCACAGGCTCTGCCTAGTTTGGAATCACACGGTCGTGCGTGAGATGTGTGAAGTTATATAAATTATATTATTATATATGTTATAGTATTTAATATAGTTCAGTATGTACCACTCCCCAACTTGCTAGTTCAAGATATACATACATACATATAGTCACGCCTATATCCCTGTAGAGATAAGCAGAGCAAATACAATACAAATATCTTAATTTTCAATAAAATTACACCTTTAGCATTGATTTGTTATTGGAGCCTCCTTTTAAGCAAACAATGCCTGTGTTAGGACACTCCGCTCTTCTATAACCAAAAGTAAAATATACTTATATGTATGTATCTGTGAGATATGTACGTGTTGTGTGTAAAAACGAGTTCTTGAGTGGAGACCGCTTCTCGGCAAACGTAGTGTAGGACGCCCACAGGCCAGGTGGAGTGACGATTTGCTGGCAGGAGAATGGCGAGAAGCCGAAAATCGATCTAAGTGGCGTGCAATGGGAGAGGCCTATGTCCAGCAGTGGACTGCGATAGGCTGATGATGATGATGATGATGCTCAAACCGATGGATTGGGGAGTATTAGAAATAGCTCAAGTAAATCAGGGTCGCATTTTTTATGCTCTAGGGTGCCAAACGAACAGACAGGTCACCTTATAGTTAGTGACTTAATAATTACTTAGTTAGAGTACAAGTTCGTTCTTTCAATTTCCCCCCTTTTTTTTTCCACCTGTCGGTGGCATGTCGGACCCGAACCGACTAAAACCGCACGCCTTCGCCGGGTACTAATTGCCGGGGAACCAGGTATACCCTAGAAAGGAAGGCCCTGGTGCCCCGACATACCTCGGGTCATCTACAGACGAGTAGACGACCCCCGCCCCGTGTGGGAACCCCATGTTCCCTGTGCTCCCTGGAAGCGAGCGCGCTTCGCAACGCGCTCGCCGCCACCCCGGCCTGCTTCTGCTAGGGTGACAGATGGCCTCACCTGTCACCCCCAGGCCTGCGCTTATGAAGGACGGAGGTCGTTCTGCGACCTCCGGCGCCTGAGTCGCCTGCGCTGCCTGGCCCGTGCCCGGGCCTGGCGGGCCGGGAGAGTTCTAAACCTCTCCCGGTCCCGCTCCGCCGTTTCCTTCGCGAGCATAACTTGCTCGCAGAAGGAGACGGCAGAGTTCCACGCACTCTCGCTCCGCACGATAGCCGCAATCAGGCTATCGAGCGAGAGAACTCCCACTCCGATGGCTGCCACGAGGTCTCGCCTCTGCTCAACCCACGCCGGGCACTCTGCCAGCGTGTGGAGAGCCGTGTCCACGGTCTGGCCATCGCAGTGGTGGCACTCAGGCGTTGGCTCCTTGCGGATCAGACACAGGTGATCTCCGAAACATCCCTTCCCAGTGATCACCTGCGTCAATCGGTATGAGAGGGTCCCGTGACGCCTCTCGAGCCAATCCTCCATAACGGTTCAATTTCCCCCCTAGAATTAGATGGAAACTGGAGGGTTTGGGCTCCGAACTCGGTGAAAAACAATGAAAAAACTGCATAACAGTGATTTTCTGTAAGGCCGTTGTATCACTCCGGCCAAGCCTGTTCCATACGTGCCGAGGCATGGCTCTCCAACTCAGACGACAGAGCAATCTAACCTTTCTACATATAGTTACATACGAGTAGAAGTTGCACATGTAATCTAATATAGTATATAATGAGAACAGAGATATACATTCCACTAGCTGATGGCCGCGACTTCCTTTACGTGCAATTTGAAAAGCGCTGCCTTAGTGGGTTCGATTCCCGGATCGGGAAATTTTTATGGCGTTTTTCTGCAAGAGAAAATAGTCAAATTACTCCTTATTTAAACAGCTACCTGTTAGTAAAATATTATCGAAGTCGGCCCAGGCGTTTTGAAGATTACCCGGAAGAAACAGACAGGCAGACAAAAAATATTTAAACTGGTTTTTAGGCATAGGTATCGTGCAAATAAAAGTATGAGCATGAAAAAAACTATCTTGACATTTATTTGTATAGAAGTGGAAATAATTATGCTTAGAATATATATTCCACCCCAAAAAAGTTGAAATTACTAATAAAATTTTAACTCACTACTAGGTATATACTTCTACGTTTTAATACATGTGTCTTATTTCAAACTAGCTGACCCGCGCAACTTCGTCTGCGTCTCTCAAGAGTAATAATTTTTTTTTCGTTTTTGAAACATTCTTCATTGGTGCTCCGCTCCTATTGGTCTTAGCGTGATGATATATAGCCTATAGCCTGCCTCGATAAATGGGCTATCTAACACTGAAAGAATTTTTCAAATCGGACCAGTAGTTCCTGAGATTATCGCGTTCAAACAAACAAACTCTTCACCTTTATAATATTAGTATAGATTTGAGTGCACATACTTTTGTCATTAGTAATAATCCTAAATTTATCATAAATAATAATAATAGTTACATATAATGCCCATTTCGACCATTTCGTAAATCTACAATGTAATATGAGTTAGACCTATGAACGTGCATGTAATATTAAATATTCATGAAACGAGTCGTAAGCTATTTGAACCGATTATACACAATAAAGTAGACAATATACCGATCTGCCCAAAGTGAGCCAATAATAACCAATATCTGTATGAGAAACTGTAAGTACCTTCACAATTCCAAGCGATTACAAGCATTACCACGCTCTTCACGTATAGGCACACAATAACGCACTTCAGAAATTGCAGATTGTTATAATTTTCAGAGAGACTTTGCCAAGGCAATTGTGCATTAATATTGCATTGCCAGCGATTCATAATTTTCTTATCATACAAACGTAGCTACTATATGTAGTAAATACTAATAATTTATTTAAAAAAAACAGTTGTTAGCACTATCTATGAACATAAAACCTAACACTGATAGAGACTAAAGACAGTCTCAAAAATGTAGGTTATAAAGAAATCCTTAACGACAATATTTTTGTTTGTATAAATAACAGGAAAATAAAGTTAAGCTATAAATAATGTTCCCTATTCGAAGAAAAGCTAGATAACATAAAAATATATAGAGGTCTGCAAGACTGATAGCCTACTGTTAATAAAACCAAACACCTTTTTTCTTGTAGGCTAAAAGACGAAACACGTTTTCGCATAGTAGGTAGGTAGGTCAGCCCGGCATGGCGGCTCATTTACATATATCGTTGAAACTTTTGTTCGCCTGAAGTCCATCCATCCAAATGCGGTCGGTGTGAATATTTAGAAGTACCACGATGTAATTGTGATTCGAGTGCTTAAAAGCTTTTTGTGAAGAACTCAACACGTCCGGAAAAGTGGAACCTTGATTTTGGGTATGTTTTGTGGTGACTTTATTTTTATCATCAATTGTTTCTACAAAATATTATTATATTAAATATAGCATCATACTAACAAATATTTCAATATTACTATTTTCCAACATTAAAATGTATTCTGTTTTTTGGCAATGCATTAGGTATTTATAGTTTTTAAATCCTTGAATAATGGAAGTATATCATAAAACTAAGGGAAGAAAATCAATTAACACAAAGTATCTACTTCTAATTACTACTTAAATGTATGATAAGAATTATACAATTTCTGAAATGCAATTTACAGAGTAAGAAATACAAGTGCGAAATTATGCGGTTTACATTGAAACTCTAAATTTCTCCTGGGATCTCTACGCCACCTCTAGAAAAATGAGTTCTTAGATATGAACATGATCTAAAGAAATTCATTTAAAAAAATATTCGGTTTTATTCTACGACCATGTTCCTTTCTAAGTTTTTAAAAGGTGGGACAATTAGCAATGCAATTAATGAATGTAAAAGACTAATGCTACTAGATAATAAAAGTAATATAAATATTGGCTTTACTATTTTGTTATGATGTGAAAGGAGACATAAAAATTTAAGTTGTTCGCCATCAATATCTTATGTGACGGGAAGTTTTTTGAGGACTGTTTACGGAGTGTGGTGTAATTCAGTTTTGCTGGGTTCTGACAACTAAATCATGAAAAATATCGGTTGTATCGTTAGGCACTGGTTAGTTAACGTCGGCTTTTATAACTAGAGGTAAATTG
Organism: Arctia plantaginis; assembly: GCA_902825455.1. Taxonomy (NCBI): domain Eukaryota; kingdom Metazoa; phylum Arthropoda; class Insecta; order Lepidoptera; family Erebidae; genus Arctia; species Arctia plantaginis. Next base: position 9,171,131 of record CADEBD010000314.1, on the reverse strand, counting down.
ATATGTTTTATGTCATTTAGAACAACCAGGATCTACCTTAAAAGTGCATGGAATGTAATGATTATATGAAAAATGGACTCTGTGGTGCGAAGGTGCCTGCTTGGAGCGGTCGCGTCGGGTTCAAGTTCGGAGCTAACGGCGCGGGCTCGCTGCTGGTGGCCAGCGCCGCTCACCTGTCTGGCGGGTCTACTATCAACATCCTGGTTTCTACGCCCGCGTCATACCCCTCCGACCATCCCTTTATGAGCACCATGGACGAGATAACATACTGGATATACACAAAGCGGGCACCATGCCTCATGAACTATGACAATGTTACCAAGAAACTACATGAGGAAGCCCACTGTTCTAAGACTAAACCGAAAAGTGTTCCCAGTAAAGCCGAGGTGCCTACGCCCAAAAAGAAGAAAAAGAGAAAGTTGTCTCTGCTAGAAGATGACTCGGGATCTGCTGAGAAGCTACAGAATGTCTATTTTGATTCTTCACAAAACAAGAAGCAAACTTTGATGAGTAGCGCTGAATCTGATAGTATAGGATCAGATATTGACTTCAATATTAGAACCTGCATAACAAAGGGAAAGCAAAAACATACCAAACTTAAAAAAACTAATAAATCACCATTACACAAAAAGAACAAGGTGGTAACTTCTACTCCAAAAGTATCTCAACTCAGGAGAAGCTTGCGCCAAGCGCAACAGACTCTCAACAACAATAGCCAACTGAATAGTTCCTTTCAAGTAGTTAAAACTAGTTTTACTAATGGTCATAACGAAAATCATAGTGTTATAGAGCATAAATCACATGAAAAAACAAAAAATTCAACAGAGTTACTCGCAGGAGGGGACCAGAGCATTGACAATAAGAAGAACAATGCCATTAATAAGTTGAATGAATCCAAAAATGAAGCACTAAATGGTCAATTTGAAGACTTAAGTGATGTGTCTGGTTTTACAGCCAACTACATAAGGTCTACTAAATTGCAGTCAACAAAAACTCCAAGGAAATTAAGATGTAAGAACAACCGAAGCTTAGTAAAGGAATCAAAGCAGAGTGGACAAAAAGACTGCACTATGTTGGTTTGTGCTGACAAATCGGTTAACACGGTGGCCCAAAATATTGTTCATGATTGTAGCACCGAATCAGAAAATGTAATCAACTTAGTAACTGCCAAAAGTACCGAGAGGACTCCGAGAGGAGAGGAGAGGACTAAAGTCAGCAAGAGTACCTCATTACTGAAGTTTTTGGACTCAAGAACTGGTAAAGAGAGTATGAGTAAAAAGAAAGTTTGTGGCACCCGAACAAGGGCTAGAACAAACCTCAATGTTTCATTTGAGTCACAGACTAGTGCACCACGGTATCCAAAGAGACACAGAAATAACTCAGCTACCCAGGATGAAGAAATCTCTGAGGAGGTAAATCTGGGAGATAAAAAGGAAAGTACCAGCCGAAATTCGACAGACTTCAACAATTCTGACAAGAAAGAGAATCCTGATGCTACAACTGTATCTAAAACTAGAAGTGGCCGTAGCTTAGGGCTTTCCCTGCGCCAACCAGAAAACTTAGTGCTTGTACTGAGTAACTCAACTGAGCAGGTCAGCTCTATGGTTAGTATGAACGTGGGGAGCTCTATGGTAAGCCTGAATGTGGCTAATCCAAAAGCAGAAACTAAAGAGCGGAAGAAAAAACGTACATCAAGACATTTACGTTCAAAGAAGATGAATGATAAGCGTGAAAGCTTACAGAAAGACTCACTTAGAGACAAGAGTGGTTTTACTGCTTGTTTTTCTGATAGTGATGATGACAGTGAACCGTTAAAGCAGCGGAAATTCTTTTGTTCTTAAAGAATCAGGTTTATTTGAATATTAGATTGCTGTGAGTATGTTTAGATGCTCAATTCCAATTATATGACTGTGGTATGAGTGAGACTTCTATTCCAATAGTGACATAAATAAGCTGAACGTTTATTGTGATGTATTACGAGAACAATTGGTGAGAACGGACTTGTATCAGTTGACATAGAGAAATGGAATTTTACCCCATTTTATTGTGTAGCTGATATAAAAACAACTGGTTTTGCAATATTTTGTAAATGTTAATTCGGGGATGTTAAACATATAATTCAGCTTTAGTAAGACATTAGCCTCTTGTCATATAAATCAAATTTATATAAATTTGTGCAGACGTCATGTACTAAAACTTACTGATTAAATCAGAATCGGGACTATCATAAATTTGTGGTCAACATTATTATTTAATTTAATGATATATATAATGCAGAAATGTATTATTTGCATTTGCATTAATGTGCATTAATTAATTTAAGTTGTGTAAATATTGCACTGACTCCCAACTAAAGGTTGGACTGAAACCTTAACAAAGAAAAATTCACAAAAATCTTCTGTTGTAATATGTTTATTTTTATTAGGGTTATGAAAAAAAAACATTTAAACTTTTACAGTGATTGGCCCTAGTCTATTATAGACATCTAATTTAATCACTAGGTCCATTTATAATATACTGTACTGCTAAACCTTTCCATTGCATCAACTAACTAGATTCATATAAATTTAGCTCAGTGCCTGTATCAATTTATAGCACATTGTAAGATATCAGATATGTCCACATTAGCTCTTAGAAAACTGTATTTAACTTTTGAAGCAGTTGTTTATGATATATTTGTTATATTGTATGTTATGTTGTTACATGTAAGGCCTCGTCCACGGCTGCGACTGGTCGCACCGACCGGCCGACTGCTGTGTAGTCGCACATGTGCACTAGGACCCACTTACATCACTTTTGCAATAATCTCTACTCCTGGTGTTCGATTTGTATAATATTTAATAATTGTGAGGGTTGACATTAGAAGCAGTGCTGGAGAACGCAATTAATAAAATATAAGACAATGAATTATATACTCGTCCTGGTTTATGAATAAGACTTGTATAGATTGACTTCAGTTGGTTTGCCTTTTAAATATTAATTTATTATTGAACACTGTTAGTATAGGACGCCTGATATGTCGTCTGCTGTGTGGAGGTTAAGGGTGCATTCATATATTACGTAGATTTGAAGTAATATCGCACGTCAGATACACGCTACATCCCCGCAGGGATGGACAGAGGCATATTAGACGCATTTTGCCGACTACCACTTTAGTCCCACTTCATGATGCCTATGCTGGGTCTGGGTCTTATAGGAATTGTATTAGAATTTTAGGAGTATAATAAAGGAAAGGTAGATAAATAAACGAATATTGCTCTTATACGGAAAAAAGGTGGTCCAGATCCTCGAAATTGGTGGAAGTCTGACGCTCTAACAGTCTGTCTGTTATAATATTTCTTTGTGTACACAAGATAAAATTATCTGTTTTGAACCTAATTTATAGAATTATAAGGTAACGTCATGTCGCCGAGGAATCGGCTTAACCGTATCCCCTACAATGTATTTATTGCAGTGAGAAACTCGGTTCCAATCTGTTGCAGCTCAAGGTTACGGATTGATTTGAAAGGTCATCTTTGAAAGCTATAAACATGATCTTAAAAATAATCATAATCTTAAACTCCAAAATAATTTAAATCTGATACCCGCCTCGCCAGTTTTCTACTGTAGGTCATCATCATCAATAATCAACCGCCTTTAATAGTCCACTGCTGGACGTAGGCCTCTCCTTAGAAAATATGTTTGTACCTACTGTACCACGCTGATCAGACAGCTCGGTGTAGGGTTTGTGTCAAGTTTTCCTCCCTAGCCTACAGTAGAGATACTGTAGGCTTTTAAAATCTAAGCGCCTTTTACCCTGGGCTCTAGATTTTTATTCAATTGTTGCAAACCTGACTCCTCCCTCTCCCTCATTCTCCATTTAGTTTGTTATTTATAGTATCTATGTTTTTTTTTAATCTTAGCTTAAAACACTTTTCTAAGTAACGTTAATTTTAGTGCTACTGGACTGCGAGTTTTGTTTAGATTCCAAAAGGTATACGAATATCACGACCCTGTTCCACTAGCGATAGAACTCCATCCCTTTTATTTTATAAAAAGTGACAAAAGGGGAGTGAATGTAACAAGTAGTATGTTCTTTCAAGAGCAAGATAACTCGAACCAAAACACCTATAACACCCGTAAAGAGAGCGTGGTAAATAGTAAGACAGTGTGCAAACCTCTTGTTCATACTAAATCAAGGCAAAGGGTACCCGGCAATCCTAACATTCCGGGTGGCATTAGCGGTTGCTGTGATACCAGAGAGAAACGAGTCCCCGAGTTGTCTGAGTATACTGATGCTAGTAACGTATAACAACTAACAATACTTCACCGAACTACATTATCCGGATAGCGTACATCGAACTTATACTCTCCTTCAAGTGTCCCATGAAAGTAATAGAGCTATGCGCGCTGACATCGACTCATCCTGATGAAAGAGCCCAACTTTTATTGAATGACTTGAAAATTCGATACCTACATTATTGAAGAGACCTTTGGTCACTTTTGTATTGGATTTGAGAATTACCTATAGGTAATACATAGCCTACTATATAATAAATTTCGCATATCAATAAGGTCGAGAAACACAGTCAATTTACATTTTAAAACGCGCAAGTCCAAATGGCTTTTTTAAATTTATAAATTAGTGCCTTGCCATGCGAATATCAATCGATCATTCAAGAAATTAAATCCAGTAAGACGGGTTTAAATAGATAATAAACAATCCTAAAACGTAAAAAGATAGAAACTTAACAATGCAAATTTGTTTCTTCTGGTTCATTGTTATCTTTCTATAACAACTGTGTTGTTGTTGAAACTTTGAGCCGTATCTAAGTATGCCAAGAAGTATTGAGAGCTTTTCTTGTTGATAGGTACTACACTTACAATTCAATCGCACTGATAAAGTTTTTGACTAGTGTAGGGATTGCTGTAGACATGCTTCTCACTGAGGAAACTGAACGGTTTCACTCGTGATCAACTTGGCATTTCATGTAGTTCATGTTTTAGTATTGAGCAGTATTTTATGTCAAAGTAGTAGTTCTTCTGTAATTCGCTATTAATATCTGGCATTTAATCATATGTTGTTAAAAAAAGTTTTACATTTGCAACACAACACTGTGCCTTTACAATCATTCTTGGAGTATTAAGATACATTGACGCATATTAATGTTTAAAAACTAATATTTCCCAATCAGCCTCGAAGATGTAAATCATTTAGGGATTAACCCTTTTTTTAAAAGAACATGTAAGTAGGTACTTTTAAAAAAAACTATGGTGTCTTGTCCTATAGTACTAGGCGACCATCATACTTTTTTAAATGTCTTAGACAGTGTTAATGAAATTTTAACTTTTATATTATATATATATATTATATTAAGTGTTTAACTACGCATAGTCGCATTGAAGCTAGTTATTGATTTTATATTTAAAACTAAAGTATCTTGACCTATAGTTCTAGGCGACCGAATATACCATATTACAAGACATATCTTTTAAATAAGAAAGTTTTTGTATGATTTCAGGGTATTCAATAAACTTCCAATTAAAAAGACATAAAGACGAGATACTTGTATTCAAACTAAAAATCTGCATTTATGACTACTTATACAAGAACAAACCTACAACACTATTAGATCCATAGAACAACACAGTAGGGAGTAGCCATACGCAGGCGTTCGCCTCTACCAAAGTATACGTTCATACGGTCATATGCGTACAATAAAACTAGTTGCAGCCGGACCGTTCACTAGAGTTACGCTGCTGAGTAGACGACAGTGGACGTCCTACAAAAATGCCGATTTGTTCAATTTTTTGCTTCAAAAAGAGATCTGTGACGTCAATTTCACAAAAAAAAACCGTTACCAGCCTTTCACAAAGGAGTACGCTCTTTTCTTGAAGGTTTAAAGGGCGTATCTCGGAGGACTCTCCATAATATATACGATAGAGAATGCAGAGCGAAGCTGCTTCTCTACGTAACGCCAAGGGATCGAGCCGGTCAGATCTTTTGGCTATCGACGATTCGAGTCGCTCTTCTTTGGATACGGTCCAGAGGGAGAAGCTGGTACTTACGTGCCCCTGCATAGAGCTTCGAGAGAAGCGCCCTATGCCACACCCGATCGAAGGCCTTCGCTATGTCCAAGCTTACCGCACAAGCCTCTCTCTTGGTCTTGATGGCTTGTACCCACCGGTGTGTTAGATAAACGAGAATATCACCAGCTGAACGACCCCGGTGAAAACCATATTGTCGGTCACTGAGTAGCTGGTGATTTTCTAACTACCGGAAGGCTGGAGGAGCTGGCTTTTTTGGAATCGGGTGCACAAACGCTACCTTTCAGGAGTTCGGAACGACCCCTAGGGAGTAGGAGAGTCGAAAAGGCGAGTTAAAACCGGTGCATACGTCTTCAGCACGATAGGGAAGACTCCATCGGGCACACTCGACTTATAAATATCGAGGGAAAAGAGTGCTTTACGCACTGATTTCTGTGTGAACCGGGATTCCAGTATACAGCTCTGGCACCGCGGTATGGTCGGCGGTACGTTTCCCCCGTCATCCAAAGAGAGAAAAGTCCCATCGGCCATCGAGTACGAGCCCCAGATATCTCATCAAGGGCTCGATGCGCCTTCGCGGCGCCAAAGTTAGTGCGTGACGCCTCCAGCCGGGACGACCATCGACGAATCATCGTAGCGCGGCAAGAGGCCTTTAGGCACTCATTTCCGCCTTTGAATCGAATGGGAGAGATCCGCCACCACTGAGGGTGTTAGAGGCGCGCCTTCTGCCCACACCGTTACACCGTATAGTCCCATTGACTGGACAACCCTGTTCTATCACTACAACTTATAGAGTAACAACTTATAGAGGAATCTCCACTACAGCTGCAGTTGTAGCAACTTCATTTTTGTGTACACGCACTAGCCTCAATCTTCATAAGGACAATAACGTAATAGAAATTCTACACTGGTCAGCAAATAAACCGAGCCACCCGCTACCTAGGAACTCTGATTCGATTTTCTCAAAAAGTATAAAACTTACAACTATTAAAGTTATACCTACAAAAAGTGCGTTTCATGGTGATTAAAATGACTAAAAATTAATTCGAAAGTACCGTCAACTCACATTGTAATCAAGCAACAAACACAATGCTAACGATTTGCTCTGTTTTCACCAGAGTTTGAAATTAGCGTTCTTTTTCTCTACAATGAGGGTAGTCGGATATTTCTTATCATTTCTTTAGTTTTTGTCCATCGTTTGCTCAGACGCGTGTGTTTTTGCTACTTTTTTCGATTAATGATGGATACAACACCTCAGGAAGCAGCTCAAGCTGTAGCATTACTTCAAGCAGGCATTGCGCAACGTGAAGTCGCTCGAAGGCTTCGAATCAGCAGATCTTCGGTGCAACGAGTTTACAGACGATACCTAGAGACTGGAGCATTCGATCGCCGTCCAGGTACGGACAGACCTAGGGCTACATCAGCAGCAGATGATCGTTATATCCACCTTACTGTTCTGCGAAATCGCCACCTCAACGCAGTTCAAGTCCAACAAAGTCTGCGTGACGAACGCCAAGTGGTCATAAGTTCAGATACCGTCAGAAGGAGACTTGCTGAACGGAACCTGACCCCAAAAAGAGCTGCAACAGGCCCAGCATTAACGGTAGCACACCGTCGAGCACGACTTGAATTTGCTCGAGAGCATAGGGATTGGACATTAGAGCAGTGGAGTAATGTACTCTTCACTGATGAGACCAGGGTGAGTCTACATGGAAGTGATCGACGTCAGAGAGTATATCGTCGCCCTGGAGAACGTTATTCTCAGTGTTGCATCGAGGAAACTGTTGCTTATGGAGGAGGATCTGTAATGGTCTGGGGCGGCATCTCGTTAACAGCACATACAGCGTTAGTTTTCATCGAACCGACGGGCCGTACACGTGGACTGACTTCTCATCGCTACATTACTGAAATCCTCGCAGACCATGTGGTACCTTACGCAGAATATATCGGACAGGATATGCAATTGATGCATGATAATGCACGGCCTCATGTTGCTCATGTGGTGACCCAGTATCTACGCGACGTCAGCATTCGTACGATGGACTGGCCAGCTCGAAGCCCGGACTTGAATCCGATAGAACACTTATGGGATGAGCTGAAACGTTGGGTTCGAGCCCGGGTACCTGCTCCAACAAGGCTTCCAGAGCTGCGAATCGCAATTGAAGAGGAGTGGAATACAATTCCTCAAGATTTTATCTTCGGGCTCGTAAGGTCGATGAATACAAGGATGCTGGCAGTTATCCGAGCAAGGGGAGGGAATACGGAATATTGATCAAAAACTTTTTTTTGATTTTATCTTTGTTTTTGGCTTTAATTTTTTTTTTCACTTTATCATTACTAACGATTGTCACGACTGGAAAACGACTCTTCTTTGTAAAATCCTTAATAAACACTGAAATATTGATTAAACCCAATGAGTTTCCTTTCATTTTAATCACCATGAAACGCACTCTGTAGGTACAACTTTGTTAATTGTAGGTTTTTTAGTTTTTGAGAAAATCGAATTAGAGTGCCTAGGTAGCGGGTGGCTCGGTTTATTTGCTGTCCAGTGTAGATGTCAACTTAAACATCTCTATAGAATTAAGGAATAGTTTATATTATATTTTAGGCATATATTCTTTCTTTTTGCCCCATTTTTGCCCCCCCCTCCCCCCCCGCAAAAAACGACACTATTTTGTATCGCGAAAAGACGCGATGGCTTCAACCCTCCGGTCCGCCGGTAGCCTGTGTTGCTCTATGGTTAGAACACTAATATTAACAAATTCTTTAAACGCCTATTATAGTATTAATGCAATTAATATTATTATTGTTTTTTACTAGCCATGTAAATTATTGCTACTTTTAAATCATAAGTATTTGTAAAAGCGTTTCCACAGGTAAAGTTTAAATAAAACTTATTAAATATGCAAGTACATTCTATTTTAATTTTACAACTTTAACAAGCAACGAGATAATAATGAAATGCATCATGTAGTCAGTTTAGATGGCTAATAAATGACGAAGGCATATTATACTCTTAGTTATTCATACCTAACAATAGAATTGTACGAAACACTAAGAGACCGTACAACTTAACCACAAAACTTTGTTAAGACTTGTTTACAGTTCCAGTTTATGTGATGGTGGTCCCTAACTTGCTGTGTAGATGGCTACTTACTTTACACATATATACGATTCAAACGATCTTAGTTCTGAACAAAACTAATTTAATTGAGATTACCTACCAACTCGTTGCAATAAATTGGGTATCGCCCTTCTAAAGTTGCGCTGTTCACTTCAATAAAGAAGCACCTACATCTCTTATAGTTACTTCAATAGATACTGAGACTTCACTCTTATACCTACGTGAATTCACTCGTATAAGTAGTTAAGTTAGTTAACTCAACCTGTAATGATAATGTAGGCACAAAACGTGACAATAATCAATCACGTTAACCTTTAAAGAAATTACTCAAATGTTAATACTTTTCGATTAAAAATATTAAATTTTTAAATATTTTAAACCAGCAGTACAAAACTAACTAACTAAAACTTTTGCAATTTGCAGTATTTATGTGCAAATGTTTAAAAGGTACGGAGCACGCGTTACAGACAACTGCTAGCGTAAAACTAACGGATGATTTTAAAACAAACACTCATTACTTAATTGATTACCACCGATACGACCTTCAAGAAAAGAGCATACTCCTTCCTAAAAAGCCGGAAACGAGTTTGTGACTCCTGAGTTGCAGACGTTCATGGGCGGGATTATTCACTTTCCATCAGGTGACCCATCTGCTCGTCTGCCCCCTCTAACAAATTATTAAAAGTATCTTTTAGTTAAAAGTGCTTTTAAATTGTTTAAATATTAATTCATACTGACTTTAAACTAGAGATGCCAAAAATATTCGGCAACTATTTCGTGATTCGGTTCGGAATATTCGGCGGAATACCGAATAGTAAATCATGAAGAAAAGAATGCATAATATTACTCACAAAGATTTTTTATTTTACCAATAACTTATCATATTAATACTTAGTTACAACAATTTTTGCAATAGATTGATTCGCATTTGTATGCAAAGCATTTGTAGATAGGAAACAATCGCGCTTTTTCTCATAAATTATATCGGAAAATAGGCGCTCACTGTATTTACTCTTCCATGAGATGATAAATAAATCTTAGCACATTTTGGTAGGTTAGGATATCGTTTGGTGATGGTTATTTGCTGTTCATTTTACTGATTCAGGTTCAAACCCGCGAAAGGTACTAAGTCGCTTCGGCTATGACACTCGCCGAATATTTTGTATTCGGCCAAATTACTATTAGTGGCATCTCTACTTTAAACTATCGCGTTCTATAATTTATTATATTACAACGTGGCCGTGGCTGACAGTCAGCCTGTGACCATGGCCACATTCTCAATATATATCTGTTGCCAATATTAGAACTCTTCAGAATTTAGTGTCATTATCTTTTAAGAAGCTGTGTAACTGCAATGCTGGGATCTGAGATTGCTGCCTATTTCACATTACATCAACAGCCCTTAATAGTCCACTGCTGGACCTATGTCCAGGAAATGGAAAATTATTTATATTGTAACCGCTGAACCTATCAGGCGGTCTACTCACCGGCTTACCCAGCGTAGATATTCACGAGATTTGGGTTATCTCAGGGCGCCTTGTCGACAACAGAGGGGTACGGATAAGTGTGCGTGTGGGCAACCTAAGGGACTCTTCAGAGAAACACAACTTACACCTCAGTCATACATACATGTATATTTCATTCTAAATACAGAGTTATAAGAGTTAGGTATTTCAAAAAAAGGATCCCTCCAGGAATGAATTAACAAAGTAAAAGTTGAAAAAACAAATATAAATCTATACAGATACTATACCACGCTGGCCAGACGGGTTGCTATAGGGTTTCTGTCAAGTTTTTCTTCTCTTTGCAGTTCTGTTGTCTTGCATAGTTAGCCTCCTTAGTCGGCTCCTACGACACACACGAGATTGATAAGAGTGGTGACAGCCTGTATTCTTAATCCGAATTAGTAGTAGTAGCAGTGGACAGCTAACTACAACATGTAGCCACAGGTTTGTTGACTTGTTATTCCTCTTTCATTAAAAATAATAATAATTATACTGTTATCAAACAAAACAAAGTTGTATTTGAAGGCATGACTGGCACAAGGAAGAAAGGACATGTTTCGGGACGTCACTTTATAACCATAACCTAACCGTAGATAAATGCAGAATGAAAGAGTTAATTTATTTCTAAAAGTATATATTTCGTAAATTACTAAATTATACATATGTCTGTTTCACAAAATGGTAAATTTAGTAATTACATTATTATTTACAGTGGTAAACAACTATATGTTACCTAATAACCTACCCAACTACTCATTGGGATTTAGTTTGATCTTTAAATCAAGATCTATAATAACAGTTTTCTTAAATAAATCAATTAGATCACTTCTAATGTGTGATTTGATTTGCTGTAATCTTCCACCGCCTGCACCTGCTATCAACTTAGCTAACCTTGCCGACGGACATTCCACAACAACTGAACAACATATTTTATCTTCTTCCTCTATTTCTTCAAAATACTCCAGCTGGACATTTAATTTATAAGGTATCTCCTGAGCTAGGAAGTCTAAAAATTTAGCTCTAACTGCTTCTTCAATCAATGACTCTGGCTTTTGATCTGACCATATTTCTGGAGAATATTGGAAGTTAGCAGTTTTTGCATTGCTGATAAGATATTGCTAAAAAAAAATGCTAATTAATATCTACCAATCTCTCTTAAAAATATATAAATAGAGTCCTGACCAAATTTATTACTTGTAATGTGTCCTAAAAAATAATTTTTTAGTTTAAAAAAAACTACAAAACATGCTGTTGTAACTAGCCGAAGTGAAAAGTAGAAAATAATGTTCAATAAGTTCAATAGAAGAATCATTTTATCTTAAAAATGCAAAATATTTGTGGCAGTTGAGATCTAGCACCCTAGGTGCTAGATCTCAACTAACTAGCACCCTAGGTGCTAGATCTCAACTGCCACAAATATTTTATTGACAGATATTGGTAATAAAATATATTATTTTCATGATATTATAATCTCCAGCCTACTCGCCTGCCTATTTCATTGGAGGAGAAAGAGACAGATTTTAACTCCTAGAGCATTTTTGTCCAAGATACAACCTACAAAATTGTGTAACCATAGTTTTTTTTAGTCTTGTTTGTAAATAAACACTTTAAAATTGAATTATATCGAATTACCTTAATATCATTTACTCCATCACCTTTTAAGGCAGATATGAGGAATACATCAGAAAATTTACTATATCCTCGTTCTATTCTACCATCTGCTTTTTTTTTACTTCTCTCATTATTAGGAATAGGGTTCCCTGCTATATATCCATTTGTAAGATTTCTTATCACATTTAGTAACTGATGTTTGCTTTTTAATTTATCAACCTGTAACAAGTTTACATTGAAAATGCTGTAAAAATATAAGACTGTATCCCTTTGTCTAGGAGTTTAGTAGTGTTGTAGGTAGCACTTACATCACACATAAAATTATATTTAGTTAAATGGAATCAGCTTCTCTTCAATATTATTTACATAAAAAAAATTGTCCCCTGCCACTTATTGCTGTGGCACTATGAGGTTGCATTGTTAGGAAATGAAGAATAAAAGTAATGCAAAAAATAGATAAAAACAATCCTTGAAGAAGGTTGTATTTCATGTCAATATTTGGGGCTATTGTCACACATTAAAAGTCTGTATATCAGCTGTTAACAATTGTGATGCTCAGATTTATGAAAGAGAAACCAGTATAATTCCATTTTGATTAACACATGTCTCGAACACACTTACTTTGTTTATAATCAGGAAACTAGGTATTTCATCAACTGAATTCAACATGTTGATGACATCATTGTGAAGCTGATCTTTGGTATACTTGTTAGAAGCATCATGAACAACACCAACCACATCAGCACATCGTAAGCTTTTGTGACATGCGCCTATCATTGAATCTGGTAAATTGTACCTGAAAATCATGTTCAACAAATGTTAACTTTAATAATAAAAACAACTATTCTCTTTTATAGTGTATAAACTAATATTTTGTTAGGTTATTTTATAATTGTTAACATCTCTACATTTTAGAATAATGCGATATATATTTTTGTACTCACTTCCGTTTCTCTTTGTCAGTAACAACACCCGGAGTATCTAAGAAAATAATTTGTGTGTTATTCTGGTAGCACATAGCTCTAACCAATTTCGTAGTTGTATGTACTTTGTTAGAAGCAGCACATATCTGAAAGATTATGTTATTACAATTATTTAAAATGTGCACTGTAATTCTTATAAATATAATTGTGTTTTGTATTTATATATTTTGTATTATGACTACAAAACAATATTATACTTATATTATGTAGAAACTTTGATATCCTTCAATCCTTATTACAGGTAATTATTATGGAAAGTCAATGTTTTTTTTTTTATCTTTAATTAGAATGATACTATGATGAACTTGATTACAAACCTTTCTTTCGATAATCTTATTGATAAGTGTGCTTTTTCCAGAATTTGGAGCACCAATAATAGCTACATTTACAACTTTTCCCGGATTACTCTCACTGATTCGCTCTGGTTGTGAAGACAAAAATACAGTTTTATAATAATGTGTTTTACTGTACGTTAAACGTAAAACCCGAAATGCAAGTGTAGTCATAGTGTTAAGTTATACTTTCCTAAAAACTTTAAAATAGAAATGTTTAAAACTTCATATTTTTCATGGCATACATAGTCACAGAGTTACCATATTAAAATTAAATTAACTTCTAACTAAAGTCACTTTTCAAACTCAAAACAGGTGTACCTATCTATTGTATTCTTACATTTATGTAATATAGTTGGAATTTAAGTTTAATTAATTCTAAAGATCTTAGAAGTGAGGTACTTTTAGCTTTAGCATCTAGTGGAAATGACTACTTTAGGAAGGAACCAAGGAACTACTAAAAGTAGTTCCTTGAACCTCTGAAATTTTTTTTGGCTTAATGAAAGGTATGTCTTTTGTTGTATTCATGGCAACATGAATGCATCCCTTCAACACAGGTTTAATAGCCAGCTATTAAAAATCTCTAGTTAGTACAGTATACTAACGTCCAGCAGTCTTTAATATACTTTAAAGTCCATTTAATAATTGCCAGAAAACTTAGTTTCCCGTATGATATCATAGCACTTCTTTCTCTAATATGGTGATTTGGGACTTGAATTGGGTTAATATAATGACTTCAGGAATCTTTTTAGGTAGCAAATGAATATTCTGCTTTCATCTATGGACATTAATTTTCTTCTTATTTTGATGTTTTAATAACAAACAACATATCATGTTCTTTTAATAGTACATTTATTTTTGTCGGTGTTTCTCATTCTATATTGTATTATTTTGCTATTCATGTTTTATTGCTAAAGAGATAATTATTAACTGCCTCTAATAGTCTACAGCTGGACATAGGTCTCTCCTTAGAAAAGAGGTTTACTATATCAAGCTAGCCAGACGGGTTGGGATAGGGTTTGTATCAAGTTTTCCTTCTCTTTGTCTCTTCCATACCAAACACTTATTAATTATATGATAATGAGTGTGACCACGGTCTTTCAGAAAGAATAGAGAACAAAATGACTTAAATAAAGTTGCAAAAGAATCGATGTACCTATATTATGAGATTAATGACAATGTAAGCAAGGATTAATGATGCACATGATACAATAGTTCTACCTAGGCTACCTATTGTATACATTTTATGAAATATTCCACTAACAGACAGGTGGTTTTATTCATGTAAGTAATTTTAGTAATTACGTTATTTTATAACCAGGTTTGTATGGACGTGGAAATTAATTTATATCTATTCTCATTTTGAAATTAGAGCTAGGTTATTGCTTTATTGAACTTATACTACTAAAAGGCTATGAGATAATAATTAAATGATCATAAAGGATCTACGGATTATGATAGAAAATACGTGGGCGTCTCGGGACGCCCGACAGATGTGATAACTTAAACTAATCTAAATTGAACTATTTAATATTAAAATTGTTTAACTTGAGAAAAGCTTAGGTTATTACTTAAATTTTATGAAAAATCCTCCTAGAATAAGTTATGACTTTAAAAGTAAAGAGTAGTTTAGAGCCACTTAGTAATCTGAACAATGAAATTCTATTGGACTTTTTTATATTAGAGGGGGCAGACAAGCAGACGGGTCCCCTGATTGAAAGTGACTATCGCTGCTCATGAACGTCTGCAACTCAGGAGTCACAAACGCGTCTTGAAGGTTTGAAGGTTGTATCGGTCCGGAAATACCGCAGACGATAACCCGTTCCACAGATTGGTTGTGCAGGGCAAAAAGTGTCTCGAAAAGCGCACAGTTGTGGAGCGCCAACTATCCAGGTAATGAGAATGAAAATTTTGCCGTGTGGAACGAAGGCGGAAATTTGCGGCTGGTGTTAGTCCGAACAATTCCTCGGAGCTCTCTCCATGATACATGCGATAGAGAATGCAGAGTGAAGCCACATCTCTAAGTAACGCTAAAGGATCGAGCCGATCGGAGATGTTTGGGCTATCGACGATTCGATTTGCTCTTCGTTGAATGCGGTCCAGAGGGAGAAGCTGGTACTGAGGTGCCCCTGCATAGAGATGAGAACAGTATTCCATATGCGACCAAAGGCGATGGGCCGGAGTGAAATACTGCCTCGATCTGTTCAGGACACCGAGCTTCTTTGAGGCCATTTTGACCTTACCCCCTAAGTGACCCCGAAACTAAACTTGATGCCTAGGATTCCGATGCTGCCTGAGTCAGTTAGGGAGGTGCTCTCTAACTGAGGTGATACGACAAATGGTATCTTTTTTGGGGTGAACGCACAGACCTGTGTCTTTTTGGGGTTAAATTGGACTAGATTTAGTCTGCCCCAATCTGAAACCTCCGCTGAGGAAGTTTAAATTTCTGACACATGTTTGTTTCGACTCTCGATGACGTTTTCCCGAGAAATATTGGGGCGGCCGGTATAAAGGGCATCTCCTGTGCTATCATCTGCATAGCAATGGATGCTACTAGTTTGAAACATGTCATTCATATGCAGAAGAAACAGTGTGGGTGATAGTACACAGCCTTGTGGGACACCAGCATTTACTTTTTACATCTTCACCTATACCAAACTAATGGGTCATAAGCAATCATACTGTCACGATGTGTCGTGGACATGGCTTGAGGTGGATCACTGTGTCGCTCAATTTCTTACGGGTCATGGTAACTTTAAGAGCAAGTTGTATTCATTTAAATTAGTCGAGTCACCATTGTGTCAATGCTCAACACCTAACTCTCAATATGAACAGTCTGCTCATCATATCCTCTGGGAATGTAGTCTTTGGTATAATGAACATAATATAATGCTGAATAGCTTGCAGGTAACATCTGGGGCGGTATACTATGGGGATCTTGTGTCAACTAGGGTGAATTTCCGTGCATTTAGGTGATTCTGCCATACATATTATAGAAATCAAATATAGCTCACGTAGGACCCGTAATATTTTTGTGGCCGTGGTGCTTCCCTGTTCAAAAGGGTGTATGCCTATTTTACTTCATTTTGTCTCCCGCTTTGCTCAGGAGGGAAGTGGATTTACTGTATTTCCAACTCCTCCAATTTTCTTCTGATTAATTTCGTTGCGGGTTCCAAGATAGTTTATTTTCTTCCTGGGACTTCCCGAGTGTCATAACTCGGTGTGTTCGTGGGTCACTGCTGTGAATCCTGGTGTACAGGAGTTACAGTGGTGGGCGTGTGGGTGGGATTAGTCCCCTGTCACGATGTGTCATATTCTCATAAACTTTTTTCGTAAAAAGTTTTACCGTCAAATGAACTTTTCAACCATTGTTTGATAGGGGTAATAAAAACTACCATCCAGTCACGAATATTATATACGGGCAACAGCGGATGGTCCACGGAATCGGATGGATCGGGATCTGAGTGTTTCACTCTCTTTCTTTTGTGCAAGCTATTTTGAATCTAAAGGATTTGACGTTTGTAGTAAATTTTATCTCGCATTTGTATAATCTTTATTTACATCTCCAAGCAGGCGTGTTAATTTTCTTTCAACCTAGTGCCAGTGTTGCCATCCTAGGAGATTCTCCACTTAAACTGGTTGTATCGAACTCTCTACTGGTAGCTAAATATTGCTTTGCGGATTTTTGTAGTGGTTTAGTAGTAACAATTAGATTGTAGAGGACTTAGAAGACGATGTTGACAGATGAACTGTGAGAACTTTGTGTATGCAAACCAAACAAAAGGAACAATGGAGATTGGACGGAAGTGCTCAAGAGGAGAAGTATTATGAATTTTAAGCAATGGGATAATGAAGGCTTTATGCCAGAGAGAGCCAGTGCCGGATTAAGCCAGAGCGGATCTTGTAGCAAATTCTATCAAGGGGACCTTGAATTGTTTTAGGTTATCTAGGTTATGATATTCATCATTATCAGCATATAATAGTCCACTGCTGGACATAGGCTTTTCCTTAGAAACTATGTCCTTGCCTTCTGTACTATGCTGGCCAGACGGGTTGGTTATCCCAGTCTCACACACACAAGTATCAAGAAACTAAAGCTACAGAGTTTGTTTCAAGTTTGCGACATCGGCCTATGTCGTGTTGACATGTTTCACAGTGCTCTGATCTTGGGCCTTCCGGGTGAATATTGGGCACGGCCCTTTGAGGAAATCTCCCTCCCACATTGGTTACAGCCCGCGGATCGAACTTTCAAGACGCAGCGCGCCTGGAAACCAGGGGTATCTCTTTGTTGGTCAGTTGTATTCAGGCGCTGGGCTTATGGGTGTCCCTGGATAAGACGGAGGCCCTTTTATTTCATTGGCCTCGTCGTGGTGCACCCCCTGGCGCCTCAATCGTGATGAACTCAGTCATCGTACCGGTTCAGGCCCAGATAAAGTATTCTTAACGACTGGTGGCACTTAGACGACCACGTACCACAGCTTAGCTAGGAACCCTTTCCTTTCGACTGATGCAATCCCTTTCCGGGCATGGCTGATTCTTCACTCGACCGATAGGAGGGAATTGAGTCCCGCCTGTGATCACTGCGATTGCAGTGGGGACTCGGATAAGCACACCTGGGCAATTTGCCCAGCTGTGACGTCGCAGCATCGGGTCACAGTGCAAAACATAATTTCTGGTGCTGGTTACACTTTTTGAAATGTCCTAAAAGTTTAAATTATAGTTAGACATTTAGATGCAACTACTTCGTGATAAGAATTGTGACTATGTTGATTTGAAAAATATTTTCACACTTTGATCGAAATGAGTAGGTAGATACTTTTTTACGGTCAGAAAGCGATGGTGCGCGAGGTCCCAAAATGCGTAGGGCCCGTAGCATTTGCTACTCTTGCTACGTGGCTAATCCACCACTAGAGAGAGCTAAGGTTACGTCAATAATGTATGCCTACTATCATCCCCAGAAGGCACCGGAGAAAAATGAAAATTGGCAATATTGGGTCAGTAGTTAAATCTTTTCTCCGCTATGTGAAAAGTATCAAGAATGCGCTGTGGTTTGAGGTTGGAAGGAAAATGCTATAACGATCATTAAATTGCAATAAACGTTGTAAAACAAATGGATACTAAAGAATCGTATCAATCTGAAACCGACGATGATGGTGTAGACAAATAAATGGATCTGAAGAAGACAAATTAATTTAAAATAAGTAACTATTGTTTTTGAATATATTTTCATGTTCCTAATCTAGATTGACTATTTGTATATTGATTTATTGAATGTTAGCATCAATATTAAGCAATAAAAAGGCAACTAATTATTAAACATACGTTAAAAGCAATAAGTATTGTATGTATTGTATTGTTTTTTCGTCATAGCTTAGAAAATGTTTGTTTATTGGAAAATTTTGCGAAAACTTAAATTTAGTGCGAAATTTAAACTATTGGAGTAGGGCCATTTTAATTTTAATAATAACTATTATTGTAATTTTTTTATCAGCTATGAATATTGTTTAAATATCCAAGAGTTTCTTCGATAATTCAAAATTTCATTTAAAATACATATAAAATAAATAATTTGACTTATCATTTTATTAATATAACGTCATTGTGAGTGTAAAAAGTTTATAAAATATATTATATAATAGAGCTTATAGTTCCTAATGCTAGATATCTAAGCTTTTGAGAAACAACAGTCTGTCAAGTCTACTTGGATTCCGCTCATCACTTTCGACGTTGCCGCAATTAAGAGAAAGCGCTTGCAAGACACAGCTGATCCCC
This sequence comes from Arctia plantaginis, assembly GCA_902825455.1. Taxonomy (NCBI): domain Eukaryota; kingdom Metazoa; phylum Arthropoda; class Insecta; order Lepidoptera; family Erebidae; genus Arctia; species Arctia plantaginis. The sequence continues at coordinate 9,151,777 of CADEBD010000314.1, read as the reverse complement.
CGATAGTCATATGAATATAATTATGTGAAAAATTGATTTTTCTTTACGTATGTCGAGTAACATGGAGAATAAAGTAGCTGCAAAAGTGACACTAACAGGGCCTTCAGTATTAACTCGTTGTGATGATTAGAGGCATGTAAGGCTATCTCTGATTTGATTTCGTGCTCCTCTACTCTACATATTATTTACGTTGAGTGCATTCAACTAGCTATGATAATTTTTTTGCCTTTTATCAAAACAGAAAAATCGAATGGCGATTTTCTAGATTGAAATATCGATCCACTGAATCGATTCAGTGCTACCAACCAATAAAGATATGTATTGAATTTTTTGCCCAAAGAAATCGATTCTTGGATTCATCGATTTCAGATCGTCATCCCTATTTTGCTGGTCACTTCAGTGGTCAGCGTCAGTTTGGTGTGTTGATTTGGCTGCGATTAGATGGTAGTAAATTAGTGACTTAATTTTTATGTACAAGTATTTTAGTGGCTATTAAAGTGACTGAACTTTAGTTACGGTTTTACCAAAGACGGAAGAATAAATATAAAAAAATTCGTTACCGAAAGGCTATAAACTTGTACAATATTATCATTTTCTCTGATAGAATTCGTGAAATTAATTGGTGAAAGAACTGAATGCTTGGTTTAAAAATCGCCGGCATGATTCTACTCAGGTAAGTAGACATATTTTTAATTTAGTTACATTTCTATTTTTCATGCTCTATTATGCTCTTCAAACTTATTACAAGTTTTTTTTATACATTTTCCTAAACTCACCTATGCCTATTTTATATGTTTTTTTTTTAATTTCCAGAAATGTCAGAGATAAAGTATAAAAATCAAATTTTGGCTGCTATAGATCATTTACGTTCCCGCAAATCTCGTCCTGATATTAATAGGATTTGTAAATTTATGCTTAAGTGTTACAAAGTAGTTCCAAAAGACACTAAAGCAGATTTAAGACGTTGCTTGAAGGAGAAAAGTATTTTTAAAGTTGACTATAAAGATAATGTAAGCTATAGAAACGCTGCTAAGTGGCGAAAAAAGTCAAATACAAACAACAGAGACAGTGAGTTGAATTTAACCGACAATTTTTATATTTGTAACAGTTATGGGACCATTGTTAAATATTAATTCATTGCTAACAATGCCTAGGTATTTTAGTGTTCGCTATTAAAATTCAACATCTCTTTTTAGCTATGTCTTCATCAGTTGCAACCAGTGAAAGAAGAATAATAACATCAGCAATAGCAACTCTAATTTATCAAGATCAAAGTTACTTGGAAAATGGTATTGCATTTGATGATCTTGTTTCTGCAGCTGCTTCACAAGGCTCCAAGTTTTCTAAAAAACAACTTGAAACAATAGTTAATAAAGAATTATCATCTGGAAGTTTAGTTAAACTGCAAAATGGTAATTTAGCTCTAGGTCCAGCAGACCATGATGGTGATAGCTCAGATAGCTTTAAATTTGAATATCACACAGATTTTAACACAAAGGTATGTTTAATAATCTTTATCTATTAATAGCTTTTACTTAAGGTTTAGCTTAAGTAATGGTAAAGTAGTGGTTTAAGTGACCACTTCGCCGCTTCTTACTGCGCCAAGTGTTGTGGGTTCGATCCCCCTATGGGACAACACTGTGTGATCCACAAATTGTTGTTCTGAGTTCTTTGTGTCTGTGTTCATGCATGTTATGCGACAACATATATTTCTAATGCGGGGGTAAAAAATAAATAAATAAATTAATAAAATACAAATCTCATTAAAATGTTGATTATTTGAATGTTTCAATATTTGATTTACCTTCATATAATTATCATTTTTTATTTTTGTTACCATAGAGGTGATACATTTAATGTATGCATGTAAACTTTTTACAATTTACTTTTTTTTTATTAGGTTGTCAAAAATTTGCAATCTATTCACAATATTGGCGAAATTGTGGTTACACTCTACCACAAAGCCATTAACCAAAAGTTGAAGTCATTGAATCCACTACATAAAAGCTGAAGAATTATGTCTTTTAAAACTCATAGTTCAATTATGTGTGAAATTTGTGTCTAATACTCTAATAGACAGTAGTCTATTAGAAAAGCCTAAAGTTGAACTTATTTTGACATTATTACAGATGACATCATCTGCTAACTCTTCATGCAGATCTTCTCCTCAAAGAATGAGGGGAAGGCCTAAGAAACGTGGTGGTATTTCAAGTAATGGAGCAAGCAGTAGTGCATCTCGCAATGCTGGTGTGCGTGTCGGCGAGCGGCGTAAAATGGCCAAAAAAGTATTTGATCCGTCTGATAATAATGTACCTAGTAAGAGAAAGAGGGGTAGACCAGTTGGTTCACTAAATAAAAGTACTATCAAGAAAAGACTAATGATAGCGGGCCACCATAAGTCAGATGCTGAAGGCACTCCACTATCTGAAAGTCAACTATCCTTGGATGGAAGTGGTGATGAATTAGAACAAGATGAACCAATCTCACATGAGACTTCAGGAGGTGTTTGTTCTGTGTGCCTAGTGCAAAAACCTCGTGGATCTAATGACAGACTGGTTGAGTGCCGTGATTGTAACAACAAAGCTCATTTAAGTTGCCTTCAATCAGGTTCTGGTATTTTAAAACCTAGACCTGATAACACCTGGCAATGTCCACATTGTAAAACATGTGTGGTTTGCTGTGAGACCAATGATGCTGTAAGTTTTATTGTAATTATTTGCAATTTTAAATTAAGATTTTGACCCTTAACCATTTATTCATACTTTTTACTATTATTTTTTCAGGGTATTCTGACTGTATGCAGTATTTGCTCCGATGCCTACCATGCATTATGTCATTCACCACGCATTCCAGAGCGATTAAAAGCTTGGGATCAGTGGGAATGCAACAACTGTTTGGAATCTCGGCCAACAGTTGTGGGTTCACCTGCTATAATACGTAGAAGTGTGGATTATGCAGCTCAAAATTCGCCGCCAATAGATCCATTTTTAAAACCGCATGAACTCGATAGAGCACCATCAAAACTTGACGATGACATGCCTATAGATCTTAGTATTCCAGACATTACAAATTGGACAACTGATGATGTATTTGAGTATTTTACTAAGTATTTACCAGAAGCTGCTCCAATTCTTAAAGAACAGGTAAGTATTTATACAACTCTGTTAAAATGAATCCATCACTATATTTAGTGGATCTTCTTAGAATGATGAATTAATTTGTTTTCATTTGAGTTTAATTGCCGCATTAGACTCACACTTTGTCCATAATGAGTCCTTAAACTACTCATCATTAATGAGTATATGAATCCCTGTTTAATGAAGCCAGCCTAACACCTTAGCACAGGTCACCTATCACGTTCACAGCCTTTTTGGAGTAACCTCATTACATTTTTTCATTTTTTATTTATTTAAATGACTACTGTCTGTAATGTCGCTGGGGAGATTAACCACATTCATGACCCACTACAAACAGCACACAGTGTTCTCCCATGTGGGGATCGAACCCACAACGAAAGGTGACCGCTTAAATAACTACACTATCCGCCAATCCAATCAATAATACTTTCAAAAATGTATCATATGTTAATTTCAGGAGTTTGACGGCCAAGCATTAAGTATGGCGCGACGTGCCGATATCGTCAGAGGCCTGGGACTCCCCCTGGGACCTGCACTAGCTTTGTATCGTATCATAGTAAAATTACAAACCAGGAAAGATGACTGGACTATGTGCTGGGGCTAAGGTGACGAAACTAATTTTAAGTATGTATGTAGAATATGTTTCTGTATGATATTCCTAAAAAGATATCTACCAATATAAACATTCATTACTCATGACCTTTTTTTTTTTATTTAAATCCATGTCTGATGTGTGGTTTAATAAATATAACAGGTATCTAATGAACAGTCAGCCTCAAACAGAATTCAGCGGCACAACTGCGTTTTGTCTGCCTGCAGGGTAACCATTATTACCTACATTAATATCATAGTTGCCTAACCCTAATACGAGAGTTTACCAAGTATTTGGCACAATTGTTTAAATTTAATTTTTTAATTAATAAATCCACATTTTATTAACATCCATCTGAATGCTAATTCGGTCAAAATTCAGTTCGAATCTACTCTCAATCTCGCAACTGTCACTGGTATTTTCGTAGTAAAACAGTAAAGTATTACAAGACTAGCAGATTACCTTTTCAATTTTCAGTTACAATACGATATAATCACATTATAGTCAGAGTTGGATATTTCACATCACGTCGACATCAACAGCTTTTAATAGTCCACTACTGGACATAGGCCTCTTCTTAGAAAGGAGGTTTTGACCTACTGTACTAGCTGGCCAGACGGGTTGGTATAGGGTTTGTTTCAAGTTTTCCTTCTCTTTGCAGTGCTGTTGTCCTGCTTAGTTTGCTCTCTTAGTCGGCTCTTACGACACCCACGGGATGAATTGGGGTGGTGACAATTTGTATTCTTAATCCGTCACCACACGGACTATTTAATACTACGAAAATACCTTTTATGACAGTTTTGAGATCGAGATTTGATCGGAACTTGATTGTAACCGAACTTTTATAACAAGAATTTTATTGGCCTTCTGATCAATATACAGTTTTCTAATACTATACTATAATAGACTAGGGCCAGCAGTTACCGTAGTGAGCTGTGCCTTAACTGGTGAAATGGTTTCATAATAGTCTACTCCTCTCTGTTTGAACCTTCGAGTGACAAGTCTTGCATTGTATCTCCGTTAATGACTAGTTTCCGTCTTAATTTTAAAAACCCTTTTAGAGTCTATCACATTTATAATCATCACATCATCTGATATCACCTCCTTTGTTATTGAAATATAATCATTCAAGTTACCAGGCTCATATTCGCAATTAAAATATTTGCAATGTAATTTTTGGTAGTGTTTAATACATAGAGATATAACCATAGAGAGAACAAGAGCCCCAATCTTGCCATATAGGCAACAAGAGAGTTCGATAATAGATAGTTCCCTTAATTTATTTTTGATTATTGTTATTTATATAGTTTTTAAATGTTTTGTATTATTATCAATTGGCATTCATGTTAGGGTTTATGGGATCCAAGAAGGGATAATACATTAGAAATAGTCAAGAACTGCGTAATTATTCCTTTACTGAAGAAAAGTAACTGCATAATACAAAACATCTATATTAAACGTAAACAGACAAAGGCGCGGTTTGTCAAGTGTCATAAAATCATGACCATGTATATTAAATTAGTGTTCCTTTTTTTTGTTATTAGTAATCTCAACACCCTTCTCAATGAAACCATCTATAATATTTAGAATAATCATTACAAAAACATACTATTTAAATCCTGATACAAAGTTCAACAACTACCTCTGTATTACAACTGACCAGTATTACAAAGTTTAACAATACCCATCACAACAGTTTTTAAATTAATAACTAATACATATTTAAAATATTGAATTCAAAATTCCAGCACACAATTTCTTAAAGACATTTTGTACACTTTTAATACATATATGATTTTCTGTATTTATGTATTCTAGCTCTACTACTATTTGATTTAATCCCTAAATATCTCATCTTTTTGTCACTCGTATCTGTCTCTGAAAATTTTTCTTAAGGTCCTTCTTTAGCTAATATATTTCGTCTCTTCTTTCCGTATCAAGTCATCAACAATCTCTGTTTTTTTAAAAAAAATATAAGTAGTCATTGGACTTGCATCTTTTAGACGATGAAATTTTCATAAAGTTATTAAATCTGTTATTCCGATTTCTTGGTGATTTTTTAAATCCGTACAGTAACTTCTTAAGTTTAAAAATCTTTCCATCATATATATTTAGCCTGGTTATTCATGTCTTCTGTTATTTCTTTATTTTAGCTTATTGTATCTGAGAACTCCTTTTCAAATCTTCTGTTACCGTTTCTCGTATATAATAATTTTACACATCTCACACACGGTTGTCCGATTCCAAACCAGGCAGAGCCTGTACTATAACCAGACTGCTGATAAACATACTTATATATTTCTAAATACATACATAATTTACGCCCAGACACAGAACAAATGATCGTGCTCATCACACAATATTTTCCCGGGTGGGAATTGAACCCATGACCTCCGGCTTAGCAGTCAGGATCACTAACCGCTAGACCAACAGGCCCGTCACTTTTTCTCTATCTTTCAAGACAATTACATCTCTTTTTACTTCAACTGAACTTTTAGACGGGTACTAAATTTGGTATCCCTTAGAATATTCGTACCCTACAAAAATCCCTTTCTCTGCTTTACCATCCCACTTTCTTCTTATCTCTTTGAGTATGTGAGTATGAACTTCTGTTCCAAATGTTTTGTCCAAATTTGATATATCATAATCTTTCTTTTCCCATAGCTGAAACGATGTTTTATATTCTTCCCTTCCTTTCCCTGTCCTGTTTAAAATATACACTGTAGTGTTTACGGCCTCCATGTCTGTTCCATTGGATCACAAAGATCTCCATGGATTAGTGAATTTTGTAAAAAAAATATGCTAGAACTGCCCGAGTGTCATAATGCGGTGTGTTCGTGGGTCACTGCTGTTGATCCTGGGGTACAGGAGTTACAGGAGGTGGGAGGGATTAGTCCCATCATTTTTTTTTGTCAAGAATGATATCACAACAAGTAAACAGAACATTTTACCGAAAAAAACAATTAAATACCGCATACGGCCAAAAACTGCAATGTAAATTATCAAACAGCATTTAAACGTTTAATGCAATCAGTTGTCAACGGCGTCAAACGTTAAGGTCATTCCCCCGTATCGCCCAAAATTAATAGGTAACTAGTTGTATTCCGTGCAAAACAGTCTACACACACTAACAAAATTTACCGCAGGAACACGTTTATTCCTGTCTTATAAAATAATACGAAATGCAAATAGGTATGCAGGCACGCCCACACACATACGACCGCGCGCGGCCGCGACCAGTTGATTACAAACTAAATCGAACGGTAGGTACTTCTCATTTAAAGTCTTCCTGAGATTTTCGTCCCCTCAGGAATTGTCGTATCGAGTTGTCGACGAGAATCTTCTCGTAATAAAAGTTTATTCAAAATTCAGTTCCGATCTACTCTCAATCTGCACATAGGCCTCTCCCTAAAAAGGATGTTTTGGCCTACTACGACGCTATACTTCCGTTAATAAATCTGCATCTTTGAGGGACAACACTAACTTAATCGGCAACTCTTTTGAAAATAATACCCGTACATGTAATTTCGTATTACATCCATCGTAAAATCATCAATACAAGTAACTGGTGATGATTTTTTTGTTTTTTTATTTAGCGTGGACAATTTTATTTCGTCCGTTGACAGTCCGCATATTTTCTGCACTAATGTGAGTCACTAAATCTCGTCCTATGCCTTCAAAATAAGTAGACGATGTATTTGGCAATGCTGGCATATGGCTGTATGAAAACACACATTGGGAACAACAGTCCACCACTTTGGTTCTCTCGTTTAAAATATTGACACAAGCGAACAACAAACTCGCAATATTCGATATTATTTTGTATGTAAAATGTCATACTTATACTTAATTTTATTTACAATGTGTAAATGGGTCTTAAGAATGCGTATTTGTGGTTTAAGTGTATCAGATAAATGAAATTATCAAACTGTTACAGAACATTATTTTATCTTCATATAAATATAAGATTTAAGCCAACGGTAAAAAACAACCAAAATCATAATAATTAGTTTTCGATTTTTGTATCAAAATAATTAAATGATAGATTTAATCTAATCGATTCATCTCATCCCTAGATATTTGTACTATTGATATAACCTTGTAGGTACTCGTAGGTGCGTAGAAAGATCTTTTCAATAATTTTAATGTGTAAGTACTTACATTGATCTGATGTAGTAGTGCCACTGCCAAGACGAGCCAAGCGAAGCGCAAGGGACTGCCTAACTACTTTTCTCGAAGCGTTTGGTCGGTTTTTTAACCCTCAAAGCGTGTGCTTGGATTATACCAAATAAACGAAATTCTCGGGTGAATTTAATAAGTTCATTATTGAAATGATTTCAATCGTGAACTTATGTTGATGCTAGAGGTCTGAAAATTAATATAATAGGGACACCTTTTTATAAATAATAAATACATATTACACATTTCTGTATACATTTCTGTATTTTTTTGTGAATCATCCCTATCCATTAAATTAGCGAATGTGAAATTAAGCGCATGCAAAACGCTTAATGTGTACCCGCTCGGCGCATGCTTGCCGTCCGAACAGAACCGATTGTTGCTGATTACATCTGAAGTCAATATGGTATGGAAAGCTTTTAACCCTTTGAAAGATTTTTGATGCGATTTGATAATAAATTATCCTGAAAAAATGATTTTAACACGTACTGATGCAAAATGAATAATGTATTAATATTTATAGTTATAATATAAAACATTTATGTATTTTTAATTACTTAATTAATTAGAGGTATTCATTAATCATAAAAGTTCATAATTCCATTACACATAGTACCTATACCTACTATAGCACTACCTGTTCTCTTAGTAAAAATGTACATGAACCTTTGTGATGAGAGAAATAAATCATTATTATTAGATAATATAGATATAGATAATCAGAGTCAGATAATTACCCAGTATCGCCCTGATCTATCACTTGTTACAAAGAGTGTACCTACCAACAAAAAAAGACAAAGATAGAGAGTGGGTTATAAAAAAAGGGAGGCATGTCTGCTGTGCAAGAAATACTCCCCAAAAAAAAATAAAAATAAAATGAATAAAGTAAAAAACAAACAAGTAGGCCACACAAAGACTTTAGAATAGGCCAATAAGAAAAGCAGCATCCACCACGATAGCGCTCCACCTTACTCCGTCAGACGGACTATCGAATACTTGTCTAACGAAGGTTTGGAGCTAGTGAGTCATCCTCCTGTCCAGTCCTGACGTGGCTATTTGTGGATTTTATTAATTTCCAAAAATAAAAGTTAAACTTGAGGGATTCGTTTTATGAACGAAAGAAACGAAATAAAATATTCTCCAATGTACCTATAATTTTAACCAGTTGCGTATAATTTGTTCAAACTTTTATCCAATATTTTAAACAGAATAGGAACCCGTGATACTGCTACATAGGTAAAATATAGGTCAAATTAGGCAAATTTTGTTTACCAAGCTACTTACGATCGTAATCGTTTTTGTGACAACCCTTGCACTATTAGTATTTGTTACACATAATAATGATAATGTTACAATGTAGAAAGCTCCGCCCTCGCCCGTTCTGGTACAATGGGGTGTGGTTCAGCGCCAAACGCAATAGCTCCTCCCCGTCGCGTCGCTTGCGCTGGTACGGTTGTGGGGTGTGGTCGGGTATTACTACTATCTAGTAATCCCTATTGGTTAATTACTCGCTCGTCGCTTAGGTGGACTCATAACTCCGCTATGACTATGCGCTGCTGATAGCAGCACTAATTTATGGGTGTTGCATCACCCTAATTTATTAATATATAATATTTAATTTGCTAATAGTTTAACTTAAAACACGTTTGTACAGAGATTCGGGAAGAAAGTGATTTTTCATAAACATATATGGGGAAGTCCCCTAGTGGCGGAAATACAGCCTTGGCCAAAAGTATTAGGCATCCCAGAAAAATGCACAATTCATGTTTACTGATTGAACAATGAATAAATGTTTATTTTAGATGGCATGCCGGAGTCACAAATAACTTCCTAGAAAAGAAAACAGCTATCTGTTATGGTCATAAAACACCTGGTGACTGAAAACAAAGGACTTGTTTTTATGCGTTCTTAGGGAGCGTTCAAGTATTACGTAACGCAATTTTTGAAGATTATTTAACCCCCCCTGTACCCCCCTCTCCCTTGTAACGCACCGTAACGTTTTTCTGTACCCCTTCCCCCTCTAAAAGTGACGTAACACTCAAGTGATCATTTTTACCCTAAAGTCGTAAAAAGTTATGTAAGTAATAGTTTTTACACTTGGTATAGTTTTAATCGACTAAATAAAAAAAAAGGAAAAATTGAGTGAAAATTTCAACCAAAAAATTAAATATCAATTAAACGAATGGATATGTACTAAGTTATGATTTTGTGCGTGTTGGTTCTCATATTTATAATAAGGAGATTAAAAAAGAATTCAGGTTTAAAATTTTATTCTCTCAAAGTTTTAAGGTTTAGGTACGCGGCCATGAATGATCCGAAAAATTCATATTAAAATCCATAAAATCCACTTTTTTATATTAAAAAGGCTACATGCAGCTCAAAAAAATATTTTATCTATTAATTAATAATTTATTTCCTTAATAATGTGTTTTTTATCCCATTTATATGCATATTATTGATTTAACTACGATTTAACGCCACGTGATCGGTGATTTGAATTTTTAGGTGAGAGTAGAGCATACCTACGCTCGCGCTTAAGGCATGCAAAAAATGACGACCAGACTAATACAATCGAGGGATTCCCCGTAACGTAAATGAAAAGGGTTGCCAGTTTGCGAGTTTTAATTCCCTAATTTTTTAGAAACAATGTTACGTAACGTGTTGTAAGAAAGACCCCCTCCCGCCCCTGTAACGCATCGTAACGTTTTACGAGACCCCCTCCCCCCCAAATTGCGTTACGTAATACTTGAACTTATCAGTCAATGTTTGGTCACTTGTATTCAGGACTCTAACGAGTAAACAAGCTTTTATTTCTAACATAGTGATTAAAAATGCCGAAAAGAAGTGAAATTAGTTTGGAAAGCCGAGTAAAAATACAACTTTTCCATGAACAAGGGAAGTTGCAAAAAGAAATTGCTACGTTATTAAAATGTTCGCGTTGCGCTGTGCAATCTGCTATCAAACGGTTTGCTGAGACTGGCAGTCACGCTAATAAACCAAGAACAGGCAGAAAACGTGTGACTTCGAAGCGCGAGGACAGAAAATTAATGCGCGAATCTATAAAAGATCGGAAGAAAACATCATCAGAGCTTGCTGCTACTTTGTCCGAAGAGGCTGGAAAGCCAATAAGTGCTCGGACCACCAGAAGAAGACTTGGAGAAGCAGGCTTAAAAGGATGCAAAGCCAGGAAGAAGCCCTGGCTTTCAGAAGCTAACAAAAGAAAACGACTTGAATGGGCTCTACGGCATCAACATTTTACTGAGGAAGATTGGGCCAATGTGGTATGGTCTGACGAATCTAACTTTGAGGTAAGTAAATTTTACTGCTTTTGTTATTAATAATCATGGTCAGTTATTTATTTAACTAAAATAATAAAAGTTAAGGCAGTTTAAAAAAAGTGTTTTTTTTTCTTTTTTCAACAGATATTTGGAACGCCAGTTGTGACCTTCGTGAGGCGACGTGTGAGCGAAGAATACCATCCAGATTGCGTCGTACCGACAGTAAAGCATGGAGGAGGCAGCATAATGATCTGGGGCTGCGTGGCTACTAATGGGGTTGGCTAAATGTTTGTTTGCGAAGGTCGTATGAACAGCGAAAAGTACATAAAAGTGCTTAAAACTGCGCTTATGCCTTCGCTAACGAGTATTTTCGGCGATACCAACTTAGAGGAAGTTATATTCCAGCAAGACAATGCACCTTGTCATAAGTCACCGACTACGATGCGTTGGTTTACTGAAAACAACATTGACTTGTTTGATTGGCCAGCGCAGTCACCAGATTTGAACCCAATTGAACATCTTTGGAGCATTTTGAAGCGCAAGATTAAAGAGCATAGTATCACATCATTAAAAATGCGTTAGTACAAGAATGGCATGCCATTACAAGGCAGGATTGTACTAAGCTTGTACGCAACATGGCAGCTAGAATTAGTGCAGTAATTAAATCCAAAGGTGGACCGACTAGATTTTAAGTTTTTTTTATTCTTTTTTGTGTAATTTAATGGTAATAAATCAATTCAAAAAGTATAAGTTGTTTTTTTCCTTTATTTTAAGTAAAATGTAGGGTGCCTAATACTTTTGGCCCAAGGCTGTAGGTTAAGATGTTAAGGTTTTCAGGAAATAAAATTAAAACTACATCGAGAAATATGTTTTTATTTATGAATTACATAAATTAACAAAACATAAAATCAAATAACAAAAACACAACTTCTGCGTAAACATGGTTTAGGAATGTTAATGAAATTTTGTGTAAAAAAATGAGGTATTTTACATTGGCACCTAGTGCCGGACGGGTTAATCTTCAAACCCCAAGCGCCGCACATTCTAAAACATTGTGCATCTATCACATATGTAGGCATCTCCACATTATGAAACGTCTTGGCACATGGCTTCTTGGCTTCATGAGCCCATTCTTGGCAGCTGGAGCATTGTATCCAGTCCTCGTCGTGGTCCTCTAAACACATAATTAGTTTTTGTTCTGTATTAAAACGATGGTGGATCTTTATCGCCTTAGCCAAGTTGTAAGCTAACTTCAAAAACTCCTGTTTCATCAGCAGCAGACATCTATTAGACAAATCTCTTATGTGGTCCACTAAAACTTGCTCATACTCGGGTAAGTTGGTTTTTGTGAATCTAGCAACTTTTGGTTGCAACGTGACTTCTTTTACACTGCTCAATGTCATTATTTTTTGGACAAAATCTTGTCCATCGCAGTTTTTAAACTTTGCTGATCCCATTTTAGTTTTTTTTATCTCTCTTCCATTTTCAAATATCTCTCTCCTTCTACCCTGTAAAACAACAAACAACCATCATTATAATAAGTACAAATGCTTAATAAAAAAGATAACCTGTAAACTGTCCGGTGGTAAGGGACACCTTTGTGTGCGAAAGTAGGGGATAGGAAATGTCCAAAATTACGTATTTCATACTGAACCTGTTTAGGTATTTTTTTAAAACTTTCACAATATAATAATTATGGAACACTGTCTTTAATTACAAATAAAAAAAATAATTAAAGATAAAAGAATAGCAGTAACACTCACTTGAAATTTACGTGACGCAACGCTTTCCTACCAAAAACAGCAATCCACCGCTCCCACCACGACTGTGCGCCTCAATGGCAAATCGCTTTGCGTGATCCTGTCTCGCTACGTTCTCCCACACCCCTTTCACCGATTTATTAATAGATCGCGTTGGCGTTTGTTGAAATAGTACGAGTGTCCGGCGCTACGTAACTTCCCCCTAGGTACCTTTATTTTTGTAACGGGGTGAAAAATCCCTGGGGATACAGGAGCCAAAAGTATGTGGTGTTTCCACTAAAAACCACCCCGACGACCAGCCTTAGGCGCCCTACTTAAGGGAGGACCCGGGCCATGTGATTTTAGGACGCCGCACCTAACTAGGCCGTATCCCAGGGGAAGCCAGAGGCTTCCCTCTGCCTATTAGCCTATCACTAAATGTCGGTGCAATCAGGCTGCCATCCTATTCCCGCCGCAGTTAATCTGCCACCAGAGATCCCCACTCTCTGACATCTCGCGGTCCCGTCGACGGCGGTATAAGTCTTCTTCGCTCGGGATCAGCCCTCTCCCGATCCCGTTCAGCGGTCTGTTTTTGGAGCATAACAGCTTCACAGAAAGAGACCACTGCGCCCAGCCCTCCTTACCTGCGAGCATGGCAGTAATGATTGCTGGCAGGGACAGGTCTCGTCCGATTTGGTCGACCAGGACTTCGCGTTCAGACGCCCACGCGGGGCAGTCTTCCAGCGTCCCAGTCGACTGCGCAGTGCTGGCATTGTGCCGTCTCCTCGCGTCCAATCCGATTCAGGTACTCACCGAAGCAGCCATGCCCAGCACCGGCATCAGTCGGTAGGCAAAACTTAAACTTTAACTTTTGTTCACAATACTATAAACTTAATGTAACGACACCTACGGTGGCATATCTATATGCATGATATTATATTGTCTTATAAGTGTGCAATAAACATAATAGTTGTGTATTTTCAACATTCTTCATATGTTTTGGTAGTTTATTATAAACCTATGTGGGATGGAATACAGAAAAAGCTAGTGAGCCCATTGAGAGCCCCTGATCTATGTTTAACATAGCACACTCATAAAATAAATGTAAATGCAAGGTAAAGTCAGTAAATTATGTTCTATAAATAAGGGTTTGCCTTTAATAATAAATGATGTCTTAATGCTTCGTTTCTGTACTTTAAGTGCTAGATGGCAGTTAGTGGGGTTGCCCCAGAATTATGATACCATACCGTAAGTTTGATGAGACAATACCATGATAAGCTGTAATTAGTGTAGTTGTATTTGCGATATTTCTTAGTTTATAGGTACAGTCCCGAGGCGTACTGACTCGCTTTAGCACAAACATGCTCTATATGTGCTTGCCAAATTCAGTTTGTGATCTATTTTTAACCATAGAGATTTATTAACCTCGTTACTTCAAATGTATGACCCTTATAATTAATGTTTAATTTATTAAGAGTAATATATTTTTTCGGACTATATCCAAAATCTAACATTTTGGTTTTTCCTAAGTTAATGTTTAAATTATTCATTTGTAGCCATTGTAAGTATGATATTAATGCAATAGAGTTGTTAATTTCTGTTTCAAGATGATGTCAAAGGTTTGTTTGTACAAAATACAGTGCAATAATAATATAATAATAATATCAGCAAATAGAGTTATATTGTAAGCAGTAGGTAGATAATAGGTAATCATTTGTGAAAATAATGAACAGTAAAGGCCCCAGCACACTTCTTAGTGGGACTCCATATTTTCAGTTTTTAAATCGGAATTATAGACCAGTTCAAACTTTGTTTTACAGGTGAGTTTTTGTAAATTCATAAAATTTGTCTAAAAGATTATCATGTCTTATACGAGTAAAAGTCTTTCACGTGTCCATAAACATGCCAATCGCTGGACACCTAGACAAATCAATGATCCAAGGTTGTGTTACTGTTTTTTTATGTGACAGAACGGAAACAATAGCAAAAACTGATTCAGTTTATAAAATCCCCTTTTTTTTTGGATAGGTACTAGCGTGTGTGTACAATTCAAAAGTTTTATTACTTTGATTTAAAAAGAATTTCATTATACTTACATTAGACCAAAATTACTGCAACTAAACTATCTTCACTTTTTGTGATTTCCATAAATCATTGTATTTTTTACTTTTCAATCGCATATCAGATCCTCATTATTAGTTGACTTAAATAAAAGAAAGCAATAAGTAATTAATGTTTTTATTAATAATTTTCAAAGGATAGATACATGCAAAAAAACTATCGATACACACTTAAAAATATATTTAGAACATCAGCCCCAGCACATAGTCCAGTCATCCTTTCTAGTTTGTAATTTTACTATAATACGATACAAGGCTAGCGCAGGTCCCAGGGGAAGCCCCAAGCCTCTAACGATATCTTCACGTCGCGCCGTACTCAATGCTTTGCCGTCGTACTCCTGAAATTCAAACAAATTAGTGTAATTTGTAAAATTATGAAATTCTTACAATTAGTTAAATTAGGTTGCAACTAGAAGGCTGTAAACAGACTAGGAGATCTCTGTTCTAAGGCATTGGACTGGCTCAATTGACCAGTATTTTATTGTATTATTATTGTATAGTGATATATTAATATACTTAATTCATCACAATAAGTACCTAGTGGATCGTAAGTATAAATATTTACCTGTTCTTTAAGAATTAAAGCTGCTTCTGGTAAATACTTCGTGAAATAATTATATACATCATCAGCTGTCCAATTTGTTACGTCTGGAATACTAAGATCCACAGGTAGATTATCGGCAAGTTTTGATGGTGCTCTATCAAGTTCATGTGGTTTCCAAAATGGATCTGTAGGCAGCGTACTTTGTGCTGTATAATCCACACTTCTACCAATTATGGCGGGTGATTGCATAACTGTTAGTCGAGATAGCATACACTTACTGCATTGCCACTGATCCCAAGCTTGTAATCGCTTTGGAATGCACGGTAAGTGACATAATGCATGAAAGGCATCGGAGCAACTACTGCACACAGTCAGAATACCCTGAAAAAATATTATAAGCGTTAATAAAGTTAAGGGACAACATTTTAATAAAATGATTTAAATGACAATAATACAACTTACAACATCCTTGATATCACAGCTAACCACGCATGCTTTGCGATGTGGACCTTGCCAGGTGTTATCAGGTCTAGATTTCAATATACCAGAAGATGATTGCATTGTTTTATTACTTCCATCCAGGGCCACTTGACTTTCAGATGGTGGAGCTCCTTCAGCACCTGACTTATGGTGCCCAGCTTTCAATAGTCCTTTCTCAATAGTTTTTTTATTCAGTGAACCGACGGGTCTACCTCTTTTTCTCTTGCTAGGTACATTATTATCAGAGGGATCAAAAACTTTTTTTGCCACTTTATGGCGCTCGCTAACACGTACACTAGTATTGAGCGATGCATTACTGCTAGCCCCGTTATTTGAGATATAATCACGTTTCTTAGGCCTTCCCCTCATTCTTTGAGGAGAAGATCCGCTTGAAGAGTTAGCTGGTGAAGTCATCTGTAATGATATTAAAAAAAGTTAAACTTCAGGATTCTACAAATAGCCTGCCATCTCTTAGAGTATTAGACAAAAGTATAATTGAAACTTGTCTTTTAAAAGCAATATCAAACAAGAGAGCTATGTGTGAATGTTAACTCTCATCAATTTTTATGTGATTCAATGGCAAAGCAATTAAAACAGGGTTTGTCTAATTTAAGGATTGCAATTTTTGACGATGATATACCAAACTTCACACCAAAAAAGTGTAAACAACATAACATGTACGGTTTTTAACTTTTGAACGATTTTTACTATTTATATATTATTATTATTTTATTTATATTTGTTTTCTAAATAATAACTAAGCATGATTTGATACATTAGTGAGTAAAGCACCAAAATCCTTCATTCTATTGTTCATTTAATCACAATAATTGACAATATGTGTAACATACGTACAATAATATAAAGTTGAAACGAAATTAAACTTTTTATGTTTTACAAAATTATACGACATTTTTTTAAATTACTTAGTAAATTCAATACAAAGTGTCGGAAGCGATTTTTCATTGAATTTATAAGATTGTTTATCCGATCAGTGGCGTAGCCAGGTATGGCCTGCCCGTCGCCCACGGCCTCGAGGCCCTTGAGGAGGCCTCGCAAGGCTCCATTAAATGCGATGACCAAAGGCTTTACCACAGACGATTAATTTATTTCATGACATTTGTGCTCGAAGTGAGTTTGTTTCGAGCCTACCAAGAAACCCGATCTTAAGTGCAACTGCGAAGTCATTGTTATTACCTTTAAAGACCGTGACCGTTGGATTGACAGAAGCGAGTATTTTCAGGCGTTAATAGCTATTAGCAGGGGCGGATCGTGAATTTTTGGTCCCCTTTCCTCCTAACGTCTTGGAGTAGGCATTAGGAGTACGTGGTGTTTCCTCTAAAAACCCGCCCGACGTCCGGGTTCAGTCGCTCAACTGGGAGTACCTGGACCATGTAATTTCAGGTCCCTCCCGTATTAAAGCCGCGCCTGGGGTCTATCCTGGGAGATGCCGAATGCTTTCGCCGCTTTTTGACCCTGTTATTACCTATGTGTTGTAGCCCGACCGTGTTTTGATACGATTGCCAGCGGGGACAAATCTCATCCGATTTGATTTATCAGGTCATTGTCTGGTCGTGAACCCTTTATGTCCGTATCCGCCAGGACATCAAAGCCACCAAAAGTGCTAGGGCTGTCTGGATGCACGTCCGACGAGATGGTGCGGTATTCTTGTACGAATCGAATAGACGCTACCCGCTGCGCTGGATCGAGCTGAGTCCGGCAGCGGAGGAGGCCGATAGGTGCTTAGCCCATATCGTCGCTGGCGCTTCTTAGAGGCCCATAGATTGTATTAATTATCTCCCACGGATCCTCTAGATTGAACAGCAGCCTCTGTAGGGAGCCCGCCACTCCGAGAATTTATGGAATAATCCGCGCAAAATGCTCCTCGAAGCTCCAGCACAGTCCAGTGTGAGGCCGAAATACTTGTTATGCCGTTTGAACTTGATCTCTGTTTACCCTACGCTATTGAACGAGCGGGTAAAAGCTGCACCTCCGCGTTTTCTGTTAAATCACAGAGATGCCATCTCATGGCGCGCTAGCTGTGGGCCCTGACCGCTGAATTTTTGGGCGACACAAACTACCCCTAACTCGGCCAGCTCCAAGTCCTCCACTGCATAACTGACATCATTTACTTTTAGGGAAAGACTGGTTCTTGGGACTGCACTATGCATGAGGTTCTACAGAAGAGGTCCTAGGACCGACGCCTGAGGATCCCTACTTGTAAGAGTTGCCTTAAACATTTTTCGCCATCTCGATCGATATTCGATATGGACCTGTCGTAAAAGTAAGCCCTGAAGATGTCCCGCAGGTGGTAAGCAACTGGTAATACACAAATGATTTCCTAATCATCGACCACCGGAGGAGGTTCAAAACGTTAACTATGTCAAGACAAATGGCCAACATTACTGTTATCGTTAACTCCGAGAGACAACTTCGTCCTTTCTTCAATCGTAATACAAGACATTAACACAAGATTTACTGCAATAACTGAATATTACAGCAAGTTTGGATTCTTGTACGACATAGTTTAAATTTTTCGTTACGATTTAGGTGTAGTACTTCAGAATGAAGAAAGCAAAGACAAAGAATCTTATTATAGAGACGTATCAGACTACACAGCTTCCGAAGAAAGAATAACTTTTAAGTTAAAAATTATTAAAACCTACTTAAATTCAGCAAATTATTAAAACCTACTTAATACAGTATCAAGTAGGTCCGACTGCCTGCTTTAGCAATACTTTTCATCGAAGATGATTTAGCTGCAAAAATTAATTACAGGTCTACCAGAGGACTTCAGTAAAGCAAAAAGCCGAAGAAATTACTTTGGTAAGAAATTAAATCACGCAAGTTACAATATAAAACCTTTTTTCAAATCTATACCCTTTCTAATCTCTATAATTCTATTCATTTTTTTTCAACTATCATGAGTAGTTATGTTGTGTCAAAGCATATTTGGTAAAATAGATGCATTGGGCACCTATGTCTTGGGAACGAAAGAAAAGGGCCTCACTGATGCGACTTTGCCCACGTCTATATTAGATCCTGCGGCACCCGCTCCCAATGGAGTTTTAGCAAGTCTTTCAGTTGTTGGGTTGTCGATTCTCCGTCTAGGTACTCTAGAACACGTCCCTGGAGCATGTCCTAGCGTGCTCGATGGAATACTAAGAAGCCTATTAGGTTTCAACAACATTTTTTTGCTTAAAACAGTATATTTCGGTGTTTTCATTTTGAGAAACTATAGAATTTCGACAGTTTTGACTTTTTGAAAAATGTAAAACGTTTATCAGTACAGATCATAGCGGCTTGATGTTTATTAATTTTTTACAATTGCGTAGAAAATGTTAAACAAGTTTTTCATACTTAAACACTTTAATACTCTTTGAGCTCACAGAGTGAACGACAATACAAAGCAAATGAGGTATGAAAAAAAGGATAATGTATCTTAAATAGTCATATAGTTCATAGCGGCCTCTAAATTGTAATTTTTGTATTGATAATCTAGAAAAAATTACAATCAAAAGTATGAAACCTCTTAAACGTTTCCTAATAGTTGTAAAATTCTCCTTTGTACCTACCTACTTTATTTTTTTACTAAAGAAGTATAAGTACCTACGACGATAAACGTTAGGTCAGCAATAATTAAAATTTCTGATTTTAACCGCATATATATAATTAAAAATCTTTAAATAAACGTAATTGAATTTGCCAAAATTGTATAAAAAGTTTTTGTCGTTCATCGGTCGAATTCAATACCTCACCTACTGCGCGAGCGATTTTTGAGCGGTTAACAATAGAATTCGAACCATATTGTAAGTAGTCTACCTATTTTATCACATTTTTTTTGTATTTATTGTACATTTTTTTGTAATGCATATGATTATGTTAACTCTTTTTTATCAACTTGATCAAATGATGGTGCTCATCACAAAAACTGAAAGGCTCGATTGATTTTATCAAATCTTTCAGAATCAGACTTTCTTTTTTATCACGAATAATAATGTAATATGGTTATTTACAGTATGGTCTGGTCCGGATTTTAATATAATTTATAATGTTCGCTCGCTAATTATAAAATATGTAAATTTATATTTAATATAAGTACTTAGTACCTAAGGGTTCACATAAACGATGAACTGTTTGAAACCAAATGTTAGTCAAGTAGATGCGATTATACTTGATACACATTTTTAGTTTTTACTTCATTGAATAAATTTAAACGATAAATGTCAGTGAAATATTCAAGTCAACCGAATTACGCCCGCATGTAAGGGGCTCGTCAAAAAAAAACGGGCAAAATAAAAAAAGTAAATAAATTTAAAACGTATCCACTCACCTGAATAAAATAAGGTGGGTGGACCATGGAAGGCCACTCTAAAGAATAAACACTTTTTATTCGTATATTTACTGGATAAATAAAGGAAACAAATTGTTAAGGCATACCTTGGTTTATTGTGCACCATAGAAATCACTTTTTTTTTACCTAGCTTTAATAACTATTTATTAAACTTAAGTTTTATTAAGCTCTTCCAAATGGCCTTGCAAGGAACAGGGCTCCAAACAAGGCCAATATTATAATTCAGTCGTTCAACTTAAAAATAGAGTTGTAACAATTAATATATCCGCTTTTACTAAAAGTACATAATAAGCTCTTTCATTTAAGCGAAACATTAAATGCACAATATATTTTTATTATCTATAAAAAGCACAATGAACATAACTTGAACAATATCTTATAACTAAGAATATATTAATGGAAAATATTTAAAACTAGTAGTAATAAATATTATATTGATATAAAATAACTTGCCAACGCGTTTTATAATCAAATTAAAAACTTTTTTTTTTACCTTATATGGCCTTCTTAAGGCTCCGTTCTTTGTAAGGCCACAATGTTCCTAAGAAGGCCAAACTAACAATCTATGACTTTTTCATATTAATTATAATCAAATAATAGACACTACAGACGTACTGTTATTATTACAAACCCATCATGGCACATAGTCAGTCTTGTAGTCAGGAATGTTTAAAATCTTAGACTATCTTCGTTCCATGTACTACCTCTTTTTCAAGGTTTTGACTGTGACATTCTTGAAATCTGAAATAATACGTATAAATTTTAATCATCTGTTCAATTACCAACTTATTGATATAATTTTTTTTTGCTTTAATTATAGTTTTAGACAGACTACTTATCTTAGATATACAATTTTTAACTTATCTCATACTTACTTTACCGCTTTTATCAAGCACATATTTTTATATTCGTAGCTTTTCATGTAAATTAGTTTAGTTTATTTCCAGACATAACCTCTTCATAGACATAAAATAAATTTAAATATAAATACTGAAAATAAAATAATTTTGAAAAAAATTTCTATTCAGTCTGAGTTTAAAAGTTAGAAAACCCTTAAAAAATTTTTATAAATATAAAACATTGTTTTAACTTTAACGGTACGTATTTATAACCACATAATAAGTGTTCATATGTTCATGGTTTATAGATGTAAGGCCCATGTTCCCTAGCAAGGCCAACCGTCAATTTTTTGATTGGCTTTATAAGGAACCACCGGCTTTCCTAGGAACACTCCCAATATTTTCACTTAAATCGAGGCAATTTCTTTTTTTTTTCTTGAGTTCCATAAAAATATCCTTACACGACAATTCACAGTAAAAAATATAAAGAAACAATAGGTTATTTAACTAAAAACTTACGTTTTGCTGTGCGCGCGAATAACAATTGTAACGTCGACGACCGAAGTCTATGAAGTGTGAGATCGCACTGCCACAATAGTGGCGCGAGCGACTCGCAGCCGCGTCTGTGGCCTTCAGTTTGATGGATTGTAGTGTGTAGTAGAAGGAATATGTCTTTACATGTCAATAACTACGACTTTTTAATAGTTGGCCTTCAAAGGAGCGTGGCCTTCCATGGTCCACCCACCTTATTTCCGGCAATTTGTAAATCAGCTCTTTCACTTCAATTAATAACACGATTTCTCTCAGAGAAAACTATAACACAATATAAAAATCTATGAGGTCCAACGTTAACAGGATTATATTTATGCAGATTCTTCTCTTACAACCGTAACTGGGAAATTATTACCACAAAAACAAAGGTTTCTTTGATTAGCCACTAAAACATTTGTACATAGTCACTAATTCTCTACCACTTAAAAATTATCTTGCAGTAACTGACAAACAGACGTCCTACTCTGAGCACAGTGCACAAGGAATTATAGTTAAACCGCCGTAAGCTTGACCCTCCTGATGGTTTGGGGGACGCGGGGCGGGGGTGCATTCAACCAATTAGCTAGTGCGTCGCTGTCCGCCGGCAGTGACTGACGTGAAAGCATGGCTGTACGTGTTATTTTTCTTAAGACTGCTACACACGGTATTATTTTGCAATATGGATAATCTGCCGACTTTGCGTCACAAAAAGATTTAAAAACTTGAAGTTCGGCTTGCAGAAGGTCTACTGTTAAAGTTGTAATAAAGAATATTTATTATTTTTAGACTTGCAACGAATATTCGGTTACTATTCGGTATTCGGCCTATTCGGCTGCTTTTATTATATTCGGCCGAATACCGAATATCTACATATTATTCGGCCGAATACCGAATACTTAAATAATATATTTTGTCATTGAGAAATAATTGGTAAAATGAAAAATTAAAAAGGATTGATTACGTATATATTCATATTTTTATTTCTGTTATAATCATTTAAGTAGTCATTGGTGCATAACACAGGTACATAATCATCTTCTGAATTGGAAAAATGGAGGATTCTATGTATTTTAATTATTGTAGTAATCAAAATTTAGAAGGGTAAGGTTCTCGTTTTTTTATAATCATTTATTAAGTAGTCATTGGTACATAAAACAGGTACATAATTTAATTCACGTCTGTACAAGTTTTTGGCGCTAAAATCCAGCCGAATACTTTTGCCTAATATTCGGCTCTTCGGTCAGGGGCCTCGCCGAATATTCGGTATTCGGTATACTGCCGAATATACTATTCGTTGCAAGTCTAATTATTTTATTTAATTTTTAAATTGTATCTGAATATAATTTACATGATGAAGATAAGGTGATTTTATTAAAATTATTTTACAGTATTAAATTTTACAATTAATCATAAAAACTTACAATACACCGACATTATAATACATGGATATAAATTCGATTTTTATTACATCGTGTGTAGATTAAATCTCAAACAAATAAATCTGAAGATATCGAGTTAGTACATCGTGTCATGTATAGCCGCGCGCATCACCCGCCCCGCGTCCCGCAAACCATCACCAACCATAACAACTGAACAATATTATTTGCCCAGTAGTGTATACTCCTTGTACAAACGTGAAATGAAAAATGATACTTTACTGCTAAGCACTTTAGATCCAAAGTCTTTTTACAGTGGAAAGAGAGAAAGAGAAATGCTCCTATTCGTTAACCGTCTCCCTCTTTTTTGAATTACCCATGTATACCAGTAACTTGTTATAATTCAACATCATATAAGACAAAGAAAAAGTACCTGTGAAAAAGTAGTAGTGAGCTACCTGAGATAAGAGAATGCATTGTTCGTACAAACTGTTAATGAGTCATCTGAGATACTGTGCTCGGATAGGTTGTAAACTAGCGGCTTACAGAGTATACGAAAGGAAGACAAAAGACACCAATATCAGCTCTTATCTCTCAACTATTGATTTATTGTTGTAAACAATACGATTATTGTATTACTTATTCCTGGGTCATAGGGTTGTTCAATTTTCCTGGTATTGTATCTCCAAACACGTAGTTCCAAGTAACAATTTTTAAATTTCTAAAATAATATATTACTACCTAATTTCAGAATTATAAATCTCGGCGACAGCTGTTTTGCTCCGGTCGTATTCGTCTGAGAGGACGTCATCTCGGCAGAAGGAGACGGTGAGGTTGGCCCGAAAAGTAGATATCCACTCGGACTCAATTCGCCTCCGGCGAATCGGGCGGTGGCGGAGTCGTGTATAAGCGAGTCTCATGCTAACCTGAATGTAGAATTATATTACGTTATATTACTAATATTCCCTATAATAGACTATGGTGATGTGTGCTACTTTGATTTGAATACAGATATCTATAAGCTTGACCGCCTTCTCAATACCTAATTGCATTTTTAATTTACTCAAATATGATCATGTGTCTCAGCATCGCTCCCTTCTCATCTACCCTATATTCTTTACTCTTTTCTCTAAGTTTTTCTTCCTACTTAACAACTCAACTTTAATATTTAGGGTGCAAATCACGATAAAGCTTTTAGGTCTTCAAACAACCTACTTCTTTACTGTCCCACTCACCGCTCTGACTTCGTACATTCTACTTTCCTGGTACTGGAACGCGTTCCCTCTCGAGATCAGGATGGTAAAAGTGAAGATGATGAATGAATGATGATGATGATGAAAATTAATTTAAACGAAATAATATTTTCATAAATAATAATATAATTAAGCATGTGAAACTCGAGTATCCTTTTTACCCGACGTGCCTCTGATTGCTACGTCATACAAGCACTCGACCAATAAGCATGCTGCACTTAAGCGCAACGTAACAAACAACATATTGTATT
The DNA here is from genome assembly GCA_902825455.1 of Arctia plantaginis. Taxonomy (NCBI): domain Eukaryota; kingdom Metazoa; phylum Arthropoda; class Insecta; order Lepidoptera; family Erebidae; genus Arctia; species Arctia plantaginis. Next base: position 9,127,104 of record CADEBD010000314.1, on the reverse strand, counting down.
CATCTCCCTCTAACAAGAGTTAACCCGTATGGTAGCGTTTATTTCTTTCTTTATCTTCACGCCAGTAAGCAGCTACTTAATGTTTACGCCGTTTTTGAGGTTGTTCCTGCATGATGTGTCTATATTATCATACGTCATTTGAAACACTGACGAATCTTCACTTAGTATAAAATTAATTCACTTTTTTTTTGTATAACTCTTAGAACTCAGCAACGGATTTGAATGCGGTTTTCACCAATATGTATAATACCTGCATATTCTAGTAGAGAAAATCCGAAAATCCTTATCCTTATCATTTCTGTCTTTTAAATATTACAAAGAAAAATATTATTTACGAAGCTATTTTAAACAATGCTTCATAACGTATTTCATTTCCTATGAAATACGTTACCTATGTTGTGCATTTTATTTGGAATAAATTGCTGTTTACAGCATATCATTAAAATGAATATTTTAGAAGTATAGTCTGTAGTATAGTCCTATCATAACAATAATTCCTCCACACTGACACCACATTAGTAGTATTAGTAGTATCTACATTGCACCCGTGCGAAGCCAGAGCGGATTGCTAATATAAATATAATAATATATGTATATAAAACGTGTATTGTGTATGTTTTTGGACCATCGAATTAAACAGAAAAGTAGTTAACGTCCATAGATGAAAACAGAATACCTAACTGTGTGTTGCCTTAAAAAAGATTCCTGGTATCGTGATTTCAGTAAGACATTTCGGGGCCTGCTAAAACAAATGAACACAAAGAGGCAGATTAAATATAAATATACTGCGTGAGCAAACACAAGCCACATTTATTCATAAATGGTAATTATGGTAGGTACGAGTAAACTATACCGGGAATGCATTTTTATTACAGTTTTTTTTTATTGTTCAAAAATACACTTCGCTCATCGAACAATGATGATTCATTGTTAAAACACCCTTACGTCGCTTTCTTTTGCGGTTTTAGTGAGTATCGTAAGAAAATATATATTATGTTGCAAAACAATATACTCAGATACTAAACGTGTATTGTGTTTGTTTTTGTAATATCAAAACAAACAGAAAAATACTTAACGTCTTTTATTCCTCTTTTTTTCTATTGTGCTTCCTCTTAGAACTACACGCTATGATACAATCAACCGATTTAAAACTAAATGAGCTTAACACAATATCTATAGTACAGCGAACATAATACAAAGATTAAGATAAAGCAGTATTATGTGGGTAAAACAGTTTTGATGGCCATATTGCACTGTGGTAAAGACAAAAGTCCGTTCATTCCACTATTGACAATTTTTAGAAATACCGACCTACCGCATTGCGGGCAGTGTTCGAGATTAGCCGCACGTTAGTCAAAGGGGGTCAAAATTAATTTATTACCTCACATCCACAGCCTGTAATAGTCCACTGCTGGACATAGGCCTCTCCTTAGAAAGGAGGTTTTGACCAGTAGGTCAAAACCTCCTTTCTAAGGAGGTTTTGACCTACTGGTCAAAACCTTCCTTTTGAGTACAATACCTATTCAATTTACTTATTACTTGTTTACCTGATATCGCAAACCTGTAAATTGTCTAAACTTAGCCAACTTGTCAGCTTAAAGATGCAATTTTCATTTTGGATTATTATTATTTGCAGTAAGGATTGATTTTTAAAATTACTTTTTGATTAAATATAATATTACTTGTTTTTTCGTAAGTAACTACTTTTGGTCGCTATGTCAACGAATTTTCTGCCAAACGTCTAGTAATATTTGTGGAAAATATATAAAATATCAAAATTTTCGAGGTTTCTTCTTCTTCTTATATACCTTCTATTATTATTGAATTCTTTGGGTTAGGTTAGAACTGTGACCTTCAAAGCGCTAAGGCGGGCGAGCGTAGCAAGTGGGCCGCGGTAGCGGCCGCCGAGCGCCAATTTTCCTCTTTTGCTGGCGAATTATTTGGATTAAGTTACGTTAGAACTGTAACCAGCTAGAAAAAAAATTGTGTTTCAATTTTGATGTTTTGAATTATCATTAAGTCGGACTTTTTGTTATTCGATCTATTGAAACTCGATATTTTGAGCATAGCAATTATCAACGTTAGGAATATTAAAATTTATGAATTATTAAAATAGGTTGCTTGATAGATCGGAGTTGTCATATTAGGAATTTTGAACTATTCGGAATTATGAAAATCGGTATTTTCAAATTCGTATTTGTGACTGACGGAATACTGTTTTTCGTATTTATGTAGAGTACCCAGGAATATACTACATGTCATCTTTAAATGCAATATTTATAGGACCGCTCCGATCCGATTTTATAAAATATTCATTTGAATGATATGCTGTACAGAGCAATTTTAATCTACATTAAACGCACAATGATAATATTTTACATCAATAAGATATTTATCTGTGTTGAAATAGATTGTGGAGAATTTTTCCAATTTCGTTCCCTTTTTTATAGAAAAAAAATTTTCCTTTTAGTAGGTACCTAGTTGCTATCATTGGTCCATGGTGAAGTGTGAGTGGAGCTATGAATGGACTGGCCCAATCAAAAAACCTTTAATATCCTTTAACTTTTTGTTTAATTTATTTAAAGGCTGAAGTCATAAAAAAAACAATGGCACTCCGGGAGTGCTGACAGAATTGAAAACTTGAAAATTTTTGATTAAATCAGGATTTTTTTGTTTTTCTGATTCGAAAAGTTCCGAAATTATTAGGTATATATATCTATGTTGTACGTATATACACAGATTTTTATATTATATATAGTTATATTATCAATGTATTTCAACCTAAACTCAACTCTCGTGTAAACGGGGCCAGTATATGTAGATACTTATATACAGAGGTGTCGGTAACGGTAACAGTGTCACAAATGGTTCAACGGTTTTATCCCATCTCAAAAAGTATTTTTTTTGTGTGTTGGTCAAGAATACCCAAGTCGCCTAAAAAAGTTTTCACTTCAAACCATATCACGCCTACTACGGAACCCTGCATTTGTCGTGGCTCGACACGCACTTGAGCGGGTTTTCCGAAGTATCAACAGCAATAGTTCATCTAGTAATCACTATCTACTTCAATAATTATATAAATAACGTAAATGATCACTTTCCAGTTAGAAGGCATGTCAATGCCATTATTACTTTTTTTTAAACTTAGTGCACAAATGTGACAAAGGCGGACTTACTCCCAGTCAACCTCAGGGCGGAGCACAGTTAAAACACGGTAGATGCACAGAAATTTAAAATGTTATTTTATGAAAAATATAGTATAATTATATAGGTATATGGTATCATATAACCAGAGTACTTAAATTAATTACATTAAAATATATTTTACTAAATAATACATATACAAAAACTAAGAATCACACACAATACATAATTATAGGTATATATAGGTACATATACATATAAATGTATATATGCAAATACCAACATAAAAAAATCTAGAAGAGAGAGTAAAAAATTAAAGTAGATCTGATAAGGAGTTTAATAAATGTTTTCGCAACAGGTATTTAAAAGTTTGCAGAGTTTTTTACATCCTGATCTCGAGATTTCATAACAGGACAAACTGTACCAGGAAAGTAGAATGTACGAAGTCATAGCGGTGAGTGGGACAGTGAAGATGTAGGTTGCTTGAAGATCAAAGGGTTTTAGTTAATAAATAAACATTTAAAAAGTTGAAGTAAAATAAGAACTTGGAGAAAAGACTAAAGAATATAAGGTAGTTAATGCTCGTGTCTCTCTGCGTTTGCGAATTGTAAGCCACTCTAAAAGGGAGCGATGCTGAGATACGTGATCATATTTGCGTAAATTGAAAACGAATCGAATGCAATTATTGTGAAGGCGATCAAACCTATTGAGTAGATCTGCATTCAGGTCAAAGTAGGACACATCACCATAGTCAAGCATTACCTTAGTTTATACTGGCAGAAAGTTTTTAAGCCTATAGAAGGTCCGCAGCGAGCCTGTGACATTCTGATACACAGATTCAACTTGAATTGCAAGGATTTAATATCGTCTAGCTACCTTGTCGTCCCACAAGACCTATAAGTTTGTGACATATGCCACCTTATATCGCTAAGGGCTACCCCCTTCATATCATTTTCTTTTAATTATCTTTTTTGTTGTGTATGTGTTCTGAGCCCGAAATAAGAGGAACACCTGAATTACTGTTATTAAGCCAAAAGCCATTATTTTATTTTATTATTGTGGAGAGGGAAACTCGTACTGTACATTCGCGGCCACATTCAGGTTGGCATGAGACTTGCGAACCGAGAGACCGCCCGATCCGCTTGTGGCGAATTGAATCCGAGTGGTAATCTACCTTCCGCGCCCTCTTCACCGCCTCCTTCTGCCGAGATGACGTCCTCTCAGAAGAAAACGACGTGAACGGAACATATGATGATCGGTAGCGAGATCCTCTCCGGTGACTGCAGTGAGGACCTGACGATGCGCCGCCCAAACGGGGCAAAACACCAGAGTGCGCTGAGCCGACTCCTTACTGCAATCGCAGTGGTGACTAGCGCCTGAACTGTTTAAAAGCCACTACGTGGAGCTTCCAACAGGAACGACCAACGAGCGCCTTTTATAACTACTTTAAGGTAAATTTCATTTTACCTGAAAACAAATTTTCTATGATTTCATAGTCAAAAGCATTTGGTGTAAGCATAGGTCAAAATAGTGAAAATGCTAAATGAAACCGAGTTTATATGGAACTGCGGACAAACCTTCGAGATTTATAATTCTGAAATTAGGTAGTAACATATTATTTTAGAAATTCAAAAATTGTTACTTGGAGCTACGTGTACACAGTACATACAATACCAAGAACATTGAACAACCCTAGGACCCGGGAATAAGTAACACAATAATTGCATTGTTTACAACAATAAATCAATAGTTGAGAGATAAGAGCTGATATTGGTGTCTTTAGTCTTCCTTTCGTATACTTTGTAAGCCGCTAGTTTACAACCAATCAGAGCACAGTATATCAGATGACTCATTAACAGCTTGTACGAACAATGCATTCTCTTATCTCAGGTAGCTCACTACTACTTTTTCGCAGGTACTTTTTCTTTGTATAATATGATGTTGAATTATAACAAGTTATTAGTATACATGGGTAATTCAAAAAAGAGGGAGACGGTTAACGAATAGGAGCATATCTCTTTCTCTCTTTCCACTGTACAAAAGACTTTGAATCTAAAGCTTTTAGAAATAATGTGTAATTTTTCATTTCACATTTGTAGGTACAAGGAATATACACTACTAGGCAAATAATATTGTTCAGTTGTTAATTCCTTGTGCACTGTGCTCAGAGTAGGACGTCTGTTTGTCAGTTACTGCAAGATAATTTTTAAGTGGTAGAGAATCAGTGACTATGTACAAATGTTCTAGTGGCTAATAAAAGAAACCTATATTTTTGTGGTAATAATTCCTAGTTACGGTTTTACGGAAGAATCTGCATAAATATAATTCTGTCAACGTTGGGCTTGATAGTTTTTTAAATTGTGTTATAGTTTTCTCTGAGAGAAATCGTGTAATTAATTGAAGTGAAAGAACTGGTTTACAAATTGTCGGAAATATTTTACTCAGGTAAGTCGATACGTTTTAAATTTTTTATTTTTATCTTTTTTTTGACGAGCTCATGACACGCTGGCGTAATTCGGCTGACTTGATTATTTCACTGACATTTTGTTAAAGTATGACAAACTTGTTTCTAAATTATAAAATGTATAATTGTAAAAAAATTAAGAAACATGAAGCCGCTATGATCTGTTATGATAACCGTTATATATTTTTCAATAAGTAAAATCTGTTGAAGTTCTATAGTTTCTCAAAAAAAAAAACACCAAAGTAGACAGTTTTAAGCAAAAAAAAAAGCCGATTGAAATCTAATAATAAAAAATTAGGATCCTATCGCGCACGCTGGGACATGCTCCAGAGACGTACCTATTCTAGAGAACCTGGACGGCATGTCGACAACATAACAACTGAAAGACTTGCTAAAATTCCATTAGGAGCGGTTGCCGCATGATCCAATAAGCAATCAAATCTTTCATAAGTTAAAAACCGTACATGTCATGTTGCATACACTTTTTTAGTGTGTGAAATTTTGTGATTATTCTGGTGGTGGTGGTATATCACCGTCAAAATTAAATCCACTTTACCATTGAATCCACTACATAAAAATTTGTTAACATTCAAACATAGCTATCTTTTTTAATATTGCTTTTAAAGACAAGTTTTAATTATACTTATTCTTAATACTCTACGAGATGTCAGGTTATTTGTAAAATTCTGAAGTTTACCTTTTTTTAATGTTATTACAGATGACTTTACCAGATAACTCTTCATGCAGATCTTCTCCTCAAGGAATGAGGGGAAGGCCTAAGAAACGTGATGATATCTCAAGTAACGGGGCTAGCAGTAATGCATCGCTCAATACTAGTGTACGTGTTAGCGAGCGCCATAAAGTGGCAAAAAAAGTTTTTGATCCCTCTGATAATAATGTACCTAGCAAGAGAAAAAGAGGTAGACCCGTCGGTTCACTGAATAAAAATACTATTAAGAAAGGACTAATGAAAGCTGGGCACCATAAGTCAGGTGCTGAAGGAGCATCTGAAACTCAAGTGGCCCTGGATGGAAATAAAAAAACAATTCAATCAGGTTCTGGTATATTGAAATCTAAATCTGATAATACCTGGCAAGGTCCACATCGTAAAGCATGCGTGGTTTGCTGTGATGTTGTAAGTTGTACTCGTATTGTAGTCATTTAAATCATTTTTATTAAAATTTTGTCCCTTGACTTTATTAAAGCTTACAATATTTTTTCAGGGTATTCTGACTGTGTGCAGTAGTTGCTCCGATGCCTTTCATGCATTATGTCACTTACCGTGCATTCCAAAGCGATTACAAGCTTGGGATCAGTGGCAATGCAGTAAGTGTATGCTATCTCGACTAACAGTTATGCAATCACCCGCCATAATTGGTAGACGTGTGGATTACACAGCACAAAGTACGCTGCCTACAGATCCATTTTGGAAACCACATGAACTTGATAGAGCACCATCAAAACTTGCCGATGACCTGCCTGTGGATCTTAGTATTCCAGACATAACAAATTGGACAGCTGATGATGTATTTAATTATTTCACGAAGTATTTACCAGAAGCAGCTTCAATTCTTAAAGAACAGGTAAATATTTATAATTACGATCCACTAGGTACTTATTGTGATGAATTAATTAGGAGTTCTATTTTTGCGTTTAGATTCATACTCGTTCCATTATCAATAAAGATATCACTGGTTAATTGAGCCAGTCCAATGCCTTAGAACAGAGGTCTCCTAGTCTGTTTACAGCCTTCTAGTTGTAACCTTATTTAACTAATTGTAGGAATTTCATAATTTTATAAATAACACTCATTTGTTCGAATTTCAGGAGTACGACGGCAAAGCATTGAGTACGGCGCGACGTGAAGATATCGTTAGAGGCTTGGGGCTTCCCCTGGGACCTGCGCTAGCCTTGTATCGTATTATAGTAAAATTACAAACTAGAAAGGATGACTGGACTATGTGCTGGGGCTGATGTTCCAAATATTATATTTTTTAAGTGTGGATCGATAGCTTTTTCCATGTACCTGCATGTATCTTTTAAAAATTCCTAATAAAAACATTAATTACTTATTTCTTTTTTATTTAAGTCCTCTAATAAAGAGGATCTGATGCGCCATTGGAAAGTAGAAAATACAATGATTTATGGATGTGTTTATGGAAATCTTAAAAACTTTGGCTAGTTTAGTTGCAGTAATTTTTGTCTAACATATCATGAAATACGTTTGACTAATGAAAGTAATAATTTTTTTGGATTGTACACACACGCTAGTGTCCAATCAAAAATGGGTGTTTATATATTGAATCAGTTTTGCTATAGTTTCTGTACTGTAACATAAAAAACCGGTCAGGTACGAGTCAAACTCGTGCGCCGAGGGTTACGTACCAACCCAGATTTTAAAATTTGTAAGTACGAAAATTTATCTTAATTTTCAACTTTTTTATTTTTTGGAATTATTCCTTTATTTGTGCTGTAAGACGTTTCTTTTTTGCCACATTTCGTGATTCTAGGTCAATGGGAACTATCATATAGGTTTTCGACCCAAAACCTATTGGTTACTCCCGATTGACCTAGAATTGTCGATTTTGGTCAAAAGCAAGGTCTTACAGCACCAGTAAAGAGAAAATTCTGAAAAATAAAAAAAGTTGAAAATTAAGGTAAATTTTAGTACTTACAAGTTCTCGCGAAAATCGAAATTTGCACATAGATTTTTATCGAGTTCACTCAGGACCTTGAGTTTTATACACCTAATAGGGACCATAGACCTCAGTATCTGGTATAAATTTCAACTTGCTAGGTCTATCCGTTGCTGAGAAAATCGGTGGTGACACACGAACAGACGGACTAGAACACAGTGCACAAGGAATTAACAACTGAACAACATTATTTGCCCAGTAGTGTATACTCCTTGTACAAAATTGGTAATGAAAAATGACACTTTACTCCTAAACACTTTAGATTCAAAGTCATTTGTACAGTGGAAAGAGAGAAAGAGAAATGCTCCTATTCGTTAACCGTCTCCCTCTTTTTTGAATTACCCATGTATACTAGTAACTTAACAAAATTCAACATCATATAAGACAAAGAAAAGTACCTGTGAAATAGTAGTAGTGAGCTACCTGAGATAAGAGAATGCATTGTTCTCACAAACTGTTAATGAGTCATCTGAGATACTGTGCTCTGATTGGTTGTAAACTAGCGGCTTACAGAGTATACGAAAGGAAGACTAAAGACACCAATATCAGCTCTTATCTCTCAACTATTGATTTATTGTTGTAAACAATGCAATTATTGTGTTACTTATTCCCGGGTCCTAGGGTTGTTCCATTTTCCTGGTATTGTAATTTTTAAATTTCTAAAATGATGTGTTACCTACTGCCTAATTTCAGAATTATGAAATCTCGAAGGTGTGTCTACATTCCCATATATATTCGGGTTCATTCACCAGTTTCACTATTTTGACCTATGCTTATACCAAATACTTCTCACTATGAAATTATAGAAAACTAAGGTCTGTTTTTTAATCTCGTAGACTAAACTGACATTACGAGTGTTGTCAGTTTATTGCAATTCTTAAATAGTGATGTGGCACAACCGAAACTTAGCGTTAATAAAATCAAGTATCGTTTTCTTACAATAAGTTATCCTGAAATAATGTGTAGGTACTTATTTAAAACGTAATAATACAAAATTAATAATGTAAAACATATATTTTTAATTACATAACTTAATTACAGGTATTCGCGTTAATCTGATTCAAATAATGACTCCATGTGTGAGGAATATTCTGTGTCATCAGAATCGCCATCTACTTCTATGATAAACCTATCAGTAATGTCGTCGGTTATATGGCCCAGATGACACATTTGATCTTCAATTTTAATTACATGGACTACACAGTCTTTCCACTGCTGCGGGGTCACTTGACGAAGCCCTTCTTCAAAAAGGCTTCGTACTTCATTCATTTTGAATGTTTTATTATTTTTAGTGACATGCCCCTTTACTTGAGCCCAGACCAACTCAATCGTTCGTATTACGTATTCGTACAATTGTTCGTATGGTGTCAAGTTCCATAATTGCCGTATTTTTTAAGTTCTGCCGTTTCGTAAGAGAAAAGGGTTAAGATTGCCGTTTTAACGCGTACGGGAACAACACTGATGGTGTCTATAATATTTTTTTATTTAATTTAAAGGCATCGAAACATGGTCGGGTTACGCATGGCGTTGCGTGGTCAGATTTCCCTGGTAGTTTGTAGCACGTCGTGCACCCGTGTGTACGTATGTAAATTTTAAATATAAAACTTTGAATTAAAATTAAATTCGTTTATTATAAATAAAAAGTTACGATTCAACAAACCGGTATCGTAGGTACAACACTGCACAAAAGAGCTGGCAACATTATTTGTAAATTTGACATTTGCATGTGTCAATTTAGTCTACGAGATTAAAAAACAGACTATACGTTTTCTAGAAATAATGAAATTTACCTCAACGTTGGTAGGTATAAAAGACGATCGTTGGTCGTAAATAAGTAAGAACTGGGCTCAGCACACACTAGTATTTTGCCCCGCTTGGGCGGCGCATCGTCGGGTTCCCACTGCAGTCACCGGAGAGGATCTCGCTACCGGCTATCATACGTTCCGTGGCCGATAGCGACAGTTGTTTTGCGCCGGTTGTATCCTTCTGAGAGGACATCATCTCGGCAGAATGTGGCGTGAAGAGGGCCCGGAAGGTAGATCTTCACTCGGATTCAATTCGCCGCAGTACAGTAATTACAGTAATTCAGGTTTTCCTCCTACTTCAGTCTCAGGATATCACTCCGTGTGGCTTTAGTCAGTACGATTATGACACGCCGCCGACCCACTACAGACGAATGTGGGTGAGAGCCTAAAGCGTTTTTCTACACGTGACAACAAAAAAAGATAATTAAATAAAAAAATTACAAAACTCCGTTAGGGATACAATGTGAAATATTTCTTTAACATGAAGGTCCTGTGGGACGACTAGGTAGAACGATATTACGTACTTTCATCAGAAGTTTAATGTGTGTGCAAGAAAGTCACAGGCTCGTCGCGGCCCCTCTATAGGCTTAAAAACTTTCTGCCAGTGTAAACTAAGGTAATGCTTGTTAAGACTCTAATATATATAATAATATATATCTAATAGGTATATAATCGACTATGGTGATGTGTGCTACTTTGACCTAAATACAGATCTCCTTAATAAACCTTCTCTTTACCGCCTTCTCAATAATTGCATTCGATTCGTTTTCAATTTACGCAAATATGATCACGTATCTCAGCATCGATCCCTTTTAGAGAAGCTTCCAATTCGCCAACGCACAGAGACACGACCATTAACCACCCTATATTCTTTACTCTTTTCTCCAAGTTCTACTTGCTACTTTACTACTCAACTTCAATATTTAGGTGCCAACCACGCTAAAACCCTTAGATCCTCTCACCGCTCTGACTTCGTACATTCTACTTTCCTGGTACAGTCTGTCCTGTTATGTAATGCGCTCCCTCCCGAGATCAGGATGTCAAAAATACGGCCAACTTTTAAATACCTGTTGCGGAAACATTGATTAACCTCGTTACTAGAACTACCTTATTTTTTTAACTAGCCCACATCACATTTTCACTTAAGAAATAACCTGCGCTAAATTAATCCTAAGCATTTTTGTCTTCTATGTAAACCACAAATGAGAATAATTTACGTTTTATTGCTTATTTTAATTTGTTAATACTCTTAAATATTATTTGGGAGTTTATTATTATTGTGTGTGTTAGTATCATTATTACTTTAGTTTATGTATTATTTAGTAAAAAATATTCTAATGTAATTAATATAATTTATATGATATCCTATATATTATTATTCTATATTTTTCATAAAATCACATTTTTAATTTCTGTGCATCTACCATGTTTTAACTCTACGTCGCCCTAAGGTTTACGGGGAGAAAAATGCTACGGCATTAAGTCCGCCTTTGTCACATTTGTGCATAAAGTATAAATAAAATAAAAAATAATAATAATAATGGCATTGACATACCCTCTAACTGAAAATGATGGTGAATTTTCATTATTTGATACTTAGGAAAAACCGCCCAAGTGTGTGTCGAGCCACGACCAATGTAGGGTTCCGTAGTTTCCTGTTACAATAATGCGAATTAAATAATGCGGTATATTGCTACTTACCTCACATTCGTATACGCTGACTACTAGACGACAGAGACAATCACCTCTATGTATGCTGTACAGTATAATTATTTTGCCATATATTTAATTTCACATATTATTAACGGTTTCGGCGGCCTATAACATCGAATTAGTTGGTCGACTATTACTTACTCGCAAACTAAAAAAGCCTACTACATTTTTAGGGAAAGTTGTAAAATTTGCAATAATTGTACCAGTCTTTTTTTGTTGATAGTTATAACCTATATTGTTTGAATATAATTGTAGGTACATCTTACGAATTCTGTCATCATATTTTTTTACGTTTGGATTACCAAAAGATGAACTCATGAAAGAGAAGTGGCTAAACGTAATAAGGACTCAAAGGCGTGAAGACGATTAGATCGTGAACTACTGATGCGAAATAATGCATTAATATCATATAAATTTAATATAATAATTATTTATTAAAATTAACTTGAAAACTTCCAAAACCTCCTTTCAAAGGAGATGCCTATGTGAAGCAGTGGACTAGTAAAGGCTGTTGATGACGATAAAAATTAATTTAAACCAAATAATATTTTAATAAATAATTATAGAATTAAGCGCACGAAACTCAAGTATCCTTTTTACTCGACATGCCTCTGATTGCTACGTCATACGAGCACTCGACCAATAAGCATGCTGCACTTAAGCGCAACGTAAGAAACAACATGTTGTATTCATCTCCCTCTAACAAGAGTTAACCCGTATGGTAGCGATTTATTTCTTTCTTTATCTTCACGCCAGTAAGCAGCTACTTAGTGTTTAGGCCGTTTTTGAGGGCCGCGATGTTCCTGCATGACGTGTCTATATTATAATACGTCATTGGCAACACTGACGAATCTTCACGTAGTATACAATAAAGTCGCTTTCTTGTGTTTGACGCTTTGATTATTTAAACTACGAACGCATTTGAATGCGGTTTTCACCAATATGTAGATATAATACATGCATTATGGTAGAGAAAATCCGAGAATTTCAAAGATTTGTCGTCGTCGCTTACATTGCAAACGCTGGCTAAACCTTACGAGGTAGACCAAAATAATATGCTATGGAATTGTACTTATATCTTAAAAAGACCTACCTAAAAGTTAGGTACTAATGTTGTGCCAGTGTGTCGTACGGAGTACAGGAGTCCATAAACGTGTATTTTCTGTGTTTGTAAAATCGAAACAAACAGAAAAGTAGTTAACGCCCATAGATGTAATTATGGTATACCTACTATGGTAATTATAGCATACTATACCGGAAATGCATGTTTTATTTCACTTTTTTTCGATTGTGCAAAAATACCCTTCGCTCATACATACATTGATGATTCATTGTTAAAACATTCCTACGTCGCTTTCTTTTGCGGTTTTGGTGAGTACCGCAAGAAAATATATGATGCAAAACAATATACCGACTCAAATACTAAATGTGTATTGTGTTTGTTTTTGTAATATCGAAACAAATAGAAAAGTACTTAACGTCTTTTATTCCACTTTTTTTCTATTATCCTTTCTCTTAGAACTACACGATATGATAAGTACAATCAACCGATTCAAAACTTAGATGTGCATAAAACAATATCTATAGTACAACAACGAACATAATACAAAGATTAAGAATAAGTAGTATTATGTGGCTAAAACAATTGACGGCCATATTGTATTACGCCATTATTGAAATAATACCGACCTACCGCACTGGGGGCTGTGGTCGAGAGTAGCAGCACGTTAGTCAAATGGGTGAAAATTAATTGATTAATTGTTCACCTGATATCGCAAACCTATAAATTGCGTAGACTTATACCATTTTAAGGATGCAATTAAAAGTGCAATATGCATTAATGTGTAGGTATATCTTTAATTCAATAGTTAAAGATAATTAATGCAAACCATCGCGGTACCAGCAATAATTTATTATTTGTTTGCATTAAGCATACATTTTTAGAACTACCTATGTGATTAAATATAATAATAAATATGTAATTCTTTTTTCATAACTTCTTTTGGTCGCTAGGTCATCGAATTTTCGGGCAAAGAGTTGTGAAAATGGACCTTGGCTTCTTTATTGGTATTTTGTTGCAATAGAAGATTATTTTATCTGATTCTAGTGGTTGCCAACAAGAGTTTGACTGCACGGATGGCGTAGTGGTTTAAGCGGTCACCGGGCCGCTCACTACTACGTTGAGTGTTCTGGGTCCGATCCCTAAATGGGACGACACCAAATTGTTGTTCTGAGTCTGGGTGCTCTCTGTGTTTCATGTATGTTTGTAAAGTCCCCCGGGACACAGGATAAATTCCTTATGCGGCAGTTTATATGCGGTGTCATCAATCATCATCAACAGCCTTTAATAGTCTACTGCTGGACATAGGCCTCTCCTTAAAAAGGAAATAATAATACGGTGTAAATGAAAGTAATAAAATTAATTTGTCACTTTCTACTATTATTTTAAGTTATACTTATATTCGATATCATGCGTAAGATGCTCTTAGGGTGCTGGCGCGAATCCTGCGCACTAGGTATGCACACCTCTTCCGCATCGTTGCGTAAAAGCAGTCTACGTGTGCGTCCGCAATCATCTCGCTACAGAAGCGAGGCAGCCCCACCAGCATCCTTAACACATTGTTTGTACTCTGAGGACGTTGTACGACTTTTGAGTGAATCTAGCCCTCAGGCTGCAAGCTGCAGGTGTAGAAAGTAGTACAATATGCACGGCACGTTGTGATTTTCACATTAAATGAGCGATGCGGGCCAGCAAGTTCGCTCTTAGTGACAATGCCCTCCGTTCTCGCTCAATATCTGAGTCGTTCCTCAGGTCAGTTGATTCAGGGGTTAACATGTGGTCAAAATATTTGAAGCTATAAATTCTCCGTATAGTCGTACCGCTGAAGGTCACGGAAGGTACATTGTCGGTTTTTCTACCAACAGCCTGAAACATCATGAGCTCCAATTTCTTGGCATTATAAATGAAACCATGTTTTTGTCATAACTTTCATACCTGGACAAGTTTTCTAATATTACAAGGCACTCAGGAGCACCATGTCCTGTCCTCATAACAACCGACAGTGGTGCTACTGAGCTTCTCAATCAATTCATTCACGTACATGTTAAAGAACGTGGGCAAGCTAAAATATTTTTCAAAGATTCTGGACATATTTAAGTCTCTAAATACGATCCCCACTTACAAGTTCATCTTCTGTGAGAACCCGATTTCGCAGCATTGTGTTGATCACGTTACGGCTTCATGAAAGACCCTTCTACTGGAAGCAATTTTACGTGCTTTGCATCAGATTAAGTTTACGGCAAAGACCGTGGATCACCTCTAGACGCAACCGACACTGATTTTAGCAGGGTGTTTGACAGGGACGTTTGAATTTATAACAAAAGTTTTATGATTTTAAATTATGATTATTCAGTTACGATCCGATTTCAATTACAATTTTAATCATTCATATATTTTTTTAAATATAATGATCAAAATAAAAATAAAAAATTATATTTATAATTTCATTTTATCTAATTTTATGTTTTAATGATTTTTCTATAATGCACAATTCAATTAATATTACCCCACCATTCATCCATCTTACACTGGAGAGTAAAATGTTACTGAACAAAGTAAAAATCCTCACAAAAGAAAAAAGCTATTAAAAGTGGGAGAGCCATGCCTTTGGCACGAATGGGCCGGCTCGACCGGAGTGATACCACGGCCTAACAGAAAACCTCTTCCTCCGTGTTAAGCAATTCTTTCGTTGCCTTTCACTGAGTGAGTGAGGTTACCGGAACCCAAACCCCCCCTCTCACTGACTCGAGTGGGTGGGACTACAAGGACAGCAATGCACTTGTGACTTTTGAGTATCAGGTGTCAATGGGCGGCGGTAGTTGCTTACAATCAGGTGACCCGTCAGCTCGTTTGCCCCCCTTATACCATAAAAAAAACTGCAAATACGATTCCGACTAAAAGAAAATCATCTAAAATCAGTAACAACCCAAAATTATACGTGCATTGTTATAAGTTTTAGAAACACTGGCTTACTTATATACCGTTTCTGTTTAATAGCCACCTTGGTCGACCGCCCTATTGTAAGCTCGCCGCTCGGAACATAATACGACTACCTGTGTTGTCTATTGTTATTTTGCGCTGAAATGCCTTAACGCTAAAACTCAAATTCGTTTAACCCTTTTAAAATTTATACTTTCGTTAACCTCTTTTTATAAGAATATTACCTAGGTACTTACTTGTAGTCACTATTCAATACATTGACTATTATATATTTTTAAAAAGCGATTCGACTATTCGTCTTATTTAAGTTGTTACCTATTTAGTGCTGTTTTAACTTTTAATCTCATGCTATACAACAGTTATGTCGTCCTGTTATTTGTTCAAATATGTATATCGTACAATTATCGTTCGTCAGTCGTGTTAAACCGCTTGTCCTTTTTTTTTAGTATAAATAGTATAAAAATTAGGTAACTTTGTTGTTAGGTACATATTACATAGTTAATCTTTTATTAGTATTTATAAGGAAATTTATACAGAAACCTTTTAATGTGTGTACATAAACAAACTTTTAAATTTCAGCACCAGCACATAGTCCAGTCATCCAGTCCTCTAGACCAGGTTAAGGCCATCTGTCACCCTAGCAGAAGTAGGTCGCGCTGCGGAGCAAGTACGTCCGTTACAAAGTAGAAATGGAACATCATAGTTTCATCGAGGGTCATCTACAAGCCGTAAATGTCGCGGGGTCCTACGGAGTATAAGGGATTTCCTTTCTAGGGTGCACCCAGTTCCCCGGCTATTTGCACCCGAGACGAAACCTGTGGTTTTTAGTCCGACATATCTTCCCCACCGGTTATCCGGTGGGTGGTATCCGAAGGTATAATATTTAGCCATCGAATTTAAATATATATAGATATATAAATATATATATTGATTTAGAAGATTGAATGCATAAAGCATTATTTTTAAATGGAGAATCTTAAGCTCAGTATTAACTGTTTACAACAAAAAATAAATGTGGTAGAGATGATATTAGTGTCTTGTCTTCTTTTGTATGAGCCGACTCATTAACAGTTTGTAAGAACAATATCTTATCTCGTGTAGTTCACTACTACTTTTTCACAGAGAGGCAGGTACTTTTTCGTTGTCTTATTAAATATAGAATTATGAATTGTTACTAATTTAGATGTGTAATTCAAAACAGAGGGAGACGGTTGTCGGTTCAAGGAATATATCTGTCCCTCTGTCCTTTCCTTTATACAAACGACTTTGAATCTAAAGTTTTAAGAAATAGTCTAATTTCTCATTTGTACAAGGAAAATACACTACTGGGCAAATAGTGTTCAGTTGTTAATTCTATGTGCACTGTGCTCAGAGTAGGACGTCTTTTCTTTTCAATACGTTTTAATGTCATGCCTATCGATCTTAGTATGACACACATAAGAAATTAGAGAACTAAGGATATATTTTAGTATTTTACGAAGTATTTAATAGAAGCAGCTCCAATTCCTAAAGAACAGGTAAATATTAAAACTTACAATCCAAGGTTTATAGTAGGGGAGCCCGTGATTCCCAGACAGGAGGGGGGATTAAAGCTGTAGATGGCCCGAGGTACGGCACGGTACCAGGGCTTACCTGGGTCTAGGGTCTACCTGGTTCCCCGCCTACTGGTACTTTTTTTTTTTTTTTTTTTTTTCCGTGCGGAGATCCCCTCGGATACCACCTGTCGGTGGCATGTCGGACTCGAACCGACTAAAACCGCACGCCGTCGCCGGGTACTAATAGCCGGGGAACCAGGTATACCCTAGAAAGGAAGTCCCTGGTGCCCCGACATACCTCGGGTCATCTACAGACGAGTAGGCGACCCCCCCCCCCCCCCGTGTGGGAACCCCATGTTCCCTGTGCTCCCTGGAAGCGAGCGCGCTTCGCAACGCGCTCGCCGCCACCCCGCCCTGCTTCTGCTAGGGTGACAGATGGCCTCACCTCACCAGAAAGTTTGTCACAGGGTCAAAATTTCAATACCTGCTGGCTATTTTCTTAGATATATCTGGCGCCTTCGACAACGCATGGTGGCCCATGCTGTTGCTGAAATTAAAATCACGGGGGTGCTTTAAAAATATTTATTCTCTTATCTCTTCGTACTTTTCACAAGGTACAACTAAACTAAGACTTGGTCATCATTCTGTGTCGAAGGCGCTTACAATGGGATGTAATCAGGGATCGGTGCTAGGTCCATACTTGTGGAATATCGGCTTCGACGATTTTCTTGCGATACCAATACCATCCGGATGTACTCTGAACGCGTATGCTGATGACGGCTTATTACTGGTGGAATCTGATACTGGGGCGGGGCTTGAGAGATTAGCCAATAGATGTTTGAACTTGATATCTCAATGGGGTGAACGTAATCGCTTAACTTTTGCACCCAACAAAACCTTCCAGCTACTTTTAAAAGGTAACCTCAAATCACCGCCGAGCATTAGACTTGACAATGTTACTGTAAAAAATAAAACCACAGTGTGTTATCTAGGATTAGTTTTAGAAAGAAACTTTTCATTTATCGAACATATTTAATGTTAATGATGAAAAGTCTAAAAAGAGTTTCTGTGCATTGACAAGGATATCAACTGCGACATGGGGTCTATCATTTAATACATTAAAGATCATATACGGAGCTACTTATTTAGGTTCTATGTGCTATGGTGCACCTGTATGGGCCGATAGGGCGACCGTAGGCGCTGTCCGTCGCAAACTGTTACAAGGCCAACGACTTGCACTGATATTCTTGTGTAAGGCATATAGGACGGTTAGCACTGAGGCTTTGCCGGTGTTGGCGGGTGTGCTTCCGGTCGATCTCGAGGTGCAGAGACGTGCAGCCATGTACTATTCAAGACAACAAAACATGGAATGCGATTTTTTGGGCGCGCGGGATCGCGGTAAAATTACAAGATTGTTTCAACAGCAGCCCGATGTCTATAACGACCTCATAGACGAATGGCAACAACGCTGGGATGAATCATCCAAGGGGCGCCATCTTTACCAATTCTTTCCATCTGTTCGCGAACGGTTGTCGAGGATATGGCTTGAGGTGGATCACTGTGTCGCTCAATTTCTTACGGGTCATGGTAACTTTAAGAGCAAGCTTTATTCATTTAAATTAGTCAAGTCACCATTGTGTCAATGCTCAACACCTAACTCTCACTATGAACAGTCTGCTCATCATATCCTCTGGGAATGGAGTCTTTGGTATAATGAACGTAATATAATGCTGAATAGCTTGCAGGTGACATCTGGGGCGGTATACGATGGGGATCTTGTGTCAACTAGGGTGAATTTCCGTGCGTTTAGGCGATTCTGCCATACATATTATAGAAATCAAACATAGCTCACGTAGGACCCGTAATATTTGTGGCCGTGGTGCTCCCCTGTTTAAAAGGGTGTATGCCCATTTTACTTCATTTTGTCTCCCGCTTTGCTAAGGAGGGAAGTGGATTTACTGTATTTCCAACTCCTCCAATTTTCTTCTGATTAATTTCGTTGCGGGTTCCAAGACAGTTTAATTTCTTTCTGGGACTTCCCGAGTGTCATAACTCGGTGTGTTCGTGGGTCACTGCTGTGGATCCTGGTGTACAGGAGTTACAGCGGTGGGCGTGTGGGTGGGATTAGTCCCAATAAAAGATGGCCTCACCTGTCACCCTCAGGCCTGCGCTTATGGAGGACGGAGGTCGTTCTGCGACCTCCGGCGCCTGAGTCGCCTGCGGTACCTGGCCCGTTCCCGGGCCTGGCGGGCCGGGAGAGTCCTAAACCTCTCCCGGTCCCGCTCCGCCGTCTCCTTCGCGAGCATAACTTGCTCGCAGAAGGAGACGGCAGAGTTCCACGCACTCTCGCTCCGCACGATAGCCGCAATCAGGCTATCGAGCGAGAGAACTCCCACTCCGATGGCCGCCACGAGGTCTCGCCTCTGCTCAACCCACGCCGGGCACTCTGCCAGCGTGTGGAGAGCCGTGTCCGAGTAATAAAACGTTGTTAAAAAAGGATCAGTTACACTAAAACTCACATTTTGACGTAAATCAAAGATTTCTATTTTTTAGCAGATAATTTAGGTCAACCTTTATCATTGGTTTTTAGTCGTTTTTTATTTAGGTCTGGTTTGTAGTTTTATATAAATTGCAGAGCTCTAGCCTCTCTTCTTTACTTTTTGTTTTTTTTTACGTTGTAAGTAGGTCAGATCGTCTCTTCATTTGAAATTTTGTTTTTGTTGATAATATATCCTTCTTTTCTTTTTTGTACTTGTGTTTCTTAAATTTTGTAATATCGTTGTTTTTATTTTACTATAGTAGGACTCGAAATCTTCAATTTCATTCCTAAATATTTTTTGGTTTTCCTTTTTTATCAGATTGAAGAATGCTTTTGTATTTTTTTCGCCTTGTATTAGGGTCGGGAGGTTGCGGCACCAATTACTATTTTATGGTTACTTGTGAATAGGTAGTTTATATTTAACGTTTCTTTATTTGAGATTTTTTTAGGGTTGTTACTGAGGTGGTATCCGAGGGGATTTCCGCACGGAAAAAAAAAGGGTTGTTACTGAGAATGTAGTCTATTTGGTTTTGAGTTATTAAATTTGGACTAGTCCAAGTCCACAGGTTATTTTGTTTTTTCTTGAATAAAGTATTTATTTTAGTAAGTTTTTTTTTCTAGTGCATAAGTGCATTTAAGAGTCGATCGGCTGTAATAGCCGATCGACTCTTAAATTTCTGTTGCCATAGCAATATGATCCGTTTGTTAAATTTTCTCCTGGTTTTTTATCCAATTTAAATCTCCCATTACAATCAGTGTCCCGTTGACGACTGAATAAGCTGTTTGAAGTTAATCGTAGAAGGACGTTACTTCTTCTTCAGGTGCGTCGTGGGTGGGCGCATATAATAACATTGTATTCATGATATTTTGTTGATTCAAATTGAAGGTTCAGTATACATGCTCTTTCTGATAGTCCTATGTTGTTCTGAATATTTGATTTATACTCCTTTTTTATCAAGAAGCCAACACTATATGTACTACATGTAGACCTTTAGTTTCTCCAATATAACAGAAAATGTGTTCTTCTAGTTCTATGATATGGCTACCAGTTCTAACTTCCGCCAATCTGATAATGTCGTATTTTATGTTACTACTCAAAGAGTGTTAAAGTAGTATCATTCGATGTGGCGATACCAGCGATCTTACAATGTACGTGCATTTATACCGTTTTTGATGTGTTGGAGGGTTAAAGTCTTTATCTCCTGCGGTGACAAGCCGTGTTACAAGATTGAAAGGGGCCTTTTCTAATTGTTATTTTGTGTGCTCTTTATTAGGCACAGAGTCATGCGAAGCTTACAGCGCTAGATGGCGCTGCAAGTAACGAGTGACTGATTCTGGAAAATTCTTGTTATTTGAACGGACTATCGAATACTAGGAACTTTCTAGTAAAACTCAAACTTTCTTTATTTCATAAAATTTCCAAAATTGTAATCTTCTTCCATGTAGACTCTAAAGTCATAGTAACAGTTTCGTTTACGACACAACGAATTAACATCGGAGTGAATTTCTAGTGCGACTAACAAGAAATACTTATAGTAGTTTCCTAGTAGTGAGTGTTTGTAAATAAAGTGAAATAAAGTAATTAACTGACAACTTTTATTATTTGTATACCCAGATCGTAACAATATGTTGATAACAAAATTATTATTACTCATGATAGACGATATAAACTTATGATATGAGATAACCAAATAACAAAAAGTTATCTTTATTAACATTTAAGCCTTAAATACACTATTTTTCTTAAGAATTGTTAGGGTGATATTTTTCTGTTTGAAGCTTGTGTCAATAATTCTTATATTTTTATCAAAGTAAATTTCTCGATTTCTTCTATTCTTTTTGTTGCACATATTCAGTACCGGATTAAGCTAGCGCGAGGCCTGTAGCAAATTTTATCAAGGGGCTCTTGAATTGTTTTAGGATTGTCTAAGTAGTTTATGGCATTCATCATCATCAACAGCATATAATAGTTCACTGCTGGATATAAGCCTCTCCTTAGAAAGGAGGTTTTGCCAAGCTGGCCAAGCGGGTTGGCTGGTTGACGAGACAGAGCTCTGGTTTTAAGTCCCTCCTGTGGAACATAGGGTACGACTGGGCCCTTCTAGTGGCCTCTCCTCCTGGGCTGGGCGTAATCTGTTATTTGGTAACAGCCCGTGGGGTGAACTTTCAAGAAGCGGCCTGGCCACCAGGAATGTCTCTTTGGTGGTGGGGCACTTTGAGGCGCTGGGCATATGGACATATGACCCTAGATAAGACGGAGGCCTCTTATTTCATAGGCCACATCGTGGTCTACCCCCTGGCGCCTCAATCGTGGTCAACTCGGTCACCGTACAGGTTGGTCGGCGCTGCGTCCGCCCAATTTGGGAGGACCCAGCGTCGCGACAAGACGGCTGTAAACGGGGAATGTCCGGTCAATGGCACTGTGTGGACGGCAGCTCTGACCGCCCTGAATAGGGTGCGCCTCTGGTGCGATGAACGAGCCACTGTGGCTCATTGGTCGTCCCGGCTGGAGGCTCCACATGCTGGCTTTGCTGCCGTAGTGGTGCTCCAGCCGGTCATCGTCGAATGGCAGGGTGACCCTTTCCTTCTGACTGACACAGGTCCTTTCCTGGCATAGCTGATTCTACACTCGGTTGCTAGAAGGGAATCGAGTCCCGCCTGTCATCACTGCAATTGAAGTGAGGACTCGGTTTAGCACACGCTGGCAATTTGTCCGGCTTGGGCGTCGCAGCGTCGGGTCAACTCGGGTCGCAGTTTCTGACTTCTAGAAATGTACTAAAAGTTTCAATTAAAGATGAACATTCAGATACAAATTCAGGACTTTTTCGTGATAAGAAATGTAAAAGCGTTGTTGCGTGAGGCCCCGAAATGCGCGGGGCCCGTAGCATTTGCTAATCTTGCTACGTGGCTAATCCGCCACTGTAGTTAATTTTATAGTCATAGTGTATGTAAGCGTTTGATAAAATAAAATAAATTTGGTGACTTTGAAACCCACGAGTTAAGTCTTCTGTGCCAACCTCAAGGGTCGTGCAGTGTTGATCACTTGCAGAAGATACTGTTTAAAGGATACCATTGTCGATTGCAATCGGTTCAGCACAGAACCGTTCTGTGATTCCGTGGAGTATGCTCCACCACCCGCGATGGAATGGGTAGACGGCTCCCTGTTTCCATCGCGGGTGGTAGAGCATACTCCACCACAGATGGTTTCGGCACTCGGAGAGCCTAACGTGGATGACGACGACGTGTCTGAGGTCACTTGGGCAGAATTAAGGGTGGCGGTGCTACGGCTTAAAGCCAAAAACACCGCCCGGGACCTGATGGCATCCCAGGCCGAGCGTACGTCCTGGCCTTAGGTGACGAGGCTCTCGAGCCCCGACTGAGAGGGTTCCTCAGCGCATGTTTCGAGCGGGGCCGGTTTCCGAAATTGTGGAAGACGGGGAAACTGGTCCTCATCTGAAAGGAGGGGCCCGGCGGAATCACCATCCGCCTACCGGCCCATAGCCGGCCCGGTATCTAATCAGCAAACCACGTACACGGTACAGCTTCCAAACCATTTTCAAGTCTAAACTACCTCTAAAACTGAAAAAGAAAGTCATGGATGGATGTTTACTATCCTTCTTGTCATACGGCTCACAAACCTGGAAGCTTAAATGGAAATGACGGAAATGCCACGAATCACGATTGACAAATTAAAGATAAAGAAAAAAAAAAGAGAAAGGACGCATCTAGTTACAAATTGGAAGGCCCAAGTGGCAAGAGAGTTAGAGGCCGTCCTAAAGAACGCTGGAAATGACTGGATTAAGAAGGCAAAGTTAAGAAAAACCTGGAAACTGTTGGAGGAGACCTATACCCGCCAGGGGCCTTAACATTACTAATTGTAAACATTAAGTTTTTTTTTAAATGATAAATTTAGTGATTTTAAACTCTCTAAGTTAAGGAAAATAAAGAGGCTTTATTATTATTATTATTGCTATCCGATATAGATTATTTTTATATTGTAAGATAACTATCTAGTCTTTGGAATATTATTATTATAATTAAAAGTAAGTTTTTAAATAATTTTAAAGTGAACAAACATAAATCAGTTAAACAATCTTTAAATGAATAACACTTTCAAAATAATGATCGACTAGTTTTTAATTATTCTTAAAGAAAATAAATTCCACAATAAAAGCTAATACGCGGGAAGAATTCACTATAATATAATTATTATTTATGACCTTTAAAATGGATGAATATGAACATATTTAATAATAATAACTCTTTATTTCAGACCATGGTGTCCCCATTTTTTTAGTAACAATATTCTTAGAGACTAGTGTTAGTACAGTATATACAGAAAACAAACCACAATAGAAATAAAAATAGACATTCATAAAACCACATAAAATCACATATAGGACACAAATCTTTAAAATTTTAATTAACAATATAAATTTGTAAAATAAGATGTAAATCGAAGTGCACATACGGGCTGAAGAAAATCGTTCAGCATATTTCAGCGTTCAGTTAATAATAAATTTCGACTTGAAAATATTATGTAACAATGGGTTTTACCCCCTCTCCCCTCCAATATAAGGGCATGTATAGATTTTCTTAACCCCCCTCCCCTTGGGGACCCTTACGTAATTATTGAATGACCCCTAAGACTTCAGCTGTACTTACTATAACAAAAAAAATATTATCAACCATATTCCAAACCTCCATTGTAAGGAGAGGCCTATGTCCAGCAGTGGACTGTTAAGGGCTGGTGATGATTCCTAAGATGAAATAAAAAGTAGACGAAATTCAATTTTTGTTAGTTTGTTGCTATTTTAGTCTACTTGCTTTGCAAGAAAGTATAGAAAGGGCCCCTTATTTTTCTTATACTACTTTTATGTGTATTGCCCCATTAAAAAAAGAAGTCACTTATTTTTGATCATAATGCTTCATGTATGATAAGAATACATTAAATAACATTGTTGCTGCATTGATGTATATAACTCTGTAATGAGTTGGAAGATAATAAAAGTTGATAAACTGTATTGGTGGCCAATAGATGAAGTCACCCTGAAACAAAGATATGAAAGTAAATTGGTATTGGAGACAGAAACAGATCTAACATTTGGCTAGTTAAGAGTTTAATAAGTTAAATAATATAATAATAAATATTTTAAATTTTATTTTTTTCTCATCTTTTGAAACTTTTTTTTTACTAAAAAGACAACTTCTGCATTAGGAATATATCCTTTGTCACAGGGGAATTTACAAACATTCATGAAATAGACACAAAGAACACCCAGACTCAGAACAACAATTTGTGGAACACACAAAGTGTTGTCCCAATTGGGGATCAGACCCACAACACTCAGCGTAGTAGTAAACGGTGTGATGACCGCTTAAACCACTACACCATCAGTTCAGTCAAACTCATTGAAGGGATTAGCAAAAGTATCATTTTTGTTTTTCTAGTTGCAAGTTCATGGACAACCAGAGTTTATGGATCTTTTGTCACAGAAAGTTATTTATCCTGTAGAATTCTGTTGCATAAGCAGTAATTGAATAAGCTCAAAATGTCCTGTAAACTGTTAAATTTATACTACTGTGCTACCAACACCAATTGTGCATGTAAACATAAGTTTTTAATAATATATAGATAAAACTTACTACTAAGGTTGTTAGAAATTTTTTTTTCAATTCATCTGTACACACTTCAAGTGGTTTGCTCTCCAAAAGTCCCATTCCGTAGTAGAAACAAACAATAGTAAGTGGTCCAGCGATTGTTTGGTCACATAATATTTTGACTAAAACTGTTTTAACAGATACTTTTGGTATTAATTTATCTAATCCCACATAGTAATAGTGATGCAATGGGCCTAAAAGTGTCCCCACAGTAAACATGTGACCTTAAACAAAATAAGTTACATAACTCAGACATCCTCAACTTTATTATAATAATAAATAACTGAATATTCTCACATTAAATATTTATCTTGCTATGTCAGCTTTCCTGATCAGAACTTGTATATAGTACAGTTTATATTGCTTCTATTGAGTTTGGTTCACTTCATTCATTTATATATTTATTTAAATTTTTATATTATACCTATGCGTGTCCAATCGTACGCTGTTGTAAGTCCTCTTCGGATTTCTACTTCCTGCTCCACCAAATCCCCCAAAGCCATAAAGGCCCCCGATGTAATACTGTTTGTGAGCAGTAAGTTTTTCTTTACAAAAACTTGTACACCTCGAGAGACGCTGGAGTGATTTCTAAAATTCTTGAGTTTATTAAGTTGTAGATAAGTCCGTTTCAAGCCAAAAGTAAACATTGCGGAGAAGGAATAGGTATCTATATATTATAATACTTTTCGGTAGTATACTTTTGTAATACTTCTAGTTTATACCAACGTAGTGAAAACTAATTAAAAACTAACTACTAACGTAGTGTGAACCATTTTAACATTAAACCTTTTAAATATATTAATATTATACCTATTTACTCTTAGTACTGTCAATGTCAACTGTCACACATGATAATAGGACTTGACAAATATCGATATGCCGAAACATCGGTTAAAATATCGACACTACTTATCACTGTTTTTTTGGGAGTTTATAGTTAAGGATTAGGATATTGATAGTTTGACATTAAAAAATAAATATCGATAGACAATACTTTAATTTCTCAATGATCTCCTAAATTATTTAAATTACAAAATCATCTTAAACTTAAACAACTTAAGATAATCGTCAATTGTTTATTTGCTTATTATCTTAAACATAAAGTAATATTTATTGTTTAAAGTCGGATAGAATTAGCGAATCCACGTATAAATTTGAAAACCTCCATTTTCTTTTTGAAAACGTCACGATTAGCATATTTCATTTCATTCATGGCAACACTGTTTAAAAAAAAAGTTTAAAACGGTTTATCGCGTTTTACACGAAAACTTCAAATCGTACAAAGAAAGTGTGAATGTACGAAAAATGAGCAATAAAAAGACAAACAAAATAAGATTTGTAGAGTCCCGATTGGTTGAATAGTTTCTTTGCAAATTGCAAAATTCCGCATTTTTTTACAATTTTTAAACAACATTATCTCGCGTTCTAATCAATATTAAGACCTTAAATTGAGGATGTGGGTTTGGTAACCTCCAGTTAGCCCAAAAAAAAATCAGCAAGATCGGCTTTAAACTTTTTGCGAAACTTTAAAAAACTGAAAAAGTGACCTTCGGAGTACGGCTCTAAAAAAATTTTGGGACAACTTGGGAGTGAATATTTCAAAACGTTTTTGTTTATCGAGACTTCAGAGGAATACTTTTTAAAAACGGCATTTTACTACGTTGTAGAGACAACGTAGTAAAATGCCGTTTTTAAAAAGTAGAATTACTGAAAAAGTCGATTAACAACAATCGCAAATTTGCGTGTGCGGTATTAGGCGTATGGCACGGCTGCCAAAAATCAAAACCCAGTAAGTGCATTTTATAAAATTTTCAAGAAGAGCGCAAAAACATGAAACGGACTAGCCTTCCAAAAGTGTTAGTGTTAGAGTAAAAAAGTGAAATTTACTCGATAGAGTACTAACTATTGATTACAAAATGAGTAAAATATTTCAATAATAATGTTTTATAATAATGTGTGTGTATATTATTATTATTATTTTATAAAGCACTAGCAGATCAGATCTGATGCATGCATATGCACTTGTGTTTGTTTTGTAGTTTTTAAATGTTCGTCTAGTCTGTTTTTTCTTGCCGCTATACACAATAAAATATCTAACAAAATAATAAAAGAAGCTTGTAAACTTTCGGGTAACACAATTTTCACTGTCTTTAAACGTTGCATTGCGGAAAGAATATTTCCTCGTATATGGCGGTGCGGTATAATACCAAAAAGCGGCGACAAGCCACCGGATGATCCTACCGGCCAATCACATTGTTACGATCGTTTAGAAAGCTTTTAGAACGTCTTGTAGTGCCCCGGCTTCTGCCAAGTGAAGTCAAATTTCATGATAGACAATTTCGATTCACGTTGGGGAAATCGACAACTGACGCTGTTATATCGGTTAGGAAGTTTGTCACAGAGTGAAAATTTCAATACGTGCTGGCTATTTTCTTACAAATATCTGGCGCCTTCGACAAAACATGATGGCCCATGCCGTTGCTGAAATTTAAATCACGGGGATGCTTTCATCATCATCATCATCAGCCTATCGCAGTCCACTGCTGGACATAGGCCTCTCCCATTGCACGCCACTTAGATCGATTTTGGGCTTCTCGCAACAATGCTGATGAATGGTGATTCTCGGGGATGCTTTAAAAATATTTATTCCCTTTTCTCTTCATACTTTTCACAAGGTACAACTAAACTAAGACTTGGTCATCATTCTGTGTCGAAGGCGCTTACAATGGCATGTCCTCAGGGATCAGTGCAAGGTCCATACTTGTGGAATATCGGCTTCGACGATTTTCTTGCGATACCAATACCATCCGGATGGCTTATTACTGGTGGAATCTGATACTAGGGCGGGGCTTGAGAGATTAGCCAATTTGGCTTGGCACCTATTTGGCTTGGCACCGACTTCAAACAGACTAGAAGGGACTATTGGTATTATAATGTTACCTGTTACATTGAGGGTACTTATTATAGTTATTTACTTAGATTTGTAACTATTTTTTAATTTTTAGTGCTCTTTGTCGGTGTTGTTTGAAGTCGGTTCAACTTTTTTTTTAAAAGGGTTTATTTTACCATTTTTAGTGTAGGATATGTTTGTAATGAGTAGATAAGTACGATATTTAAAACACTACGTACCGTAATGTTTAGTAACAAACTGTTGTTTGTTAGATTATATTAAATATTATATTAAATTACTGCTGGACATAGGCTTCTCCTTAGAAAGTTGACCCACACAAAATTTAAGAGTTTTTTCCAGAACTATTTTAATAAATTAAGTATAAAATTACTAACAAACGAAATGCGATGCCATCCATAGCAACAAAACGTCTATCCGAATTATTTTAACAAGATAGAATAAAAAATTTCAACCTTTTCTTCTTAATACAACGAAAATTACTGTGGTGACATAAATACTGCAAGTTCCCTGCGCATCACATCGCACAGTCTCTGACGGTTGCGTGTGCGTTACCCCAGCAAAATAATGTCGAAAATGGTCATTTAAACTTTATAGATAATTAGTTGCTCCCCTTCTGTAATTGTTAAGCACATTTTTAAATTTGTTTCACTTAAACTTTTTTAGTTATTTCAAAAAAACATTTCCTGCTGGAGTAACGTTTGAAACGTTACCGCAGCCAGACATTTTCTTTTTTAATTGTAATATTGAAATAAATTTTAGCTAAATAATTAGTTATCTGGACTAGGTAAATGTTACAACTTATTTGGTATTTGTATTTTCTTCGGTTGCGAAGTTATTCGAAATCCTGCTGGAGTAACGTTTGTGGGTTTGCTGGATCTCTGAAACGGGTAAGCGGATTGTAACCATCTTTTGTACATAACTTCTTAAGGATTAGTTTTAATTTGTTCGACAATAAAATAATAAAAATAATGGACCGTTTAAAAATTATTTAGGTAAGTATGAAAACACTTCAATACGTCCTAACACTTTAAATAAGACCTCTAAAGACTTACTTGAAACGTTATTCTATTGCTTGTAACTACCTTCAAATGTATACGAATTTTCGTAAGAATACTGTAAGTGACTAAAAAGTTATGATGAAATGTAGCTCTCCACGTTCACGATCACAATGTGTGCGGCCTTTTTTGGCCACCGATAAACCTGTGTGTGGATATATAAACTGAATGTTATGCCAATAATTAGTTGTTTAGTTCAGTTGTCTACCTGTAAAATTTCAGCGTAGTACATATAATAATTTACGAGATAATTAAATAAAAGTCATTAGAAGGTGCAAGACCGTGGTAACCCGACCATGTTTAGGTGGTTACAAAAAAGCGATCACCCAGTACATTGTGCTGGCTTTTAAAATATGTAGGATATTATTTGGAAGTTTACTACGGATATGTACATAAGTGTTACAAAAAACTACATGTTTTTTAAATATTTTTTATTTAGGATTGTTTATTGCATAATTAGTAATCAGCCGGGAGATTAGGTATTGTTTTGAATGCTTTGGTTTTCTCGTAATGTTTAGGTGAATTGTTAATAGTTGTTCATAGAATTGGTACCTGCGTAGTATTTGTTAATTGAAGTTTAATTTTAGGGTAGGTATAGGTAATTTAAAAAATATGAAATGAAATGAAATGATAAGTTTTGAAGAGTGTAACGTATGCGTTGTAAATAGGTATTTTGTGAATAGATGGGGATTTTTTTAAGTGATGAATCGACTAAGGCTAGCATATCGCGAACAAACTCTGTATTGCATTATTTCTGTAATAATGTTGGAGAAAATAAAATATTTGATCACAAAATCGCTGTGAGTTAAATTATAATAAAATAAATTATTTATGTAAAATTAGTAATAAGTGATATACCTACCTAAAAGTTATGATCGTTTTTAATTTGTTCACCCTGAACGAAATTTCAATATTAGCATTAGTAGTTAATTAATATCCTAAGACAAGAATTGACAATTACTTAAATTGAATCGAATTAGCATTAATGCCTATTATTAGTAATCAGGTACACACATATTGAAGAACTCTCAAGAATACGATAAATATTTGCAAAAATAGGAAGCGGAAGCGCACACGTACTTTACAACACGTATATTATCTGCCTAAGGGTCAAGTTTAGTGCACTAGATGCAAATTGCAAACAATGAAGCATCCCTTCGCCCCTCCCCTCCCGCGTTCTAGCGAAGGATGTATTATCAGCGATTCTTGATTAACAAATATTATCTGACCAATAATTTTATCTATAAAAATGTATCACTTTCACTCGAAAAATTAAATTACCGTTATTATATCAAAATATCATTCAACAACTGTTCGTTTTTAACAGAAATCAACAGTCACGGGCTCAACGCTTAACGGTAGGTACATAGGTATAGATAATTCTCGGTTCTAGGTATAGACCACAGAACAATATTACCTACTCTTACGAGGTATACGACTGTTGGGCGATGCAATGTTGATGCATTCTAATTTACAACTGTATTCTTCTACTATTCGGTCTATTTTAACTTATGGTAGATGACTTGTCGCTTTAAATATTTTGATGCATTCAAGTCTAAGCTCTATACACCCCAAAATAAAATACAATTACTTTAGTGTTATTTCTTTACAAAAAAAATCAAAGAAATGAAACGATTTCTTATTGGTTTAAATTTTCGTTTTATTGCAGTCAGGTGAATCGTTCATACATGTATCTACATATTTATAATTTTAGCGGACCAGTGCAGATTTTCTGTTGATTGTAGCTCCGGTAGTAAAAAAGACTAAATAAATTTTAAGTAAAGAAACAAGTGCTTAAGATCAATTAGGGAAAAAAACAAAATAAATAATAGGTAATAATAATGAATAAATATTGAATGTATTTAACACTGTACGCAACTGTACCGAAATCGTAAGGTGTATTACACTAAACATTTTAAAAGCCAGCACAATGTACTGGGTGATCGCTTTTTTGTAACCACCTAAACATGGTCGGGTTACCACGGTCTTGCACCTTCTAATGACTTTTATTTAATTATCTCGTAAATTATTATATGTACGACGCTGAAATTCTACAGGTAGACAACTGAACTAAACAACTAATTATTGGCATAACATTCAGTTTATATATCCACACACAGGTTTATCGGTGGCCAAAAAAGGCCGCACACATTGTGATCGTGAACGTGGAGAGCTACATTTCATCATAACTTTTTAGTCACTTACAGTATTCTTACGAAAATTCGTATACATTTGAAGGTAGTTACAAGCAATAGAATAACGTTTCAAGTAAGTCTTTAGAGGTCTTATTTAAAGTGTTAGGACGTATTGTAGTGTTTTCATACTTACCTAAATAATTTTTAAACGGTCCATTATTTTTGTTATTTTATTGTCGAACAAATTAAAACTAATCCTTAAGAAGTTATGTACAAAAGATGGTTACAATCCGCTTACCCGTTTCAGAGATCCAGCAAACCCACAAACGTTACTCCAGCAGGATTTCGAATAACTTCGCAGCCGAAGAAAATACAAATACCAAATTAGTTGTAACATTTACCTAGTCCAGATAACTAATTATTTAGCTAACATTTATTTCAATATTACAATTAAAAAAGAAAATGTCTGGCTGCGGTAACGTTTCAAACGTTACCCCAGCAGGAAATGTTTTTTTGAAATAACTAAAAAAGTTTAAGTGAAACAAATTTAAAAATGTGCTTAACAATTACAGAAGGGGAGCAACTAATTATCTATAACGTTTAAATGACCATTTTCGACATTATTTTGCTGGGGTAACGCACACGACGGTTGCCATGGTTTGTTTGGCTAAAGAAATACTCGTAGCTAAAACACGTTGTCGGGGCTGTCAAATTCCCAATAATTGTGAGGGTTTCCCTCGATTTCTCTAGGATCCCATCATCAGATCCTGAATTGGTGGTAATGGGACCAATTCGGGAGCATACCCTTTCGATTACAAAAATAATTTTGAAAATCGGTCCACAATTGACGGAGAAATCGCGTAACAAACATACATAAAAAAAAAATACAGACGAGTTGAGAACCTCCTCTTTTGTGTTTTGGAAGTCGGTTAAAAATGTAACCTCAAATCTCCGCCGAGCATTATATTTGACAATGTCACTGTAAAAAATTAAACCTCAGTGTGTTATTTAGGATTAGTTTTAGAAAGCAACTTTTCATTTATCGAACATATTAAAATAGTTAATCAAAAGTCTAAAAAGAGTTTCTGTGCATTGACAAGGATATCAACTGCGACATGGGGTCTATCATTTAATAGATTAAATATCATCTACGGGGCTACTTATTTAGGTTCTATGTGCTATGGTGCATCTGTATGGGCCTATAGGGCGACCGTAGGCGCTGTCCGTCGCAAACTGTTAGAAGGCCAACTACTTACACTGATATTCTTGTGCAAGGCATAAAGGACGGTTAGCACTGAGGCTTTGCCGGTGTTGGCGGGTGTGCTTCCGGTCGATCGTCGAGGTGTAGAGACGTGCAGCCATGTACTATTCAAGACAACAAAACATGGAATGCGATTTTTTGGGCGCGCGGGATCGCGGTAAAATTGCAAGTTTGCTTCAACAGCAGTCCGATGTCTATAATGACCTCATAGACGAATGGCAACAACGCTGGGACGAATCATTCAAGGGGCGCCATCTTTACCAGTTCTTTCCATCTGTTCGCGAACGGTTGTCGAGGACATGGCTTGAGGTGGATCACTGTGTCGCTCAATTTCCTAGGGGTCATGGTAACTTTAAAAGCAAGCTGTATTCATTTTAATTGGTTGAGTCACCATCGTGTCAATGCTCAACACCTAACTCTCACTATGAACAGTCTACTCATCATATCCTCTGGAAATGTAGTCTTTTTTATAATGAACGTAATATAATGCTGAATAGCTTGCAGGTGACATCTGGGGTGACTACGGGGATCATGTGTCAACTAGTGCGTTTAGGCGATTCTGCCATACATATTATAGAAATTAAATAGAGCTCACCTAGGACCCGTAATATTTTGTGGCCGAAGTGCTTCCCTGTTTAAAAGGGTGTAAAGCGGGAGACAAAATGAAGTAAAATAGGCATATTTTACTTCATTTTGTCTCCCGCTTTGCTAAGGAGGGAAATGGTTTATTGTATTTCCAACTCCCCCAATTTTCTTATGATTAATTTCGTTGCGGGTTCTTATATAGTCATTTCAAGTCAATATTTATATAGTCATTCAGTATCGTTATAAATAGCTTCTGTTAGCACTTTTGATAGTGCGCTTTTGCACTTTTGCTCCAATGTATTTTTTTCTAAATTATTTTCCAGCTCATTGCACGTCTCCTCAAATCTGGTAATCAATCAAATCCATCTGATGGTACATATATCGCTTACACGTAAGTTTACATTAATAGTATTAGCAATGAATAATTTTTGTACGCAATAAGTGAAAGTACTTATTTTTTCAAACTTTTTTATTTCTGTTATTCGAAGTAATCACCCATGCAATCGACGCATCTTTGCCAACGCATTGGCAGTTTATTGATGCCCTTCTTGTAAAAATCAGCTGGACGGGAGGCAACAAACTCTTGAAAGGCATTTCGTACTGCCTCTCGGGAACACACAATCAAAACACGAGTAAGGGACATCCCTTACTCGTGTTTTGATCAGGGGCAGCCGACCAGCAGCGTGCCTCCCACCACTAACTGCCGAGACTGCGGCCGGAGACTGCGATTGTTGTAAATCGACTTTTTCAGTATTTCTACGTAATTGAATAAAACGGCATTTTACCACGTTTTAGAGGAAGTCTCAACGAACAAAAACGTTTTAAAAAATACATATGTACGTTTTCGAAAATTAATTCCAAGTTGTCCTAAATATTTTTAGAGCCATTCTCCCAAAGGCCTTTTTATCATTTTTTTTAGTTTCGCAAAAAGTATAAAACCGATCTTCCTGAAACTTTGTGGACACTGGAGGCTACAAAGGCCACATCCTCAATTTGGAGTCTTAATATTTATTAGAACGCGAGTTACAATGTTGTTTAAAAATGTTAAAAAAACGCGGTATTTTGCAATTTGCAAAGAAAGTATGCAACCAATCGGGACTCTACAAGTCTTAACATAAAATAATGCAATAAAACCCATCCCATAAAAGTTAACCCATCATATTCAATCAAGAGATGTGCCAAACAACTAAACACTAAAGTTTTCGATTTATAAAGGATTTCGACTTGTAGGCTTTTTATAGGAAATATTTGTGTTGTGGGTAGAGGTAGATTCATTCGAATTTATTTTTGAGTTAGAAGGGGGAGTAAAAATACATAAACATTTAGTTACAGACACAAGAAACATAAATTCTATACTTAGTTAAAAGTGACGTAACATAGACCATAAAAAATCAATAAGTACCAACAATTTTCAAACATTATTAAAATATAAAAACAGGTTTCTTTGCTTGCCACAATTTCCTTCATCTCCTGCGTTATTTAATAAGAGACTAGAGGGCATGGAGGAGAAAAACATTTTTCTTCCAACTTGCTACCGACCTTATTCTTAAGTTCAGTAAATTGTAAATACTATTCTTGCGTCTTTCGCCGAAATCCATTGAGCACCTGTTTAATCAAATAAAAGACAATAAGTACCTAAACTAAAATATTTGACACTTTGTGGATGTCAGCCATAAATTCTATTATCATTTCACACAACTTTTAGGTCACAATCAAAGGATTTGTGTTTAGTTATAATTAAATACTATTGAGTTAAGACGGTATCTGCAGACAATTTCGATGAAGCCACCCCTTTTTTCCGTGCGGCAATCGCCCTTCGGATACCCCCACCGGACAACCGATGGGCTGATTATGGATTTTATTTCTGATGAAGTTCTTTTTATCCTTATTTCAATGAGTTCAAATCAAAATCATTATTTATTTTATTTATTTATACGGTTTCATTCTACGGAGTATCATACCACCGCAACCCGATATAATAAATATTTTCATTATATCATAATAGTAACATAGACATGCAAATCATCCGAATTTTTCGTTTTAGTTTCGAATGTTCCGTACCCGGCGGCCATTTTTTTTATATTGACCTGATAGAAAATCCCTTTGGATCTCCGGCTCCTCGGGGACGCAGGAGTCATGAATATGTGATGTTTCCACTAAAACCACCCCGACAGCCGGTCTCAAGCGATACCGGACCACCCTGGGTACCGCGGTACCTACCTTACTTTATTTTTCTACTAGTTAATTCTATTCAAATTATCCAGTTGTACAGCTTGCAAAATCTATTGGTTATAATATGTTATAATTGTTTAATATACAGGACCTACAGTATATGTATATATACTGTAGGTCGGTCGGTAGGTAGGTTGTTATTCCTACTGTATAGTAGGAATAACAACTAAAATGAATTACAAGGATCTCGTCTTTAGCAGGTTTGGGGGCTCGAGCTTGAATCGAAGAGTTACTTACGATCAATAGGCAGGTCGGCTCGATTGTCTAATATGTATGTCCTGATAAAAAAATCCCCATGAAAAGGTGCCTGCATTCGTACCCTTTTTTTAGCTGTTCATATTATTGTCAAACGCTTAGCATTCATTGGTCTGGTCACATCATAATATCAAGGAGCGATCAATTTCAAGATCCGGGCGGTATTATTTCGCTTCGTATTTTCGTTTGTCGGTTTTTTTTTATTTCATATAAAAATTATCTTTTTAGTTACTAAGGTTCAACATTCTGCAACATTGGTGTAGCTCAATTCAAAGTTTATAATACTTTCGAAATTCTAACAGACCACAAGTAAAAAATCTCTACTTTACAGAAGATCGAAATAACTGCTTTACTGATGTAAGACGTGGTCATATTTGAATACGTCTATGCATTCCGTCTCAGGTTATGTACCTACTTACAAAATTACTCATAAAAATTGCATAAAAAAATCAGTACAGAATCTAGTTGTTTTAGTAGTACCTTTTTTTTAATTATTTTACACTTCCTGCATTACATTTTGCACGAGGCGAACAATACCACATGGCATTTTTTTGTTGACGGTGTGGAAAATCCCTTCGGCCCTCCTGCTCCTTAGGGACTCAGGGAGACAGGAATATTTGGTGATTCCACTATCTTCATGCGAATCATTAAAAACCACCCTGACGACTAACCTCGTGTGCCCTATTTTGGGAGGACCCGGACCATGTGATTTGAAGTCCTCCCCGAATTGACACCACGCCTAATAAGGGCCTATGCCCAGGGGAAAAGATTTCCCACCCTTAATCGCGGCTTGGCAGCCCGATTGCGTCTTAATGTGATCAGGCCACCATCCTATCCTCTTCCGTAGCAATGGTTCTGCCACCACTATTCTCTGGCGCCCCGCGCCCCGTCAATGGTTAGTTTTGCCGCCGACGTCCTCTACGCTTGAGTTGATTCCATTCAGCGGCTCTTTCTGGGGCATTACAGCTTCAAAGAAAGAGATCACAGTCTATTCCCACCGCTGAAAGTGGATACATCATATAACTTTTATTCATTCTATTACCTAATCTTGCAAATCATCAGCATCATGGGCTCCCCTACTATAGGCTATTACACTAAAGAATGAGTTAATGATTGTCGAAGATATTTAGGTATACCAATTATCAAAACAGTTCTCTATTCATCTTAGAATTATAACCTTCCTAGTAAGTAATGTGGTTGCGATTCATGTGGGGGGCATTTGCCATAGTCACCACGCTTGGCAGACGGGTTGGTGACCGAATCATTTATCTGGTAGCGCAGCTGCCCGTCATCAGTATCGATATTTAGTGATTCTTGCAGTGGTGTGGTTATACTGCTACGAGTCAGTCGCCAGAGCCTCATCACGAGGTTAACGTTATGAGACCTAAGACGGTAGGTAGCTCCGCGTTACACAAGAACAGAACACAAGACCAATTCAATTGCATCGCGGGGTTAGACAAGGAGACGTTATTTCGCCGAAACTGTTTACCAATGCAGTGGAAGACATCTTCAAGACGCTCGATTGGAACAGACGGGGAATCAATTTGCAGACGACATAGTGATCCTGGCGGAATCTCTGCATGATCTGGAAGAAATGCTTACGCTGCTGCTTGGACGATTCTTCAAGACGTCTGACTGGGACAGGCATCTATCCCCGATTTTCGTGGCCGTGAATGGTGATACTATCAAGGTTGGGCAAGAATACGTCTATCTTGGCCAAATTATCCAACTCGGCCGTCACAACTTCGATCGAGAGGCCGATGGAAGAATTCAACTGGGCTGGGCGGCATTTGGGAAGGCGTTTAACCAGTGCATACGGCGTTAACCCGTAATGAAATACGTAGCCGAGACGTCGACACTCACCGTTGGACTGTTCCACAAGTTTAAAGTCGCTCAGCGGGCGATAGATGGTGTTTTGGTGTTTCTCTAGTTGACAAAATTCGAAATGAAACGATTCGACAGAGAACTGAAGTAACCGACATCGCACAGAGAATCAGCACACTGAAGTGGAAGTAGGCCAGTTATGTCTCTAGGCGGACTGATGGTCGCTGGAGCCGGAGCATGTGTTAGAGTGGAGTAGGGCGCCCTGCGGCACGATGGACCGACGACTTGAAGAAAATGGCTGGCAGCGGATGGATGCGGACTGCCCAATAATAGCACTGGCACTCTTTGGGGGAGGCTTTCGTTCAGTAGTGCAACAGCAATAGGCTGAAGATATAGTTAGTAACTCTTAGGAGACTTACTTAGGTAAGTCGCACCTACTTACACGCAAAATTCCAAAATATAGTGCTTCCAAACGTGCTAAATCTTAAATAACTTATATTAAATATAGACGAATGTTACTTACCTAACTTCGTTTAAGTATCCCAGCTTATGCGAATTTTTTGAGACCGTAGACACAAATTAAAGCATCCAACACAGTTTAAAGGGGTGCGCATTTTTTCACATAACTTATTAAGTCTCATTATCGGAAGTCCGAAAATATTTCTCATATCATTTTACGTCACAATGATCACTCTTCACAAAAATATTTAATCATACACCTGGTTTATACTAATATTTGTTTTCATATATTTTCTTACAAGTACTAACGATCGAAACTCCTCATCATTCTAATGCATAACGGCAATATTCATAAATTTGTTTTATACTTAATAATAATTTTTTTCATTGTTATTGATCCGTTATTTAAACTAGCAAGTTATTTAAAGCGTTATCCTTCAGATTGTTTTTTTTTAGAGTCGACGGGTCACTTGATGGAAAGTGATTACTGCCGCCCATGAACGGCCGCAACTCAGGAGCCACAAGCGCGTTTCTCAGCCTGTTAAGAAGGAGCAAGCTCTTTTCTTCGAGGTTGCAAACCTTATCGTCGTAACGTCGTATCGGTCCGGAAATACCGCATTGTTTATAATGTAAAACGTAATGTAATGTAAAAACAGGTCAAGAATACTGATATACGAGGTTTAAAAGTTTGTGTGAAATGATAGGTACGGCAACGAGCGAAGCGAGGAGGAATGTTATGCTGGATTACATGCGTGCCGAGGCTTGGCATACGTCCACAAGCTGCAGTCTTTATAAACGCTTTTTGCCATTTACACTACCCTTTCTAGCCCTACTGCTCAATTAAAATGCTCAATCAGTAGAGCATTGGCACTTAATGTTGATTCCCAACTGCTGAACTACAATACTTGTAATATCAAATTGAGCAGTTGGCAATAAGCACGCGCCAACATGTTAATACGTCACAAACGCTTGCCGCGAGCTTCCTTTGATCTGTGTTAGAAAACCGACACTAGTACCGATCGACGACGAGCATACGCAAGCCAAGCCCAACACCCCGCTTACACGCTTGTGTTTGTGGACACTTGTCGAGGACGCTATGCATGTAAACGGCCTATTAGGTTAGAACTGCAACCCTACAGCCTCCAGAACCGAAGATATTTTTAACTAATACTTACATGTAGTAGACGACGAGCGAAGAATCACCTTTTATTTCTAAGTCCCTGCGTCTTTGTAATTAACTAATATTTGGACTCTTCTATCTCTGTAATTATTGATCTGAGAGAAAAAGTTTGCACGATTGCCCTTCTAACAGAAATAAACTGTTGATAATTATAACCGCTCAATTACAACAAGAAAGAAATAGATATCATCATACATGCTTAGTTGTTATTCTTGAGTTGCATGTATATTTTTCACTAAATAATAAACGAAATAGGTAGATAAATCTTATTTTGAATAGTTACCGTTATGAAAAACAATATTTTGAGTTCAAATATTTGCCTTGTAATGACAGTATTAAAAAAATATATGATACCTGTCTGTTATGAGTTCCGTTGGTACCTACTAGTAAAAATTTATGAACAAAAAGAGTATGAAATAAAATCATGAAGAGTGATTATTATGAACACAAATCAGTATTAAAAGAAAAAATAGGAATAAGATTTTTATGTGAACCAATATGGACCCCAATTTAAAGATATAGGTACTTTTTAGAACCTTTTTAGCTAAAAGATTTCTGCATAACTTTTACTATGAGCTTTTATTTCAGGTTTTTTTAATGATTGGAGCGTATTATTTCTTAGTACAAGTCGTCTCGATTGGTGACACCTTCCTTAAGGCGTGAAAGAGGTTGACGGACACGTTGTCACGTCTGCTGCCATAAAGAAGAGTGGTACGCTGTAGACGCATAGTCTTGCCAAACTCTAGTCAAAATTATAGTTTTCAGGAGTGCAATGTATGAGACTTATCATCGTTTGCAGTGATTGCTCAGTTCACGGTTTTCAATATTGTTTATTTCTTTGCGTCATAATGCTTCATATATGATAAAAATATATAATATATCATTGTTGTTACGTTTATGTACAACACTCTGTAAGATATTGGTAGGAAATAAAAGTTAATAAATTGTATTGGTGGCCAGTACATGCAGTCTATCTGAAACAATGTCAAATGATTTCTTTATTGTTACAAGTGTTATCCGTGTGGTGACGGATAAAGAATACTGAATACCGTTGGTGTCGTAAGAGCCGACTAAAGGAGCAAATGACGACAACTGCAATAAGAAAGAAAACTTGACACAAACACCTACTGTACCAACCCGTCTGGCCAGCGTGGTATAGTAGGCCAAAACCTCTTTTCTAAGGAGAGGCCTATGTCCAGCAGTGGATTATTAAAGGCTGTTGATGTGATGATGTGATTATTATAAGATCACGAAATGCAAAAATTCTAATAATAATAAAATATCTGACACACAAACGTCTGATCCCAAACAAGATAGAGCCTTTACTATAGTACCCAGACTGCTGATAAACATACAAATATACTTCCAAATACGTACATATTATAAATAAATTACGCACAAAAACAGAACAAATGATCGTGATCACAAATTCACAAATTTTTCGTTCACAAATTGTTTGTACTTGGTGAGAATCGAACCCACGACCTCACTAACCTCTAGACTAACAGGCCCTTGGAATTGGAGAGGATGTGGAATTTGTAGATACAAAACCAAGTTCATATTGCGTTCAGGTTGTCAGTCAATCATACAATAATTCTTATACTTACGCTAAATAATTCACATACAATAATTCTTAAACTACCTAAGTTTTGTGGAAAAAAATATTGACAGTAAGTACTACTTCTCGTATTTTCAGTGCTCTCTTTGGCATCAAGACACGGCGAAAATACCAAACCCTTGGACATGATTATTGATTTAAGTAAAATAAAGAAATTACATATTAAATCTGAACTTATGTTTTCTGCCTTATTACCAGGTCATCAGTTCATATAGTAAGAGCTTTAGATACTTCATCCTAACCTGTATGTTGATCCAAAATCTTAAAAACATCTTTAACAAAATATAACAAAAGATATTATCTGAGTGTTCTAAGTCAATACCAATACTCGTACTTATATATTTTTCAATTATTTGCAACCATCCTCAAACTTGTGTGGACGTACGGCATACAACTATACGGAACAGCCTCACACTCCAACATAGAGATCATACAACGTTTTCAAAACAAAATGCTACGCATTTACTGGTGCCTAAGGTTTGTGACTAACGAACAACTGCACAACGATCTGAAAACGCCTACAATCAAGGAGGAAATAACTAGACACACTAAGGCATACAGGGACAGAATATTAAATGACATTCATTTAATTTATCATTTATCACATTAAACTAGAATGAGGTACAGCACTGGCCGCAACCCTGCACACGACCGCGACCTACAAATTATGCCCAATCTATCGCTTAATGTCCTGATAAAGAGACAGATTGCTGTAGTAAACATGAACAAAAAAAAATGTCTTTCTATCTGTTTTTACAAAAGCGGATTTAAGATCAATTGCATTCCTTATCAGTCAGCCTAATGAGACGGTGGTGAGATGCGTATATAATATACTTAACGTGTGAAAGTTTTTGAACGATCCTTTCTTTGATTACTCTTGCGAAGCCTGTGCCTATTGTCACAGCACCTGGCTTTATTTTTTAAATTGTGAGACCGATTTTATATCTATACACAGATGTGAAAAATCTATCTACGTGCGTGTCGTATTATACACGATCACATAACATTATATTTTAGCAATACACATAATATGACGTTAACGTATGCTGCGTATAATACGCGGAAGCTAAGCATATGTTTTAGCAAAAGCCTCATTTTATACCAAATTCTTTCGCGACTTATCAGCGCTTACGCTTATAAAACTTAAAACTGAGCGCTTAAACTTTTGTGGTAGATACCCTCTTCCCCGGGGACCGGGTACCAGTCCCTCACGCCCTCCGTCACCGTCGCAACCAGCTACGCTGGAACACGTGAAGGTTCAAAAGTGTCACTCACATATTTTGTATCCCACGCGAGTTTTAATCGTTTTTAGGGTTCCGTAGCCAAAATGGCAAAAACATGTCCGTCCGTCTGCCTGTCCACAATATATCTCACAGACTGTTAGTGCTAGAAACCTGTAATTTCTCATAAACATACATACTAATCACGCCGACAAAGTGGTAAAATGAAATTTAAAATAATATATTTTTTAGGGAACCCTGGTACCTGTAAAGTGGGGTTGTTATTTTTTGTATTCATCCATCCCATAATGTGGGGTGTCGTTTAGATAGGTATCTTAATAATAAAATCGGTTTATGAAGACAATATTTTGATTAAAGTTTCCGTTTGTGAGATATTAAGCCTTAAAGCGCTGATTTTTCATGTACAGTCAAGTGGACCCAAACCCCACCCCTCCCCTCCTAACCTAACCACAGTATTATGAAATCTTGAAAAAAATGTACCTTATATGTACATGTGTAGTTTAGAAGTAATAGTCGACGAACTAATTCGACATTATAGGCCGCCGTAACCGTTAATGTGAAATGTTGATGACATGAAATAACAAAAGGCCCTTGTCCTTTTTATATTTTACTTAGTTACGTATTAAGTTCGCATTATTGTGATAGGTAACTGCGGCAAAATACATTGGGCGTGGATCGACACGGACTTGGTACTAGGGATTTTTCAAAATAGTTTAGACGCAGCTTTAGTTTTACAAAACGCATAAAACGCTGATCAAAAGAGCACGATAAGAATTGACAATGTTGTAAGTAAGTAGCAACATAGTAATTTGTATAGTTAAGTACTGTTAAAAAGAGAGAGTTGATTGAAATAACTTACTGTAAAGGTCTTCAAAAATTTTTTGTTCAGTTCTGCTTTACATGCTTCAAAGGGTTTACCATCCAAATAATCCACGCCACAGTAGAAACCAAATAAGGCAATTGGTGAAACAAGTGCCTGATCAAGTAATATTTTGATTGCTGTTGTTTTCATAGTCACTTTTGGTATGCATCTTTCTAAGGTCGTATAGTAAAAATGATAAAAAGAGCCCAGTAGTATCCCGACAATGAACATGTGACC
Organism: Arctia plantaginis; assembly: GCA_902825455.1. NCBI lineage: Eukaryota > Metazoa > Arthropoda > Insecta > Lepidoptera > Erebidae > Arctia > Arctia plantaginis. The sequence continues at coordinate 9,083,692 of CADEBD010000314.1, read as the reverse complement.
TTAAACAAATATTCCACAGAGTAAAAGGCATCATGTAGAAACTACTACTACTAATACATGTAGACATAAGTTCGTAAGTATTAAAACAAAATAATCTACTCAATGGATGAAACAGCACCTAATAATCTTATATCCGGTAGGTAATATTGATTCAATAGATATTGATCGAATGATGTCAATCCTCACTTTTAATTCATTTGAACATCTCTGAGAGCATTACTTTGTCAACCGTATGATAGAACGTTTATTTCGGACTGGGACTCACATCATAAGTTCATCTCCAGTATCAGACCTTTACCCGTCACTCACTTTTGCAGCAAATAGTCTAAAAGCGGTTTCACACTACGTCCGACCCGAATTCGATACGAATTAGAAATTTGAATTCGAATATTGCTTTTCGCACTACATCGAGATTTCTGATCCGTGATTACGGATTCAAAGACTGACTGACTGAATTGGTATTTTGTTTACGCACTATTGCGATCTTTAATTCTACGTATGAGATGGCGGAGCGGGACAAGGAGAGGTTTAGAACTCTCGCGGCTCGCCAGACTCGGGCACGGGCCAGGTACCGCAGACGACTCAGTCGCAGAGTCGCAGAACGACCTCCACCCTCCATAAGCGCAGGCCTGGATATGACAGGTGAGGCCATCTGTCACAATAGCAGAAGCAGCCGGGGTGGTGGCGAGACGCGCAGTGGAGCGAGCGCGCGCGCACTCGGGAGCACAAAGGGAACATGGGTGGAAACCACAGGAAGGGGTCTCCTACCAGCCATAGATGGCACAAGGTACGTCGGGGTACCAGGGATTTCCTTTCTAGGGTACACCTAGGGTTCCCCGGCTACTGGTACCGTAGACGGCGTGCGGTTTTTAGTCGGTTCGAGTCCGACATAGCCACCGGTGGTATCCGAGGGGCTTTCAGCACAGAAAAAAAAGGGGTACCAAACCGACGTAAAGAAACTGATTGAGCGTTTTTAAGGCAAAACACTGTAAAGTTGATAATTTTAACTTTAACACATCATAATAAGAATTCCTTCACACATATCAATGAAATGTTTCTTACATATACGAGTAGTGACATCTCTTAATCAAACCTGAAATTACTTTTCTTGTGATTGGCTGTAATACATAATGTAATACATTGTTAGTTTGTTTACAATAGTATGAACTCGCGTGAACTTCGCTGTTCAATGTTTGTGTTAACGAATTTATTAAGGACCTAACTTCTATCCACCGGTGTCACTCAAAATTGAAGCTCTATAAGTGATAAGTATTGGTATTAATCTACATGGGAATGTATATATATTTTAATTGTTTTGTTTTCTAACAGATTTTAAAATAATTAAATGAAATATAAGGGTATCAAATACTAGGACAAAAATCATCTGATATCCAGTAATTGATACAGCTATCATATACTGGGTGAATTCTCATTTTCTATCTCTCATGCGATTTTTTATAGTATTACAACACCATAAAGTTGAACTAAAGATTATGTTGAATTTAGCATTTCTAGGTGACTTCTACCTATACCTATAGTCGTTGATAGGGGTTATCAATTAATTGTACATTAAAATATCAAATACTGGTACAAAAGTATCGATTTCTTTTTTTGTGCAGGTACTTAACCTACACAAATAAAAGAAATCGGTACATCGATTAAATTGACAAAATTGGTTTAAAATGCCTCCAATAAAGGGAAAAATGTTCAGTTATTCTGAAGATTTATATAATGACGTAAAATCTGGGACTTCAATATCCGCTGTGTCTAAAAAATATAATATTCCATATAGCAGCCTTTCACATAAAGTGCATGGGAAAACACCTTGAATGCCGTATGGGTCCAGGGTCATATGGGGATATTGGTATTGGTATTGGTTGTGGGCTTCGGTTTCCGCATTTAGACTCAGAGTGGTCCTTTATGCGTCGAGGATTGGTTGACTAGGTGAGTCAACCAAGCTCCTTCCAGAAGCGCAGAAGCCTCCTGGGGCGTTCACAGGCTTCTAGGAGCGACTTTATATCAGGAATGATACTTGCCCGTTGTGTGGCCACTCCCTCGCATTCCAGGACTACGTGGGCGGCCGTTTCTTCAGCTTCCAGACATCCCCTGCACAGGGGACTGTCCGTTGCATTGATTATGAATAGTTGTCGGTTCAGGGCTAGATGTCCTGTAATAGTTCCGACAACCATTCTGAGTTCCGGTCTGCTAAGACTGATCAGTCTGCAGGTGAGTCGTGGTGTGACTTGATTCAGCACCAGTTTGGACTGTCTGCAGCCGGGTGAGTTTTTCCACCTCCGGTTGTGTGCTTCACAGGTCCGTTGCCTGACCCAGCATCGTATTTGGTTAAACGATATGGGCAGGAGTGGAGTTGGGCCAGAGGTTGGGGTTGCCAAGCCCCTCCTTGCCAACTCATCTGCAGCATCGTTCCCGTGTGAGTTACTGTGCCCTTTAATCCATTGGAGGAGTACCCCGGTCATATGGGGGTTTTATGGATATTAGAGGTGGCTAAAGCTGGATTTCCCGTAACTGTGCAGCAGTTACAAGATGGTGTAGCTAGTGTCTGAATTAAACACTCCTTTTAAAAATAACAGACCTGAGAGACACTGGAACGAATCATTTCAAAGAAGGCACCCGGAGATTAGTCTAAGAACATCCCAAAATTTAACTGAACCTAGATCTGCTGTTACAAGTGAAGCAATAAGCAAATGGTTTGCGGAAATAGACGAGATTCTTTTTAAGAACATAATTTAGAAGCTGTCATCCGAAGCCCAAACAGGGTATTTAATTATGATAAAACCGCTTCTGCCTTAATCCTAAAGGTAATAAAGTACTTGCAGCAAGAGGCAATAAAACAGTTTACCAGAAAGTAAGTGCTGATGAAAAAGAGTATCTGACTGTTCTTCTGTCCGGAAATGCAGCGGGTGATCTGCCACCTCCCATGATTGTATATCAGTATGCGAGAATCCCTAGAGATTTGCGTGCCAAAAAACTGGGGTATTGGACGTTCAGAGAGTGCGTGGATGGCGGCGAAACGTTTTTCAAGTTCATTGCAAATATTTTCAATTCAACAATTTCATTGCAAAATATCAAAAAGCCCGTTTTATTGTTCATTAAAGGACATACTTCTCATTTGACGCTGGAAACCAGCAAGTTTTGTTCTGAAAATGGCATTGTACCCTAATGACACGCATTTAAGTCGCGTAAAGATGGCATAATAATGGTGTTGCTCTTTGAGACAGAGCCACACAAAGCAAAAAAAGCAACGATTAAGACTTATTGTAAATATTTAAATTAGAACACTAAGACAAGCTAGGTACGAGTATTGTTGCACAATTTTCAGTCTTGCCCCCATCCGCTCAGAGCGTGTGTAACGCGCGTTAAGGAACTTCGTTCCAAAAAAGGGGTAACCTTTTAGCATATAGCATTTTACAAAACAGAGCGTTTACATCGTTGAACACAAGTCCTTTTGATCAGCGTCACCAACTTCTGGCCATGCAGGAGTTTAAGTTCCGTTTTTTCAAAATGTACATACGAACGACACAGAACGAGTAAATAATTCCTGAGTGCTTTCATACAAATAATAGTAATTGCTACTTTGGTGTCGGAAGTCGTATGAAAACTACCATAAAAATAGTTCTACGACTACTTTAGACCGTATTTTCACGTGTTCGGATCGGATTTCAGACGTAGTGCGAAACCGCTCTAAGATCTCAATACTCAGATTAGGTATAACATCATCATCATCATCATCAACAGCCTTTAATAGTCCACTGCTGGACATAAGCCTCTCAGAAAGGAGGTTTTGGCCTACTATACCACGCTGGCCAGACGGGTTGGTATCGGGTTTGTGTCAAGTTTTCCTTCTCTCTGCAGTGCTGTTGTCCTGCGTAGTTTTTTCCCTTAGTCGGCTCTTACGACACCCACGGGATGAATAGGGGTGGTGACACTCTGTATTCTTAATCCGTCACCACACGGACGAAAAATGCTCCGCCTAAATAATGCCCTTGATTACTAACAACCTACGAGTAAACTTCGACTGAATCGTGAAGCATATAATTCTTTCATCGATGTGATTATCTATGTACTTATGTCTATAAAGTTTATTATACTCACAAAGTGTACGGTATTTTCGGACACATTCTATTAGACTTTTCATTTAGGTATGTCAAAGTCTCTTGAGATAAAATGAACATACGAGGGACGGCTAATAAGTCCGCGGCCATCTCACATATAATGCCTTTAACCCACCCAAAAAATATTCTGTATCTTTCTCTTCAAAATGACGATCAACTGCAGCTTCATTTCGTTCTCATCTGTAAATGTCCGTAAGTCCTTTTTCAAATTGGAAAACAGGAATATGGAGGGTGCTCAATCTCTGAGAACCCCGTGTCTTTCAGGGCTTGCCTCGCAACATGTGCGGTGTGAACGGACGCGTCGTCTTGCAGAAAGAGCACTCCGCGCGTCAGAGTCCCACGTCGTTTCTGTACAATAGCCTCGCTAACCTGAGTCAATAAATTGGCGTAATATTCGCCATTTATCGTAGTTCCTATGGGTAGGTAATCGTTAAGCGAAATTCCCTTGCTATCCCAGAAAACAGTCGCCATTAGCTTGGACGCCGACTTTGCCACCATGAATTTCTTCGGCGGTCTTTCTCCTTTTTTTATCCATTGTATGGACTCCGGATCATATTGGCGATTCCATGTTCAATCTACGGTGACTATCCATTGCCAAATATCTTCCTTGTTATCACCGACTAGCTCCAAAAAATCATTACAACTTGCGAGTCGACGTTGTTTGTGGAGCGGTGTGAGCATTTTCGGTACCCAGCGAGCGCTATTTTGTTCATATTCAAATATTCATGTAAAATTTCTCCAACTTGTTCTTTGTTAATCTGCAATTCGTCAGCAATCTGCCACATTTTAATTCTTCGGTCGACCAGAAAGATTTTTTTACTTTTTGGACGTTTTCTCCGTGACAGGGCGGTCCGGGCGAGAGTCGTCTTCACAGCTCTCTCATCCTTGTTGAAATAGGTGGGCCCATTTTTCACCATCGTATATGAAGGCACAGAAACCTGAAGAACCGATGAAATCTCTTCAAAAATGTCTTTCGGTGTATTTCCCTTCTTTAAGAGCAATTTTATCACGGCGCGGTTTTCAAAATGCCGAGATTTTTCAGATTCGGCTGATATGGTGATGTTTGTTATTCGATAAATAATTCTACTATGAGTGCAAATTTAATTAGTGTTTGCTTTTATAATACTACTGAGTGTCGAAACTAGTGACATGAGTAACAAGCTAATTATTCATCTTTAAGTACCGTTAAGTACCGTACCGTTTTCAGCCGCCCCTCGTAGTTATTCAATATATCAATATGTCATGAAAATAGCTTTGATTAGTTACCTGCTCGTGTCCAGTCATATCGTTTTGGTATTTTATTTGAACGGAACTCAAACTCCTGCTCCACTAAATCTCCCAACGTCATACATCCTCCTGATGTCAAACTATTTGTAAATAACAAGAATTTGTTTAAGAATTTTCGTAAACGTCCATGATTTCTTGAACAATTCCTTTTAAAGTTGATTACCCGTGGCAGCGTCGATTTCATGCATTGAAGAGTGAACATCGAAATAATGATGTTGCAATAGTCGTTGCTTTTGGCAAAAAGACAATAATTTATCTATCACTTTTAATATTTACTAAAATCATTTTAAAAATGTGCTTTGTATTAAATTCCAATCTCAATTGAACTTTATAATTTCTATTTGTAATACCTACTTCAACTGTAAAATATTGTTACATACTTCAACTACAATTTACAATACAATGGCTCTCGTCTTTGTTTATGCACAGATTTATAATAATTTATTACATATTTTAGAATATAATAACTGGACTGTATCAAATCTATGGTTCCATAGCAACTTGTAATGAATGTGACAGCAATACACAGTATCTTCGTAGAAGCTAGGTGGAATTGTAAAAAAAAACAATTTATTAAAAATTGCAAAATAATAAATCGTATTTCTTCAACGGCGACTTAATATGTAGAATTAAATACCGAGTACACTCGAATTCCTTTTAAAGTATTAGGTATTTAATTTGAGTTTCGATGCAGAGGATCTCTTTTCCACAATGCTGCTAACAATTAATCTATTATCTACCAGATAAGCATGGCAAATAGGGAAATCAACATTCGTAGAGTGCTAGTATACCACCAGGGAAATTTAATTAAATGACCTTGACAATTATTCGTGTGGGCATGTTCTTCATTAGATTCAATAATTATTTTAGTGGGTAGGTTTTTAGTTTTTCAACCTTAAGGCTGAGCAGCATTTTCAAACTAATCAACCATTAGATACGTACGATATTTTATGGATAGGATGCGTGCCGTCATATTTGCTTGTAGGTTGTTGTTGTTGTGTGTTTTTATAGATATTTTCAAGGGAATTAACGCACTTAAGTAGGTACATGGCCTTTAAATTGCTTGACGTTTCAACCAAGCAACGGTACTACTCATGTGCCTTTTTTTTTTTTTTTTACGTGTGGAAATCCCCTCGGACCGTCACCCCGCCGGGGCTCTCGTTCGGCGGGGCGGTGTGTCGGACTCGAACCGACTAAAACCACACGGTGTGCCCTCTTTGCGCTTCCAGTTTAGGAGGGGTCCAGGTAGCTATCTCCTTCTGGACCCCACCCAGCGCCGGCCCGCTCCTGACGCGGGCTCCGTCTCAGTGGACCCTCTCTTTAGGCGGCGTCCGGCACACGCGGACGCCGCCCCCCTCGCGGCTGGCCAACTAATGCGGGTGGAGGGGAGAACCCATCCCGTCCACCCGCGGCCACACTCAGGGCGGCATGAGGCGCAGGTGAGCGCGCCTCCGCCGCCCGGTTCGCCGGCGGCGGATCAGGTCCGAGTGGAGGTCGTCCTCCCGGGCCTTCTCCGCCGCCTCCTTCTGCGAGATTACCTCCTCGCAGAAGGTTGCGACCGCGGTAAAACAACTGTCGCTACCGGCCATGGAGCGAATTACGGCCGGTAGCGAGAGATCTGCTCCGATGACTGCAGTGAGGGCCCGGCGCTGCGTCGCCCATGCGGGGCAAACCGCCAGCGTGTGCTGGGCCGAATCCTCACTGCAGTCGCAGTGGTGGCAGGCGGGACTCGATTCCCTCCTAGCGACCGAGTACAGGTACTTTCCGAAGCAACCGTGCCCGGAAAGCACCTGCGTCAGCCGGAAGGAAAGGGTCCCGTGCTGCCGCCCTGCCCACTCGGCGATGACCGGCTGGAGAACCTCCACGGCGGCGAAGCCAGCGCGTGGAGTCTCCAGCCGGAACGACCATCTCACCATAGTGGCTCGGCGAGCGGCTTCGCGCCACTCGCGCACGTCCTCGGGCGGAGCGCGAAATCCGCTCTCCGCCCGGAAGTCAGCCACTCGCCGATAAACTTCGGCGAGCACTTCCGCCTCCAAATCCCACGGGGGTGTTCCGGCCAAGGCGCAAGCCGCCTCGGTGGACACCTTGCGGTATCCGCGTATGGCTCTGACCGCCAATATCCTCTGGGGGCGCCAGAGGCGCGCCCTATTCGGGGCGGTCAGAGCCGCCACCCACACCGGTGCACCATAAAGCGCCATGGACCGGACAACCCCCGCGTACAGCCGCCTCGTGGGAACACTGGCCCCGCCCAAATTGGGCAAAAGTCGCCCTAGGGCGGAGGCAGTGTCCACCAGCTTCGGACCAAGCTGTCGGAAGTGCTCGTCGAAGAGCCACCTACCGTCTAGGACCAGACCCAGGTACCTCATCTGGGCCCGGACCGGTACGAGGACCGAGCCGACCTCGATTGAGGCGCCGGCGGGCGGACCACGACGGGGCCCGTGAAATAATAGGGCCTCCGTCTTATCCAGGGCCACCCGCAAACCCAACGCCTCAATGCGCCCAACCACCAGGGAAACTCCCGTGGCGGCCAGGCGCGCAGCCTCCTGGAAGTTAGCCCCCCGGGCCGTGACTAAAGTGTCATCGGCGTAGCAGAGTACACCCAGCCCGGGGGGGAGACGCCCTCGTAGGGCCCAGTCGTATCCGATGCTCCACAGGAGTGGTCCTAGGACAGACCCCTGCGGAACACCGCACGACATGGCCCTGCGTCTCAAGACGCCATCTCGGTCCTCGTACATGACGGTTCGCTCCTCAAGATAGTCTGCCACCAGCCGCCTCAGGTACTCCGGCACTCCGTGGTAGCGGAGCGCTTCCCTGATGCAGCTGAGTGGCAGACTATTTTTTTTTTTTTTTTTCAAAAACTTTAATCACACTAAGATTTACATTTGTTTACATTTTCTCGATTCGCCAAACTGTTCTAACAGTTTGTAGGCGTTCCGCTCAATTTATAATAACCTAAGTACTTAAATGCTAGTTTATAAATTCCTCCTACAACGGTGTACTAACTCAACAAACAAAATAATTTCAAGACAAACAATACATAAATATGTGTACCCTGACTATTTCCTGGGCACCTGCTTCCCTATTTATGTACGCGTTTTAATCTATTGCCATATCCAAACATTTCTTTTAGTCTTAGTTTTAGTTTAAACTTACATTTTATTTTCTTTTCCTCCCTTAGTATTTGATATTTATTACATAACTTTGGTACTACATACTTCCTGGTCCTTTCCCCATAATAATTATTTACTTTTAATTGCTCTAATTTTCCCTTCTTTATTACTCTGACACTGTAATGATATTTTTTCTTTATCTTATACTCTTCACTATGATATGATTCTAATGCTATTAAATATTTAACTTTTTCATTGACTGGTATGATGGCACATTCGGAAAATAACTTATTATAGTCATCTTTGTGCTTTTTCCTAATTCTTTTATCTACTATTATTTTTAAAAATCTTAACTGTATCTTTTTAATTTCCTCTATATACGTTTTAAATGTTAGTCCGTAACAGCTTATCCCATAACTAATAATTGAATCCGCTAGTGCATAGTACACCATAAACAAAGTACGTCTGTCTAATATTCTTTTGAGGATGTAAAACTTACTTAGAACTGACCTTAATCTATTACATACCAATTCTATGTGTGGTCTCCAGCTAAATCTATTATCTATTATCAACCCCAAGTACTTAATGGTGGTAACTAACTCCAATTCCTTACACTGACAGCTCTGGTTTTTATGTAAACAGTCATATGTGTGTCCTATGATACGTATATTAGCCCCTCCTCTCGTGACTCTATTGTAAGGTGAACATATATGCATGATTTTAGTTTTATTGGTGTTAAGTATAATCCCATTATCATGAGCCCATTTTGTTATTCTATCAAAGTCATTTTGCAATTGCACCATCATGTGTTGTAAATTTTTACCTGAGATTATCATACAAGTGTCATCAGCATACATGTACACCCCGCAATGTTCCACGACATTGACCATGCTATTGACATGCATTATATAACCAATAGGAGCATATACTGAGCCGGTGGGCACACCCATTGTGATGGCCGCATCTGCGCCTGTTGTTCCGTCGACAACTGTACAGAGCGTCCTGTTTCGCAAGTAATCAGCGAAGAATTTATTTGTCGGACCACTGATACCGCACTCATCCATGGCTTGTAATAGCTGATTATGATCCAGTGTATCAAATGCTTTTTTAAAGTCTATAAACAGAGCTAGAATTTGATTTTTATCATTAAGCTTTCCATTGATAAAGTGCTCCGTCCTCTTCTAAATCCGTGCTGGCAGTCGTCTAAAACATTGTTTCCCTCTAAATAATCGCTGATTTGTGTTACTACACTTTTTTCTACAATTTTATTTATCACTGATAAAATAGCTACAGGTCTATAGTTAGTATAGTCGAGATGGCATCCTTGTTTATAGATAGGTCTAATCAACGCTTGTTTCAGTTCATCAGGATATATACCATGTGTTACACACATATTAATAAATTTTGCAAGAATTCTACTCATTTGTTTGATTATACATTTCAAATCCACTACCCTTATTTGATCCTTTCCCGGTGCCTTGTCACAACTTAATTTTCTAATAATTTTTTCAACATCTTCTGATGTAATTTTTTTAAATCGGAAGGAACTTAAACTTCTACTAACATAGCTACTTCTGTCTAAAAACTTATCAAAACAATTATGTTTAATTTTCTCTATTTCTTGAGTAAACGTGTTAGAAAATTTAGTGCATATGTTATACATGTTATCTGTTTTACCTAAGTATTTATTTATTGTACCATCTATTGTTGACATATTTTTACCCGTCCACAGATTTATATTAGCCCATATTTTTTTATAGTCCCCCTTACATTTACTTAATTTACTTCTCCTGTACCTGTTTTTCGCAGCATCTATCATTTTGTTTACTTTATTTCGATATTTCGTATACTCTAACCTCCGATTCATATTAGACGGCTCTTCTTTCCATGCTCTAAATAACTCATTTTTCTTATCTATATGCAACATTATTTGTTTACTTACCCACGGTTGCGGTATTCTTTTATTTTGTCGTGTTTCTGAAAGCGTACATTCCGAATAAATACTGCGAAAAACACGGCACAGTTCATTATACATTAAAATAGGACAGTTAATCTGCAAGACGTCTTGCCACACAACATTCGTAAGCTTATCAATAACTAACTTATTATTTAACACGGTCCGCTTTGAAATTCTTTTACTAGATTGCAATACGTACGGCTCACACATAAGTCTAATACCGGTCATATGGTGGTCCGATAAGGTGCATTCAAATGTGTGTGTAGACACACATCTGATCGCTCCCGATTCGCCGTCGCTAAGTCTCGCCCACACGTGGTCGATGCATGACGTCTGTATCTGCCCGTCGACTATAGCTTCTCTCGTTATCGTCGTAGTTGGTATGGTCATCTGCAGGCCGTGACCACACAAGGTGGTTTTATAATTGCTCGATATAACATTCTGTTTCTCATTCATTAAATCGATATTCATATCGCCAATGACGATAACCTCTTCTTGTTTTGGTATACCCTGCAGCAGCCAGTCCAAGTATTTAATGAATTCTATTTTATTTTTACTTGGGGGTCTATATAATGCAATCAAGTGCAATGTACTCTTATGTAACATAATTTTGTCATATATTATTTCCAATTCCGGGTTATATGTTTTTTGTTTTAGGTAATTAAGATCATTTCTTATATAAATCAAGATTCCCCCACCCCTTTTATTTTGTCTTGTATATTCATGTGCACTATATCCATCTATTTTGAATAATGCAATTTCTTCCTTTTTCACATTTATTTCTGTTAATATTATAACATCTAATTTTTGCTTACATGTTTTTAATAGTACCAATAATTGGTTGAACTGTTTCTTTAATGATCTTATGTTTATATGTACAACGTCTATCTCCTTACTGTCTTTACTAGTAATATATTCGCTCCAATCTTTCATAGACTCATACCTCATATACACATAGTCTTTATCATCTACTTGAAAACGATCGAATTTTATGCGTTAAGGAATCACTTAGTGTGCTACGGGCTTAAATTTACTTGCTGGAGCTTGATAATAACCGTCGCACATCATTCTCACATTTAATACTGTGTATTTTTTTTGTACTTTCATTAGCTTTAACCAAAATTCTCGAGTTCTGTATCCATATAAATTTATAGGATTCTTTGAGCTCTTTTTTAGCTATCCAGAATAATTGTCTGAAGTACTTAGAGAGGTCTTCGTTTATATATATCTTATTGATACTCTTATTCGCGTATACAAAATCGTTAGTTATTTGTCGCTTTCGCATCTTAAGCCATTGTTCTCTCACTGATGTGCTTCGTAGCTTTATTATCACAGGCTGAGTACGATGCTGATTGTCCGCGCCTTTTTCCAGACCTACCCTCTTAACTTCTTCAATCTCGTTTGGATCCAGCGATAGTTTCTTTGCAAGTGTATTTACCACATCTTTTATATCTTCTTTTTCTTGCTTTTCCAGCCCCACTATCTCAATATTTCTCTCTTTTTCTTTCTGTTCAAGTACAATCACCCTCTCTTCTAACGCTTTATTATACTTTTCTAGATAAACCTGTTGTTGCTCCATGCTTTTCATTTTTTTCTCTGCTTGTTGTTTAAATTCAACCATTTCCTGATACTTCTCAGCATAAAAGCTCACTGAATTCTTTATATCTTCTAAATCTTTATCCATCTTATGCACTATTTCCAACTTTTTGTTAACTTCTCTCAACAGATCTTCCATAGCGGTCGGACATTCAAGGGGTCTAGCGGTGTGCTCACGGTAGGCTTCCTCTTGTTCCGTTATTTTCGGTGACAAAACAGCTAAAGCACTCTTTGAACATTCTTCGCAGCATTCTTTTTGTAAAAACTGCTTCATATTTTTTACACACTTTCTATGGAAAACTGAATTGCATTCACCTTTGCACCTTATCACATCGTCTTTATTGATCGACAAGAACAATTTACACTTCTTGCACTGTACCATTATGTTTTATTTTTAATACACCTTTATTAGTACTTATGTATTATTAATAATGTTCGCGTAACTGCGAGTATCAACGTGCGATCCGGGTAAGCGGTGCGAGCGGAATGAAGGCGTTGGCGATGTCCAAGGACACCGCCAACACCACTCCGCCGCAGCTCACGGCCTCCTCGGTCACGGCCCTAAGGCGCATTACGGCATCGATCGTCGAACGCCCCTCTCGGAAACCGAATTGGGCGTCCGACAGATCGGGGCCAACCTCGCAAAGGTGCCGGACGATGTGGGCAGAGAGCACCCTCTCAAAAAGTTTACCCGCCTCGTCCAGCAACACGATAGGCCTATAGGCCGCGACCGAATCGGCAGGCCGTCCCGGCTTCTGCAGCAGGACCAGCTTCCCGCATTTCCAGCGCTCAGGGAAGCGTCCGGACGCCAGGCTAGCGTCCAATACCCCCCTGAGGTGGTCCGACATGTAGTCGAGGGCTCGGGCCATCACTCGGGCTGGAACCCCGTCCGGCCCGGGGGCGGTGTTCTTGGATCGAATCCGTAGAACAGCCGCCCCCAACTCCGATTCCCTGACGGGCGGAACATCAACCTCGCTGCCCCCGTCGGCTTCGGCTGATGCAGCCATTGACGGGGGTGTGTGCTCCGCCCGCTGCGGGAATAGGCCCTCGACCACTTCCTGCAGGAAGCTGGGCTGGAGAGTCTCCGTAAGGGGGGGGCCCGACGTGCGGAGCTTTTGACGCACCGCACGATAAGGGCGACCCCAGGGGTCACGCTCGAGACTCTCCAGCATCTCCTCTCTACACGCATCCTTGGCGCGGCAGATGGCCAGCCTCAGAGTTTTCCGAGCTTCTCGGTACTCCTCATGAAGCCGGTCCACCTCCTCACCGACCCCGCGGTGACGTCGCCGACTACGGGTGAGGGACCTCCGGGCACGTACACAGGCCGCACGGAGGTCCGCCAACTCCTGGGACCACCAGTAGACCTCCTTCCTTGGAGGCCGACAACCACGAACGCGGGGCATGGCCGCATCGCAAATCTGCGTAATCGCATTGCAGAAGCGACCAGCCCCCATGTCGACCTCCTCGGTCGGGGCCTGCGGAGACAGCCAAGAGTGAATAATGGCCGCCTCCTCTAGTAGGTCCCTGTCGAGCTTGGCGACAGCCCACCGCGGGAAGCGGGAAGGGCGCCGCGCCGCGTGACCCCTACTGGGGTCCTGGGACCGGGAGAGCTCGAATCGGATGTATAAATGATCCGAGAGCGTCTCGACCTCTTCCAGGACACACCAGTTCCTTACTCGTGCGGCGACTGCAGGGGTAGCGAACGAAAGGTCCACTATCGACCCCCCCTGCTGTCGCACGCACGTGTTGGTGGAGCCTCTGTTCAGCAAACAGAGGCCCACCGACGCCGCCCACTCCTCGACGGCTTCGCCCCTGGCGTCCGTCGCAGGGGAACCCCACGCAATGGACTTTGCGTTGAAGTCCCCCAGCACGAGGACGTGCCCAGACACTAGTCGCCGCATCGAGGCCTCCAAGTTGTTAAGGAAGACCTCGAAGTCGTTCAAACTCCGGTTGGGGGAGAAATATACACCATAAATGGTGATTCATTATTCATTATTCATTATCCAGTACCCTTGTCTCTTAGCGACAAGGGCGGGGAATGAGCCGCCGTGGAGCCGACGACTGCCACGGAGCCGTCCCGGTCACCCATCCAGTTTGGACGGGGAGGGACAAAATAGGGCTCCGCGACTACGGCAACACCTATCGACCACTGTGCCATGGTTTGCAAGAAGAGATCCTGCGCCGCAGCACAGTGGTTCAGATTCGTCTGGACCAGGAGGTTGGAGACGTGATCCATTACTGGATCGTCTCTACAACCTCCTCCATGGGCGTCGGCGTCGACGCAATATTGACGTCGGGGGTAGCCTGGGTCGGCAGGCTAGACCCCGGCGTTTGCCGAGAAGCGCGCGGAGGCTTGCAGCCCCCCTGCCCCATCTGGTGATTGGCGGGCTTTTTAGCCGCCGCACACACGGGGCAGTGAGGGGCGGCAGAGCACTTTGCCGCCTTGTGCCCGGGTTGACCGCAGCGGAAACATAAACCGCTGCAGTCAAAGCAGCTCTCGCACTTGGTGCGAGTGTGTCCCGCGGCTAGGCACTTGAAGCACCTCATCGGCCTCGCGGCCAGAACCGTGATTCTGGCATTCACGAAGCCGACGAGCATGCTTCCGGCGTCGCCCAACGCTTTGGCCGACGCCACGGGACAACTCACCCACACCGCACCGAGGCCTCCCGGACCCGGACGGACGGTGCCGACTCTGATGGTGTCCGCGGTGCACCCAGTCTTCTCCATGACTGCATCGCGGACATCCTCTGACGTGATGGAGTCGTCCAGGCCCGAGATGCGCAGTTCTGCGCATTTGGTGGGCCTGGCGATCTTCACACCGTCCGTGCTGGTCAAAATCCCCCGCAGCTTCTCGGCGAATTTATCGGCCGTCGCCGCGCCTTCAGCCCCAGGGAACTCGAATACTCGAGCCCCCGTCTGTGCGCGGCGCAGCCTCATCCCCGCCGCCCCGAACTCAGTGGCGAGACCGGGCCTGGCCCCCTTGAAGAGGGCCGCATACGAGAGCCCGCCACTGGCCGCCTCCGGCGACAGCGTCACTACTACAGCCGCGGTTTTGGGCGGCTGCAGCTTCCGCGGCCTCTTAGTCGAGGCCGCTGTCACCGGTGGTGAAGGCTGGGCTTGGGCCGCTTTTTGGGCAGCCCTTCTAGCCCGCCTTCGGGACTTCTTTGAGCCCCTCGCCTCCTGCCAACCCTCGTTGGAGGGGGCAGGTGCGGAGGGGCCCGGCAGGGATGTCGGAGTGGGGAGCGGAGGGAAAGCCACTCCGCTCCTCTTCGCCGCTTTACTCTTGGCCGGCACCTGGGCCGGCGCCTTGGCCGGTGCCTGGGCCGGCGCCTTGACTGGCGCCTGGGCCGGTGCCTTGGCCGCTCTTCTCGGCCCCTGGGGAGCCGGTGGTGGAGTCGGGGCCGACGCCGACGCCGCCGCCGCGTATGACACGCGGCCTCCCACAACAGGGAGCGCAGTCGGAGCAGCAGCCTTAGGCCGCTGCGACGACGCGAGCGGGGGGCGCACGACCGGCGCAGGAGGCAGTCTCGCCTCCAGACCGGCCAGACGGCCGTCCAGCATACGCCCAACTGCGTCAAGAATTGACCGCAGTTGGGCGTCAGGCACCACTGAGGTCGCGGTAGGGACAGGCTGGGGCGCGGACGGGGACCCCGCTCGGGGAGGTTCGCCCGGAAGCGGGCGAACTGAGCGCTCAGCCCGTTCACCTGCTCCGTCAGCCTGTCATTGGCCATCTGTAGGCGAGACACGTCGCCTACTAGGCCCTCCACGACCTCCGACATGGCGGAGGAGGAGTCCTTAAGGGCCCTCACAAAAGAGCCCTTAAGGTTAACCGACTTGGTGGCTACCTTCTGAATTATAGCCACCGCCGCTCTCGCCCTCTCCTGCGCAGACACGGGCGCCCGGGGGGCATCTCCCTCCACCGGCTCCCGAATCTTGAGCAGGAGACCCGCGATCTCCTCCTCCGCTGCAGCCTCGCCGTTGGCTCGTACCCGTCTGTAGGCATCCGCCTTGGAGAAGGCGGAGCCTGACGGGACGGGGACAGGGGTACGCGACCTCCCTATACGGCCGCCCTTAGGAGGCCCAGACTCCACGGATGGGTGTTCTTCCCCATCCCTCGAGAGTTCCCTCTTGCGGCTCTCGCTCGGTCCCGCTTCCACCTCCATGCGCTCCGAGCTGTTCGTCCTCTCGCTGGGGCCTTCACCCACGCCAGTAGTGGCAGATTTGGAGCGCAAGCGCTCCGATCTTCGGCTCCCAGCAGTCAGTCTACTACAGACTACTACTGGGAGCCCCACCGAGATAGGCGTTCCCAACATCGCCTCACCCTCGGTGGACGCCAAATCCACTCCACCACTCCTCCTTTTCGACTCCTCCTTCTCCTTGTTTGTCACCGTTTCCGTTTTGCTCGCCTTTGTCGTTGTTGATTTCAGTCCTTTTCTATTTGATTTTTCGTTATCATTTTCCATAATTAAACCCACGAGTGGGGGAGAACTAAAGGTCCACCCGGGCAGAGATCCCCTAATACCCGGGTAAGCGTAAATTTATGCCCAACCGAGGGGTCCGCAAGTGCCCCGGCTGGGAGTGCGCTTACGACTGAACTACCCATCAGCCATGCATCCCCTGGCCACGCACCAGAACACGGGATTCGGGGCATTTTTTAGAGAGGTTTACATCCTCGCGGTCCGGGCGGTTAAGCCAAGACCCTCGCCCCCGATCAGAGCCGCGAGACTTGACCACAGCGCTCTTCTCGGGATTACGATATGCCGACGGTGACAGGGAGACTACGTCCCCCTGCCTGCTCGGTGGTAGTGTCAGTACACGCCGAGCCCGTCCTCCTTTCTCCACCGCTATCAGCGGAGAGAGCGGCCCCTACAGGGCCCCACCTTCTGGTTTTTTACCGAGGTTTCCTCCTCCATGCTCCGAAGAGCGAAGAGCCAGCAGGGCAACCGGCAGACACGCCCGCCCTGCTGGACCAGGCCTTGCCCGAGAGCCGATGAACGGCTACCTCTTCTGCTAGAATATTAGCCGCTGGCGATAATCCTCTCCTCCAAGAGGACAAGGAGGAAACAGTGCCATCGCCAGCGTTTCCAGGGTGCACCACGGGGAGGTTTTCTAGCATAGCACCCCACTACTCATGTGCCTGCCAGGACCTTGCCAACGGACGCAGGTTTTGCTTTATGTCGGATTTTCTCCATGCTTTTGTTTGATTGATCCTGTGAAACAATGTCTCGCCAAAAGCAAGAATGTAAAGACCAGCTCATTAAAAAAGCAATTTAACTTTGCCAAAATCAAAAGGCAAAGTCAGAACACATCAACTTTGACTTGACAATTTTGATTCCAAGTCTGTAGGTACCTAAATGCTGGTAAGCTCAGACACTCGAAAAAATACAAGGGACGATTTTTTTTAAAAGCAATAACTTTTTTCGTCCAAACAAAATCTGTTTGTTGCATCACTTAGCTTTTTTTAAATGTAGGGCAAAAGTTTGCAGGCAAGTCTCTTGATGGTAATTGATTATCTTGGACGCCTGCTCCGCAGGATAGAGAGCTAACTTCTATATCCAGCATTGGAATCCTTATTGCAAACATATCGAGCTAGCTAGTATTTGACTTCGGTCTAAAGGCTCCATCTTTATAAGGAACTAGTTGGGCCTCATAAAGACCTCTGTTTTTATTTCTGGGTACCCCCGTAATAACCTCTCCCCTGGAGAAGAGCATTAACGGAGAGCGACTCGAATAATTGATTCGAGGATACGATATTTACGGTCGGCTTGACCTACTAGCGCTGCGTTGAGATGTAGCACACGTTATGGGCAGCCTTCCGCACTCATTCAAAGTGGCAAAACATCCGTGTACTCGTTTACACCATGTAATAAGAAAAAAGGAACGAAGTGGTTACTTAATTCAAACGGGTGGAAATAAACTACAATGCCCATGGCTAGCCAAGCTTTTAGTTGAAGGTCAATTCTCGTAATAAAAATTCGTTCAAAATTCAGTTGCGATCTACTGTCGATCTTACAAATATCATAAGACATTCTTGTAGTAAAGTAGGTATTTTCCAATTTCCATCGTTGACTGTAATGTGATTAATAATGTAAATATATTATATCGTATTGAGTGAGACCGAAAGTTGAATCGGTATTATGTTAGTCTTGGTAATGTTCACAACTTTACTACGAGAATTCCTTTTATCAAATTTGTGAGATCGAGATCGGAACTGAATTTTTAACGTTTTTTTTCTGGTTTTTCTTGTATATCTATACTACCTATAACGTGTATTGACCATTTGTAGTTTTTAACTGACTTACTTGACAGACTGTATCGAAACTCTTATTTTAATGCTTCCTTGGAGCTAAAATCCAATCATCAGTAGTGGCAGCAGAGTAGTAATCGTTCCTTTGTACGCACCAGGTAGCAAACTTTAGAAGTGTTTGGTTTTGCAAATAATTATTTTAATGAATCAGAAATAATCATATTACATTATTAAAAAATAATAATTATACTATAATCTTTTTTATTTGTAGAATTCTCGAAATTAATTTATGAATAGGAAATACATTTTATATACTCCACAAATGTCAATGTCACTCAATGTTTTGTATTGAATAGTAGGTAATAGTAGGGATAGGGACTATAATTTAGGAGTAGGTACACGCCAAAGTTTAATAATACACAGGGTTCGTGCCTAGCTTATTATTTCAGTACAGTGAAAAAAGTGGTTTAATATCAATGTAATTTAAATACCAAATAAAAACCTCTACAATATGGCCCAACAAAGTGAAATTTTAGATTTTTCAGGTTTATTTAAACTAGATGTTTTGTTACATCTTGATATTGTGACATATAGCTTTTATGAAGTCGGACAAAAGAAATTTTTCGCTTTTACAAGTGATAAAGAATTTGTTTTAATATATATTACTCCTCAAATGGAACGTATGGAAAAGAATTATGATTGGGATTTTCTTGATAATCCAATTCACTGTATGTGTTTTGAACCGAGTGGAACGTGGGTGATCATAGTTAGCGATCAGAAGGTTTTGCTTGTGCCATTTCTACCTCTGTTCATTCCTCAAAATGCCTTTGACCAGAAGTGGTCATTGTCGAGGGTTACAGTTTTGCCTTTGGGAAATGTATTAAATCCTACGTCGTTGACGTGTTGGTTGACTAAGGAGTCCGAGAACATTCTGATTATAGGCTCCAAGGTAAGCCGACGCAATAGTATTGAATCTTATATAAATATTAAAAAAATTGTATAGAGATTTACTACTAATCTTTATAAATATTGCTTTTGCAGACAGGAAGTATAATATTTTATTCACTAGAGTCACAAAATATTGTTGGGGAGTGTAGAGTGCAAGGTGAAATCACTGATTTGCAAATATGTTATGATGATTCACTGGACCTATTGACTCTGTTGGTGAGTAAATGTGATGATAATTATGGCATCTAATCTAAATAATGTTTTAGTTGGTAGTCCATTATTAGATGTAATGTAAACAATCAATAATGTGTAAATATGTATTTTGAAATTAGCCATTGTTTCCAGTGGATGCTGGTCCTCTGGTATAGCTCAGATCCCTCTATTTAAGTACTAACCCTACACAAACTGTATAAATTCTAATTTTTAAGACATCTGTAAATCAAATAAATATTAAAACGAAAAATGAATTCCTTGAATGAGAAGACTTTTAGTACTTTTATATTAGGGATGTGTTGATTGTTTAAATGTCATGGCCTGTAGATTGAGCAAAAAATATTTTTTTATTTATTGTTAAGAATATTATGATATATCTATTAGTCTGCCATGCCAATCCAATACACTGTAACTAGATATTACCACTAACTTGTATTGACTCGATAGTTTTGCCAAGTCTTAATGGTACCAGAACAAGGCAAAATAACAAAACAAATTGCAGTGTTTTGCCTTGTAGAAATGCATGTCATTAATTTTGTACACTCTGTATCTACCCAACAATACACTGTATCTAATGCCATCCCCTCTGGACGTCCAAGCTCAGAACACCATGTATCTCGGCATGGGTATGTCCATGTCGCGTGGAAACTGTTTGACAAAATATCTGCCCATAGCAAGTGCAGGCACATCAGGTCACGCTTGACGTGGACTTCTGCAACATCAGGGATCTACACTCAAACCTCAATGCTGTCCACCACCACTGAGATAACGAAACCGGCCTTGTTCTTTTTAACCGAGACATAGTCATCTCCATCAGACACATCCTACCTCTTCTACCCTGACTATCATCTGGAACACTCCTTTGTTGCTAGGGTATATCAGTTGCCGCCGCCTCGCCAATCTAGGAGGACGGGACATCTACATCTTGTGGCTCCGTGTAGACAGCGACGACCATCCCCATGTCTATGCATGCCTCTCCTGGTCCTATAGCGGTAATATTGAAACTGAGCCACTTTAACATTCACAACGCTGAATGGGTTGGTTCACGAAAAAACCGATCACGCGGGGAGATCTGTTCACGATTTCGTCCTGACCTTTTGCTTCTAACAACTAGTATCAAGGCCTACGATCTTCTCCTGACCTCTGATCCGGACGGTTACAACGTCACCGTTGGGGTCCTACTTGGCTTCTCAGATCATTGCCTAATCCAGAGTGCGGTGCCACTCAAGTACTCGAAGCGGCTGCGAATTGCAGGCTGCCGCCGCGTATGGCACTATAGGTCAGCCGACTGGAATGGGATGCCGCTCTTTCTTTGCGTCCTACCCATGGAGGCGGTTTTGTTTCTTGCCGGATGATCCCAACGTCGTTGCCGATTCTGTCTTTGACGTAGTCCTTCAGGGCATGAAACTATACGTTCCATATACCTTTAAGTCCCACTAATGGCAGATCCAAGCCTTGGTTTGAATGATCCTGCAAAACGCCGCCGCCCCGCCGAAAGCGGAAGGTGCAGTAAAACTTTGCCTCCAGGTTCCTCAAAAGAGCCTTTGCCAGAGCAAAATCGGAGCAAATCAGCCTAATTGGTGAGATAACTCCCTTGTTCTCTAAGATATTGAAATTATTATCGTTTCGTCCAGTCAACTATGTTGGTTGAACGGCATCAACGTGCGAGTGCACGGATTGGGGCAAAACCCTGTATTTTTATCGCTGTACCTAAGCAACGCAAAGAGCTTGTTTAGGCAAAATACTGTAAGCTTTGTTACAGTTTTTTAACATATTAAAACCCTAATTTCAATAGAATACATTATTGTTTAGATTATTGTTTCTTCCAAAATACAGTTTAGAATAACGTAATTGACGGGGTGGAAAACCCCTTGGATCTCGTGCTCCTCGGGAACTCAGGAGCCAGGAGTATGTGGTGATTCCACTAAAAACCACCCTGACGGCCGGCCTCAGGTGTCCTACTGAAACTGATTGACCATTGTTAAAGCAAAAAACTGTAAGCCGAGTTACAGTCTTTTGGATATGCATGGCAGTAGTAGTTAAGTAGTTGCATAACTTTAACATATTTCACAATTTTCACTAGTTTTGAGTAAAAAAAGTAAAACTAACTATTTGCAAAATAATTGGGTAAACTATACCTCATTTAACATAGTTTACTAATTAGTTCTTTATATTTTGCACTTTATTGTTTACTTTGTAATCTACTTTAGTAAGTTTCAAATATTATTATATTTAAAGTAATTTCAATTGCAATGAATCTTTTAACTACCTATTTTTACTAGTATAAAATATTTTAAGATAATTATAATAGAATGTACCACCCACTACAGCATCTATACAAATAAATAAAATTGAAGTGTCTGTTTGTAATGTCAAAATAATAGGTTTTTTCATGCTTACACAGTTATTTGCACGATACCTATGACTAGAAACCAGTTTAAATATGTTTTGTCTGTCTGTTTCTCTTCTGTTCTGTTCTGCCGAACTCACTAAAGCAGCGCTTTTCAAATTCCACGCGAACGAAGTCACTGGCACCAGCTAGTTTAACATATAATAATAATAAACTCTGTACTGTAAACAATTATTGCATATTTCCAGATATCTATCAGTAAATCACAACAATGTAAGTTGGTCCTGGAACATAGGTCCTTTGGATACAACTGGCTACAACAAACCAGAGCGCAAAATGATAAGGATAAGAGAGATGGGTTCATGTCATATATCAAACAATTGTCAAAAGATAAAATCACCTTTTTCATACAGGGTGGCTCTAAAGGTAACACACACAGAAGTCAGATTGGTTTTCTATCAGGTTGTACAGGTTCAGAGTGTAATTACTCTATTATCAATCTTAATCTCCTCTAAACACAAGCAAGTTTGAAAAGTAAGGGGCCATCCATAAATTATAGTTAAACCGCCGTAAGCTTGGCCCTCCTGATGGTTTGGGGACGCGGGGCGGGGGTGCATTTAACCAATTAGCTAGTGCGTCGCTGTCCGCCGGCAGTGACTGACGTGAAAGCATGACTGTACGTGTTATTTTTCTTAAGACTGCTACACACGGTATTATTTTGCAATATGGATAATCTGCCGACTCTGCGTCACAAAAATATTTAAAAACTTGAAGTTCGGCTTACAGAGGTTCTACTGTTAAAGTTCTAATAAAGAATATTTATTATTTTACTTAATTTTTAAATTGTATCTGAATATAATTTACTTGATGAAGATAAGGTGATTTTATTAAAATTATTTTACAGTATTAAATTTTACAATTAATCATAAAAACTTACAGTACACTGACATTATAATACATGGAAATAAATTCGATTTTTATTACATCGTGTGTAGATTAAATCTCAAACAAATAAATCTGAAGATATCGAGTTAGTACATCGTGTCATGTATAGCCGAGCGCATCACCCGCCCCGCGTCCCGCAAACCATCAGGAGGGCCAAGCTTACGGCGGTTTAACTACAAGTCACACGTTAAAGGGGGGGGGGGGAGGAGGCTGTCAACAGAATCTGACATTGTGTGATAAGGGGCAGGGGGGTCAATAACTTTGTGACGTCATGTGTTAAAATTTAAAATATTAAAACGCTAAATTTAAATGTGAATAAAAAACTTTAGTAGTAGTCGTAGGAAGAGAGGACAACGAGGCTAAGTTTGCTCCATTATTACTACATTTATCAGTAAATCGCCGAGCATCATTCTATTTGAAACAAGTTCCATATGATAGTTATTGCCCTCGTGTCAAGTCATACATATTTAAAAGATCATATTGTAGCACTAGCTGGCCCGCGCAACTTCGTCTGCGTCTCTCAATAGTAATAAATTTTCTCCGTTTTTGAAACATTCTTCATTGGTGCTCCGCTCCTATTGGTCTTAGCGTGATGATATATAGCCTATAGCCTTCCTCGATAAATGGGCTATCTAAACACTGCAAGAATTTTTTAAATCGGACCAGTAGTTCCTGAGATTAGCGCGTTCAAACAAACAAACAAACAAACTCTTCAGCATAATAATATTAGTATAGATTCTATTAGTATAGTACAGTCAGGTGTAGAAATTTTACAATAGCAATAGCAACATTAGGACATATTACATAGATTTGTTTAGACTCAAGCTAAATATAGCTTAAACTGAGGCTTTTAGAATACGGTTAAAAATCCGTAACTAAGTTTTAATAATAATCGAATCAAAAAGAATCAGACCGCTGTTGGTGCGGCGACGCATCGCCATAACAATTTCTACAAAATAATTTTGATGTATGTAGAACATCTGCTAGACGTCCCACTAGAGCTTAATTCGATGTAGTGAAAGTCAACCCTCTTTTTCATAAAATTGTTTCGAATTGTATTTTATTCAACTACTGGCTGACCCGCGCAACTTTCAGTTTTTACAAATATTTTTCATTGATGCTCGGCTAACATTGGTTGTAGCGTGATGTTATATAGCCTACATCGATAAATAGGCTATCCAGAGCGAAAATATTTTTTCAATTCGAACCTGATTTCGTTCCTGAGATTATCGCGTTCAACCAAACTCCTTTCAAAACCAAACCAAACAAAGTTTTATATTAATACTAGCTGACCCGCGCTACTTCGTCTGCGTCTCTCAATAGTAATAAATTTTCTCCGTTTTTTAAACATTCTTCATTGGTGCTCCGCTCCTATTGGTCTTAGCGTAATGATATATAGCCTATAGCCTTCCTCGATAAATGGGCTATCTAACACTGAAAGAATTTTTTAAATCGGACCAGTAGTTCCTGAGATTAGCGCGTTCAAACAAACAAACAAACAAACAAACAAACAAACTCTTCAGCTTTATAATATTAGTATAGATATGTGGTCTATATTTTTCTTCATATAAAGCAGCTAATCAATACAAGCAATCGCATAAAAAACGAGAGATGTTACCTATCATAAAAATTCGTCCGCAAAGATATGAATAGCTATATGAAGGTGTGATGAATGTTGATTTTATTACTGTTTCCTTTTAATTATTTTTAATACGTGCAGAAAATTGAAACAGGTGTGCCGTCACATTAGGGAAGGGAAGGGGGGTTTCTAAAATATGACACGTGTTACAAGGACGGGGATAGGGGTTAAAAAGTCCTAAAATTCGTGTGACGTAATTTATGGATGGCCCCTTACTGGTCTCAACCATTGGTCCTAAGTATCTTAGAAAACTGCTTTGCTAATTCAGCTGCACTTATAGGTCACATATTCACACTCAGTCAGTTTACTTTTTGTTTATTGATGCTTACAGATGATAACAAATCCCAAACTGTAGAATATGTCTTGAAGCCGACAGAGTACCTACCATTATTCCGTAAAGGATCAAACAACTGGGCACTGACAGCGCAATATGTAAACGGTAGACATTTTCTGACAGCATTTGAATTAAATGAGGGCACTCTCATTGTAAGTAATCTTAGTATTTTCATAGTAAAAAATATTGTTCAACACTTGTGCTTCCTAGACTGGCCAATTTTAAAGATATATTAATATATTTGACTGCACGGATGGTGTAGTGGTTTAAGCAGTCACCTCGCCGCTTCCTACTGCGCTGATTGTAGTGGGTTAAAGCCCCACATGGAATAACACTTTGTGTGATGCACAAATTGTTGTTCTGAAGTCTGGGTGTTCTTTGTGTCTGTTTCATGTATGTTTATAAAGTCCCCGCGACACAGGATATATTCCTAGTGAGGGAGTTGTCTTTTATTACACTTATATAAACTAAACAATATACATATAGCTATTATAGTTTCATGTGGGGATAGTACTCTTTGGATTGATGGAAAATTGTATAAATTTTTATTCTAAGTTTACTGGAAGACTGTTACCATATTTGTATAGTTGTAAATAATACCTTTACCATTTGGCATTGTGTTTTTGCCATACTTGATTATCTGTATCTATGTAACTAGTCATAAGTCGTACAGATAGTTCTGAGTTTCAGCCCATTATCCATCTAATAAGATAGACTATAGAATACAGCCAGGGGGAGGTCTTATTGGTGGAAGAGTTTTAATTAAATACCTTTAAATACGTATCATAAACATGCGTCTTCTCTTAAATTAATTTATTAATTTGCAGTTGGAAAGCCCTGAAGAAGATACGCCTTCAAGAACATTGAGGCCATATATAAAGAAAGATGGCTTATATGTTCAGGGTTTATGGTCGCAACGTATTATCTACCTTATACGAAAGAATGAAGTTGAAGTACATTCTTCTAGTTTTTCTGTAATTCAGGTAAAGTGTGATGTAATAATCTGGTCTTAACTATAATTTCATAATAGGTCATACATTTGTTCTTTAAATATGACTGGTGCGATTTCTTGTATTTTATTAGGCTCTTTACACAACTATGTTAGAAGGAAGGGTTATTTATCAAGCCTAAATAGCTTAATGAATGTTGTCATGTGAGGTGTCATTTGAAACATTTTAAAAGAGGACATAGATAATAAGATTTGAAAAAAAATATATAGCGTGGAGACACGTGGTCACGCTTACAGCCGGTCTGACCCTCCGTATTAGATGCATAGAAAACTCTTTATTTGTACACCGTTTTACAAGTAGTATGTTACATAAAAATATCAGACATGTAATGTACAAAGGGCGGCCTTATTGCTAAGAGCAATCGCTGCCAGGCAACCTTAGGATGGATTAAAATGTTTTGGAGAGACAGTAGTAGTTGAAGGTGCAATGTGACAGGTTAATTACTAATGAACATAAAAGCGGTAAAATTAAATAAATATTTACACATAAAACACATATACAATATACATACATATACATATGATATACATACATATATATTTATATATACATAACTAGTTAAGTAAGACATAAAAACAAAAAGAAAACGAACATTCTTATCCTTCCTTAACGCGTAATTGACTTAATCAATATACATAAAATTCTTGAACCATTTTCTTAAAACTGTTTATCATCTGCGCTCGCCTGATGTTTATCGGCAATGCATTCCACAAATGTACAGCTCAAACCGTAAAAATATGGTCATAAAATTTTGTGGAATGCAGAGGCATCTCAGCCTCAATTCTCGGATGACCTCAGACATTTTTCATATGTGTTGTTAAGGAACTTGAACCTTTCTTTGAGGTAGAAGGGGGCTCTAGGATTGAACAAGATGTTATAAAGAAAAGCGAGGATATGAGTATTCCGGCGAAAGCGAATCGGAAGCCACTTGAGCTTTTGACAGAATTCAGAAACGTGATCATCTTTTCTTAACCCAAATACAAATCGTATACAGAGATTTTGAAGTCGCTCAAGTTTATCAAGTTGTGTTCAGTGAGATTTGATGTTTCACATCGAAAATGGCGTCATAAAATTATAGTGGTCCAGTATATATTTCTAGCTATCATGGTCCAAAAGTCTATACAGTGACAGTTTTGATCGACAGACGATCTCTAGTATTTTAATAGGTAATTTTATTTGTAGGATATAAAAAACGGTCCAATTTAAAATGTTCTAGGGTGAAGCTCTCCTTGGTGCAAAGCGTGAAAGTTCAGAGTTATGGAACGCCGAGTTGATCGGAGACGTGCGTCGTGCACATCTGATGTCGGTGAAAGACCCTCCGGTGATGACTGGCGGATGGCGTGAACCTACCTTTATGTGCGACTTGCAAGTGCCGCGCTTTAACCTCGAACCGTGTTTCATTGTTACCAATCAGGGTGCCTATATTTTAAATACTGTGTAAGTTTATGTAGCTATTAAATAATTCAGGACTGACTAGTGTTGTAAGGTTATAGTTATGAACGGAATCAGTTTTGAAATAAAATTTTAATGCAACGGCCACGGGTAGTAATAAATTGACCACCGCTCGGGTGGGTTTTTGCCATCTTTGGGTTCCTTAAAAGTGCAGAGAGTTGATGGTGTTTTCAGCGTTAGTGAATTTATTATTAGGCGGTCATAATGTGACCGAATATTGATGTTTTTTTAAAGGAAGGCATGGATGGGTTTTTTATTGTCAGTGTGTCAGATTTTAATCGTTTGTTGAGGAATGTTTTTGGGTGTAACATCATGGTTCCCTTTAGAGACGGAGCAGGACTATAAGCGCTCAATACGTTAGTTAATTTCTGTTAGGAATTGATGGTGTAATTGCATCGTAACGCGTGTTCATTAATGTTCAGTCTGCCGTTTTCTGAATGGATGTGTATCGTAGTTCGGAAGCGTCGGAGTGGCTGGTGGGGCTGATAACGCGCGGGGGCGCGGGCGCGGAGCAGTCGTGCGCGGCGCTGGGCGCGCCGCTGCCGGCGCTGCTGCGCGCCGCCGCCGACCTGCTGCTCTCGCGGGGCAAGCTCGCGCCCGCGCACTACCTCTACAGCCTGCACCAGGTACGCCGCCGCCCTCACCGCCTCGTCCCTCACTAGACTGCTCATAAACATTATACATAAATTACACCCAGACAGACAAATGACAGTGCTCATCACGCAATTATTTATCCTGGGTAAGAATCGAACCGACGATCTCCAGCTTAGCGGTCAGGATCGCCGATCACTAGAACGACGGGCCTGAATAGTTGCCGAAACAAAAAAAAAGATTTTTCAAATGAGTGTTTTTCATTGTAAGTTTTATTTCTAGAGTCAACCGGACGGTTGGGTGGCGCGTCTCGGCGTATTCGGTCGCATCAGAGACCTCGCAGAATACAAAAACACCGGTAACATTGGAAGCCTCGGCGATGCAGCCGTTACGGTCAAACTCCTCGCTATGCTGCTCAATATGGAGACGTCTAATGAGTGGCAGGGTTTTGATTCGTAAGCTTTTATATGTTATTTTATTAAAAATTTCGTTTACGTTTCACAATCTAGCCTTTAAGTCTCTAGCCTTAATTGTTTGTGTAAACTTCTAACAGAATCATTTTATCAATCGCAATGTTATAATCGTATTGTTTAAGCTTGTGCACTAAGAATTTGACAAAGGAATTTCCACCTATTTTTAGAGCACTGCCAGACCAATTGCGTACCGCGTTTTCAGAAATTGGCATTTTACGTACGTACTTTACAAAACATTTATTTACTGGGATGAGAACTAAGAACTTTTAGAATAGCTCTAATAACCTAATTCCTAAAACACACTTTCAAAGAAAAATATATTACAGCGTTGACAAATTGTTTTCAGAGATATCAAACTCACAATATTGAGTCAAGTGGAGTTACTTGAATTATGTTCATTCGCTGCCTCAGTTGGTCTATGGGACGTGGTGCCAGTATTTAGCATCCAACGCGGCTATCCGTATATCCTTCTTTATGCTTTGAAATCAAGAAATGATATGTGTCGCGGAGCTATTGATTGCCTTTTAAAGCAGAGATGTCTTGTGCCTCTCTTACTGGAACAGAATGGTCAATGGCTATTTGACTATATCGTTGACAAGCGCAATGAGTTGGATACTAATATTTTAAAGGTAATTATTAGGAAATATTTCTTGTATTTATTATCAGAAAATGTTTCAAATGCTGCATGCGTGGTATTTAAATATAAAATGTTGAATTTTCAGTGCTTGTGCTTATGGCTAAATCCATTACAAGAACAGCTGCGTCCGTTAATGCGAGATTTGAATCAAGGCATAACATCAATATACGTGAGTGAAGTTTTTGAAACAAATGTTTTTTTATATTAAAAGTTATAACACTATTTAAATCATTCCTTACGTTATAATATGATTGATTCGTTACTATTAGAGAACTTCTTAAGTTTAATGTGATATACTATTTTACAACAGACAGCAAGACTGCAGCAATTGATAACAACATTCGTACACATCGCTTGTGTGATTGAATCTCGCGATCCATGTCCAGATATACATCTGGAAATAACACAAAGCGCTGAAACTTGGAAAAATCAGTTCACGCCTAAGAGAGCCCTGAGCTGTGGCCTGGCCCACTGGGCCGTCGTCGACGACGGTAATGCCAAGATTATGATGACGCACACTCCAGTAAACACCGAGTTGATCGGCAGAGTCATCGATGTGGCCTGCGGGCGACACCACACTTTGGTCTTGACTGAAAATGGGGTAAATTTTAACGTATTTCTTAACTAACAAATAAAAGGGTGAACAGTTAGTCAAATAGGCATGTACATTTCACTATATCGAAATTTTATTGCATCACATAGTTATATCCTTAGATTTGTGGTAATCTTAAAGAATAAATTCATCATCCGTTGCTGAAAACAGGTTTGCAGCCTCTCCCAATAAACGTCACCGTGTTCGATAGTCAGCTCTCCTCGTCTAGTTATTTTTTGCCGTAGTGCAGATCGTTTTTCGTCTGGCCGCAGCGTGTCCTACACTGTATTTCTGTAGACGCAATTTCCATTAACTCTTCTACCGAGTCTGCGGGCACAGCTTCAACCCGTGCAACTTGATTCGCTCTTTCTTTGAGTCATGGCGAGCTCGCGAACCGACTTCACCGTAGACCGTTACGAGTGAGACTCGAGGCTTAAATAAATAATGTGTGCGGTGGGTCCAGATATACGCGGCGGGCGACAACAGCTTCGGGCAGCTGGGCGTGGGCGCGCGGTGGGCGGGGGGCGCGGGGGACGCGGCGGCGAGCGCGGGGGCGCTGCGCCACGTGCGCGCCGCGCCCCCCGCGCCCGGCGCCGCGCTGGCGGCCGGACACTACCACTCCGCCGCCGTCGACGTGGGCGGCCGCCTCTACATGTGGGGGTGAGTTCTATCCGATTCTACTTTACGAGTTACAATTGAGGTATAATTTTTCGTAATAAAATGGAAGGATTATAGAGGATATCAAATTTCGACCTCTTGTTTTTGCGAAATCTAGGATATTTTTACTCGACTGCACCAGAAATGGTTATGTTGTATGTATATCTCTTTAACACGTTCCGTAGTCTAAAAGGCTTTGTGCATTAGCGTTCAAATCTAACGACAACTTTTAGATTCGTCATAATTGTGTCTCACTGGATAGGTAAATCAAAATGATAATAGTTTAAATGGCCGATTTTTTATCGGTTACCAAAATAATAATGGGTTTTATAAATCGCACCTTTATTCATAAACTGAATTAACTCAGAATTTCAATATTGTGGGAAATCGCATTTAAAGTTTGACATTCATGTACGTGCGAGTTCGTCAAAAAGAGAACGACGATCTCTTATCTCTGCCATTTTCATGGTATCGAGTTGGCTGTTGGATTGTTCGTGTTCTACTGATGAAGTTGATTTGGTATTTGTTGAAAACTCGAAAAACGTAAATTTTGAGTTAATTCAGTTTATTATTAAAGGTGCGAAATGTCTTACAAAATGTACATAACTTGTACAAGTTTTTGTTACTTATCTGAGAATATATTTCACTCGATCGTTTTGTTTTAGATGGGGTGTCCACGGTCAACTGTGTCTCGGCACCATAGACGATGAATGGTCGCCAAAGTTAGTTACTAAATTCCAAGGAAGAAAGGTATCGTATTTATTATTTTCACAATTTGCGTGTTATTCGCTTTAACTTTGTTAAGTTTACATAGACGAAAAAAACGATTTCAAACAATTTTCAAAATTTTATGAAAAAAGAGAGTTTGAGTTTGGCAAAAAAAAACATGTCAGTTGTATAGGAGCCCCACTTAAATATTTATTTTATTCTGTTTTTAGTATTTGTTGTTAAAGTCGGCAAAAGAAATACATCATATGTGAAAATTTCAACTGTCTAACTATCACGGTTCGTGAGATACAGTCTGGTTACAGACGGACGAACGGACAGCGGAGTCTTAGAAATAGGGTCCCGTTTTACCCTTTGGGTACGAAACCCTAAAAATTATGTTAGAGAAAATAAAACACTTGTGAATAAAAATATATTGTGTTACAGGTACTAAGTGTCGGTTGTGGTGCTTGCCATACGGTGGTGCTGATGAAGAACGGAGAAGTATGGGCTTGCGGGGCCGGAGTGTTCGGCCAGATCGGACAGGGCAACAGAAACAAAGCTTCGGTGCCACTACGAGTACCCATACCAGACACGGTCGTTGCTATTGCTGTTGGATACTTCCACAACGTAAGTTATAGTTTCTTTAAGGCTCTCGATGAAGACCTCAAACAACTTCTTATTACATAGAATAGGTATATTTAAATGCCTGTTCGTTGTTTTAATCTCCATACACTCTGTATTTGTACCGGTTAAAACTTTAACGCAGTCCGTGTTTTTATAAGGTAAACGTTTTAAGAAAAAAAAAACAAACTAGATTCATACAACGTCACTTGCTAATAATCCGAGATGCCGCCGCTTGATTCTGCAGGTATCTTAATGAAACTTAATTTAAATTAATGATTAGTGAGTATCCAATGCATTAGTTTCGGGTTGCCTATAATAATTACCTGTAATTAAATTTAGTGTAACAATAATGTGTTAAATAATAATAACCTCACACATCTCACACGGCCGTCTGATCGAGCGGTGAGATTTTAGGCTAGAAGTGTTCTATACTTTGTCCCAACAATCACCGACTGGACAATCAAGTTAAGCAAGAGACTAATAGGTATTCTATGTGTGACATTACGTTCAAAATGTTCATGGTCACAACAGTGCTTTGTTTGCGTATGTTTTCTGGAATGCGTAGGAGTCGGGCTTCTTTTTCAACTACGGCTTATCGCATGATTTATTTATTATTATTCGCTCATATAAATACGACCTTCTATTCTAAAGTATTGTACGAATAGTTAGCAGAGAGGTCTTGTTCCAACTCAAAAATTGAATGTTGGCTATGATAACACTAATAAATAGTCTCTAGATAATGTAGGATTTACTATTGCTTCTTCTTTTTTATTTTTTATTTTTCTTTTTTTTTTTTTATTTTTTTTTTTTAATCTTTATTTGATTCGGGGTTTTGATCCAGTAAGGATATGCCAACCCCATTGTACCTTGATACATGGTAAACACAAATAATTTTGTTAAAACAGTCTGGTATATTAAATCATTGCTGAACTACTGTAATCAGGTGACACAATTTTTTAGCTGCTTCTGACCTTGGATTATTGCTTCTTATTAATCCTAAACTACTATATTATTTAAATCAAATAAATAATGGAACGATAAGGCATTTCAAGTGTATTTTTAATTTTTAATTTAATGATCTACATTAAATGCACAACATACCTATTTAGGTAATTGGATAAGGAACAATACTGTTTTCCTTAAAAAAGCTTCGGCAATTACCTATTATTTTTCTGTAAT
Source organism: Arctia plantaginis (assembly GCA_902825455.1). Classification (NCBI taxonomy): domain Eukaryota; kingdom Metazoa; phylum Arthropoda; class Insecta; order Lepidoptera; family Erebidae; genus Arctia; species Arctia plantaginis. Next base: position 9,051,010 of record CADEBD010000314.1, on the reverse strand, counting down.
ATGTAAAAGATAAAAATGGTAAATGTGGGTTATCCTACGGAGATAGACATATACCATCGCGGACTTTTTTGTAGATCTTTTTAAGATATACAGTTCCGTAATACATTAGTTGCAATGTAAGTGCACGAAAACATATTTTTTACGACATCACCTTACAAATCTTTGAAATTCTTGGATATTCTCTATTATAATATGCATGTATTATATGTATAAACCTTTCTCTTGAATCACTGTATCTAATGGGGAAAACCGTAAATCCGTTGCGTAGTTTGAAATATATAAGCGTACAGGACCTTCATTTTATACTCACAAAGATTTATACGATTCGAACGACGCCTCGTTTTAAATAATATAGTACTTTTAGGCTACTTTACGGGATATCAAATACTATATGGCTCAAATGACAGAAATTTGAATGTATTGACCGATCAGTCGCACCGTTAGATGCGCCTACGGATCTCAGAGACAAGCGAGTATCGTTTGGATGGGTGTCGTGCAGGTGGCGCTGACGAGCCGCGGCGCGGTGTGGGCGTGGGGCGGGTCGCCGCAGCAGGTGCGCGCGGCGGCGGCGCGGCGCTGCGCCGACTCGCCCCCCGCGCCCCCTGCAACCGCCGCACCCGCCCCCGCGCCCGACCTGCACCTCGTGCCCTGCCTCGTGGACATCTCCAATGTACGAGGACACGTCGTACAGGTCTCACCATATTTTTTTATATTAGTTTTATTTCAATATTAACGCCGTGTTTCGTCTTGTTGGATGTCTTCAACAAACTTTTCTGTTTCTCATTGTTTATAGAAAGATTTGCTTTTTTTCTATGTATGTTTACCTATATAGAGATATGGTTTGGGTAACGAAACGATCGAGTAGACTCAGTTTTTAATTTTTTATACAATATTATTGTTTCTTGTCTATATCGATAGGTTAGGATGAATGAAAATTATGTAGTTGTGGAACCCAACGAACGAAGAAATCGCAGTAGATTATTGTTACAATCTTCCAATAGATAATTGTGACAAATCAGCGATCTTTATCCATCTCTTACTTCTTAATTTTGACATACACGTAATTAAGTTCTTTGGCGAATTATTAAAAAACGAAATTCGTGATTTTTACATTGTTTTTTTCGAGTCTTTTAATAAACTTTATACTTGGTAACACTACATAGGTCTTATCACAAAAAAAGAAACAAACGTGTTTTGCTGGACAGAGGTGCTTCCTCATTAGGGCAGGTCTTGTTTATAATCATCTCACATACATTCTTCTACAGAAGACCTACCTTTTGATTTAAGCTTTACTTATAAATGATATTGATAATCGTAAACAGTGTTTCTTTCCAATAATTTTGCAGATTTCGGCCGGTTGGCATCACTCCTGCATTCTTGACAATGCTGGGACTATGTACACGTGGGGTCTCAACTTCGATGGCCAACTTGGTTAGTCATAATTTGCTATAATCATAAAGTGCGCAATTGTTAACTTCGATGTTATAAATATTCAGGTGTTACATTGATGAAGTAGCCTTATTAATGTAACAAGAATTAAATAGTCACAAAACAGGTTTTAAAATAAGTTGGATAGTACGTCTTTCTCTTTAACCTTTAATCGATAATATTTTTTGGTTTCTTAGCAATTATTGTTAACGACTGGTGTCCGATTGTCTGCGAGTTTGGTCGCGTGAAGCTAATTTTCTATCTTTCCCATCGGTTCAAATCTCAGAAGTTCCATGATGTGGATCTACTGAGAGTTTCTATTCAAAAGACCCGTGATGGATCAAATGATAGATGTACCTCTCATTAGATAAGTAGATCCACTGAGAATTTTCCTTCTCATTGGATCGATAAAAATGAATTAACAATGTTTTGTGTACAATTTAGCTTACGTCATGAGTCTTTGTTATTACTAGTGGTCGAAATTCTGGGCTGTTCCACTAGTCCTTACCAGCAGTCCCTCCTGGTGGGGATAAGTGGATTTTTCACAGTCATCACTAGTTGTAATGAGTGGAATTTCCAGATATTCGTTTGTTTATGTAACATTCGTTTTTTTACATAAGAAATTCTCGATAGATATATTATATTGATGTTTTTATATAGATAGACCTTATGAAAAAAAAGCGTCATTAGATCCATCATGGATCTGGCCAATGGATCTTCTGAGATTTAACCTTCTCATCTTATTTTCTGGATAATTTTTTCTGAGTTCCTTTTCTGTATCAATGGCTATGCATGTGCATCTAAATGTTCTTGATTTTATACATAAAAAAATTAAATTACAGGAAGTGGTGATAGAAAACAGATTCAAATTCCAACAGAAGTTAAAATTCGTACAGATACACAACCGGACACGGTGAAGAATAGTGGTAATAAAACCCCAGATGTAGAATATAAGAGTTTGAAAACAAATGCATTGATGGCCTGTGGAGGTGACTTCACTGTTTATATCGATGACGATGGCAGAATTTATGCAACGGGAAACACTCATATACAGGTATTCAAACTCTGTTATTAATGTTCTTTTTGTGTGTCATAAGATGTGTCTGTCTTTAGCGATAGACATTTCGTACCAGAAATCACAGCTTATTTATGCTTGGTTTGTAACAATATGAATATACTTTTGTTCCAACATTGTTATAAGTCGCTTGAAACGTAAAGGTTGTTCCTGTGTATTATAATTATATATAACAACAGTATAGATTACTTATTTAGTTAAATATGTTTTTAGCTCAATAATGAAAAGGAAAAAAGTAACAATCGTGTTATTATGATGAAGACTACGAAACGTGTCATAAAGATACCGACGAGAGGCAACAACAAGTTTCTATTTCAACCTATCGACAGAATTGATATCATGTTCCCGTTCGATGTAGACGATACGCGAAGAAACCCAATTGAAACCAAATTTAACCCCCTGACGCGTATGAATGATTTTAAAAAGGAATCCTGGGCGGATGGTATCATTATGGTACTTAAACAGTGGGTCAATGAAGAAAACTTTAAAGGAAATCTAAATATGGCAGCTAAGTTTGCATATCATAACAAAGTTTATGCCCAATGTTTAAGGTTTTTATTAGAAAATTTGAAAACCGAACCACAATGCGATCACATTTTTGTAACTCACACTCCAATGGAAAATGATGAAAGTAGAAATGGTGTCACTAATGAAAAAGGTATCGAGAACAAAGAGGCACTCAAAAGAGTAATTAATGATGTCATGACTAAACGTATTAAGCAGGTGTCTATGTCAATACTTAATGAAGAACCATATCCTTTAATCGACCCACTTGCTTATAAAGCGCTGCCTTGCTGCTGCACAGAACTAAATTACTGCAAAATGGGTACATACCCAAAAACCACTGTCAATATATCTGATTGCGATATATCTAAGAAAGCAGCTCAGGTTATAGATAGATGTATAAGTATGTTTCCTGTTGATACAGAATTGTGGGAGGAGTGCTTTCGTCTGTCCAAAGATTTCTATCTTGATCACGATTTGTCTATATCAGACTTAGAGGTGGTCTTACGTAAGTATATGGAACAAAACGCTACAACTATGGCTTCAGCCATTATGTATTCGAATGATTGTGCTCAATATAGTAAGATACTGTCCCCGAAATTTTACCTAAACATGTGCAGTCAAGTGCTGGATACTTGGGGTTGACTTACAACATTTTACTGTCGATGATGTACTTTTATTTTTAATTTTAGACGATCTATAAAAATGATAATTAACGTAGTACACGTACAGTAGTTTTTGAAGTCAAATATGGTAGACATTGATATCAGTGTTTACATTAATAGCTGTCGCAACTATTATTCTATTGTATATATATATTATACAACCTATTTCTAACATACTGTCTGTCGCAACTATTATTCTATTGTATATATATATTATACAACCTATTTCTAACATACTGTCTTGTTTTCCCTAATTGAGACTGCTAGATTTAATATAGTAACTTCAACATTTACTCATATAACTTATATATATATATATCAGCTTTGTATCGGTTCCTAGTTTCTTCTCGATCTGTAAACTTCAGTGTCTAGTACAATGAACTAATAGTTTAAAACCCACATTTTTTTTGGGGACCAGAATCGAATTCGAGCAAGCAGTCTGTCATAGGTCTAGGTCGGAGACATATTTTAAGATCCATAGCATACAGAATTTTACTATATCACATCACATCACCAGCCTTAAATAGTCCACTGCTGAACATAGGCCTCTCGTTAGAAAGGAGGTTTTGGCCTACTATACCACGCTGTATACTATATACAATGCCTCAAATCACGCTGATCAACAATTTAACATATATTTTTGAAAATTTTATGTTGTACTCTTGAATCGTAAATACATCTTACCGTGAATACATTCTTATCACTGGGACAATGCATAATGATTTAGTTGGACACATACAGAACACACAGTTCAATGACAGGGTCATTCTCTGGCTTTAGCCTGTGGTATGTGGGTACGTGTTAGCGGACAGTACTTCTCGGTGCGGCAACATGGCGAGGGTTGGATAGCATTCAAATTTTATTGAATCTTTGCGATGGTCATATAATTGATATTTTCTTTTATAGCTGAATAATTAGTGTACCTTGTTATTTCATGTTATTGCAAAAATATTTGTTATCTTTTTTATACGAATATATTTGGTGCATTTAAAAAAGGTAACTGTTGAATAGATTTCCACGTACCTAGGGTTAGCAACAACAATTTTATTGCAGTGGTGTATTCTTAGTTTTTAATATTTCTTTTAATTCTGACGCTAATTGTTCCTTCCTTATAAAAAGCCTGGCAGATAATAATTATGTATTTTATAATGGTTATTTTCTTTTGCAGTTTTTACCTATTACAACATAATGGTAGTTTTTGTGTTAATCAATACTCATTTTCATTTATGTACTCTAGTATAACTGTGTCATCACTGTTATACATATAGGAAATAATTATTTCGAATAGATTGCAACCAAGCAACAAGCAGCTATTTAGTGTTGACATTATGTAATGTTGTTTGCATCTAGTCATTATTATAGTGAATTATATTATTCTGTAAAATGCATTGTTAGAATGAAAAATTCATAATAAAATGAACTATTATTGATATTGAGTTTTTTTCTAATTTTATTCTTATTGCTTAATTAGGAAATACAATATAAGGATATTATTTATGGATTTGGATGCTTAAAATAGATCTATAGAGTGTAAATGCAGGCTCGTGCAAATAACGATTTAGCCACAGGATTAGATAACTCAGTAGTCCATTTAATATATATGAGGAATGACTAGTAAATAAAAAGACCTTATGAAAGAAATATTTGACTTCGTGTCCATACATAGGTATGTTTGTAGACATTTTTAGAAATGTTATATATTTATTAAATCTATTTACAAAAATTCAAATAAATAACAGTGACTTAGGTCAAGGAGTCCAATAAAAATAAATAAAACGGAATGAAGTTGTTATTAAAAACAAAATATTTACGAAATAAGATAGACATACAAATATCACTTACGCAGTAAATTACTCAATAAATGTGTCGACAATAATAACATTGACCTGCTAAAAACGATATTCTTTCTATACTCAAATATCCACTTTTACTGTGTTTTATTGACCGGGCGAATGGCACCCAACAGACAAAGCGACATACATAAAAACGTTCAAAATAATCAAAATAGATTCATACAAGATTCCTTAGGACTGTACGGGTTGTTCCATTTTCGCGATCGGTACACGATTTCTTGAGCTTATCTAGCACATGAATTAACAATATTTTAATAACTTTTTGATACGATCTAAACTTTCATGAAAATGCACGAAAATATATTGTTTTTAAACATGTCAACACAACAAATTTGAAATGCCATTAGTAATAGTTTTGATGAGCTTGCGACAGGGCCGGTCAAATAAGACTAACACTAAAGTAGGTGAACAGATAAGCTTTGACTGAATGTTATGGGATACGTTAGATGCTAACCGTTAGACCTTTAAGGTTTTGTAATATTTTAGTCTGGTACTAAACCATTTAAAATGTTCTGTAAACACGTACATGTATTTGCAACTAAAGTAACATTATGTATAGGCGTGCGGTACGAATTTTTTACAACTGCGAAAATGTGCAGCGGCGTAATGTTGCATCGCAGTTTTTTTACAAAGAGTTTTATACTCTTTTGTAAGCAATTATAAGTTTGTAACAAGTTACAACTGATTTGCGGCGCGTCGGTTGATCGTCTTTGCATAAAATAGTATTAGAACAGCTTTTACTGCACGTAATACACGGCATTTTGCTGTTACGTTATATATTTTATTGCATCTCTGAATCGAGTATTTTTATATGTAATAGAAGGCTCGAAAACTTGTTTAAAAAACCATAAAAACAGTTGGTCATTCTATAATATTAGAAGAACATTCTGTTATCTAAATGATTTCTTAACAAGGAGATGTATTTAAAAGAGTGGAAATACAAGCCACTTCTACTAACTCCATTTTAATACTGATCACTTTGATGCGACATTATGCCGTAGTACGTAAGCTTGCCATTTTGCTTTTTTTTTTGTCGCATGTTAAAATGAAACAGTTTTATTCACCACGCACCAAAAAATTCATAATCATCGCCTACCCTTGGGCTAACATTTAAATCATAATTTATAAACACCGCATTATTTTCAGAATTGGCATCCCAAAGCTACATTTTGACCCTGGTAAATCTGTGAGTTTTCATAAATGAATGATTCATCTAGTAAATTTAGAAGTTTATCGATTTGCCGCAGTAGGCGGCCATATTTGCTTCACGTATTGCCTCGGCGCAGGTCTGTAAGAGAAAGTTAATAGTTTGATCAAAACAGAACATAAACCTTTAACTACTCAACAGTATTTTTGAACATAATCTTAAAAAAAATCCTTGTGAATTTAGGCGCTCTTGACATAAGTACTTTTGTTTTGCCCATAAAAGCTAGTAAAATATTATTTGTGCAGATAAAAAGTTTTGTCTAATTAGTTAAACCTAAGAACTTCAGGCAAAATTCTTATAAATACTAGCTTAAAAGCATTATTAGGTTAGGCTAGTTATTTTTATTTTATTTTACTGGGTAGGATACCCAGTAGAAAGTTATGTTGACTGATGTTATAAATTGGTTAAAGTGTTTGGCTTAGTGTCAGTTAAAACTAAGTTAAAAAAAGTTTGCAGTCAGTATCGCCAATAATTTTCAGTAAAAACTATTTTTGGCTGATAAAGAACTCTTCATGTTTTAAAAAAATAATTCAATTGCATTTACAACTGTCATTTTAGCCTTTAAATGCAAAATAGCGCTTGATTTGTAGGGACATGCATATTTAAATGAATAATCTGTTACAAAAAAAAAAATACGAGTATACGTACGGGATGTGCGTGGCACACTCTTGCAATATCTTCTGCCGCTGCCCCGTATTCTTGGGCCAGGACACATTCATTAATAAGCTCGCCACCACCCTGTAGAATAAATAACATGATTAACCCAATATAAAGCCAAAGATAAGAAGGATTTTATAAACACACAAGTAGACTTGCAACGAATAGTATATTCGGCAGTATACCGAATACCGAATATTCGGCGAGGCCCCCGACCGAATAGCCGAATATTAGGCAAAAGTATTCGGCTGGATTTAAGCGCCAAAAACTTGTACAGACGTGAATTAAATTATGTACCTATTTTATGTACCAATGACTACTTAATAAATGATTATAAAAGAAATGAGAACCTTACCCTTCTGATTACCACAATAATTCAAATACATAGAATCCTCCATTTTTCCTATTCAGAAGATGATTATGTACCTGTCTTATGCACCAATGACTACTTAAATGATTATAACAGAAATGAAAATATGAATATATACGTAATCAATCGATTTTAATTTTTCATTTTACCAATTATTTCTCAATGACAAAATATATTATTTAAGTATTCGGTATGCGGCCGAATAATATGTAGATATTCGGTATTCGGCCGAATATAATAAAAGCAGCCGAATAGGCCGAATACCGAATAGTAACCGAATATTCGTTGCAAGTCTACACACAAGTAACCATATACATTCATATACATATCCATGAACTAGCATTGGGCTCATTCTACTAACCCGTTGTGAAGGATTTCACATACTCTCAGGTATATAATCGTTTTATGGACATTCCGATTTTGAAAGGGAGTGCATTCCTAGACAAACAGACGACGATCGAGCGAACAAAGAACAACTACTTTGTTACTACTTTTTCTACTTTGTTTTAACTTAGATAAAGATAAGAAAAAAACAAAAGTGGTGGGGAAAATAATGGTCTTGTCATCTGCAATTGCTAGAAAAACATCCTCCAGGATAGTAACAAATGTATAAAGTCCTCAGAAAGAACTGAAAAAAAAACATAAATAGTATATTTTGGGATGTAACATTTGATCAACGAACCAGCATAGTTGTGGTACGGTTATATTAACTATTCCGTTATTCAAGTAATTTGTCTTACAAAACTCAAAGCATTGTTGTTTACCAAAATGTAATGTACCAACAAAGTAATTTACAGATACTGTAAGGCGAAGAACACAATATTTTGAAGAGTGCGACAGCGTTTCACGTTTCACCTGGTTAGACTGTATTTCTGGCAGCCTCAAAAGGTTTCTTTGGAGAAGCCAGAACCAAAAAAACTCATCCAAGAAACTCACCGGTCCAATAATGTGCGTGCCCAGAATGACATCTGTAGCTTTGTCTGCCAATACTTTGACGAAACCGTCAGGTTCACCATTTGTCTTTGCTCTTGAGTTAGCCAAGAATGGGAATTTGCCCACTTTGTACGCCTTGCCCTGTAAATGAATGCTTAGTTACGTTTCTAATTCTTAGAAACAGCTAACACCGTATATAACCGGTGTTAGCTGTTTCACTTTTTCACAGTGGTTTATTGTCCTTATATAATAATATGACTCTCTTTATTTAAGTAATCAATTATGTTTAGTTTCTTTGAATTTATTTAAACACTTCCTCACTTAAGTTTTGTCTCATTGGGATTGTTATCGAGTCAGGTTGGATAAAGTTTCTCATCTCCACCACTTGACTACATCGTTATATATTATCATATCATTTTTACTAACCTCTTTCTTGAGATCCTCCTCCGACTTGCCTACCCAACCAACTTCAGGTGTGGTATAGATTACAGATGGAATTGCATCATAGTTGAAATGTACTGGCATGCCCTGTAACAATATTTGTTAGTATGAAATTTACAATTTGACGTATTATGGTAAGAGCCTGGATTTGGTGGCAAAATGCCTACCATTTTAGTGGTTTTCAGAGATTAATAACTTGACATAGTTTGAATTACCTTAATTCCTTCTACGCAGACAATACCTTCATCTTCAGCCTTGTGAGCCAACATCGGTCCATGGATACAATCACCAATGGCATAGATTCTGAAAGCAATATATAAATATATAATAACATTATAATATAGACAAATTCGCCTGTTGTTTGAGGTGCCTATTTGGGGTTTATCCATTTGTTTAAGTATTATATTAAGGTACATAGCCTACACAACTACTGCTGCATCAATAAATGTCGACAACATTGATGAATGTGCACGTTTATAACCCCGAAGGGTTAAGCAGAGGCGTGTTCGGCGCCTACATTTTGCCAACTATAAGTTAGTTAGTTAATTTAATACACTACTACAAAAAAAAAATGTATACTCGTATCTACACTAATATTACAGAATTTCTAGAACCGGTTCAAATATACCCATATTTGAACCGATTCTAGAAATTCTTTACTTATATGTAAGTTGCATTATCCTTGGGTGTAATAACCTATAAATTATATTCATATCGCCCATATCAACGGGAGGAGGCGCCGGCTAGTCATTAATAGAACAATACTTTAACATGTGATAATACAGTAACCGTAAAAAAACAATTACTTACCCAGGAACTTTGGTCGCAAATTTATTGTTAACCGGGACACGGCCACGGTCGTCGAGTTCAATACCAACGTTCTTTAGACCCAGGTCTTTGGTGTAAGGACGCCGACCAATCGAAATAAGGACAACATCACAGTCCAACTGAAATGTACAAAATAAAAATCAGGACACGATATTACGAATTATTTATTCTCCAATGCTCTTTTAGTACACTATTAGCGTGGCAAACAATCATACAGTCCAGCTTATGATAAGCACGGTTGTCAGTTCGTAACACGAGTGTTACGTAATTTATTTCGTAGGTCGGTGTGATCTTTGTGCGACCCATGCCTTCCCACCTTCCATTGATTTCTTATACATATTAAGGCATATTAGTCCGCACGAATTTATCTCGGGATGATTTTCTTATATTGTAATGACCGGTGATCAATCGTGACCATGATCAACTGAATTGTCCGTGTGGTGACGGATTAAGAGTACGGAGTGTCACCACACATATTCATTCCGTGGGTATCGTAAGAGCTGACTAAGAGAGCAAACTATGTAGGACAACAACACTGCAAAGATAAGGTAAACTTCAAACAACAACCCGTCTGGTCAGCGTGGTACGAGGACTGCCATTTATGTATCCGGAACTGGCCAGTTACAGAACAATATTTAAAAAAGTAATTATAACATTTAAAAATGGAACTCTTTGGCTGAAGAATACAATTTGTTTCATGTAGAAAAGAGCGTGTCTTTATCACTACGGATTGAACTCGTGAAAATTTTCGTGCTATGATTTATTACCATTTTTGACGAGGGCTAACTCAAAAACAGTGCATCGATCAACTCACTTCGACTTTTGGGGACGAAGCACCATCAAAAACAACTGTGTATCACTAGTTTAGTGAATTTAATCGAGGGCGGTCTGTGCTCCATTTAAAGAAGGTCGCCCTAAATCGGTTGTTGTACCTCAAAGTATTGATGCTGTGCGGGAACTAATAATCGTTATGTTACATATCGCGACATAGAGGCGTCTCTGAGAATAAGTATGACGAGTATATATAAAATATTACACGAACATTAATAGCAGCCCTCGTATAGTAGGCCAACACCTCTTTTCTAAGGAGAGGCATATGTCTAGTAGTGGACTATCGTAATGATGACTAATTAACAAAACGGAAACCTGGAGAGCATCAGACCGACAATAGTAATAATGCCTATTGACATTGACATCTAGATAGTTGTTGTTGTTTTATTTTTATACTATGTGTAAATGAACAAATTTCGACTTGTAACCCTTTGATGCTCTTCTATAAAGCATGGACCAAAGTTAGTTGGCTCTCTTATTTATCTCGTTCAGTAATCGTTTTTTTTTTAGTTGATAAATATGATGTATAATGTGACATGCAATAAGATATATGGATAACATACATTCGAGTCGAACTACCATTTTATCTAAGTAATAAATCAAAACTTATTGAACTGGCTCAATTTTTTTATGTTAAGGTAAGTATGTATTTACTACTTTTATCTAGTAGTCATTTTTACTGATTTTAGCTGTAAAAGCGCCATTTTAGGCACATGTCGGCTGTCGGATACGACGATCACAAAGAAAACCGGTAAATGATAAATCATATTTATTTCTGTAAGTAAATCTTTTCAGTCTAACCTTGCAGCTAGAAGGCGCTGGCATTTCCTAAGACTCACTCTGGGAAGAAACGCCGAAACAAGCCACAGAGGTATCTTTTTTTTAGTCCTTGGTCCGCATGTTAAAGAGATGTGAATTCAGTATAGTGTCTGGGTTGGGCTTCTGAAGAAAGGACTATAGTTTTGAGTCAACCTGTCCATACAGACGGAATACGAGCCCCAGTTATCGTATAGTCTAACCGATATTGTTAAGATCAACGACCCGAAGCGCGACACTACTGCCAGCAGGACATTTGAGTAGGCCGTGGAAACACTTAAGGCATTAAGCCCCTCGTTGCTTTACAGCGAACAAGGGAGGTTACCGACAACCAACCTCTCACCCCTAACTGGGGCCATCCCCAGTTAGGGGTGAGAGGTTGGTTGTCACCTTCCCCATGGAAGGTCACTCATAGTGTGGCCACGCATTTCTATCTGTTGAGTTTTAGGTCTCATCTAAACTTACCACGGGTTACTTGATAACCCGTCTGTCGTTCGGCCGCTTCACTATAAGAAAGCCGACTCAAGTTATAACTTGTTTGGGTGTAATATAGGGTATAACCCTATAACGCATTCTATGTCAGGCATTTGGACAAGTATTGATAGCCGATAGCCAAATGCCAGTATTTAGACCTAACAAATAAAGATAAGGGAAGAATGTTATAATCGCTCTATTCACTCTAACTTGTTTGTTTCCACTTTGTTTTATCATTGACCCTTTAATATTAAAAACAATACATAAAAAATGAGTTGCTTACGGTCTCCTTGGCGCCACCTTTGGCTGGCTCAATTTCAACTTTCACTCCTGATCCTTCTTTTTTAACCGATGTTACTTTGGTACCGAGTTTGAACTTCATTCCTTGCTTTACCATGATCTTTTGCAGAGTCTTTGAAACTTCGAGGTCAATGCCGACACCTATAAATGTTTTAATATATGTTAAACATAGATTTACATTAAATCGAGTGGCCTGTTGGCTTAGTGGTTAGCGAGCCTGACTGCTAAGCCAGAGATGGTGGGTTTGATTTCTAGCCAGGAAAAATGATCGCATTCATTATAAAGCACGATCATTTGTTATGTCTAGATGTAATTTATCTATAACATGTTCGTTATAGATAAATTACATCCATGTTGGTCGTATTTAGAAATATATATGCGACTGCACGGATGGCGTAGTGGTTTAAGCGGTCGCCACGCCGCTTCCTACTGGACGACACTTTGTGTGATCCACAAATTGTTGTTCTGAGTCTGGGTGTTCTTTGTGTCCGTTTCATGTATATTTGCAAGGTCCCCCGCGACGCAGGATATATTCCTAATGCGGGAGTTGTCTTTTAAAAATAAAATAAAAGATATGCGTTTAACAGTAGTTTGGTTACCGTAGTACAGGCTCTGCGATTGGGATCAGACACTCACGTGTTACAGGACAAGACCGGCTGTCGTGGCGAACTTTGGGAGAGGCCTATGCCCAGCAGTGGGCGTCTGTCATCCGAGATGATGATGATGATGACCCACGTGTGAGATGTGTAAGGTTATTATAATTATTTTATTAAACCTAATGTTTTTCTTCATATGTAAAATTTAAAACAATTTTCCAAAATATGTTTAGTATCGCACGATTAATACAATAAGAGAGACCTGATTTATCGGTTCGTGATTTAACGACTTAGATAACATAGCAGGATTGTTATTAATAAGAGATAGAGTTTTGTTTCTATTATAAACATGAACCATAATACATTGATAAGGTAAATATCAACAGATAAGTCTACTATCAACATCAATCTATCAAAATCTGTCTGTTATAAAATTGTATTCACTTTGACAACGCCATTCTTGATTTATCAATGTGTAATGTCTTTTATACATTTTAAAGACAGTGACGTCCAATTCAGAATAAATCGTAATAAGTACTTGACGCAATCTTCAATGCTGAACAAAGTAAAACTTTTAATAATAACTAATAAGAATATCCTCTGCTATGGTATCCAGACTGCTAATAACACACTTAAATATTTTTAAATACATAAATATTATAGATAAATTACACCAAGACACTAAACAAATGATCTTGCTAGTCACACAATTACTTGTCCGGGGTGGGAATCGAACCCAAGACCTCTGGCCTAATAATCAGTCACTAATCACTAGACCAACAGTTATTTAATTAATATATATAGTGGTAATTAATTATCTATCTTTGACACTTACCACCGATAGTGTCTAAAAACTCAACTGCTGTAACATCAGCGCCCAGTCTTTGGTAGACAGATCCAAGTTCTAAACCAATTACACCTGCACCAATAACCAACATCTTTTTGGGCACTTGCGGTAGTGAAAGAGCTCCGGTTGATGTGATGATTTGTTTTTCATCAAACTAAAAATGATTTTAATTTCATTAATTATGGAAAAATGAGAAAGATTGAAACCATAAAAGGAGTATTTAAACTGCAATTCACGCAAATAACTCAACTTGCAAACAACAAGATAGACCTGACCAAAAAGTAATAATTAAAAAAATAAAAAACCTGACCGCAAAAAGACAATTTAAAAGTTATGCTCTAAAAAGACCGTAACAGCACGAGGTCCGACACAAACATGGCCAAACCAATGGCAACCAATTTATATTGCCTTATTCAATTTAATTTTGATTTTGATACCCTATTTGATAGGTTTGTTTTTTTTTATTATAGTACGGCCGCTGAGTTATTACCGATTTGACAGATTATTCTTAAATTAATCGATATAACCTTGCACGAGCGACACATTTGCCGAATGATTTAGAATACCTGTTTAATATAAAACTTTATGTCAAAATGTCAGAATCAAGAAATTTCCCATAAGCTCTGTTTCAAAACTAAAAATAGTTTGTAAATAATATGAAAACATTTATTTTTTGTTCTTTGGCGCGCTTGTCCAAAGTTACATCGTGCGTCTAGTTTTCATAGTGATGTGCTTGATAGTATTCGGTCCGAATTCATTGGAATAGATATGATATTTATTTTATTTGGATATTTTTATTTTACTTATTCCTTCGAGCAACTAGACTAAATATAATGCTACCATTTTTTTGCGTCTCCTAATTGCACTGTGTTGCCAGTATCTTATGATTTTCAAGATTTATGTGTGATCCAAAGACAGAAATACTGTTTTCTATGATTTAAAAATAAATACAATTAAAATGATTATGTATAATTTTTAACATTTATAATATATAAAACAACATTTAATAAATATAATTTTCTCCCTCAATTAAGCAATGTTATAGGTGTATTTTTTTAAGTAATTGGCGATACTATTCCGGCAACACCCTTACCACCGCTATTTTAATCTGTTTAGTCGTCTTCCGTATTCTCGTTCGCACAGACTACGTTCTCTTGTGTAACCGTTGTTTATTGACTCGGCTTTCTCCTGTTTATCGTTGCGCTTTATTGGACTAATTTTGTTTGTGTTTGGTAATTTTGTTGAAAATGCCGAAACGAGGAAAAACATTGAATAGTCAATGTCGTGAGCTTGTACTAAAGCTACAGGATTACTTTGAGCGTGAGTCACAAAATGGCGGCCCTTTGATTCCTGTCACTCAATTGAAAGATCGGGTTTCACAAGCTCTTGGAATTGGTGCAAAAACACTATATAATATAAATAAAGAAAAATTTGGTGCTTCTGGAAGTGAAGATAATGTTTTACGCACTCCTAAGAAAAAACGAAGACAAAAGCCCGTGACAGGTGTTGATGTTTTTGATGCAGATGCAATAAGAAACCACATATATGGTTATTATACTAGGAACGAGTTTCCAACTAGACGTTTGCTTTTGGTCTCTTTAAAAGAAGCTGGCTTGTTTAAAGGCGGTAAAACGGCGTTGTCAAAACTATTGCACGAAATGGGGTTTGAATATAAAAAAACGAATAAAAGGAAAATATTAATGGAAAGATTTGATTTAATAATTAAAAGGAGTGAACTTTTTAAGAGAAGCCAGAAAAATCGAGTCTTGGGACAACGTCGTTTTTGTTGACGAAACATGGTTAAATGCGAACCACACTGTGTCACGCTCGGACTGACGAAACAAAAGCATCAACCTCAAAGGTTCCAATTGGAAAGGGATCGCGACTGATAATTTGTCACGCCGGTTCTGCTGGAAGTGGTTTCTTTGAAAATGGACTGCTGGCTTTGGCGTCAAAAAGTACTTCCGATTACCACGATGAGATGGATACAGACACTTTTACGAATTGGTTCGAAAATCAATTATTACCCAGCCTGCCAGAGCCTTCTATCATAATAATGGACAACGCTTCATATCACTCGAAACAAGTGAATAAAGCGCCTACTCAGGCCGACAAGAAAGCTGATCTCGTAGCATGGCTACACCAAAATGGAATTGAAACTACTGCCGAAATGCTAAAGTTTGACTTAGTAAAGTTGGTACGCGAAAATAAAACATCAAGAGTCCGTTATGAAGTAGATGAGATAGCTCTGGCACATGGACATCGGGTACTTCGAATTCCGCCTTATCACTGCCAGTACAATGCCATTGAGCTAATATGGGCACAAATCAAAGGTATTGTTTTTTATCGCATAAGTTATGAATATGAATAATTTGTACTATTATAACATCCAATATTCAGCATATAAGTAAAAAGATACATAACTAAGAAATAAATATCTCATGTCCCTTACATGTAGGTAATTGTGTAACATTTCGTTTGTTATTTAATGTTTACATTACAGGTTACGCAGCTCGTAATAATACGACTCCGCCATTCAGTACTAATAAAATGATGGGTCTATTAAAAGATGCTTGCAGCAAAATAACGAAAGAAGATTGGATCAAGGTCGTCGAAAAGACTCGAAAACTAATAAGAGAAGATTATGAACGCGATATAAGAGTGGACACCATTATAGACAATGAAATTATCATACAAGTGACTGATAGCGATGACAGCTCTGGCGAATCTGGTTCAAAGTCTGAATAATTGTTTTAATAAATGATAGGTAGTCATTTATTAAAACATCTTGTACCTACTCTATTCATTAAAATGTGTAACAGTGTTTACAAATTTGTTTTATTTTGATATGTCCTCGACCAATTATCTACGCCCATCAAGGATACTCCACCTAATAAAGAACCTGTGACTTTAACTATTATTTGTTTTGATTTTATTTAATTACACACTATACTAGAATATTTAAAAACAAACTGTTCCCAAATGATATTAGGGTTACTGATTCAGTCACTTCACTAGTATTGTCAATTCGTCATGTGTCAAATCGGTAATAACTCAGCGGCCGTACTATAACCTATTACTATTTTGCGTCAAAAAGCCATTGAATGAAACTTGGGCTTTCGAGACGGATAAAACAATACTTAAACTGAAATCCATAGAGCCATTTGGAAGATACGAGGTAATAAAGAAATTTAGAAACAAACATACAAGATACCGTGAATAACATAACCCTTTCTTTAAATAAATAAAGAAACGATTATCTACACATTTAATAGTTTTTTTTTGTAAATATAGAGATAATGGGTAGTCTATGTTCTAATATTCTAAAAATTCTAAACAAAATGCTTACTACTGTTGCTACAGTAATAAGCGTTTTATAGATAGCTAATCTATAAAACGCTTACTACTTACTTAATAGATATAGCTATAGATAGATAGGTATAGATTTTTTTAAGTACTTTTAAGTAAAAAATAATTGCAGAGCGGTTGCCTCTCTTTTTTTATTCTTACCGTAACTCCTGGGAATGGAGTGACCTCAGATCCAGTAGCAATTAAGATGTTCTTGGTATTGACAGTTTCTACACCTTTTTCACCTTTGACCTCAACCTTCTTAGGGTTAATTATTGTTCCCACACCACGACATACTTTGACCTGAAAATTTTGGCATTATGTAAATAAACCTTTTTCATTGAACTTATTTTAGTTGCATTGATTCTACTGTCTAATTGTGTGTTACTGCAATAAGATTCCTATTATTGTCGTGAACTCAATTTATATCAATTTTGGGAAAAAGTAATTGTCAAACAAATTCAATACAACCAATCAATGATAATACTTAACTAAAAGTACAATGGAACTAAACTTTGATAGAATTGATGCCAACTTTAGCAGACAAAAAACGGAACCAACGTTTGTTTAGCACATTGTGCTGTTTACGTTTCGCTGCCTTTTAATCGTTTAGTTCCATATGAGAATGAGATGCATATATTTACATACTAACTCAAAATAATTTCTTATAAACTGTTAAAATTCCAGTAATATTTACTCGGCCTATTGAAAGTAATCGAGAAGTTATGGTACATTTTTGCAGTCTGCGCGGCCGAGCTTCCTCAACCTTTGTTTAGGACAGATACCTACAATGTTATCGCAACTCGAAAAGCTAAACCTAAATAAAAAATGGATTTAAATCGTGACAGCTGTTTCTAGATACTCACCTTATTTTTGGTGAAAAGCATCGCTATGCCCCCAGTGAGGGCTTTTACAGCATTCCGTTTGTATTCCATTAATTTGTCGAAGTTAAAAGAAACATTACCAGTTTCAATACCTCTGTTTTTGAAGTCATGTTTAGCCATGTGGTACAAATGGGTATTGTGGAGCAATGCCTTAGAGGGAATACACCCGACATTTAAACATGTCCCACCAAGTGTAGGGTCCTTTTCAACGCATACAGTCTACAATCAAAAAATAGAAACTTGTTATAGTCGATGTTGAAACTATTCTTTCTGTTACTAGAAACCATTCAAGCTTTAGCAGAACCCCAAAACAGAAATAATAAGTTGATAGCATTAAAGACGACATACGCACGAAATCGAAAGGAACTTCGTCGAAGAGAAAACTAGCTGACCCGCGCAACTTCGTCTGCGTCTCTCAATAGTAATTAATTTTCTCCGTTTTTGAAACATTCTTCATTGGTGCTCCGCTCCTATTAGTCTTAGCGTGATGATATATAGCCTATAGCCTTCCTCGATAAATGGGCTATTTAACACTGAAAGAATTTTTCAAATCGGACCAGTAGTTCCTCAGATTAGCGCGTTCAAACAAACAAACAAACTCTTCAACTTTATAATATTAGTATAGATTATTACCTACTTTGTAGTTCGACTGCTTACAAGTGTGTTTTTTTAAACTATAATAATATAATTTATTTTTCCTTTTTTAGTCGTAGTTAATGATGATTTTTTTTTATTTTTAAAAAGACAACTCCCGCATTAGGAATATATCCTGTGTCGCGGGGGACTTTACAAACATACATAAAACGGACACAAATAACACCCAGACTCAGAACAACAATTTGTGGATCTCACAAAGTGTCGTCCCATGTGGGGTTTGAATACTGTCAGACAGCATGGCCGTCCTAAAAGCACTGGTGGGAAACACAATGAACTCTGTTATTGTCTTCGAATGCCATCAAGCACTGGAGCAATTAGCCACAATAAATAGGGTACTTTTCCAATGGATTAAAGGATATATATAAATGTATAATAAATAATATATAAACGCGCTAGTCGGAGCTCACAACCAATACAAATTCCGTCGGGCCGTCACCCATCATCGTCAGTTTGCCGACTGGTTTTAGGCGGTGTGTCTGAAATGAACCGACTAAAACAACACATATGTATATCCGCCAGAATATCAAAAGGCGGGAAAGGACTGTCGCCGCCTCCGACGAAATGGTGCGGTATCCCCGTACGATCTGAATGGTACTTTATTGAGCTTAGCTCGGCAGCGGGAGGAGGCCATGGATCGTATCACCCCACAGTAGAGGCGGCGAACTTCCTCCTGCGGACCCCCCCAGATTAGGGAACAGCCTCTGTAGGGAACCCCGCCACCCCGCGAAATGGGGGATCATCCGCTCGAATTTCACCCTAGTGAGCAGAGTCACCAGAGACCAATGTGGGATATATGGATCGCAAGAGTAAGTTGCACAACTAGTGTGAAATACTTCAAAAAGAAAAAAAAATTAGGGCTGGGACATGTGTCAAGCTTATGTTCCTCTCTCAGTAACCTAGAGGGTACTAACACTGACATGCCTTTTCTCGATTTTATATACCGGGATACCGTTATTACTCCTATTTTCCTCAATGGTGCTTGAAAATGAAAACGCTTAGGTTTACACATTAATTCGTATTCGCCTTCGGTTTATCAAATTCAACGAAGCTATTAGTATCATTAAATTCAATCCTCAGTTATTGCTGAACTGTTATTTGACACTGGCGATAATCAAGATCATTTAATCTGCCTCAATAAAATAATTAGTTTATTAGGTATGTTAGGCCTATATGTATATTCTTCTGACATGATATTCTGCGACATGTTTCGCTTCCACATTAGGTATCTTGATAACCGCCTTCATTCAAAGTCATGCGCCTATACAAACTCCTGTCAGCTAGCATTTCAAACACCTATCACAACATCCAAAACACAGTGAAAAACACATCTTCAATACTATTAAACGAAGACTTGTCTAACTACCACTAATCCTGCATTGTGAAACTAAGGTGGCGCCGATTAGTATTCACGTATTTGGTGTACATCCACAAAATACGAGTATACTAATTGGTGCTTCCCAACATCAACCATTAGGCTGAAGTCTGCCAGGCATTATCACCTCGCTTAGTCGGAGGACCTGTATGTACTTTGTGTTCGAGGAATGCAACACCCGTTCCTTCACACCCCATTCATCAATCATCATCCACTATAATTGACCTGCTTTTTCCCATTTTTATTTCGGATCGGCGCAATGTATGACTTAGCCAAAATTGTTGTAGCTGGATATAATTGTGGCCAGTCGCCTGCTTGGTACTAAAAGGGGGTTAAACTACAGTAGCTTTAAGAGGCTGGAGTTGTGTATCTGTACTGTACTGTGTATATTTTATCATTCGAGACTCTACAAGGACAGGAACATTAACTTGCATTCGTCTTTTACAGCAGCCAGGAATAATGAAGCAGTTATGGTATATCGATATTTCTGAACTATTTCACCTTGTCTGGCATACCCAACTGAGGTCGACCCTTGGTCAATGTTGTTACTGGATGTCTTAATAACAGCAGTTCCCAATCCCTCCATTTCAAGAGCACAGTGGCACACCGTGTAGTTTTAGTTGGTCCGATTCCAACTCAAGGGGGGACACTGTGACCCGAGTGGGTTTCCACACGTTTAAAAAAAAGGTCAATGTTATCAATGGCTCGTTTTATTTCCATTAGACTGTTCTGATATATTCTTCTTATAAAATAAATACATATTTTTTAACAGTGTTTCAGCTTGACTTTGACTAAAAACTTAATTTATAGGTGGGTAATTATACAACATAAAATTCTTTACCTTTAAGCCAAGTTGAGCAGCTTTAATGGCAGCCACATAGCCTCCAGGGCCTGAACCAATAACCACAAGATCAGCATCGTGAGTTGTTGAATATTGTCTAGTTGCTATCCTCAAACCTCCATACTATAACAAAACAAACTTTGAAACATCTATGATAGTTAAATCTTAAGATATACCCTAAGGCTGCCTTAATATTAATGCTAGGTATGAAGTGTATCTATTAGCAGATTAATTTTTCCTCTAGCTACTTCTTATACTTAATGTTTAGGGATTACATGCAGGTAGTATGTATAGCAATTATAATCTTTAAAAAATAATTACAGTATACATTTATAATTAGATTGCATTATATTTATAGTAAGTTAAAAACAACTGAGCCATCAT
The DNA here is from genome assembly GCA_902825455.1 of Arctia plantaginis. Lineage (NCBI taxonomy): Eukaryota > Metazoa > Arthropoda > Insecta > Lepidoptera > Erebidae > Arctia > Arctia plantaginis. The sequence goes on along the minus strand of CADEBD010000314.1, from coordinate 9,029,699 downwards.
GGGATGTCTAGCAGGTGTGAAACATCAAAATTATTTTGTACAAATAATGAGTATAAAAGGGTAGTATTTAAAAGGAAATAATAAATATAGCACAATTAAAAATAAAATAATATTATTTATGCATAGCTTGGCAGTCATAGTATATGGTCATGTTCTTTCAAATTATAAGCATAATAAACTGTCACCCTGTAATGATCTTACAAGTCCTATGACTACAAATAATAACTTTCCTCCGATCCTTTTTCTGCAATGTAACCATAAATAATCCTCCTGTAAGTTTCAAATCAAAACTAAAACATAATTGCTTCATTTTCAAATTAAATTTTATAACATTAAATTCAAAATTATTACATAACCTAACTTTAACATACAGTAGGTTAAAGCTGGGTGATATAATTATTTATTTTTATTATTTTTTTGTGTCTGGGTGCAATTTATCTATGATATGAATGTATTAAGAAATATATAAGTATGTTTATCAGCAGTCTGGTTACCAGCTGGTCTGCTGTGTGTGAGACATGTGAAGTTATTATTATTATTTTGAATGGGTACAATACAGGATAGAACAGGTGTCAGTTTATGAGACTATTTATGCTTATTATTTAAATAGTTGATCATTTACCAAGTTTTTTTTTTATGATATCTGTTAGGACCTTGGTCTATCTCTTGTTTCCAGTTTGATGTTGATTTTTGGAGCATTGCAGCTGTATATCACATACCATCATAAAGTAAATTCATAAAAAAGTTTCAGTTTTAGAACCTCCTGTAGGTTAAGACTTAAAATATGTGATAAATGCAGTTATGACAAATTCAAAAAATAAATAACACAGTTACATCATATAATATATATTCATTATATGTATTACTGTTGTTTTATACTTATATACACATTTTTATATTTATATATATATATATATATATATATATATGACAAGAAATCTGTAGAAATAGAAATGAACTACCACACATTTCAGGTAACAAGCTGATAATACTTGAGGGCATTACTGTGGAATTTAAATAATTATATTAACAACACTACAGACATATTTTGTCTATATCATTACAAGTTATTAAAATATAAATAACCGATCTTTACTTTTTATTGCTATCAGAGCACTGTATTGGTCACATGTTTGAAGGTCACAGCAGGTTATAGGTAACTCAATGATTTTAGGTGTCATTATTTTTTTAATTCAATATTTGGCAGGATTTATAATAGCTTAATATTTTAAAAAATATTCGTAAAATATTATTGACCGCAGCATCACATCATAGAAATCATTGCATAACTTTGACATTCCCCGGAATTTGAATAAGTACCTCTAGTAGATAAAATAAAAATTTAGCATTTTCTTACCCTGACGGAAGTCGAGGCTACCTTCAAAAATGTATATCCCATACTTTACAAACGTTATTTATCTATTATTTTATAGATTTTTTTAGTTGGAACAAAAATTCGGATCCCTTGTAATGGCCAATTTTTAATGTCAAATGGTAGGACAAATTCAACCAAACGTCAATAGGAAAAATTTCTGCTTTGGTATATTTTAAGCATACGAAAATGTTTTTTTGTCACTCTTTCAAAAATTCTTATAAGTGGAAGTGAGAAGAAAAATGTATTGGACAAATACTTTTTAGATTCATGCTCCTTCATGGGAATTTGTATGACATCAAAAAGAAAAGTGACTTTATGAATAAATGTCAATGTCACTTGAGCTTGGAACTTGGTTTTGGTAACAAATCGAAATTAATTAAATTAGAAACCTTTGAAAAGTAAATCAACAAAAGTTTTATAATTTAATAATTGGCTTTTCTTTAAATAATTAAATAATTGAATTGAAAAGAATCGTTTAATATAGTAGGGCCAAAACCTCCTTTATAAGGAGAGAGCTGTGTCCAACAGTGGACCATTAGAGGCTGTTGATGATGATGGTGATGAATAACGTTTAAATAGTTTGAAAATAAATCACTTATTTTTGTTGAGATTTTTTTTTATTATGGCAATGATATATTTTTAGAAGTAGCAATACATTGTTGCGCGCGCTGCGAGAATCTGAAGTTTTGTTTATCAATCAAATAAAGCAAAGGACGGTGTTTAGCAGTGTCACTGAGCGCACGAGCGTTTTTTCGTCAATCGATCCCTAAATATACGTTTACAATATTTTTTTCTTGATTTTAAGTATTTTGTGAAGATCTTGTTAGAACAGTTTTGTGAAGTGTAATGATTGAAATTTTATAAATAAGGTAAGTTTGTTTATTATAAATTTATAATATAAGTAGCCGTTCCCGCAGATCCATATGCGTTTTTGGCCACTGATTCACTCCAAAAGGTCTTGAAGGTGAAATTTTATAAAATATAGATAATATAATTACCTTGCTGGTTGCCTTATTAAATACAAAAATAATTATTAACATCTGAATGATAGTCCCAGGGCTTGGCGCGTTTAAAAATAAACAAAAATAAATAAATCAAAAAGCTCTATTGAATCATTCAATTTACATAAAAGTATATAATTAAACTTACCACTTGCTCAAAATTATTATCATTGTATAAACATAATTAACATTCCAAATTTATTAAAAAAGTAACCGATATAGTTTCTTTGGCTGTTCATTTTAGTAATTTTGTAGTGATTTATAATTCATGAAATTGACGAGCGAGTATTGCTATGGACATTTAGGCTGCACTTTTGCCCTTAGGTTACTAATGTAATAACTTTATTAAACTTAATGCAACCAATATTTCGATTTATGTACAACAGTCGCTTTCACATTAACTGCTCTACATAAATATCTCCAATACTTATAGATGAGATAAAAACTATAATTAATTTTAAAAAACGAATTAAATTCGCCTACATCATGATAATTGTAGGTAAAAAACTGTATTGCTTATTCCTTATTTTTATAGGTCCGATTTTTTCTTTAGATTTGAATGGGACCAAACAGAATTATGCCCTTCCAAATAAAAAAGTTTTCTAAACAGAGTTCTGATTTAATTAAACATTCAAAACATACAGCCGAGAACCTCCTCCTTTTTTTGAAATCACGTTTTTATTTACTTGTCCTTTAAAATCTGTACTTGCAGGTACTATTAAGACAGTTACTAGGTACTTGAGTGTTTTTAATAAAATGTAGAGTATCGAAAGTACCTATTAGGCTTAAACCTTCAAAGTTTAAAAATAATATTATATCGCAACTTAGCGCTTCAGTAAGACATAGGCATAGGTACCTGCACTTTTTGTAATTTTACAGGAGGGCCATTTAAATTTATTTGTCAATAAATTACTGTCGTATAATTGACACTACTGTAAGTTTTGTATCCGTCTAGTGATTAGGAGTACAGACTGTCACCCCACGGCCCCCCCTCCCCCCTATTCATCCCGTGGGTGCCGTAAGAGCCGACTAAGAGAGTAAACTATGCAGGACAACAACGCTGCGAAGAGAAGGAAAACTTGAAATAAACCCTACACTATCCCGTCTGGCCAGCATGGTATAGTAGGCCAAAACCTCCTTTCTAAGGAGAGGCCTATGTCCAGCAGTGGACTAGTACAGGCTGTTGATATGTGATGTGAATTATGGTTATATTATCATTGTCACTTGTACTGTTGCCCTATGTTATATGAACTTAAATGTGTGAACTTAAACTAAAATTGTTTCGCGATACATATTCAATATATCTCTCTATATTATATATATCTTTTGTTAAAAAACGAGATTTAAAAGATATATACCTGAGTTTTTGAATTTTTGTCATTTGTCCCTGCGTAATAAAGAAGATTCGAATAAAAATATGTCACGAGCTGCGGTCAGAACCACTAACATAAGTGTTCACAATTTACAGGTCCCATTCCAGCTTTTAAAAATATTTGAAATGTTTTTACGTCAGAATTTACAGAAATAAAATCTAATAGTTAAAGCAATGGCACGTCCGGCTATGAATGATTTTGCTTGAAAGGTAATACCCTAATTAGATAATAAAAACAATTGCCAGCCAAAACACACGGACCGTTTCCCAGTAGCGTTAGTTAGTACAAACGTTAGAAAAAAATTGCCATCGAACCCTCAAGGGCAGTTTCGAAGAAACAACCCTTCAAAGTCGCCGAAAAAAGAGTAGAAACTGTTTAAATCGGATGGCATATATATATATATATATATATATATAAGTGTATATATATTTCTTTAGATAGCCGTACAGAAAATTATAGATTAACATTCCAAAACAAAGAAGAAGCACGTTTTAATATAATAGTTTTGATAGCCCCACGTTTACTAGTACACTAACAATATATGTTTATACCTTATATTGTTAGCATTGTTACTCAGTAGGTACTAATACTAATAGTGTCAACGTAGGTCACACATTACTTTAGTTAGTAGCATTAGTATTCTTGTTAATCCCTCCAGCTTAACTAAACGCTTGCGATTTCAAGCGCTTTCCCTTGCGTTAATGTTAATTTAAGTCGAATTGTCAATCCAGACGACCGACATTCTAAAAGTTATATTTTATCCCTTATGACCAGTTCTTTTTCTCTGTTAATACAAAGGTACTCCATCGGCTTGGTAATAATGGCCTGACTAAACAGTATATAAAGTCAAACAGAAAAATACTCGTATATTTAAATCGACCGAGTAATCGAGTACATTAAAACAAACATCGCTAGGAAACGAGAACCTTTTTTTTGAAGTCGGTCAAAAAGAGACAGCTACCTGTATTTGTATGCGTTTTGTACGTTTGTCAAAATTTAAAGCTTGTTTATACAACCAAGGCTGCAAAAAGCTTATGCTTGTTTATGACGTAAAAGCTGACCCGTTCCCTGTTTTTGTAACATTTTTAATTGATAGTGAGCTCCTATCTATCGTGGCGTGATGGTATATAGGCTACCTCGATACAGGGGCTATCCAACACTAAAATTATTTTTCAATTCGAACCAATAGTTGCTAAGATTAGTGTGTTCAACTAAACAAACAACTATTCAGCTTTGTAATATTAGCATAGATGACGGTTATTTATAAATTATTAGACACTGGCACATTAACTCCTATCCTCCTTAAAATGGAGCTGTTCCGACTTCCGACCCTACTCAGCACAAATGAAAACACAATTTAACACTAGGCGAGGTGAAGCTGTTTAATCGCAATCGCATGCAGAATGTAGACAGTGGCTACCAGAAACTTGACAACTTCAGGACCACATCTCTATAACCTCTGCTCTCCTACTTTATAATAAATAAAGAATTTATATTACAAAATGTGTTATATCATTTTTTTATAATTCATAATAAGGAACGCCATCCAGTAAATTTAGGCCGATTTAGACACAAATTGATAGAGAATTGGATCTCCAGCTTATATGCCTTATATATATTATATATGTAAAACATTTAAACGGTGTAATATTCCATAGTTAATGCCATAATATTATATTTGGAAAAATCGTTGGATATCTTACACCTTAAAGACCTGTCCTTATTCAAAGACTCTTTACATAATTTATTCACAAATTAAGCAATAATTTAGAATATTTTCTGCAAAACTGAGATTGTATGTTCTTAGTTTTTGAAGGTAATTGACCGATTTAAATTTACATAATAAAGTTGCGCCACTTCATTAACCAATTTTATTTCCTGTTATTAGATAATCTTGTTTACATTATAGGACAGGAACGGTCGGCTTTACCCAAAATCAAACGAATACTTATAAGCCGGTTAGGTTATAAGATGTTGTGGTTTGTACGAGTAGAGTTTAGTTTACCTGTGTAGTAGGACAGGTAAGTTAATCCTGTTAGGTGGCCGTGACACGTTGCCCGGCTTCTGTACGAGGCATTTAGTCGTCGGCCCGCATCCGTCCTCACAATGTGCGAAGCCAGAGCACGTAAAACTGCACCTGCCATACAAGAGAAACTCACCATTTATGAAAACGGTATTCATATCATATCCATAGCCCATCGTAGGATCCTGATTAGGCTTGGTTCACGGTTTACGGTCGAAAGTCTCATAACCTTGTTCTATCATAAATTCGTTGCATTTACATTTGGACAAGGTAGTGTTTCACCACGGCTAGTTGTCATTTGGTCCACGTACTTTATATTGCGTCGTTTAAATAAAAACACTTGTCCAGCGCTTTCACGCTCCTTGATTATGATATTTGATCACAATGACATACTGCACCACTTCTCGAACACCTGATATCCTTTGTTGTCTTTGTCTTCTCATATGTTTAAAACTTCTTACAGGTAGTTCTTACAGGTAAATATTATTTTTAATTCTCAAATTCAACATTCTTCAATCATAAAAATAGCTTCACAGAGTGCGTGTGTGTGTTCTGTTCTTATCTTTATTATTATATCAATTCCACAAAAGAGCTTTGGATGTTTGGTGTGCTGATATGATGTGCGGGCAACGGTGATCCTCTATGGCCCTTAGTGTCTCTTATTTTGTTATCTAATTCTGATGTTCGTACTTTCAGCTGCGTCATGAAACATAGCTTATTTTCTAAAAAAATACTGTAATATGTCGATTGTCTTTTACGAGTACAATAACACTTTGTTGTCACGTTCTCGTATGAATATAAACCAGAGATTAGCTTCGCTTTGATAAGTAGCGTAAGAAGGTGACCGACTACTTTATCTTCTAAACGTTTATCATTCAAAGACGCGCGTGTGTCAGAGACTAAGCTATTATGATGTCCCATAACATTTCCATTAGTAAAATAGTCTTGTTGTTAAAGAAACACTTGTTGTTTTGTGTGGAATGATGTCATTTCTCGAACAAAATTTATAAGTACCGATACTTATAAATTTTGTTGTTGAAGAGATAAAACCTATGTAACAGTATCGGTTTTCAATATTTGAACAGAACAGCGAAAGAAAGTTATATTGACACCACGTCTGTTTTAGTTGACTATTCCATGCAAAAAATATGGACATTCTTCATTAGTGTGCAGGAGTAACTTATTATGCTAAAACATATTTCATTTTCACTACCACATCACATAATATTATACGTAATATTATGTCGTCGGCTAGAATAAAGTCTATTTGGCGTTACATTTACTTTGACCCTTTTCCTTAATATATAAATTGTTTGAAAACATTGGCCAACAATAAATTACTATTTATACAATATATATTTACGTAAAGTTATTATTATAGATAAATTTTTTAAAGTGTGTGTATATGTAAATCTTAAAGCACTATCAAGCGTTGCAGAATAAAAATGTAAATTTTTGAACATTCATTCTTTTATATCTTTAAATTTCTTGTGTCATTCTTCTCCTGACGAAGCATCGTTGGTGATCGCCCTAAAGTTCTATATTATTTAAATCAAGCTGACATAATGACAAAAATAATAATATTTCTTTCTTATTCTTCTTCTTTAAATGCTTCTCCTACTAGCAAAGGTTGAGTCTAGTCAGCTCTGTTTTTGAATCGAAATTTAATAAACTATTTTTGTTCTGTCTCTTAAAACTATCTTAGCTACAGTTATAGTTGTCTTCCATTATCTTAGTTTCGATTATCGTTTTAAGTTCGCCATTATTGATGTCTACTGGGGGTCATAAAGTTCATTTGTGAAAACAAAATTGCCCAATACAACGACCAATCTAGTAGTCTTCGTTAGTACTGCTAGGTCCGACCATATGCGTTAATGATATTGCATGTGCTTGTTAGCAAGTCAAAGCTTATAATAAATTACGAATTTAGTTGGACACCTCTGTAGATTAGAAATACTTCCTACCTAAGTGCTTAAAAGTGTGTAACAAATACTTGATTTGATATAACTAATATTTCTGTACGCTAGAAGAAATGAATACAGTAACCTAATATTTTTAAAATGTTCTTACGTTGCATGTGTTACGAATACATCTCATGGACTTAATGACAAATTGTATGTAGTTTGTGTACAAATATGGATAGTTTGATAGAGACATTAAGGGCTTTTCTTAGTGTTATGAAAAAAAAATTGTGCAACAATGCCGACGTTTCTGTGGGAGAATACAAATGTCTTTATTATTATTACCGTAATCAGTATGGTAGCATACAACGATGCACTGTATAGGATCGGATATTATGTCAGAGCATCCGTTACGATAAAATAAATTAGATGGACACAAACAAATTATTTTAAATGACAGTTTTTTATTCATTACTAGCAGCATGTTACTAGAATCATTTTTACTAGTGATTTTCAGTACCAGTTTTCAGCATTGTTTGCGCTAATAGTATATATAGTAACTAGTAGTATATATATAGCTAGTAGTATCTATATATAATAATAGGTCTTTACCTATGAAATTGCCGTTTTGTATGCAATAAGTGAAAGTACTTATTTTTTCAAACTTTTTTATTTCTGTTATTCGAAGTAATCACCCATGCAATCGACGCATCTTTGCCAACGCATTGGCAGTTTATTGATGCCCTTCTTGTAAAAATCAGCTGGACGGGAGGCAACAAACTCTTCCAAGCCATTTTGTACTGCCTCTCAGGAATTGAATTTTTTACCCACTAAAAAGTTGTCTAAATTTTGGAAAAAGTAATAGTCGGTAGGTGCAAGGTCTTAAACTTAAACTTACATTTTTTTTTAACCAAAGTTTTTTGTGTCCACATAAAAATGGACGTGTTGTCATAGTTTGTACGGACAGTTAGATTTTGTGCATTGCATTTTAAAGTGGGTATATGTGAAGGAGGTTGCACATGGAATTATATATGCAGAAAGCGTTCAGCATTTGGCACGGGTGTATGACAAAAGGGGATTGATATATTAGAAGCCATGGGTGGCGATGGCGACAATCCTATCTACACGATCTGTATCTACGTTGGTTCTTTTAGGATTGTTGCTATTTTTGTGTTAGTAAAAAACTAAACAATCAGTAATCAAAATATAGGAACTCCATACAAGGTTATTTCGTCTGCGATGTTCCGTGTGCATAGCCTAAAATATTCATTCAAATCGAGACCGCAAAACTATAATTGTAGAATGGTACTTACCTTCTATTGTTAATATTTTGCTATTAACTAACGAAAGGACTGATTAATCAATATTTAGCCTAATTTTACATGTTTTCCAACGTCAATTGGCCACATAATATGTATGTACCACTAAACTATTATTAAGTTTAAAAAAAATTTGCTCAGTTTTATTTCTTGTACGGTATAGGAATAATATTTTACTTGTACATACACTATTGTATATAAATATATATATGGGTATATAATAGCGAATGTACATAATATATTGGATGAAGATCCAGTTAGTTCCTCATTTTTGTTTTAATACCCAAATCAGTTCCGTTTCTGCTGTTATTGAACCACAATAATGGAATCCTCGCGATTAGGATCAAATCATAATAAAAATTATAAAGTTTATAAAATTTACATTTTAAACACAAACACTTAGTATAATTTTAATTGTAATATTCAATTTTTTTCGTGCCTTTAAATTTTGTATCAATTTATACAATTTGTATTGTACCTCTCGATAGAGATATCATCACTATGATCGGTGACTTAAATCCGTCGGCATATCTTTATGTTTTTTTTTAAATATAAATGAGTATTATTGACTAAAATATTTTAAATTATACCTTAATTATTACATACCTATACATTATTACCAATTATGAGTTAGTTACATTCATGCGAAGTTTGTGTGCAAGCGCTGACCGTCAGATTTCTTCGCACTGGCCGACAGATTCCTTCTTATAGTCCGATATAAACTTGCCTCAGTTGGTCCTCATAGCAAGCTTGTAGCTTTATATCATTTTAGTACATGTCATGTAGGTTATGCGTATAATATGACATAACCATGTGGGTCGAGAAGTGACTATGCACTTTTAATGTGTGTGACGTTGTGCAAAGGCAGTATACCTAAAGTAAAATAATGTTTGATATTTATTGTTTGCGCCAAACAGTATTGCTACACACGACGAAATGAGTAGGAAATTTATTAATGTGATATATAGCATACCTTTAAAAAGTAATTTATTCATTACGTGCGGAAAGGTGTATACAAGCATGCTGTTTGTATGCATAAATAGTAATTCGAAGAATTCAATTGGATAAAAAAAGTATAGATGTAACTGTTGTAACATGCACCTACCCGTACTAGCTAACGAAGTAATATCCTACGTGAGAGGATATTACTAGTATTTAGTAATACCAGTTTTACTCATCACTTTATTGAACAGATTTTTAAATTTATGTTATACCTACCTATTACTTAAGATATTTTATTTAGTAACGTTATTTGGTTGTTTTATAGATGAATCACTATTTCTTATGCGCATTTCAAAGAAAACATCTGGATTGACTCCTATGGAAGGTTGTCTATTTATAGTTTGTATTTCTAGGATAACACAGAATTTCAGTTTGTTAGTTCAATTCTTGTTCAATAGTTGGTGTCTTATAATACAAAAATGTTATTAAAGTATGCGCTAGGTTATTACTTCCGAATTACAAAGTCTTTAGTTAAGTTAATGTACCTAAATGTCAATATGTTCTAAGAGTAAACCAAGAACATTATTGGTATAGGCCATATCCGCAAATACGGTGTCTTCATAAGAAAGCGGCGGAATTGTCAACTTACGACACGGCTATTACGCATTTGTCGTAATTTCTTATGAGAGTGGAGCGAACTAACAACTCCACTTGAAACAAACGTATTTTCCACTTTTAGCTGTATTCGCTTCTGAGTCATACCATGTGCTGTTGTTACGTAAATATTTATCATGTAACATTTTAAAGAAAATTAATATGTCATCTAACAAGAATCGTTTTCGGAGGATTGGCCGATTTATAGTAGTATAACTTAAATCACTTTGCTTTTACTTTTCTTGAACCAAATTAAATTAATAGTTTTAAGTTTAACATTGCACAGAAGAGAGGTATTTTAATAAGTAGAGAATAGGATTTTTCCATGAAAACATAGTTAATTTCATTTGTATGGCCAAGTTTAAAATCCCAATTATTCCTTTATTCTACCTATGGTCATACGCGTATATGCAGAAGCGTATTCGACTGTTTGGGCTAGTATAATTTAGTACAACTCACGTAATGAGCTTAAGCCTAAATTTGTGTTACGGACACTTTGAGAATTAATGATAGAAAAAAGGTAAAAAAGGAGGCAAGACAATGGGGAGCACAAGCATCGCTCGCATCAAAAAAACATCACAGTTTTATATGTTACGTTAAATTATTTATTTTGAACTTTATGGCATGCACTTTTGTACATCTTTTTGTAGTTGTGTAGTGTTGTATAGTTGGCAGTCAACTTTTGGGTGGTGATGACTGAGTTGTGTTCCTGATAGAATTTTGATTTCTTTTTATAGGTATGGTCTATGAAAATGAAAATTGCTAGTTAATAATGCTGTACCTAACTATGTTCACTACTTAGCTATCTATTTCTTTGAGCAGTGCTAGTGACGAAGTATTGTATATTTACTAGGTATTTATAAGTATGTATATCAGAAAACTGAAACTGGGCTATACTTAAGTCTTTTCTTGCTTTACATGCAAAACACTGTGTTTAGATTTGAAGCTGTGTTCTCTTAAGATATTTTATGAAGTAAGTTAAATTTTTGATGAGTTGTAATTAGCCAGTGAAAAAGTTAAGGAACTTTAACTTTAATCGTTTTACGTAAAACTATTATATTATGCTTTATTGTCTTTACTAAAAACATACGCTTCTACCTTTATATCTACACGAAGAAGTCGTCGAAAAGCCGTCCTGAATAACCTCTATAAAAGGAAATGGAAAGGATTTTGCTTCACGGAAGTAAGGCACTGCTGTGTTCCCAGATAAACTTAATGAAATCTATCAAGAAATCGGTTTATTATGCTCTGTTTTTTAGGCTTTTATGTACAATTATATAGAAGTAGTAAGACCCACCAATGTCTCGCTATTGTTAAAGGAAGCAAAGTTCGTTATTCAAAATTGTAGTGCTTTTGCTTGGTGTGCCTTGTGTTGAAGTTGACTTCACCAAAACTTAATAAGATAACAGTCAATTTGCTGATAGTGTAAAAGAAATAACATGTTTCTCTTCTTGTTGTTTTTTCCTTTTGCATTGCTGTATTTATCGAGATTAATAACGTTTTCTTAATTAACAAACGTAAATACACGAGCCGTAATTAATTAGTCGCCAAGATTGACAAGCAACATCCGACCGCTTTCAAACATCAGGTAACAAATGTACCAGGTAGTTTACAAACGTCGGCAATGTACACTTCGTCGCTCAATAGTCGATGCATTGAAAGCGAAAGTGCAATCAAGTGTGGCTCTGCGTGCAGATCGGGCCGCCAGCCGTGCCAGCAACTAGCGCATCACACCGAGTACGCTTAAAAGGACAAAGGAAGTCCGCCTATGCTTCTGTTTTATTGTACCTTATAATTAAAACGCAACCTGATTGCTATGATTTACTGTTTGTTGAAAATTAAATAGTACCGGGTCACATTGTACACTTCCTATAGTATTGCCTTAATTTTTAAAATACCTACAATAATATTGGCTTTGGTCTCAATGACAATGTCTATATGTGTTTTTATTATACCGAGCATTGTAATTGAATGAAAATGTTAAATGAAAATTCCCTTGCCTTGTCTTCACCAAGATCCCCATTGTTTAAAATTATATCGTCTCTTCAAAATTCTGATCAGCATTTTTAATTTTATGAATGAATATCTACATAGTTGCTGATAGCACTTAAATTGAAGTGGGTATACAGCGGCTGAGCCACTTGAACACGAATTTTGTCAGTTTTTTGACCTTTTGAATTTGGAGACGACACTAGAGTATTTTAAGGTAGGTAATGATTTAAGTAAGATTAAAATATCCTGCAAAGAATATTACATTACATTTATCGTATTTTTTTTTGTTAAAGAACTCATATTGCATTTATATGTACAATTGTGACTTGGGCGGGCGGCAAGTAGGGCGAGACGCGAAAAGCTCCGTCTGCCACTAGAGGTCAACGCCCTGCGAGCCCTGCCCATGAACGCAATTGTGAGGGATGCTCCACACTATTATTATCGATGTTTGTCGAAAAATATCATATGTTATAACAAAAAATATTTATGAGTTCATAGTTCATTGCCTCCATTTTAGTGATCGGCAACCCATCTCGTGAAATATCGAAAATAGCAAATAATTTTTGAACCACGAAAATATTGGTTGATGCCTTTGGAGTTAAGTTGTTGAACTGAACAACTTAACTCACACAGCGAACTACGGAGTAACTGCTAATCCTGTATGGCGATATGAACAATTCTCTCGCCGATTAGTATAATATATATACAACCTCTCAACATCAACCGTTCCAGGCATGATCACCTCGCCCGGTCGGAGGATCGGGCCTTTTTGTTGGAGGGCCATGACACCCGTTCCTCCGCATTAATAATGAAATAAAATATTAAAGCATTACATCTTTTTTTTTAATACGCACATAGTCGTCATAGTTCTTATCAAGCCAGAGTTATTCGTAGATTTTTTTCCGTTTGAACTCGCATCGTTCGAACATACTAGCCGGATGAATGCCCAATCCGCTCTTATGGAAGTTATGTTCGACTGACCTAATAATCCTTTTTTTAGACCCATTAACGACATCCATAATAACCGATGAGTCTCGCCTCTTCGCTCGCGAGTATTCCTTATTATAATGTATAACCGCAGAATAGATATTTGACTGCACGGATGGCGTAGTGGTTTAAGAGGTCACCCCGCTGATTCCTACCAGCGCTTAGTGTTGTGGGTTCGATCCTCACATGGTACAACACTTTGTATGCACCACAATTTTTTCTTCGAGTGTGGGTGTTCTTTGTGTCCGTTTCATTAATGTATGTGAAGTTTCCCGCGACACATTATAATATATTCCTAGTGCGGGAGTTACCTTTTTTTTAAATATGAAATCCTCGCTATCACTTAGTTTCATTTGTAATGGTGTACTATTGATAATATGCCAGCCTGAATAAAATGTATTTATATTTTATTTAGAAGAAAATAAGGAAATTAATCTTATAAATGAGACAATGTTGAGACAAAACCAATCTGGCAATTTAAAAAGAGTGGCCGTGAGTTTGTTTGCCCTTTCTTCTCATAATGCTCAACCCCATGGAAACGGGTTGTTGTAGATCTGGACATGATTATAATAGTTATTCTATAGGAATATATATATATATATATATATATATATATATATATTGCTTAATATTTGACCCAACAGACTGTTGCTGTTGTGTGTTGATTTATGATTTTAGAGTCAATGCGTAAGAGACGATTTTAAGCAATTTTGAAATGATTTTATGAAATAAGGATATTTTGACTTTAACTTTGAAATGTTACACAACAATATAACATAAATATATTTTTTTCGAGCATAATTTGTACTTATGTCATAATAAAACTCCCCACTGTAAGTACTAGAACATAACGTACGAATACAGCACCTACGAATTGTGTCCAAAAACACTTTGCTTGACTCTTCTTGCTGCTTGATAATAATTAATTAGCGGAGTGTCTACCTGGAAAACTTGAGGTTTGTTTTCCTTGAGGTTTGTTCCCTCTTAACGGTCTTAAATGATCTGATAAAATTTAAAAGTAAATTATTATTATTTATTACCTCCAAAAACAGGCAGTCAAACCAGCTGAGAAAAATCGTAATAATGATAACAATATTAATAGAAAGAAATATGGTTTCTTGAATTTTCATTTCAATATTAAGTTAATTATATTAATTAACTAGCTGGTACTCGCGACTTCGTTCACGTGGAATTTGAAAAGCGCTATCTTAGTGAAAATTTTAAAAGGTTTTCTGAAAGGAAAAATAGCCTAAGTTACTCCTTATATAGACAGCTGTCTAGTAGTAAAATATTATCAAAATCGGTCCAGCCGTTAAGAAGATTACCTGGAACAAACGGTTTTTAGGCATAGGTATCGGCAAATAACTGAAAAGCAGCAAAATTGAGCATGAAAAAACCTATTATTTTGACATCACAAACAGACACTTCAATTTTATTTATTTGTATAGATATTGAACAGAAAATTTGAAAAAAAAACAAGAATTTTCGGATCACACGTGTTATATATATTTAATTCATAATTTAAATATATTAGAATTAAATATTATAATAATAGAATTACATAATATTATTAGAATTAAATATATTTAATTCATAATTTTAGCAAAAATGAACCTTGTTTAGCTACAAAACAAGGTTCATTTTTGCTTTTATTTATTTTATTAGCTATGTGCACCGAAAAAACCTTTCTGCAAACAATGCTTGTACACTCCAGGCTACATAAAAGTGTGTACATAGTGATAAACTTGATATCATAATTCAATACTTGTGATAGATAACTGTAGCATTCCAATTTGAAGGTGTGCCTTACCGCTGACGATAGACCTTGAAGTCGTTTACAAATGTTTCTTTTTATTCCACTTTAGGGCTTTTCCATTAGATAGATTGCCAGCTAGCAATAAATTTGGTAACAGAACTCTGGCGTTACAAAAGTATCTATAACTGCTATAAATTAAAGGTCAAGGATAAGCTGAATAATCATGAAAACTTATATTTTTATGTAATAATATTTATTGGTCTACAGAAATGCGGCTGATGGCGAAGTTTGTTATATGTATTGTTATTTTTTTCTCACTACTGCACGTATACTTATGATATAGTATATAGATATATGGTTTTCAATGAGATCAAAATATAATATTAGGTCTTTACCTATGAAATTGCCGTTTTGTATGCAATAAGTGAAAGTACTTATTTTTTCAAACTTTTTTATTTCTGTTATTCGAAGTAATCACCCATGCAATCGACGCATCTTTGCCAACGCATTGGCAGTTTAACGCTTCTTGTAAAAATCAGC
Source organism: Arctia plantaginis (assembly GCA_902825455.1). Classification (NCBI taxonomy): domain Eukaryota; kingdom Metazoa; phylum Arthropoda; class Insecta; order Lepidoptera; family Erebidae; genus Arctia; species Arctia plantaginis. The sequence goes on along the minus strand of CADEBD010000314.1, from coordinate 9,013,836 downwards.
TGGATGGGAGGCAACAAACTCTTCAAAGGCATTTTGTACTGCCTCTCGGGAATTGATTTTTTCACCCACTAAAAAGTTGTCTAAATTTTGGAAAAAGTAATAGTCGGTAGGTGCAAGGTCTGGTGAGTGCTAAGCAACCAGCTTTGGTCACTCGGTCGTCCCCACTGCTCCTTCACGACAACGCGCGACCCCATACTGCGCAACAGACAGTCTCCAAGCTGCAAGAGCTAGGGTTGGAAGCTCTCCCTCATCCGCCATACTCACCAGACCTTGCACCTACCGACTATTACTTATTCCAAAATTTAGACAACTTTTTAGTGGGTAAAAAATTCAATTCCCGAGAGGCAGTACAAAATGCCTTTGAAATAACAGAAATAAAAAAGTTTGAAAAAATAAGTACTTTCACTTTTTGCATACAAAACGGCAATTTCATAGGTAAAGACCTATTATACACTTACCAAATTACACACTCTTAATTTATAGTCGATTACCTACTAATTACATAATGTGGCTAGATTGCTTGTGTTAATGCGAAAAAATAATCATTCATATAATAAATAGTCATACGAGAAAGATATTGTTACTTTTTTAAAACACTTTTTTTTTTAAATTTTGTGGCATTATACCGTAGGTTATCATTATTATTCAGTAATAGCTAAATAGTGTCCTTGCGTTCATATATGGGGTCGTCCCCTTCATCGAATTGAACCCTTTCCTAGTCACACCCCAGTTATTTAAAGTGAACGTTAATCTATAACGACGGAATATTATTTTGTCCGTACAAAAAGGACAGTCATTTGCATTTTGTAAAAGGATTAGCACTTTTAATATGGACAACTGTTCTGTTTCTTTGATGAAACTATGAGCAGAGATAATCTGATTGCGTTCTACATTAGCATTTAAAAGTTCCTGCGGTAGCAGTTAAAAGAAAGTGGCTAAAATAGTTTATAACAAGCATCTATTAAAACAATAACGTCCTACTAGTTTTATTGGTCTTATTAAGAGCATGACTATAGGCGTGATGTTCATCTTCTTTGGTCGAATCAGTTAACCCCTCCACTGTAGCACACGGGCAAATTGTATGTTGTATTTATAACTGTCATCAACTGTAATAACTGATTCGTGTGCGCCCGCATGAGGAAGTGGCTTATTGATTGTGTCACGAAGGGATCACTCGTTACATGTTGAAATGTGAATGGTTTTCGTCGCTACGTTAAAAGATTTAAATGCTTACCTTGAATAAAGCAGTGCGTTGGTCTCTTTATTTATGTTAGGTCAGGTCAATGTATATCGACGCCGTAAATTGTTTATTTTTACTCTACTTTAATACGTTAGGCTGACATTGGGAGCGATTGATGCTTCTTGAACGCTGACTGAGCTTTTTGATGGGCGTTATAATTTTTTCAGTGTTGAATACTATGTAGTAACGAGATATAAGATAGATGTGACTATTCTTATGTTAAAATTACAATTAAAGAACTTCGGTTTTGTACCTATGAGTAATTACCAGCACGTGGATACATTGGCTACCTGTGAGAGTTTCTAATACTTTGTCTAAGGCCTTGCTCGTAGATTCTGGTTGGCCATACTTGTAGATTCTAATACATATGCACTTATGATTCGGGTATTTCTCGTACGTAATTAAAACTAGTACATAATATTTCTAGAGCTACATAAAACGATCTGCCACTTTCCATTAAAAATTTATGAGCTATAAACATCTAACCCTACCACAATACGTTGCACGTGCTATGGGTATCGTATACGTAGAGCAATAATATATTCCGTACCATTATGGCTGGCGAAAATAACCCTTCTGTTATATTGTTTAATGGTCACGCCTGTTTCATAATAAAAACCTAAATCGTAAATCAGATACAAGAAATCTTATTTAAAATGACGCTATTAAACTTATACTGCGATTGAAATTTTAGCCTGTTTTTAATTGGAATCAAAAGAATACTTTGAAGTTGTATATTTATAATAACTACAGAATAAATATATTCGTATTAAAAATAAGAAGCTTTAATTAATATTTATGATTGAGGTTATGGGAGACCCTTATGTAGTTAAAACATCTGGTCCTTTTTGTATACCTACTTTTACAAATAAATTAAAAAATATATTCATGTGTGTAGGACTCTAGATACGGTCCGTATGTGTGCCAAATATACTTTAAAAGTGTAAAGGAACAAGGCTGTGACTGTGAGTTACTAACAGAGTCCCATACAGTTAAAAGTAGAAAAAAATCAGGTATTTTTTTAACCAGATTGCCTAATTTGTTTACAAATTATCAACAATTGATAATTCATATTTGTTAAAAATCTACCAATCAGATCAACGAAACCTTAAACCTATGTTAAAGTTTAAATACATCTCTATAGAAAGGCATGCCTAACATAAGATAACTTGTACAACTAACTTCACATTAATATACCTGTGCAATTTATAACTGCGCTGTACACCGATCCTATTGACACAGTTTGAATGTATGTCGTACTTATACAACATTCATTACATGGACTGACATTGGTACGTCATGCTTATTATTGGAACTCCATAAGCATGTATGTATCTATTTCTAGTATAAAACGTCTAGCAGTTGGTCTTAGAATTTGCGTTAATGAGTGGAAGCAGGACGCTTCAAACCGGTCTTTATGGAAGTTATTAGAGAGAAGCCTATGTCCATTAGTGAATGTCATACGGATGAAATGATGATGTCGATATTTGGAAGTCTATAGTAATGATGCTTAGTAATTACTAATTCTGTATATGTATCCTGGTGTGTACCTTTAAGCTGATCCCAATGAAAAGCGCCTTCTTCTCATATACTACCATTCCGCAGTCACAATTTCATCATGTAATTTAGGGAGAAATAGTCACCCAAATCATTGTTGCGAAATACAATATTAAACTGTAAAGACAAATCCTATTAAAAGTCTAGAGACTAGTCTACATTCTGTAGACTTTAATGAAAAAAATGCCATGACGTCGTACCCCGCTATTGTGAATTCATTTGTGTTTGTGTTTAGTGTTTGGTTTTACAACATTAATACGACGTTTAAAAACAATAATGAATTCAATTTTTCGAAGCTTTATATAATACGAATTTATTGAGGAGCATTACATAATTTATGTTAATCGTAGGCTACTTCCTTATTAGTTTGCAAACTGTTTTGTATACCGTTGTTACATGGTTTTTCTGACATTTTAGGCATCCTTGACCATTGCCCTCGTAAAATAGCTCCACCCGCTTGAAGTGGCATTAATCTAATTAGACGCGTCTAAGAAGTCAACAACATACTTTACAACCATTTTCAGTAGGATAAATAGTTTTTACTATGTACTATATGTAACTAAAAATTAGTTTACTAGTGTCAAGTACTACGTTTTCAGAATAGGAAACGTTATTTGACACTACTAAACAAATTTTTATATATTTTTAGTTTAGTTTGGACAATTTTCGAACAACGAAATTAGTACCAATGACTCCTGATAACTTATCCATAATATACCTTTCTCCAAAAGCAGCATATGGATAACACTTTAAAAAATTATACCTACTACTACTATGTTTATCAAACCACCCAGTTACAAGCAGGCATTAACTAAAAAAGTACTGTGTATTAAATTGTTAGCATTCGATAAGAGTAATTTAACTTCAGTCGACTCGAAAATGATCTCAATATGCAATTTTGTTAATTAACTTTGAAATAATCAAAGTTGACCTAAACTTCAACCGGCTTTAACAGTCCTCTGCTTGACATAGGCCTCTCCTTAGAAAGGAGGTTTTGGCCTACTACTCGTATGCCACGCTGGTAAGGAAAACTTGAAACACCCTATACTGATCACAGTATAGGGTGTTTCAAGTTTTCCTTCTCTTTGCAGTGCTGTTGTCCTGCGTAGTTTACTCCCTTAGTCAACCCTTACGTCATCCATGGGATGAATAGGAGTGGTGACAATCGTATTTTTAATCCGTCACCACACGACCAACCTTACCGGACCTAAACTTAATAAATCCGAACTTATGTCTATTTTATAACCGACTTCCAAGTGGCAAAAGAAGGAGGTTCTCAATTCAGTTGATTTTTTTATTGTTTATTACCTCATAACTCTTTTATTTATAACCCATTTTTTTGTAAAATGAAATTATAGCTTGATTACGTTTACTCTTTGAAGGAGAGATAACACTGACGTAGACCAAACATGCCACTTGCGCGTGCCTAATATGATAAAATTTATACGTCGATGTAAACTTGAAGTACCTACTCTTGACTTATTTTTTACTATTTTAGTTTTAACAGAAGATTGTTAATGACTTAATAAGAATAAAGAATAACTTAATAAGTTACCATTACCATAAGCGAGAGCTACCAAATTTTTCACATTGAGTGATCCTATTTTTTTATTGTCTGTGTCACTATTGTAACAATCACTATTTTTTTACATAAAAAAGCTAAACGTTTGTTTGTTTGTATCAACCAGCCCAGCTGCTGCTATATCTCTGATACAGCGTAGGGTTACTTTTATTCAGAAAAAAAAAATGTACCTGAGGAGTAGAAAATGAATGGAAAGGAAATCAATTTTACGACGTCGAGAGCAAAGGTAGTGTTCTATATTTAGGTTTCTAATTTTTCGAAATTGTAGTTGTTGTGTGTTTTTAGGAGAAAATGTTAATTTCGCAAAACCTACTTATTGTCTAAACTGATACGAAATGTAAAAAGCTAACATTCTTAAACAAAATAATAATTTCAAAATTATGTGAAAACGCCTACATAATTTACGCATGTTCAGTATAATTATGCACATGTCGACCTGTCAGGGTATTATATGGAAAGTCTACACAATGGCAATTCAACTCATATTGGAAATTTCAAGCTCGCTTTATTATACAAATAATTTTAAACCGTTATAAATTATTACTGTTTTTTAAATTGAGCAGTACTCAATTATATAGCAATGTCAGATAAACACTATTTATTGATTTTACTTATTTAATGATTTACTGTCTTCGAAAATCTTAGATATTTTGGCTGAAAGTTGAACTTGAAAAAACTTTAAACAGTTTATCTGAAAGATGTTTTACATAACAAATAAAATAAATTAATAATTTTTAAATTGCGCTAACTCTAAAACTCATTAAAAGTTTTAATTTATGCAAATTAAATTTATTAATCTCTGTGTACTTCACTGGGTACTATTTATCCATATCCATAGTAATATTATAAATGCGAAAGAATGTCTTTCTGTTTGTCTGTCAGTCTGTTACCACTTCACGCTTAAACCGCTGAACCGATTAATATGAAATACGGTACAGAGATCGTCCGAGTCCCGGGAAAGGACATAGGGTAGTTTTTATCCCAGAAATCATCCTTTAACAGGGTGAAAATGGGGGTATAGGGAATCTATAATCGCTAAACCGATTAAAATGCTACTTTGATTCTAGAAGAAAGACAAGCTACTTTTTACCGCGATAACCGACATTTACGCGGGCCGAGCCGCGGGCAAAAGCTAGTGACTTATAAATTAAATTTGTACATCTTTTAATTCTGTACACATCTTTTTAAAGTATTTTATTATTTTAAATTAAAAAATCTAATTTAAAGTAATTTAAACATAAATAGTTTTATAAATGAACATACAAAGATCTTAACATTCGAATTGAATCATAATCATAACTTAGAGAAATAGTTTAACATTCGCACGCCTAAAAAAATCGTAATTTTGTTATCAAAGTCCTATTCTCAAAATGTCGTTGGGCGCCTGGTGGCTAACGCACAGCTGCGTGACGCCATAACGTTACGTCAGAAAGTTACAATCAATTTTAATTTATTATTGATATTAGTATTAGACGTATACGCTAGTCTTTTAGTATTTTAGATTTTTCTAATTATTATATCATTATTATTATAAAATAAAGAATTCATTGCATTTATAATAAAGCGCTCTCTCATTGGTAATATCATATAGTGCACACTTCCTCGGATTTCTGTTACATATTTCTGTCCCTTTTCACGAAACCACTCCCACTTGATTAGGGAGGAGGAGGAGGAGGAGAGCTAGGAGAAAGATGTCAAACACATAAAAACACCTAATCATATCCAAAACTTTGTACTAATGAATTAATTGTATCAGTAAGAAAGGTGATTACAGTACACCGCACGTGGCCACATTATCATGTATCATCCTGCCTCTATAAATGGGTCAACGTATTGGTGTCTATAATATAATTTATATTATACACAACAAAGCTTTTGTTCATGCAACTTAGTCATGACGATTAATACGTAGCATTTTCATCTTATCGCTTAAAATATACTATCGAAACAACGAGTTTTTAAGAGTATTATACTGAGTCTACGTTACAGACTGATGGCATTAAAGTTTAAACTTATGAAAAAGAAACAAGAAAATACACTTTTGTAAAAAACAAAACAGTGCTTCTACAATATCTATGTTTTGAATAGACTTTAGACACTTTGTATAAGTTCACTGCGCCCAGAGCGTGGAAGAAAACTAGAAACTAGCGAGCAAAGTATTCAAAGGCGTTTCATCTCTTGAAATTAAGCTCTAAGTGTGTTTCTATACATAGGTAGAAGAATATTTTTATTTTTTACGTGGATTCTCTCACAAGTTTCTTGTACTTAATCCAATACAAAATTATTTTTTTCGAATCTCTTTAGTTTGTTGGTATTGTTAAAATTAGCTTTATAAACCTCACTTTCTTGAACTACGTTCGGCTAACCTTACCTTTTAGCATAATTAATTATTCTTAGGCAGCGTAAGTTTCCTTGACTTATATTATGAGATTGACGAAGTGGAATAAACATAGTGGCAGCCTTCAAGTAGAATGACGTCAATTGTTTTAGCAAATATGTCCCGAAACAGCCTTGTAACATCGAGCTGGATAGAACTAAAAATACCTGTAGGTCAAGGGTCAAATTATGGTGTTTGACTGACCTTTAGCGTGAACGATATTGATAGCAAATATTGATTAATGATGTTTTCTATTTTGTCTTATTGAAAGTAGTACATTTATAATGAATTTCAGAAACAAGAACCTTGTTATAGATATATTTTTTAAATATTACATATCATATACCTAAAAGTAAAGTTAAAGTCGGGTATAGGTCGACTATGATTTGCCAGGTTTCTAAGTTCTACTTGTAAATACAGTTGCAATGCAACGTTTGCGTGAGTTGGGAATTTTGTCTTGTCGTACACTCTCATACCTACATGTTTTTAGTACTAGCAAGCGCAGTTTAAATTTTAAGAGTTATTTTTTGTGTAGCCGGGTAAAAATGTTAAAAATATACAATTCTCAAATGTTCAATACTGATTATAGCATCTTTCAAGTACTAGGTGATTGGCGGAGAATCTATATTTTATTATTATATTGAATAAACCTAACATCCGCGGTGTTAAATATTATAAGCGACAATATGGAAGTATAAAAGTAAAAAACAAGCTATACAAGATAGTCATTTTATCTTTAAGGTATTTGACATTATAATCTTCTTTAAGACTCTTTAGACGCTTATCATGGAAATAATTTAGATACCTAACAAGGTGACTTCACTTAGCCAAGCGTAGAATACGTTAGAAAATCTCTAAGATTATTTTTCAGTTTTTCAAATAACCTTGAAAGAAATATTACTCCGTGTAGCTCTGACCTTCAAAGACGGCTGGTTCGATACATACAATTCGTCTATATACACCGTAGATATCCTTTTCAAGGACACTCCCTGTGGGCGACTGTACCTATATACAAAAGCTATTGTGAAAGGTACGTACTTAAATTTTATTACCAACTTTTGCTTTATAGTAGCAGTTATTACCTACTTCTATTTACAAATAACCAATAATGTTCTAAAGAGAGTTTGTTTACGTTTTGATACACTGCTGCAGTTTGTGGTCATGTGTCTATAGAGCGAAAATAATTTTATTGCTGTAAATATTTAGTTTTCATGTACACACATGTTTCGTTGAAAATTTGTATTTCATCATTTTATATACCCGATATCAAAAGGAGTATGCCTACATCGATTCGTACACATCTTGTAAACGCTAACGGACGGACTACGGACGGGTAAATACGAACAAAAACATGAAATTTTACGTTACAAAATACACGTAGAGGAAATAACCTATGTGATTATTTGTTTTGTTATTTAAAATACCATAATTTAGCTTCTTACATTGCATTATTTGCCGTAATTTCCCTAATCATCACATTTCTCACAATCTGCGTGTACAAATAAAATATGCATATTTGACACTTAGGCAAACAAGTTTATAAATTATGTAACTCTTCGAAATTGAGTCTTTTCATTAGTGTAGACATTGAAGTTTATTTTTTTGCAAGACCCAAAACCAGTTTGTCTCTGAATGCCATGTCATAAAAGCAAACATCAATGGAACTAACAACTAGGTACCTAGTTTAAATTTTACTGACAAAACGTGTTGCTATAAGAAAATTGTAGTAAGGGATGAGTTATGAGTGGGTAAGAATAGCAGAATAAACAAAATCGAATGAGTTAAGAATAGGAAATAAAATGTCCTGGGAATAATGTGGAATAAAAACTGGCAAGAGTTAAGAAAGAAGATTTCATGGAATGAAGACAGAACAACCCTAAGTTACGTATGAAATCGCATATAAAAAAAAGTGGTCACACACACCCAAACTTTTATAATAAAAGTTTTTACGTACTTTAAATGTAAGAATACGTATTATAGAAGTTATAATTATTGACAAAAGTAATTAAAGGCTTTTCTGTGCTTAGCTTTCTTGAATGTTTTATTGAGGCAAGAAAACAGTTCAAATCAAATCTATACCGAACCCTTTAACAAAAGGCCGCAACTGCTAATAGGAACCCTCTTCCATCCATCCTTCTTTCTAGCTCGCATAAAAACCAAATTACGAACTCATACAGAGAGTCGGGCAAGAAAACCATGAAACGATAACTTTTGAACGAATCGGTTGTATTATAAAAAATGTAAAAAAAAAGTGATATCATTTAAACTTACTATAACTTTTAGGTGCGTTAGGATTTTGGGTAACTATCGTATATCTTGCCTGACCTGACAAATTTAGAATAGAATTCATTACTGTAAATGTTTTAATTTATAATGTTGACTAATATTACTTGGACTGTCACTGTAAAGACTATCCGTACCAACCACCGTACCGTCAACGTATTTACAGGAGCTAGTTTTCGTATAATTTTAAACACAAAAATAATCCACACTTATATTATAAATCTGAAAGTGAGTTTATTTTTTTATTTTACGCCTAAACCACTAAACCGATTTAAAAAACTCTTTCACCAATGGAAAGCTACATTATCAGCGAGTAACATAAATATAACATAACCGACAATACGCGAGCGGAGCCGCGGACAAAAGCCAGTATTGGGTAAAATTCAAGATCTACGTTGGCGAAATTTACTTAAAAGGAGGTACAAAGTATTGTCTTCTAAAGTACCTGGTATATAGTAAAATAAAACTTGTGATATAACTATTGCTTTTTCAAAACAATATTTAAATATTATAGAAAACATTGAAAATTAATCAATAATATTTTTTATCAATTAAATAGTTACCTTTAATTATCGATAACATATTGATAACGATAGAGTATTTTATTATTTGCCGAAGATACATATAAACACCAAGTTTGAGTCCAATCGAACATCTGAAAGTGGTTCTAAGCCAAACACACATTATACATACAAACATTACAAGTTAAATAAAAGCTTCTAAAAACATACATTTCTAATTATTATATACTCTTCAATTCTTTTGTTATTTTTAATCCAGTGAGTGAAGTTCCCGAAGCTCAACTAATTCTGGAGAGGGGGGAAAAATTGGTGGCGACGCACTTGTGACTTCTAAGTTGGAGGTGTCTGTGGACGGCGGTACTCACTTACCAGCAGGTGACCCATCTGCTCATCCCTTCTATGCCATATTAAAAAATTAACATGTCCTTATTGTAACCGTGCATGCGCTGGGCTGAAACGGTAGGGAAAAGTAACTCATTTTCTCAAATATCGATCTGCGCCTAGAAAGTATTTGACGTTATGTATAGTCTATTTATGGCACTGACACGCCAAGTATCGACATGCTATGTATTTATAATGTTTTAATACGTCGTTGGTGGTAAGGGTGTTCAGTTAATTAAACTCTTATGTCTAGAAACTGTAAATATTCGTATGAAATCATAATGTCTACGATCTGACCCCGTGTAACGACTTTCTTTAGCCAGTCGAAGAACGCTAGGCTCGCGGGATTATAGACGTAATTTGTCTGTCAAGAAAAGGTCTAACTGGTTTCTATCTGCGTCCGAGCTGTTTTGACGCAATGAGGAAACGGATTAAAATCGTACTTGTTATTATATCGGCTTAAAGTTGCATAATTGAACTATCTTATGCAATAATTCTTCTAGCTGCATATGTCGAATATCCTAAAAAACTTTTAACATCAACTCGTGACTGTAATATTTTTTTATATCTATCATACGTCTATCAAAACTTAACTCTTAATTAATAACATGAGTTTTTAATTATATATTAATTAGTTACTTACTGGTTAAGGAAGAAGGATAAACTGTCCATTATAGTGGTCGTTTAATACATTACTTTTCCATCAATCAATCAATCATTACTTATTCGTACTAAAATATAGTGTGCCTGGTTGCTTCACAAATACGTAGTATTGAGACATGGAAATTATTGGTACTTTTAAATCATAATCATATGATGAAATAATTGTTAAACTCAGTGCGACACATTTGATTGTGATTTGATCATAGACAAGATAAATACCATCAAAATCAATCAATTTTTTTTATCAAAGATAGCGTTTTTTTTATATTTAGACCTTTCGTGTGTCTGGCACTAGCGTAATAATAAGTCGCAGTGGTTTTGTAAATTAGTCACAGTATGATTATATAGCTAATTAATAATATGATTTATCGTAGGTGAGAGTGATTTTATTCCGTCCCTAAGTACTTTTTTGTTCAAATAATTGTGGAATAATTTTTAAATATATTTTTATCAAATAGGCGAAAATAATGTACCACATATTTATCATATATATTTTAGAAAGAGTAGTAAATTATTCTAACGCTTCAAGAGAAACATATATATTATGTAAGTACAAATATATTATAAACGTCCTTTCTAAGGAGAGGCCTATGTCCAGCAGTGGACTATTAAAGGCAGGCAAAGTCTACTATGCAAAATAAACTATGAAGTCTCGTACAGTATGCCTACTGTACGAGACTTCATGTAAGCAACACAGATTATATTATATATTATTATATCGGATTTGTTTTTACGTTCAGGCGGTGTTTATATTTTTATCCATTATTAGTATATTAAAGAATATCCTATTAACATTTTTTTATTACGGTTTAAATAAAATAATAAATATTTCACATATTTCGAAATCATACTATTTACGCTATAAAAACACAACGCTCATTGATTCCACCTAATCAGATGTAAAACATGAAACAAACCTGATAACATTTATCTATAAGTGGCTAACGTTATACGTTATTGCTTTACAGTTTCCCTCTACCGTTTCGACACCATCATAAAAATTGCAATTATGTAATTTAGCATGAATTTTAAGTGATATCGCTTGTTAACATGATGGTGATATACCCGCAGTAAAAAGCCGTCCCAAAGTTTAGTATAGTTATCGCTGTAAAAAGTACCTACCCTTTGTTACTGAGATTTTTTTAAATCGATTTATTCGTTTAGCGTGAAAGCACAACCAACAAACAAACAGGCACACTCACTTTCACATTTATAATATAAGTATGGATTAGGTTAATAATTGGAAGGAAAATTATGGGCATTTTATAAATCAAATACAATATCTCTATCTCTTCCTTGTTCTCTCTTTCTGACTCATAGATTTCCCCGTAAACTAGTTTTCCTCAGAAGCTAATCCTTTTTTGTAATCTTATAACTCTATGGGTACATTAAATAACTCGGTAGGGATGATCAACATTCACTATTTTACTACATATAATGATCACTTTTTTCTTTACTTTTATTCCATGGTATTTCGCAGATTATACAGATACATTTATATATCGCAGGACTTTTATAGCTAAAAAATAAGATTACGTACCGTAATTGTTTATCAAAAGCGCAATGTTCCTAAAGAACATCAACCCTAAGAAATTCTTTGTTGAAGGGTCGGTGAGAGTAAAGTTCATTCGTAATTTAAAACAAAAGGTGGTTGGTGGATGTAAATTTTATTTATCTTTTACTTAATTTTTTCGTTTTAAGCAAGGCACAGAAACACAATAGTGCCTATATTCTGAGCTGCCGCACCAGAGGAAGCTAGTTTAATCTCTTTTTGCTTTAAATTTCTTGCGTTGAGGGTTTAATTCCATAATGAACTACAAATGAGTAAACATTAAATTAATGTAAATCTACTATTTGCACATATAAATTATTTCTGTCCGGATAAGCTTTTAAAATGAGGTCGTCGCTTGAGATAACGAGAACGTTTTAAAAAGTTGGATGGCAGATTGTGCTCCCCAGAAAAAATCATCATTTGTATATTACACTGCTATTTCCCCCGAAAGAAAGGGAGAAGGCTCGACACTCGACGTTCTTATTAACCTGAACTCATAGGGCTCACAATCACACTACTGACGTATTCCGCTCGTAAATGGGGTCACAGTCATAAAACAATGCGACTCGTCTTTTATCTGAAGTATTTCCAATACCTACCGCATTCTTTACAGTTACGAATACCTACATAAACATGTATAGTATAAGATGTATGACTATATTTAGTAGCCAACATTCATTGACAAATTATTATTTTGTTTTTATCAACTTGTTTAATTTTGTCTTAATGTGCAGTTTTCAGTCTTTCTACGTTTGTGATTTTTTGTTTAGTACTCGACAATAAAGTCGAAGTGAAATCCTCATAATTATTGTATTCGTTATAATTTATTAATGGTTTATACTGTAGTTATTCAGTCCTGTTTTTGTAATTGAAAACATGATTAAAATCTAAAGTTACTGCATAATAATCGGCAGCAAGTGATCCAACACTAATGAATAACAAAGAAAATGTGAATTGAAATGAGTCGCTATAGAACATGAATCAGGCAACACGACTACTTTTGGTTAATGATGAATAATTTTAATGAATAGAATCTTAAACAACGACTACTCATGGAAAATTTTCGTAATGTATATGGATTTTATCAGAATTTTGCGTAGGAGTCTTCGATATAATATATGTTTTATATATATAGTTTCTTCTAAAAGTGTGCAAAAATTGAGAGCACTACAAAATGTGTGATCAAAATAGCTGAGACGACCTTTGGACACAATTTATTGGATTTGAATATTATGAATGTGTAGAACCACGTCCGGCCTTAAAAGTTGAACAATAACAAACTGCATGCTAATACATTTTTTACCAAATCTTCTAATGCTTGCGCACGGTCTTGTATTACTATGCTTTAGCAGCAGCCATGACTGTGATGATATCATCCATGATTCATTAGATACACATATAATGTGTACCTTTATAGTGTGCAGGTATTACGTTGTTAGCTAATTATCTCATGGAAAAAAAATGCGTTTTATGATGTTCATCTTTTCCGTGCTTTTCCGTATATGAGTTTGCCGTATGTTTATTGTATATTAGGTATACCTAGCTGGAGAACTCCGCCTTTTAAACTCAAACCTCAACCTCAAACTCATCTTAAAATTAAGGTTTTATTTCGTATAAATAATAATTGAAATCGTCCCTTATGTAGACTTTAAAGTCATAGATCAACACGCACAATAACAACAATGTCTGTTTCTGAAAATGTACTATATGCCTGTACCGATCTAAAACCGTCCGTTTCCAAGGGGTTGAGGCTTACGAGAAGAAAGGACAAACAAACTTACGTTCAATCTTTTTAATTAGCAGATAGGTACAATGGCATCATTAAATATACCACAACACTGCTTTGATGTGTGCCAGTATGTCAGTCATTATAATTGTCAGACTGTCGGAATAAATATTTGTCAAACAGCGCATCTTTCCTATCGGGTGTCCCACGGTACCATACGACTTTTTTTAAACATATGTATTATAGATAAATTACATACATATAAACTAAAAAATATAAGATAAACTAGATACAGAACAAATTATCGTGATTAGCAGTCAGAGTTAGTAAACACTAGACCACAAGGCCTATTTAGTTTCTATCATGTTGTACTATATGCACTAAAGTTTACACTTGTATACAACTCATTAGGTAATAATAGATATTTTTATTCGCAGTAATATCAGCTAACGCGTTGAGCGGAGCTAGCGGCGTGGGCTTGGTTCCCACGCTGGTGTCAGAGGCTGCCGTGAGTGCGGACGTGGAGATGGTTCAGGAGGGGAGCGCGGGGAGCGATAGACTCATCGCCCCGCGCCGCCTGCCGAACCCTTGTTTGGAGAATCCTCAACGTATGGATCTGCACAGGGAGCTGCTTTTCAATCAAAGGATGTTAGTACTTATTTCATTAATCAAAATATTTTGGTGCTTTTAAGTCGCGATTTTCTAGAAATCGCCTGGTGGTGAAATTTCGAACATAATTTATAAGGGTGTAATAGTTTTGCCTTCTTCTCTGGGCATCTGAAAAATTAAAACATGTATTTCACAAAGGAATCAACAAGGTAGCTACGACGTAACACGGCGATTATGTTATCTACACCTGTTTGAGTAGAGACGATTTCCTTGTATAAAGTTCCTATGTGTTAAATAAGAAATTACATTAAGTTTTCACACTATTTACCCAATTATACAATGATATACATATTCCCGAACATTCTTCAATTCGCGTGGGAAATGGCATTATTCATTTGACATGCATCTGACGGCTATAACAACTTAAACTAAGTGAGCCACAAAAAATCGAGTATTGAGCCAATGACCATTGCAAGAAAATATTGTCTTAAGCTTCTTACGCAACACCAGAAAACTATGTAACATAGTATTACGTGAAACTTTTCTGGTTTCTGATTGATTAAAGTACATAATTTTAATAGCGACACCCCAGGAATGTCTTATATTGACACTAAATTAGTGACAAGATGAAATATATTATTCGGCCATACATTAGTGAAGTTTTGGAATGAATCAGAAATTTGAATAACAACAATAAAATTATGAAAAATACCGCTTTTTTTCATATAACAGGAAATGGAATACTTAAGTAAATGTAGTTCTCGAAAATTATTATATGTAAACTATCTATTTATCTATGTTCATTGAATATAAACTTTAGACTTAACAGTTGCATAGCTTTAATACAGAGACCCCCTGTAATTACTTTCAGACTTAACTATTATTATAATTAATAGTTCTATTGTTTAACTAAGAAGTACTATTAATTTTGCTGCAAGTAAAAAAATGATGTAATTTTAATAAAAAGTCTATACATATTTACTTTCTGGTATCCGGCCAGATACTTGCTCACTATTCGTTAACCAACCGGATAGCAAATCCAGCCCGCATAGGCTGAATACCGGATAGTGGCGGTCATCCATTTGGTCTGTAATATGAAATGAAGTAATGATTATTATCAAAACATGTTTAATTTGGTCATATTTCTATCGAATGTATGCTATACCCTACCTTATACATACGACGAAATATTTTTATTTATTTATTTAACACTTAAACGATGTAGGTACAACATAACATTATTAACTGGTACTGTAAATTATAGTACTCGTAAGTACCGCTAGTTCATGTGCAGAAAATAGTCAATACATAAAGTGTTTGAGTGATACATTTCGATATTTACAAAAGCATACCTACAAAAGCATACTTTTAGCGTTAAACATAGAATCAACGGATACTGTAAATTTGCACTTACCAGTCAAAAGAGTATTTAGTTTTTGCTAAGTCTAAGTTTGGTTCGGCTTCTTAGCGCACAGGTGCACCGCATCCGGTCCGGAGACTTGCACCCGCTGTAATATTATTCAACATCTGTCGCCCGAATTGCGCCGATCTTATTGTACTAGCATTCATCACCCGAGCATATGTTTTTGTTAAAGAACTCAACTCGATTGAGGAATGCTGATGAATACATTTTACAGATGTTTTGACCTGTTGATTCAGTCCATTTCCCCGTCAATGCGATTGTCGGGGACGTCTCGTCCTGTTATTTCCGTGCACGGCTGCGAGCGCAGCTTAGCGGAAGGAAGCAATTCCCAGTTCACTAACGGGAATTCTATATCTACTAGGTACAACGCTTTTATTCGTAGAGTTGTTGTGAGATAATATAATTTCATTTTTTTTCTAAACTGATAACTGATAACTGAAAATATGAGTAATGAAATAAGTAAATTCTAAAACCGAAAAACAGCACTGCCTAATAGTGGTTGCAGACAACGGTTGCCCTGAAACTGGAATGAGAGTGGAGGAAGGGTTATTTTATACTTTTTCTTTATAAAACTAAAACAAATACTATAAATAAAGCAATACTTATTTTTTACATCCAACAAACATAATAATAGTAACTTTTTTTTTTTAATCGAATCTGGCCTCTACCTAAAATAGTTGTTGAAGCACGGTAAGGAACTTGATAGACAGCAGAACAATATATAAGCGAAAATATTGTGTATCGAACTCTTAATTTCTCGTGTAACTACGTTACTAATACATTAAATTCCGGCAGTCGAGATCGAGTCGAGATTGCTCTTGATTGGAGTGATGCGGGTAGTGCGACGTTATCCCATGAAGATGGTAGCAATTAGTTAGGATTAAATCATTCTGACGATCTCACGGTAACAGGATACTCGGAGGTAACTCGATACTCAATTCTCGCCTAAGCTGTTAAAGCTTAGACGAGAATCGAATATCGAATTTAAAAAATTTAATACTCGAAATGAGCACGTCACCAGTCCATATTTGTTTATAGATACTCGTATAATACTTAGTTTTAGTGAAGCTTCGATGGGTGTTACAATTATTGAAAAACTGTATTCGTGATTCAGCACCACTGATAAACAAAGTAGTGTACGTAATATTAATGTACGCGATAAAATACTAAAACAAAACCGAACTGACATGCAACGCTATGAGACATATTTGATATACTTATTACGCGCTAATGCAGTGCGCTAACGCGCGACACATGTGCAGCAAAGCAAAGAAAACAATGCAGTAAGTTAACTGACGTCATACGTACAAAATAGTCCACACATGCAGGTACGGTGCGTGGGAAATGCTGCTAGGGAACTATCTCAATGAAAAACGCAAAAAACACCTACCTACTCTGTTAGATACTTGTTATTGTTCAAATGTAACTCCGCATTAGAATGGTTGCTGTTGAAATAACATGCTTTCAAGGATATGCGCATATATTTTATCAAGGAACGTAAATTAGTCTAAAATTATTCTAAAGCATTTAATAATTCCGCATTGTAAAATATTTGAATTTGAAATAAGTGTTTTTTGGCCCAATGATAACCACACCACACACTATTGTAGGACTTTGATGGACAGCCGTGAAATACGAAAACAAGAATCACTAAGTTATACACATGTTAGTAGTCCGAGAAATGTTGCAGTTACTGGAATAAATTATAATTCCGATAAGTCAATCCACTGTCATTGTACTTAGATTGCAAAACCTTATCTTTATCACAAATTACGTAATATAAATAAAAATCGTCTACCAAATTGTGACCATATATGGTAACGGTTTTTGTATGAATGTTATCAGTCGCGATAAGATTGCGGTTCCAATTTATTCTTAAAGTTCTTTGCCCACTATGAAAATTATTATGTACCTATTATTTTAATTTTTGTTCTCATTTTATTTCAGAGGAAAGAATGTTCTTAACCAGAAAAGTGAACTGGAGAGGGCCCTGTCGAAACACAAAGAGAAGCAGATTTTAAATCAAGTAAAGGAACACCGGGAGACCCCAGGTAATTAATACATTGTATTAGGTATATGATCATATTTCATACACGCTCATGATGGTCCTCAAATCGATGCTCTAACGGTTACCATTGTAGTTGAGTAACTTCTTTTTTATTTGTGTTATTACGATTAATAAATTCACAATAAACTACTTAGGTACAGACAGACATACTTGCGAAATATATAGTACATATTTGATTTAACAAACGTTAGGTAATGAATCGTGAAACCGATTTACCAGCACGCGCCACATCCGTTGCTGAATCGTTACATAGTTTCATTTCATCGTTTTATTAAAACACACTAACCATTCCAAACTACTTATTAACCGCCTCTCCTTCCCTCATAGACATGCAATACATAGATGAGATGTAAAAAAATATGAAACAAGTTCGCTGGCCTATTTATTTTTTTCATTCGCTTGTTAGGTTTTATTTTGTGTCGAAGTTTGAATACAAATTCCACAAAACTCGTATGGGTCGGTTTTTTTGCTTGCGCATTTGGACGCTGGTTCTTTATCCGGTGCAGTTCGATATGAGCACCGCAGGTGCACTCGGCGGGCGTTCACCCCACAAGTCAATTATTGAACGATCCCTTTCCAGGCACACAGAGTAAATGAATTTTAACTTAGTCTTCATCTCGTTTCGAAATAGTTGTTAGCACTTAAAACAATTTTCTCTAATTGGCTGTACGCGGATATCGATGACCAAGGTTGGATGAAAGTGAAACTGAATCTGGTTGTTTCCCGTCTGTCCGATTGGTCAGGCGTGGTAGAAATCACTATCCGCAGTCATTAAGAACTCCGCGCCTTAGCGGTCATATTAAGAATTCATTCATATGGAGGATTATGACCTAAAACTACAACGACCACACGCTTCATTTACAAGGTCTCAGGTTAGCAAAAAAATATATTTTGATATCATTAGAAATTTATATACAAAAGTCTTTTATGTGAATGAATAAATATCTGAATAATGCAGATAGTTTTATCCTTTCAAAGTTTCTTGATGATTGATAAGAGAACGTTTAAAAAGTTAAGTGACAAATATAGGTACGAACAAACTGAAACTCAAATGTTATTATTATGTAGTTAGGATTCATTTTCTCCTAGTTTAGTTAAAAATATAGTATGCCGAAGTAAAATTAGATACCTACTATAAATACAAGTACACAGACTAACTTGAATGTATTTTGAAAATTCGAAAATAAATAGATTATTAACTGCATTTTTTAAAACTGTTTGAGGTAAATGTGACTTTATAACCCGTAAATGATCTCAGGTACCAACACTGACAAAATAATTTCATTCATTAAGGTCATAAAGTATCAGTTACTAGTGTGAACGTAAAAGACCTTGGTACAACATTTATTCATCACTATTCTTACATATTTGCATGGAAATAAAGAGCCAACTGCGATCAATATCAAAAACCCTATACCACGCTGGACAGACGGGTTGGTATAGGGTTTGTGTCGAGTTTTCCTTCTTTTTACACGCTTTATTCCTGCGTAGTTTGCCCCCTTAGTCTTACGACACCCACGGAATACCATGGAATTAATAGTGACACCACACTCTCTATTCTTAATCCGTCTATTCTTATTCTTCGTCTATTATTATTTCTTATTCCTCTATTCTTAGTCCAAAATTACAGTAAGAGCGCTTCGCGCAAAAAACGGTTGTCATAGTGCTCCTTCTGTGCGCGCTATAAATCGCATAATAACAAAATTTGAAAGTGAATTCACTCTCCACGATACTGCTGTGCCTGTGAGACAAAGAAATGCCCGTAGTGAAGAGAATATCGCAGCCGTTCAGGCCAGTGCTGATGCGAATTCAAATCGATAAGTGCAACGCCGTTCACAAGAGTTGGGACTCTCTCCAATGACCAGCTGCCGTATTTTGCGGTTGGATTTGGGCCTACACCCTTACAAAATTGTTTTGGCACAGGAATTAAAGCCATCCGACCATTGTATCCGTCGTGAATTTGCCGATTATGCACTGGAAATGATGGAAGCCTATGACGATTTTCGTTTAAAATCATCTTCTCAGATGAGGCCCATTTCACGTGTGGTTCATGAATCACCATTGCATCCGCAAAAAAATAACAGTTTGGTGCGGTTTATGGTACGGTGGAATAATTGGTCCGTACTTCTTTGAAAGTGACGAAGGAAACCCTGTTGCTGTGAATGGCGAGCGCTATAACTCGATGTTAACCGAATATTTCTTTCCGGAATTTGATGATATTGATGCAGACGACCTTTATTTTCAACAAAACGGTGCACCACCTCACATTACTCGAGTGAACATGGAATTATTGCGTGGAAAGTTTGGTGAGTCCTTAATTTCGAGAAATGGACCGATCAGTTGGCTACCAAGATCGTGTGATTTAACACCTTTAGACTAATTTCTTTAGGGTTACGTTAAATCTAAAGTGCATCTGCATCTGCAAGTGCATCTAAACAGCAATAATCCAGCTACAATTCGTGACCTAAAAACCAACATTCGACGAGCCATAGCCGACATACTGGCCGAAATGGTGCACCGCGTGTGTTTTATTCAATTTTTAAACCAGGACGTTCTTATTGGTAGACCCCATATTTAGTTTACCTCTTTTTGTAAATTTGGTTTAACGTAGGTAAAACCTGGATAAACTTAATGACAATAAAACTTAAGGTTAGTACACTTTGTGTGATGACAAAGGCAGCACGATAGTTTAACTATTGAACTGGTTTTTAAGATCAAGAAAGGGTGTACTTATTACAATTCTCTGGGCGTGAGCCCGCTAAGTGACCTTACTTTAATGAAGCTATTAATATACCCCTTCTTAGCCTACCATATTGAAGGCTTTAACGTCGCGTGGCCTCTACATTATAAGAGTGTATCTAAAGAGTGTAAAGAATCGAAATAAACTGAAGGTAACTTCAGGCTACAAAAACTTAACTTACTGGTTAAGTTTTTGTAGCCTGAACATCAGAAATATTATCTTTACGTCTATTCATCGATCTGTTATATTAAACAAACGTACGACCAGGTGTACGTTTAAAAACACCTGTTCGCCCTAAACTAAATTTTCTTCTACTTCTTAGTTCGATTCGAAAATAAAATCTAAAATTTCACCATTTTCATTATAACTCTTGGAGAAATTAAAAAAAAAACACTGACATGTAAACTGCCTTGACAACCTATTATGGACCCTATTCACGGTTTAATTATGACATTATTCTTCGGGGCAATAGTACCGATTCACTTCAACAACACCTTTTCACCCTATAAAACATAATAATTAGGATACTAGTGAACATTAACGATACACAGAGCTATAGACCTTATTTCCCGAAACATAACATTCTAACACTACCTTGTATGGATGTACCTATATATTTGAAATATGCACATTTCTTCGCCTGTATCCAGAATTCTACAATAGAAGGGAAGACATCACAAAAAATATACACTAAGGCACAAAAACAGATTAAAGCTGCCAACCTCTAAATTAACTATGCATTCTACCGGCCCATTTATGACAAACTTCCATCAAAATATATAACAAGCTCCCAGATACTATTCAAAGTGAAGATGGCAATATTAAAGTATCAGTTACTAGTGTGAACGTTGAAAGACCTTGGTACAACATTTATTAATCACTATTCTGCCATATTTGCATGGAAATAAAAAACCCGTGACGACTCTTTTCCAACTGCGATCAACTATAATCAACAGCCTATAATAGTCCACTGCTGGACATAGACCTCTCTTTAGAAAGGGGGTTTTGTCCTACTTTACCACGCTGGCCAGACGGCTTGGTATAGGGTTTGTGTCAAGTTTTCCTTCTCTCAGCAGTGCTGTTGTCCTGCTTAATTTGGTCCCTTAGTCGCTTCTTACGACACCCACGGGATGAATAGGGGTGGTGAAACTCTGTATTCTTAATCCGTCACCACACGGACACCCCAGTAATTGTAATTTTAAGCCTCGTCAGTTTTCGTTAGAGAAATTGATTTAACTTCGTCTTATCTGGTGTTTATGTTTCTTGCTTCCAGAATTAGAACGAGCAATAGCCGAGCGCGCCCGTCGTTTAGAACAAGCGCAGGAACAAAACACAGAAGAAATAGAATCGGGTACTAACCCAACGTTGCAAGAGGTGCGCGCGCGGCTCAGACACGCCGCGCCCCCTGCGCCCCCCGCGCCCTCTCCCGCAGCCTCCGCGCATTAAAGTTACACAACCCTTTAACCCCACAACTGTAACCTATCGTCACACAAACTGCAAGAAACTTCTTGCCTAGGATAAAGTCTGCTCGCCGACTTAAAATGGATTATAATAATTTTAGGCGCACATTAGGTATGCGATTTTATTCTAGTCTTGAACAAACCCTTGCATTATTTATGGCTAATAGCAACCCTTCAGATTTTAAATAATTAGACTAAGAGTAATTTACATTGATCGTAGTGGTGCAGATGAATTTGAACTTTCACACATTACCTTAAAGTCTATTTAACTGAATTAGCACGAGTGTTCCTTTTACTTTATCCGACTACTAATAAATAACGATGATTTTCAATCCCTTACCCATCCCAGTATGTGATCTTATAAACTTTGTTATTAAAAGGTCATGTAACTAGTTCAAGTATGTCTTCTAAACTTCAACTTATCTATTAAAACCTGCCTAAGGGAAGTAGAAATTATTATGTTTTAGTCTGAAAGTTTGTTGAATGTCATATTATTGTATTAGATCTGGTGTAAACATTGCAATTAATTAAATTTGAATTCTTGATATCAATATTAATCGAACATTGTAATTTATGTTTGTGATTAGCGCCATCTATGTGTACCAACATGTAACTCTTACTCATATAGAACGCAGTGATAGAACGGTTGAAAGCACTATACAGACACTATACACAGGAACTTTGAATTGAAACATGAAGGGTAAATAATATTATAGTATCGGGTTAGAGGAATTGTCAATGCACTGTAAATTATTAACATAAGCGCGTGTGCGTTGCCAATATGTGCGTGATCCGCTTTGACTGCCAAAGCTTAATTGATTATATTAATCGGTTATTTTTATTATTTAAGTCGAACAGCTATGCTTTAATTCTTTTTTTCAACGAAAAGGTCACTAAAAGTGTCACAAAAATTAAATATGCTAGCAATTTGTTAGTTATTGTATAATAGGACGATTAAGTTACACGATTAATAATGGCGGGTGTTTAAACATGTTAATTTTAATTAAGCGTTTCGTTTCAGAAAATACGTATTGTACCAAACAACAATATGACTGAGGAATCGACTGCGTGTGTTCTAATAATAATTATGATAAGGGTAACGTCGACTTCAAACCAGAGATTATAAATATTTTTCTAAACTTTTTAACGTCACAAATCTTAACATTGGTAGATTTCATTCGTAAACATTTACTGTTCTTGTTGTATTCTCGTCTTTCACTATATTATTAAGAGGTATCTGTTCGAAGTACTTGTAATGAATATTTTATGATGTAACTTATAGAAAGTAGATAGATGTTTGCAATTTACACATGTATGTATGGTTTACAAATATTCATATGATATAAAATATTTTATCGTCAGAGTAGAAACCTTTTAAAAATAGTATAAATCCTAAAAGGTATTATCCACTCTGTGTTATAGTAAAAAAGGATCATTAAAAGAGTTTCATGTACCTTGTCTATAGGCCTAAACAATAATCCCCATGAATTTAACAAGCTTTATAGCCACATAAATAGATATCTAATTTTCTACAGACTTGCACCTTATAGAAAGGCCTTTCACTAATAAATTCAATAAATAGATGACCATATTAGAATTTAAAGTGTTCATGAAAGTGATAGATAGATATTTTTGTATATTGGGACGCCTGCGGGCTTACTGCAGGTTTTCAAAGTTTAATAGTTATTTCTTAGTAAACCCCGAAGATACATTTAAATATTCACTATAGTAGATGTTGATCATGTTGTATTAATAGAGAGAAACGGAAAAATATCAAAATGTTCAGTGGCCATATGCAGAATGACTTTGAATAACTTTCAAGCTTTTCGATGAATCTCTGTTTTTGTCTACTAGATACTTTTAACCTTTTGGAGACGCCGTTGTCATATATATTACATGAACTTTGATTGGCCTGTAGGTATAGGTGTTCGCGGTTCTGACTGCTAAGGGTGGGTTTACATGGGTTTGATTCCGACAAATATTATGTGATGAGCACGATCATTTGTTCTGTGATTGAGTGTACTTTATCTATAATTATCATTATTTTGCCCACCGACGTCCACTGCTGGACATAAGCCTCCCTCATGGCTCTCCACCACAACTGTTCCTGAGCTCCCCACATCCAACAGCCTCCCTAGATCTTTACCAGGTCGTCGGGCCACCTTGTACCCTTCCCATGCTCTGTTTTTCAGAATGTGGCCACCAATCCAGAACTTTTTGTCCGCTCCGGGGTCGTCTTTTATCTACAATATGTATTAATTGATTGAGAAAAATATAAGTATCAAAAAGGTTCATCAACAGTCTGATTACCATAATACGGGTTCAGCTTTATATGCGATCAGAGGGCCGTATGTGGGATAATTATGTCAAGTTATAATACAGTGGCACATTTGGATTTCAGAAGAAAAATGTACTGGATTTAATTAAAGGTATTTGTGTGTTGTTGCATAATTATATGTATGTTTAAAAAATATAAATAAATAAGATAAAAATGACAAAGGCGTCCAAAAGTTTAATGATATAATACAAACATTTTTGTTATATTCGCCCATTAGATAGATGTCGATATTTGAATGCGTGTTATGTTCTCGAGTGCCTATTTATAATCTTGTTATTTACTTTCAGAGTATTAATTATTTATCGTTATAAGTTAGATTATTGTAGGATGACGATTCTCAAAAAGATACCAAAATTACAAAAAAAAAGTTATGTATCATTCCACTTGTTAATCCTTTCACTCCTATAATTTCCTTGTCTATGTTTAATTTTTGCTTTTCTGTTGTCTTAGACTTATTGTTAAGTTATCGTTAGTACAAAGTGGCACCTTCACGCTATGAAGGCTGTAGTTCTAGGCTTCGGAATCATAGTGGCCATCTTAAGTGCGACATTGTATGGAGAAAGTAGTGTATAAGTACTCTATGAATTAATTAGTTTGACATGAAACTGTCTGAAAATTTAATGATTTGTATAGTCAAATAAAATTGTTTTAGGATACTTGTTTATTTTTATTCCCTTTTCTCCTTTAAAAAAGGCAACTTCCGCGCGGGACTTTACAAACATATATATATATATATATATACATGAAACGGACACAAAGAACACCTAGACTCAGAACAACAATTTGTGAATCACACAAACAGTTGTTCTGTCCATTGCTACGATAAAGTGTTAATGCATTAAGTATCAATTAGATCTTACAATTTGTTGTGGATGAAGTATTGCGTTTAGACTTGACAGAAATTGGCTTTCCTAAATGTTTTTTTTTAATGAGTTTATCTTGTAGATACTCTGGTTAATGACCCTGTCCTTGTCATGTCTTCAAACATAGAACATGTACACAACCCCGGCCTTTTTGAGCTTGCAGCAGTCGAACACCATTTTCTCTATCCAAGACGTGTGGTATCTCTTAATTCCCTCGCCCTATTCGTTTTTCTTACCGCGGGTTTCTTTGGCCTGTCGACCACATTTCTCACAGTCAAAAACACAGGACTATGGTCTGCTCATTGGCAATAAAATCCCAGAATTGTTATAATGAGAGTTTTATATGGGTACTGAGAACTTAAAATTGGGTACTGTATTATACAGTATCCAATTTTAAATTCTAACCCACAGTCTAAGTAAAAGTACATCACTATAATATTTCTTAATGATCGTGCGAACGTTTGCTTTACGATATTTATTAAAAATAGCAAGCCGACCACTTGTGTCTTATTGCCATTCATATATTGTGTGTAGTTTTTCGTATAATAATAAAAGCAAAACTACCTTTTAATAAAATAATATATTTAAAAATAGTGATTGTAATAGCTAAATAACTTAGTGATTTGTCATTGCTTTTATTTCGAGTATTTTGAGTGTGTGACGTGTTATTGCCAGAAGTTTGGAGTAGCCTTTGTAATGCTACAGTTTTGTTAACTGTACAAGTTGTAACTGTTAAAAAACGAGTGTGCTTAACGACTGAAGTAAAACTTCTTGACTATGAGAGAAAGAGAGAAGAAAACGTGTGCTCGAAAAGAGAGGCGTCTCTTGACCCTACAGTAATATAGGAAACGTAACTCTCTCTCTTTCTATCTTCACTAACTTACCTCTCAACTTCCGTCCGCCTCGCCCAATCACACTTTTCGTAACGCTCTCGTCACGCATTCACCACGTCACTCCCCAAGTCAAGCGCGTGTAAAGAAATTTTACTTCAATAACGTACTTTTTAGTATCTTTTACATAACGTTACATGTATACACTTAACCACAGTAGGTATACCTGTTCTGTCGTTTAATATCTTTATAATAAATAGGTATATAATTCTTTTGTGCGTGTGTATCTGACTGAACTCCTCCTAAACGGCTGGACCGAATTTGATAATTTTCTTATGTGTTCAAGTGATTCGAGAATGGTTTAGATTTACAATTTGGTCCACTTCAAAATGTTTTTTTAGTCTTCGACCTATAGGAGCACAGAAATATTGCAAAGTGTTGCAAAAACGGGGCAAATTTATTATTTTTAAGAGACGCTGACGAAGTTGGTCTGCTAGTCTTTACACAGTATAAAACAAAGTCTCTTTCTTGTGTTGTACGCTTAGATCTTTTAAACTAAGCAACGAATTTTAATGCGATTTTCACCAATAGAGAGAGTGATTCAAGAGCAAGCTTTATATGTATAATACATGCATATTATAATTGAGAAAATCCGAGAATTTCAAAACTTTGTCTTACAAAACATTTTTTTTTAGAGAATGGCATAAAATTTGTGATTTAAGCTTAAGTATTCTCTTAAACAAATAAATATCGTTTTTCTAACTAACGTAAACTAGCAAAATCATATACATGATAAAATGTCAGATTTATGATCGTTAGGCATTAAGTTGCTGTGTGCTTTTTTATGTGCGGCGATTCTTCAGTAAAAGATAAATTTACCTGATATTGACTATCGCCGCTCAGACAACTGCAACTCAAGAGTTATGAACTCCCAAAACAATAATTCAACTCCAACCGCAAAAACACAATTAAAATTAGGGCAGAATAAGTCAACGCGGAAGGTCAATCATCACCGGCTGTATGTATGCTGTGATCAGGATAAAGTCAAATTGTTTTTCAACGCCTTTGTTCGAAGAGCTTACCTTAAATTTGCATAAATCAACTTTTATTTTTAAATAAGTAAATATTTATAAGCTGTTAATTGAATTGATTAACTCTAATCAAGTTATTGTTTTTTTTTAACTACTAATAGTGGTAGGATTTGGCGTTAACAAAAATTAGGCTCTTAATAATTGCATTTTGTTACCTATCTAAGTATATTAATTACTAATAAAACGCGGGCT
This sequence comes from Arctia plantaginis, assembly GCA_902825455.1. Taxonomy (NCBI): domain Eukaryota; kingdom Metazoa; phylum Arthropoda; class Insecta; order Lepidoptera; family Erebidae; genus Arctia; species Arctia plantaginis. The sequence continues at coordinate 8,986,340 of CADEBD010000314.1, read as the reverse complement.
GAGGTCCTTGCACCTCTCAAAAGTCTAAAATTTGGATGAATGAAAACATGTTTCGCGGAAATTCGTTTTTCGTACTTGACTTTTTGGCGTCACTAGGCGCATGGCGCTGCTTTCTCATAGACCGCTTCCTTAAGCAGTGCTCACAGCCGTTTTCTTCAGATCGTCGGTTTATCTACCGGAGGACGTAGCTCGGAGATCTATTCAAGCAGCTAGATAGAATCTATCGGGATAATCGGGATAAGGCCTGATGAGGCGTGGTGATGGGAGAGGACCTGAAATCACATGGTCAGGGTGTTCCTCATAGTAGGGCCGGCCATCGGGGTGGTTTTTAGTGGAAACACTATATACTCCCGGCTAGTGCGTCCAAAGATAAAGGGGTTGAGTATTGTCGTAGAGTCGCCTGCTTTTCTTGGTTTTTAAAGATTTACTCAAATAAGTGTTGCAAAGTTATCTTTGAACTAATTGAACTCTCATCATTCGATAATCGACTGATACTAGACGAAGATAGACGTCGAAACGCCAAAAAGTGGAAGTAAAGGCTCTGATAGCCTTTTATGTTGTAGACGCCAAGGAATGGAGAAATGCAGAATGTTTATCTGCATCTATTTTTTCACAGACATGCGATTCTAGAGCGTAGTGTAAAAGTCAAGGGAATCAGCTTCTCTTGGATAATCCTAGATAAGAAGATAAACGCTTATTTCCTTAGAATTGAGAAAGTGTACCAACATTATTTGTACGAAGTGAGAATAGGGTCTTACGCTCATTTTAAGTGTCTCAAGTGGATTAAGTATATTGTTGTGATACAATTTTGATTGAAATTCAAATTTCGTGTATGATTTGACGAAAACCTGGATGCGGACGACGCCATATTGCTCTTTGTTCATGACGTCAGTTGGATTTTTAAACAATCTCGATCAGGTGACAGTTGACACTGACTCTTTTTAGTTAATACAGCCGTATGACGTAATAACCAGGCGGCTACTAGAAATAGTAATAAACAAAATAAACATTGAAGTTTAAAAGAAATACAGTTTTTTAAATATAATTTGTTTATTTTATTAAAAATACTATTTTCAGGCCTTTTCTTGCCTAAGTTATCTCAATAATATATTTTTAAATTTTTCCTCATTTAGAGTCAATTAAGTACTGAATTACTGATCGAAATGCGAATCGGGAAATGTTATGAGCAACCTACAATTGGTGGATTTGTAAAAGCCTTTGTGAATCTAATTATTAATTTTTAAAACCTTTCTTTGCTGTGTTGAATTCGGGTCGAAAAATAAAATAACACTTCTACATAAAGAAATTCACGAAGAAAATATACTTACGAGTTACTTACAAGTAAGTATCTAATATCACAAATAATGAACACAGAAAAAAGTAATTATCTTTAATAGGCATTATGTTAAAAAAAAAATTACCTTCTTTATCGGAAAGTGAATTTCCACATTACGGTACGAGGAACCAATTACGAGCATTGCAATAATATTGTCAGGCGTTATTAAATTCATTGTATGCGACATTAACGAATAATTACTTGGGGAAATTTGTCGAGTTCGTCAAGCATGAAACGCTTTCGTTTTCTTAGGATACGGGAGAACCGTCCACCAGCGGACGCCGCGTTTAGACACCTCCTCAAAGCGCAGTAGTTTCATTATTGTTTAGTAACGCTCCCTCGATCAGTCGACAATCGTACTCCTTTCGCACCTTACGTTCTAGTATCATGTAAATATAGTGCGTGGTTACTTGAAGTGACTATTTCAATATGAATAACAAAACAATTTGTTTTGCTTTAGTAACATTATTTGTAATATGTAACAATGTTTACGGAAAGAAAATAAAGAAAAATAAACGGCCTAAAGATCAAGATGACTTTACGACTATACGCCCAAATGTAGTCGCATATTCAAGTTTTGGATTTAATGATGTGAGTTCACATAATGGCTTTATACCAACCTCACCAGAGTATTCTAGCATCCTCAGCAGCAATAATCAGGAGTCTTCGACAAGATTATACGCTCCAGCATTTCCGAGCGCCGGAGATACTACAGGATACAGTGGAAATTATGGTTCACAGACTTTTGATGGACAAAATTATGGTGTAGGGGACGATAGCAACAGCCAATCCGGTATGTCACAATATACATCTAATTCAATGAATTTTTTGACAGGCCCTAATATTGCCACTAATGGTGATCAGAATGAGAAAACAGAATCTGAACATTCTGATACACCTGTTTACGGTACTAAAATAGGTAACAAACATAGGCCTAATTATAACATTAACAACCCTGAATCTGAAATCTCCAACAGTGGGTACTCGAACCCTTCTGATGACAAATATTTTAGTTTACCCGAGGCAGAGCATATACAAGAAAAACCGGCATTGAGTGAGTCAAATTTTAACTATCATAATACTGACAGTTATCAGCCAAATTATACACCACAACAAGAAACGGATATTGGTGGTTTAAATTTTCCAAGGGTTGTTGACTTTACCAAACTTAGTAACCAATATCCTACAGAATTAGATACTAGTAAACTTATATCGGATAGTATGAAACATTCTAACACGCAAATAGCCATGGCACATTCACAAATCAGTAATGATAATGGAAATGTGTTCAGTAATATTAAACTTGTTGATAACATACCGACAAACATAGAACATTATAATTTAAAAAACACTAAAGAAACAAATCACAAAAAATTATTGAAGCCAAATACAATTTTTGAACCTGATTTTACAAATAAGCACATCGCTGCACATCACAAATATAGTGAACCCAGTATTAAACATACGGACCAAAAAAAATATAAACCATGGGGTTTTGGTAACTATAGCAATGCTTACAAAGATTGGAAGGATTCCTCATCATCATCATCATCATCGAATGTGAAAAGTTATACATATTCGACGGATTATGGTAATATGAATTTTAAGTATGGAGTCAGTGAACCTAAAAAACCAGTTAACCGTGATGAATTATTACCAGCGAGCAGTAACGTTGTAGATTTTAATAGTCATCAATTTCCTGAAAAGGATTATAACACTTTTAAAAATGTGCCGGAATTCAATAACGAAGGTGATTCTTTGTTCAAAGAAAAATATAAGGCAAGTGATGATTCTAATCAATTTAAAAAAAATCCTTTAAATGCTGACCCAACGACTACGAGTTCGCATTGGGGAGGTATTTTCAAATCTACTGATTATTCTTCTTCTTTTGGTGATCACCCTAAGAAATCTTTCTACAACGTAAATGACGACGATGTGGTTACTATTACTAAAAGGCCGCATAAACTATTTACGAAATTTTCACAAAACAAACCAGCCGACTGGTCACCAAGTCACTTTAGATCACAAAAACTAAATAAACCTACGCCGGATTGGACAAAAGACTTTCTTGACAATAAATTTAAATCAGAAGAGGATTTATTGGGTCTCAGGACACGCGACACATCGCGTCCTTCATACATACCAACATTCAAACACAGCAGTAAAATAATTGACCACAATGAATATGATAATTTCAAACAATTGGTTGAGAAGTGGAAAGAGTCCTACATTAAGTCCAAATATAAAGACGCACGAGACAATGCTGAGCATTGGCCTGAAAACCCTGTCCACGTGCCTATACCGAAACCACACTCGGTAAGTGCGATCTTTAATTACTTAACTTGATTAATTTAAATGTAGTTAAGCAGTCTTGATATTAAGAGTTATACGTTAAAAAACATGATATGATGGAATGCGGATCGGAAAAGCAACCAACTCACGTCGCGCACTAATTTTCTCGGCCTCAGCAAGTAAAATGATGCGCGTGCGCCCGGGAGAAATCAAGTAACACAATAATTCAATGGGTTTGTCAAGTAGACTAAGCTCTGTCTATACATTACACTTCTTTTCTGACAACGCAATTACTTATCAATTGGTAGTGGCCTGACACGTTAACAACTAAATTATTAAATTTACAAATCGATTTCATGTATTGAATATCGATTAAAAGTTAAAAGGTCATTTAAGTGAAAAAAGTTAATAGATTCCCCAAAAACGTCGGTGAGTTTAAACTTATTGACGTTTAAGAAATTTTATATTTTTAAAATAAAAAAACTCACTCAGTTAAGTCTAGTTTTTATCATTTTGCCTTTATAGGTACATTAAACTTAGTTTTAAATTTTGTTTCAATTACTAAAGTGTAATACTGATTGAAAAAACGTTAACAATTCGTGAACTTTTGCATATGTTTTACCTAAGAAAAAGTGGTAGTTTTAATCATTTATTTCAAAAAATACTACATAACTTTTCAATATACTAAAATCAATATAAATCATAGTTACATAGATACAACATAGTTATAAACAGATGGACAGAGTAGTAATACTAGCAACGTAGGTCACATTGTTAACCCTGCCAGCTAAACTAAATGCTTGTAATAAATATATACAACATAGTTATATAATACGGAATATGGTTTGTCCAAAGAATTAGAAAAAGATAGAAAAAGCGTACAATGCATATATAAAGTTTCTGTATTGTTTACTGTGGAGGAGCTCTCTCGCCTGGAGTCAATCCTCGGCTCGATTATATCAAAATTCAACGCGTGTAAATAGTGCCGCATCTATACTATGGACAGTTGAAGAATTCCTTCGACTGAAGTTAAATCAAAAATATATTTAAAACGCACAGTGCAATTCCATAGGAAAGGAACCAAAAGAATGAAAAGAATTACCTCAGAAAATTGAATTACGCAATAGAAATGAAAATGTATTATGATAGGCGATTTAACAAGCAGTTAGGCGACAATAATGGGCTCGTCGACCTCCCTGAAGTCACGCTACATTAGGTACTTGTAAGTAGTGAAAGCAATAACAGATAAATTTATCTATTCAAAGAAAATAATGATGATAGATTTTTGTTCAAGAAGTCGTATTTAATTACCAAATTGTAACATGTTTACTTTTCTGGATTACATGGTGTAATGCTTATGGTAGTACTAATTTAACGTACCAGTTTAAATTGTTTTCTAACGTTGATCAATGAAGAACCTAAGGAATGCAAATATGGCAATCAAATAAGGAGCTGGCATACCCCAAATATGAAGTTATGATTTTAAGAATAGCCGGTGGTTATCACCACTTCTATCGTTGTTTATGTATGTGTGTAGTGTAATCATTCCTATTTAATGTTTAGTTTATGAAACTTTTTTTTATAAAATTGCCAAAGTTAGACCTTTACTTTTACAAAACGTTTAATTATTGATGGAGTAACGCAATGCAATTTCTAACCCTAAGAGATTACAAAACCGCGACATGCGGTCGTTCACCATAACATTGAAATCTTAGTATGTATTCATTGCATGGCATGCATTGTGTGTGTGTATTTACAAAGCGAAAGTTTCTTCTATCACCCTTCATCTTTTATGCATATAAAGAAAAAGAATTGCATGTAGATTTTGCTTTATTTAAAAGTGTATCCTATCTACTCCTTTGGTTGTAGCATTTCATAATTACATGGAAGCAAATTTAATTATTGTGTGTCGAGTACACACATTCGGAATAAATATTTTGTACCGAATGTGTGTATATTTATATTGAACTAAGTCTTCATTGACACTGGTACTTGATTGATGCCTTGTACGTTTAACTCAGTAATTCATAGGAGTTATGTAAAGAGCGTAGAATACTGTGACCTTTGTTTTATTATATAGTAAATCGTTTGGGATCTGTAGAGGGAAATGCACTTGCAGATAGAGGTACCACACCCTGTAATAGTGCCTGTGCCGCATCCGTTCCCGGTGCGAGTGCCTATCTCTAGGCCCGTTGCGGTTCCCGTGCTGCAGGAACTCACCGTGCCCATTGAGAAGCCAGTGCCCTACCCTGTCTACAAAAATGTTCCTTACCCCGTAGAGAAGCTTGTCCCTGTGCCGATTGAAAAAGAGGTTAGTGCCTGTCAGTACAAACTGATACAGCATCCTTAAGACTCAATTTATCCATATGGTACGGGCAAAGATTGATCACGCGCCAATACGTGTCAATGAGAGAACGTGGCGGTACTCACATTTACGCAACGGTACCGCAATCATTTCGCGGTCAACAAGTAGCATTAACATCAGATACCAGCAATGCTTGCAGCTTGATGCTTGTTATAGATTCTTTTTTATTATTTAAAGCGACGGATTATGTGGCAATTTTGCATGTGGGAAATCTTAGTTGTATTTCATAGATTTTTTTTAAATAATGCTCAGCCTGTTGCATGCAGATGCAGACACTATTGTTATTGTCTTAATAATAGTAGTGCACAACATGTAAAGAGAATCGTAAATTAGAATCAAACACTTTGCACCCGATCATTAGATTAAGAACTATTGGCTGAATAGAAAGCATCACCTGATAGATCACATCCCCAGTAGTAAAAGTAAAGGGTAACCCCAAATTTGGACGAACTGATCATTTAGAGATTGGGTGATATATCTAGTATCATTCTCGTAAAGTTAGTGGCAATGTGTAATTGTTCATATGACATGTAACTCAGGTTGCAGTACCTGTGGAGAAGCCATACCCAGTTCATATCCCGTACGTAAGACCTGTATTCCATCATACGATGCCAGTGCACGAAGATTCAGAATACATAGAAGGAGATGACTACCAGCGTCGACCTAAATTCAGGAAACCTTCACAATACAAGAAGCGTCAAGTTTATAGGTATTTTTTTTTAATTCAATTTTCTTTTAAACACAAAGTTTCTGAAATTAGTCTTAAGGTTTATATAAAATTATTTATTAAGAATAGGTACCTACTACTTCCGAAAGACTGATACCGATACAGTTTGTTATAGCATAAAAACATTTCTTTTGACGGATTTCTTGTAACAGGAAGATATACGGAAATATATACATATATATTTTCACAAAAAAAATTATGTCATTTTCCTAAGTGTAATTTCCAAATTGAGATAACATCTTAGAAAATTTGCCATACTTCCCAAAGCGTTTTATATCACACACTACAATGAATTTATAACTAACATGTACGTCAGTGTCATGCATTTTAATTACTTCGAACTCCGGACAAATAATCAGGCGAATGAAGCATTAAAAGTAAAATTATGCATAATACTAGTTGGTAAGGCGTGATGGTACTGCACGTGAAGGGTACGGAGTTCACATTTTTGTTTAAAACGTTTACGTTTACAGTTCACGCAACAGAACTCAACGCCCGAGCCGGGCAACCTACCAAGAAAGAAACAGAAGCAGGTGGCCGGAACGTCGGCGTCCTTCGAGCTATACACCTGAAAATGAATATACTAGGCCTTATAGACATCAGCACTCAGCACCCTACAGACATCATGACTTTGATGAAGATGAATACAGTAGATATGGAAAGTACTGCAGGAATTGCTGATAATGGGTGAAGTGAATCTTAGTTATGTAACGTACATACTATTTACGTAAAAAAATTGCAGAATAACATCTCAATAGGCTCCAAAGGTGTAACCATACTGTCACACAGTGATCAAAGACAATTCAATTATTATTGATAATTAGCATTAATACTTATATATTTTGTAAGTCCTAATTATTGCATTTGTAGACTTCGTTTCAGGTTTTATCAAATTTCTTTAAAAATGCATGTTTACTTATTAATTCTTTTATATTGACTGCTTATTTAGTTTAATTAAAATTATTTCATCGGTGTAATTAATTGTGCCAAATACTCATAATGTAATATAATATCTAGCCAGCACGAGTAAATAAGAGATAGTAGTGGTTTTATTTCAATATCTTTACTGTTAAACATTATGTTTTTATTTCTATATAAATTTTTACGATTTATATAAATTTAACTTCGACAAAAGTATTTAGATGTAAGCGTACATTCATAGAAGAAAAAATGAAGTAGTGCAGGACCCCTATTGCACCGACTTGTCATAGGTATAATACCAGTTATTAAATCAACTTTAATTCTTTCTGTAAGAAGTAGTAGGTGATAAAGAAACATAATATTTTAACAATTGCTTAGTAAATAGTCCATATATTCATCTTTGTTTTATTGACACACATACACACTAATTACAAAGATTATTGACACACATAGTTTCTATCTTGGATGAGTCAGTTTCGCATGGACGGCTGCTTTTACCAACGCTTCGATAAGCACAACTTCACACCAAGGAAAAGCAAAATTGATTCTTAGTAGTAGTGGATCAACCATCAGACAAAATTAGTATGAACCTAGTGAGTGATAAGACTGTTCAACTTCATTCGACAAATATAATGTTATAGTTATTACGGGATACAAGGCTCACAGCGGACTGTTAGTCAGCCTGTGACCGGGCCATTACAGTGTTTATCGAAACGTCAGACAAATTCAACGAACGTGAAACTTTAAAAATTTGACTTTAACCTGCCTGCCAATGGGCTTTTGTTCCTTTGGAAGTTAGGTACTTTTTTTTGTTTTTAAGGCAATGAAGATTGGATTAAATATATTTTGATAAACGATGTCACGTCCTGTATTACCAGACAACTCTGAAATCAGCATGTATTAATAAAAAAAAAAATGTAAACCTAACATGCGCAACAAGAATTTCCCACAAACTTGTAAGTACCTCAGTAGATACTTTATGCAATTATTTTATGATCATTTTTCCGATGTCGATGTGATTGTTTTAAAAGATAAATCCTTTTAAAAAAAAAGTTGAACTGACTTCAAACAATACTGACAAAGAGCACTAAAAATTAAAAAATAATTACAAATCTAAGTAAAAAAAAACTAAAATAAGTGCTACCCTCAATATAACATTAACATTATAATAGCAATAGTTTCTTCTAGTCTGTTTGAAGTCATTTGTTTTATAAGCTGCCTCGATTTCTCTAGGATCTCATCATCAAATTCTGATTTGAGGGTAATGGGACCAACTCGATAATATACCCTTTCGATTACAAAAAGAATTGTGAAAATCGATTTACAGTTGCGGATACAAAAAAAACTTTTGTGTTTTTGAAGTCGGTTAAAAATCCTAATTTTGCCCTTCTTAAAATTAGATTCTTCATCATCATCATCATCAGTATCTATCGCAGTCCACCTGCGCTGCTCGCGAAGGAGACGGCGGAGCGGGACCGGGAGAGGTTTAGAACTCTCCCTGCCCGCCGACCTCCGTCCTCCATAAGCTCAGTTGTAGATGTAGATGGCCCGAGGTATGTCGTTGCACCAGGGACTTCTTTTCTAGGGTATACCTGGTTCCCTGGCTATTAGTACCCGAGACGGCGTGCGGTTTTAGTCGGTTCGAGTCCGACATGCCACCGATAGGTGGTATCCGAGGGGATTACCGCACGGAAAAGAAAAAAGAAGTCCACCTGCGCGACTTATATAAGATAATATTTTTGATTCAAAATAATTTTTATATTTCGTATATTTATATTGTAATAAAAATACAGTAAATTAAAAATGAAAATGAATACTAACATTCACATTAAAAATGGAGGATATCTACATTTTATTTACTACAATAATTTTAAATTTAGTTTGCTTAAAGATTTCAAAGACTGATCTAACTCTAAAAATAACGTTCTCATGTCATATCGCGTTCGCAATCTGTCCGGCATGAGCTATCTGGCAAAACTAAAATTATTACATTAAGATACTGCAAAAACAAATAAAAACTTAGTAGTATCTATGTGACGAGGTTAAGGTTTTCTTACGAAATAATTATTATACATCGCAGTGGTAATAATGGTCTATTCTGTTGTATTATTTACTTTTTTTACAAGCTGCACCTACTGCCATGCCTTCGGCATTGTCTACCAGTTTGCCTCCTAGCGGTACACAGACTGTACAAGATGCGAATGGTAGTGTTCAAATTTTAGGAGCATTGTAATGTAGATAAATAGACTATGACGTAAAAAAATACATTTTGACTATTACCATCTCCGTCCTTACCATATAGGAAAAAATATATTAGTGTTATCGATAAGTTTTTAGCTTCAATTTGTGAGTTGTAAAGTAGGATTTCTGTATTAAACATCACAAATATGTTAACTTAGCACAGGCATTACAATGCTGCAATGTGACGCCACAATCTTTTTCGTCTCTTTAACACACACCTAACAAAATGCCATCAGCTTTGCGAATTGAGACACTATTAAGACGCGTCCAGGGATATATCGATGAGGCCAAAGAGAGTAAAAAAAGAATGACAAAATAAAAGAGTGAAAAAGATGCATGTAATTGTGCAAAAAGCTCTTGAATCTCAGAACTTGAATAGTGTGTGAGAATATGCTCAGCCTGCCGTTACCTGACAATAAGTTGGGTGAGCAAACGCAATTGCTCACATAATTACTGCAGGCGGTTACGTAGTGCTCTAATTTTGTTTACAGAAAATAACATTCATTGTTTTGTTCAGGGGCAACGGTTGGTGGTCATGATTAGACACAATTTAAGTCTTAGAATGGTTAGACCATTAATTAGTGTTGGTAAATTGCAATTATAAATGCTATGTAAATTTAGATTTTAAACGAAGTCTGTTTCTTACTTCTGGTGATTTTTTATGGTCGCTGTTCTTCATAGTGATCTGCTTATAGATCTTCTTTACTTTGCTTTGCCTTGCCGAGGTATTATTTTATCAATTTGTGTAACAAAAGAATAAGTATTTTATTTTATTTTCGATTATTTTATGCCTTTCACGAAATTTGAATTGATATTTAGGTCTTGACGTTTTTTAATTCGCTTGAGGAGTATCCGCTGGAATACCTTTCCAACCAAACCAGACTAATGGATTTGTAGGAGACTTTTACTTAGAGAGATTTGCCAGGTTTTAGTATCTCTAGGCTTATTACTTCCTCTAGGCTTATTACGTTCTCTAGTTCAGATTTAGTCCATCCAACTTTATTACATGTAAATGATTTAGTATCGTATGGAAAGTTTATATTTCGCACACTATGTTTTTGGTAAACCTTCTATAGCGATTAGTTTGTTTGATAGACATACAATTGTTACAATCGTTTTGATTACGTTTTGAGTTCATTTGGAAATCAAAGAGAATTGGGTTGATGACTGTGGTAATGTCGTAGTAAATGCATAATTGAAATTAATATTTGAAATAACAATAACAACTGTCTGATCCCTCACTAAGCATAGCCTGTGCTATGGTAACCAGACTACTGAAAAACATAGTAATATATTTCTAAATACATACGTCCGATAAATGGATCATCAATCAGATCATCATGAATAATTGTACATGCATGTTAATAACAGGAAATACTTTTCAACTTAGAAAAAGTAGTCTGCCAGAGGAGATAAGAACTGATGGACAATATGAATACTCACGTGGGCTATGCCAGAGGCAAAACAAAAAACAACTATTTGAGACAAATGAAAGCAAGCCTTTTCAAGGCAAAACAGTGTCAGTTTTTTTTTCATAAAGCATTAATAAACCCTCATGGTCATCTAAATATTCTTAAAAAGAATGAATGCCTTCGTGGTAAACGCATTAATTTGTTGGTATTCTATTTCACGTTCTTAAAACTAGCAAATAAAAAGATATCTTGTAGCAATAAGCCTTTTTATTACATGTAATAATAATAATAATATATCTCACACACACACACGGCCGTCTGATCCCAAACTAGGCAGAGCCTGTACTATGGTAACCAGACCGCTGATAAACATACTTATATATTTCTAAATACATACATATTATAGATAAATTACACCCAGACACAGAAGAAATGACCGTGCTCATCACACAATATTTGTCCTGGGAGGGAATCGAACCCACGACCTCCGGTTTAGCAGTCAGGGTAGTGACCCTGAATCACCACACACCACCACAATAAAATCACCACATGACGGGCCTGTTGGTCTGGTGGTTAGTGAACCACCAGACCAACAGGCCCGTCATGTGGTGATTTTATTATAATTGTACATGATTTATTACGTATAATGACCGGAAAGTGTGGCCTTTCAAATTGGTTCTTCTTTATTCTTTGCTCAGGCCATGAGTTGCAGTAGGGGAGCCCATGATATTAAATGGGGACTTACTCGAGTGTCATAGGGACCTATTGCATTTCAAAAGATTAGGTAATAGAATAAATAAAAGTTATATAATGTTTCCACTTTCAGCTGTTGGAAACGTTTCTACAGGTTTTCAAATTTGTAAGGGGAGGAAATCGAAAAAAAAATCACCGGCGCTTCAGATATTTTGGGGATATGTCATTTGGATGCCAAAAATGCTCCCATTGAAAAGTCTGACGATTTTAAAGTGACACAAGCTCGTAGCGAATTATCTAAAATGCTAACTGCCAATTCGAAAAATCGCCATTTCTTTTATAATGTGTGACAAATAAAGACATGAAAAATTATGTAGACATTTAAAGAAAATTTCTTGCATTGTTTGCTTGAAACTAAAAAAGATATGTCAAGGTCATGTGTTGTTTTTTTTGTGACCCTCCTACTGCTTTATGTTATGCCCAAATCGTCAGATTTTTTTAAGTATACCCTAATTTGTATGTAATTGGCTCAACTTACCTTAATCGATTTTTTATTAACTAATCTGATGGGCTGCCCTAGACGCTCCCCCCTATATGTAGGGCTCATGTATGGTGGAGGTACTCAACTGGGTGTAAGGTATTCCTTCTTATGTTAATCTGCCACGCTCGAATAAATCCCGAAATAACTTTTAGGGCTTCCGTGCCGTCTTCAATTAAATAAATGAATTAAAAAAGAATACAGATCTTACTATTAAATGTTATTTTATTTTGATGTGTTTTAACGATTTTTTTTCTCAAGCATTCCTGTTCATCTCTCCAATTAAGGGAACTCTTAATGATAGGAGTGGAATTTCGTCGGTAATGCAAACTCGCAAAATGAGGTAAGGTCACTGCCCTTTAATCAGACAAATGCTTACCCAATTTTAGGAATTAAATGCTCAATATTCGTTGTAGAGGAACGGGTCTCATGTCCTTCCAACACAAAGGGAGGATCCTTCGACCAGGGGAGATGATCATGCCTGACGGGCCGCGGTCCAACGGTTGATGTTGGGAAGTTCGGTGTATCTTCATTAGATGGCGCTGTAATATGTTTCTTTGTTTTGTTGTATGTGGAAGTCTAAACAGTTACTATACAGAAGCAGAAAATAACTGCTTTGGGTTCTGTCTGCCGAAAAGCCTTATAACCATCGATACACATGCCCACACGTATAGGGAACTACATACTCTTGAGCATCGTTGTAAAGTCGCCTGCTTATCGGTTGTCTTAGGATTCACTTTAGTATTTGCTGGACGAGGCGGGTAAATTGCTTAAGTGGATTATCTCTGCCCGCATCTTGCGGCACCCATGCGGGGTGAGCCCGATCTGTCGGACGCCCAATTCGGTTTTAGAGCGGGGCCTGCGACGGTCGGCGCTGTGCTGCGCCTGGGGGCCGTGACCGAAGAGGCGGTGAGCTGTGGCGGCGTGCTGTTGGCGGTGTCATTGGACATCGCCAACGCATTCAATAGTCTGCCATTCAGATGCATCAGGGAAGCCCTCCACTATCATGGGGTGCCTCTGGCGATAGTGGTGGCAGATTATTTAGAGGAGCGTACCGTCGTGTACGAGGACCGAGATGGTAATCTGACGTGTCCGCCCATGTCGTGCGATGTTCCGCAGGGGTCTGTTCTTGGACCCCTCCTATGGTTTTTTTTGTTTTAAATACAATCCCGCATTAGGAATATATCCTGTATCGAGGGGGACTTTACATGAAACGGACACAAATAACACCCAGATTCAGAACAACAATTTGTGGATCACACAAAGTGTCGTCCCATGTGGGGTTTGAACCCACAACACTCGGCGTAGTAGGAAGCGGCGTGGTGACCGCTTAAACCACTACGCCATCCGTGCAGTTAACAACATAGGGTACGACTGGGCCCTTCGAGCTGATTTTCCCCGGTACTGCTTCGGGAAGTACTAGCACTCGGTCGCTAGGAGGTAACTGAGTCCTGCCTGAAACACTGCGATTGCAGTGAGGACTTGGCTCAGCACACGCTGGCAATTTGCCCGGCTTGGGCGTCGCAGCATCGGGTCCTCACTGCAGTCATCGGGGGAGATCTGTCACTACCGGCCGTCATACGCTCCATGGCCGGTAGTGATAGTTGTTTTAACGTGGTCGTATCCTTCTGCGAAGACGTTATCTCAAAGAAGGAGGCGGCGGAGAGGGCCCGGGAAGATAATCTCCACTCGGACCCAATTCGCCGCCGACGAACCGGGTGTCGGAAGCGCGATTACCAGCGCCTCATGTCGCCCTGAGTGTGACGGGATCGATACGATTCAGGTACTCAACGAAGCAACCAAGCCCAGTGAGTACCTGCGCCAGACGGTAGGTGACGCGACCTCCTTTCCTACCTACCCAAGCTTCGAGGTTACGCAGAACAGCACCGACAATTGAATAGGTACCTAGCCTAGGAAAATATAGAAATTCCAGTATGTATATCTATAAAGTAATTTCTGCTTACAAACAAATGTAGTTTAATAAGAACATCTCAGTTCGAAAGTTAACGAAATTTATTATTAATAACAATAAAATAAGTGCTTTCGTAATCAATCTTGGGCAGAAACTAATTTTAATTTACGTTAATAAATATGACAGACAAGACAAACATATACACATTGACAGAGACAAAAACAGACATAAGTTGTTCGCTATGGCAGATACAGTCCACAATTCTACAAAGTCAGAGTTCTTCATGGTCAGTTATTGTGTTGGTGGTGTATAAAGCTTTACAACGAGTTGTTACAACCGAAGAACAAAAAAAAAAACATTTTTATATTTAGAACTAACTGCCCCTTCCTTCTGTAAATAGTTATTGGCCTGTCGCAGTTGAATAGAAAAAAAAAACAATTGTAAGTACCGAAGTAAAAAACAATGGTTAGAAAATAAATAGATGAACGTGTGCATGTGTTTGTGTGCGTATGCGACTGTATTGGTGTATGTGTGTGTGTGTGTGAGATTATACTACTTTACGATAGTTGGAAGGGATTATGTGTCGCGAAAGCTTATTTCCGCTATATATTTTTTGATGATACCGTTGGCTTCATGAGAGTTTTTAGGAAAAATGCTTAGCAAGACATTGATTTTTTTATAGATTAAAAGTGGAAGAAAGCATGATTGTCGTCTAAAGAAGGCGTTGTGGTGTTTAATTGAATTGCATACCCTGTTTCTTCTACGAGAAGAATGTAGTCTTTGGGTCATATTTAAGCTCTTTGTGTTTACGAAATGTAGCACGCAAAACAAATAAGTTTCTTAATGTTAAAACATTGCATTCTTTGTAAAGATTAGACGTAGGCTATCGAAAGGATTTTCTTAGCATTACCTTAAGCAATGACCTTTGTGCACATTCCACGAGCAAAAACCTCGTTGTGCATGCCCCGTCCCAAACTGGTATACAACAATCAATTACTGATGGAACTAGCGCAAAATAAACTGTTTTTAACAAAAATCCAAATCGTCTAATTGTGGGCTAGTTGTGCATGGCATAGTAATGGAATGGATAATCGTCGATCGATTATCCATTCCATTCGTTTTTTCGAGTGAATTTATTGATTGAAAAGGTATGTACTTAGATTTTTTATGATTAGTGTAAGTAAATTTTTGTTGAGCCATTGGAATGTATGATGTAGTCCTTCTTTGGCGTAAAGACGTGCCTGAGTCCAAGTCTCTCCCTGGAATATCAGTGCAGTGGGGTGTAATTACTCATAATTCATTATCATATATCAAGAAGAGACTTGGGCCAAGCACACTTCGTTGCGGAACGCTGCAAGTGACGTGATATGGTCAGATTATGATGGTTAGATTTTTTTTAAGTTTATGTGGTAAACCGCGTATTCCTATCGACTCTAGCTTATTTAATAGTATGAGAGTAGAGACTGTGTCTAACCCCTTTGCCAGGTCTAAGAAGACGCCTATTAATTTAAGGCCGTTGTCGAAATTACTTGCAAGGTAAGCTGTACCACTGCATCTTCTGTGAATTTGTTGGGCTGGAAGCCAAATTGTGATCCAGAGAAGATTGCTTTGATCCAGGTACTTCATGAGACGTCTATTGATAAGCTTCTCAAGTAATTTTCACATAGCCGTAAGCACTGAAATTGAACGATAGTTCTCAACATTGTCTCTATTCCCACCCTTGTGAACAGGTGTAGCATAGAGCGTTTAAAGCAATCGGGAAAAACGCCTTTGTTAAAACAGAGGTTGAATTTATGTGTTAGTATTGGACTGATGATATTTTTAGTGCGTTTCGGAAATGCAACAGGTAAAACATCTCAACCTGTTGCAGAAGGATTTTTGGTATTAGAAATTAACGCTTTGACTTCAGCAACGTCCGTTTCAAGCAATACACATGAATTTAAATGAGAAGAACTTTTAATGTCACAAGTTACTTGGATATATCAAAATCTGGCTAATGTTATTTGCAAGCCTCATGCCCACTTCAATAAAGTACTTGTTAATCATATTCATACATGAGGTTGAATCATCAGGGCCAAGATTTAAAAGCTCCACAGCGGGGTTGTTGTTTTGTGAGGTATTAGTTATTTTACGAATAGTGCTCCATGTTTCTTTAGGGTTTTTACATTTATAAATTGATGAGCTTTCATACCTATCTTTAATTTTAGTCAACAGATCGTTACAAAAGTTTCTGTATCTGCAGTAAGATATTTTAAGTACCTATTTCATTTGATGGTGAGGCATTTTGTGAAGAGCGTCACGATGTTTTATGCACAAGTAAGCCAGTCCTCCAGGCCTTTATAATGTTCTTTCTATTTTGAACTTTCCGCATTTACAGTGCTGGTTTTTTAAGCTTATTTTAAAAGTTGAATTAAGATCTCTGTCGCATAGTTGGCATCATCAATATCTAAGATAGAAGGACGGTTCTTATCATTTACAATAATGTAAGAATTGTCATAGTTAATGAATTGTTTTAATTTTGGGGCAAAAATTTTTTTGGCGTAAATAAATTTATAAAACTGGTAAATGACCAGTTATATGTGTATTGATTACAAATGTTGAGATGTTGTTGTGAGCTTTACGGTTTGTCTTAAGGTTCATCATCATCAACAGCCTGCACTAGTCCACTGCTGGACATAGACTATGATCCAAACAATTAGATTCATGCGTAGGTAGCTTTAGTGAGCTGGCACAACGACGACAGACGATTATCATTTAATGGTTTGATGTCTACATTGATATCACGAACGACAGCATAGCTGTCTTAAATTCGCTAATAGATTTTTGAATATCATCTAGACAAGTAAGAATGATCAAAGACAAGAAAATCAAAAACTGGTCTGAGCGTTTCGACGTAAGTGTAAATCCCTCCAGGTATCAGCCCTTAATCATAGGTAGCCCCAGAATGATGAACAGATTAGACACATTAAAACTGCCGGCGATTGTATACAAAGGATCCGACATACCGATTAGTCCATTAGGTAAAGATCTTGGCTTATGAATTGACTCCAGGCTCACCTGGCAAACACAGGTTCACACACACTTCTTCTCTTGTTCATTCTTTATTTGCTGTTCAATCTATTCTACTATGGAATGCGCTCCCACTCAAGATCAGGATGTCAGCAAGTCGTGACACGTTTAAATCTAGAGTCCGAGAATTCTACAGGAAACAGCTAACATAAATATCCTCATTATTTCGTCACCTCAGATATTATACACATTATACTCCTCAGGTATTTATTTTATTCCGTAAATATAATCTATTAATATTTATTTATGAATTTGTCCATGTATTTTAAATAGTATTATCAAATTAATGTTATATTTTCATAGCTTCTCTTCTTTTTACATAATACATGTGCACCTGCCATGTCCCTTACTGAACCATCTTAAGGTTGACTGGTAGATAATGCCATGTTACATTAAGTCCGCCTCGTGCAAGTGTAGCAGTGTGTGGGCAGGAAGTGTAAAAAATAAAACTATTAACATCGGAAAGAAAAAATAAACAAGAAAAAAATGCCAAATTTTTAATATACACCTTTTGGAAGTCGTTTGTACTTTTGTAAATATGGAATTTTGTATTATCATGACAAATTAGTTCAAGACGTCATAGTCTAAGAAACGTTGGTATTATTGTGATTTTTAACAGGTTTTGGTACATAGTACCTAACAAATCTTAAGAGGTTTAAAATACTATTTGGTGGGATTGTCATGCTGTTTGTGTTGCCCGATATATGCGTTCTGCAACGTCAAACTTTGCCTAATTATCTTGTAAAAAATATGACTTCAATTATTTCAGCAATATTAATGCTTGACGAAAGTAACAGTGGGAAATTAACGTTGTATTTATATCTGCAACGCACTCATTTGCGTGACTATTGACAACTTAAATGGTAAATTTATGTCTCAGGCTGGATTTTTGAGTACTGCTGATAGGTTATACGTACCAAGGTCAAAGATGTGACTTTCAATGAACGTGTGGTAAGCAGAAATTTTTGAAAGATTTAAGCCAATGGTCCGCAGGTGCTTTTTTTGTTTAAAACTAAGAGTTTTCCTATTAAAACATACCTAGCTAACTTAAAAGTGCATTGCGGGGGAGCCTTGCTTCGGTACAAATGGGCCGTTTCGACCGGACTGATAACACGGCCTTACAGAAAACCGATGTTAAGTGATTTTTTCGTTGCTTTCTTTTTTATCGAATAACATTATCGGAGGTCCATACCCTCCCTCTCCCTGATTCTCAGGTGGACGGGGGTTCAAAAGGCGGTAACGCGCTTGGGGCTCTTAGTTTCAGATGTCCATAGTCGTTAGTAGTCACTTAAAATCCGGTGACTTTTCTTCTCATATACACTCACTTACTTCTCATATACAGTCACTTAAAATCTGGTGACTCTTCTAATATTTTGTGGCCTTGGTGCTTCCTTGTTTAAAAGGGTGTATGCCTATTTTACTTCATTTTGCCCCCTGCTTTGCTAAGGAGGGAAGTGGATTTATTATATTTTTAACTCTCCAATATTATTTTTATTATTTTCGTTGCGGGTTCCAAGACATTTAAATTTTTTCCTGGGACTGCCCGAGTGTCATAACTCGCTGTGTTCGTAGGTCACTGCTCTTGATCCTGATGTACAAGAGTTACATTGGTGGGCGTGTAGGAGATTAATCTCAATAAAAAAATACTCTTCTTCTCGTTTGTAACCTATAGTATTAAAAATATTTTTTTCCACAGCTAATGGAAATCTTGTTTACAAAAGTATTTAGAATGTAGTTAAATAATTATGTGACATTGAGCTATGTATAAAAGCGATAATAGTGCACATAATATACTCATAAGTATCTCTAATCCTGTGTTAATGGGAGTGATCCTTCCGTCTTAAATACTGCTTATGATTGCATCATCACACACATCACATCTACAGCCTTTAATAGTCCACTGCTGGACATAGGCCTCTCCTTAGAAAGGAGGTTTTGGCCTACTACTACTACTATGCTTGCATATGATTATGAAAAATATTATATTTGCTCGAACTGTACAAAAATCATTATCTTTTACGAATAAAGTTCATAATTTGACAACCCTAAAATAATGAATAATGCAATTGTTACAAATAATCGAATGCTATCCATACTACTTAGTACATTTAATCAGATAGTCATTATTATGACTACTTACTACAATTATTCTGTCCGTTAGTTGACATATTACATCACATATGTATATCACTAGTGCTAAATTGCAGAATCGTTTAGTTAGGCACTTTTTTTTCAAATTAACACAATCACTTTATGCGTGAGTGAGAATGTAATTGGACTGTCTGAATGTTTTGCGGATGTAGCGGTCACGGGGATGGACCTTGAATTACCTATCCGAGTCGAATTCACAACAACGAGTTCTCGCAATAGTTAACTTTACATACATGACACAGTAATCGTTGTACAAGTAGCTGTCTGCTATTGCACACTCAGCACACTCGATCTATTTGATTAAATCTTAACATTGATCTATTGATAGTTTTTACTTAATTGAATTATTTTATACTTATCTAAAAATGACTTTTCTTTTTCACTGTTAAACTATCGTGGTTTACATCTAAAAAGGTTTATTTAAAAGTATTTTATATAGAAGTTGTATAGAGTGTATAAAAGCTTTCGAGGTCTCGAGCTGTGTTTAGTCTCTCTGCGCGGTTTCGTTGAACCGGTCGTGCGCTGTTTGACCCCACTATCTTCGGTCGGCCACTTTGTTTATACACTTCTCACCTCCCATGTAAGTTTACCAATACCTATATTTACGACAGGGTCGCTCTTGATTTGTATCCTAATTTAATATTTTAGTATCGTTACGTTATCTAGTACCTTTTGCAATTAGAATACTTATATGCAGTGATAAAGCTAAAACAGAGGATCGCTTACGACAAAAATCATTTAGTAGGTAAAAACAGGAGTAAATAGTGTAATTTACCAAATATCTATAAATATATTAGTAGTTTTTCAACTAAGTAGATTGTGCATAAGCAGGTATGTCTATTATTAGAACGTTGTGTTCATCGATGTGAAAACTACTTTTAACTGCCTCAAGGAGTGCTATAATTACAAGTGATTAGTGATTGACAATCCTGGATGTCTACCTAATAACAATATAAAGTTTCTGGGCTAAAATTAATGATAAAAAAAAAAAATTGCGAGAAAATTTTAAATGACAGCTAAAAACATAAAAAGAACGGTGAAATTGTGGATATTAAAGACATGTGCCTTGTCATGTGTTTCATAGCTTTTAAAGTTGGGAATTAATAACGAAACGTCAAATAAGATATTGGCGGTTTGAATATTTGTCATGACATCTCAATGAATGTAACCATGAAAATAATAATAATTTCTCAAAATAAATAAAACCATGACATTCTTAGAATTGTTGTACTATTAAATTTGAAGATTTAATCAAATTAAATTTTTATTGCTATTATTAACATCTATTACATCCGTGTGGTGACGGATTAAGAATACGGAATGTTACCATCCCTACTCATCACGTGGGTGTCGTAAGAGCTGATTAAGGGAACAAACTGCACAGGACAACAGTACTGCAAAAAGAAAGAAACCTTGAAATAAACCCTATACCAACCCGTCTGGCCAGCGTGGTATAGTAGGCCAAAACCTCCTGTCTAAGGAGAGGTCTATGTCCAGCAGTGGACTATCATAGGCTGTTGTTGATTTGATGTGATTCACATCTATACAAATAAATAAAATTGAAGTGTCTGTTTTTAATGTCAAAATAATAGGTGTTTTTCGTTCTCACACGGTTATTTGCACGATACCTATGCCTAAAAACCAGTTTTTTTTTTGGGTCTGTCTGTCTTTCTGTCTGCCTGTTTGTTCCGGGTAATCTTCTAAACGGCTGCACCGATTTTGATAATATTGTACTACCAGGTATTTGTCTATATAGGGAGTAACTTAGGCTATTTTTCCTCTCAGAAAAACCTTTGCCCGGTCCGGAAATTGAACCCACTAAGGGAGCGCTTTTCGGATGAAACGCGAACGAAGTTGCGGGTACAAGCTATCTATACTAAAATTCAAATAAATATTAACTATGTATGCATAAGCCATAAAATTCCTGCGTATCCTCACCAACCTACGTTCCCAGATTACGAAGTTCGCGTACGGTTGAAATACGAAGACGTAGTTAATTATTATTTGCTTGTTGTATTTGCTTGCTAAAAGAAAAACTATTATGTCCGAGACCGTTGACACCTGCTCTACAGTTTTATCTTTGTCGATGAAAAGATACAGAAGAAGGTCCTAGATGAAGCCACAGACTAAGGTTGTGTAATAGTCCAACAAGGTGCCTATATTGTGTGCCTGAATCACTCCTAAAAATGAACAATGCAACATTGAATGATATAGTAATTAAAGTACTCGCATCCCTTTCAAAAGTACACAATTTGATTTAAAATAATCCTATAGAGTTTAGTATTCCAAGTTAATTAACAATTTGAATTGCAAACATTTGGAGGAAGTGACGGCGAAATTTGAGCGTTATTGCCGCTATAACATACATTTAAAGGCAGACGACTATTTCCTTAATTTTTGTAGTAAAAAATACATTAGAAAAATTTGAATTTTGATAGCAGTACTAAGTTATATATTGTTTATTAGATAGCAGTCAAGGCGGGCCTGTTGGATTAGTGGTTAGTGATCCTGACTGTTAAGCTAGTGATAGATGGGTCGATTCCCACGCCGGATATTGTTTTGTGATGATCACTAGCATTTGTTTTACACGGTCATTTGCATGATACCGATACAGTTTAAATATTTTAATCAGTCTGTCTGTTTGTTACGGGTATTCTTCAAAACGGCTGGACCGACTTTGATAATATTTTCCTACCAGGTAGCTGTCTATATAAGGAGTAACTTAAGCTATTTTTCCTCTCAGAAAAACCCTATTAAATTTAGCCCAGCCCGGGAATCGAACCCACTAACCACCACGTACCAGCTAGTCTATAATATGCATGTATTTAGAAATATAATATAAGTATGTTTATCAGCAATCTGGTTACCATAGTACAGGCTCTGCCTAGTTCGGGACCAGACGGACGGTCGTGTGTGAAATGTATGAAAATATTGTGAAATGAAAATGTAGAAAGTATTATTATTATTATGTCATAAATGGTATTTTCGTAGTAAGTATTAAACATCCAACGTTGACCTTTTGTGACCGAAAGTTGAATCGGTAATCGGTGTTAGGAATATTTTACTATATTACAAAGAAAAGACTACAACGAACGACAGACAAACCAAAAATATTTAAACTGGTTTATAGGCATAGGTATCGTGCTAATAACCGTGTAAGAGCTTGAAAAAACCTATCATTTTGACATTACAAACAGACACTCCAATTTTAATTATGTGTATAGAAGATAACATTTGTGAGATCGAGGGTAGATCGGAACTGCATTTTGACCTTAAAGGCAAACTTGCGACTCTAGTATTGTAAGTGTCAATGAGTTACGCTATCACTTATCATTAAGAGTCAGTGCGTTACCGGGCTTTGATCCTTACCATAGAATCTAACATAAAATCTAGAAAGAAGAAATGCTGAACTACGGTTTTCTGTAAGGCCGTGGCATCACGTCAGTCGATCGGGCCCATTTATGCCGAAACGTGGCTCACTCAATATAATTTAAATCTTCATCAACAACAGCCCCTAACAGTCCAATGTTGGTCATAGGCCTCTCCTTACAATTGAGGTTTTGGCCTACTATACAGCGCTTGCCAGACGGGTTGGTATAGGGTTTGCTTCAATGGACACTGCCTCCGCCCTAGGGCGACTTTTGCCCAATTTGGGCGGGGCCAGTGTTCCCACGAGGCGGCTGTACGCGGGGGTTGTCCGGTCCATGGCGTGGCGTGGGGGCATGGTGGCGTGGGTGGCGGCTCTGACCGCCCCGAATAGGGCGCGCCTCTGGCGCCCCAAGAGGATATTGGCGGTCAGAGCCATACGCGGATACCGCACGGTGTCCACCGAGGCGGCTTGCGCCTTGGCCGGAACACCCCCGTGGGATTTGGAGGCGGAGGTGCTCGCCGAAGTTTATCGGCGAGTGGCTGACTTCCGGGCGGAGAGCGGATTTCGCCCTCCACCCGAAGACGTGCGCGAGTGGCGCGAAGCCGCTCGCCGAGCCACCATGGTCACATGGTCGTGACTGGAGACTCCACGCGCTGGCTTCGCCGCCGTGGAGGCTCTCCAGCCGGTCATAGCCGAGTGGGCAGGGCGGCAGCACGGGGCCCTTTCCTTCCGGCTGACGCAGGTGCTTTCCGGTTGCTTCGGAAAGTACCTGCACTCGGTCGCTAGGAGGGAACTGAGTCCCGCCTGCCACCACTGCGACTGCAGTGAGGACTCGGCCCAGCACACACTGGCGGTCTGCCCCGCATGGGCGACGCAGCGCCGGGCCCTCACTGCAGTCATCGGAGCAGATCTCTCGCTACCGGCCGTAATTCGCTCCATGGCCGGTAGCGACAGTTGTTTTACCGCGGTCGCAACCTTCTGCGAGGAGGTAATCTCGCAGAAGGAGGCGGCGGAGAAGGCCCGGGAGGACGACCTCCACTCGGACCTGACCCGCCGCCGGCGAACCGGGCGGCGGAGGCGCGCTTACCTGCGCCTCATGCCGCCCTGAGTGTGGCCGCGGGTGGACGGGGTGGGTTTCCCCTCCACCCGCATTAGTTGGCCAGCCGCGAGGGGGCGGCGTCCGCGTGTGCCGGACGTCGCCTAAAGAGAGGATAAGTGGAGACGGAGCCCGCACCAGGAGCGGGCCGGCGCTGGGAGAGGTCCAGAAGGCGATTACTACCTGGACCCCTCCTAAACTGGAAGCGCAAAGAGGGCACACCGTGTGGTTTTAGTCGGTTCGAGTCCGACACACCACCCCGCCGCAAACCCCGGTGGGGTGACGGTCCGAGGGGATTTCCACACGTTAAAAAAAAAAAAAAAAAAAAAAAGGGTTTGCTTCAAGTTTTCTCTCAAATAAATAAAAATAATATATATATTTAAAAAACATCTTTAAATAGATAATATTAGTCTTTAAAGCCTTGTACAAAAGCATCAGCATACATTTATTAATCAGCCTTTCATATGAAATCAAGGCCGAAAACAGGCTCTCATTGACGACCTGCGAAAGTATTTAGGACTCATTTTCAGGGAGGGTCAATATCTGAACACTATCACTGATATTCATGTTTGATAAATAAAGGAATAATTTTTATTTTTTGTACATTTATCTGAATATTCATTAATTTTATGATGAAGGAGCCAGTCTTAAAAGCACATTTATTTTTATTTATAAAACAAAAACCTGTATTAAATGAGTGGCAATGGAAGCGGCATTTTAAATAGACTTTAAATAGTACCTACTTTAACTTAAATATCATACAATGTTGCACAGCGCAATCGTTTGTAAGCTGTATTAGCAGCAGCATAGCGAGGAAGGCCGGGGGGTGCGGGCCCCCCGGGCGGCGTGCGCGCAGGGGGTGCGGCAAGAGATACTACCTGTCAAGAAAGTACCGGGAAAAGATCAATAATAGACAAAATGTTTGTTATTTATCCAAATTTATTTTATCACCTTCAAAGTATGCTCCTTCAGAAACGATATACTTACGCCAACGAATAATCCAATCATCAAAACATTTTTAAACGCTGTTTCCGGAACTGAGTTCAGTTCTCGCTGCGAATTCTCCTTTATGTCTTCAACCGATTGAAAACGGGTGCTACGTAGTGGTAATTTGAGTTTAGGAAAAATAAAGAAGTCGGCTGGAGCCCATATATGGTGGTTGCTCGATGGTATCTGTTGAGTGTTTGGTCAAAAATTCGTTCACAATGATGGCCTTGTGCGAAGGCGCCTTGTCGTGGTGCAAAATCCAAGAATTTTCTTTCCACAAACCTGGCCTTTTTCTTAATATTCTTTATTTACCGTTTGACCTTCTGGCAAGAATTCCAAGTGCACACCATCGCGATAGTCAAAGAAAACAGTCAACATGACTTTGACTTTTGATCGACTTTGGCGTGTTTTTTTCGGTTTCGGTTCAGTTGGAAGGCGCCACTCCGAAGCTTGTTGACTAGTTTGCATGTCCAACTCGTGAACCCACGTCTCGCCACCAGTAATAATACGTTTCATGAATGTTGGGTCGGAATTGACTCGTTCTGGCATGTCCTCAGCGACTCTCATGCGATTGAGTTTTTGGAGACTAGCCGAGCGGTAACATGTTTCCTACCCAAATGATTAGTTAAAATGGTACGGATCGACTCGTGAGATACAGAAAGTTCGGTAGCTATCTCTCTCAAAGTGTAATGAGGATTTTCAGTCACTATTTCCTTAACTTTTGCGATGTTAACTTCAGTTGCAAAAATTTGAATTTGGCACCATAAACAAATCATTCATTCCCGATACTTTATTTGACTGAATGTACACTAGAAAAATTAAAAACGAAAAAGAAGAAGAAAGGTGCTCATACTGACTACCTGGACCGTGTGGTATGTACTTAAAAGTATCAAACAAATTGTAAATAACTCACAAAATTATCTGGAAACAAAGTTCAAAATAGTTGCACTTTCTTTAGGATTTTTCTTTGTTTTCAACATAGATACTATTAAAAAAATTATTACTAAGTCAAAGTTGAAATGCACTGAGTAGACACTTTGTGTGATCCACAATTTGTTGTTCTGAGTCTGGGTGTGCTTTGTGTCTGTTTCATATATGTTTTATGTTTGTTAAGTCCCCCGCGACACAGGATATATTCCTTTTATTTTTTTCGTTATCGGGGTGGGAAATCCCTTAGAAACTCCGCCTCCGCGGGGACGGAGGAGTCAGTAGTATGTGTTTCTACTAAAAAAAAACCTCGACAGCCGGTCTCAGGCGCCCTGCTCTGGGAAGGATCCGGGGGGGACCTGAAATGACACGGCATTTCAGGTTCCCCCCGGAAAATTACTTGTTATTAAAAAAATCGATTTTTCGTACATTTTAACGGTTATTCGTATTCAAGTGAATTTGAAGATCCGCAAAACTACGTGACTTTGAAATTAAGTTTAAAAAAAACATCTATTGTGTATAAATTGGTTATTTTGCTTTGTTTCAAAAATTTAAATATAGTCATTAAGAATTGCATATCTTGCGACATAATAAAAATGGCTACATAACTCCATGGTTTTACGGAAAAGGTTAGTTAAATTGTGTAAGATACGCCAATACAAATTTGTTTTGTCTTGAAAGTTTAAAACGTAAAACGGTACCCCTTAGATTAGATAGATTATAATGTAATTAAGAAAAAAATATAATCCGATACATTTATAATATTCGATACTTTTGAAAAATCATCGATATTTTAATTAAAGTATGATTTAAAGTATCGATACTTTTTTGAGGTATTATGATATCATGGCCTATTCGCACTGGCTGTGTGTGCCTAGCTGCTTACAACGGGAATGAAGACCACCCGTACTCCTACTGTAGTTTAAATAAGGAGGGCACCAATTTTTTTCCGGTGTACGAAGCGCAGCGATCTCGTTTATTGATTATTGATTCTTGCACGTCCGTGTAGTTGACCAACTGAAGAGACCAGAGAGCCGGCGCGTTGCGATTGGTCCGCACTAAAATCTTCACCATTCACAACGCCAAACGCACTCACCGTCTAGAGCGAGTTAATGTGAAATGAACTCACACTAAGCCCTCAGCTATATACTAGTGAAACGTTACAATTATGTCAATAAAGAATTATGCTCCAAAGTCAGACCAAATTTGTACTAGTTAATTCGTCAAAATTTTATTAAAAATAATTATAATAAATTATTTTCTATTCTCGTAGAGCTAAAAAATTTTAGGTGCGGCACAGTTTCTTCGGCCCCAAACGCCACTAACCCACGCTACGCCGCTGTGTGTTAGAATAGAAATCAGGCTTTTACGTGTAGGCACTTGCATCGCCCAACAGGCAACGACGTAGAGGAACTATATCACGCGTGAACGTAGAGACTTTGTATTTTTGTTTTCTGTACTAAATTAATACTATAATTGTTAGAAATAAATAAGTAAGTACTGTACGAAAGTTTAAGATTAATTGCACGAAATTTGTAACTCGAACACATAATATTTACACTTCGACTACAAAAAAAACAGTGTTAATCAGTTCTATTGTTGCTTTCCCCGAGTGAGTCAAGTTACCGGAGTCCTTACCCCTCTCTTCTAATTCTGGAAGTCAAAGGCTGCCAACTCAATTGTGACTCTTGAGGTGACGGGCTCCATGGCTGATAATGTGTCACTTACCATAATGTGAGCCATCTGCTCGTATGCCATATAAAAACTTTGACTGCACGGATGGCGTAGTGGTTTAAGCGGTCACCTCGCCGCTTCCTACTACGCCGAGTGTTGTGGGTTCAAACCCCACATGGGACGACACTTTATGTGATCCACAAATTGTTGTTCTGAGTCTGGGTGTTCTTTGTGTCCGTTTCATGTATGTTTGTAAAGTCCCCCGCGACACAGGAATGTATTCCTAATGCGGGAGTTGTCTTTTTAAAAAAAAGAAAAAAAAAAAGAAAAAAACTTCGGATCTCCAGAGAAACATAAGTTCATCAAGAACGTAACTTAACGTAAGCTCGTTTAGGCGTACGGTTGACTATTTACCACAATGTAAATAATTACTCCGTATAGTTCATCAGATTGATTCAAGACTTCCGTGACTTGATCCAAGGTAAAGTTCTCATTACGTAGAATCCTAAAGTCAACTAAGTCTCTTTTATTTATTCCTATTAAAAATTCATTTCAAATTTGTTATTCAGCTATATAATTTGTGCTGGAGGAAAAGTTTTGTTACTTATCGGATACCCAACCTAAACAACAACAGTTTTTCAAACAACATATTTATCAATATAAAATATTTGTTAATTTTTAACATCTAGCATCGACATGAGTAAATATTGGTATCTACTAGCTATTTATCATATAGCTTTTTGGCTTGAGCTTTTATAGATTTTTGTCAAGCCGACGACCGTTTAAACTTGATGTTTCTATTCTTCGAGAATAAGTATACAGTTCTTTTCTTCGATAAAGGTACCATATGTCGTTTATGATCAACATCTATAGCATGAAGCGTAACAAGCAAATAAACTCACAACAAACTTGACAATTTCGCAGTTAGTAATTTCTCTGCCTTTAGATATTATTCAAGACTTTGGTAATTACAGTACCTGCTATTCTTGGAAAAAATATTGTTCAACTAAACATTTTCGTTCGGCACAAGTACATATTCTCGGAAGAACACCAGGATGAACGTTCAAATATATTCAAGTTCGAATATATTCAAGTGTCATTAGTCACTTTAGTCACATTATAAAGGCAAAAAAATGACAATCATCTTTCGTTGTTAAACTGCCTCTATGACACCTGCGAAACTGACGTTCTGCACTAGAATCACAGTCAGCTGATGTATTATTGATTTTTCATTCAAGATCATTTGATTAGTTCAGACAAGATAAGGGATTAGAGGAAGTCTGAGGTAAAGACTAGGTAGGAGGTAGACGAAGCTTGAGTAGCGCCAGTGGTTGAAAGTTGAGGAGCAACAGGTTATCCTCATGTGATCATCTGATGCGCAGAGATAACCCAAATATAGCGAAGAAAGAGTTATGAATAGAAGTTTACGGATATAAGAGTAGAGGACGACCAAAGAAATATGGATGGACTGCGAGAAAGAGAGGGCCATAAAGGGATTAGCCAGTGAACAGACAAGTGATAGAGGAGAATGGAATGAGAAGAAAACCCATTACGCCAGCACCAAAAGTATTTGGCAAAGAGCAAGATGATGATGTAATAGGAGAAACTCTACTCATCAGTATATGTATTTACAATCTTTATATATATAATTCTTCTGTGAGTGTGTATGTCACTGAACTTCTCTCAAACGAATGGACCGATTTTGATGAATTTTTTTGTGTGTGTTCAAGGGGATCTGGGAATGGTTTAGATTCACAATTTTGTCCGCTGGACAATGTTTTTTAATTGATTTTTAATTTATTAGTAGTGGTTGATTTTGGAATGTTTTACATTGGATCCGACAGACGGCGCTACCATCGCAGTGTCAAATTTGACAGGACAACGTCTGTCGGGTCCGCTAGTAGATATATATACGTGTAGTGACAAATAAAAAATACGGAGTTTCAGCATCACTTTTCCTCACGTTAACGTGACTAAGGAAGCAAGCTACGTCGGACCACAGCACTGCAACGGGAAAGAAAACTTAAAACAAGATCAACCCGTTTGGCCAGCGCGGTATAGTAGGCCAATACCTACTTTTTAAGGAAAGACCTATGTCCATCAGTGTACTATTAAAGGCTGTTGATGTGATGATGATTTGATATGTATATCGAGTAGTTATAAAGACGTAATAGTATACCAAGGAAATAACCAGACAAACTCACATTCACATTTTTTGAATGACCCCTATTTCATACCTTTTAACTATTAAAATAGGCACTTCTAGATAATTTACAAATAGTTATTAATACTCGGCAAGAGGTATAAGAAGAAGAAAAAAGAAGAAGAAGAAGGAAAACTTGACACAAACCCTATACCAACCCGTCTGGCCAGCGTGGTATAGTAGGCCAAAACCTCCTTTCTAAGGAGAGGCTTATGTCCAGCAGTGGACTATTAAAGGCTGTTGATGAAGAGGTATATACATTAAGATATAGGCATTAAGTTATTAGATACAGGAGAACAATTATTTACGGAGGCACTTTAAAACGAGCTCTACGGCCTTTGTATGGAAATTTTCTTAACCATAGAAGTACCGTAAGTAATAAATAAGAATCAAGCTATCAAATTATACAATCTAAATTCATCTGACTCTACATGATGAACAGTCGCAATTCTTAGTTTACAAAAGAAATGTTTTCCACGCTACTGGGCGTCAATATGTCACACAATTATATTGCACTACAACACAAATTTTACAGCTGAACAAAATAATAATTAGCGTTGTAAATTAACATTTTCGTTTTACATTTACAGCTTGTAAAAGGTTTAGCAATTTTTAGACCAACTAGTTTTTATTATGCACACTCTTTAAGTATTTAAATTTTTAAATACATAGCAGTGAAATGAAGGTAATTATATGTCAGTTTCTTGGTCATAAACCAGTTTAACGCAAATGAAATCAGTGCAATTCGTTGCTCATTACACTAAATAAATAAGGACAAATCGACGAAGTAACTATCATGCTTCGGTTATACCATATACACGTAACTGAAGTTTGTTAGTTACTTCGTGAAGAGTATTACTTTTAGACTATACTAGATTGGTATTTAACTTTAAAATAATATATGGTAATCTTTGCAATTTGCTTCTAAAGGAGCATCTAAGACAATATTTATTTTATTTGGCGAAGCTTCAAGAATTTCGAGAACAAGTTTTGTTTGTGAGGCAGTGGGAGAGAATCTTATAGGAATTGTAGGATAATACAATAAACGATAAAATAATTTGATGGTGTTGGAAGTTAACGCGATCAACCCACTAACTCACTATCAGGTGGATCACTAGGTGCAAATTAACGGTGTGCATAGTTTGAGGGTGCAAGCGACTCAATTTATTTTCTATTTTGCTAGGCTAAGTGGTGGAAACGATTTCGACTGCATGTTTAGCTCAATTTTAAAGACCCTTAATCCATCGACGCTTACTGGATACCTTTAAAATTCTTTAAATTTTAAAGACCCTAACCTTGTTCGGCCCTGGTCAAAGTGGAAATCAGTGTCAAGACCTGATGGACATGCTGATAGATAGAGCAGGCTACACCAGTAATATCTCAATAACAGTGAGAAGTAGTCACGTCTTGTAGACAGATAAATAGACGTTCAGATATCTGGAAACGTGCTACTATGAGGAGTGTTTTCAACTATGCAAGTTTAACATCACATCATCACATCAACAGCCTTTAATAGTCCACTGCTGGACATAGGCCTCTCCTTAGAAAGAAGGTTTTGGCCTACTATACCACGCTGGTCAGGCGGGTTGGTATAGGGTTTGTGTCAAGTTTTCCGTCTTTTTGCAGTGCTGGTGTCGTGCGTTGTTTTGCGCCCTTAGTCGGTTCTTACGACACCCACGGGATGAATTGGGGTAGTGACATTCCGTATTCTTAATCCGTCACTACACGGACAAGTTTAACATAAAAGTTTAACATAACAACTGCAAAAAAAAGAAAAGACGAAGCACTTAATTGAGACAGAAATAATCGCGTGTTTATACTTTGTCCTATTACTGTCTTATAGAAAAATGTATATAATAATAAAATTACATTTTTAATAAATTACAAACTAATGTAATGACACTACTGTAAACCGCAGTATTAAATCGTCAGTAATTTAATTCAGATGATTAATAAGTTGCAATTTATACTTGAGTATAAAAAGTGTTACAACTGTTGTCGTTGTTTATGATCGTCGTTTCAATCAAATCAACTCTGTTCTGTGATAACTGTATAACAAACATTAGCAGAGTCATAGAGCTACTAATAGTAGCACAACACAAAAAACTATGCAAATTGCATGGCTATTTCTATTTTATCAACGGATTCTTATTGTTTGTCCTCTGTAACATTTTTTATACATATCTTTGCCGTCCTTGCTGCAATGGCTTTGGGATTTTTAAGTATACTATTCTTTCTATGAAACGTTTTTTATTGAAAGGATGACGATCAAAATGAAATAAAACAGCAATTTCGCAGCATAATTAGCATGTGTAATTGATTTTATTGCATTTATATGTACTCGACTCCAACCGTAATTATTCAAATCAGACGTTATTAATTATCTGTATGATTTTTTATGAATCTATTGCAACAACAAAGATGTTGTTAGCCTTGAAAGAATAGTCGTAAAAATCACACATTTTGCCATGATTTTTACCCGTCTCCGTATCCGTAACAGTAAACATTAAATAAATTATAGTTTTAAAAACCTAAAAAACATGTTTTGTAACTAGCTGAACAAAAAAGTAGAAAATAATTTTCTATAAGTTGAAAAATCATCAATCATCGTACGGTGCTAGATCTCAATTGTTGTAAAAATATTTTATTGACAGATATTGGTAAAAGCAAAGTTATTATACGAGTAGTATAAAATATCTTGAAAAGCACCCCACGCTTTTTTACGATAAAATAATTTTATCTTATTGAACTTATTGAACATTATTAACAACTTTTTAGTTCGGCTAATTTCAAAAGCTATTTTGTAAACTATAATTTAGTTTTACTTTTTTAGTTATTAATAATGATTATTTTTCCATTGAGACTAAAGAAGTAACAAGGAAGTCACATATGCTTCAGCACACGCCTCCTAGTACGTAGCAAAAGACACTATCGTATTTTTAGGGATGGAAAAAAGTCAGAAGTCAGGATAATCTGCCAAATTTATCAATTTATTGTATTGGCATCGGTCCTTGATAAGTTTAAATTTTTCAATTCTTTTACATACTTGCAAACATATACCATTAAAAGCGTGTTAAAAAAACGTAAAATGAATAAACAGTATAGGTATATAAGTAATTACATATTTCGCACAAGTGACTTTATAAACCGAGTAAAGTTCCTTTTATTTGGTTTTACGTAAGTTGCCACAGTTCCCATGATATCCGAATACATAACAAGCTCGATCGACTCGATAAGGAAGAATTGTGTAGACAACTATGTTGTTTCTCAACAGTAAGATCGAGCCATCTGCAAAAACGTGAGTCAAGTGTTATTATAGAGTTTGAGAGATGCTCCGCTTCACAATACTGTCATTAGTCATTACCAAGTTACAACACCTCGCAGCAGAGAATACAATTATCTCTATTCAAAAAATACTTGCCGCGAAATTTAATTAAGAAAATTCCTTTGTTTCTTATTATTTTGATGATGCTGGAGTTATTTTTTTGTACTTAGAAACATTCTTTAAACATAAAAATCTTGAAACAAACATTGAAAACTTATCTTTGACGATGTATACCCTAATGTAGCGCTGTTTTAAAAATTCAAACGCAGTATTGGGGATCGCGTGGTTTGGCTCCGTTTAGAGCAATTGCATTGTCCCGTCCAATATTTAAAAATGTTTTTTTCTTTTCACCGTTGTACATTCCTATTTTATCCTGCCGTACCGTTCACCAGATCATAATGAACATTAAGATTACATTAGAGATAGGGTACCGTTCATACAAAAAAGTAATTACAAATTATTTTAAAATAAAAATTACTTAATTAAACTTATGCGGGTGAAATATCGGGAAAAAGCTAGTGAATATTTGCGTAGTTAGAAAATAAAAGAATTTTTATATATAGTCTTATTTTTCAGTCTCCTAAAACAGAATTACAAGTTATTCTTAGATTGTATCTAGAGGTGGATGTAAATATCCGAGAATATAAAATTACATTCATAGATGTGATTGTTAGATATATATTATAGCGTGGAAAACAAAAAGTAAGTTACGACAAGGTCCGTATTAGCTTTAACACGATAACTCCATTTTGACCATAATAATCTTTGTGACTAACTCATTTTGACAACTGAATACAAACTTAATTTTATCACATTCAGGCAATAGATTAAAAGGCAATGAAATAGACATTGTTCTACACGTATTGTTCACCATGGAACATAAAAACTGTTTTATGCTCCGTGTCAAAAATTCGCATTGTTCTATACTTGATTCAAAACTAGTATAAAATGCTTGTTTATATGTTGCATGGTACAATTTACAGTACCTACTGTAGTTTGTCAAGAAATTAATAACAGTAACAAAACTGGAGTAAAAGGAAATGTTGAACGGTACAATTCTTTTACTCCATAAAAGAATTGTCTAGCACTGCAAAGAGAAGGAAAACTTGACACAAACCCTTTTTTTTTTTTTTTTTTTTTTTAACGTGTGGAAATCCCCTCGGACCGTCACCCCTCCGGGGTTTGCGGCGGGGTGGTGTGTCGGACTCGGACCGACTAAAACCACACGGTGTGCCACTCTGCGCCTGTAACAGGAGGGATCCGGGCACAGCTGTTGTTAAGACATCCGGACCCCTCCTAGCGCCAGCCCGCTCCTGGTGCGGGCTCCGTCTCAGTATATTTTTCCTCTCTTTAGGCGACGTCCGGCACACGCGGACGCCGCCCCCTCGCGGCTGGCCAAACTAATGCGGGTGGAGGGGAAACCCACCCCGTCCACCCGCGGCCACACTCAGGGCGGCATGAGGCTGTGATATGCGGGCCTCCGCCGCCCGGTTCCCTAACTAACCCAACTGGTCAGCTTGGTATCGTAGGCCGAAACCTCCTTTCCAAGGTCTTTGTCCAACAGTGGACTATTAAAGGCTGTTGATGAAAAAGAAATAGGTTATGGCTTGAGAGGTGTCTTTAAATTCGTCTTAATTGTGAGGGTAAACCTATCGAGTGTTGTAGATGTATGTATATAAGGGGTTTCATAAATGTCTTATAAAAATCTATAAAACTCATGTATTAAAATTTCATTTGAAACGGGAAATGTTAAAAAAGAATCAAAACATTTACCCTTACCTCAAAATATATTTACTTAATAATGTATGTAGTAAACAATATTCACGTAGTCAAATTTTGTAGTATATCCATAAGCGCTTATTTACTTCAATACTACTTTTAGATCAACATCAATACCATCTATAGGTAAAGAACTGTTTTTTGTTTATTTTACTTTTAACTGTATGGTTTTAGGAAATGATCAATTTTTGTATATTGTCTTAAATATTATATAATCGATAAAAAATTAAATGTATTTGAAATTTATTCGATCAATAAGTGCCAATAAGTGGAATACATTTTAATTTTATTTTGATTTCAGTGTTTAGTAAGTCGATATTATTATATTGTAATACAATACATCGACTTTCTAAACATTATTTTAAATATGTACCTACTAACGACGCTCTCTTGACGATGATACATCTTTAGTCTCTTCTCATTACTTTAATCTGAGGATATGATGAGAAACAGTGATTATATGTAACTTATTTCATTTTTATTACTCAGTCCTAGTAAGCTTCGATATACATAATAACCATGTAGCATATTGAGTTATTCATTGTAATTAATTGTAGTGTATATAAACACCAATTAAGATTTAAATCGTACTTGATAAGGTCGGTAGATGCTTTTGTGTACGAGATTTAGTGCACTAATGGTCCTCATTAAATTGTAAGTAATTGAAAGTTAAATTACAAAACTTCCGTGATAATAACACACAAATAAATACCTATTACAAATTGGACGATATAAAAAGAGTTTTTTTTTGAGAGCATTGCCTCGAAGTGCATGATATCAGTAACTCGAAATTAGTTTATGTATATCACTGTATAAAACTGTGGCTTATATTATTGCAAGCTTTTAAATTTGTAATGGTTGTTTGCTATTTTTTTGGGTTAAACATTGCATCTGAATTATCCCGAAATCGAGCATACACGATTAGTTAGGATGACAATAAA
The DNA here is from genome assembly GCA_902825455.1 of Arctia plantaginis. Lineage (NCBI taxonomy): Eukaryota > Metazoa > Arthropoda > Insecta > Lepidoptera > Erebidae > Arctia > Arctia plantaginis. The sequence goes on along the minus strand of CADEBD010000314.1, from coordinate 8,950,381 downwards.
TGTCTTAAAAAAATTACATAAAATAGAATCATATTAAATAATATAATACTTATGACTATTTATTATGTATATTGAACTTGTACTTAAACTTATTTTATCTAGTATTAAGTTATTTTTTGTAGTTACCTGGTGTACAATAAAGTCCTTTATTATTATTTCATATATAATCTTGTCCTGTTATCTACAATTAAATTAGCTTATTAGCAAATATTAATTATTTACAGTTCCAATAAACATCGGACAATATGGAGTACGACGGCGGAATTATTATTTTTTATTGTATCTATTTCCGAACTATATTTAATGCTAATATTTAACAGATTAACTGTAACTAGGAAAGTAACATATATTTATTTATTTTTAAGGATAACAACATCTGCAACTCTTAACAAGGTATTTAACTACGATTGCATGAGTAGCCAAATAATAGTTATCAACGGTAGATTACATTTTATATTTATAATTTAAAATTATGTTTAATATGACCACACAATTAAGAGTTATTGTTACTTATGAGTAGATGTGAAACATTAAGATTATTTTTGAAATATAAACTTTATGGTCAATTATTACAATAACAATTAATATTATAGAGCCGTGGGAGTCTTGCTTCTGTACATGTGAGGCCACCTCGACTGGAGTGACACCGACTCAGGCGCGAGGTTCTGTGACACACGACCGACGATCGGCGCCGGTCGTCGGTCCCGTTTCAGAGAACCCCGCACCTTACAGAAAACCGATGTTAGCAATTCCTTCGTTGCTTTTCACCGAGTGTGGAAACCGGCAGCCCAAACCTCTAATGAGGGAGGCGGGAAGAGGCACTCAAAGGCGGAAACACCGTTGTGTTATTTGAGTTGTAGGAAACACAGTTGTGTCTTTTGAGTTGTAGGAAATACAAGTGTGTCTTTTGAGTTGCAGGAAACACAATTGTTTTTTGAGTTGTAGAAAATAAAATTGTGTCTTTTGAGTTGTAGGAAATACAATGACTGACTGACTGCACGGATGGCATAGTGGTTTAAGCGGTCACCACGCCGCTTCCTACTACGCCGAGTGTTGTGGGTTGAAACCCCACATGGGACGACACTTTGTGTGATCCACAAATTGTTGTTCTGAGTCTGGGTGTTCTTTGTGTCCGTTTCATGTATGTTTGTAAAGTCCTCCGCTTAACAGGATATATTCCTAATGCGGGAGTGGTCTTTTTAAATAAAAAAGAAAAAAAAAAGACAATTGTGTGTTTTGAGTTGTAGGAAACACAACTGTGTCTTGTGAGTTAGGAAATACAATTGTATCTTTTAAGTTGTAGGAAATACTAGTGTGTCTCATGAGTTGTAGGAAACACAATTGTCTTTTGAGTTGTAGGTGTCCAGTCTGCACATTTACCACTAATAATATTTATCTGGAATGATAAAAATTTTAATAATAATTTTCAATTGATGACTTGTAATACAAGATTAGAACTCGAACACTTAACCGAGTGATTAAGTGCTCAAGTCCAATAGTCACGGACGTTTAATAGTAGTCTCGTAAAATGTAATGTAATAAAAAATGTAAGTTAATCAGTCCGTATGGGAAGTCTGTATTGTATTCTGCGATATCACGATTATTATGATAACGAATGCAAATATTTGAAAGCGGAAAATCAAATATTAATTAATAATTATTCATATTATTAATAAGTTCTCAGTTCTGTGATTTAAAATAAAATGCATTACTAATTTATTTATATGATTACTTAAGTATAAATTCTTTTTTCAGAATAAAAATGAGGGCCTTAAGTTTGCTTGTAGCCCTCGCGGTAACATCTATCTGCCAAGCAGCAACACCACAACTCAGATTTGCATGGAAACAGGTGGATTACACATGGGACTCACCAGAAAGCAGAACGAACGCTATCAATGAAAAGAAGTTTATACCCGAGAACAATCTTCCGTTAGGTTTAGTAAGGTGGAGAAACAAATTGTTTGTTAGCATACCAAGATGGAAGGCAGGCGTTGCTTCCACACTTAACTACATTGACTTGGACGGCCCGCAAGACCAACTGCTGAAGCCATACCCATCTTTTAAGGATAATTTTATCCCTGATTCTGCGAATAAATTACCATCCAACACCTCCTTAGTTTCTGTATTCAGATTGTTTGTAGACCCGTGTGACAGACTCTGGATGGTTGATACCGGACTCGCTGACATCCTTGGTAAGAATTAATTTAATTATTTAGCAGTTTAAGTCAATAGACTACTTAAGACAGACGCTTACATTGTTATACGAGGCTAAGTATAAACTAGGTTTGGTTTGAGTCCAGAAATATATTATTTACATTTATATCCACGTACTTAGACAGAACGGATAAATATAATAAAATAATTATTACTATCATTAAAATTTATAACGTCATAATAATTTATGTCTTTGCGTTTGACCTTGGCTTATAAGTTGTAAAAATAAAAGAAAGAGTAAAAAAATAATCAAAAACGACTGACCTCTACAAAACAACAACAACAAATATTGCACGCACTATGCTTACTAGATACCTACTTATAAAATGAATTTAAGTAATTTTAAAATAATCAACAGTATTTATTATTATATTAAATGCCGTGTTCCGGATGCTTTGTTTTGTGCGTTTTTGCTTCCGTGAATTAAATTATCTTTAGTTGTGGAGTGAGAGAAAGAACTTATTTCTTGATATTAAAAGTCATCCAAACCGTATTTACCCACATCTCGATGCATATTAATAAAATTAATTCGTCCGTACGTTTTTTGACTTATGATTAGTGTTTCAAATTCTAAAATTTTAAATTGTTTTCTTAACATTAAATTTTAGAAAGCTTGCTTTCTTTTAAGCAAGTCGGACTAAAATTATAATTAGCAAAACGTGGGCTTTTAATACGGATACAATTTTTTGGATAAACACGTAAATGTATGTTTGTATTACCGACCTCAATGCGTCTAACTCATGATATATTGTAATAAGTACTTTATTTGCCACTCTTAGAAGTAGAATATGTTCTTCAAATAGTCCTATTTAAATTACAGTATATTATATAGAAATTATATATATATATAAATAATCTATATAATTTCTATATATATATATATATATATATATATATATAGAAATCATATAGATTAATCTTAAGTAGAAAGGATTAAGTAACAAAAATAGTATTTCTGCTAACCTAAAAAATCTATGGATTTGAGAATTTTTACCTTCAGAAGTCGGATTAAAATGCACGAAGTTCAGCCATCACAAATTCAAAAATTAATATTCTCGCGCACTTTACAAGCACACATTGTTATGGTGTCCACCTACTACGGCAACTTAAAAATAAACTGTAAGTGTTATTAAAAATCATTATTATCTTATAGGTAATGGAAATCAAATTACTGGGCCTTCTATAGTCATCTTCGACTTGAAGACTGATCAGCTGATACATCGCTACAGCTGCAAAACTACTGACCTGAAAGAAGACTCTTTCTTGGCCAACATTGTAAGTTCTTTCAATTGAAAATGAATTTAGTTCTATAAAAAGAGAGCAATAAGCGTTTTTCTGTGCTCTAACAACTTGTCCGCGTGACGGATTAAGAATACGGAGTGTCACCATACCTATTCATCGTGTCGTAAGAGGCGGTTAAGGAATCAAACTATATAGGACAACAGGAAACCAAAACCTTTTTGCTTCACTTTTTGGTCTGATGTTTGATATGATACTCTAACAAGTTTTTTTATTTCTTTAACTCTTCTGGTTTCCTTCAGGACATGGACTTCTAGATGCAAATCAATTTACAAAACTATGTATTTCAGGTTGTGGACGTGACAAAAGACACATGCGATGACGCATATGCGTATATTCCTGACCTAGGCGGTTACGGTGTCATAGTATACAGTTTGAAACAGGACAAGTCGTGGCGTATCGCTCATCACTACTTCCACTTTGAACCTCTAGCCGGAACCTACAATGTCAGTGGTATCGAGTTCCAGTGGACCGATGGTGTCTTCGCCTTAGCTTTATCGGAGCCCAGAGAAGACGGGTGTGTATGCCTTCTGTATCTACACATTACACATCTCATCTCATCTACATTTACACATCAGTTTTTCATTTATAAGTGCAAGGAAATCCTTTAATACTTTTCTTATCAAAATTGTTTTCACATACGACATTAGGGTAATATAAGTCCGCAATCGTTTGTTAATTATTTGTTATAAAGCTCTGCTTAGTTTGGAACTAGATGGCGTTGTGTGTTAGATGTCCAAAAATATTAGTATTATTAATGTAAATGTATTTCATTACAAATTTACGTTTTTACGGGACTGTTGGTCTAGTGGTTGGCGATTCTGACTGCTAAGTCAGCTGGAACTAATATTGTGTGATAAGCACCATCATTTGTGCTGTTTCTGCCTGTAATTTATTGCTATGTTTATTTGGAAATATGTGCCCGGCTGACTAAAATTTAGGACAGTCAGAAAAGTTTTACTGCACGTATGGAGTAGTGGATTAAGCGATCGCCACACCGCTTTCTACTGCGGTGAGTGTTGTGGGTTCGATCCCCGCAAAGGAGTCTGAGTATTCGTTATGTCCGTTTAATCTATGTGTAAAGTCCCCTGTGACAGGATATATGTATGTTTAATGCGGGAGTTGTCTTTATAAAATAAAAAATAAAAATTGGACATTTTCATATGCCTCAGTCTACCTCTTTAGTAATAAAAAGACGTAAGAGTATGATGTTTTAGGTACGTGTCAGTATGCTACAAAACATTTAGGGTCATTACCGGCTTTTCTACTATACGGCGATAGTTTTTTGCACAAAGATTCCGAAAACGAGATTATCCAAATACAACGGTATGGAGTGACGATCAATATTCATAACTGGTTTAGGCAACTGTATGTGTATTAGATGACGTGAGTAGCGTTAAAGTGGCTGTGGAACTCCCTTTTACTTGTACATCTTATTATTTATTCTGTGACTATACCATGTATACGATGTAACATAGCACTGATATTGCAATGAGTATTGCTGGAAACCAGTTAATAGTTCGAAAATTACATGAGTTATGAGAATGAAAAATGAAATCACTCATTATATATGTAAGAACATAGGTATAATAAATATTAACCAAAAGTCTTTCGCTTGTGTTAGCCTAATTGATCATTAGTCCACTAACTTTTTCCACGTTTAAATTTTTTAATCGATTTCAAATCAAGGAATAGTTTCTAAACTGATCTATAATAATAATAATAATAATAATCTCTATCTAGGATTATAGTTTTGTATAATAATAAAAAAATGTCCTATTTGATAGTATATAGTATACCAGGTGGTTACATTGTTATCAGGTTAGGATCAAATCCTGGAGAAATTGAGGAAAAAAGCCTATTAAATTCAAAATTAAAAAAGTGAAATAATAAAGAATACAGCTTGTTTGGATTTACCACAATTAAGATACCTGTTTAGAAGTCGTTTGCCTGTTTTTAAAAGAAAAAAGTATGTTAGAAACAATAGCTTCATTAATTTATAATACCGATATTATAATTTAATCTCAATTGCAAATGTTGAACTAATTGGTAATATATTAATAAATTATCATGACATCGTGAGAGAAAACAACAACAAGACCACCTGACATTGACCCCATAATACATAAAGGCTTGTTCGACACTGAGGTCATTAGATTCGTTTAAATGATATAATGCTAAATAAGAAAATTACAAAACCTTCTTACAATGGACAATTGTTTTGCTTATCACAGGTACAGAACTACGTTCTTCCACGCGTTCTCCAGCACCAAAGAGTTCTGCGTGTCCACTGAGTTACTACGCAATTACAAGAGCATTGACAAGAACGAGGCTTTCCATGACTTCAAGGTTTGAATACAAAATTTATGTTATGCTTATGTTGAATTATTTATTAGTGAGATAGTACAATCACGTATGATCGCTAATATATTACGCACATAGAAAGTTCGTTCACATCATGTGGAGTTAATAATAACTCTGGCATTTTGTTTGAACCAATCTATTTATTTTTATTGATAGTTTAAGGTATATTTTTTTGTTGAATTACGTATATCGAACACTCGAAATATTAAGTGCATGTGTATGATTGCAATTTATCGCATTGGGGAAACCGATCACTTCGTAAGGGACTCTCCATCAAACACTTGCAAATTTTGAGTATAAAGTGATTAATTTGCCATATTGCTTTATGTTTATCTCCATTTAAATAGTAGAAGTAGATAGTGTAAGGAATTAAATATTTATATATTTATTGGTTCTTTTACAGCTCTTGGGTGATAGGGGTGAACGTACACAGTCGGCTGCCAGCTTCTACGATCCCAAAACACATGTGCTGTTTTATACGCAGGTAATTTTAGTCTTATTTATTTATCTGTCTTTGCCTTATTTTGCCTCTAAATACCTATTACCAGAAGACTTTAAAATTGCATGATCTTTCATCGTCAATGAAATGATATTTTTTATTCTATTTTCTCTTTTATTTATTTCTATTTAGACATATATACTTTCACATTTATAATGTTAGTTTATAATATTATAATGTATTGGTTTAGGATTAACAATGAAAGTCGTTCGAAATTATAGGAATATAAAATAAAAAAATGAAAAATAAATTTAAATGCAACCAAACTATAACTCATAGTGAGGAAGCTAAAACCTAGTATCGTATTAAACAAAAATCATTTAATTTCATTTGAATATTTTTTTAAATAAATACTGGTAATTTTTTGTCCTTTTCTGTTTAAGTAAGTACATTTAATTACCATATTTGATATGATGTAGTATAATATCAAATATGATCATAGAATACATAATAGATAGTACAATCAGTGTAACAATGTCTTTAGAATGGTTTTGCACACCTTATTATACATATAACCACCAATGCGAAGGTTGTATCTTGATAATATAGTCACAACAAATATTTAAGTCTGGATTGAATGCATTCATTCGTATTGCTTAAAGAAATCTAATTGTATATTTTAAAACGTTTAATAATTCTGAAACTATATTATATGAATTTTGTTTTAACAATGCAGAGTTTTTTTTTAATACAAGATCATAAGAGGCAGGACAGGACATACGATCCGACGATTTGCAACACCAATGGTGTCAAGCACGCGTTGCTGGTCCTATAAAATACTTTAATCGCCCTTTGGGTGGCGTGGGTCTACGTAATCTATAGAAAAGAGGTGACACCACAGTAAATATCTTACAATGTAATGCTTTCCAATTTAAACAAAATGAAAATGAACAGGTGACCATAGGAATTTACGTAAAATGAGTCTACGTTCAAAGTGAATGTATTACATTACATCCAGCCTTCGTATAGAATTATAAATAATAAATAATATACCGTTATATTGAATACCGTTCATTATGTATTTAATTATTTGTCGTGACTATACGACCAAGATATTAACCTTCATATCTATTTTTGTATGCATAAGAAGCTGGACAAAAACTGTTCTAAGAAATTTAGCGAAACTGTTCGTACTACTTATAATGTTTATTCTATGAGTACTGTATTCTATTATTATAAATCATGTACTATCAATTTTGTCCGTGTGGTGACGGATTAAGAATACAAATTGTCACCACCCAAATTCATCCCGTGGGTGTCGTGAGAGCCGACTAAGGGAGCAAACTAAGCAGGACAACAGCACTGCAAAGAGAAGGAAAACTTGAAACAAACCCTATACCAACCCGTCTGGCCAGCGTGGTATAGTAGGCCAAAACCTCCTTTCTAAGGAGAGGCCTATGTCCAGCAGTGGACTAGTATAGGCTGTTGATGACTATCAATTTAATATAATTATTCTATAACAAGAAAGATAACGTGTCCGTTATTTATATTACAGTTCATGCATTTCTGGAACTAAACAGGATATGTCACACAATGTGATTTATATTTAACACGAATCGGCGCGCACGTGCCCATTTTGTTTTTTATGTTTTGCTATGCTTTTGAACGATTGTCAGTAAGAGACTAACAGCTCTTAAGATAAATAAGGTTATAATAAAGTATCCTAGGGAATTGAATTTAAATTTCACTACCTTGATTCTAATTAATGTACACATACTCATGAAATATAGCAAGACTTAAAACTGATTTAGCTGATTATCTGTAATAATAAATAATCATTATTGAAGAGTAAAGGTACAAAAATTAAATATTCAACTATACTCAGTGCAATTAACTATTTCACCATTTAAGTAAATAGTTAATATGTTTTTTAAATATATTCATTTTGACGTGACAACGTCTTATAAATTGGTTTGCCGGGTGACACTTCAAGAAACTGCGTTACGCTCCGCTCACGTTATGCGCTCACAATGAGAGCGAGTGAGAGGCACGCGTCCCTTCCAATCGGGCATGGTTAGCCCGCCTAAGAGCGAGAGAGACAGACATAGTCGTTGTCACGTAAAACTTTCGCCCGTATACCGACTTTACAGGCAACCAATTTTTTTAAGGTTATTTTCGGACATTCTTTGAAAATTAAGCAACTGCAAAATTTGGTCAAACGAACTTCTTAAGTGAAGTTCGGTCACTGTTATATGAGTCGTTTCATTCGAAGATACTATATAAATGTTTACATAAATGTCTACGTGTTTGTATATGTATGTCTACATATTTTGAAATACATTAAGTGCCGGTCGGCTGATTTGCACATTATACGAGTATTGCACTCACCCATGAAACCTTCTATGCTGAGCTTTACATCTTAGCTGGTTGTAAAATATACAATAGGTATAAATAATCTTTAATTATCCCGTATGACTGAGATAATATTTTATTAGTACGTACTGCTTTCGTAACTAGCTTTTTTATAATAGGAAATGTAATATAATTAATAATTATGTCATTATTGTATGTTCATGAACAGTGCAGTCTAACCTTGTCATTCCGTGACTCGGAATGACATAGTTAGACTGTTAGACTTATAGTTAGACATACATATTATCAAATTGAAAGGCATCATCTTTTTAAATTTACGATATTTACTCTTTGATTCTTTTCTAATCTAATTAAAATCATTAATAGGAAAAAACTCATTAAAAGATCATTAAACTACGTAGCGCACATACTAATTTAATAGTTTAAGGCCATTGAGTAATAATAACAGAATTAACGCAACAAAAGATCAATGATTTTGCTTTTTTTTAATGCTTCTTTACACGCTGTGATTCCGCAGGTCATATAGGGTTGATCTTAAACGACGAAATTTCAGTTTACAAAACGCGTGATAAGATTTAAATTGCTTATAATACAAAAATAGATGTGACGTTCTTAAGGCGCCATATAATCCGAGCTAAAGAGGTTTTAGGCACACTTTATGATCTATAAGGCTGACTACTACACATTAAATATTTAATTTAGTAAATCAATATTTCTTACTAATAAATGTTGTCCAAGATATGCTAATCTTTAGTTTTTAGTGATTGTGACTGTATATTTTCAGATTAACCGTAACGGAGTAGGATGCTGGAATTCGAACAAGCCTTACACGGTTGAAAATAACCCGCTTATCTTCAGCGACCCTACGCTTTACGAGTTCCCGAACGACTTAAAGGTAATACGAATTTTTTACTAAATATAAAGACCATGATTAGGCAAATTGTAGTAGTGTAGGGCTCCCTGACCACTACCCACGATGTACCGAAAACTTGAAGAAAGGGGCTGGCAGCCTTCATCAACATCATCATCAGACTATCGCAGTCCTCTGCTGGACATGCCTGTCCTATTGCACGCCACTCGCTTATTGGATTTGGCAGCCTACAAATTAGCGGATGGATGCGGACTGCCACGAAACCGGGATGCTTGACCCTAATTGGGGAGGCTTTCAGCAGTGGACGGCGATAGGCTGATAATTAATACTTTTGTGCAGGAACTGAGTAATTAGGGGTTAACTAATTAACTAGGGGTGCCGCTCATTCCTTCCAGTACCATAGCATTAAAACGGCAATGTGCCGACACATGTGGGCTAGATCGACCAGAGTAATACCACGGTCTCACAGAAAATCGGTGTTAAGCAAATCTATGTCGAGTCGAGTCCTGTCCCTCACTAGGTAGAAACCTCCTCCCCCTGACTTTCTTTAAGTCAAAGGGCCGCAACGTACTTGTGTCTTTTGAGTTGCAGGTGTCATTGGGTAGCGGTAGTCACTTACCATCAGAGGGCTAAGTGCAAGTTTATATCACTTATGCTCGATCGTCACGGTGACCGCGTTCGGTGCTACGATTAGCCTGCACTGAAATCTCCACCAATCGCAACGCTAAACGAGAGCGAGTCTAGAGTCGAGAGCGATTCGATGTGAAATAAACTTGCACTCAGCTCTCAGGTGACCGTTTGCTTGTTTGTCTATTATCGTTAAATACAAGACTCCGTTACACATAGATACAGAATAACATATCTGATGCCTATGCAAATTTTACTGCACGGATGGCGTAGTGGTTTCACACCGCTTCCTACTCGCTGAGTTTTGTGGGTTCGATCACCACATGGGTCGACACTGTGTGCGATCCACAAATTGTTGTTCTGGGTCTGGGTGTTCTTTGTGTCCGGTTCATGTATGTTTGTAAAGTTCCCCGCGACACAGGATATAAAATCCCTAATGTGGGTCTTAAAAAAAAAAGTAATGCAGACGGTCATATGCCCATTACGGCCGTCACTCGTGGCATTCGTGTTAACTATGATTACCATTATCTATGACGCACAGAAAATAGTTTGGCATATAATGGATGCCCCCATCAATCAATGTCCTGAAAGAACAAATAAAAGTAAATATTTTTAGCTTAAAGTCCATTCGATACAAAAAAAAAAACCCTATTCTGTTAGGATGTTTAAGAAGAAAGTTCTTTCTTTATGCATAAATGGGTATACTTCATAGTGCACAATCATAGTTACATTATTAAGTCCTAATAACCATTTTACATGCTGAGATACCCACAGGCGGAATGTATCATTTAGTAAAATAGTTCCGACTATAAGTCATCTATAATTCCGTTTGATATTTTTGTTACAGATTGATGACGATGGAACTCTATGGGTGCTCGTTGACAAACTGCCACGCTTCATATACAAGACCCTAGACCCCAATGTGATAAATTACAGTATATACAGCATCAATACTACCCAGGCTATAGAGGGAACCTCTTGCCAATAAAATGGACACACAAGTTATTGAGAATTTCAGTCGGAATATCAATCATGGTTTATAACGTCAGAACTAACTCGTGTAATGATGACTTTTATTTTATATTTCAGATTTTATCTTATTTTGTATTGTTCTAATAAACACTATGATATGTTCAGTACATGCCAGTTTACAACAATGTTTAACGCCTCAATTCTTAGGCAATTTACTAATTGTATGTAAAACGTACACAAAATACTTAAAAAGTTTTTTATTTTAAATAAAATGAATAAATATTCGTTACATTTTCGACGAGATTTATCTAAAAATTAGGCCCCGGTTCAAACATAAAATATTTTTATTGAAATTTGATATTAGTTCTGATGTTACACTTGTTGGTAAATTAGTTCGTATAAATGTTGTTTTCTGTTCCTATAATCAGATAAAAATTATTTTTGGTATGGTTCTGTGCTGTCCCATGTTCGCAAATAAATAAGTACGTCACAAGCTTGGTATGGACGCGATTAGTTATTTAAAGAGTTTGAATACAATAGTAGTATAAGCGTATTGTTTTTTGTTCTTACATCGTTATATCTGTAGACACAGACATCAAATTGCAATTTTTGTAAGTAATTCCATATTTTTAATTAAATTTTAAAGAGTTCAAACTTTATACTGCTTTTTGTTCTCACTTACACACGAAACACCACCCACCCACACACACGCACACACGGTCATACATGTATGTACACACCAAACATGGTTCAGGCATATTTTTCACGGTCATATACCCTGAAATGTTTTGTTCCTGAAAATGAATGTGTGTTCCTGAAACCTTCTGAGTAGAAAATGTATGTAATGCCTGGTCATAAAAAAATAAATATTAACGTTTCTTTTTCAACTATATGTCATTGGTATCTTGTACTCCTACCTACGTATTTTATGAATAATCTGTGCCTTTAAAAATAAAGACTAAGTAACGAAAACCCTTATGACCCTTATGACCCTGATAGCCAGCACTCGCTGCGGTCTTTATGCGTGCGTATTCTTTCAAAACGAAATTGAAGGAATTCTTACTGGAGCATCAGAAGGATTTCGAAGACGTCAGAGTAACTCTTAGCGTGATATAAAATGGAGTGCGAGCCATGACCTTGGATGCCGTGCTGTGCCGTATCTCACCTTATTTTATTAATAACTAGAAATTATTATATCTTTACTATCATGGTCATAATGTCTTAATTCAATCAAATTGTTATCCAATTAGTACTCATTATATATTTAAATGTTTTCCTATTAATCAAGTTATTATGCAATCACTATCGTTCTCGGAATATTCTCAAACCAATATTTATTTATAACATGCTATACTAGACTATCATAATGATCGAATATTTATTCTACTACAGAAAGTTACTAAATATGAACTAAATTTATAAGTCTACACTATAATCACATTTACATACACAAAAAATATACTATACAATAGTCTGATGAAGGTATCTGAGGGCAAATGACGGAAAGCCTCAAAAATCCAGAGCACCAATACTTTTTTTGCTGATTTTTCCGAAAAAAAGGAGGCCGTTCTACTTTCAGGTGTATGTATTTTTTTTATATAACGCTTAAACTGCATTATACTGCTACTGTTGGAATCCAGTACTTTCAAATATGAAGCTGATCTTAATCGCTAATGAAGGCTCAAGGCAGTGTGTTGCGGCGCAGCCCGGCCACAGTCGATTTCGTAATTTATAGACAGATAATCAATTAAATTTTATTTTATTGTTCTCGCTGTAACAATCAATAGATTCTATATACCACAAATATATCTTGTTAAAAAAGCAATTGTTTGTGGCCGGGCAGCACCGTATACGTTGTAGCCCGGCCACGTCTACTAGTATAACGACTAGTCGTATAATACAGGTAGGATGCTCAGAATGTTCTAAAATATAATCTAAAAAAATGTTCCTTTCATGTTGTTTATTTCTTTTTTTCATTAAAATTTACCAAGAGACGCTTACATTAACAAAAAATGATTTAAAATAAAAATTGTCATTAACCGCTTAAACTACTAAAATAGCAATGTAAGTATGTAAGCAATTAAACAACAAGGAAGAGGCGAAGGCGCTTTGTGCAAATTTTTATTTGAAATCATTTTCTGTTTATGTGAGCGTTTCTGTTATCGTTTTCTTTCATTAAAAAAAATGAGGAACACAAAAGGAACATTTTTTTCGTTTATATATTTAAAAAATCGGAGTATCCTACCTATATGCCGTAACGTATGTTACGTGGCCGGGCTACAACGTATACGGTGCTTCCCGCCCACAAACAATTGCTTTTTTTTAATAAGATACAATTGTGGTACATTTAATCTAATTGGTACAGCAACAACAATGAAATAACATTTGATTATTACGTCTACAAATTACGAAATCGACTGTGGCCGGGCTGCGCCGCAACTCACCTCAAGGCATGTAGACTTTGGCAAAACTATTTACATGGCCTTTGATAAATAGTTTATCTTCTTCTTAGCGTGTCGATGACAATTCAAATTGAGTCGGCCCAAAATTTGGCGACGAGTTTGGCATTTTCAGTAGCCTCCATCAGTTCCTGTGATGTGCAAGTAACAGGACAGGCTGGACACGATATCAAGTGCCCCATAGTTTGTGGGGCAAGACCACATTTACACTCCAGGGCAGACTCATCTATGAATCTCCACCTGAACAGGTTTTCTTTGCTTCGGCCTACCTGTGTCCGGAGTCTGTTTAGAGACTTCCAGGTCAGCCATGGCAGCTCGTGTCCAGGTGGAAGATTTTCGGCAAGTGGCACAAATGGGTTGGGTAAGGAAACGCTATCTTGCCACAACTTAAGTCTTTCCTTAGAGCGTTCACCAGTGAGCGGGGGTACGCACTTTAAAAAGCTGTTGCGGCTTTTCAGCCTTTGCGGTACTATGATGTTATTGTGTAGGGGGTGTCTAGCGTCGGAGACCATTTTAGCTCTTTCGCTAGAGCTCGCCACCGCTCTGCGAACTACTGGTGGCGCTATGCCTGCCAGTGGATACAGCATCTGTACCGGGGTCGGCTTGAGGCAGCCAGTGATTATCCGGCACGTTTCATTCAGTGCTGTGTCCACTAACTTTGCATGGGCTGAACGACCCCACACGGGACATGCGAATTCACCCGCAGAGAAAGATAGCGCCAACCCAGTAGTCCGCATGACGTCAGGCGAAGCACCCCACTTTGAAGAGACTAGTCGCCGCAAAAGACTATTGCGAGAGTGCACCTTCTGCTTAATGTTATTGCAGTTCTTGCCGAATGTTAGAGACCTGTCCAGAGTAACACCCAGATATTTTGGAAAGTTGCTGTGCTCTATGGATACCCCACCCCAAACGATGTTAAGTTTGCGGCTCGCCTCTCTGTTGCGAAGATGGAAAATGCACGTCTGCGTTTTGCTCGGATTGGGCTTGAGTGAGTTAGCGTGGTAGTAAGTGGCTAAGTCACCAAGAGCGTTTGACAAGGACACCTCAACCTCTTCAAAGGTGGTGGCTTGGGAGGTAAGGGCAAGGTCGTCTGCATAGAGGAAGCGGGAGGTATGTGGGCTGGATGGTTGGTCATTGGTATAGATATTAAATAAAAGCGGTGCCAAGACACTACCTTGAGGTAGGCCGTTTTTCTGTGCTCTCCAACGACTATTTTGGGGTGCAAGAAAGGAGCCTCCCCGAGTGACGTACCCACTGATCTACTATACGTCCGGCGCACCCTGGGCAGTCAGCGAATCCCCACGCTGACTGGCTAATCCTTTCACCACGATGACAATTCCAAGTCCTCCAATAACACCGGCTTTGTGCGTAGTCTCGATTAACATCGAAGGGTTCTCTCAAGATAAATCGGAAATTCTTTCCAATTTATGCCGCAAAACTGGCTGCGACATTCTTTGCGTTCAAGAGACCCATCGAGATGAAACCCAAAGCCGGCCACACATCGATGGACTCACGCTTATCGCCGAGATCTGTCACCCAAAGCACGGTAACGCAGTGTTTGCTGCTCCAGGCGTAAGCATACTTTCCACCAAATGCTCAAACGAGAACGGCATAGAAATTATCACAGTAGATGTTGGTAATTGCTCCATCACTTCCATTTATAAACCACCCGGCACCACATTTAACTTCACTCCGCCAGAGAACTTTAGTAGCCTGCCAATTAAAGTTGTAATCGGTGACTTCAACAGCCGCAGCACCAACTGGGGCTACAACGACACGGATATGAGTGGAGATGCAGTCGAAGAATGGGCTGAGTCGAATGATTTGGCACTAATCCATGACGCCAAACAACCGGCCTCCTTTAACAGTGGTCGCTGGAAACGCGGGTACAATCCTGATTTAATCTTCGCTAGCTCTTCTATCAGCTCACAGTGCACTAAAAGAGTGTGTTCACCTATTCCTCGCACTCAACATAGACCAATTATGTGCTGCATCGAATCCGTGGTCCGATCTATAAATGTCCCCTTCAAGCGCCGATTCAACTATGCCAAGGCTGATTGGGAGTCGTTTACGCAATCGATCGATGACGCCCTGTTCAATGTCCCACCAACCCCGCAAAACTACGACCAGTTTGTCGAGATTGTGTCAACTTATTCCCGAAGACACATCCCAAGGGGCTGCAGGACCTCCTACATTCCGGGGCTGTCAACAGATTCCAGTGAATTACTGACGCGATACGAAACACTGTTCCGATCCGATCCTTTTTCTGAGGCAACCACAATTGCTGGAGAATTGTTGCTATCTTAGTTATAATAGTTACAGACATATACAGACATGAATATCTTAACCCATATTTACATCTAATTTTTTTTAACTGTTTCAAGCCCTTTTTATTAGTGATATATGGATATATATATTTATACTTATTTATAGATTATAATAGATATTTAAATACTTACTAATACGAGAATTCGTATAATTTTTCAAAATGCCAGTGGCAAAAAAATCTATAATAAGTTCTACTCCAACTTTTTCAATATTGAGTTTGAGTACAGACACTTTAATGTTAAAATATATAAAAAGACTACTAGGCAAAAGGTTCATTATATCTTTAACTTAATATGGAGACCTGCAGATTTGCATCTGAGGAGTACAGGTGATAGAAATTGTGATAGTCAGATAGACAGATTGTCCGTGTGGTGACGGATTAAGAATAAGGTAATTAAGTTATTCATCCCGTGGGTGTCGTAAGAGCCGACTAAGGTAGCAAACTACGCAGGAAAATAGCACTGCAAAGAGAAGGAACACTTAAAACAAGCCCTATACCAACCTGTCTGGCCAGCGTGGTATAGTCAACCAAAACCTCCTTTCTAAGGAGAGACTTTTGTCATGCAGTGGACTATTAAAGGCTGTAGATGAATTGATGAGATGATAGACAGTCGGTATCAGTAAAATATTCATATCCAAAGTTATTAAATCTTTAATATTACACTGTAAAAATAAGAATAATAAGAAATAATAATAAAAGACTTGACTGTTTTTTAAATCTCATGGATTTGTGGCACTTCGTGCTGGCATTTTGTGGAAACAAAATAAACTCATGAAAAATCCGCTTCAATATATTCTAAATTAACGCGTTAAATACAAACTCAACAATTCATGCTCCACTCCTTTCTTACAACCTCAGTGTATTTATTGCAGTGGCTCATTGCCGCCAGCGCACCAGAGCTTTGACACATTAATTCCCGTCCTAAGAAAAGTCACAAATCTTTCTTACGATTCCAAAACAACGATGTCTAAACCATGAATGAAGCATAAAAATATTATTTCACCCGGAATATATTGATATATATCAATAATTTAAAAAAAAATCAGTTGACATTTTCTTCTTTCAATTATGAGAAATATTCCATCAACAGCTAATTATGGCCTTAGCCTAGTAGCTGTAGTCTATCAGCGTATAAAGCCTAATTATGTAAAACTGCAGCAGCACTGTGTTGCATATTGTTCCCTTGCGAACTGAATCACTGTGACTATAGATGCTGATTATATTGGTTTTGAGAAGATCAAAATGAAAAAGTAACCTTGCATTAAGTAATAGCGATAACTAGTTTAGTTGAGTTTTTAAGTATCGGTCGCTGTGTGCCGGTTTCATTCGTTAGTCGTGTACCGTATTGCAAGGACATAACACCGCTCACTATGGCGTCCACAAAAAGTGATAAAGTCGGCATTGTTGGCAGGCAAGTGTTTACTAAATTAAATTAACATATTAAATACAAACTTATACAGATATTATTGTTGTTTACAAAATCCGTAACATCATGATATCGTAGATTTATTTTGTGTTAAAATGATTAGGTAATCCACTTAAACCTCCTAAATAGCAAACGATGTATATTCTTGAGACTGTGTTTTAAATTTAAGAATTACTTAGCATGTTACTATTCTGAGAGGTCATCGACACAAACATCAGTCAGGAATTTGTTTACAATATTTAAGTCGTGGACATCTAATGGATTCTCAGTTTCTTTCACCCTTCGACGTTCTCACATTACGGTGAAGACAAACAGAACTAACTATACAAAAACAATTTTTGTTTGTCCAGCATTTCAACTTTCAACCTCCCTGAACCTACAAGAATAGTATCTTACAGATAAAGCTAGTCGTTTTTATCGTCATTTTAACGTTATCATATCTGTCTTAAAAGTTTAAAGTTTTCTTCCAAAGTAAAAGTTCTAAAAGTACCTGCCTCAAATTTGGCCACGGATTGAACATCAATTTTTTTACTTTTTAATCTTAACTATGTGAAAGAAATGTATTATCAACTTATCATCTACTCAGAATTTCTCATTCATTTTTTATTTTTTATTGCTCATTACATTGTAAAAGTTGGTTTAAAGAAACATTTTGAGTAAACCTGCGTAACTGATTACACCATTATTATTATCTGTTGATTGTATAACCTCAGAAATACAAAATACAAATACAATAATAAAACATTCATTAAGTTTGCCAATTCAAACTAAACCCGTATCTAGTTTGTAGCTAACCATCTTTACATTGAGAGATGCAGCCTGTCCTCAGTAGTGTGTTAGCATACATACCTACGTATATTTAATCAGGGCTGTAATCATGACCATAATAATCCTGAAAACTTTTTCAACTTATTATATTATGTAAGTAAGTAAACATTCACGTAAGAACGTATGATCACAAAACGTTGTTTACAAAATTACGATCTTTTAATTATTTCTAGATAACATTATATAAATCGGAAAGTTCAAGGAGAGGTTAGTTTGAAGATAAATAAAAGTTATCACAAGTTGGGGCAACATTGTGGCCCCATAAATATAGCACGAAATAAAATATAAAATTTTAAAGCATCTTTGTAATAACTTGGTCAGAGATATAATGGACAGTCATACTGTATGGGATGTGTTAACGTTATATTCCAAAAATATTGATTTATGGCCTACACAAACTAACACGCCTTTTTTTAAAAGTAGAAAGTTTCAATATCCCAGGCTTCGTCATGAGACCATTCGTTACTCCTCTTTTAGTCTTTTGAAAATATATCACACGAGGCCAAACTTGACAGGTTGCCTAGAAAGAGTGTCGTTTCCACGTCCCAGCTCTGTTATCAAATAAACTCCATACTACCAAATTATAGTATTATCATCAAATCTACACATACATACAGTTTCATTTCGATTCAACAGTAACAAATAAATTAAAGAAACCTCTCAGATTGGTTTACATACTTAATTAATTAGGTAATTTGTGAACTAATTAGTTACTTATCAAATAAGCTCACAAAAAAATAAAAAATCTGAAATATCTGATTTCTTAAAGACCGACCTAACTAATATTAAACAAATAATGTTTATTTACGTACACACTACTTGACAGGAGGCTTAAATCTTCTATTAATAACCTCTGATACTCTAATTTATAATGCGCCGACCCGACATGAAATTTCCGAAAATGCTTTGATTTAGAGGTTGAAGCCGTTGGTGACGAGAATTTTAAGATATAAGATATGGGAAGGTATGGCGAAGGCTTCGATCAACAGTTGCTATTGTTGATCGAAGGGCGAAGGCGAAGAGAATAGTACAAACTAAAACATGCTTTGGACACTATAATTATCCATTTACATTGATCGGTAGAAAGTTAGAAATCGTTCAATCTACACAAAAAATAACGTACTATACGCAATAAACATCCTGCAATCTTTTTTTAAATACACCAAAAAGTAAACTGCTATGTAGTTTACTAAAAACGCAAGTAAAATGCATTACGCATCACGCTAATATTAAGCAGTATGAGAAGGCCACCAAAATACTATAAAGTATTGCACTACATTTACTTAGCTGACATGAAGGACCTACTCCCAAACACTGAAATACCAAAAACACTCGCTTGAACTACATTATTATATTTTTATTCTGTTCATTGTATAATGTAAAGCAGAAGGTCAACCTTCTATTATAAGTTCGTGGAGGTCAATTAAATCATTTAAGCCTGTTTGATTTTCTAGTGGGCTGATTGGCAGATCATGGGCAATGTTGTTCGCATCAGTTGGATACCAGGTGACGGTATACGATATCATACCACAGCAGGTTACTGACGCCTTGGCCGACATTAAAACGCAACTGAAAACCTTAGAAAAAGACGGCCTGTTGCGCGGTAAATTGAATGCCGACCAACAGTACCAATGCATCAAAGGTAATTGTTAGATACTTTTAAGGTATAAATAATTAAATGTTGAAAATAATTATTAAAGATTAATTGTATAAATTAATATGAGTGAAGTAATAGGATACTCGTAAAACTAAAATCGGGACTTCTAAATTTAATAGTGTAAATTAAAGTTCAAAGTTAGAACAAACTGACTCCGTCAATTCACTACATATACGAGTAGGTAATAAGAAAAAGTTTGTTTAAATGCTACTAAATACGATGAGGAAAATACTACGAATAATAATTTATTCATGAAAATAGGTAAAAGCGATTCTCGATTGCACTTCCATTCACGTGAAGTAAATGGAAGTGCAATTAAGGTCAATATACTCTGTGCACGCTATTACAACTCAGTAGAGGTTATAGAAATATAATAATGGTTTATAACATATTTTTAATTAATTATATAATTCTATTTATTTAATTATCTATGGTTCTGAATGCAACTTATTGTTTATCTCAATTATGTCGTGGTCGTATACATTTTTTGTAGTGTTATTGATTACCGGTATTAACCAAAAATACTTCTCTGTGAAGACATTGAAATTTTATATTTATAGGCCTTAATATGCTCCAATTTTTGTAGTTATTTTCTTATTCATTATTATTATTATTATTATTCGTTTCTAGATAAAGCACAAATTCTTGATTAATTAAACTATTACTATATGGTACCTACAACTTATATTAGGCATGTTTAACGGATCATGTTTCCGTGTGGTGACGGATTAAGAATACGGAATGTCACTACCCTAATGCATCCCGTGGGTGTCGTAAGAGCCGACTAAGGGAACTAACTGCACAGGACAACACCACTGCAAATAGTAGAAAACTTGAAACAAACCCTATACCAACCCGTCTAGTCAGCGTGGTATAGTAGGCCAAAACCTCCTTTCTAAGGAGAGGCCTATGTCCAGCAGTGGACTATTAAAGGCTGTAGATGAGATGTGATGATGTAATGGATCAATTCAATATATCAACGAGATAGCAATAAAATTATATAAACAAAAATAAATTCGGTCCATAGATGACAGAAATACCGGTAACAATTATGAGGAAGGTCTATTTATATAAAAAATGCATGTAGTAAAAAATATACCTTCCTCCTTTTTAAAATAAGTACAAAAGTACTTGAATCAACATTTTAAATAGAATTCTAAAATCGCTATTCCAATATTTGTTATAGCTTCACTTGTTTTAGAGAAATAGACTATGAATACTAATTTTATAAATGCGAAATTAACGTAATTATGTCGTTTCACGCCTAAACAGCCAAACTAATCTTAATGAATTTCGGTGAATAGTTATAGGACTGAACCTTTGATAAGTAAGAAGAAGAAGGCATGAAAAGCTGATAGGCATATTTACGAGTACACTGTAGTGGAATCCGACAACTGATGTGACAGACATTAGTTACAGAAACACTTTCATGTCTTTCAAATGTCTTACGAAAGCAGGAATTGTAAAATGTATTTTTTTAATAACAGACGACATGATGGTAGTGGGTTTTGTAACGGATACTGGGTGAATCAACATAAGAAAAATAACCACATCATCAATATTATTTCGTTTAAAAGCGTGTTTTGAAATGTCATCGACGTCGCGGTTATAGTCCACAAGAGTTTCATGTCTTTTTGTATATAGATAATATCGTTGGTCTTTTTACTCTATAACATATTTTATTCCTGCCATAAAAAATTCTACCTATTACTGTGGTTAATAGCTTGTATATTGAAACGCGTTTTTGTTTTTTTAAAGTAAAGCCACGTCATTACGTAATAAAGCGTTAGTGAAGCCGTTCAAACTGTTTACATTCGGTTCAACGCTTTTCGGTTGACATGTAGACATTGTTATCAAGAGTTGTAAACAATAATATCACAATATTTTACCTACTACTGTGAGTGATAAGATGACAGTTGTGACTTATCTAAACGAGATTCATACATACTATACAATTATGATTGATATTTAATTATTACTAAATATTTTATTTAATCAGTATTTTCGTATATATATATATACGTTTAAATGTCTACTACTGCTAGATACTTATATTACCAATGTGAAAGTGAGTTTGTTTGTTACGCTTTCAAGCATAACCCACTAAACTGATTTTAAAAATTCTCTCACCAATGGAAAGCTGCATTATCAACGAGTAACATAGACTTCTTTTTACTGCGAAAACAGCGAGAGCAGCTTGCAAAAACTAGTCCTACATAACTGCTAAAACGGATAAGCACTCTGGTATATTAAACGGAAAGTTTTAAAGGAAGTAGGCAATCAAAGGAAGTAGGGAAGTAGGTAGGTCTTGCCATCAAGAGTTTGCAGGATCAAACCGATCTGAACTGAACCTGTTAGAATACTTTTGACACTACGAGTAGATACGCTTCTCAGAAGTACTCATGTATATTATATATATTACATATATGTATATTTTACATATTATTTAATTATATATTAATCACTTGTGGAGGAACGGGTGGCATGTCCCTCCAACACTAAGGGAGGATCCTCCGAACAGGCGAGGTGATCATGCCTGGCGGGCCGGGGCCCTGCAGTTGATGTTGGGAAGTTGTATGTTGTTATTCGGCGAGAAAATTCTTCGTATCGCGATACAGGATTAGCAATTACTCCATAGTTCAGTGTGTCTTCGTTACAAGGCGCTGTTCACCGTATGTGGAAGTCGCCACACACTTGATAAGATAATTGGAACTCCATCACTGTGCGCTTTTCTAGAAACTTTTAGTAAAACAAACTGTGAACCAAATCGTTCCCTGCGGTATTGCCAGATCTATACGACATTCAAACTTTCATGAAAAGAACATAGTTTACTTCCAGCTCAAAATTCGTTAACGCTATTGTGACCCTTGAGTTACAGGTGGCTGTAACCACTTACCGTCATTACCCATGTGCCTATTTCACCACTATCTTATTAAAAAAAGGTTTATATTTTTTCTGGTAACCTTTTTAGTTTTACGGTTTAGGCAACTTTATATTGATCATTTGGTAATCAGAAAATTAACTTATTCTACTTTTACATACCTAAATTTCCATATGAAAACTTGTGGTTGTTTTTATAAAAATAATTTGTTTTTGTTCAGTTGTTGAAGCTTAAAAGAAAAAAATGTTAAGAAGGGGTTACTTTCAAAATTGAACTCTCTCCAGACTATTTTCGACCCTCTTGAAAGAGATATTCATGTCATTAAATCCAAATTGTGTCCACATAAATATCAGAGATTAGCGACAAAATCTGTGTACACACAGCTAATGCATGCCATTACGTTTACCTATGACAATTGTAATGTACATATTACGCTTAGAACTCGATACATAATTATCGTGTCTAATGTTAACGATAAGACCTGAAATGAGTATTGAGTGGGTAGATAGGTGTGCGAGATCTGTTATTATTGTGGAAATATAAGCTATTAATTTTATGCTGTAAACACTATTTAACAAAATCTATACTAATATTATAAATTAAATAAAAAATAAAAAATTACATTTGCCAGTTTGTCCAGTATGGTATGGTATCATTGTATAGGCCTATTTAGGTCTATACAACGATACACTTAAGTTAAATAAGCCAGAAAATTAAAACCATAATGAATAATAGCCGAAATTCGACAACAGGCAATCTCTAGTATTTAAAGTAGGTACTAAGTGTTTTACCTAGCTCTCTAGAAGATCTAGATCCACATAATATAAAATATACTGTAAGAAATTATGTACTTACTTAGTAAGTATTACTTACTCGTATACTTACATATATAGTACGAACTGATAATAAATTACAATGGTTGTTGAACAGAACAAGGGTTTCGTTCATTTATGTAACCAGGAAATAATGAGCACTGAAGATGATGGATAATGTGTAGTTTTTTCTATTAACAACACATTTATTAAGTACCTACATGATAATAATATAAAAGCCATTGTAATTTGTGTGTATCTATGTTCTGCTTAAGACCTGTGGCACTTAAGTTTTACTTTACGTAGTTCTTGATTTACCTTACATCACATCACATCAACAGCCTTTACTCGTCCTCTTCTTAGAAAGGAGGTTTCGGCCTACGATTTACCTGGTTAATCTATATCGCTGTTAGGTATCTGTGTATATATTGATACGTGAAACAAATACTTTCTTTTTTAAACAAATATGATGCACTTAATGTTTATAGGAAGAAGAAATACAGAAAGCTAAAATATTTATTTCGGACGAGCCAAGTACACTTACTTTGTAATGTTATCTGGATGATATTTAAACCGAAAGCTACTTTAAAAACTCTCACCCAACGCACTTATTATAAACACTTCACTTCTCTTGTATCTTATTCCAGGGTCATCCGACTTAGCTGTGGCAGTGAAAGGAGCCGTATTTGTTCAAGAATGTGTCCCAGAGAGCCTTGATTTGAAGAAAAAAGTTTTCCAAAATCTTGATCAAGTTGTTGACGATATTACTATTCTCTCGAGCTCAACTAGCACCACGCTCCCGTCCCTGTTCTCTGAGAACTTAAAACACAGAGCACAGGCAAGTTGTCATTTAAATTTTTCAGTATCTGGCTATAATAAATTTAATACAAATAAATAAAATTGAAGTGTCTGTTTGTAATAGGTTTTTTTCATGCTCACACGGTTATTTGCACGATACCTATGCCTAAAAACCAGTTCAAATATTTTTTCTGTCTGTCTGCTTGTTTCGGGTAATCTTCAAAACGGCTAGACCTATTTTAATAAAATTTTACGGTAGGTCTATATAAAGAGTAACATAGGCTATTTTTTTCTCAGAAAAACCGTATAAAATTTGTACCGGTCTTGGAGTTAATCTTAAAGTCCTCATGGACGGCAGTCGCGTACTTCGTAAGTCGTAGAAGTGTTAGTCTAGATTTTTGCCGAAACTAGTGACCAGAATATGACTACTCTTTTTTCTTACTTCAACTTAACTTACAAGATTTTTTAGTCGCACAGAATGTGACTACTTTTTTTTCTTACTAGAACTTAACTTACAGATTTTTTTAGCAGTATACTATATTAGTAGTTATGATAGTAGTGTGGTAGTAAGTTTAAGTTTAGATAGTAGACAGAAAATTGATTAAGGGTCTATCATGCAGTAAGGAAGTAAACTTAAACAGTACTTTATCGTAGGCCTCCTAATATTACAGGTAATCGTATCCCACCCCGTGAACCCACCATACTACGTGCCTCTTGTAGAAATTGTACCTGCGCCCTGGACCAGGAAAGATGTATGTGAGAAAACCAGGGCTATCATGTTGGAAATAGGCCAGGCTCCCGTTTCTCTCAGCAAAGAAATTGACGGATTTGTCCTCAACCGTATACAGTAAGTATCTAAATATCAGTAAGTTTTTAGTTTAGAATAGTAACTTTCATAACTTTCATAACGTGTGTATTTATAGTGAAGTGACGTACACTACGCCGACAGGCCGTCACATTGATTGATAAGTGTCGAACTTGAAATGGATAAGTTGTCTTTCCCAAAAACACGCATAGGAACAGACTAGTACATTGTTCTGGCAGCAAGTGCAAATATGGCAGCTTATTTAAATCGATACGAATCCGTAAGTGTTTGTTAGGTTAGGAGATAAAATGCACCGTTTTTCCAGTCACTGTTTCATGTCACTCATATGTTTTAACAGATACGCGATTCTTAATGAAGTATGGCGTCTAGTGGATGACAAAATCGTAAACGTTGAAGACATCGACAAGGTGATTTCGGAAGGTCTTGGCATGAGGTACGCCTTCCTTGGATCACTAGAGACCGCACACTTGAATGCTGAAGGCATGAAGAGCTACATTGAAAGGTCTGTAAATTCAATTTTAAGAACGCAAGTTAATCGAGCAGTGTATGTAATATTAATAGTATATCATGTAATATTATGCTGTCACTTATGATTCCCTTTTGTTTAATGTACGTAACGTAAGTATAATACTGATGCAATATCACAAGTTGCTCAGATAATTTTGCCTCTGTCACTATTGTATTGTGATGATATTGTTCTCAAAGCCGAAATTTAAAAAAAAATCTATACCATATACTATACCTATATATTTAGACAAATATAGTTCCAAAAGTTATAGAGTAACTAAGAAACTAGACATCACCAATACTAGAACTAACATTTTAAAATGTTTTTGAAAATTGCAGATACGGCGATACCATTTACAACGTAAGCAAAACCATGGGTGAAATTCCGCGTATGACCGCAAGCAAAAGTGCTGACACCATTTGCGAACAGCTGAACCAAATGGTTCCAATAGAAAAGTTGCCTGAACGACGCGCTTGGCGGGATGCTTGCTTAACTCGGTTAGCTCTGCTCAAAAAGGAGATGGAAGGAAAATACAAGAAGTGAACTAAATAAGTGTTCTTACCTTATCCATAAATCGAAATCAATTTATCTAATGATATATAGTTAAAAGTATCCGCATTATATAAAATAAACATTAAGAATTATTGTAAAATAATTCAATAATTATACTTTATTTGTACGTTTATTTTTAAACATATTCTTTGTTATTGTTTTCAATATAGATTTTTACTTCTACCCTTGTAAAAAGCTAGCTACTAGGCTACTAGACTCGAAAGGTTTAATTAGGTCCTTAAAGTAATCAACAAAACACCAGTGACTCATGGGCCGATAAATATTTATTAATGATAATGAAAACATATATTAAAATGTGTGTTTATTACCTTGTAATAATAATCAGAGAATGCAAATTTAAAAAACTGTCAGTTATAAGACATAGCTTTTAATTACCTTAAATATATGACCTGTATATATATACATATATAATAAATAATTGACCTGTATTACTATAACTCTAAGAAGGACATTGCATTAATTTAATAGGTATCTTAAAATATTTTTATTTAACTTTTTTAATGTTTCAGTGTCCATCCTGATCCTGATTTTTATAAACTACACTGTATAATTTTGCATGCCTTAGAAGCACTTGAAACATGTAATTTTCTAACACCAGTGTAACATAAATAATTTAAAGTTCAATTAGAGAGGTCCCTACTCCCTGGCGGACATCACAACTAAAAGCTACAAAGGAGTATGGAGCCGACTTTTTTTACTATGTAATCTAGTAGTGATCTCTTAAGGGATTTTAAATATAATGACATTTATACTGGTCATCCGTTCAATTTACGACAGTCTAGTGTACGCCACACTCTTGCACATCTAAGAGTGAAAAATATATGCTTTATCTATAATATATATTTACATAGCATAAAAAAAGTCGCTTTTTTGTGTTGTATTCTTAGATCTTTTAAAGTAAGCAACTGATTTTAATGCGGTTTTCACCAATAGAGAGAGTGATTCAAGAGGAAGGTTTATATTTATAATACACGCATATTATAGTAGGGAAAATCCAAGAATTTCGAAGATTTGTTTTAAAACAACATGGTTTTGCGAGCCCGTAACCATTTTTTTCTTGAAAATGATTTAAAAAATGGGTCATGTACGAAGCTATTTTAAACAATACATTATTATTTATGTTAGATACGTTGTGCATTTTATGTAGATTCTGTACATATAGCGTAACATACAACATATCTTTAAAATGATTATTTTAAAAGTTTTTAGAGGTTTAACATGCGGGGTGAAAGCGGTCGCAGCTTCGGGCCGTGCGTCCGTCGCGGGTGGCAGCGGCCGGCAGAACGGAGCGGGCCTATAAATATTGCATATAAAGATGTCCTGTAGTATAATCCTATCATAATAATAGTATAATTAATTATTCCATACTGACACCACATTAGTAGTATTCTAAATATATATAATGGGACCTCTATTTTTTATATTATATATTAATGACCTTCCAAAATGTACAACAAATACTGTAACGCTTTTCGCAGATGATAGCACAGTTACAATATCTTGTAATAATGATATAATTCAATTTAAATAGGACATTACCAATTCCTTGACAACTATAATAAACTGCCTTGACATTAACAATTTTAAAAATTAATTTAAGTAAAACTAAGATTATACATTTCAGTCAACGGGTCCTCCAATCAATAATACATATATATAATAAAATATAAACATTGATAATCACAGTATAGAAAATGTTACGATTTCGAAGTTCCTCGGGTTAACGATAGTTAAAAAAAGTAGATTGGAAATCACATATACAGACGCTTTGCAAAAAATTATGTAGTTCTGCATACGCTTTGCATACGTTGTCTATTGTCAATACAGAAACCGTGATCACTGCATATTACAGTTTAGTTGCCTCAAATTTACGTTACATACCATTGACCTATTACTTCCTCATTGTTACATACAGATACATTAATTGCTTTAAGTGTCAAAAGAGATGTAACGGTCGATGTTTAAACTAAAAACAAGTGATAGCTGTGAAACTTACTTTCAGAAATATAAAGTATTGACGTTGCCAAGCATTTATATTTTAGAAATGTCAATGTTTGTGAAAACTAATCCAGGCTTATTTAAACGGCTTGAGGATACGGTTTCACGGAACAGACGTGATAATAGTAGACTGCGCCTACTTCAAGCAAAAACTGTACTTATGCGTAGAAGTGTTTTCTGTATGGCTCCAGTAATTTATAATCATTTACCGCTACAACGGAAAAAACTTGAACACAAGTAAGTGCATACAAAAGTAAGTTAAAAGAATTTTTGGAATGAAAGCATACTATTCTGTAACTGAGTTCTTAACGGAGAAAATATAATTGAATGCATGTTTTAATAAGTTTGTTCTTATTAAAACATGCATTGAATTATATACAACCTACTATTAATACAGTTTTAATAAATGTGATACATTATTTATTACAATTATGAAATTTAAATTTTCTAATAATATTATTGTAATTGATATTGACATGAAAATATAATTCTGACCTCTTATGATGTATGTTAATAATGTATATAAATAAGCTCAAACTCACTCTTAATGTAAACTTATTGCATGCCTAAAGGTAGGATATGGCAGAACATTTTTAAAGTGTAAACACCTAATTGTAAACCCATGTTCGCAATGAAAATAAATTGATTGATTGATTGATATTAGTAATATCGACATTGCACCCGTGCGAAGCCGGGTCAGATCGCTAGTTACATAATAATAAAAAATTGATTGTCACATCTTACACGGTCACTTGATTTCAAATTATATCGAACCCTTAACAGATAAACAAGTTTGAATATTTTTAAAAACATATTTCTTTATTTATTTATTTTTGTATAAAGAATCTTCTACATCTAAGTATAGGAGAAATGATCGTGCTCATCAACTCATTACTCAATATTTGTCTTGAGTGCAAAAAAAATTGACGACCATTGGCTTAGCAGTCAGCACTAAGGACCGCTAACCATCAGACTGCAACAACAGGCCAAAAGAATAAAAAATAATATCTTATTGAACAACTAAGTAACAGAGTATTGAAATAGTTATTAGAGTAGGATAGTAGTATTAACATAAAGTACGGTCGACACCCCTAGCTATCCAACTTTTAACCCAGTATGGGTGAGGGTCATTTTTGTGAAGTCAGGATTCTTGAGAAGCTCTTAATGACCTACCACCTGGATCCTTCTTTAAAACTCTATCAATTCACATGCTCACTACGCGCCGCAGTCAGGCGTTTGAAAATACCTACTAACCAATCAAATAAGAACATGTTAAGGATACGAATATAGTTAACTGATTTAACTAATCTATAAGAAATGAGTATATGTTGAGGCCAACTTATTTTGTGAGTTCCATAAAAAGTATATATTTATTTACTTAAAACGTGGTGAACAAACCTATATTGTCTCAATCTTTAGCAATTCATTTGTTTTTATGTAATAGGGGACACCTGAAGACACATTTTTCGATAGACTGAGAAAATATTTTAAATTGACAAAAGCAACATTTTGTACTACGCGATATGAACGAGTCATCACATCAACAGCCTTTATTAGTTTACCGCTGGATATAGGCCTCCCCTTAGAATGGAAGATGGGCCTCCTATATATACCACGCTACCCAGACGGGTTGGTTTTCCTTCTCTTTGCAGTTGCTCATATTGTCATAATGCATTATCTTGCATCTTGTTAAAAAGCTCGAGTTGAGGAAAATCGACTAATATAAATCGAATTCCTTCCGTTAGGTTGGCCACTACACATGCATATCAAACTTTTGTATTTTCGAATTCCACAAACAAATAATCTGTTATCTGTGGTTCTTGTCTAATGGAGCATTTGCGCGATCGTTCACAGTTTTATTTACTATCACATTTTAGAACAATAAAAAGAGTATAATTTTTATATTACGATTTTTGTCCAAATCGATGGTGTGAATTTAGAGAGATGTGTCATTTAAATAAGTAAAATTATTTTGATATAGCCTTCATGATCTCATGACAAAAGGCCTTGCAGTACGCACAGAATTACAAATGTGTTGTTTTGATAGATAATGGATCCAAGAATGTGTAGGAAAATCAGTAGTAGTGAAAGTCTTCCAGACGCCGATGATGTGGAATTTGAGGTATCAAACATCATTGCACCGCAAGAGAGCGATGAAAATTTAATGTTTGTAGGTAGCGACGAGCCTCACTCTGTGACTTGGCTCGACAATGATCAAATAGATGAATTAGATCTTAATTTAGACCAAACCAACCTCTGTTTTCATAGAGTCGATAGCGCAGATATAATATATAGAAGCAAGAAGAAAAAATGCAAAATGGTTGGCAAGTATGTTATGGGCGATGTATTAGGGGAAGGTTCGTATGGCAAAGTTAAAGAAATGTTAGATTCAGAGACGCTGTGTAGAAGAGCTGTAAAAATATTAAAAAAGAGAAAACTAAGAAGAATACCAAATGGAGAACAAAATGTACAGAGAGAAATACAATTATTGCGAATACTTAGACACAAAAATGTGATAGAACTAGTCGATGTTATGTATAATGATGAGAAACAAAAAATGTACCTTGTTATGGAGTTCTGTGTTGGAGTGCTACAGGTATGTGATTTTAATTCGTTATTGTTCTGTCTTTATTATTGATTGATAAAAATTTAATTTAATACATCAAATTTCTTGGTAGAATTAGTCTCGCAAGAAAAATATAGGAGTGCAAACTTGTAGTAATCTGGTCAGTCCTGTCACATAGATATTATCTGACCTATATATATTTAGATCTCATGATTGAAGAATTCCCTGAACTAACATTTAAACAGAAAGCTTATCCACATTGTAATAGAGAATAAGCTAATGAAGTAGTAATTGAATAGAAAGCTTGGGAATAAAACTTTCTTAAGTTTGTATAATGTAATAATTTTTGAAACACTGGCTATAAATAATAATAATAATATTTATTATTCTCCTTCACACAGATACAATTACAAATAACAATTCTTAATCTAGGTTTTACATCACATTTTAAGTGAGTCTATGTGAGGTACTAGGTGCATAGATAAAGAAAGTCATTTGACTTTCTATGCATGCTAATTATAAGTTATTTAGTAAGTTCTAGACTAATGAAGTGATTCTTATACATAATCCATCTCCCCTTAAATATAACATTAATGTTTATGGTTTTAACATTAGGATATGCTGGAAGGAAGTCCCGGCAAGAAATTTCCTCAGCGGCAAGCTCATGACTACTTTACACAATTACTGGATGGTTTAGAGTATTTACACGGTCAAGGAGTAGTCCACAAGGATATCAAGCCAGGAAATTTACTGTTAACATTGGATCACACACTGAAAATCACAGATTTTGGTGTTGCTGAGGTAAATATAGATGTGTGTAAAAGTAGGTGGTTTTGCTATAAGGATGGTAATCACTTTATGCTATCCAGTAAACATAGCTTTTTTAGTGCTTAAAATATTTGTCATACCACATACCATACTATATGCTTCCTAGAATATTATTTAAAATCATAGGTTTATTGTTCCAATAGGATTGTACACAGTTCATATTTAGCTTGTGTAAATCCGTTCATACTAATATTATAAATGTGAAAGTGTGTTTGTCAGTCTGTTACCTCTTCACGCTTAAACTGCTGGACCGATTTAGATAGAATTGGGTAAATAGATAGTTTGAGTTATGGGGGAGAACATAGTTTAATTTTACTGTGATAACCAACATATACACGCGAGGAGCTGTAGGCAAAAGATCCGGACTGATAAGCCAGAGGTTATGAGTTGTGGTCACCATAATACATTCTCTGCCTAGTTTGGATAAGACAGCCATGTGTAAAATGTGTCAAGTAATTATCATTTTCTATAAAAGATGCCATTTCTTGAGTAATGGTGACAGTATTTACAATACATATTCAGAGTTTGAATACAATTAGGTTTTGATGGAACTCCTAAGTGTTACACAAAATTTGGTTACTAACAATAATAGAATGAATGATTTTAACTACATACTAAGATTAGCTTAGTTCTTGGCATTTATGATTAAAAAAATAATTTACTAAAATAATATAAAAAAATATATACTTAACAAAATGTTTACCAAACATCTTCAGTAGTAATACATATACCACATTAGCATTATAAATAATTGCCTTACAACATGCAAAAGCAAAATATTGATGTAGTTAGTTAATTGGATCTAAACTATTTTTAGCTGCCACATATATGTATTGAGTTAATTAATTTTCTATAACTTACTTGCTGTTAATATCAATGACAAACATCAATACCTGAAGTAGTAGGTATAAATAGGGCCTTAAGCAGATCAGTTTATGGTACAGAGACCCATTTATCTCATTGAAAAGGGTAAAAAGATCTCACTTGGTTGTCAACATTTAATGCTGCTTGTATAGCAAGTTTTGCAGTACCCAGCCCAATAGGTTTAATTGGGATTAATTGTATTGCTAAATGTCTGTGTGTGTCTGTCTGTGGCATTATAGCTCCCGAACCGATGAACCGATTTTCATTTTGTTTGTTTCTTTGTTTCAAAGGTGAATAAGTCGGGAGTGTTCTTAGCTATGTTTCATGAAAATCGGTTCAAGATGGCTGGCCCCACAAAATGGCGGATAACATGTTTTTTCACAACTCCCTCAGTATGGGTATCAAATGAAAAGGATTGACTAGTAGAATCAGTGTCAAGGGTTTTTAAATTTTTAAATTTAATTGTAATATAAACAAAAATATTTTAATTATTCCAGACACTACTACAATGATCGTCTTTTAAAGTAAAAGGCATAGTTTATTCTTTAGGCTAGCATGCATGATAAACATGCACACAAAGGTCACACACTATTTGGTTCTGAGGGGGTTAGGCTTCCTGTACATCACAATGTGGTCACCTGTTTATCAAATGGCCTTTACTCTGCTGAGTTTCTCTGTGCCTTCCTTATCAGGGTATCCCGAGTCTCCTTCTATAGACTGTGATTGAACACTGTGTAGTTTTAGTCAGTTCGAGTCTTACACATCCCTTACTCTCGACTCTGGTGGGTGCAGAACCGTAACAGTTTCCTCACGAAAAAAGACCTGTTACTCTTTTTTTTCCCGTGATTAAACCTAGCGGAGGACCAGTGGAATGGCCCAGGCCTGCGCAGGTCTGCTACCCTACAGGTCAAAAATTACGTTCTTAACGACTAGAAACTACTAATATGACTACTACTAAACTACTTATATGAGAAATGTAACAAATCAAGTTCTGATTTTTAATGAATTTATTATTTTCAGGCGTTAGATATGTTTTCGCCTGAAGATACCTGTTACACTGGACAGGGTTCTCCAGCATTTCAACCTCCAGAAATAGCAAATGGGGCTGAGCAGTTCTCGGGCGTCAAAGTAGATATCTGGAGTAGTGGAGTCACATTGTAAGTTGACAAAAATGGAATGAAGGCTATTTATGAGTGGACCTTTTATAGGATTATTGAGAGCCCTTTGTGTACAGAGGGTTAGATTTTTGTACCTTGTATCCAGTAATGTACTTTTATAAATGAACTGTGTTCTTCATCTCTTAATTTAACACTCTTGAGCTGGACCCATCTTGAGTATATAGAGTATAAATCGGTTCACAAATGTAGAAAATATTAGGGTATGTTATACAAAAATTATAGATTTTCAGTCGAATTAAAACCGCCTTTTTTAATAAGTCGGATTTCAATACGCAATACAGTGGTAACTCGATTATCCCTCAAACGGATTCGCGAAACTAATAGTAAAAATAATATAGATTTAGAATTATTGATGCAAAACCATGTCATGATGAAGCACTTCAGTCCCTGGAAACAGTTCTCAAATGGTTTGAAAGACAAACAGAGTGTGAGTTTACTGCAAACGAATTCGTGATATAGCAGCAATGAAGAGACGAAGCGGTTTTCGTTAAATGACAATAACCAATTATTTTCACCCAAATTAAACTAAATATTTTATTTCTCCTTCATGATTATTATGATTCCAAATGAAAATTATCAAATATTAAAAACAATAAAAAGTATTTTTTTTTTAAATTAAGAAAATATTATTATGTATGTACAAGTCCATATACATAAATACGTAGGTAGTAAACTGAAAAAGTTTCTTTTAAAAACCATCGCTTTTCGTTGATAAGTAATTATTTGTTGTTTTTAATTATGTAGGTATTAACTATGCAATAATACGTATATTAACCGCTTTTCTTCGTACATGCGATTATCCGGATTTTCGTTTATCCGAATGCCTGACGACAAAAATTAGTTACTCGGGTTTCCACTGTATTACAATTATTATGTTTTCCTCATATACTTTAAACAACCTCATTGATATAAATAATTGTTTTTTGTTGTATATTTTGCTGTCATATTCTGCTTTAAGGTATATTATGTAGAGAAAAGGAGTGTGACAGTTTTAAAATTATATTCAGATATTAAATTCAGAAATATTCGATGAACACATTGACTTGTCTGAAATATTATACTTTGATCTGGGTTTTTTATTCTTTCTAAGGATTGTTACGGTTCATAAAAAAACGTTGTTGGATTTAAATATACAACTATTGTCACATAAACTATGCGACAATACTTGTATATAAAATCAATAATGTTTTTTTTCATTGAATCAGCTGTTTAAACTTCCTGCAAATTTACATGTATTATTTGTTAACAGATACAACATGACTACAGGCAAGTATCCATTCGAGGGAGACAATGTTTATAGACTGCTGGAAGCTATCGGTCGTGGGGAGCCGGCTCCTCCCCCCTCTACGCTAGGTCCTACGCTTGGTTCTCTACTCACACACATGCTGAAGAGAGATCCGGATCTAAGGCCAACTGTACATGAGATCAGAAGGCACTCGTATGTATATTTTTGAAGGATTTTACATGTTTTGATTTTAGAGCGAGTAATATACTATGAGTATACTATCATTGTTTTAAAGCGGAGTCTTCGGAGTTAAAATAAAATTGCCAGTATGCTCCTTGACCCAATTATCGATAAAAAATTAATTGCTTTACTACATAAGAGTAAATTCCTCATCCTCATATTGAAATGTGTAGACTTTCAAGTGTGCTAAACTTAGTCTTGTCAAGCTATATGTACGATGTGACCATGACGTGTCAAATAAAGTGACGTAAAACATTAAAACATAGAGAAAATGTATAATGTAAAATTATTTTTTAATAATAAATATTACAAAACCAGTACAAATAATGTGACTTCTAATAAAATAATTTATAGTTTGTCACCTCGTAAAAGAAAATAA
The DNA here is from genome assembly GCA_902825455.1 of Arctia plantaginis. Lineage (NCBI taxonomy): Eukaryota > Metazoa > Arthropoda > Insecta > Lepidoptera > Erebidae > Arctia > Arctia plantaginis. The sequence continues at coordinate 8,914,847 of CADEBD010000314.1, read as the reverse complement.
CTTAATAATTTATCATATGTCACTATTGACCGCTTTTGCTTAACGGTATATTATGGTATAATATTAGAGTTCATGGTAAACCAAAAGATTGGTTAACCAGAGAATTGGCAAATACCTTAGGAGGTCTTATATTAGCAACAGTTAAAACTTGACTGATAAAAAGTAGCTTTTATGCTCTGCCGGGCTATATCAGATTATGATTATTTGAAAGTAGCAATAATTCCCTTGTCTTGTAACTACCGAGGCCCATGGACACACACACAAGTCACAAGAGCGTTGGCGCCCTTTTAGTACCTCCTTCTAAAGTAAGCCGGTCAGGTCATTTGATGAAGTGATTGCTTTTAGTCACAGCGATTTTACATGTGATTGTGATTTCGTCTCAGACAAAGATAAAATGACATTAAAATCACTTGACATTAAATTTTTGAATTGGACCTTTCGCGAGTTGGCGTTTGCGTAATAATAATAAGTGGCAGTGGTTTTGTAAATTAATAACAGGTGTGATAATATCATTAATAAATCTTATGATTTATCACCGGTGACTGAGATTTTATTCCATCCCTAGTAGTTACCATCAGGTGCCCCGTCTGCTCGGGCACGCCGTCATCGCGCCGGTAAGACCCGTTATGGAGGATTGGCTCGAGAGGCGTCACGGGACTCTCTCATACCGACTGACGCAGGTGATCACTGGAAAAAGGATATTTCGGGGATCACCTGTGTTTGATCCGCAAGGAGCCAACGCCTGAGTGCCACCACTGCGATGGCCAGACCGTGGACACGGCTCTCCACACGCTGACAGAGTGCCCGGCGTGGGTTGAGCAGAGGCGAGACCTCGTGGCGGCCATCGGAGTGGGAGTTCTCTCGCTCGATAGCCTGATTGCGGCTATCGTGCGGAGCGAGAGTGCGTGGAACTCTGCCGTCTCCTTCTGCGAGCAACTCATGATCGCGAAGGAGACGGCGGAGACGGCGGACCGAGAGAGGTTTGGAACTCTCCCGGCCCGCCAGGCCCGGGAACGAGCTAGGTACCGCAGGCGACTCAGGCGCCGGAGGTCGCAGAACGACCTCCGTCCTCCATAAGCGCAGGCCTGGGGGTGACAGGTGAGGCCATCTGTCACCCTAGCAGAAGCAGGCCGGGCTGGCGGCGCTTCCAGGGAGCAGAGGGAACATGGGGTTCCCACACGGGGGGGTCGTCTACTCGTCTGTAGATGGCCCGAGGTATGTCGGGGCACCAGGGACTTCCTTTCTAGGGTATACCTGGTTCCCCGGCTATTAGTACCCGAGACGGCGTGCGGTTTTAGTCGGTTCGAGTCCGAAATGCCACCGATAGGTGATATCCGAGGGGATTTCAGCACGGAAAAAAAAAAATGTCTGCTCGTTACTCCCTTATACTATGAAAAAAACATATTTTTTTTCAATCAATCAATTTTACTTATGTATTGTACTTATGTATTAAAAAATCATGGAACGGTTAGGAAATAAAACGCGGTCCTAAGGTAAATAATTAAATTAATATTATACTTACAAGCTGAATCGACCACAGTTTTATGACTCACTGATTATTCACAGCCCAGGAACGCAGTAAATATTTCTATACGTTATTGTTCTAAAAATATTATATACAAATGTATATACTCTGTATACCCGAGATGGCATGAATCATAATTTTGTCATAACTAATTTTAGCCTGAACATCTCATAAAGTTTGAATTTCTTGTTATGTTAGCTAAACTCCTTTTCAAAAGGTTATCCTAAAGGTGAATAACAATACTTCAAAGTCGCTAAGATTATCTTGTTTACCCATAAATATGTATGCATTACCGTGTTTGTTGTAGGCAAACATAATCTTAAGTTCAAGGATGCTTGGCTGTAAATACGTTTATGTGAATATGTAATTTGAACAAAATGTTTATCGTTTTAATGGGTCCTTGAAGACGGCACGTATTTCAACTATTATTTTCAGTTCAACATCCATTACGTGTCACTTATCAATAGTACGTGATATTTAAAATAAAATATAACCAGAAGCTTGATGAGGAAGTATCGTTGTTGATTTAGGTAATGATATTAATATTTGATTGAAAGTTAAGACAGATTATAGATAGGGGATGGAGGGTCAGGCACGCCGTCATCGCGGCGGTAAGACCCGTTATGGAGGATTATATATAGCTCGAGAGGCATCACATAACCCTCTTATACCGACTGCCGCAGGTGAACACCGGATGGCCGGACCGTGGACACGGCGCTCCACTCGCTGGCAGAATGCCCGCCGTGGGTGAAGCAGAGGCGTGGCCTCGTGGCGGCCATCGGAGTTGGAATTATCTTGCTCGGTAACTTGATTGCTGCCATAGTACAGAGCGAGAGTGTGTGGAACTCCGCCCTATCCTTCTGCGAGCAAGTTATGCTTGCGAAAGAGATGGCGGAGCGAGACCGGGAGAGGTTCAGTGCTCTCGGGCTAAGTACCACAGACGACTCAGGCGCCGGAGGAACGACCTCCATAAGTGTAAGCCTGGTGGTGGCACTAAGCAGACATGGGGGCTCCCACACAGAAGGGGGTCATCTACACGTCGTAGATGGCCCGAGGTACATTCGTCGATAGCCAAAAGATTTGCGACCGGCTCGATCTCTTGGCATTACGTAGAGATGTAGCTTCACTCTGCATTCTCTATCGTATATATCATGGAGAGTGCTCCGAGGAATTGTTCGGACTAATACCGGCCGCAACCTTCGGCCATCTTTCCACACGGCAAAATTTTCATCCCCACCACTTGGATAATTGGCGCTCCACCACTGTGCGCTTTTCAAGACACTGCCTCGCACTAACAATCTGTGGAATAAGTTATCGGCTGCGGTATTTCTGGTGCGGTATAAGACCTTCAAACCTTCAAGAAAAGAGCGTACTCTTACCTCAAAGGCTGGCAACACGCTTGTGACTCCTGAGTTGCAGGCGTTCATGGGCGACGGTAGTCGCTTTCCATCAGGTGACCCGTCTGCTCTTTTGCCTCCTATTCCATAAAAAAGTACTAGTTGCCGGGGAACCAGGTGTATCCTAGAAAATAAATCCCCGGTCCGAGGGGACGTCCGCACAGGAAAAAAAAATTGCACCAGACAGTTTTGTCCTCTGATTTATGAAGCAAGGAATATGTTCAGTCACTGACATCGTTAGTTAAAAATGCATACAAAACAAAACATGCGATTAAAATATAACGTAGAGAAAATTAATAATTTTATTAATGGCTTGGTAATAGGTAACATGTCGATAGTTTATTATCGGCCCTTGCGGTCAGTTCATTGAGGCCGAGATAATTGACACATTTTTGTGACACTTAAAATATAAATTACATTGTATCTCTTGAAACAACAATACTTTAGAGATTGCATGTCTACCTACCAACATGTGCTAATACGTATGTAAGTAAATATACTTTATGAGATAGTAAGCAGTACGGACGTAGTCGTTTTTGCAAATGATGCTTATGAGCCAATGCTATGCTCCGCGACATATGGACTAGCCTCACAAAAAAACGGTTTTAAGCAGTTCACTCGTTGGTTTTCACAGAGTGACTGAGGCTACCGGAGCCCAAACAGGTGACCTGTGCTCGTTTGCCCCCTTTTACCATAAAAATAATGACCAAAATGTAATTAGAGCCAGACAACCTTCTAAAACTAAAAACTAATTTGTCGGCTGCACACAAATTTAGTGATCAGCTATGGAAATGTTAGTAAAATAATAAGAAGTCACGTACTAATTGCCATTAATTTGGGGTTTTTCTGTTTTAAAACAATGTTAATGTTGCAGTGGACTACTCACTAAACTGATACAAATTGCAATTTAGAACTAATAACAAACAAAAAATATTATGACAACTACGTAAAAGTACATATTTGAATCGCCATCAATAAATTACATTTAAAACTAAAAAACATAACGAGGTCATTCGAGCACTAAATTTTACTCGTCATATTTTTTTCATAGCGGGCTCCTTATATGAAAATCGATTCTTAAGGAGTAAACTCCAAAAACTTAGTTACCAAAAAACCGAAGGTACTGAGTATTAAAAAATCAAAAATATCCAATTATACTTGTACAGAAACAAACAATTGTAATAAGTTTAAATTAACACAATAGAAAGCAATAGTGACAGGCTAATATAAACATAATTAAACGACATTTATTGAAAATGAAATTTAAAATGACTCCTGTAAAATTACAAAAAGTGCAAATATGCCTTTGTCTAACCGAAGGTGCGAAGTCAAAGTCAATCAATGATCCACGTTTATCTTGATTATGAATGATAAGAGGATATAATAGGTATCTTAGTTTCAATTAAACTACTAATACAGATTTTATTTAATACACAGAATTTTATACCAATTAGACGACGATTACGATCGTTTGAAAACCATATTCTAATACCGTTGATATTTCTTTTTGATCATTTTTATTTTGACCAGACTGCCGTGTGTGAGATGTGTGATGTTATTGTAATATATAATTTTCCTCATTACAGCTGGTTGCAATCTCGACCGCCATTAGACTCAGGTGAGCGTTTGGTTAGTCCTCGCTCAAGGCGTTCGGACGAGCTGCACAACTCCACAGTGATACCTTACCTCGTGGAACGGCATTACCCGTCGGCACAGGAGTACTTCACCGAGAGAGACTTGAGACACGGTTAGTGAGGAACATTATTAAGTTTTGAGACAATATTAGGATTACTATTTACTAATATTACTTAAAGATATTTTCCAAGTAACGTCTGTCAACGAAATATTTATTGTTTTTTTTAAAGCGTGCGAGGGGAGAGGATTAATATTACTAAAAAGGTTCGGATCCATGTCGCATAGTTTAGATCGTGCACTTGTTTTTTGTGGTGTAGGAGGCAAACGAGCAGAAAGGACCTGCAACTCAAAAGCACAAGTTCGTTGTTGTAACTTCACTCACTCGGTAAAGGCAACGAATGTGTTGCTTTAAACCGGGTTTCTATAAGGTCATGCTATCACTCCAGTCGAGTCGGCATGTACTTAAGCTTGGCTCAGCGACGGTACTTTACTTAAATGTAATGTCATCGTGAAAGCTAAAACTGTATATATTTGTTTCTTATTATCATGTCATTAATGTACAGCACATATCATATCTTGCATTGAGTATGAGCACACATACTATGTATAATCAGCAGCACATGTAATTGCTTTCAAGCTGTAAATAATCTGCAATGATAACGCACAGTTTTTTTATACGTTTAATCTGATGCAACATCAAAAACAAAATCATAAAAATTGAGAATGTATTGAAATTTTACAGAGTCTGAAGAGTTACGCATGGCCGATCACGTGCGCGCGCGCGTTTGTTCCTTGAGTTAGGTTCGTTGCATGCGAGTGACCGACTCTCCCGCATATACATATACTTTGCTTTGACTCCCTCCCAATCGGTTTATTTACACGGAAACTGACCAGCCAAATATCTGCTATAACTGTATCAGGCCTATAATTATAACCAACTTATGTTCCTTACTGCGAAAATAAATTAATTTATAGGCTTTATAGATCAAACTAATTTATAGTCTAATAAGTATCTGCTGTAAGATTAGCATATTCGTATTATATTTTTGTGTGATTCATATTTTATATACTAATCTCCATATCATAAATAACCGGTTTGTGTCGACGTTCTTAATCCCACCTGGAGGCGAACCGTGGATTTTTTTATTATTATAAGAGACGATGTTCGAAGACATCATTCGCTTAAAGTTTAAAAGTATATTAAATTATGAAATAGTTATTAACGGCTCTGCATCATCAATTGATTTACTCTAATACTATTTGAGATTCAATAAACATTTGTCACGGTGCGTTGCAATATCCTCTTCTATTATATACCTACATACATAGAAGTAGGAATGGCAATGTTTAAGCAAAAGCATTATGGTATTTCAGAACTGGGTGACGGCGGTTCACGAACACTATCGACAGCTGAACTGTCGGACGCAGACTCGAGTAGACGCAAGCGCCGCTGGCACTCGTCGTGCGGGCGCCTTCCATCCTGCCGCCTCACCTGATCTCTCGCACACACCTCTACACACATCTCAATTCATACACACACACGTGAACCACGTTCATACTGTTCACAACTACATCCAATTTGTTCTTCGCTGTGTTTTCCAAGATGTTTTTGTACTAGGGACGTCTATAGGAGCAAATAAATAATTTTCACAATTGATTTTCGTACTAAATTTCTTTACCACTTACATTCATACATCTACGATCAAAAAGTTACAAAAATACCATATATATATTTATACATTATATGACAAGTGTCACTTAATGACGATCATTGTGAAGTAACTTTATGACTTGCGTGAAACAAATCGATGTCGGGGAACGATTGATCAAAAATGTAATTGCCATTATCGCTAACTTTAACCATTATAAGAGAATAAAGATGGACCGTTTTCATTAGAACAACATGCTTCATATGAACCCTTCAAATTGTATTTGAGCACTAGTCTTTATAATGCACGTTTTGGTCAAGATATAAAAACATACCCCCTTTTTCATTCTCCAATCATTCTTCCTGTCCTACTATATTAGTTTTATCGGAACATTGCCATTACACTTTGCCAGATAGTTGACGCCCGTCACTATTGTCACGTGTTTATTGTTGTGAGTGACATAATACAACTACATACATTAGGAGACTTCGAATAACACTTAATTCGAAAATAATCTCACGTCAGAGCGAAGTTTGTATGTAGTTGTACTGTACACAGACGGGTTGTTTGATCAGCACTTACTCGGAACAAAGTTCGGCTAAGGTATACTTAATGTTATTTATTTGATTTGTGTATGGTTGTTACATGTAGTACTTTCTGTATAGATTTAAAACAATAGTGTAATCGTGTGTATCAGTAGAAGTATATGGCTGAATGTACACTGAAATTGACACTTTTCTAAGCAATTTACAGAATATTTGTGTGCGTTTGACCATAAATTTCTACTGCAATCATATCATAGCAACTTTTAAAATATTCATCTGTTGCAAAATTTAAAATATTGTGATGCTGCAAATTGTGTTTTTTCGGTTTCACTGCTACAAAGTCTGCATTGAATTATTTGTTAATATTTTTTCAGGAAGGTATTTTATCTCAAATATCCCTTTCAGACCAAGATTATACAGTGGGAGTTTATTAAGTCTATTATAAATCATAGATATACTCCTGTATGAGATCACAATTTTACCGAAAACAATAGAAAATTACAATATTTTTTAAATGTCTATATTCTGTTTATTTTATTGGCACTTGTATACAACTTATATAAGTTGTGTTATTGTAATTTTATGAGTATTTAGCAGTTTGTTAAACTTTTGTAGCTTTTCTATTCGTTACGCGTTGGAATCGGTTTTTCAAACTTTTTAACAGTATGATATCGTCACAATTTCAAACACCGCGAGTGTTAATAAACAATAGTCGAACTAAAGAGTGGCACGTATCAGAAATTGATAACACAAATGATGGGTATCCAGGAAATATCATGAATGCAATATAGTACCTGTAAATTTTAATTTTCACGATGTATGTGCAGTGAATTTGTATTAAGTGTAATTAGTAGATCTCAAATTAAAAAGTGGCAAAAGAAAATAATATTTTTATAAAAAAAAATCGCTTTAAAACCAAACTATTATAGTTTCCAGTTTAAGAGTTTCATTTTATATTTTCGGTATATTACGATTTGGTAATTTCATACAGTGATTGTAATAGCCACCTGCACTAGTTTTCACAACACCCTTCTAGATTATGGCGGACTGGACCTTTGTCAATTTTAAGATCGCGGCCACACTACAAAGCAATTACAATGCTGCTGGGATTGCACTAATAAACCTTGTTCACGCCTCCAAGTCATAAAATAAATATTTATTAACAGTAAACTTCTCTGCGCAAATAGTTTACATTTCTTAAATTTTAATATACATTCGATAAATATTCCAACTTTCTTACAAGTTTTCTCCACGAAAAATACTACAAGTGTCCCACCACTAGCTCAAATTTAACTTACCTCACTGTTAAAATTAAGGTAAATTTACCACCCACCAAACAATTATTAGTGTGGTTTGAATATGAGTGTTTGTTCTATCTACAGTGTGTTGGTTATCTTTGTTTTTTAAAAGAACCCTGACAACAATTAGTTCTTTTGTATTTTTTTAAATAGCTTAGAGCTTTACTAGTGTGGCTGCTTCTCTCCCGTCTCATTTTTGTTTACCGGTATAAGGTATGATTGAATTTCTTACTTTAGTTATTAGATGAAAAGTACAAGATGTTGCTGTACATTAAATTGCCTGTGTAATATCAATAGCGATTGTAATTGAGTTTGTTAAAGGATGATTAGCGAATACGAACAAAATATTGTATGATTTGGATGAAAAACTTAAAATTGTATTTTTAAAGCACACTCCGGACATTTTCTGTACCTACTACCAAAAAATCTCTTTTCCCATCTCAATGCCTTTGACGGACCTCACTTTTTATGCGCTATATGTATGAATATATAAATTTATGTTAGTATTTATAGGTATATTTAGATAAAATCATCTTTTCTATAATATTTTGCCGTTAAATGGATTGTTGTTGCTAGTTAATATATATTTCTATGCTGCTGTGCATTGACCGTTTATTTTACGGTCGCAATGAGCAACAGATAGAGATAATAATGTATAGGTAATATGTAATAATAATGTTTTCGGCTTCTTTCTGCGCTATATTAATGTTCACATATATTTAGTAGTGCAATACCTGTTTATAACTCAATTAAATTTTGTTTTAGTTGATAGTTTAGGTTAAAATCTTAAATAAGCCATATTGTAATGAGATTATTGCGCAGATGATCTCTCGCCAAAGGCGTATTTTTGCTAAAGTATTTAATTTAACAATAATAGGTTTTGGCTACTGATGTTGCACTTAATTTTTGAAAGTGAGGTTCTTACATTACTGTTAAAACTGTGTGTTTACGCTTAAAGAAAAAAAAAATGGATATATGTTTAGTGCCTGAACTGAAAAATAAACGAAAAAAGTGAAAAAAATAAATAAAGAGAATATTAATATATTGTAAATAAAAAGTCAAAAGTAATAAAATTTGGGCGTTTTATTTAGTCCTTTTAGTCAGTAACGCATCAGTACAAAAATTGAATCACCGACTTGGAATTTATGACCTATCGACTTTGGGATTTTAAATTATATAGAGATTTGCATTTTTTAATCACTCGAAGGCGGCTGCATCGTTTAGGTTTTTTTTTGTTGAAACTAGTGTAGTTTATTAATCCCATTGTAATAGGGTTAATGCGACACTTCTTCCAGTGGAGTATTGTTCAAGTTGATATTCGAGCGATCCTTACTGCAACCTCTAGGGATCCGCTCTCCTTACTCCTTACTCATCAGTGCTAACTGATGAGTAAGCCTGACCTGATTGGCGGTCAACACCTCTGGTACAAAGATGTTCTCAAGCGTAACCTCGCCTCGATAGCTGAGAGCGTGCTGGTCTCAGCCCGAATGGCTAAGAACAGTAACACGAGTGTCGAAAGATCTGGGCACAAAGCAACAAATGCGCAAAACTAGATCCAGGACCTCGTACCACTATACTGTGCGCCATGCAACCGGACATTTATAACAAATTTCGGTTAAGGAAGTATTAAAGTGCTGAACACGAAGGAGTCGCCAACAGCGGATTGAATGGATCGGAGCGGATGGATTAACATTATCACCAATAAAAGATGAAGAATAATGATTATTACATTTTATTGTGATTTAGATTTTATGAAGGCAGTGTTTATATATATGTCTATATTGCATAATGAAGTCACAGTAGTAAAATATAAAGAATTGTATTTTTCAGGGTTAATTTGCCTTCGGGGCACCAGGGACTTCCTTTCTAGGGTATACCTGGTTCCCCGGCTATTAGTACCCGAGACGGCGTGCGGTTTTAGTCGGTTCGAGTCCGACATGCCACCGATAGGTGGTATCCGAGGGAATTTCCGCACGCAAAAAAAGAAAAAAAAGGGTTAATTTGCCGCTGTATGTACAAACAAGTAATAAATCAAAAATTACGTGCGCTGTTTACATAAAATGATTGACTTTACGAAGTTATCGTTAAATCTTGTATGATGGTACGGAACGGTTTTATTACTTACTTATACTTTTGCCAGTATACTTATGAGTTTATAACACAACCAAAAATAGTTAGTTCATTACTAATTGATGAAATTTACTTAATTATTTCTGTGTATCTATTATAACATTATAAAGCTGAGGAGTTTCTTTGTTTGGTTGAACGAGCTAATCTTCTTTAATTTTAAAAAGACAATTTCCGCGTTTGGTATTTGTCCTGTGTCGTGGGGGACTTTACAAACATACATGGAACGGACACGAAGAACACCCAGACTCAGAGCAACAATTTGTGGATCACAACAGTGTCGTCTCATGTGGGGATCGAACCCACAACACTCAGCGTAGTAGGAAACGACGTGGCGACCGCTTTAACCACTACGCCATCCGTACAGTCAAATCAATCAGTCAAGTGAATCTCAGGAATTTAAAAATTCCTTTTAGTATTCAATAGCCAATTTACGGGATAATTTAATTTCTATATACGAAGACCAACAGAAGCGGAGCATCAATGAAAAATGATTTCTCACTCGCACAACTGCTGGCCACCGGGTGGGCGTTATCCAAGCAAAATAATGTCTGAAAAATTATTGAAAGCGAGGTGTCACTGACACTGGCTTGACCACCATCATGGACAAGACACAAAAATTTAGTCGCTAATTATTTGAAATTTGTCGTCAAATATCAGAATTTGTCCCTTACTGGTTCAAAAGTGACAAGCGCTTATACGTGGGTGCGTTTTTAAGTTCGCGGAATGAGAGGGTTGGAGGGGGGTGTTTAGGCTCATTAGAATCGTCACGTGTTCAGTGACTCATAATTAGTATAAATACCTACCAGGTTTCATTGTTATTAGACAATTAGTCTTTGAGTTATCGTCAACCAACCAACATAGGGGAGAACAGGGCAATGGGCGCCTACTAAGGGAAAGTTTTGATAAAAACCACGTTTGTCAAAATTCTTGTAATTTTTAATTATCAACTCTGACCTTTATTATTAAAGAATACGTTAATCACAGTTATAATCAACTACAGACATGTATTAAGGTACAATCATAGTTTTACAAAAAAAGTCAGGGGCTCCTATTACCCGACAAATGCGGCTAATGAGAGCCCATTTAAGTAAATATGTAATTACTAGCTGACCCGCGCAACTTCGTCTGCCTCTCTCAATAATAATAAATTTTCTCCGTTTTTGAAACATTCTTCGTTGGTGCTCCGCTCCTATTGGTCTTAGCGTGATGATATATAGCCTATAGCCTTCCTCAATAAATGGGCTATCTAACACTGAAAGAATTTTTCAAATCGGACCAGTAGTTCCTGAGATTAGCGCGTTCAAACAAACAAACAAACTCTTCAGCTTTATAATATTAGTATAGATTAATGAAAAACAAAATATCCAGACTTTAGAGATTCAAACAAATATAGGAATCTGGACTATCACTGCCAGATAACTCTTTATGGGCCCAGTTTCCGCAACTTCTGCATCTGTACCACAATCTCTCCACTTTTTCCAGTGTCTAAAAAAATTGTCAACAAGTCTAAACACAAACTTTTAATTATATAATTACTTTTAATCTCTTTGGTTTCTTTCTTGGTATGTTTTTTTGTGGTTGTTCGATTCCTTTTACTTGGCATCTAAAACAAAAAATAAGGTATTTTATGTCTCTTAAACGTAATGAGAGCCAAGCTAGGCTACCATTAGCCGCTAACCACAATTTTGAAAAGTAACACCATAAATATGTAATTCTACTTTCAATCACAATACAACTAATTGGACTTGTTAGTAAATTAATCTAGGGATATAATAAGCATAAATACAATAAAATAAGAATACAATTTCATGCTTACCTTGATCCTGGCAATTGTCAATTTTTTGTAAGCGTGGAGCAAAAAACACGCAATCGTCCCTCGTGACCAAACGAATGACACTAGCAGTTCGAGCGCGTCAGGCGTAGTTTGTGGATAGTTGACGGAAGCAGCCAAGTGCTTACGATCGCGCGAATGTTCATGGGTTCCGTTCAATCACCATAGCTACCATTGCCCGACCGCTCTCATTACCCTGCGTTCCCCTAATCGGGAGTGAAAAGTGAAACATGGAAAAAATCGAATATCGTGCCGTTATAAAGTTCCTTACCAAGCAAGGAAAATCAGTTGCGACCATAATGAATGAGATGTCAAACAAATGGCACAGTTTATTTAAACAAGGAAGGGAATCCCTTGAAGATGACCCGAGGCCGGGCAGGAGCAACGAGGTGATCACGCCAGAACTTATCCAAAAAGTCGAAAAAATTGTACTCGACGATGCTCGACTAAAGAAGAAACAACTCGCGGAAATGGTTGGAGTATCTGATAAAACAATTTTTAGAATTCTGGACGATTATTTTGGCATGATAAAGGTCAGTGCAAGATGGGTACCGAGAATGCTCACGCCGACGCAAAAACAACAGCGCATGAGCAGAATTGTCACTGGAGACGAAACTTGGGTTCATCATTATAAACCTGAGTCGAAACAAGACTCCATGCAGTGGCATAAAAAGGGCACAGCACCTCCCAAGAAGTTTAAGGTGTCACATTCAGCTGGGAAACTCATGGCAACGGTCTTTTGGGTCTCAGAAGGAATATTATTGATCGATTATAAAGATAAAGGTGCTTATTAGAGCGACTCAAAGAAGCCATTAAAGAGAAAAGACGGGGAAAATTAACAAAAGGTGTGTTGCTTTTGCACGACAACGCGCCCGTCCACAAGAGCCGCGTTGCGTTGGCTGCCATGCATAAGATGGGCTTCGATATTTTCAATCACCCACCCTACAGCCCAGACCTGGCCCCCAGCGATTATTACCTGTTTCCAAAAATAAAAAAAAAGGGCTGCGGGGTAAAAAATTTACCAACGATGATGAAGTGAAGGAGGCAGTTTCGGCGTATTTTGAAGACAAGAGAAAACATTTTTTTATGAGGGTATACACAAATTAATTGAAAGATCTGAAAAATGTATCCGTCTTGCAGGTGAATATATTGAAAAGGAAAAATAATTTGGTTTATGTATTTCCACCCCTTATCCCCCATTCCGCGAACATAAAAACGCTCCCTCGTAGGTGGCCATGATGGGAATAATCTTTCCAGGTTGGCCACGTTTATATCTCAAAAAGTAGGGCACCTAGCGAAGATCTGTTTTCTCCAAAATTTTGTTGGAATTTGTCGCCAAGTCACAGATTTAGTCGGGTCTTAGTTTAGGAGAGACAATGAGGTCAATTTTTAAGGTAGGTATAGTCTAAGAGTTAGAGCGTAGAGTTTACGAAAAATTATGTTACTATGTATATGTACTTCTAGTTTTAAGTCCTTAGAAATGTCAGAGAGAGATACATTATAAATTAAATACATGATTTAATGTTTTCTTGATAGGTTGGTAATAGGTAAAAAAATGGTAGCAAAACAATTCACAAACCAATAATAAAATTTGTAATGTTAAGCTCTAATTTAGTTAGAATAATAAAACTTCTGTTGCCGGAATAAGAATTTATGTACATATACGTTAAAATAATGGTATGTTTAGTAAAATGTTTAAAATACTTAAACGTAGATATTGTAAGTATATAAGTCAGTCTTGCTTAAAGTATACTACAATACGTTACACAAAAATCAACCTACCCTTACCTAATCTTAAATCAGAGATAAAATACTTAACATATATACCTGATAATATTATGAGCATTTGGTTTTTATTAAGGTTCGAATAATAAAACTTCTGTTTTGAAATATAACAACTTACTTTAAAATTATTGTACTTAAAGTAAAATGTTAAAAATACTTACCTAATGAAAGGTACCTGGATTCCTATTAGGTATATATTATATCTCAATAAAAATTACATTAATGTTTCTTCATTGGAAGACCCTGCCCGTACGAAACCGATGCCGATCGATGTCTACTCGACGACACATCACCGGCAGCTAAATTCTTCATTTCGCCACCGACACGACTGCGACCCGATCCATCACCATAAATATAATAGTTTGAAATTATATGTTTAAAATTAGTGTGTTTAAACTCTGAAGGCAAAAAAATATGGTAAATTAAATAATCTACATTACGCATTCTTGACAATTTTTCGTAAACTCTTTGATCTAGCTCATAGACTATTTCCACCTTAAAATTCGAAATATCTATAATGACTAAATTTAGGAGACAACAAATCTTCGCTAGGTTCCCTAGTTTTTGAGATATAAGCATGGCTGACCTTCAGAAGATTCCCTCTAGGTCGGCCACCTAGAAATGCTTATAACTTTTGAACCAGTGACCGACGAATTCTGATATTTGGCGACTGATTTCGACAAATTAGCGACTAAATTTGTGTATTATCAAAATTCAAATCTATGATGGTAGCCAAGCCAGTGTCAGTTCACTCACACAAGAAAATATACCCTCAGCAGTACCTATTGATAAGACCGGCCAAAGTAGGTATGTAATGTTTTAATATATTTTTTATTCCTGTATGTACAATAAAGATATATTGTATCCTTATATTTTTTTATTTGTCAAGGTGATGGTAAACCTACTTCTAATGTTTTAATAAAACAGAATAAATATTATGAATAAAATTTAGTGGTGGTAGTAAAAATGTTTTTTTAAGTCAGCGAAAAGAAATTGTCCGCGAAACTCGAATTGCCATAATCCGACCCTGTTCATGAGTCAGGCGTCACGTAGTTTCGTTTTGTTGCTTAAATTTATTTCTAAAATCCTTTAAGTATACCTAAATCTGTTTATGCTTGTGTATAAAATATAGGTAAACTACACTAAACATCAATAAAACAAGTTTGTTTCAACAGGTTTGTAAGTATTTCCCTTCATCTACGAAAGTACCTAGCCAGTATCTAGGCATTAGACACTCAATCAAGTAGTGATTGACTGTGGTGAGGACGCATATCTGCAAGTTGCCATAAAAGGCTTCTGTAATTGACATATTCGAAGGATCGAAAATGTATCTACCTTCTTTTAGTCACTTACAAACATATTCATAGTGCAGAAACCTGTGTTTTTTATTTTACAGTGCGTGTACGTCGCCGTTGAGAAGCGGTTTAAGCCAATAGTTTACGAAAATGGCCAATACCTACCTATCTACAAACTATTTATATATTTAACATACTAATGTAATGATGCAACTCGTATGAGTTGCATCTTTGTTTGTTGTGTATAAAATCTACTAGTTTACATTAATAATATGCATGTAGAATGTAAACCATGAAATGTATATTATGTACAAACAATCAATAAAGTCGTTGGGAGTAATCGTTGCGTGGCTAGAATGGTGTCATCAACACTTCATTACCACGAAGTGAAGGGTTGCCGAAGATGGTCATTATCGTTTTTCTCACTGTCAGTAGGTACACAAAGTTCAAGGTGCACTTTTTGTAGGCTAATCGAATCAAAAAAGCTTAGTAATGTTGCTCTTAGTGAAGGACCACTACAATAAGTTGGAGTGTTTAGTTGGTGTGCTGTTGAAATTCATTGGCTTGACTGCATGAATGGCGTAGTGGTTTACTACTTACAAAAGCGCTGACTGTTGTGGCTTCGATCCCCACATAGGACAACACTTTGTGTTATATACAAATTGTCGTTGTTTGTGTGTCTTTCATGTATGTTTGTGAAGTTCCCGCGACATAGGAATATGTTCCTGATGCGCGAGTTGTCATTTTAGATAAAAGACACAATACAGCTTAGGAAAGTATTTATTATACATTAATAACAACTTAAGCTATATACCTAAATAAATTATATGAAAAAGATTACATAATATAATACTGTAATAGGATCAGGCTTTACGTATCTTGGTCTAAAGAAGGTGCCAATCACCCCGGATTCCCGTGATTGTGCTTGTAGGTACTCCAGGTGGCGGTATACCTAGATGGAGAATCTTCTTACTGATCTGGAATTTCAGAATAAGTTCGGGTTTGTTAGTAGATAGATAATTTAAAGTCAGGGTTCTATGTAAAAAAATATATATTTTCATTAAAAAAAAAGAAGTGAAATGAAAAATAATTTATCATAGGTGGGTGGGTGGGCTAGGCGTTATTTATGTCCGTTTCATGTATGTTTGTAAACAGGATTTATTCCTAGTGCGGGAGTTGCCTTTTAAAAAAAAAATATAAATCATCAAGTAGGGTATAACAGTTTAGCAAAGTTTACTTCAAATATCTTAAAATGAAGAAAATTTTACCGTCTATAAAACTGCATTTTATACGTTAATCCTAACACATATTTAAAAAGACCAATGTTTAAACTTTTTTTTTTAAATTAATTATTAAAATAGGTGCGTCTTGTTTACATCAGTAAAGCTTGTTCTAATTTGATGAAATCGTGATTAAATTTTTCTGTTAATTTTACCACCAGATCTGACCTTCGCTTTAAATAAATCTGTAACATGTTATACAATTCTCGTTGATCCCATAAACGCAATACATCGGGATCGGGAACATCGGCATCCTTAGTTGAAATCATCTACCTACAAGCTTATTGTTCTATTAAGGCAAAACATACTTCTAATACTAATACTAAAACGAGTTTCTTGTTTTGTCGATTGATTGTCTTATAGCAAGGCTAGACAAGCCTTTTCGAAATAAATTGTACTTACTTGACTAATTTTCATATAGATGGCGCTGTGTGTTTCCAAATATGAAATTATTGTTATCATTCTTATAATTAAGGTAATGGATGTTTTTTACAAAGTCATTCCGGTGGATGTTTAATGTAAATATTTTAGTAGTAAACCTTTCAATATAACGATTCACATCTACCAGTGCCCATTAGTGCTTACTATTATAATTCCACAAAATTCTTATACCTACGACTCGCTATTAGAATGGGAAAATATATCTAAAGCAATTGTAAAGGTCAGTTGAATACAAGCAAAGGCCTTTAGGAAATGCCAATCGGATATAACTTAAAGACCTATAAACATGTACCTACTTAAGTGATGTAAATAATTTGAATAAGTTCAAAAACTCAAAAAGTTCGTTTATGTTCAGGTTTCCATAACCTCAATTATTGTTTAATACCTAGCTCTAAATGAACAAGCAGTCGTTTTAACCGCACATTCATAAATGCCTGATTGTACCTAGGTCGTGAAAGGATGTACGAGGATGTCTACTGGTCGCTTTAGTCCTTGGGGCAGTCAGTATACATTATAATGTTATTTCTGTCGTTAAACGAAGTTTTGAAAAACCTTTCTCCTTGATATGGTACAAATATTTCTTGATGTGCCTATTTTCAGTTACTTTTAGATTTTAAATTAAACGGTTTTATTGTAACAAAAAACATAAGACCCATGAGGCATTACTTACATAGGTAGGTAATAGGTATTTAAAATTACTTCCTTAGTTTACGTTACCGACAACTACAATTACTGGATTTTAGAACTTAGAATTAGAACACAAACAGGATCAAATATCATATAAATTAAATGTTAGTAACTACAATAATGAAAATGACTGATGGCGGTCTCAAAAAAATTATTGTATTTTAATATACCTACTGTTTATTAAATATACAAACTAACACCTTCACATATACGAGTATGTCAAATTTTATTTACCTACATAAAAATAACATCAGCATAGAGATGTTTCTGGGATAAATTTAACATTGACATTATTTTTACATCACATTTTAAAACTATAATCGTTTGCATTGTTGACCTTCTGTGCAATAAACACGGGAAAATGCCAGTACATTCAGAAACAATTTGAAAGAATAACAGAGCAGTCTCATAGTCTCAATTCGAACCTTGTCCTTAATACGGCACCAAATTGTTTTTATACCGGCGCTATTGCTGAAATAACCTAAACTTGTTTACATCTCTGTAAATTGGCCGACGAGTTAAAAGCAGTGTTGCAATAATTTCATTATCAAAAATGATCGAGAACGGTATTTAATCCACTTTGTCGTGCCTTACTTGTCTGCCACAGAATTTTTAACCTCTCACCTTTCTACTTAAGCTGTCAGACAGATCATGACAGATCTCATCACTCTTCGAATAGTCGTTTCTTAAGTTCCTTTTCTTCCCAGTTTTCGAATTGTCATTTCTGTGTACAGCATGAAAGCGTCTTTCTCATCCTTCTCAAATCAAGATATAATATATAGTAGTTACAATTTGAAATTAATTCTGTTATTAATTTTGTATTTATTTGAGAATGTTTAATAACTAATGAGTATATAAATTAAATAATACTTTCTCATGAAATCGGCTAAGAAAATGTTGGCTATGTCGGAATGCACATGCAAAAAAATACGTACATGTTGGTGCAAGATCACTAATACCTACCAATTTATTTAAAAAATATTATAAGAAGTAGGTAAAGGTAGGTAAATTACTACTCTTTTGTTGACTAGTGTTATCTTAATATAAATGATCCATATGTGTATACCTATATATATAAATGATTCATATTTATTAAATGTTATAAATAATGTATACCTACCTGATTAACGTACTTCTTTCTGATTTGGTTAATGTATGTGTTCAACTATCTAGTAATCTTTTATACATTACCAAATTAAGTTTAATCCACCGCCATCTCACTACAGGTCAGGTAAATGCCAACGGCAAGATATACGGAAGCTCGCCACATTGAGAAACTTTATTCAGTATTAGGGTTTTATTGAATAAAACTTTTGAATATTTTATCTTAAAAACATACTTAAGAAATAATATTTACTTTGCGGTAAGAAAAAATATGAAGATGTAGATGTTACAAAAATATATAAAAAAAACGTTTGATAATTTCATTTTATTTTTGAGACCCGTCACATATTTACAAAAGTTTAAGAAATATGTTGCGGTTCATAAAAACATACAGGTAAACATAGATAAACATACACGTTACCGAATCAACATACCATACACTATAGTCACTATACCATAACTTTTTTTTACGTTTGGAAACCCCATCCGTGTGTCGGAATCGATGACAACGATTGAAGCGCCCGGGGGAGGACCACGACAGGGCCCATGAAAGAAGACAGCCTCCGTCTTATCCAGGGCCACCCGTAAGCCCAGCACCTCAATGGGCCCAACCACCAGAGAGACTACCCTGATGGCCAGGAGCGCCGCCTCTTGAAAGTTGGCACCCCGGGCTGTGACTAAAGTATCATCGGCGTAACAAATTACACACAACCCGGAAAGAATATCAGCTCGAAGGGCTCAGTCGTACCCTATGAATCAACATACCCAAGCTTAACCTTTAAAACCATTTTCGATCTCGTGATGTAATTGTAATTTAGTAGATCACTAGGTACTTCATTAGAGACCTTATAATATCGACAATATGACAGTTCAAAAGGCTGTGAGAAAATTAGTTCAGCCGTAAAGTTCTATAAAATTGTTTCATTATAATGTGCCGCACTATAGTTCATCACAATACTAGTCACAATTAAATTGATGGGGTCAAAATCACAGACAAATCACGTTCAATAGGTGAGGTGCGGGCGCAGTGAAAGCGTTCTCGCAATTCTATTGTGATGCTGATTGATTTCCGAGATAGAAGATAAGTCGCCGTATCACAGATACGCTATTGTTCTTCCGATTTCAGCAATTAAATTTTATAACATAACAATTTATGAGATAATTCTAAATCTTGCAGGCACTGCAAACTCAAATGGTTATGGAGGATGATGTTTCTTAATAGAACCGATAGCTTTGTGAGCAAGGTAAAAGGGCAAACAGTAGTATGTATGGTTATAAATTATATATTAGGTAAACCAGTTTCAGCTATTTATGTGATAAATTAAATAAAAAGTCGTTTAATTGTCAAAAAAAGTTGTAAAATTCGATTCCACAAATCGGTGTAAAGACTGACCTTTTTTTTATCTCTAAGTTTATGAGAAGGTAGCTGAAACTTTCAAAATTAAGAAAGCGCTACTTCCATGCAGCTCTACATATAACGATGATGTGTTTTTGCTTAGTTTTTAATAAGTTTACGTTACTCCACAAAAAATGATCATTAACATACATACATGCCACATGTAATCAATCAACACATTTGATCATCTGCAAGTAGTTGCGACAGTACTTGTTGAAAGTAGAAATTTATGCATGGAATGTCAAACTCCAGACTGTAACGTAACAATAAAAGCTGCATGAAATCGTCATAGGGTCGTGGGAGATAATTTTTTGTTTTGTCATTCATAACTGATATACTAAATTGTTACTATTGCATACCTATACATACCTATAGCTAGTATTGCAATCAAAAACGTCCCGTCCGTATATTAAGCAACCTGACTTGGAGAATCTCACTGACAAAATTCCATCATTCAATTATAGGTTGAAGCAGTTTATGCAAATATGGATGTAACGGAAACAAAGTTATGATCGGACCGCAGTTATGTACATAATTGGAATCAGCCTATCGATGTTACTTAATCTGTAGATATTGCTTAAGTGAGTACGTACATTTTAAATTGAATGTCCGTGTAGTGACGGTGTCCGTGTAGTGACGGATTAAGAATACGGAATGTCACTACCCTAATGCATCCCGTGGGTGTCGTAAGAGCCGACTAAGGGCGCAAAAAAACGCTGAGCACCAGCACTGCAAAAAGAAGGAAAACTTGACACAAACCCTATACCAGCAGTGGACTATTAAAGGCTGTTGATGTAATGTGTGTGATGTGATCGTCGCCATAAAGATTGTAGTAATTTAAGCGCGGTTATTGAGATGCTGCTGCGTGCGCGAATAAAACTTAATACCCACGTATCAATGAAAATTAACCAGAAATCTGCCGTCGTAAATTTAAAAAAAGTTTTTGAAAACGGTGAACAGAAAAATAGGCCAAATTTATATTTAATTTCTAAATTAGCAAACAGTAGATTTTTCATTCAAAATTTGATCACCTTATAATATTATAGTCTATAATAAAACAAAAAAAATATTGAACATTTTAATAAACCTAAACAATCGGGTACCTATAGTTCTAAATGTTCAGTAGTAAGATTGATTCGATCACTCAATATATTTTCTTAAGTGGAAAAGGATCACTTCATCCACCGAGGTACCCAAACAGTATTTGAACTGGGGTGCCTTTAGCACTTATTAGAGTTCGTCGGCAATGACGTACTTCATTTTTAGTTTATATGTGTAATATTTTTTATAGTTACAGTTTATTTTTACACGTAGATAGCGAAAATTTGCGCCATCAATAGATCACATAGAACTTATTTCCGCCTTTATGACACACAATGACACACATAAAGATTGGGATAAATTTTGCAATTTTATATATAAAAAATTAAAATTCTATATAAATCCGGTCTTCATTAATTTATATTTTATCAGTTAATATGCCAAAATGTGTTAATAATTCACCTGATAAAATATATGCGTGTTTATATTTAAGTATCAGTGCTAACCATATAGAGGTATTGTAGGTATATAAATATACAGATTTGCTACCTAATTAATTGGGTTTATTAATTTATTAATTGCATACTCTTAAATTTTATTCATTTTTAAGTTAAAATGTATTCTACCATTAATATAAATATTTTAATGAAAATTAATGCTTAAGGTCACGGAAGACTCATTCGATTTTTATGGCCGTAATTAAACTTGACCATATTATTTTGGTCATCCTACTCGCTACCTGACGCGTGTTTAGTTTCTCGTGGGAATCATCAAAAAGAAGAAGTGATAAATCACACCCACTCATATTTTTACTCCGATCTATATGAATTATAAGGTTTGAATTGTCTTTCAGAGTGTTAATATTATACCTGGATTGTTTAATTCTGTTAGGTTGTTATCTTATGGCGATATATTGTTCCATTTAAATACTTACGACATGAAGTTTTGATGGAGAAGTGATATTGTGGCCTATATCTCATTGAGAGGCTTTGCGATGATCCAGTTTTCATACTTACACACACGATAAGTAATAATAATAAAAGGCGTATGTGCTTACGAAATGAATTGCTCTGTTTCGGTAATAATACCGATGCTTGTTTGTTGATGTTGTCAATGAGATGCTTGTTTGTTAATTTATGACAAACTTATGTTACTTTTTATAATGTACTTATTACATATGATTTGGCACAGGCTGTGATTATATAAAACATAGGTAATGTAGACCATATGTAGGAGTAACATGTTACCGTTGGAGAATAATACTTCGGCACCAAAGGGACAGCTCGACCGAATTGATACCACAGACTTTTTAAGGATTTTTTTCGTAGCCTTTCATCGTGTGAGTGAGGTTAGCCGAACCCTCAGACCCCCTCCCTATGATTCTGGCGGAGGTAAGCAGCGAGGACTTAAATGGTCGCAACGCATTTGAAATTCTTCGGTAACAGGTGTCTATGGGCGCCGGTAGTTATATACCATTAGGTGACTCGTTGCTCATTTGCCCCTTAAGCCGTAAAAAAACACTCTAATTCAGTATAGTAATAATTGAAACATTTTTAAAATTGTGCTAGACTTATTAAGAGGGGACTGTCCGTGTGTCTGTCACCACCCCTAGTTATCCCGTGGGTGTCGTAAGAGACGGCTAAGAGAGCAAACTATGCAGGACAACAGCACTGCAAAGAGAAGGAAAACTTAAAACAAATCCTATACCAATCCGTCTGGCCAGCATGGTATAGTAGGCCAAAACCTCCTTTCTGAGGAGAGGCCTATGTCCAGCAGTGAACTGTTAAAGGCCGTTGATGATGATGACTGTACTGAACTCAAATGCTCATTCTACTATCAAGAGTCGTAAATGCAATATGTTACAAGTGAAACAACAAAAAGCATTGTAATATGTCATATACTTAAGCAAATCGTATTTACCTAGATAATTGACGTAGTCTCAATTACAAATGCTGATCATTACAAACTCTTCTCACGCCTCATACTACTTTCATAGTCTCAATACCGCTCCATAACGTGCCTGATAAAAATGTCGGCCTCAATCATTGCTATAAAAACAAGCAATAAATGTTACAACATCTTAAACTGAACGCATTACCAACATGACGCTGTGAACTTCGTTTGACATTTTGATATTAAGATTTTCATCTTTAACCTGTTGACCTCTATCGAACATGACGTCCAGAATGTCAAACAAACTTCAAATATTTTGTGATTTAAATATTTGCGAGAATTTTTTTTTAAAGACAGCTCCCACATTAGTATTATGACCTGTGTCGCGGGAGACTTTACAAACATACAAGAAAAAGGACACAACGAACATCCAGGCTCAGAACAACAATTTGTCGATCACACAAACTGTTGTTCCATATGGGAATTCATCTCACAAAACTCAGCGCAGTAGAAAGCGGCGTGGCGACCGCTTAAACTACTATGCCATCCGTGCAGTCAGATTTATTTGATAAATTTACATAAATTAGACTTATTTATCTAAAGATCACCCGCGTACCTTACTCGATTGCTTACATTCTAAAATATATTCCTAAAAGTCTTGCATAAGCTTCTCTTCAATATAATGCCAATTTTCACATCTTTAATTACCAAACTTATGCTTATTTTAAAATATGGTGTAACCCACCTAATAGAAGACAAGTCTATACCCGTGAACAGGAAACACGGCAATAGCTTTGTCCTCCATTACATGGTTTAGACCAAAGGATAATGTTGGGGTAAAATTAAATCTTATTTAGTATAGAAATATAATTTTAATTAAAAAAAAGCCTTGGTTCTATCCCTCAGAATTAGTTATGATTTAACGGTGCTAATATTAACGATCATTTATTAATACCTAATAGTGGCGAACATTCAAGCAATTTAGAAAACAAATAGGTAAAAAACATAAGTTTACTTCTGTCTCTTTTACCGCTTTAAGATAACTGTGTATTAGTTTTTATAAAACAGTATTTTCCAAATGACATTGTAGCATTCATTTCACACAGATGATATCAATCTGTAATTATCTATTACTATTTATTCACATTACTAAGGTTAATTAATTTTTAAGATTTATTACTTTTACGGTGAGAACGGATGTTATGCATATAGTGGATGGACACACCTCTGAACAATACAAATGCTAAACATGCCTACCTTACCACATGTTTGGAACTTGAAATCACGATGATTTTATACTGAACGTGTTACGTGCTTTTAAAAAATCTTATTTCTTGGACCGTAAACCATCTGTTGAGTTCTATCCGCATGAAAAATACATACTTATTTTAAATACACCTTATGAAATCGATTGTCGAATCGATGTTGGCCTTAGATTGTATCAAAGAAATAAAAAAAATATATTATACTATTTAAATCGAGTGCCTTGAAAACTTATAAAATTAAGCCCGAAGCTGTCCTTGTAAACAATGAGGAAAGGGGAAAATGTACATTTCAATAATTTATTTTGTATTAATCTGTGATCATCCGAGAATTTTCCACACTTTAAGAGAAAGAGAGAACAAGTTTTCTCACGTATTTGCAAACATTAAAAAATCAGTTGCAGTTTCGTGCATCTTCGCTGTAACTTTGAAGAGAATCCGTTAAGAAAACGGTGGGCATGCGCCTTTAGTCTGGGCTTCTAATGAGAGCGCTACGATAAACGGAAATAATTTTCTTCTGTAAGTAAACCACTCGATTACTAGCGTTTCGTAAGAGTAGGTAGAATTATGTATTATATTAGATGGATGGGCAGTAATGGGCACTTGTAGATATCATTTACATAGATAGATGGCTAATGACCTGTAGATGCTCAATGATGTAAGTTGTATACATCTTGCCTTGTTAGAACGATATCTGATAAAACTTGTTCCCATTCTCATTTTAATAACTCGGTCGACGAATTATCATACCAAAAGACAAATTATCGACGACAATTATTATTTAACCAACAGCTAGAGATACACAGACGTCTACAAAAAGAACAAAAATTTAAAAATCAAAACCACAACTTTACTAGTAACATGCAAATTAAGTGTATAATGCTAGGACGTGTACCGTTATTAAGTCAATTATAGTTCTGAAGAAACATTCTACAAAGAAACTTTTAAACATTGTGAGATGGGAACATTAAGGTATTTTATACATTGAAATCAATTTGTAATACGCTATCTACATGTGCGGTCATTTGATGGTAATTTTAATCTTGATATTGCAATATAAACTGGCCTTGAGGTAATTTAATTACAAATGATGTACGCACTTGATCGAAGGTAACATAGGTGCCTATGTGATGTGAAGGTGTCATTAATCAAATTTGTATGAATTATGCAGTTGAAATTTAAAGAAATCAATTAGGTAGTTTCCCATAGCGCCTGGTGCGATGTGTAGGGTTGCCAAATAGCCATTGTTACGTCGCTTTTCAGTGGCGTAATAAAAATAATGATAGGTACATAAATATAGAATATTGTATCAAATGAATATTGAACAAATGAATATTGTATGTGTGATAGAATATTATTAGTATTATGCTTATTAAAATAGTCCCGAAAGTTTTGTCTTAGACTTACTACTTAGACAAGCAGTAACTAAAAAGCTAAAAGTGCATGAACACTTATTTTGGTAAGGAAATAATTTTCTATTTTCACATATTTGAACTAAATATAATTATAATGTAATATTTCTTCTACAAAGAGCTCGGTACCCATACTGGTCGCTATTAATTTTTTTATACATTAAAGTGGATTAGAACTCTTTTGACGGACCCGTCTAAAAAGAAAAGTGTAGTGACTTTTGTTTTTAGGATAAAAGAGTATTTATTTCATATTTTGTTAATATATATATACGCCTAGCGGGGATATAGTAGTTGATATAGTAATTTGCTTTTAAACGTTTGAATTTATTTTCACCATTAATTAGTGACAACCTTAGCGGTAGGTCAACGTGGGTTGCGATGCGCTGGATGTTCCTGGCAACTGCCGTGCTTGACGATTGCGGAAGAAGGCGGCAGAGACATCGCAACTGTAAGGGCCCAGAGAGGGATCGGGCCTCGTGATATACCGAAGGTGAAAGCGCCGATTATCTAATGTCTCCTTAAGGGCTTTGTAGGAATGCCGTATTTGTAAGACATGTGAATTGACCTTTATGTTTTCTTAAATGTAAAAGTAGTATGGTTTGTCTTTGAGAATCCTTGCCTGATTTGCAGATAAATTTTTAATTAGGCAAAGTTCATGTTACAGAAAATTGCAAGCTATTAAAAAATCAACTTTTTGGTGAAGTATAAATCTTGTAATATAATTTTGGATTGTCGAACGTTTAAAAATTTACAATTAAAAAAAATGGCTTTTCTCAAAAATAGATTGAATAATTCCAAAATCAAAAACATGTTTAATTTAAAATCTTTAGCGTAACATGTTCCATCTGCTTTTATTAGAATTAGAGCTGATAATACCTTAACATTGAAACGGTCATAAGTTATAAAAGCAAGTTTTTTTAAATCTTTTGAAAATCGAATGACAAAGACAAGTACTATAAGTGTTTAAAACCAGTGTCCCTGGAGGCTGGCTTTAAACACTTAAAGTACAAGTACTATTATTACAATTACAATTACAAATAAAGACAAGTCTTTACGTCTTTACGTTAAGTATATACTTATATATTTCAATGGTTTTACACTTGTACTTATTAGAAAGCAATAATTCTATTACTGAATACAAAAGTTGGGTCGTGCTTACATGATTCTGCAATAATAAGTCAATCAATCACATTCTAATTACCTTTCTGAACTGATCGCAACATTGACATCTGTGTATACCTGATCCAATCAGCAAATGTAATTACTACTAATCAACATTAATAATAATTGTTCATAGCTGTTTGAGTAACCCACGCTGCAGATAATTGGGATTTGTAAAACAAAACTATATCGAAGTACAAATAACGATTAAATATTGTATTAAGATACTTTATTGTTACTGGTTTTAATATTTAAGATATGATTGTTACACGTAATTTTATAAAAGCGTTTAACAGGAACTGTTCGCTGCGGTTTCTCTTGCAGGTCAACGAAGACTGATTCACTCCTAAGGCTCGTAGTCCCATATGAAATAGCCTATGCTGTATACAGCGATTAGGCTATCGACTACAAAAAAAAAACTTAATAATTTACATAAAATGTAATATCAAAGAAAAAATTTGGAGATCGGCAGTGACTTTTACAAAATAAGCAGTGTGTGATACAGATGACCTATAAATTGTATGTTTATTTCTATCTCAGGTGTGGCATTTTATAACAGCACAGATCATCTAATGATGACTGATCCACAGACATTTTGTGTCATAGATAGCTATAGTCGCTTAAAAAAAAAACAATTTTACATAAATAATAATTACTTGAGCAGTTTTTTATTTTGTCAGAATAAAGCAGGTTCCGGTTGCTGCTTTTCCCAGAAAGTTGGCAGCGTAGTTACATGGGTAAAGCCTTATTCAATTAATATGCACTCATGCATTGATAATGACCACCTCTTTAGGGAGGTCTTCATTTGACAGTGGACAGCGATAGGTTAATGATGCACAAACATCTTCTTATATATAAAATTCTCGTGTCACAATGTTAGTTACCATACTCCTCCGAAACGGCTGGACCGATTTTTATGAAATTTTGTGTGCACATCGGGTAGGTATGAGAATCGGCCAACATCTATTTTTAATACAACTAATTTTTTTTTTGACAAACAAAATTGATAATGTGTATGGCAAAACAACGTTTGCCGGGTCAGCTAGTCTTTTTATATTTTTTTCTTGAAAACACAAATTCTTATTATCTATGTAAAATATATCTATGTATTCGCCACCACTAGACCGAGACCTGCGTGCATCA
The DNA here is from genome assembly GCA_902825455.1 of Arctia plantaginis. Taxonomy (NCBI): domain Eukaryota; kingdom Metazoa; phylum Arthropoda; class Insecta; order Lepidoptera; family Erebidae; genus Arctia; species Arctia plantaginis. The sequence continues at coordinate 8,886,937 of CADEBD010000314.1, read as the reverse complement.
TTTCATCGCATTTACGCCCGCGATATGTTTCTCTTCCAAATTACCGACACGATACACACTCATTTTTCAAACTCAACTACTTGCTGTATAGTTACGATATTTGTTGGTAATTTATTTGACAAACTTGTAAACTTCTAAAGTAAAACATTTCAAAGGCTCTTCTATCCCAGGGGTCATTACTTGAATAAATGATATAGAACATTATACAGAACACACTATTTAAAAAAAGGTTAAAGTTATACGAATTATCTCGCGACAAAGGGTAGCAACGCACCTGTGACACTTAAATTGCAGGTGTCTATGGGCGGACAGCGGTTGTCACTTACCACCAAGGCGTCAATTCTGCTATTTGATATTAACATTCAAGCCACTGACATTCCATTGACACGCTATTGAGATGCCATTGACATCGGTCAAAATATCGGTATTCTGTTAACTAAAAATTCAGTGTCAATAGACTGTCGATGTAGGAGCAATGGTTCATCAATGATGACATCAACAACATTGCCATATCCCTCAAATTAAAAATATAATTTAATTAAGTATTTAAAATATACCGTTTATCAAACAATTGCTACGACATTTATATATATCAGTCGCAGTTCAGCGACTAGTCATCGGCAGGCCATTGATCTTATATAGTTAGTAGAATACGAAAAGTGCAAAACTATTCCGACGACAGTCCATCGACAGTCTATTGATACAATATTAAAATAGCAGAGTTAAGGTCTAGGACTCGTCTGCTTGATTGCACATATATATAAGATAACAAAAGATGTTGTTTGTAAATCTTTGGTTAATGATGATGATGATATTGACCGTAATACATTCGTTACAATTATTAACTGGTATTGAGAAAATAAATATCGACCTGTTTATCACACACAGCCGAGTGTAATAAGTATTAAAACCGATCGATTTATAATTTGAGGCGTTGTCTAACAGGAAAAGATAAATTAGTTAAGAAATCTAAGAGGAAATTCTTATAAAAGTCTACATGCCACAGAGAATGAATGTGGAATGAATGTTTTTGCTCTCGAGAGCTTGCACAAGTCTTGAATACAACATATATGACAAATCAATTGGTTATGTCTATATTGTAGGTAATTTTATATGTAAATGTTTACAAACGTTTAGGGGCAGTGTACTGGATCGCCAAAATTTTGAAATCAAATTATTTAAAGCATGTTGTAAGAACAGAGTTATCCACGACCTTCGGCAGGCGTGAGAAGCATCGCTCGGACCGCGTGCGACTCCGCATTGTTTTTAGTTAAATAATCGACAACAACTGCGCGCATGTTGCAACTTACTCGAACAATCGCAGCTTATGATAGTCGCGTGCGTCAATACCTCGTAAATTATCCTAAACTGTCCACAACGCTTGTCAAACTTGGCTGGCTTGCGAAGCTGAAGAGATTAAGGAGTGAAAAACATTAACGAGAAACGCCTGCAACATTCATCTAGTCGACCTCATTGACAATTCAAATAGATAGGCAATATTTAAATTAAAGGCTCTTTTAAGTAATTATTGTTTGAATAAATAAATTTCATGAAATTTGAGGTGGATGCAGACAAATTCAAAACTTCAGATAATAAAAGTCACTGAACGAGAAGATGTCGTCATCGTTTTTGAATTCAAAACCAATTCATTAATTAGGAGACGCCAACTATTTATATTTATACATTTATTGGAACGAAGTTCCTTATCGCGCGTTGTGAAAGGGGGCTGGACGGAAAAAATCTTGTAAGTTGTGATGACACTTTTTGCTATAGTAAGCTATTGTTATTTTGCTATAGTAAACGTGCGGCGTGCGCATGTTTCTCTGTCTGTCTCTCTCTCTCTTATAGAATGCAAGCCAGATATTTTCGTATCGTCTTTCTATTTTTACATTATATTTGTTAATAATAATAAAAAATATATATTATAACTTAAAAAAATAAAATTTTATTACAATTCCTTCACTAATTAATAGAAAGGAACTTCGTTCCATCCGGGTGTCCCTTGACACCTCTCAAGTTTTTATTTATACATTGCTGCAGTCTTAACGGAAGTTTTTTTTTATCACTATCACTGATTTACTTTTCTGAAAACGTCAAAATGAAAAGTGTTTAAACCATAAACATACGGTGCGTTCATTAGCAGTCTCCTCTCCAAACGCAGCTTAGATAGTATTAACGTTACCCTACCTAAAATATTAGTAATTTGCATTAAATCAGTAGATGAAAAAATATGAAAAATGGGTGCCTCGTGATTTTGCAGATCTGCAGAAAGAAATTGAAGAAAAAAATGAAAATTGAAAAGAAATTGTTGAACTTTACTTAAACTTGTGTTGCCTTGTTGAATCGGTACAGAAATAAAGGAATATTGGATCGAATTGTGTCCGTGTGGTGACGGATTAAGAATACGGAATGTCACCACCCCTATTCATCCCGTGGGTGTCGTAAGAGCCGACTAAGGGAGCAAACTACGCAGGACAACGGCACTGCAAAGAGGAGGAAGATATGACACAAAACATTTTTTTTTTTTTTTTTTTTTTAACGTGTGGAAATCCCCTCGGACCGTCACCCCTCCGGGGTTTGCGGCGGGGTGGTGTGTCGGACTCGGACCGACTAAAACCACACGGTATCGTCTGCGTAACAGATTACACCCAGCCCGGGGGGGAAATCGGCGCGAAGGGCCCAGTCGTACCCTATGTTCCACAAGAGGGGTCCAAGAACAGACCCCTGTGGAACACCGCACGACATGGGCCGACACCTCAGATTACCTTCTCGGTCCTCGTACACGACGGTACGCTCCTCTAAATAGTCTGCCACTAGCCGCCTCAGGTACTTTGGCACCCCATGATAGTGGAGTGCTTCCCTGATGCAGCTGAATGGCAGACTATTGAATGCGTTGGCGATGTCTAATGACACCGCCAACAGCACGCCGCCACAGCTCACGGCCTCTTCGGTCACGGCCCTCAGGCGCAACACGGCGTCGACTGTCGAACGCCCCGCCCGAAAACCAAATTGGGCGTCCGACAGATCGGGGCCCACCTCGCAGAGGTGCCGGACGATGCGGGCAGAAAGAACCCTCTCAAACAATTTGCCCGCCTCGTCCAGCAGCACGATGGGCCTATAGGCCGCGACCGAAACGGCAGGCCGTCCCGGCTTCCTCAATAGGACCAGCTTCCCGCTCTTCCAGCACTCAGGGAAGCGTCCCGACGCCAAGCTAGCGTCGAACACCTCCCCGAGGCGGTCTGCCATGTGGTTGAGGGCCAGGGCCAGCACTCGGGCCGGTACCCCGTCTGGCCCAGGGGCGGTGTTCTTGGAACGGATCCGTAGAACAGCCGCCCCTACCTCCGAATCCCGGACGGGCGGAACATTGTCGTCCCCGTGCTCCCCGTCGTCTCCGGCCAGGGAGGCCATCGACGGGGGAGTGTGTTCCGCTCGTTGTGGGAAAAGGCCCTCAACCACTTCTCGCAGGAAGCTGGGCTGGAGAGTCTCCGTAAGGGGGGGGCCCGACGCGCGGAGCTTTTGTCGCACCGCGCGGTAAGGGCGACCCCAGGGGTCACGATTAAGACCCTCCAGCATCTCCTTTCTCTTTTCCTCTTTGGCGCGGCTAATGGCCAGCTTCAGAGTTTTCCGCGCCCGTCGGTACTCCTCATGAAGCCGGTACTCCTCATGAAGCCGGTCCTCCTCACCGTCTCCACGGTGACGCCGCCGACTGCGTGTGTAGGACCTCCGGGCACGTGTACAGGCCGCACGGAGGTCCGCCAGCTCCTGGGACCACCAGTAGACCTCCTTCCTTGGAGGCCGACGACCTCGAATGCGGGGCATGGCCGCATCGCAGATATGCGTAATCGCATCGCGAAAGCGGCCAGCCCCCACGTCGACCTCCTCGGTCGGAGCCTGAGGAGACAGCCACGAGTGAATTATGGCTGCCTCCTCTAGTAGGTCCCGGTTCAGTCTGGCAACAGCCCACCGCGGAAAGCGGGATAAACGCCGCGCCACGTGACCCCTACTGGAGTCCTGGGTCCGGGAGAGCTCAAATCGGATATACAGGTGATCCGAGAGCGTCTCAACCTCTTCCAGGACACGCCAGTTCCTTACTCGTGCGGCGAGGGCAGGGGTAGCGAACGAGAGGTCCACTATCGACCCCCCCTGCTGTCGCACGCACGTGTTGGTGGAGCCTCTGTTTAGAAGACAGAGGCCCACCGAGGCCGCCCACTCCTCCACGGCCTCGCTCCTTGCGTCCGTCCTGGGGGAACCCCACGCAATGGACTTTGCGTTGAAGTCCCCCAGCACAAGGACGTGCCCAGACGCTTGTCGCCGTATCGAGGTCTCCAAGCTGGTTAGGAAAACCTCGAAGTCGTTCAAACTCCGGTTGGGGGAGAAATAGACACCATATATGGTGATCCCCCCCCACTCGACGGCAACATATCCAGTGCCCTTGTCTCTTAGCGACAAGGGCGGGGAATGAGCCGTCGTGGAACCGACGACTGCCACGGAGCCGTCCCAGTCACCCATCCAGTTTGGACGGGGAGGGACAGAATAGGGCTCCGCGACTACGGCAACACCTATCGACCACTGTGCCATGGTTTGCAGGAAGAGATCCTGCGCCGCGGCACAGTGGTTCAGGTTCGTCTGGACCAGGAGGTTGGAGACTTGATCCATTACTGAATCGTCTCTACAACCTCCTCCATGGGCGACGACGACGACGCACGTACTACATCAGAGGCAGCCTGGGTCGACTGGCTAGCCCCTGACGTCTGCCGAGAACAGCGGGGAGGCTTGCAGCCTCTCTGCCCCATCTGGTGATTGGCGGAGCATTCTGCCGCCTTATGCCCCGGTTGACCGCAGCGGAAGCACAGTCCGCCGCAGTCGAAACAGCTGTCGCACTTGACGCGCGTGTGTCCCGATGCTAGGCATTTGTAGCACCTCATCGGTCTCGCCGCCAGGACTGTGATCCTGGCGCTCACGAAACCGATGAGCAGCCTGCCGGCGTCGTTTTTAAAAACGGCCGCGTAGGACAGCCCGCCGTCAGCCGCCTCCGGGGACACGGTCACAACTACAGCCGCGGTTTTGGGCGGCTGCAGCTTCCGCGGCCTCTTTGTGGAGGCCGTTGCCACCGGTGGCGAAGGCGTGGCTTGGGCTGCTTTTTTGGCAGCCCTTTTGGCCCGCCTTCGGGACTTCTTGGAGCCCCTCGCCTCCTGCCAACCCTCGTTGGAGGGGGCAGGTGCGGAGGGGCCCGGCAGGGGTGTCGGAGTGGGGAGCGGAGGGAATGCCACTCCGCTCCTCGGCGCCGTTTTAGGCCCCGTCAGGCCAGCCAGGCGTCCGTCCAGCATATTCCCAACTGCGATGAGGATTTCTCGCAGTTGGGAGTCAAATGCCCCTGAGTTGGTGGTAGGGGCAGGCTGGGACGCGGACGGGGCTTCCCGCTCGGGGAGGTTCGCCTGGAAGCGGGCGAACTGAGCGCTCAGCTCGTTCACCCGCTCCGTCAGCTACTCGTTGGCCACCTGTAGGCGCGATACGTCGCCCACTAGGCCCTCCACGACCTCCGACAAAGCGGAGGAGGAGTCCTTAAGGGCCCTCACAAACGAGCCCTTAAGGTTCACGGATTTGGTGGCCACCTTGTCGATGACGGCCACCGCCGCTTTCGCCCTCTCCTGCACGGACACGGGAGCCTGGGGGGCATTTCCCCCCACCGGCTCCCGAACCTTGAGCAGGAGATCCGCGATCTCCTCCTCCGCTACGGCCTCGCCGTCCACTCGTACGTTCCTGTAGGACTCCGCGTTTGAGAACGCGGAGCCTGACGGGGTCGAGACCGAGGCCGGTTTACGTGCCCTCCCTCGGCGGCTGCTTGCCACCTTTGGTGGCATCATTTCGCCGGACGTGTCGGTCCCCTCTTCCCTGGAGCGTCCGCGTTTCCGGCTGTCGCTCCGCTCCGCTTCCATGGCCTCCGCGCCATCCGACGAAGCGGCGGATCCGGAACGCAGCCGATCCGATGCTCTTCGGCTCCCAGAGATCAGAGTCAGACTGACTTCTGGGAGCCCCATCGAGATGGGCGTTCCTGACACCATCTCACCCTCAGTGGACGACCCATCCACTCCACTGTTCCTCCTCATCGTCTCCTTGTCCGTTAGGCTTGCCTTTGTCTGTGTGTTTTTTTTTCCGATCGTTTTCTGTTTGTTTAAATTAATATTTTCCATAATAATCCCACGAGTGGGGGAGAACTAAAGGTCCACCCGGGCAGAGATCCCCCATTACCCGGGCAAGCGTAAGTTTTTAACCCAACCGAGGGGTCCGCAGGTACCTCGGCTTGGAGTGCGCTCGCGACTGAACTTCCCATCAGCCATGCATCCCCTGGCCACGCACCAGAACACGGGATTCGGGGAATTTTTTAGAGAGGTTATCTTCCTCGCGGTCCGGGCGGTTAAGCCAAGACCCTCGCCCCCGATCAGAGCCGCGAGACTTAACCACAGCGCTCTTCTCGGGATTACGATATGCCGACGGTTGACAGGGAGACTACGTCCCCCTGCCTTTCTCCATCGCTTTCAGCGGAGAAACTGTGGCCCCTACAGGGCCCCGCCATCTGGTTTTTTACCGAGGTTTCCTCCTCCATGCTCCGAAGAGCGAAGAGCCAGCAGGGCAACCGGCAGACACGCCCACCCTGCTGGACCAGGCCTTGCCCGAGAGCCGATGAACGGCTACCTCTTCTGCTAGAATATTGGCCGCTGGCGATAATCCTCTCCTCCAAGAGGACAAGGAGGAAACAGTACCATCGCCAGCGTTTCCAGGGTGCACCACGAGGAGGTTTTCTAGCCAGCACCCCACAAACCATATACCAACCCGTCTGGCCAGCGTGGTATAGTAGGCCAAAACCTCCTTTCTAAGTAGAGGCTTATGTCCAGCAGTGGACTATTATAGGCTTTTGATGTGATTTGTGATGTGTGACATGTGACGAAAAGCATAGTATATTTAAGAGTATACTTATGAGTATATTTATTATCTTTGTATTAGATATATTTTGATATTTATATGTATAAACGAAAAGTGAAAGTGCTATGCTAGAAGACTAGAACTATGACTTGCTCCACTGACTGCTTCTTACACTCCCTAATCATTATCTATTCTAAATATCTCTTTTCTTCCATTGCCTCTTCTTAAATACCTTTTCTTTCCAAAAAACCTAATTTTGTCATTATTAAAAGCTCACAATAGGCGGTTATTCCTTCGCTTTTTTTACTTCTTCGTCATTGTCCATAACATAATAATCTTTAAAAATATTAATTGTTTTTATTAAAATTATTGTGATCATGTGACGTGCTTGATTTAAATAACTTAGTGTTTAAGTCTAATTACCAAGGGTGAATTATATTTCTGCAGGAGGTTAATGTAGCAGAAAAATAAAGAATAAAAAAAAAACTTTTTTTTTTCTGTGCTGATATCCTCTTGGATACCACCCACCGGTGGTTATGACGTACTCGAACCGACTAAAAATCACACGTTGTCTCGGGTACCAGTATCCGGGGAACCAGGTGTACCCTAAGGCCCCTTAAACGTCAGTGCGATATTATTATTACTTGTGTGAATTTAATACTACTTCATATAGGGTTTTGCAACTGCAATGAAGGAACACGATGCACAGGAAGGGCATGCTTTGAACAATTTCAACACCAACATGCATAACCGACTTTATCCTTCCATTAAATTCGAAGAATCGGCACACTGCCCACCCACAGGCACCTAATACTCGTGTTTGTTTTAGCATTGGGCATTAAAATAATTTTTTTTTTCAATTGCATTTATTCAACCAAAGAGAAGTTTTCTAATGATATTAAATTTTAGTTTATAGCAATAATAATATAAAAAAACCTTTTTTATATTTTGATCATAATGGAACGAGAATATTATAAACTCTATATCCCACACAATTTTATTTATTACCTAATTACAAATTAGACAGCTAACAATATTTTGTAGTGCCCATTTTATACATTTTTTTTTTAAATAAAAATAATGCCTTGGCAATCTCACACGGAAATACCATATTATATCAAAATAAGAAAAACAAAACAATATGCCAAAATCTATCTATACTAATATTATAAAGAGGAAAGATTTTACATAGGCTATTATTAATTTCTAAAAGACTTAGACATGTGCAAAAATAACAGGTTATGTTAACCAAGGTGTAAAAATCGTCTTAAAATTGTCTTTTCTTCGCGTGCTCTGCTTAAATGGTTATAAATAAGACAAAATAATGTGCTAATGAATTGTATACCAAACAAAGTTAGCCTTCTAATATATAACGCCCTAGTGAAGTCTCACCTACTTTATCTCATTGAGATTTGGGGCAATGCAGCTAGAACCAATATAAAACCAATATAGGTATTGCAAAATAAAATCATAAAAACACTATATCATTACGACTATTTAACTCCACCTAAAATTATACACAAAAACACAAAACTTATGAACTCAATGTTCAACGGATATCCTCTTGGATACCACCCACCGGTGGTTATGACGGACTCGAACCGACTAAAAATCACACGTTGTCTCGGGTACCAGTAGCCGGGGAACCAGGTGTACCCTAAGGCCCCTTAAACGTCAGTGCGATATTATTATTACTTGTGTGAATTTAATACTACTTCATATAGGGTTTTGCAACTGCAATGAAGGAAGCTACATGATGCACAGGAAGGGCATGCTTTGAACAATTTCAACACCAACATGCATAACCGACTTTATCCTTCCATTAAATTCGAAGAATCGGCACACTGCCCACCCACAGGCACCTAAAACCAATACAGGTATTGCAAAATAAAATCATAAAAACACTATATCATTACGACTATTTAACTCCATCTAAAATTATACACAAAAACACAAAACTGAACGCGTATGAACATTGAACAACTATACACATGCAATACATGTATACTCATACACAAAATTATTCATCAAACCATTCAGTCACACATTACGTTCACAATAAAAAGGGAAACACTAAAATATTGTAGAAAAAATTGTGGTAAAAATACAGTTACTTTTAAGGGAGCACAACTATATAACAGACTTCCATCGGATGTTAAAGAAGCAAGCTCGCTTAACATTTTCAAACAAAAACTTGCGATCTGCATTTGTAACAATATTGTTATAACGTAAAAACGCTCTTAACTTGTACCACCGGTCACTATGCATTCTTGGACAACCGTCATGTAATAAGGGTTTTCTAACTTAAAACTACCTGCACCGGATTAACATAACTTATTAAAAGATATACAAAAAAGTTCGTGAGGGGGTATATCTATCTATAAGCTATAAAAAGCATTTTTATATTTTAAAAATAATTAAGTATTCACTATATACTTTAGATGCATTTTTCGTGTGATTATGTGAATCCTTATGAAATTTAAGTATTTCATCATCGAGATAATTTCAAGTAGATATTTTTTTATCTTTACATAACTAAAATTGGTCAATTCGTTAAGCAGATATCATTTAATTATGAACATTTCATTTAGAAGTGAAGAGTATAAAAATGCGATGCGCGTTTTCTTCTCTATAGAGTGGGCGGTACCGAGGTCCGGGAGGGAGGGGTTAGGTCTATGTTTTAAATAGGTGACAACATCTATACTGTTAGGTTTTGCACAAAGTTCAAGCAGGCAAAGCCGCGCGAGTCAGCTAGTCTACTAAAATTAATTAAGTATGTGTATTTAAAAATTTAAAATGCCACGGCATTTTCGTTTTCAATATTTCCAAGGCATCTATAGACATAGACATTTACATAATATATGGTTATTCAAGGATAGGAAATCGATGAACTCTTTAAAAGTGTTTTAATTGCTCAATCTGATTTCAATATTTACATCCATTTAAAATGATCTAGATTTATAAAATACAAAGATACACCGTAAGCAAGGTCTGGGGTGTAAGATTTTGTCAGTCTCAGTCGTTGTTCTCGTACGGTAGTTTCGGTGTGTTGTGGTGTAATTAATAATAATATTTCGGACATCTGACGCACATTGACATCTGGTTTCAAACTAAGCAGAGCTTATACTATAAAAACTACACTGATAGAATACTTATATACTTTTTTTTTGTAAATACATACATATTATACATACTAAACACCCAAACTCCGAAACAAACATTTGGTCCGACCCGGGAATCGCACCCGAAACCTTAGCACAGGAGCCGCATACGCTACCACTGCACCACCGAGGCAGTCAAATTAAACATGCGTTGTGGTAAAGAATAAGTCCATTATGCATGAACTCAGAATCACAATAGGTTAAACGTAGTTGATAGCCTGCCACTACGTATTGCCAGAGAATCGTGGGGTATTTCCATGGTACAGAAAGACAACCTCAAAAAGGTGGTAGGCAGAGTAGATTTGAATAAGATAGCCCGGGACAGCACCTTATCGCTGGTCGGATCAAATTGACTAATTTTTAATCTCTCTATCATACCTATTATCCGGCAGGCTTAGAGTGAGATGAAGGAACCTAGTGGAAACATCCCCGAATGAGTACAAATAAGACATGACCTTCGATAGTTGAAGGACGCAACTAAAAAGTACAATTAGGGTTATTACAATGAGGCCTTTTGTTTTCGTGCTGAAATCCCCTCGGATACCACCCACCAGCAGGATGGCTATGTCGGCTATATTACAATGAGACCTATAAAGTTAACCATTATCATTTCACCGGTGATTGCAATTAACACATTATTTTAAATGTTCCAACTATATCCGCTCAGTTTCAAGAAATTTGTAAGTTTCCGTTGATTTGAATTGCAGCAATTAGTGCATGATCCACATTACATTTTATTGAACCAAATTTTCCGTAATGCGGAACACGTTAGTTTTAATATTAGTAATGTTTATTATGATAATCCCAAGATTCAGTGCGATTAAGATCAAGACGTATCTAGTTCCGTGTTAAGGTCAAATTTACAATAAGGATGCGTTTTTAACGCTGGCTTCCTAATAATTGTTATCGTTCAATTATTTGGTCATGAACAGTTCGTGTATGAGACCGACTCATACAATTTTATTACATCAAAACAAAAGGTATATGCCTCTCAAGGATACGATGTCATGGTTAAAACAAATAAATGATAGATAATTTATTGGCAATTTGAATAAAGTATGGCAATTACAGTGTTCAGAGATTGTTATTGAAAATCGTTCACGTTTTATTTGATGGCTAATGCATCATGAACAGTTTCTGCCAAAAAAATAACATTTATATCTTTTTATAGATACCCAATATCCAAATGCAATAAAATATTGCCAATAAAAATTGCCCCTGTTTTGCTAGATTTGAATATTTATGGAGCTTTATACGTTTTTACCGAGTACTTGATATTCTAACCCCCTTACCATATCGCAGCGAAAACGATTTATAAATAAAAGTATATTTTCAAAATAAAATAAAATAAATCCTACAACCATTGCATTAGGTTACATATAATGCTGGTAGTATGTGGCGTATTAAAAAATAAAAAATATTTATGTTTATAGCTGTTGGCGATTGTTTATAATTAAATAATGTAAGTAATTAGGAACAGCCTATACGGTATAAGAGAATATTCCCACGGCCGTTATTGGACGTTCATCGGTGAAGGATGCACCGCTGATCATATTCAAGGTGAACGTTGGGACTTATATTTTAACGTACACATGCAAAGTAATGTCAGCTCTTATCATTTACATCTTAACTAATATTATAAATGTAAATGTGGGTTTGTTTCTTTGTTACGCCTTCACGTCTTAACTACTCAACCGATTAATGTTAAATTTTGCACGCATAGAAAAGGCTTGGAGTCACAACTTTATTACAACTAGTCAGTCATTATCATTCTCTTCACTTTGTCCACTGTGCCCGAAGTGAGTTTGTGAGTGAAAAAAAAGGCGAGTGGCGGAAAGCTGTCCTACAAAACTGAACGAAGTCGTCGTTTGTCCAAACGCACAGCTTTGGAAAACTCGTCTTTAACCCTTCTACAATTACTACACTTAAGTACAATGTGCAAGGTGAGGTTCACTGTGCTTCTTGCGACTGCGAATTTAAAACTGAATTGGGTTTCGCTAGTCACGTACTACACATGAGCGTAAACGAAGTGTCTAAAATTTAATGGTTGTCACAAATGGTTCCCATAATGGTATTCCCATTCTACAACCTAAATGGCGTGCACGCTTCACAGCCGGACCTGGAGGCAAAGTTATATTGTTTCTTAAACGTGCTGGTATTTACATCGCCTGACGTCGCTGCATTTGCTCATGCTTGGTAGCATTCCCGCTTTCGGCGGGACGCCGTTTTGCAAGATCTGTCGAACCAGGGCTTGGATCTGCCACCGATGGTAATTAATGTCATGACGGGTAGGACGCACTGATTGAAGACTTTCGTCTTTAGGCACTGCTGGATCGACGATGAGAAGACTTGATGTAGCTTCCCAAACGCTGCCCAACCCAACTGAATTCCTCTATTCACCTCGTTCTCGAAGTTGTTTCTACCTAACTGCAATGACTGCCCGAGGTACACATATTTTTATACGACTTAGAGAGTTGCACCGTGTACCACAATAGGTTCCGGTAGTACGTGTAATAATGGCCTTTAAATACACCTGTGTTTATGGGTGTATGTCTGTAAACATATTGTATTTGTGTTGTGTGACACTGATGAGTATGATTGCCTTCAGTGCTATATGTGAAGATGTTTTAGGGTTTTAGAGTTTGGGTAAGGTGGCTACTGGCAACGCATTTGTATCTCTTGAATTGCAGCTATCCATGGCTAGCAATAGTCACTTAACATTAGATAACCCATCTCCACGTTTGTTCCTATGCCATAAAAAAATCTGGTCTTGTATTATTCGATCAGAAACAGTTAAACTTGTGCAAATTTAACTACTGTTGGCGACATGTTGCAAAACAAACAAGGTTTTCTCACAAATGCTAGCATGATCGTTCTCAACAATGCACGCTATGGGAAATTTTTTGACTCAGTCATATTTTGTCGCCTTTAATCTAAATTGTAATTGTGAAACCATGTGTGTTTAAGATAATTGTTAAATATTTTATCTTTATGCTTAACGAATACCTAACTGATAGATGCGAAAATGTCTGAGTACAAATATGTGAAAGTACTTGATTTACTGGGTATTTTATAAAAATTGAATTTTGTAAATATGGAAGTACATCGGTATACCTTAGTGTTGCAAAGTACACACCTACATTTTATTTATGTTAGGAAAATAATAGGTTAAATAAGGTATCCTCTCAGTACCTACAGTATCTCCTCAAAAGTACTGATAAATTAAACTCAACGATAAAATAAAAACTTGAAAGTGTTTCGCAAATGAACAAAAAACAATAGATCATCGTATACTTTGCCTCAACAGGTTGCTTCAGTTCGATATGGTTCGTTCGGCAAATAGTTAGAAGTCTGCTATCCTCGGTCACCCACCGTGAAGAACATTTGGTTCACGGCCACAAACAGATCAGCCTCCCTATTCGTAATCATCATATTGAGTAGTCGCGTACGTGAGTGAGGGGAGACTTGTTCCACAACCAACTGCAACTCGGTTGCAAAATAATTGGCTTTAGCAAAAACTATAAAACCTGTACTTATGCAGATTAAATGAAAGTAACGGTGTGGAATTCGTGAAATTATATTACATATGATTATAGGTAAGGTATACATAGCAATAGACTGTTCTTATTATACGCCACCTAATGTTAAAAGATGAAATGTGACGAAAGAACTGCAGTTTAAAGTAGGTTCCCCTCTCGTTTACAATATCTATTAATTAGTTAATTCTTTTGACAGCTTTGTTAGTATTTAACATTTGATCTTTGTAAATTTATGTTGTCCGTGTAGTGACGGATTAAGAATACGGAATGTCACTACCCCAATTCATCCCATGGGTGTCGTAAGAGCCGACTAAGGTCGCAAAACAACGCAGGACACCAGCACTGCAAAAAGAAGGAAAGCTTGCCACCCCGTCTGGCCAGTATAGTAGGCCAAAACCTCCTTTTTAAGGAGAGGCCTATGTCCATCAGTGGACTGGTAAAGCCTGATGATGTGAAATTTATGTTGGTGTACATATTTACAATAAGGCATATTTTTTCTCGAATTAGTGAGGCACCGCTAAGACTTAGCAGCAAAAGACTGAGGGTTGGTCTTTTATAGACACCGGTAACCCTTAATTGTAGCAGGGTGTTTACCCCATTGATTAGTTTTATAATTAAATTATTCTTTTATATGTTTTGAAGTATGTGTGAACAATCACCAAGAATCCTTTTTTAAATGAACGAGATGTCTTTGTCTGACAGGCACACAAAAATAATTTGCTTAGTATAGCCACAATGATTGCCGAATGGCCCGATAACTTGACACATACTTTTGTTTTCCACACATCACCTTTATTGTGTATGTTATATATACGCTAGCTACTAATATGATATCAGCATATGTATACATTGATTACATGACCCGATTGATTTCTTAAACCAGGTGCCTTGAAAAAAAGTATATACCAAGTATAATAGTAGTTATGTATCTACATACATTAAAAAACGAAGTTTTATAATGTATTTATAATACATATCACGCGAATTCGCGTTTTTATAATAACTTTTACCTACAATGCATTGTTTCACAAGCTCTTAGCTTTTTGCCAAAATTGAATTGACCTTTGACATGAGTTGGCTAGATTGACCTTCTATGACTAACAAAACTAAACGGGTCACGTACAATATAGTTGTTAGTAATGTAAATAAATTGTTATAGAATTACACAATCATACATTATATTGCTAGAGCTATCTATTGATTGAATTGTAGTGGTAACCATATACATGAATTTATAAAATTATATGAAAACTAGCTGTACCCTGTCATGCTTCGCTATGGCACATTGTAATTGCATTGATGAGAAATGAAGAACCAACAATTCATAAAAAAACACCTTTGAAGTGGGTTGTATATCGAGTCAAAATTTGAGTTCAATCGGTGCAGAACTTTTTGAGTTTTTCTTTTTTTTTTGGTGGTGGACCCGGAACCATTTCTTTCTACTCTTTGCTGTAAAAATGATCACTTGTCTAAAACGGGTTTCTCTTTATATTTTTGTGATTTCACGTAAAATTTATTATCTACTTAGAATTATACAAATATTTAGATACTACTATGCTAAATGTATTTTAGTTGTCCTCAAGATAGACTCTGCCATAGATTCTAAAAACGCAGGACAGTATTAACGCATCAAGATTAGGAATAATTCTAAATATAAAGTGTTTCGATCGATTTCATCTATTCAAGAGGAGGTACCTAATGTTACAAATGTTAGTATTAAATCTATTGTCTAAACGGTACTAGTGGTACAACGACACCTTCTGTATATTACGTATAAAGTTATCTGTACATCTAAGACATGCTATAATATCACCACTATCACGATAGGAAGTCCGTGTGAACGGAAGGAAACCCGCTCGTTCTGCTAGAATAAGTCATGTGTACTACTGAACGATAGAGCATTTGGAGTGGAACACGATCGCTTGTATAATAACGTCATTATACCTGTAACTATTCGTGTGAGTGATTGATGGTTGATTGTTTCATTTCAAATAACGATGATACAAATAATAATTCCTCTAAGAGATAAATAATATAAATATGTGCAATTACTGTGATGGAACACGCAACCTGTACTCGTATTATAGATGATCCTGATAATATTAGGAGTTAACTGTAGGTATATTAGATTTAATTTCCTATTGGTGGGTTTTACAGTGTTCACTTCCATCCTTCTGCTAGTCTGTCTACGGCTTAGCTTCGATATTGTAACTTTGTATGCGTAAATATTTCAATCACAGCAAAAAGTGGTAAAATAAAATCCATAATAAGAATTCTTAGGTTATTTCCCCTACATATAGAGTGGGAGTGTTTTTTTTTGTCTCTCCCAAAGATCCTCATCTGATAGCTATTTAAAAAAAATAAGAGGTCATGAAGACTATTTTTTATTATTGATTAGATATTATTTTCTATAATTTTTATAAGAGTCCAGTCAGTCCCTCTAAAAGCTAAACTCTTGGATTGAAACATTTAATAACTACTGCTGATAACAACCAATAAATGACTACTTAAACACCATGACAGAGGGTACGTAGGAATCAGCGAGTATTTATATGATCCTCCAAGGAGGTTGAGGTTGGAGGTCTAACTATAATAATAATAATAATAAAGAGCTGCCTGAGAGAAATATGAATAGTATACTTACTTATACATGGTGTTTTTTTTGCCAATGTGTAATTTGCAATACTAAGATTAGTACCTAACTGTTGTATATAATAGGTATAAACTATAATCTAGTTATTAGTGGGTAGTGATGAATAGTCGATTTCTTCGATCATATTTTCATAGACCGCAATTTTTAACAGTAGTTATATTGCTGGTTTGGTAAATGAGTTTACGGAATAATCGCCTTTTCATAACCGACTGAAAAAGACTGTGTTCTACTAATCAAAATAGACAACTAGGTATTGACAAATTGTGCGTCATTCTCGGCACCGACGAAGAGATTTACTAGAAAATACTATAAATACATTCAGATGATTAACGACCACTTATTGCTTAAACTTTTTATACAATAATAAAATACATAGAAGAACTATGCGCTAGAAAAAAACTGGTTTGTTATCATTGCAATACGCCGTACATTTATGTAGGTATGCATATATACGTAAGTTGTTCGGTTTGGTAAAGATAAACCTGGTTTTGTTATTATAGTCATAGTGATGTGCGAGATACCACTCAAAAAAGGTGAAGCCATTTGTAAACTAGATGAACAGCTTAGTATTCCACTCTGTGAAATGATAACACATATATTTATTAAATGTTACTGGGTCAAAACTATTAACCTGGCAAATCTTTTAGATACGGATGTTCTAATGGGGTTAACGTGTACTGAAACTTGTATTTTAAATAAAAAATATTTAAGTCAAGATTTAAAAGTGTAATCGGATTAATGGGAATGCGGGTTCGACTTACTCTTCCAAGTCATATGGAAAAAAAAAGTTAGATATAATAATAATAATGTAGAAGTAAACACTTACCTAGGACATTAGCTTATAACTTTTACAAAAAACATGTAAAATTGTATTTGAATGCGTTACACAATGACAAACAACTAACAAATTAAGTTAAAATTATTTGTGTTGAGTCGCCAGGAATTAAACGTAACATTGAAGAATTGAGAACGACCAACTTCAATACCATTAATTTATGTATTAGGAATCAACAATGTTCTCACGACATTACTGTTACGGTCAAACACCGACGCTTCTTTATTTTCACAACTTTGAGCACATTTGTGGTTTGTACATACTTCCTGGGTCATAAATTCTACAAAGCGTAGCAACGGTAATAACTCATTAGAATATGTGTTAATGTATTAGGCAATGAAATACTCTGATTTCTACGACAAATATAGGCAGCCTACTGATAAAAAATACGTGATTTTCTCTCTGGATCTTTTACTTGTTATTGTATGTCTTTAAGGCAAGTCTTTTTTCTTGCCCAAAAGCACTAAGTATCAATCGTCATTATCATGTTTCTGAACTTTTCCAACTGTATTTGGTATTGGCGTAATGCATATTATGCCAATACGTTTTGGTTGATTTACTTAATGGTCTCTAAATAATCCTCTTTGGGAATATATCGTTTTTAGACGGGACAAAATAATTATTTATTTAACTTTATCTCTTCCAGTCAACCTTTGGGTGGTGTAAAAATCTTGTAAGGTAGGTCGTGCGCAGAGGTAACGTCATAATATATTTACTAATCAATGAAAATATATACGGTTTGCTTCATACATAAACTTATACATCATCATCATCATCAACAGCCTTTAACAGTCCACTGCTGGACATAGGCCTCTCCTTAGAAAGGAGGTAAACTTATACATACAACATATTTACACATACATATACATACAAATATATTTGTATAGATACATAGACATATTATATTTTTTTTTTTTTTTTTTTTTTTTATTTATTTATTTAAGGTCGCTCAAACATCTAGGGTCATTAGCGACCTCTGTAGGTTCACAATATTAAATTAATTTATAGTATTTAATTAGTTTTAGGAATTTTACAGTCTTTTCTACATTGTTTAAACAATCTTTTAAATTCTTAGGTAGACTAACTTCTAATCTTTCTTTATTATACATGTGACATTCAATTAGTAAGTGCTTGATAGTTAAGTCACTATCACATCCTGAACATTTTTTCTTAGCTTCCTTAGTAATAAGATGTATATGAGTTACATTACAATGTCCTATTCTTAATCTATTTAAAACTATCTGATCTTTTCTGTTATCTGTCAGAAAATTGCGTTTTTCAAAAACTGTTTTCCTTATCTCATACAAAGCACTATTATTATCTTCTACCCAATAGCTATTCCATAACATTTTTACCTTCAGTTTAAGGTACTTTTTAAGGTCTTGAATATTAGAAGTAACGTTATTACAATTATCATATTTTGTGGCTTCTTTAGCTTCTTTGTCCACTCTTTCATTGCCGGGAATACCTTTATGGCTAGGAATCCAGATTAATTCTATGACAAAATTATTATTGACTAGATTAAGTATGTTCTCTCTTATTAAATTTATTAAAGGTTCTTTATTTCTAATATTTATTAAGGCCTTGAGAGTCGACATTGAATCAGAAAAAATGATACTTTTATTGATGCTCGTTTTGTTCTTAATTACCTCTAGACATTTCAGCATAGCAACTGCCTCACATGTAAAGATAGATGAGTAGTCGGGTAATCTATACTTGTAGCTCTCATCTCCTGAAACTATCGCACAACCCGATCTTCCGTTAAAAACCGAGCCGTCCGTATAGTAATGTACATAGTCCGGATAACTATCTTTAAGTTGGTTAAACATGTTTTTATAAATGTAATCAGGAGTGTTATCTCGGGGGTGTTTGTTGGCTATATCTAAGTTAACTGTGATGTAAATTTTTTCCCATGGCGGTTTTTTAGGATGCTCGCGAGAATAAGTAGGGGGAAGTTTAAATTCAATTTCGTTTACATATTTTTGAACTCTTAATCTTAATGGAAGAGGAAGAGACGGGCGAAGGTTGTATTCGATATCAGATTGTAAGGTAGTTTTTGAGAGAAACGAATCCTTGTAATTAGCCATGTGGCCGACCGCATACGTAAGACACAACTCTTTTCTTCTTAACGTTAGTGGCATTTCATCTGCCTCAACCAGGATACTATTGGTTGGACTAGTTATAAAGGCTCCCAAGCTTAATCTTAGGCAGGTGTTATGTGTGCTTTCCAAAAGCTTTAAAATGTTAGAAGACGCCGAGTCGTATATAATAGAACCATAATCAATTTTCTGCCTAATCAATGCTTTATACGTGTTTTTGATGCATTTACTGTCCGAACCCCATTTAATTGCTGATAATATTTTAATAACATTCATCCTACTATAACATTCTGATTTTAGTTTTTTAATATGAGTAACCCAGTTCATTTTTTGATCAAATGTTAGACCTAATATTTTAAGATTTTGTACTTCCCTGATTTTATGATTATTTATAGCTAAACATATCGTATCTTTGCTTTTTCTACACGAAATAATCATGAATTCAGTCTTTGTTTCGGAAAATTTAAAACCGGTGTGTTTACACCATTCATTAAGTTTATCCAAGGTGTATTGTAAGAGCCTCTCTGTTGGTTTAAGAGTATTGCCGCTACACAATATTGTCAAGTCATCTGCAAACAAACAACCTTTCACAGGTCTCTCTATAACTTCTAAAACATCATTTATAGCTATCAAAAACAGGATGACACTCAAAACTGATCCCTGAGGTAGTCCATTTTCCGTGTAGAGCTTATCAGATAGAACACCATTGATTTTAACCCTTATGGATCTCTTAGTCAAAAAGTTAATAATAAAGGCAAGCATGTTACCCTTTACATTGAACTGTTCCAAGATCAACTTAACCCTATGCTTCCACACCATTTCATAGGCTTTTTCCAAATCCAGAGAAACCACTACTACTTTATTTTTATTTGCAAAAGATGTGAGTATATCATGTTCCAAGTGAGCCAAATGATCTAAAGTTGATCTAAATTGCCTAAATCCGAATTGCAGGTGGGATATTAGTTGATTATGTTCCAAATACCATCTCAATCTGTTACTTACGACCTTCTCAAACAATTTACATAAATTACAAGTAAGAGAAATGGGTCTATAACTAGTTGTCAACGTAGCGGTTTTACCTGGCTTTGGTATGGGTATGACAATAGCCTCTCGCCACTGGTCAGGGAAAACTTGATTAAGCCAGATATAGTTGTAAATGTCTATGAGTCGTTCAAGAGCTAAGTCAGAGAGATTTCTGATTAAGGTATTTGAAATATTATCAGGGCCCGGACTAGAATCGCCTAATTGGTGTATTATTAAAAGAAGTTCATGCAGTGTGAACATTTCATTAAGCGAGTTACTATTATCTTGTAAGTTAAATACAGTGTTGGCCCCTTCTATTTGATTCTTATATTGTAGAAAGTCTTTGTCATAATTACTGGAGCTAGAGTTCGCGGCGAAGGCTCTTACTAGTAAATCGGAGTTTATTTTTGGATCAGTACTTAAAGCTCCTTGATTATTTTTTAAAATTATCGTTTGCTTTCGCCTTCTTTGTCCATTAATTGAATTAATTTTTTGCCATATGATTCCAATCGGAGTATAACTATTAATCGATGTTATGAACTTTTCCCAATTTGTCTTCCTACTTTCTTTAAATATTCTTCTAGTTCTCGCTCTATTTTTGCGATATTCTATCTTCAATAATTCTAGATTATGTAGATTTTCTTCGTCAATATATTGGCTATCTTGGTTTTTTCTCCTTTCTCTTGTATATGCTCTATAGGCTTTTTTTGTTTCTTTTAGTGATTTAGAACATTCTTCATTCCACCATGGGACTTGTTTCTTTTTTGATTTTCCTGTAGTTTTAGGAATGCATTTTTCGGCCGCACTGATTATTATTTGATTATATTCGTTAACTATTTTATTTATACATGTATGAGAAGAGAGGTTTAATTTATCTAACTCTTTAATCTTGTGATCGATTTCTAAACGGAAGTTGGGCCAATCTGCAGATTGATATTTCCAATATTGTGAAATATTTTCAATAGTAGGAGTTAAATTAATTCTTGATGTAATGGTGATAGGAAAATGGTCACTGTCGTAGAGGTCGTCCAATGCGTTCCAGTCGAAATAAGTTGATATACTTCGTGAAGCAAAAGTTAAATCAATACAACTGGTATGACCATTACTACTATTAAAGTGAGTAGGTTGATTTGAATTAAGGAGAATTAAATTGTTACTTAAGTCCAACCAATCAGCTATAATTTTACCTCTCTGATCGCAGTGATTCGAACCCCAATGAAAATGATGACTATTAAAGTCTCCCAGCAATACGAAGGGCAATGGAAGCTGATTAACTAAGTTATACAAATCATTTTCACTAAAGGAATAGCTATTGGGTAAATATATATTACAGATAGTTAAAGTTAGAGGGAATTTAATTTTTACAGCTATTACTTCTAAGGAGCTATTGACTTTAATAATTTCAGGAAGTGTGTGAGGCTTTACATACGTAGCTACACCACCACTAGCTATACTGCTGTGTGTGCGGTTTTTATAAAACCTTTCGTAATTTTTTAACTTAGCACAATAGTTATTTTTAAAATTCGTTTCTTGTATACAAAAGCATAATGGGTCCACATCATTTAGTATTATTTTTATGCTTTCAAATCGGGCGTGGAAACCATTTACATTCCACTGCAATATGTTCATTACGAATCTAAGTAGTTTAAATGAATATACGATAATTAAAGTTAAAGGGAAATAAAAGTATACTAAATATATATAAGTAAATATAAAAACAAAAAAATTAAGGGTTGTTACTTGTAGACTCTTCCTTTGAAAAAATGTCTTGTACTTTTCTGGTAAATCTTGAACATCTGTTTTTTAAGGTCTTATTCATTTTGGGGTGAAGAAATACACACATTTTGATTAACTCAGGAATGTCATCTGTGTAGTCCTTGACGATTTCTTGAATATTTTGCTTATTTCGTGATGTATCTAAAAGGCTTATAAACTGATTTAATGTTAGAGGAAGGTGAGGTTTTGAATCTTTTATTTCAATTTCAATGTCATTCCAAACTTGATCTTCAGTCCTATTGTCGAGAGTTTTCTTTTTCTTTTTAATATATTTGTTAACTGGTATTTCTTCTAGGGAGTAGCTGCTGTCAGTATCGTCTGTGAAGTCGCTGGGTTGTGGAGACTCTTCTATAGGAGTATTATTTTGGTTAAGTTCTGATTGCGATGGTTCTGATGCGGTATTTGAATGAATTCGTTTAATGCCTTTATTAGTTTCTTGAGCGTTATCTGGTAATTTAGTGTTTTGTATGTGTGGTTTGATGAATTCAATTGGAGGGTAGTCTGAAGATTCGATAGTATCATGAGTCGAATTATTTTGATATTGAGTAGACTCCTGTTGCTGGATAGCTTGAGGACAGTATTTTGCCAAATGACCAATACCATTGCACACAAAACATTTCATGGATTCATTTGTTAAGTAGATCCAATAGTTAGTATCTTCATAATTAATTTGCATTGATTCCGGAAGCCTTTTTTCATCCTCAGGTGAAACGTACAATTGTCGTCGGAAACTCATAATATGAGAAAAACCTGGGTCCGAAATGCCTACCCTCATGTACGTAATGGGAGACAATATTTTTACATTTATTTGCTTCAATTTTTCTTCTATTACTTCATGCGGAATGACAGGGCAAACATTCGATAACACTATTCGTTTGTTCCTAGTTATTAACGGTCTAATTTCTAATAGATTATCTTTTACTTTGAGTTTTTTTACCTTATCAATCAATTCGTCAGCAGATTGTTTGGAGTCCAAATACACAGATATTCTTGAGTTGGCTATACGTGATATAAAACGGATGGACGATGGTTTGATGACAGTGGAAAGTGATAATAAGTAATCTCGTAGCATAATTCCGTCGATAGAATCAATTACAATTGCTTGATCTTTCTTTGGGTGAATAGTTTTAGAGGTAACGTTAGCATAACTTGCGGTGGGGGTACTTGTAAATTTTTCCATGGTGGTTTAGGGGGCCCCTGATCCCAGGAGCACCCTTATAATAATAACTTAACTAATAATCAGTACGTTTGAACACTAAAATACTGTTTAATAAATAATTACTCGCGGCGACTTGGCGCATTTATCGGAATGCGATAAGACGCGTGGACCGGACGGCTGTCGCTGAGTGACTACATATTATATTTGTACACTATGAATACCGGAATATGAGGAATACTATGGATTAGATAGTCCTGCCATTTCATTAAGAAAAAGATCATGTACCTTCTTTTTCAAAATAAAGCGGTACGTAGACATCTTGATTTCGAGCGAGAGCGCATTCTAGAGTAGTACTGCTTGAATAAAGAACGAAGAACACACGAAGTCGGAGTAGTGTAAGGGACATACGAGAAGCAGATTATTAATCGACCGAAGATTTCTGTTGTGGTTAGTGTGGACAGGTAACGGAAGTAGGGAGCAAGGTAAGTAGGTGAGGACGGTGAGTTGAGAAATGAAAATAGAGAGGTAAGTGCACGATGTTTGCAGCGTGCACTTACTTATTAATTATTGGGATTATTAAGAACTGCATGAGTGTAGTTTCAGTAAAATCTTGAGACAAAATAATGCCCACAAATTGCATGTCATTTTCTGTAAACTTGAGCTCGTCAATCGAGGGTTGAGTTGATGAGTAAGCCCAGATCTTTGACTGCAGGGCTAAATAGAATAATTAAACCATTGAAGACGATTGGCGCACATAGAGGCAGTATCCAATCTGCTCATTATACGTTTTGCTGCCTACTACGATTGCCTGACATTAAGTTGGTTTAACCGACAGTCCAAATCTCATTGACCACGATTTTATGACCTGTTGACTTCGTCAACAGCCTGTGTTTTGTCCTCTACCCCTGCCTGTACGATACAGTTGCAAATCATCAGCATACAGGTGATACGCACACTGAAGATGTTGAGTTATGAGGTTAATAAATATTGAGAATAAGAGAGGAGATAATATTCAGCCTTATGGGATGCCAGCGTAGAGGTCGCACCAACTTGATGATGAGTGATCAACACGAACACACTGCTGTCGCCCGTGAAAGGTAAGAACAAAGAAGAATAGGAAGAATATAGGTGTAAACCCATTCCAGTGTCTCAGAAGGAACTACTAATACTGTAGTTCCTTCTGAGACACTGTAACTACTGTACTGTACTGTACTACTAATACTGTAAAATTAGTGTCTTTCATGCCCTTCCCTATTGCCAGTCACTTTACCCTTGCGCCACACAGAGGGGATGGTATCAGAGTCGAGAGAGAAGTTGATTATATGAGTAATTACTGAGAGAATACAGTCTAGGATGGTGACAATCATGCGACGGATAATGCCATCACACCCCACAGCATTAGGACGGATTTAAAGAATAATCTTCTTGATATCCTCAGGAGACACCGGAGAAAATTTAAACGTCTGAGTAGTGGGACTGGTAAAACCATATATGTAGTGTAGTGTTTGAGAGTTAGTTTAAAGATCCAGAGTAGCTGTGGATGAGAAATTGTTGATATCATTAAAACCAATTTAATTGTTAAAAACGGGATGTTGTTGTTTACCAATTCCTAGAGTATCATGAAATTTCCAGATGCTGTTTTGAAGAATATGTCGACGTGTAGCGTTGCGTATCACCTGGTTGCACCGATTCCTTGCAGCCTTATAAAGTTTCCATTTGACTTCGCAGCGATCTTTCTTGAAACGAAAAAAGGACTGCCTTCGCCTCATAGCAGTTCCGATCTCCTCAGTCATCCAAGGCGCCGGGGCACGTTTTAATTTTACTCTCCTAATAGGAGCGTGAACGTCATACAATTTGACTATGGTTTCATTGAAAATACGGATTTTGTTATCCACGTCAGTAGCAACTGCTACATCCTTCCAATCGATCTTAGCAGCATCCGCGTGTAATTTGTCAACATCTGAAACTGCGAATCTGTAGGATTTTAGGAGGTGGTTTGGGAGGTTTCAGGATATAGGAAAGGAAGATCGAGTCGTGACGGAAAAAACCGGGGGCAAGGAGTTGTCCGTGAGAAGACAAAAGGAAGACAAATGAGGTTAGGAAAACGCTTCGGGGATGATGAAACTTTTAGTTTGTCGAGGCCGGGGTTGCATACCAACCATTACTTACCATTTTCCTGTTTCATGCTTGATGCTTGAAAATTGATATTGCGAATCTTGTAATACTCCTTACTTATAGCATAAATCTGAAAGTGAGTTTGTTTATTGGTTGTGCTTTCAGGCTTAAATCACTAAACGACGATACGATTAGGTCTATATACATACATTGTAACCCACCAACACACACACACACACACACACACACACACAAAAAAATTGAAGGTACACTGAAAGGGAAGGGTAGGTTGATGTAAAAAGTCTTGTTTGAACAGATTCACTGAGAAGTATAAGCATTTAAGTGCAAGTCAAACTCGCTAACCGAGGGTTCCGTACATATTGCAAATAGTTCAGGAATATAATCTCGCAGTATTCCGAGCTTTACCCTAAATTCAGTTTCCAAAACCTATAATTAGTTATATTCCTGAGGTTTAGAAGAGAAAACGTACCTCAATGATTGATTACTTCAAATAAAGACTATATTTATTGTTATTGATTTACAAATGTTTAGTTTTCATATTTTCCCCTGTAATTGTACTATAAGACGATGTTAGTTGCCTAATTTCAGAGTTATAGGTCAACGGGATGTACCCTATTAACTATTATTAAATTTGATTCCCTTGAGAATGTCGAAATGTGTGTTTTTGCGGCATAAACGGCCGTACCTTTTTTTACGTTAACTTAGGAATTTGATTATTTCACAGCTTCAAGTAACCCCTACCTCCTTTCTAAGGAGAGGCTTATGTCCAGCAGTGGACTATTAAAGGCTGTTGATGAAGTAACCCTAGACCTGAGTATATGGTTTTAATTTCCACTCGATAACTCTACGCGTTCCCGATATAAAGAGTCTTGACAGACAGACAGATATAGGGACAAATAATTGATCCTATAAGACTTCCGTTTTTTTTCTTTTGAGGTCCCCTAAAAATGACCGCCAACACGACGTACAACAACGTGACTCAAGATCTGGTAAAATAAGGCTGGTAGCAGATAACCGCTCGTATCAACTTAGTTTTCTAGAACAACTGACAACAAGAGATCACACAAAGAGATATCACTATTTTCGGGGGTATTTACATAGTTTATAAACATAAATAGCTTACCACCAGACTACTGCACGATTACCAGATAATCTGCTGCTTTGGTACAAAATTTTCATGTACGCATAGGTTTATTTCATCTTTGTTTACATCGCACAAAGTTCTCGTCACGCGTAGCAACAAAGAGCATTGTTGAAATTAAAGAATAGCTACAAAGATAATATTAAACAGTTTTTGTTATCTGCAAGGGATATACAATAGCCTCGTGTTTAATTACAACAACACGTTCCATTGACAAAACGTCTCTGAATGTATTTAGTTATTTAGATACCTACGTCGAATTACATCGAAATGACAACACCTCCGTTCTATTTTTAATTCAGGGTTTCCCAAACTATTTTAGGCAAGAGACCCCTTTTCCAAAATAAACTGATACTTCAGACTCCCATAGCCAAATAACTTTAAAAATCCTATC
The DNA here is from genome assembly GCA_902825455.1 of Arctia plantaginis. Classification (NCBI taxonomy): domain Eukaryota; kingdom Metazoa; phylum Arthropoda; class Insecta; order Lepidoptera; family Erebidae; genus Arctia; species Arctia plantaginis. The sequence goes on along the minus strand of CADEBD010000314.1, from coordinate 8,860,100 downwards.
TCTAGTTTTTTCCTATTGATACAAAATACTTACCATTTTAAAAACTTTGCCGTTGGTTGAGTGAGTAAACTTGACATCGTTTTCTCATCAAAATTTAACAAAATAAATAGACATATTAGTCAGTCTTATAACAAGTTGGTACATGTAATTCAACTTATGCAGTTTCTTATAAGTTTCAAATAAAAACTTGTGTTAATAATGGAGGTAGTTTTCTTTTATGGAAGACTACCGCCGCCCATGAACGCCTGCAACTAAGCAGTCACAAACGCGTTGCCGGCCTTTTAGGAAGGAGTACGCTCTTTTCTTGAAGGTCGTATCAGTCGAAAAATCCCGCAGTCCATAACTTGACTCACAGATTGGTTTGACCGGTGGTGGAGCGCCAATTATCCAAGTGATGTAGATGAAAATTTGCCGTGTGGGACGATGGCGGAAAGTTGCGGCCGGTTTTATCCGAACAATTCCTTAGAGCACTCTTCATGATATATACGATAGATAATGCACAGTGAAGCTACATCTTTACGTAACGCCAAGGGATCGAGATCTGTGGGCAATCGACGATTCGAGTTTAGATTCGACCCCCAAAATCAATTTTCGTTAAAACCCCTGGTAAACCCATTTCGATCAAAAAGAATCCATATCGACCCCTTTGAGAATCCCTGGGGTAGATGATAGAGGACTGTCAAGTCAAATAAGTATACTTTTAGTAAAACTCAAATATGGTGTCAGGCCTTATTGTAGTCAAATTATTTGACATTTAAAAAGTAAATTGAAGACGTTTAAATAAATTTGATAATATTTCATAATTTATATTTCATATGTTCATAATTTACATTTCATATATTTATATTTCATAAGATATAAAAAAAACAAATGCTTTAAGTTAGTGGTTTGATTTTTGAATAGAACCAGTAATTGTTTGATAAGAACGAGCACTTGTTCTGTGTTATTTGTCTTCTTTGTATAGCTGGCGGATTAATGTAAGGCTGACTATATATAGCTGGTTTGGTTTCGACGGCCATGGGTGAGGTATCCTATATAATTATTACTCGTATAAATATTGAGCACAGGACTCTACCGAGTTCTCTCGGTGACGAGGGTCCTTCATAAAGAATACAGCACCCACAGTTAGACCAGTTACCAATAACTTGAATAATTGGAATTGTAGAAATTAAGTTGACACCTAGGCTATTAAACCACTACGTCACCTTTTGCAGTCCATTTACAAGTTGATGATCATTAAAACACATTCGAACCTAAACATATAAATTTTTCGACCTATTGGAGTTTTAGTAATTGACTGTACAATTTGCCATTAAATTTAACATTGTGAGTTAATAATAAATTTGGTGTGGTTCATCCTTTGGCATCGGAACAATGGCGGAGAGCGGCGCTTTGGAACCTTGCGCAGACGCATGCACTGCACGACGAAGCGCCGGATGCTGCGATTAATTTTCCTTACAACGTGATTAATGATGGCCGCGTAATTACGTGCTTCGACTGTATGGGCGTGAGAATGTTCGCATTGCACCACATACGTGATAAACTCTTTTTATCTCGGGCTATAATTACTTTATTATCTAGACTTGAATATTTATTATTTAGTTATTTGAATACTATGGGATCGATTGGTATCTATCCCACCAGAAAGCATGATTTTAAAGATAATTCGGAAATAATTCAGAAGTCAATAATATCATCAATCAAAATCAACAGACTTTAATAGTTCACTGGTGGACATAGGCCTCTTCTTAGAAAAAAGGTTTTGGCCTACTATACTCGTACAACGACGGCCAGACGGGTAGGTCAAGTTTTCTTTCTCATTGCAATGCTGTTGTCCGGCGTAGTTTGCTCCCTTAGTCGGCTCTCACGACACCCACGGGATGAATAGGAGTCGTGACACTCTGTATTCCTAATCCGTTACCACACGGACACTTGTTCCTTATTATGGTAAAATTATTTAATTTGTGTTAAGTCCACACGGCTGGCCAGTACCATGGTCATGTTCATACCTTTTGTTCGTATTAAGCTCAAATGTATTTAAACCCGGATGTATATGTATACATAGACTCACGCCCGTTTCCCCGAATGTAATGTTGTATGTATGTAATGTAAATGTAAATGTAATTGTAATGTAAATGTAATGTAATTGTAATGTTTATTATAATGCTAAAATAAATATTGGGTCTTATATAGTTATTTTGCAAGGAAAAATACGCAGTCATCTTACCTTGTATTTTCCTAAATAAAATCTTTAACCCTTCTTCTCCGATTCGTTATGTTATAATGTTCATCGAGAACATTTATTCGAGGTTGTATTGTTACACGAGAAGAAGACAAACTAACGATCACACGTTCGTATTTATACTTGTAACATTAATGTAAATACTTAGGTAGGTATATGGACATTATGAAATTGTTCCATTAATGTGTTCATTCACCTTAAGTCCTTTGGTGAGATACACGTTCATTAACAGGAATGTTTAATAAGTAAAATAAAGTTTGATACCTAATGATATCCATTAAGTAAAAATTTGTATATAAATTTCTAGTCTCTATATACATTTTATTTAATTTTCATCTGATTTTATCTAACTAATTATCAGCCAAAATTCAGGAAACATCATACTGTTATAACCTTATCTAACCCAAATAATACACCGACTATAGTGGGGATCTTGCGATCTGGGATATTAATGGTCATTGCTTTAATTTAACCTAACAAAGTAGACGTCTCAAAATTATATTAAACCTTACTTATAGATTTAGAATATACTAATTAAATATTAATTCAAATGTGCATTATAGAAAATGTTAATTATATAATTTAAATTAGGTAAAATGAAATTATATCAATAATGCATTATTTATATATCATAATAATAAGATCATTAGGACTTTTGTTATCATTGTTGTCACAGCTTTTAAACGAAAAACGAGCAGACAACGATAATTTCAAGACGGGATTAAAATAACAAATCTTGTGAATATCAAATCAAAGAAGTCCATGACTTAAATTAATTAATTGGCAGTAGTACATGAAAGGCCATTTATCTATTCAGTCAACGCAGAACAATGCGACGAAATGACGAGTAGACCAATGATGAACGGCTAGATAGGTGGTTGTTGGTTAATTACTCGACACTGACCTACATCAGATACTTTAAATTGGGGATGTTGGGGAAAAAGTTAAAAATATACGTATGATTAATTTTGTCACCAACAAAAGATCGAAAAGGTACAAAGGGTTTCCGTTCTGCCTAATACTTACGCTTTTATGTAGCCTTCAACAGCTCGTATCAAACGTCGGCCTCTCACTGCAGTCCATGGCCCTGCTCTTCTAAGCTGAGAATGCAGTGACGGCGTTAAGATAGCAGAAGAGAACTATTGGTCTTGAATACTGCAGAAGATACATCATGAAATTATGGAAAGTGAAGAATGATCTCCAGACCTATTAGGTCACTTTGGCCTGCGGGACCGGCCAGGGCGATTAAACGTTCTCCTTCCATAAGCAGATCTGATAATTTGGTGCGTTTTGTTGGTTTTTGTGATCCCTTATTATTTTTATATAGTTACTATATTTATTTTAACTGAGTATATTTATCTTTCATTGATCGCAGTTCGCACATTTGACTATGACATTTGTGGATTGTGTAATTAGTGAAAATAGTCGACAAAGCACTGTGCTCTTTTGAAATGTCTTTTTAAATTGATATATTGCTTAAACGCAATTTACGAAATAATAATAGGATCTCTTGACACCAAAATAATTTAGGCATCAATCGATAAGAATAGCATCAGACATTGTTAAGGCGTTGTATGGTTACGCGTTCATAATAGCAGTTTTAAAATATATTTGAAACAATAGACAGTTGCCACATAAATATAGCCTTTGAAGTGCTCGTTGGGTCGGAATGTGAGCATCCTCACAGCTAAAGGTTACGGCGAGGTCGACAAGCGCTCAGTAATGAAGATACTGTACCATACCTTTTATTACGCACAAACGTACACATTATATTTTGTGGAAGGTGAGCTAGGCTATTTCCTTCATATACATACTTTAAATACAATTGATACACGCTAAATAATTTTATATTTAAAAAATGTAACAGGATAGTATAGCCTTGTGGTAAAAGGTATGTATAAGATTTTTGTATTGACGGCTTCGTTGCGGTAAGTATGTAACCGAAAAGCTAGGGTCTTAGAACTCCACTCCAAAAAAAACAAAAAGGAAGAAAGAGAAATACATATTTTTTATATTGCTTGATAATGTATGACTATTTTCCATTGTCGCCGTCTGATTTTAACTTTAACTCTGAGTGCAGAATAGATAAAAGTAACACTTCGAGCCGAGTAAAGCACAATTCTAAGCGCTAGGAGAGGTCCGGATGTCTTAGTAAAAGTTATTCCCGGATCGCATCGGATAGGTGCAGTATAGCACACCGTAAGGTTTTGGTCGGTTCGATTTCAACACACCACCCTGCAAACCCCGGTAGGGTTTCCACATACATAAAAATAAAAGTGTATGATAGCGAGGGAGTGTTGCCTTGGCTGTCCGTCAGTACCTGTCGAATTTTATACTATACTAGAATATAATCTATTTTATGACCTGTTTTTATATGCTGACACATTTTTACTGGTTTCCATCAGACGACATCATTGTTAACTGTTGTCAAATTAATATAATGTTTGATCAACGCCCATAATAAGTTTCAAACTTAAATGTGATTACTCGTATTTAGCCGTGTCATTTTGAGTTGAAAGGATATATATACTCAAGGGCTTTTTGTTGAAGTGGTTGCTACCATTTTAACTAATCTAAATGATATAAACTGATTCTGCCTTTTACTTGTTCATTAACCAGTTAAAACGACCTCGAAAATATACAAATGAAGGATAAAACATTCGCCATCAATGTGATATGTTTATTGATGGCTTGCGTTAAAATTGTAACATTCGTTTACACACGGGGCAAATGGAAATACATAGGTGTTTACATTTATGGTTATTACATTTATATACATTATTACATTTTATGGTTTCAAAACACAGCTGAAATTCGACTTTCTCGTTGGTCTAGTGACATTTCTTGTAGAATAGGGCTCTATCTGCCTCCGTTGTCATAACCTGAGAACAACAATTTCTCTATTTCAAACTCTGTGCGCAACACTCAGTGCAGTAGAAAATGCAGTAGGAATGCAGTGCGAGGTGAAATTGGTGTGATTTGGGAACAAGAATATATCTGACGAAACGTGTTTTATTTCTGCCACACTTAGCACTTTTTTTTTGTAATTTTCGCATTCTATGATATATAATGGTGCATAATGTAATCTCGGTGTAATGATTAAATAAATAAAACGAACAACGGAGTAATATCACATGTAGGCTAGAATAATGCAGAACACACGTAAATTTGTGCTATTGTAACTTATTACCGAATGTCCTAAGGATTTCTGATTAGTCTTTTTAAGTAATAAATCGGTATAGTTGAAAAGAAACATTGAGATTAAGGTATAATGGGTGGATCAGACGGCCGTGTGAGGGATTTGTTAGGATATCATTATCATTATTCTGTCAAAATTGCAAGTTTCCACGTAGATTAAGAGACAAACGTATACAGATGTTGGGCCCTTCGAGTTGTAGGCCCGAAAACTATTACCAAATTCTGTTCTACTGTACTAGTTAGATATTTCTAAAAAAAATCAGTTCGGATCACTCAGTTTTGTTTCATAAAATAGGAGTAACAGCCATACTCATTAACCCAAGTATTAGACAGATAAAAACAATACTTTTGCCCTTAGTAGTTGAGTTAAAGTCATTGTCAACTACACAAAATTATGAGTTTAAATTATTTTAATCCAACATTAAGATTGTTGTGATTAGACGTCGTTAGCTGTTTAAGCATCCCGCTATCTGTCTGACCTCGGGTTGATGGGGCAGCGGTCCGTCAGTAAGCGTGTATCGCGGATGTTTGCGATGACCCCTGGCAGCGCCCGCGGCGATCTGACGCAACGAACCATATCGTTGGAAGGCCTCTTTCGGTAAAGGCACTCACGGTAAGGCGGATCTTGATAGCCCAAAGAATAGATTAAATCATTGTTTAGAATAACTAGTTTTGTTGTTATTAAGAGTAAGTACGTAATAGTGCACTAATATTAAATAAAGATTAAAATGTGTGTTTACTTATTACGTATTTAAATGTAGTGTTATGTAGTCTTGAACTATATTTGGCAAGTACTTCAGAACATATTTCGTTTAATCAGAAACAAGCACTGATTCTCATAACAACACATATTTCTTAAGCATTCAAATATTCCACTCAAAGACTAGAAGAAGTAGTCAAATGTGGTCTGTGTTTAAATTTATGGTTCGTATAATCTTTTTTTGTACGCTTAGCTCTTTCAAACTACATGAATTTTGAAGCGATTTCCATCCACAGAGAGAATAATTCAAGAGGAAGGTTCTTATATATATATATATAATCTTTATATATATATATATATAGATATATATATATTTTTAAATTTATTTAGTAGTTAGAAATATATTGCATTTATTTCATTACTTCTTTTAATGACGTCTGGTGCTTACGTCAGGCGGTTATAGTGTATCGTAAATGTATGAAGTTTGCGTGTTTGCTTGAAGAATGTATGGAAGAGGAAGTTTTACGATTGCAGACAATGGCTCTGCGCAATTAAAAAAAACATAACAACAAATGCTAGGGCGTAGGTATAGGAGGTAGGTATAATCGGACTTCACCTAAATAGAGAATGTACCCGAAGGTGGTGCCCGCAAAATTGCGGGCAGGCGCTAGGAGGGGTCCGGATGTCTTACATCAGTTCGCGGATCCCTCCTTAATAGGAGGATCCGCCAACTGTGGCACACCGTGTGGTTTTAGCCGGTCCGATTCCGACACACCACCCCGCCGCAAACCCCGGTGGGGTGACGGCCCGAGGGCGTTTCCAAACGTAAAAAAAAGGAAGTAGGTATAATGAGTTTTGTTAATGATATTGAAAAAAAAATTAGTAAAAAAATTAAGTAAAGACGTTAAGACAACGAAATTTGAAATAAATCTGAATGTTTATTTATATAAAACTACCAGAAAACTTCAAAAATCAAAATGAAAAAAAAAAAATGTTTCTTAAATATAGTTTTCTTCATTAGATTCTTAGATGACACTTTGCTGACTGAATAATAGGTCTACACCAAGGAACAGTTTAGGTTTTTTGCTGTAGCTTTTCCAAGTGATAATCGAACCGTGTTATGCATAGAATATGCTTGTAAGTAATTGTGTTACAATAAACGTAATAGGAAACGAATAGTATCAAATGAGAAGTGTATACCATGAATGCGTATACGCATGGCGGATAGCAGTCCAGCGCGATCATCTCGCGATTTAATTGACCGGGCCGCATTCTACGCACGTTTCGAAACGGCGACGCGTTTAGCGTAATAGTTCCCTTTATATCTTGTAATGGTCCAACGTTTTTATTGTATACTCGTTAAAATTGTCGGATTGTTTTATATTCAAACTGCACATTTAGTCAAGAATATTTTACTTCTTTCAACAATTTTGTTACGTCACGTGGCATACATTTTCTTTGTTTTTATGTTCCGTGAAATCTTATTCATGATGTGTATCGAAGTGGTATTACTTATTAAAGCCTATAAGGGCCTATGCAATATTCATATACCTACCTCTGATTTTTTTTATATGTAGACCAAGTAAATTATAGTTTTGAGTCTGAAATAGGTTTTATGAAAAACATTCCCATAAATGATGATAATCAAATTGCAATAAACCATATTTCATATATTCATATTTGGGCTAATTTTTCAAGCTGTAGGTACAATGATCTTTTAAAGGAACACACTTTGAAAGATGGTTTCTGATAGAAAATCTTAACCTTCGGCTACCTATTATCAAAAATTTTTTGTTTTTTCAAAAAGTTGTGCGTGGTGTCGTGTCACGTCAGAAGTTTACCGGTTTTATACTTTAAGACTTAAGTAGGTATGGTTAGAAACATATTAATATTTTGTCGTGTAAATTAGTTAGCGCTTTAAGATCAATAAATAATTGGATTTGAGAGCACGTAGACAACGTACTTTTTCAAATTAAGTACAATACATGTTCCGGTCTCCGGACGCAGCAGAGGTCGCTAGCTCCACAATCGCCGCCTAAGGGTCGCTAAGGCCACATCATGGGGCGATGTGGCCGCTGCAAACGACCCGAGACAGGTGACACTCCGGTGCGGCCGGGGATATCGTCTTATCGCTTACTGTGTAGAGCAGTGAGAGGTGCAACAGTGGAGCGGGGTGATTATGGTCACCCCGGGATGTGCCTCAGGCATGGATAGCAGCGAGGACTCCAGAAACAACCGATGCATTCCTAGAGCTCCTTCTGATGCATTCCGAGAGACTGCCGAGGTAGGCTGCCGCGGGGTTTAATGGGTAGACCGGTTCTCTGGGAGTTCAACACACACACACACACACACACACCCGTTGGGGAAACGGAAGGTTCCCCGCGTTAAAAAACATTCCCCGCATTATAAACAAAGCCCTTGCCTAATTACTAGAAAAATCTTTCAGTCGCAGGGTTAACAACGCTGTGATCATCAGGATTCCGAGCTATGAACAGTTTCCTTACCTTAACATGCATGTAAACATGTAAAATTCAAGGAATAAATGTAAATGGGTGACATATTTGTTTTAAATGCAATATTTTTTTTTAATCTTTTTGGCAGCCTGGTCAATAATATACGGAAGATACGGATACTCAGTATATAATCTATTTGTCCTTGGAGGGAATTCAACCCACAACTGACCACTACAACACCAACAAGCCAGTCAAAATTTGTGTAATATTTTAAATAGCATAATCTCGTAATGCAAATACAACTTATATTCAATACAAATATATAATACATATGACAAATATAAGGAAGCCTGTACAAGATTCACAGGTTAGGTCTAAACTTGTGTGTCAGATGCAACTTTATATAACCAAATAAGTTAACCTTTTTATTAGTGATAAATTTAAAAAATTGCTATTATAAAAGCGTCTCTTTATAGGCCATTTACATAAATATTCTCATTTACATATAGATTGGTTAACTAAAGTTATTTTTGACTGATATATAATATATGTGTAGCGAAAATATAACATGTTGTCGGTGAGCTTCAAACGGGTTTAATACGAGACTTCGTTTAAGGACGCAATCGTGTCTCCGCCTAATGTCGCAAACGGTTGAGCATCTGTCCTATATTTCCGTAGTTCAATGCACGTCGTAGTCAGTATTAGTTTGCAATTTAATTAAACAATAGACTGTAGTAAAACCCAAATCAATGAAAGTTCTGAAGTGCCCAAGTAACTGCTAAAATGTGAGTTTATTTTTTACAGTATTCTATTAAGTGAAAGAATTTCATAGTTTTATACAGCGCGTCGCGGTAAGCTAGGTAACATAAAGAGGTCCTTAGTAGTATTGATGGAGTCATGGTAGTTCAGGGCGACACGCAGGTACATATACAAGATGTTGGCGACGGCCGACGGCCGTGTTTTATAAAAGCACATACAATCGCAATGAAAAGATCGTTCTTTGATTGTGAAAAAATCCAATGACATCACATAAATATTTTTCTCTGTTAGCTAAATTCATACAGATTTGATTTTTAGTATTTCATACGAAAAAATAAATAGAAGTTCTAACGCACATAAAATTAAATATAGGCATAGTATAGCTCAGCTTTAGGATTAAAACTGCTTGACCTCACACCGCCGCTAGTGGTCTAGCATAGCGCAGCTAGATTCAACACAAGTGCTTGTATAGTCTTGTACAACCGGACCGAACGCTCTTTAGGTATAGTTTTAAACAAAAATTGGTTTAGATTTAATTAAGTTTGATTTTAATTTATGTAAGGTTTGGGCACCGACAAAACAATTTGATGTTTTGTAATGTCGAATGAATTACTATAACTAAGAATAGCTAATATTTATGTTTTATCTCAATTCGACCTTGACCGTGTGGTGACGTATTAAGAATAAGCAGCGGACTATTAAAGGATGTTGATGTGATGATGACCTTGACCTGCTCGAGTGATTGCTTACACTCTCCAATCCTTTTAGCAATATCCCTTTACTGACCTCCTCTTACTGTTTTCATTCTATATTGGTACTCTTAAAGACCTCAGTTTTAATCCCAAAATGTCCGGTTAATGGACATTTCCTGAGTGATCTATCAATGTCACAATTACAATTATGATGGTTAGCTGAAAATAATAAAATAATAACATAATGTACACATTAACTTAGTAACATGTTAATTTACCAAAAGAAAGTGATAAAACTATATAAAGCATGGCAGGAACATTTCACTCTTGTCAAAAAGATTTCTCTCGCTAAATGTTATGAATATGCAAAAAATAAACATTAACTACGTGCATCTCGTGTTTGCTTTTTTATCTTTAACACGAAGTTGTAGATAGCCTGACGAGATTTCTCTAAATTTGAGATAAAAATCGCCAACTGTCTTTACAACTTCCCTGTGCAATTACGATGTCTAAGGAATCGTGTTTAATCCAAAAATACGCATCTTCTTATGTTATATAAATCATAATCATCATCAACAGCCTCTAATAGTCCACTACAGCTGCTGTGCTGGACATAGGCATCTCCTTAGAAAGGAGGTTTTGGCCTACTATACGACGCTGGTCAGACGGGTTGGTGTAGTGTTTCTTTGAAGTTTTCCTTCCCTTTGCACTGCTAATGTACTAAAGAGATTGTACTCTTAGTCGGCTCTTAAGACACCCACGGGATGAATAGGGATGGTGACACAATGTATACTTAATCCGTCACCGCACAGACAATCCGTCACCAAACAGACAATGTAAATAAATTTTGTTTTTTAAATATATTTCAGGAAACTATATTATACATATCATAATGCCCTATAGTAAAATTTATCGTGGTAGTTGACTGTATATACGGTGAGGTGCCAACTCGACCTCGTTTTGTTGCTTTTTTACAAAAGAGCCGGACTGACCGGAGTGATTTCACTGCCTCACAGGAAACCGGTGTTAAGTAATTCTTTTTGTCTTAGTTTGTGATGTTACGTGAGCCCAAAAGGGTGATTCTTTTATTTATTTAATAAGGACAACAAACCAACTCTTGACACACTTGTGATTCTAAAGTTGCAGGCAAGACGTGTGAGACTTTTGTGTTTATAACGATGTATTTTATTAATCAATCACACTTCCTCCGGCCAGATGGTAAGCGGTCATTTTCAAAGTAAGACACGTTTGAAATGTCCTTTTTAAGTGAGTTTTGGGAGTTGTCTTTAAAAAGAAAAGAAATATGCTATAGAAAGATGAACGAAAGTTATTTTTTGCGTCATAAATGACGTAGTCTTTGTAAATTGTACGAAAATAAATAAAAGTTTAGAAAAAGGACACAATGTTAGACCAAAATAAATTAAAAAGTTAAGTAATTATTATACAAGCTACTTATTAAAAAAAATTTAACAAATAACACAACTACGTGAAAATGTGTACCTACTTAAAATTTACAAACTGGCGATTTAAATTTTTAAAATTTTGAAATATCTACTCAGTGTTGCTCGCGGTAACGTTCCACTATTCACTCACCTACTGGCTCTATCATCAGATCAGATTTACGGTGTTACATTTAGCACTGCGCGCCTAACCATATATATAACTAGCTGGTACCCGCGACTTCGTTCGCGTGGAATTTGAAAAGCGCTGGCTTAGTGGGTTCGATGCCTGGACCAGGCAAAATTTTAAAGGGTTTTTCTGAGAGGTAAAATAGTCTAAGTTATTCCTTATGTAGACAGCTATCTGGTAATAAAATATTATCGAAATTGATCCAGCCGTTTAGAAGATTACCCGGAACAAACAGACAGACAGACAAAAAAAAACTGATTTTTAGGCATAGGTTTCGTGCAAATAACCGTGTGAGCGTGAAAAAAGCCTATAATTTTGTCATTACAAACAGACACTTCAATTTTATTTATTTGTAAGTATAGATTATTACGTAGGTACACAGTTTCATTTCGACACGACACCTGCCTAGATTTGTTGAAATAAGTATCTAGTTAATAAAAACGCGTGTAAATACTTTTTAGGATAATAACCGAGACTACAGTAAATAGATCACAGATGTCCACATACTATACGTAGACTACAAGTTATTTCTGTTTGCTTCATCTATTGTGTTGATTGTAATAATGATCCAGACGAACGGACGCAAGACAATACACGGTATTTCTTGAGCAACAAAGCGGCAAGCATACAGTTCTATTACAACGGAATAAAGTGCATTTTAAAAAACGAGTTACCTGTGACATCGACGCAGAAAGCGCAAGTGGTGATAAATGAGTAATGATCGTGACCCATCGTGACCGAACCGGTGTTTGAGTTGAAAGTTGAACTCACATAATCTTTATATAATATTGTACTAAATCGGACTTCTATATTATACTTTGTTCAGGAAAATAATATGGAATATATCTTTAGTGGCTTTACTATTCTGAAAAACTCACTTTTTAAATATTATGTGGACTCAATCGGTACTGAATCAAGCAAGAAAGCAATCACTATGGTAATAAATTCGATGGGTGTTGATAGAATATCCCGATTCTTCCAGAATGTCATTAAAATTTATATGAAAATTTATGTCTCTTTTAGTCATAAGTACTTCTTCTGTTTTTTAATTTCGTGGTATTTGATCATTCCAATACTTTATGTTTACAAATAGTCGTTAAGTTTAAGTAAGTAAGTAGTCATATAATAATATGTAATTATATAAAATAAAACCGGGAAGCGACAGAGCTTACACCGAAGTGAATTTTCTCGTAAAGTTACGGCAAACGATGCCTAATCTTTTAACAATGGAGTGCTAAAAGATGTGTTTATGCTGTGAAAGCTACACGAAATGAAATTTAACGCTTCCGCGTTTTATATTTCTTTTATTCTAGGCTTTGTATTTTATATGTGATATTAGAGTTTGAATATGCAGTAAAATGTGGTAGGTACTCATGAGTATTTTAAAATGTGCATTTAGCAAAGTGTTATGTATATGAAAAGAGTGCATCTGAGGGTCAATTCTCGTATTTTCGCAGTCAAATAGTAAGGGATTATAGGCACTGAAATTTGACTGAATTTTTATTAAGAGAATTGACCTTATGAAAATGAAAATTTATAGTTACGTTCAGGTGTAACTTTTCATAGCGTTACACTTTTTCCTACATGGTAGGTACATCTTTCTCAAATAAGTTATCGTCTCTAGGATTTTCTAATGTTTATTTATCTATCAATGACAGACAGTTAAGCTTTCGACAGTTATTTGCAAGTAGGGCGTTGCACTGCCTTGTCGTGCGTCGAGAGGTGTCTCGTTAAGCCTCATACATACGTAACGATTTATCGTAGCGATTTCAGACTGTGCAGATAAATCGAACGTTCCTAGTGCCTCCACACGCCTCCGATAGCGACGTCGATCGGACAGTTCTCAGCAGAAGCTCGCGCAAGATACATGTTAACAATGGAAGATTATGACGCACTTGCTATATTAGGCCTGGTTATGTGTTTAAAGAAAAAAAAGAAGCGGAGTCTATGGTGTAAAGACTGGCTCATGAAAAGGAAGCAATTTTCTCATACCAACTTGTTATGCGAGTTGAAATTCGCTCCGCAAGATTGGCATAACTATTTAAGGATGAATGAAGAGGCATATTTAAATCTGCTCGCTTTAGTGATCTGCACGTGCGCACACTAGCAAGCTCCGTGAAGTACTGCCGAACTGAGCGATCGCCGTCCACACGCAACGATAAAACTGTGCAAATATAATCGACAACGATTTATCTGATAGAAATTGAAACTGCCACCGACGAACGATTATCGACAACGATTTTTCATACACACGATCGATAAAACTGCGCAAACTGGTCTGCACAGATTTATCGCTACGATAAATCGTTACGTATGTATGAGGCTTTACAAACTATGAGAATCGTTCTTATTCTCGATATAAACGACGCTTATTTAACCCCATAATATGACAAATTAATGAATTACTCTCTAAAACTTCATTTTTACTGTTGATTACATAAGACTATACCTACGTTGACATTCAATAGAAATAATACACGTGAGATTTAGGCATTTAAAGCGGAAATTAACAAAATACGTTGTTAGGTTATAGTATAATAGGTAATATAAACAAAAATACGAAGTTATTATGTGTAATTTAAACAGCGCATCCGGTTAGATGCGACGGTTGCTACGCAATAGATGCCCCAATATGGCGAGCCTGTAAAAAAGATGATTAAATCGAGCATTGACATGAGAAATGTGACATGCTTCGGATCCTGGTCGTAAGTTGTTGTAACAGAAAACTTTTTTCCTGACTTTTAGAATCTCATTAATATAGTTAGTTTCAAAAGTTAGTTTCAAAACGCGCAAAAGAAGTATGTCGTCCGTGTGGTGACAGATTAAGAATACGGAGTGTCACCACCCTTATTTATCTCGTGGGTGTCGTAAGAGCCGACTAAGGGAGAGAACTACGCAGGACAACAGCACTGCAAAGAGAAGGAAAACTTGACACAAACCCTACACCAACCCGTTTGGCCAGCGTAGTATAGTAAGCCAAAACCTCCTTTCTAAGGAGAGGCCTGTGTCCAGCAGTGGACTATTAAAGGCTTGTCGTTATTGTTGATGATGATGATGTTTGAGAAGAAGAAGCATGACATTTTTCTAAAGAAAGCTGTGCGAAAGAAAATATGTGTGTGTGTTTAATGAATCAACTTCGAGAAATATCATTATGGATGTAGGAAATCTTATATGTTTTGATATCAGCTTAGAAAGTTGACTACCCTTATTCATACGACTGGAGTTTTCTCCTCTAGAAATTAGTCTCTTTTAACAGATTCACATTTTTTATTAGAAACCTTTTTTACCTAGGTTTAGTTGCGAGAAATTGAAGTTCCGTAGTAGGTGCTATGAGAACGTGTTCGCGAAACAAGAGCCGTATGAGGCAAGACACCTCATGGGAATCTTTCACGACTGAGCACCCGCTTGACACTCGTGCTAATGCAAGATGCTCACTTAAGATCGCGCGTGCTTTTGCAGTGACGAAACGTATTTGCTGTTTAATGGTACAAATATTTTGTTATTGTAATTGAGTTTTAAAGAAATAATACGAAATTATTGTTGGTAACTATATTGTTTATTTTCATAATAGATTAAAGAAAGGGTTAAAGTTATAAGCAAGATTTCGAAGCGAAATATAAGAAAGAGATAAATAAGATATCTGATTGTTCTAATCTGTTATAGACTAACTGTTGTTAGCTGCATTGGCCAATAATTATTTAAACAACGTCATTAATTCAACCGATTTTAGAATAACTTGTGAGTCCTGAGTTGCAGACGTTCATGGGCGGCGGTGTCACTTTCCATCAGGTGCCCGTTCTTCCTAAAAACAACAAAAAATTCCATTTGCCAACAAATTGGTAAAGACAAGTCGTTATACATATTTTCATTTTTGTACAAAGTAGGTAATCTAATCCCTGTATCAATGTTATTAACATTATGCAAACTATGACTTTGTACTTGTTTTTAAATTAATATGTTTGTAAACACACGTTGCACCTCGCTTGAACTATAATGTTTGTTATAAATATTGAATTTGATAATGTGAAAATATGCTGCTAAGTTACTTTCATTTTCATACATTCTCAAACCACTAAAAGGGTACACTTACATTTTACCATCTAATAGTTTCTGTTCCCACATAAAACAGAGGTATCAATACTCCGAGTCTCCGGCACTTCGGTAGAGTCAGGACTACGTGGTGATACAGAAATTTTATTTACTATAACCCACAATTAAATTCTTTAAAATGTGAGTGGATGCGTTCCATGATTATTTTAAAACGCTCTGTGACCTATGAATTATATTAAAGGATGCATAATTTTTTAAAACGTGTAATAATATTTTGACATTACATCCTTGTGCTAATCTTGCGCTTATTGTGTACATCAATTACACTTCTGTTTAATCATGGTAATGCTTAAACTCAATGGCAACTGAGTCATATAGTTATTTATATTTGTTAATTGTACCTACGTAGTTAATTCAACAAACAGTGGGCTTTGAGGAATTACATGTAGGCACAATCATTAAGGTGTCCCACGCTGCATACCGTCACTGATTCGTATCTAAACTTATTTGTGTACATTGCAGACGAAGGATGTCTAAACAATAGGAAGTTTTAGAAGAATTTTTAGGCGTATTGCATAATAAGAACGTTAGCTGACTGTATGTAGTAAAATAGGACATATTTAAAACTGGTATTGAGTTTTAAAAATAAGACCTTTAAGTTGAGTTTTAAATTACAATGTTCTTATCTAAATCCATAGATACAAAAACACAAATGAGAACACAACAATAATTTGGGTAGTAGGTAGGAACTTAATTACTCATAGCTAGTGCCTGCTACTAGTTTCTAATTTGTGTTTTATAGTATTTTTCATAATAGTTTACTTTTACGACTTACTTATTAAATCATTCAAGCAAAACAAAATAATTTATACAGCCTAACACAAAATTCTTACAATTAACCTAAATAGCATCCAATATTTTTTTCCCGTCAGGGTTTTTGGACATTACTTTCTTAAGTGTTAACTGCTCCCAAAGAACATCTAAACTAATTGACAACATCTATATATTTATAAGCAAAGTAGTAGGCAAAAGCTTATTCAAAAATAACTTTTGAAATTGATTATGTATACAAAGAATAGGTCAAGAAGAACATCTCAACAACTTTTATCTGTGTAATAGTGTATGATTGCATTACACAAGTGCTATTTCCATTGCAATGAAGATGCTATTTAGAAAAGTATAAAAATGCGTCTAAGTATAGTGGCAGCGTATTACATTATTTTAGTTATTTACATAATGTCAAGTTACGTGAGGCGTGGGTACGTCTGCATGTGTAATCGTTTATATGTATATTAAATACCGCAAGTGCATTTATAATACCTATATACGAGTATTTGTATCTTTACATAAGTCTGTCTTCTGTCATATTTTCAGGAGTACATATAGAATAATAATAATAACTTGACACATCTCACACACGGCTTTCTGATCCTAAACTAGACAGAGCTTGCACTATGGTAACCAGACTGCTTGCAAACATACTTAAATATTTCTAAATACATACATATTATAGATAATTTATACCCAGGCACAGGACAAATGATCACGCTCATCACAAAAATAATTATTTGTCCTGGGTTTCCACCCACGATCTACAGCCAGGGTCACTAACCAATAGACCAAGAGGTCCGCAATGACTTAAAATAATAATATATATATATATGAATACATATAAAATAACCTTTTGATTATCGACGATTTCGAAAGTTGTATTTAATTTTAATATTTTGTATCTGTGGAAGCTAGTTATTGGTATTTCATCAACTAAATTACTGATTTACTTATACTGTAGCTGTAAGCTACCCAAATAAAATAAAATAAGTAAGTATTCATTTTAATAATTTCTTGACAGTTTTCCTGTCAACTGTTAAACATAAAACAAAATGTAATTTGTGGAGATGAAATAAACATTTTTATTATTTTTATTATTTATTAATAATAGTATACACAACAGAAATGTTAAAATAGTACTCTGGTAGCTAAGGTTTTATTGTAAGGACCTTACCAGGACTCTAGCAGTTTTATGTGCTGATTTACATTAGATAGAGAGATTGTTTGAGTAGACAGTAGATGTTTTGTAAATTATCTCTGGTCCGTGTGGTGACGGATTAAGATAGATAACCCAACGGGATAAATAGAGGTGGTGTCACCACTTCCTCTATTTATCCCGTGGGTGTCGTAATAGCCGACTAAGGGAAAAACAATGCAGGACAATAGCACTACAAAGAGCAGGAAAACTTAACACAAACCCTTTACTAACTCGTATGGCCCGCGTGGTATAGGTGGTCCAAACCCACTTTTAAGCAGAGGCCTATGTCCAGCAGTAGACTATTAAAGGCTGTTGATGATGATCGACGATGATGAAATTATCTCTATGCTCTGTAGGTATATTGGTAGATTCGTGTGTTTGCAGTGTGCCTGCTTTAGAGTATTGATAACTTAAGCATCTCTACGGTTTCTGCATAGGTGTGTTTTCTCTGGTAAGGATGGTTGGTAAGGATCTAAGCAATGAGTAATTTTTGTAGCTTCTTTTTCCAGTATTTTAAAGGTGACCACCTAAAATGTAAAAATGCCGAGCAGCCTAACTTGTCCTAAATATTGGTGTCTCACATACTGTCCCACCGGTAGCTATGAGCTTTTTCTATTACGTAAAATCTATTCTCAATTAATCTATCCTAAAATAAATTTTACAACATTCATAATGTTAATAATTTACAGTTTTTCTTTGATGTTTTTAAGTATTCACATAACATATTAACTTTATACTCGTATTTGTATGCCACAAACTACCTTAAATTGTTAAATAATATCCGTAAAAAGGTTGTCTGTTAGAGATAACCTTGAGTGATAAGACCGCTGATTATTACATCTACATATTTGTAACTCATCTCTTTTTGTTTTCTTTTAAAGTACAGTGAAGTGAGAAATCAATATTTCAAGAAATAAAAGGAAGACAAATCTTCTTAATTTATGGCTTCATATGTGACCATGGCTCTTATTTATTTAACTGGGTCTACCAATAGGGATGACCTGGTTTTGACAGCTCATAGCGGCCATGTCTGATGATGGATCTTTGACGTCTCTTGACATTTGTGTTCAGTAAGGTTTGCCATTTTATCATGTCACGTTCCACTTTAAACCAACGCTTGGAAATAGTCCAAAATTATTACGCAAATTCGCGTTCTCCTACCGCTACAGTAAGAGCGCTTCGCGTAAAAAACGGTCGTCATAGTGCTCCTTCTGTCATCATCATCATCATCAACAGCCTTTAATAGTCCACTGCTGGACATAAGCCTCTCCTTAGAAAGGAGGTTTTGGCCTACTCCTGGTTTGGCTTGGCCTGGCTTGGTTTTGGCTCCTTCTGTGCGCTATAAATCGCGTAATAACAAAATTTGAAAGTGAATTCACTCTTCACGATACTGCTGTGCCTGTGAGACAAAGAAATGCCGGTAGTGAAGAGAATATCGCAGCCGTTCAGGCCAGTGTTGATGCGAATTCAAATCGATCAGTTCAACGCCGTTCACAAGAGTTGGGGCTCTCTCCAATGACCACCTGGCGTATTTTGCGGTTGGATTTGGGCCTACACCCATACAAAATTGTTTTGGCACAAGAATTGCAGCCATCCGACCATTGTATCCGTCGTGAATTTGCCGATTATGCACTGGAAATTATGGAAGCCGATGACGATTTTCATCGTAAAATCGTCTTCTCAGATGAGGCACATTTCTGGCTCAATGGATTTGTTAATAAACCAAATTGTCGCTATTGGAGTGATTCAAATCCACGCGTGGTTCATGAATCACCATTGCATCCGCAAAAAATAACAGTTTGGTGCGGTTTGTGGTACGGTGGAATCATTAGTCCGTACTTCTTTGAAAGTGACGAAGGAAACCCTGTTACTGTGAATGGCGAGCGCTATAACTCGATGTCAACCGAATATTTCTTTCCGGAATTTGATAATATTGATGCAGACGACCTTTATTTTCAACAAGACGGTGCACCACCTCACATTACTCGAGTGAAAGTTTGGTGAGTCGTTAATTTTGAGAAATGGACCGATCAGTTGGCCACAAGATCGTGTGATTTAACACCTTTAGACTACTTTCTTTGGGGTTACGTTAAAACTAAAGTGTACAGCAATAATCCAGCTACAATTCGTGACCTAAAAACCAACATTCGACGAGCCATAGCCGACATACCGGCCAAAATGGTGCACCGCGTTATCGAAAATTCTCGTGAGCGGGTGACCGTCTGCAAAAAGAGCCGCGGCGGTCATTTGGCCGATATATTATTTAAAACATAAATTGCATAAAATTATTTATGAAATAAGTCAACCGGATGCATTTTTCATAAAAAATTGTGTGTTTTATTCAATTTTTAAACCAGGACGTTCTTATTGGTAGAAGACCCCATAGATATTTATATATACAAGACAGTTCTATCGCTATTACTGAAGCTTATAATTTGAATATATATAAGTCCTATAGATAATTAATAGTTCGTCCATAAGCCTGGTCTGTAAAATACAGAATAATAGGTTTTTAGATGTCCGTAAGTGTGACGTAATGCAATGTTGTTTGAGTGATGGGCAGACAAAACAATAGTTCGTCGAGATAGTCATCGTTCACGTCTAATAAATCACATTAATGTTTTCACTGTTTGGTCATAGAGCACAAGCAATAAGTTAGATTACGTAAAGTACTTCTTTAGTTTAAGAATGGTCACAGAAAGTCATGCATTGACATTTATTATAATCTACAAATTAATAGGTGAAAAATGTTCTTTACACACCTTTTTACAAACGTGGCGGACGAAAGCATAAAAGCATTTACTTACATACTCGTAGTATAAAATGTAGTCGCTTCCCGTTCCTTTACGTTTAGATCTTTCACACTACGCGACGGATTTTAATGCGATTTTCATTAATAGTGTTTAATAGAGTGATTCAAGAAGGCCTAACAATCATAGTAATATTTCAGACACCTGACACACAACGCCATCTAGTTTCAAACTAAGCAGAACTTGTACTATGAAATCTAGAATGACTGATATATTACTTAAATACTTTTTTTTTAAATACATTCTTATTATAAAACACACAAACTCCGACACAAATATTTGCAGATCATACAAACATTTGGTCCGACCCGGGAATCGAATCCGAGACCTCAGCACAGCAGTCGCATACACTACCACTGCACCACCGATGCAGTATATGTATAATACATGCATATTATAGTAGAGAAAATAAGTGAATTTCAATTTTTTTTTTAATTCGAGTCGCTAAATACTTAGTTATTTTTTTCTAGCTGATAGATAGATGTTGTTTGGTCAAAACTTCAACGATTGGAAATCTTTTAAAACATGAAAATTATATCTTGTCATGTTTTAAAAGATTTTTTAAATTTTTAGAACAATTTTTCTAAGGTTTTTCTTTTGCTAAAAACATAATCTTACGTTAATGAACATTTAATATGAAACATTGTCAAGTCAGACTCACGATATTAAGAGTGCTAAACTACGAACAGTATTTTTTTTATATTTGTATATATATATATATATATATATATATAATTTTTCTTTTTGGTCTACAGTGTATTTTCAGTTTTATCATAAGCTACTGCTGATGCTTGAAAGCTTGAATGGAATGTTTTCTAAAGCCGGAAAATCGCCATAAATGTCAATGAGTTATTGAATGGTTTTACGGTTTTGATTCTAGGCTGTGGATCGTATAGCAATCGTCAGCGGGCGGGCGGCAAGCTTTCAGATCTCCCCTCCTTAGGAGCCGGGCGGGCGGCGCGTGCGCATCCAACAGCCAGCCAGTCCATTCGCGACGCACATCGCGACAACATGTCCCCTGTGTGGATCTTGCTTACATTGCTCCCCGTCTTGGGTAAGTCGACCGACAGTGGCATGTGACCCACAGCCGCACCTGTTACAACGCTGCATTCAATTGTGACAATATCGGAAGTGACCACAATATGTTTTATGTGTTTTTCTTGTATTCTAATGTGCCCAATAAGGTAAATGCATGTTTAAAGAATTCGGTTTTGTGTGTTTTCTACATATTTTTCAAGTAGTGTTTTATTGCTACTAAGTTGTGAGGAAGTATTGGTGTTTCACCGGGCGTACGCAACTCTGTGACATTAAGTGCTTAATACAGAATGCCGGGGCGCTCAAAAGTATTCTATTGTCATTTATTCAAAAATAATATTCACTTTGCAAAATATATAATAATTTTTTGCATCAATTTTCACAGTTACTTACTTAAATAGTTAAGCCTAATTTTTTTGGCCTTTTTTTTTTACGTGTGGAAACCCCCTCGGGCCGTCACCCCACCGGGATTTACGGCGGGGTGATGTGTCGGAATCGGACCGACTAAAACCACACGGTGTGCCACTCTGCGCCTGTAATAGGAGGGATTAGTACAGGGAATTAATACATCCGGACATGGCCTATTTGCCTAATATTATTATTTTCTGATTTTTGGGACTGAAAAACAATTTTAGTAGTAATGGTGCGTTAAATGCTAAAATCTAATATTTGTTGTATACGCACTTAGTCCTAGAAATTTATATTTTTTACATATGTTCATGAAGCGCAGTACACCTTGTATGACGCCGGTACGAGCGTATTGCACCGCTGTACATAGTTGCGCAACCTATGCACTTTCCTTTCGCTCGAAGCAGCGCCCGCGCCGCTCAACCGATCGCGCATCACCACGATTATCGATTCCCCGGAATTTGCATAAGTGATTTTCCCACGCTCCGCTCTCTGTACGAACTAGGGCGGCGTGACGGCCGCCAGCGAACGGATGGGTAACTTCAAGGTTCATACATTTGAACACTTACTTGTCATAGTTCGTGACTGGGAAACATTAAAATTGAAACGTGAATGGCGCCCGGCCTAAATAGGTCATCTTGCCCATGGCAAATTTTGTATTAAGTGACCTATTTAGAATAGAAAATGTACGCACTCATGAGGACAAAGGAACTACTAGACATCGAGTTTTAAGGAACATTTGTTGGATAGTGTGTGACTTACTTAGTAGCCCCGACCGCTATTTACAGTTGTTAGCCTAGTCTGTGGTTAATGTAGTCATCTTGTGTTTGAATTTTGATTCTTTCCTATTGCCTGTAAACCCAGTTTAGTCATTATGAGGACAATATTAGTCCTACATAAGAACAAGAAAAAAACTAATTACGATACGAAAAGGTTCTTCTTTAAGGTTAAAAATTTAGACAATTGAACTTACGATTTGCCCGGCATTGATCTGTTTACTTTTCGTAGTTCGTGACTGAGGAACATTAAAATTGTCATCATGTCTGTAGAAAATTTTGTATACGTGTATACGTTTGTATACGTGACCTATTTAGAACAAAATTACTGACCGTTTCGTCATTCAAACTTATAATTACCTGTCATCATCATCAACAGCCTTTAATAGTCTATTACTGAACATAAGCCTCTCCTTAGGAAGGAGGTTTCGGCCTACTATACCACGCGCCCCATACGGGTTGGTATAGGGTCTGTGGCAAGTTTTCCTTCTTTCTGTTGTCCTACGTAGTTTGCTCCCTTAGACAGCTATTTAGACGATATGAATAGAGGTGGTGACACTCTGTATTCTTAATCGTTCACCCCACGGTGTTTGTTTGTTGTCACTCCATATGTTTCTCACTATATAACAACTTTAGTTGTGTTTGTTTTGGCGCGTTTACTAATCAACCGATTATGATATAAATCGTAATTCATCCAGATAGATAGAGATAGTTAGGGGTTGTGACACTCCGTGTTATTAATCCGTCACCACACGGATTACCTATGTATATAATTATTACTCACATTCCTTCAACATCCTTGGTCAAATATCACGATGTTGATTTAATGTCTTCCTATAGAATAAGCAATGTTCGCTTTTCACCTAACAAAATTTTAAGGTTATGAAAATGCAATATTTTTTATCGTATGTACATATTTAACAACATCAAGCGTAAAACCCTTTACATAGTTGAGAGAAGTAAAATGTTTAGGTAACACTGTGTACCTACCTGCTTACTTACAATTAAGTATCTATTCTACACCATAAACTACTTTTGTAACAATGTGAACCAATAGGCTGTTTTAATTTAACCACACGTAACAATTATCGTATATAAAAATCACTGCATTGAATTACTACAAGCGTGGGAATAATAACATTTTGTGTAGCGTCAATCGATATCAATGAAAGCGAAAGTGTACATATGTTTTTTGTTTGGCAGTTGCATGTTTTCATTAAGCATAACGTTGTGATCGTTCCATTGAATAAACTAACATGTAAAAATCAGCTGACTCATCACAATAATAGATTAGGTCACTCGGTTCATGCATTATACAGGGTATAATCATTTCCCTGTATACCTGCGAGCAATAATATGTAGCGGAATGAAATAAAAAGTTGTAAAGTTCGAGTTATTTTTTCTTCAATTATTGAAACATACATAATTTTAAATGTTTTAAGCTCTCAACGAAAATACTCAGAAACTTTTTAACAATATACTGTCTGTTTTATCGTTCGGTCCTCGATCAAATTCCAACTTTTGCTCTATATCGTAGAATAAATATTTAAATTATTAAGATTTTTAAAACAATTCAATTCATCTTTGAATACAAATTTGTTTTAAGATAATTATAGTTTATCCTATGGCGGAAATTTGATACGAAAAAATTATTTTAGTACGCAAACAGTCATATATTTTTTTTCAAGGAAAATCACAAATTACTAAAATATTATATGTACTATATATATATATATACTACTAAAAACTTATATGTTATAAGTGTCTGTTTGTGATTTTGCTAGATAAATAGAACAATTTTGGCAAATTTAATAGTTTTGTACTGGGTACTCAATCACGATATAGGTTTGACGGCAAAACGGATTAGTAATGAGAAAAACTAAACCTAAAAAAACCTCTCTAGCTGACTTAAAGCCATTCAATTTCATTACGATCACACTAGGTATAGTCACCTAGAATCACAGATTAGGTAACAAAAAATGAATAATGAAATGCGCCTAATTCAAGATGTTGCCCAATGAGTGCCAATGAGAGCCCAAGTTGAATTAATTATGTGTGTGATGAACAACCATTATTCGACAAATTTGATGAGCATTGACAGTATTTAATTAAGCAACTTGTTAAGTAATGCTAACGTGTCTAAAGTATGCTTTCAATAGTCGAATCCAACACTAACGTACAATGAACTTGAAGATGAGTACAATTGCATTATAGTTACTATAGTTAGTTATGAGTTTTAAGGTTATTCTTTTTTTGTCCGTAATAGGCTAACTGGCTGATAATTATCTCATGGCATGTTATGTTATTTAACTTACTCTACACTATATCCGCAGTAGTTGTGTTTTGTATTCTAATCAGTTCATTTAAAATTTCGGTTTTGCATGTGTTCAACATTTTTGTATTTTCTTTATATAAATACGGAATCAACTGTAGTTCTGTAACCGTACACACAGTAAATGCAATACTTGATCAGTAGCACTTAGTATCTGTGATAAACCATTACTAGAAAAATTGAAACCATTAACGCAAATTGGTTTTGAACTAATAATAATTTGCTAATATGTGAATAAAAAACCCAATTTATTTCCCAATTGATACATATGTAAACGTATAATAAATACTTACCGGAATATCACACACATGTAAATTGAATTGAAGCAGGTATTTCATTTGCCATGTGTACTTTCCCGAACAAGCAGATTAAAATATTATAATATATGTACGAGGCCATTTGGCCAATCAATATTCTTGGCGTGGATGCCTCTCCTATCACAGGTCGGAAATAATCTACCCCCTCTTCAAGCTACGGCAGTCCAAGTGCCTTTTACAATTCGAGGCTTGAGTTATCCTTTACCATAAGTCCATGTCCCTATCTTCAATTTCACGACTTTTCATCATCGGCTGCACGGATTGCTTATTTTTTAAGCGGTGGCTACGCCGCTTCTTTACTACGAGTGTTGTGGGTTCGATCCCCACCTGGGATAACACTTTTTGTGATCCACCAATTGTCGTTCTGAGCCTGGGGTGTTCTTTGTGTCCGTTTCATGTATGTTTGTAAAGTCCCCCGGGATACAGTATATATTCATAGTGCGTGAATTGTCTTTAAAAAAAAAACCTTTATGCCGTCTCAAGCGTTTACACTCCCAAGGAGAGGTGGCATCAGGCACGTAGCAGCAATTTAAAAAGTGAGCTAAATCTCTTTGCAATATTAAACATGGC
The DNA here is from genome assembly GCA_902825455.1 of Arctia plantaginis. Classification (NCBI taxonomy): domain Eukaryota; kingdom Metazoa; phylum Arthropoda; class Insecta; order Lepidoptera; family Erebidae; genus Arctia; species Arctia plantaginis. The sequence goes on along the minus strand of CADEBD010000314.1, from coordinate 8,834,100 downwards.
GCTCAGAACTAATATACGACACCATGCCAGCAAAGCTTGATAAAAATGTTGGGAGAACAAAGTTACACGGAGACTTTTTGTGGAATCCTATAGAAATTAAATAAGTGTAAATTAAATACGAGTCGTTACATTAATGCGAGAAAAAATTTGGCACAATTGAAATGGCGATATTTAAAAAAAAATAACAACAAAATTTCAAACTGCATGTCATTGTGACAGATGTCGGACAACATTTGAATAGATACATAATAATTATGTTAATCAATTTCACGGCGATTCTACAAACGGCCATAATAGATGTTAGTTTATCTAATTCGAAACTAATCGCTGTTTTGTAATATTAAGTGTTTTGAATAACATAGTTTTGTGACATATTCGCAATATTTTAGATAAATTGCAGTAATGTAGGTATACCTAACAGATGCTACTAAATGTCTTTTGCATACGTATACGTAATACACATAATAAAGTTGTTTCCGATGGTATAATTATTTGTGCACATCGTATTTGGTACATGAATCAGATAAAAAAAAGTTTGTTAAAGACTTTTAATTAGGAATACTGTCCTTATTATACCACCCTCCCACAATTATTTAATACTAGTGTCTTAAGATATGGAGGATGGTTTAGTTCGTTGTTAGTTAAATTTTAGTTTCTAGTTCTAGTTACTTATGTTGTTTTGACTATAGGGAAAATGAACTTTTAGTTGTAAGAAGCAATTGGTGTTCCTATTTGTGATAGTTAAAAATATAAATTTAATAATAAATTTTACGTTCAAGACAATAATAATTTTTGAACACAATTTTTTATTTTCAGTATCTATCTATGTGCTCAAAGAAGTTTGAAACGTATTGCGCTGACAATATTCTTATTATTGTTATCTTTCACTTCTGTTATAAAAATGGTTTACAGAGTATGTAACACCAAATGATTTACGGACTGACCTCTTTATTATAAAATATATAAATTAGTGTGTGAACGCACAGTTAGATGATTACACTTACATAAGGCGGTGAGGTGACCTTTCGCAGAGGATGCTATGGCACCTTACGCCGCGCGACGTTGCGCAAGCGAGTCCGCGATCTTATCGTTCACCCCACTGCCTCCCACGTCTTACCACATAGATACACTCACATCTTACGCATGAGAACCTAGAATATTTGTTTTTTTACCGGACGGTATAAATACAGTATCACTCGAAAGCAATGAATTCGGGTCACATAAAGAAACAAGCAAACTCAACACACACGCACTGTGACTCTTGAGTTACAGAGGTCAATGTGCGGAGGTGGTTACTTGCCATCAGGTGACCCGTCTGCTCGTTTACTTCTTATAGCATATAAAAAGAAAACAAATCACTTGAAAATCTTGGAAGTATATATGAAGGATAAATGAAGGATAAATGCTCATTGAAATAAATTGTTTTAATACTCCTTAAAGTTATTTTTTTATCACTGTTTTACTTATTCATATAATTTTACTAAAGGTCTACAAAAGTTACCTCGAAATAAAACGAGCATATTTTTTACAACTAAAATTTTCGTCAAATTTAGTTGTTTGTGTTATCTCCACGCGTTGCTAAATTATTACTGTGCCGGTATGGTGTGCTTTATATTAAGTTTTTTATACGATATTGAGAAATCCAATTACTAATCCAATTAATTTAAAAGTCCAACTCGTCTATAATATAAAATAATTCTCAATAAATCTCAGTTTTCAGCTCTCGAACCCATGCTCGATTGGGTTGAGATCAATCTCTTGAAGGTAGTCAATAACAATCCGACCCCAACTCGTTGTTCTCAAGGGTATATTTAACATTTAACTTTATCATGCTGGATAGTATTTATCAAAAATTCAAAACAAAAAAGCGAAGACATATCGATAAAAGCTTTCTAGCTACTTGTTTTTCTTTATAACGAACTAGCTTCTGCCAGTGGCAATTCAAGGCAATTTAATTAACGCATACTTAACGATGATTTCGATTAGATTTAGACGATCTGTATTATTAAAGTGAGCTATGTTGTCTAATAAAATCCTGACGTTTTTTGTGCAAGATTATGTGGTGTAAGCGTTACAAATATATTGATATTTGCATTTCTAAAATTAGTTAGGATTAAATAAACTAAACTATCTTGAACATAGTGACTGTAAGTTGTCCACTGATTAAGATCATTTTCACTACCTACATACATTATGGTCTTTTACCATTATGGTTTATGGTTCAAAACTATACTGGGAGCTATTGGAGCGGAACAGTAATCTTAATGCGAGGGAAACCGCTACTGATTTATCTATAAATCATGTTTCCTATTAAATTCTAGAAAAGTACGCTCAAGACTTTCAAAGGTTCCAATTGAAAAGTCAAGTCTTATTCAAATTCAGGTATGATAAATATTAACCATTGGGCTCATGCAAGTGTTTCACCAAATAATGTTTCTCACTATATTCCTAACCTTTCCTAACTATAGTTGTGTTTGTCTGTTGCGCCTTAAATACCCAACGTATCATGATGTAAATCATCTTCCATACAGAAAGATAGTACTGTTCCCATGGCATAGGAAAACACTTTTACCACGATCAAAAACGCTTCAAAAAAGTAATACATAACTGTTTGCGATTGAAACTGTTTGCCACATACAACACGTTTCTTTGATGAATAAAAATTACCACGAACATAAATCTATATATGGAGAGACACTTTGCAAATGTAGCTTACACAAATAAAAAAAAACACTTATATCGTGTAATATAAATTCGACGTAGATATCAATTTAGTAAATCACATAAGCTTTTCACTATTTTATATAAGTAATCAGTGTGGGTGTATCTATAAATGGAGAGAAACCATTATTTAAGTGAGTTTTGTATCTAGTTTTAATGTTATGGGTTTTAGTTGTATAAATCGGATGTTGATTAGATGTGTAAATCGGAACTGAATCGCAGTAATAGTGATATCCTAAGGTATACCTAACATACATTATATAAGGTATGCGATTTATTATGGTATGAGATTTTACTCACAAGGTCGTGAATTGTCTATGTTGGCCTTTTTTCATATTTTGGATACAACTGACTTAGGTGAAACTTTGATAGGAATAGGACACATTATACTACATTTAGCCTAAGTTTTACCGCGGCGACACTCACTCTATATCGTCTCATGCAGTATCTTTTATCAGACAGATGATGCTTACAAAAGTAGTGCGTTTTAGATCAGCTGTGGCATTGCTCATTAAACAAACGAGGTTTACGAGCTCAACTCTGAACAATTCCTCACACCGTGATTACTGTGGTGAATGTGGAAGGTTCCACAACAGACAACAATTTGATATTCTGGGATAGGGTTAAAAAATACTATGGCATTATTTACATATCATTTCACATATTTTATTTCTAAAATGAATTCTAACTACCCATACACGCGTCGCACGTTAAATTAGTGTGGGTATAATTGATTCGATTATCTGATACTTGATGTCAATTTTACATATACGATACGATAGATTAAGAAAAATACAAAAACACCACGATAACTTTTCTGAAATTGGCAATTAAAGTAAACTTTCATTTACTTTATATTACTCTCTATAGTTGACTATAATATTGTTGTTGATCATTAAATTCATTGTGTCACGTCATAGTGGACTCTTCATTTAATTTTTAAGTAGGAAAATAAAACACATCACAAAGTTTCGTTTAGCGGCTTACAAAGTGACAACACATTCAAACATAGCGGGTTTTTTTTTAAATTACGTTTCGTTACAAGTTTTTTTTTTAAATAAACTTGTTACTCGTTTAATATTGGTGACTTGGCTAGACTACTTCCTAACCATAGAATGGATAGAAGGAAGTGAAAGAAGCCGTGTATGTAATCGTACAACTGCATGTAGTGGAACGACTTGGAACTTAAACTTGTAATTATTTTTTTTAAATGCGGAAATTTAATAGCACTAATTGAATAACAATGGCATGCACGTAATAAACTGCATCAAGTTCTCTAAAAAGAATTAGGCTACATTGTGTTAGAAATATTAGAACTCTTGAACGGCTTATAAGATTTATTTATTTATTTAAAGATCTCCAACAAAATATGTGCACAAAATGTCAAAATTACATTTTATACTGGTATTTGTTATGTGTACAATAATATGTGATAATAATACTAAAATTATATCTCTTTCAATTACAGGAGACCAAAGAATGAACAATTACAACTAAGTAAATAAAATTTTTGACCTAGGTATACTATAATTAAAAAGTCAACCTTTTAATTAAAATGTAATTCTCTTGAAAGAATTATTTATATTCTTTTTTACATAATCTAAGTTTTGATTGTTGGGGTGTTATGTGTAATGCTACTCATAAAGGCCTCTTTGATAATAAGAACTTACAATGTGTACTGTATGGCTACCAATTACAATTCTAAAAGAGTTTCTGCAAGACGAAAAAATGTAACACCAAAGTTTTTATTATACATATGAAACAAAATGTTCGTGAACACGAAGCTAAGTGGTAGACCCTGTATTTGACAAGTATTTTACATGCATACTCGTAAACTTAAACGTTAATTAAACACATCACGCTTCACATTTGGAATATAACCATTCAAATCTAATAGCCAGATTACATTTTTAAGTGTTAACTTTGAGATCTTATTTTGTGATTTGTGACCAAATCGGCGTATGTTTAACAGTGTTAAAAGTATACTTTTCCAGAGACCTTGTCTAGTAATATGTAAATAATTAGCAGAACTAGGTCCCATGTCAGTGCTCTTTTTGAGATGTAGGTACATCTACGTTTATGAGTATATTCAACATTCACGAGGATTAGCAACATGGTTCGTGATACTAGTTATATGATGCAACGAACTCGTCTCATTAACTGCCTTTTGCCAACACTCCGTCGAGTTGCTGCATGTTTACTTCAAGTAGTTATTTACAATTTGTACAATAGTTGCCTTGGACGATGAGAAATACCCTATCATGCCATCAAACTTGGCCCAAAGTCAAAGGATTGTGAACACGGCCATTACTTACTATCAACAAACAATCTACTAAAATAAGCAGTTATTTTTTATTTAATTATTACCTATTCGTAATTTTATTGCATCCAATTTGGTTGAGAAGGGAATTAGTAAAGCTATTTTGGTTGTTAGACTAAAAAACCGTTCACCATATTACATATCTGTAGGGTAATTTTAAACTAACAATGAAATAATGTTATAAAATAATTCAAATTATTAACCGTGTGATTTATAGTTTCGTTATATAATAAGATGTAAGTGAAACCTTCACATTTTTGGTACTACAAACGTCAAAAAATGCTGCAGTTTTAAACTTAAGATGTCCAGAGAAGCAATACTGAATTGATGATATTAAGCTTACAAAAGACAAAAGGATTATGGTTTTCCTGTATTCAGTTCACAGTTGCAATTTTTATGCTTTTAGGCGAAAAGTGACAAATTTACCCCAATAGATTTGTAATATGTACAAAACTTGGCACATCTGTGACACAAGAGACTATGGTTTGGTTTGCTGCTGCCATTTGCTAACATCCATCTCAAAACTCAAGATTTCATTTTTTCAAAAATAAGAATTTGTATTCAACAAAAATTATAATTTGGATTTTCTATTTTTATTCCATAATTTACTACGCTTGTAACTATTATTATGTTTTTCTGCCCTATGACATCTTATTTAATTATTTATATTAACCTAATAATGTTTTTTTACTTTGCTTGACATAATTAATTATTTTGATTTTATTTAATGTCTTTGCATGGCACTGGCACGCTATAATTGCCAGAAAAGTACCTTAAAACTCATTGTGTTGATAAATTGATTTCATTGTTGTGTAGAAATAATACATTGCCAATAAATCAGAAGTTCAGATATTTGAAATTTTGAACAGTAAGAAACGAATGAGCATAGTTCATAAAATTAAAACAAAAATAAGGATTTTTGCGTGAACAAAATCTTAAAGCTCGATCTTAACTTTGTTAGAATGAACTTGAAAACGGTCTTGAGATGACCTTAGTTACAATGATAAGGTCATTGTTAGATTACAGTCTGTAAATATATCAGTATCTACTATTTGCTTTTATTGCTGGTCTCATGGTAAGTGGTTACCGATGTCTAAATACCCATAAAACATGAATATGAGTATAAATTTAGGAGCACAATACCTAGTGTGTCATCATAAGTTATGATTTTGTCTATACGCGGGCAAGTCAGTGTTAATACTCGTAACACTGCTAAGATACAATAAACGCCTCAATAAAAAGACTTTAAGATCCCTTCCACTCAGCAATCGTCAGTCATTTTCTATTTTAAAAGCTCAAAAAAGACATTTGTTATTTATTTGAAATAAAATTTTAACATTTTATTTTATGACATACAGGGGGATCCGTGCGATTCAACTGTAAAGGACGCATCCTAGGTGCTTACTATGCAGACGCAAAATCTGGCTGCAAGGCATTCCACGTGTGCGTTCGCGTTGCTGGGGGTGGCATTCGAGACTTCAGATTTTTCTGCCCACCTGGCACTTTGTTTCACCAGGAAGCACAGACGTGTACTGACTGGGGAGATGACGACCCATTGGCCTGTCCCGCAAACATCTACGACGGTCAGTTTGATCTATACAGGATCGGATCTGGTGAGCCCGCTTTGCTACACTGCCGTCCCAAAACTAAAAGGCACTAATGTTGTTTAAAAGATGCCTGTAGTTAGGGGAGGGCAGTACTAACCAGACACTCACAAACGTTGTTAAGTATTATTGGTTAGATTACCACACGAAAGAAGCTCGTGTGACCAAAGAATCGTTTCTTAATTTTTATTAATCCCATTTTTGTCTTATTATAATTTCGAAAACTGACATTGATAAAGCTCGATAAATATTACAAAAGTAAAAATCTTATCCAATATTATATAACTATTATTATACAATATAAATTTATTGCAAATTACAGTAAATTACAGTTACAGTGATTTCAAGGTAAAGTACGAAGTTTGTGAGTGTTGTCATCTAGTAGCTATGCATTTATGTTGCACTTGTAATTAAAAAAACGCTTAGATCTGCCATTCTATTTAAATACGTTAATAACTGATGCTTTTCTGTTCAGATATGTATATTTATTTATGAGAAAAGTTATGACACAATATAATGGTCAAAATTTGTATTAAATTATTCATAACATAATGCTATGGTTGAATAACGCTACGGTTTTAGGGACGAAGAATGTGCATTTATATTTATGTGTTTGTTCTGGTTTTTTCTATTGTGTTTAGGTTTTAATATGAGGTCAATCTACAATTAGAATATTTCAGACTAAATTCCATTTTAAATTATTAACTATATTAATATTTTATATCTGAGTTTGTTGTCACTAAGTAAGAGATAGTAACAAATAAATTAGGAAAATGGTTAAGGAAACCTAATAATTGGTAAATAATTAATTATTTTCGATGTTTATGTAATACATTTGTATTCAATGTAGATTGTAAATCATTTGCACAACAACTAAGAGTTAAGTACGAGTATACAGTACATACTTTACTCACCCCTATAAATAATAAATAATAGCAGAAACCTGAGAATTTCAAATACTGTGTTTTATACTATGTATAGAAAGTTAAAGAGGTAAAATTTAGACGAATGCAGGAATTGACACTTTTTGAAAGAATCCTAATTGAATGCATTCCTTGGGTACTGAGCTGTGACCGCTTTGAAATTAGTAGGTAATAATTTGTCGAAGTACAAGTATGCTTTAGTCAAATGCGCTTACATTTTTCAGCTTTTAGATGTTTTAATAAAGTAACATAATAATACCATGTGTGTGACAGACTTGCGAGCTAAAGCTTTTATCATTTGTTTACCGATTATTGTACTAGTACTATCACTAACCGGTATAATGTAACAATAATATATTGTTTTTTTTTTGTAATAGGATTCGACACCAAGAAATTGACAGGAAATCGAGATGAAGAAGCCGAGTTCGGCCTTCAACGAGCGGAGACCGGTGATCGTCGCTTAAGTCAGAATAACGTCGCTTCCAGTCGACCTGACTCTGATCTACGAGCTGCACATTCTTCAGATTTCTTTAGTGGACAACGCGACCGCGGTCGTGATGAGTCCTCCCCTACATCACCACCTGTATCCCCATCTCCCTCCTCACAAATATACTCAAGACAGCCTTCTAGAAGACCCACTAGCGCTCGCGCATTTCCAACCACTCAGTACACAACGCCCGCCCCATCTCCTTCACCACAGCCATCTAACAGGCCACAATATGAAGGTGGTTCAAAACGAAAACTTGTAAGAAAGCGTCCTATCTATGTGCCCACAAAAGCAGCTATAACCACAGTCCCACCGGTTTCAGTGCCACAGCAGAATTACGCCGAGCCACTACAGCAATCACAACAAAACTATAACCAACAGCAAAATTATAACTCAAAGCAAAATGCTAATCCGCAACAAAATTTTAATTTACAGAATAATTATAATGCTCAGCCCAATTTTAACCGACGTGTTCCCCCTCAGAATAAACAATTTTACACGACAACACCAGATGTACCTCCACAATATCAAGAATACAAAGATGAATATGTAGAAGTTAGTCGAGTAACACCGAAACAAAACCGATTCTACCCAAAGAGTGTGTCCTCCACGTCTTTGCCACAAACAACTAACTCCCAGAGGTACAATAAGAATGATGGCCTTATAGAAATCTATAATTACGATTCACAGTCAACTCCAGGAATAAATGTACAAAAAGAAAATCGACCTCTCAAGGTCAAAAATAACTTTAATGAAAATGTACCAAGAGATCCCGAATTTCAGCGAACTAAAAATTTTAATTTCAATAACGCCAGAGACTCTCCTGCAACTACTGATTACAGTGTTTCCACTAGAGCTTTCCCCACTACCACAGTCGCCTATAAAAATTATAACAGCGTCCCCTATGAACCGGAAAAAGCCAACTATGTACCTTATTCCAAACAAAATAATTTTAATAGCAACTATCCTACAACTACTTCTGCTTCCATTACGACAATATACACAACATCTCGCCCCGAACCCCCACCAAATTTAAACACCATAGCATACAATACAAACATTGGTTTTAACGCACAAACTAACAATTACGCTAGCGGCGAGGACGACGGCCAATATCACCCACCAGAGGGTGAAGATGATGGACTATATAAACCCGAAGTATATGACCGAGAGCTTTTGTCAGGAGCTCACTCCTTAAACATAGCAGCTAGTGGTAACAGACTTCAAGAAGATCGTAAAACATACTCTAAAACCAAATCGCCTCATAAACTAGTAGCACAGACCGCAGCTCCTAGGCCATTTAAACCCGCACCTACTCCAACCATACCACCAACAACTAGAGCACAGGAGACTATTTATACGACAACTCAACAGCCACAGACTGTGAACACGCAGCGGACTTTTGACTATTTTCAAACTTACACTACGACATCACGGCCATCAGACTATTTGGCAATTGGACAAACACTCGCACCTGCTAATGAACTGCCAGCCAGACAAACAACAACAGCCGTACCCCCAGTGAAAGAAACACGACCACCTCGACCAGCGACGCGCGCACCTGCCCCCGCAACGCAGCCTACGGTGCCCCCGACCGCGGCACCAAGATCTCCTCATTTCGCGCAGCCGGCTAACAAAAAAGAAGACAACAGTTATGACTATGCATATTACGATTCAGACCCAGGATTCTCGGAGTATGATCAAATCGAAGAATTCGGAAAGACTAATAAGAAGAAGAGATCGTAACTGTTAATGAATTATGTTAAACCACTGCCATTAAATTAGTCGCCTCTTTAGTGCAGTAACTAGATGAAACTAGACTTAGTAAAATTGTAGTACCTTGCCACAACGAAGGAATAGTTTCATTTGGTTTTAACGAATAATTGGTAGGTTTAATTTATATGATATTTAAGAGGATAATATAATATATTGGAACTTGTATTTAAATACTCAATCCGACCGTCAAAGTACAGCTTTTGTAAATAAAACTTGATGATATTTATTATAACAACATACAAACATTGATTAAATTCTATACAAATGTACTTTATGAAATCTAAAGAGGCTTACCTGTAGTTACCCTAAATTATTTGTGATATTATTATTGATGTTTCTATTGGTATAAGTTGTTTATTACTGTGTAAGTATTTACAAACCACCCACAATGAATTGAAGCAAGTTTCTGCTTGCTGACAGTGGTGTTTCATAATATAGATTCTATTTAGGTTCCATAGAAAGTAAGTTAAGGCGATAGATTGTAAAATATTTCATTGTAAATAAAGTTTTCTTAATAAAGAATTGCTTGTGTAATTTGTGTCACTTGGCAAAGTACGTGAGAACCAGTGAACAATTTAGACGTTTAGCTGAGCACTGCACATAATATGCAGGCAAACAATACAACACTTTCGACACTGGTGTGACGATACGATAATGATCTGCATACCAATGCTTAGGCACAATACAATATGCCAGTAAAAGGGTTGCAATAGTTCAAAGGTAAGAAACAACATGTTGTGTTTGTTTTAACCGCTCAAAATTTGATAAAGTTTTCATTGAGTTACTACATTATTCTTAGTGCTTGCTATATTGATGTCAGAAACAGTAAAATATAAAAAAATACATTTTATACATAATTTCATAAAAAAGAAAATGTTTTGCCTTTAAACAAAAAGCCTTACAATTTTGAATGCGTTACGATCTATTACACATCATGCATACGTACTTTAATTTATTACCGATTTATTAATACCGTTTTGGTAAATAGGCCACTTCGTGGTAAGTGGACACTTTATCCTATAGGTAGATAGTAGCAACACCAGCCGTAGCTTTTAGTATCGATCATCTTATTGATCACATCTTAATTAATGTGTCACTTAATGAGTCATCGATTCAAACGTTTTAGAGCGAAATTAGGTTACCACAATCAACTTCCTACCCTTTACCCAGGTAAATGTAGTTATTAAGAGTTTGTGTGTTACTGAACCCTATATTAAAAATGTGTAATATATATAATGTTGTTTTTTTTTTAATAAGTATTTTTATTCAAATGATTAAACCTTATATATTTTGATATTTTTAACTTGTTACATTTTTATTAATTACATAATTTAATTTAATTATATGACGGGAGATTTCATTAAAATAAAATTATGTTTCATATTAGTATTCCATACAACGACGAAGTACAATGTGAATTGCGGCAAAGAAAAGAGACAGGGAGTTAAGGGATTCTGCAAGTCTCGGCTAGGAAATCTGCAGTAACTCAGGGAGGCCAAACAAATATTAAATAAGAAATAGGTATTTTTTTTAATAACTTCACATATCTCACACACCGCCGTCTGTTTCCAAACTAGGCAGAGCAGATGCTAGATGGTAACCAGACTGCTGATAAACATACTTATATACACCCAGACATGAAACAAATCATCGTGCTTATCACATAATTAATTATTCTGGGTGGGATTCGGGACTCTGTTGACTGACGGGCCTGTTGGCCCAGTGGTTAGTGACTGTCAGTCAGGGTCACTAACCACTGGGCCAACGGGCCCGTTATGTCATTTTGTCACTACAGCGTAGTGACAAAATCTCTTTCTCAGAAGTTCTTTACTTAGTTTCATCTTCAAACAATTTTTTAAGCCAGCTATATGGCATTACGATACTGCCGCAACCAGAACAGGCAATAGGGAATATGCATGTATTTTTTTTATTTTTTTTTACGATTCTACTAGTTATTACATTACCAAAAATAAATATAACACATTTGAAATATAAACCGTTAAGCAAAAAAAATATTATTAAAATCACTATCATTTTGGGGCAATTTGAACACGTCCATTTTGGCGCGCTTTTTTTGTGATGTCAGATTACACTTTCAGACGAATTCGATGTCAACAACGGAGTGAAGTTCACAAAGATAAAAAAGTGAGTGATAAAAATTAACTTATTACCATGGAAAGCCAATAAAAACTTATTATAAATATTGTGCCGTTCCTTTGTGCCCAAATAATATCAAAACTGCACCTGACAAAGTAGATTCAGTCATTGTGTTGAGTCTTTCTACACGGGAATTTAACACTAAAACGTATTAGTTATTAACTTAAAATGAAACAAATAATCACCAGAACCCAAATATTACAAATACACACAACTTGTTGACACTCTTGACAGTGTAGGTTGACGTCACGTCTTATTCAACCAATAGCGTTGCGTTTTAGAAATTTGCGAGGGAATCTTAAAAAAGCCAATTTTTGATGATTAAATTTCACTATTAAATAAATAAATAAAATATAAAATAAATAAAATAAATTTCAAAAATAATTGTATGGGTATCTTTTTTTAGCAATAAAAATTACAAATAAAAATATTTTGTCCAGTTTGGTGTCACGTGCATATTCCCTATTGACAATATTAAAATTGATTGATATCACATTCTGTGATTTTATTTCACAAGGTTTGCCAATCCGAATATTCTTCTTTCCGATATCCGGGCAAAAGGTTTCTGTTTCATCTCAGTTATGGTAAACAAAAACTGTTAGGTAAAAAAAACTGTGTTCGCAGAGCACATTATTTCATTTATAGTAACTTAAATAAATTAGTATTATTATATTTGGAACAGTCATAATATTCTTTATTGTAACATTATCGCCTTATTTTATTTATTTATTTATTCCCAAATACAAATACATTGCATAAGGCGGACCTAATGCCATAGGCATTTTCTTCCAGTCAGCCTTGAGGCGATACAGAGATTTGTGTGTGGCAGGTGTATAATGAGATTAATTATTTAAATTGTAGTCATCAAACGCCTAAATCTTTTATATTCATGTCGTACATTAATGTTGATTTGCTATACGATGCTGGTAATAGTAAATGTAGGCGCAAATCTTCAAATATTGCAATATGTTATGTTGAAGAGATTTTGTCAGACAAAATTTTCTAAAAACTTTCCAAATGATTCAAACTAATTATTATTTATTTCTAATACTGACACTGTTTTGCCTGATTGAAGTAGTCTGACGTCTAATTAATCATTCAAATACTGATTAAAACTTGAAATCACTCGAACAGTTGTGAAAATTTTCTGAATTTTATTCAGAAACTACTAACTACTAACTGTTCAACTTTATAGTCTATTATTATTATGATTGTTTATTTTGTATCAAAATAAAATATAAATAAACAAAATAGAATTTCAATTGATTTCTGATTGCAGCGCCATCTGTTGATGGTCAAGTTATTTTAAATTCTAGTATGTAATATATTTATTTTGAACGTTAACCCAAATTAAATTTTTGTACTAATGTTATTTAATTGTTCAAAATTAGTTACTTCAGTTGATATGCATGTTAAAAAGTCCTTTTAAATAACTAATTAATTTTTAGTATGTTTTCATTGTGATGGCTTTTAAACATGAAAGCTCTGGATTGTCACCCGTTATTCTTATTTACCCTACCCGTTTTGTTATATTTGTTTTGAGATCTTATTACTTGAAAAAAAACGAGAGAATGGCTTAGATTACCTACGGTCTAGAAATAAAATTTACTGCTACTTATCCATAGATGCCGCCAGCAGGCATAATAACAGTTTCAATTCGTTGGTACTGAGCAATATTTTAGAACAATACTAAACGAAAATAACGCTGTTTAAGATGAATGTAGGCAAAAAACATAACCTCAGTCGATGTCTGAAGGAATATTGGAAGAGCCATGCATCGGTACATATTATAAGGCAGGCTCGACCAGAGTGATACCATCAGGCTCAGGTGACCTGTCTGCTCGTTTGCCCCCATATACAACAAAAAAAAGGCGTGTGGTGTCGTGGGACACCCGATAGGAAAGTAGTTTCCTACGCTATTTGACACATATTTCATTTATAAATTTGGGTCAAGGTATTTATCAAAAAACAAAATTAATTTGCGTATATATTTTTGCTAACGATCTATAGCTAGTTGTTTAAAGAAAAGCAGCATTTTTATTCAAAAATGGAATAACGCCAATACTATTAATTGTAGAGAAACAAGACTATCACTGACTGACCAAGACAAGTCTTATTTTATTCCTCATCAAATATTCTAAAAATCATACGCATCATGTGTTGATTGCCGTAGGGTTATTTTCAATATCAGCTTACATTTTCTTTACAGGTAGGTAAATACTAGACAGGTGGGTGCAGTATCGTTGACTTCCTTCCTTTCCTTTGCCTATCATTTGCCTATCCTGTTAAAAAGTATATCAAAAATTCAAGTCTCGCAAGTCGCAATGCTGTTTTTCCGTCGCAAAAAGTGTTATGTGTGATATAATGCTACATAATTTGATAACTACCTATTACATTACATCACATCAACAGCCTTTAATAGTCAACTGCTGGACATAGGCCTCTCCTTAGATAGGAAGTTTTAGCTTACTATACTACGCTGGCCAGACGGGTATAGGGTTTCTGTCAAGTTTTCCTTCTCTTTGCAGTGCTGTTGTCCTGCGAAGTTTGCTCCCTAATAAGGCTAGTCAACAAGTTGAAAAACGTATTAATTCAGAATAATGATGAAATTGCCGAGAAAAAAGTCCATTATTAATTATAATTTTAATTTAACGGCGAAAATAGGACTACGCCCAGCCGTAACGTCATAGGCGCACTGCCGCTAAAGACATTGTACCACATAAAATATAGCTTATTTCGTAACAAATATTAATTTTAAAATTTGAATAAATCATGGAAATAACACGTTTTAGAACTTGTTGCCTAGCCTAGCTGGCTCTTACGACATCAACGGTGACACTCCGTATTCTTAATCAGTCACCACACGGATAATATAATGACTACCTATAATACCAGATATCCTTATTTCTTTCAAACCTTATAATTTACGTTTTGCGCTAGCTGGTGCCCGCGACTTCGTTCGCGTGGAATTTGAAAAGCGTTGCCTGTGGGTTCGATTCTCAGAACGGGCAAAATTTTATAGACTTTTTCTGAGAGAAAAATAGCTTAAGTTACTCCTTATATAGACAGCTAATTGGTAGTAAAATATTATTAAAATCGGTCCAGCCTCTTGAACAAACAGACAGACAGACAGACGTGCAAATAACCGTGTAATAATGAAAAAACCTATTATTTTGACATTACAAACATACACTTTAATTTTATTTATTTGTATAAATAAACAAATTAACACTTGGTAACTCAACTCCCAACATACGTTGTTTCGGGTACGTTTAAATATGTGTCAATTATAGGTATACAAACTGCTATTTGGTAAATACATTAGAAATAACAATCGCGTGTTCCATGCCCGCTCATGTCAAAGGTTTGGTCTGGACGTTTCATGTATGATATGTATGTATTAAAAAAAAGTATATATGTATTTATATCAGTTGTGTTACATATAGTACAAGCTCTGTTTAGTTTGGGACTAGATGACGTTGTGTGAATGTGGTAGAATGTTATTATTATGCATTTTTGTCGGTCCCTCCTTTCTAAGGAGAGGCCTATGTTCAGCAGTGGACTAGTAATGGTTGTTGATGATGATGATGATTTTTGTCGGTGGAAGCCCGCCTGCTCGACTCCACAGCGCTGACGGTTCGCATGTTGAGACATCAGCTCCAGATGTGCCCCGGCGATACCCGGGCTGTGGTCCTATACGCTTTCTTTTTAAACGTGTCTCCATTTTAAATGGGTTTCCAGAGCCACGTTAGCCACGCCAGTAATTTTTCATTCGTGTGTCCACCCCCACGTAATTAGATGGTGAATCTGGATGTGTGGTTGTTTAGGGGGCTTATTATTATTATTATATTTAAACTGAGTATCTATTCTGTTAATGATCATTTTATAAGGCACTTTAGGTTAATTACTATAAAAAAGGCAAAGAAAAGAAACACAGATAAACTTAAATTCGCTTTTTATTAACTTAAGTATCACAAAGTACAAATGTAAGTTTACCCTTTCACATACGTTTATATTTACAAAGAGTTGACGAACAACATTAGATACACCAATCGCCTTAATTGTTGTATACAGTAATGACGCCTAAAATAATGTAGACATCATTGTTTTGAAATTATATTGTGTTCCCTTAAATTCTATACATGACGCGTACACACAAGTCGGTGAGCACTTTGAGCACTCAATATCAAGTACAGTAATGTAAAAATAAAACAGACTTTGTATACAAAAAAAAAATGAAGACAAACTTCATGACAAAAGTTGTGTCAAATTAATAATCAAGATATTGTCGAACTTTAAACAAAAACACATTTTATAGTTTCAACTACTTTTCTGTTCTTTTTTGATTTCAATAATGTCATGCTTATCCAACTTTTCAACATTTGCAGAGAGCAACACCGATTTAAACCATTGCCGATAAGTATTGCCAGTAATCAGTATGATAGTTATTAAATCTCAATTATTTTTCAAGGAACTAATCAATATTATTCATAGAAAATATAAGCACTTGATTAGAACATGTTATTTAAATGTATTCAAAAGAATATAAAATTAATCAATAGCTGGATTAAAATTTCGTTTCTCTTTGACAAAGAGAGTTTATTGAATATGTAATGATATTATACATTTCAACTCCTGTTGTTAGAATACAAGTGTTTGTTGTCGGCATCATTCAGATATATGTTTGTGTATGCATACACTCCGTAACATGACTGCTGAGGTACTCACGTGTATTTTTTTTTTGTAAATTCTTCTAGTCAATGCGCAGTATAAGGAAAAGTCACGAATGTTTGCCTAACTAATAACAGCTAGATGTTACATGTACCCATACCTTGTTATGTATTCGGGCGGTCTGTGCAAACACTAGAAAATGTATTGAGACGGCAATGACGGATATATCGGTAGATGAAACATAATAAAGAAAACTAATGATGTTTGCTTTCTAAGGACATACACACACACATGTTGCAAAACACAAAGTGTTTTCGAAACGACGTCTAATGTTCCAGTAGTTTATTAATTGGGATATTTTAGGCAGACTGTTGAATAAAGTTAAATAAATGTCTTATGAAATCATTTGTAAAAAAAAAAAACTTGGAGCGAACGATTACCAAAGGTAATTGTACCGGTGACAATCACTTTATCTAGAAAGTTCATGAACTACTTAGTTAACTAATTGTTGTTTGTATTATTATATGTGTTATTGTCACACACAGGCAAAAACAATTATATACACTATAAAAATAAATAGAATTGCCGTTTAAACATAAAACTTGCTTATATTCGAAACTAACTTTTCTTTTTGGTTACGAACATAGAAATATATAAATATTTCTACTGAGATTAAAAAGTTGGAAATAGCATTGATGGGTAAAACCTATTGCATAGTTTAGTTTTTTCACTAAATAACAAAATGGCTACCCTCTCGGATTAAGTATTCGTAGTCGACATCTCACGTTTGAACTTACACATTGAGTTGAATAAATTACATCTATCATTACTAATTCTATAATTATCTACCCTTACATTTATACGTAACTTAGCCTTAGTTGAGCTTAGTGTTTAAATCGCAGTTGTGGCGATGAGATTCTTGATGTAGTAGATTAATTGATTTTAAGAAAGGAGTTAATATAAAATAAGTTAAAAACCCAGTGATTTTTTTTTCGTACAGTTTTCAGTGTACTTATTAATGTAGAAAATTGCTTGTATCATTGGCACAACATCAGGTTTAATTTTCTACACACAAAGTAATTAGATTTTGGGTGTTTTTATTTAGCTCCTTACTTAGCTACAACTTAATATACGAAACTCAGAGTAATGACTTTGCGTTGAAATCACCTTGAGAAAGTCATAGTTTAATGATGACTGCTGCTAATAAGTAGTAAGTCGGTTAAAAAGTCTCTGTTTAACGAAACGAATGTACGTGACACAATATTCACGTTCATCGTACCGAGATTCACTATGGTAAATAAAATATGGCGTATCGTTCACTGCGAAGCGACGGCACCGGCCATTCTTTGCCGAACATCGCCTAATGCCGACCCATTTGAAAAGCCGTTGAGAAGCGGTAGCATACTTTCTTTTGTTTCCATCTTCATCTTCTCTGTCTCCGCCTTCACCTTGGCTTTGTTTTTCTAAAAAAACATTTATTATTTACTTACGTGCGAATGCATACATTAGGATAGTCATATAAGTTGCTTTTAAATACCGTTAATAAATATTCAATCATATAAAAGTAATTGAGGTTTTCTTTATAGCAACATAAAAATGCAATCGTGCGTTTTTTTAGTTGACCTACTCGTTTTGTTTAGTTTTGTCATCATATATCGTGCTTGGTTTTAATTTTTAAGTTATTAAAAATCTATGTATAAAATATTTTTTACAGTTAGATTTTTGTTATTTAAACTAAAGCTCTACAATGATTAACTGATAATGAACTCTTAAGTGAAATTTAAATAAGCGAGAAATCACTTTGACCATAATTTTTTACTAAACAAATCTTATTTTCGCTTAGTCATGTCAATAATGTCAATTATAGAAACGTTTTAACTTACTTTGACTTTCTTGAGGTAGGCCTGTTTGTAAAAGTCTGAGAAAAGGTAATAGAAGAGAACGGCGTGCATGCCGATCCACCAGACGAAGGCACGAGGGTAGTCGCAGTCAATGAACAGCAGTTGGAACGCGTGGAGGAAGACTAATACGAACTGAACCTGCAAATACACATTATTTTATTTATTACATTTATTTGTATCAATGGTTAATATAGTTATTTCTTATCATAGAAACCCTGTGAGGATAATATTGGACAATATTTGACTGTGAACCAATATTTATAATTTTCTCATGCCGGGTATAGACAATCAGAAGGCCAATTCTCGTAAAAAAAGTTCGGCCACAATTCAATTCCAATCAACTCTCGATCTCACAACTCTCAGAAAAGGTATTTTCGTAGTAAAGTATTAAACATCCAACGTTGACGATAGTGTGATTTTATCGCAATGCAACTAATACTTTACTATTTTAATAATAACACAATCTCCTCATGACGCACACAGAAAAGATGACTAAATACACAGACTTAGCAACGGAAATAAAAAGGCAATGGCAGGTAGATAGAGTTAAAATAGTACCGATTGTCATATCTACAACTGGTGTAGTACCGAAGACTCTTCAAGATAGCCTCAACACATTGGAAATGCCGAAATCCTCTCTCATACTCTTACAAAAAGCAGTCCTTCTTAACACATGCCGTCTCACACGCAAATTTCTCGCTTCATCCTCATCATCTTAACTTCATATCATCACCCCTTTTTGGCACACTTGGCTAAGGCCCGTGTGTTAGATTTTGTTACCCCTTTAAAATAAAAGGGAGACCAGACAAGGTATAAAATGACATAATAATAATAATAATAATAATAATAAATCTTTATTTCAGAATAGTTTCCATATAATGTTTATGATATTTCTTTATTTTGGTTACATTACTTATGTAGCTATCTGTAACCATTTTTTAAACATGTTACATACCCTGTCAGCAAGTTCCTTAATTATAGTGTTCCTACACGAACCAACCCGGGCCATAAACGCCGCGATTCGGCTTCTTTGGATGGCATTAAACGTGTTCAGTCTTGCCTCTACAAACATTGTGGAGGCGCTACAGAAAGGTGCCAAGAAGATACCTTTTATGTCAGTTTCGAGATCGAGAGTTGATCGGAACTGAATTTTGACAGATCTTTTATTACGAGATTTGGCCTACTGTTATTCAGCTAGCTCTCCTATAGGAAATCCTAAGATACAGTTCCGCTTACGGATCTTCAATACAAATTTCCGTATGGTTTTGGGACAAAATTGTTATGCGGTCTAGAAAAATCACGTGAGCGTTGCTTTGTAACATTGTTAATGAACACACGATATTTATGATTACAACACGTTGTCTGAGTCAAATATCATTTATTAGATGTTGAAAGTTATGTTAGATTTATACCACCTAAATCATAATGTCAAGGAAAATAGAAGGTCATTATTTTATGAAAGATACATGTTTACTTTTTAAAATTTTGAAGGCCACATCGAATAGCTACTCGAATCGGACTCGACATAAACCTCAATACGTTCACAGAACTCCACCGCGGTTACCCAAAAAACCTACCTTTTTTATTAGCTATAAATTTTATTTACACTTCACACATTTAACACACGGAAGTCTGAGCCTAAACTAGGCAGAGGCTGTGCAATGGTAACCCGACTTTTGATATACACACTTAAATATTTCTAAATACATACATATTAGTTATAAACTATTTTTTCTCAGACACAGAACAAATGATCGTGCTCATCACACAATACTAGTAATTTCGGTTGCCTTAATATAAAAAGAAAAAATTGTCCTGGGTGGGAATCGAACCCACAACTTTCGGCTTTTAGAGTTTAGAGTCACTAACCTCACTAGCATAGTTTTAATGGTTTTAGTATAAAGGACAAGTAAAACTTAGTGATACAAGGGCTAAAACAAGTAATGTAAAAAGAGGAACTTACCATCTGAAGTGCTGTGAGGTACTTTTTCCACCAGAGGTACTTCTGAACCTTCGGTCCTAACGCAGCAAGCAGATAGTACGAGTACATAACGATGTGCACAAATGTGTTCAACATACCGAAGAAAGTAGAATGGCCGCCTGTGAGAAATAAAATACAAATAAGATAAAACTAATATTTGTACAAAGAAAATAAATGGCAAAAAATATAACAATATGAAATGACAATGGGGCTCCAACTGTGGCACATTACAACGTAATCAAGTGATACCTAAATTGATTGATTTGCCAAGTTTTTTTAAATGTGAGTTTTTACTGTCATGCAACTTTATGACCGTTCACCGTATCATCACTAAATCTTGTTCACAGCCCTGGATCTAGGAGGGGGGGGGGGGGGCAGTTTCAGGGGGCGCCAAAATCATAATATAGTATAATTAAAAAATAAAAAACTTGCTCCACAAAGCGCCTAGCATACGGAAGCCAGGTTGGCTCACCGTCGACTTGTAAGAAAAAGCCGCCACACAGGCTCACACTACAAGCGAACTTATATATTTGTGAGTTTTTTTAAGTTTATATATATTAGTTTTTACATTTATCTCAAACTCTGGGGAGGAGAGCACCAGTGCCCCAGTTCGAAAAAATCGTACATCTTTGGCTGGTTGCTCATATTCTCTGATTTCTTAGATGATCTATTAGATAGTTTAGACTTTGTGAAGTACTAAGTGTTTAATAGATAGTATCTAATTACTTTTTAATTACAATAAACAGATGTATGCAAGTACTTCACGTAGGTAGACTACACTAGGTTACACCACTTCCCTCAACAAAGTACAAATGAATTAGTCATTACAGAAACCCGGAAACAAACAATAGATTCAAGCGGCATAGCATTCTGTTCATGATTTTAATTAGGGCCAATGCTAAGGAGATCCGAGAGTTTTAGTAAAGAGTAATGAGGGTGTTAAATGCTAAAGGGATTTCAAAATTATCATACAAGTAGTAGTTTGTATGATAATTTTGCCACTGACATTATTTTTTAGCAAAATAAACATTTATTAAACATATTCCTGAACAAGGATTTCCAACATTTTTTTACAAACATTCAAATTTATTACTGCTCAAATAGAAGTTGAAGGAACTCGTCTCTGTTTGTAGACATCAATTTTCGAGGACATGACATTATTGCGACTCGTCAACACGTATTATGTAAACGATAAAGTTAATATTTATTGTAGAGTTAGTGAGAATTTGCTAGACATAAGAAGTCGGCTTTTACTAGAGTATAGTGCGTTGTGTTAATAAATACTTTTATGAAACCTCTCATCTAGAAAAAAAAGCTAGACTAGCTATGTCCACGGCATCGCATAGATGTTATTTCACTGTGCCTGGAATAGTAGGTAGTTTTTTTCTAGATGAGAGGTTTCTTAAGCCATTTCCTGAACTACAAAATTATGCTCATCGGTTGAATAGTAGAACAGTACTAAACAAAAAACCAAAATGACGTACGCATTTATTCTGTATTTACTTAGTAGATAGTCAATGCAAAAGCCAAAACTAAACAAAAAAATGTTTTAGTTCATTTCAATATAATTTATATTTTTCTAAAGTTTATCAGTGACAAATATACTACCTAAAATATAACATTTTCTTGTAAAGTTTCATGCCTACTATAATACCTACATCTCTAATATATTATAATGTATTTAGTATGACAATGAATGAATCTAGAGAATAAAACATACCAACTCAACACACTTGTAACGGATAATAAGATGACGTTTATAAGAATAGCATGACTAGAATCATTTCGCGAATCATAATTATTGGATTTTACGCCCATTATAAATGATTTATCAAGAAACGTATACATCCAGAAAAACTAATGTAGTTCAGTAACTCAAGTAATTAATGTGTACATTCTGAAGTAATCATAAATGAGTTTAAATATGTATACTGTATCTATGTACCTGTATATTATAATAATAATTAATTGAGATACTTCACAGGCGGCCGTCAGGGCTTAAACATTATTGATAAATTTCACTCAGACACAGAACAAATGATTATGCTCATCACTAAAATATTGTCCTGGGTGGGAATCGAACTCTCTATCTCTAGACGGAATTACTAGCAACTAGGCCCGTTAATTTCATTTTATTAGTGTGCGTGTATTCTTTTATGACTTAACTTTCGAACCTAGTTATTTGCCACTAGAGTTAATCGTAATTATGTATGATTGCCAAAAAAACTACTCAAAAGGTTTTTTTTAAATTTTCTTACTGGCACTTTTTCCTTTAGTCCTCAATGCCTCAAACGCAACACAGAGCATCAATAAAATTAGTTGTAATTAGTTTTATTCCGACATGCCATACAACCTTAACCCCAGTGAACTAATGATCCATGGGTATTACCACACTTTAAAAACTTTATAGTGACGTAACAGTTAGTCATCGTTAGCTCAGTAAAGTTTTTGTTTTGCCTCTTACAGAGAATTAAAGTTCTAAACTATTATTATGTACCTGTTCAATCAAATGATCATGATCTGTTTGAATTTGTTCATATATATATATATATATATATAAAGATATAAGATATTATCAGGTTTATCCTAATGATATATACCTAAATATAATGTACCAATACTGCTAAAACCTACCAAAAATAGTACATATAACAATACTTAACAACATAAAGTATTTAATTAAATTAGTAATTTAATAACTAGTCCTGTGGACGAAATCAGGAGTGCCCATCTTGTATATTTAAAACTTCAAACTGATGTAAGTAAACTGAGAGATGGTATTTTCCTAGTTGGGAAAAAAATTAGCAGCTAATCACGATGGCCGCGATTGGTATTTTCAACTATTTAATGAAAGCGTACACGTGTATTAGACATCATTACTTGGATACTGACTTGATATTGATGCTTTAAGTAGATAAGTAAACATTGTGTATACCTACTCTAATTGTTTTATCACTTGCACTTGATGGTTTAATCGATCTCTACCCATGTTTAGATATTTCCTAGCTTGTTATTTACTTATATCCTTCTTGTTCGTAATTTGATGATGACTTTGAAACATGTCAATAACTTAATTTATTTTTAATTTTAAACTTAATGCACGTGTTGTACAAAGGCGGACTTAATGCCATTAGGCATTCTCTCCCAGTCAACCTTCAGGTGATGTAGGAATATGATGCGGTAGGTGCAAAATAAAATATTAAATTTACCATTATTTAGGTCCAGAGACATACACAATATATAAACACATAAACCTACATAAATTTAATAAAATATATAAATACTCAGTCGGACACTAGCGTTGTGACTGTTCTGCCAATTCACTCCGAAGAAGATCGCGCACTTTTCTCTTGAATGCAAGGCGGTTAGTGGACATCCTGATTTCAGCATTCCATAGAAGAACTTACTGGACGTAAAAGGAGGAGTTGATGAAGTTGGAGGTGTGAGGAGAAGTAGAAGAAGCATATTGTTGGTTGATCGAAGATTTTGATCGTGATTGGAGCATAGGAAAGGGAAGTGGGGTACGAAGTATTCAGGTAACGATGGAGAGTTGAGGAAAGAAAAGAGAGAAGTCAGTGCTCGTAAACTGAGGCACTGACGAATTGGGAGCCATTGCATCTGGGAACGTAAAGAAGACACGTGGTCATACTTGCGAAGATTGAAAACGAATCGAATGCAGTTTTTTTCTATATAGGTAGTTATGAATACTAGCATTTGTAGTAAACGTCATCAAAATATTTATAGTACAAACTAAATTCGTCACTTTAGTCCTCAGTATCGTTAATAATTTAACCAGTTCTTCAGTGTGAAATACTTAGTACAACTTATGTTCAGTGTGTTAATATATTTGTTACCTTGACTTTTACTTCTTTTAAATATTATTTATTGTTTCGCCAAGAATTTTGACGTAACTTGTTTACTACTTTTCAAAATTATAAACTACGAACTTAGTGAAATCAAAACTTGAGATGAAGTGTGTTATTATGCAATTGTGAATGAATATAGGAAAGATAAACTTGTGGTGCTAACCTGGCGTGAACTTGACTCCGAACCACACTGACATAGGCATGATGCCATGATGGATGACGTGTAATTTCGACACATGGTCAAACTTCTTACGCATCACGAAGAAGATCTGAAATCAACAGAAATTTAATACATTTTTAATCACCTTAAAAATAGAAAAAGGGAACCAATCCCCGGGGGGCAGTCTTTGTGTGGTTTGTGTTTGCTCTGATATTAAATACACGTAGAGAGATATTAAGTTATGTTACTTATCAGCCAATCTAGCTTTCATAGTAATAACTATGCTTAGTTTGAAACTAGATGGCGTCAGATGTCAGAAATATTATATTACCCAATGCAGGTATTATAGTTTATATTTCTACTGTTTTTGTTTAAGAATAATATGTTTTTATACGTATTTGCATTTACAGGTCTTCTTCTACACTGATAATGTATATGTAATGTCATAATGGTCGGTTCAGTAGCTTAAAACTGAAAGCGTAACAAACTCGCATTCGCAATTTTATGTTATACGTATAGTCGCATATATTTAGGAAACCTAACAAAAACTTTTAAGTAATACGATAATGGTCGACTGCCATCATAAAAAAATTAACTGATGAAAGAAGAAATAATTGAAAATAAGGAGGAAAGGTGTAAAATAATATCAATCTAAACCTCCTCCCTAATGTACATGATAATTTGTAGTCGGTGCACAATATACTCGAACTAATATACAACTTATAAGGGACAGTGTACCGAATACTGAAATATTGTATTCAGAGCATCATTCTAAGTGGTGCTATATATATAAGCTAATGATGGAGCGAAATCCGCGACTACGTGTCTCTTTCCCAAAATATTTCGTATTTTATTGTCAATGTATGACGCCGACTCGAAATTATTTAGGTATTTACATATATATGTAAAAGTTTAGGTATATTTATTTCTTCTTTCGTTCGCCTGATCAAGGTTTTACTAACAAAGTTTTTGTGTCATATTCGTAAACATAATATAAATAGTTACTTATTTATACAATCAAACTTAGAGACTTATTACTTTTATTTGTTTCATTGTAATTTTTTCAAACAAACCGGTGGATGGACAAACATTAATTTCCTATTTTTCTACCCTTCTTGTAATTTAGTTTTTAAATTTAAAAAGAAACAAATTTAAGTATAATAATATATATGGAAAAATAATATAATCAGACTGTCCTGTAAAAAGGTAAGCAACACACAAAAAATACGCCGTTTATTTTTTCAAATCACAATACGAGACTGCGACACCACCCATGGTGTCAACTACATGCACTTAACTTAATATAATCAGCATACTTTGAATAGTGTAAAAAAGCAAATAATCAACAAGACTTAAGTCTACATCAGAAGTATAAAAACCTTGATTTTGTACTACCTTACTTAAAGGACGACTTACAATAAAAACACCCATTTAAAACAAAACAAACCTGTCAAACTTCTCGTTAAAGTGTATTAATAACGACAATGATGATGATTTGTTCAAAAATTCAAGTTTAGAACATTTTTAACAGCTATACGTCCTCTATATACAACTATAAAAATAATGTGTTTAGAGACAGTTCTGGTTTATCGCCAACGGCATTGAAACTGAAAGATTGCATTTTACTCTATGCAAGAGGTTTTGATGAAAATAATGCCCATTTTTGTAGTTAGATACTATTAATATTGTAATTTATAACAATGGTTCACATCATGACGGCATCAAAATACCGTTTTGCTTTGCACGTCTCGCCAAATTATTAATTTGGCGTTCATTTGGCTTAATTGAGGGTTTATTAACCCTGAATTAAATACCAATTACATAAAATTTGGCTTGTTTTGTTTAATAACCTTTTGATACTTTGATACATAACGGCCATTATTCTTTGAACTTAGGTGTCTGCTTATTGTTATACTTTTAGATAGTGTTTTCTATATATTATAATCTACATAGAATAGGTACGATATAGAAATAATCAAATAAAAATCGAAAATGACTGGTAACGCTTACGTTTGAACAATATTGTGTAAAAGTAATAGAAAATTGTTAAGTCCATCAATATTTCGTCATAGTTGAGAATAGTGTCGGATCTGACATTTATTGAACATTACAGGGCAGCCATTTCAAATAATTATGTTATTTTTTTGACATAACTTTTTAAATTCTAAATCTGTAATTATGAAAATTGGCATACAAGTGAAAAATAGGGTTTGTTTTAAAATGCAATAAAAATAACAAGTAACAATCATACAATTTTCTAGAAAAAATCACATGCTTCATTTTACTTTAAATAAACATTCATCAACAGCCTTTAATAGTCCACTGCTGGACATAAGCCTCTCCTGAGAAAGGAGGTTGTCACCTGTCAAATAATGAATAATTGAAAATCTAAAATACATTAATGTTTGAAGTTAGTAATATTCAGACAATGTACTCGTAGTATCCAAATATGGTAAAAATTGAATATCGTATTTTTTTCAAAACCGACATTATTCTACGATCATGACGATTTGGCTGTTCCTAGAGTACAAGTAATTTGTGGAATTTTTTGCAAATAACTTTTGCTAAAATATAATTTGTAATGCAAATATTAGGTATGTTGGCCGCGACAAGAAGATATTTCTAGTCATTTATTGTATTGAAAAGCACTTAGTGTACATTTTTTCCTGGCTGAGTGCCTATACAGAATTTCTCGATGATAGGTCAAGAAGTCAAAGCGTCACAAACTAAATCGCCTTTACAATATGAGTTAGGATTAGAAACACCAATCTAATTACAATAAAATGCAAATGCAATAGAAGGAATACATAACAATTATAATAATTAACTAGTCAAATTATATTAAGGCTTACATAGTTAAAGTCAAGTATATTTAGTATATTTAGTAGTAAAACAATTTATCAATGAAATTCGGCAACTTTACGCTTGAATTTTCTTGTACAATTAATACGAGTAAACAGACACGAGTAGGTACAAACAAATTTTAGGTTTTTTTTTATAATTTTTTTTTTTGTGTAGGCATGTGTATCTGCAACATTATTACAGAAGTCGTTTGCTCCTTATATCATAAGACAAGTCAAATGAAAGAGACTATTTCACTAGCAGGAAATCTAGAAGCTTCCTTCTTCTCAAAATAAACAGTTAAAGCAGTAAAATAAAGTTCCAGTTTTGATGTAATGATAATATGCCCATAAAGTAAATACGTCGGCGACGACGTGTTGACCTATACCCATTATAACATACGAGTTCCGGTAATATGCAAACATAGACATTGGGGTATTTGCGTGCGGCTGATCATATCCTTGACACTGACAATTATTACCTACGCTAAATTCATACTAGATATTCATGCTTTAAGTCGGCGAAGGTAGTCCACTTTTAAAGTTAAGGTTTCGAACGTAATCACTATGACTTTTCGACCAAACAGCTGCGAGCATTTCGTAACATGCCGCCAAAGGAGCCTCTTTTATAAATAGTGGGAGTTGTGATGTATGCGTATTATTTGAACATGACTATGTTTTGATTTAAATTATAAATCTTAATAATAAGGAGTTATTAAAATTGCTATAAACCAATATAATATGCAAAAATATGGCCAAGTGCGGCATGAGCCACGCATTGAGTCGATTATTAATTTGTTTTAAAAGCAAGTAACAACTACTGAAATTCCCATATTGTTTCATTTAATTATTTATAGTTTTGAGGATAATTTTCTTTCTTCATTACTTTCTTTTTAGTTATATATGTATAGTATCATTATGTCTAGTTAGTTGGCTTTGGTGATCATAGTCATCATAGTTGCTAGTCAGAGTAAGACATACCATACCATTGGTTTTTTCCTTCGACAAATTTATTCATTGTGTAACTTGCTCGACCAGTATTATCTTATTTAACTGTCTTTGTTAGAAACTACCCATTACCCGCTGCTCCGCTCGCGTAAATGTCGGTTTTCTCGGTAAAAAGCGTAGCCTATGTCTTCCCTCAATACTCAAAGTATCTCCACCCCCTTAAATTGATGATGATTGATGATTTCTGGGATAAAACTACCCTATGTCCTTTCCTGGTACTCGGACTATCTCTATACCAATTTCATCTAAGTCGGTTTAGCTGTTTAAGCGTGAAGAGGTAACGAACAGAATGACAGACAGTCAGACACATTTTCGCATTACATTATTTTGTCATTACAATTAAATATCTTAGTCAAGATAGTTCATAATTTTATAATACATACTTATACTAATAACATGTAAGACAATATTAAAATGTAATAATCATGTACGTTTTACAAATAACGTATGTATAAAAAGTTTAGCAACGTATCTTGAAGATATCTTGAGTAAATTTAATAAAAATAACAATATGTTATTCTCGGTAAACTTTTCGGTAAACACCATAGAACATACGCAACATTTTTTATTGTAATTGCAAAATTTACATAACAAAGATCTTTAGGTATTCAAATTTTGAAAGACGCAGTTTCAAGCCAAGTTTTCGAAACCGGATTATAACAGCACCGAGTCTAGGAAACTAAAACTAAAACTTACTTCGTATTTTTGAGAATAGAGTTAACAGATTGAACTTTGATTGCGAGATTATTTCACCAACTAACCGCTTCGGTTTTATCGGCTTTTGTGGTGCTGAGTTTAGTCAGCGAGTTTTTTTGGAGGCTATGTTTTTGAGATTATAACAATTTTTAAGGTAAAAAATAGCTAATGTAACTGTGTGTACTTGTGTGTGCCTTAGATTGAAGTTTGTCATATTTCTTATTATCTTTTTCAACTTTAAACTGTAAATAGAAGCCTGAATTTAAGCCTCGTAATGGTTACCTGTTACGGTGATAGCAATGCCCTTCTAAGTCCGCAATAGAACGGCTAAACTGGTGGACGAATTGACCTTCTGTGACATCTCTCTGGGTAACATTTTGTCATGGTCAGGTTTAAGAGCGTGGGCGGGTAGCAATTTAAAAGCAGTTACGCCCATAATAGATACACCTCGAAAGGATATAACATTGATTATCAAAACAAATATTTTGATAAAAAAGTGCAATGATTTATAATTCGTATGGAAAAACATTTTTGCGATAAATGTAAAAAAATGAACGTATTTTGCTATCTAACGATCTGGTAAGGAAAACATTGGACCACTGTTCTAACCTTTGGTCGCATTTCTATTCCCCTCATGCTGATCGAGCAGAATCAATTTAGATTCGTTTTGTAAGGCATTTAATGATTAGAAATGGTTTTGATGATGACAGGTTAATTAATTGTAAAATGACAAGTTTAAAGCTAAGGTGTGCACTTTAACCTATAAAAGATTCTATAGATGTTTAATTAATCAACGTATTTGCGCCATCTTTGTATATTGGAGGTACCTACTGAAAGTACTCCTCTGGGGCGTTTGACTCGGTTTTATGAAACAGTTGTATCAAATAATTTAATTGATATCTTTGCAATGAAAATATACATCATACAGGCATTTCGTGTGACATTAGCGTTCTAAGTACGTATTATTTTTATCACGCTTTTATTAGCTTGGTATTATGGAGTTAGGAGGCAAGGCGAATCATGAAAAAGTGTCCAGCTGTATACTAACAATAGAGTTCGGAAGTGGACATAGCTGTTACAGACGGAGTGAAGTATGCCAAGTTAAAATATTATAAAACTCTTACTGTCTGAAATTACACGTTTATTTATTATCTGTAAAACTCATTGACTACTTTCGCAGTCTATTAAACAATCTCTAATTATTATTTAAGCAAATATAAATCTATCCTAGGCTACCGCAACGCCACTCTTGTTGGATGCGTTTTTACGGACACTTTTCATAAACAGAGATGGTTCTCCTTGCCTCTACCCTCAATATTTTGTATGTATCTATAAGGGAATCTTCGAACGTTCGAACTCTAACTTCGGATTAAATTGAAACTTCGTATACTTAACAAGTACTGATGACAATTCAATAATTTAATAAACTTGTATAATTATCCTGATCAGGATCTTCAGGCTTAACAGCCTTTTCCATATCTAAAAATACAGTTGTGTCTTGTGCCACGTACTAAGGCGTGTACTAAAGAATATGTACCTAACTTGTTACTTTTTTTAATCTTAATCATAAAATAATTATCATTAATGACTAAAAAGCAAAAATAAATTTTAGTTAAAAAAAAACTTTTGTAACTAGCCGAACTAAAAAGTAGAAAATAATTTTCATTTTTTTCAATAAAATATTTACAACACTTGACATATTGCACCTATCGTATTTTTACTATAAAATTGTTCTTTAAACTCATGTTTAGCGTCTTTTGTCTTATTTTCACTTGTTTAATTTTACTCTTACTTTTACCTATAAATGCATTCTTATAAGATTTTTTACATAAAATTTAAAGAATATTATGCTCACTTAATCTTTGTCATTACCGTTATCTTAAAAATAAGGAAACCAAATCTCTGTAATATTGCCATTGGTGTGCTTATCAAAATATAATAAAACTAAAAGTAACGTAGATAAACGGCGATAGAGAAAATAAATGAAAACTCGACACTGGCGGGATTTGTTACTGCCATATTAGGTTAAGTATCTTTAGATTTAGGGTGTATTAGTATACAAAATCTTTATAGATTAAATAGGTTCGAATTTACATAACCATCCTAATTTAAGCCCCGATGGTGTATGTATGTGTAGGTAACAGAAAAAAGGTTATATTTTTAAGGTCCGTCAGTAAACTTAAGTCTACTGTCCACTACGTGCAAAAAAAATATATTAATAAGAATAAAAAAATCAATCGTGTGTCGCATATTTGATAAACTCTTCAGATTTATTTTAATGCTTTGCCGCCTTTTGCGTACACTCAATCATTTTTTATTGTAGATAAAACGTTGAAGTCCAAATAGAGAATCTTCAAAACTTCAATTAAATACGCAGTGAGTCACGTTGATTTGCTAGTTTGTAATGATCTTAAAAATCACTAAAATTGCTATCTATTTTATTTGTGGTCGGCGCAGTAAGTATGATTCTGGCATTCTACTCTATCATTTGTCATCTCACTGTTCAATCCCTTCCTAGCCATATACTCACTAAGACAGTCCATCCACCTTATATTTGGTCTCCCTCTTCTCTTGTACCCTTCAACTCCCATACCTAACACTTTATTGCCACATTTTCCTCATCCCTCCGCATGACATGTCTATACCAAGATAACCTATTGCTTCTTAACTTTTCATCCAGTGGCGCTACTTTCAGACTCCCTCGTATATCCTCATTTCAAACTAAATGTAAAGTCCACCACAAAACCTCTCTGGGTACCCTATCATACATATCCCTTTTCGAGGTCCACAAACACCACATGCAAGTATTTGTGAGCACTCCTGTATTTCTCACATAGTTGGCGCATTGAAAATATAGCATCTGTTGTCCCGCATCCTGTCATAAACCCCAATTGACTTTGGATTATCTCACTCTCATCTTTTATTCTTCTCTCAATCACTTTTACCCAGACTTTTATAGTATGTGACATGAGCTTTATTCCTCGATAGTTGTTACATTCCTGAACATCAATTGCTATCAAAGTATTATATATATATAAAAAAACTTAAATTTTCAATGAAATTATAAGGATTCTAAGGATTTACATTACCAGTGCGTTGACTTATTTTTATAATAGGTTCCATAGCATTAGCATACAATATATTTACACACGAGCAGTATGTTAGAAATAAACTATTAATATAATAAATAACTTACCGTATCGAAAAATTCTGTGAATTTCGAGAAATAGTACCACCAGCACCCGTGAACTGTCTGTAAAAAAAGGAAATATGTCAAGATCAATGATTTCATCCTTAATTTTGTCTGATAAACGCTTAATTTTTTATATGTGAATTTGCGCAAGGATATTTAAATAAATAATTGTAGTATCAGTAAGGCTTGCCTTGAGCGCTTTTAGAGGACTGCGACCGAAGGGTGACGGTCGCAACGGGTGACGAGAACCATCTTGGGTGAGACAGGTCAATGTGTGTTAGGGGTGGCAGACGAATGCACTTGCGATTTTCTTTCCCTCGGTTATCGTCATGTAGAGGAACACCGTTTTTAGACGGTAAGAGAGAACTCTTGTAGCGGGAAAAGTTGATGTATTGAAAAAAATATTTAAACCTAAATAAGTACTTCACTTTAAATAATTGGTAACCCTGCTTAAACTTAACTACATTGGTACACCTATGACTTTATGCAACATTATAAAAAAATAATGTTTCAAAGTTAAAAGTGTAAAAAAACTGCTAGAATGTATTCACTTATAACTCGCTAATACTTACGTCAATCTGTGGACTACTTTAATTGGCTCAAGTATTTGCTGCGTAATTATGTAGCGATGCGAATGAACTTGAAGGTAAACAACTTACAACGTCAGTTCAAATCAGACAAACATGTGAAACTATTTGATACCTTAGAACTTATAAGATTAAATACGTAACTTATGTTAGGAATTAAAAACTGAGACAAGAAATTTGTATCGAACACTACAGTTAGGCCGCAAGTTCACTCGGACGAGACCTGTCCCCTGTCCAATCAATTGCAGTGGTCTCTTTCTGTGAGGCTTTAATGCTCCAGAAAGAGACCGCTGAACGGGATCGGGAGAGCGCCGATCGCGAGCGTAGAGGACGTCGGCGACGTTATTAGCCGACTGGAGCCGCAGGCTACCAGAGAGTGGGGACCTCTGGTGGCGGATTGATTATTGCGGTAAGGGACATGGGGCCGGCCTGATTGCATAAAAATGCGATCGGGCTCCTAGATTAAGTGATAGCCGGCGGGAAGCTTCTGGCTTCCCTCGGTAGAGGGCCTAGTAGGTGCAGCGTCGATCCGGGGGGGGGGGGGGCTGAAATTTCATGATCCGGGTCCTCCCCAGAGTAGGGCGCCTGAGGCCGGCCGTCGGGGTGGTTTTAGGGGTAACACCACATACTTCTGGCTCCTGGGCTGGAGATCCGAAAGGATTTTCCACCACGTGACAATAAAAGGCCGCAAGTTCACCCCAAGAGGATGTCAGTTCAAATTCTACCCCATATAATTAATTTCAGATCAGCGGTTTAAGTTGAAGTTCTACAATTTAAACTCACAACAGAGTTATACTAGCTATTATTATTATTTAGTCTTTAATTCAGTTTACTTTTATTAATAGGGTAGATAAATTACTTTCATTGTAAAAATAAAACTATGTGTTTTTGTATTTGCTGGAACACTGGCTTATGGAGCTTATATTTCTGTTTTACTACATGGAGAATAATCCATTGTAAATGCGCGTTTTCGTACACCACTAAATTATTTTAATTTTACGTCTCTAAGGGACATCAATGTTTAATGTAAAGGTTTTGTATTTGGCTAATAATAATATTAATTACCATAGTAAAACTAAGTTAAAAGGTCTTACCCGTATCGCCGCCGGTGAATTTGAATAGTCGACTGGTTGACATCTAAAGCTGTACGTTGTGAACCAGCCGCTTACTATGCTCTGCACCAAAAATAATTCGTTTAATTAAGCACATTGAAAACGGTGTAAACCAATTAAAAAAGTGAGAGACAGGGCCACTCGCACTCACTCACCTCACCTCGTTCCACCATTAACAATTAATTTAAAATATTCTTAGGATTGGAATAGGAAAAAAGCGGACAGCTTGTTTCAGCACCATGTTTTCGATCGAAGAAGAAGAAAAAACTGTTATAAGGAAAATGAAACTGATGTCTACGATCGAACAAGCCACACAGCTTGCTTTATAATAAGCAATAATGTTTGCCACACCAGCGTTGACAGTATTTTTTAAGTCAATAACAGTTAAAAGTTAGATCACAAGTAATAATTACCTCATAGAACAGCCAGCAGCTGAATATAACTTGGAATAAATTGTAATATATAAGCACAGTCTTTAGCTCAAACGGTTTTCTGTTTTCCATAAATTTTGGTCCGAGAACCTGAGAAAAAGAAAAATACTATTAGTATTGTAAAAAAACATTAAACCAATATAAAGTTGTTGTAATATTGAATACAGTTGAAGTAATATATTAAGTTCAGTTTTTAAGTAAAAGAAAATGTAGCCTTTTTTTTTCTATGATATTTAAAAAAAACTTTAATTATAGTATTGCACGCTTTAAATTTTGACAAATGACTCATTACGTCAAACAAGATACAATTCGACATTAAACAAGCTTGTTGGTTTTAAATGTATAAAATAATTATGGGTTATTTTATAATTTAGTAATATTACGTACAAACAACAACAACGGCGGCAAATTCCAATGGAAAACATTCCTTAATGATGTTTAATTTGCCTGACGCGGTACCAATTGTTAGTCAATCAAGTGACGTACATAATACATGTGCTATAGGTATAATACATAGCATAATTAATTACAGAATACAGAAAGATCTTAGTATGCAAGATAATATACATATCTTGTGCTCTCGACTCAACAATCAATACCTTATTCAATGTACAATTTTAAATGAATAAGGACTTCGGCGAATGCGGTCTACAACTTCTAGAGTTACGAGGGCGGGTCAATAAGTTCGTGACTTTTTGATTTTCTGACCTCTTTACTGAAAAAGCAACACTACTCCTGTCAACAGGCATCTCTCCGATTGATTCCTGTCAAAATTTGAACTTGCTGCGTCAGTTAGTTTGTGTTTGACAGCTATCTTTATCAGACTACCCAGTAATTTGAGGAAAAAATGGAAAAAATGTGCTTATTAAGCATTATTTTTTGCGAAAAAAAACCATTACCGAGACCAAGGCTAAGCTTGATAAATACTATGGGGACTCTGCACCATCGATTTTAATGGTAAAAAAGTGGTCTTCAGTGCTTGTACGGCCACAACGAAATTCGTTGTGGCCGTACAAGCACTGAAGACGCCGACCGTCCTGGACGCCCAGTTGAGGTCTCTTCACCCGAAACAATCGAAAAAATTCACGATATGGTGTTGGCCGACCGAAGATTGAAAGTGCAAGAGATTGTGGAAGCCGTAGGGATCTCGCATGGCTCAGTGGTTTCAATTTTGAATGATCACTTGGGCATGAGAAAGCTTTCCGCAAGATGGGTGCCGCGATTGCTCACAGTCGACCACAAACGCAATCATGTAACAACTTCACAGGAAGGTTTGGCGTTGTTTAATCGCAATATGGAGGAGTTTTTGAGCCGTTTTGTAACCGTGGACGAAACATGGATCCATCACAACACACCAGAGACCAAACAACAGTCAAAACAGTGGGTTTCTAAGGGTGAATCGGCGCCAAAGAAGGCCAAGGCGGGTTTGTCAGCCAATAAAGTTATGGCGACTGTCTTTTGGGATGCACGCGGGATAATCCACATTGACTACCTTCAAAAGGGAAGAACAATCAATGGGGCATATTATGCCAACTTATTGGACCGATTCAATGACGATTTGAAAAAAACCGACCTCATTTGGCCAAGAAATAAGTTCTTTTCCACCAAGGCAATGCAAGGGTGCACACATGTGCAGTTGCCATGGCAAAAATCCATGAATTGGGCTATGAATTGCTCCCTCATCCGCCCTATTCTCCAGATTTGGCTCCGTTGGACAAAGTGTATAGAGCTCAAGGGAGACTACGTTGAAAAATAAAATGATTTATTTATCAAAAAATCTGTGTTTTATTCCAAAAGTCACGGACTTATTGACCCGCCCTCGTAGATCATAGTGAAGTACGTCTGCAGAACGAACTAAATCTCAACAGTAGTTTTGGCTAAATCAACACAAATAAATAAAAGCTTGATAGATGTATACTAACGAAGACCTCCAACGGATGGAAATGCCGTAATCTCAATACTTTATTGCTTACATAATGTAATGCATTAACTTTTACGTGAAAGTCATTTCATAAAAATAATCGGTCTTACTAGATGTTTATGATATGCAAAAACAATAAAAATACGTGTATACTTATGTTACATGACATTATTCTAAATGTATTTCTTATATTGCTGCAATAGAAGGAAGAATATAAAATAAATACTTACTTTGACAGTAAACACGTATGTGAGACATATCGCCAGCGTTGGGAAGGGCGACGACATGAGAAACCAGTCTTTCACCCTCTGATCACTTTTGTTATCCATCAGGTCGTGGTACCCTTCAACTAGCCTACTCAGCGCTTCCATGTTTACTGGAACAACCATAACAAATACGTAAGACAAAACTTAGGTTTAACACATTTACACGGATAATGCACAATAACTTTTAATTCTGCTTGGATTGCGTTAACCTAAAGGTGTAGGCACACCGTATCACAATTACAGAATGAACGGTTTTGGCTGTTGTAATTTTAGCTGCTTACTGTCGAGCGTCAGGTTTAGCGAATGTCAGGGTGGACAAGGTTATGTATCGACTCGCCAATGCGGTCTGTATTGCATTTCTCAAAATTAATATTAATATATTAGGAATTTTATTAGTACGCTATAAGAGTGATAGAGGTCGGACATCCGACCAACCTTCGGTTTAATAAATGCGACACATTTGGCAATACCTACAACTTTTATGATATGGAACATGAGGTAACGCCTATAATTTTCAAAACTACTTTAGTATAAACTCTTTAAATATTTGAATAATTTGAACCTGTTTAATATTGGACTGTCCCTACCACTATTGAAACTATATCAATTTTGCAATGTGTTCTTGTCAATCGACTTTGCCCCACCTTATCGGTATCCTTCAAAACGGCGCGGCGGAGAAAAGTTGACGAAGCTGTTGTGAAATTGTCTGGCATTTTATTTACTTAATTAACGTGATAGCATTGCTACTTGCTCTAAATATCTATGCCCTTGACACAGTTATCAGAAACATATCATTCATAAATACATAATTTCCACGAAATCATACAAGAGATGCGTATTGAAAGTTTTAAAGTTTTTATTGACATTGGGCCCGTTTTCGCCATTTCACGTTTTACTTTTCCTTTATTATTTTGATCTTATTACACACATACTTCGGAATTTCAGTCTTATATCTGA
This sequence comes from Arctia plantaginis, assembly GCA_902825455.1. Classification (NCBI taxonomy): domain Eukaryota; kingdom Metazoa; phylum Arthropoda; class Insecta; order Lepidoptera; family Erebidae; genus Arctia; species Arctia plantaginis. The sequence goes on along the minus strand of CADEBD010000314.1, from coordinate 8,796,522 downwards.
TTAAGATTTAGGTATGTATTTTGTTTACACGCAATTTGTCTGATGAGTGTCTATCCGTATAACATTTCACAATAGAATTATTGCTGCACTAAACGTTTATACTCGCAAGTGCAATACAAGCACAATAATTGGTTAGTTTTAATTTTATACGAATATCTGACCCATTGTTGCATAAATTTATGTAGATTGCCTATTCAGCTTCTTACAATAACTAATCTTACTAGTGGCATAATCTAGATACATTGTTATGTTATACCTAACATATATAATCTTAAATCTGTACCGTTCAAAAAATATAGTAACTATTCAGATCAGCACTGTTATTTTACAATCAATATTAATTGGCGTATGTAACCTTTTGTTGAAATTAATTTTAAAATTGGTAAAAGTTATCCTAAATTCCACATTAAAACTATGTCATTATACCAAAACTGTTAATCTAGGTAGTCAAGTAGTCTGTTAATCAAGGTAAAAAAAACAGCGTGGATTTCAAAATGGGTACATCAAATACGCTTGAGTGCGTAATTGATTAGTTTGAGAAACGTCATTAAAATTATTTGCAGGATATTGACGCTAACAGTTGGATAAATATACTTTACAACTTTATGATGAAATGTGGTTATCACACATAAATAAATCGTATATATGTTTCAGTTTTGAAGAATTCGATTCATTTTTGAAAAAATGTTGTATTTTCCTTTATATATTTTCTTACAGTAATTTTCATGTGTTTATTTCTGAATTTTATTGACACAGTTTTATTAGCTTTAGGTTTAACTAACTGTAGATGGCCCGAGGTATGTCGGGGCACCAGGGACTTCCTTTCTAGGGTATACCTGGTTCCCCAGCTATTAGTACCTGAGACAGCGTGCGGTTTTAGTCGGTTCGTGTCCGACATGCCACCGACCATTCGAGGGGATTTCCGCACGAAAAAAAAAAGGTTTAACTAACTAATAATGTATACAAATAAATATAGAAGGCTATTTTAATCTGCATGTAATTGTCGCACCTAAATCAATGCACAAACATAGGTGTTAATTAGTAAGATAAAACTAAAATTTGGCATGTTGGAGCTGAACTGGCGATGGCCCAGATGGGTATTAAAACTCTTCAGTGTCTACTAGTACACTCTTCAAGTTATGGCTCAAATGATTATTTTCACAAAAGCCAAACAGTTTACCATACCATACCATAACCATTTGTTATAGCTTTATAACAAATGGTCTGATAATGAAGCTTTGTTTTCTCTTCATTGTCTTTTTACCTTTTAGTTCTTAGTAACGTACATACTGGCACACATCAAAACAATGTTAAGGTATATTTAATTATGCCATTGTATCTATCTGCAAATCGCAAAAGAGTGGCCATGAGTTTGTTTGCCCTTTCTTCTCATAAAGCTCAACCCTTGGAAACGGGCGGTTATAGATCGGCACAGTCATATCATAGATTTTGTAGAAGTTTAATTTTTATTAAATTTATTTAGCTTACTATTTGACAAAACCGAGATTGTTGCTATTGTGTGTGTTGATCTATGACTTATAAAAAAGACTTGAGTATATATAAAAGACGATTTGAAACAATTCAATAAATATAATGAAATAAAGATATTTGAGTGAGTTTCAGCTATGAGGCGGTAAATGAGTTTTATTCACTTTTAAATTCATAATTAAATCATGTCTTTTAGTTAGTTTGGTTTTTTAATTCATTTGTCATAAGGCTGTGATAACTAACTTTTTAAACTCGCTAAACATATTTGTTTATCGGCGAGAAGCACTCTTACCAATTATGAAAACACAGGTGGTTGTGGTTTATTCTATCTATTTTGGTATGTATAATCTAGTTTGAATCTCGTTCAAAGGTATTTTAGATGTCGTTTTAAGAGAATACTTATATTTAAGACACCGTGACTCCTATATTTTCTATTTGTTTTAAGTAAGTAAATATTGAAATATACAGTACATTATTAATATGGAAGTTTTTTTTCTGTGGACTTCGGCTTTTGGGACTATGCTCGATCTAGTGTAGAGGTAAATATTTAATATAAAATATATTAAGATCCTTGATCGTCAGGATGACACAGCGTTAGACAAGATTTTTGAAGTATTTATTCAAGCATTAAGCAATTAAATAAATATAATAACTATTTATAATTTTTTACTAATTCAAGTTAAAGTTAATTTATGTTTGCCTTGTTTACAGTCGGCGAAATAGTTGTGTACAATACAAATAAGAACTCGTATATCATTCTTCTTTGAAGACTACTCAAAATGGGCGAAGTATAGATTCGTTGTTTATCAACATCTGAAAATCTATTCACATAACCAATCCAAGGATAATCGTTTGTACGTGAATACACTCAAAAGAACATACATTTTTCTTGTGATGAGTTTGATATTCATACTAAGATGATGCCTATTTTATAAATTAAAATGTGTCAAGAAATTTTCTTAGTCAGATTTATTTTTTAAAGAACTCTTAACCGTTACTTCTTAACCAAATACTTTTGTAATTGTAGGATGTTACAATTAGGCTCAGCAGGCATTTTCTATTAAAGCTGAAAGAATGGGTTAAAATATTACTATAATATTTATCATTAATAACCTATTTATAACATTTATTCTAAGTTTGTTTTTAGATTAATTAAAAGTAGTCAGTCAATAAATTAATTAATCTGTGTGTGGACGAATTAAGAATACGGAATGTCACCACCCTATTCATCCAGTGGGTGTCGTAAGAGGCGACTAAGGGAACAAACTACGCAGGATAACAGCACTGCAAAGAAAAGGAAAACTTGAAACAAACCCTATACCAACCCATCTGGCCAGCGTGGTATAGGCCAAACCGTCCTTTCTAAGGAGAGGCCTATGTCCAGCAGTGGACTAGTAATGGCTGTTGATGAAAAGTAGTCAGTACTGCTTTTTTGAAATGAGATAAGTATTGTGCCAAACGATTTTCAACTTTAAAATTATAGTATAAACAAATTGAAATATAATTTAATATAGCGTAAATGGTTTATGAACATATTTATGAATCTCAATGCATTTTATTTACGCAACCATTTTATGGACACACTGGTTACATTTAATCTGAAAGTTCAACAGTAATGGTGTTACCATTCACAAGTTGAAGTGATCCGGGCAAATACTTTAAACAAGACCTTTTAAAGTTCAAGGTACAATAAAATTCTTACATGCTTACTTACATACGTGAAATATAATTAAGACTTTGGATTTTTTGGATTCGGATGTCTGTAAAACTCTACAACCTTTGCTATGTTAATTAGTTTCACTATAATTAGTAATTATTCAGATCTCAAAAAGTTTATGGGTCTCCCCAAAACAGTCGTCGGCTTCGAGAAGGACCTTGCTGGGGCCGACGGACAGAGCTGAGTCTCGCCCGCAGAAATATGACGCGTTCCACGCGCATCTCAATCAGAGGGGCAAATACACACCACACCGACGGGTCGCTTTGTTCAACAGCTGATCACCGGGTTCTGTCAAGGTTCACAGTGATTTTCTTTCTAGGGTACACCTGAGGTCCGTATAATGTGTCTCGATGACGAAACTCGTTTCAACTAAAACCTGGTTTAATTTGGTACCAGTCCGACGTACTCCGAAACACCCGGTGAAGTGATGGATACACAACAACGTTAATTAAGGCTATTTAACAACAACCCACACGCGCATAGTTGGTATACATATGGATACCACTATGCTGACTGTTTTCTGTTACTCTACTACACTCTTCAACAAGAACAAATCAAATTGTTGCAATAATAAATGACTATCACGATAGGTTTGTTTTATAGGTTAGTATGTCATGCAAGAATACGGAGTGTGACCACCCCTATAATCACGTGGGTATCTTAAGAGCCGACTAAGAGAAAACAATGCAGGACAATAGCACTGGAAAAATTAACACAAACCCTATACCCAACCCGTATGGCCAGAGCGGTATAGTAGGCCAAAACCTCCTTTCTAAGGAGAGGTCGATGTCCAGCAGTAGACTATTAAAGGCTATTGATGTTATGTGATATCATGCAAAATAGCATGTTGATATAAAGGTTCATTCACCCATACATATCAAAATGCATAAAGGTAATTACACTTGCTCGTGCAGCAAATTACATTTAATGTATCATCAAAGCGATCCCCATCTAGTACAATTCATTATGATATATCATGAACATTATTTAGTTGATGGTCATTAAAGAATAATAATAGTTATACCTTTCAACTTCACTAAAGTCGCAGTGGTTTAAGTGGTAACCTTTTTAACTGTCGTAGATTCTGTCGTGTTGCCCTTTTTTTTTTCGATTACTTTTAGTAAAATAATTTGTAGATATTTATCAACTAAAAATGAAACGCTTTTAATAAAGCTAACATCAATAAATTTTCACGTCCACGCTGCGCCACAAAGTATTTGTAAAAATCTATAGAGAAACATGTAGAATCTTTTTTTTTGGCTAAGCCTATAAATCAGAATGAAGATCACTTTTTACCCAAATCTTTAAAAAGTCGCACACTACTTCTGCCCAACAAACGTTAAAGAACAGTAAGTGTCAAATTGACGTTATTGAGATATTTTCTCTTTAAATATAATATTTTTTAAATGGGATTCGCATACAACTGTTTTTTACTGTACTTCCGAAATCTGGATATGTTTTATTTCTGATTACTAATTAAAGCAGTCCACAGTACTCAATGGAAAACCTCAATTTAACTATTTTAACTGAACTCGAGATTCATAGATTATAGAATTGTCATTGCAAAAAATATCAAACACAGTAATATAGTTATTTACTGTATTTAAGATGGTAAATTCAAAAAAATCTTTAGCAGTTATATGCCTGTAAAATTAATATTAATTATATTTAAAATATGGTACATAAAAAAAAGCGTAGTAGGTAATATTTTAGAAATAAAAGGAATACAAAACACGTTTGTTTTTTTTCTTAATTTGAAACTTCAATTGCGGTTATCTCCGAACTGTGTTTATGCACTCACTGTACCTACTTTATGTTTGTACGACAGACTTGTAAATAATCATTCCATCTATTTTATATGTTTTTTTATTATTTCAACCATAAGTTGTGTCTATTACTGAATTGGACAATTTTCCATTCTATGAAATGATAAACCTTCAATTTGCAATGCAAATGCAGTTTTTATTATTAGTATTTTAAATTCAATAAATTAACTTAATTAACTTAAATATCCCTTAATGCAAAGCAATTCATCAAGTCAATGAACTTTTGTTTTAAATAGGTAGTACAAGTTTAATATAGTATTAATACGTGAGATACTGTTAATGTCTTCTTAATATTCGCAACGCGTTTATTTCATAGTAATATATCACATCTATTTAAGTATAAATTAGGATAGCCTTGCATCCGTGGAAAATTACAGTGACCGGCAGACAGCTGCGTTGTTTATGTTATGAATGCTTAAATTATAGTTAAATACTAACCTTGCGATATCAGTTTTAACAATCATATAAAATCAATGTATATGTGTATTTTATGCGCTGCTTCTTCATCAACATGAGAGAAAATCATGGGTTAGAATTTATTTAGAAGAAGTACTGTCAACGAGAGATAAAACAATACTTTTACGCGAGGGAACCGCGAGCGTAGGCTCGTATAAATGTATGTGCTTATGAAAAGAAAAAATAGAAAATAACTTAACAGATGTACTCAAACATTATATTATATATATGCAAATAGTCAAACAAACAGGAACAGTACCTGCAAGATAAGGATTTAAACTTTATATGTGTTCAACTGTTGATTGAAATTGAAACAGAGAAAAGGGAACCTACTGAACTGTTTCGTCTTTGATACTTACATACATAACGCAGTCAAGCTCGTATTGGCAAAGAAATAGGCCATGTTACGCTATGGCCAACCCCTAAAGTAGTTGTTTCTTTTGTCAACTACAATTTATTCGCACTCATGTAACAAAAGACAAGACCAATGCTGACTACCGGGCATATTGGGAATTAAAATGGGAGTATTTGAAACTATCAACAGGATAACCATACGAAAGAGGGGAAGGCGACGGTAGGTAAAGAATTTTGCTTATACGGATGGATATTGGAGTGTAAAAATAACTCGAGAAAGTCATAGGTAATATAGTCATAGGTAAAGTTCCCAGATGGCAATAGGCTAAATAGTTAGCAATATGGGAATGTTTATATTAGGAATAAGCGTAAGTGTATGTACGCATGTATTTGCTTTTGTTATGTTGTGTTCGATTGTGTTTTGTTTTCATTAAAATAAAATCCAATTATTTTTCTTGATGTGTTTTTGTTGTTTGTTAAATTTGGTATTTATCTCACTTTTATCATTTTGAAAAATACAGTTTTTGAAAAAATTGAGTGGTGAGTCATTTTTTATCTCATGAATCGACGTCATTTGACTGCTGATGAAATAAAAAAGCTGTAGGAATGCTACAAGCAGGAAGAAATTAGTTTCAGGTTTCACGGGATTTTGGCGTGAATAGGAGCCTGATTTGTCGTCTTTAGCAGCGTTATGGTCCAGGCTCCTGCTGAGCAGCACCCAGGATATTCAAGGAGTACAACTGCTCGACAGGACCGATATATACAAGTAATTGCAAGACGTCAGCCGATGTTAACTGCCTAGGAGATAGATTTAATGTTATACTTTCAGGCGGTGTTGTTGTTAGCCACCAAACCCCGAGAAATAGCCTGCATGAATACGGCCTACGTGCTCAACTTGCGCCCGTGGAAACGAATAATATAGGGAACCCTTGACATGGACCCAGGAGCAATGGGATAAAAATTAGGCCTAATACGAGAAAAGTAAGACTGTATCGTCGTCCCGGAAATGCTGAACGGCTGAGATGCATCCAGGAAGTGCACCCTTACAGTGGCTCCACAGTGATGGTAGGGGCGGATATTATGAAGAACAGACGATCAGAGCTCGTTTTTGTAGATGGGACAGAGACTCTGAGAGACGTGTTCTAGAGAACCTGGACGAAGTGTCGAAAACCCAACAACTGAAAGACTTGTTAAAATTCCATTGGGAGCGATTGCCGCAGGATTAGATAAACAAGCTTGTAATTTAGTGAGAAATCGTTGCCGACGAAGTTTTAAACAACAGAGGCGGTCACACTTTGTATTGAATTACGAAATAATAAAAAAAAAACGTTATTTAATTGTGTAAAACATGAAACGTTTAATTTCGTTTTCACTTTATATTATACTACGTATGTTACGCTACAAATACTGTTAATTATTATAATTTAATGAACAATTAAAAAAAGGATTTTGTTGCTTAGTCAATAATACATCAAAGAATTCTTAGTTATTATTTATAAAAGAAATATAAGTATGTTACAACAGTAAAAAACCGTACATGTTGCTTGCACTTTTTGATGAGTGTATTTGTCTATTCATTTTGTTTTACTGTCCAACAGGGCCCCAAATTGTTGTGTGCCCGGGGCCCCGAAATGGCCTAAGACGGCCTTGAGTATAGGGGCACACTTCAGGTACTTAATATTCTGCCAGTCATTCTGTTCTATTGAGGAACTAAAGCCGTGTAATATTGATAAGGTCATTATAAAATCTTATAAATCAACTAACTAGGTTTATTAATCAACCTGTCAGAAAAGCACTCAGGTATCGTGTTTTAGATACATATAGATAATTATCTACTAGGTGCCACGCAATTTGTCTGCCTACAAAAGAGCATGAAACTACATTTATTTACAAGTGTGTGCAATGCTCTTAAATTGAATTGGGGTAAAGAGTATCTAACAATACATACGAGTATATAATTGCAAAACATTTACATTAGGGCTCTTTGGTGCTTTGTTCCTTTAGTATAAGTAAAATGATATCAATCATTTATATTAAATCTCTTTAAGTTCCTTTGACTGAAGTGGCTCCAATATCTGTGATCTGAAAAGTATTATCATGCTTGAAAAGTTAATGGTTTATAACTTATAAATAGACATAATTATGAGGTTATGAATAAATTTTTGTTTGGTTACAAATAATTTAATCACAAAGGTAAGAGTATTTGTTTGTGTTTGTGTAAAGAAAAAACTTTATAGATCAAGAAATGTGGAATTCTTGTCTTTGGATATTTTTTTCAACATCTACACACAGATTAATCACAACCATTTTTTTTTATAATATAAGTCACCAAATAAGTGCTAAGCGATACATAAATTCATTCTATCAGTTCATTCCGAAACGGTTGATCTTATTTTGTTAAAAAAATATATCTTCTTTATACAAATTATACAAGTTGCAACTTCATTCGTCACGCTTATAAAAGCGACCTCTTATCTAATCTTTATTTTAAAAAGATTTTAAGACATGGAGTATCTGCCCTTTACGACCATTTTACCCTTTAGTACGGTAATTGTGTCATAATTAAATAATACTACTCAGAACTTACTAGGGTTGGCATTAAGCTATACAACACACTATACAATTATTGGCCATTGATTAAAGTCCACTAGTCTGACTATTTTATTCTGAAGCTGTATGCAATTATGTGCCTTAAATTAATTTTTATTTACTCCTTTTCTAAAGACTGATAAATACTTCTACCACTCTGGTATAAGTTATTCTCTTATTGTCAGATTTAAAGTGTCATGCGTATATTCATAGTTCATGTTGAAGTTACCACCGTTTTAACTTAATGTTATCTGCCACATCGGCAATAAAAACTAAAACAATACACACGTAACGAACAACAATATTTTTTTCCAAATTTTATATTCTTTAACCCAGAGTTGGAACTTTAACACTATAACCTCATACTTCATGGGATTTAAAACTTAACTAAAAATAACATTGTATAGTATTAACATGCCTTAAACAACAAAATAGTTAATTTTGATTAAAATTAATTATTTGAAAATAATTTAAAATGAATATCTTCTGATCTAAATCCGACTACGGGCTACCCAATTTATCCTTATTAAATTCAAAGTAAATTCAGTACCAACTTAAATCAATTACGTTTTTATTGTGATTCTTCATTTCAATACGAATGCATTTCTGAGGTATATAATTAATTTTGCAATAAAAAATAATGCATTTCGTTTCAAGAATTGAAATAACGGGTTCTCTTTACAACGTAACGGTTCATCTTCTGTTTACAAATGAGAATAAATATTATTTATTCATTTGCTTATAAAAAACTAGTAATGCTAAGGAAGAGTCATATCAAAAGTATTTTTGTCATTAGCAGATGTAAAACATATTTCACACAAGACAATTACTTTTCTGCAATTTGTTTAGCAAAATCATTAGGTAGATATTCTTTGTTGATTGATTTATAAGTTGTTTAAGCTCTATGTGTTTGATAATCATCATATTTGAATAATCTAATAGAATTACGCATTATTTGGACTGATTATTTGGACCATAAAAAAATTTATTGGACAATTATTCTCTCTGCGTTATAACTTTGCGGACAATCTAAATATGCGGACCTGGTTCCTTTTCTATCTTACCTTTACAAGTTTTAGTACGCCCCTGTCTACCTCTTCGGGGACATAGGCGTGTGAATGCATATGTCGATGTATTTCATTTTTTAAAGTGATGAAAGAATAACTTTTTACTTTCTTTTTATTATTGGTAACATTTCCACTGATATAATAACTTGCTAGTTGAATAATTTAATACTTTATGTGAACCGAAATAATATGAAACATGTCATTTTTTATGTTTTTCTAACTTAATCAGAAGTGGTATAAAATCTTATTTAAAATAGGTATGATATTAAAATCGAGTCGTTCTTAGGATACATTGTTTCTGAATAGAGAAGATAAGGAATAATTAAACAATATTCAATAGTTGATTTTTTAATTACTTTTAGCATTATAAATTATCTAGATAAACAATAGAGCTAATTCAATTACATTTAAGTGCAAAAGTTGCATCGAGAAATGGTCGCACCAAAATATTTCAATAAACACACAAGCAAATTAAAAATACCAGGAAACAATAAAGGAGGTGAATGACGAAAATATTTCTTTTATTTTTAATAAGCATGCGGATTAGCATGACCAAACTACTTTATTTGAAATTATTACGCAAATCGATTTGAAAGCGTTCGCTGGAAGCAAAAGCGGTTTGCGTTCAGAGAATCCTCCCCCCACACATCTTTAATTAATACCTAATTTATATAAATTAGTACCTAATTCATATTATCTTATCAATGATCTCGGTTATCATAATATAATCCAATTCAATAGTGTCGCTATGATTATGATAGAGAAGAAATACATTTTATTAAATTTATTATTTAGTAGTCTAAATATTCATTAATTTTTTTTAACCTCTCAGTTCAGTATAATTTTTTTATTATTGATGGCAAGGAAATCATAGAGAAATGGATAATACGTTCCTTGGATTTTTCTTTTTTCTTTTGTTTTTTAAAGTTTAAATAGTGATGTAAGAGATATAAAGAAAATGGCCAGAAATTAGAAAATAATTGAATGAGGGTCATAATTGATGAAACTCTTGAATTAATATAAAGTCAAAGTTGATATTAGTTAAGCCAATAAAGTAATTGAAATTGTTATGCCATACGACATAAAAACAATCAGAACACCTTTGCACCTTCTTATGTCGTAATCGCCGTAAACTAAGAGTTACCGTGATCACGTTGCAGTAACGGTTATTGAGTAATTAGCTCCTCACTATTGACGCATAGTTAAATCTTTATTATTTGTATCGGAATCTACGTAGCTGTTTGTAGTAATTTACATTTTAATAAAGACAAATAAAACTACTTATTTCCTAGGATGTCTTCGACAATTTAATTCTTTCTTCTGAAACTATGAATACCGGTGCGGTAACGCTACGTGTATGTAAGTGATGCGAAAATGTGAGGTATTAAGACGCGCCATGGTCACCATCGCGAACAAATTTATTACGCATTGACAAAAGCGGTTGCGCGGGCACCGCATACACACGACGTCGTTGACTTGAAACGCCGTCAGCCGCATGCCGTTCTAGGGCTGTCAGCAATTCTGCTTGTAAACCTTGACGTGATGGTTTTATCAATGATATGAAATTATTTATTTATATTTTTATATTACGGAATCATCTTACAGTCAACATAATATATCCGAAAGTTGTGAAATTAATTTTAGAATAATATTTGCAAGTAATTTAAGATTTAACGTTAAATTTCATTATTTCAAGAATTCCTCAAAAATCTAATTAAAAATTAGCTCGGTTATAAAACAGTAAATTAAATACATTAGTGGTGCACTGAATGTAAAACAATAATTGCTTCTTGGGAATTTTTAATTACTAAGGATTCGCAATTCTTAAGTAATTTCATTAGTTACTTCATTTTATATTTATACTAACTGACCCGGCAAACGTTGTTTTGCCAAAAAAATATTTAGCGGTTGGTCTCCCTTATCATTTAGGGGTATGAAAAATACATGTTGGCCGATTCTCACACTTACCCGATATGCACTCAAAATTTCATAAAAATCGGTCCAGCCGTTTCGGACAAGTTTGACAACCGTGACACCGTGACACGAGAATTTTATAAATTAGATTATTTTTTTTGACTAAATCCCACTTCCTTTCATTATGTATTACGCAATCTTCCTTTTCCTCCGAGCCTTTTTCGCAAACTATGTTGCGGTCGGCTTTAAGTATACTACGATATTCTACTATACTTATTGGTCCCTTGGTAAGCACACATGTTTACCTGCAATAGGGAATATGCATGTATTTTTTTTATTTTTTTTAACGATTCTACTAGTTATTACATTACCAAAAATTAATATAACACATCCGAAATATAAACCGTTAAGCAAAAGAAAATTTATTAAAATCACTATCATTTTGGGGCAATTTGAACACGTCCATTTTGGCGCGCTTTTTTGTGACGTCAGATTACACTTTCAGACGAATTCGATGTCAACAACGGAGTGAAGTTCACAAAGTTTCTGAAAGTTAAAAAAGTGAGTGATAAAAATTAACTTATTACCATGGAAAAGCCAATAAAAACTTATTATAAATATTGTGCCGTTCCTTTGTGCCCAAATAATATCAAAACTGCACCTCAGCGTGTTTTAGGTTATATTTATGTTATACGACTATTAACAAAACCATGAAAATGATCATTTAATAAAATTTATATAACTTGTTTACCTCGCAGCTTTTACTCCTCTGAGTTCAGCAGACGTAAAATCTGAATTAGATGCGAAATAGGTGCTCATCATAAACACGTCTATTTTAGGAAGATTATCTGATTGTGCTTTGACAAAACCGGTTTCAGTCATTGTGTTGAGTCTTTCTACACGGGAATTTAATAATTTAACACTGAAAACGTATTAGTTATTAACTTAAAATGCAACAAAAAATCACCAGAAACCAAATATTACAACTACACACAACTTGTTGACACTCTTGACAGTGTAGGTTGACGTCACGTTTTATTCAACCAATAGCGTTGCGTTTTAGAAATTTGCTAGGGAATCTTAAAAAAGCTAATTTTTGATGATTAAATTTCACTATTAAATAATAATAAATTTCAAAATTAATTGTATGGGTATCTTTTTTTAGCAATAAAAATTAAAAAATAAAAATAAAAAATATTTTGGCCATTTTGGTGTCACGTGCATATTCCCTATTATGAGGATTTTCTTATACATCGTAATCTGTGTTTGCATTCCACACACAATGAAACAAAAACATATTCTGGTGCCATCAACGAAGATACACCAAACTACGGAGTATTTGTTAATCCTGTACCGCAATATGAAAAGTTCTCACGCCGATTAGCTTATACAACTTCCCAACAACATCCGTATAGCCCCGGCCCGTCAGGCATGATCACCTCGCCTGGTCGCAGGCTGCGGTCAAAATCTGGTAGGTAATAAACATCAACCATATAGCACTATTATTTTAGAAACAATTCAAACATGTGTAATTTAACTACAAGTTTAGTAGCAACAATGTTGTTAGTGTCTAGTTAAATCTCCATATTGCACAAGTGAATGTTTCGTGAAGATAATAATGGTATTAATAGTCAATATGTTACTGGCTATTGCAGCGTCATGATTTTTTTTATTTAGCTGTATTCGATCACTAGTCAAGATTAGACCACAATCTTGGTTGGGTTCTCAAACATCAGGTTCACTTTTATATTCCGATCTTTTATAGAAGGGAAATCAAGCATTGTAAGGTACGGCCAGTCATCTTCTATTCCAGAAAATTCCAGGCAAATACTATTCGACCTTGTAGATTCAGTAGTTCGAAACAAATTGTAGTACGCTAAAACTAAGCGAAATAATGGACCAAGGATGCTGTAATTAACATTTTTGGTACTTCTTCTGGTCTGGTCTAGTTCTTAGTCCTTCTGTTAAATCTTTGAAATAATACCAGAGCAGCTGTGGACCGCTCGCTTGTCGAAACATTCATAAAGTATCAATGTCTGACCTTAAAAATGGCACCTCAAAACTTATTTGTCATTATCAGTACTGAATATGTTTGCCATTTTAAATGATTGTTTCGAAAAAAACAGGAAGTGAAACAAACACCAGAGGACAAGATTTACTATGTGATTGTGTAATCAGAGTCGGAGAAATAGAAATGTCAAAATTTCACACCTTTCTGTCGCCAATGGTAAGGCGGGATACTGTCGTCTACCTGGTACGTTTAACAGAGTTCATAGTCATGCGTAGAATGAACCAAGACATATCAGTCAGTGTCACGCTCGTAGATGAGCAAATAATATGAGACTACCACGACCGAGTCCAATGAGTTCCTAATCGTAATAATCTCATTGATTGCCATTGAAAAATAAAACAAATATTGGAATAACTTATGAGATGCAAATCCTTTGATGATTGTGCCTCATTAATAAAAAAATCCCAAGTTGCAGTTATTGTCATACATGTATTTAATTTATTGTTTTGTAACTTAGACCTTACTCATAAGCGACGGAAATGAGATGCACATAATTCTTTGTCAGTTACGCAAGTAACGCAAATGTTTATTTAGTGATAGGCTTGGAATGGATAATGCCAGGGTCAACGTATTTACTAGAGCGCAGGGTGATGCATGACACACTCGCGGATGGTCACGGTCGACTCTAAAGTTGCCGAAATATATTATTATCATATGGTATGTTAATATAGAGGCAATTCCCGCTCAAGATCGTTTCTGACCATTGCCATTCAGCGTGGGAACGCAGCAATCGTCGTTGGCACCTTTGCGCCGGGAGCAACCAGGTATTCCTACAACTTACTACTATAACATACCTACGTCATGAAGTGGATGCCTTACAAGGTGCACAGTATACCTACCCGGGTACGCTGCAACGCATCCGCTTGTGACGGAGGCGTGAGATTTGTTGATTAGATTCTGACATAACTTAATTTTTGGTTATAGTGACCCGTCGAGTTTTTCACATGATAAACAAAAATATAATTTATGCTCACTGATCTCCTTTTTTTTGAAACTGCACATTTCGATAAATATTTCCTCACTATATTAAAAAGTTATGCGTATCAATTTATAACAAACCCTACAATAAAATTACAGACTGTTAAAAAATAACTATGTTCTATTTTACTAAATACTTAAAATACGGAAAAAAGTACTTCTTTAACTGCACGGATGGCGTAGTAGTAGTTTAAGCGGTCCTTCCTTCTGCGCTGAGCGTGGTGGATTCAACCTACACATGGGACACTACCTTGTGTGATCCACAAATTGATGTTCTGCGGTGTTCCTTGTGTCAGTTTCATATATATTTGTTAAGTCCCCCGAAACATAGGATATACATTACTAATGCGGGAGTTGTCTTTTAAAAAAAAGTATTTTACAAACAAATCTACTTCATAACGGCGACTTAAAAATCGAAATCAACAAGAGGTGTTAGGCCTACAATGTTTTTTGAGGCCTCGGCATAAATCGCACTGCCCGCAACAAATATAAAATAATCATCCCTATCTCATCAGTTGCAGGCATTAATAAATGTTTGCAATAGTAATTTTTATATTTGCCATTTTACTAATGCTAGACGTATCGATTACGTAATTTCCAAATGGGTGTAAAAATTTTTTACATGTTAAAATTTGATTCTGATATTTCATCATGATAAAATATCGGTCTCCATATATGCTTCATTGTATATTATTTACATCTCAGTATGAACGTAGACTAACATTCATAGTGACCTTCTATAATAAATTCGCCCCTAAAGTTGCTACAAATTTATTTTACCAAAATTTATTTTTTCATAAATTTAGACAGGCTCTTAAAATTATGTTCAAAACCGTTAGCACACAAAAGGTAATAAATAAATCATGATTTTTTTTTATTGAAAACATAAATCAATGTTTAAAATTTTTTATGGTCGGATATTTTGAATCTAAAAATTTAAATAAGGTTTTTAGTGATTTTGGATGATTAACGAAATTTGTTACCAATATCAAATTAGACTATTTTTTGATGCCAGTATAGCAAAGTTGCTTGTTTCGATATCGGTTTGTAAATTTCCCACCATGTGCCGATTTATTATTTCAAATAAAACGTATCAATATCTTAATGTTCTATTGTGCAAATTATTTTGGGCTGGACGCTACGCAGGTAACTGTTCTTTTACGAACATATTTCCGGCTAGTCTTATCTATCGATATATTATTTTATATGTTGGTATATTACATCATATGTATATTTTAACATGAGAAAACCTAATATGTTACCATAGACAACACTTGACAAGAATCGAAAACGTGATATTTACATACGGATTTTCGGTTCATCGACCCCTAAAAAAAACAAGGCCATCGGTGATCCGTCAAAAAGTCAAGGTCATCGAATCAGCAAGCTGAAGTGGCATACCCAACCGAATCAGCCGGCTGAAGTTGCAGTTGGCTGGCCATATGAGCCCCAGAATCGACAACCGTTGGGGTTCGACGTTGTTCGCTCGTTGGGGGACGAGTTTTTGAGTGGATTTTGGTGAACGCAGTGTAGGACGCCGACAGTCCAAATGGAGTGACGATTTGCGTAAGATGGCTGGCAGGAGCTGGATGCGAGAAACCGAAAATCGATCGAAGTGGCGTGCAATAGAAGAGGCCTATGTCCAGCAGTGGACTGCGATAGGCTGATGATGATGACCCCTGAAGTAGAACTGTAGGTATAAATATTTGCTACATTTTATAGCCATTCGAATTTATGAATGACATTCAGTGTCATATTAGCTAAACCTAACGTCAGAGGCAATATGGGTAAGACTTTTGTAAGCAAACTGATCAATGCTTGGTGAAATAAAACTTAGGAATATGCAAGCCACAGAATTATTATTATTTCAAGTTCGATCACGTTACCTGACATTACATAGATTGTTCTTACTGACAGGAAAAAGTTATTGCTGATGGATAGCGCTGCAAAAGTGCCCTTGCTTTTGGAAATAAAGATGCATGGCACTATTACTATGTCTACGTACTTAACTTTACATATTTAATTTTATTATTTTGATAACCTTGAACAATAACGGCTAAAATTGATCTAAAGACCAAATGACGTGAAATTAGATACATTTATTGGAGGCAATTAAAAGGCAATAATTCGTATTCTTAATGAAAATAGTTCGATCTCCTCTAAGAACGGAATAATTTAGAATATGGAACAGTAGAAAGTATTTTACATAATGCTAGAATGTGTACGAAACGAGGATATAAGTTATAATGTGATGTTACATGATGTGGTCGATTTAAAACTAGTAGGGAAAAGTAATTGTGTCTTATCGTATCTGCTATCTGCCATCAATCACAATAATATACAAAATTGCAAGGGTGAACACTGTAAATATTTATTTTGTATTTATGTTAGGAATTGTTACCATGAGAGCATAATCACATTTAATTAGAATCCATATATAAATTAAAGAAGGTTTAAAATGTTTAAGTTAATATAACGCACTAAATATGGTACATATGTTATTATATTTACCCATAATTATGGTGCTCCAGTTTAAAGGGTGTTATTGATACTCTAGAAGTTCTCGAGAAACACGACTATTAGTTTTAGACCATTTTTATACTGAGCTTATCACTGATTTGTGCACAGTTTAGTCAGTGACCTTTTTTGAGTGACGATATAACATGCATATGTATATTTTTAAAGGGTATTTAAATGCAATTGCAATGAGTTTATATGGGCGTACGCGTGTAAATAGCGCTATTGGTGTCAGCGTGTAATTGGGATCCTGTAGAATTTTCCTAAAAGTATCAGAAGATGGACTTGCTCTACAATAAGGCACCGTAAATCGAAGGGAGGTTCGTATTTATTACGCCGTAAGAACTATTTTACTTTCGGGCAAAATGTAACAACTTGTAATCTTGATCAGCATTAGTTCTGAGTTTAACAATTCTACAAAATAGTAAAATTAAAGTAAGGAAACCGATATCATGAATGTCATTTAAAAACTTAAAAGGCAACTATCTCATTTGATGACAGTCGTGATATGTTCTATGTCTTCGAACATGTGTATCTACCGAATATAACAAAACTTACCGAATATAATCGTTAAAATAAAATGTAGGTAATAGTGATTTACTAGAATTATAAAAGATATAATATACGGGCCTTCGTTGAAGTATATCGCGATGCTGTTGAGTCATCGTACATATTTTTCAGATGAATAGGTGTGTGGAATATAAAGTACTCGTAATGCGATGGACTGGCTTTGTTCTCTACTCAAACCCCCGTAACACTACAGATAAACAGGTATGCAAACTGACATCAAATAAAAATATCATGAGGAAATAGAAGGAAAAGTATATGACGGAAGCAGAAAATAACAAATATAAATAGACGTACAGTGTGGTGCTCTACTAAATTTTGTTTGGCCATACAAATCTTTTTTTTTCTCGCAAAGATTGATCTCAGAACTTCTTGTTTCTAAACCAGTATTTATACCTACTCGTCGTACTTACATTATGAGGAAGATCTTGCAATTAGTTCTAAGCTACATTTTCAAATCTAACGAAGTTCAGGATTGTATCTAAGTGTCTGATAAGAGGTTACTGAAAATTCTATATCCTGAACGACTTAAAGAAAGGATAGTACGACTGTAGTTTTTTTTGGCAAGGACACTCCCGTGCCCCCAAAATGAAAAAAATGACTCATAAAAAGTTACAATGGATGAGGTCAGAAAGCTACTTTTTTATTGCAAAATAACTTTAAAATTTGGTTTTTTTCAGCTGTCTCGGAATCTAGATTTATCTCGGCAATAAAGATTTAGTATTAATTATTTTAAAGAGTTGGATTCTTTTGTCTTAACGAAAACATGCAGCAAAGTAGAAAAAGCGAAAAACAAAAGATAGTATTATCTCTTTGTTTTTCGCTTTTTAATACCAAAAAATAATTCAAGTGAACTAAGTGCTCGTTGAATCTGTCATTTTACTCAGTTAAAGCTCCTTCACCTCCATCTTAAATGAGTATCGATTTGTTATTTTTTAATAACGACAAAGATACTGTTTCTTGTGATTTTATGAGTTAATGATGATATATATTAGAACAATTACAGTTGCGTTATGTTTGTGAGCGTGAAATGATCTCCGGGCCATAGAACAGGCTATAAGGGCGACGAGACGCACGCTGTTTCCAGTTTCAACATTGCTAATAGCGAAGCGGTTGTATTGCGAGACACGAAAACTTGTACCACGGTACTTGCGACACTAGCGCGCTCGTTCGCTAGTTCCACCAAAGCCTTGACGAGTTCATTATCACGTGAATGGTCATTATCCCTCACGATACCTGGCTTTGCTATATAATGTGATGTTTATAAATTGATAAAACAGCGAAAAATATATCATACATACAACAACAATTTCAAGTTAAGGATTCAAATTATTATCTTTTGAATCTCTATTTTGAACAATACTTTTTTTAACAGATATGTAGATAGCAAATCAGACAAATTAAAAAAAACAATCCGAGTTGGATGCTATTGAAAAACAACCAAATAGTTGTTAATTTAGAAGTCGGACTTTCAAGTTTAAAAGATTGTAAAGATAAAATAATTTTAATTCGTAGTTGATTCGGTATTCATTCTGTAAGAGAATTTAGTTTTTAAGTCCTCCAACTGCTTACAGCAGACGTTTATACATACCAAGGATCGTCTGTCATATATTTTTACCTATTCACTTCCAGTATGAGCTGGACCATCATTTATGGACCTTCTGTACCATGACAGATCAACGTGTGAATTTGATTTTACATTTTCAGACCCTCGTCAAGAATCTTTTAGGAGAAGGAATACGCAATTAACCCAACAAACCAACTATATATAGATAACACCTGGAATAATTCCCGTCACTTAATTAAGAGTTACATTTTTAAAAAGAAAAAATGTGCACAAAGGCAAAGGTCCTATTTAATAAGACAAGTGCAAGCCACATAAAATGGGGTTTAAAAATTTCTTTGAAAAATGCCAAGTACAAGAAATCTCTTGAACTGTTAACCCGACTAGTACTTTTCTTTGTCTAATTTTGTTATTCAAAACCTTGTGTAAGAAAAAACGAGCAAAAACACCACTACGATTGTTCTTTGTTTTTAACGAGTAATTGATTCTTATGCCTGGTAATCACCATTAATCTGAATTTTAAATATTAACAACTACGGAAACGTAATCGCAGAACGCACATCGCATACCCATTAGCGAACAACACCTTCGGGAAGCGAATCATAATAAACAATATAAAACTTTTTCTAAGCCTAGTAACGTCTAATACAATTTATTTAAATAATTCTCGTTTCATGAGAATATTCCTACTTGTTATATACCTCCATCGTAGACTGTACAACTGTACCAGTACTCGTTAGCAACTAAAAAGGTCTCGACATTAATATAATCTGTGTGTGAAGAACTCTCTTTGTATACCTTTTCAAGTAAACTTCGCGAACGGCCTCTCGAAACTCTGGAGAATGTTAAAGAGCAATCAATTACAGTTCACAACATACGTAGAAGTGCAGAAAGCGACATTTTATATACAAGATGTATCACAATCTTTAAAATAATGTAAAAACTTCTACAAATATACCCAATACGTCTACGTTTAGTTCAAAATATCAGTTCAAAGTTTAACAGTGTTGGAATATTATGTATATGCGAAAATAAATACGACTGTCTCTAGATCTCTAGTATTCATATAAAATGAAATAATCACACTAGCTTATACGTTAATACATCCGAAAATAAAATAAATAATGATCATTAATTACAGATGTTGTAGTGTTAAGAAAAAGAGCAACGGATAATACAACAATATTAACAAGAGGAAGATGCTTATAGGCAACATTTATGTTTTTCTTCTCCAGCCCCTCTCGTAGGACGGGTCCACGTTATTGCGGCGTGCCCTGCACTGGGCCGCGCAAGCCGTACACACGAAAGTTCAAATTGACATGGTTGCTTCGGCAAGTACTTGTGTCAGAACGGCCGGGAGCCGACGTCACGATGCTATCATTGTGATCACTGCCCTGACGACACGTCGCTTTACACTCTGGCGGAATGCTCAGCTTGGGCCAGCCAGCGTCGTGATTTTATCGCGGCAGTCAGTTCTACGGGTAGTGTCTCGCTTCCAACCTTGGTTTTGTCGATGGTCCGCAGCGAGAGTGCATGGAGCGCCGTCGCTTCTTTCTGCAAACATGTGATGTCCACAAAGGAAGCGGCAGGACGGGAGAGAGAACTCAGCACCGCTGTCTCTGCCTGCAGCGCACGGAAGTGGCCAGCGGGCGACGATTTTGGGGAATACGTCGTCCGAACAGATACAGGCCCGAGAGGCAGCGCACAGTGTACCGTGTGCGCTTCTAGAGGACTGCCACTGAAGGGTGACGGTCGCAACGGGTGACGAGACCCGTCGTCCGAGACGGGTCAATGCCTGTCAGGGGTGGCGGAAGAATGCAATTGCGATTCTCGCTCAAATGGCCATGACACGGAAAGGAACACCGAGGTGTTTTTTAGTCGTAAGAGTCCGACAGACCCCTTCGCCATCTCGCACTGGTCGAAGGACATCCATGAGGGATCTTCCACACCGTTAACAAAAAAAACCATTTGTTTTCCTGTGCGGTAATCACTTTTTATATAGTCTGATTCTAATGTAAATAAAGTGATGAAATAATTTATTTTAAGCATCATCTGTATAATTTCAAGTCACCATAAAATAAGATGTATTACGTCGCTTGTCAGAACTCAGCTAATTATGCAAACACGCTAAGTTCAATGTAATCATAATTATGCAAATACAACCTTCGGACATGAAAACCATTTTCCTCAAGTCCCGTCAATCGACGTAAAACCTGCACCTTGCGTTGCAGTGACTAATACAATAGAGTAGTTTAATGTTCTGGATATCTCTACCCTGCGAATTAATGCATTGCATTTCTTAGTTCTTCTTGTAAGTAAAGAGAGAATAAAATAAGTATGACGATTATGATAAACAAATAATTGAAAATAATAAAGCCGGCTATGTGCCGTGCCTTTCCAAATTTTTATAAAATAAATGACAAATAAAACAATGAAGAAAAGTTAAGGTATCATAATTTTCACATTCTTTTTCTAAAAAAAGAATAAAATATGAAGTGTAAAGAATAAACTTTGTGAAAATTACATGTTTTTGAAAAAACTCGATCCCATAATTTAAATGCCATTGGTGTTTTGTACTAGTGCACCTTATATTTATAGGTGTGTGTTTGGTTATTTTACTATGAAAAAGTTCTGTGTAATATAAACGTTTTTTGCTTTCAGATACTCAAAATAATGAAGTCGAAATTATATATATAGTAATAAAATTAAATTTTAATAGGTACAAAAATATGTGATGAAGGACAAACATAACCTCTGAAGGACATCACTCCACTGAATGTGACTAATGTTGTTATTAATACAATTTAAAGGAGAACAGGTTAAAGTTTGATGGTATTACAATATAAAGATCATCAGCGTTTGGAAGAAGGAAAAAAGTTAGTCAGTTTTACGAAAAATTTTGTAGCAACACGAAACAACTGAGTAACAATAGCATAGTGTATAAAAGATCTATACTTGCAGCTATGACAAACTTAAGATCATAAAACACACGGAGTACAATAAAACACGACCATGACACTGTTTAAAGTAAAAAGTTCGAATGGAGATAATTTTTTGTTGAGGTGTTCGGAAGCGTACTATTTTACAAATCATCGGACAAGCGCTAACGTACAGATTCGTATATTCGCTGTTGTGGCTTTTCATGCCCTCTCGAACTATATGTATTTATTCTGGGTCAATAAATTAAAATGTTTCAGAAATCGGCTCCATTACTTGAAACTAGCAGCCATCCAACAACAAGGAATACGCAACCAGTTATATTAATAAGCATAGACATGTGTATGTTTAAAAAAATATTTATGTTTACTAATTACATCGGAAATACCTTTGATTGTTAATATACATGTTAGCTAATGATAGATAATTATTCAAAACTGACGCACAAATTAAACTTATCTCTTTGAGGTAATTTGATCTTGACCCTTAAAAATAGATGAGGAAGAACCGCAGACATGATTGGATATTGGATTATACAAAAAGCCTCAATACTTACTTATATTTATTCATTATATAGGTATTCCATTTCCGCACATAGATTGTATACTGCCAAATTTATGACGGATACACACGAGGGCCACTATTTTAAACACAATATTGTTTGTTAAGAGAACACGTATATAAATTGAAAGTTGCCTTGTGACAGATATTTAACTAAAACTAAGCATAAAATAGCGATTCAGTCACTAGTTAACCTTCTCAAATTATTTTTTATAGGAAAAAAATCACTTACATAAAAAAAAAGCCAAAACACAGTAAAATTGTACATAGACACCCTAATTGTCATACATATCAGATAAAATGCCACACATTGTCAAAATTTGTTATAAGCATAATATGTTTGATGTGGTCATACTTATTAATAAACGAGCAAGTAAACAAAATATTTAACGATACGGAACATTGCATAGCCAAAGTCATAAGCGTCTTATATTGCTAAGCTAAACTCATATTACTGTACCACTAATTTTACATAGCAGATATTTTTGATGATCTTTGATAATAAGACAATAATTATTTTGATCTTAACATTAACAATAGGAACCTGGATGACCGAGCTTTTTGTTTTTTCAGTAATTTTTCTAAAAATTAAATCTTGTTAGATCGATTAATCGCCCCCGTAAACCCCTGCATAATAAATTTCATGAAAATCGTCTGAGCCGTTGCCGAAATTTAGATTATATAAATATGTACAAGAATTGCTCTTTTAAAGGGTATTAGATTAATTGTGTCGTGACGGATTAGGAATACGGAATGTCACCTCTCTTTATCCCGTAGGTCTCGTGAGAGTCGACTAAGGAAGCAAACTAGGCAGAACAGCACTGCAAAGAGAAGGAATACTGAATCTCTAGTCCGGACAAGACTATTAACGGACCAAAGTAGCCATACTATAAACAGAATTCACTACTTCTTTTGTGTCGTTCATACGTACGCATTGCCAGAAGTCAGTCAGCCTTTTTAATCCGTAATCACGGATCAGAAATCTAAGGTAGTGCGAAACATAATATACGAATTCAGTCCGAGATTTCTAGATCCGTATTTTCACGGGTTCGGATCGGATTCGAATCGGATGTAGTAAGAAAATTAATTACACTAAGCTCCCATATCTATTTCTTTATCCCAATGCTTTTTCGTTATCCCAATTTATCTTCTTCCTTTTTCCCGCCAGAAAAGGATTATATTCCCAACAGCATATAAATGAGAAAATAACACAAGATTACGATGATGACGATACGAACATAGTAACTGTTTTACCTACATAATGCAAGAAGCGTAATAATTGCGGTGTTTACTACACGATGTCTTGCTTTTTTATTGATTTCTGATGCAGCTCGGACGTTAAAACTTTACAAAACATAATATTCCTCTTATATTAAATGTTGATCATTGAAAATGTTACTATTTCTATAATTAGTACTTCTATATGTAATACTGTAAGGGTTTAATGGTCGTTTCGCACAATCTACAGCCACGAATCGTATAAACCAAACATTATTTACCGACTTAAAAAAAAGGGAGAAGTTTTCATTTCGTCGTCGTCATCTTTAATTTTTGTTATGTGTTACCTACTACTATTATATATTTTGTTTGACACACTTTGTCACACACAACTAGTTTCTGTATTGGATTCAAAATGTGGTATCCGTTTAGGATATACATTTACATTTATATTTCTTTTTTTTTATTTTCCCTGAATAGGTCAATTCATACGGCACAAAAAGGTGCAGAAACAATATTGTGTTAACTTTTCAGTGTTAACATTAGATGTATTTTTTAAGCAAATGTTGCTTCCTAAGTATATAAGAGATAGAATAATTAATTCACGCATATTCTTACCAATAATAATAAAACTCATTTGATTTTTGTAACTAAAATGCTCTACGGAAATAAATGTCAACAAATGTCTTGTTTAACATCGCAAATGGTCATATTTGTTGGCAAATGATGATGATAATACAAATATGACACACTTTGATCCCCAACTCTCACTATTGCATTATCCTCCCTTTTAATGTCACTAACAAATAAAGACCGACATTACTATTTAAGAAAGTCCGTTCAATTAAACGGTATCGAGCTTAAAAGTCAGTGACAAAAGCTCGACTTGTTTGAAAGCCTGCTTTGTAGCTACGAGCCAGCCCTAAAATATTCATTAACACAATTAGTTCTCTGCTTTTGGTTCAATGTTTTGGTTTAATAGAGCTCAAGTATCAAGACAACGCTTCTTGTGGGCAAAATTATACACTTATTACAGATTTTGACTTCAAAACCGTCTGCCAAATTGCTAATTGAGCAACTGTGTTACTTGCCTTTGTTGTAAACTTCTGTAATGAAATGTATTTACAAAGTTGATGATGGATTATCTGTTAACCTAAGAGTTTCTAACCCTCATTTTGCACCCTGTGTAATTTTTAAAAATCCTTTCTTAGTGCACACTCGTCACTTAAGGAACATGTGTGCCAAATTTGATGCTCCTAGATCTAGCCGTTTCAGCTATGCGTTGGTCGATCAGTCAGTCAATCAGTCTGTCAGTTTCCTCTTTTATAGATATAGATTTTATACTATCTTTCGTTCACAAAACAGAATTGAATTGCAAAAGTCGTTAGTAAAAAACAACAGTCACAAAGATTTATAAAAGTAATGATTTTGATGTAAGTTATCTTTATTTTTTATTTAAATTAAAAACATACTGTCAATATTGTTTAGTTTCTTGTTAAACGAACGTATAAACATAAATAATAATGATTTATATTTTTTTATCTAATTCATTTAAACTTGTTGTATTATATATGTAAATAAATTATAGCGTACTTTACTTAATGTTAAAAATATTAATTAAATGATGACACTGACATTTAAAAGCAAAATTGACCATTACTTTCAAAAACTGTTCGCTACACGAATGAGGTATCTGCTGGTTGAGTAATCTCAGTAGTGGATTTGAAAAAAAGGAGTATATTTTGCAAGTATGGACATCATACTTATAAGGTCAATGTTTATTAATCCACTTCTAATGTTGTGTAAACCAAGTAACTTGTTTCATAGAACATAATTTACTACAGTGCCATTACAATGCAGTAATAGACACTTAACCCGTGTGGTGACGGATTAAGAATACGGAGTGTCAACACCCCTATTCATCTCCTGGATGTCATAAGACTCGTCTAAGGGAAAAAACTAATCAGAACAACAGCACTACAAAGAGAAGGTCAACTTGACACAAACCTTATACAAACTCGTCTGGCCAGCGTGGTATAGTAGGCGAAAACCTCCTTAGTAAGGAGAGGCCCATGTCCAGAAGTAGACAAGGCAATTGATGATAATGACGACAATCAGGACTTTTTGATAATAGTTGGGTTGGGATATTAAGAGATATCCACTCTACTACGCAAGTTAGGCTTAAGGAAAGTAAAGAAAAATCAAAATGATAAAATATTTGGTATTTTACCATAGATGTGTACATACTAATATATAAATAGAACAATAATAATAGTATAATGTTGGTTTTTAATAAATATTTATAACTATAATTGTGCTTGAAAATAATAATTTGGTTTCATTTTTATTTATCATAATTTAATTACCTACTATGAATATTAATACTGAATGAGCGGGGCCGTGCTTACTCAGTAAATTTACTTTTATTTATATTATATACAAATACTTACATATTTGCTTAGTACTTATGTCGTCAAGCGAATTACACCTAAAGTAATATGTAAATAATATGTTATACGCCGCAAAATGTACTTCACTAGACACAACTGCGTCAATAGATCTTAAGAGCAGTGTGAAGAGCCGTAACCGATGAATAATGGCAAGTACAAAGAAATCGCTCGTACTTAACTTTCACATAGAAACCATGGATTGGACATGACCCTCTTAAAGTATCAAGCTCCCATTCAACAATTGTAGAGCAGTATACCAGGACAACAGTGGCCTGTTAAAGGCTGTTAATGATGATGACACCAGAACTTATGCAGCTATAAAATTACAATCATAATTTACGATATGATTTTTCAAATTTTAAAATCTGTATATTAAACATTTTACAAACATCCACTTAATAAATAGATAAAAATAGATCAAATAGATTTTTTGATCCACCAAACCGATACTGAACTGAAAATAAAAGACGCAATGCTAGTACAATTTACTGAGATCATGACTAGATACTACGTTAAAAGCACACAAACAGTGTAATGATAAGCTGTCATAGGTGACACACAAGTGATGTCAATAGTGTGCCGAAAAAGTGTGATCTTATTTGGTGACCCTACTCATACTTATTACCAGAAAGAGAACATTTTGACAATGCTTTATTTTAATACTACTATTTACCTCTACCAGAACTAGAACTGTTGAGTTTTGAGTGTATCAGTACACTATATGTAGTACAAAACCTAAAAAATACCTATTACGACATTTGAAAACATTAAATTATATAAAATAATGCCGATCAATTAATCACAAAATCTCTAAGTTATTAATTAAGGTACCTTAACTTTCACTTTGTACTCATTAGTAATATTGAAATATGTAAGGTATTTATATTATTGGTCTGAAGCAATTACGATTGAAAACTGACGACAAAGATGTGGCATTAAATTCTGCTTATCAGGTAATGACATGCTTGAGGTTAAGAACTTTACTTTATTTCCAATAATCACTTAATTTAATTTACTGACCTGATGTGCTGTAGTTTATTAGCCGACCTCAAAATAAAGAAAGTTCAGTATTCAGATCATTATTTGTTAATTAAATCGCTTAACGGATTTTTGATAAAAAGCTAATTAAACGTTTATTTATCTTAAGGTTATTAGTTAAGTATTAAACTAACATTTCTCTAAAAAAAAAGGATTCTTTTTTACAACTTTATGCACTTATGTACATCGGTGGACTAAATCCCTATCAGCTAACCTTTAGGTGGTTTAGAAAGGTATAGAAATTATAATTTATAACTTTGTAAAACTTTCTAGAAATTGATAACAAAGTCATCTTCTCTAGTATTGCTAGAGGATTAATTGTACACCCTGTAACTCGATCTGACTATTGCAGCGAATTTCAAGCCGTTTAGCAGAATTGTTTTGAGAAATTACAAATTAAAGGCTGCATCAATTTATTTAATCTCCATGATTTTTCTTAAATGTCGTTTTTAATACTTAGCATAATAATACTGTTTTGTATAAGACAAAGCTAAGTTCGGATTGCGTGACGTCACTTGAGACCAGACGCAGTGCCTACATGTAGGTACAACTAAAATTTTTATTATACACTTCCTAGCCTACTTATAACTTGCTGAGCTATATATATATATAACTTATAAACTTACAAAAAGGTCCACAATCGTAAATACAAATAACTAATGAGATCAAGTTTATCTTTAGGTCATTTTCTTAATAATGTCAGGCAAGATTCTTCGTAACATTTTTTGCTAATTTATGTATATTATAACATTGAAAGAAAAATTAATGAGAAGTTTCGACTCAATGTCGAATCGTTATTATGAGGCAATCATCGTCACGCACATTCATATTTCACGACCAAACCCGCTAAAGTACTTACTTTCAAAACACTGGCTTCAAGTTCAAGTCTACCTTTGCCCAGTGGCACGCATGTTGAGCAAGTATATCGTTTTATATTTATCAGACATATAAAAAGGAGGGCATAATTATCCTGATGTTTATTTATAAACATACTAGGTGCTCGCCCTGGCTTCGCACGGATGTACTTACGAATAAAATGAGATCAAATGTTCCCTTTCATTTTTTTGTACCAAAATAACTCAACCAAAATACTTTTCAATATGATCGATAAAACTGTAAAAGATCCTTTCAGTGTGGTGATGTATTAAGAATACGGAGTGTAACAACCCCACTGGTGTCGAAAGAGCCGACTAAGAGATCAAAGTACGCAGAACAACAGCACTGCAAAGAGAAGGAAAACTTGACATAAACCCTATGCCATCCCATCTGGCGGTCCTGGTATAGTAGGCCTATGTTCAGCAGTGGACTATTGAATTCTGTTGATGTGATTTGTGAACGTGTACCTTTTTTTTTTTTTTTTTTTTTTTTTTTGTTTTTTCCGTGCGGAAATCCCCTCGGATACCACCTGTCGGTGGCATGTCGGACTCGAACCGACTAAAACCGCACGCCTTCGCCGGGTACTAATTGCCGGGGAACCAGGTATACCCTAGAAAGGAAGGCCCTGGTGCCCCGACATACCTCGGGTCATCTACAGACGAGTAGACGACCCCCGCCCCGTGTGGGAACCCCATGTTCCCTGTGCTCCCTGGAAGCGAGCGCGCTTCGCAACGCGCTCGCCGCCACCCCGGCCTGCTTCTGCTAGGGTGACAGATGGCCTCACCTGTCACCCCCAGGCCTGCGCTTATGGAGGACGGAGGTCGTTCTGCGACCTCCGGCGCCTGAGTCGCCTGCGCTGCCTGGCCCGTGCCCGGGCCTGGCGGGCCGGGAGAGTTCTAAACCTCTCCCGGTCCCGCTCCGCCGTCTCCTTCGCGAGCATAACTTGCTCGCAGAAGGAGACGGCAGAGTTCCACGCACTCTCGCTCCGCACGATAGCCGCAATCAGGCTATCGAGCGAGAGAACTCCCACTCCGATGGCCGCCACGAGGTCTCGCCTCTGCTCAACCCATGCCGGGCACTCTGCCAGCGTGTGGAGAGCCGTGTCCACGGTCTGGCCATCGCAGTGGTGGCACTCAGGCGTTGGCTCCTTGCGGATCAGACACAGGTGATCTCCGAAACATCCCTTCCCAGTGATCACCTGCGTCAATCGGTATGAGAGGGTCCCGTGACGCCTCTCGAGCCAATCCTCCATAACGGGTCTTACCGCCGCAATGACGGCGTGCCCAGCGCTCGGTTGCCCGAGTCGTTCCCTCCACTCCCCTATGATGACCTGGCGGAGTTGGGATTTCCGGTCATCGATTTCTCGAATCTCGGGGCATCGACCCAACTCCTGCGCCTCCTTGCGCCACGGATACAGTGCCGCAAGGGCACTCGCCTCCAGGTCCCACGGTGGAGTTCCGGCCAGGAGACTCGCTGCCTCAAAGGAGATCGTGCGGTACCCCCTTATGATCCTGATGGCCAGCATTCGCCAGATTGGTCGTCGCAGTATCGCGACGTTGCTGGCCTTCAGGACCCCCGCCCATACCGGGCACCCGTAAAGGGCCATGGACCGCACAACCCCCGAGTAGAGTGTCCTGCAGGAGTCATCGGGTCCCTTCATGTTGGGCAGCAGCCGCGCCAACGCACGCGCTGCCCCAACCAACTTGGGAACCAGACCTCGGAAATGATATCCGAAGTCCCATCGGCCATCGAGTACGAGCCCCAGATACCTGATCGAGGGCTCGATGCCGATGCGAATGCCTCCTACCGTGAGGCTAGATCCCTCAGGCGGCTTCCTCCGAAGCCCGTGGAAGAACAGGGCCTCGGACTTGTGCAGAGCCACCTCGAGACCCAGCCGCCGGATACGCTCAACGACTTGGGCAACCCCGGCCGTGGCCCTCAGGGTTGCCTCGTGGTGCGTCTTGCCGCGCGCCGTCACGAGTGTATCGTCCGCGTAGCACACGACGGCGACACCATCCAAGAAGGACCACGAAGCACCCAGTCGTAGCCGATGTTCCACAAGAGTGGCCCTAACACCGACCCCTGTGGAACACCGCACGACATTTCACGCCTACCGAGACCGGTCCTACTGGGGTAGACGACGGCTCTCTCCGACAAATATGCCCCGACTATGCGGCGGAGGTAGAGAGGCACTTCGTGATACACGAGCGCCTCCCTGATGCAGCTCCAGGGCATAGTGTTGAACGCGTTGGCGATGTCCAAGGACACCGCCAACACCACTTCACCCCGGGAGACTGCTTCCTCCGCCAGAGCCTTCACGCGCATGATCGCATCCACGGTGGAGCGCCCCTGACGGAAACCGTACTGGTTGTCCGCCAGATCCGGCCCAACCATCACGAGATGCTTGACGAGGCGCCTTGCAATCACTCTTTCAAAGAGCTTGCACACCTCGTCAAGCAACACTATGGGCCGGTAGGCGGACGGTGAGTCCGCCGGGCGCCCCTCCTTTCGGATGAGGACCAGTTTCCCCGTCCTCCACAATTTCGGAAACTGGCCCCGCTCGAGGCATGCGCTGAAGAACCCTCGCAGTCGGGGCTCGAGAGCCTCGTCGACTAAGGCCAGGACCCACGCTCGGCCAGGAATGCCATCGGGTCCCGGGGCGGTGTTTTTGGCTTTAAGCCGTAACACCGCCACCCTTAGTTCCACCCCAGTGACCTCAGGCACGTCGTCGTCATCCACGTTAGGCGCCTCAAGCGCCGGAGGCGGAGCCATCTGTGGCGGAGTATGCTCCACCACTCGCGTTGGGAACAGGGAGCCAACGACCCTCTCAAGCAGCTCTGGCTGAAGACACCGTGTGAGCGGCGGGGCCCATGGGCGCATCTTGCCCCTAACCATACGGTAGGGGCGTCCCCACGGATCCCGCTCCAGTGTCTCCAGCATCTCGCGGCGGGCCTCGCTCTTGGCCCGCTTTATCGCTGCCTGAAGGGTCCTCTTGGCAACCCTGTAACCCGCTAACAGCTCCGCCTCTCTCGCTGCCGCATCTTCGGGGCGGCGACGCCTCCTGCGGAACCTGGACCACTGGCGGCGCGCGGTCACGCAGGCTTGACGCAGCCGTGCGATCTCCGGCGACCACCAGTAGACCTGGCGCCTTGCAGTATTGGGCTGAGCCCTAGGCATCGCCGCATCGCAGACGCGGGTCATGGCCTCCCGGAACCACTGTGCTTCAGCATCGACGTCGACAGGCCTGTCCGGCGCAGGAGCCCAGGCCTGTACGATGGCGGCTTCCAGGAGGATGTGAACGTGTACCTGAACGTCAATGTGTCAATTTTGTTAATATTAAAGAGTAGAGTCTTCTGTGTCACTCACACATTTTTTAATCCAAATTTTTCACTTTAAACACTTTTTAAACATTTTCTCTCAAAACAGACTTTTTCATTTTTTTACATTGGGCGATCGGGGTTTTTATTTAGGTATAAATGATTTTTCTATTAAACACTTTGTCGACATACAGAACAGAAAATTCTATAAATTTCTTTGTCATATAAATCTGTATAAACTTTTTAAACTTACAAATAATTACTTAACTTGCACTAAACGTTATCTGAATCGACTGAGTAGTTCGACAAACATCGTTAAAATAACATTTATAGACTATTTTTTTTTATAAAGATGTATTTTTTTAGCGCGTTTGCGTATTTTACATGTTGTTCGTAAATGTATCTTGAGATATACCTGGTGTAACTAAAAATTGGTCAGAGGAGCCCATTGAGTTAAAACAACACTAGAGAAGCAAACCTCATTATCACACGTCGAAAAAAGTGTAACCACTTTTGAACTTTGACGACGTAGCTTTGATACCACTAAACATTTGAAAGTAAACATATTTATGTCTCATTTACACGCGAGACAAGAACAATACCATCGCTCGGATTAGACAAAGACAAAGACATAACTTTACGATGGTGGGCCAGTGTTGACTACCGTATGAAATTTTACCCATAACAACCAAGAAACAATTTTTTTTTTTAAACAATTTTGTAATAAAATAAATTAATTTAAATATTTTAAATAATATATATCGAATTGAATGGAATAGGTATAAATAATAAAATAACTGGAAATATTTGGTTAAAAGGGTTTATATTCAGTGTAAAATCAAACTCCGCTATGAAGCATCAGTTTTATATACAATTGTCTTTTAGACTCTTATAAGTTCGTGTGGATATTTTACTTTCATGATACAATCTTATTTTTACCTATGTATAAATAATGGCATTTAATAATAAAAGTGAATGATCAACTTGTACTGATAATAAATAATCCCCAGGGTGTATTGCAAATTCTTTTAATATTTTAAAATACAAATAAAAAATATAGATATATAAATATATATATAAATATTTTTATTTTTTATTTTTTTTTATTTATATTTATTTACTTTTTTATTTTATATATATTTTTTTGTACAATTATTATTTATAATTGATAATTAATTAAGAAAAATGAATGAATGAATGAATTAATTCTTTTGTACAAAAGTCTCCAGCACTGCGAGCTTGGCAGAAGGTGAACGTTCAACGGGTCCCTAAAAAAAGTGATCGGTCCAGCCCTAACAACTACCGTTCTTCCTATATTTTATTATTATTGGCAAAATGTTTAAAAACAGTCTAAAGCATATTATTTCATAAATTATAAATTCTCCCACTAATGTGGGAAAACCTAAATGTTTTTTTAATGGTAACACTGATTCTAAATTACAATTATCAATGTTTTATTTCAATTATAGCCTTATTTACGATATTATCAACACAAAAACCATAAACTTACACGTGATGAGTAATTCCGCATGATTTATTATAGTTTTGTGACCTTGAATCGCATTCTTTCACTACGCATTTACCCATTTTGGCGATTGTTACTGTCATGTGTCGCTATGTTCAACTCGGTTGACGCCATATTGAACACTGAATTGACGTTTGCTACGCATATGCCTGTGGACAGATGTGCAGTAGCAACGACTTTAGGCGGTAATTACTCATCTATGTAAGTATTATATCAATGGAGGAGCCATACAAAGAGGAATAAATTTCACATTTAATTTAAATTGACTAGACTTAATTAAAATGCAAATATCAAAATGCAAACATGGTACACAGTCTAAAGTGTTCTTAAGTAAATTACGATTTAATTACACTAATTGTAAATATTGCCCAATAAATCAATTACGGCCGCTAATTTCTAAACTCATTAACTGCATGACTGCGGTTTGTGGTGCGAGTGCAGATAGGAGAAGGCGACATCATCCTTCAACTAAGAAACTAAATGTAAGTAAATATTTTCAAAAGTTATTATCCTGAAACTAAACCATCTAGACACACTCAATCACACAGAAAAATGTTTTGGTTCAATTTGAAATAAAATTCCTAGAACACGCATACAGTGCCACCTACAGGTACAGTTGCAAAGAAAACACATTTTATATGAAGTGGAGTGACTACCATACATTTACCTTTGCTGGTTGTCTACACTATATACCTACCTACACACGGATAAGGTGATACGGTAAGGTGAGTATATATCAAGTGTCTTCTTATGTTCTATTTACTAGCGTCAACATTTTGTGGCAAGCACAGATGGGTAGATTTCATTATTTCACTTAATATGTTGTTTGACGCAATACCAAGTATTTTTTCAGATTTAATTTCTTATAAAATAAAAATATTAATGAAATTTTAATGCGTTTTGAGATAGCACTCGGAGAATTATTAGGTACAAAACGTTTTCTAGATCCAAGCTCTGCCTTAAGCATAGCTATAGCAATGCCCTTACAATCATGCTCCATTTCAGATCTTAATTTTTTAATTTATTATCTGTGTTGTTCAAAACAAAACGGGCATAAGCCTCTCGTTTCTTAGGAGAGGCTTATGTCCAGCAGTGGACTGTTAAAGGCTGTTGATGATGATTATGATGATGTTCAAAACAGGGTGTGTTCTAATACGTAACTGTAACCAACGGGTTTTCAAAACACGTTAGTTACAGTTAACCAATTTAGTATCTGCAATAATAAATCAAAACTAAAATACCCGTTACACAAAGATTCGTTCTTATTTATAATGCGATTTGACGTTACCGTTGAATAGCTTATCAATTTTCCCCCTAAAGTCTATAATAAAAAAACTCTTACGATGTTGTTCTCTAATTCAGTTATGCTAATGCTTGTGAATGAATGAAATAATATGTGACTAGTAATTTTATCTTTAATAGCATCAGCGTAATGTAGTAAAAAATAAATTCATTTTAAGTGGTTGAAATTAACATAACTAACGGAACAAACTAGTTGTCTTTGTTTATAATGAACCAAAGATTGGCTGGAAAAGCCATACAATATTGACTATTGACTAGACTTAATTAAAATTAAATAAAAACATCAATAAATTTTCATCATCATGACGATGATAAAATCTGTGTGTATTTTCTTTTATTATGAAACATATGCAATTCTCATGTTTTGTATGTAATTGTTTTAAATTTAATTCATACACATTCAATTTATGATACCTTTTAGGCATCACTAGCACTGAACGAGTTCCAAATGAAGATTCGAATTGTACTGAAGGCCGGATATTTCTCAATGCATCTTATGTAAAACATTTATTTTGACGAATGTGTCAAGGGTTAACCGAAAAGTCACACAAGACCGCACCCCGAGGTGATCGAGTTTATATAACATAAATGAGGCGATAGCAATGCAAATGATTAAAAAACCGGTTCAATAATCCTGCTGGGATTTTTAAAATTGAAATTTTGCCATAATATTAATTTACCACAGAATCTCTCAGCTGATGCCTGCAGCTTTTGACGGATGCATGCAGTTTTAGATTAGATTACATCTATATAAATTTAAACGATAACACCTACATCAATATTTAAATTGTTTAATATAAAAGTTATATTATAGTTTTACAAGTTGTAAAAAAGTGTAATAGATCGTACGAAAACTTTTTTGTATTATTTAACTTATTAGATACACTTATTTGTTTATATTCGTGATACCTACTAAATAATTATTTTATAATAAAGACTAAATGCACTGATTAATTTGAATATAATCACTGTCCATAATTACTATATTATCGTTTGCTTTCATATTGAAAAACCAATACAACTGTTGAAATGCAATAAAAAAAAAAAATTGATTAAGTACCTACGTCATATTAAATTGTTAGGTCACAAAATAACTGTAGACTTCCTTTATTTAATCTCATTTTAATTGTGCGTCTGTACGAGTTTGTTTTTAATTAATAATTTTATTTTTTAATTAAATACAATTTTAATATAGGTAATGTAACACAACCGATTATTTTTTAAATAATGGTTTATCTATTATTATTTACACTATTTAATGGATTTTGTATTTTATGTAACTCAATCCTCTGATAGTTTTGAAGTAAATCGAAAATGTTTCACACTAATTAAGACATTTAAAGGAAATCTAAAACGATAGAAGGATGAAATCAAAAATTTATCTCAAGAAAATAAATCAAATTAACTAATTTTTTAAAATATTTTATATATCAAAACTTACCGGCCAAATCAATGCTCCAACACAAATATTCACTAAGACACTGGTATAACGCAATGTTAGATTGCAGTATCAAAGAGACACCAACGTGCGCAACTCAAGATCTACGGCACGAACTGTGAGGCGCGTGGGCAATTGAGCGGGTCACTTTTACACTAGTAATGTTCGCGCGCGCTTGATCCGCCCGTATATATCACAGAGCTATTTGACGTCACGCTACTGGCAAGATAAGGGCTTCGCACCATCAGTACCACTGCTAAATACGTGTTCTATCGATGTAGCACCGGCGATTATAATTTACTGCGACATCGATACGGTGCAGATAATTTGTTCAGGAGAATCAATGCATGGAACTAAATGTATCGTATGAAGAAAAATATTGGTGTATACCATACACCAAACACAATGTAAACAATATGTTTACTTAAATTTTTATCTTAGTTTACTATTTTGTGAAAAGAGGTGTCTCGTACGTGTCCTTGTTCACCTTTATCATTTTATTGACAATGACATTTTGTTTTTTTTTTTAATAGCTCTATAGTTTTGTTTGGTGTCCAGTTTTCAGTGTATCCTTTTTAAACGGACAGTATTCCTTGTTCTGCGCTAATGCTGTGCTTCATTTTGAATTTTCACCTACTAATTTTACCAGTGGTATTCTTTATGAAGCGAATTCCTGAATACGAGCTCTAATAACAGTGAAGGTTAGTAAGTTTAACTAAAAAAATCCATTCTTTAAAATTATCATCGTCATCACCTCAACAGCCTGTATTAGTCCACTGCTGATCATAGGCCTCTCCTTAGAAATGAGGTTTCCGCGTGGTGACGGATTAAGAATATACAGTGTCACCACCCCTATTCATCCCGTGGGTGTCGTAAGAGCCGACTAAAGAAGCAAACTACGCAGGACAACAGCACTGCAAAGAGAAGGAAAATTTGACACAAATCCTATGCCAACCCAGAGTGGTATAGTAGGTCAGAACCTCCTTTTAAATCATACACGTTGTCATTTAGCATAAATATACTTGTTTTCATCCATTAACATATGTTTGTTAAAAAAAACTTCTAAAATAAATATATAAAATACAAGAAACTAACCCGAATAGACAGATAAATAAAAATCTGTTTTAATTTGCATTTTAAAGAGTGCTTTAGTTTTTTCTTCCACATAAAACTCCTTATTTAAATACGAATAGCATACTCAAAAACTTGATGTAAAAAAATTCTCGAAAAATTTATCAAATCGCATCATGGAGATTGATACAATACAATCGTTATAATTGAAAACTGTTGTTATAACTTACGAAATCGTTTAAAATCATCATCTGGAGATAATCAGTTTCGACCACAACACAAAATGAACAACGAAATCACCGGTTACAAATTAATATGCTATTTAAAACTATATTTGCGGCAATGACAGCTTATCAGTTTATGCTAAATAAAAATCAGTTTTCCACAAAGCCTAAACTAAATTCTTTCTTCCATATAAATTACATAATTCAGATAACTTGATTGAAATTTTTCGTCCGACACGGTAACGAGTGTAACGTGTAACGTTAACGTGAACTTAAAAAAATCGTACTTCACAAGTAATTGCATGTGAAAAATAATGTAATAACGTAAAAGACGTTTTCGTTTTTAGTATTTTTTCCAAGTAATACGAAGAGGACGGAAAAATCTTTTTTTCCGTTTTGAAAACGTGTGGAGATTATATTGGCATCTTTAAGTGCGGTTTCCAATTATCTATGTGTGATGATACATTGTAGCAATGGCAAGTCATTCGACGTCAAATGCAATTAGAAACTTAATGGCAATACTAATCTAACGTCATACGTCATTTGGTCAAATTGTGATCAAATTCATGTAGGAGTCTACCTATAATATCATATTTTTAAGGGATCTTTGGTATTTTACAAGTAGGTATGAATCAAAGTTTTCTTGTAAGTATATTTTGTGATCGTCAAAGTCCATATAGATTCTATATTCTTTATTATAGAATAATGATGTTAATCATCCCATATAAAGTGATTTAATCCATACAAATAAATAAAATTGAAGTGTCTGTTTGTCAAAATTAAAGGTTTTTTCATGGTGTAAGCATGAAAAAACATATATTTTTTTGCACGATACCTATGCCTGAAAATCAGTTTAATTATTTTTGTCTGTCTGTCTGTTTGTTCCGGGTAATCATCTAAACGTCTGGACCGATTTCGATTATATTTAACTACCACGTAGCTGTCCACATAAGGAATAACTTATGCTATTTTTCCTCTCAGAAAACCCCTTTAAAATTTTGCACGGTCCGGGCATTGAACCCATTAAGGCAGCGCTTTTCGAATTCCACGCGAACGAAGTCGCGGGTACCAGCTAGTTCAAAATAAAAGGTAGTCAATTTCATCTATTTTAAAAATCGTTTAGCCTAAATAAATAGTATTTTCATTGAGTCACAATAGTTACATCACATTGCATTAAGTAGGTAATGATAAAAATAAGTAAACAACACTACTACTTTTATACCTTAAAATTAAAAATATATAAGGGATGGTAGGAGGTCGTTGATCCATCTAAAGTGTTATTTTGCAAGTCTCACTCCCAAGTTATCTCATTCTGCCATATCTATAAAATCTTCACGATGACTTTGATACTACTTTTAGCATTTAATTTACGTGAACAATGTTTTAGTTACAGTCCTTTTCGTTGCTCAAATCTGATTAACGAATTATTAGTTTAAAAAAAATCAAGGTTCTAAGATCCAATAATGAATCCTTAAAAGACCATTTTTTTGAGAAAAGTGTATTCCTGCAAAAAAGTTCATAAAATTATCTTAACGATAAGATGCATCTCTGTAACGTGGTACACCCCCCGTACCTACAACATTTCATGGATTGTGTCAGGAATAAACATGAAAGAGAAAAGTTAATCAACGAGTTTGACCTAGAATTGTCAATTTTGGTTCAAAGCAAGGTCTTATAGCACAAGTTAAGAGAAAATTTTGAGAAATAAAAAAAGTTGAAAATTAAGGTAAATTTTGGTACTTGCAAGTTTTCGCGAAAATCGAAATTTGCCCATATCTTTTTATAATTTTGACTTAGGAGTTGGATTTTTATACACCTAATAAAGACCATACCCCTCAGTATCTGGTATAAATTTCAACTTGCTAGGTCTATCCGTTCCTGAGAATATCGGTGGTGACACACGGTCAGACGGACAGACGGACAAGAAATTGCTCTTATAAGGGTTCCTTTTTTTACTTTTTGAGGTACAGAACCCTAAAAAGAAAAGAAGATGCATATTACCAACGCCCTAAAACTGTACAAAAATGTAGAAGCCAACAAACAAATAAACA
Source organism: Arctia plantaginis (assembly GCA_902825455.1). Taxonomy (NCBI): domain Eukaryota; kingdom Metazoa; phylum Arthropoda; class Insecta; order Lepidoptera; family Erebidae; genus Arctia; species Arctia plantaginis. The sequence continues at coordinate 8,757,406 of CADEBD010000314.1, read as the reverse complement.
TTTAGTTTATTATTAAACAGAAAACTAATAACAATAGTTTATCTACTAATCAGTATGACACGATAAAGGCATGTCCATATTAGGACTTTATTATGCAGGAAACGTAAGTACAATCATCAAGAGAAGTCGATGAGCACAAATTGTTTTCAAAATTTACGTATTCTTATTATTTGCCATTAGATTAATTGAGTTAAATATTTTTTTTTCAAAATCAAACCATTCACATCACGTCAACAGCCTTTCACAGTCCACTGCTAGACATATGCCTCTCCTTGGAAAAGAGGTTTTGGCCTACTGTACTACGCTGGCCAGGACTGGTTGGTACAGAGTTTGTGTCAAGTTTTCTTTCTCTTTGCAATGCAGTTGTCCTGCATAGTTTGCTCCCTTAGTCGTGGTTTACGACACCTATGGGAAGAATTGCGGAGGTGACATTCCGTATTCTTAAACCGTCACAACACGGAAAATCAAACCATTAAAGTCGCTTGACTCACGTACCACTCACCTTTAATTGTATGACTACACAGATTGCGTAGTGGTTTAAGCGGTCACCTCGCCGCTTCCTACTGCCCTAAGTGTTGTGGGTTCGATCCCCATAAGGAGTTATTCCTTATCACTTCACATCAACAGCCTTTAATAGTCCACTGCTGAACATAGGCCTCTTCCTAGAAAGGAGGTTTATGGAATAACACTTTGGGTGATCCATAAATTGTAGTTCTAAATCTGAGTGTTCTTTGTGTACGTTTCATGTATGTTTGGAAAGTCCCACGCGACATGTGATATGTTTTTCGATATGCAGTCGCTGAACATGCCTCATTTAATTTATCTTGTTCCCTTTTTCTTCATCCTCTCGCAATAATCATGTTTAATTATTTACACATCACTTATGTTAATAAAATAAATAAAATATAAAAATTAATTATTTTAATAATACACATATTATCATAATTAAAACCTAAACATGCTTATTTTTATTCTCTTCAGTAACACTCAAAATAAAATATACATGTAGTTAAGTTAAAATAAAATATATATGTAGTTATGAACTTTAGGACAGTAATATCATTTCACAATTAATAGAAACATCGTACCACGAAACAGATTTAAAAACAATATAATTAAAAAACATGACATTTGTCTTTAAAAATCGCAGAATAACTAAGAATTATCAAAAAAAATTGGGTTTTGTAGGAGGTTTCAGGTGCGTCTCTTATAAGCTAGAGGGCTTCCATTTTACTTAGTATTGTAATATAACGATTTGGTTAGAATGGTACTTATAAAAAAGCAGAAGAGGCGTTTCCATTATTTATAATTTTCTGTATTTTTTTTTTGGTTTTACAGAAACAACTGCTTGTTGCTGACCGAGTGGCCCATCTAACATTACATTTTTGCGTGATTATTTCAGTTGTATTCAAGTAGCACGCTGCAGTATTTATTTACATTCAATTTTAAATAACCTATTCAAAAAAGTGTTTTGCCCGAACATACATAAAAAAAAATATAAACATCCAAATTGATAACCTCCTCCTTTTTGAAAAGCTAGCATTAAGGCCCTCTTGCAGCGCGGCGTGTAGGTGTGAAAACGTTACCTCACCCCCCCACTAACGTATCGTAAGCAAAAATGCAGTGTCAAAAAGCTGCGCGAGTCTGCTGCGCGCGACTCATTTCACGTCCAGATATTGTGCCACAGTGTAGCGTAGTACAGTAGGTAGGAAAGTATATCGTGTATGAGATATGTAATTCTAATATGCTTTTGCACTTTAAATTATTGTTATTCAGACTAATTTACCTGTGTGTTAGCGAAATTAAAAAAATACATGGCATTAAATGACCGTTTAAGATTTCGAACTAAGGTCTTTATGCTCCTAGGTTATTATTAGTATTGATAACGGTTCAGCATTTATTGCGAAAAGACTAGAACCTGCAAAACGCACACGTTCACACAGACTGAGTTCACAGTTTCATGGTCATCCTGTGTTATTTTTCGCGTGGGATTTTATTAATATCGTAGCGTGTACGATTCCTTATTTGAAATAAATTACCTCGTGACTGATCTGATCTTCTAGAATCCTAATAAAAGATAATCATTGAGGCGGAGGTTTTATTAAAAACGTTCTCACAATAGTTTTATAATGAGCTACCAGTGCATTGAATTTATGTCTAAGTTCAGTCAAGAGGCGCGTTACCATTTAGGAGAGGAGTCCTCCTTGCCGCGCGTCAGCGTTCACCTCTACTGTCTGCTGCGTTACCCCCTCTACCTAACCATATTCGATACGAGCCTAGCAATGCCGATTTGGACATTCGTTTAAGAAAAGAGCTTACTGAAGCTCTTGGCAATCCAACATCTTTAAGTAGGTTATTGTCCGTGTGGTGACATATTAAGAATACGGAGTATCACCACCCCTATTCATCCCGTGGGTATCGTAAGAACTGACTAAAGGAGCAAACTACGCAGGACAGCAGCACTGCAATGGGAAGGAAAATTTGAAACAAACTCTATACCAACCCGTCTGGCCAGAGTAGTAGGTACAGTAGCCTGAAACCTCTTTTCTAAGGAGAGGGATATGTCCAGCAGTGAACAAGTAAAGGCTGTTGAAGATGATGTTTGATGAAGTAGGTTATGGAAGGATGTAGCTGGTATACCTTTCGCACCAATTTCCACGGCGTACAACGCAACGAAATAATCATTTTTATTGGTTATTTCGTTGGTTAAGTCAGAGTACTTATTTCTTTTTAAAGCGTGGTCTTTAGGGATGTTCGTTTCCCACGGTACCTTGAGTTCTACTAGTACTGTTAATTAAGCGTGTAATTGACATTGCATAAAGAAATATGTCTGATCTGGACCCCAAGGCACCGATATCCTCCGGTATTCTGTAATGATTTTCATACGTGTGTACTAATATTGTCCAGTATGTGACGGTATTCACAATTTAGTCCGGTTTTTGTGAAGTCTTTTTTGTTGAGCTTGCCTTTATACACTCAATGTTAGTTCTTATGTTTCTTTTTGCTAATAGAACAACCCTACTTTGTATTCATTTTTTTATATTTGGGTTTTATAAGTCCATATTTTGTTGTGATTACAAATTTTAGTTTACTATAATTATTTCACAAACTATTTTCGAAAAGTGATACCATTTCAAGGCAAATAACATGAGATCGTGTTGTACTGAGCCAAAGGCGTCTTCTAAATCTATCCAACAGACTGGTATTTGCCTTTGACTTATCCTAGCATCTTTGAGCCTTTCCGCAAGTAATAAGTTATGTTCCAGAAATCCAGAGACTCCGGGCATGAACTCTTCCCGGTAATTTGGTCTAAAGTAATTATGGTTTAGCATAAACTCTAATATTTTTAATCGAAGACAGGAGAAAAATACCTTCACAATTGTATTGGTAAGACAAAATTAACTTTTCCGAGGGCTATTGGTATTTCTTTGCACAGCCAGATCTTGCAGAATATACTTAGAAAGTGTTTACGCACTGATGGACATTTTTTAAATACTATATATGATTTACCATTAGGCCCTGGAGCTGATTTTGAGGAACTATAAAACTATGTTTTGTATTCACAATCAACTGAGCATTATTTATATAGACTCCCAATGTCACAAGGGCAGTATTTTTGAACCTCGAAAAACTTGATTAAAGTTTTTGTCTCAGACAATTTTATTTTATTTTCGTCATCGACAATAACGAAATAGTTATGTTACTGTTGAATTCCACATAATTTAAATGTATACCAAAATCAGATATTTCTAATAATATTTTCTGATATCTCCGATACTATTAATGAATACCGTTTATCAACCGTACTCAAATGTATACTATAATTTTTAGACTGCGGCAAAGTGAAACTGACAAGTTTGTAAATTATTATTATTATTTTTATTTTTTATAAACTTAACTTATAATAAAAGTAATATAAAAATGTAATGCAGTACAAGTCACTGACATTAAATGTACATTTTTAATCAACAATTTATGTTTCTAAGCGGGACACCAAACAAAATGACGTGCGTCCAACCTCAAACAAGGCTCAGCGAGCTCTGACAGGCTAACTTCGTCGCCGTAAGCAAACTCATCATCATCATCATCAACAGTCTTTAACAGTCCACTGCTGGACATTGGCCTCGCCTTAGAAAGGAGGTTATGACCTACTATACCACGCTGGCCAGACGGGTTGGTATAGGGTTTATTTCAAGTTTTCCTTCTCTTTGCAGTGCTGTTGTCCTGCGTAGTTGGCTCCCTTAGTCGTCTCTTACGACACCCACGGGATGAAAAGGGGGTGGTGACACTCCGTATTCTTAATCCGTCACCACACGGACAAAAAGCAAACTCAAAAGCATATATTTGGTTTCTTTTTTTCTAAGTACAACTATATGAAAATGTTTTTCTAAAAGTCCCTAAAAAAATTAGCTCTATTTTTTGGTATAACTTTTACATGAATCCATGGTGGCAATTTCTATTTGAAATCGTGAGTTAGTGCTATGTTTGTGATTTTTTTTATTGATCCAAATTTTATAAATCATGTTTCTATCACGCGGATCCTTAAAATTTATGTTTAATTTTTATAAAATATTCATTTTCATGCACAAAAAATGTATATTAGTGTATTTATTTCTCTTATAAAAAGTGCAAAATCGCTGCAACCTAAACATGTTTGACGACTTTTGGCAAAATGAGAGTACCGTCCTTGGCTTATATAAATTATAGCATTTTAGGTGCACCATGTGTTCATTTTAGGTGGTTCATGTGCTTTGGACGTTGAATATTATTGCTGACTGTATATATTATATAACACTGATTAACCTATTCCTATATGTTAGATCGATCATTCGATTTAACATATAGGATTTCATCGATTGTTTATGACCAAAATTTTAAATTATTTTGAAGATTGGATGCCCATTTACAGATGTTCAAATTACTATTCACTCGACTACAAATGTTTTTTTAATGCCATCCTTCAATTACAAGAACAATCAACTTAATTATATGCCTAGATACGTAGGTACATATTTTCATAGATACGTGGTTCTACAATCAAGACGCAGTTGTAACATTGCCCATAAATAGAACATTAAACGTTAGGGGAATAACTAGTTTTTTCGATCTATTAAGACATATCAAATTAAATGGTATATCCGCGCATTATATTTCTGCAGTTATGTATGGTTTATTATTGTTCTACCTATAAAAATAATGACAAAGAAAATTCTTTTTGAGTTTGTCTAGAGTGCAAGTGCTAAAATTTTTTATAATGTTATCACATTATAGCTCATATAAGCTGAACAAAACTACCGACCAATCTGTGCATCATACTCTCTTATGATGGAAATCGAACCCACGACCTCTGGCTTAGCAATCAGGATTACTAACCACTATACTAATAGGCCCGCACAGCCGTACAGGCAACAGACAAATTAATAATAAGATACGAAAAAATTATTATGCATCAATTTTACGACATAATTTATTGAAGTGTCCCATTGAGTTGTACAACGCTTTAAGTCAGAGATTTATTACAATTTATAGTGAATGTTACAAAAACAGAGAGTAGTTAACAGCAATAGAAATAAAATATGGTTTAACAGTAACCTAAAGAAAATGTTAAAAGAAAGAGATAGGTTGTTGGACATATGGAGTAAGGAACCAAAGAATATGCTAAAACATCTTAATTATACCAAATACAGAAATAAGTGTGAAAAGGCTTTTAATAAAATTAAAAACAAATATGAGAAGGAATGAATTTTAGAATGGAAAATAATATCAAAAAGCTATGGGAAAAATAAACAATATGCTGGGTAATACAAAACAATAATTACCAGGCCAGTAGAATTATGTCATTGGAAGGCTTATTTGGGACGAAATTCCTGACAGGTAGCGACATATATTTTCGACTGTGTTTATAGATACGAAACGTTCCTATGAAATACCTAGAAATTTAATGTAAAATACGTTTTAAAAAAACAGTATTTTTAAAATAGCTTTAAGCTATATTTTTTTAGATTAGCAGTATATAATAACAGTAAATCTGCCACCGGAAATATTAAAATCAGTCAATATTTGTTGAAAATTATCGCAATATACTGCCGAAATAATCGAAAATGTGATCTTTTTTTTTGTTAATTATCATCCTGCAGTCATGAAACTTGGTGACAGTATGTATTTTGATCCTATAAAACTACCATAATTAAAAAAAAAAACTTGAAAAAAAAATGCATTTATTTATTAAAAAGCTGTCAAATTTCTAATTCAATCTGACCCAGTACCCGTTATCAAAAACGACTTTACTACATCTCATTTTTATAGTTTTTACGTCTAGTTTACTGATCCAAAAACAAAATGTCGTTAGACAGAGTACTTTTTGGGCAGTGTTTTTTTGCAAATATCTTTCCAACGAATCATTACATCGGCGTTCAACTTACGTATACTTGTTAAGCTGGTATTTTCTACGAATTAAAAAAAAATGTTAAATGTTTAAATGCCGAGATAATTTTCTTAATTGTTTATTACGCCATTTATTTATTTACAATTGACATGCAACATTTAAAATTGATTGTGTAGCTTGTTCTTAGAAACTTAAAAAGTATTTTTTTGATTTATTATAATAAGCCATTGTTGTAAGTACCTATTTTAGTTTTTAAATTACTTAAACAAGACAACAAAATGTATGAAGACTCGATCCCCCTATGAATGTAAAGTCATGTTTCTAAAATAAAGTTAAAGTTAAATAAACAAATGATAAGTAGGTTATTACAATTCTTATGTGCGTCGCTATTGTCTATTGATGTCAGAGGCTAAACTTTACACAAAATGAATGAGGACTTGAATATCTTTTTCTTTCCATTACCCTACTTTCTTGCCTCGAGGGGCTGGTAGCTAAGTGGTAACCGAGTAGGTTAACACATTGCAAAGTAAAGTGGCCATAGCCAGGTCAGTCTATGGATGGGTGACCATTATTAACACCTTGAGACCCCTCCGTACCACGGAAAGCATTAAGGCGTAAGGTGATAAATTTATTCACTAATTATTAGTTTTCTGTTATACAATAGTTCCCTTAGTAACAAAACGGCCAAGCTACATAAATCTGGAAAATTTTTAAACAGTGCGAGCCATATATTGTGGTCTGGTCTTGGCAACATTTTACATGAAAATGTTTTTGATTGGATTGGGTGAATCCGGATCCGGATTAATCATATCCTTGGTATATCAACATAAAATTAACATTTTATTCATGTCCAACTTCTAGCTTACGAAATATTAGCTTTATCGGCTGATTTTCAAGTTTAATTTTCAAGTTCGATTTTTAAAGCAGCAATATTAATGGAACGAAGTTACAAGCTCTGAGTGCATGGGAGCCAGATCTAAAAATTGGTAACAAGCTTTTTTTTTCCAAAAAAGGCTTCAAGACTAAGGAAAAAAGATCTAAGCGTACTATAGCAAGACGTTCTTGCTTTTCTTTTTCAACTTTCTTTTCTTTTTCAACTTTCACGACATTCTCGTCATGAGGAACGGCGATATCAACAATCATTGCGCGGCGCTCTAATTGATCTATCAGCACAATATCAGGCTTATTGGCAACAATAGTCCTGTCTGTGATAATAGATCGATCCCAATACAACGTGGCCCGACCATTCTCGAGAACTGGGTTGGGCACATACCTGTAGTATGGCACCTCTAGATTCACAAGATGGTATTTAAGGGCAAGCTGTTGGTGTACGATCTTGGCTACTTGGTTGTGCCTGTGCAAATATTCGCCATTAGCAAGACGAGAACAACTACAACAGAAATAATATGCCTGATTGATTCGCCAGGACGGTGGCATGCCCGACAGATGTCAACCGTACCATCTTTCAGGATATATTTCCGATAGTTATTCGTCATGATAACTTCGTCCATAATCGCACAAACAAAATCTTCAGTTTCTCCGAAGAGATCACCATACCGTAGCCAAGTCGTAGATGCTTTTAAATCTATATCGGACCCGTTTAGGGCCCGATAAAACCGACCATGGAGCTCTTTGCCCTTCCATACATCCCTGCGATCATTAACACTAAGTACTACAGGTCTGCGCCAATTCTCTTTAGCCAGAGCGAGCGGGGTGAATCCGGTATCCACTGCAACTAAATTGCGATCCACTCCCACATCAGTATGTAGAAAATATTCTCTGAGATTGCATATCTCGCCATTATGTAGGGTCTTGATATTTAATAGTCCGCGACCCCCAAGCTTTCGCGGGATATACAATCTCATAACCGATGAACGTGGGTGGTGCATTCGGGATGCAGTCAGCAGTGTACGGACTTTCCTGTCAAGGGCATCTAATTCGGTCTGAGTCCATCTAAGTATACCTACCAAAGGAATACATCAGAACCGGCATGACCCAACCATTGCAGGCTCGCACCTTGTTGCCACCTGATAAAAGACTTTTAAGTACTTTTTCAAGCGGCCAAAAAAGCGTTCCTGCAATGTTTGTTTCATGTTAGATTCTGGTATTCCCAACGACTGTAATATACCCAGACACTTGTAGGTTTCAGTGGCAGACAGAGATCTGAGTTTTGTTGAATCTGAAAGCTCTATTCCTTCAGATTAAACTATCACACCCTTCTTTACATACATGACTGCACACTTGTCTACACCAAATTCCATTTTGATAGAATTACTAAAGTTTTCCGTCACCTTTAGTAACTTTCTCAATTGTAATTTGTTGGAGGCTAACAGTTTCAAATCATCCATATAAAGAAGGTGAGATATAACTTGATCATCTTTCTGCAACCTATAGGCTAACCCTGAACCCTCTAATAAAGTGCTAAGAGGGTTCAACGCCAGACAAAACCACAAGGGACTCAGACTATCACCTTGAAATATACCCCGCTCGATCTTTATTAGTACATCGTGTATCGCCGTCTGCCGACATCCTGGATAGCAAAGTGCTGTTCTCCATTGCCCCATACATGACTTCAAGAAAGTGTACAGAGTTGTATCAATTTTATACAACTCCAGCACCTTCAAAAGCCATGTGTGTGGAACCGAGTCATAAGCCTTCTTATAATCTATCCAACACATCGCCAAACTCTTACGATTACGACGTACCTGTTGGCTAATGGTCATGTCTATGATAAGGAGGTCTTTAGTGCCACGGGTCCCACTTCTACATCCATTCTGAGAAACTGACATAATCGAATTATTATTAATATGTATAGTAATTTTAAGTCTCAGAAGAGATGACACTACCAGACTTATAGAGTAAGTGGGTTATGCGAGTGGTTAAAAATTGGGGTAATGAACCCGAATCCAAAGCTGCCTGGAATTGAGATGCCAAACGCGCTTGTGAGCTTCGGAACCACTTAAGCCAAAAGTTGTGCAGTCCGTCTGGACCAGGTAATTTCCAATTCGGTAATGAACGAACTGCACAACTTACATCATCTTTATCAATTATAACAGGTTCCATAGGTGTTATAGACGCACATGAGCATCTGACATCCTGCAACCAATCACCTTCTATATGAGTGACAGACACCGACCAGATGTTACGCCAAAATGTATTTGTGACATTTTCATCTGGCAAATGCCTATCACCCACACATGGATCCGGTTCCTCCCATTTCCGGTACACCCACTTCTCATTTCTTTGGAACATCCAATTCTGATTATACCCATCTATTCGTTTTTTATACCGTCTTATCCTATTTGTCCATGCATAAATTTTCTGCTTTAGAAAGTCTATGCGCTCTGTGACACATGACATGTGCTGCTGAGGACTAATGGTAGTCCCCAAGAATGCCTGTTTCACAAAGCGCATCACTCTCGGGCGCGTATTCCCCGATCGGTAGCTAATAAGCTTACCGATGAGTGTCCTGGTCTCAGCAATACGACGTTCAATTCTATACTGCCAAGCTGGTACAGTAGATTTAGGTCGAGTAGTAGTGACATTGTCAGCTATTTTAACACCAGCTACTCGACAAATTGCAATAGCCGCACAGTATAGAGTAGAATGTGTATCACTAAGATCTTCGCTATTATCTAAATATTCAGGCAATAACGAATCCAGGGCACCCACCAGCGCTAAATTTCGTTTATGAATGGGCAAACGGAATAACCGGGGCCTATCATTGCAATTTAAATATCAGTATTCCAGAATCGCATCCTCCAAAGCGCTCCTTATCCTATCATTGTATTGGGTACTTACGGATATAACTTCACTCTCCACTAGTTCATCAATATCATCAGTATAAGATGCCAACTGAGGTGTGCTGTTGGCTACTGAAACCACAGTGTGTGCCGAAGAAGGGATAATTAAGCTATTCCGTATGTCAGAGCGTATCCTCTCAAGTACTGCATTATCCAGCAGATGACAGCGCTGTATAGCTCGTACTTGATCCGACAATCGTTGTGCTGATACGTTGACAGCTGGTTCAAGCTCCTGAAACATAGAGACTAGTCTAACACGGTACGCAGTAAGGTTCCCACCTCTGTAGCCCGATAATATGCCCGCATGACATTTTCATTGATAGACTTTGTCCACTTCATGCGGCGCACATCACCACCGGTAGCGGGGACCCTGTTCGAGGTCAGTAGTCCTCGGGATCCCAAGCTGGTCGGTGGCCGGCCTCTCCCCTGCCGACGTACAGGTGTTGGCGACGTCGGCGGAGAGAAAAACTCGTCGCTTGAAGTCGAGCTCGTCGCCTCAGCCACGGCCGGAACTTCTGTTGTAGCTTCCGGGGACGGCAAGACGGAGCGGAGCGACGAGGCCGGGGATGTTGTCAGTGCTCTGGATCTAGCTCGGGTTAACATTTTTCTGTCGAATTTCTTTCATTATCAATATTCATTTGTATTTTGACATGACGTTAAACGTCATGTCTTACTATCAACATAAATCTATGTATATTATTTATTTTAAACGTTTTTGTATTGTATTTTTATTATTATTATTATATTATACTCGTATTATTAATGTCGGCATCATTCCGCTACAGTAGGATACCGTATGATATTACTTTAATTAATTGTTTTTTTTTTTTTTTTAAGTTTATTCAATAGCTATGCTATGAAAATAATTGAAGTAAACAAGTCGAGCTGTATCAACATCAGTGAAGTCCGAATTTTTTTCCGACATCAAGAAGTGATGTCCCCAGAAGGCACCGAAGAAAATTCGAATGAGTCGATGTTAGGACTGGTAAGACGAGATATGTAGTTCAACGTTTAATACTTGGTTTGTAGATCCAGCGTGGGTGTGGATCAGAAATGACGATTGATGTCGTTCAAACCAATTGTATTCTTAAACTCCAGCTATGTATGTTTATTGCTAATACCTAGAGTACCGAGAAATTGCCAGATTCTAGATGAAGAGAAAGACTCTATGTTTCGAAGAATATGTCGGCGTCAGCGTTAATCCTGGTTACACCGATTCCTTGCAGTCTTATATTGGTTTCACTTGTCTTTAGACGGGTCTTTCTTACATTTAAGAAAGGACTGATCCCTCTGTCTCATCGCCGTTCGGACGTCCTGTGTTATCCATGGTGCCGGGGCACGTTTTATTTTAATTTACTTGATGGGAGCGTGGACGTCGTGCAGTCTCTCAATAGTGTCTTATTAATATGGATTTTCTTATCCACGTCGGTAGCTGCTGCGATGCGATGCGATGAGTGCCATCCAATTCTTCCCCCTCTGCAGCATCTGCATAATTTTTTTTCAGATTCATGCGCCCGAGACTACGAATTTGTAGATTTTTTTAAATAACCGGGGCAGGGAGTTGACCGTTGGAAGAGTTTTTGTTTGATGTTTTTTTGAAGTTTGATTTTTTTATAAAATTGTTTCTTGTAGATATTTTTAAGATATACGTTCCGTAGTACATTATTTTTTTATTTTAGTCTATATCGTAATGATTAGCTAGCTTTTGCAATATAAGCTCACAGAAACATAATTTTCATGACAAACCTTTAAATTCTCGGATTTTCTCTTCTATAATATGCATGTATTATACATATAAAGCTTCCTCTTGAATCACTCTCTCTATTGGTGAAAACCGCATTAAAATCAGTTGCTTAGTTGACGTGTTAGACTAGTGTCGCTCTTATAGAGTAACGGTTTTAGTTAGATTAAGCAAAAAAAAAATCCGGACAATTGCGAGTCGGACTCGCCCACCTAATTTGTAGGTACAAATTATGAGTAGTTCAGGAATCGGGTCTCGCAGTTTTTGCCGATCTTTTCAAGAAATTCAATTTCCAAAACCTATAATTACTTATATTGTGTTTTATAAGAAAAATTGTACCTCGATGACTATATTTTTTCTGATTTATTACAAATGTATAGTTTTCCATGTACTTGTAGTATAAGACGATGTAATTTACCAAATTTCATAGCTCTACATTAATGGGAAGTACCTTTTTTTTTCTTCCTTCCCTTTCTTCCCTTCGGATACCACCCACCGGTGGTTATGTCCATGCGGTACTAAGCGAGAGAATTCCCACTCCGATGGCCGCCACGAGGTCACGCCACTTCCTAACCCACTCCGGGCATTCTGCCAGCGTGCGGAGCGCCGTGTTTACGGTCCGGTCATCGCAGTGGTGACACTCAAACGTTAGTCCCTTGCGGATCAGACACAGATGATCTTCGAAGCATCCTTTGCCGGTAATGACCTGCGTCAGCTGGTATGAGAGGGTGCGGTGTTACGCAATAACGGCGTGCCCGGCGCTTGGTTGCCCAAGTCGTTCCTTCCACTCCTCCACGAGGACCTGGCTATGATTTCAGATCCTAAATTTCTCGAGAATCAGGACTCCGACCCAACTCCACTCTCTCGCCTCTAGGTCCCATGGTGGAGTTCCGGCCAGGAGACTCGCCACGTCAAAGGAGATCGTGCGGTACGCCCTAATGACCCTGACAGCCAACACTACCTGTGGTCGCCGCAGTAAAGCTACGTTGCTGGCTTTCAGGGCCACCACTCATACTGGGGCCCCATAAAGGGCCAAGGACCACACAACCCCCGAGTAGAACCTCCTGCAGAAGTCATCGGCCCCCCTCACGTTGGGCAACAGCCGCGCCTATGCACGCGCTCCTCCAACCAACTTGGGGAAATGGGAAGTACCCTGTAAATTTTGATTCCCTTGAGAGTGTCGAAATAAGATTTTTTTACGTTAACTTAGAAGGTTTAACTTAGAAGTAGACCTGAGTCTCCTTCTAAGTGAGTCTCTTCAAACTTTTAAGTTAACTTATGATTTCAATTTCAACTCGATACCTCCACGCGTTTCCGCGATAAAGGGTCTTGACAGGCAGACGGACAATAAAGTGATCCTATGAGAGTTCAGTGTATTCTTCCCTTTTGAGGCACGGAACACTAATGAAATCGGAAATCTACAATCAGATTACTAAATAGACATCACCATTACCATATGATTCCAAATTAGTATAATTAATCAGTTAAATTAATTAATTACCATTAATTAAAATTTACTTCATAGAAAGTTGGGTTTGCATTAGCATTCAGATCTGCTTGCTTGCTTTATTGCTTATTGTTATTTACTTACACTATTATGAATCAGAGATAATTTTTCGGTAAATTTCATTGATTTTCTTTGTGCACATAATAATATGAGTTACGTTACGATCCAGTTCTAAAAAATGTATTTATGATTTATGTTGATTGTATTGTGTGTTGCATTTAATAAACAAAAAAAAAACATAGTATACGTGCAACCAAGCAAACATTACGATGACGTCAATAAAAACTTAAGACTGAATACATGAATATGTATGTATTTGTATTAATGTCGTTGTTTTATAAATTTTACAAAAAAAAACATTTCATTAATGTTAATTAAGGTTGTAAACCTGTATTAGTTGCAAAATATATTTGATTCGAATTTTGGATTTATGGAGCTTGACTTCAATACATATATCTACTAAGCGATTAGATTTAAACGTGGATGCCCTAACTTACGCTTTAAAAAACATAAACTTAACACTTAGTATTTAGAGAACAAAATTCAATCTTAGTTCGATTTGCTATTAAAACGTGTTTTTGAATAGTAAGTTTTCTTGAATATTCAATCGCATTTAATCTAATCTAATCAGTTACTTGTCCATTTCGAACAGTCTGTTATGTACCATCAAATTGAAAAAGTATTCACTCAACGGCTCGTACTCGTACGTAATTCCTATGTACCTATATAATTTAGAACGACTTTAAGGTATACACATCCTTAAAGACTGAGAGCCAGCGATCGCTATGTAATGTAGGCGATCGGTAATTCACCGTATTTTAGCAAACTTCATATTGATGCTAGATGTCATAGTACTTGTATTATTACACCGTTTAGTATTAGTGAAATGGGTATTCGCTAACCCCTGAGCTGGTTCCTTTGAGCGTGTCCGGAAGTCCAAAAACATCGAAATTGAATTCTAAACGTGATCGCAGGTTTTCTTTTTAATTAATACTTGTTGTTTTCTTTTTAAGTGGCGTGCAATGAGAGAGGTCTATGTCCAGCAGTGGACTGCGATAGAATAATGATGATGATGATATACAAGATGTACTGGATCTGCCATTCTTCTTTTCTTTATATTCAATAAGGTAGGACTATTAAGTTTTACAATGAAGTCAGCGAAAGCGTTTCGTACTGCCTCACGGTTGTTGAATTTTTTGCTACTTATTTTTTTCTTAAATTTTGAACAAAGTATAAATCTGTTGGGGCAAGGTCTGGTGAGTACGGTGGGTGACGGAGAGCTTCCAGTTGTAGTTTACTCTTGTAGCTTTGCGATGGGCTCTCGTAAAGTGTGAACTCGTGTTTTGTCGTGGCGAAGCAATGGGGAAGAGCGATGGACCAGTCGTGGCTGTTGAAGTTGAAAGTGCGAGTTTTCCATCATTATTTGCAATTTTGGCAATAGACATCTACGGTTACTATTGTGCCATTCGGTTTCGGTAAGAATCTGTGATGTACAAGTCCGGCACTGGTCCAGCAGACAGTCACCATCATCTTCCTATGGATACTCTTTTTAGCCCACAGGTTAGGTGTTGTACCCTGGTCCACCCACTGAGACAAACGTTTACTGTTGTCGTACAGGATCCGCTTTTCATTGCCGGTAACAATTCGATTCAGAATTCCCTCGTTTTTATGCCGATTCAGTTGTGCTATGCATGCTTCGATGCGTAAGTCTCGCTGATGGTCGCTTAGCTCGTGTGGCACCTACTTATTCAGTTTTTTTTATCTTTCCGTTTTGACGTAAGTGCTTCAATACTGTTTTGACATTAACTCCAAAGCCCGCAACAAGCTCAGCCTCATTTTTCTTCGGTATTTATACGTATTCGAAAAGTGTACGAATTTTCAGTTTATTCTTTATTCTGCATTCTCTATCGCATATATCATGGAGAGCGCTCCGAGGAATTGTTTGGACTAATACCAGTCGCAAATTTACGCCATCGTTAATCCGCCAACTCGGGTTAATGCAGACTTTAAAAATCAATTTGGGTATTAGGACTAATACTTTTTTCCATATGAAGCAAACCCTATGTCCTTTTCTCTAACTCCCACTATATGTTGAGTAGTTTTCCAAGAAACTCATTATCGCATTTGTGATATTAGAGAAGAACATAAGTATGTAAGAATTATTACCAAGTAGGAACAAAAGTAACAGCAGAGGTTATCACGTGAATTTTAAAAACGCCTTTGTGTATCGTGACAAGAGTTTCTTAAGTAAAACACGGACAAGCTAGACCAAGAATGAGTTTTAATATTATTTTTGAGTACATTGTTTCCATTACATTAAAAAAATGTATACGAAAACTCACACTATGCTTTGAAAACTCTTGAAATCCTGGCATTTCCTCGTTGAATTGAGTATACCGACATTATTAACAGGCTACAGCAAAATACAACAGTATTTTGTAATAAAGGCTGGAGAATGTTGGCTTGAAAATCAGCAGAACCAAAACTGAGTACATGTTCTGCGATTTCGGCGGTCTCTCCAGTCCTGAAACCATTTCGCTGGATGGGATAGCGATAACAGTCTGCTCCAATTTCAAGTACCTCGGCTCCCTCTTACAATGTGATGGTGAGATTGATCGAACTGTACAGCATCGAATCAATACGGGATGGATGAAGTGGCGGCAGGTAACGGGAACAACTTGTGACCCCAGTTTCCCCTTAACACTGAAGGGACAAATTTATAAAACTATTATCAGACCTGCCGTCCTGTATGGTTCTGAAGGTTGGCCCATTAAGAGAACGGATGAGAGACGCCTGAACGTAGCCGAAATGCGAATGCTGAGATGGATGTGTGGTGTGACTCAGATGGACAAGGTTAGGAATGAGTATATACGAGGGAGTCTGAAAGTAGAGCCACTGGATGAAAATTTAAGAAGTAATAGGTTATCTTGGTATGGACATGTCATGCGGAGGGATGAGGAAAATGTGGCGAAGAAAGTTTTAGGTATGAGAGTTGAAGGGTACAAGAGAAGAGGCAGACCGAAGAAGAGATGGATGGACTGCGTCAGGGAGGATATGGCTAGGAAGGGAGTAAACAGTGAGATGACGCATGACAGAGTAGAATGGAAAAATCATACATACTGCGCCGACCCCAAATAAAAAATTGGGAAAAGGGTAGGCAGATGATGAAAAAAAATCTCGTAACGACAGAGCACTTAAAAAGAGTTTAAAATTAACTCACCCGCACCATGTAACCTAACAATGATTCCCATCGTCGTCGACAGAAACGGAGGCTCAGAAATTTGTGGGTTAAAATCTACGAATAATCAGGAATATTATTCGTAAGTTGAAATGCTAAAAGAAATTAGTCACGCAGCCGTTGCCGAAATAACGATTAGACGTCATGTTAGTCAAGTCTGCCTAACTTAACTGTTAGTTGTTCTTGAACTATCCCTGTATTTGATATATAGCTACTAAATATCTTACTTTTGTTTACTTATACTTCATTGTAAGATCTGGAAAGTTTTGAATGATGTCAGTTTCGAGTTCTTGTTAATCGACTTGAAAACGAGGAAGTTTCTCTACTCGGCTGTTTTTACACGCTTTATATTAGCTTCACTTGTATGTTTGTTTGTATGTTTGTAACCGACTCCTTTGGGCGTGATTTTGACGGACGTTCAAACTTTGTAGATATATCGAGGACCGATGACAATACACTAATTAAAAAAAAAAAAATATAGTTTTAAAAAACTAAAAAACACGCTTTCTATAGATAACCAAAAAAAAAGCGTGGGGGGCTTTTTACTATTGACAACAGGCACCCAACGCTTTTTTTCAAATTTATTTTCTATTTTTTAGTTTGGTTATAGAAAGCCTGTTCTTTAGTTTTTTAACTATAATTTCTTTATACTTGTTACCTCAAAACTCGCTCAGTCATGTACTGATATGGCAAATTCTTTTTAAATTTGAAAGGAAAGAAAGAAAATTTCCCATTTAAATTGAACAATCGAATTTGAAATCCACCCCTAAGGGTGAAATTTAGGAAAAAAGAATACAATTTTTATAATTAATTACGACGTAGGCGTATTCAAGTAAGTTTTTTATTTTAATTTATCATAAAACAAATTCAATAGTTGCTTTTCTTTACCATAAATAACATGTAATTTTAAAAGAGTTTTAGGAGCAGTTGCACCAGATGTCGTCTTAAGATTTTGTCATGAATCAAAGTAGGAGAATCATTTAACGAATGTGTAGGTTATCATGACTTTGGTAAATATGGATAGAAAATAAAATGCAGATCTAGGTGAACTCCACAGTGCAGGGAGGTAACCACATAAACAACTGTCAACGGTTAACCTTTATTGGATGGTTTGATTAATTATTCGACATTCATCAATCATCAATCATCATCAACATCCTTTGCTAGCCCACTGCTGGACATAGGCCTCTCCTTTAAAAGGAGGTTTGGCCTACTATGGCCAGACGGGTTGGTATAGGGTTTGTTTCAAGTTTTACTTCTTTTTGCAGAGCTGTTGTCCTGCGTAGTTTACTCCCTTAGTCAGCTCTTACGACACCCACGGGATGAACAGGGGTGGTGACACTCAGTATTCTTAATCCGTCAGCACACTACATTATTAATAGAATGTTACAAAACAACCGATACAAGTTTTTCGAGTCCAACATTCAGTAGTTATTTATGTCTATGGAAATCTTCATTTAATCGAGCCTTAATAATTTAATATTATTTTCATCGTTCTAATATCTGTGCTATTTATAAGCAGTGTGAGTAATTTTATAGGTACATGAGATATTTGAAGGGAGCTTGTTGTTTACACCGCGGGCTATCAACACCTGCAGTACCAAAACTGTCACTCGTGCGTTGTTTACAACAATTTATTACCTTATAAAAAACTTCATTATAGTAAAACCAAACGTCGTTTCGACGTTTATACCGATTAATAGTATGATTCTGCTTTTTTTTAAGAACAGTTGTTGTTTTTAAATAAAAAAGGATAATTTTTCAGAAATTGAACGTTGAGAATAACTTGTTAATTGAATCGCTCTCTAGTTTACTAGTCTCTGGCATTTAGAATAAGTAAGAAGTAGGTACTCTAGTTAGGTTGGTAACTACTTTGATAATAAAAAGTATGAATGATAAAAATTGTCTTTTGCGTTATTCTTAGTAAATATATGCAAGCTTTAACTTAAGTAAGCTTTCTTGTTAGTATTATTTATATTACATTTGGTTAAATAAATTTTCAATTTTTTTACGGCCAGTTCCTGCTGTAAGTTTCAAATCCTTTTTGAGAATCTACCGCCAACTTTTTTCAACGATTTGGGTTGTTAGATGGGAACGTTTGTTAGAACGGTGTCACCGCATTAGAGTGATCGCTCTTAAGTAGCACCAAGTTGTAGCCAACGTTCTATAGGAGTTTATCTCGCATCGAACATAACAGAATTATGTTCTGTGAACACCTTTCTTGCTTACCATATCTACACGACTCTCCGATTCCAGAGTAAAGTTTTCGAGATGTTGGTAAAGTTTAGGTTTCTCACTCCTGGACAACTTCCCCAGTAGAAATGTGGATGGTTATGCTTAATTGTTTACTTTCATTATTTCCTTTAGTGACCAGTATTTGTTAATTAGATGAATTAAGAAGTGCTTTTTAATTCATCCAACACGGAACATTGCAATAAAATTGCAGAGGGCTTGAAATATTAATTCCAAGTTTAAACCCAAGTTTTAAAATCTTTATTGTTTTTCAAACGCTATATTTTCAATTATAAAAGACCAGCTAGAGCATAAAAACAGGAGTCGAGATGATGTTTTACTACTTGATGCTATCTGTTATCTTAATGAGTATATTTTACGCATTTTAACTATAAAATTTTGATACAACTCTATTTTTATTGTAACGCTTACGTTATATAACTACCAAGTGGCCATTTATTTCACATAGGTTTCAACTATTACAACACACGAAAAATTATAAAATAAATTGTAATTTGAGTCAAAATCTATGCGTATGTTCATGATTGACAGGGTCCATAGGAGAAGGACTAGGTATAGAAAACTGAAAAGGTTGCAACCACAAATATTTTGTTCATTTTTATGTTTATTATTATACAATAATTTTATGAAATCTCTTTATGATGAAGGAAGAAATAGTAATATCTGTTTTAATATCCTTTAATAAAATTAAATGAGACAGTTACCAGTACAGACAGTTACAAAGTATATTGCCACAACAAAGTAATTCATTCTTTATAAATAATGCACTTAGACGTAACTTGGCACCGGATGCAGGCATAACCAGTATATGACTCATAAATACATTTAACTGATCGACTATATATGTAGTAGTACCTATATATAAATAATAATAATCAACTTGTTTATTGACGACAACCTGAGAAATAACTTTTTATTTTACCCATAGAAAGCTACTCTATCCAGAATTGATAAATAGTATATTTTAAGTTCAATTTCGACAACTTTCAGACGTACAGAAGGTATAGGCTTCATGGATAAAGATAATTATGTATATTCGTACTGGTAGATAATCATTTTTACGTCCATCATTAAGTTAAATTTATTTATTTATTTCTCTTAACAATAGGTAAACGTCTGATAAATAATTAAATATGTAATACATGACATTCTTTTAAATTTCACCTATCTGAGAAACTGATTAGTTAAATAGGCAAAAGGTTAGATAAATGTATAAGAATACCTTTATTTTTAATAATACAATATGCGTATTGAGGAATCATTAACAGAATTTGAATAATCCCGTCGTATGCATAACTAAGAGTGTGAATAATTACTAATCAACAGACGCTTAAAGAGAATAACAATGGTTGTGAGCAGTTGGGAGCAGAGGTATACAAAATCTTATCTTATCAAATATAATTTGATGGCGTACAAATATAACATCCATACTTCGATACTGTGAAAGTGAGTTTGTTTGTTATGCTTTTACACCTAAAAAACTATACTGAGTTAAAAAATTCTTTCACCAATGGCAAGGTAAATTATCAGCGAATAACAACGGCTACTTTTTACCGCAAGAACCGGCATACACGCGGGCGGAGCCGCGGGCAAAAGCTAGCCCTAAGTCAGTTCATGAAAAAGAAAGTTTAAATAACATCATAAGTAATTTACATGGAGTTAACTATATTAAATATTAAAATATTTTAACATATTTTTTATGCTATGTGGTGGTGAGTGCAAGTTTATTTCCCATCAACTCGCTCTCGACAGCGATCGCGGTCTGCATTGCGATTGTTCCAGATTTCAGTGCAGGCCTCACCGTGACAATCGAGTAGATGTGAACCGATTTAGATGAAATTTGGTTTAGAGATGGTCCGAGTCCCGGGAAAGGACATAAGGCTATTTTCTATCTGAGGAATTATCATTTCAAGGACTTGAAAAGGGGGTTAGAAGCTGGATATGTAGAATTAATAACCCCTGAATCTATTTAGATAAAATTTGGTATGAAGATACTCTGATTTTTGAGTAAAGACATAGACATACTTATACTAACTTTTAAACTTTCGCGTTCCATGATAATTAATATTATTTAACGGGAATTAACGCGATCTCTTCCTCAGTCAGCCTGTGACCACGGCCGGTGCAACCTGGTCGAAACGTCAGGCAAACCAGAGGTATGTAATACCCTAAATAAGAGATCGCGTTAATTCCCGTTAAATAATATTAATAGACATACTTGTTACCGCGAAAACCGACGTTTACGCCGGTTGAACCGCGGGCAAAGCTAGTATATTATATACTACCTACCTACTTATCTAGGTGCAATTTATGTATAAATATAATATATTATTATATGTATTTAGATATAAATAAGTATATAATACAGGTTCTATAGTACAGGCTCTGCCTAGTTTGGGAACAGACTGCCGCGTGTGATATTTGTCAAGTTATTATTACTGCCCCAAAATATAATCTAAATCTTAGGATTGAAGATACCAGACCATTACGGGCCGCAATTAAAACATTTTGATTTACCGTTTACCTAAATGTATACTATTTTTGATGCAACTGTCTACTTATTTTAATCATTTGTGTGGAGTCCGAGAAACTGGACACGTTTTGTCTTGTCCAAATATAGTTTAAAGTTGTTTCTTGTTAGAAACTCATTAATATTTTAAGGAACGTGTGCAGAAATTGTTTTTCTGCCACCTCTATTAATAACTAAGAAGCCATCGTCAACAAACATTTGGCATTTGGAAATGAACGAGATTGTGTAAAATCAATATCGAACATTCGAATATGAACTTCTGTTTCGGGATTTAACATAACACCTTTTAAATATTAAAGGTCTGTCCAAGATAGATAGATAGATAGAACTCTTTATTTGTACACCATTTTACAAGAAGCATGATAGTTACATGAAAGTGTTAGATATACAATGTGCAAAGGGCGGCCTTATTGCTAAGAGCAATCTCTTCCAGGCAACCTTAGGATGGATCAAAATGTTCGGGAGAGATAGTAGTAGTTGATGGTGAAATGAGTTTTTCAAGTTAATTACTAACGAATATAAATCAGATAATAACTACATATATATAATATAAGAAATATACACACACACATATATATATATACAAATACACATACATATTTATATTCATAAAAACAAATACTTATACATACATAAGTACTTATACAATATCACATATAACAAAAAAAAAAGAAAAGCATTCAAATCATACCTTAACACGAGGAAGTAGCTGTCTTAATTACGATACCATAAATTCTTGGACCATTTTCTTAAAGCTGTTTATGGTTTTCGCTCGCCTTATGTTTATCGGCAGTGCATTCCACAAGCGTACAGCTTGAACAGTAAAAGACTGGTCGTAAAATTTTGTAGAATGCAGAGGTATCTCAAGCCTCAAATCTTCGGATGACCTCAGACACTTTTCACGTGTGTCACGAAGGAATTTGAACCGTTCTTTGAGGTAAAAGGGGGCTCTGGGATTGAACAAGATGTTATAGAGAAAAATGAGTATATGAGTATTCCGGCGAGAGCGAATTGGAAGCCACTTGAGCTTTAGACGGAATTCAGAAACGTGATCATATTTTCTTAGTCCAGATACAAATCGTATACAGAAATTTTGAAGTCGCTCAAGCTTATCAAGTTGGGCTTCAGTGAGATTCAGATAGCTGACATCGGCATAGTCGAGAATTGGGAGGAGAACTGCTTGTGCAAGTGCAGCCCTAGTTGCAGTCGGTAGGAAGTTACGTAGTCTTCGCATGGACCCGGCAGAAGCAAATATCTTACGACTAACTTCTTGTAAATGTGGGCCCCAAGTTAAATTATTATCTATGCTAATTCCTAAATTTTTAACACTAGTACTGATCTCAAGTGTAGTGCCTTCGAATTCAATTTGCGGCATTTGTGTCCAGTTAATTCTTGAGACCAGCCCAGGACTGCCAATCACACATACCTGAGTCTTTTTAGGATTGACCTTGAGTCCATAATTATGACTCCATTCGCCGATGCGCCATAGGTCAGCATTGATTGTGTTTAATGCCCCCGATAACAAGGTAAGAGGGGCTTGTGTATATATTTGTAAATCGTCTGCATAAAGGTGATAGAACGAACTTAACTGATTAGAGATGGAGTTTATAAAAACAGCGAAGAGTAAAGGAGATAAAACGCCACCCTGTGGTACACCAGCAGAAATACTGCACCAGGAAGACACCGAGTCTTCAATGCAAATACGTTGCCGGCAACCAGACAGGTAACTATGAAACCAATCAATTGTTCTTGGAGATACGTTAAGGGACCGCAGTATACCAAGCAGAATGTGAAAATCTACAGTATTAAAAGCGTTGCTAAAATCAAGTAAGGCGAGTACTGTAATCATTCCACTATCCATGCCTAGTCTGATACTATCGGTAATGTGAACCAATGCAGAAGTTGTACTATGACCAGGACGAAAGCCGGATTGGAAGGGGTTCAGTAAAGAATTTTTGGAAAGGACGCTACTCAGTTGAGAGTGGATGAGACGTTCAAGCACTTTGGATAAGAAAGGTAAAATAGAAATAGGCCTAAGGTCAGAAAAGGAAGAGGGTTTAACTTTTTTAGGTATAGGGATTAGTTGAACATCTTTCCATGCAGATGGAAAAACACCAGATTCAGGATATTGCATAGGATGGATAGGATTTCGTCAAGGATAGGAAGAATCATGTTTTGGCTAACACAGTCACACCCTACTGCATTTGCTGAAATCGCTAGAATGGTCTTCTTAACGTCACAAGCGGACAACTGATCAAAGACGAAAGGTGGATAGTCGGGAGCTTGGGTAGAAGAAATATATCTAAGAGTATTAGCTTTAATGTTGTCATTAATATCAGACGAGATAGAGAAATGTTTATTAAGTAAATCAATGTTTATATTTTTAGGAAGAGAGTCTTGGCGAGACTTCCAATGTTCTTAAAAATTTCCAGACTTTCGCTGGATCTCCGTTGTCTACGGAAGAATAGATATATTGGCGTTGTGCATTTCTACACATCTTATTGCAGAGATTAGATTTAAGATATTGTGATCTATAATGGATAATGGAATGGATCTGAGATTCTTTTGGGCCTGACTGCATGATAAACTCGTGATGCCTGTGTGTGTGTGTGTGTGTGTGTGTGTGTGTGTGTGTGTGTGTGTGTGTGTGTGTGTCTTTTCGATGTCAGGATGTGCGATTCTACAATAAATGCCAAGCTAATTTCATGAATTTAGTATCGACAAGTCCTTATTAAAACAAAAACTCCACCCCATAAATCATTTAATTTGAACTAAAATGGTAGCGTTTAAATATCAAAAATGCCTAAAACACTTGAGAGTTTTTTCTTGATCGTTCTCATAACAAAATAACTATCAAAAGAAGTTTAGGAAAAAAGGTATTGGATTTTGAATGTTTCGAGGTGAAGTACTAAGGTTGGGTGTCAGATATCCGAAAATATTATTTTCATTAATATTACTCATAAACCACCCTATTTCGCTCAGTAAAACAATAAAAAGTCTTCGCTTACCAAGCAGGTGTAATACTAGCTACATAAATAAATCAATAGTTAATAAATTAATAATAATAATTCGAATAAATTTACTATTTACAAAAAGCAGAGGCAATTTATTTATTTAGTTATTGGACAGCTAGTAGTTGTTACAATATTTACTAAAATCTAAAAGCATGCATCCATTATATTGAGATTAATGCACAACATTTTAATGCATGCATAATAGAGTGACATTATATTAAAATAAAAATAGAAAAACATAACATCAATGCGAGTTTAACACTAAATTAAACAAAAAAAAAAGAAAAAACAATTGCCGTGTAAGCAATGGTCATGTAGGTCATGCGTGTGAGTCAGTGGTGGATTTACCTACATATTTGCCGCCTGTAGACTATTAAATTTTTGCCGCCCCTACTAATCTCTGCAATTCAATACTCTTTTTTTTACGTGTGGAAACCCCTCGGGCCATCACACCGCATATCGCCGTGTGTAAGAATTAAACTGACTAAAACCATACAGTGTCCTACTCTGTGCCTAAAATAGGAGGAATGGCTGTTTTTAAGACATCCGGACCCTCAATTCAATATCCTTTTTTTACGTGTTAAAACCCCTGGTATCGTCATCCCACAAGGATTTGCGACGGGGCGGTGTTTCGGAATTGAACCGACTAAAACCATACGGTGTGCTACTCTGTGCCTGAAATAGGAAAGATCCAGCGAGAGCTATTATTAAGACATTCGGACTCTCAATTCAAAACCCTAGTTAAGGGTTGTAGAATCCATGGGAGCCTTTTACCCAATTTGACTGCTGCACAGGTACAGGGTTGTCCGATGGGTGGCGGCCCAGGAGGATATTGGTGGTGCATGTGCATGCGCGTTGGCCGGAACTCCGCCGTGGGATTTGGAGGCGGAAGTGCTCGCCGAAGTATATCGGCAGACAGCTGCATTCCGGGCGGGTAGCGGCCATCGGCCCCCGCACGAAGAAGTACGCGAGAGGCGTGAGGCCGGTTGCTGATCCACGATGGCTCGTTGCTTGGCCACGAGTCTCCACGTGCTGGTTTTGCCGCCGTATAGGTGCTCCAGCCAGTTACCGTCGATTGGGCAGGGCGCCAGCATGGGACCCTTTCCTTCCGGATGACGTAGGTCCTTTCCGGGAAAGGCTGCTTCCGGAAGTACCTGAACTCAATCGGTAGGAGGGAATTCTGTCTCGCCTGTCATCACTGCGATTGCAGTGAGGACTCGGCTCAATACACGCTGGTAATTTGCCTGGCTTGGGCGTCGCAGCGCCGGGTCCTCATTGCAGTCATCGGATATTACCTCTCGCTAAACGCCATCATACGCTCCATGGCCACTAGTGGCGGATATTTTACCACGGTCGCATCATTCTGCGAAGACGTCATCTCGCAGAAGGAGGCCACGGAGAAGGCCCGGGAGGAAAACCTCCACTCGGACCCAATTCGTCGCCGACGAACCGGGCAGCGGAGACGCGCCCCTCATACCGCCCTGAGTGTAGCCGCGGTTGGACGGGGAAAGGTTTCCCCTCAACCCAGTTTCGGAGTAAGTGCCCGTGGGCGCCTTTTGGCCAAATTTGGTAGACATAGCGTCGCGACAAGCGGCGAGCCGTAATGACTTGTTGGTTCTCCCGGCTGGAGGCTCCAAGTGCTGGCTTTGCCACCGTGGAGGCGCTTCAGCCAGTCATTGTCGAGTAGGTAGGGCGTCAGTACGGGACGCTCTCCTTCCGACTGACGCACGGCACGGCTGCTTCGGGAGGAACCTGCATTAGGTCGCAGCCCGCCTGGGCAATTTGCCCAGCTTAGGCGTCGCGTCCTCCATCGTGGCCGTATTAGGAGCCATGACCGGTAGCGACAGATGCTTCATCGCTGTCGCATCCTTCTACGAGGTAAATCTTCGTCGAAGGATGCTAATGCGACGCGCGAGGAAAGTAGCGGAAAAGAGGGCCGGGGAAGAAGATTTTCATCATCATCATCAACAGCCTTTAATGGTCCACTGCTGGACATAAGCCTCTCCTTAGAAAGGAGGTTTTCACTCGGACCTAATTCGTCGCTGGCGAACTGGATGCCGGAGGCGCGTATAATAAGGCCTCATGCCGCCCTGAGTAAAGATTAATTAAATGATGATTACAAAAGTTAAAATATTTTAAAAATTTCTATAAGACAAAGAATTTTTGGGCCAAATTTGCCGCCTCCTAAAATCTGCCGCCCTAGGCTCCAGCCTACTTAGCCTGCTAGTAATTCCGCCACTGGTGTAAGTGTCAAACGACAAGACTGGTGAGGACCTCGGCAGTATCCAAACGACGACGTATCGACATTTTGAAAATATCGATGTTAGTCTATTTATGTGCCGTTATCGACGACAATGTCTTTTTTTCATAACACTGTGCAGTATATTATTTTTTTGGCAAATAACGTAACTATATTCTAATTATTTCATCAACAGCCCTTAACAGTCCACTGCTGGACAAAGGCCTCTCCCTACAATGGAGGTTACTAGGCCTACTAGGCCAGCCGCGTTGGTATAGGGTTTGTTTCGAGTTTTCCTGCTTTTTGCAGTGCTGTTGTTTGCACAATTTGCTCCCTTGTTTATTTATTTACAAAAGGTACAGTTACAGAATACAGACCAGGTAGTGCTTAAACTTACTTATAAATATTCATAACATTTTTTAATCTGCACTCCAATTAATACCGTACACAGCTTTCGGGATTTATACAGCTTCAGAGTAAGTGGAGGTTACAAAAATAAACAAGCATACTCGTAATACAAAGAAACAAAAAAAAATATATAAAAATAATTTAAGCATGCAGTCAATACACGCATTCATTTAGTCGGCTCTTACGACACCCATGGGATGAATAGGGGTGGTGATACTCTGTATTCTTAATCCGTCACCACATGGATAATTTTCTATTTATTTAGTGTAGAAAAATCGTTTAAAAGAGTCAAAAATATTCTAACTTTTTTCTAATTTTGTTGATTTAGTTACTCTACCGTAGGAGTGAACCCGTGGTCAATTCATAATCATAAAAGGTATATTTCAGCCAAAGTTATAAAAATCGATTTTAGATAAAACGTTACGTAATATAATAGTGCCATCACACATCCCTAGTCAGTTATACGTGATGGCGAATCTGACATTACGTACTTAGGTCAAATAAAATCTTTAAAAATATCCCATCTATGTTGTGTTATGTAATGATAATCATAGAAAAAATATTAATTAAGTATACTGTGAGTGAACAATGCATTGAAATACCTAACGCGGTATGGCAGGTGGCGCCGTCCTGCTGAAACCACATGTTGTCTAGATCCATGCCGTAAGGACAGGAACGCCGTTATCATATTCTTGTAACGAATGTCGCTCACGGTCACTGCAATTTCGGCCTCATCTTCAAAGTAAAGCCCAATCACAAAAAAAAGTAAGGCATAATCAAACTCAAACTCAAACTCAAACTCAAACTTTCTTTATTTCATAAAATTTTCAAAATTGTTTGAAATCGTCTTCCATGTAGACTCTAAAGTCATAGATCAACACACACAAAAGCAACAATCTCTGTTTTGTCAAATAGTAACCAAATAAATTTAACAAAATCAAACCCATACAAAATCTATGATATGCCTGTGCCGATCTACAACCGCCCGTTTTCAAGGGGTTGAGCCTTATGAGAAGAAAGGGCAAACAAAATCACGCCGTCTGACCAAAATCCGCACTAGACAGTTGCTCGTTGTGGGTGCATTTGTTTCTCACGGATTGCATGAGGATTTTCCGAGCCCCAAATTCGACAATTTTGTGTATTCACGTAGCCATTCAGATGAAAATGAGCTTCATCGTAGAAGATGACTTTTTCGAAAAATTGGCATCGAATTCACTTTGCTCCATAAGCCATTGAACGAATTGCCGGCGCTTTCCATGGTCTGCTGGTTAGAGCTCTTGAGTTAGCTGAATCTTGTATGCAGGAAAGTGTTCTTTTGTCAAAATTCGCTGAGTAGTGCTTCGTGAAATTTGATCAAATTAGAGATCCAACGCGTCATCGGTGAGATACAGCCACATCTCTGTGTAAAAGTATTTTAAAATTTCATGAAAAGAATAAAAGCCTGTCATGAGAGCCATGAACATGTATTGTTCACCTCGAATCAAAATATCACAACTGTTCCACAAAGTACGTGTTTTTATTTTAAAACTAGCTGACCCTGCAAACGTTGTTTTGCTATTTACATTATTTAAATTATTTATTTTTTTGAATTTCTTAAAATCCGTTCTTAGCTGACCTCTACTCGGTGAAAAGAATATTCCAACCAAATTTCAAGTCTTTAACTCTAATGGTTCCAGAGATATCGTGATGAGTGACTATATACGTGGAAATCTCTTATATACTCGTATATATAGATGAAAAAGTGTGCTCTTACTGAGACACCCTTTATAATCCGGAGCCGCCACATAAAAAAATACATAAATACATACTTATGTACAAACGAGTCGA
The DNA here is from genome assembly GCA_902825455.1 of Arctia plantaginis. Classification (NCBI taxonomy): domain Eukaryota; kingdom Metazoa; phylum Arthropoda; class Insecta; order Lepidoptera; family Erebidae; genus Arctia; species Arctia plantaginis. The sequence continues at coordinate 8,728,461 of CADEBD010000314.1, read as the reverse complement.
GTTTCAAGTCGTTGTTTTCCCTTCTTGTGAAGCTAGTTGCCACCCTGAACTTTAACATTTTGTAAGGAATAATAAAGCATCTTGCTGGAATGTTTAGCTATTTAACAAACCAAAAAAAAACTAAAGGCCACAATGAAGTGATATCCAAGTTATTACTAAAAAAATAAAAAGGATTTAATAAATTCTTAATCTTTACAACGGAAAGATCTATGTGGGAAAGATATGCATATATATGTAAATGCATGTCTGTAATTAATGGATGCTCCTATGTGAATGGTTAGCCTTTTAATTTGCACCCCTCCCCTTGGTAACATGTAAAGAGATTTTGAGTGACCCTTTAACACTTACAGCTATCTCTTAAAGAGTTATGGTGTGTATTTTAATTAATAACTTAATTTGTTTTATATATTTTTTTGTCAAATGTGAGAAATTAAGTGAAAACCAGATTTAGGAGATTGAAGTACATTTTATTTGAAGCTCTCAATATCGAGGTTACATGATTAATAAATGCCTACTGAAAGGTCCATGACTCCGTAACAACCGCGTGGTACGACACACGACAAGCTCGATGGTTAGACACGTGTTTCGACCTACATTACGCATCTAAAGAAATATCTTAATAATGTTTAATCAAGATAACACGTATTAAATAGTATGATTTCTCTTCAGTTAATTAAAAATATTCCGTTTTATTACAACAAAATATCATATTAGGTCGTATGAACTCTCGTTACAGAAGCGTGGTATTATAATAGACGCTATGTTTATGTTTAAGTTATTACGAAATAAAATCTATTGCCCCGAGCTTTTAGGCAAAATCAAATTTCGTGCTCCCATTAGAAATCCCAGTACACCCATAACCCCGCTGTATCCGGCACTTCGTAGAACCGTACTTGGTGCTAACTCAACTATACCTCGTCTTTTTAGAACCATAAATAGTTACTCTGCGGTCATAGATGTACACGCGGACTCGCTTGCCACATTCCGCAAAAGTATCACGAGTGTGTTGTAATGTGTATGCTGTACGTTGTGTAATCATTTATCAACCAATTAATGGTTGTAGCAATTTTTTGATAGAAACCCTAATGTGAAATTTATTATTTTTGTTTTAAAGTGGCCTATGGCAACTGCATTCATCACTGTTTTGTTTGTCGTTGTAACTGTATAATTTCAATTTATCAGCTGTAAAAAATTTGTGCATGCTGTGCTTGCCTGTAAAAGGCTACTATACTGTTATGTATCTTTGTAATGTAAAATAAAATTATATTTGTATAAGTAGTTGTTGGTAAGTCTAATAAATAAATAAATAAATATTAAAATAACATAAAATACCATAGAAAAGGCAGATCGAATAGCATAGGTTCTCCAGCAGCAAGTTCGACAGATGAAAACTATCATAAAAAAAAAATCCGCAGACGGTGGATTTAGACTACTTTCAACTGATTCTTAGAAGTCATTGCTATATCCAATACTACACACCTATGTATAAAATAATAATCACAATGACTTCTACTTTCATTTCTACTATACAAATATTATCTAATTTTAAAATAAATCTACTATTATATCTCCTGTTCCTCCGTTTCTTTGTTTTTTAACTCTTACTGCATACATTGTTTTTTTATAACTACGTAACACACGATACTCTTTTTCATGATGCAATTAAGGATATGCAGATTTACTTACTTGCAAATTTCGGATATGTCCGATTGACCCACGCCTTGAGAAACGGTCACCGTCCAGTCCTAAATTAACCAAACAGATTGAGTCCCGATACACATCTACTCGTAATGTTACTTAAACCACTCAAGTTTTCCAATTAAAATCTAAACTATAGAGATTTAAATAAAATAGACCTTCACTCCCCGATGACCCCCATAGGTCAAAACACCATGGCTAGTTAAGACCAGTTAAGAATATAAATTGACTTCACATATTACTAGAGTAAATAATTGATTAATTTGCTCTTCCATAAATTTTTATGAAAGTTGTATTGCTCTACTTATTAAAAATAAATATAAAAAAGTAGGTTTAGCTTTAGTAACTAATCTTTTAGACACGACCTGGGTTGTTATTTTTTTTGTTTGAGGGACAAAGAAAATAACTTTAACTAAATAATTTACGAGTATATTAAAATGAGTATATTGTGAAATATGCGTAGTTACATAATTAGTAATATCTGTATCAATATTAAAAGAATAAAAGTTACGAGTTTTCAGTCAGATTTGAATTATTCATTTCGTATTGGAAGGATCTTAGAAACGCATCGTAACTGTAAACGTAACTGAAACTGCGTAGAATGGCTGGTAAAATAAAAATTATTTATCAGCAGTCTGTTTACAATATTACGCAGTTAGATCGCAACCGAAATACCTATATCAGTGCTAGCTTCCAGGTAAAACCAATCTAAGAAAAGCTAATGGAAGGTCGACTTGGATGGTATGGTTGTGTAATGCGTCGCCCACCAGAACACATGACCTGACAAGTGCTCGAAATGTTTCCGGCGCCAAAAAAGCAAGGAAGCCCCCGCATCACATGAAAAGTCACTATAGACAGAGATATGAGAGATGCAAAAGTCACATCTGAGACGACCCTGGACAGAGCGTTCTGGCGAAGAATGACTAGGAGAGCCCGACCAAAGTGATGGGATAGGGTTAAGCAAAGAGAGAGAGTCCGTTTACCATGATATAGGTTTTTTCCTAATTTTGAATCAAACAGCTTTGTGGTGTCTTAAGTTATTATTATTGATGATATTCCGTATATTTTTACTTTTACAACTAGCCCACATAAGAACTTTAATTTCCTCTAATATATTTCATAAACCTAGTGCCTTTACTTAAGATTTGAATCTTTTCTAGTCTCTTCTGTTAAGAACTTTTGGAAAATTACTTACGACGTCAACCTTGCGCTAATAAAATTGGCACTTACTGTCGAAAGATACGCAGATCTACTTCTTTGCACTGTGAATTAAATAAAAACGAATCTGATAAGAAATATTGTAAAAGGAAGGCATAATATTCAATTTCTGAATGCTCGAATCAACGAACGTTAACGTTAAGTTAAAGAACGTCTGCCTACATCGGATTGCTGGACGAGGCGGGTAAATTGTTTGAGAGGGTACTCTCTGCCCGCATCAGGGAAGCACTCCACTATCATGGGGTGCGAAAGTACCTGAGGCGGCTAGTAGCAGACTATTTAGAGGAGCGTACCGTCGTGTACGAGGACCGAGATGGTAATATGAGGTGTCGGCCCATTTCGTGCGGTGTTCCACAGGGGTCTGTTCTTGGACCCCTCCTGTGGAACATAGGATACGACTGGGCCATTGGAGTAGATTTTCCCCCTGGGCTGGGTGTTATTTTTTATGCCGATGATACATTGGTTACAAAACGGGGGGGCGAACTATCAAAAGGCGACGCGCCTGGCCACTAGGGGAGTCTCTCTGGTGGTCGGGCGAATTGAGGCGCTGGGCTTACGGGTGGCTCTGGATAAGACGGAGGCCCTATTATTCCGCACGACACGGGCTGACGACACAAAGCACCATTTCGGTCTACGTCCTTGACGGTAAGCTCCTCTAAATAGTCTGCCACTAGCCGCCTCGGGTACTCTGGCACCCCGTGGTATAAGAGTGCTTCCCTGATGCAGCTGAATCGCAGACTATTGAATGCGTTGGCGATGTCCAATGACACCGCCAACAGCACGCCGCCACGGCTCACCGCCTCTTCGGTCACGGACCTGAGGCGCAACACAGACCTTTTTCAAGTCTAACCTAAACCAAAAATCGGTCAAGTGCAGTTTAAATTGCCGCAATTGTGTTACTACCGTGAAAGATTTACAAAATGAGTTGCAAAATTGTTTTGTATTCTAATATTGTTCCAAATTCTGCTACAATATTAGCTATATAAATATATTTTTAACTAATTTGTCAAATTTCGATAATATAAAGTAATAAAAATATTGAGACGGAGCCCGCACCAGGAGCGGGCTGGCGCTAGGAGGGGTCCGGATGTCTTAACAACAGCTGTTCCCGGATCCCTCCTGTTACACGCGCAGAGTGGCACACCGTGTGGTTTTAGTCGGTCCGAGTCCGACACACCACCCCGCCGCAAACCCCGGAGGGGTGACGGTCCGAGGGGATTTCCACACGTTAAAAAAAAAAAATAAATAAATAAAGGGTTTGTGTCAAGTTTAGTATATGCTTATCGAAATTCAAATCGTTTATCACCCTGACAGTGTTTTTTACCGAATGTGAATTCAACACAATGACTCCCGTGTACGGATGAAAACAAAATGACCTCTGTATGTACGGTGAATTATAAAAAGCAGCGATGTTGTCAATATTAGGAAAATTATTTCCCGTCAGTTTCGAACACTGCGTTCAGAATTATATGCACGTAACTAACACTGAGTAACGAAATGTAATAATTTTGGGACAACATTAATATGAATTTTAATAATTTTATTAAACGTTCTAAAGAATAAATTGTATTACTATTTAAATGATGGACTAAAAGAGACCTAAATGACTACAGTCAATCTTATGTAAGTCGACTAATAGTCGTAACATTTACTCTTTTATTAAGAAAAATCGTTATTGGGACATTAAAAAATTGTATGGAAGATATTTTATAAAAAAAATCCCAATGCGATTTATATACGAAAATATTATATTATTTATAAAAAAAGATCCTATTAAAGACTAAACATAGATGTAAACTTGATTAAAAATATGTGCCATAATATTCAAATTTTAATTTATTTTTATTAAAGTAGTGGGACAAAAAAAAATGAAAAAGGTACATTTTTTCTGAGTATAACCCATATATTGAATCATCATCATCATCTTTTAATAAGCCACTGCTGGACATAGCCCTCTCTCTAGAAAGAAGGCTTTGGCCTACTGTATGACGCTGGCAAGACGGGTTGGTATAGGGTTTGTTTCGAGTCTGCCTTGTCTTTGCAGTGCTGTTGACTTTTACGACAACCACGGGATGAACAAGGGTGGGCATTCGTTGACACATGGGTGGACACATAGATATTCTTCACCACACTGAACAAAAATATTTTATTTGTGGATTATGCTGCTTCTTACATTCATTACAGATTAATTCACAAGCGAATATATATATGCACTTAAATTGTATTATTATTAAAACAATCAGCTGCCTTGTCCTGCTGCAATCCCCTGGGTACGGTCATAGACAACGTACATAGAGGAGGTTAATCTAGCTACTAAACAGTTTACTTGATTTTGGCAGTGTACTTGACTGATTTAGTTCTAATTGTTTCACATTATGGTGCTATGTTTTATGTAGAAAGAAAGGTGATGTAATATCCAAAAAAAAACGTAATTCAACAAATACGTCAGTTTGCATATTCCAAAAAAACACAATTATAGCCGCTGGTCAAGTATCATTTTGCTTCCAACATTTAATGTTGGTATTTGACATGTCTAAATATGCTATCAATGACTGACGTGTACGCGCTCATTGGTACTATGACCTTTGTGCTTATGGAACTATTTACACCCGTTTGGAATGACATATTGTAATCGCCAGTACTCAAATAAGTAAAATTTAGAACTCAAAACAAAAGAAACAGACTCAGACTTACTTTTAATGTTAAAAAGAACAAAACATCTACTCATACAAAGTAGGAAGAAATGTTAAAGGTTTTCGCTCAAAGTAATGTTTTCTTAGGATTGTATATTGATTAATTAATTCAAATAGTTTTAAACAATCCTTTTAGACGTCTTATTGATGCAATATAATCTAACGTAGAAAATATATTGAAATGTATGAAACTAATAAACGAAAATGTTAGGTATAGTAAATACAGAGCGTCCATATAATTTATTTAGTTGGAAGCAAATAGCAAAAGTACTATTAATAAGTCGACAAATCCTTTATACCTTGTGACGAGTAGGTCAAATACCTACCTTCTTAAAACGTAAGAGTCAATAACAAGATATTCTAATGTATTGAATGTTTTTTGAATGACAAAAGTGTTACTATTTAAGTGGGTACTTTTATTTATACTTTCATATTCATATATACATATTATAGATAAATTACACCCAGACGTAGAACAAATGAACAGTACTTATCACACAATATTTGTTCTAGGTGGGAATCAAACCCACGACCTCCGGCTTAGCAGTCAGGGTCACTAACCACTGGATGAACAGGCCCGTCAAGGTACATATAAGTACCTTGTACAGTATAACATGTATACTGGGAAGGTCGACCTAAATACTCTAAGGGGTTGTAGTTGCCATCATTTCTGATAGATTTCACTATGAACTGCCATATCTAATCAAATAAAATGCCAAATATGAATCCTCCTCGAGCCGTCATCCTACCGGGCTTTGCTGGTGCGTCGGAATCGGACCGACTAAAACCACACGGTGTGCCCCTCTGCGCCTGTAATAGAAGAGATCCGGGAACTGCTATAATTAAGACATCCGGACCCCGCCGGGTGGAGGGAAAAAACCCGTCCAGTCCACCCGCGGCCACACTCAGGGTGGCATGAGGCGATGCTAATCGCGCCTCCGCCGCTCGGTTCGCCGGCGACGAATTAGGTCCGAATGGAGTTTGTCCTCCCGGGCCTACTCCGCCGCCTCCTTCTGACGTCTTCGCAGAAGGAAACATCTGTCACTGCCCGCCATAGAGCGTATGACGGCCGGTAGCGTGAAATCCCCTCCAATGACTGCAATGAGGACCGGGCGCTGCCGCACCGAAGCCGGGCAAATTGCCAACGTTACTGAGCCGAGTCCTCACCGCAATCGCAGTAGTGACAGGCGGGACTCAATTTCCTCCTAGCGACCGAGTGCAGGTACTTTCCGAAGCAGCCGCGCCCGGAAAGGACCTGCGACGAGCCATCGTGGCTCGGCGAGCTGCCTAACGCCACTCGCGTATCTCTTCTCTTCTTCAAACTCAACCGTCCGTCAGTCAGTCAGTCTCCGTCGACATGGTGCGTTAACCGCGTATCTAACCGCCAATATCCTCTGAGGGCGCCAAAGGCGTGCACTATTCTGGGCGGTCAGATCCACCGCCCACACGGGTGCACTGTACAGTGCCATTGACTGGATAACCCCCGTGTACAGCCGTCTTGTCGCGATGCTGGCTCCACAAAAATTGGGCAAAAGTCGCCCTAGAGCTAAAGCAGCGCCGACCAGCTTTGAAGCAAGCTGTCGGAAGTCCTCGTCGAAGAGCCACCTTCCTTCAAGATACTCCCAGATACTTCATCTGGGCCTGAACCGGTACGAGGACCGAATCAACCACGATGGAGGCGCCGGGGGGGGGGGCCACGACGGGGCCCATGGAAAAATAGGGTCCTCCGTCTTATCAATGCGCCCGACCCGATTTCCGAGCCTCGTGAAAGTCCCCCCCCTCCCCCTCGGGCTGTAACTAGCGTGACATCGGCGCGACCACGGGGCGGCGACCTCGAAGGGCCTACTCGTAACCTATGTTCCATTTTTTTAGATTTTTTAAAAATCGTTTTCTAATTTAAAAAATATATTTAAACCTTGTCCTTACAATAAGGAACACAAAGAATTATCCAATTTAGTGAAGTCGCTCAGTAGTTATGGTACATACATTTCGGTGATTTATTTTATTTATATAGACATAGATCCGTACAGTCTGACGGTAATAAATAAGAACAACAGTAAATATAATTAAAGACGTATTCCAAAGTCTAACCGACAGTCGTACATAGATCCGTACAGTAGTAAATAAAGACAACAGTAAATACAATTAAAGCTGTATTCCAAGGTCTTACTAACAGTCGTATATACAGCTCGAGCGAGGATGACCGAGTTCGCGCAATGCAGCTCGATTTTATAGGATACATCGCTCGTGCATGAGTTAATTAGTTAATGGGTTAAGTGTTGTATTTTCTTGGTGTTCTTAGATAATATGATTCTTCTAGTTATCTCTTAATGCTAACTATTCAAACTTTAATTATAATCAATTAGAATCTTATTTAAATCGGTCAAATTATTTTATTTTACAAAGATTTTTTTATTTATTCTTTGTTTTTTTCTTTTATATAAACCTTGTCCTGAATATAACAAACACAAAATAAAAAGTATTATCCAATTTGGTGCAGTCGTTCAGAAGTTATGCGCGTACATGCATTTCGGCGATTCATTAGTATTGCCATCAGGTTAACCATTAGTCCAGTCATTTAAGCTTAAATTAGGTAAGAATCTCGGAATTCGAGATACCCAGCTGTAAGTCTGTAAATACTTGTATATTGACACCCTAAAAGTTGTGTCAAAACCTACATATGGTAGGGTGTAAGCAACTATTAAATTTCAAGGTCAAAAGTCACAAAAATCGGTTTATTGCGCTTTTTTTGGAAATATCTCATTTCTTATGGGTTTCTGCTATTTGTATTCATTATCAATATTGTAGAATACAAAATTCTCTACAAATATTGTTTAAAAAATGTTTTTATACATTGAACCGTTTTCGAGATAGAGGGCGGAGAGCGCGCGGTCACAGCATCACTTCAGGTCAACCGGTGCCTCCGGGCGAAAACGCGCCATATATAGTTGATGAACTATCGATAAATCAATGGTTATAAATATTTGTCAATTTTTATTAACTATTATATTATATTTTATCATTTTTTTCCTAACTTATCCACTTTTTATTCAGTATTAATTTATTTAACAACACTTACCTGCCCATGTAAATGCAGAATTGTTAATGAAAATATAGGAATTATATTTGACTTTTAACCTAATTAATATTAATAACTTCCTCACTAGGTACAGATACCTAGTGAGGGCCACAGGTTGAGGGTTGACAGGCAAAGAATACGGAGTCATCCCATGGGTCATCCCAGAGCTAACTAAGGGATAAGGGAACAAACTACGCAGGACAACCGTACTGCAAAAAGAGTACCAACCCTTCTTGCCAGCGTGGTAGAGTAAGCGAAATCCTCCTTTCTAAGGAGAGGCCTATGTTCAGCAGTAGATTAAAAAAGGCTGTCAATGATGATGATGACCATCACCATATTCATCATGGTAGATTGATCTATTTACACAGAATTCAATTGAAAATCGATTTTATATATGGGGTCTGCCAATAAGAACGTCCTGGTTTAAAAATTGAATAAAATACAAAAAAAATATATGAAAAATGCATCCGATTGATTTATTTGATAGATATTTTTTTGCAATTTATGTTTTAAATAATATATCGGCCAAATGACTGCCGCGGTTCTTTTTGCAGACGGTCACCCGCTCACGCCAAGTTTCAAATGACGCGGTGCACCATTTCGGCCGGTATGTCGGCTATGGCGCGTCGAATGTTGGTTTTCAGGTCACGAATTGTAGCTAGATTATTGCTGTACACTTTAGATTTAACGTAACCCCAACGAAAATAGTCTAAAGGTGTTAAATCACACGATCTTGGTGGGCAACTGATCGGTCCATTTCTCGAAATTAGCGACTCACCAAACTTTCCACACAATAATTCCATGTTCACTTGAGTAATGTGAGGTGGTGCACCGTCTTGTTGAAAATAAAGGTCGTCTGCATGAATATCATCAAATTCCGGAAATAAATATTCGGTTAACATCGAGTTATAGCGCTCGCCATTCACAGTAACAGCGTTTAATTCGTCACTTTCAAAGAAGTACGGACCAATGATTCCACCGTACCATAAACCACACCAAACTGTTATTTTTTGCAGATGCAATGGTAATTCATGAACCACACGTGGATTTGACTCACTCCAATAGCGACAATTTTGTTTATAAACAAATCCATTGAGCCAGAAATGGGCCTCATCTGAGGAGATGATTTTACGATGAAAATCGTCATCGGCTTCGATCATTTCCAGTGCATAATCGGCAAATTCACGACGGATACAATGGTCGGATGGCTTCAATTCTTGTGCCAAAACAATTTTGTATGGGTGTAGGCCCAAATCCAACTGCAAAATACGCCAAGTGTGCATTGGAGAGAGCCCCAACTCTTGTGAACGGCGTTGAACTAATCGATTTGAATTCACATCAACACTGACCTGAACGGCTGCGACATTCTCTTCACTACGGGCATTTCTTTGTCTTACAGGCACAGCAGTATCGTGTAGAGTGAATTCACTTCAAATTTTGTTATTATGCGATTTATAGCGCGCACAGAAGGAGCACTATGACGACCGTTTTTTGCGCGAAGCGCTCTTACTGTAGCGGTAGGAGAACGCGAATTTGCGTAATCATTTTGGAAAATTTCCAAGCGTTGGTTTAAAGTGAAACGTGACATGATAAAATGGCAAACCTTACTGAACACAAATGTCAAGAGACGTCAAACATCCCTATTGGTAGACCCAGTAAATAAGAATATTTCTCGAACATCTGACACACAACGCCATCTAGTTTCTAATTAAGCAGAACTAGTACTATGAAAGCTAGACTGACTGATACAAGTGCAACAGCAGTGATGTTGTCCTGCGTAGTTTACTCACTTAGTCGAATAGGGGTGGTGACACACGGTGGGCTGAAAATCGGCTTTCATAGACTTAAGGATTTCATATTGCAAAACTAAAAGAGACATGAAAAATTATAATAAAATATAACAAATTTTCCTTACATTGCTTGCTGTCGGACTTCAATTCTAAGCCAGTATCAAGATTGCATATATATATGAACACAAACTCAGTTTTCTGAAACTGAATTTAGTCGCCAGTTTCAGCAAAAAAAAACAAGCAAATTCAGGATAATATCTTGTCATGAATCTAAACTGCTTCTTTGCCGGGATTGATGTTGCCGGACCTCTTAAATTTTTTGTTACGAGACTCTGAGGTTTCTTCCGAGAGAGTTCCAATCAGCACAATATCTTTTTCTCAATTATATCCGTGTATTATTAATTTATGTACGATTGACGACATGTAGTGACAGTCGTATAATTCCACGTACTTTTCAGCGGTTTTGCGTGCACATTTTTTGTCGCTAGATATTATCGCTTGTTAAATCTTTTAATTAGCTTTTCATCCAACCCGGTAATAGCTGCAGTTTCGTTGAGAAGGAAGAAGATTGAGCTGATCATAATCTTTCTAAAATAGTTTGTGTAATCGTATTTATAGTACTTAAATAATATCCTCGCTTATAATAACCTCTGTTTTATATAAATTATCAATAAAAGAGAATAACAAGCTATATTTTTCTTTCTTTATTTATATATGCTTAATATTTGGGTCAATAACATTCTTCATATCGATGTTCTTAACTTAGAAACTGAAAGGAACCGTTTCAGACATAAAAATAAATAAAAATACTTTGATGACTTAAAAAATAATCAGCAGCGAGAACCGTGAAGTATGACAAAAAATCATAAATAATTTCTGAACTGCGTGGATGGCGTAGTGGTTTAAGCGGTCGTCACGCCGCTTACTATACTACTACGCTGAGTCATGTGGATTCGATCCCCACCCCCATGGAACGAGACTTTGTGTGCTCAAAAAATTGTCGTTCTGAGACTGGGTGTTATTTGTGTCCGTTTGTATGCTTGTAAAGTCCCCCGCGACACTGTAAATATTTCTAGTGCGGGAGTAGTCTTTAAAATAAGAAACAAAACAAAATTAGTACTATGCCCATCTGTGAGGATATTACGGTTTTCTACGGATTTCACTTGCAAATTGAAATCCCTAAGCCTATGAAAGCCGATTTTCAGCCTATAGTGTGACACTCTGTATTCTTAATCCGTCACCACACAGATGGTATCTACAACACTATATCAAAACTGTGTGACAGAGAAGGCAACAGATACCAGTGAGAAGATATAATGACTTTGGTTATAAACAGAACATTTTTCACATTTATTAGCCAGTGAAGCTTAAAGACAAAAGTGTGAGTGGATTGTTCACACTTATCGAGTTTTTGTAATATTTCACATAGCAATTACTCGTAGGTATTTCAGTGGTTGAGTGACCTATAATGACGAAATCGTTCAAGCACGAACTTAGAATGGTGGTAGTCTCACCAACTATATAAGCCTTTATTGAAGCCTTAATGAATATTATTATTATTTTTGGTCTGTCTTTAATAACAACACAATAAGAAATATTTTGTTCTTTTTTAGAAATATTTTTTTTGATTTGGAGGCGGAAGTGCTCGCCGAAGTATATCGGCAGACGGCTGAGTTCGAGTGGCGTGAGGCCGCTCGTCGAGCCACGATGGCTCGTTGGTCGTCCAGCAAGGCGCTCCAGCCGGTCATCGTCGAGTGGGCAGGGCGGCAGCGCGGGATCCTTTCCTTCCGGCTGACGCAGGACCTTTCCGGGCAAGGCTGCTTTGAGAAGTACCTGCACTCGGTCGCTAGGAGGGAATTGAGTCCCGCCTGTCACCACTGCCATTACGGTGAGGACTCGGCTCAGCACACGCTGGCAATCTGCCCAGCTTAGGCATCGCAGCGTTGGGTCCTTACTGCAGTTATCGGAGGAGATCTCTCGCTGTCGGCCGTCATACGCTCCATGGCCGGTAGTAATAGTTGTTATACCGCGGTCGCATCCTTCTACGAAGACGTCATCTCGCCTAAATAGAGAATGTACCTGAAGGCGGCGCCCGCGCCGTTGCGGGCAGGCGCTAGGAGAGATCCGGATGTCTAAATAACAGCAGATCCCGGATCCCTCCTATTACAGGTGCAGAGTGGCACACCGTGTGGTTTTAGTCGGTCCGATTCCGACACACCACCCTGCCGCAAACCCCGGTGGGGTGACGGTCAGAGGGGGTTTCCACAAGAAAAAAAAAGACAGTATATCATAATTCATCTTTATGAGTATAAGAAAAAAGATATTGTAAAAAAAAAAATTACGTGCTCGTATAGCTTCGCTGTATGTAAGCCCGTGACCCTTTCCTAACTAAGCTAACTAAATTAACGAAGCTTGAATATTATAACATATAAAATAGTTACCAAATGGTCATTATAATACGAAGATTACACCTAATGATAGTCGCCTGGAAAAATCTTTGAGACGTATGACATACGAGTATCTTAGTTTTAACTCTGTTACTGTTTTACTAAACAATAAACACATTATTTCAAATGGCCATCGTTATCAACATGCATGTAATATTACATTTTCGCAGGTAACTAATAATAAACTGAGCAGTTTTTCATTTTAAGTCGTTACGCCAACAAATAATACTTACACGGAATCTGAAATAAATCAAAACTTAGTTGGTTGATGTAAACATTATTTGGCAAATATGTAAAATACCGGTTCATGGCTAACGTAAAAACTGATCATGAATTTAATACGACACAATCATGTTCGGCCGAAATTATATCCAATCATCTAAAATATTTTAAATGATGTCAATAAATTCTGTCCCACTGTATTAATCAGCCATCAAAAGTTATCAAATTAGATAACTTTTATGAGCTGGCACGACTAGTTTTACTTGTGAAAATCCCTTTACCAAGAAGTTTCTTGCTAAAGGTTTTTCTGCAGTTAGAGTGTGGATTTTTGTCTTTCGATCGCTTCGATTTTATCGATCTATGGGATTTTACAATACAAAAGACTTTCTCAATCGAAATCATCTGCGCTGATCTATTAGCAGTCGGGCACTCATGAGCCGTGTGTATCTAGTAATTAGACATACACGCATTTCGCACACACTTAGAATTATAAGAATAGAATATTTGCATTTCATATACATTGGCTACGCGGTGCACCATTTCGGCCGGTATGTCGGCTATGGCGCGTCGAATGTTGGTTTTCAGGTCACGAATTGTAGCTAGATTATTGCTGTACAATTTAGATTTAACGTAACCCAACGAAAATAGTCTAAAGGTGTTAAATCATACGATCTTGGTGGCCAACTGATAGGTCCATTTCTCGAAATTAACGACTCACCAATCTTTCCACGCAATAATTCCATGTTTACTCGAGTAATGTGAGGTAGTGCACCGTCTTGTTAAAATAAAAAAAGGTCGTCTACATCAATATCATCAAATTCCGGAAAGAAATATTCGGTTACCATCGAGTTATAGCGCTCGCCATTCACAGTAACAGGGTTTCCTTCGTCACTTTCAAAGAAGTACGGACCAATGATTCCACCGTACCACAAAACCGCATCAAACTGTTATTTTTTGCCAATAGCGACAATTTTGTTTATTAACAAATCCATTGAGCCAGACATGAGCCTCATCTGAGAAGATGATTTTACGATGAAAATCGTCATCGGCTTCCATCATTTCCAGTGCATAATCGGCAAATTTACGACAGATACAATGGTCGGATGGCTTTAATTCTTGTGCCAAAACAATTTTGTATGGGTGTAGGCCCAAATCCAACCGCAAAATACGCCAGGTGGTCATTAGAGAGAACCTCAACTCTTGTGAACTGGCGTTGAACTGATTGATTTGAATTCGCATCAACACTGGCCTGAACGGCTGCGATATTCTCTTCACTACGGGCATTTCTTTGTCTCACAGGTACAGCAGTATCGTGGAGAGTGAATTCACTTTCAAAATTTTGTTATTATGCGATTTATAGCGCGCACAGAAGGAGCACTATGACGACCGTTTTTTGCTCGAAGCGCTCTTACTGTAGCGGTAGGAGAACGCGAATTTGGCGTAATAATTTTAGACAATTTCCAAGCGTTGGTTTAAGTGAAACGTGACATGATAAAATGGCAAACCTTACTGAACACAAATGTCAAGAGACGTCAAAGATCCATCGTCAAACATCAGCTGTCAAAACCAGGTCATGCCTATTGGTAGCTGCTGTAGCTGTTAGTTAAAAAGTAATAAAAAAAGAAAATTGGGAAAACTAAAACTTATTATTTCTATGGAATGAAAACACGGACATGGGATGAAGTCGGCAACACAATTTTTTTTTAATAAAGGTTTACCCCCTTATATCGTCCATCACACACCTATTTTATCACCAGAATCACATACCTATTTTATCACTAGAATCACATACCTATTTTATGAAATAAAAAAACATTTTTCTTCATTTATTTATAATATCTCATACTTGTTTTTGTAAATTTATGATACATTATTTTTTCTTAACTGTGATATCCGGTTTCGGGTATTTCTGGTAGGAATGCGCTCTTTTTTTTAAGTTATAAGTAGCCTATTTCCTACTTCGAGTAATAATGGTCTTGTATATATATACTACATTATAAATTGCCAGCTTATGCAGTCCGTCGCTAATTGATTGTATGATTGGCCTACAAGAAAGAATTTTATGACAATCGTTCTTTCATTTGTGATTCATCTAAATGTGCAATAACCGTTCTTGACCCTAATTGATGGTACAAGATAACAAACATACCTTTGAACATTCCAAATTAAATTCCTTATAATAAAGGCCACACTTAGTTTTAAATGTACGAGTATTCATGGATTAAATGAAATCATTTTTTTTTTTGTGTTTTTGGTCTGGTGCGACAAACTCGAAACACTTTAATCAAAAATAAATTACGTATCATAAAACACAGCACAGTTCATACTAATACAAAAATACACGTACCAAGTCCATGTCAACTGATTGAATTCCTATTAAAATCAATACCCATAATATTTATAATTTTCAATACCTTGAGTGTAAATCGTAATTTGTATAGAACTACTTGTCAATTGTAAACTAAAACTTGTCCGTGATGTATATTGTCACAAACACGATGACAATGAAAAATAGGTTATTCTAATTAGTTGAATAATAAGTATAAATTTAAATTAATAACATAATACATATAAACAATAGCACATCACAGGTATTGTCTTATTGTTTATTAATTTTGAGTTAATACGCACTAAATATGTATTTTTTTTATTAATTACTTTAAGTTATTGTAACATCATCATCAGCCTATCGCAGTCCACTGCTGGACATAGGCCTCTCCCATTGCACGCCACTTAGATCAAAAAACATATTATATTAAACATGAATAGAAATAATTAGGCAGTTCTAATCATGGTCAAGCAAAACAATTTAATAATGCAAATACATATAAAAGTATAATAAACCAATTGGATTAGAATATATTTTATTGGAATAATAATGTCTACCTCAGATGCTCAAAATTAAAGTAAAGAAAATGGAAGTCGTAGAGAAGGTAGATAGGAACTATGTCTTCGAAATGTTTATTACCTACTACTATAATAACTTGTTAAGAATAAATTTGTTTTGCATGTTTTAAGAAAGGTTAAGAAAGGTAACCTTGTTAACCCTTTCATGTAGTACATGAAAGGTTAAACAAAGTAACCTTAATCTTATGAATTGCTATTTACATTTTTTATGTTATTGATGATTATGAATTGTTACTTACATTAATAAATTTTTACTTCTATTTTTAATGTTTTGAATTTCACTCAAACTGATTTTGAGAACACAACTTCTATAAAAATATGTCTTTATCGCCAACTTCTTTTATATTATCGTTTATATAGCGTAGATCACTTTCAGAGGTGAGGTACTAGTTATTCATAATATATGTATTTATATAATAAATTGTACTCTACATTTAGCTTCACTACTTGAATACCAAAAATTTTAAAAATATTGTTTAACTTTTGCGATTAGGTAGGTATTATCCATAGGTTGTATTTTGTCTCTTTCAATAGAAAATATAAGTTGAACTCTAGTTAGTTAAAGCAAACAAGTTCTACCGATTAAATAAAGTAGTGTAGGTAGGTGAGTTCAATTGTGTTTCAATACGAGTAACATAGACATAGAGAATGGACTGAGCGTGATAATCACAAAAGTGCCCACACAGGGATTTTATGTATCACGGTAGTTTAATATTAAAATAGAATTATTATTTTTTATTAACTGAACAAGTTTGGCGACTTTTTTAACTTAACAAGCATAATCTACAATAATTTACATAAAATATATTCACTTCATATTCATAACCTTACTTATTTGTAAACTTACCCAGTGACATGAACCAATCAGAATCCTAAAAAGAGACAACTACTGGCCGCACATTCGCTTTGTCTCTCTCGTACTTTCAGGTCTGTATCCAATGCACAACTGACTAAAGAACGCGCAGTCCATTCTCTATGTCTATGGTTAATACACAGTCTGAGAATAACTAGTTCAATCCGCTTCTGATGATTTTTCTAAATCTATGTGCGCAGTTTGAAAATTATGACAACTTGTTTTTGTTGTGAAGAAAAACATCATAAGAAACCTGCTCATCTGAGAATTTATAATGATTTGTTTCAATTTTCAACAGTTATAAACTATAACTATCTCATTACTTATTCAAATGTTATCCTAAATAAAAAAATATTTTAATGATATTTCTTGTTCGTGTTGACATTGTTCGTCTCCGAGCTTGACTTTGCCAATTCATTCTATTTAACATCAGGCTTAAGTATGGTTTAAATTCCACATTTGCAGGCAACTTTTCAATGCTTTTTTTTTTAAACCATACTTAATTGCGAAGTATTATTTTTTAATAATCGACGGCTATGTTAGTCCACGGGTCCAATTTTTCTAAAAATATCTGCAAAAAAAAAACATTGAAATTGTCTCAAAAATTCAATGTATTAAGTTCTTTTTAATTACAAACAAGATTCAAAATGTATAAAATTCGGGTTTAAGTCAGCAAGCGAAAAAAGAAGTAATCAATTGTTTGACAATAATACACAAAGATGGATATTAGTAAGGAAACCACTCTAAAAAAAATTAGTAAACAAATGTAACTCTTAAGTCAAATAGACCTATATCTTCTTTTGTCATCACAGATTGATCTACAGGATATTATACTCAAAATTGGTTATGAACCATCGGGCTATATGTTTATTCAGTTGGTATTGTTGTCGTGGAGAAAAAAAAACAGTATTTACGAGTACATACATTATTGCAAACAATCACCAACGAAATACTTCTTACGTGCAGGAAACACGGTTTCTAATCAATAACTAAAATAAAACATTTACAAAAAGGTTAGTATTCCGTTGCGAAGTAAAGCAAGGAATCATTTCACGATGCCAATTTCTCATTGAAATGTTAAGTATCAATTACAGATTTTAAGCTTATATTGAGGACATTAATTGTTGGCCACACACACACACAATATTTCACACAAAATCACAAGTTAAGAAAAGCAAATAATTGAGTGTAATGAATCGTAACTTCTGAAAGTTATTAAACTGAACTGAAAAAAATTAGTCTTAGAACATAGCAGGTATGAGTCTTTACTAGGTACTTTTACCTGGAATATTTTGTTCAGTTTTTATCCAGGATGAATACGATTGCTATAAGATATATTTTAGGTCTAAGATTTTTAACTAGGCGTCATTGTCACTTTTATTCAGCTCAAAAATACCTATCGATGTATCACACGTAGCTATTGGAGGGTGCGATCAAATTTCGTAGAAACCTTGGCATCAGCTTTAAGGAATTTGCCTGAAATAATGATTTAGTATCTAAAACAAGAATTAAACGCTTACTCGCCCCCTTAACTCAAATCTCAACAAATATTTGTGTCATAAGCGGGATAAATCGGTGGGACAAATTATCGCCTGCGGTATTTCCGGACTTAAACGACCTTCAAACCTTCTAGAAAAGAGTATACTCCTACCTCAAAGGCTCCTATTGCGCTTGTGACTCATGAGATGCAGGCATTCATGGGCGGCAGTAGTCACCATCAGATGACCCGTCTGCTCGTTTTTCCCTTATGTCATACAAAAAATCATGCAATGGTAGCTGTAATCATACATACCGAGGTGCAATTCACAGCTTCCTTCGTGGCATCTTTGTCCATTTGTCACTAATAATAACGTATGAAATATTTATTTTGCGTTTGCATTCATGTCATTTCATTATTACTTCAAAAACACGGCCCTACAATGCCAAACATGACCGTAATGGTGATCGATAATATAACGGACGAGTGAAAAAGGCATTTCGGCAGTCAGGACGGTCTTTCTGCGCTAATTCAGGCGCCAGAGAAAGCCAGAAACTATTATTATTAAGTCATCCTGACCCCTCCTAGCGCGCGCCTTAGCGTGGGCATCACCTTCGGATAAAATCTCTGATTTACTCTCTAAACTAAACTCACTAAAAATCAGTTTAGTCTTATCAAATACTACGTTCTCAGAATAGAAAACGTTGTTTGACAGGAGTAACGTACAGGACCAACGTAACCAAATTTAGAAACACGAAATAGTGTATGAAACGCGAAGCGAGCCACGTAGGTATTGTATAAATAAAGAAACTTCTCTATTAGAAATTATTATAACTTTTAAATATTAACGTCCTGTACCTTTACCTACCTTTTTTTCCGTGCGGAAATCCCCTCGGATACCACCTATCGGTGGCATGTCGGACTCGAACCGACTAAAACCGCACGCCGTCTCGGGTACTAATAGCCGGGAAACCAGGTATACCCTAGAAAGGAAGTCCCTGGTGGACGTCCTGTACCTACGTAACATCACAGTTAGGTGCCTGCCTGAAACATAGGCCAATTGAAAAATAATTAGTACCTAATATTTTTTATTTTACTTTCTTTCTATGAAGAAATCTAAGAATCGAATGGCAAGAAGATGTGATGATATACAAAATGTAACCAAGACTTTATTCTTATTCTGCATATTTTATTATTTTTATAATGTAATTGATTTTATAACACGTAAATTTTCAATACCTAGAGCTTACATTCGTAACTTCTTTGGTTAATATTTAGTATCGTATACGACGCCTTCCTTTTTATAAACTCTCGCAACAGTGCCTGTACTCGTAATAATAAAGCAGAGGTGCCATACCCTCACACACTTATTCTTATAATAATGTAATAATTCAATATGTCTGTTCGATACCCAGTAATGTATTTTGTATCTTTAGGTACATGCAGTTTCATCTCTCTTTATCTAATTAATGATAAACCATGTTTATATATTTCGTAACAGTATTACTTGATATTAACTAAGGCCACGTCCGTAAAAGTACGTGCCGAATCTTCAATACGTATACTTCTAAAATACCCCAATTACCTAAAACTTTGTATTGCTCAATAGAGTAAAGGAAAAACATTTTTAAGTTGTTGTTAACAAGATAATAATGTTTGTTTGTTTTCTTTATATTAGATGAAACAAAAATAATAATGTTATCCATGGGGTATAAAATTTGTGTTAAAATGTGGGAGCCTTCCCTTTTGGACCCATAAAAGCTTTACTGTTACATGTGCAGCCTTAGTTGATTTTGTAGATCTCTTTAACCATCAGAAGTTTATATTTAATACTTTTTTCTATGAAGCTATAATGCTCCAGCAAGAGACTGCTGAAGGGGATTGGGAGACGGCCGATCCCGAGCGTAGAAAACTGTGGCGATGTCAATCGTCGACGGGGTCGTTGAGAATGTCGGCTGAACTTTTAACTTATACACCACATACATCTGGGCATGAGGAGCCTGAGATTCGAAGAGATTTTCTATCCCCTCGTACGTATAAAAAAAACCATCGATTGCAAAGCTTGCTAACAGTTTGTAAAATGTTTTGAACTTGTTTCATTCCAATGTCTAATTTAGTACTAAATTGGCTTAGAAATGTTTTTTGTTTGTTTCAATCAGTTGTCGTATGGTATCAATATTTATTGGATTTAGCAACCGCAGTCACCAGTCAACCTTCACATACGTAATAATATTTAAAAAATATGACAGGCTCATACCGTTGACCTTAGCGTCAAATCAGAAGGCAACGTTTCATCAACATCATCATCTCAGCCGTAAGACGTCCAATGCTAGACATAGGCCTTCTCCAAGTTTCGCGACAACAAGCGGATAATCTGTGGTTCCAGTGCTGCTCCCATTTAACGGCTTCCCACGACCCTCACCAGGTTATAAGACCAAACCAAACAAGTAACGTTAATAAACGTTTATATAATTTATTAATAAACATAAACGTCTAGTTTATGTAATAAACGTTTATGTAATAACTTTGTCGTTTAAAGCATTACATCGAAAAAATAGCTTAATGAAGCTTATTTTTTTCTATGTAATGATTTAAGCGCCAAAGTTATTTTTTCTACATTTAGATGTAGTACCTAAACACTTAGATACATAGCATGACCATACTGGAGGATGACTATGAGGAGAACTCTGCCACCTCAAGCCGGCATTAAAATCATATTGATTCAAGTCACACTTGAAGATTATTCACGAAATAAAACATTAACAATACCTACACTTTATTTATTATTTTTTGCTTAATAGTATTTTTATTGCTATTCATAATGGACTTGTATAGTCAAACAGGCGGTCGACAGTCGTAAGGAAACACTCACACCTACTAAAGGCTCGCTTGTACCTGACTTGGTTTAAATTGCAAACAAACATATTTTATGTAGTATATGTATACATACCTACATCTGCGCATGATGAAAATTACCCGTACGCAATGCAAAGTAGGCATGGATTTTATTGTATTTTCGGGGATTCGCCAAAATCTTCATCACCCGAAAGTCTCCCGAGCATTTTTAAGTTTAAGTTTAATGATATGTCCAATGGCACGCAAGACCAATTCTTGGAGCAAGCGGTTAGTCGAGTGGCAACCATGGGGTTAAAAACGTCCGCCAGGAAGACCATAGATGCGTTGGGATGAAGATATCAAGAGGACAGCTTGAAAAAAGTGACTCCAGATCGCACAAGATCGCGATGAGTGGCGTTCATTGAAGAAAGCTTACACCCGAAGGTCGAGAAAGGCTGAAGAGAGAGAGAGGTGTCTAACTTCTAAAGAAAGAAAAAACAAACTACTTAAAGTTCAAGATGCTAAATTAGAAATTACTCGAGCTTTAAGGGGCCCTATTAGATTTCAAAGTCCAACTCCACCTTTTGAAAATCAATTTGTCCGTGACTTGTATTGTCTCCATTGTTTCCGATGTAAATTTCATATTTTTTTGACGATGTGAGAGATTAAGAAATAGGTAAAAGTAGGGAATAAATATTTTACTCGAGCCACACTAGCACGAGCTGCACCATATTGACAATTATTGAAACTTCGGCTTACAAAAAACGTCATATTATAATTTTTTCTATCTTTGATAAAACATGTGTTTTTATGTCACGCTCATATCGTCAGATTGGAATACACACTATTCAGCTTGTAATTAAGCCTCCTTACATTAATCTTACGCGATTGAATATTTTTGGACCTTCAATTTTCTTTTACTAACCTGTCCTGTCGTCTGCCTTAGGCGATGCCTGGCTCCTATGTGAAGAGCCGGTATACTTACGGTGGTGGAGGTACTTAACAGGGTGTAAGGTTCTCGCCAAACACAAAATCTCATCTGGGTTTTTCTTAAAAAAAACTAAGGGTCTGGGATAAAAAACGAATATAGATCCTATATATCCGAATTGAAAAACAAGTCTAAGAGTCCTTTTGAAACAAACAAGGAAACAAAATATGTAAAGTTTAAGAGGACGGTATTATTTTATGATAATATGTTTTTTGTGTTGTTATTTGTCGTGGGCTCAAGCTTGGCTAAGTAGAAGTACATCGCACCTTTATTCATAAACTGAATTAACTTAGAATTTCAATATTGTGGGAAATCGCATTTAAAGTTTGACATTTGTACGTGCGAGTTCGTCAAATAGAGAACGACGATCTCCTTATCTCTGCCATTTTCATGGTATCGAGTCGCCTGTTGGATTGTTCGTGTTCTACTGATGAAGTTGATTTGGTATTTGTTAAAAACTCGAAAAACGTAAATTTTGAATTAATTCAGTTTATTATTAAAGGTGCGACATCTGTTTCTTAACAATTATGATTTTTTCAACTTAAATCTGATAAAAAAAAACTGATAATTAAATTATCATATTATCGTTCAGGATTAACATTAAATCATACTTAGCTATTACAAAATTTACAACAAACGTCAAAATAATCCCGAATCATTTTTTACAAATTCTTATACTCATAATTATTTGGGATAAAAGCAACTGCCAATTATTCCTATACCTACTTATAAGAAAAGTCTCGACAAAATGAGTCTGTTCTATAAAATGACACGAATGATAAATAAACTTCAAATACACGTTTTAAATATAGAACCTTATCCTTAAAAAGGTAAACCTGCATCTAAATTCGGCCTTTAACCTATTTAAAAGAAAATCTTTATACGAAAAGACGATTTCAAGACTTTATCCACTTTATACAACTTACAAATAGTGGTAATATTACAAAAGCCATAACATACTTGTATCCATTACTGACGTAATTTATACTACCGTACTTTATAATTATTGATGTTTTGTGTTTAATAACTAATAAAAACTTAACGCGCGGCAGATACTTTATTTATCAAGGTTATTTTTTATATTGGTAATCCCAGACTCCCATATTTAGTTTCTTAATGTTTAAGCAAGAAAAAAAAACAACTGATTACAAGTGCCCGAGAGGCTTGTTTTCAAAACGAACTATTGATTGACTTTTATATAATATCGTGAGATATATTAATAAAAATAACTTCTCACATGTCATCTCACATACGGCTGTCTGATCGAAAACTATGCAGAGCCTGTATGTACTATAGTAACCATAATGCTGATAAACATACTTAACAATTTTGTAAATACATGTATGTAATCGATAAATTTATGCAATCGATTAATAATAATAAAGTTATTATTATTATTACACGCAGACGCAAAACTATTTAGCCTGGGTGGAAATCAAACCCACGACGTCGGGCGTAGCAGTCACGGTTACTAACCACTAGACCAACAGGTCACCATTCGGCTCTATGAAGCGACTAAGTAAAAGATTGAAAACGTCCATACATAAGCTACGAAACTTTGCAAGTACTTCGTAGGAAATACCACTTATAAGTACAATGTTAATCTCACAACGTAATTGATTGATAGGTACTCTGTCTGTACAATACGACCTTCATATCTTCATTCGAGAAAAGAGCGTACTCCTGCCTCAAAGGCCGGCAAAACGCTCGTGACTTGGAAGTTGCAGGCGGTCAATTGCCATCAAATGACCCGTCGCATAGTGGTTCGGCTAACATGCTAGCAGGACAATATTTATGACGTAATTTCCAGAAACCTCTGATAACGACTTGTAAACACACCCCGAACGTCCGTAACGAATTCTATGCATTAATTTGTTTATCACTCATAAAGGTATCTTATCAGGGGGTCAAAGTAACCCTTATAAGACAGGTAATTTTCATTTGCAACAGTTCCATTTTATGCACATTTGTGATAACATATTTTAAAATTGGTAGCAAAGTGAAACGAGTTTTTTGTAATGGAAAATTCTGTTGAAGGTATGTATAAGTACTTATGACTTATATTTTTATAAAAAAAATGTATACTTTTTTGTGTAATATCAATTTGTAAATGTATAGAAAAGTAAAATTATTTTATTGTTTTCAGAACGAGTAGTGACTATGACGAAAATAGAGTTGAAAGAATGAATGAATGAAAATAAAACATGACAAAACCGAACAAAACAGTGGCATTTTTTATTATATGAGCGAAAAAATCAATATGTCTGATGTGTCTGACAATTCTCTAAAACGACTCAAAATAAAAATATCATGCCTTTCAGCAAAATTCAATCAAAAGTTCCTAAAAAAATGTTTCTAATCAAACATAAAGATTGGTTAGAGTGTTCGGGAATCGAAATAAAGATGTGTTTTAACCAGCCGTGTACTTGAAAATCATCAGCGGCTCTTTCCGTAGAGCGACCCAGAAAATGATTTGAATACTCATCAACTCATCAACGGGAGAGTAAAAGATCTTTTGGAATCGCGAAGTGCAAGTGAGCTTATTAAATCAGCTGAGTTAGCTACTCGAAAAAAAGGGCATCGAAGTGTTGCTAAACAGACCCATAACGGCTGAACAATTAGTTAAAGCTCAGACGGAAGTCATTAGAAGTGTGTTACCTCGTTCATATTATACGTTGGTAAGCAAATGGGGCTGTGATGGGAGTTCGGGGCATAGCACGTATAAGTAGAAATTTGAGAACACTAACGCTACAGACAATTTTTGTTCGTATACCTACTCATTTATAACTTTCATACTGCTTGATGACGAAACTGTGATCTGACAAAATCCAAGACCTTCCTCTACTTTATATTGCCGTCCTATTAAGTTTATTTTTGCCAAGGAGACAAAAGAGTTTACAAAAGAAGAAACTTCTAAAATTTTAGATGAAGTAAATCAGCTTCTTCCAACATTACTCGTATGACCCGTTACTGGATCTCAAATCTCTGTTACACAAGATTTGTTTTTAACAATGACTGATGGCAAAGTGTGCAACGCCTTAACAGACACAAGTTTAACACAAATGTGTTATATTTGCGGTGCCACCCCGTCTACTATGAAAGAGGAGTCAAAGAAATATCCCATCAACGAAGAACTCCTTGCATTTTGTTTATCTACTGTACATGCATGGATCCGCACGTTTGAATGTTTGCTTCACATCAGCTATCGTTTAGAAATAAAAAAGTGGCAAGTCAGGGGAGATAACGACAAAGCTATTGTGAAGCAACGCTCACAAGAGATACAAAAAGTGTTTAGAGCTCGTATGGGTTTCATTGTAGATAAACCTAAACCTGGGTGTGGTAACACAAACGATGGAAACGCAGCACGTAGATTTTTGACCAAAGCTGAATTGAACAGCGAAATTACAGGATTTGACGTAAACCTTATTTGTAGATTTCATATAATTTTAAGAACTTTGTCATCGGAAATGACTTAAATTATATAGAATTCGAAAAGTTTTGTGTTGATACTAGAAAATTATACCTTGATCTGTATTCGTGGTACTCCATGCCCGTTACTTAAAAAATTCTTGTACACAGCGCGGAAGTTATAAAGTCTTTTCTTCTTCCCATTGGATAACTCTGAAGAAGTCCAGGAGGCAGGAAATAAAGACTGTCGTAGATTCCGTGAACGGCACACTAGGAAGCGGTTACGTATTGCCACAAATACAGATCTTTTGAGAATGCTTTTAATT
The DNA here is from genome assembly GCA_902825455.1 of Arctia plantaginis. Taxonomy (NCBI): domain Eukaryota; kingdom Metazoa; phylum Arthropoda; class Insecta; order Lepidoptera; family Erebidae; genus Arctia; species Arctia plantaginis. Next base: position 8,702,520 of record CADEBD010000314.1, on the reverse strand, counting down.
ACGTCTGACCCTGTTATCAACCTTTATAGAGAATTACCGTGAAGAAAATTTACTTATTTGCCATCGGAGGTTCTGCAGTTGATTATCCTACCTTCATTGTCATCCGAAACACCATCAGTAAGTCATCATCACGAATTAAATGAGGAGGAATATTTACTCTCTGAATATTCTACTAAATGGAAGAGCGCTGATGATGACTACTAAAAATACTTAAACCTACTAATCACCATCAGATGATGGTGATTAGTAGGTTTAAGTATTTTTTTATTGTAATTATTATAATTATTTTGTTTTTTTTTTACAAAGGCTGCTAGCAACCGTGTTGCAGTTGCTTATATTTCATGCCTTAGTATATGAGTTATTTCATATTATATTTCTTTTACTTATACACCTTGTTATTGTAAATAATTAATATATAGATACTGTTATGGTACTAATTATTTTAAAAGAAATAATACTTTGTAAATAAATAAATGTGGGTACTATCATTATAATTTTAATTCTTTTCCTAGAAATTTCTTTGTAAACAAACATGATTTTGATTTACAGACATAATGAGTAGGTAGACGTAGCTAATTAAAGAACAATTAGCGACAACAGTGAGCAAATGAGACACATTAGTAAACCAGTTCTGTCTTGCACCTACATATTTCGATTAATACACATACAGTACACATTTTTCAACAAATTGCTTAAGATACCTGGAATATACAAAAACTATTGAAATAATTGAAGAAAAAATATTGTAGCTTGTACTAGTCGAGACACTGTGCGTCAGCTCGATTGCTCCCTATGTCATAAAAAAACAAACTTACTACCTTATTTTATTATAACTAACATATTATAAGTAACTACATACTATAACAAAGTGTCTGCAACTGACAGCATTCATAAATTCATCATTAATAACATGACAGTTTAGCTCGTAGGTGCACATCATCTCTATGTTATTAACTTTATTTTTATTATGTTTCAAGGAGTCCCGCTAGCGTAAAACAGATCCTATCTCATATAGATAGACTGTATTTTGATTCAGCAATGTTGTAATTGCCAAAAAAAACATTTTCATATGTAGAAGTTTGTAGTAAAGGTTATGAAGATGAATAATAATCATACTGCTTTTGAAATTCTTTACGAACACCACTGGGAACCAAAGCTGGTACAGATGTCGCTAAAAGGCTCTAAAAGATGGTATTTAAAAAAAAAGTTGGTACACACACCATAACGTTATATGAATAATAATAATAAATCGTTTATTTTGTATGTTTAATTTTAATTAAATTCTTGATTATTTGAAGAAAAATCATACCTGATGAAAAATAAACAATAATAGTTATTATTAATATTATCATCATCAATATAATAACCAATAAACCTAAATAAAATTAATCTCATTATTTGTTGACGTTTTTATTATTAGATCTTATAAATGTCTCTACATAATTTAAAAAAAAATTAACCCTTGGTTTCATTGTCCTATTTTTTCATTTATTTTCTGACAAAGTCATACTCGGCGGCCATGGATAATTCGCTATATAGTTAATCTGAAGTAAGTTACTCAATGGGTCAAAAATAAATATCATTATGAACAGTAAATTTTTACAAAAATCAATGTCGTAACTATGACGTACAGCAAGAAATATAAATTGTTAGATACAAGTTTTTTTTTTATGTTTGATCAATTTAGAAAGTTATATTATTGCGTAAAAACACAATATTTAGTTGGTACATGGTACAAGACCCTGAAAAATGGTATGTATACTAAGAAATTGATACGTCTAACATCCCTGAAAAGCGATCGTCCCTCTTGTTAAAGTAAATTGAGGGCTTTTGAGAAGAATAATAGTTGGCACCCCGTTGTTTTTTTTTCCTTCTTTAGTTCCACTAATGAAAAAAATCCTCAACGAAGATGTTTGTTAAAAAATGGGCTAAATTAATGATATTAGATTTAGATAAGAGCTAGAATAGCCTATTATCAGATTCCTCTAAATGTTCATTAATTGATTCATTCATCTCAGCCGAAAGACGTCCACTGCTGGACGAGCCGAGGCCGTTGAATGCGGGCAGTACTGCGACCTTTACCAGGTCGTCGGACCACCTTGTGGGCCTACCTACACCAATAGCAGAACCATCTTTTGTGAAATAGAAAAACTATGAAATCTTGTACTTCGTACAAAAGATTGCTAACGCCATCTAGCGTTTATTTTATTGACTATAATCTCTACATTTACAAAAAGTACATACTATCAGGCCATAGATGGTAACTTAAACAGAAGTGTTAACTATTTCATTCTGCAATAATAGTTTCTAAAGTTATTCCTTACAATCACAGCAAAAAATTACATTTTTAAATTATGGTGAATTCATGGTAGTGCCTAATGTTTAAAAGCGGTGTTCGTCTCATATGGCTATTTTCATCATTAGCGACAATTATTAGAAAACTAGGAATGAATTTCTCAGAGGAAAGTGGTGGTGGAGATTCTATTGTAGATCTCACTAACTTAACCTTAGAATCCTAAACTATCTAGCGCACATGTTACTTCTACTCTGGATGCTAGAGTTCAGAATAAAAAAACAATTATTGAAAATATATTTTTTATTAATAATTACGAACTTGATATTACTTCTTGCTAGTCGTTCCCACACTGCTGAAAATCGAGACTCAGTGATCAGTCGCTTGGTGGAGTGCGATACTTGTTGGCATTTCTAGCTGTTCAGCGATCTGGTGATGAAGAAGATCTGGCGAGATGGTGTGAAGATGGTCACATCTTCTGGGTCTCTTTCCTTCTACCCCTCCGGTCACCATCAAACGCTCCAGGTTGTCATCATTTTGGCGAGCAAAATGTCCGAAATATTTCAATTCTCTCACTTCAGTGAGATTACAAATCAGCGTTATTATATAAAATTATTTAAAAAAAATATTTTACAAAGTGTTCAAACTTTGTACAATTTTTTATTTAAAGCAAAAATGTTTGTTACACCTTTGGCGGTTTGTCCTAGTTTTTCTGCCATTGAACCTTGGACAAAAGCCACACATATCAAATATGAATCAAATCCTTACCACACCAGTCCACCACAACAGTCTTAGGCATTTTTCAGTCTAGTAAAAAGTATTTAAACAAAAAATCGACACCAGTATCGACTATTTTCGACACGTGAAAACATATAAGTACATCACTACGAGGGTGGTGCCGAGTGGGTTGGATTGTATATAATTATGTATTATTTTTAATTTGTTTAATTTTCTGATTAAGTTTGCCTTTTGTTACTTTTAATTGTTAAAAATGACTTCATTAATTGTTTAATATTTTAATACCGCTAACTTCCGAAGGCGATTTTGGTGTCAGCTATTTTTATAACCTATTATTACCGAGAAGATTGAAGCTGTATGAGTAACCAACAGTGCCTACAAATTGCAGTTGACTCTAGTTCGAGTTCTACTACGTGTTATTGTATTAACATTTCGTCGCTCTCTTTGGAAGAAATTGTAAATATTAGTGGTAAGTCTGAATTTAATGTTACTAGTCGAAATTCTGAACACGCCCACCATGACTTATTTGCTATCACTGACACAATTATGGGAAAAGTTTCTCTTTTACCTCGATATTTACTTCGTTGCTTCAAAATTTATTAAACCTCATTTCATGACTGCTGTCATTACATTTAAAACTTTGTTTGTCGACATAAAGTTGCAATATAATCTACCTCTAAATAGCCAGACAGGTGTATGAAAGTTTGAAAGTTAAAAAAAACTGCGATAAATGTCACTATGCTGCCAGCACTTCGCATCTTCTATAAAGTTTATGTAGTTAGGTAATTCTAATTAAACTCACTAATTTGAAATGATACATGAATGAGTAATACTCTTACCACATAATTTTGTGTATCAGCCACTAGTTCTGATTGCCTAATTGGAAAGTGATATCCACTGATGAAATCTTACTGGCATAGCTTTAATGGCCTTGTATCTTATTTTAAATACAATGTTGTATTTACAATATTGTTTATTATACATGTTGATTGTTTTGCATATTGTCTTAAAGCTTCTCTATTCTTCACAATAATTTCAAACTGAATATTCATGTACATAAGCATGCATTTAAATATATAAAACATAATTTGTGATACATATATGAACAAACATAATTTGTGATACATATTGTAAATAAATGAGAACTGTATCTATTTTATCAAAAGTTTTCTATTGTTTAAATATGTTATTTTTTTACAATTGCTTCAATTGAAAATTAATACCATATGCAAATATAGTGTTTACAAGTTTATACCAATTTGATTTTTGTTTGTTGGTGCACACAATTTTGTTTGTCCCTAAACTTCAGAGTAGAATATGTTTTAAAATAAATATGTTAAAGACTTTATGTTTCTACTGATATTCCAAAGTTTATTATATATATATATATATATATATATATTTATTTATTTATTCAGTGCCACACAGATGTAAGAAAAGCATACCAAATGTTGATAATTCTTAGTATAGAAGCAATTGACAAGCTAATAATTGCAATATATAATATATCTAACTAGCTGACCCTCGTTACTTCGTCTGCGTCTTTCAAAAGAAATATTATCCCCGTTTTGCAAAAACTTAGCACAAAATAATTAATTAAAAACTTATTATTAAATTATTTATATAAAAACCTATTACTAAGTTATTTATTTAAAAAGTAAAAAGAAAATCTACATTAAAAGAATTGCACTATAGAAAATTACTAGAAATTAAAAAAACAATAACCTAAAGAAAATTGAGCACCTGCTACAAAATTAAATTATGTGAGTATGAGTATCTACTTCACTATTTGATTAACTTTTAAACTTTTATAGTCCTTAAAACTTACACACTGGCACACATCAAAACAATGTTGTATATATTTAATGGTGGCATTGTTATCTGTAGATAAAAAAAAAGCGGCCTTGAGTTTGTTTGCTCTTTCTTCTCATGAGGCTCAACCCCTTGGAAATGGGTGGTTGTAGATCGGCAGGGGTATAATTTTAAAGTAGAATAATTCTGTCATACATGATTTTTGTGAAATTTTAACCATCTGTTTTTGTAACATTTTTCATTGATGACATCGCTCCTTTTAGTCATGGCCTAATGGTATGTAGCCAGCCTTCGTCAATAAATGAGCTATCAAACAGTTAAATAATTTTTCAAATCGTACCAGTAGTGCCTGAAAACGCGTTAAGCCAAACAAACAAACTTCAGCTTTATTTTTTACTAGCGATCCGCCCTGGCTTTGCACAGGTGTGGAGATACCACAAATGTGGTGTCAGTGTGGAGTAATTAATAATACTATTATTATAATAGGACTATTTATGCTTTTAATTTTTTATAATTAAGTACTTGGTAACTTTTTATTAGAGTGACTCTGTCGACACTATGAAAACCCTAAAAGACCTTATTTTTCAAATTCTTGAAGGTTTACATTGCCCAATCTCTTATCAGTATTGTAAGAGGCAACTTGTTTAACCTTGTTTGCTGCCGTATAATGTGGTTTAGAGTGTTGAGATGCTTTTAATAGGACTCTCGCCTTACGTTTGTCATGAACATAACTTTAGACATACAATGTACAACTTAATTCAGTTACAATAAAAAGTTGTTTAAATAATGTCTATTAAAACTATTATCCTCAGTTAACAATATGTTTTTAGTACTGCGATCCTTACAAAGCTACGCACAAGGTAGCATTCAAGAGGTGCTATTAAGATTCATTTCTTGTGAAACGGAGACACAAAAATCCAAAAATAAAAAAGGGTCAGGAATGGTACAATTGTGGCGGCAACCGATCTCTAGCCAATCCTCAATAATAGGTCCGTTATGAAAGGTTAACTAGAGAGGCGACATGGAAGGATTCCTATTGGCTTACAAACACTGCGTGGTTTTAGGTTCGATTCTGACACACCGTTTACGATGACCACTATGCTGTATCTAATAATAATAAGATTGTTAGTTAGGTTAAACACGGATGTGCGTCATACACCGTAATATTCTAGAATAGATGCCATTAAAACTGGTTTCATTTTTTCTAGATCAAAAGCATGTTTTGCTTTGGTAACGTAAACACATGTGCTATGTAATTTTAGTTACGATTAAAACAGTTTTGTTGATCGACAATTTCATTAAGTGACAATTAACTGAAGATTAAAAGTATTATGTTGTTTTAGATCATCGATTACAATTGATGACTTAATATGTATACAATAGATACCTAACACTATTAAAAAGAGGTTAGGACTATAAAATGAGCGTTTGGGTAATTAATATTTCATGATTTATTTATAAAATTATCGGTAACGCCGGTTCTATTAAAATAAAACCGGCAGCTTACGCTAATCGCTTTAGTGCATTTCGTCGTGGTATTTTTTTACCACACAAGATACTAAATAACATTACTAAATTACTTTGTACGTTTTCTTATTAATTCTCCATATCCTGTGGTAACTCTTAACTATAGTCCAGCACAAAACTCAATAATGAGTTAAGGCCTTTGTATTTTATTATAATGTTGTAATAAAATCATTTTTATGAATTCATAAAACTTTATAACTTCATAAAAAACCTAGACAGCATCTTTAATTATTTGGGCAACCATCCAAGTGGGCAACATTAACTTTAGGTAACGCTAGAGACCACATGGATTCAAGGAGAAGTTTATTTAACGAAGAATAGACCGTACTTCCATTCAGTTGCTATTACCATTTAAGCTTGCCAGTTAACCAGCTTGCTATTGTTTAATGCTAGCAATCTGCACACAGCAAGCTAAACGGCTAGTGACGGATGTTAGGTGGTGCTTTGGCCTCAGGCATACCGATATCGGTACGACCCGTTTTGGAGGATTGGCTCGAGAGGCATCACGGAACCCTCTCATACCGGCTGATGCAGGGATCACCGTTAAGGGTGCTTCGGAGATCACCTGTATCTGATCCGCAAGGAGCCAACGCCTGAGTGCCACAACTGCGATTGCCAGACCTTGGACACGGCGGCAGAATGCCTGGCGTGGGTTGAGCAAAGGCGTCTCTCGTGGTGGCCATTGGAGTGGGAGTCCTCTCGCTCGGTAACAGGTACGGAGCGACAGTGCTTAGAACTTCGCCGTCTCCTTCTGCAAGCAGGTTATGATTGTGAAAGAGATGGCGGAGCGGGACCGGGAGAGGTTCAGAACTCTCCCGGCGCGCCAGGCTCGAGAACAGCGGTTCCCACACAGGACGGGGTCATCTATAGGTCCTAGATGGCCCGAGGTACGTCGGTGTCCCAGGGCTTTCCTTTCTAGGGTATACCTGGTCCCCTGGCTACTGTTACCTGGAGACGGCGTGCGGTTCTTGGTCGGTTCGAGTCCGACATGATCATCTACTGGTGGGTGGTATTCGAGGGGAGGCCCGCATAGAAAAATATTAAAAAGGTTTGTGCTTTGGCCTAGGGTTATAAGGAATATTCTTACTCTATAGGCGCTTCACCGCATACAAATAATTTACTGTTTTAAAAATTCTGTCGGAATGTTATCATAATCTGTTGGTTTTTAAAGGAAACAAGAATAAAATGTGATAGTAGATGAAATTGTTTAAATGGTTATCCTCCAACAGAATTATGTAAAACACGAGTAAAGACAACAATGTATTTCTTGGGTGACTTCGCTGAACTTATTAAAATGTTGGTAGAAATATGGAGGTATTTTGATAAAGCACGTAATTATACAACTGGATTACTGGTTACAATAGTTACTCTTTTGATCTTGATACTCGTTTAGAACCAGTAATAGCCTCAATTGCGTCTTGGCATGGATTCTTTTTCTTCTTATTCTTACAATTAACAAGAGACTTAAATACATTAATGTGTATGTTACTACGAGTAAGAGAACATGCAAAATAAGAAACAAATTAGATAGGTACATACACAGTAAAACCTACAATTTGCGACTAAAACATCCTTTCTTTACAAATATTTTCAATTTTAATAATGAAGATGTGTCGCTGTTGACGTAACATAACTTAATCTACTTTGCCATGATTAAATATAAATATATATATATATATATATAATCTATATTCCATAATTAAATTTCGTTTAAAATAAAGGGTTTTTAACTAAGCGCTTCTTATCTTTAAATTTAAATAAAACAAAGTGTGTGAGATATCATCAAAAGTTTTCATTCGTTTGAAAGGCCGCGCATCCAAAAGGTCCAATTTTCCATAATTGGCGCATAAATCTGGACTGATGAAATATGGACTGATGACGCCGCCAGCCCAAAATCCACAACAAACAGTAACTTGCCTTTCGTTCTTTGCAATATTTTTTTTTGTCTTTCCATTTGTCGTCGTAAGGGTATTGAGTTTACTAAACTAGTGGACTCAAATTTAACCATCACACTGCAAATAGTCCCCTCGGCAGGGCGATTATGGCGACCATAAAATGGTCGAAGCGCGCAGAAGGTTGCGTGAACAGAACATTCATTTTGATTAAACATTTTATTATTGATGTGGCAAAACGGACTTAATAAATGACAGCATATTCAACATTATTATAGGCTGTAAAACCTCACACTACAACCTTTAAAAGCGGTGCAGTAAGGTGATAAGTTCAAATAGAGCACGCAACCCTAGCGTTAAAAGTTATGTGATATAAACTACTTCATTTATTAAGCTACTAATTTATAGTAACTGTACCGATAAATAAAAAGACTGCAAAATTTTGATAGTGTAACAGGAAACTAGTAAAATTATTCCAAAATTTAATCCTTTTGATAAGCTAAATGCTTAATACCTCCATTTTTCAATACCCTTCCGGTTTAATCAGTGCACGTGTTTCGTATTATTAACCTATATACAGTTGGTAGGTATAATCAGACAGACACATGGGACTAAAATTACGTTTTTTTTTTAGTTTTTCTTTAAAGCTTCTTCGATGATTTAACCTTTTGATTTGTGATTGATTTCGATCGGTGAGTGACTGATTAAGCCAGTAGCAAATTTAAGGAACGTGGCACTTTTTATTAAACTAAGGGTAAATTTAACATAATTTAGGAAGATGTCTAGTTATACTATGCCTTCTTGGTCACAGAAAAGTCTGATTTTATCCACAATGAAGTTACCTGGTGTCTAAAAAGTCCTATATGGCTTCGAGAAAAAGAAAAGGACTTGGCAGGGGGAACTGCCGTGTCCAAGATAAGTAAATCATGCAAGTACCTACATCCAAAACATATCGAGGTAAAAGTGACTGCTAACGAAAAATGGGTTTGAAATCAGATGTGTGTATAAAATATTAATTTTAAAGATTAAAATATAGTAAGTAATTTTATATTTAAGTGGTGTTCTTCTGGTATTCATCAGTATATTAATATGACTAATGTGTTTACTTCTTCAAACTTTACGTACTGAGTACACTTATTTGATAAGGAAACGTACCCAAATACGTCACCCATTGGGGGTCTCCGAAATACCACGCTTGATCACAGTTGCGGGGGAGGACTTAAGTTTTTGTCACGTAGTCAATATCATACATGGCAAGTGCTGCATTTATAAATCAAATATGAGCCAAACAATTTTTTCAACTTTCTGTTTGCAAATTTCATTTATAACCATATACTACGGGTAGGAGAGATTGGGCATAGAATTTTAAGAAATGAGTCACATAGTATGGGTACGTTCCTTAATCGCCCAATACGTACCCAAAAACAGAAAATATATTAATACACAAGAAATTGATAAAAACTTGGATATAGTTGTATAACGGGCACTTCAAAATTAATTAATAATGTGTTGGACGTACAAAATGTTTAATCTCTTTTTCCAAAGATACGGAAACCTTTCCATTTAATTAGCGCACCTGATTTCATTGATTGTGTAGTGTATGTGTAATGTGATCTCCACTAATACCACAGGTAAAAAATACAGACAAGCCGTCTTCTTAACACATTTAAATAAAAAACAACATTTGCCTCAAATGAATACAGAATCTAGTAAAGGAATCTAGGTTTAATACAAATGTGCTTATGTTTCTACATCGACTTTAAATCTATCGGTAGTTCTCGCAATGTGGTTCATCTGTCCTTAACAGTTTATAGTGTACAAGACATAAATTACCTACTTAAAATATTTTACAAGTTAAAGTTTTTAAAATAATAAACAAAAAGCATATTGATTAAAAATAAAAATAATCATTATTTCGGGGACCAGTTTCGGACCCGTCGGACTTTTAGTAAAAAGCGGCCTGTCATGACAGTGTCAGATTCAGGCGATATCCTGAAATATATAGATACATAGTAAATCCGTATTATCTTTAATAAAAGGAATTGCCAATTACAAAAGTATTTTTCTAATATCACCAGAATTAGTGTAAGTGCGTTTTAAAAGCGACTTTTACGGCAGCGAAAAAAAAACAAGTTTTTTACATATTGTAATTGAGTATATCAATATATAGAGTATATGAGTATATAAATAACTTTCATTCTTCGTTCAAGAATATGTTCCATTGAAGTCACCTGCGTTTCTGTTGGAAAATGTGACACAATAACAACAGATAGCTTAGCTTCATGGCCTCCAAAGGAGGCCGTCCTTCCATAACCTGTTCGGACTTCTTGGAAACACACACGACTAAAACCGTATAAATATAGTCACTATGAGATACCCATTTTAAGAATATACCTATATTTCAAGAGAAAGGGTTTTTATTGTATGTTTTGTACCAAAATCAATTAGTACGTGTGGTGACGGATTCAAATACGGAGTGTCACTACCCCACATAGTCGGTAGCAATTATCGTTATCTTCTTGAAAATATTCCTTAAAACATGTGTCTATATGGCCACTCGGAACTCAGTTTGTGCAAAAAAAATGGGATTTCAAATTGATTTATACGACCGGAAAACGTCATTGAGAGTCGAAACGAACTTGTGTCTGAGCTGTGAAGCTTCCTTAGCGGAGGTTTCAGCTTGGGGTCGGCCTAATCTGGTCCATTTTAACCCAAAAACGACACAGGTTTGCGCGTTCACCGCAAAAAAGATACCGTTTGTCGTATCGCCTCGGTTCGAGAGCACCTCCCTAACTGCCTCAGGCAGTATTGCAGTCCTAGGCATCGAGATATCGAGCGAAGGTTTTGCGGTCATTTAAAGGGTAAGGTCAAATTGGCCTCGAAGAAGCTCGTTGTGCTAAACAGATCGAGGCTTTTTTTTCTCCAGCCCATCGCCTACAACTCTATAAGGCACAAGTCCGACCGCATATAGAATACTGCTCTCATCTCTATGCAGGGGCACCACAGTACCAGCTTTTACCTCTGGATCGAATCCAAAGAAGAGCGACTGGAATCGTAGATAGCCAAAAGATTTGCGACCGGCTTGATCCCTTGGCGTTACGTAGAGATGTAGCTTCGCTTTGCTTTGCTTTCTCTATAGTATCATATATCATGGAGAGTGCTCCAAGGTATTGTTTGGACTAATACCGGCCGCAACCTTCCGCCATCGTTCCACACGGCAAATTTTTTATCCCCACCACTTGGATAATTGGCGCTCCACCACTGTGCGCTTTTCAAGGCACTTTTTGCCTCGCACTACCAATCTGTGAAACAAGTTATCGGCTGCGGTATTTCCGGACCGATACGACCCTTAAACCTTCAAGAAAAGAGCGTACCCATTCCTCAAAGGCTGGCAACGCGCTTGTGACTCCTGAGTTGCAGGCGTTCAGAGGCGGCGGTAGTCGCTTTCCATCAGGTGACCCGTCTGCTCGTTTGCCCCCTATTCCATAAAAAAAGACGAAGTTAGTATAATGTGTGTTTTAACAAAAAACATAGCCATGGTATTTTAAAAAGACTCAAAAATGAAAATAGCGAGCTAACTAAAGTTAAAGCAGTAAGTTGCTAGACAAACTAAATATTCTTACCACTTTATTTAAATAATTTTAAATTACTTATTAAATCCTTACCAAATATTATTATAGCTTTAAAATCTAATGCGATAATGTGGCGTATCTTATCTACTGTCTATTATAACTATACTACTAACTATACGCTGTACTCGAGTAATAAGACACAAAATAATTCTGAAATGTAATAGTCCTCTGTGTTACAAAGTGTCTCAGCACTGTGATTTTTATAAATATACGGTTGTTAATTAATATATATTTATTGCAATATCGTTCAATTATATAACGTAATAATTATGTTTATTACTTTATGAGTTCAATCAAATTAATTACACAAAATTATTTCACTGAACTTACCAGCTGATACTTCCTAATTGTGGGCGCAGTCACCTCTACACTTACCTATCACTCGCACTGTTAGGATAGGATAGGATCTCACCAAAAACATTTTTATTAAAAATGTTGCCATACGAGACCGTATGGTTCGCACTATCTAAAAGTGATCAGATCTCATGTAGAGCCAAGCTTCTAACCCTACACGCCCTGACTCTACAAGCACTAACTTCAGAAACTCTACACCTTAGTTATAATAATTATGTGGCTTGGTCGGTTTGTGACTACAAGAATTATTTTATAACAGAAAAGTTGACCCGATGAGTTGCACTTGCGCGCCTATTGCCACCTGCAACTCATCGGGTGACCCGTCTGGTATACCATGAACCATGAAAAAAACATCGGTAGTAGAGCTCACACCATTTATTTAGTTGAACACTACACAGAAAACAAATTAAGTGAATAATTAAAATAGCTGTCGAGATTAACTCAATTGGACAATAGACTTAAAGTATTACCAACAATAATGGATCATGCTTACTAAAATGAAATTTTAGTCTCTTTATTACATTTATTATAAAAAATAGCAGACCATCGACTTCAGGTACAGGGACCAAGATACCCATCAAGATAACAACCGGTGGTTTGGGCCCCAAGGAGAGGTACCTCCTCATTATACGGGCAATGGAGGAGAACTGCTCCCTGCATATGACCTTGATCCAGCCATCTAACGTGGGCCTCTTAGGGTGTTGAACGAGACTCTTGGCTATCAATCCGTGAGCAGATACGACTATCGGCATAGTGATAACCGAATCCACATTCGACATATCGACGATCTCGTGAGATAAATCCAAGCATTTTATTTGTTATTCTTTTTCAAATTTCAAGAGATTCTCGTCTTGAGGAACGGTGATATCACCAACCATTGCGCGGCCCTCTAATCGATCTATCACTACAATATCAAGCTTATTAGCAACAATAGTCCTGTCTGTGATAATAGATTGAACCCAATACAACGTGGCCCGACCACTCTCGAGAACTGTGTCGGGCACATACCTATAGAATATTACCTCTAAACTCACAAGTTGGTATTAAGGGGAAACTGTTGGTGTACGATCCTGGCTACTTGGTTGTGCCTGTACAATAATTTGCCTGATTGATTTCCCAGGACGGTGACATGCCCGGCAGATGTCAACCGAACCATCTATATTTCCTATAGTAATTCCTCATGGTAACTTCGTCCATAATCGTCATACCGCTTTCAAGTCGATATCGGACCCATTTAGGGCCCGTTAAGACAGACCATGCAGTTATTTGCCCCTCTATACTTTATTCATATAAATTTCATTTTTAAAAACATTATGATTCATACAAAAGCAAACAAAAAATATTTAAAAATAAAAAAAAATAGTGGGTACAGACCAGGTATCGGCCAAATTCAAATACTTTATTTGTTTATCATCTTTTTCAGCTTTCAAGAGACTGTCGTCATGGGGAATGGTAATAACAACACTGATTGCTCGGCGTTCTTATCGGTTTTTTACCACTATATCAGGTTTATTGGCAACAATAGTCCAGTCAGTGATAATAGGGCGATTCCAGTACTTACACCATTTTAAAGAACTGGGTCGGACACATATTTGTAGTACGGTAATTCCACAGTCACAGTTCAGGGCAAGTTGCTGATGAACTATCCTAGCCACTTGGTTGTGTCTATGCAAGTTGGGAAGACGGGAATAACCGAAAATTATGTTATTATTCTCTTTATTTCATTAAATATACATATTACGTTTTAAAATATAAAAAAATGTGTCCCATCGGTATCGGGTACAGAGACCAAGATATCGGTGTTTAGGACTCCAGAGACAGAAACCTCCTCACAATACGTGCCGTATCGAGAAGAACTGCTTTCTGCATCAGGCCCTTAATCCAACTGCCTAACGCGAGCCTCTGAAGATGTTGGTCAAGGCTCTTAGCAAATAATCCACATCTTACTTGTGAGCCAAATCCAAATACTTTACTTGTTTATCGTTTTCAGCTTTACTTGTCTACCTCAGGCCTGCTCAAGGCCCGATAAAAACGTCCATGCAGCTCTTTGCCTCTCCATATCTCTTTACCATCAGTAATGTTGAGTACTGCAAATTTGCACCAGTTCTTTTTACCTAGACTAAGCGGAGTGAGTCCGTTATTAACTGCTACTAAATCCCTATGCATGTCCACATTAACAGAAACGAGATAATACATATCTTACATATCTTCCGATTATGGAGGGTCCTTTTATTTCTGTGCGAAAAATCTTCTCGGACACCACTCACCGATGGTTATGTCGAAATCCCTGATACCCCAACATACCTCGGGCCATCTGCTGCGTGTAAAACCCCAGAACCCCTCCTGTGTGCTTCCGAAAGGGCGCGCACGCTCCGAAGCGCGTCTCACCACCACCCCGGCCTGCATCAGCCAGGGTGACAGATGGCCTCACCTACCACCCCTGCCTGCGCTTATGGAGGAAGGCGGTCGCGTCTGCGACTAACCAGTCCATTAATTTAAATACATAATATATGTTTAGACATTATTATTTATTACCTTTTATTCATTAACTTGTTAACCTCGGTTATTGTTTGTAAAATGTTAACTAGGTAGATTAAATTTTCAATATTCCATTGTTTATCGCATAATGCCTACATTTACTCATACAAAATATTATAATATTTTGTTAATAGTAAAAGTTCTAATTCCTATATGTATGGTATATTTTTGCATAAACAATTGAGAAGGCACAAATTTAGTACCTATACATATACAGGTAAAATACTCTATCTCAATACTGAGTATTCAGATTTATTGCTTCCATGATGTAAGCTGTACAGGTGGTAAAACTTAAGCTTTATGGATGGATTAATTATGGAACCTACCGGGCACAGCATAAGAAGAGAAAGAGAGAGAAAAGGGGGACTCATCTATACACTGCAAATAAGATTATCCGTATAATTCCGGCTATCTGAAATAAACCAAAGGATCCACTAGTTAAACGTACCTAGCAAATTGATTGGGGACGACAACGAACTGCTCAGGTTAATAAGAGTTGGATATTCCTTAGACAAGAGAATACGTGTAAAAAAAAGACGTGCGCTGAAAATTCGCATAAAACAGTTTTACCCGCGGCTCGCCCCGCGTAAACGTCGGTCATCACCGTAAATATACTACTCTGTGTAAGAAGTATCGGGAATATGTCAATAAAAAGACCCGCGTAAAAGAGGTCGTTCTAATTTTTTTACTGCATGTTGGTAGCACTGTACTGATTAAGCGTGCAAAATTTGAGCGGGATCTGTCATTTAATTTGTTTAAACTACACTTTTTGTTGGTGATAGTTTTGAGTCCTCGGCGATGTTTACAATGGAAAATATTGTTGAACAAAGAGTGTGCCTTAAATTTTGTGTTTCGAATGATATTTCTTGTGGTGAATCACTAAAAATGTTGCGAAATACCTACGGCGAATCGTGTATATCGAAAACAAGGGCTTATGAATGGTATAAGGCTTTTAAAGAAGGCCGAGAAGTAGTAGTAGACTTGCCTCGTTCTGGTAGACCTTCAACCGCTACGACCAAAGAAAACATCGACAGAATCAAGAAGCTAGTGCTCGAAAATCGACGTATGAGTCTGAGAGAGTTGGCTAGTGAGGTGAACATATCTTTTAAGTCCGTCCACAACATTCTCGACTAGTTCCAAAAGAGCTTAATTTTGTTCAAAAAGCGCAGCGAAAGCATGTCGCTGAAGACATGGTTTCCCGAGCTTCTACGGATCCGACCTTTATTAAAACGTATAATAACTGGCGACGAGACATGGGTTTATGAGTACGACATGCAAACAAGCCAACAGTCTTCTCGAAAACGAGCCGAAACCAAAAAAATCGCGGCAAAGTCGCTCCAAAATCAAGGTGATGCTGACAGTTTTTTTTGACTACCGTGGTGTGGTTTACTCCGAATTCCTTCCAGAGGGAGAAACAGTGAATAAAGAATATTATTTAGGCGTCATGAAGCGTTTGCGTGAGAGTATCCTCCGAAAACGTCCAGATTTGTGGCAACACAACTCATGGATGCTGCACCATGATAATGCACCATCACACACAGCCATTATAACGAAAGAGTTTTTAGCGAAAAAATCAACAAAAGTTCTCGACTAAGCACCGTATTCCCCTGATATGGCTCCGTCTGACTTTTTTTTATTTCCCAAGTTAAAAAATTACCACTTCGAGGAAAACGTTTTGAGTCGATAGAAGCCATAAAAGAAAATTCGCTGAATGAGCTAAAGGCCATACCGCAAATAGCCTATGAAAAATGTATGGAAGACTGGGTGAAGCGGTGGAGATGTTGTATTGCAAGCGATGGGGCCTACTTTGAAGGCGATAAAATAAATTTAGATGAATAATTTGTATTTTTTGTTTTATTGACAAATTCCCGATACTTAGTACACAGAATGTATATATACGAGTATATAAACTTACACTAGACTGATTGGATCTTCTAATAGGAACATTCTACCCAAGTGTCTCAGATACATTGGAAAATACTTTTCTTAGTATCTATGTAGTAATTGTTGATTCAATTGAAATGACTTTCACTGGTTTATAATTTTACGCAAAAGGCATAATAACGTAAACTTCCTTCGGCTATTATGATAACATGTAGGTATTGTGTTTTTACACAAAAAGCGCTAGTTTTGAGATGTCAATATTCCGCTATCTAGACTATCCATAGTTTCGAGAAATTTGTTTAAATATTTAATAATTTTAATATAATCTTATGTATTCAAATAACAATGATACCTTTAAATGCAAACTAGTGTTACCGTACGGAATTTTAAGTTTATTTGTATTATTTTCAGATATAATTTAATAGCGGAAACTTGGCCTTTCCAACCACCGTCGTTCTGTGATAATACCTGTTTTTGTGGTAAGTTTATTTAATATATAATTAAGTTTAATACTGATCAGTATTAATAAATAAATAGAAAATTAATGAAGTTAATATATGATAGGAGTAATAAACACTTCATTTTACAAAAAACAAACAGAAACTTATTTGTAAAGGCCTTATTGGTAAAAAGCGATGTCTTCGAGGCAACTTTGAGTGGACTGCATAACTTAATAATATCTTATACCAAAGCTGCTGTCCTTGCACAATATAATACATATATTATATATGCACAATAAAATACACATATACTTCTTTTTTTTTCTTTACTCAACTCTTCATCGTTACTTGATTACATAGTTCTTTAGTTGTTCTTTTGCACCAACCACGACTGAAATCTTTCTACTGTCAATAAATTAAAAAAAAAATTTTATTCTATGCTCCTTACACCTTCAACTTCGTCAATTCTTCCTTCTACATACAGGCAGTTCTTCTCTGGAACGCCAAATTGTCGAAATGTCCAGAATTTCCGTAAACCGTCGTACATTTAAGACAAAGTAAGCGATCTTGTGATCGGTCACCGGTACCCGTTACCGTATGTATATATGTATAATATATTATCTAACAATAACCTGTAGTATCTGTACTACAGGTTATTGAACCTGTACTATTTTAAGCAGACTGCTAATAAACATACTTTTAAATTTTTGAAAATATACATATTGTAGGTAAATTACACCCAGGCACAGCAAATGATCGGACTCATCACAAACTGATTTATGCTGGGTGGGAATCGAACCCACGACCTCAGTCAGAATGACTAACCACGCGACCAACAAGCCCGTCAAGTAGTAACTAATATTGCCTTCTATTTATGTAGGTATATTATATTTTTTATTAACCAAATAACTTTAAATGCCAAATTTTATATTTTATCTTTGGACCTACCGCATCATATTTTTACATCACCCGAATTTTGACTGAGAGAGAATAGTCCATGGCATGGCATGGCATGAGGTGAAACCTACGGCTGCTATAAATATCAAACCAGAAGAAACCGAAACCTTAATGCAAATGCTTTATAGGCAGCTATACAGCTATCTGCGAAACCAATCAATTACTGTTAGAGATGTGTCAATAGAGTGTATAATACTTATCAGGATATGAAAATCTACTGTATTAAAGGTGTTGCTAAAATACAATAGTTTCACATTATCCGTGGCCATCTTAATTTCGTCCGGATCGAATGGATGGTTTACAACTTAATGTTAAACCAGAAGACGTCTTGTTAAGAGTACCTACATAAAGCCCTTCAAGACTTTTAGCTTGGATATTTTAAATATGGTGCGGGAAGTTAAATATGTCGGATATGGTTTGAAAACTTAAGTGAAGGATAGGAAGGATCATACTTGGGCAAATGCAGTCGTCGCTAACAGTTTTGGAATTTATGGTCGATATGATATGAACTCGGTTCCAAAAATAACGGGTAAGTCACATAAACCCGAATATCTCCCGAACTACGTATGCCATCCTAATGAAACGAAGACTGTTTAATTGAGAATTTAATTATACAGATAAAAAATAAAATAAAACTTAAATCTAAACTCTCTAACTCTTAACTTATCTCTAAATTAAAAAAAAACTAAAGTAGTCATATTTTTCATAAGATCACATTTTTTTATGATTGTTTTTTTGCTGTTTTTCATCACTTTCTTCATTTAATACTTTGTATTGCCTCCACGAGCTCTTCTGATAGCTTCCAGGCGATTAGGCATGCTGTACACCAAATTTCGGAGCCGGTGCTGAGGAATACCTTCCCATTCCTCCACCAGTGCTTGTTTGAGCTCGGGAAGCGTGATTGGTGGGAGGTTTCGACCTTTCACGCATCTCTGAAGCTCGTCCCAGGCGTGCTCGATGGGGTTTAAGTCCGGGCTTCGCGCTGGCCACTGCATGAGTGCGATACCGACCTCTTCAAGGTAGTCATGTACAATCCTGACGGTATTTGGACGCGCATTATCATGCATTAATATGCCATGCCGGTCCATCCTGGCCATGAAAGGACCTACATGTTCATTGAGGATCTCTTCCACGTACCTCTCTGCATTTAAAATTCCATTTTGAATGAGTACCAGCTCGGTGCGGGCCTCAGTAGAAATCCCAGCCCAAACTTGTACGGAGCCTCCACCGTACGCCACTTTTTCCTCCACACACGCTTGATGGAAGCGCTCCCCTGGTCTTCTGTACACCAACTGCCTACCATCATGCTTATAAAGCATGAATTTAGACTCGTCCGTGAACATTACCCTAGACCAATCGTCTAGTGTCCAGTTTAGGTGCTCGCGCACGTATCTCTGTCTTGCAATTCGATGTCCCCGTTCCAGTTTGGGGCCCTTTGCGGGCCTCAATGGTTTTAAATTTGCTTCAGCAAGACGTCTTTTTACTGTTTGAGCGCTTAAATTGCCACCTCCAAAGCGAATAAAGTGAGTTTTTAGGCCAACAGCAGTTTGAAAACGATTCGGAGCATTGTAGCCACCAGTTGTCTGTCTTCCCTGGCCGTTGTGCATCTTGGTCTGCCATTTCCTGGTTTTCTAAGGTGTGATCCGGTCTCTCGGTACCGCTGGACTACCCGCTGAACAGTCGACAAAGATACACCAATGTTTCTGGCTGTTTCACGCTGGCTCCGCCCAAGTTCCAGAAAAGTTAGGATTCTGGTACATTCCTCTAGCGTGACTGCCATGCTTTACCTCACAGAATAATAATTATGCACGTGGAAGACGTTCACGATAATTTTTTGGTGACAGAATAGAAATGGAAAGCATCCATAATGAAATGAAACAAAAATTTTGTTTTTAAAAATAGTCATTTTTTTAAATTTTGTTTTTGTAATGAAGTTTTTTTCATCAACCGGTTTAAATAATATGCTATAAGAAGCGCAACTAAAATGTCTTTATTCTGTTTTTTATTTCATTGATCTAACTTTTACAGTTCTGGAGGTATTTCAATTTTTGTGACTGACCCGTAATTTTTGGAACCGAGTGTATTTATATAATTAAATTTAAAATGCAGAAAGTGGAGGGTCAGTTGCGGAAAGATGAAGATGTGTTAGTTTTGTGTCTATTAAAAGCATCTGGATCTATGCTGCTAGAATTCATTTTTTTATAAACTTAGAAATGACACAAAATTCTGTGTGTTGGTGCATTGTTAGTGTAGAAAGCATAAAAGTCATTAACAGACGACGAAGTCTTTTTAATTAACCAACAAGGAACTGACAACTAAAGAATTGTAAAAAGTAAAGCACAATAACATTTTTAAAACTCGTTGGAAGATGTGTGCTCAACAAGCCAGTTAACTTATAACAAGGTAAACCTGTATCTTATAGTAAGAGACAAAGAATAAAGACAGTTAAATATTTTCCGGGATTTCAAGTAAATAATTGCTTATGTACTACTTAAATGACATTTACATACACCACATTTACTTAAACCTGATTACCTTTAGTTTCGTCTAGTTTTTTAATTAGAAGGATCATGTAAGTTCAGATTATCATCACATCAACAGCCTTTAACAGTCCACTGCTGGACATAGGCCTCTCCTTAGAAAAGAGGTTTTGGCCTACTATACCACGCTGGCCAGACGGGTTGGTATAGGGTTTGTGTCAAGTCTTCCTTCTCTCTGCAATGCTGTTGTCCTGCGTAGTTCGCTCCCTTAGTCGCCTCTTACGACACCCACGGGATGAATAGGGGTGGTGACACTCTGTATTCATAATCCGTCAACACACGGACAGAAGTTCAGATTATAAATTAACATTATTCATTACAGATAATAAAAAAGGCAGGTAACACATTACAACATTGTTAAACTGTAGAAAACATTGTTTATTTTCGTTTAGCGCGTTAAAATCAATTGTATTCGAAACGTAACGTTATCTACGAATATTTTATCTTTTCAATAAAATAATTATATAGTAGAAACATATATTATTTTGCTATTGCTTATTTTTTTTTTATTAGTTTTAATAATTTCGTCTATAATTATAAATACATAGTTTTATTTCCTCTTAATAACAATAAAATGTTGATATTCAAGTTCATACTTTGTTAAATACATATATTCATACATTTGTTTAAATCCATTCTTGGGTACTTCTTGTCTTTTGTTAAGTAAATTTTCATATTGCTTTATGTTAATGACTGTTTTGTACCAAAAAAAAAATAATAGATTGGCCATTGTAATTCCTCATTAAATGAACAAGTTGAAGGCCTATTCTCGTAATAATAGTTCGGTTTCAATTCAGTTTCGATCAACTTTCGATCTCACAACTGTCACAAAAGGTAGTTTCGGAGTAAAATATTAAACATCGAACGTTGATTGTAATGTGATTATATCGTATTGTAACCAAAAATTTAATTGGTAATCTACTAGTCTTAGTAATAATTTAGGTACTATTTCACTATTTTTACGAAAAAACATCTTATGACAGTTGTGAGATCGATAATTGATAGGAAGTGAATTGAGACCGAACTTTTATTACGAGAATTAGCCTTCAGTTCTTATATGCACGGTGTATTTATTCGACGTGGGTACGAGTAAAATAATGTGTGACTGTGCACGGTTGGCGTAGTGGTTTAAGCGGTGGAGTTCAAACCCCACATGGGACGACACTTTGTGTGATCCACAAATTATTGTTCTGAGTCTGGGTATTCTTTGTGTCCGTTTCATGTATGTTTGTAAAATCCCCCGTAACACAGGATATTTTCCTATTGCGGGAGTTGTCTTTTAAAAAAAAAAAGGAAAAAAATGTGTTAAATTAATTCACTATTTTCTTAAATCAGAAATTATCTTTTTTTTTACTTAAATCTATTAAAGCTTTCTCTTAAATAGAATCGACTAATATTTTAAATCGAATCTGCAGCGTTGTTAGGGCATCACTAATTGATTTCTAATCGAACTGTTAAAAAGAAAATGACAGAATAGACACAGTAAAATTAATTGGTTTCAATTGTTCTCAATTAATCTAAGAAGTGATAGAGCAGTGATTTATGATCTGTTTGATATTGTCAGTTTAATGAAGTTTATGTTATAGTTAGTACCTAATCAATACAATTCGCCATTAAAAGCCGAAGTAACTCGCCTTCAAGAAATATATATTTAGCTCAATGAACCAATATTTGGTATAAAAATGATAATAAAGTTAAAATACTAGTCAAGGTTTTAGTGACATATTAATTAAAATCATCAGCGAAAATGTAATAAAATTCAGGGATCAAGGATAAGCTGAAGATTCAAGCTTCGAAGATCGAATCGATCGAGTGCATAGACTATAATGCCGTTAACCCACATCAGATCGATATTTGGTTTTTAAATCCACCTTAATCACAAAAAAATCTATTTATTTATATCTGTTTTTGTTCTCGAGATAAAGATAGTTAAAACGCCGTTATATCATGTTTTTTTTTTCATATGTGTACAACTTAAAGACGCAGTTAACCATATGTATTTATTAACCTAAAAAGCAGCTAACAGCCCTTAGTTTTTTTTTCGTTGTAATTTTTATGTAAGTTACATAACTAAATTGTTGTTAACTGATTTTTATATACAATAGTGTCGTTTAAACACTTAAACGTTTTTGTAGATTAGCATTTTGTTATTAAGAATGTAGCTATTCCAACGCTATAAAGCCGTTAAATAAAAATACTATACATAAATGCGGTTAAAATCACTTAACTGCATTTTAACGTTTTATTCTACATATATTTTTTCATTCACGGCGTTTTCAAAAAAAAAAAACAAAATTATTTAAGCTGCAACACTAAAATGCGGCTATCCCACATTACAACGCTAAATTTCCGATAACTGCTCTCGCGGCGTTCGTCTGTCGTATTTCGCCTAGAAAACGCAAGACTATAAACAACGTACATATATACAACCCTACTACTTGATGGCGCCTGTGTTCCAAACATTCTGCGAAACACACATTAAGTACATACCAGGCACATAATTTACACAAAACAGTGACCATACTTAGAAGAACTTTTTCCGAGGCAGATTCACCAAGTGATTTTAATTCTGACGATGACGTGATTAAAATTATTACCCGGCTGCGTCAAGTGGCGACTCTGGAGAATATAATATTCATGTAGTTACCAAAGACAATCAACAGCCCAAACTCTCACAAAAGAAAACAAATTCAAAAAAAAAAGCTGTCGTTCTCAACTAAAATCCTTCCTTGTGTATTTCGGAGAAGCTCATTGAATTGTAGTCAGTCTAAGAAAGCTACATGGACGACAGTCGACGAAGGAATACCATTGACACAATCTTCACTACTTTTAGTACTGATCAAATACATTTTACAGAACATGATCTAGAAACAAATATATTGCAGCCTGTAACAGCGCAATCGTCATCAAAACGTTAACGATGTGCCACTTTTTTTACGTCAGCGAAAATAAATGCTAAAAATAAGAGAAGAATTGAACACACTGTTAAAATGCATTACGAGAAAACAAAAGCATTCAAAACAATACCTAATCTCCCGGCTGATTACTAATTATGCAATAAACAATCCTAAATAAAAATTATTTAAAAAACATGTAGTTTTTGTAACACTTATGTACATATCCGTAGTAAACTTGCAACTAATATCCTACATATTTTAAAAGCCAGCACAATGTACTGGGTGATCGCTTTTTTGTAACCACCTAAACATGGTCGGGTTACCACGGTCTTGCACCTTCTAATGACTTTTATTTAATTATCTCGTAAATTATTATATGTACTACGCTGAAATTTTACAGGTAGACAACTGAACTAAATAACTAATTATTGCCATAACATTCAGTTTATATATCCACACACAGGTTTATCGGTGGCCAAAAAAGGCCGCACACATTGTGATCGTGAACGTGAAGAGCTACATTTCATTATAACTTTTTAGTCACTTACAGTATTCTTACGAAAATTCGTATACATTTGAAGGTAGTTACAAGCAATAGAATAACGTTTGAAGTAAGTCTTTAGAGGTCTTATTTAAAGTGTTAGGACGTATTGAAGTGTTTTCATACTTACCTAAATAATTTTTAAACGGTCCATTATTTTTGTTATTTTATTGTCGAACAAATTAAAAGTAATCCTTAAGAAGTTATGTACAAAAGATGGTTACAATCCGCTTACCCGTTTCAGAGATCCAGCAAACCCACAAACGTTACTCCAGCAGGATCTCGAATAACTTCGCAGCCGAAGAAAATACAAATACCAAATAAGTTGTAACATTTACCTAGTCCAGATAACTAATTATTTAGCTAAAATTTATTTCAATATTACAATTAAAAAAGAAAATGTCTGGCTGCGGTAACGTTTCAAACGTTACCCCAGCAGGAAATGTTTTTTTGAAATAACTAAAAAAGTTTAAGTGAAACAAATTTAAAAATGTGCCTAACAATTACAGAAGGGGAGCAACTAATTATCTATAACGTTTAAATGACCATTTTCGACATTATTTTGCTAGGGTAACGCACACTACAGTGTTAACTTACTTTATATTCAAAGTTAAAAAAAAAAACAATTTTCTTTAGTATTTACTTTATTTTAACTTGCCTGTAAACATACTATTAATAGGACTTTACATCGTAAATACTTTACTATAACGCAGCTATAACTATAACTATAATACTTAATAGTTACGAAGACATACAAGACAAAGTGTAGTATTCTATAGCATAACATTACAATATAAGCCGACTATAACGCTAAAATAGGATTTTAGGATTATTACATAAAGTTAATTAATTCGACTATAATATCATTTGATAGTGTTTCAAAATACCTATCTTGCCCTATCAAAATATCTCTAATAATTGAAATAGACATCAAGTGGCATGATTTTCAATTCTATTTTTAGTTTTTAGCTCATATCTGAAAATGTGCATTTGTCAGATAACGGCATTATAGTATGTGGACGGCAGAGCGGCCGACCTCGTACAGTTAGGACACCAGCGGGCATAAAAAGCAACGAAGGCGCGAATCCAACGAAATCCCGTGCGTAGACAAAAAATGTTAGCTCTTCTGATGGGGCTAAGCAGAACCACGGTCAAAAGTTTCCTTTTCTATTAATTGTAATATATACGAGTATATACAATTTTCTTAATATTGCTCAAAGAAATTATTATTTTTTACAAATTGCTTTCTTTTTGCAATTATCAACCATCGCCCAGTTTTTTATCTACAATGTTAGTGACGGAAATTATAAAACAACGTATCACCGACACAAAAACCGTAAAAAAAGACAAATTTGAGGATAAAAGTTTAAAAAAAATGTATTAGGCAAAATTTCGGCAATCTTTATGAAAAATCTTAAAAGTTCAATATCTTGAAGATGATTAAGTTTGGGATATGGTAATTCACAGTGAAATTTACCAGCTATAATGGTAACCACAACCCCCTTAATTATGTGGTCCGACTTTATCAGTAACACTGTCTTTACTTATTAAAGAGAAAAATCCAAAAATAAAGTTAAGTTTCTGCTCGCCTAGCGTTTACGTCATTGTCGCTGTGTTGTTGCTCAACCGGCGTCTTTCCATAAAGTAATATTTACAAAATGTATTTGAAAGTTACTGACTGATGGCTTTCAACTTTTTCATCGGTTAATGACGTATGGATCAAGCCCCGCTCTCTCACCAATCAGGGCCTAAGAAATTATCGTTAAATTTTTCTTATTTTTATGGAAGATTGGGCAAACAAGCAGACGGGTCACCTGATAGAAAGCGACTACCGCTGCCCATGAGCGCCTGCAACTCAGGAGTCACAAGCCCGTTGCCGGGCCTTTGGGGAAGGAGTACGCTCTTTTCTTAACGGATTGAAGGTCGTATCGGTCCGGAATTACCACAGACGATAACTTGTTCCATAGATTAGTTGTGCGGGGCAAAAAAGGGTCTTGAAAAGCTCACAGTGGTGGAGTGCCAATTATCCAAGTATTGCTGATGAAAATTTTGCTGTGTGGAAAGTTGCGGCCGGTATTGGTCCGAAGAATTCCTCCGATACTGGCTGGGGCAATTCGAAGTCAAAGTCCGAGCCATCTAACCAACTAACAACGTAATAGTTATAATAAACATTTAAATTGATCTTAAATGACAAATGAAAAAAAAAATTATTACTTTCGCATTTATAATATTAATAGGGATTTACAAATAAATGTTCTTAAATATTGTATTAGATATTTTGTAATAATCAAATCTTTGAATAGTAAGTAGTTATCTAGCACTTATTTATAAGATTTCACTTAACAATTTTGTCTGTGATATCTCATAACAATTCCATAGCCATTATCCATTATAGACAAAACCACTTTTTATAGGCAAAACCAAATAACTATCAATTTGTGAATTCACAAATTAACGAATGAAATATTTTAGCCATGTCGTATGTGACTGATGTACTTTATGATGACTAAAATATTATCATTTAATCATGTAACGTTTTGTTTTATCTTGTAACTAACATAAAAATACTTAAAAAATACCTATGTAGGTATTTCGTTTTATGAATCAGTACCAGCTTTGCTCGGTATTGTTTTTTTTTGGTAAATTTACTATAAATAAAACCTAGCTAGATTGATTAATCGCCCCCGAAACCCCCTGCATACTAAATTTCATGAAAATCGTTGGAGCCGTTTCCGAGATTCAGATAATATATATATACAAGAATTGCTCGTTTAAAGGTATTGGATTGTAGAGATTGGAAATATTGGTATTTTTGTGCAAAAGAACAAATATATTTATCGCAGCTTTAACTTGGAATACTATTGTATGTATAATATCTTGAATTGGTGTACAATAAAGATTATTCTATTCTATTCTACGATTATAAAGTATGAAACTGTGGGGTAACTCCACCAATGCAGAGCACAAAAACGGTGTATTAGAGCTATTTCCTGTCTTAAGCAAACAGATTCATGTAAACCTTTATTTAGAAAGCAAAATATCCTAACTTTACCTTGTTTATATGTATACGAAACAGCTATATTTATTAAGTGTAATTTACATTTATTTGAACACCGTACAAGGCAACGTCATATTAACAAATTATGCATTAGACCATCTAAAACTGCACTACTTCATAAAAGTATATTCTGCATGGGCCCAAAAATAAATAATAAGATACCATCAGATTTGAAAAATGAAAATAACTTAATTTTATTTAAGAAAAAGTTACATGCTATTCTAGTTGGTAAAACTTATTATTCGGTAAAAGAATACATGGAAGATAAAATGTAGAATGATGTAAATAATGCACTACTTACATCTTCCTTTGACAGACATCAGTACAGAAATTTTATACGTATTAATTTGACATATTATAGTTCGTATTTATTATTATTTGTTTATTTTGTATTATTTAACTTTAGAACTGTATTATTATTTAGAATAATGACACTACTGGATATTATTTTGTTATAATTAATGGCTATTATTTAATTATTGTTAATTTTTGCATGCTGTGACATTCGGCTTAATATGGTGAAACTGGCTGTATCTTTTCCACCTGTTTTTCTTTTTGTATAACCCATATTATCGCAACTAAATTGAATTGAATTGAAAAATTGAAAAACAGGCATAATATGTGTATATATAACTACATAATTTTACAAAGGTCCCTAATTAGAATTGATACAATTGCTTGTGTTGTACGTACCTTTAAAAGCCAAAAAAATTTTTTGGCTTATAAAGGTACGTACAAAGTGCATATATTGTGACAATGTCTGTGTACATGGACACAATAAGGAAGGGTATCTGCGTAAACTACAAATTACGAAAAATTCTTTTGAGCGAGGTCGATGGTCAACTATGATCTCTACCGGTGTTCACTGACGTTTACAGTGACGCGGTACGTGACGCAGGCGGGTTTGCAAAGACGGTGCTCGATGGTCGATCGGCAGCGCGCGCGCTATGTCAGTCACTATCCGCCGTGCTGGTGGACGCCAACACCTGCGCGTGTACCTTACATCAACAACGCGAAAGTCGACCTGCTTGTTTTTTATTTTGTATTCACGCGGTGTTCTTAAGAAGCACACTCCTATAGAAAGGACTGTGTCGTCCTTTCGTTGTTACACACCCATTTTAAAGAACATCCGTACACGTAAGTAGTTATCAATGTTTATGCTTTATGAATTAAATCATTTAATCGTTAAAAAAGTAATGTATTCGTGTGTGTAAACTTAATATTAACAAAACTATTGATTTCATAGTTATGACGTGTATAATTTTTTGTTTATGTTTGTAGTGGATTTATAATGAACATAATTTTATTAGTTGAATAATACAACAAAAATAGTTTTACTAGTAGTGCCCTTTTTTATTATTTTCATTTTTTCAATATAAACAAAGTAAAAAAGTAGTAGTAAAATAAAGCATATTTAAAAAATCTTTAAATCACAAAGCTTTTCACGTGAATTGTTAATTGTAGGTTAAACCGTAGTATAGTGACAAAAAATTGTAAGTTTATTTAAAATGTTATGTAGCATTCATCTAGCTGCATCATAATGAACATGACCTGACCCGAGCAATAAATATTTATTTTATTTCCTCAATTTAAGCTAGCAGTTAGTTAAAAGTCATAAAATGTTTATGGTTTAATGCTAAGAAGGATATTGCTAACTTAGTATTTACTTTTTTACAAAACTATAATAAACATCCTATTTAAAAAATATAGTAACTTTGCAAAATGTTTGTGATAAAAATATGGTTATGTCAAAATTCGGTGTCAAAATAATTTTGAATGCATGTCCCATCGATGTTTTAGCCCGGTTTGTTATTGTTCCATCATAGATTACATAAGCTAGAGACTAACAAATATTTCACGAGGTTCCTATCAAATTGATCATCGCTGCATATCGATGACTTTGCGCAACGCCGCGTTCGTGTCACCGCGTCTACAATTGTCGCGTTCCACAATATTCCACATCGCTTCACGAATATGCTTCAACCACGGCACGCTACGTTATTTATACTCATATCCTTATCTTTGCTTTAAATGAATTTTAATGAATATAGGTTTCGATTTCCATTTTCTTTTAACGATATTGCTCTTAGTTTTTTGTTATTATGGTAACCGGCTTTCACTAACTTGGTGCAAGGAAACTCTTCCAAATCCTGCAGTAACTGATAAGACAGTAAACATATTATTACATTAAATCTTTGACTGAAAATCTAGTCTAGAGATAGGCGTTTATACTTCTTGTATAATTAACTAATCATTAATCATACATCAGTCTATTGCAATGAATCCTTTGCATATACCTCTCACAATCTACGCTACACCTGTCGGTCTTTAACTTGCTGCATCCAATCATTCGCAATTAACTATTTCAAGTAGCTAGTTCTTCTGGTGGGATTATCTAGGGTTTACGCAGTTTAAAAGTTTTTATTAATGGCATTGCTAATGCTGCCAAACGAACCTTCCTCGCTCTTCTATAGAAGTCAAAAGAAACATCTTAATCAATAGTTGTTTTTTAAACTATTCTTATACATACGTGTTATGTTCTTTTGAAATACATTTATTTTGATATTTTCTATTACAGTTAGTAAACATTTTAATATAAGCGCGTTTAAATATGAAAACAAAACTTTGAACTCTTAAGTGTCTGGAACCAGTCTTCATAAGGGGAACGTAAGCTTTTATAATAGTTAATTCACAACAAACACATCACTTTCTTACATAACCTAAAATACCTCCGCTACAATAGCCAATAAAAGTTTGTAAAGTACAAATAATTACGTTAATTAATTCTTTATCAATTGATCATGACGATCAATGATGTGTATTATGGCTTCGTAAAACACAGCATCTACCATTTATCAAATCAATACTGGGGCAGCCCTTACTAACTTCATCAATGTACGTTATTTATAAAAAACCTCTGATTTAATACAATGGGCACTTTACTACAGCTATTAAATTCTTGATATTAGTAAATTAGAGATACTTAAGTGATCAAGTAATAAATAAAATAATTTGTGTGAACAATTTAAAAGATTTAACAGATTCAATTAAATTATTAGTATTAGTTATATGTAACGGCAATATAATTTAATAAGTTAGTGCCTATTCCCATTTAGGAATAACTAACAATTACTATTTTCTTCCAATAAGTCCACTGTTGACCAGTACGTGTTGCCGGAATTTTGTTTTTAATTTACGCCAAATAATCCTGCTACGAGTATGTGCGAGCGCTCAAGTGAACGTGGACGCCTCTACCAGCCAGTTGTAATAGGGTATAGGCACTGTAAAAAGTTTTACAGATACAGTAGCTAAAATCTTGGATGTCTGTTTTTATTAACACAAGCATGTGCTGCTTACCCGTTAGTCTCAGTTCATGGTGTACTTTATGCCAAATGTAAAAATGGTTTACATTTAACATATGTATGTTAACAAAGACCGTTAACATTTGTTGCCAGCTCGCAAACAAACTGCAAAACTGTAGAGACTGTAAAAAACTGATCTCCTGCTTCCAAAGAGAATAATTAGATCAACGTGTCCGTCAGGTAAAGTTCTCTCCGTCCTCGTCTAGGGCACCTCAAGAATATCTAGTCAACAAATCGACATTATTGGCGTTACAATACGTTACATAAATACATACGAGTAGATGAACTAACATTGAGATATGTCTAAATGTTTTCAATTTACGAAATTGAGCCTATGTAACTCCTAACACTACTTGCTAGCAATATTAATGTGAAGTCGTTAGATAATCTCATCATCTGCCTACCCTTTTCCCAATTTTATTCGGGGTCGGCGCAGTATGTTTGATTTTTCCATTCTACTCTGTCATGCGTCATCTCACTGTTTACTCCCTTCCTTTTTCTTCGGTCTGCCTCTTCCCTTGTACCCTTCAACTCCCATAACTAAAACTTTCTTCGCCACATTTTCCTCATCCCTTACTTCTTAACTTTTCATCCAGTGGCGCTACTTTCAGACTCTCTCGTATATACTCATTCCTAACCTTGTCCATCTGAGTCACACCACACATCCATCTCAGCATTCGCATTTCGGCTACGTTCAGGCGACTCTCATCCGTTCTCTTAATGGGCCAACTTTCAGAACCATACAAGACGGCAGGTCTGATAATAGTTTTATAAATTTATCAATTGAGTGTTAAGGGGAATCTCTGGGGTCACAAGTTGTTCCCGTTACTTGCCGCCACTTCATCCATCCCGTATTGATTCGATGCTGTACAGTTCGATCCATCTCATCATCACATTGTAAAAGGGAGCCGAGGTACTTGAAATTGGAGCAGACTGTTATCGCTATCCCATCCAGCGAAATGGTTTCAGGACTGGAGAGACCGCCGAAATCGCAGAACATGTACTCAGTTTTGGTTCTGCTGATTTTCAAGCCAACATTCTCCAGCCTTTGTTGCCATTTTTCCAGTCTGCTCTGGACCTCAACCCCATCTTCACCGACCAACACAATGTCATCTACGAATAGCATGCACCAAGGTGCCTCCTCCTGTATGTCCGATGTCAGAGCATCCATTATCAACAGGAAGAGGTATGGGCTCAGAGCTGATCCCTGGTGCAAGCCTACAGAGACACTGAATTGATCAGTGTTTCCCGTGACCTCACATGAGTGCTAGACTCTCTGTACATAGCCCGAATCAATTCTACATACTTAACAGGCACTCTTTCTTCTTTCAAAGCCCACCACAATACCTCTCATATGCCTTTTCGAGATCCACAAACACTATATGCAAGTTTTTGTTCGCACTATAATCTAGACAAAAAAAAATTAAACGTGACTTTGGGCTCAAGTCCTTATGGACTATGAATGTATCTTTGTTTCTAAAAAACTTGTATTAAGGTAATAAATTGTAGTCTAAATAATAATTAATATGATAAAATTTACAGATCCAATTGCAAATCCCCATTTTTCCAACATTTAAAGTAATTTATTTTATTGTATATATTAGGATTGTTTCAAGGAAGAATCAATAATGGCAGAATAAATACAGATATCTAATTACTGACCTCAATAAATAAATAAGTTTACGTTATCAAAGGAAACAACTAAAATGGCAAAATATTTAAATTTATTTTTAAACATTTTGTAAATCTATACATAATACATATAATAAAAATACATAATACATATATTTTTGGTAACTATTTATCCGTCACATATAAATGAGAAAAGACAAAATAGTTAAGAACTAATAAGTATATACATGGGACAGCCATGCTTCGGTACAAATGGGCCAGCTTGACCGGAGTGCTACCACGTTCTCACAGAAAACCGGTGTTAGGCATTTCTTCGTTTTCACCTAGTGAGAGAGGTTACCAAAGCCCAACCCGCCTCTTCGTATTTTTATTACATGTATCCTTTAGGTGAAATGTAGATGTGGATGGAATATCGTATTTCGTTTAAAAAAATCTCAACCAACTGACTTCATATTTAACCCCCGACGCGATATATAAATAGTATGTTTTCGGAAAATTAAACGTGCCATGCAATCAGCTGTCAAAGGTTAAGGTCTTTCCCCGTAGATACCGCACATAAGTAATAACTATATTTGTATAGTTCGATAATTACATTGCAGTTTTTGACCGTAAGCGGTATTTATTGAATTATTTTAGGTCATGTTCTGTTTACTCATTGTGATATTATTTTTCATCATTTTTATCAAAAAAAATGGAAAAAAAACATAAATTTAAACAGAAAATTCCAATGCTTTTTGACTCTTACTTTAAAAATCAGTAAAATTAGAAAAATGTGTGATCTAATTGGAATAAGTGATTTTGTTTATATTAAAACGTTAATTTATTTTAGTAAAAATATAGATTAATTTTAGTGTTTTATTTTTGATAAAGTGTTTTGCTTTTGTGCACGATTGTATTATAGCTTTTCATACCAAGATGTATAAATAAAGTCCAATGGAACACGTCGTTTGATAGAGGTTCTAACGGGCACTAAAGTATAGGCAAAATCTAAGTGTGATGGTCTAAACTGAGAAGGAGGTCCAAAGGGTCATATTTGTCGATGAGGTCGATCCTTGGAGTCCAACGGGTACGTAGCGCAATCACGAGATGACTTTAAATATTCTTTATTGTACACAAAATTTATATCAAATTCTGTCTACTGTATACTGTCTAACAGAGTCATTACATTTCCAGAAGCATCAAATTGTATTTTTTTTATCCCAATCGCTCAATAAACACCATCATTGAAGACATGTTGTGTCAATACAATAAGGTTTGACGTCAAGCGTGTTGTAAGGTATACAGATATAATGAATCAAAAAAGACTTGTTAATATAACAAACATTGACAAGTATTCTTGAACACGCGCAGCTATAAATTTTATCGACATTGACTTTTACATTATCCAGTAATTATCATATTACTACTGCTAACTACGCTTTTACGCTTAACTATTTTTCGAGAAGGTTACATGAACCATTACCGTGATTTAATTCGTGTCGACTACTTTTTCGACATTGTGCATC
The DNA here is from genome assembly GCA_902825455.1 of Arctia plantaginis. Lineage (NCBI taxonomy): Eukaryota > Metazoa > Arthropoda > Insecta > Lepidoptera > Erebidae > Arctia > Arctia plantaginis. The sequence goes on along the minus strand of CADEBD010000314.1, from coordinate 8,668,918 downwards.
GATGTGGAACTTCAATTCTTAAACTTGCATATACCACATGCGATATTGCAATGCATGTAAAACTTGCACAATTATAATTTAAGTCGTTTAAAAATTTTCACAATTTTAATTTATTTCACGTAAAACGTGGTGCGTGATACCTAAGCATATAGATATAACGCAATGTTAAACGTCGGTGGGATAGGTGTAGAATAGTGGGGTGATCTGCGTACGAGTCTGTCAGTGGGTCAGTGGTACCGCAGGGCGCGGGCGCGGACGTCTGGCGCAACACCCTTACGTAAAACCTGCGGACTACGGACCGAGGCCCGGTGAAAGTTGTGACGGCTTCGTAGAACACTCGAGACGAAAACATTTACGGTCTCCTTGTGTTTCGTGTAAATGAAATTGCCTGCGATATCTGAAAATGAATATTTAACATTAAACTAATTTCTACACGTTAACATTATACTGTATGGATATTAAAAGTACGATATTAATAAATGTAGACAAAATTCCAATAATATATAGTTTGATAAGCCTGAGTGTATATAACGCAAAGATTATTTCGTAAATATATTTATGCAAGTAGTGTTTTGATGTTTTTATTCCGTAAAAAAATGAAGAAACCCGCTGTTTCTGAACCCCAGTGACCTTGGGTTTCCATTTTTATATGTATGTACATATGATGTGATGGAACTTAAACTAGCTCCATCATTTAAAGGTAAACTGCTTATAAAAGGTTTTAATTTGCCTCATTTAATCAGCAAGTGTAGAAAACAATCTCAAAAGTTACAGAGGATTCATTTAAAATTACCCCATCATCAATTCGGTAACTCGGTAGTCACTTATATTATGGTAATATTTCATAAAAGCGTATGGTATAAAATTCAAGTTATGTAAGACTTCAAAACATACTAATAGGTAATTGGGATCAAGTGTAGGTGAGTGTAAGTGAATTTTGCCGTGAAGAGCAGGTCAAGGTCGACCACAATAGGTGGTTGTGCAACAGCGGCTTGCAGCTCACTCAGTATCGTGTCATCTCGTTCTTATAGATACTACCGGCTAGCATACTGGCAATGTACCTACACCAGGTGATTTATAAGTTTCACGGTCATAATTTATTATGACCACCATCTAAACTAAACCTTGCCATTTGTACTGACCCATAATTAAAATTACAAGGCACACTATGCGATGTTATTGACGTCTCTTGCATCTAATTTCCCTTGATTGTTTGCTTTAATAGGACACAAAACCGACCTGTTTGACGTACTCATTCACAGCTTTCATTCATAGCATAGAGGACTATAATCGGCAAACAAACTTCAATTTACCACATAAGATACTCTTAATATGTTATGTAGTAAATTGAAGACGTGACAGTAGTTAAATAATGAAATTTATATAAAATACTTCAACGTGAGATTTAGAAATAATGTTACGTGTTACTTTGCTTGCGATCGACAATCAGCCGCGAATAGCCATTAAACTTGCTTAGTCTTACCAAAACCCAATATGTGTTATTCAATTATTGAATAGATATTTGTTTGTAAACATTATTATATGTACACATACTAAGATGGTTAAGATAACAGGCATGTCTGTTGGTAATCTAAGTTTGGCAAACGAGCTTATCTGATAAGCCTATCTGATGATGGCAAAAGGCCAAGTTAGTCTATGAAGGCTTAAAACATATAATCACTACTATCAAATCAACAAACTATAATCAAATCATTCAGTCTTCGGAAAAATGTGCCAGGGCAGTTGTTTGACGATGGAGTCACCAGCCGCTGAATGAATTTTCCCTAAAATTGCAAACCTAATTTTCAGTATACCGCCTAATAAGGTCCAGTTTTTATTGAAATTATACATCTTCTCTTGCCATACAGCGATTTTATTTTAGTGGTGCAATTACCAGAACACTTCTTGATCATTTATTTCACATGCAAATTCTTAAACTGTTGTAGGTGCTCGTGTGTCGATTCTTATTACCTTATTTTCATTGAATTACTTGCAGTATTAATTTACGATATTGGTAAATATCGATAAAAGCTAAATCAATATGCTTATCTACATACCTAGAGTCTACATATATCTTTCTTGAAATCAGTGTTAGTCACTTATACGCTATCCATTTTCCTGGTATTAGACAAAGACATGTTGTGTACGCGTTAGTTTTGTGTTTGTTAAATCACATCATAGTTACTCTTAGTTGATATTACACATCATATTATGGTAATGTAAACATCTATTATACGTCGGGTATACCAGGAAACGACTACTATCAAAGGAATTTTGCAAAATAAGCTTTATTCGCAATTTGATTTTCACTAGATTTATAAATCGCCAGCTCATGAGGCAACAGACGGCCGGCTCGGTCGGCTGTCAGATATTTCAAAGTATTTTCAACCAATATCGCGGTTTAAAATAAGTATTGTTTGTTAAAATAGCGTTCAAATATTATGTAGTATAATCTTTATTAACTGTAAACTGTAATAGGAAGAGCAAGAGCGGATATGATATACGATATCGGTTTAAAGAATTTTATTTCTTATAAAAAACTTCAAAAACAAACAGTTCACTCAAAATAAGAAATTTAATACATTGATTGTTAATTAGCATTAGTGTGGCACTTTATACAAAGCGAGAAGTGATTGTTATTCTAAACAGAATCATTATGTATACTTATAATAGACAAAAATCTATTTAGATAAAGTAATTCAATGACAATTCCGAAATAGATACAATGACTGAAACAGGATATTCGGACACCCAATTTGAATAATATCATAATTTTAGTTACTAATGAAAAATAACGTTATTAGACCATATCTTGGACAGGAACGCAGTAAAATTCGTGTGCCCTATTTAGTTAGTCGTTGAGGGGCTACACTGCTAACTAATGTTGCAACAAACGAAACACGACTTGGATGTTATAAAAACTTTTAAACAAAAAAGTTAAGCCAACAAATGAGGAAGGAAGTGTAAAACGGAAAATTTATTAGCCATTATTAAAACTTATTAGCCTAACTTACCAACTCGCCTTTTTTTTTTACGTGTGGAAATCCCCTCGGACCGTCAACCCACCGGGGTTTGCGGCGGGGTGGTGTGTCGGACTCGGACCGACTAAAACCACACGGTGTGCCACTCTGCGCCTGTAATAGGAGGGATCCGGGAACAGCTGTTATTAAGACATCCGGACCCAACTTACCAACTCGCCTAACACAACCAAAAAAATATTTGATAATTCACCTCAATTCATTCTCTTCAACTCAATTAACTCTGATTGTTTTCCACAAATTATGATACATTTTACTAATGCGTGCTGATCTGCTTGTAAAACAAGTTTTTTTTTGTTTCATATTATCAGAGTAACATTATTATGCTTTCTTGCCTTAGATTGATCATATTACGTTCTTAACCTATTTTGAATCAAAAATGTATGTATTCAAACCGTAAATGCTACCTTAATTAAGGCCCGTATTTTAAAAGGTTCAGTCGTGAATCTAGTCTTAAAACTAATTTTAAGTAGAGATTTTATTATTGAAAGTCACTTAAAACGAGATTCACCGATCCATACTCAAGTGAGTGATAGCTTATTTTAGAACGATGTTTATGTCAAAATCCTTACTCAGGTATAGATTTTGAAAGAGGTGGTCTGGATGGATTTTAATATTTCTTAGGGAGGATAGACGCTTAAGTTTTGATCTGAACTTAAAACTAATTTCAGATAATCAGAGTTCATATAAAATACGGCAATAAAAAGGGACTAGATAGAAAATAAAAACGCTTCGAATATAACAACGTAGTTGCAGGTTAACTTATAGCTACAAATCAATAATTATCACTTCCTTTTCGTGTAAAGTTATAATTAAATTGTGATTTAAAAATTAAATATGATATTTAAAAAAAAAAAAACTACTCCCGCATTAGGAATATATCCTGTGTCACGGAGGACTTTACAAACACACATGAAACGGACACAAAGAACACCCAGACTCAGAACAACTATTCGTGGATCACACAAAATGTCGTCCTACGTGGAGATCGGACCAACAAAACGCGGCGAAGTAGTAAGCGGCGTGGCGACCGCTTAAACCACTACGCCATCCGTGCAGTCTCAGTCTTCAATGAACTTTAAATTTTAAAAGAATAGGTCGATCGGTGAAACGCCTGCACTTCTTCTTGTGAGATCTTCAATCCTGTTATCTTACAAAATGTACCAAAGAATGCCTAAGAACTTTCAGTAGAATATTTTATAAGTACAACGTGTCATTGAAATTTACATTTACATTACATAACAGTTTTTATTTATTTTGGAGTAGTATGTTGGGACCACTAATAAAAATCAATTTATATCCTGGGAAAGTACAGTCAACAAAAAATTGAGGAGTTCATCATCTGCCTACCCTTATACCAATTTTATTTGAGGTCAGCGCAGTAAGTATGATTCTTGCATTCTATTCTATCATGCGTCATCTCACTGTTCACTCCCTTCCTAGCCACATCCTCACTCACACAGTCCATCCACCTTTTCTTTGGTCTTCCTCTTCTCTTGTACAGTTCAACTCCCAAACCTAAAACTTTCTTCGCCACATTTTCCTTATCCCTCCGCATGACATGTCCATACCAAGATAACCTATTACTTCTTAATTTTTCATCCAGTGGCGCTACTTTCAGAACTTACTTACTTACTCCCTTATATAGATAGATAGATAGATAGAAAACTCTTTATTTGCACACTAAATTACAGAGTTACAAGAAAGGAACACAGCGATCAAATATCGAGTGTACAAAGGGCGGCCTTATTGCTAAATGCAATTTCTTCCAGGCAACCTTAGGATGGATCAAAAGTTGCAGAGAGACAGTAGTAGTTGAATATCTTTGTGAAACTACTATTAGTTTATCATTATCTACTATACACATTACATATACTAGACATATTATATTATCTACAAACATTTACAATTTTTATACTTACATCTACAATGCATATCACAATAAATAAACCTACATTTTAATAAGTACCTACATACTATACCAGCAAATATACATATACACATACATATATAAATACGCATTCTTAAATGAATAAACATATAGAAAGAGAAACAGTTTCGTTACACCCTCAAGCGTGATGGACTCAATTAAGGTGAATAAAAGTCCTGTACCATTTTCTTAAATCTGTTTAATGTTTGCGCCTGCCTGATGTTAAGCGGCAGTGCATTCCACAAGCGCACAGCTTCAACAGTGAAGGATTGATCATAAAATTTGGTGGAATGCAGTGGCATCTCCAGTTGTAAACTTACGGATGACCGCAGACATTTTTCGTGTGTGTCATTAAGGAACTTGAATCGTTCTTTGAGGTAGAAAGGGGTTTTGGGATTAAACAAAATGTTGTAAAGGAAAATGAGGATATGAGTATTCCGGCGAGAGCGAATTGGAAGCCACTTGAGCATTTGACGGAATTCAGAGACGTGATCGTATTTTCGTAAACCAAATACGAATCGTATACACATATTTTGAAGTCGCTCAAGCTTATCGAGTTGTGCTTCAGTGAGATTCAGATAGCTGACATCGGCATAGTCGAGAATTGGGAGGAGAAGTGCTTGTGCAAGCGCAACCCTAGTTGCAGTTGGAAGGAATTTGCGTAGTCTTCGAAGAGAACCGGCTGAAGCAAATATCCTGCGACTTACCTCTTGCATCTGTGAACCCCATGATAAAGTGTTGTCTATGTAGATCCCTAAATTTTTTACAGTGGTGCTTATCTCAAGAGTTGTGCCACCGAACTGAATTATATATATATACTCACTCCTAACCTTGTCCATCCGAGTCACACCACACATCCATCTCAGCATTCGCATTTTGGCTACGTTCAGGCGTCTCTCATCCGTTCTCTTAATGGGCAAACTTTCAGAACCATACAGGAGGGCAATTCTGATGAAAATTCTATAAATTTGTCCTTTCAGTGTTAAGGGGAAACTGGGGACACAAATTGTTCCCTGTACCTGCCGCGACTTCATCCATCCCGTATTGATTCGATGCTGTACAGTTAGATCAATCTCACCATCACATTGTAAGAGGGAGCCGAGGTACTTGAAATTGGAGCAGACTGTTATCGCTATCCCGTCCAGTGAAATAGTTTCAGGACTGGAAAGACCACCGTAATCGCACAACATGTACTTTTTGGTTCTGCTGATTTTCAAGACAACATTCTCCAGCCTTTGTTGCCATTTTTCCAGTCTGCTCTGGACCTCACCCCCGTCTTCACCGACCAACACAATGTCATCTGCAAATAGCATGCACCAAGGTGCCTCCACCTCTATGTCCTATGTCAGAGCATCCATTATCAACAGGAAGAAGTATGAGCTCAGAGCCGATCCCTGGTGTAAGCCTACAGAGACACTGAATTGATCAGTGTTTTCCGTGACCGACCCTACATGAGTGCTGGACTCACTGTACATAACACGAATCATACATACTTAACAGGCACTCTTTCTTCTTTCAAAGCCCACAACAAAACCTCTAATGCTAAATAACTTTATGTTAGCAGAAAAGTTATAAATAATCATATTCAACAAATAAACTCTGTAACTTAACGCGAAATAGCGTTTTTCATTGATAAGTAAGTCTTAACTTCTCTCAACAAAATATAAATCATGCAAAACGTGACGTAATTCATCCCTGTGTAATGTACAACAACGATTAAATAACTTTTACATTGGCAGAAAAGTTTTAATTAACAATATTTAGAAAATAAACATACGCAGCTAACAAAAATCCTGAATTTCAATGAAAAACCGGCTGTGACTCCCTTGCAGAAATGGATTGCTTCCTAATTTTGTATTTTGTACTTTTACGTTGGCAGAAAAAATATAATTAACAAAATTTTATGAGAAAACTACGTAACTAACAAAAATACTGAATTTCGTTTGATTATTTATGTTTTTCTTAATCTTAAAGGACGTATGGTATAGTAATTTGAAGCAGGAAAAATGACAGTTTGTGACTTCGTAGCGGCCATCGGGGTGGGAGTTCTCTCGCTCAGTAACATGATTGCGGCCATGGTGCGGAGCGAGAGTGCGTGGAACTCCGCCGTCTCCTTCTGCGAGCAAGTTATGCTTGCGATGAAGATGGCGGAGCGGTACTGGGAGAGGTTTAGTACTCTCCCGACCCGCCAGGCACGGGCAGGGGTCAGGTACCACAGACGACTCAGGCGCCGGAAGTCGCAGAACGACCTCCGTCCTCCATAAATGCAGGCCTGGGGGTGACAGGTGAGGCCATCTGTGTCACCCTAGCAGAACCAGGCCGGGGTGGCGGTGAGATGCGCTGCAGAGCGCGCGCGCCCTTTTGGGAGCACATAGGGTACATGGGGGTTCCCACACAGGAGGGGGTCATCTACCCGCCGTAGATGGCCTGAGGTACGTAGGGGCACCAGGGATTCCTTTCTAGGGTACACCTGGTCCCCTAGCTACTGGTACCCGAGACGGCGTGCGGTTTTTAGTCGGTTCGAGTCGAACATAGCAACCGGTGGGTGGTATCCGAGGGGATTTCCGCATAGAAAAAGGGACAACAAGTTTATTTCTATTTCTCGTATTTATAGAATGTACATCACTTTTTTCGAAAAGCTATCTTTGTTTTTATAAAAAATATCATTATCAGTTATATATTGACATGCCACTGTCATTATGTTTATTTCTTAAAATTTCTGCCTCAATGAACAACATCATCATCATCATCAACAGCCTTTAATAGTCCACTGCTGGACATAAGCCTCTCCTTAGAAAGGAGGTTTTGGTCTACTATGCAAATCGGCAATGAACAACGATTGCCTAAATTATAAATTGGTCGAATCGCTCTCTTTTGCAATACAAAAAGTAGTAAGTCCATCATTATTGTATTGAGATGAATCTGTAGAGAGTAAAAAAAATATATACGTAAATAAATAAAAAATAAACTTTAAGTATTTGACATTTCACGATCCTTCATGAGCTTTCACAATTCAGGAATAATATATTATTATTATAGATTTTGACGAATATGAAATGTTTTGTCACACGATTCTGCACATTCTTGATTATTTTATTTCTTTGTTACAGATTTGAATTAGTCGATAGAGGACCTTTCCAAAGATGGCAACTATTTATGATTGGTACAGCGATCTCATGAATAACAAAAGTGGTAAGAATTTATTTGTTTTAATTTGTATTTATTTTGTAGTGCAGCTGAACTTAATAGTTAGTGTGTCGGCAATGTCAGAAATGGATCAATACAAGTAGATGCGAGAAGCCCAAAATCGATCTAAGTGGCGTGCAATGGGAGAGGCCTATGTCCAGCAGTCGACTGCGACAGGCTGATGATGATGATGATGAAGTAGGTGTTGGCTACGTGTCACTTGTACTAGGCATGGAATAATTCAGAGATTACTTGTATTGTACAGTATTGTACTATTATTATATTATTTTACAAATCCAGTAAAAGTAAAACTGACCGCTCCTAACCTTATAATCACATAGCTCACATAACTAACTAACACTAGTGGTGTGGAGAGAAACAGAGCAGCCCACGTAGAGGCGTTCCTAAATGCATGAACATACAGAAATGGACTAATAGTAATATTGAGAAATAGTAAGATGACTGGCATGTTCAGTTAAAAGTACTTCTGACTGAACAGAAGTTATAACTATTATTATTTTTTACTTGCACTGCCTATTGTCAAATTTTCAGTTCAGCCAAAAGTACTTCTGACTGAACAGAAGTTATAACTATTATTATTTTTTACTATCACTGCCAATTGCCAAATTTTTCAACAGAAACATCTTTTTTACATGAACTCGTTTACTTATTTAGACAAATATATAATTAATACAAATAATACATTTGAAATTTTCTATATCGTTTTCATACTTGACCTTTTGGATTCGAAGGTTTTCACGTACTGATTTTTATATTGTAAGAGAGCTTTTACCTTGGGTAAACCACGTGATATATGATTATCATTACATCTATCTTGCCATTATTTCAATGTCTATATTAATGCAACACTTATTGTTTCCAAGCAAACTATACTCGAAGAGTATTGGGGGTAGGTGTAGGTGTGCTCAAAATTAGTATCACTTATTATTTCATCACCTGGACACGCAAAGATTTTTACGCGTGTCCACATATTGCTACTTAAATTAAATCAGTTTTATAATTGCAGCTGGCAGCTGGACACCCAGTTTTTTTGCAAAAAAATGTAAGGTTAATAATCGCCACTAAACGACCCATCGCTAAACACGGATTATTTTTTATATCATTGTTAAATTATTCACCATTTGTGAATTTATAAACTTTATATTTTTGACACTGATAGCCTTCGAAAGTTGATATCATAGAGATATCGACTATCGGCTTGTCTATTAAACACTGAAGATGCATTAACATGTAACTACTATCTTATCAAAACGTGGCCACATGACAATTCCGATGCAAACACATACAACTGACATCGCACATAATGGCATCGTACATCGCACTAAAAAGGTCTACGGACGCATTGAATGCCGTAGTAGCCAAAAAATTAAATACGAAAATCAAATATAAATGGTATAGTTTCTGGGCCTCAATTCTGCTATTTTATGTTTACGCCAAGCCACTGTCATACCACTGACACTCTATTGAGATGCCATGGAGTGGCCATTGGCATCGGTATAAATATTTATTTATTTTATAAAATAATATCTATACTAATATTATAAAGCTGAAGAGTTTGTTTGTTTGTTTGAACGCGCTAATCTCAGGAACTACTGGTCCGATTTGAAAAATTCTTTCAGTGTTAGATAGCCCATTTATCGAGGAAGGCTATAGGCTATATATCATCACGCTAAGACCAATAGGAGCGGAGCACCAATGAAGAATGTTTAAAAAACGGAGATAATTTATTACTATTGAGAGACGCAGACGAAGTTGCGCGGGTCAGCTAGTATAAAATAAAAATAAATAAATCATTTATTCAAAAAAACGTAGTAATAAAATAATATATAAAATAAAAATAAACAAATCATTTATTAGAAAAAACATAATATATTTTCAAATTATAAGGAAATGATTTATTTATTTTTCCAAATATGGCAATCTTTTTGATATCACCACTGATGAGCCACTGCCATTCCATCGCCACTGTAAAGACACTGAGTTAGTGTAGACTACCGATATTTATACCAATACCAATGGCCACTCGATGGCATCTCAATAGCGTGTCAGTGGTATGACAGAGGCTTGGCGTAAACATAAAATAGCAGAATTGAGGCCCTGGTCGCGATCAAAACAAGAAGAAATTAGCATTGGTCAATGTTATTAATAAGTATGCTCTATTGATGATTATTTTGATATTTTATTTTAATATGTTATGACACCAATAGCTATTCAAGGTTGAAGTTTCGACACCGCTCTCGCACAAACTTTACTGCAACTACATTTAGTAAACAAGCAAGATTTGCAAGATTATTGTATAGGAGTGTGTTTTGGGGTAGTGGTCGCCTTCCCCCACGGTGACCACCGTTGCATTGAATGGTTGCCATTAATTGACTCATCAACATTTGTACTAAGGCTCCAATTAGTGCAACTTTATTAAAATACAATTTTTTACCACCTTTTTATTAACGGTACTTAACAATAATAATCACCTAAATATCATTAAGCGTTACATTTTATAACTTTTTTAACAAAGCATAGATATCGACTACTATAATAAAAAAACGTATTATATCCGATAACAACAAAACGGCTAAGAACAGCTGTAGCAGTAAGTAAATTCTACTCGTAGTATTTCAGGTGATATTTCAGATAAAGGATTGATCTTAACTTGAGATTAGACTTGCAACGAATAGTATATTCGGCAGTATACCGAATACCGAATATTCGGCGAGGCCCCTGACCGAATAGCCGAATATTAGGCAAAAGTATTCGGCTGGATTTTAGCGCCAAAAACTTGTACAGACGTGAATTAAATTATGTACCTGTTTTATGTACCAATGACTACTTAATAAATGATTATAAAAGAAATGAGAACCTTACTTTTTTTTTTGATTTTGAATTTGATTCCCACAATAATTCAAATACATAGAATCCTCCATTTTTCCTATTCAGAAGATGATTATGTACCTGTGTTATGCACCAATGACTACTTAAATGATTATAACAGAAATGAAAATATGAATATATACGTAATCAATCGATTTTCATTTTTCATTTTTTTCTCAATGACAAAATATATTATTTAAGTATTCGGTATTCGGCCGAATAATATGTAGATATTCGGTATTCGGCCGAATATAATAAAAGCAGCCGAATAGGCCGAATACCGAATAGTAACCGAATATTCGTTGCAAGTCTACTTGAGATTCCATTAATAAGTTATTAACTATAAACGGAATATTTACCATGTTTATTTTCGCAGTTATCAAGTAAGTTTATCCGAGATCTTGCAACAGTGCCAAAATATACAGCTATTATAATAAAAGGACGTAATCAATTATATTTGTCTTCATATCATCATGTAATTTATTTTTGTTGTTATATATTTGTTTTATTTTAAAATTTGAATATTATATTTTATATATTATATTATATTATATTAATAGAATTTGAAAAGGTTTTTCAATCAAAAAAGGAAGGCAGGCTTTTCATGACATCGCTTTGTTAATTAATTCAGTGAACGGGCCGATTATTACTTGACTGTATCTACCCTGTTTTTGCCAAAAAAAAAAAACGCGTGTGTCCAGTCTCTTGTATCGAGTTGGTGATGAACCCAGAGACTTGATTATCGTTACATGTATTAAATCACTTTTAGGGAACTAAAATGTTAATTTAATTATTGGTAAATTTTTAAATAGTTTTCCTAACACCTACTTACTACCTTCATTCCACAATAACCAAACCTGGTATTAGGAGTGTCTGCAAATTTCATAGAATATTTAAGAGAAAATTTTCCTGCTTAATTAAATAGGTTATTTTAATAGGTTTCTTTTTTTAAGTATTGTTGAAACTTTTATAATTTACGTTTCCAATTTAATGTAAAGGTGTATTGGAATTTGTATATGCACATATCTTACGGCGGGTATAAGACATGACAAGACTGTTGCATTTAGCTAAGTCTAAGAGTTTGCTCAATACGTTACATAAGAACCGCGGAACAATTCACACACAGATGTAGCCCCACTCTACTTTAACGTTGCCTTCTCCGGCAGAAGTTATGTCAACTATTTTAACGGCCTCGAAACCCATCATTCTCCATTACTGAGATATAAACATAAAGAATAACTATATTAAGAAAATTAACTGATATACATTTATTTTGTAAGAACTGTTACTAGTTTTTTAAATATTATATGTATTTAGTTGGATGGATGCAGGCCACTTCCTACAATTTTCTTGAGATTGATTTAGTCTCAAGCAGTGGACGTCATATCGCTCAAACTGTAATTATGTCTCTGAAGTTTTGTTGAAAAAATACTCACTAAACCTAAATTCTTTATTGATCACGCTTCTTTATATTTTGTAATAGTTATTTAATAATTGATACAGAAGTTATATTTGTTTTTATACACGAATTGTCTTTACCGTGACTACGTTATGTAAAAAAAATGTGCTATTTTAGTAAAGATTCTTCGGTTATTTATGCATATGCGATGTCCATAATATCCTAATATTATACACGTATTAAGCATAAATATTCTTTATCTAAAGTCGAGGTCGTGACTATTCATTTTTAGGACCGATAAAATTCTACAAAATAAAATTAATAAAAACTGATGGTTTGAGTGTCATAGTTATTTCAACTGAAAAATCATTCTCAATTCGCTTGTATTTTTTTTATTTATTAATACCTTACCTCAGAACTCGGTAATTCCGGAACCGATTTGAATTATAATTTTTATTTTGAACAGGACCAAACAGTAAGTATACTTACCTTACGCGTATTGTTTTATACCAAAGTCTATTTAAACAGACTACTTCTTAACTACTCATTCAATATTTCTGAAAAAAAAAATCTATTAATTATTTTTGTTGAAATAGTTCTTACATCGTTCTTTGAAATTCTAAAATATGTAATTATTTATTTTCTAAGAAAAAACTTCACTAAAATTTGATATCAAAAGACCGGCAAAAGTACCATAACAGGCGCGTTGAATCTCCGAGACTTCTAGTTTATACCTATCATATTGAAAATTATTCAAACTGCATATGAATGATGATCTTTGTCACATTGCCATAAAGTGCTAAAGTCATAGATCAACACACACAATGGCAACAATCTGCTTTGTCAAATATATAACAAAGTAAATATTAGAGATGCCACGAATATTCGGCAACCACGAATATTCAGTTATTCATCCATTTGGTCGGTTGGTTGAGGGGCCTGTTGGTCTACGGTACGATGCTCACCCAGGACAAATATTGTGTGATGAGCACGGTCATTTGTTCTGTGCCTAGGTGTAATTTATCTGAGTGTGCGCCGTGTTTGAGATGTGTGATATATATTAATATATTTTTTTCCATTATTCGGTATTGGGCCGAATATTCCGAACTATTCGAACCGAAGGGTAATCGGAAAAAAAAGTCATCATCATCCTATCGCAGTCCACTGCTGGACATAGGCCTCTCCCATTGCACGCCACTTAGATCGATTTTGGGCTTCTCGCATCCAGCTCCTGCCAGCCATCTTGCGCAAATCGTCACCTCCACTACGTTTACCGAGACGCGGTCTCCACTCAAGAACTCGTTTTCCCCAACGGTTGTCGGTTCTGCGGCTAATATGGCCAGCCCACTGCCACTTCAGCTTGCTGATCCGGTAGGCTATGTCGATGACCTTGGTTCTCTGCCGGATCACCGCATTTCTGATGCGATCCCTTAGAGAAACGCCGAGCATAGCCCTTTCCATAGCACGTTGAGCGACTTTGAACTTGTGGACCAGCCGTACCGTAAGTGTCCACGTTTCAGCTCCGTATGTCATGACGGGTAGGACGCACTCATTAAAGACTTTCGTCTTAAGGCACTGTGGGATCGACGATGAGAAGACTCGACGTAGCTTCCCAAACGCTGCCCAACTCAACCGAATTCTTTTGTTCACGTCGTCCTCGAAGTTGTTTCTACCTAACTGTAATGTTTGCCCGAGGTACACATAATTTTGAACAACTTCGAGAACGGCACCGTCTACCGCAATCGGTTCTGGTAGTACATGTTCATTGAATATGACCTTGGTTTTATCCAAGTTCATCCGTAGGCCGATGCGTACAGAAGTGTCAGCTAGGTCATTCAGCATTTGCTGTAGGTCCTGCAACGTCTCTGCCATGATGACGATGTCGTCTGCAAATCGCAAGTGAGAGATGTATTCGCCATTGATATTGATGCCACGCCCTTTCCAGTGCAGAGTCTTGAACATGTCCTCCATTGCATTTGTGAACAATTTCGGGGAAATAACGTCCCCTTGTCTCACTCCTCGATGCAATGGTACGGGCCTTGTTTGCTGATTCTGAACTTGGACGGACATGGTGGCGGCTTTGTAGAGACATCTCATCACTTGGATGTATCGCCAATCTACTTGGCAACGTTGCAGGGACTCCAGAACAGACCAGATCTCGATCGAGTCAAAGGCTTCCTCATAGTCCACGAATGCATCCATTCACAGGGGCTGATTATATTCTTCGGTCTTCTGTATAATCTGCCGCACTGTGTGGATGTGGTCTATGGTGCCATATCCGCTCCGAAACCCAGTTTGCTCCTGTTGTCAGAATTCGTCGAGACTTTGCGCAAGACGGTTCGTGATGACTCTCGAAAACAGCTTGTAGATGTGGCTTAGAAGGGATATGGGTCGATAGTTCTTCAACCTGGTCTTGTCACCATTTTTGAAGAACAAGAACACTCCTACTCCACGCTTTCGGAGTTCTCCCTTCAAACAGGACAGCGTTGAAGAGCTTTTGGAGCTCCCTTAGTACAGGTTTACCCCCGGCCTTTACCAGCTCTGTTGTAACGCCATCCTCTCCAGGGGCTTTTCCATTTTTCAGCTGTCCAAGAGCCATCTCGATTTCGTCAATGCTAACTTCTGGCAAGTCTTCGGTGTAGTGACGTGTTAATGTGGCTCTAGAGTCCTCATTTTCGGGATCAGGTCGAGATGCATGGGAAGCGTATAACCGGCCATAGAAGCTTTCCACTTCCAAAAGGACTGCCTACTTCGAAGCAACGACTTCTCCACTTTCTGTGGTCAACTTTGTCAGGTGGCTTCTTCCAAAAGATTGTACGAACACTTTTGACCCCCGATTTTGCTCGATCGCTCTTTCAATTGAAAGAGTACTGGAGCACCGGAGGTCGTGTCGTACGAGTTTACTGATCTCTCGGTTTAGAGTCCGCTTTGCCGACAAGTGACAGGTGGGTTTTCACGTCCTTTCTTCATCAGCCCTAGGGTCCTTTCTGAAAGTTTCGACTTCCTGCCCTTACGCTGCATTTCACAAAATCTCGTACCTTCTTCCCTGAGGATCCGAACCACATTTTCGAAGTTCTGGTTTACGTCGATTGTTGTTTCCACCCCAGCGAATCGGTTTTCCAGTTTTGACTGGAACGTTTCAGATCCTGTCATGGCTTGGAGCAGAGTCGGTCGGAGCCTGGATTTCATCAAACAGACACGTTCCGCCTTAAAGTTGATATTCAGAGAGCCCCGGACAAGTCGGTGATCACTACCGGTATTAAACCTATTGATCACTGAGACGTCTCTGAATATGTGCTTTCTATCCGTCATGATGAAATCGATCTCATTTCTGGTCATAGCGTCGGGGCTTTGCCACGTCCACTTCCTTTGGGGCTGTTTCTTGAAGAAAGAGTTCATCAAAAAGAGCCCCTCCCGTTCGAGGAAGTTGACCAGCATTTGCCCCCTTTGATTCCTGATTCCAAATCCATGGGATCCTACTACCGATTCGCCGCAATTTTGTACTACCACTTTAGCGTTGAAGTCACCCATAACAACGTTGTAGTGGGTCTTAGTTGTGAAGTGGAGGGCCCTCGATATGTCATCGTACATATCCTCCACCTCGTCGTCCGAGTGTGCCGAGGTACACTTGCACAACCTTGAGGCTATACCTCTCGGTGAGCTTGATAATGAGGTACGCTACCCTGTTGGACACACTGGAAATTTCCACAACGTTGTCAGATAGGGACTTATTTACCAGAAACCAAACGCCACCTTGGGATTGTTGGTCTCCCTCGCGGAAGTACATTAGGTGGCCTGACTCGAGGGTGATGGTGTCCTCCCCCTCTCTTCGGACTTCACATACTAGGATATGCCACCTAATCTTCCCAAGTTCCACATCAAGTTGTGCCAGATGCGAGTCTAGCCGTAGCGTGCGTCCGTTGTACGTAGCCAGGGTCAGTCGGTTGTGGTGGCCTCCCGTAGCCCGGAGATTCTTCGCACCCCCTGCCCCGCCTTTACCGTGGTCGCCACCATGATCAGGAATAGAGGGGCCGCCAGGAACTGGGGGCCGTGGCCTTTGTTGCGTCTGCATGGGGAGGGTTTGCCCATAATCGCCACGCTGGGCAGGCGGGTTGGCGATCGCAGGGCGTAGCTTGTCGCACCGGTAACGCTGCAGCCCGTCACCGGCCTGTTGTATTTAGCTACGCCTATTGGGATGGATATACCGCCATCGGTCGGTCGCCAGAGCCTCGTTCGTCATTCAGCAGAATGCACCGCGGGCAGGTGAGGTTGGCCTGGGGCGAAAGATGGTGGTTCGCCCCTCACACCAAAGACCAAAAGAAGTACTCCTTTGTAACAAATACTATGGGCAAAGGTCCAGTAAATATTTAGTGCCAGTAGTTTTTAACAGCCTCCGAGTAGAGATTTCTAACATTTGTAAGAGAAATCTTCAAATCAAGGTTGGTAAAGTAACTTCTTGAGAATCTACATAGTAATATTAATGTGTAAAAGGAACTAAGGTACAATGTATATTAAAATAGTTTTTATGTTGTTTCATATAGTACTCAAAGCAAAGATGTTATATCTATGTATTAAATTAAAATTAATTAAAGAAGGAGCTACGTGTGCCAACAAACTGCCCTGCAATTTGGCAGAAGTAAAAAGTATGTATAATGGTTGTAATAATTTAATAATAAACATTTTTTTCTTTCTTTCTTTCTTTCTTAAAACACTGTAAATCACGAAAAAAAAACTGCATAAGACTCACAAAAATTTTAATTTTACCCATAACTTATCATATTAATGCTTAAAACATTTTTTCCAGCATTTGTTGATAGGAAACGATCGCGCTTTTCTTCATAAATTATACCTGCTTCGGAAAATAGCCGCTCACTGAATGCACTGCTGCCGCGAGATGATACCTAAATAAATCTTACCAATTCTGTCAGATTAGGATGTCTTTTGCGTTCGCTGAAAGGTACTAAATGTTACCGAATATTCGGCGCTCCAAACAAGACACTCGCCGAATATTCAATATTCGGTATTCGGCCAAATCACTATTCGTGGCATCTCTAGTAAATATATAACCTATTAAATAATATTAAATGCCTGTGGCCTATCTATTACTGTCTGTTTCCAATACCTTCAGTGTTATAAGAAGAAAGGGCAAAGAAACTCACGGCCACTCTTTTTAAAAAAACAGATTAAGAATAATAGAATAGGTATAACCGTATTCATACAATAAAAAATACTTCAATCGGTAATAGTACTCATCCGCCATACTCACCAGACCTTGCACCTACCGACTATTACTTTTTCCAAAATTTAGACAACTGTTTAGTGGGTAAAAAATTCAATTCCCGAGAGGCAGTACAAAATGCCTTTGAAGAGTTTGTTGCCTCCCGTCCAGCTGATTTTTACAAGAAGGGCATCAATAAACTGCCAATGCGTTGGCAAAGATGCGTCGATTGCATGGGTGATTACTTCGAATAACAGAAATAAAAAAGTTTGAAAAAATAAGTACTTTCACTTATTGCATACAAAACGGCAATTTCATAGGTAAAAACTTATTATTTTGCATTAGCTCTTATGGACCTTTCTAAGGGGTTTTGAAAAATTAATTAAATCGACAAATTCGTTATATTGAGGCTCGTTATATTAAGGTTACACTGTAAAAGGAACATTGCCGAGTCTTTTTTTAATTAAAGTATACCTTTTTATAAGTAAATATGTTTTTAATAAATGTTTATTGACACGGATGGTATTGTCCTAGCTCTATTTGCACATTAACACGGACTGTTTCACTATGAAATGTACCTTCATAATAGTCTCTGTCCGATGAACGCAAATGTTAAACAATATTTCCAATGTGTGATGTAATATTTACCAAAAGAATACAATTTTATTGTATAGGTACACATTTTACGTATATCCTCGGTTTTATCACACGGTAGACGTCATGTATAAATATATATATATATATAAGTACATAGGTTTATACATGTCATATATGTATAAACCTATGTATATATACCTAAACACTAATAAACTTTGTTCTTCAATGAATTATTACATGGGGCGTAGGAGTAGGTGCCCTTTTTAAAGGCCAATCAAAACTGGTATTACGTAGGATAAAAATAGTTTGTTACATTTTTGCAATTTAGTTCGTTTGAGTTAAAGTTTTAACTAAAATATCCAATATACTGTTTCTTTGCCGCCTGATTCAGCATTCAAGCTCCCGGACCGCGGTTAGTTATCTTGTGTCGCAACCAACTAAGTAGCCACTAATTTTTAAGTAGTAACTGATAAAGTTAAAGAGGTTTTTGTTGATTGTTATTCATTCAGTCATTCATTTTCGAGTGATAGAATACTTTTTATAATGACCAGTTTTCAGGTGAAACTGCTGGCAACGCCTATAGTTTATTTGCTGTTTAGGACATACTCGTATTCGTTTAAAAATATTGGTCGTAGACGTGAACCCAAGGATCAGCACAGCGTCATAGAAGATAATTTTAATGGTTTTGTAATCAATTTGCATATTTTTTTTCAATTTTAGATCCTCGTGTCAAAGACTGGCCGATGGCGTCTTCGCCGTGGCCTACACTGGCTGCTTGCTTATGTTTTGCGTACTTCTCGAAGGAATTAGGCCCACGACTAATGGCGAACCGCAAACCCTTCGAGCTACGAAACGTACTAGTCGTCTATAATCTTGCACAAACGTTATTCAGCGCGTGGATATTCTATGAGGTAAGCCAATGTTTACAAATCATGGTAACAACAAATTTAATGTTCTGAGTCTTGTCAATTCAGTTTAAGCGGAAGACAAATGTAAACTGAATTTCACCCAACTCATAGCGTGATATTGCTACAACAACACGTGCATAGCATTTAACTACTAAAAGAGAACGTAACACAAAATGGATTAAAGAAGTTCAACATATTAATCAGCTATTTTCGCAATGAAATATTGCTCAAACAATACAACACACATATTGGGACAGTGGTTAAATTCTAAGCATATGTCATAAATTCATAATACACATATAGCACACTCGGTAAATTCATATTAATATTATGAAGCTCTTTCACGCCCATGCTTGCACAACGTTTCAGTTTATGGTTCATGGTCAGTCGGTATGCAGCATAGGGTATGCTGCATACCTACTGCCCATGCTAAGTGATTCAACGCCGCATACCAGTATTGAAGATAATTTCACAATACGGTTTTCTAGGCTTACATCTATAAAAGTAGTTAAATATTTTTTAAAGACATCAAAAGATTTAATTCAGTTTAAAACAGTAAACAAAATAAATATCAAATCAATTACGTACTATTATCGGGTGAATAATATGCTCAAGTGCTTCAACAAGATTTACATAACATTAATAAGTATGAAACTACTTACTAATGTTATATTAAATCTTTAGTATTACCTGTTAACAATTATTTAAATTAATTGGGTAACATTATTACGTTCATGAATAAACATAATTGTCTTCCAGTAGACAAACATTTAGACTTCGGCCTTAGTATTGTATTTAGTTTTCATTTAAGATGTATTTGATAAAAACTCAGCCTGGTCAATAAACTTTTTTCCAAATCTCGTCACGCAACCATTACATATTAGTTCAAAAGTCGAAACCTAAAAATCGATGAAACTATATTTCTAAGCGGAGTCATTCTGAAAATACCAATGACCCCTCATTTGAATTTTTTAAATTATTTTAATTAAACAGGTTTATTTTGTTTTCACAGTACCTGATGAGCGGCTGGTGGGGTCATTACAACTTTACGTGCCAGCTAGTCGACTATTCGCGGAGTCCGATGGCTATGAGGGTAAAACATCCATCACATTTGATTTATAAGAGACTATCGGTCTTGTAATCAACAGTTAAGACTTTCGTAGCTAATAGAGTGGACTACCAACAAAGATAAAACGACACTACAAACTTTTGCCTAGTTGGCCGTTTAATAAAATTCAACATTTTAGTACTGTGCGACCCGCGTTCAAAGTAGTATTTTTATCGAGAATTTTTACCGGCCTTCACACTGGTGAAGGTGGGTCATTCGCATTTGTAACTGAACTTGGGTAACATGTGTATTACAGAACCAAACTTGTATCTGTACTAAAAGTTTACCAATCTTGTACATTTAATTTGTTTATGCGTTTGTAACTAAAAGGACCTACTTAAAAAAATTGTTTGTTTCATCTATTGAGTTACGTTAGACAGATTATTTTTTTAATAACTTTATTCTATTTGAAATTAATCCTATATTTATTCATTCAGTGTTCAATATAATTCGCATTAACTGGAGATAATAGTTAATTAATCTATTTAGAAACTCTTCTAACTCTTTACGTATTTTTTGGAGTCGATCGAGGCCGTTGCATTGCACAGTGTTTCTGAACGATAGAAAGTAATGAACAGGCACTAACGAAATATGACGTTCAAAACTTCTTAGATGATTATGTTTCATGAATAATTTATCAAATCATGGCATCTTTTACGAGCTTAAGTAATACGCATTTGAGTTTGTAAGATCATTAACTCCGGCCTTTGGAGGGGTATAAATGAAACTTAATCAAGAACCTCACAATAATATTTGTTTCACGTCACTGTAACTATTGAAGCTTTTTTCTTACCAGTGAGTGTTAAGATCACTAATAGTGTCAAGATACTTCATTAATTAAATACTTAATTCTAAAAATGACAATGACAAATTGTAACCATGAGTATCATTTTTACTAAAATCTATTTCCATTAGGCACAGCCAGAAAAAAAAACAATAAGAATTTATTGCCTTTTTAACCCCTACTTCTTAAATATTTAATACTTAATTGTACCTGCAATTTATATTGCCTCACAGCCTCGGATTCCATTACAAACTTTTCCAGGAACATTTAGATGTATGGATTTAGATTTAGGAGTATGTCTAGGTCATAGAGAGGTTAATCAAGTTTAAAATAAATTTATAATCTACAGCAACTTACTTCCTGTTACACATGTTTATTTTACATAATAAATTCATTAATTATTTGGTTCGATAGGCTGCGATGCCAGGTCATTTTATGGAGCTGAAAGCTTTACAGTTTATGTGCCTAAGAACGGTTTAGGTACTTATGACATTGACACGACGGGGCATAAAAGATTTAAAAGAAAGTATAATTTCTTCATAGTTTTTTTGCGTTTTTTGTGTTTTTATTTACTATGACAGCAAATTTACACTTATCCAGGTACTGGGAGATCTCTGTCCGTGTCGACGTCTATTCACCCCTACTTTTTGATATAATATTAATACTATAAATTAAAAAAAGTGCTACAGAATAGGCAATAGTACCAGTGCAAAACATCTAACAACAGACCACATGTTATACTGAAACCTGGTCCAAAATTTAGGAACATCAGAAAGGTTAAACTTTCGATAAACTTCAAGGTTGAAAGCGACTACAGATTACAGAGTAGAAGTGGATGAAATAAACCGTAAAGTTTGACCCACGGGCGAGACCTTTACGGGAGACGGAAAATACAGTACAATGGCAGAAGACAGCCCAGACCTAATCCCACAAAACTCGTAAACGATCTGGAATCGAACAAAGTACTCAAGAAACCGCAGCGGCTTGCAGAACACTTTTGACCATAAATAGTATATTACTATTTATTTTCATTTTTCATTACCGAAAGTGACGAGGAGAATATAGATTAGCTTGGTCAATAAGTAGCTAGAAAATCTGGCAACTTAAATGAATCTTTCAGTGAGCCATAAAGCACGTAACCGACTTAGGCCCGTATTTTGAAAGTTGTCTCAGTCGTGAATCTAGTCTTAAAACTAATTTTAAGTAGAGATTTTATTATTGAACGTCACTTAAAACGAGATTCAACACTCCATACTCAAGTGAGTGATAGCTTATTTTAGAACGATGTTTATTTCGAAATCATTACTCAGGTATAGATTTTGACAGCTGTGATCTTTGTTTACGTGAGACAAGCTGAAACTAGTCTCAAGCGGTGATTTCTAGGGCATTTAGGGGAAATTAATGTGTTTTACGATGATTTATTTTTGAATAATTACGAAAGATTTACTTTACTTTATTTAAGAAAGAATTACTTAGCATACTATAATCAATTTCACTTTCATTTACCTTAATTGATATGAAATTCACCAAAATTCACATTTTACACACACAAAACCAGTTTAAATTACCACAACCTTTTGGTTTATGTTAAAAGTATAGTAATATAAATTTTAGAAATATCAAATAAAAACATCGTTTGACATTTCAACATGACAAGTGTTGATAAATAACTTGAACGTTCCGTTATAGCCTATTCATACAGCTAGTCCTTTTTATTTTAATATTTATTATACTTAATTTTGAACGAACAACAAGCTTGTTAATATGTTTACATTGCTACGCTAGCCAATAGTATATTATATACAAATTCACAAAAAATATTTTTGTAAAAGAAAATTATTTTTTAAATAATTAGCTGCGTAATGCGGAATCATAGTGTTAAAACTGCGGAAACGTAATTGAGAACAGACTGTAAGTTCAAATCAATACTTGAAACTAGTTTCAACTGATTAAAACTTAAAACGCGTTCTATAATAAGATCGATACTTTAGATGATCTGCACTTAAAACTAGTTTCAGGCAATCAGAGTTCAACCGACACTTGAGACGTCTTTTAAAATACGGGCCTTAGTTTGTGCCAATGGAGCCTCTCACCGAGCATTCTATCAATAAACAGATCCTTCGTCTTTACGTGAAAAATAAATCTTTTGTTGTAAACATCCGAGGTGCGATAGTTTTTTTTTTATATATATATTAAGTGCAATAGTTTCCATGACTAAAATGCTTCAGAATCAATCAAGTTTGGCACCATCGCCTCGGTATAGGTCATACAAGTCAGTTAAGGTAGAAGGCTCCTCATGGAATAGCTCTCTGTTGGGATTAAGATAGTGAAGAGCCGGCCCGAGAAGTACTACCGATGTATGACACCGGGGCAAAGTGGCCCTAACTGTGCCATTTATTTCCACTGCATCGGGCTCTGCTTATCCCTTGGCCTTGCGTGTGCAGCAGAAAATTATCAACCTCATGTCGGGGCGAGAGATTATCTGAAATCAATCATCTTTGGTGATTAATTTAAAATCAGAGGACCGGTACCGCCCAACCTACCAGATGTTTAAAGTACACCCGCAGGTGCACTTATGTAAAAATTATTTTGTAACACATTCGAACAGTGTCAGTTTTATGTATGAATGTTGACTGATATGAGAATAGAGGACGACCAAAGAAAGATGGATGGAGTGCGTGAAAGAGGTTATGGCTACAAAGAGAGGAAACAGTGACCTGACGAGTGATAGAGGAGAACGAAAGAAGAAAACTCAATACGCCTATCCCAAATAAACTTGGTAATGATGATAGGAACAGCGTTGCATTCCTTGAGGAAATAAGCACTGCACTATACTTGCACTTGCACTTACTTATAAATGCATATATGTGTATATGTAAAAAAAAATATAAATATGTGTATCGTTAAATTTTGTCCGTGTAGTGACGACGGATTAAGAATGTCACTACCCCAATTCATCCCGCGGGTGTCGTAAGAGCCGACTAAGGGCGCAAAACAACGCAGGACTCTAGCATTACAAAAAGTAGGGAAACTTGACACAAACCCTATACCAACCCGTCTGGCCAGCGTGGAATAGAAGGTGGTATTTCTAAGGAGAGGCCTATGTCCAGCGGACTATTAAAGGCTGTTGATGTGATGTGAATGATGATCGGTTAAGTAGTTAAGTTTAAAACCGTAATAAATAAGTTACTTTTTCGCTTACAATCTTTGGTAGGACTTTTCTGTTATTTTATAAACATCTTCTGATGACTAATGTAAAAAGTATGAGTGTTAAAAAACTATATAAGCTATTCAAAAACACTAACTCACATTTCCTGTGTTGTGTGGAAGATGTAGGAAATATTAATTAATAAATTTAAATCGCCTAAGTACTTACTCGTAAATTAAAATTTTCAAGTTTAACATTACATAAAAACAAAAAATCATGTAGATTTACAATTATGATTTATTTATACATACCTATTCATATTGCCTTCCTTAAAAATAATTTCCTTTCCTTTAATTTATTATTCAAGATACTTGAAAGCTACAAAGTGTAAGCAATACGAAAACACTAACTCACATTTCCTGTGTTGTGTGTTAGATGTCGGAAATGTTAATTAATTAATTTAAATCGCCTAAGTACCTACTTACTCGTAAATTAAAATTTTCAAGTTTAACATTACATAAAAACAAAAAACATGTAGATTTACAATTATGATTTATTTATACATACCTATTCATATTTCCTTCCTTAAAAATAATTCTTTTCCTTTAATTTATTATTCAAGATACTTGAAAGCTACAAAGTGTGAGTTCAATATTACTTGGAATTGAGCTACTGGTTGTGGTGTCTTGTTAACCACTGTCCGTTCTTGTCTAAACTTTGAATCGGACGGTACCGCTCCCAAGTAAGAAGGGTACACCTCGCTAGTTTACAAGCAATGACAATTTCAACTTGAAATTTTTTCCCAGGACACCCTGTGCTATGGCGAAAATTGGTCTCAATTATTTTTTTACTTTGATACCGCATTGCAGTCAAAGCCAAAGTGCACCAAACTTATTTCATACAACAAATGTAATCATGAATGAATAATAATAAAATACATGACGCCTAAGGCCAACTAAAATGTGTACTACAAATATGTACTGAATTTAATAGTTATTTTGCAACTTCTTCAACCAAATCTATTAAAATACTAAGGTTATAGTTGCCGCCATAATTAGACATACATCATGTTATGTATAGGTAATAATATAATGTCAACAATCGTTTTGTGAACGTTATGCTAAAGACGTAAGAAGGACACTATTCATTAGTAATCCCTGAAGCTATATTTGTCGAAACATTAAAATGTGTAAAATAACACCTATTAATGTACAAAGTACGCAGTATTATGTGACTAGCGTTACTTTTGGTCCTTGACACGCCATTGAGTGTAAATACGGTGCTTCCTTTACATTTATGTCTAATGTGTAAATAATTTTTTTTAAATATATTTATTTTTAGAGAACTGTCTCTGTAGACAAGTACAAACATTAAATTATTTCTATACTCCTTTCCACTAATATTTTATCTTCTCTTGATCTTCCATTTCTTTGCTGAAGTTAAAAGTGACATGTAATGATGATATTCCGCTACTATGACAGGGCAGGATAAAGTGCAATGATTTCCGCAAAATGTCTACACAATTGCAGATTTTTAGCTTTAGCCTTTGTAGTATCTGTTTTGTTTATTAGTATTTACTGTAGAACCATACGCCTTAATAGAACATATTACATAAATATATTTTATTTCGTAAAATAAAACAATTAAGGTTTTCGCTGACCCTCGGTGTTTAAACGTATCTACGTCTTATATAGTGAAAACCATCTGTATCCAATTCCATAATAATCTTAATAACAGATATTCATGTTCACTAGCTATGTATGTCACGTATCAGTTACTAAATCCACCTACACCTCATGCCCAAAAACAAACAACCTTGTTGTTTTGTTTTTAAAGATACACTACATATATGGATATTATCAACTGAGTTTCCTTAGTTTAGCGGGTGGCTATTTTATAGTTTTTAACACGCTTTTGTGTATGTATCTATGTATCAACGGAATCTTCAAACGTATTTTTTTTTTCAAAACGTCGAACGTGCTCTCATTTTTTTAAATATAGCCGATTGTCGATCAATCGAAATTCATCTATTGTTTTTTTAGTATTAATGAGAAATTAATCATCATTAATGACTGGACAAACAAGAATAAATTATTATTAAAAAAAAAAGATAAAATCATTCTAATACCTAATCATTAAATCTATGCTAAAGAGCGCAAACAGTAAACTTCTGCTAATAATTTTCGATTGCTGCCAATTCCAGGTGACGTTATAACATTCGGTCGAGATTATAATGTTACTTTAATATCTTTGAAGACCCAATATACCTACTACATATGTTTCTATCGTTCAGATCACAGACGCCTAGACGCACACATAGAGGATAAATAATATTTTACACACATAAAAATGTTTACGGTCATTCGTCCCAGGGGATTTATTGATTGTAAATCCTTAACGTCACTTATATAGTGACTAAATACAACCTTAAAACCCTCAAAATAAGGTAGCGTTTCACCCGACCAACAATATTCTAGAGGCGGTTCGGTAAGACACCGTAGTGATGTAGTATTTTGGCAATTTATCGAAAAAAACACGAGAATAATTTTAATTTAATTATTTATTTGGCTGATACTCTGAAGTCGCATACTACCATTCATGATCATTTTATTGTAAAATAAAACTACTCTTGAATACAAAATAAGTTGTATATTCAATAACTATAAAACAGAATAAAATAATGTGATGGAATAATAATGTATTTGGATAAATTTATTTGTATTTAATATTAACCAACCCGTGTGGCCAACGTGCTGTATTAGGCCAAAACCTCCTTTCTAAGGAGAGGCCTGTGTCCAGCAGTGGACTGTTAAAGGCTGGTGATGTGATGTGACAGTATAATTGCCGTTTTGTGTCTTTTTGCACATAATTTTTTTAATTAAAATGCATTTGTATATTTATGTATTTTTCAATAAGGCATTTTATTAAGTCGGATAAATGATTTGATGATGGGTATTCCGATTTGATGAAAGCTTATTTCATTAAATATGTTACTACCTACTAACTGACGTAAGACTCGCAGAAGTAGGTATCCGATTTTCATTTACTCCCCTTAGTTAGTCATTTCATTTTTCGTTAAAACTAATGCTATGATCAAGAATGTCTCCAAAACAAGGTCATTAAAATTAAAACAAGATTGACGACACCAGTGTCGGAACCAAATCAGAACTGTGACTGTACTAAATACTTTCGTGCAAAATGTATCTAAATATACCTGTTGAAATGCAAATGCCTGAAATGCAGTTTAATGCGTGCTCTCGTGGTCACAATGTGGTGAGTATTCAAATTTGATACGCAATGTATGATTGCTTTAATAGATTAGATCATAACAGTTTTCTATCTTGTATTACATAATACTTTGTAATTTGTTGTCAATATCAATTAAAAGCAAAAGTTTTAGAACTACCGATAATATGACATGTTGCCTTTGGATAAAGTCCAGTCCTGGATTTGTTTTCGACACGCAATTATCGCACAACTCGGAATAGCGATATTTTAAAGTAATACGCGAGTACGAATGTTTTCAGAGATTTATACACGTTTGCACGTAACTCCGGTGCGCCTGCCCCACCTACATCGCATTTCTAGTTTATTCACTGTTCTGTGGTTCAAACCAATACAGTCACTGACGTTCTTTAAAGATTATAAACGATCTAATGGTCATTGAAAAGATGAAAATACTTTCAAAAAAAGGAATTAAAACAGTCTACGCCATTTACTGGCTATGATGTCGTAGACACAGATAATATTTAGACGTTGTTGATAACCACATAACACACTTCTGAACTCTTAACAAGGTCTGCTAAGTCTGGTCCGGATACTCTTGCTATAAAATTGTTTTGGATTTGAGATACTTAATTATATAAATATAGAAAAACAATGCTTGACTTCGAATAGGTGATCAATCGATCAATTGTGTGAAATAAAGATGAATTTAAATTGAGATTACTAAAAAAATACAAACATGCGTAACATACACATCATAAATTCTTTTGAAATTCAATTATCTAACTTTAATAATGATAATTCTATACTTTATAATATTTTAGTGAGGGTGTTATTTTTAATGTGATTTAAATGTGTTCCTTCAGAAGTTATAAAAATCTGCTACAATGTTATTGATGTGTAAAGTAGAATTAAGTGTTTAACTTGTCTTTCTTTTAAACAGATGGCGAATACGTGTTGGTGGTATTACTTCAGCAAGTTTACGGAATTCGCGGACACGCTTTTCTTCGTGCTGCGTAAGAAAAACGAGCACGTGTCTAACCTCCACGTTATACACCACGGGATAATGCCTATGTCGGTTTGGTTTGGACTTAAATTTGCACCAGGTTAGTAAACGAAACTCCTTATCCCCATAATGAAAATAACTTTATAATACTAGGCTCTTGACCCAGGGTACACCTGGTTGCCCGGCTACTGGTACCCGAGACGGCGCGGCGGCGTGGCGTTTTTAATGTTCTACTTTAAATCTAATTAACCTTTCTCATCATTGACTTGCTTTTTTTTTTTTTTTAAACAGGATATTGAACCCGAAACTTAACAGCTGTTATAAAAATCTATATTTTTTTCTTTACTGTTTCAATATCGTTTTAGAAGTCTCAAAACATAACGTAAACTTAAACTTTCTTAATCTTAAAACTGTAATTTTTTACTGTAGTCTGTTCAAAGATTATTATTTAACCTCGAAACATACATAAAGTAAGTGACAAAATGCAATCGTTTTTAAAAGCTATGAATTGAAGTTATCACTGCGTTTTTACCAATTTAGGGAAATCACCAAACGTTATTGACCTATTCTATCGAGGAAAGCCAGTTTTATTTATCCAAATGTCATGTGAACTCAGGTTTTGCTGAATCAAATTTAGTCTCCTTTCACGAATCGTAGAAACTACACTAAGTTATATTTGCCGCCTTTAAAGTGCCCAACGGCCTTAACAATATTTAATCAGTTCAACAAAGGACATCCTAAATATACAAATAGTGGCTTTAATGTTTGTTTATATTATCATTATATTATAGTACGGAGCTTACGCACACACACTCTATATAGTAATATAAGACAACATATGAATGAATCGGTGTCAATGTGTTTTTTGAAAGTCAAAATATCTTTATTTCATAAAAATAATAATTGAAATCGTCTTTTATTTAGACCAAAAATAAAGATCAACACATAAATCTGTTTTGTAAAATATTTAACAAAATAAAGTCTATCCATTATATGCTTGTGCCGATTTACGACTGCCCGTTTCCAAGTGGTTGAGCTTTATGAGAAGAAAGGGCAAACAAACTTTAAAGAAATCGTTTTTAAATAGTGTGTCACATATTATGTAAGAAATATTGCACCCATCCATCATAATACACGTTTCTTGGTCTCATATTCTTATTGTAACATTTTCAATATTTGCCTCACTTATTATCGTCTGATCAGTTTAGGCTAGGTAGGTGTTTTTCCACAAAACATCTCTCGACATCCGCAAACAAATTTGATAAAAATACTGTTTGTTTAGTAATTTATAGTTTTATTTTTTATTATTGACTATTTAGCCTTTTTATGATGTATCCGGTATCGATTATAAAATATATATATGGCGTTTAAAACATCATTTTACTAGTTATCAACCTTGCCCTTCTATTGGGCAGTTACACTCAGGGACGGGTTTAAAAGCAAATAATAAAAGAAGGAAATGATTGTATTCACAAATTGTATTGAACAGGTTAAACATTGTGGAGGTCAATTGCGGCACTTCGTTATTTGCCTCAGCAATAACTGAAAATAATATTACCATACCAGAATACCACCATCTCTGGCTTGTTCTTTGAAAGACTTACAACAGCCAATGGATATTTTGAACAGATGTTCTTATGTGCATGTAAAACCTCGGACGGTCTGTATATTTGTCAGGTCGCTAAGTAAGGTTATTCTAAAGTAAATATACATACATACACTATTATTAAGGTGGCCGTAATTAACAATAACATACGTCATTGATCATTTGATGTAAATAAAAGAAACTTATTTATATATTTACACACGTACACAAACTGTTGATTTTATGAAGGTTATTTAACTTGATTGATCTTCTTGTTTATTTACGATATTTTTTTTTATTATTTACTAATAAACATAAAATATATGTACATAGGTGCTAGAATGTTCCATAACGACTTCCTGAGTGCCAACGGAATCCAAACATAAATAATGTCAATGATGTATCTAATTTTAAACTTGATCAGTGTATGATCGAGTGCTTAGGTGAAAAGCTTTAAAATCTGAAACTAGTTAGTATGTTAGTTATGTCGATGTCGTTGTAAAATAATATATGTAATATAATAATTTAATTTATGTCTAATTTAGATACACATCGTGTGTCTACATTTTTGTTGTGCAAATACAAGTATTTTATTATATTATATTATTAATATTATCACGTAGCATGCACCATTTTATTATAACATTGTGTATAGTAAAAAGTGGATAATGCTGTTATTAGTACAATTAGCACATTTTTACCTAAAAGTAGTATTAATTATTATTGAATATTGTACTATTGTTGGTTATCCCTAATAAATAAATAAATAAATAGATACTTATATTATTATCAGAGACTGGTGCAAAGTGTTGTACCGTACGTTCAAGAATATTGTGCTGATGGTATTCGTATGTTTTAACACACATTTAATATTTCAGTGAAATTTCAATAGTATTTGCACATAATATTCACTAATGTGGAGTAATGCTATCCTTTTTAGTAATAGCCGTAATGAGCTCTACCACGCTAAACACTGCATGTAGGTATATACATATGTAGGAAATAACCAAAGGGAGCGTCGTTGTGTCCCGTTAAAGACAGGAGGAAGCCAAGACTGTATATATATTTTGATACAGGGTTACTGGGTAAGTGGACCTAGATATGGATTGTAGTTGGCATCATTTCTGATAGATTACACTATGATATACCATATCCACTACAACTACAATCCCTTAAAGTATCTAGGTCGACTTACCCAGTAACCCTGTATCCAAATATATATACAGTCTTGCCTTCCTCCTGTCTTTAATGGGACGCAACACCGCTCCCATATATTGTTTACCTATATAATAGGCCTTTACCTATGAAATTGCCGTTTTGTATGCAATAAATAGGCCAAAACCTCCTTTCTAAGGAGAGGCCTATGTCCAGCAGTGGACTAGCATAGGCTGTTGATGTGATGTGATGATGATGCAATAAGTGAAAGTACTTATTTTTTCAAACTTTTTTATTTCTGTTATTCGAAGTAATCACCCATGCAATCGACGCATCATTGGCAGTTGATTGGCACATAATATTTATAACACAGTAACAGGGTTTCCTTCGTCACTTTTCGGCCTGAACGGCTGCGATATTCTCTTCACTACGGGCATTTCTTTGTCTCACAGGCACAGCAATATTGTGGAGAGTGAATTCACTTTCAAATGTTGTTATTATGCGATTTATAGCGCGCACAGAAGGAGCACTATGACGACCGTTTTTTGCGCGAAGCGCTCTTACTATAGCGGTAGGAGAACGCGAATTTGCGTAATAATTTTGGACAATTTCCAAGCGTTGGTTTAAACTGAAACGTGGCATGATAAAATGGCAAACCTTACTGAACACAAATGTCAAGAGACGTCAAATCCATCATCAAACATGGCCGCTATGAGCTGTCAAAACCAGGTCATCCCTAGTATATAAATATATATATATGTACATACATATATATGTATATATATATATATATATATATATATATATATATATATATATGTGTACATACATATATATATATATATATATATATATAGGTAATACATATAGGTAAATAAATCCACCTAAAAAAGTATTTACAAAATTACAAAACATTTAAAATATACTGCAAGAATAATAAAATATAAATACCAATTATTTCGTATTAGGACACCTCAAAAATAGTGTAATAATTATATTACACTATTTTTTTTAATGTCTAAGCAAACGTTAATGGGCGTGTTACTTTTTACGTTTAAATATTTAACATGCATGATATATTATGTAGGTAACTTTTGCTTTAGAATGTCTCAACAATATATTGGATTGGAAAACCGTTTTACCAAAATAACTACTGATCCAGACAGCTGTTAATTAATCGCTTTAATACACCTTTTATCGAAAATAAATCTACATAGATATGTTGCCAATTTCATTAAGAAAATGATTATTCATTGATTCAAGACCATTGGGATAATAAGCGCTCCACCGCTATGCGCTTTTCATGAAACTTTTTGGCTCGTACAGCCAATGTGTGAAACAGACTGGAAGCCTCAAAAGCTCGCAACGCAGTTGTGGCTAGCTATTTGCAAGTGTCCTTAGGCAGGGTTAGTCATTATCAATAGGTGAACCGACTGCTCGTCTTTTGTTTTTGAACGAAATGAACTCTTAAGATTTGGCCATAATTTGTTAAACTTTCGCTGAACAATAAAGGATATCACAAACACAAATACACACACAGGTAAACAAACAAATAAAAACTAATACTACAACTATTGAGATATGTTCATTCCCTGTTAATTATTGCATCCACAGATGTAGTTGTATATTTCTAAAATCTTATATATTTTGTTCCGTTACTGCAATAAATTCTAGATACTATATCATTAAAACTTGCATTGTATTGAGCAGTAAATAAATAAATGTGTAAATATATTTTTGTAGCAAATTAGCCAATATAAATAAAAATGGCGTAATCTTTGTGAATTCGCTTCAATTCACGTAACTTTGATAATGTATTGCACTTAACTTTGAGCAATTTCCTGTTATTAGAATCGCGACTTGTCACGTGGTCGTTTACAGAATAGCATGAAAATTATACTAAGAAATGGGCATATTAGTACATGGCAAAGCTCCTAACTGTCTGAAAAGAGTACTCTATTAGTAGGAGTACTATCAAATAAAATCTGCGGAGCAGAAACCCTTAATGAGTGTTTGTCTATTAATAGGCTTTGATGGCCGGTAGTAGCAGTATTAAAAACAAACCTTAAATGCCTTAATGGAATGCGGGTCATCAATAATTGTGTTTAAATGTTAAATCTGAAGGTAATTTTCGCGTTTATAGAGATATAGCATTTAACCGTAGAGTACATAAGCACTAAATAAGAGCAGATGTGAAAACATGAAAAATCTAAACCGTCTCCCCGCTATTTAAATGTTTTTTTTCATTTATAACACAAGAAATGAAACCCAATATAATTTTTTTATTAGTATGTATCGAAATTATCATTCTGAATATTTTCATTAGCACAAAAAAGTTCACCCCTAGCTAATTTTTTTTTTGTAAGAAACACTTTAAAATAATTTATCAAATCTTTCGTGATTTTTGTGGACACAAACAGTCGAAAGTTAAATTTTTATTTATGTATTATATCACAAATCTTATAATGAATGAATGCATAAATATAACCTTAACGAACTGCTTCAATTGTCAATTTTCACTACTTTACTCTTTGTTTATTAATTACTTATACAAACCATATTATATACTGGTACTTAATTAACTTGTTACATGTCTCAACCAGGTGGTCATAGCACGTTCTTCGCGCTACTTAACACTTTTGTGCACATCGTGATGTACTTCTACTACATGGTATCTGCAATGGGCCCCAAATATCAAAAGTACATTTGGTGGAAGAAATATCTTACAGCTTTCCAGATGGTAAGTATTGATACAATAATAAAAATCCTTTTGCAAGAAGTTGAACCGACTTCAAACAATACTAACCAAACCAAAATAATATAACCAAACCATATAACCAAAATAATAAAACCAAAGACCAACCAAATGCACTGCTGCAATGAGACAGCAAGGTTTCGTAAGTAAAAAAAAAATCTTTTGTAAGAAAAAAAATTTTTTGTTGATTTTAATAAAATTTAAATGGGACCACCTTAGCAGTTATACCCTTTATAACAAAAAATAATTTTCCAAATCGGTTCAG
The DNA here is from genome assembly GCA_902825455.1 of Arctia plantaginis. Classification (NCBI taxonomy): domain Eukaryota; kingdom Metazoa; phylum Arthropoda; class Insecta; order Lepidoptera; family Erebidae; genus Arctia; species Arctia plantaginis. The sequence goes on along the minus strand of CADEBD010000314.1, from coordinate 8,634,722 downwards.
GGTTCAGGCGAGTAATCGGTGAATATACATAAAAAAAATATTCCGACGAATTGAGTATCTCCTCCTTTTTTGAAGTCGGTTAAAAATAAACATCCTTATTCAATATCATGAATGGATGAATTTAATGATCTTAGTAAGTCGTAAGTCGCAAATTAGCAACCGTAAACTAGACAAACCTAGTTAGATTTATATAGTAAAAGTACCTTCATATACTATATTATCATATTGTAATCTCAATGCGGTAAGTTAAAAACTTAAATGAAGCTGTAAATTAGTTGATTTTTAGCTGGCTCTATTGGATTTTTTGATTTTTTATAAAACTTTAATCTACATTTATTTTTTATGAAAATGCAATAAAATAGAATATTAAGTTCTAGTGTTTATTTTTTAAATATTTACGTATTTTGGAATTCTAAAGACTATCTATATATTAAACATAATATCATTAGAATTTACCAACAATTTCTGACGATATCGCATACACATAAAAGCACAGATGAATTAAGAATATTTTCTTATTCCAATTATTTTTCAAGCGATATCATACATCCTTTTGATATATAAAAGCAGTATTAATTAAAAAACAACAATTGAAATAAATATTCTTGCCCATAGGTTCAGTTCGTGCTTATCTTCACCCACCAGCTGCAAGTATTATTCCGTCCGTCGTGCGAGTATCCCCGCGTCTTCGTCTACTGGATTGCGATGCACGGATTCTTATTCCTCTTCCTATTCAGCGATTTCTACAAGGCTAGGTACTCAAAGTCCAAGGGAAAGGCCCTGAAGAATGGACTTTGTATGGTAAGTGATACAGAACTACCATTAGGTGTACAGGAAAATCTAACAAATATGACATTAAAGTGAATTAACACGTCTATACGTTATAGCAGATAAGTGTTATACTTAATTCCTGCACTCTGTCCTACAAAAACACCTGATGTACTGGCTGAGGAAGTACGTGTGCTTTACAAAAACGCTTTTAACCTAGTACTATTTCTCGTTATGCTTTTTTAAGCAATTGCGTAGTGGGGGAGTCCCAATTAGGACCAGTTTAGTAAAAGAGCGATTAATACACTTGTATATTATTATGTACAGTTCTCGAATGGAAATTATCATAACAGTCACTTATTAGTTGATTAATTTTTAGCGATCCATCATGATTTATTTCTCACACTTGTGATTCTATCTATACTCGTACTATAGACGATTTTGTACATCAAATCCATATTCGAATGAAATTGGCAAGGATGTTATTTATTTAACATTATTATTATATCATCATGTTAACGACTATCACAGTCTGTAATGTTAAGCGAATAAATTTGTACGGGTGATCATCGATATATTAAAATAATGAATGTGCAAGTATTATCAAAATATTTATTTTTCTAATATTTAATATTCTGCTTTAGTCGGCCATTGTTATAAGTGTACATTAAAAAAATATATAAACATCAATATATTTAATATTCGCACATCTTTGTACATTAAGAGTACCACGTTTTAGCAAAAACACCAACGATTACAGCATCAGTACTATTTGTTTAGCACTTAGGTGTCGTACCGTGATCTTTGGAATGTTCTACTCAACGACGTCTGAAGTTCACGAGAACATTGACACACGCGGCTCGGGCCCGTGATAATGTTTGTGCTAGTTGATTATGCTAATTTTGTTTGTCGACTACTGTGCTCCCAGGTTCCCAGGACCAGGACATACTTTCTTTTTTATGATAGAACTTAAATATATACTTGTGGGACATATATATATATATGTGAGGTCTTGTATAGTCACAAGGAACGGCTGTTATTTTGTGCCTATAGCAAAATTTTGCCGTATAAAGGATTCTCTGAAGCTACCAATATTTAGGACACCATTGAAGGCGAAAAAGATTAAGTAATGTTAATACCGAGTAATGGTTTCAGACGGTTATGGACGACAGCAGCACCGCTCTAAACGGCAAGAACGGCTACAAGCAAGAGGTGGACTCCGAGGTGCCCAACTCGTACGCGTCGTCAGGAGCCGATGCGTTTGTGCGTAGGCGGCCAGTTTCATAGTGGCCGGCACCCTCGCCCAGTGCACGCAACTGTATTATAACGTTTCAAAGACCATCTCGAACTTCCGTGTTAGTGTCCATCCGATGTGACCCGAGTGAGAAACTGTGCAAGAGCTGGCAGAACTAGCTCACCTGCACCGGAACGATTGTTGCCTCGACAATGTTTCAGACTATATTTCTATGATGAACTTTAATGATAAACCTTGTTACTCCTTACTATAAAGTTTGTTACTGCACAAAGTCACTATTTTTGATCTTGCTTGGATCGTCTAATTGCCTTGTAATTTTATTTTTAATTTCAAAGTATAGGTATTGAAGATATTCTATATATTGTTGAAAATTAGTTTCGGTTGATGTGAAATCTAGTCGCGTTTTGGCGATTCATGTTAATCTTTATATACTGAAGCAAAAGTTTGTTAATGCAATAAACTCTGACTGCGTTAGGTCACGTTGGTTGTGACATTGGAAATGATGGTACATTCATGATAGGCGAAAGTGAGATGGGCATTTTTGTATTATGTATATACTTTAATATTATTTTAAAGTTAATATAGTTATGGTACCATGTGTAACTAGGTGTATTAAAGGTTAACGGATTTTTGTAAATATATTTTTATTGTTAGACGCTAAATATAGTATAATTATGTTACCATACTATTTTTAGGTATCCAGTGTGGTTTTACTAACAGCGTTTCTGTTTCTCTCATGTGCTCAAGTATTCCATCATTACTTCCACGTGTAACTTTACAATATATTGTTGATGAATGTGAATATCAACAAATTATATGTAAATTGTGGCTATGCACAATGCATTTTTGTATATTTTAAAAGTTTTTACTTCTCGTTTCGTTTCGGTACAAGACTGTGCGCACTAAGGTGCATAAAGTTTCTAGATGTTTTCGCCCCAAGGAAACGAGCATTTTACTGTAGAATATAATATAAATGAAACACGTGTGAGTTTAAATGTTCAAGGTAATAAATAGCAGTTTTACAACATAGCCTATTAAGTAAATAGCGAGTATGCACAGTCTCCAACCGCGCCGAGTCATCGCCGTTAAGTTTAAGTATTATTTTGTACCATGTTCAAGTGTTTGGTATCACGTTCTGGTGTTACGATGCTTTAAGTGTTGTGCAATGTGGAGTGCCAGTTGCTTAGATCGCAGGCGGGCTCGCCCGCGAGATACAACAGACCTGCTCAAGTAATTACTGCGAATACACTCATTTGCAACTTTATTTATTATGTTAATAAAGGATTTTACAATAGATTTTGGTTCGTTTAATTTTTGCCCAATTTAATCAGTATAAGAACTCAAATTTGTTAATCTTCTGACCTGAATCTATTTAAAAATAGCAGGGAACAGTAGCGAGTTACTAGTGGATTAAACTATAGACTTACTTCTATATATTATCAATTAAGCATATAGTGATAACATAATTACAATAAGTAATTACAGCAAGCTCAATAATTACCTGACATTGTTTTAAAAATGTTTAATAAATCAAACTAACAAGAAGTATTTGTAATTCAGAAAATGTATTTAGAGAGAACAGTGAATAGAGAGGTGCAGTGGTAACGTATGCGACTACTGTGCTGAGGTCTAGGGTTCGATTCCCGGATCGGATGAAATGTTTGTATGATCTGCAATTCATAATGTTTAGCCTCATAAGCGCTTGTAACGTATCTAGTAATACTTTAATATCATCGTAAGATGACAATATTGTTATCATCCTGAGACGTCTTACGACTAACACTAAGGAAATTCTAACATCAAATGTAAATACTTAGGTGATTTAAAGTATTAAAGTGCATACCCAACGATTGAGTAACAAGGGTACAGACTTCGAATCTACTTAGTACAGTGAAGTAGATAGGAGGTACTATGAAGGACGCACATACAGCAATAAGTTCTAATATTACCATGGCGCAAAGGTACCATTTGCGAGCAACGATAATATCAGCATAATAACATTATTTGTAAATGATTGGTCTATTGGGAAATCTAAAGACACTTACACAAAAGTTGCCATTTACCCAGGCGTAGACGTCCTTGGACGTCATAATATAGGCACCCATATCTTTAGTAGGTATTTTACATGTATTTTACTTAGGCTCTTTGTATTAGGTCTTTACCTATGAAATTGCCGTTTTGTATGCAATAAGTGAAAGTACTTATTTTTTCAAACTTTTTTATTTCTGTTATTCGAAGTAAACACCCATGCAATCGACGCCAGTCAGTCGCCTAGTCGGTAGGTGCAAGGTCTGACAATTAGGAGACGTTATAACTACTCCTATACGGATATACTACTATACGGATTCTACTCTTGAAGAGTATACTGGGAGTCCCACACACGCCCTGCGTTTCCCCAACGGAGAATATAGTGCGAAAAGCATTCCCCGCGTTAAAAAAAAAAGGAAAAAGGTGGTTTTACACGTAAAAGCTATGTAATCATAAAACTTTACTGATAATAAAACGTGTAGTGACGAATTAAGAATACAGAGTGTCACCACCCCTAACCATCATCCCAAGGGTGTCGTAAGAGCCCACTAAGGAAGCAAACTACGCAGGACAACAGCACTGCAAAGAGAAGGAAAACTTGAAACAAACCCGTCTGGCCAGCGTTCTCCGGACCGGACGGGATCCCTGCCCGAGTGCTGGCCTTGACCTGGCTGGCTGGTTGGGCCTCAACCACATGTCAGACCGCCTCGGGGAGTTGTTTGATGCTAATTTGTCAGCCGGACGCTTCCCTGAGTGCTAGAAGAGCGGGAAGTTGGTTTTGAGAAAGCCGGGACGGCCTGCCGATTCGGTCGAGGCCCTACGGGCGCATCGTGCTACTGAACGAGACGGGTAAATTGTTTGAGAGGCATCGTCCGCTCTGCCCGCATCGCCTGGCACTTACGCGAGGTCTGCCCCCATTTTGGCTTCCGAGTCGGGCGTTCGACTGTCGGTGCTGTGTTGTGAATGCCGTGACCTAAGAGGCGGCGAGCTGTAGCGGCGTGCTGTTGGCGGTGTCATGTACGAGGACCTAGATGGTGTTTTGAGGAGTCGGCCTATGTCGACGAACCGGGCGGCGGAGGCCCAACCTGGCGGCATGAGTGGCCGCGGGTGGATGGGACGAGTTTTCCACTCTACCCGCCATAAGTGTTCCGGACGTCGCCTAAATAGAAAATGTATCCGGATGTCTTAATAACAGCAGTTCCCGGATCCCTCCTATTACAGGCGCATAGTCGCACACCGCGTGATTTTAGTCGGTCCGATTCCGACACACCACCCCGCCGCAAATCCCGGTGGGGTGACTCCCCGAGGGAGCTTCCACACGTGAAAAAAGAAAAAAAGGGCATGTTTAAGGTTACTTTGGTGGCGATTAATTTTGGAGGAATAATACATTTTTTTAAAGGCACTCCCATACTAGGAATATATCTTGAGACACAAAGAACAACCAGCGTCAGAACAACAATTTATGGATTACACAAAGGGTTGTCCCATGTTGATATCGAACCTACAATATGTTAATATATTTAAGGCTACTTTGGGCGACCAACACTGGAGTAATAATACATAATTTTTATCGTATGAGTTATTAATGCTAACGTAATATAGATCTATATGTACCTATAATCGGATTAGGCAGTCGCGACTAAGTCCATTTTACCTGTACCTATTCGTTAATTATTTCACTTAATTATATTATGTAAAGTCTACTCGACAAGAGGATGATAACCTACTAGTATGGAAATGTGTGTTTTTGCTGTGACGTTTATTGTGTACATTCTGACCGAATCCATGGAGATGCTAATTTCTATCGTCAATCCACCAATCGAAGGCAAGAGTGGAATGAACAACGCATTAACGCCGTCAATAAATTAAGTATGTCAACATTAGCAGCTCACATTTGCTATGTATGTAGTTAGGTATTTAATATCTTTTCTGTGATTTTACATTGCATATTTATTGAGTTGTTTAAATATTCAAATGTACCTACTTAGAAAACTAAACTAGAAAACTATAAATATAAAGGACCACATGATCAAAAACTAATCAGATATCAAACAATAAACTATTGAGATGCAATAGTTTAGTTTTTTCTAGCTGTCACGTAATCTTTCAATAGGTGTTAAGAGCATTAAGTAAAAACTATGGTCCCTTAAGACAGCAGGTTTAACCGTATGACACGTTTATTCTTTGAACTGTACAGATCAAGCAGGTAACCGTCAGTTGACAGAGACTAACAACTACTGGGTAACAAAATTATAAGACCAGAGGGACTGAGAGTTAAAAAACAGCCTTACAGTATTATTGACAAATCTGATGTCAAAACTCTCATTCTATTTTACAACATATCCTTTCTTTACCAAGCACATACAACATCCTAACTTCTGTTCTATTCTATATTATTAACGCGAAAGTTACTTTGTATGTCTGTTACAAAGCCTCTGAAACAAATTTTATGATTTTTAGTAGAATAGAGCTACAAGGAACTTTGAAGAAGATCATAGGATATTTTTTGTGGAAAAGTATTCATTTTATCATATCATTTCAAAGTTTCGAGATTCAAAAATTCAATATTTCATTAAAATATAAGTAGACTACTAGAAGTACTAATAAATTGGACTCGGAAGGATGCCACGATTACCAGTTAAATTTATAGTGTTGAAAACTATTCTACAGGAGATGGTTCTAAGTACTCAGTTGAGTTTTTTTTTATAGTATAGGGCCAACGGGTCACCTGATGGTAAGTGACTGCCGTCGCCCATGGATTTGCAGGATGGAGTTGCAGGTGGTAACCTTGTAACTCAATACACACAAGTGCGGTGCCGCCCTTTGAATCCTCCCCTCAAAATTAAAGGGAAAAGTTGGGCCTCCGGTAATTTCTCTCACTCACTCGTTGAAAAACAACGAAACAATTGCTTTTTTTAACCGACTTCAAAAAGGAAGACGCAATCAATTCGGATGTTTATATTTGTATGTTTGTTCGGGCATAACTCCATCATGTGTAAACGGATTTTCAAAGTTTTAATTATTATATAAATTATTACATACAAACCACAATTCCGTTTAAATTCCGTAAACATTTAAGGCGTTAAACTAAATCAATAAAAGCGGCTCCTTTACATTTCCACTAAATTAGCATTATTTAGTAGGCTATACATAGCATTAAACAATCTTTGAAGTGTAGTAGTTCCGTGTACCCACAAGGTTGGAGTGTAAATAAGCAATGTTCATTGCCGGGCATATCTTCATCAAAAAATATTTTAGTATAATAATAATAATAATAAGGTTTATTTGTCTCAAAAAGGTAAATAGGTACATAGGTTTGTTATGCTACTATAATAAATATAACATACATGACACCTTAGTGAGAGCTGGAGTTTGTAGTAGGTTCGAAACCTGTGTGACAAATCTCCAGGCTCCCACCTTAGCGATACAGATGCATACATATACATGTAGATTGATGTATATATTGCTACACAGCTAAATTGCAATTGCAATTGCAAAAGAATTATTGATCGCGTTCGAGATTGGTATGCAATTTGTTCTGAAGATGTTAACTAAACTTACTAGTAGAAAGAAACGGGCGAATATTCCCCAACATCGTATAAGAGACATGCCAAACGTCATAACAGCAGTAATAGCCGCTACCCGTATTACTTAACCCGGAGTACGTACTAAAAAAAATTGTAAAGGTTCTGCACAATCTGGTGGCTTTTCTAATTTCCATTTTGTTTTCAGTTTTTTTTTCTTAATGTTATCTTTTACGAATGTAATACAAAGTGACAAATAAATTGTATTACTTTCATTTAAGGAATATTTACTTTTAAATATACCTAATTTATTTCACCAAGCTAGCAGTCCTTATGTCTAAGACATTTTGTCTAAGACTGTTAGATATTCAAGCATTTGAATCTAAACCGATTATTTTTCCCCGCTACCTTGACCGATAGGCGTCCGTGTTACCGCACCGCCATTAGCGTCGGAGCAAAAAAACCTTGCTTTTACCGCGTGAGAAAATCTTTTTATTGTAAAAAATATATATTGTGATTATATTATTTGTGATAATTATTTATGGACTGTCACTGAGCACTTTATTATGAGAAGTTACAGACAGTACCTAAATAAATATCTACACAGTTTGACACACGACGGGCCTGTTGGTCTAGTGGTTAGTGACCCTAACTGCTAAGCCGGAGGTCGAGCATCTTCCACTCTGACTTACACCCATTTTTTTTTAATTTTATTTATTTGAAACATTTCATGAAGTAAAGGTTCTAATGTAACAGCGAAATTAGAATAAATTTAGTTTTAGCTGAATATTATTATAAAGACACTACAGTTTTGAAGTTCTGAATGAAGGAAGATAGAGCTAAGATTGAGCAAAGGAAATATTTGATGACTTAACATTCGATTGCCCCCCTCCATTTGTTGAATTTTACTATACACGCTAAATTAGGCAGGAAGTACTGCTAGAGGTTTCAGGTTCAGCTTCAGCTATTCCCGGTTTCCTCCTATTTCAGGCGCAGAGTGGCACACTGTGGGGTTTTAGTCGGTTCGATTCAGACACATCCAACAGCGCACCACATCAAATCGCAAACTATGGTGGGGTAAAGGTTATGTCGAGTAAAGCTTGGCTAGGTGAGCCAACCAAGTTCCTCCAGAAGCCTCCTGTCGCGATTATAGGCTTCTAGGAGCGATTATGTATCAGGTATGATACTGGCCCGTTAAGTGGGCACTCCCTTGCATTCCAGGATTAAGTGGGTGGCCGTTTCTTTTGCTTTCAGAGATCCTCTGCAAAGAGGACTGTCCGTCGCAATAATGGTGAATAGTTATCGATTCAGGACTAGGTGAACCGTTATAGTTCTTACAACTATACGGATATCTAGTCTGCTGAGAATGATCAATCTGCAAGTAACTCGTGATGAAACTTCGGTCAGCACCAGTTTGGACTGTCTGCAATCGGGTGAGTTTTCCACCTCCGGTTGTGTACTTTAAAAGTGCATTTTCTAGCCCAGAAGCGAAGTTAGTCAAAAGGCAGTGGAAGAAGTATGATTGGCCCGGCTACCAAAGTTGCCAAGGCCCTCCTTGCCAACTCATCTGCGGCGTCACTCCTGTGACGCGAAGAATAACGTGAAAAATTCGTGGTTTTTCAATGAGTGAGTGAGGTTACCGGAGCCCAAATCCAATTGTGAGTTTTGAGTTGCAGGTATCCATGGGCGGCGGCAGTTGAATACCATCAGGTGACCCGTCTGCTAGTTTGCTCCCTTATACCATAAAAACCATTGGAAGAATACTATATTTGTTGTGGCATTCTGCTCCAATGTTTCGTTTATGTCAGTTACAGACATTCCAGATTGTAGTCGTTCATTTTCATTCATATCTGAACGTAAAACGGCCCTTTGTGAAGATGTGGTGTTTTAACATCCTATTGCATGAGGCTGCTATTAGTGGTTGGTAATTAATTCCATAATTTGGAGTGCGAACCCGTATGCGTAATGCGTATTTGTGATATTGACTCAGGTCTCTGAGTCTGATGGTCGTCATGGCTGCCTCTTGCTGTATGAACAGGCAGTGGAGTCAAACCAAGAGTCACCTAAAGTGCGGCTGTTTGCGTTGTGCGCATATAGCAAACGACCGTAAAGCATAGGAGTCACTGGATTTGTTGCAGTTTACTTGACGGTGCTTAGTTCTGTTCCCTGCCACCAGGCAATAGAACCGTACGAGATTATTGGTTTTATGACAGTTCTATAGAGCCATAGTGTACCTAATCTTTGGTGATAGTACCTACTCAGCTTTTGCCGAGTAGCCGTTTGCATTGGCAGAAGACAATGAAGGCTTGGTTTAGTTTCTCTTCGAGGTGCCTATTCCACAGGAGTTTACTCTCTAGTATTACTCCTAGGTATTTGACTTCTTTTGTTAGAGCGGGTTGGGTTTCAAATAGTTTAGAAAGTCTGAGTTACACACCATTGTTCAACGATCCTCGGTGCGGATCTCATTTGATCGCATAAAACACACTCAAAGGGAAAATCTAAAATGGAAAGTCAGGTCGAATTATCAAAACATAAACAGAATAATCCAGTTAGAACTAGACTCGAAAAGTCTTTTAGTGCCTTACGTCGAGTACAAACTTGGCCACCATCGACAATGACAGAAAACCGCCTTTGCATGATGGGTGTGCACAGGAAAATGGGTTCTGGGATCACAAAATAAAAATATAAACTGAATTTTAAACAGGTTCTGCCGAAATCCTCGCAGGTTATTATTCAAATAAGGTTATTAGTAAATAACATATTAAATTAAAATCATTTCTTTAGTTTTTCTTATTCTGCCCCATCCCTAGGTAAATGCTGGGTACGCCCATGTGTGAGACCGTAATCTGGTATATTCTTTCTCCCATTTTCTATTCTTTATATCTGATACAGTCCACCACCCTTTCAATGTTCGTAACATTCATACATGGGTACACCGCAAAGAGTTTAAGGTTTCTTTATATAACAACGAATTAGTGCTCTCTAGGGGCGTTTATATTAGAACATTTAAAATCTCATTTTTGCATAATCTACAAATTGCCAAATATTAGGTTTTTCGTTTTCTTTGTGTTGTGTCTAAAGAGAAAAATTGGTTTTCCAAAGCGATAAAATAATAATTACTGGTCTACCTGCTATTTTCCATTAAAGTAGGTCTTAGTACCTAGTTCTAAGGGGTAAATAAAAATTTGGTATTTCTGTTAGGATTTTTAAGAATAATGAAATAGAACACTATGTCCAATACTAACATTTTTTTCTCTATTTGATATTCTTAAACGCGTCTAGTATGAAGTTAATACGTAATGGATCTCAAAAGATGCTTAGCTGTAGTTTTTGCCACGTGAGTAGCAAAAACGAAATGTTTGACAGTAAGACCAATATTGAAGAGCAATGTAAATATTTAACAACAATCCTAAGCTCTTCCTTTATAAAATGTTTCAAATCAATAGTGTAATGACGTACCTTCATGACGGGGATAGTTTAAAAGGGATTACGTCACTGCTGGTATTCGACGACATGTCCGTGTATGTCGCGAAAAACAAAAGATTAAGTCAATTCTTCCTTTAGAATTGACTCAGGGACTTCTTACAGCTAAAGTTTACAAAAGTAAAAGTTTAAGCCGATTATTAACCACTAGCTGACCCGCGCAACTTCGTCTGCGTCTCTAAATAGTAATAAATTTTCTCCGTTTTTGAAACATTCTTCATTGGTGCTCCGCTCCTACTGGTCTTAGCGTGATGATATATAGCTTATAGCCTTCCTCGATAAATGGGCTATCTAAAACTGAAAGAATTTTTCAAATCGGACCAGTAGTTCCTGAGATTAGCGCGTTCAAACAAACAAACAAACAAACAAACAAACAAACTCTTCAGCTTTATAATATTAGTATAGATTATTGACCATTATTAACACATTGAGGCCCCTCGTCGCCTTGCCTGCCTCGGAGAACACGTTAAGCCATCAGTCCATATTTTCTTGGTGCTATACGGACATTTCTTAGATATGGGTAGTTGGAGCCCTAAAAAGTCCAACAAGAGTCTTTCTACAGAACTTCGATGTCGCCTAGTACTCGAGTTGTGGAGGTCTAATATTTTCCATTTTATTTTTAACCACTGACCTACGAATAATAATGAGTATAGGTATGTTTTGGGAGTTTTACCTGTGTGTTTTCCAGAGATGTTTAGCTCCTAAACAGTTATGTTTAATGACTTGAACGAATCACTTGATCGAAAGTTTCTTAGTTATTTTTATTTATTTATTATTTTTATCGTTAAACGGATTTTTAGTTATAGGTTATATATTAGGACAAATATATTGTTCATTTTAAAGTTATAAAAGTATTTTATTGGGTACTTGCTATCGTCATCATTAAGAATTGTGTGATTAAGAAATCATTAACTTGTTAACATTAACGGTATAAATAATGACGATATCACAGTGAATTACAAATGCAATGTAAATTTACCAGAGATTTTGTGTACTTGTTAACTACGATGTCCAAAGTTACACGATAGTTCGAGTTGAACGTTAAATGTCAAAAAATTTCGTTTAGACAAAATTGTTTGATAAATCATTTTGTACTATTTAGTGAGTATAAATGAATGTACGTATGTAATTATGGCTACCTTCTGACACTGATTATGTTTAGCTGTGTTTAAGCAAATAAACACAAGAAGTTGTTGGTATGTTAACATGAACTCGGCATACTTTTAAAACGCAAAAAACACCATAACTACAAAAAAGACTCTTTGACACTTGTGTAGTTTCGAAACGATAAGCAAATAAACACTTTGTGTGAAGTTTTTAAGCAGTTTATTTTTATAATACATTACTAATACTACGTTTTTATCTGAATTTAACATAATTACTTGTAATAATCCTTTTCACATCACGCGTCATTGTATCCGGCTAGCTTAAGACGAAGGTTATAAATTATTTCGAATGAAGGTATTGTTCAGGAAATTTGTTTTTTGTTCTAATGTAAATTTGTATTCAAGCACTAGGGGTGTTAGTAAGGGTGCCATTGCTTTATTTTAATATTCGTTTGTGGATCTTCGATATTCAGGTTATTGTAATTTATACTGTTTTCCAATAATTTATTCTAAGTATGATGTTTCTTTGGTATAGAAGGGTCACCTAAAAATTAAATTAAACGTTTCAAACCGTAATCTAAAACACCGATTAAACCAAAAAGCGCAAATAAGTTAAAAGTCCATGATCAAAAGTTAATTGTTGATATTATTATCTAGATTTATACAAATTATCATAATAATCATTCATCATCTAGTTTTCATAGTACAAGCTCTGCTTAGTTTAAAACTAAATGGCGTTGTGTGTCAGATGTCCGAAATATTATTATTATTCGTTAGTTTTGTTTAATTATATAGAATGTTAAACTTATTGTTGATATTATTAGAAATTATTTTATTGCCGTGGTTATGTTTTCATTTCTTGAGATCTAGTAGTAAAATTATATAATTTACTCACAAAATACATTCAAATCTTAAAAAAAAAACTTGATTTGCCACGTATGTAGCTTAAAAATATTTATCTTCTTGGTGAAGAACGTAGGTACTAGTATTATATCAATATGATATCAAGGACTGGAATTTCATAGCAAAGGCACGAGAAAATACAATCCCCTCTCAATAAAGTGTTAAATAAACATTGCCATCTGTAACGAGTCTCAAATTTTCAAATTTGTAAGTTTTACATGTGACTTTGTTTGTTTGATTGTTCACCTAACCAATCATTATGAAATTTAGCATACCATTGTCATGCTTTTGACACCTTTCAGCTAAAATAATAGTAATGTTCCCAAGGAATAACTCAACGGCTCAATTGAAAGACAAATTCTATATATAAGCAAAAGTAAGTTATGTGTTTTAAATCTAAGTACACTCTCAAATTATCTACAATTCGTTTTTTTTTTATTATACCACCATTTATAGTTTTTTTTATTTTATTCAAATGAAAAAGGTGACTAAAGAAAATGGATAGGGCAATTCTCGGATATGAAACGGACAGGAAAAGCCGTAGCTTGAAGAGGTCTGTCTAGAGGCCCCTGGGCCAGAGACATCAAGTGATTGTAATACCTTATAAATAAGTTATTTATTATCCGTGTGGTGACGGAATAAGAATACAGAGTGTCAACATCCCTATTTATCCCGTGGGTGTCGGAAGAGCCGACTAAGGGAGCAAACTACGCAGGACAAAAGCAACCACAAAGAGAAGCAAAACTTCAATAGTACTATAACCACTGGCCCCCTAGTAAGCCAAAGGAGAGATATATATCCAGCAGTGGTCTAGTAAAGGCTGTTGATGAAGGTATTTATAATAATAACTTCACACATCTCACTCAGGGCAGTCTGATCCCAAACTAGGCAGAGCCTGTACTATGGTAAATATTTTGAAATACATACATATTATAGATAAATTACACCCAGATACAGCACAAATGACCGTGCTCATCACACAATATTTGTTCTAGGTGAGAATCGAACCTGTCGTGGGCCCTCCGGCTTAGCAGTCAGAGTCACTAACCACTAAACCAACAGGCCCGCAAATTTTTCCCAATAATGCGGTATGAATATTAAGAAAACTGCTTTTACATTTTAAAAACTGAATATCATTTATATTCATGAATGGGGTAGTAGGTATTTCAGGATTTTAAAAACCAAAATCATGGTTTGTGGAAGGTTTGGATTAATTTTTCGAATGTGATTAATCAATTGACTGAGATGAAATTTCAATTAGTGCATTCCAAACGTTATGTTTGAGAAATTTTTCCATGTTAGATTAGATTGTAAGTGTTTCGTGCTCTATCGTTAACCTTATCGTCACACAGCGTCTGGTGAGATAGTGACGAATCAGTAGGTATGGGTGTCATAATGAATAAAATAAATATAAAAAATATATTTAAACATACAAATAGCCAAACACAACATTTACGAAACAATAGGTAATCTGACAATTATTAAAAAAAATATGCAAATTTTAATGTCGCTTCCATGCACGGTTATTTCGTGCTTAAATATGCGCTTGTTTATTCCGCTTGATCGTAATCTAAATAGTTCTATCAACAACATTCGTGGTTAAATATGCCAAGGAAGTTGGATGAAATGCCCTTGACGATTTTTTTTTTAATTTAAATGTTTAGTGTTTATCCATATATAACTAATTGGTTTTTGAGCATTATATGTATACTTTCATATTATTTTTTAGTTCCGTCGACAGTTCCATGCGTTTTAATTATAGGTAAATTTAAGTTTTTAACAGACAAAAATTTGGTAATAAACTGTCCAGGCGCACCTTCATCATCATCATCAACAGCTTATAACAGTCCACTGCTGGACATGGGCCTCTCCTTAGAAAGGAGGTTTTGGCCTACTATACCACGCTGGCCAGACGGGTTGATATAAGGGTTTGTTTCAAGTTTTTATTCTCTTTGCAGTGCTGTTTTCCTGCGTAGTTTGCTCCCTTAGTCGACTCTTACGACACCCACGGGATAAATAGAGGTGGTGACATTCCGTATTCTTAATCGGTCTCCACACCTTACCTATACAATATTAAATATGTAGTAATAACGTTTATAGCTGTTATATTTTATTTTGTTATTTTTACTTTTAAAGCAATAAATGAACTGCCTTCAAAACGGCAAAATTGTAGGTATAGATAATTTGAGCCAATACTTTTATTAGCTAAAATAAAAAAATAACCAACATTTTGTGTTTCAAATTTTCATACAAATCGCCAACTAAATAGGTAAAGACCAAAATATGTTTTGTCTCGTCCAAGTTAATCCCGTACAATTACTATGCTTAAAAAACTGACCTTTACCTTATGTTTGACATTGAAAGAATTTATTATTCATTTCATATTCATATATCAGAAACAAAATATCCACTTATTATGACTATATCTTCTCTCATATAGAATTTTAAGCAAGTACCTCATGATTAAAGTCAATAGGGATAGGTCGAAAGTTTTGTGCTAGTTTCATCACTGTTGAATTTTTTTTTCACATGATTTCGAATTATTTAACCTTACTCCTGAACAACTCTTAATAAAAACTTTTCAAATTGTATTAAATTATTACTGGCCCATCCTAAACTACGTTCACTGCGTTGGAAATATGACATCATTCAATGTACCTTAGCTGACGATTCTCCGTACGATATTAATTCAACTACTCGTAATACCGTGCCTTACGAAAACCGTACTCGTTTGTCCTCCTACAGGAACCGTGTAAAGAAGTGAAAATTATATGAATAAAAGGACTAAAAGTATCAATATCACTCTCTCCAACTTACCGGTTATCTCTTTCATATGCTCTAAAAATCAAGGATAGCGTTTTCATTTTAAAAAACACATTAAAGAGACTTTCTTCGCCTAGTACTTTACGATACACATTAAAAATAATATTTCTCGCTATAGTTTTTATTGAAATACCGCATTTTCCAGAATAAAATTGTTGTTATTTTAATTTGTGTATTTGTAATTCTAATGCAGTGTCCGCTCTACGTTGTTACGAGTACTGAATAGCGTTGGGGTGTAAATATTGTAGCACCTCTCCCATTAGGAAAAAATCCAAGATGTTGTGTACCCCAAAAAGTTTTCAATCTAATGGCTACCTAGGCTTTGTCTGCTAACATTGTTGAATTATGTGTATTTTCAGTCGTCAGTCAGTTTCTATTCAATTAAAATCTATAACATATTCAAGACTTTACCTAGAAGATTTTAAGTTTTTTTTAAGATAAGCTAAAAAACAGGTATTGACAGTCAATGAAATTGTAGTTAATGTCATTATCGTAATTTTCCATCGAAGGTAAATATTACTGAGACGCGTTTTAATTCCTCTACAAAACCACGTTTAGATAATAATCTCAATTGACCATCACGTTCGTGATTCCTATAGTTTTTAAATATATGCGGTATTTTATACAGTTTTAAAACTTGTCTAGCTAATTAAAAAGAAACGTAAATTTTACAATTAAAAATTAATGAAGTTTATTCAGTATTCCTCTTGACTCGAACCCAGAACCTTATTTCTAAGGAGAGGTCTATGTTTAGCAGTGAACTATTATAGGCTGTTGATGATGATGATGATTCTGTATTATTATTCTATGGATCGTATTAAACTCATTGTTTTGTAATAAAATCAACAATATTAAACATCCTAATTTTTTTTATTTGAAATGTAGCACCTTCCACCTGTTAACCTAAAGAATAAGAACAGCCTAATAAAAAAATACATTAAATTAATTGTCATTAATTTGTAAAGCAAATCTGACTCTTTCAACAATAAGCAAGTCAACGAAATTATACTTTTGTAAGTATTTTGTTTCTACATGTAGTCCAGTCAATGAAAGCTTAACTTTGCCATTTTGAGTTGACTACCTGCAACCAACGCAAAAATTTCCGCAAGGGTTCGTAGATTAATATACTAAATTTGCAGGGTGCTGCATTGACGGCAAAGGGTGTAAAACATTTCAAAATGGTGCAAAAACGACTTTCTCGTCAATATCTCGCGACTGGCTTTGAAAATAGAAAAAAATCTTTGTACAAAGTTGTAGAAAATTAAATTGCCTATAAAAAAGGTATCAACGTATTTTCGCGTATCTCACATAGTTTTTGCACAAAATGCATTTAAAGGTGCAAATTTTTTTTTTTTATATATTGTTAATCATTTTTTTCCATTTTAAAACTATCCTACATTCTTCACTGGGATTTAATTAATATATTTCTGGCTTCAATTTTATTATGTGATAATTTAATTTTACCTTTTTTTTATTTTGTCGGATTCAGCGCAAAATTTACGTTTAAAACGTATATTTGCAGTATGCATTACCTATCCACAATATAAAAGTCAAGAAAAAGATGATAATAAATGGAAGCAATGGATAAATCATGAAGAGTATCGTTTTCATGATAAGTACCGAAAACGATATGGTTCATCTTCATCCAAGCCAGTATCACGAAGGGGACAATCTCAAGTGTTATCATCATCATTTGATGAACCATCGACTTCGAGTGATCCTGCAATACAATCGTGAGTGTCCAGCTGATTCCTCCACATCACTTTCAAGGTTTCCTACACCATCCTGTGAAAGTAATTTTAGATTCGATGAATTATGCTTTCTATGTGAAAAAAATTGGGATCGTAGTCATGAACCTGGTATTATTGTACAAGACAACAGTCTGAAAGATCGTATTGTTGCTATTGCTGCCGAACGCAAAAATGATTTTGGAGAAATTATTCCACGATTGCAAACGACTAGATCGCTTACAGATTTAAAAGCACGATATCCTACAGCTTGCTTTAAAAGCTTCATGGCACCATATTGCAAGAAAAAAATGATAAGAAATTTGATAAGATATGTAATCATAATCGAAAACAGAGGTGAATTCAAATTCCAGCTTTCATCTTTAAAATCACTAATGAGTGAAGATAATAATAGCAAAATAGAAAAGCGTACTTTGCTTCGACATTTGAAAAAAAAATATGGTGGTGATATTTTTATCTTCCGTAAGCAAGGTAAAGAAACATTGATATACTACAAATACTATGAATTTGCAAAAAATTGTAGTGATTGGTATGGTAAGAGTGAGGACCTCAGTGAAATGGCTAAGAAAACAATCATCAGTATGTGTCAATATGATTAATATGATTAATTTTACAGGACGAAATAAAGAAAACTCGTTACGAAACAAAAAGTTATCCAAAACCGGACAAACTCCTTGATAACATTGTATCAGAAATACCTCCACTATTAACTTGTTTTTACATAAATTATTATTAAATGATGAAAATATCGTGTGATGATGAATGTCCTGTTATCTTAAAAATAGATACTATTGCCCATAGTATTATTTCAGCACTTCGTCCTAAATCCTTCATATCGTGTCTTCAACTAGCTGTTGGAACATACATTTATTGCAAAACAGGATCGAAGTTAGTTATCAATCTACTAAGTAAACTGGGTGTTTGCACATCATAACATAATATTCAGCTTCATGAAGCTTTATCAATTATTTATCCTCAGAAGACTATTATTAATGATGCTTTCGTTCAATATGTCTGTGATAATACTGACCATAATGTAAGCACCTTAGATGGTCAGGAGACTTTTCATTGTTTATGAGGCACAGCAGTGTATACACCAGCAAGCATATGAAGGAACTCCAATCAAATGTAAAAAAATGCCTTCTGCAGCACAATTAGCATCTACAACAGATGTCACCGATGAGATTTATGATGACAGAGGGCCTTCTGGATTAAAAAACATTACATATGCAGATCCTAGAAAACTATGTATAGACATTTCACCTCTAATATCACCATCGTCATAATAATATATCGTCGTAATATCACATCTACATTATGCTGCAACAGAAACTCACTCAATAAATAAAAAAACAACATTTGTAACATTTGATCAACCGCTATATCTAAAAGCCCGAAATATTGTGGCTCAATTACATCAAGGACAATCAAAATACGAAAATGTAATAGTACGTCTAGGTGGTTTTCATCGCTTAATGTCATATTTAGGGGCTATTGGATCAATCATGGCTGAAAGTGGGCTAGAACAAATGTGGTCTGTTTCTTATGCAGCCGAGTCTGTAACAAAAATGTCCCCCTGAAATGAAATTTATAATAGCTCAGGTAAATGGATAGGTTATAAACGTTTTAAAAGCAAATTTTGCGTTGAATCCGGTAAAAAAAGGTAAAATTAAATTATCATAAAATAAAATTGAAATATTTTTTTTTGTCAAGATTATTATATGAAAAAAGGAATAAATAAATAAAAAAATGCCCGAAACATATTAATTAAATCCCAATGAAGCATGTAGGATCGTTTTAGAATGAAAAAAAAATGATCAACAATAAATAAAAAAAATAATTAAAATGTTGCACCTTTAAATGCATTTTGTACAAAAAAACAAAAACAAACAAAAAAGGTATCAACGTATTTTCGCGTACCGTTGATACCTTTTTTGTAGAAAATTTAATTTTCCACAACTTTGTAGTAGGAATCTTTTTTATTTTCCTAGCCAGTCGCGAGATATTGACGAAAAAGTCGTTTTTGCACCATTTTGCAATTTTTTTGCACCCTTTGCCCTGCAATTTTAGTAGGTATATTAATCGCCGAACCCTTACGGAAATTTGGTTGCAGGTGATCAACTCAAAATGGCAAAGTTAAGCTTTCATTGACTGGACTAATGGTATATATAGCTTCCGAAACCTTTTGGAAGTAACTAACCAGTATTATCTTATTGTTTTCATCATAATATATTAAAAGGTATTTAATTTGCATAAAATGCATTTTTCATTAATAGCCTTTTTATAATTGATTTAATTACTTACAGTTTAAAGGATATGCATCAATAATGTAATATATTGAAATCAATGTTTGTTGGATCGTATTTTATACGCTAATGTTCAATCAACCATCATTAAATATGGTAATAAAACAAGTGCTCACCGTCCCAAATGTTATAAATGCTATTACACGTATAAAAACACTGTTGTTGACAAGTCCAAAGTCTTAAGGAACTAATGACATCATGTTAAAAACATACTGACTTTAAGTAAATATGTATTTGTCTACCATCATTATTGAATATACCAATATAGTAGCTCTGAATTTTATACAACCTCGCTTGACCTCAACGATAGGAACTTGGATATTTTGTTAACGTCTTATAAACTACTAAATTAGGACTACTACTTAGACAATCTATTTTCTAATCAATACCTACTAGAAGACAGATTATAATTGTTTTGTTAGGATTCAATCAATAACATAACAAAATAATTTCATTCACCAGGATCAGGATCATCTCTTTCGTGTCTTTCTGCCTGACCAAATACACTTCAAATATAGAAGCGTCTAAGTTCCCACACTTTCACATTTTCCTATTCCTTTCTCAACTAGTCTAAAAAGAAATTATTTTACTACTAGCAACCGAAATTACTAGTATTCCCGTTAACCCCTCCCGCTAAGCTAAATTGCTTGTGTTAGGAGTGGGTTCACGTTGGTTGTGTACTGGTCAGGATTTGACCCCACGATCTCTTGATCGCAAGTCCAACGCCTTAACCACTAGGCTACCGCCGCTTGGTCTGGGCTAACTAGTGTCGTAATGTTAAAAATCTTATGTCTGTTATGTGCCAATATTTATTTTTCAAAATATTGCCCACTTTCTAAAAGTATGAATCGAAATCTGGAAATCTGACTTCACTTTAAAGGTCATACTCAGAAAAAATTTACATTTGCCATTTGTTAACAAACTGATAAGTAAAGAAATGGAGAATCAATGTGACGAAACTGATATTGTAAAGCAGGGTACATACTGAACAGAACACGCATAATTAATCTAAATAAAAACATAATATCTCAGAAATCTAAATCAGGCTCATCCTACCAGACGAGAATAAGTGAATATTCCAACGATACGAATATATCATTAAGACTAAAGAACCCTAAGCCTTTTTTGGTGTTTAGTTAAGTTAGTGTGACGTAGTGCAGTGAGTGCTACTCTTGAAGAACAAGTACAAAGTGTATTTTCATTGGAGTAGGAACCATAAGAAAACTACCAATGGACGCACCCTTTAAGTATATTATAATTTTTTAGCTAATAAATTTAAATTACTCATTACACCTAAAGGCTTGATTGCAATTATTATGGGGGACCATCCAGCTACAAAATAATTAAAAAAAAACTCAACTGCATGAATGTACGAGTATCATCAGTATGTACGAGTATAATATGCAATTGTAAGTTGAGTAGTAGTTACAAATTAAATTAAATTACAGTTTTCTCGTTATATCACAACTTGTTGTTCAAAACATAAAAATAGCTAACACCAATCATACACATTTCTTAAAAATCAATTAAATAATTTAATCGGGCCCTTCCATATTTCGAGCAACGAAAGAAAACAAGTTGTCAAGAACCGTTAAGACCAAATTGAAAAAAAAAGCAAGATAGTAATATAATAATAATAATAATAACGTTTATTTCAGACTTATGGTCCATATTTATGTTAGTATTTTAGTGTTAGTAACAATAGTGCTTAAGTTGATAGGTTAGTATTATTAGTAATTACATTTTTTACTTAAATTAACTATTTGTATAGACCTATGACTGTCCCCACAAATTGTTTCTGGAATGGGCGGTCCGGTCTGGCAGCGATCATTTTCAGAAAGCTGTTGTCACTGTCATGTAGGCGCTGGAGTAAGGAAGCCGCTTTCTTTCGCATATTGCGTAGAAATAATCTATGCGAGCCTCCGCGAACATACCTGATGCGCTACAGCGCTGCGGCAGCCCCAACAGCATTCTGAACGCATTATTATATTGAACACGCAGGACATTGTACGCCCGTCGCGTGTATGACACCCACAGGCCGCTCGCGTAGAAAGACTGACAAAACGCCCTAAAAAGGGTTACTTTGACATCCTCGCCACAACGAGCAAACCTGCGGGCAAGCATATTGCTCCTCACAGACAATGCCCTGCGTTCCCTCTCTATGTCTCCATCGTCCCTTAGGTCGGTCGTGACAATGTGGCCCAGGTACCTAAAACTATTTACAGTGTTTAGTGCTACGGCGTTGAGACTTATGGGCGGAACAATACGTGATTGCTGATTAGGCGCTTTAAATATGAGTAGAACACTCTTTTTCGAGTTGTATATCAAGCCATACTCCGCCGCATAGGCCTCACAGATCGATATCAACCTCTTCAAGCCACTTATCGATGGACTGAGCAGCACCATATCGTCTGCATAGCTTATATTATTAACACAGGTTCCGTCAATATGGCAGCCGACCATTTTTTCGCTTCATACTCAGAATAGCGCTCTCTGTTGAGACCCCTGCTCTGAAACCGAACTGTGCATCGTGCACCTCAACCTGTTCGTTGAGGCTACTATTCAGCAAACTGTCAAGCACCTTGGCTGTTGTGGTAGCGAGCGAGATAGGCCGGTAGTTACCTATATCAGATGTATCTCCCGTCTTGTTTTTAACTATAGGAACGACTATTGTCCGCATAAGCGGCTCCGGCAAATACGAGTGACCTATGCACAGGCTGTAAAACATAGACAGTACCTGGGGCAGATGAACCCCCGCATACTTAAGATGCTCGATACTAAGCCCATCGTGACCAGGTGATTTTCCACGCTGCATTTTTTGAATAATGTTAGCCACACTCTTTGCAGATATCTTTATATTCCGCCCCATCACAATGGGCTCACCATCGCTCACCTCACCAGACGTGGGACCCAAGGGAGACCGCACAGTAAAGTGCTCTCTAAAAGCCTCGGCAATGTCCTTGTGGTCAGCGCAACCACCGACACTCATAGGGAGGCTAGACCGAATGTTCATTTTTTTTTTTGTTTGTTTCCAAAAAAATTTAAAATCCTTAGATGAGTGGTTCGATGCAAGGATATCCATTTCAAATTGCTCTTGGCTAGTCTGACACCATTTCAATTTGGCTTTAAAATGTCTCCTCGCCTCCGACATCTCATCAAAGATTCGACCATTAGCTGGTCGCCCAGCCAAGTTCCACATTTTAAATTTAAGCCGAGCCTCCCGATGTGGGCCCGCTCCGTACTTATTCCATCCAAAGACATAACCACCCTTCCTGCAACATTTTTTTCTATATGTTTGAATGGCTGCTCTTGAAAGCGTGTCAGTAATTTGCGCATACAATTTATCAAGAATCAAGTGATGTTCACTGTCACCACAAAAGCTATCACAACATTCACTTAACTCGTAATAACAATATTTCTTAAAAATAATATAATCTTTCATAATGAAAATAAGTCTCAAATCTCCATAACAAACAAATTTGTAACAAAAAGATATCAACGTTACGTACTGCTCCTTGGTAACTGAAGAACCAACTTAATAAAATAATAATTTTATTGATTATAATTAAATAAAAAATATCCTAAATGCTTGACTACTCTGCACAAGTACCCACACAAATAGTAAAATAATAAGTCAATATTTTTTTTTTAGTTCAACAGTAATATTTACTGTTACGTTCGGGAATCAAGCCCGTCATTTTCACTGTACCACGATTACACTTCTGTTCCCCTAAATTGATGTAATAAAATTTTAATAGACAATAATAAATATTTCAAATTAGAGTAACTTCGTAAACTCAGCTTTACAATTTCTCAGTTTCGTAACATAACGCAATATAACTAAACTGAAGACAAACTCTGAGAAATTATAACCCCGAAAAATAATTCTGTTAGTACCACTTATTGGATACACAATAACTTAATTTATTTGTCTATACATTATTATAACTAAGACGTGGGCATAAAATAGTACAATCAATCGTATATGCTTATGGAAATTCAAATCGTTTATCACCCTGACAGTATTTTTTTCCAAATGCGAATTCAACACAATGACTCCCGTGTACGGATGAAAACAAAATGACCTCTGTATGTACGGTGATTTATAAAAAGCAGCAATGTTGTCAATACTAGGAAAATTATTTCCCGTCAGTTTTGAACAACTGCGTTCAGAATTATACGCACGTAACTAACACTGAGTAACGAAATGTAATAATTTTGGGACAACATTAATATGAATTTTAATAATTTTATTAAACGTTCTAAACAATAAATCGTATTACTATTTAAATGATGGACTAAAAGAGACCTAAATGACTAGATACAGTCAATCTTATGAAAGTCGACTGATAGTCGTAACAATTACTCTTTTATTAAGAAAAATCGTTATTGGGACATAAAAAAATTGTATGGAAGATATTTTATAAAAAAAAAGCAATGCTATTTATACTATGATTTGAAGAAAATATTATATTATTTATAAAAAAAAGATCCTATTAAAGACTAAACATAGATGTAAACATGATTAAAAATATGTGCCATAATATTCAAAAATTTAAAACTGTTATTAAAGTAGTGGGACAAAAAAAAGTGCCAAATGTACATTTTTTCTGAGTATGACCCCTCTAGTCATCGGTCGCTGTATTCAAAAGAATAAATTTGAAAATTCTAGTCCAGAAGTTAGTATTGAATGTTTAAAAAATTGTTAATCGTCTAATCCCAAGGCATCGCCCTGTCTCACTGTCTCACTACTCACTACAACTCTTACAGATGCTAGATGAGCTTTCCTTTTGGCGACTGAAGTCCATTGGGAATTCCAGTCTCTTATGATTTAGTGGCATTACATTTAACACCTAGATTGTATCACCACTTATGTTCCTATCATTCTTAAGTATAGGCCACAAATATATATTACCTTAATCTTTTGAGAATCTGTTGATAATATAATTTATTTTAAAAAAACCACAAGAAGCTAGTTTTTATAATTTCTTTGTTTTAATTCTTCAAGTACCCTCGAAAAATTTGATATAAACTGTTTGTATGGTTAAATAAAAACATGTAACCACGGTCACCATGACTTTGGTTGCATTCTCTTGAACTTCACATTCCTTCTACATGTTAAGCAAATATGAAACCGCTTTTGTCCGGCAATGAAGATGCATGACCTTTGTGCTTTGTCTGAACAAACATATATCCACAAATGTTTATTACTGCATTAGAATATTGTACTGTCATCAAGTATATTCTACTTATTTAAGTTGAAGTTCTCTAAATAAAAACTGTTTTATAGAAAATATAACGAGTACCTATAATATAATAAAAACAGGTAGAGTATACACAAAAGATATGTTCTTGTAGTGAAGTGGCAAAATTGAGGAAGTATTTAGATATTATATGTAACCAGAGTTTTCTGGAAATTCAAATAGAAGCGTGGCTCGCGATGGCTCGCGCCGGCCATTGCTACCACGCGCCGGCCAGCCGAGTTTTGCGCGGCCCTAAGTTTTATACATTTGAATGTAAATTTTAAGTATAAGTATTATCCTTTTTTAGTATTAATGGTAACACCATCTAACAACATATTTACGTTTAACATTTTTAGTTACGATTTTCAAGTCAATATTGTCACGAACATCACGAAATTTTCAGAAGAGATGAAAAAATAAATAAAAGAAAACGAGGGGTCTAGTGCGATTTTATTTTACAACAACTCGATCGTCGACAGTTCGTTGATGTGATTGGTGGAGAGTTCAGTCCGGGCCAGGTTACAGTGAATAGTAAATACAGATGAGTCAACTCCTTCACACGACCCTCGTAAAAATTAAATACAACTAATTTACCTAATAAATAGTGATAATCAATTTTTATGTCATGACATTCATATGATATTTGGATTTGTTCTAAACAAACAGCAATATAATGAATATATTACGAGTACTTTGGTGTCATCGTCATCATCAGCCTATCGCAATCTACTGCTAGACATAGGCCTCTCCCATTGCGCAAAATTTAGCATTGTTTGTTTACAGAACTTATAACCATACTAATTTATTTTTAATAATTTAAATTTTGTCTTAAAGTTATTTCAAACGAAAGAATAATATCAAAAGCATCTAATTATGCACAATATATCATAAAAATGATGACGATAACAAGTGATAATGAAGCATTACAAAAAATCACCTCGACCTGACTCACATTTATTAATGGAATAATTATAATCACAAAAAACTGTTATTACTGCAGCTTATTTCAGATATGTATAAAGGACCTATAAGAATACCTATCTAATATCATTAATGTTTTGACTTCCAGTGTAAATTTACCCTAACATTACACAATTCACTTGGATAAGTTTTGGTGTTCTCTGGAGTTCTCCTGTCATTAACATTTATTATATTATAGATACTGTTCGTAGAAAAAAAGAAAAAAAAAAGATTTAAAATCAGGACTTTTGCTTGTCTTATGAACTTTAAAGGTTTGTCTAACTTAAAAAGTCGTAGCTTCATTTGTTTACAAATGTACCTTAGGACCGCAGAACACTGGCAAAAAAATGGTGCCCAGTTTTTTTATCATGAAGTATATATCTTGCAACATCAATGATAGAGAATTGTAAGTATGTTAACTCAGAATGGTACACTACAGTCTCATTGCGAAAAGTTTTCAAAGCCGTGCAGGAGAGAAGACCAAAGACCGGGCTCTCGGACCGGGCTAGTTCATTTCAAGTGTCCAAGAAGCGATGGCTGCCTACAAATCAGCTATTTTTACTGATACTGGTTTGCGGAGAGCATTTTGAAAAAATATAATAAAACTTGTGTAATGTATTGTGTTGTAATTGTATATTGTAATATAAAATGTATATAATATATATTGTTTACTGTTTACATGTCTCAAAATTTATATAGTGACCGACGTATGTTTCTTCTTTCCAGAGGAAAGGGGAGCAAGTGAGCCGAAAAGGACGTGGAGAGAAATTGGTTTTGAGCTGCAGATCGGATCGGATCGAGGCGGATATTTGTTATAGACGCCCTCTGTCCCATCCAGGGTTCATAGGACATTAAGTCAAGTATGTCAGTAATATCTTTACGTATCTGCTACAGATTCTAATTTGCCTATGATGCTCTAGGTAGTAGAACTACAAGTAGTTTAAGATTATTAATCAGGCTAAGTGTTGATTCATGTTTCAAGAATGGTCCTGGTTTTTTTCCACTCACGCTGTAGGCATAGGGATAGATTCCTACTTTGTAGGAGGTTTTACAAATATGGAACCAACGTTAAAGAATTAGAAGATTATATTAAAAACAATATTAAAGTAATTTCGTCCCGTCTCGTATGCATGACAAGGTTCATTAATACAAAAACTATCTTTTAAAAATTAATAGCTACTTTTTAAGTTGTTTTTGAATCGCGTGGACTTGTGACAGAAAGAGAGAACTACTATCAGATTTTCGTCTCTCACGCATTGGAATACTATTGTATGTATAATATGCTGAATTGGTGTACAATAAAGATTATTCTACTCTATTCTATTACTTATATTATTACTATACTTATATATACTAACTTATATTATTATAAGAACATATATTCATTGTTTCTGAATAAACAAATCAAAATTTGTCATCTGTTATTACCGATTTCGTATGGCGAAGTATCCTGTTTTGTAGCGATTACTATAAATATGTTTTAATTCACCATGACTAAATCTAAAAATTAAATATGTTTTTGTAAAAAAATTGCAAACAGTTTGTTGTTTTGACAAATAGTTATTTGTATAAATGACCTATTAAAAGCTTTAGCTTTATTAAATTAAATTAACCATGAACATTTTACGGTATTGGCTTAAATATAATTTAATTACTTAACACACATTATTGGTAACATAATAATAGGTGTTTACCTATAAAGTTAGAGATTTTTAAAATCAATATTTTCAGGTTTAATTATCTGTAGATTAGAATACAATTCAAAATTCAAATAATTTTTATTCAAAAGCTATGTTTTTTTAGTTTAAAGTAAGATTTTTGCAATTTTCGAATATGAGTTCTTACGTGGAAATACCGCTACGCAAACAACACGAAACATTAACAGGGTGTACGGGCGTAACACTGCTTTCATAAACAGGGCCTATTATTTATTGGTTCAATCGTTTTAGATCTGGCAATTTTGAGTTGAAGAACGAGCATCGCGGTCGGGTGGTAACTACATATAGTCGACAACGACAAATTGAAGGCGATAGTGGAATCGGATCCAATTTAATCTATGGCTGAGCTTACGGCCTGAGTTAGTGTCAAAAAAGTTAGTGGGTGCTACACGAACTAAGCGATCATCAGCGAGACTTACGTGTCGAAGCCTGCATAGAACTACTGCATCGACATAGAAACGAAGAAACGAACGAAAGAATTCTATTCTGAATCAAATTGTTACCTGCGATGAAAAGTAGATCCTGTACGACAACCATAAGCGTTCGTCTCAGCGGGTGGTTGTCGGGTACAGTACCTAATCACCAAACAGAGATTAGGTACCCATAGGAAGATAATGATGATGTCTGGTGGACCAGTGCAGGACTTGTACATCACAGCTTCTTACCGAATGCCACAATAGTGATATCAGATGTCTATTGCCAAGAATTGAAAACAATGATAGAGAAGCTCGCAATTCAACAACCACGACTGGTCAATCGCTCTTTCCCATTGCTTCTCCACGAAAACGCGCGAGCTCACAAATCACGATGGAGCATCACAAAGCACAGAGCTGGAAGCTCTCCGTCACCCACCTTACTCACCGGACCATGCCCCAACAGATTTCTACTTTTTTCAAAATTTAGACAATTTTTAAGTAAGAAAAATTTCAACACCCGAGCCCGACTTTATCGCCCCCCGTCCAGCAGGCTTCTAATGTAATGGTTTTTAAAGGGGGGAAAAGGAAGAAGGCAAATAATGATGCGGAAAGACGGATATAGTAAGGAAGCTGGGGTAGGGGATACCTCATGTCTCGGATATAAATGTAAAAAAAAACGATTTAAAACGTTTTAAATAATCGTTTTAAACGGTTGAAAACTGGCCTGTGAATGTGAACAATTTTTGGGGACCTAACGTCATGTTTCGTTTTAATTAGTTTATAGAAAATCAATAGGAAGTACCTATCTACATTACCTATTACAACAAAACTTAAGTATGTAGGTATACTTTTTTTTATTATATTATATTACACACACTAGATTAGAAGACATCATTAACACAATGCCGTCCGTTTTACTTGCGCATGAAAGAGACAACTCATGTCTTCAAGGCCGTCGCGCCGGGTGCCGCCGCAACGGCTTCCAAAAGTTTGTATTCAAAATATTCGATTGAATAGTTTGTAAAGCAGCGGTTTTTTTTCTGATATTTCTCCAAAGTACTTGTCAACTAATAAACAGCTTCGGGTATTTTTGGGTAGTTTATTTATTTTTGATATTTTCCTGAAGTTTAGGAACTTTTGAGTATTTTTTTTCATTACTTAACATAAACAAAACACCATATTTTTTTATAAAATAGTCCGCGGCAGTTTATGTATGTACATATGTGTGGTAGGCGAGACTGCAACGTTGCGTCGAGTCACGAGTGACGACGTCAACGAGACTGCGAGAGTGTGAGTTTGGTTTTAAACCGAATCAAAGTAATTATTTATATCGTTTGAAAACGATGAAAAAAATGTGTATCCAACACAGAGTTTTTTACTTTTCATTAGAGTTTTTATAACTTAGGTAGGTAATACCTACGCTTGGTCGGACGGACCAACTAGAACTAAACTCGCTAAGCATATCAATATCAGTTTATCACAAATATGAAAAATCTTTATATAGTTTATCTCCGTCATATCCCTACCTCGATAAAATCGAAAAAATGTGGTTACAAGTAAGAAAAACATAGTCATCACCACCAACCGTTTTAAATCTAAAAAAAAATGGTTTATTTCGGTTTTAAACATTTGTTTTTGTTTATTAGGCATTTGTTTTTCTAACGTTTAGAAGTTTTTCCAGACTTTCTCTTGTTATTTTGAATAAAACAGTTTGCAAATAAAAAAAATTATTTAATGCTGTAAAAGTAGTATTATATAAAATTACATTTAACAAGTGGTATACAAATCGCATTTTGAAGGTGACATCAGTACCATGTTGAACTGGCTATATGGATCTATGTACTGGGAATAAACCATCAATTTGACACTTATGTATGTATTATTATTGACACTATAAAAACTATATTCACGAATGATAATTGACGCTTATTGCAGACATATTCAAACATCCGGCTTAGGTCTTTAACCATTTGCGTCAGAGTCTCAGCACCTCAAAAAGCGTTGCTTTACGTATTATTTATCAAGTTCCTTTATGCGAACAGCACTATATTTGTTCCTTATGTACTCTGACGTAAGTATTTACCGGACAGGGCTACTTTGATACATGTGTCGTATTCTGGTCCATCCAACACATGTTTCAAAGTAGCTGTGGCTTGCAGCAGACATTTTAGCTAAAGTGGGAAAACCTTTTTATTCACATATTTATAAGCTACACATATCAATTTAGATAACTCGTCAAATATACTCTGAATATTTAAAAAAACTATACTAGTTTCATAAGCATTACAAAAAGAAACGATATATATAATGCAACTGTGGTTCTTCTAATAGGTAACTGATTCGCTCATTTTCATGAAGACCTGCTAATAAGAGTGATATGCCCGGTATGTACTCGTATGTTAACATATGTAATTATTTACCAGAAAAATTATGTTCGGCATTTATATATCTATCTATTTTTATTTGAATATAATATATTTATTCAAATATTTTCAAAAAACTTACCGGTGTAGGTGAGATCCAAGTAGCCAGTGTATTATAACTACACTATATCATTTACGTCTAACAATGGCTGCCAACGTTGATGCCGCAGTCGAAGTGTATAGTAAACACATCGACGAACAAATGTTTATATTTTACGGGTGTGTGTCACGATCACTTTTTAAACTAACATACGTATGAATTTAGTTTACACGCAGGTTACAATTTAGACAAGATACAACCACGGTATCATGTCAAATATCAAATTATATAGTTCCCTCACTAAATCATTTTAATATAATCTAAATAAAACATATTTAAATTTTTTGTTGTAAATCGTCATCAGGACCTGACAAATACACAGAAATTCAAAAAACTTATATAAGTATCGAAACCAAATTACCCATAAAATGTATGTTTTATGGGTAATTTATCGTAGTATCGGATACGATCTCCATTATCGTAACAAAAGGCAACTAAGAAGAACAAGCTAGAATAATGCTTTTGACTTTTCTCGGCGAAGTACGAATTTTTTATTATGAAATTAAATCTTAAGAAATGTTAACAGAAAATGCCAAATTCTTAAACTTGAGACACGACTAAAGCTGCAGCGATAAGATAAGTGGTCATTCCTATTTTCTGTATTTTCTAGGTGTTGTTATACGCAGCTCCTAAACGACACCATTAAACTTCCTAATGGAAGTTCATACATTAACATAATTAGTTGATAGAGATAAAATTCAAAAGGCTAAAAGTAAAATATTTTGGTTTATAAATAAAGCATATTTGACTTCAAAAGTGTTTACATATTTTTTTATAAATACTCGTATAGAAGGAAAATAGCAAAATAATTACTAAGTATTTTAAGATTTGAATTTCGGCAAATTGGAGTTCTAAGTGAGACCATTACACTTAGCTAAAATAGAAATATCGACGTGGCGTATATGGTAAACAAAGACATTTTTTGAAGATGTATTTACTTGAATTCAAGAAAAAAAATGTATGCAATTGACTGTAGCTTAAATCTAGTAACAATTCTATTATAATTAGTATTAAGGATAACATGCATCTTTCAATCTAATTTTATATAATATTCCATTATTATTATTTAATTGCAAAATATTATGAACTAATTGTTTTTTTTTTTTGTTGTGGATTATCAATACCGAAAAATATGGTATAATGTAATGTTTCCCAACGCGAAACAAAAGGGCCTAGACCAGTTTGGTCTAGCGGGGTGCAGCCCGATGGTCAACGTTGGAAAGTTGTACAATGCTCGATTCAGTAGCTTCTATGTAATTCTCGTCTATATTTTCTCTAAAATCTTCCATAGATGATGCTAAGATATACCTATTTACTGTAGATCAACACGCAAAATATTATGATAAATGAGGATGTATCCTCATTTATCATAATATTTTGCGTGTTGATCTACAAAACATGCGAAGTAATTAAAATTATCAATAATCTTAAAACAAATACTAGCTCAGGTATTAGTACGAAGGTTATCAAATGTATTAAAGATCTTATAGCACAACCTCTTGCGAACTGCATTAATACTTGCCTTATTAATGGTTACTTTCCAAATTCCCTCAAAATTGCTAAAGTTAGACCTATATTCAAAACAGGTAATAAAATGGACCTCAGCAACTATAGGCCTATATCCGTGCTACCAGTACTATCTAAGGTTTTTGAAAACATATTATATAACCGTTTGAATCAATACTTAATAGCCAAAGACTTTCTTTTTCAAAAACAATATGGTTTCAGAACAAAATCCAACACTACATCCGCAACCTTAGACCTAGTAATAAATATAAGATTGAGTATTGATCAAGGGATGATAACAGCAGGGGTTTTCATCGATTTAAAGAAGGCATTTGATACCGTTAGCCCTAAAAATACTTTTATTAAAACTAAAAGATTTGGGTGTTGCTGGTGCAGGTTATAACATTCTCAAATCATATCTCTTAAATAGGTCTCAAGTTGTTAAAATTGATAACCATCAAAGTGAACCAAGATCCGTCACATGTGGCGTGCCTCAGGGATCAATATTGGGCCCTCTACTTTTCTTAGTTTACATTAACAGTATACACGAAATTGGACTGAGAGGTGATATCACTTTGTACGCTGACGAAAAACAAACAAATGGGTAACTACAACCCATTAATCATTAACGGTGAAAGAATTGGTAAAGTTTATGAAGAGAAATACTTGGGCTTAATATTGGATCATAGACTTACGTGGAAGCCACATATTGATAAAATACGAAATAAATTAACGTCATTGTCTGGCGCTCTTCGACCCATAGCTCGATGCTTACCTCGAAACGTAAAATATACTGTCTATAACTCTTTGATAAAATCACACATTGACTACCTGATTGAAATCTGGGGCACGTCAGCAAAGAGCAACCTAAAACAATTACAAACCTCACAAAATAAACTGATCAAAATATTGTTTCGATATGATTACTTAACACCCACCGTAAAAATCTACAAAGAAACAGGCATAATGAACCTTGCTCAAACACATAAATACAATATCATCATATTTATTAGAAAAATCTTGACGAAAGACATCCACTCACAGTTAACATTTACAAAAAAGATAGACAGCCACAAACGTTTAACTAGGCGAGCCAATAACATCTGTCTGCGAATGCCTAGGACCAATTACGGCAAAAAGAGTATTTTATATGAAGGGGCCCAAAGCTACAATAAGTTACCTAAAGATATAAAAGAAGCTAAAACATTAAACACATTTAAAAAGTTATTAAAAATCCACATTTTAAGGGATGTTTCACTGATAAGATCATGAAAGTAGCATTGTTTAAATTTTAATGTGTAAATACTATTACTAATGAATACCATATCTAAACTATACATATGTTAAGTATATGTATACGTATACTAAGAAATTATACAAAATATAATTCCTATACTAAAACAAATTTACACATATTTTTATTAATATATATATATATATTAATAAAACATAAATATAAATAATATACATATATATATATATATGTTGTTGTACACACATATATATATATATATATATATATATATATATATATATATATGTGTGTATGTTATTTATTGTATTATTTTATTGTATTTATGTTATTTATATAAGTACTCTGGTTATATGATATGCTATAGTTTTAATAAATCACATTTTTAATTTCTGTGCATCTACCACGTTTGGCTCTGCATCGCCCTAAGGTCGACTGGTAGAAAATGCCTACGGCATTAAGTCCGCCTTTGCCACATTCGTGCATAAAGATTTAAATAAATATATGTATGTATAAAAAAAAAATGATTGGCAATATTATGTATAGAACACTACATATAATATTCTGGGATGCAATTTACAACGCATCTATGTTTAGTCTAAATATACATAAAAGCACTACACTCCGCTTATATAATTATATAACATATTATTTACTTATAAAACATATTACATTGCTGGTGTCACTATAATAAGAAATAAAATGTTTGACATCAATCTACAGGTACGTGTCACTAAGTCATAGGCCTTAACAAACATGCATTGTTTTGTGCACCAACATTCTTGAACTCACAGGTTTATAGAAAGTATTTAATCTACCCGACTCATAAAAAAACTTTTCACAACTACCTTACTAACTAACTACGCTAATTAGGTAATATATTTTTGTTTAGTATTGTATTTTTCTCTGCAAGTGATTAATTGTAATCTTTTGAGAAAAATAAAATGTCTTTAACCGTAAAACGAGAAAATTAATGTGAGAATTAATATTTTTGGACAACTTTATTTAATTTACATGTATCATCCATTCAGTTCACGGATTTTTTAAAATTCATCACAAAACTAAACACCTTGATGCCTATTTAAGTAACTACTTATATATCGTAAAGACCTAATTGTTAATTCATTCATAGTCATAAATATTTTTTCCCTACGTCTATCCTATGTTATATTTAGTTCATAAATGTTCTTCACTACCAACGACTTGTACCAGTGCTTCAGCAAGCGTGAATGTCTGGTTAGTTTTCTACTTAAGTAAATGCTTCTCTAATACATCTCTCTAATGATTATCT
The DNA here is from genome assembly GCA_902825455.1 of Arctia plantaginis. Classification (NCBI taxonomy): domain Eukaryota; kingdom Metazoa; phylum Arthropoda; class Insecta; order Lepidoptera; family Erebidae; genus Arctia; species Arctia plantaginis. The sequence goes on along the minus strand of CADEBD010000314.1, from coordinate 8,599,869 downwards.
CAATGCTCTCTAATGATACAATTTGCTTTGTAGTGACTTATGCACTTCGTGCATCTACAAATCAGGACTTAATTGCGGTATGTTTGGCTTCTTCATTGATTTTAGAATAAATACTAGAATACACTAGAATAAACTTTGAAAACAATAATACTCGTAGACGTTTGTGAAGCGGTGATAATTTTGTAACTGACTCAAAGTTACAAAATTAACGAACTTTGACTTACGATATTTCCTAAACGACAGGGAGATATAAAATTTACAGTAACTTGAGAATATTTTAACTTACATTATGCCAACTTAGTTACTGAAAGTCCTGGATTCTAGCTTTATCAACAACGGTTAAAGTTACGGTGGACAGACATAGGTGGTGGAAATTACTCGACGTGACGGGACACTGTCGTGCCCATACATACACATAATTTTGTTATGGAGAATAAATGTATTAACAGCTAGTAATTGACAATTTGAATAAATATAATTCTCATTTCAAAATTAATTAATTTCATTCTCGCCGACAAATTAGAATTCAATTATAATTTTATCTAATCTTTAAATTAACTCACAACCGGATTATAACTTAACGATTTGTAAACTTAGATATAGTGAGCATCAAATTATGTTCATGATAAATAACATTTAAACGGGCGTAGCATGTGACAAAATTATACAAACGTGATAGAATAAGATGTCCGTGTGGTGACGGATTAAGAATACAGATTGTCACCACCCCTATTCATCCCGTGGGTGTTGTAAGAGTCAACTAAGGGAAAAAACTACGCAAAACAACAACACTGCAGAGAGAAGGAAAACTTGACACAAACCCTATACCAACCCGTCTGGCCAGCGTGGTATAGTAGGCCAAAACCTCCTTTCTAAGAAGAGGCTTATGTCCAGCAGTGGACTATTAAAGGCTGTTGATGATAGAATAAAAATGACATGGAGAACAGTACCAAACTTCTGTCTGGGATCGACTTCATCTAGTCCAATTTAACCCCACAAAGACCCAGGTTAGTTCTTTCTCTGTCAAAACAATACCGTTCGTGACAAACACCTGATTTTGAGAGCAATTCCCTAACTTCCTCGGATTGTAATCGGAATCCTTTGTGTAGACAAGTGAAGGTGACGTCCGCGTGTGCCTTGACGTCTCCTAAATAAGAGTCTCTATCCCCTTGCTTTCGCGGGCATGCCCTAGGAGTGGAAGTCTTAATAAAACTTTTTCCGGATCCCTCGTATTTAATGCGCTGTATGGCACACCCTGTGGTTTCAATTCCTACACACCGTCCGGACCAACCCCGGCGGGGTGACGCCCCTAGGAGGTTTTCCACACGCAAAAAAAAAGACGTAAGAAAAAGACCAATACCGGTCGCAGCCACTATGCGTTTATCAAATTATTGCTTCCGGTATTCAGACAGATAGTTTAACAAAAAGAGCATAATCTCGCCTCAGAGGAAGGCAACATAATAGCTCTTCAGATTGGCCCGAGTACTTAAAATCTAATAGATCCTATTACAAAGAGTGACGGGCGTGTCTACAGCCGAACTAGGCTCTAAACCTGCATGTAGTGGTCAACACACTTGCGACTCATGAGTTGTAGGTATCCATGAGTGGCGGCTGTCACCATCAGGTGACCAGTCTGCTCGTTTGCCATCACACCATATATATTAAATATTATTTTAACTGTGCTAATCCAAAGCTAAATCTCCTTAATATTCCATTAAATCCCAAGTTAAACAAACTTTGTAGTTTGCCTTACCACAAAACTGAGAATATGTAGTTAAAAGTGTCATCAAAGCACTGTGTTCGAAACCGCTTGTGGTCATTTAAATATACCTACGTTTAACTATGAATTATATAATATATTGATGAATATAAACTGTTATCTACACTTCTTATACTATGTATCATTAATATATAGTACGAGTATTCCAACAAAGAATGTGCAATGCATATTATATACTAGCTGGTACCCGCGACTTCGTAGGCGTGAAATTTGAAAAACGCTGCCTTAGTGGGTTCGATATACGAACCTGGAAGAATTTTAAAGGGTTTTCCTATGAGGAAAAATTGCCTAAGTTTCTCCTAATATAGACAGCAACCTGGTAGATAAATGTTATCAAAATCGGTCCAGTCGTTTTGGAGAATACTTGAAACAAACAGACAGACAGACAAAAAAATACTGGTTTATAAATATCGTGCAAAAGTGTAAAAACCGTATGAGCATAAAAAAAATAATTTTATTTTGACAGTACAAACAGACACTTCAATTTTATTTATTTGTATAGATAAACATAGGTACACATACATAAACGTATCGTGATACAGTAGTTAACTGTTCAGTTAAATCAGTAAAACATACCTGACTTCCAATAAACTTGCATTAACAGCGATATACTATTGCTAAGTCAAAATTTACTTTGAGTAACTTTTACTTTCATTATTAAAAGTAATAACAAACTTCAAAGTATTATATACGACTTTCAAATCATTTATTTTAACCATAAGAAACCACCCTACTTCGAGGAACACACGCTGCTACTGCTAGGTATTCTACACATACCTACACATTTTACAAACAATGCATTCTTATGCATGCAAACAAAATATCGAAGTATTACGTTAATACTCACAAAGTCATTTAGATAAGGCATCCTCGGTCATATACACATCCAAGTTTATAATACACATCAAAAATGTATCATCACTTGCTTTATTTTCAATTTTAGAGAAATCACGAGAATATTATGTTTTGCATTCTTTGTAAAATTTATGCTGCATTAGTGCAGCATAAATTAGCATTGAGCATTAGATGCGAGTAATACAAATGTCATTCAGCTGGTGACAGAATTTGTACAGGGTTGGTATACTGTTTTCGACCGAGAAATAAGACATTAACGTATGACAGAAGTATAAAACATGCGAGAACAGCCATGTAGACAATTCCAACCTTCTGCTTTCCAAGCCCATGGTATACAAAAGAGATTGTTGAGAACATTAAAACACATAGGTACTTAACAGAATAGTGAAGGTTACCTTCACTATTCTGTTACATATGTATTTTAATGCAACTATAGCAGCAGAAACTACATACATACACGATACATGCACGAAGGGATTGTTTAAAATAAGTTAGATAAATAGGAAATTAGTGTGGAGGAAGTTGGATAGATAGAGCAGGTTTGGGTGGCGTACATGTAATCCGTACTAGTTGTTGGCGGAAGTCCGAGCTCTCTAACGAGCTCTTAATTTTCGACTATTATACTATATAATTCTTACAATAAAAATAAAATCTTATATTGTTTAAACAATCGCCAACTATAGCTGTAAACGTATAAAACTAGTGTTATCATTATCAATTAGACATCAGTTATAGCAAGGATAAGAATATCATAATCGAATATAAGCACAAAGAGACGTTTATGCTTAATCACCTTATTCTTATAACTGCGATTCAACACGTACGCTGTACTGTACATGGCATAGTCAATTGATCATATTAATTATTCATTATTTAAATTTCATATACCTTTGTAGGTTCTCGATGTCACTAACTATTAAACAACACCCTCGCAAGAACTATAAATGTAGGTGAATGTCAGAAATATCTAAGTTGTGGCCACTGTTCATAATCTTTTTTTTGTAATGTTCATGTTGTGGTCTCCTATAATTGAGGAAGCACAAGACTTAAAATTGTATTTGCTGTAAAACTAGCATCTAAGGTGTATTTCTTGTTGGAGATTCTATTAAATAAATAACAACGGACAGAACGGGCAGAAACCACGTTTTCTATTATATTATAATACTATTTTATTAAACTTATTATATTAATGATCATATTATTTAACTAAATAATGTAGCAATGAATGCAGCTATTAAAAAATAAGATCTTAAGGATGTAAGCGGTTCTCCATCATCATCATCTTCTTGCCCTTTTCACAAAATAATTTGTGGCCGGTGCAATGAATTTTCTTCTTCTAATCTCTTCTATCGCTTGTCATTTCCCTTTCTTGTCATATCTTCTTTTATGGAGTCTATTAAATGTTTCTTTGGTGGTCTTCTACGCCAACTCTTATACATAAAACTTTCTAAACTACATTTCATACTGTCAGCTCAACAAAATTTCAAAAAAAACCTGATAAGTGAAGTGAGAAACGCTATTGATTATGACTAGGGCTAAGACATCTTGGCAACAAAATATAGGACAGGTAGATTATATCATAAACCAAAAGAAATAAAGTAAATAACAATCCCAACCGCGTTGTTTATGTACATTATGTGTTTGTACTTTACTCCATTAATTATTGTTTTTCTATTGGTAAGTAGTTACTGAGAAATAATATTTCATAATAGCCAGTTACAAGTGAATATATATTATTATTATCTGTCGTAAATGTCTTATGATAATAATGTGATTTCCTGTACTAGATGCCGCTTTGGTTTTCCAACATAGAATAAAACGATAATATTGTATTTCAACTAAAAATTAAATGAGAACAATATTTTCTATGTAAAATGATTTCATAATTTACCAATGAATACTTTGGAACTGTATTGTAGGTTCTGATTATTTTTAATGAGTCACATTTCAAAATGATAATGATTGTAATTTACGATTTTTTTAAGACCATTGTTTTCCACGTAGTATAGGGGTAAAGGAGCAGACGAGTCATTTGCGGGCCTAGAACAAGTTTATTCCACTACAACTCGTTCCCGATAGCGATCGCGTTTGGCTTTGTGATTGGTAGAAATTTAAGTGCGGGCCAATCGGAACGTTCAACACTATCTCCGTGACGAGCGAGTTTTTGGCCCTCTAATCAATCTTCAAACCAAGTGCAAGTTTGTTTCACTTCTACTTGATCTTACTAGCTTAGCTGGTGCCCGCGTTCGTTCACTTCGTTCGCTTGGAATTTGTTAAGCGCTACCTTAGCAGACCGGGAATTTTTTTATATAATTACTCCTCACATAAAGAGCTACCTTTAGTAAAATATTATCAAAATCCGTCCTGCCGTTTTTAAGATTACCCGCAACGAACAGACAGACAGACAAAAAATATTAAAACTGGTTTTTAGTCATAACCTATTATTTTGTCATTACAAGCAGACACTTTAAATTTATATATTTGCATAGATAAAATAAAGTTATTTGTAATAAAGATATACACTTATTTCATTTTGATAAAAGAGGTTCATAATTAAAATCTTTGAAGTTACAAAACTAAATATATAGACAATTTCCATCGCAATAATAGACTACAAACGAAAATATAAAAACTTTGTTGAAGGACTTCCTATTCAGGATAATTATACATCTAGCCCTTAGTACACATTTTATAGATGCGAGTTTAAAGTGTTTGTGATTTCCGGTTTAACAAGCAACTATCCTTGCAAATTTTAACATTAAAAATAGTAGTAGGAAAAAGAAAATCTTTGAATAATTATTCTATTAAGTAAAGAAACTTGACTGATCACCTATTTTCTGAAACAAAAAAAAAAATTTTTTTTTTCTGAACTTAAAAGTTATAATATATGAATTACAAAAATCTTAATATGTAGGTAGTTTAAAGAGTTGTAAGAAAACTATACTTACTTACCTCTTTTTATGAGTTTAAATATTAGAAACAACATAGGTACGTAAATTACAAAACTTATGTCATTAATGTTGTACTGCTAGTCACATTGCTAGCCACGTGTAGAGCGCTAGGTAAAAATTATTATTTAATATCGATATCTTAGTTAGCATTAGGATAGGATATATTTCTAAATACATACATAATATTATAGATAAATTACACCTAGACACAGAACAAATGATCGTGCTCACATAATATTTGTCCTGGGTGGGAATCGAACCCACGACCTCCGCCTTAATAGACAGGGTCACTAACCACTGGACCTAGAATATTTAAATTTGATCAGAATATACATTTAATGTTTAAAGCGAATAATGCATTATGAATGATACAGCATGGATGCTCATGATTATAGAATACTTATAACTGCGGAAGCTAAACCGATTAGTAATCAACAATAAATTATGTCTAAACTAAAATCAATAGATAACCTATGTATTTATGGGAACTAACAAAAGTAACAAAAAAGCTATGTTTTTTAAACAATCTGAGCGCAATTTGTTGCTTTTGATAGAAAATACTGCGTGCTCATTTTCACAACCCTAACGGGGTTGCGAAACATAAATACAGTATAAAAACTCAAGCATGCAATACTTAAGTAGACAAGGTCTACACTAAAATATTCAAATACTAATGTAACTGTTCTGATGTAAAGATTATTTACCATAATATATACGGAGATACAAAATATAATTGATAAGTTTGGGTCACCATTTGTAAGTCAGTCAGCGTCTGCAACTGGAACCCCTCTCGCCGTTCTTACCTGTGGCGCGTGGTGCTAAGAGAGCCAACTTTTCTTGGTAATTCATGCAAACTACAGTCACGGTGACCCTCACACGTAACTACGTGTGAGGGTCACTGTGACGAGCGAGGTCCATCGTTTCAAACCGGGCGATTTAAAGAAATTCAAATACTCGTATGCATTACGTAATAAAACGCACGTGTGAAAAAATATGACCCTTTGGAGAAGACGTAGACGAGATGAATGAACGTCTGATCAGTATTTTATTCTCAACAAGAGTCAAACCAATGTTTAAAGGAAATTAAGTTACAGTTGAATTGAACGTACGTACGCATTAAAAACTCTACGAAAATGTACCACGCTCAAATTTTTGTACAGACAATAGACGACACGAAACTAATGCCTGATAAAAATAAAAATATAGCAAAATATCAGTAGGGTTCTCCACGAAGCTGCAGAGAGGCAATAGCTGTTAAATTAAATATCTCAGCGACACACTACTGGTGAAAACTAGTCAGCCTATCACAAAGTGTTGTTAAGACATGCGCGAAGAACACACCAATAGGTGACGAGTTATACACATCACAGGTAGACGTACTGTTCAGGCAACGATATATCTATCCTGTATCCTCCTTTTTTCTGGTTCCTGTAGGTCCTGTCCTAAAGCCTTAATTTATTAATCGGTTTAATTAACATAATATACTAATTATGTAAATAATATAATGTGTAATTCGTGTGGTGACGGATTAAGAATTCGGAGTGTCACCAACCCTATTCATCCCGTGGCTGTCGTAAGAGTCGACTAAGGGAGCAAACTAGGCAGGACTGCAAAGAGAAGGAAAACTTGATACAAACTCTATATCAACCCATCTGACCAGCGTGGTATAGTAGGGTAAAACCCAATTTATAAGGAGAAGCCTATGTCCAGCAGTGGACTAGCAAGGGCTGGGTAGACGGATACAAGGCACTTTAGCACATTCAACTAAGCATTTTATAATAGAGCCATCACACTACACAATCAGTTACAGTATTTGATCTGCAAATATTTTAGAACATGTTTTTAGATCATAATGTAGGTAATCAATTTGCTAATGATGTCACAAACTATGAAGAACAGTGTAACTTTTTAATATTTAATAGGCTAATTAATAACTCATCTTTCGATATATACAATGTCTTAAGAATTCCCTATTGAGTAAATCAATAATATTCACTCAATAAGGGAATCTTTTGAAGACTTTGTTGTAGATTGTCTAGTATATAATTTAATTAAAACATTTATGTACTACGAGCAACAATGTAGTAGGATAGGATGGACTCCTATAATTCGAAATATGTACTTTTTATTATATCTAAAAAAAAATTAACATCAACAAACCACAGTGACTTCTGCAGACGCAGCTTATTGCAGATTTGTAATTTTTTTAAATTAAAAAGGTATTTTCATTTATAGCATTTTTAGATGTAAATAAAAAATTCTCTTGCGAACGTTGACCCACAATGTTAGATGGTGTTTTAATTATCGCGTTCATCGCTATACATATACACATTATGGTAAATACGTTGCGCATTAAACTAGTTAGTTTAATATTAAAAATCTAGACCGCAACTGGTCGTTTATTTGATTGCAGGTTTGTTAACCTTTTGCATTGTGCTATGTTTTTATACTGCGTATTTATTTTTTTCTGAGCTGAGCATACAAGAAAGTTGACAGCACAATACTTCCTTGTAAATCTTTGAGAACAGGTGTCAAACAATTGTTTCGTTGCTTTTAACCAAGTGAGTCAGGTTACCGGATGACCAACTTCCCCACCCTACCGATCTTTTACCTCCTATACCGTAAAAAAGTTCTAAGATTAATTTACTTCAGATAGGTCACCCCACATTACATGCATTATTGAATAAGTACCTTGCTTTATTGCATTAAAACTAAAGGGGTTCATTAACCTTCTTCGGTTTGACGATCGGTCATCGGTGCACTTGGCCAATACTGAACTCGGTCAATCCGACTGCAGTCACTAAAATATAGTATAATATATTACTCGGTAGCTCTACCCACAACTTAATTAATTCCAAGATTGGTTATAAGCGATCAAAGCCTTAAACGACCTATGTTTAAAACAATTCCAATATTTTCAAACCACATTGGCACCAGAAGCAACTTTTGATAATTTGTACGATACTGTCTTGCACCGCAACCTAGCTATAAATATTTTTCAAGAAAATGCCGCAAACAGATTGCATATACATATATATGACTCAAATAATGTCGCATGGTGTGTATAGTACGATCTGTCGTTACCTGGACAATATTTGAAATTCTTTCTACATTTATATTTTATATATAACAACCGGTCTAACTGGACTTGACCGAGAACACCTACATAATTACCATTATTGATATTACAGGTTTACGCACATGCCTCTTTCTGTTCAAGATATGCCTTTGTACAGTGCTTTACTTGGTTTATTTGAGGTAATATAACTAAAATAACAGTTTTTTTTTTAAGAAAATTATAAATACGAGTTAAGCCTAAAAGCAGTTTGTTCATTTTTTACCAATTCTCATCAAAATACTTTCAGAGGTAGTATGTATTTTATTGATCTCTACGTATTCCATTTTATACGATCTTTATATGACGAAGGCGTTGTTGCTCGAGGAAAATAACGAGGTGACAGTTTAATAAAAATTACAATTTTGCTGTAACGATAAAAAATATTTTATGAGATAAGCTATTATATAAAATTAAACAAACCTATAATAAACATAAATCGAACAAATGCGTTGAAGGAATGTGGCAATGAGAATCGAGACAATGATAAAGTATTTTTATGGTAGATAACTAAATTCATAAAGTTCTTCTATTAGTTTATATAAGTGACTTTTTATACATAACGTATAATGGGTCGGAGTTAAGTACACAAAAGTATCTTTGGGGTGATCTATTGACTGTCATCAATTATATCTTTAGATAAAGAAATCCTAAATCAATCAAAAAAGCAAATACATTTTTAAATGTACATTTTAAATGTAAATTTTAAGTTTATATAGCAAAGACACCCAGAAGAAAAAAAAAATTCTAAATTATGAAAAACAATAGATTAAATTTGAAGATAAATTATGTGACAAATTGAACAACTATCTCTGTTTATTTTTTTACCCCGACCGCCGAATAAATGATTGTTTTTTTTATTTCAGATTCTGATGATAACCAGATAGAATTGCGGATACGTCAGCGCCAGTTCATTGGGGTCGTTGGACTTACGTAGTGATATGGCACCTATTTCTTCTTATAAAGGATAACTACTATATAGCGAAATGTAATGAACAGACGGTAAACAGGTTTGGCTTATTTACATGTTACAGAATTCACTAATTTATGTGTATGAATAAATAGAAACAAATTTAATACCCGTTGCAGCTAGTGACTAGATTTTAAATATATGCAAATAACTAACCTTTGTACCTTTTTTTTCTGTGCAGAAATCCCCTCGGATACCACTTACCGGTGTCAACATCGGACTCGAACCGACTAAAATAGCACGCCGTCTCAGGTACCAGTTATCGGGAAACCAGGTGTACCCGAGAAAGGAAATCCCTGGTGCCCCGACGTACCTCGGGCCATCTACGGCGGGTAGACGACTCCCCCCCTGTGTGGGCACCCCCCTGTTCCCTCTATGCTCCAGGAAGGGCGCGCGCGCCTCGCAGCGCGCTCGCCGCCACCCTGGCCTGCTTCTGATAGGGTGACAAATCTCCTCATCTGTCACCCCCAGGCCTGCGCTTATGGAGGACAGAGGTCGTTCTGCGACCTCCGGCGCCTGAGTCGTCTGCGGTACCTGACCCGTTCTCGAGCCTAGCGGGCCAGGTGAGTTCTAAACCTCTCCCGGTTCCGCTCCGCCATCTCCTTCGCAAGCATAACTTGCTCACAGTGCTTACAGAAGGAGACGGCAGAGTTCCACGCACTCTCGCTCCGCACGATAGCCGCAATCAGGTTATCGAGCGAGAGAACTCCCACTCCGATGGCCGCCACGAGGTCTCGCCTCTGCGCCACCCACGACGCCAGCGTGTGGAGCGCCGTGTCCACCGTTCGACCATCGCAGTGGTGGCACTCAGGCGTTGGCTACTTGCGGATCAAACACAGGTGATCCCCGAAACATCCTTTCCCAGTGATCACCTGCATCAGTCGGTATGAGAGGGTCCCGTGATGCCTATCGAGCCAACCCTCCATAACGGGTCTTACCGCCGCGATGACGGCGTGCCCGAATAGAGTGCCCCCAAAACTTTATAAGTAAGTGAGTAGCAGTTCTGTTTAAGCTATTGAAAGAGAGTTACTAACATAGAATTGATTTCCTGTCATGGTTCTATCTAATGATGTACTCATTGAGATGGCAAGGAATGTGTGACGGGTCTGGTGTCTCTCACCTTAAAAGACTAAGGTCACCAATCTCCGATCTCCAGAGGTTAACAATGAGTGCGGTGTTTAAAGCATCCTGAGTTGCCACTTTTTGAGCAATAAGTGAGTTAGTAAACTCTGTACATGTTCTCAGGACTAATATATTAGTGTAAACCTGGATAATTTGGCTGGGTTAGACTATAGTTACTTGTGACGCACTCACTTGTGCATAGGAGTCAATTTTATTTCTGCATTACTCACGGCAGATTTGGTGAGATGGGAACTTATACAGTTCCGAGTCCATAAAATGTGCCTACTGGAAAATTTAGTACAGAATGCTTTAAAAGAAGTACTTACTTGATTTTGTTACTTGTTAAAACGGTTAGTTATGAGCTACAGAACCTCAAACTGCTTGTGGTAGATATTTGAAAAATACACACATCATCTATCCGATATTATTCTGCATCCATAAGTTCGGTGTCAGAATTGTAAAATCTCAAGTACGGATGAGACTGAACCAAAACCATAAAAAGTTGATAAAAAGCCCACCGTATCTTCTTCGTCTTACTTTCTGCTCAAAGCTGTAGGGATGACTCGTAAAAATCCGTTATTTCTGCAAAACAGATTAACTATTTGATATTCTGGAAAAAACACATACTAGCGGCGCATCGATCTCAAACCAACCAGAGAATTTCATACGCGTTATGGCTATTCTTAATTACCATAATACGTTGTGGTTGTGACCGCGACAATACGAATGCGTCTATATGGTCTTTTGTCACTGCCAAATCACGTCGTGAGCGTCTTTATAAGAACTATAACCATCAGGGCCTCAATTCTGCTATTTTAATGTTGTATCAATAGAATATCGATGGAATTTCATCAGAATAGTTTTGCACTTTTTCTATTCTACTAACTATGTAAGACCAATGGCCCGATAACTTGTTACTGATACAAATGTCGTCGATGTCTTTGTAACAGTTTGGTAAACGGTACATTTTAATTTTGTAAGAAAATGATATATTAATTTTCCAGGTTTGCCAATGTTGTTGTATCGAAAGTCTATTAACACTGAATTTATGTTAGTAGAATACTGATATTTTGAACGATGTAAATGGCGCCTCAATGGCATATATAGCGTCTCGACAGTGGCTTGGCGTTAACATTAAAGTGCAGAATTGAGGCCCAGATGTTTTGCAGTAACCACAATGCGTTTTTTCACCCCGTGAGCGTTTTTGATCTTAGAGCTTAACAAATGTACGTATATTTAGTTTACTAGCACCTTTCATTTACTGCAATGTTTGTTGATTTTTGTTCAATTTTTTTATAATTTCGAATCCCGTTTGAGTTCGTACTCCCTGACAACAGTCGGTTCAATTTTTTTTCAACGTTGACGCCAACACATTTGCTCTTTATTTCATGAATTGTGGCAGAATATGAGAATAAGGGTGCGTAATTGACCTACCTAGTACCCCTTCGGGCGGTGCCAAACTTAGGGGCGCCTCGCTTATTATACTGTATAGGAGTTGAACAATGTTCCAAAATGCCCTAAAATTAACCACAATACTTATAATTATTTTTACTGTATTGAGTTTTCACAATCTTAATATTTATCTATCCATAATCTTTAGATTTGTTATGGTTGAATAACTTAAAAGTTTAACATTTCATTTATTAATTCATTTAAAATTAGAAAATAACTACAGATTTTTTTCTTATTTGTATATCTCAGTACATACACGTCCTGGAGAAAATTTGATGAGTAAATTATTGTGTAAAAACCTATTACACAAAAATAAAAACTTGTGACTGATTTACAAAACCACTGTTACTTAATTATTATTATTACGCTAGCGCAAGACTCGCGAAATGTCTAAGTCTAAAATAAAAGGTCGTTATCTTTGATGAAAAGAATTTTGATTGATTTTAATGCCACATCTTTGTGCATGACGAAATCACAATCACATGTGTTATCGCTGTGACTAAAACCAATCATTTTATCAAATTATTATATTTAAAAGTAGCAATAATTTCCATGTCTAGTGATTTCTAAGTTATCTATTACTCATAATTTTTTCACATCAACAGCCTTTAATAGTCCACTGCTGGACATAGGCCTCTCCTTAGAAAGGAGGTTTACTATACCACGCCTACTATATCTTAATTATTCCATTATGTTTATTTCCATGTGATGGTCCTTGCGCGTCATATCTTAGTAGCTAAGCAAACCATTGTAAAAGAGAATGCAATCTATGGAAAAAAAAACAACTTGAAATTAGTGCCAATCATGATTCTTAGTTTGTTATATCATACGTGTATTTGTAATGAACTTGAAAGCTTGAATTAGCGATGTGTACAAAGGTCAAACATCACTTTTTGCAATAGGACGTTATTATTCATTATTCCTGAACTCATAAAGAACAAGGTTACATAAATGAGTTTTTAAATATAATATTAGAAATGAAGGGGCCCTTGAACAAAACCCCACAGATTGATAGATTTGTCATTAGTCATTCTGTTATACACAAAGTGTGAGGCAACTTTTGAAATATCATTATATGTAGAAGTACTCCTCCTGTCGCTGGTATAGGTGGGTAGTATCTCGTATATACCGAAAAGTATTTGTACCGATAAGTACTTGACTGAGCAGCGTTCGGGAATCTACGTAACATTTTCTCGTCCCATATACCGCAGTACGAAAGTTTTTGACCAGTGTGTGTTGCCAGTTATGATTTACGGCACAGAGACGTGATCGCTCACAATGGGCCCTATAAGGAGGCTCAAAGTCACCCACAGAGCAATGGAGAGGGCAAGTAATCGAATCAGGAATGAGGAGATCCGCAGATGAACCAAGGTCACTGACATTTCCCGGAGAATTGCCAAACTTAAATGGCAGCGGTACATTGCTCGTAGAAAAGAGCGGCCGATGACAAAAAGTTTTGAAGTGGCGACCACGCACCGGAAGACGGAGCGTGGTTAAGCCCCTGAAGGTGGTCCTACCACCTGGTGAAGGTCGCAGAACGCCATTAGATGCAGGCAGCATAGGGCCGTTTGTTGTGAAGAGCCTTGGGGAAGGCCTATGTCCAGCGGTGGACGTCTTTCAGCTGAGATGATGATGATGATAATGATGAAGTATTTGTATCTCAGATGGGAAAAGATCATGATATTACACTATTATTAAAATACAAATAAGTTACTATAAACGGTTTTATTTATCATGTTTATTTTTCGGAACTGATTCGATATCTCGGAACTGATCCACTGAATAAGTTCATCCGTGATCAATCGGAAACTAACTACCGAAAATAAACATGGTGAATAGTATTCTGTTTACAAAGCCTTATCAAGGATAGCACCAGCATTTCAAGACTTTATAGAAAAAAAATCAAATCAAATCAATACAAAGTTAACCCTTTTAAAAGTAAAAGTGCAAGTCAAGATTAAAGTTAAACTTTGTATAAAAAATACAAATAGATATTTTTTTAGTTCTGGCCACCCTTTTTATGATGGTTCATCAGACTGAAACCAACGAAAACTACAGGAGTTCGTCAGAAGTGAGTCCATTGCAGGGGTACCAAGGATACCCTAACAATTAAGCCGCTTGATACTTTCCTATTGTCCTCGACCTAAGCGTTTTTGAAGAAAAACTTGTTAGAGCTTTTCAGATCTTGTCTACCACAGCGGGAAACAACGAAGCGTAACTGCAGGTTCTTAGAAAAACAAATACCATTTGGTTATTTTAATGAACATACGATAATATCCTTGAAAGCCATAAAATTGCTATTTAGATTTTACTGTACCATAACCTATCACATAACATATATTGGGGAAATTCAACTAATGCCCATTCCATAACAAGCACAGTACCGAGGCTTCTTAAAAGGTGCTGCATTATTATAATCTACTTTCAATAAAAATAAAATTCGAACAAATCATTCTACATTTTAGTATCGCTATCACTCACAATAAACAAAGAAGCGTGGGTATTTATTCATCTCGGAAGTAATGCAATTGGATTTTCCTAGTATCATAATATTACCACGCCATGCGCTAATACAAACTGGAATATCCAGAACGACAATGATTGGACCTTTATATATTTTCGTTATACCTATTACAAAAATGAGGCCCCCTCAACGTTGTATTGTGAGGAAAACTGTTGATCTAAATACACTCAATATGGCCTAATACGAGTATAATTCGAATACATGAATATGTATTTTTTGCTAAGATTATTTAGATGTCACTAGTTTTCTTCATCATCATCATTACCAGCCTTTAATAGTCCACTGCCGGACATAGGCCTCTCATTAGAAAGGAGGCTTTGGCCTACTATACCACGCTGGCCAGACGGGTTGGTATAGGGTTTTCCAACGAGGGCTGGCAGGAGGCGAGGGGCTCCAAGAAGTCCCGAAGGCGGGCCAGAAGGGCTGCCCAAAAAGCAGCCCAAGCCCAGCCTTCGCCACCGGTGGCAACGGCCTCTGCAAAGAGGCCGCGGAAGCTGCAGCCGCCCAAAACCGCGGCTGTAGTAGTGACCGTGTCCCCGGAGGCGGCTGACGGCGGGTTGTCCTACGCGGCCGTTTTTAAAAAGGCCCGGGACAGCCTCGCCAACGACTTCGGGACGGTGGGGGTCAGGATGCGCCTCGCCCAAACGGGAGCTCGAGTTCTCGAGTTCCCAGGGGCTGAAGGCGCCAAGACGGCGGACACTTTCGCTGAGAGGCTGCGGGGTTTATTCGCGGCCACAGATGGTGTCAAGATCGCCAGGCCTACCAAGTGCGCGGAGCTGCGCATCTCGGGCCTGGACGACTCTGTGACGGCCGAAGATGTCCGCGCTGTAATCCGGGAGAAGACGGGGTGCAGCGCGGACAACGTCAGGGTCGGCACCATCCGCCCCGGTCCAGGGGGGCTTGGCGCCGTGTGGGTCAGCTGTCCCGTAGCGTCGGCCAAAGTATTGGCCGACGCCGGCAGGCTGCTCATCGGTTTCGTGAGCGCTAGGATCACAGTCCTGGCGGCGAGACCGATGAGGTGTTACAAATGCCTAGCATCGGGGCACACGCGCGTCAAGTGCCAAAGCTGCTTCGACTGCAGCGGACTATGTTTCCGCTGTGGTCGACCGGGGCATGTGGCGGTGGAATGCTCTGCCGCCCCTCACTGCCCGGTGTGTGCGGCGGGTAACAAGCCCGCCAATCATCAGATGGGGCAGGGGGGCTGCAAGCCTCCCCGCAACTCTCAGCAAGCATCGGGGGCTAGCCAGTCGACCCAGGCTGCCTCCGATGTAGTTCGTGCGTCGACGTCGTCGCCCATGGAGGAGGCTGTAGAGACGATCCAGTAATGGATCGGGTCTCCAGCCTCCTGGTCCAGACGAACCTGAACCACTGTGCCGCGGCGCAGGATCTCTTCCTGCAAACCATGGCACAGTGGTCGATAGGTGTTGCCGTAGTCGCGGAGCCCTATTCTGTCCCTCCCCGTCCAAACTGGATGGGTGACTGGGACGGCTCCGTGGCAGTCGTCGGTTCCACGACGGCTCATTCCCCGCCCTTGTCGCTAAGAGACAAGGGCACTGGATATGTT
Organism: Arctia plantaginis; assembly: GCA_902825455.1. NCBI lineage: Eukaryota > Metazoa > Arthropoda > Insecta > Lepidoptera > Erebidae > Arctia > Arctia plantaginis. The sequence goes on along the minus strand of CADEBD010000314.1, from coordinate 8,583,536 downwards.
GCCGTCGAGTGGGGGGGGATCACCATATATGGTGTTTATTTCTCCCCCAACCGGAGTTTGAACGACTTCGAGGTTTTCCTAACCAGCTTGGAGACCTCGATACGGCGACTAGCGTCTGGGCACGTCCTTGTGCTGGGGGACTTCAACGCAAAGTCCATTGCGTGGGGTTCCCCCAGGACGGACGCAAGGGGCGAGGCCGTAGAGGAGTGGGCGGCCTCGGTGGGCCTCTGTCTTCTAAACAGAGGCTCCACCAACACGTGCGTGCGACAGCAGGGGGGGTCGATAGTGGACCTCTCGTTCGCTACCCCTGCCCTCGCCGCACGAGTAAGGAACTGGTGTGTCCTGGAAGAGGTTGAGACGCTCTCGGATCACCTGTATATCCGATTTGAGCTCTCCCGGACCCAGGACTCCAGTAGGGGTCACGTGGCGCGGCGTTTATCCCGCTTTCCGCGGTGGGCTGTTGCCAGACTGAACCGGGACCTACTAGAGGAGGCAGCCATAATTCACTCGTGGCTGTCTCCTCAGGCTCCGACCGAAGAGGTCGACGTGGGGGCTGGCCGCTTTCGCGATGCGATTACGCATATCTGCGATGCGGCCATGCCCCGCATTCGAGGTCGTCGGCCTCCAAGGAAGGAGGTCTACTGGTGGTCCCAGGAGCTGGCGGACCTCCGTGCGGCCTGTACACGTGCCCGGAGGTCCTACACACGCAGTCGGCGGCGTCACCGTGGAGACGGTGAGGAGGACCGGCTTCATGAGGAGTACCGGCGGGCGCGGAAAACTCTGAAGCTGGCTATTAGCCGCGCCAAAGAGGAAAAGAGACAGGAGATGCTGGAGGGTCTTAATCGTGACCCCTGGGGTCGCCCTTACCGCGCGGTGCGACAAAAGCTCCGCGCGTCGGGCCCCCCCCTTACGGAGACTCTCCAGCCCAGCTTCCTGCAGGAAGTGGTCGAGGGCCTATTCCCGCAGCGGGCGGAGCACACACCCCCGTCGATGGCTGCATCAGCCGGAGACGACGGGGGCAGCGAGGCCGATGTTCCGCCCGTCAGGGAATCGGAGTTGGGGGCGGCTGTTCTACGGATTCGATCCAAGAACACCGCCCCCGGGCCGGACGGGGTTCCAGCCCGAGTGATGGCCCGAGCCCTCGACTACATGTCGGACCACCTCAGGGGGGTGTTGGACGCTAGCCTGGCGTCCGGACGCTTCCCTGAGCGCTGGAAATGCGGGAAGCTGGTCCTGCTGCAGAAGCCGGGACGGCCTGCCGATTCGGTCGCGGCCTATAGGCCCATCGTGCTGCTGGACGAGGCGGGCAAATTGTTTGAGAGGGTTCTTTCTGCCCGCATCGTCCGGCACCTCTGCGAGGTGGGCCCCGATCTGTCGGACGCCCAATTTGGTTTTCGGGCGGGGCGTTCGACAGTCGACGCCGTGTTGCGCCTGAGGGCCGTGACCGAAGAGGCAGTGAGCTGTGGCGGCGTGCTGTTGGCGGTGTCATTAGACATCGCCAACGCATTCAATAGTCTGCCATTCAGCTGCATCAGGGAAGCACTCCACTATCATGGGGTGCCAAAGTACCTGAGGCGGCTAGTGGCAGACTACTTAGAGGAGCGTACCGTCGTTTACGAGGACCGAGAAGGTAATTTGAGGAGTCGGCCCATGTCGTGCGGTGTTCCACAGGGGTCTGTTCTTGGACCCCTCTTGTGGAACATAGGGTACGACTGGGCCCTTCGCGCCGATTTCCCCCCCGGGCTGGGTGTAATCTGTTACGCAGACGATACCCTCGTGACAGCCCGGGGGGCAAACTTCCAAGAGGCGGCGCGCCTGGCCACAGGGGGAGTCTCCCTGGTGGTCGGGCGCATTGAGGCGCTGGGCTTACGGGTGGCCCTAGATAAGACGGAGGCCCTGTTATTCCATGGGCCCCGTCGTGGTCCACCCCCTGGCGCCTCAATCGTGGTCAACTCGGTCCTCGTACCGGTTCGGGCCCAGATGAAATATCTGGGCCTGATCCTCGACGGGAGGTGGCTCTTCGACGAGCACTTCCGACAGCTTGCTCCAAAGCTGGTCGGCGCTGCGTCTGCCCTAGGGCGACTCTTGCCCAATATGGGTGGACCCAGCGTCGCGACAAGACGGCTGTACACGGGGGTTGTCCGGTCAATGGCGCTGTACGGTGCACCGGTGTGGGCGGCGGCTCTGACCGCCCAGAATAGGGTACGCCTCTGGCGCCCTCAGAGGGTAATGGCGGTCAGAGCCATACGCGGTTACCGCACCGTTTCTACGGAGGTGGCATGCGCGTTGGCCGGAACTCCCCCGTGGGATTTGGAGGCGGAAGTGCTCGCCGAAGTTTATCGGCGAGTGGCTGACTTCCGGGCGGAGAGCGGATTTCGCCCTCCGCCCGAGGATGTGCGCGAGTGGCGCGAAGCCGCTCGCCGAGCCACGATGGCTCGTTGGTCGTTCCGGCTGGAGACTCCACGCGCTGGCTTCGCCGCCGTGGAGGCTCTCCAGCCGGTCATCGCCGAGTGGGCAGGGCGGCAGCACGGGACCCTTTCCTTCCGACTGACGCAGGTGCTTGCCGGGCACGGTTGCTTCGGAAGGTACCTGCACACGGTCGCTAGGAGGGAACTGAGTCCCGCCTGCCACCACTGCGACTGCAGTGAGGACTCGGCCCAGCACACGCTTGCGGTCTGCCCCGCATGGGCGGCGCAGCGCCGGGCCCTCACTGCAGTCATCGGAGTGGATCTCTCGCTACCGGCCGTAGTACGCTCCATGGCCGGTAGCGACAGTTGTTTTACCGCGGTCGCAACCTTCTGCGAGGTAGTAATCTCGCGGAAGGAGGCGGCGGAGAGGGCCCGGGAGGACGACCTCCACTCGGACCCGATCCGCCGCCGGCGAACCGGGCGGCGGAGGCCCGCCTACCACAGCCTCATGCCGCCCTGAGTGTGGCCGCGGGTGGACGGGGTGGGTTTCCCCTCCACCCGCATTAGTTGGCCAGCCGCGAGGGGGCGGCGTCCGCGTGTGCCGGACGTCGCCTATAAAGAGAGGAAAACATCGAGACGGAGCCCGCACCAGGAGCGGGCTGGCGCTAGGAGGGGTCCGGATGTCTTAACAACAGCTGTTCCCGGATCCCTCCTGTTACAGGCGCAGAGTGGCACACCGTGTGGTTTTAGTCGGTCCGAGTCCGACACACCACCCCGCCGCAAACCCCGGAGGGGTGACGGTCCGAGGGGATTTCCACACGTTAAAAAAAAAAAAAAAAAAAAAAAGGGTTTGTGTCAAGTTTTCCTTCTCTTTGCAGTGTTGTTGTCCTGCGTAGTTTACTCCCTTAGTCGGCTCTTACGACACCTACGGGATGAATGGGGTTGGTGACACTCGGTATTCTTAGTCCGTCACCACACGGACGAAGTTTTCTTCATCGGTTGTTTAACTTAATAACTTCTTTAAAGGTCCATTGAGTTCGTAACATATTCACAAAGAAAAAAAAGTTACACACATAGCCGTAAAAATACATACACATATAAATAATACATAAGTTATTAATACTATGATGATTCTGCTAGGTTTGAGCTTGTATTTTCGTCTTGAATAAAACGTGACTAGGTGCTGCTGTCCTGATTTCTAAAGGTGAGGGTTCTAGAAAAGGACAAGTTTAATAAGAGTGGGAGACTGTCTATATATAAAATGTAAGGTGCACGCTTCAAAAACTCAAAAGTTCTGCACCGATTAAGCTCAAATTTTAACACGGAATACAACACGCTTCAGAGATGGTTTTCATCAATTTTTTTGCAATACAGGCAGAGTACAACTAGTTCATAATAAAAAGTAAATATAAAGATTAGAATTTTAGGAATTCACATTTCTATTCACAAACATACTAATGTAATAACTTAACTGAATAAATGTAAAAGTATAAACTGTTTTTAAATAATTTGATTATTCTTCATAAACCAAATTCGAACAGTATCCGTAATTCTGTGTTTTCTAAAATACTTTCAAAACGATTACCCTTTCAAATTGCAAGTTCTTCACATTACATACTGTGAGCATTATATGCTTTAAGTTACGACGCGATGACAATGGTAAAACAATTAAGATAATAAAGGATAGTCAAAACGTAATAGACGTTCTTTTTAGGTTCACTTATTGTACGTTATGATGTTGCACTAAAATTTGCTCGACAAGTTACTACCTTCTAACTATCATCTTCTCCTTCTTTGTCCCTTACATATTTCCAGCATGGTCCATTCTTCCTTCCCTGTTCAAATTGTAACACTTTGGAACACACTCCAACTAGAAATCAGGATGTCCACTAACCGATCCACTTTTAAGCCCAAAGTACGGAAACTCTTTAGAGATCGAGACGGAGTTCGGACGGTTATGACGGAGTCATTATAATAACACTAAGCGTATCTTTATTATTTATGTATTATATATATATATATTATATTTTGATATTGGAACATAGTTCGTTACATTCTCTGAGCGAACCCGAAAAATTTTAAACAAGACTTTTTTTCGACACTATAGCAAACGTCTACCAAAAAGCTAAAGGAAGTTCGTTCCGAGCGGGGCGGGTATCTTTATACCCCTCACGCCGTTTTTGTTGTAATATTGATCTATGTAAACTATATGTATGTATACCTAGTACCTATATATCTGTAGGTTTTCTTTTCCTTGTGTAACATTATTTAATTTAGTCTCATCTTTACCAGTCGCAAATATACACCTGCCAGACATAGGTTTGCAACACCCAAAGGTTTGACTGAAAGAAAATGCCTGTGGCATTAAGCCCGCCTTATGCAATATGTTTGCAGGAAGTCTCAATAAATAAATTACAACAACTTCTTCATTTAAAATATACATATAATAACGAACTTCGAAACACGATTAAGTTGGAATGCCGAAGGTGCAATGACAGAACCATAGGCACTTTTACATCAAACGCAAAGGCAAATTATTCATGTTACAAAAATGAAATAAGCAAAATATTAACAATGGTAACAAACTCCAATCATTAAATCTTAAAGTAAACAAATATATTACTTACTGAATATTCTTGACGTGAAAACGTGTCTAATATCGAAATTGAAGATGTAAAGATTATTATCCTTTTTGTGGTTACAATCGACAATATTGGTTTTGGAGACCATTAATCGCCTAATAATTTATCGTATACTTGGGAAATTCAACTAACGTCCAATCGTCATTTTGTAACATGCACAGTACCAAGTCATTTAAAAGTACACCAAGGATACATAATAAGCAAGCAACAACTGTTAGTTTCTAATATAAAACTAAACAACTTTTAATGTTATTAAGTAAAATTAACGTTTATCTAGAGGACTACTCGGAGTTTCCTAACACAGGCTTCTCATTACCCCTCAGGAGACCCCAGCCACTAGATTGTTTGTTTGATGTTTTAGAAATGAATAAATATATTATTATTATCTACTATCAATAAACATTAAATGTGAATAAACCATTCTGTATTTTAGTATGGGCATCGACCGTTCTAAAGTAATAAGTACCTATAAATAAGTAAGTATTGATTCATATCGGCACTGATGAAATCGTATTTTCCTAGTATCATAATAATAAGTGCCGACCACACCATACAGAGGCTAATGCCAACTGGAACATCCAAAATGACAATGATTGGTTCTTTTATGTATTTACGCTATATTAAGTATAAAGAAAGAAAGACTGCTGTTGAAAATACACGCAACAATCCATACAAATTTTATAAATGCGAAAGCGTGTCTGTCTGTCCGTAACCTCTTCACGCTTAAACTGCTGAACCGATTCAGATGGAATTAGTATTATAAACATTGGATAGCTTTTACGCCAGAAATCGTCCTTTAAAAGGTTCGAAAAGGGGGGTGGTATGGGGAATAAATAACCGCTAAACCAATTTAGATGAAATTTGGTATAGAGGAGTTTGGGCTACTTTTTACTGCGACAACCGACATACACGCGGGCGCAGCCACGGACAAAAGCTAGTGTCTATTATAATTAGAATACATGTATACGTGATTATTACTAGAAGGTTTGCTGTTAGGTAAATTATGAATTAGGTATCCAAAGTACTAAGTAAATACTATGTATGAGTAATTGGTACGAGTGGTACGTAAATGCAACATAATCATTTCTACGAATTACTGATTGCCAAGTTTGATAAACTACATTAAATAATTACTAGTATTGATGGAGATTATGTATTTCACACATAACGTTGAAAACACTGTAACTTAGACTTTATAGCAAGACCTTATAAAAGTTGGTGGCTTATTCAGAATGACACTAATTTTTACTTGAGGTTTCTTAACGTCATTACTTCTCCAGAGGCTGCAACGAAGACATCCATACTAATATATGCGAAAGTGTGTCTGTCTGTCTGTTACCTCTTCACGCTTAAAATGCTTCACTGATTTAAATGAAATTTGAAGATAGTTTGAGTCACGGGAAAATCATCGGATATTTTTTATCCCAGAAATCATCCTTTAAGGAGGTTGGAGTTTGTATGGGGAATCGATAACTGCTGAACCGATTTAAATGAAATTTGGTATGAAGATACTTTGAGTTGTGGGGAAGGACATAGGCTACTTTTTGCGGAAACGAGAGAAAGCTAGTATATTATAAACTTGCATAATAAATGTAGGTACCTACTTCTGTTGTGATGATTTTGTTAGGTTATGTGAAATTTCATCCTTTCGACTTGAAGAAAAGGCGACTCAATTAATGAACGAATAAGAGAGGAAAAGTGTAAACACATTTTTCTCGAATGTATGAGCATTTTTAACTCAAAACTGGACATGCTACCATGTACTATGTACACCGGTCAGCAATTTAACAAAAAAAAACACTACACGTTAATGTTGTTTAATTACAAAAAGTGTAACTTAACAGATACTGTGTGTTCACTGCAAATACATTAACATTAATTTTAATTATTTTTGTTAAAACAAATTTATCAACTAATAACTGTAATTAATCATAATCATATTGTATAAATAGTAGGTTATATTTAAAAAACAGAGATGATAGGAATCTCTGAGTCAGTGCAGATAGTTCTTTATTAAGTTGTGGTTTATGGAATACTTATTTTATTTCTTATTAGATTTTTCTCGCGGCTCCGCCCGCGGTTATAACGGTTATCGCGGTGTATACTGGTATTACCTACATATATACAATGATAATGTAGTTTTCCATTGGTGAAAGAATTTCAAAATCGGTTTAGTGGTTAAGTCGTGAAAGCGTAACAAAGAATCAAACAAATTCACTTTCACATTAAAATATAGGTATGAAATCACTGGATAAAGTCACATTTGCTAATAATTTTATACTAGGATTTGTTAAATTTAAGTAACTTATTAAAATCAGCATCAGATCCGATGACACAATAAAAACCTGAATCAGCAACAACCCTAAACGGTTTCCTGTTTTCTTCCACGTTGAACAAATGGATGATTTAAATGTATTAAATTTGGCTAATCTGTAGCCATTTTTCAATTAAAACTATCTTTATAACGAAAAGGAAAACTTGTTAAAATATTTGATAGCAGGTAAAATTGGTCGAGTTATATCATGCTCATAAATTTATAACGTGTTTTTGAAAATATATGTCTACTCCCACTTCAACTTTGTAACCCTTTTAATGACGTCGCTTACTTTGCTGCTATGTTCTCTTACCCACTCATCCTTCTTACGGTCTCTGCATGAGCAGCTTTCTCCAAACTCGAATTTACGTTCAACTTGAAGATCAACAGTGTATAACAGTGTATCTTACCGGTGCTCACATATGAGGCTTAGACTTGGGTTTTACCAAGGACAAACTCCACACAACTTCACAAACTTCAGGTGGCCAAAACTTCAGAGATCGCCTTAGTAATACTATAAAAAAAATTAGGCGAGTCACAATGTCATTTTTTTAACGTTTGTTCAATAAGTATCGATCTTTACAGATAGGCCCATTGATTAAATCTGTAATAGCACCTTTCCGTCATAACAAGTTACTCTGACGTCACAATGGTTAATCACATTTCCTTATCGTACGTCATTTCATTATCATTTTATTGTCGTTTTTATTCCTACACACATATGTATGTATCATGCATGTATCATATACGCAAAACGCCGCTGTTCAGCCAGAAATTTTACACCGAAGGAATAATGAAGCCTAAATATTGACAAAAGTTCAATATGTAGGTATGTACTTAGTACATGTTTATTACCTATTCATAGAGGCTGGTGACTTATATCAATCGCTTCTCTTATTTGGCTCACTTGTACGGGAGTTATTCCAAATTGACTGGACAGCAGATCTTTATCTTTTATCTTTATCTTTTTTTTTAGTGTGTGAGATGTGTGAAGTTGAAGTTGGTATTACAAATAAAATTAAAGCTAATGAGCAAATCCAATATTTAAGAAAAACAAAAATTGCCGAGTATAATTGCCAGGTATAATTTAGCCAGCATAACTTGCTCGCAGACCGACATAATCATCCGACCGATAGGTGGTATCCGAAGGGGATTTCCGCACAAGACAAAAACTAAGGTATAATTTAGCCAGGGGCTTTGCTCGCATCATTTTAGATTTTGTCAATCAATTCAAGTATGTCATTACAGGTAGAGTATTTATTTTTATATATTATTGTGTGCTTTGCACGATATTTTATTTTTTACCACAATTACCACAAACAGTAACTCGTCGTGTTTGGAAACGATAGATTGCTGAGAAATAGATGTTAGGCTTAAACCTTATTGCCAATGTACTTATTAAATACTTAAGTTATCTTACGATTTTGTGTGGAATTTCAAAAGTATCATTTAAATAATTTAATATTATCCCTGGAAACTGCTCGACAGATAACATAGAAATTATAGATGTAATAACATGAGTTTTACCATAGTGTTGTTATTTTAATATTCAACTAGCTATACCTTGTCACGCTTCGCTGTGATTGCAAAAAATAGATAGCATACCATCTCTGGAGCTTGTTGTATACCATATCAAAATTTGAGCATAATCGGTGCAAAAGTGCGTTGTTGAAGCGTACACTAATCAACTCAACCTTTTTATTTATTTTACCTTTATATATATTTTATATGGTAAGTACTCAATGTTTCATTTTAATGAATCCTGAAATTGAATTATCTTTTTATGTAGTTTACCTGTACTTGCTTTTTAGTTAAACGACTTAGGTACTTACTATATCGATATCAGAGGCGTCGGTCCATGTCATGCAGCGTATGACGGCCAGCGTTAGTGAGAGATGTTTTCCGATAATTGCAGTGCGGATTCACAGAGGTCTGTTCTTGGACCCATCCTAGAAACATAGAGTAAGGCTCGGCCCTTCTAGGAGACGATAGTGTAGATACAGCCATGGGAGATCTTGTACTCTTGTACAACCCCCCCATAGCCTGTCGCGACTAGGAGTGAGGCAACGGATGGTGGACCACGACAGGGCACAAAGAATAGCCTCCGCCTTACCCAGAGCCACCCGTAAAAAAAGTGCCTCGATGCGCCCCATCACCAGAGATGCTCCTCTGGTGACCAGGTGCACCCCCTCTTCAAAGTTCGCCCCGCCTGGGCTGTAAACTATCGTCTCCTAAAAGGGCCGAGCCGTAATTTGTTTCAAGTTGTGGGTCCAAGAACAGACCTCTGTAAATCCGCACTGCAGTTATCGGAAAAGATCTCTCACTAACGGCCAGAGTTAGTGAGAGATCTTTTCATGGTATATGGTCATACGCTTCATGACCCTACCGGTCATGAAGCGTATGCGACACATGTTTTACCGAGGTCGCAACCTTTTGCGAGAACATCATATTACAGAAAGCGGAGGGGGCCTGGGCCAAAATTTTCTCCTCCAAGCGCAATAATAGCCAGCCGCGAAGAGACGACGAAATGTCCGCGTGTACCTGGGTGTCGCCTAAATAGAGAGTCTTACCCGGAGGTGGGGCGCGCGATATTTCGGGCTGGGAGGGGTCCGAGTCTGGTGCCGAAAGCGATAAAAGCCCAAAAAAATACTGGCTTAAGCTGTAACCTCTAACAAAAAAACGACCTCGGACGTTGGCGACAACCTCTCCATATAAATTCTAAATTCATTTGTCATCTTTCCTGCTCATGAAGAAGAAATCATTAACCTGATTTAAAACTACAAAAATGGTTGATGTGTGTTATTAACCTAACCTACATGTGTGGGATAAGACTGTGCAAAAAAACTTTTACTCTATCTTCATATTGTCGGAACTTTCCAACGTATGCAGATGACTGCAGGGATGGCGTAGTGGTTTAAGCGGTCACCTCGCCGCTTCCCATTGCGCTGAGTGTTGTGGGTTCGAACCCCGCACGGAAGTTGTTCCGTGCGAACTTTATGTCATCCTCTAATTGTTGTTCTGAGTCTAGGTATTCTTTGTATGTATGTTTTTATAATCTTTCATGTATGTTTGTAAAATCCCCCGCGACACAGGAATATATTCCTAATGCGGGAGTTGTCTTTTAAAATAAACAATGAAAAATTTACTTCCCTCTCTTACAGAATACGGGTTCGTTTCATCTAACTGACGACGCGGTTGATACGCTAGTAAACTGTATCGGATTTCGCGAAATCATTTGATTCAGTATCTATCCCGCACCTTTTTAAAAGAAGGAAAGTTGAGAACTCCCCACATGCTAACGGGACTTACAATGATTGTGCAAGTGATGAACGGAGATTGATAAACTACACTGTATGAATACTACTAGGACCCTGCCTACACCTGTATATCAGGCTCTGATGATCGGATTTTGAACTCCTAATGATACACCAGTGTTTAACAACTAATTTAAACGCATACGAGTGTCTGGTAAACGTAAAAGAACATTTCTGATTATAGGCGTCGGAGTATAGAAAATTGATTTGAAGCCGAAGGAAATTTTTCGAAGAAATTAGTGTTTAATTATCTAAACTCAAAACTTTCCTAGGTGAATTAGGTTGTTTTCAACACGCTTTTAGTAGCTTCAATTGTAACTATCTAAGTACGAGTAACAATGGGGAGTAACAATACGAACAACAAAACAACAAATGGGATCAAATCTTGGTACTCAATTTTTGAAACAGTGACACTATTCACTTATATTATCTCTAAATATTTATTTAAAAGTATTTATAAGCTGATCGCCGAAACTTCCTATTAGATTCCTTGTACCTACCTGTATCTTTGTTTCTAAACAGATTTACGCAATACTAAGGTACCTACACCGGACCCTCACACATTAATTAACACTATTTAGAATATATGTTCTTATTAAGTGACCAAATTTTGACGTCATCCAAAAGTTCACAGCAAAGTTGCTAATAATAATGTAAACAGTTTCCTAAGTCTTTGATCAAAAAATTTATGGCTGAGTAAAAGTAGCAGCTCCTGCCTCGATTAAAGGTGTTTACACTGTAATGTTTATAAAGTAACATACTAACATAAACAAAATAAACACTGAAGTACGAGTAATATTCACTCTTTCGTGTAAGTCCCTTCTGCACGTAAATATTAATTATTTCTTGTTAGTTCTCTGTCTCGGACAAGCCTCGGATAGATGATCAGGAAGCAAGGAATTTCGTAATGAGCGAACTGAAGAATTGGTAAAATCGGCAATCAATAACACACTAATATATGAGTGTAACGATGACACGAGAAGTCAAGTTGAAGGCGCGTGAAGTGCGATGTGATAAAAGCGCGCGGGGGCAGCGCGCGCAGCCAGTACCGAGCTCACCTGTTAACCGAGCGCAGGCGCCGTTTCGCGCCGACGCGACATCCGTCCGCGATACCTTGGAACGCATACATACGACCCCGCGCCCCGCTCTCGTACGTTAAACTACATAGGACATCAGCTGTCCACCTCCATCGGGTAGTGAATGTGTCTATTTGAGTAGCTCTGCCTGGAGCGCTTACTTCCGAAAAAGGACCTCCCCGGTCTGCCAGATCGATTGCTCAGGTGAGGTTAATCACAATTATCTAAAAACGAGTTGCGTCGGTGGCTGCATCATGTGATGAACAGACAAGATGGTTGAGCAGTAATCACTGAGAGTTATCAGTGCATAGTTGAAAGTTTTATGAAAAGAATTGTAGAAAAATCATGACTGTTGTAACATTAAGTGTGTAGTAGGATAAGTTGTGAGTAGTAACAAAGTTTAATTAACGATACAAACACAATCTACTGCCGCTGTACCAATGTGCCTGCATGCAAAATTAATTGTCTGAAACTTAAAAGTATCTAATTAACATGCAAGAATAATCAATTTAATTGTAAAATGACAAACGGTAGCTAAGTCATTACTTATGGTTTTCTAATGGCATCCATTGAAGCCAAACGTAGAAAGATCCGGCACCCACATAAGATGAAACACATAAAACTGTCTAATAGTTCCTTAGAGCGAACTGTTCGTAGCGAGCGACGCTAATTAGTTTCAAGGACCTGTCTTCAATCAGGGGTCAAAATTAAAGAGATCAAACGAAGGCAGTTAAGTTTAAAAAACTCTTATAAGTATGAAATCAACTGTTGACAGTGGATGGTTCAATATGTGTTGATAACAAGAAGGTTTCCAATCAAGGAAAAAAGTTTATCAACAGTGGATAACATCCGCATAACCAGGCACTGCTTGATTATCAAAACGACACGTTTCACGAATGGTGTTGATTTGCTACAAGCAATAATTATCACTTAACTGGATACTAGAAAACATGCAACAGACGCAACAGTCTACTCAGAAAGGAGCTCGGTTTTGAAGCCAAGGATCCACCAAGGCGTTCTGGTGGCGTTAGTATTCTCAACGCGTGTAGCGGCGCGGTGCGGTAGGCGCGTGACGTAAGGTCACCGCGCCTGGCCACTGACATGACACGAGATAACATGCCTCCCGCCCTAGTGGGCTAATACACTACGCGCAACTACGTAACGTGGACATAGTTGACGCTGGCCAGTGGGCACGTCGAGGGACTCGCCTATACTCACGTGCTGCGCTAGTTATCGCTAACGCCTGCAACATTCGTTATCGATATCTTTCTTATCTTGATATTAGCTAACGTATATAGATTAATCACGTTCAGAACATTTTTAATAAGTAAAAAATATTTTATGGACCACTCTTCACTCTTCGGCAATTTTATTTTGCTATTTAGAATGTCATTTAAAATGTTGTTTATTAAGAATGTAAATAAATCGTATAAAACAAATGTTCATGCAACTTCAGCCTTCTGAAGGCCAGTGCGCTCGAAATTTCCACATAACGCTAAAATCTGATGATCATAACAATAGTAAAAGGCAATTTGTGTAGCATTACTAGGCGTCCACTTATGAAGGCTGTAATCTAAATAAGGAAAGCTACCATCGGAAAACTGTGAAGGTCAATAAATCAGCTAAGCACGAAACAGGATAACCTACATAATAGTTATTTTAAATTGATTTTAATCACCGAAGTGAACTGTAATTCTGGCGTGATCACGCATTAATCCAAACTAATATTATAAATGCGAAAGAGTGTCTGTATGTCTGTCTATTATCTCTTCACGCTTAAACCGATGAACTGATATACATGAAATTTGGTATAGAGATAATTTAATTCTCAGTAAAGGACATAGGATAGTTTTATCCCAGGAATCATCCTTTAAGAGGTTGAAAGGGGGTTTGGTAGTTTGTAAGGGGAATCAATAACCGCTGAACCAATTTGGATGAAATTTGGTATGGAGATAGATTGATTCTTGAGAGACTTTTTATCGCAATAACCTACATACACGTGGGTGGAGCCGTGGGCAATAGCTAGTTTTAGATAAATCTAAACCATAATGAAACGTTCATTGATATTAGTTACCTTTTCTTTAGTTTTGGGAGAAACATTATTTTTCCGAAAGGGTGAAAAAGCCCTTCGTCCTTCGAATTTCAGGTCCCGCCCGGATCGACGCCGAACCTACTAGGCCCTATCCCAAATTAAGCCAAAAGCTGCCCCCCGCCTGTCACCTAATCTAGGAGCCCGATAGCATTTTTGTGCAATCATGCCGCAGCCATGTCCCTTAAAGCAGTAATCAATCTGCTACCATAGATCCCCACTCTCTGGCAGCCACCGGCCCGTCAACGGCTGATATCGTCGTGACGTGACGTCCTCTACGCTCGGGATCGGTCCTCTCCCGATCCCGTTCAGCGGTCTCTTTCTGGAGCATTACAGCCTCACAGAAAGAGACCACTGTGCCCCAGCCATCCTCCCAATGATTGCTGGCGGGTGATATTAGTTACCTGCTATAGACACACTATTCAAAATTCCAGAATTGGTTAAATAAAACCATATTGATGAAATTATCACCACATAATTTTATCGTTTTCTTTTTTATTTATTTTTAGTTTAATTAAGTAAAAAAAATTTGTAACTAGTGATTTTTTTCTTCGATATAGTAAATAACTTACCAATACACGACATAAATTGCTATTGTTCAGTGAACTGTTGTTCACTAAAAAACAGGCAAAGTACATGTAAGTTGAATATAGAAAAAAAAGTAGAGGCAATAAATGGCTGTAGACTGTGTTAAGCCGTAGATAGATAAAAGAGAATAATAAATGAAAAAAAAAAGTAATTATTTTACGGTATTTTACCGAAGCGTATTTTCCGAGTACATATTTAGTTCAATCAGTGACTGTTCTGTCTATGTCTGTCTTAGTTACACGATGTAACTTTTACTGTTTACATCGTGTAACCATTCTACTACGAAGCTTTCAGCAGTCTTAAATTAAATTTCTTACACACAGTATATATAATTTCTTTAACACAGAATTGGTTTAACACAGAAGTTATATCACAGTAGATACTTCGTCTGACCCTATGACTGCAGAATTTTCTCGCGGACACTAAATAATCGTCAACTGCTCTACTTGTACATAGCCCAATTGTCATAGTTTCCAAGGCCTATAATCTTAAGAAATACTCATACTCAAAATGTGAACATTCCAAGTAATTGTAGTTTATTATTTTTATATCTCTGTTCTTATATGTGGTTTTCCTTGTGTAAATTATGTAGAAAAATGTCATTAAGGATCTTATTATTTAAATTTTAAATGGTATATAAACTACTAGAAGCGAATACTGACTTGACTGGCGTGTCTATTATTGTACAGAAAGGTCATCGTATACACTAAAATATATACACTCAATTAGACAACAATTCGTGGGATAACTTGTGAAAACGAGTTATTACAATAGCTTGTGTAGACAATAAATAATCACAAAAACGATTCTGCTTCTACTTGAAACAAATAGGTCTTACATGTACTTAAATAAAAAAAAAACTTTGTTGCAAAGTCTTCAAACAATTTAAATAATGCATCCTATTAGGAGCATTAGCAATTAATGATATCAAACAAAAAACATACAGCTATTTAAAAAACGAGTTTTATTTTAGTTCGTAAATAAATAAAATAATTGATAAGCTAGGTAATTTTTAATGAGTTGTTCTAATGTTGATAAAACTATTCAAGATCGCGGCTGGTATTTATCTTAAGTCATCTTAATTACTAATTATTTTCCCAAAACTGATTTACTGATAAGTGCACAAAAATGAACACGTTAAGTTTATTTTGCAACCAAAATACCTAAATAAAATTGGAAGATTGGAACACATATACTATATACCAGACATCAGTTGATAAAAAATTTGGTACATGCTCTCAAAAATAATTAAATTTAAACCAAGTTAGGCTTATATAGCCTAAATTGGTTGTGAACTTTTGACCTTCTTTTTTTTCTTAAGTTTAAGAGACTGCTATTCAAAAATAACAGATTATGTCCTGGAACAGTAACTATGCAATCTACTCATGAAATACCATTGTTTCATCTGCTAGTGGTAAAACAACTGCTAAAACAGCACTAGGTACGTTTGTTAAACTTGTAGTTCTTTAAACTGCCAAAGTGTTAAAAACTCGAACTCGAAAGAGGTAGTAATCCAATGAATCGAATAATGATCTAACAATAGTGTATAATAATAAATAGTGTTTAATAATGAACACATAACGTACACCCTGCTCCTCGGGGACTCAGGAGCCAGGAGTATGTGGTGTTTCCACTAAAAACCACACCGATGGCCGGATATATCTCGGTTCATACGCTTGAGGGCTCATCGTCGGGGAGAACTGCTACTACGACGGTCCGGACCTGCGTCTGGGCGGCGGATGGCCACATCGAAAACGATGTGGCAATGGTCGGACAAAGTGACCACCACCTCCGCCAAGGTATTGGAAATGTCTACTCCTATTCAAATCAACTTTATAAGTAGTGCTTTTCTTGCATAACGGAAGCAAGCTTTCTGCAATGAGACTGTTGAATCGGGAATTTAACGAACTGACACAGTTGAGTGTGTCAAGATTAAGGTATAACTAATATTGACAAGCCACACTTGCTTGCCTGCTAATAAAATAAAGTTCTAAAATTCCTATTCTCCGGAAAATAAAGTTAAAACACATGGTTGTTTAGCCGTAATAACATGTGTAGCTTGTTTGTGGTGATCTGAACTACCCAGGCAAATGTTAAAGTAACCATTTCAGCTGTTAAATTTTAAAGCAGTTTTTTTAATTTCGTCTTACACTTTTTTATTTTACTTAGAAATAAATGCACAATGTGTAATGTAATTTTTTGTAACGATTTGTTACAAAAAATACTTATACATTTTTAAAAAGAGATTTTCAAAACCAGCATTTTCAGATTTTATTATCTATGGATTGGCGCCTAATTCCATATCCAAATAAATTTTGTTTGAAAGCCATGTTATTTTAATTTAAAATTCCAATGTATTAATAGTGACCAATACGAGTAATTATCTACTTAAAAGTAGTCAAGTTCTTATTCTTTCTTCTTTTTTTTTAAACATACATGAAGCGGACACAAAGAACACTCTCACTCAGCCTCAGACCAACAATTTGGGGCTCACACTAAGTTTTGTCCCATGTGGGGATCGAACCCACAACACTCAGCGCAGTAGGACGCAGCGACATAGTGGTTTTGGCGACCCCTTAAACCACTATGTCATACGTGCAGTCCAGTCGTTTATAGTCGTGAGTGCTTATATACCTAGATTTAGAGCTGAAAATATAACCACGTAAAAGTAGGCACTGATATTTCAATCTGCAGCAACTATGTGAGTAAATAAAATACGTATAAGTGCGCTCGTAAAAATGTGCTTCCCGTGAAATCAAATTTGTGCGTTTTTTATGAGTAAATTGTAAAATAATCTTCAATTTAATATTAAAGCAAGTTAACATGATTCTTATTGTTACACTGTTATGGATAATTCCAAGTCAGAACTTGTAATAATTCAGACAATTCTTAAGGTAACAAACAACCAGTTACAGTCATTACATAACATCTAGGTCTAGGCGGAATTATCGTCACAAAGAATAAATATGTCAACTCATCACATTTGTTGTATGAATAATGATATCGTAGGCAATTATTTAATTTATCTTCTATGACGTGGAAGTAGTAAACTTAATTCGTAAAGAATTATACAATAATATTTATTTACACATTTACTTAAATAAAAATAGACTTATATGTAGCGATTAGTTAAAATAAATTCGAAAAGAGGACGTCTATCAGCTATATACTTTGTTGTGATCGTTTATTGTTTTTTTCTTTTGTTTGGTAATAATGCAAAATTTCAACATAAATCGTACCTGTAAAATTAAAAAATAAATGTGCCATTTACATGACTTCCAAGCTACACGTGTTATAACTTATCGTAGTCTTTAGCCTGTATGAATTAAGCACAACCAATTTTTTTTTTCTTAAAGGTGCAGACCTTTAAGAAAAAAAAAATTGGTTGTGCTTAATTACAATAATATTGCAATAATAGTAACCAAAATGACTAGTATTATAAGCTAAATTGCTTGTGTTAGGAGTGGGTTCACGTTCAGTTTATTAAGAAAATGCACAAAGCTATAGGAGATATTTCACAAATCCAATAAATATCACGAAATTAGGAGTAAGGACATATGTAATGAAAATAAGAATGTGGAAATGCAATGTTGACAAAGTTGTAATCGATTTGTAAACGAATAAACCGAAAAGGTCAAGAGAAACAAAATTAGCCAACTAGTTTCAAACTGATACTTGATGTCTAAAGAAACCTACTCTGAAGATATTGAACAGTTAGTATAATACCTTTATACGTTGTTATTATTAATAGCAAACGAACCAATTAGTACAAACAGTTATTTGTTTGGAATACTAATGTAACTCTATAAAAATAATACTCAACACAAAAGCAATGAAATGAATTTGCATAACAATACTAGCATGTATATGCATATTTGTTTTTATATAGCATTTTATGAGCAAATGGTCCTACTACTCCAAGTGTTGGTCAATAATTGCCTAACACGGTTTAGTAGACGTATATCTCAGATTAAAATTCAATGTCGAATACAGTCTTGTCATTTCAATTTGCTAGATATACCGTCATTTGCTAGGTCGAATTTCGTTTTCAAGCTCTTACAGAGGTTGTTGGCATTGTCATTCAAAATTCTTTGTTAAAAGGTACCTTCTATAACACTCTGTCTTCTTGTATCATTACAAGCATCTGTAAATACATGTAATCGTTTATTCTACTTATGATATACTAGCTGACTTTGTGAGCGGCAACTTCGTTTGATTCTAACAAAAGGAATAAATTTTCCCCGTTTTTGCGATCTTTTTTCATTGACGCTCGGCTCCTATTGATCTTAGCATTATGTTGATTATGTTATATAACCGATGAATAAACTATCCAACACTAATAGAAATTTCTAATTCTAACCCGTAATTCCTGAGATTAGCGCGTTCAAACAAAAAAATTAACAAACAAACTTTTCAACTTTGTAACATTAGTATACCAGTGAATCATATTAATTGGTGCTTTTCATTTGTTCAATACCAACCCGTCTGGCCACCGTGGTATAGCAGGCCAAAACCTCCTTTCTAAGGAGAGGCCTATGTCCAGAAGTGGACTACAAAGACTGTTGATGTGATGTGTGATGTGATTTGTTCGATAAAATACAGTAAAAAGTATTTATAATTAGTATTATACTTAACGACGTGGTTAAGGTCGCGGGAAGCCGTTGGATGCGGGCAGCACAGGACCGGTTGTTGTGGAGAGCCTCGGGGGAGGCCAATGTCCAGCAGTGAATGTCTTTCGGCTGAGATGATGATGATGATCAAACTTACTTCTTCAAGGCGTTAATACATAATAATGACTATTAATAAAATAAACCGAGGATTCTAAAGCGTGCCATGTGGCCTCAAGGACTTGATTACCCAGTTACTGTTATTTAATATTAGGGGTTAAAGTATGAAACTGCCGACTTAAACTGAAAACTCGTTTTTTTCTAAAGTAGAACATATTTATTTAATCAAAATATTTACCGTTATTATCTATACATTGATGCCATCTAAACGGAAGTTCATTTATGCCTTTACGATAGAACTCTGGAGATCTAGATTCGACAAACTGTGTGAAAGCATTTTGTACTGCCTTCTGGGACGAAAAACTTTTATCCCGTAGAAAATTGTCCAAATCACAAAAAAAATGGTAGCCCGTAGGAGCAAGGTCTGGCGAGTACAGACGATGACGTATGGTTTCTAACTGTAGCTCCTGTTACAACGGTTTCTCGTGAAGTATGAGGTCTTGCGTTACCATGGAGCAATAATGGTGAAGATCGATTCACGAGTTGGGGCTGTTTCACTGCCAGTTTCGCCATCATTGTTCTAGTAAAAGTAAAAATCTGCTGTTATTGCCTGACCAGACCTGAGAAAGCTATAGTGAGTTATAAAAGGAAGAGATCACAAAACAGTTACCATTAATTTTTTATTGGTAAGCTTTGCTTTAGGGCACTGTTGCCCCCGCCAGGCCCTATTTTTTATCTTATTGATATGATCAAATGAGTCAATATTATAGGTAACGTTAAACCATGACGCTAATTCGTGACTAGTTTGATTTGGATTGGCTTTCACCATCTCCTTCAATTCAGCGTTATCCACCTGTGTGTCTCACGTCTTCCACGTGGTTTGTTCTTCCAGTCGAAGTCTCCATTTCGAAAACGTTTAAAATAAAAACGCACGATGTGTTCATTAGCAGTATCCTGTCCAAACGCAGCTTTGATATTACTAGCCGTTTCTGCCACGTTAGTTCCATGTCGGAACTCCTATTCAAAAATGACTCGGATTCGAAGTATCCATCTTTCACGTCTAAGCTGAATAAAAAGAACAATTGAAAGTCGAAAATCGAATGTTGCACATTTTTTAAAAGAAGAACCTCATAGGTATCATGTGAAAAAAGTTTCACACGAAAATCTCACACCATGACGGTTTTATGTAAATTCAAAGTATCTGCTACTACACAACGGCAATCTTAACTGCCACTTTTGGCAGTAAAAGTCAGTGCTAAGATTACATTCATGAGAAGACGAAGAAATATAAATTATTCCATAGAATTTTAGTTTATCAAATCATGTTTCACACAGCATTCACTATTTCAAACCTACGTGCGCTATCCTTTTTCAAGTCTCTTGGTAACAGATACTCAATGTTTCGCAAGATGTACTATTATCACGGTCCTCTGAAGAATACAGAGACGCTAAGAAGAATAAGTGCTAGATACCTCTGTATGTGACGCTCATAAATATGGAATAGGAATAGATTGTTCCCCTCTTGATCCTATTAACAATTCATAGTAAATCTATCCTAACACTCAGTAAGCATGATTTTAGACCTGCTAGATATAATTATGTTATTTGGTCGTATTATTAAACACATGGTAATGTTTTTATGACATTCCTAGATGAGAATGCAAATGGTTGGTAGGTCGGCAAAGTGAAAAATGTCATACGACATAAATGAAACTACAGACAGATATTATCCTAGACTAGTTTAAAAAGTAATTAATTCTGCTTTCAAACAGTTTTAATTGTTATTTGCCTTACCTGGAAAGTAAACCAATACGAAAAAGGGAAGCTGTATTCTGCTGGCGTTGCAAAGCCAAAATGAATGAAATATATTCTATATGCATTTCGTAAAATGTAAAATAAGTCCAAGGTATCGCAGACACAAGAAATTAATGGCCCAAATAATAATAAATAAATATTCAAATTATTGCAATCTTGAAATCCACTAATAAATAGGTAATTCAGATCTATGAAAAGCACAGGCATTAATTTTCACTAGGAATTTCGCAGTAAGTATTTAAACAATTATTAAGTACAAGTTATCTAAATCTCGTTATATACACTATGTACAAAGATATTTCGCTTTATTCATGAAGATTTCAAAATCTTCACGAGACTATTTTTCTTAGCACGCATTTAAGTTCTTATAAATTGTAAGGTGGGGTTGTGGTGACAATTGTTTTCTCTCAGATCAAGATTGTATGCTTTAAAAAGCAATGTGGTCATTTTCCTTCAACTCCTCATAATATCTACGTAAAATGTGTACTTAACAATTAAAATTTGACAGGTAAGTACATGTCGAAATAGTCAAAATGAATTTGTTATGTAAGAGTATATTTTTATTGCCGCTAATATTCATAGTATTTTTAATGATACAATATGTAAATAATAAAGCAATAATATTCAGGGACATATTACACAGCGCTATCTAGACTAGATAGCGCTGTGTATTATATACAAACGTGATTAGCACGATCTTTTCGTAATATACATATATATCGTATAAGATTTTTGGTGGTTTTATATGATAATAAGGAGTTGTTACGCTTAGCAAGGATATAGTCATTTAATGGTATACGTAGTGTTAGAGCACGTCCACTTCGGCCTCGTGCGTTCGACTCGCGCCTGCAAATGTTTACATTTGCGCTGCCGACGTCCATCGCGCCGCAGCGACCAACGATTAGTTGCAAAATGATCGCAGCCGAATTGAGTTCAGGGTCGACTGTGTTGCCTCCGGGTGTTGCGAAAACGCATCGCGCCGCACAGCCATTTCACCAACAAACAACACATTATTTTTTTTCTTTGGAATACAACCTATATGACACTTGAAATTAGTTTTCTTTGACCAAATTAATTTATTTGTGTGATTTTAAAGGCGACAATTGTGCCGATCGTAAACTCATTTCAAAATAACCTTTTTTAAACTTTCTAAGTAAAAACTAAACTGTAAAAGTATTTCCAACTAATGTAGGTGCAAACAATATTTACAAGTATGTGACAGTTGAGACTATCCCTTTTCTCGACTTATTTCGTCTTTGTTAATCACATAATTATCCGACGAAGGATAAGAAAGTTAATTTTACTTAGTGAGTTCTCGCATAACAAGCTGTTCAACATTAGATTATTAAAATGAATATTATAAATATTAATTTTTCTGTTCTTATTCTCTTAATAGCGGCAGGTAAATGATCGCTTACAAGCTACGTGTCTAGTACTATAGAGATTATGCACTTAAAAAAGCAGTAATAATCATATTTTTCCATGGCGTATCTACTCAATAATACAATATGCATATTTTGCAATCTAATCATGATTGTATGTGCGTATAAGTATATAACGCACGCGCGAAGGTCCGTTCTAATTTCGTCAATAGCGCTATATGTATTTTACCGCAAGAGTTTTGTCACTTTTGTTGAAATAAGCTACTGTAATTGTATAAAGATCTCTGTTATTCATTGTACCTATTCAGTATGAGACATTACAGAGTATAGCAGCTAGGCAGCATTTTGTTCATGCTTGAGTTACCATTGCAGCACGTAAAATAAAGAAAAAGTCTATAGAATCTCACCAGAGCTTAATTTTACATACGTCAAACAATTAAGTATGAAACCGTAACAGAAACCTTGACGTAACGTCATTCATGCTGTAGGCAATCACAAAGTTTAAAGAGAACTATCGGACCTTGCCGAATTACGGAATCGATTGATGGCTTCACGGATAGTGTAACTTAATGCGATATGTAAAAGGCACAAGGCCTCATCATCGATTTATGCTTTAAATACAAAAACTGGAAAATCAAACTAGTTTAACTTTTAAATGATTCCAAGTAAGTGATTGACAGGAAGATGATAATACTTGGGTGTCCACTGATTAAAAGTACAAAGTGCTTTTATAATACTGAAAACAACTGTTTTTTTTTATTTATTGACACAAAATGTACAATACGGGTGTCAGCTATAAAACATCAGAAACCCCTTAACCTGTTTGTCTGGACGTTGAACCACTTTTGAGCACTATTAACGTTTCTATTCACTTATAAAGACAACTTAAAAAAATTTTGAGCAATCTATTAACATACATTCACTTGAGAACAATTTAAAACTTAACTTTATTTATAGAATAAAACAAACAATCATGGATCATACTATTTATCATTAGTATCTACATATGTTAATGTCTGAAAGAATTTAAATTCCCCGCGACTTAGTCATCCTTCTTAATGTGAAAGTTATATTTTACAGAAAAACTTGAAATATACACACTGATATTTTCAGCAAAAATCGCGATACATTTTGACAGCATTCTTAGCAATCTCTTACGGATAAAATACTTAGAAATAAATAATCATTGACTTTTCCTGATGACATTGTTGTTGTCGTCATTCGCAGTTACAACCTATAGTACAATATCTGATTCAGGGTTAACAACGTTTACCGACCTTGCTGCTCATACGTCAACACCAAAACGTAATGGCACTTCTACTTTGTGTGACTATGACCCAGACCTGTAAATAATGAGAATTTCACATGGCAGTTAATAAAATGAAAGAGCATAAAACAAAATATAAAAGCATGAATATAAAACTTATTAACGTTAAAATAATCCAAACAGGAATGTCTTAACTTAAAAAAAAACTTGTACGAATGAGACTATGTTTATAAAACACGAGGTGTTTATAATTATTTTCGGTAGTGGCCCGTGCGTGGAAAAGACAATCGAGTTGTAATTGACACCCCTATCCTCGTTAATAAAATAAAATATGCACTGCATGAAGAGATATTTAATGACTATAAAGACAGGAATGTCTTAAATTGTAAAAGAATGAAAAATTTTGATTACGGTACTCCTTATAAAATACTTCTATCCTGCAGGATACCTTCACTAAGAAAGAAAGAGCTCACTAATAAGTGTTTACTACTTCTCGCCACCTCGTCCTCTTTGATCAGAGGGAATTTTGAGAGGTTTTAGCATAATACATAGTTAATTACCTAATGAGACAAATTGCTTCTTTTTCAAGCACCAACCTCCTTGATAATTTTTGCAAAAGTCAAAAGATCCGACTTAACTCCTATTGTAAATCTATTAAAATTACATGGTCTCTCCTAGGTAATTTAGGAAAACTAGTAATTAAAATTTCTGAAGTATTTATAAGTAAGTAAACAGCCCATGCAAGTTTTTAGTCAGAATACGCTGAGCGGGATTGTATCGAAATATTTCTTAAACATTTTAAAGATATGTCACACGTCCTCCTCTCTATACGGAAACTGAAACATACTTCATGTTCATGAAATCTGAGTATTATTAAATAATTGCATTTACTCTATACTGTTCAGACCACAGGTTCAGACTCATCTGTAATCGTTACGTTAACTAAATCAATAAATAAGCTAAGCTAAGCTATATCTGTTATAAACAAAAGGAAAATTGCATATGGATCCCGAAAACACACCATCCGTACAACCAGTAATAATAAAAAATATACAATAAATTAAATTCTGCCTTTTAAAAGGTATTCCTTATAAGGTATCTTGTATTTGTCAAATATTTAAAATACAAATCGAAATATGTGATATTTTTAGAACAGATTTTTTTAATAAGTAATATGCGACACCATTTGTGTTTGCACAGTGCAACTTGGTCGGAACGTCAGGCAATACAAAGGTTCATGATTGCCGCCATGGTACGGCGCGAGAGTGCGTAGCACTCTGCTGTCTAATTCTGGGAGCAAGTTATGCTTGCGAAGGAGGGAGGATGGCTAAGCGGGAGCGGGAGAGGTTTAGAACTCTCGAGGCCCACCAGGCTCGGGAACGGGCCAGGTACCGCAGACCACTCAGGCGCCGGAGGTCGCAGAACGACCTCCGTCCTCCACAAGCGCCGGCCCGGGGGGTGACAGGTGAGGCCAACTGTCACCACTAACAGAAGCAGGCCAGGCAGAACATGGGGGTTCCCACACAGGTAGGGGGTCATCTACCCGCCATAGATGGCCCGAGGTACGTCGGGGTACCAGGGATTTCCTTTCTAGGGTACACCTGGTTCCCCGACTACTGGTACCCGAGACGGCGTCAGGTTTTTGGCCGGCTCGAGTCTGACACAGCCAGGTGTCAGACTCAGGGGGTGTCATTCGTCAAAAAGAAAAAACGTAAATTTTATGTGATATCACTAAATAGTTCGCCCATCCATCAACTCTTTGATATCCTTTTTCCTCGGGAAAGAGAAAATGTAAGTTGAAATATATTAATACACTAAAGTCATATTCAAAAGCCATGTCACATAGATGCTGATAAACTCGTTGATCAAGACGTACGTTGACATAAGAACGTAAATAATTAATAACGTAAAAAAATTGAAGCAATTTCTTGCCATACCAGGGTAACCTGTTCCCGTTTATTTACAGCGATATTTTGTTTTAGAATG
Source organism: Arctia plantaginis (assembly GCA_902825455.1). Taxonomy (NCBI): domain Eukaryota; kingdom Metazoa; phylum Arthropoda; class Insecta; order Lepidoptera; family Erebidae; genus Arctia; species Arctia plantaginis. The sequence continues at coordinate 8,557,928 of CADEBD010000314.1, read as the reverse complement.
CAAACTATTGCAAGTTATATATTGTAAATATAGTATCGATATCGATTGATAATAATCGATGTTTATTAAACAATTACACGTTTATTTTATTCCACTGCATTTTATATAAGTTTGTCCGTCAACTCGACATTCTTTTCGTTAAGACAAAACCGGTAAGTGCTACTAGGTAGGTACTTAATTAAATCGCTAAATTCCGTGGATGAATGAAGGAGATAGAGTAAAATCCGACAATGTTTTAATAATATAATATTAATAATAATATAATTAAAACGAAATAATCCATTGTCACATAAATTATAGTTGTTTTAAGTTTAATGAAACCCTAATTTCCTACTCTGGTGTATATATTTTTACTTGCTAACCTTCAACTGAAAACTATTATTTATAACTCCAAATGAGAGTGCGGTGGAATAGAGAAGATAATAAGGATACTTTTAAATACTTGTGACTATAATAAAAAGTATTTACTGTAACACAAAACTACTGATAATCTTGAGAATTTAAGAAGTATTAAAACTGGTGAGACACCAAGAGTTTACATGTCTTCAACCTGTTATTACGTGATCTGAATAATCTAAAAGAAGTTTGACGGCTCAGGCTTATACGTTTGTTGAGATAATACCGTACCTACGTTCACATTTCGCAATAATTATAACTTGAGGCCTCATTGTCAAACATATCTCTCTTATTTATTTATTTATTAGGATCTCCTACGAAAGATATACACAAGTAAAAAAACAGTAATTAACAGAATGGGTTTAAAGTCGGTGTACTCCTTCACTTACAGGAGACCACAGCAAGCACAGTGAAAAAAAATTAATACCATCAACCAAGCGAACAAAGTTACAAGCGATGTTTAAAATTTAAATTCTTAAAAGTAACAAAAAATATAATTAAAAAATTGTTTTGATAAAATTTAAAAAATACGAAATAAAACAAAAAATAATAAAAAAAAAATCTCTTTGTTTATTAAATACTAGTATTATACAATTTTAGTCACGTATATAAAAGGACTGCAGTGTTCTACCCCGGCGGTGTCAGGCGTCACAGTATTCACCTGGGAAAGGATCCCGGCTGGTCCTACTATTTGGGCAACCTCGAGACTTCGCTCTCGCTCTCTAAGTTTGAAAATGACTAACTTTAATACAAAAATTCATCCCTTATTTTATTTCTTTTCCTTTTTTTTTAAGACAACTCCCGCATTCGGAATATATCCTGTGTCGCTGGGTACTTTACAAACACGCCATCCGTGCAGTCATACCCCTTTAAGGGTGAAATTTCCAAAAATCGTTTTTTAATGGGTGCTTAAAACATAAAAAGCGTCGGCTGCCAAATTTTCAAGTCTGTAGCCCAAGCGGCTTAGACTCTGCTTTAATGAATCAGTCAAAGAACAACAAGAGAAAAAAGAACTACAAAAGACTATCATTATTGAGAATGGAGAAGACAAGATAAATCGCATTGTGGTTTCGATTGAAACGATTCCTTAAAATTGTTCAACAAACTGTCTCGCTGCAGCTAGTGAGTAATTGCTGTCACGAATGCCGATCTGTATTGAAACATTTCATTGAAAGTTATTTTCAATTTACAGAATGGAATTCTTTCCGTCGACTAGCGTGCAAGCACGCGACGCCAATGTTAATGGCGAAGAAGCAAATGTTTCGAACAGATACAGCGACTTAACGATTTGAATACAATTGTTGCAGATTAAACCATCATCTATTACAAATTCTTCTGATGCATAATGCATGATGCATTTTATCTTTGAATTGTAACAGGAATATCCCAAACACCTTCACAAACAATTGCTAGAAGCTATAACTGTTCCAGCATAACCCCTAACGCACTATTGATAACTTGGAACCTTTGGATATTTATAATAACTATCATTACAAATACCTGCGAATGTGAGTTAGTGTTTTACGCCTTAACTTATCGACTCGACTGTCACATACGACGACCAAATTTTACATATGCAGAAATAAGTGCTGTTTTTAACAGAATGCCTGAATCCATTAACATACAAACAAATATTTACATTAACGCGGGAGAAGTCACGCTCAAAAACTAGTATAATAAAAAGGAAAACCATGGTTGTCAATATCCTGCCGTCCACAATGGGATGTGTAGCTCATTTATTGTTTGTTGTATCATTTTTTGTTGTTTCAAAAAGCGTCTTAATTTAATCCTAAGGAAAATTTCATCCCGTCGACAATGACATTAAAATTTACATTTCAGATTTCTTAATTCCCCGCGTAATTGGATAAAAATGTCTCATTTGTCATAACGTCATTTCGAAAGAAGATGCACAATTTAATGCAATTTTGGTAAATGTCAAATATTTAAAAATCTTTATGTTTGCTAACAAAGAAGAAAAGGTAATGTTTCAATATTCCGTAATTTATCAAAACTTTTGACAAAAAATCAGTGAAGAAAGAAGTTATCTACTCATAGTTTTGTATTTTCTGCCTTTTTCCAATGAAAAAGTAAGAAAATATGAGAAATAATTTCAGAGATTTTCACCGACTTGATGACGTAATCGTAAACGACATTTTGTAGAATAGATAAAAACACTAAACACTGTAAAAGGTATTAGTGTAATACGTATTTTTTTTTATAAGGAAGTAACATTAATAGAAAACATATAGAAAAACTTATACAGCCAGCTTAAATATTCCTAGAAATAATAACCCGAATGGTAAGATTTTTATTATTAGTTATCCATGAAAAGTGGATGTTCAGTTAAATATCATGACAAAGCCTACCACATAATGACCTACTCTAGTTAATGACTGTTCTGCTGCACAAACAATAACCAATGCCAGGTAGCATGACGCACAAACGAACGTTCATGATGATTAAATCAAACAGAAAATTCAAAAGAATGCACTGTCGGTGCAACAGATTTAAATCTGCTTATTCTTTCAATTCATCTCTATGGTTTATTCTTGGTTTCCTCTTTCTATTTTGTTTCTAATTTCCTCTCCTTACCATAGTGATATATTTATAAATTGTCACATTTTTAAGTTAAAATATATAATTCCTTTCTTTCTTCTTAAGTAACTACAAGTTCCCAACTGTCCTTGTCTTCCAACCGTGTGGTACTCTGTTCCTTCGTGATGTTTCTTTTTTCTGAAAATCCTTTTTTTTTTCAGAGAAAACTTTTGAGCTTACAGCCTATACGAGTACGTAGGCATCGCTATTATCTTTCGTTAGCATTAAGAGCTTTATTGTCTTTTAAAATAGTTTATCATTCATTAGGGATATGTTTCATTCAGTATCGAATAGGTGAACTTAACCTTTTATCCATTCGAAACGAGTAATGTTCTAGCTAGGTAATGCTGAATTGTATCTTGATTGTAATTGTAACTTGAGTTCAAGTTGGGAACTCTGGGATCGATTGTTTCAAATGTATTAGCACCTGCACATTTAGTAATCGTGTCACCTGCCAAGTCTGATAAATGGGCAAATTTACTGTGTGTAAAATTATGCGTTTCACATAATTCATACACTAAGCCGTGCGATACGCAGCAAGCACATCACTAGAATGTCAATAATGCTATGGGCTTCCCCACAACCGTCTGCGTTGTTAAAACAAATCTTTCATTGTTGTCGTGACTCATGAATATGTCAGTAAATGGGCTTGTGTATCCAAAATTGTATCACTTATATGCTCGTTAAAAACGTCACTAAACCAATCAAAACAAGTTAAGAGTGCAATGTACCTATTATTTACGAGTAAATGTAGTCAATGTATTTTATATTTACTTATGTGCTACTATCACCTACACCTCTAAATTTAGTTATTTTTTGTTAACATCCACATAACGTAATTGCGACACTTTGACATAGAACATCGTCGTCGCTCTTGTAATCTCAACATAACCATCAATCCGTTTTCCTTGTGAATACAATCGACCGGTATCGTCTTTGTATTGATGTCATCTTTGCTTTTTTCCACAGAATTCCTATTATATTGTCGCGTCTTTGTTGTTCGAAGGCACTTTACAGATATCTGCATTAAACAAAACACACAGAATGTAAACATAATTATACCTAATTCCTAGTAGGTACGTTTATTCCCACGCGACGTTTATGAAGGCAACGGCCTACAACATACATACAAGACACCTCGGGTCAATTTATTTAGTAAATGTCCAATCAAACATGGACCTTCTAATTACGTGATGTTCTTACTGACTACATTGAGTTAGTAAACGATGAGATTTTGTAGGTTATACACAAATCGCACCTAGTTTTTTTATTTTTGTTGGTTTAGCTATTTAATTCTTGCACAGTTGCACCTTTCTTCTTCTGATAAAAGTGCTTATTTGGAACGTTTGTCAAATGACACATGTTACTTTATTTTAAAACTGGTTTTTGCCAATGTCTCTGGTATCAAACACGATAATACGCACTACGCTCGTCCCCGTGGTGCACTTGCAAGTGAACCGAACCGTGCGCCGAGTCGCTATTACATAACCCGACGTGTGCAGCCAATGACCCACTTAGGCAGGAGGTGACTGCTCCGACTAATGACAACAACAAAATTATAAATAGAGTAGACGTATTCTAAAAATTTCAGTGCCCTTTCTGTATCCGACGGAGAGCTCAACGATATTGTGATACACATTCTGTTCTACAAACGCCTGTCCTTGCCGATCTACTGCAACTTGCTCCGCCGAAGTCGTACGACGCGAATCATGTGTTGCAATAAACGCATTCTTGTTACATCATTACTAACTGCTTACTCAATATTATGCATTTTTTATCGTAAATATAATATGATTATTGCCTATACAATATGATAATCCACGTGATAATAAATACACGTATCTACCAATTTAAGTGATTACAGACATTATTCTACTATTGATATCTGTGTGTCAGACAGGTAGGTAAGTCTGATAAATCAACAATTTCTCGTCATCAAACATCGAGACATCGATAACATTGTTATTGAGTAATGAGTATTTCACACGGGTATAGGTTTTTCTCTTTGACAGATAACGTAAGTTAGGTACTAGTACATAGCTTACGATTTTCAAGTTTAAACTTCCATGAGGAATAAGAGTCAGTTACAGTGATTATAAATAGTTTCTTTACAGTAAGCGATTACCGGTTAATGTGATCATTTGCATCACCACTGCTGTCTCTCGCACGTTAATAATGCTACCCCCCTGTTGAGCTGTAGCGACTCCAATGATCAGGGAAAACCAGTAGCGGATTTATATTTGCGGCCTGTAGGCTATAAAATTTTTGCCGGCCCTACTAATAATAAAATAAAATACTTCAATGCAATACTCTTTTTTTTACGTGTGGAAACTCAGGCATACCACACCGGGATTTGCGACGAAGTGGTGTGTCGGAATTGAACCGACTAACACCATACGGTGTACTACTCTGTGAGAGGGATCCGGAAACAGATGTTATTACGACATCCGAACTCTCAATTCAATATCCTAGTTCAGGGTTGTCCAAACCGAGTGCAGACGGTTTCAATTATGAGTCGGCCGCCCTTATCGAGCGGTGCGATAAAAGCAGCGCATTATCACACCGTGCATTCACAGCGGCCATTGAGCTACATCAGGGAGGTACTCCACTATCACGCGGTGCCAGAGTACCTGAGGTGGCTAGTTTTTTTTATAATGTTAGAGGGGGCAGACGAGCAGACAGGTCACCTGATGGAAAGTGACCATCGCCGCCCATGAACGTCTGCAACTCAGGAGTCCGCTCATTTCTTGAAGGTTTGAAAGTCGTATCGATGGGGAAATACCGCAGACGATAACCCGTTCCACAGATTGGTTGTGCGGGGCAAAAAGTGTCTCGAAAAGCGCACAATAGTGCACAATTATTGTTTACTCTAGCACGTTTGATTCTGACACAGTTTAGTTTTTTTATTACAGAATTACATTGGCCAAACAGATAACAATAAGTATATATGTAACACGATAAACTAAAAAAACTTGTAATAATTCTTATCGAACTGTAAATTGATAAGACAGGTTGTAGATAGTTGGAAAAATAAAAAGTAGACCTTATCTTCTTATATATAAAATTACTGGTCACAATACCATACTCCTCCGAAACGGCTGGACCGATTTTTATGAAATTTTGTGTGCACATCGGGTAGGTTTGAGAATTGGCCAACATGTATTTTTATACCCCTAAATAACAAGGGTGACTCACCCCATATTTTTTTTTTTAGTTTCCTAGAAATAATGTATATGGCAAAACAACGTTTGCCGGGTCAGCTAGTATTTTATATATTTAGTCTTGTTTTATAAAGTTACAATGATCATCCAGTTTTAAAGCGGTCTTACACAATTACATACCACTGGTATTTAATTATTATCCCATACTTCGTAAAAGCTAAACTTTTAAATAATTAAAAAGAACTGTAGACAACTAATGAATGGTATTTCAATCAATTTCCATTCTTGACTTTAAAAATATCATCGTCAACTCGTCTAATTTTCCAAATCCAACTGTTGTCTTCCTGTGACGTCCAATACACAGCCAGAGTCTGCCGCTTTTTTACACCGTCCAATCTTACACAGTCTCTACATTATCTACTTCCTCAATCGTCCGCTGTTCTTCAGGGTCATCATCAATTCTACGTAGAAAAAACCAACAAAATTCTCTTGAAATTTGCTTGATTAATAAATTAATATATGAGAACGTATAATAATGTCCATTCTTTACTTTAAAATAATATTATATTGGCTAATTTTTTTCAATTAAATTTAAGTGTTAGTAGTAAGTCAGAAATGAGGAAATCCTGTTTTATTAAAACCATTTACGTAAAATAAATCGAACGTTCATTGAACCATTAACAACCAAGTTTGACTAGTGTTATCTGTGAAATAAATATGGGTACCTACGTAGTAGACAGATACGTTATCAGTATGAGGTGATACTGTGTGTCTATCTTACAACTTCGCGACACCTAAAGCCAAAACCTCCGGACATGAGTTACGTTTTTAAAACCAGATAATAGTACGAATATCTTATCATCGCCATCACGAAGAGTCGCGTAAGTAGGTCGCATTAAATAGCAACTGAATACCTGTAAACATACAATGTAGAAATGAGCAGGTGTGTCAGAAGATCTCTGACGTAGTATATGCTTTGTATACGAGGTGTAAATCTGCATTTCTGAAATAAAGATTTTAACTATTAGCGTAAATTACCAAGAATAGGTTCTTATACTTATATTCTGGAACTCAGCCGTGATTGCAGTAGTTCACACACCGACTTAAATTGAAGAAAATTCTGTAATTACATCGAATTGTTTTGATACCAATCAATTTCAACGGAACATAGAAGCTGCATTAAGAGTATAAGTTGGAATAATATTGAACCGTACGATTGAAATTCTGATTCTGATTTCGAAAATAAGAACAAGTTGGTCTAAACAATGTGTATTCGTTAATTGCACGTCAGAATGTTATTGACGATTGACCATCGAGATTCCTTGAAACAAAGAATAACATCATTCATTGACAATGTAACACTACTATGAGAATTGGCTGATGTACCTACTCTACACATAACTTTCATAATTTTAAAACATTTAGGTTAACTATCATGTAAGTTACGAGCAGGATCATATTATTGTTGTATATTGTATCATGTTAAGAATAAGTAGAGTTAACAGCAATATTACCTACTACTCTACAGCTTGTGGTGACGGATTAAGAATACAGAATATCACCACCCCTATTCATGCAAAGCAAACTACGCATGACAACAGCACTGTAAAGTGAAAGGAAAACTTGAAGCAAACCCTATATCAACCCGTCTGGCTAGCCTGGTATAGTAGGCCAAAACCTTCTCTCTAAGGAGAGGCCTATGTCCAGCAGTGGACTGTTATAGGCTGTTGATGATGATTGATGATGATGATTGATGATGATGACTCTACATCTAAGTTTTTACCGAAAATGCAATGCCAAGTCTGCGATCAAGTCTCTCGAATTATAAAATTTTATACAACTAGCTAAAGACTAGATACATTACTTTTGTTGATAAATCTGAACGATGCTATGAAACATATTTTATACACTTTCATTATTCCTTTCAGATACTAAGAGCTCTTGCTCTTCTATCACGATTGCCTCGAATTAGTATAGTGGTGAGTAATCTGATTTATACTTTAGTTTTATTATTAATAATTAGTTAGATTGATGAGATGCTCTATTTTACTTACGGGTAGACATGCCTAGAATCTAAGTCCAAATAGTCCATTACAAAAATAATATCTTTTTGAAGGAATTTTTATCATGGAGCATTTAAAAGTTAGTGGAGTTTTAGAAGTTTCAGGGGGGATATAAATTTTGCTAATCAAAATGAAAAATAAATAACGATACCTATATACATTTTATATGATAGGTATAGCTAAAACTTAAAAAATAAGACTATCAACTAAATTAGTAAAAACTAAGTTTAATATATGTATATAATTATATTTAGAAAAAGGTTTAAATAAATTTATAAGACCCGAATTATGTACGAATCGGTAAAAGGCGTGCCTTCACTGTATAAGTAGGTATCTCTGATGAACGTCAAGGCATAAAAAATCGTAGACCTATAATTTCTGTAGTATGTAGTATATCTGCACGTATATTGTCAATCATTGTTTTTATGTTCTCATATAGAAGGTGGAATTAAATTGCAGGAATTTATGCTTTTCAATTTCTTTTTATATTTAAAATCAGTTATACACAGTAAATATTGAAAAATGTAAGTAAAATAACGGCAAACATAAACTTTGGTTTCGTTCGTATCATAATAAAGATTTTTACCCATTAGCTTTACTCTACTGTGTATTTCGTGATTGTGTACCCGATTAGTTTCGTACTCCAAGGGTCCCTTTCACATGAACGTAAACCGCATATCATTAACAAGAGTGAATACCACAATTGAACGGTTTTTTTTACATTAATGAGTATTTAAAAATATTACGCTTTACCACTTGCCATTAGGTAGTATTTTGTTTATTTTAAACCTTATTCAGATTAGTATACTCGTATACAGATTAGTATATTTATACTATGAAAGTATAAGATATAGGTAGGTACACTTACACTTTATTATAACCACGTACTCGAACGATACATCCGTCCGTATAAGATAGATACAAATAGAACACCCACCGATCACAAGTAGATATATTTTATTGCAAATTATATAGATATCGTTGAATACATTAATTATATTATTTTTGTTGACCTTGACCTTGTCCTTGACCTTACGATGTGTTAGTTAGCGTACCTCTTTGCTGAGGTTGTCTCTTGACCAATATTACAAGGATTGCGATATACCTAATTGGTTTCCTAATTTTAGTCGATAGTTCATTACTTCTTACCTAAACGACAGCAAAAGGTTTATGCTTCTCTTCTTTATTTACATTGATAGGTAACAATATTATTTAAGTATTACACATAACCACAATAACACGATATGTTTTATTAAAGTAACTATATCTTTTAAGTACAGTTAAAATGATAGGTAAGGATAGCAACTGTTAAATATTACGCTTTTTGGTCTTTCAGGCTACCTACCTATCATGGGAATTATTAGAATTTTATTCATGTCGTTTTTTGAAAACGATGTATTGTATGACTTACTTTTTACATGTCTATTGAAAAGCACATAAACTAATGCAATTTAATTTTTTCACGAAAACTTACTTCAGTTTAAAAAAAATCATAAATATATATATTCTTTAATAATCCACCGAGCAAACGGTTGGGTTACAGGTCGCTTATTAACCGTCGTTAATTACGTGTATTGAAGGAATTCCACTTACATATATATATAGATAAAACATATGTCTCTGTTTACTTTCACTATCATTTTTAAATTATCACAATTACACATGGTATTTTACTTTCCAGCTAAAATATCGAATCGTTTAGAAACATAGAGCGCCATCTATCTCCTTTTACAATTTAGTTCAGTCAGTCAGTTCCTGTTACGCTGCTGTCAGTGCGCCAAAGCCCGTATAACCTATTTTCATTTCTCAATGAATGAAAATTATATTATAGTTTTATTGACTATAAATAATTAAAAGAAACCTTTATAAAATGATTTAAAAACAGTGTGATATTTATAATAATTTTTGTAGTCTGCAGGTAGTTAGATTACTTTAAAATATTAAACCGTAGAGTCTTGCCAACCAGTGACTTAATTCATTTGTTATAATTAATTAATATTATTATTTCAGAAATCGACAAAATGGCGCTAATATTGCAATATTTAAATGATATGCACATGTTCATGGACAAATACGGAGGTGAGTCAAATGATGATATTTTGACAGTATTATAAATGCACCTGTGCACTAAATATCTGCCAATGCCTTTCTGGTTTATAAAACTTAAATATTGTAACTCAGATTGATTCTCAATTTTTAAATGTTGTACATCTAAAATTTTATTTAATTCATACTTTTGTATATCACTGGAAAAATATATTTATATCATAAAACTAAATATTTAAAACATACAAATGTAGTGTGAGTTATTATTATGTACTAAAGATAATAATTATATATTTTGTTAGTAACTTCTTCACCTTTTATACAGAATATTTTTTGTATTTTTAAGTTTTAGTAAAAATCCGTTATCTATGTTGATCTGTTATCTACATTTTTATAGTTTTACACCTATTAAGTATGCCCATTACAATCATCTCACATTACATAGTTCTTTTGATAATGCAGCTTGTCAACTCCAGTTGTTACACAAGAGTATTTTTAGATGACCCAAAAACAGCTTGCACTATGTTACCCATTTATCTTATAATCGCTGTAATCATTATATATATAGTCTCATTAGGCTCTTGAATAGCTCATAAGAATGATCTATTGATTTAAAATTCCATAAACTAAATATTCTTTTTAAAACCATTTTTTAAATTTCAGATCCCAGGACTAATCCATGGTTCCTCATGAGTTCACCCCTTCCTACATTATTAATATGTCTAAGTTATATCTATCTAGTCAAGGTATACATCAAGCAATCTCTCTTTTTTTCTATATTGTAAGTTGCAAAAAAAATTGAAATTCAATTATTTATTCTTTTTCAGGTTTTAGGGCCACAATTTATGGAAAATAGGAAACCATATGAATTAAATAATGTTCTAATATTATACAATTTATTACAAGTATTGTTCAGCACATGGCTATTTTATGAGGTAAGAATAAATGTTACATTACCAATTACTAAATCAAAAAATGTTGAATTACTTTAATTATAAGCAACTAAGTTTTCGAATTAATGATTAGATATACTATATGCGTATGTAAATTAGTTACCATTCATAAAAAAATATTGCCGTATATTTCAACACTACTGTTCATTTGTTTATTATTATTGTGCTTGTCACTATTAATTAACTATATGCTAATTGCATTATTATGTAAAATCTCACGAAAGTCAAAAGATATTATTTTTAATTCAAATGTAATTAATACTCCCGTATTGCTGCTGCACAATTAACTATAGACCCCATTGATATCTTCTGTTAGAGCTTTACAACTGCTGCCTTTATATAAAATATACAGTAAAATCAAAAGTTAATTCGCCTTTTTTCCAGTATTTACAATTATTGGTAAATATATTTTAATTATATATAAATATATAACATTAATGACTATAACATTTAAAAAAGTAGCCAGAAAGTAAACCTTCCAACAGATAAAAGAGATGTATGTATTGTACGTAAAATGCTTCTTAATTCTTTGTTGTGTTATTTCACAATTTTTTTTCTTGTAAAGGGAGATTTTGTTCCTATGCTCCAAATTGGAGGGTTAACAAAATTATTTAACAATATATTTCTGGGTGGCTATCAGAAAAAAATAATTAAGTAACCTTCAACACCGTTGAATTATAAGGTGTAACCAATGTTACCATGTTGATTTAAACATATATTTTTTTGACATGTCATACTCTAGAGTTTGATGGGGGGCTGGCTGAATCATTACAGTTATAGATGTCAACCTGTCGACTACACAGACAATCCTGTAGCCATTAGAGTAAGTGGAGAGCCAACATGCAGATACCTTTACTGAGTACATTTGTACTGCATAAAAGCAAACTAACCGGAGCTCATTGTAAATAGACATTTGAACATTTAATGATTTTTCAGGATTTCTACAGAATGCAATATGTACATATAGTTATAAGGTGCAAATGGTATCAAATATTTAATGTAGAATAATTATGTTCATTTAATAAAACATCTAAATAGACGTGTTTGGATGGTACTGCGACTAACAAGACATAAGTAACAATATAAAATATCCACTTGCGCGCCCACATTAGCTAAACTTTAGGATTAACACAACAAACCAGCGTGATGAACAGTACTTCAGTTGGTGATGTGCAAACTTTGTATATAAGGGCCTGGTGTCGGCATGTTGTTTCAGATCGGAGCCGCGGGCTGGTTCACAGGCAGGTATAACTTTCACTGTCAGCCGGTCGACCACTCGAAACATCCGCAAACTATGAGGGTGAATTATCACTTGCATTAATTTTGATCCCGTATTTCAAATTACTTACCATACCTTCTAATTGAGTGTTCCGTATATTAATTTGTTCATCATCTGTGTCTTAACTGTACAAAAAACAAGACACAACCTTATCTTATTAACAACACGCCAAATTGTCTATGAGTACGTACCTGCCATTATAACATTAAACCATTCATGTATTATTCTTCTTACACATCTTTTCTGTCCTATTAGTTGCATCTAGTTTTCTTCGCTTTAGTCCTATTGTGATATACAATTTCTTGTCTATGAGTTATATTATGTACAAAATAGTACAGATGATCACATTCTATCTTCTAGATAAATTAATTCCCCTAATCTACCTATAAAACTGTTCGTTCATCTACACTTCTACTCTTACTACTTTTCCAAATCTCTATCTACTTTATCCATCTCGAAAGTTTATGACTCAAATCCCATACACTAAGGCCCTAAAGAGTGAGATATATATAGAGATAAAACTTAATTACTGGAATAAAAGCTGAACTATGCTACACTAAATTTGAATTGCGTGTGAATTTTATTTAAGATATTCACTCTAAATAATGTTGTTACTTCATCATTTACGAGTAAATGTAATTTCATAATCATCAACTTACATCCTAACCATAAACATATTTTAACATTATCACTTCACTGTCACTACCATTACATCTATCACTATGCCACGCTTTTTACAAATTAATCATATTAATATAGCCATAGAGCCTTAAAGTGTTTAATTTTTTTTAATTTTTTGACTGTTTCATTATTGTTTGTTACTTTTCATAGTCATGTAAGTTTTAGTTCAAATAATTAAAAAGTAATATATTTTACAGATGGTTCATGCTTGTTGGTGGTACTATTTTTCCAAATTCACCGAATTCTTTGACACGGTGAGTACCTAAGGATGTGTACACATGCTACACCATTGTAGATTAAACGTAAAGTGGATAACCTCGACGCGTATGAAGCGATCTGCTTATTGAGGAGAATTATTATAATATTATATTAGTATTTTCACGTGGCATTAAACCCGTTTATATCTATGTGTCTCACTTCTATACAAATAACTACAATAGAGGTGAAACCCCTTACATTTATATGCCATAAGTAAAAACAATGTAAAAAATAGGATAATTTGCCCGTGCCGTGCTCGTATGCCTATATCATAAATAAAGGAATCTTGACTCGTATCTTACTTTTTTTTTACAAGTGAATAGTGAATAAATGTACATAAATGGTTTTAATGAGTTGGCTAGTGACTTTTTTGTCATCGCCATCAGCTGGGAAACATCCTTGTATGCCACCATAAACTTATCGAAAGCAATCCAAAGTTACGAGTTTTCCGATCACAAATAAGATAAACGATATTGTGTTAAATTTAACTACAAATAGGCAAGAGATTAGGTACGAGATTATCACAATGTTCTTTAAGTTAATTATGTTCGTGCATTGATCGCTGATAACACATACGTATGTTACAGTAACCTATGATTTGGAAATGTGTCCATTTTTTTAATATGACCTTCGTCCTCTACAAAAAGGCCGACAATCAATGTACAGGGAGCCTCGACAATGTTCGTGGCTTGACCTTATGATTACATCGATACATCTTGCCTTAGCATCGATGCATCTACTTATTAATTTTGTCTATTTTCTACGAGAACTAATTATTATTACATCTACATGCTTGCACTAGAGTTTAAGTTTTAAGAAAATCCTTTAAATTCCATAGAGTAAAATATAGCTGGCAAGAGTCGTCACTGTCGCTATAAGACCGGATACAGATCTTTTAAATCATTGAAAGTTTGCCTACTTAGCACTTCACCACAGAGTACAGTAACACTTCACTAGTGCCTATTGAGCGAAGAATAAATATTATTGATTTTATGACAATTTCTGTGCAGATCTTCTTTGTGCTGAGAAAGAAATTTGATCATGTGTCAACTCTGCACGTGATTCACCACGGCGTGATGCCCATGTCCGTGTGGTTTGGAGTCAAATTCACCCCTGGTGGTCATTCCACTTTCTTCGGCCTGCTCAATACCTTCGTGCATATCATCATGTACACTTACTACATGTTTTCAGCGATGGGCCCGCATATGAGGAAATATCTCTGGTGGAAGAAGTACCTTACTACCTTGCAAATGGTAAGTAGGCTCGGTTTTACTTACCAAATGCTCTTAATCGTAGTGAAGACTATTTTATGTACTGCCGGTGGCGTTGTGAAGGCTAACTCGTTTACATTGAGTTTTAGAATGAATTTTCCTGTTCATTAATATTTCGCAAAGCATTTATTGAACAAGATGTTTATCATGTCTGATGTATCATGATAAATTCAAACAGGATCAGAATTAGAGTACGAGAATGTTATACCGTCCTTTCGCATTCTTTAAAATTCTAAAAGTTAAATGAATACTTGTTCAAAAATTTTGCAAGGAGACAAAAGATTTCAATAAAATTAAGATGTGGTTCCTCCAACATCCTAATCATAACAATCAACAGGAGACAAATTTTTAGTGTAAGCTGAAATTGAAATACCTTTTCATTTAATGATACCAATGTCTCAAGGCAACAGAACTATTGATAAATTGTTATTTATGTATCTGCAATCTTTTTTTAGTATTTAATTTTTTTTGATTGAAATGTGAATAAAATACTTATTCACATTTCAATCATTCGTACAAGGCTTAGTGAGAGGTATTAATTTAAAAACATCATTATAATGAGTCAGTAGTCAGTAATCGTTCGACTTAATCAGTATATATTATACAAGAGAAATCACAATCATTTACATATAGTTCATAAAGTAAAACACAATGAAGAGGTCGCGACAGCAATTAGCGTCTAAAATTTGTCCGTTTAAAATTATAGGTGCAGTTCGTCGGTATAATGGTGCACGCGTTCCAACTGCTCTTCATAGAGTGCGACTACCCGCGCGCCTTCGTCTGGTGGATCGGCATGCACGCAGTCATGTTCTTCTTCCTCTTCAAAGATTTCTACAACCAGTCCTACTCTAAACCTAAGGTACGTAATGTTCGCTCGCCTACCTTTTGCGATTCAGACGGAGCGACAGATGATAATATGACTGCCCTGTCGGTCTAGCGGTCAGTGACCTTCACTACTGCGCTAGAGGTCGTGGGTTCGATTCCCACCCAGGACAAATAATCGTGTGATGAGCACGGCTATCTGTTCCGTGTCTGGGTGTGCTTTATCTAAAATATGTATGTATTTAGAAATATATAAGTATGTTTATCAGCAGTCTGGTTACTATAGTACAGGCTCAGCCTGGTCTGGGATCAGACGCGCGTTTGTGAGATGTGTGGTCGGTTTGCGCAGGTGCGCGCGTCGTCCCCGGCGCCGGTGACGCGGCTGGAGGCGGCGTACAGGAAGGGCACCAACGGCGCGCTGAAGAACGGCTTCAGCAACGGCCACGGGCTGCCCCGCGCACGCACCGTGCTGCCGGCCGGCAACTGACGCCGGACGCGCCGCCCCCCCGAGCATTCCGTACTACTCTGTGATTCGTAGCCTCATATGTCGCGGGACGTTGATGTAATCTTATTTAAGCGTGGACCTTCGCGGAGCCGCCGCCCTAGAGACGTGGCGGTACGTGTGATCGTCTAGTGTACATACGGTTAGGCGGTATCGTTGGTGTAAATTTTATTTTATCGATGTAAATGTATAGCTAGATTTGTGATCGCATAGCGTTTTATACTTTTGTTAGACTTAGATAATATTATGTTGCTTTTGGAGATTAGGGACGACGAACTTTGAAAGACAGTCATGATACAGATATGACATGTATTACGTACATGGTGCTTATTAAATGTATGACTTTAACGGTATGAGCTTGTAAATATTAATAATCACGAGGGCATAGCAATAAAGTTTTACTGAAATGGACGAGGTACACCTTGTTTGTCACTCCTCTCCTCTTGTTACCCCACATTCTCGAAGCCCCAGTATTTGTGAACTTAAAAAAATATATCTTAGATACTATGTCTTTTCACGAAGTGTGTAATGTAAATCAGGGATATTATGGAGATTGATATGAAATGGATTAGTGATGTGATGTAAAGGATTGTAATAGGAAGTTTAATTTTTTTATATCACTTTAAATTGCAAAATTTTTTAATGTTTTTTTTTTACTTAACCATAAGTTCAAAGTTAACAATTTATAATGAAAAGCATGTTCAAGAGCACTGCACATTACATGCGCTTAACAATGCAGATGCTCACTAAATGTTTGGTTTAATTCAATAGTCAGGGATAGGCAAGAATGTTAATGGATTTATGAATTCATTCTTAATGACTGACTACAAACTAGGATTTGCAAAGTTACCGCTACGACGTCGACACCAGATCACAATTAGAAAAATTCAAAACATAATACACCTTCATTACTAATAGCAGTGATCTGATAGCACATTTAAAAGAACAACTAAATAATAAAAATAAAAACAGTTCGGCGTTGTTAGTGAAGAAGTAGAAGAGCAGCAGCTTTGGATACATCAGTATCCAAAGCTTTAAACACTAACTGATTCATACCCGAAAATATTAGAAACAGTTTTGTCCGTTCTTGTTACGGAGCTTCATAATATCCCTGATGCAAGTTAAAAACACTTTTCCTTAAAGACAGGTAAATCGAATTTTTGTCTACCCTATAACTGTGATTATTAGTAACATTGTTAATATATAAAGTTATATGTAGTATAAAGTTAATGTTCCAGTTACGTTAAAGAGTGATCAAATCAGTGAGTACATCACCGTGTATTCTAGTATGATGCAATGAGTACCATATAAAAGTACTTAGTCTGCATACCTTGAATACGCAATCAAACTTCAGATGTACCTGATGTAATCTAGCTAAATATGGCCAATACTCCAATAGCTTTTTCCTTTTTGTTTTTGATTCGTATTGATGTAAAAATATTATTTGAACACATGACTGAGTGTACTGTAATGAAAAATAAATCTGCCAGCTTCGAGAACGAAACAAATATAGATTATAAGTATGGATCAGTATTTGACAAACTCATTATTGTCTAATAATTCACAAAAATGTTAATGAAGGTAACATGTTTATTATTATTACTTTCAGAAAATATGGCTATGGTTTAACAATGCTGTATATCACCGATGTTTGCCTTTGTGTGTTATTTCTAACACATGGGTAATAATTATTTGAATGACAACTTTTTTGTTGTTTGACAAATTGACGTGATTTTTTTTCTGTTAAGTACAATATAACTATTTTAATTTCAACCGAATGTTCAATTTAGTTTTAGATACTATGACACTAAAGTGGTTGTGTTGGTTATTTATTTTGTTTAATTTATCTTTTATTTATACCAAAATTATGTATATAAGATCAAATCTATAACGGGTTTATAGCAGTAGCTTCAATCTTCCTTTTTAGTCTTCCGTTTTGTTTTGTACTTACCAAAATTTTAAGGTGCTTTTTGTACTCCGAACATTCTGCTTATATTAGCAGTCAGACAGCTAAAGTTCACCATTTTGTAAATATAAATTTTGTTTCATTGTTCATATAGGAATCAATTTATGTACCTATTGTAATTTTTATACAAAAATATGCAATTAAATGATAAGTATAATACTAGTGCATTATTTTACTATAAGATATGGCGCTGCCGTTAGATTTCTCGGATTACTATTCTATTGGTTTCGTTTAAAAAGTTCCTCAGAGGTGGATCAAAAGACAGCAAATGCCATACAGTCTGCCTAAACAAATTTACTTCGTCCTACGTTGACCATTTTAAGTGAGTGTCGTAATAAAACCGTGTGCGATGGTGACCCACCTGCTCATTTGTCCCCTAACCACAAAAAAAATAGCAGTCCTATTTAATTCGAATTTATTACTTCATGATTTAGTCGACTTTTTTGTGAAATGTTCATACATGAAATCTGGCGACTGATCGTGTGCGGTACCACAGCAGAAAAAGTTTGAATTTTAATATTTCAGTTTAACAGATTTTTGTGTATGACGTGTGATTATTGAATATAATTGAATTAGAACACTATAGAAATGAAACTAATTGACTAGGCGCAGAAATGGAATAGTATAGTGAACCAACAGTAAAAAGATAAGGTAAGATTATACTAATATATTACCTAATACAGTACAGATTAATCATTACAATACAAATTATAACAGTTACAGATACCCTACATATTTAGTTATAAGTCTATGCCTATGTCTTATATATAAATGTAATAATTACTTAAAGTTTTTGACCGCTTAATCATAAAACACTTAAACCAATTTAAACCTATCCGTTGTGTACGCAACTGTTCAAAATAATATACTAAACTGAAAATTTTACAATGTTACATAAATATACTGCACGGCTGCTTTTTTGTAGCCATCCGAACTCGGTCGGGTTATGTACGGATTGCGGTGGTTGTCAGTATTTTAATTGTATTTCGTTAATTATTTAGTATAATGAAATGAAAATTTGCATGTGAATAGCTAAATTAATGCACTAATTATTGGAATAGATTTTATTGCGCATTTCCTTTAGAATCTTGTGCAATAAGATTGCATGTGAAACAGTGGACCAGTCATTGTAAATTATTCAATAACTCATTAATTACTAAGAGAACATCAATGATACTTGGCAAGACGTAAAACTTCAAGTAATAATGACTTTTATAGGTTGGACTATTAGGCATAGATTAATAGGTAAAAATATAAGGTACGTACCGTACGTACGTAAATATAAGTACTAGGACCTAATTACCTTATTTTACGTTTAAATTTATATCTTCTGAATGGTGCTTTTTTTAATCCGTTTTTACAAACATAAATAAATTCAAAACAACGTATGAAAAAATCTACAGCTCTCTAGAAAAGCGTTTTATATGAAATCTAGCAAATGGCCAAACGTTGTCGCAGCGGAAACTTGAATATCTTCACAGTTTATTGACGCACTTTCATTTAGACATACACAATTACCATAAACTATGTAATTTGTGAAACAATTTTTTTTTCTGCGTCCATACGATAAAAAAAGTGCGGAAACAGTTTTTCGTGAATAACTGGTTGGATGCAACGTCATATACTAAAAACCTGTTAAAGTCCAAATAATGAAATGCGATTTTTTTCGGCTAGGGCAACGCACACGATTAATCAGCGTTTGACGATATGAAAAACTAAAGGTCTTCAAACATAATCATCTGAATTCATTTGCATCTACTAAGTATGTTTTAGTTCTGCATCGCCCTAAAGTCAACTGGGAGAAAATACCTAAGTACGACATTAAATCTAACTTTGCTACATTTATTTGTGCATAATGAATAAATAGAGCAACGACTTATTCGTAATAGCAAAACTTGGAATAATTTCATAAAATAGTTACGATATGGTTTGAGGGGCTTAGTATGTTCAATATTCATCCGGCAAGTGCAGCTCTGGCACTTGGCTACAGCTCACGTTGTAGTAGTTGTACCTGCTACTAGCTGATCGAAAATGTAACGGTAGATTATCATTGCGACCAACAACGCATGATCCGCAGCGACTGGCGAGTGAGGAAATAATATGCAATGCATCCCAAAATGAAAAGGTAGTAAGCATGCTGCTTTCCTGATCCACTCCTGTTAATTTAAAAAATTGTGAGAAATAAACTTTTATAACGTAAATTCAACAGTATAAAGGTATGTAAGTTTTATAATAAATGATTAAATTAAACTACATAAATCATATTAAACATTTTTCTTTAATATATCATATACGATTATTTATGTAGGTATAATAATAAAAAAAATTATCTTGATTATCACTTATTCATATATAGAAGACAATATTTTTACAGTATCAACTTTGTACTGCCATCATGAACCTCGCTAATTGGCGTACAGTTTTACTAGCTATAACAAAAAAAAATTGATAACACTGTTCTGCAATCGAACAATAATCAAAATAATTTTAACTAATTGCTGCTCGTTTAGCTATGTGGAATACTAATTGACACCATCGAATTAAACTATTTTACCCTCATTCAACTTTATATTCATTTTAACACTGAGGTTCTCAAGCAACTGTCAAAAGAAAACAGCATAATAATATGTAGATTACACTGGATCTAGAAATTTCTGACTGTATTTTTCATATTAATAAAACTTAATTCAAAAATAAACATATGGACGGAGTACCTTTAGCTGTAATTCAAGCCTGTGATGTTGAGCAAATTAATTTATTTCATACCTGCCCTATTGACCTCTCGAATTCTATTCTTTATTTTCATTAATTGATTACGAAAAAAGTAAAATGTACCTACTTACATACAATACAATGATATTTTATAATTTTTGATCACGTAATTGTTATCAAGCTTACATACAATCAAAAATTATGAAGACATCCTACTATTTGCTTTAAATACAATTTACTTAGTGTATTTTTTTTTTCTATAGAGTTTTGGCGCACCTAAAACCCAAATTTCCTGAAGAGCTATCCTCAGTGTTGTGCGAACGTGCAGAACATCTGTACCGGTAGCAGTAGGAGCGGTGACATAAATATGATCCACCTTTTTTCACTTTTTCTTTTAGCTGAAAAGCGAATATAGTTTAGTACACTGTTATAGGAACATTGTTGGGTAGGTGTTGGTAGGTAAGATCAACTCTCAGGATCAATGTTGAACCCCATGATTATCCTTTTACCGTTAAGGACGTGGGAAATTCTTCAAAATATTACACTTAGTCACAGGGGCGGAGGGAAGATAAGTCTTCAATATATCACGCATAGTCACAGGGACGGAGGGAAGATAAGTCTTCAAAATAGCACGCTCAGTCACAGGGGCGGAGGGAACACAAGTCTTTAAAATAGCACGCTCAGTCACAAGGGTGGAGGGAAGATGTCTTCAAAATATCACGCATAGCCAGGCGAAATGAAAGCTGGGAAATCCCTGAACGTAAGTCGTTAACACCATTATAGTACGAGTTTTATAATGCGAGGCGTAAGGCGTGAAATTCAAATAAACAGATTTTGCTACTAGGGTCGCGAGTGCGCGAGGCCCTAGTCGGTTTCCCTGCTCGCCACCCCCAAAGGCCGCCTCTTGGTGTGAGCAACCAGTGCCTATAAGCAATTGAAAAAGCTATCGTGTGTGTTGATCCTTCAACACCCATAAAAACAGCAGAACTGTAGAAATGCTGTCTAATCATTACTTTATTGCAGAGTGAGGTCTTCACCAATGTAGCAGCTACACTTTAGTCAGATGTCTAGAATACCAGAACCACAATAAATAAATCTTTAGATGTTAGGTAAAAAAAAAAAGGAAAAAAACCTATACTATAGAATAACTTATACTTGACCCTAATAAATAATACAATTCTGAGTGGTAAAAGAAGTTGTTTAAAATAGTTACATTCTCTTTAGTCCAGGCATCTTCAGTCCACTCCCACACATTCCCCGCCATGTTGTACAAACCAAAGTCATTAGGAGGAAACATATTTACTGGGCTAGTTCCCACATAGCCATCCTTAGCAGAATTATGAGCAGGGAAGTTACCTTGCCAAATGTTAGCCCTGAAAATAAAAGGATATGCTTAATCACTTAAGAGTTCTCAAAAATTTTGGTAACTCTTAAATAATTTACATCTTTATTGATTTTTCTAAATAGTATGAAAATAAAAAAAAAGATTAAAAAAAAATTGTACACAGATTTATGGCGCTTTTACTGACATGTGCTTTCGTTCAGGAAACAGTTTATCTCCCCAAGGATATTTTGTATTTTGATGTCCACCCCGACAACCGGCTTCCCATTCAGCCTCAGTAGGTAAACGGCCACCTCTCCATTTACAATATACTTGAGCATCTCTCCAAGAGACATGGACAACAGGATGATCCATGATATCTGAAAATATGTGCGATATATTTCATTTAGTTACATTTAAGTATAATATAACACTATCAAATAAAAAACTAACTATTTTTTTAAACACATTGTCATCAAAATTCTGACTACCTTTAATGTTAGAGTCAGGTCCGTATGGGTGTTTCCAATCAGCACCAAACACCTTGTACCACCAGACAGCTTGCACAACACGAAAATCATTTAGCTGTTCTTTAAATGTTGTATTTAAAAATGAAGTGAATACAAAACTATCTCCAAATTGTTCAGCTTCAGTCTTATAATTAGTAGAAACAACAAAATTTTCAAAATCTTTGTTCGAAACTTCATATTTGTCTAAATAAAAACTATTTAAAGTTATCATCCGTTTTGGCCCTTCTTTATCATTTTCAATGGCTATGTCATCCGTTCCAAATTGATACTTTCCAGCGGAAATAAGGACCATTCTATCTTCTTGGTTCTTTTCCTCCAGGGTACTACATGTTTCATCACTATAACATTCAGAAGACTGATCCATATAACTATTTGAACCACTAAACATACTTCCCTGACTCTGCTTTTCATCTCTTGCCCGATTGACGTTACATCCACATCCAGATTCTTTATTAAACGAAAGAGAAATTTGAAGAGAAATAATAAACACAATTAATAACATTTTATCTGCTGTTCTACTAAATCTTTACTAATAGTTTAATTATTACAACAATAGAGCTAAACATCTAGTTAATTACTTAACTAATTCTTTAACTTCTTCATTTTCTTGTAATTAAATGGCTACATAGTTTTTACGATTTTATTTATATATTTGGGATCTCCACAATATTTATTCAAAAATCAGATATCACAATGAAATAAATTATTTCGTCCAATAAGAACTTGCCAAAACATCACAGACTGATACAAACAAACGTAAACCGTAGCGAAATGGTAGCGAATAATTACTAATGTCAAATTGAATATTTTGTCAACAGGTGTACCTTTAAAATACTAGTTTTAAAAATAAGTTGACATAAAAATATTAATTTCAGTTCAGTCCAAAGTATTAATGTTTTTTTTTTGGTCTGAAAGTGAAGCCTATTTTTATTTCTTAAATTTTAATAATTTTGTTAGCAGCACTAATATTTTTTTAGCCGGCAACTCTAATTTATTTTCAGTGATTTTGAGACGTGACTTCGATACAACGTTTTAACACAACTTTCGTTAAATTTTCATATTATAGCAATATTTAAATAGCATGGTGTGGAATCAGTTGCCCAAATCAAGGACATTGGGTACCGTAAACCGGAGTAAATAGGTGCAATCTTCACTTTCCACTGTAATTTAAACCTTATTCCGTAACGCATAGGGTATTTCAAGGTACTATATATCTATAAGCCGAAGATGGCCCGAGATACGTCGGGGTACCAGGGCTTTCCTAGGGTCTAGGGTATACCTGGTTCCCCGGCTACTAGTACCTGGAGACGGCGTGCGGTTTTTGTCACCCATAATCCACCCACACTGTGTCGCTCAATTTCTTACGGGTCATGGTAACTTTAAGAGCAAGCTGTATTCATTTAAATTAGTCGAGTCACCATTGTGTCAATGCTTAACACCTAACTCAGTGAGAGTTAGGTGTAGTGTTATGAATAGTCTGCTCATTATATTATCTGGGAATGTAGTCTTTGGTATAATGAACGTAAAATAATGCTGAATAGCTTGCAGGTGACATCTGGGGCGGTATACTAAGGGGATCTTGTGTCAACTAGGGTGAATTTCCGTGCGTTTAGGCGATTCTGCCACACATATTATAGAAATTAATTATAGCTCACCTAAGACCCGTAATATTTTGTGGCCATGGTGCTTCCCTGTTTAAAAGGGTGTATGCCTATTTTACTTCATTTTGTCTCCCGCTTTGCTAAGGAGGGAAGTGGATTTACTGTATTTCCAACTCCTCGAATTTTCTTTTGATTAATTTCGTTGCGGGTTCCAAGACAGTTTAATTTCTTCGTGGGACTTCCCGAGTGTCATAACTCGGTGTGTTCGTGGGTCACTGCTGTGGATCCTGGTGTACAGAAGTTATAGTGGTGGGCGTGTGGGTGGGATTAGTCCCTAGAAAATAATCCACCCAGTCCGACATAATCACCCACTGGTGGTGGTATTCGAGGGGAGTTCCGCACAAAAAAAAAGGTATACTAAGAAATGTGTTGTAAGCTCTTTTAGATGTTAAGTAGCTTCAGATTCCCAAATTATTGTCATATTTTGAGTAATTCAACAAAAACCCATTGAATGCCAATTTTCCCCTGACGGGAATAATAGGTTCGGTAGAGAGGTTTATCGGAAATTTAACTAGGGCTATCACTTTATGTATCCAAATTAGGTAGGTAGTACTTTTACGTACGTAGGACTTTTTTCAAAAAAGTTAGGTAACTAATATAGAAAAACACCTTTAGTATAATGTATCTAACCATGTCAGGTACTTACCGCTTTTTATGTGTTTATTAAAAAATCCTTTGTAAGATCATTTTTTTATTGTATTAGTACCTTAGAACAAAATATCATATTTAGTTCAAAACTATAATCAGTATATGTATTTGTATTTATTTATTCATTGTCTCCTCTTTAGATTTACTTTTACTAAATTATTAAATTTTAACTTAATAGGTATTTTTAATCTTTTAAGTAACAAAAGAAAAATAATTAAATATTCTTCTTTCCAATCAACAAAAAAAAAGTTTTACCTATATTATATTATCTGTCTAGGGTGGAATTACTATTTATCTTCTGCAAAGGCAATGGCAATTTAAGTTTTATGACTGATATGATTTTAATTTCTGGCTTCTTGACAATCAAAATTTTCCCAAATTTTTTTTGGCACCTGTAGGATTAAACATCACTACCCTAGGATTATTTAATCTTACAGGCACCACAAATATATTACTTGACTGCATATTTTGCTATCTGATTTTTTTACCGTAATCCTCTATCTGCAATTTGTCAATTTTAGGTTTGATTTTTGTTCCGATTCGTTTTTGACAACCCTATTTAGGAATTCCAATTTACCTCTCGATCGAACCAAGTATTGTTCCAATTTTATCTGTTCATATGCCAATTTACCCCCTTCGCGCTGCTATTATCTCCAAATAACTTTAAAAGGAGTGTTAGATTAAAACGAAGATTTAAATTTAAATAACGCAAGTTACATTCACGTTTATTCATACCACAATCCACAATTATGATGAAGATAACATTGATTTCAATACATTTTCTCAACATAACTCATAAAAAACTGTCGTGTAGAAAAAGGTGTCCAGTAGAAAACAAATATAAGCTCTTTCTGAAATAAAACAGCTTAAATTGAATTTTTACTATCATTTAAAGTAGATTTTTATTCCTATTTACCCCGTATTACGGTATTAGATACTTGGGAAGCAGATCCCAATGTACATGCGAACTTTTCTAAGCTCTCATAAATACTTTTAGAGAGGTCGCAAGCAAATAGATTGGCATGTACCTACCTATTTTTCATTTTAAATTTCTTTCAGGTAACATTATGCATTATTTTCTTTTCTCATGTAATTACTAAATTTTTAAACTTTTAATACAATCTAATTACTTTAATTCAGTCATGTTATTCTACTTTTGCAAGACACTTTTTCAGTCAGCCACTGTAAATGTACTTATACAATTGATTAAAAAATAACCACCTGTACCTCTCCCTTAACACAAGTAACACAACCAATATTGTGAAACACTCAATTAACATTCTAGGGTTAAATACATATCTAGACAATAAACATAATAAACGTGGTGACGTTGTGACTTCCGTTTGTTTGTTTCATGAGACTATGAGACTATCCTTGTGATAATTTTTTTTTTTTTTTTTTTTTTTTATTAAAAAGACAACGCCCGCATTAGGAATAAATCCTGTGTCGCGGGGGACTTTACAAACATACATGAAACGGACACAAAGAACACCCAGACTCAGAACAACAATTTGTGGGTCACACAAAGTGTCGTCCCATGTGGGGTTCGAACCCACAACACTCGGCGTAGTAGGAAGCGGCGTGGCGACCGCTTAAACCACTACGCCATCCGTGCAGTCGTAATAATATCATGAAACAAATTAGATGAGGCTACTAGAAGACTAGCATCGCCTAATTTGTTGCGGAAGTGGACGACTGGTTTTTGACGTTATTTGTCAATAGTTTATCTATTCATCAACGCTATTGGTCCAATAAATTTTGAAAGTATGTTTGCGAACACCGCATCAAAAGACAAATTCAATATCAAATACAAAAGCTCAATTTAAGTACTGATGAAACATAAAAACATATATTTGAATTGTAAAAACGTATTTGATTACTGTTAGCAGTAATTAGATTAAAACAATTTTCAGTAAATGTCACGGTTTAAAAGTCCACGTTTGCCAAGAAAGCTGGTCAAACAATAATTTTTCTAACCGCTTTCAGAACCTGAATCTAACATCCAAATAGACATTTTTAACAGGTTGTTAATTGTATCATTTTAATATACTTATTGTTTTTTAAACTACCACAATACCCACTCTTGAATTTATAATAATTTTTAAAGTTATTAAAATTTATTATCATAATGTTATTTAAAGCCCGCAGCAAGCTCAGGCGTAGATTGAGTAGGATCTGCTTCCACTATCGCCTTCAATTCGCCGTTGTCGACTATAGTCACGGCCGACCGCGAGGCTCGTTCTTCAACTTAAAATTTCCAGATGTAAAATGATTGAACCAATAATGGACCGTGTTGCATGCATGCAAGCAGTGTTAGGCGTACACAAAACAAATGACTGATTTTTATATTAAAATAACATGGCTTTCGAAAAACGTTTATTTGAATTTCGAATATCGCGCAAATCGACAGATAATTAAATCCGAAAATGCTGGGTTTAAAAACTCTCCAACTTCAAAGGTAAAGACCAATAATAGGGAGCCCCAGAATGGATTTCGGGATTTACTCGAACTTGGTAGATTAACATAAGGAGGAATACCTTACACCCAATTGAGTACCTCCACCATACATTAGCCCTACATATAGGAGGGAGCGTGTAGGGCAGCTCATCAGATTACTTAAAAAAAATCGAGGGACGGAAATACTCGAGCGTGTAGTCAACATTCATCATTACCAGCCTTTAATAGTCCACTGCTGGACATAAGCCTCTCCTTAGAATGGAGGTTTTGGCTTACTATACCACGCTGGCCAGACGGGTTGGTATATGGTTTGTGTCAAGTTTTCCTTCTCCCTGAAGTGCTGTTGTTCTGCGTAGTTTTCTCCATCAGACGATGTGAGAGTGATATAAAACAGTAAGAGGGTCATAAAGTTCCAAAGAAACAATGCAGACAAGAAATCGTCTTTAAATGTCTACATAATTTATTGTGCATTTATTTGCCACATTTAAAAAAAAACT
Source organism: Arctia plantaginis (assembly GCA_902825455.1). Taxonomy (NCBI): domain Eukaryota; kingdom Metazoa; phylum Arthropoda; class Insecta; order Lepidoptera; family Erebidae; genus Arctia; species Arctia plantaginis. Next base: position 8,530,109 of record CADEBD010000314.1, on the reverse strand, counting down.
AACATTGATTAAAAATACCCTACAAAAATATCGTTAGATTTTTGGCTATTTTAGTATGAGAGGAACATCAAGCTGAACCGTTTGTATAAAATCTACACACTCGGATATTTCGAAATGGCGATTTTTCGAATTTGCAGTTTGCATTTTCGATAATGTTGTGGGTTCAAACCCCACATGGGACGACACTTTGTGTGATCCACAAATTGTTGTTCTGAGTCTGGGTGTTCTTTGTGTCTGTTTCATGTATGTTTGTAAAGTCCCCCGCGACACAGGATTTATTCCTAATGCGGGAGTTGTCTTTTAAAACAGAGCAAAAAACAGAACAGAATTCGTTATGAGCTTGTGTCACTTTAAAATCGTCAGACCTTTCACTGGGAGCATTTTTGGCGTCCAAATAACATAGCCCCAAAATATCTCATGCGCCCGAATATCATTATTTTTTCGATTTCCTCCACTTACATTTTTGAAAACCTGAAGAAACTTTTCCCACCGCTGAAAGTGGCAACATTAAATAACTTTCATTCATTCTATTACCTAATCTTTCAAATGCAATAGGTCTCCACGACGCTACAGTAAATTCCCATTTAGCATCATGGGCTATGGCAGCATATGGCATAGGGGATACAATAACTACTTTAACAAAAGAAACTTTGAAGGGTAAATGAGTAGGACAAAATTCAGTAACATAATATTTATTTAAACATTTAAAATAATTTTTTTTGAGTGCGCCAGGTTTGGTATCTGAAAAGATACATGTTGCCGCATACTAAATACCTATTAACAGCATTACACTTTATTTGTAATAAACATGCTCCCATAGAGAAGCAACTAAATAGACAGGACTAATATTTTGTTACAGAAGAACAACACTTAACGTTAAGAGACGTAACATTTTTCTTTTACGTAATTACGGATAGTCTAGGGTAACAATGAGGACTAACTTAAGTAGTTATTAGAAGTAACTCAAAGTAATACAATTATTCTTTTCCCTTAAATCACCTCTAGACCTGGTGGTTTATTAAATAAACAGATATTTCAGTTTCATTTTTGAAAAATATATTATTAGTTACCTTATATTACTTTAAGTATATTAACCTACTTATTATATCCTCCTCTAATAATCTTGCGAGGTCTTTATTTTATTATATTTCAGACATTAAGGTATATGACGTCAGATGTCAAGGAATGTTTAGCCTCCACCGTCTATTTTTTTGCTGGTAACCTAGCTCTAGGAGAGATAGTTTCACAAGGAGTTTTCTCTCTTGATAATCTCACTTAATGAAAATCCTAATCCATTTTGAGCTTTATCTCTTCCAAAAACACTTTTATTTATCAACCGAACAATAATCGATAAAAAAATGAAAATATCAAGAAGTAAAATCCAAATTTCAGTCCTTTAGCTATTATTACTCTGTAATACGACTCTGGTGGCATCCTGTAAAAAAGAAGAAAAAATTAAAATCAAACCTTTAATTACGAACACACATCATATGCCTATGTCTTTCCTAACTTTACTTAGAACCGGCTCAATGATATTTTCTTCAATTCAATTAATTATTTCTCTGCTTAGGGAGTAGGCATGTTTACACATCATGCTATTGCTCCTCAACTTTTTGTCCACTGGCGTTATGCTTTCCTTCCTGTTTTTCACCTTACCTCATATATTCATTTCTCCTTGTCTATCCCATTCATTTAGATTCACACTTATTTCAGCGTTCACACTTCTGCAACGTGCAGGCGTCTATTAATAGTTCTCTTTGCAAATAACTTCCAGATTCTTACGAAACGGCAAATCTGATGATCACTTTATGAAATTGCCCTCAAATTCGAAATCATTTCATCATCATCAACAGAACAACCTTTAATAGTCCACTGTTGGACATCGGCCTCTCCTTAGAATGGAGGGCTTGGTCTTAGAATTTATGTAAACAACAATTAATATCGTCGCTCTTAATGATGTTCATAATTCAATTACATGTTTAGACATAAGTACTTATCAAGTGGCTAGTGGTTCATTATTTAAAAACGAAACACGACAAAGTAACTTTTGTTTGATGTCTTTGTTTTATTTTAAATAAGTAGCAACTGTATCAACAAATAAAATTTAATACTGACTCGTTTTTACAGTATGTATTACTATTTAAATACAACTGAAGGTTACACGTGCCAGCACACGTGCAGTGGCCAGTACCGTCTTTACCATAAGGGCACACTGAGCCCGTGCCCATGCCCCTATCATCACGTGGCCTCGAAAAGCGAATGCATAGAGAGATATATTCGCTTATTATACTATAATACTTTTTTTGCTTACGGTTGCCACAAAGCCGCCACAGTGGCATTTCTAATCTTTCCCAATAGGAACAGCTTCTCCGTATCGCCACCATCTAAACTTTTTTGTTGGATTGTATAATTGCCTTACTAATATCCTGTTTTTTTTTTCATTTTCAGGAATTTTATGTATTTATATAATAACAACTTACATTTTTTTACTTTTTTTAAGTTGGTGCATGTAGGGACCGTTCTAGGAACACCTGAGAAGTGGGGATAAACTAGTAATAAAGTATGTAATAAAGAAAGTAAATTTGAATATTCTCAATATTATAAATATTTAAATTAATGATAAATATAAAGGTAAATACAAATAGATAAATAATTTTAAAGTAAAATTAAATTAAATTAAAAGTTAAATTAGATAAAATTGCTAAAATTGCCTAGTTCACAATCATCATCATAAGCCTATCGCAGTCCACTGCTGGACATATGTTAGGCTTTTCCCATTGAACGCCACTTCGATCGATTTTCGGTTTCTCGCATTCAGCGCCTGCCAGACATCTTGCATAGATGGACACTCCTCCTGGCCTGTGGGCGTCCTCCACTACGTTTGCCTAGACGCGGTCTCCACTCAAGTGATCGTTTACCCCAACGGTTGTTGGTTCTGCGGCTAATATGCCCAGTCCACTGCCACTTCAGCTTGCTAATCCGGTTTGCTATGTTGATGACTGCTTCTCTGACTGATCACTTCATTCTTGATGCGATGTCTCTTAGAGACACGCCGAGCATAGCCCTTTCCATAGCACGCTGAGCTTGTGAACCAGCCGTACCGTAAGTATCCACGTTTCGGCTCCGTATGTCATGACGGGTAGGACGCACTCAAAGACTTTCGTCTTTAGACACTGTGGGATTGACGATAGGAAAACTCGACGACGCTTCCCAAACACTGCCCTATCCAACTGAATTTTTCCATTCACCTCGTCGTTGAAATTGTTTCTACCTAACTGCAATATCTGCCCGGGAACCGATTGCGTGCGGTTTAATGAACATGACTTTAGTTTTATCCAAGTTCATTCGTAGGCTGATGAGTGCAGAAGAGTCAGCCGGTCATTCAGCATCTATTGTAGGTTCTTAAGCCTATCTTCCGAGATGACGATGTCATCGCAAGTGGGAGATATATTTGCCATTGATATTGATGCCACGCAATTTCCAGTGCAGCTTCTTGAACATGTCCTCCATTGCATTTATGAACAATTTCGGGGAAATGACGTCCCCGTGTCTCACTCTTCGATGAAATGATATAGGCCTTGTTTGCCGATTCTGTACTTGGACGGATATGGTGGCAGCTTCGTAGAGACATGTCATCACGAAAAGTGTGAAGGGAAACGGGTTGATAGTTCTTCCAGTTCCAATTTAAAAAAGCCTTTTAGTTCTAGTTCGTGTTTTAAGTTCATCCTGTCCAAAACCATTTTACCAAAAATAACTATATCTGGTTCCACGCGTACCATGCTCTCCTTCTACAATAATTTGTAACCATTACGAGTAGTTATCAATTTTAATATCCTCAAGTAAAAAGTGAAAGACTATAACCAATGATAATTTAAAGAAGATACATTATATTCATAATGCACGCACAAAATAATTTTATTTTTCTTAACTGTACATACATCTATTAATGCATTTTATAACAAAACATACACTTACCTGCGGTATGATATTTCTTTATATTTTTATTTACCTTTTTGTTGTAATTTTTGCACTTTAGGAATACACAGGAAGGCATTTTATGAATTTTCTCGAATTAATTTTAATTTTTTTTACGCACTCGCTCGCAATATTCCTAAATAGGAGTTGCGTTGTTTATATCATTGACTATACTAAGATATAACCGATTTTGCACAACAGATATCTCGAAATAAATCATTGTCGTAATCGCAACCGATTAAAACCATCCATTCAAGTCTGCTTATATAATTAATACCTGTATTTATATCTGTTGTACCTATTGTATCTATATGTACCTACCTCCCTACCTACTTATTTCGTTTTACTGTCCAACAGAGCCCCAAATTCTTGTGTGCCCGGAGGCCCTGGCATGTCCTAAGACGGCCATGGCAGTGGCGGATTAACCCCAAGCCAAAGTAGGCCCGTACCCATGCGAGGTTACACAGATGCGCACGCGCAGATTTTTTTAACAAAGAAAAAATAATGCCTAACATTAAAAGAACTGTATCGGTAAGTATCATACTTACACAGTATAAACAATTCCTTAATTCTATAGACATTTTTGAGGTTCACATCTAGGATTTATATGACGTAATTGCCACTACTTCTTTGCTTTCATTTCCTAATAGGATTGAGGCTAGTGCGTGTACATTAGAATGAAGTTGCTACAACTGCAGTTGTAGTAGGGATTACTCTATAAGTTATAGTAATAGACCAGGGTTGTCCAGTCAATGTAGTGCTATACCGTGCAACGTTGTGAGCAGAAAGCTCTGATCGCTCAGAATAACAATTTGAACTTGGCTCAGCACACACTGGTTAATGTAGCGTTGGGCGCTCATTGCAGTTTCTCGTTACCACGTGCACCTGGACGGGTTTTCGACGAAGGCCTAGGGCGAGGAGTTGACGTCCTCGTGTGGCGGACGTCTTCTAATTGAGAGTTTATTCCCGAAGGTGGTGTTGTGGTGTGGTGTGTGGTTAAAGGGCAAGTGCCAGGAGGGGTCCGGCGCCGTCATCTGCCCAAGTAACCGGACCGTTCTCGGTCGGTGTAAAATGTCGGTGGTTCCGCAGGGTCGGTGTTAGGGCCGTTCCTGTGGAACATCGGCTACGACTGGGTGTTGCACTTGCCTTCTTGGATGGTGTCGTCGTCTCGTGCTACGCGGACGACACGCTCGTGACAGCGTGCAGTAAGGCGCATCGTTAGGATCCGGCGGCTGGGACTCGAGGTGTCTTTGTACAAATCTGAGGCATTATTCTTTCATGAGCAACGGAGGAGGCCACCCGAGGGCACTCTTATAGAAAGTGGCACTCACATCGACATCGAGCCCTCGATGAGGTATCTAGGGTTCATTCTGGGTCGGGATCGTGGGACTCGAGAAATCGAGGACTAGAAATCTCAACTCTGCCGGGTAATACAACCAACCAATTATAGTATAGCCAACACATTATAGTAAGTAAGTAAGAGCCGTTATGGAGGATTGGCTCAGGAGATCCTCTGTGTCTGATCCACAAGGAACCAAGGCCTGGGAGCTTCCATTGCAGTGGCCAAAGCGTGGACTCGGCGCTTGTATGGAGCAGAGGATTCTCCAGCTCCGTACCATGATTGCAGCTATGGTACGGAGCGCGAGCACCACCTTCTACGAGTAAGTTATGCTCGAGAAGGAGGGGGCGGAGCAAGAATTGAAGAGGATACATAGAACTCTCCCGGTCTGCGAGATCCGCGAACGGGCCAGGTATTGCAGGCGGCTTAGGCACCGAAGGTCGGTGAATGGCCTCCGTCCTGTATATGCGCATGCCTGGGGGTTACAGTCATCCGACGCCAAAAAAAGAAAGGTTTGGATGTCTTAACAAAAGCTCTTATAGGAACCCTCCTATTTCTATTTTACACACCGTGTGGTTTTAATGGATTCGATTCCGATACACCGTCTCACCGCAAACTCTTGTAGCGTGACAGCCCAGCATAAAGAAATGTCAACTAAAATTTGGAGTTATTACTATCACATATTAAGTAACGTCCACTAATAGCTATTGATAATATAGTATGGACGCCGATGAGATTCTTGCCGAGGGCGCTCTTCATACTTAATCTTATCTATATACTTAAGATTTTGTCTTTTCGAAGGGATTTAACGATTTTGTCTTGTGATTTTGACTAGACATGCATTTTGGTATGTCTTAGGTATTTGTAGATTTCCAAAGGTCTTTTCATATCAGTCCAAAGGTATCCGAAGTCCTGTGTATACAATGTTGACGGGTCTGCAGATGGTGCTAGCCCGAGCCACGAGAACATTCCCTTGAATTAGGGAACGTCCAACGTATTTTTAATTGCTTTTGAAAAATAAATACGTGTTACTGTGCTCAAAGTTTAATCCAGTGATAGAATACTAGTTTCTTTTTTGAACACAAGTCAAAACTGAAGAGAACACTGTACAATTTTCAATGTACTATGTTGAAAATTTATTTTCCCTTTTTAAATTATTATTTTCATTAATCAACATTTGTAATTGTTACAATTCTTTTTAATAAGATATGTAATAAGTACATATTCATATCAGATACAATACTTTATTATCAAAATATTATTTTTGTGAATAGAAATATGCTTTGTATAGTTATATTCCATCTTATACATCCGAGATGGAATCCCATGAAGAATTTTCAATATTTCTGTTGTCTTAGCCTCCTGCTGGAAGAATTTTGATTATGCATTTGTTATGTTATGTATGAACAAAGATCTTCTTCATTGAGAGTCTCAGCCGTTTATTTGGTTTTCTCAAAATTTATGAGACAATTTTTGCTTAGTCAAATAGTATAAATTGACTCCTCAAGTCCGTGAATTGCTCGCCTGATCACTATGAAAGAAAATAAAAAGTATTTGTTAAAAAATCGCGTAACCTAACAGTACTTACTTGATGATTTTTTGTGTAAGTATTTCAAGTGTCAATTTGAATAATTTAATAAAGTATTCTATCTTCTGTTACCTATACAAGAAGAAAAAACTTTAAAAAAGTTCCTTTAAATAGATTTTAATGCGTCTAGAATTTCAAAAGATTTAGGTGCCTACCTAATTACTATTTATCAACTGCACACTGGTTTACCGACCATACTTAAGTGAATACGAATATTATATAAAAAGAAAATAATAATGTTTTATTAAAATATCTATTATTCTATTAAGAAAAAAAATATACCAACAACTTTTATAAGTATTTGAGTAAAAATTAAGTCCCAAACAGTTTATGGTAAAGTTTTCTTCGTGTGCAAATTTCTTAACCTCATCATTAATTATTACATCGGAATTTAAGAAGATGCTGTCCAGAAGGTAAGTATTAGTCACTTGCCTTGACATATTTACGGTGTGCCGACGTCAAAACGATTTTATATCGTTATTCCTGGCCTTTATTCTCTCATTCATCGATCCAGTTACAATGCACTAGTGCCTGCAATACAATAAATCTGCTGAAGGAGCATAATTTTTGTTCTACTAAAGTTGGCTTCCACCAAATATTAATAACTAGACATGAGCAATTATTTATTGCTCCTAAATTTAAGTAGAAAAAGCTGCTATAAACAATACTAAGCTAAATCATTAGTTTTTTAATTACAACTTTTAAATTATCACAACAAAAGCAATACTAAGTATTAAGATATTATTAGGTTAGAATATAATGGAAACATACCTTATTTTTTTAATAAAACGAACATACCAACAAATCACATTGCATCAATAAGCATTGATGTCTTAATCATGGCACTTAGAGGACGTATATTTAAAATTCTGGAATATTCCCAAGTAGTGTTTTGTTTTATGATTTATTTTTAACTTGATTTTCAGTATTCTTGTTTTACGTTTTATTATTATTGAATGGAGAGTTATTTTACTGTATTTTCAAAATATCGTATGGAGTAAACCAGTGTGTATTATCTAGCGAAATAGGTACTCTAGAGATAATGCCGCTTTATAACAATGTTCGTATTTAACACATTTATCAAAGGTGACTATTTTGAAAATTATAGTCATGGCTTAGCGGACAACAAATAAAATTTGTAAATACGTACACAAAAACATATCTTATTATACACATTTTTTAAGGGTATATAAAGGCCCATCTTTTCAAAACTAGGTCCTATGAAACTAATAATTAATAGTAACTTACAACAGTAGCGGCACAATGTCTTCCTGTTTCATTTTACCATAATATTTGACAATGCCATCCACATGACCCATACCCACCACTGCCAAGACCCGTGGGCTGTTTACTGTGGAAAAAGAAACACTAAGAAAGAAATGTCTTTCAAAATCGTAAAATTGAATTGAATATTAATTTCAAATGCCACCTGACGTCACTTGGTCACGTCCCCAAGGCAATTGCTACAGAAAAACAAATATGAATATTGGTGTAAAGTCATATACCATTAGCTACAAGTAACTCTGGAGAAAGTAAATGTTTTTTTCATTTTATGCATATGAAACGCAATTTGAGATTGTAACACAGAACGTCACTTTCGTAAAATAAGTGCACCTAGCTCATCCTTTCTCTGCATCTTCCAATAGGTTGACTATTAGAAAAGCAATAATTAGGACTTAATGCCTATGGCATTAAGTTATAAAAAATGTGACCACCAGATCATATGCCAAAGTATTTTTTTGCAAAATTGACATAGTGCGAAAGTGTAATTATTTTCCGTAAGAAACGTCCTGCATCACAACCTGTTCAGAATAAATTAGCGAAACTTTGCCGTTAGCTTCGTCTAAAGTCCAAATAAAGACATAAATTAATGCAGTAGTCACCAATAATTAACTTGTTATAAATACTTGCCAGAACGAACACATTCTTGCAACGAATATGCTAGACACTTATCCCGCTCATCGACGAAAACGTGGAATATTTTTTTAAATGCCGGCACATCCCTTGTTATTTCCTCGAATTGTGCTTGGACAAAATCGCGATCTTTATATTTTTCCAGCTGTTGTTTGCTACGATAGGAATCCATCATTAATATTAGGAAATGTAGGTACAAAGTTTAAATAATATGCAAGCGTGCTCTAATGTGTTTCTAATTTGTGTATTTTTAGCATGAAATACCATTATAGGTACGTAGGTATCTACTAATTCAATATTTAATTATACAAGGATTCTTAAAAAAAAAGTGCATTATTAGGATACATGTGACACGTTAATTAAGTTTTCATATCATAATTCAAATTCAAATTCAAATTAGCTTTAAAACTGTAATACGTACTCTAATGGTTTTGGGTTTGACGTCGTAAGATGATACATAACTTGTCCCAATTCGTATACACTTAGAGATTGAAAAGCTCGAGCTATTGTTATTTGTATTGGTCGATCACCTAGGAATAGTTTACATCCAGGGATCTTTTTCATCTGAAAATAAATAAAAAAACCTTTTTAAGACGTTACTGAGTATCACCTTATTTTGACTATTTACTTCTTAATAAAATGATTAATTAAAATATGCAAATAGTTAACATTTTAACAAAAAGTTATCTATCAGAGGCCAAAACCCAGTCTTGAAAGTTGAAGAGTAACAATTGAATTTCATTACGAGTATGGTACTAACCTCATGGTAAGCTCTGCGGAACTCTCCTCCCGGTGCGACTCCTAGCTCTTTTGCGATATCAGCGTAGGTTTTTAATAACATTGCATGCAGCATACCAGATACAAAACTCTGACCTTTTACCGCTTCTCTAAAATGTATATAATTATTACATTGTACTTCTGTTTAGTAGTGAATCTGTACTGTAAAGTACCTACCAGATTTTCACAGTGATACAGCTGTGTCATGAGGAAGGTTTACGAGTAAATGTGGTGGTGGGCTACTGTAGAAAATGCCATGTCTTTGAAGAAATTTCAAGGCCCAAGCTATTTAATTGACTTTATAATATATCATAGTAGTCTATACATGGGCTACATGGCTAAATCTAGTGGGATCCAAACTTAAGTTTAGACCTGAAGGTCTAACTATTTCAATAATACTTTATCTGCAATGTTTATTTTTACGGTATACTACTAGCCTTTCCCCTCATGTGTTGTACACTTCTGATTTGGTGTATAATAGGTTTTATAATTTATTTATTACCCTAATGAAGGTAACCTTTATTAACCTCCTTTCTAAGGAGAGGCTTATGTCCAGCAGCGGACTATTAAAGGCTGTTGATGATGATGAATGAAGGTTTATTCCATCCTTCCTTGTGCCATTTAATTTCTCAAGTTATAACAACAAGGAGTCAAAAAAAAATGAATATATGTTAAGAAACTTACTTTAACTTCTGAGCATCAAAATTTTTGGCATCTTCTAAAAACTTTTTGTCATCTAGCTCTAGAAGTGACACTCTTTGCCGACATAATTCCACAAGAATCGCATTTGGATTCAATACTTTTACTATCTGAAAAATAAATTAGTTTTGCTCAATATTTTGTATTAATATTCTCAAAATTTATGAGCAACAGTGTATTCGTTTCAAGCCGAACTAAAGTTTATTTTTATTTAGTTTAGTTTTATTCAGCAAGCAGTGAAAATCAAATTTAGCCAAAATTAATGATATATTGCACATAGCGCTATCAAAACCCAAACCAACCTACTTAGGATTCTAGAACATGGACAAACATGCATTTTTTTTAATTTTATGGTAACATATGGCAAACGATCAGACGCTGCTGCCCATGGACACCTACATACCACTTATAAGTCATAAAGGCGTTGCCACCCTTATAACTTATGAGTCCTAAGGACGTTTATGTCCCTTCCCCCTATGAATAGAGGGAGGTCGATTTCGGGATCTGGTAATATATTGTACTTTTATAGTTACATTTCGGACATTTACCTAATATGCTTGTTTATTTTAAAATATTTTTAACCATACATTATAAACCATACTCTAATACGATAATTTATGTCCACTAACCTGTTATACCTAAGTAAGTATAAAACCTTTTATTTAAAATAAAATAAATAGAAGATATTTTAGGTATCTTACAATAGGACTCAATAATCGATAGGCTTTTGTAAGGTGATGTAAGTACATATATTTTAAAGCCAGTCAGTGGACACATATTTTAGGTAAATTTTACACCTATAGTAGTATTGTCTTTGGCATTCGATTTGTATATTGGTCTTAACTAGAAATGTATTAAGTTTGCTCGAAATATTTTTATGCGGTAAGGTGATAATCAAAAAGATTCGGATACCTTTCTTGAATAGGTACAACAATAAAACTTTTTATAGATTTGCTGTTGTTTGTAGGTATGTATAATTTAATCCGTATCTTGTGATTATTCTGCCATATCATTATAATTACCTCAGAAACATCTTCGACTGATTGTTTGCTGAAATGCACCGTTCCCAATAGCACTACCGTTCCATGCCCATCATTTTGTATAAGAGTCGCAGCAGGCGGTAATTTTAAATTGTCCGCTGAACAAAAACTTCTTGCTAATGCTGTACAAACCGCTAAAATTAAACAAAAGTTACGAAATATTAATTTGTTAATACTTTTTTAAAATAATTACAATAAATATGTATGACTTACGGTAATTTGTTCTTTGTATTTGATTATAGATTTTACCCAATTCCAGGCTTCTGTTCAACACACGTTTAGCAAGGATACATGATAGGTATATCATATTTCATGAATATTTTGAAATAAGAAAAATTGACGCATTATTGACCTAGTGTTGAAATAAGTTTAGGGAATATTATTTTTGCAAATTGTCCATATTGGTTTACTGTATAATTTATTCAGAGGCTTTGACATGACATTTAGTACAATTGGTATTTTAATTTTTCAGCCAACCACAACATAAACTTTGAAGAGGTTATAAAAGAGGACGCAAAGGATGAAAAAATTGGGCATAAATTACATAAAGCTATTTCATATCGCCTAGATTCTGGCTGGACAGAGCTGTCTGTACGGTCTAACCAGAAATACCAGGGGCTCACACATTGTACCAGGGATTTCCTTTCTAGGGTACATCTGGTTCCTCGGCTACTGGTGCCCAGAAAAAAAATGGGATCACACTTTAAAAAAATTCAATAAGTTTAGGGTACAACGATTGCGATTGGCCCGCACTGAACTTTTCACCAATCTTGATCTTGAGTTGATGTGAAATAAACTCGCACTTGGGCACATGTCTCGTAATCTCGACAATCACGTATTTAAAAAATGGATTTCCGACCCATGGATTTTCTAATTCGAGAAATAACCAATTAAGTAAACAATTTTTTTTATCCGAGGCCTAGTGATCTAGGGGGTTGATCTAGTGGTCAGTGGTCTTAGCTGCTTAGCCAGAGATCGTGAGTTCGATTCCCATTCTGGGATTTATTTATGGTATAGGGTGGCAAACGAGCAGACAGGTCACCTGATGTCAAGTAACCAGCGATGCCCATGCTCACCAGCAGCTAAGGAGCCATAAATAAATGCGTTACTTCCCTTTTCCCGATTGATGCCTCAGAAAAGACGTCTGCAACACAATGAGATGAAGAGAAAGGACACAACGAGGAGACTAACTTTCCTTATCGTGAAGCCGTTGGTGCGTTAGCATACCTTATGGTTGCGACCCGTCCTGATATTGCCTATGCTGTTGGAGTAGTATCTCGCAACTTAGAAAAGCCGACCAGAAGTGACTGGAACAGAGTGAAACGTATATTACGATACCTGAAGAGAACTACGTCTCTAGGTATAAAATACAAACCGAACACACTGAAAAGACCAGAACTTGAAGGTTTCAGCGACGCTGATTATGGTGGTGATGCTACTACCGGACGATCCACTACTGGAATCGTATGCCGATACGCAGGAGATCCTGTGTCGTGGACAAGCAAAAGACAGATTTCAGTAGCGCTGTCTACAACTGAAGATGAACTTGTGGCTGCCAGTGAAGGAGCACGAGAATTAGTTTGGCTGATTAGAATATTCGAAAACTTGACTAATAAAAAGAGTGTGCCGAATCTTCATATTGATAACGAAGCAGCTGTACTTTTGGCACACAACCCTGAGTTCCACAAGAGAACGAAGCATATACGTGTGAGACGCTTTTATGTTCGTGAACTTGTCTCTGAAGGAACCATCTTAGTTACAAGAGACCAGCTTGCAGATATAATGACCAAAGGTCTTCCGAAACCCACCTTTGATCTATTGAAATCTGCACTAGCCATAGAGTAAGAAGTGAGAGCGCCTACCTCTTTGGCACTAGTTTTGGTTTAGGGGGAGTGTTGAAAGGAGACGGCAAACCAAACTAGTACAGCCTACTTGGTGATTGTTCTTGACTAGAAGACTCATGTTTGACAAGACAGTGTAGCCTAGTAACGTTTTTTTTTAAACTTTACTCGTCAAACTGAAAGAAAAATAATACAATCGAGTCCTATACTAAAACAATTTCGGGTTTTTGTTGTAAATTAAAAAAATTTTTGTTATAAATTTTATCGAGGCTTTCCATATTAGTGCAACTACAAGACTTATTACTGTTCTTCAACCCATGGGTGTACCCAGCATTTATTTAGGGGTGGGGCAAAATTAAGAAATGTAGATAAATTGGAATTTATTCATTTATTTATATCTTTACTGTATACACTCAAAAAGAAACTAACAAAAGATGAGTCACAAATAAGTAGACGCAACAATCGGTGGTCTTATCGCTCACAGCGATCTCTTCCAGACAACCTTAACACGGATTTTGAGTATTTAACAGTTTAGGGTAGTATACATACACGTAACACATTATCACGTGAATATTTAAGAATATCAACAAATACATTCCTTCACAAATATACATCCATGTACATTACACATATACAAATACACATACATACATACACACATTGCATATTTAGAATATATAGTTTATTATATAGTGAATCTAACAGTAATTATAATGACAGATAAAAACCCTTTAATAGTTTTTTAAAAAACAGGCAAGAAAAAGATTGGTCTGCAAACTGGGTGGAATGTTTTGGCATTTTTAGTTTTAAACTCTCCGATGATGATCAGGTCCCTGCAATGTATTGTGTATAAGAACTCAAAACGGTCTTTGAGATGAGAGGGTATGTGAAGATGAAACTGTACTGTATAAAAGAGAAAGAATATGGAGATTCCGTCGAAGGCGTATTGGTTTGACCACTTGAGTTTAGAACGATACTCTGAGATGTGATCATACTTGCGTGATCCTCATATCAATCTAATACAGAGGTTTTGGAGTCGCTCAAGTTTGTTTAGTTAGTGTTTGGTGAGATCCAGGTAGCTGATGGCCGTAGTCGAGGATGGAAAGAAGAAGAGATTGTGCGAGCGCAATTTTAGTATTGGTGGGAAGGAAGTTCCGTAGCCTTCGTAGAGATCCCGCAGCTGCAAATAGTTTGAGGCTAACTTCTCCAATTTGAGGACCCTAGGATAGATACCTATCCATACAGCACTCCAAGTTTTTAACTTTTTAATATATGGGACAACCGAACCGTTGCAGGATATAAGTAGTATCTGCTAAAAGTTTATTTTACAGTGCAGCCCGGGACTTCCTACTATAATGACCTGTGTTTTCGTAGGGTTTACACCTAGTCCGTACTTCGTACTCCAGTTACATATTCGCACTAAGTCTCTGTTAATGGCATCTACTGTTTTTGTTACATGGTCTGGAGCAGCTTGTGAGTAAATGTGGAGATCATCTGCATAAAGATGGTAGGTAGAAAGTAATTGATTTGTGATTGAGTTAATAAAAACTGAAAAAAGTAACTTTGGTAACACGCCGCTCTGAGGTATGCCCATAGATGTTGTGCGCCAAGAAAAGTACACATTTGCAATCCAAACACGCTGCTGGCGACCATACAGGTAACTACGAAACCAGTCAATTGCCAATTGAGATATGTTAAGAGAGCACAATATACCCAACAAAACATCAAAATCCAGTGTTGAAGGCGTTGCTGAAGTCTAGTAAAGCAAAGACCGAGGGCCTTCCTTCATCCATTCCCGACCTAATGTCATCCGCAATATGGACAAGGGCTGTGGTAGTGCTATGGCCTGGACGGAAACCTGGCTGAAAAGGATTAAGGAGACAATTTCTTGAGAGAAATGAGCTTAACTGTGTAAATGAGACGCTCAAGAACTTTGGAGAAAAAAGGAAGGAAAGATATGGGACGGTAATCTGAGAAGGAGTCCTTCTCAGATTACCCGATTACAGTTTTTGGGGAGAGCAATGATTTGAGCCATTTTCCATGCATCTGGAAAAGCGTTGATAGATATCGAATAATTGACAATATGGCGCATTACATGTAGGAATTCATCCAGGATAGGGAGAACCATATTACGGCCAATGTTATCGCTTCCTACGGCATTGGAAACTGTTGACATTATTTTTTCTGATTATTATAAAAATATTATTATTTGTGAGCTGGGGCTTTAAATGTTTGAAGATCTTTTACGACTGCATTTGTTGATCACGAGAAAAAAATAAATGCTCAAGGCAATTTCAACATTCGGGAAACATGATGGTAAAGAAATATTTAGCAAAAGCTTGTAATCTTGCAGTCCCAGATCATCATGATTCTTGATGTCAATAATACTAGGCACATCAGAATTAAGCAATGCATTGAACTGCTCTAATTCGTCGCCCAGGCGGTCCTCCAAATCATCTGCGAAAGCATTTACATTGGTTGTAGATTTTTCAAAATTTCTTTCGATGGAAGAGATTTTAGGTCACAGAATATTTCGAAACTGCCTGTAATTTTATCATATATTTGCATACCTTTACCTAAAGCAGCGAGTACGTTATCAATGTTGTTGGACTGCACGTGTGGCGTAGTGGTTTAAGCGGTCAGCTCGCCGCTTCCTACTGAGTGTTGTGGGTTCGATACCCACATGGGACAACACTTTGTGTGATCCACAAATTGTTGTTCCGAGTCTGGGTGTCCTTTGTGTGCTTTTCGTGTATGTTTTTAAAGTCCCCCGCGACATAGGAGTGTCCTAGTGCAGTTGTAAAAGAAAAGAAAAAACATGTTGACAATAAACACCTGAATTTCGTATCCTTGTCCAGGTGTTTGATTTTCTACATAGTAGTGTATTCGAGCTTTTGCCTCAATATCTGAAAATTGCAGCTCTAGTAGCTTGCAAACGTTTTTAGATTCCGTTTCACAATCATCATCATCATCATTTGCCTACCCTTATCCCAATTTTTTTGGGGTCGGCGCAATTTGTATATTCTTCCATTCTACTTTATCATTCGTCATTTCACTATTAACTCAATTCTTAGTCTTATCCTCTTTCACACAGTCCATCCACCTTTTCTTTGGTCTTCCTTTTCTCTTGTATTGATCAACTCCCATACCTGACACTTTCCTCGCCACATTATCCTCATCCCTCCGCATGACATGTACATACCAAGATAAAATAATTACTTATTAACTTTTCATCCAGTGGCGCTACTTTCAGACTCCCTTGTATTTATTCATTCCTGATTTTGTCCATCCGAGACACCACACATCCATCTCTGCATTCGCGTTTCGGCTACGTTCAGGCGTCTCTCATTTGTTCTCCTAATGGGCCAACTTTCGGAACCATACAAGACGACAGGTCTGATGATAGGTCTATATATTTGTCCTTTTAGTTTTAAGTGCAAACTGGGGTCGCATATTGTTCAAGTTAGCTGTCGCCACTTCATCAATACCGTATTGATTCAATGCTGTACAGTTTGATAGATTTTACCATCACATTGTAAGAGGGAGCTGAGGCACACGAAATTGAAGCAGACTGTTATTCCCATCCAGCGAAATGTTTTCAGGACTGGAGAGACCGTCGAAATCGCAGAACATGTACTCTGTTTTAGATTCCGTTTCCCAATATGGCCATTATTCCCGTTTCTACTCATTTATTTACTCACCTTTGAAACTAGTCGTAAGCTCGATTACGTTACTCTGCCTTTTGATCCACGTTATTGGAAATGTCTTCCAATTATTTCTTATAGCAATAAAGCCATATAAAAGCGCCTTCGTAGTATCAGCTCGGGCTGATGAACACCCAAAAATTGCGAAATATTTAATTCCGAATTTAAATATTCCGATTTTCAAAAATTCGAATATTACACTTTAGACTATTTATTTAAAAACACGACACTTACTTTCCCGAAAGTCATAAATACGAATTTTAATTTTCCGTCTTAAATTTTTTGGTACGAATAAATAAAAATCCGTAGTGCTGTTGGACCGGAAAACGATACTCCGCATTTCTCCGAGAATTCATTGTTAAAATTAAGACTATATCAAAAATAGGTAAAATATTAAATTGATTTTCCATATCACGCACGAAGAGTTTTATACGTATCAATGATTATTAAATAATATAATTATTCAATTCGTCTAATATAAAAATTAAGCTGAAACCTGACTCGCCGTGGTAGTACTACCGTGGTACTTGTCTGTTTATTATTTTAGTGCAATTTAAAAGTTAGAAGCGCGGAGGGAGGGCAGTCTCGCTGCACGCTGTGTATACATGCATGCTTACCTGCCTGCTTGCTTGCTCTTGGTTAATTAAGGCAGCGCGTATTTTGTAATCGGTAGGTTAAGTTAGGTAAAACACAGCAACACAACTCGATTTCAACATATTGAAAAGGGCTTTGTACGTTTTGATTTTCTTAGCACTTAGTAAAGTGTAAATTATTGATTTTCTTCTAGGATGTGTGGATGCCCTCAAACTATCACCCAATCGGGATTTGTAATGAGGTGGTTTGTTAGAATCGTACCGACGAAAACCACACGGTGTGATAACCCTGCGTCTGAAATAGTAGGAACTCGGGACCAGCTGTTATGAAGACCTCCGGATAACTAGCAGTACTGCCTAAATCAGGGTGCATAGTAATAAAATTAACGAATAGATGAAATTGTTGTCTTCCTAATTATTTTCTGCCGTAACATAATTTTGGTGTTGCAATGGAACCTGTACTTCATAAAATATTTAAAAATTTTAGTCACATAAAAAAAACATTCGTAAGTCAAGGTGAAGGGTTGCTTTGCCCTTGCACCTTGCCACACTGAGCTACGCCCACACTTCACCCGCCCATGTTTCACCCACCATCAAGCAAGAGGGCACGCAGGCAATGCAACAGCGGCTCGAAATCTGTCGCAGTTTTGCTTTATTAGTCGTGTGCGTTACCCCAGCAAAATAATGTCGAAAATGGTCATTTAAACGTTATAGATAATTAGTTGCTCCCCTTCTGTAATTGTTAAGCACATTTTTAAATTTGTTTCACTTAAACTTTTTTAGTTATTTCAAAAAAACATTTCCTGCTGGGGTAACGTTTGAAACGTTACCGCAGCCAGACATTTTCTTTTTTAATTGTAATATTGAAATAAATTTTAGCTAAATAATTAGTTATCTGGACTAGGTAAATGTTACAACTTATTTGGTATTTGTATTTTCTTCGGCTGCGAAGTTATTCGAAATCCTGCTGGAGTAACGTTTGTGGGTTTGCTGGATCTCTGAAACGGGTAAGCGGATTGTTACCATCTTTTGTACATAACTTCTTAAGGATTAGTTTTAATTTGTTCGACAATAAAATAACAAAAATAATGGACCGTTTAAAAATTATTTAGGTAAGTATGAAAACACTTAAATACGTCCTAACACTTTAAATAAGACCTCTTAAGACTTATTTGAAACGTTATTCTATTGCTTGTAACTACCTTCAAATGTATACGAATTTTCGTAGGAATACTGTAAGTGACTAAAAAGTTATGATGAAATGTAGCTCTCCACGTTCACGATCAAAATGTGTGCGGCCTTTTTTGGCCACCGATAAACCTGTGTGTGGATATATAAACTGAATGTTATGCCAATAATTAGTTGTTTAGTTCAGTTGTCTACCTGTAGAATTTCAGCGTCGTACATATAATAATTTACGAGATAATTAAATAAAAGTCATTAGAAGGTGCAAGACCGTGGTAATCCGACCATGTTTAGGTGGTTACAAAAAAGCGATCACCCAGTACATTGCGCTGTCTTTTAAAATGTTTAGTGTAATACACCTTACGATTTCGGTACAGTTGCGTACAGTGTTAAATACATTCAATATTTATTCATTATTATTACCTATTATTTATTTTGTTTTTTTCCCTAATTGATCTTAAGCACTAGTTTCTTTACTTAAAATTTATTTAGTCTTTTTACTACCGGAGCTACAATCAACAGAAAATCTGCACTGGTCCGCTAAAATTATAAATATGTAGATACATGTATGAACGATTCACCTGACTGCAATAAAACGAAAATTTAAACCAATAAGAAATCGTTTAATTTCTTTGTTTTTTTTTTTGTAAAGAAATAACACTAAAGTAATTGTATTTTATTTTGGGGTGTATAGAGCTTAGACTTGAATGCATCAAAATATTTAAAGCAACAAGTTATCTACAATAAGTTAAAATAGACCGAATAGTAGAAGAATAAATTAGAATAAATTAGAAGAAGTTGTAAATTAGAATGCATCAACATTGCATCGCCCAACAGACGTGTACCTCGTAAGAGTAGGTAATATTGTTCTGTGGTCTATACCTAGAACCGAGAATTATCTATACCTATGTACCTAACGTTAAGCGTTGAGCCCGTTACTGTTGATTTCTGTTAAAAACGAACAGTTGTTGAATGATATTTTGATATAATAACGGTAATTTAATTTATCGAGTGAAAGTGATACATTTTTATAGATAAAATTATTGGTCAGATAATATTTGTCAATCAAGAATCGTTGATAATACATCCTTCGCTAGAACGCGGGAGGGGAGGGGCAAAGGGATACTTCATTGTTTGCAATTTGCATCTAGTGCACTAAACTTGACCCTTAGGCAGATAATATACCTACGTGTTGTAAAGTACGTGTGCGCTTCCGCTTTCTATTTTTGCAAATATTTATCGTATTCTTGAGAGTTCTTCAATATGTGTGTACCTAATTACTAATAATAGGCATTAATGCTAATTCGATTCAATTTAAGTAATTGTCAATTCTTGTCTTAGGATATTAATTACTAATGCTAATATTGAAATTTCGTTCAGGGTGAACAAATTAAAAACGATCATAACTTTTAGGTAGGTATATCACTTATTACTAATTTTACATAAATAATTTATTTTATTATAATTTAACTCACCGCGATTTTGTGATCAAATATTTTATTTTCTCCAACATTATTACAGAAATAATGCAATACAGAGTTTGTTCGCGATATGCTAGCCTAAGTCGATTCATCACTTAAAAAAATCCCCATCTATTCACAAAATACCTATTTACAACGCATACGTTACACTCTTCAAAACTTATCATTTCATTTCATATTTCTTAAATTACCTATACCTACCCTAAAATTAAACTTCAATTAACAAATACTACGCAGGTACCAATTCTATGAACAACTATAAACAATTCACCTAAACATTACGAGAAAACAAAAGCATTCAAAACAATACCTAATCTCCCGGCTGATTACTAATTATGCAATAAACAATCCTAAATAAAAAATATTTAAAAAACATGTAGTTTTTTGTAACACTTATGTACATATCCGTAGTAAACTTGCAAATAATATCCTACATATTTTAAAAGCCAGCACAATGTACTGGGTGATCGCTTTTTTGTAACCACCTAAACATGGTCGGGTTACCACGGTCTTGCACCTTCTAATGACTTTTATTTAATTATCTCGTAAATTATTATATGTACTACGCTGAAATTTTTCAGGTAGTCAACTGAACTAAACAACTAATTATTGGCATAACATTCAGTTTATATATCCACACACAGGTTTATCGGTGGCCAAAAAAGGCCGCACACATTGTGATCGTGAACGTGGAGAGCTACATTTCATCATAACTTTTTAGTCACTTACAGTATTCTTACGAAAATTCGTATACATTTGAAGGTAGTTACAAGCAATAGAATAACGTTTCAAGTAAGTCTTAAGAGGTCTTATTTAAAGTGTTAGGACGTATTTAAGTGTTTTCATACTTACCTAAATAATTTTTAAACGGTCCATTATTTTTGTTATTTTATTGTCGAACAAATTAAAACTAATCCTTAAGAAGTTATGTACAAAAGATGGTTACAATCCGCTTACCCGTTTCAGAGATCCAGCAAACCCACAAACGTTACTCCAGCAGGATTTCGAATAACTTCGCAACCGAAGAAAATACAAATACCAAATAAGTTGTAACATTTACCTAGTCCAGATAACTAATTATTTAGCTAAAATTTATTTCAATATTACAATTAAAAAAGAAAATGTCTGGCTGCGGTAACGTTTCAAACGTTACTCCAGCAGGAAATGTTTTTTTGAAATTACTAAAAAAGTTTAAGTGAAACAAATTTAAAAATGTGCTTAACAATTACAGAAGGGGAGCAACTAATTATCTAACGTTTAAATCTAACGTTTAAATGACCATTTTCGACATTATTTTGCTGGGGTAACGCACACATTAGTCGTGTGCGTTACCCCAGCAAAATAATGTCGAAAATGGTCATTTAAACGTTATAGATAATTAGTTGCTCCCCTTCTGTAATTGTTAAGCACATTTTTAAATTTGTTTCACTTAAACTTTTTTAGTTATTTCAAAAAAACATTTCCTGCTGGGGTAACGTTTGAAACGTTACCGCAGCCAGACATTTTCTTTTTTAATTGTAATATTGAAATAAATTTTAGCTAAATAATTAGTTATCTGGACTAGGTAAATGTTACAACTTATTTGGTATTTGTATTTTCTTCGGCTGCGAAGTTATTCGAAATCCTGCTGGAGTAACGTTTGTGGGTTTGCTGGATCTCTGAAACGGGTAAGCGGATTGTTACCATCTTTTGTACATAACTTCTTAAGGATTAGTTTTAATTTGTTCGACAATAAAATAACAAAAATAATGGACCGTTTAAAAATTATTTAGGTAAGTATGAAAACACTTAAATACGTCCTAACACTTTAAATAAGACCTCTTAAGACTTATTTGAAACGTTATTCTATTGCTTGTAACTACCTTCAAATGTATACGAATTTTCGTAGGAATACTGTAAGTGACTAAAAAGTTATGATGAAATGTAGCTCTCCACGTTCACGATCAAAATGTGTGCGGCCTTTTTTGGCCACCGATAAACCTGTGTGTGGATATATAAACTGAATGTTATGCCAATAATTAGTTGTTTAGTTCAGTTGTCTACCTGTAGAATTTCAGCGTCGTACATATAATAATTTACGAGATAATTAAATAAAAGTCATTAGAAGGTGCAAGACCGTGGTAATCCGACCATGTTTAGGTGGTTACAAAAAAGCGATCACCCAGTACATTGCGCTGTCTTTTAAAATGTTTAGTGTAATACACCTTACGATTTCGGTACAGTTGCGTACAGTGTTAAATACATTCAATATTTATTCATTATTATTACCTATTATTTATTTTGTTTTTTTCCCTAATTGATCTTAAGCACTAGTTTCTTTACTTAAAATTTATTTAGTCTTTTTACTACCGGAGCTACAATCAACAGAAAATCTGCACTGGTCCGCTAAAATTATAAATATGTAGATACATGTATGAACGATTCACCTGACTGCAATAAAACGAAAATTTAAACCAATAAGAAATCGTTTAATTTCTTTGTTTTTTTTTTTGTAAAGAAATAACACTAAAGTAATTGTATTTTATTTTGGGGTGTATAGAGCTTAGACTTGAATGCATCAAAATATTTAAAGCAACAAGTTATCTACAATAAGTTAAAATAGACCGAATAGTAGAAGAATAAATTAGAATAAATTAGAAGAAGTTGTAAATTAGAATGCATCAACATTGCATCGCCCAACAGACGTGTACCTCGTAAGAGTAGGTAATATTGTTCTGTGGTCTATACCTAGAACCGAGAATTATCTATACCTATGTACCTAACGTTAAGCGTTGAGCCCGTTACTGTTGATTTCTGTTAAAAACGAACAGTTGTTGAATGATATTTTGATATAATAACGGTAATTTAATTTATCGAGTGAAAGTGATACATTTTTATAGATAAAATTATTGGTCAGATAATATTTGTCAATCAAGAATCGTTGATAATACATCCTTCGCTAGAACGCGGGAGGGGAGGGGCAAAGGGATACTTCATTGTTTGCAATTTGCATCTAGTGCACTAAACTTGACCCTTAGGCAGATAATATACCTACGTGTTGTAAAGTACGTGTGCGCTTCCGCTTTCTATTTTTGCAAATATTTATCGTATTCTTGAGAGTTCTTCAATATGTGTGTACCTAATTACTAATAATAGGCATTAATGCTAATTCGATTCAATTTAAGTAATTGTCAATTCTTGTCTTAGGATATTAATTACTAATGCTAATATTGAAATTTCGTTCAGGGTGAACAAATTAAAAACGATCATAACTTTTAGGTAGGTATATCACTTATTACTAATTTTACATAAATAATTTATTTTATTATAATTTAACTCACCGCGATTTTGTGATCAAATATTTTATTTTCTCCAACATTATTACAGAAATAATGCAATACAGAGTTTGTTCGCGATATGCTAGCCTAAGTCGATTCATCACTTAAAAAAATCCCCATCTATTCACAAAATACCTATTTACAACGCATACGTTACACTCTTCAAAACTTATCATTTCATTTCATATTTCTTAAATTACCTATACCTACCCTAAAATTAAACTTCAATTAACAAATACTACGCAGGTACCAATTCTATGAACAACTATAAACAATTCACCTAAACATTACGAGAAAACAAAAGCATTCAAAACAATACCTAATCTCCCGGCTGATTACTAATTATGCAATAAACAATCCTAAATAAAAAATATTTAAAAAACATGTAGTTTTTTGTAACACTTATGTACATATCCGTAGTAAACTTGCAAATAATATCCTACATATTTTAAAAGCCAGCACAATGTACTGGGTGATCGCTTTTTTGTAACCACCTAAACATGGTCGGGTTACCACGGTCTTGCACCTTCTAATGACTTTTATTTAATTATCTCGTAAATTATTATATGTACTACGCTGAAATTTTTCAGGTAGTCAACTGAACTAAACAACTAATTATTGGCATAACATTCAGTTTATATATCCACACACAGGTTTATCGGTGGCCAAAAAAGGCCGCACACATTGTGATCGTGAACGTGGAGAGCTACATTTCATCATAACTTTTTAGTCACTTACAGTATTCTTACGAAAATTCGTATACATTTGAAGGTAGTTACAAGCAATAGAATAACGTTTCAAGTAAGTC
Source organism: Arctia plantaginis (assembly GCA_902825455.1). NCBI lineage: Eukaryota > Metazoa > Arthropoda > Insecta > Lepidoptera > Erebidae > Arctia > Arctia plantaginis. The sequence goes on along the minus strand of CADEBD010000314.1, from coordinate 8,505,848 downwards.
TTAAGAGGTCTTATTTAAAGTGTTAGGACGTATTTAAGTGTTTTCATACTTACCTAAATAATTTTTAAACGGTCCATTATTTTTGTTATTTTATTGTCGAACAAATTAAAACTAATCCTTAAGAAGTTATGTACAAAAGATGGTTACAATCCGCTTACCCGTTTCAGAGATCCAGCAAACCCACAAACGTTACTCCAGCAGGATTTCGAATAACTTCGCAACCGAAGAAAATACAAATACCAAATAAGTTGTAACATTTACCTAGTCCAGATAACTAATTATTTAGCTAAAATTTATTTCAATATTACAATTAAAAAAGAAAATGTCTGGCTGCGGTAACGTTTCAAACGTTACTCCAGCAGGAAATGTTTTTTTGAAATTACTAAAAAAGTTTAAGTGAAACAAATTTAAAAATGTGCTTAACAATTACAGAAGGGGAGCAACTAATTATCTATAAAGTTTAAATGACCATTTTCGACATTATTTTGCTGGGGTAACGCACACTTATTAGTCATTTAATGTACATACCGGTCGAAGAGGTGGAGGAAGCCAAAAGCCGACACTGAATTTACCAAACTTCTGCTTCGAAAAATCTTATGAGACTGAAAAGCAAAACGTTTTCAGACAACAGAAGAAAATTTCGATAACCTTATTAATTACTGGGCAAAAAATATAAAGGTGACCATAGCAGCTACCTCTTAAATCCATTATTTACCTGTCTACCACATCGCTTAGTTTTGATACAACTATTAAACTCAATAATACGGAACATGAAGATAGTAATCCTGAAGATCCTGATCAGGATAATCGGATAAATTTATTTAATTATTGTATTGGCATCGGTCCATGATAAGTGTAATCATCATCAGCCTATCGCAGTCCACTGCTAGACATAGGCCTCTCCCATTGCACGCCATCTTGCGCAAATCGTCACTCCACCTGGCCTGTGGGCGTCCTACACTACGTTTGCCGAGACGCGGTCTCCACTCAAGAACTCATTTTCCCCAACGGTTGTTGGTTCTGCGGCTAATATGGACAGCCCACTGCCACTTCAGCTTGCTGATCCGGTAGGCTATGTCGGTGACCTTGGTTCTCTGCGAGATCACCTTATTCCTGATGCGATCCCTTAGAGAAACGCCGAGCATAGCTCTTTCCATAGCACGTTAAGCGACTTTGAACTAGTGGACCAGCCGTACCGTAAGTGTCCACGTTTCGGCTCCGTATGTCATGACGGGTAGGACGCACTCATTGAAGAGTTTCGTCTTAAGACACTGTGGGATCGACGATGAGAAGACTTGACGTATCTTCCCAAACGCTGCTCAACCCAATTAAATTGTTCTGTTCACCTCGTCCTCGAAGTTGTTGATAATAAGTGTGCTTAGTTTCAGTTCAATCCGACGTGGGTGAAAATCACGTTCAAATATTCCGTATTCCGACATAGATACAGGACCAAGCTAATAAAAGCATGTTAAAATAAACAAATAAAAACAAAATTTATTCTCAGTAACTATATTTATTTAAGAGTGAACAATGTTTGTTTAACTAATGAATTTAGTCATAGACAGAACTACTAAGCATTTCAGTGAGCCTTCTTGGTTTATCAAGAATTCAACTTACCACACAGTGTCATTTACATCGTGTCATGTCATCTACACAATTAATTGTTTAAATAAGTGTACATATAAGTATTTAATACAGGCTTAAACTTTAAGACGGATGGATATCAATAACAGTTTCTTATAATTATCACAGTCCTTAAGATATTACATTAATATAACATTATTGATAAATAACATTATTCAACCAAAATAACTAATTAATAAATTGGCCAATGCTTGACTGAACACGTACCTACCTATATTATTAAATTCCGTGTCAAGTACATATACATAACTCCTATTTAGGGGAAAAAGACACTCTTTATTAACCCATAATTAGCTAATTATCATAACCCTCAGCTAATTATGTATTGTAAAATTAAATTAACTATCAACATTTAGTACACCACAAATTACAAAGATCTTAATAAATTTGTTGGAGTGAAAATAAAGAAAATGCCTATATTAGATTTGAATATCCCCTTCTATAATGTATGACAGTTGCTTGTTCTTTTTATGAGCACACTCGGCGTGTGTTTGTGGACTGTCCAACTCGAAATCTTACTACTTAGTGGTCGGTGCTGATTGTTATCGAGATTTGGGGCAATACAACTGTGTGACCCCTGCTTAAACACGCATGAGAGAAGATTATATTGGTAGCCGCTGTCATTTATTTCAAATATAGGTCAAACTCTGAACGTGTGCAATTGAATACCGAATTAAAATTAGCCCTCAACTAGACGTCACTCATAAAGCTTGATTTACTTATAGTCTATTCGCGTTAGGAAAATAGCGAAGCATTGATCAAGCCCTGCCAACTCTGATCAATCAGGTTACAAGCTTTGGTGCGAAACGATAATTACTTAGAATATGATTGGTATTTTCTTAACGCAAATAGACTAGGAATACTGAACAATTAATAACTAATAAAGTCACTGATGTAAAGAGTGCATAAAACAGGATAACTCAAAGACCAAAAAATCGTAAAAACAGAAGTGAAATCAAGAAACACTTGGATGTTAGTCATATCACATGATAGTTCATATGATGCCCACAAATTATTATGTAATTGAGCACTATAATAGGCGATCAAATTATATCAGAAATAATTTTATAATTAGTTGGCAAGTACCAGTTTTATATGTCATACCTGCCTGAGACGTAGCCTCAGAGCGGAGAGTCAGTGATCATCTGATCATTTGGTGCAGTGGTCGACCAAAGCTGCTGGGAGCCGAATATTAAAGAATAGTTGTAACCTGCACAATATCGTTTTTTAATCATTATAAGAATATCTCGATTTCTGCAATTAACCGAATGCACTTTGATTATTAAGGTAAATTGAAAATTTTAAACAAGATTATCTTATAAGTCCCTTTGTCTATGTACTAAATCAAAACAATAATAACAGCGAATGACGTCATTCACAAGTCGTTTGGACGTGTTTATCAGTTTAATAATTTAATATTACATCCTAAAATTTGCTTTAGGAACAATATCCATACATGGCCTTTTGCAATATTTGAATTATTAACAGTAATATGATAAAATGTTCTCTGTTATTTTTATTCAAATGTTTGTAGTTTTTTTTTAATAATTAAATACCACTAATTACGGCATTGCTGTTTTAATTTAATAATTTTTAAACACTAGAGAGGAGGGTAGTCTCACAAACGGGACTAACGTGTAATGTAATTTATGGAATTACCCTTATACAAGTAATCTTCATAAAAGTAAACCTCACGCTCAAAGAACATGACCTTGCATCTTTTTGTATAGTCGACACGGTATTTTAATTCTAATCTATTTTTTTTTTTAATAAAACTTCTTGCATCAAATGATACTCATATTTTTGTACCGGTACCAAACTTCTAAAAAAATACAAAAGAGATATTGCAAGTAATCCCCTACTAGCTGGTATTATTTTCTGCAGCGTGTGACGACAACGATTAGAACCTTATTTGGCTAAAATATTATAATCGTTTCTAGCCTAGCACTAGACACACCACACTACTAGTATTATTTACCCTTAATTCCTGTTAAAACCGCGTCTCTATACATATCATATTTATTCTACCTTCTTTTAAGTGGGGTATAAATAAAAGCTCAAAAGACAACTTTGCATTTTAAAATAAAAGCAAGACTGATTATTACTCATCGCCGAAGCTTGTCGAAAAATGGAATAGGTACCTACCTAATCTGATGTGAAGGTTAATTTAAATTCGTGTAATTATTTTAAACCCGGTGGTTTGCTGAAAAGGTCGATGACCGATGTTATATTAGTTTGATTTGATTTATTAAAACGTGAATTAATAAAGAAAACGTGGAAAGAAAAATAACTTAAATTATAAATATTGACAGTTCAGCTACACGATAGTGTGGGCTAAACTTGTCTTTTAATAAAGGGCAAACTATTCTAAGGCCCTTCGTGCTAGCAGAAAAACACGTTTTTATAAAGGAATTATATACATTAACAGTTGCTTGTTTGTCACTGTAATGGTGAGAAATACAAGTACCGTTACTCACATCCCACTCTTAAATAATTGCTAATTTATATTAGACGCATGGTGTCCTTAGACAATAATATTTATACAGTACATTCTCAACATTTTCAAAGTCGAATCCCAATTTTAAATATATATTAAAGCTGGGGCAGACAACGGACGAAAGCGGGTATGTGACGATGATGGCCTTCGCTCTCGGCGCTAGAGCGATAAGCGAAGGCCCACATCGAACGCCACCGAGTTAATATCTCGCCCCGACCCTTTTCTGCCCCATACATTAATGTTGTGTAAACAAAGTATATATATTTATATAAAATATATCTATATATATATTATTTCTCTCCGTGCCTACGGAGAAATATTATATATATAAACTAACTATGGTCAAATGTTTAGTTGAACCAAAAAGTTATTCTCTTAAGCAATTGTATTTTAAGTTACTTTTTTATTATAAGATCACGCCACATCTCATTAGCATTCATCGACTGGATTTTTTTGGAGTTTTCAATGTCAGAAGGAACCAGCCAATCCTGAAATACAAAAATAACAATAAATCTTGTTAAATTAAGTATATAAAGTACAAGATACGACAGGCCATGTATTAAAACATTGCATGAAATAACCTCTTTTGGTCTTGGATACACATGTGTTATTTGTTTACTAAGGACACAAGTGTGTTAATTGTAAAGCTATTCGACAAACTTTTTGCTAAAAGTGCAAACCAAAGGATTTTTCTTATTTAAATGCCTAAACTTATCAAATATCATCAATGCTCGTATTTACGATACTTTAAAACATATGGTTTTAATGAGTTTGTCAATATAAGTCAAGTATTACGTCAGACATGTTCTACATACTGACCATAAGAAAATAAGGAGGAAACCGAGGCACGGTCATCATGGCAACCAACGGCGGGGCACGAGCTTGTACCCGGCGTAGATAAGGGCGCCTACACATGCTACGCGGATAGAGACTCTGATCACCCGTGTGGATAGAGACGGAGGCGGGATCCTGCAAACAAAAAGTATTTATATACCAAATATTATTTTTAATAAAGATTTTGAAACAAACAGAGCAATACTATATTACCCAAGTAACAAATATGAAAATGCATTTATAATACTTCTCTTTAGTTGAGAAATACACGGCCAATAACTGATGCAAATGAGTCGAAAAAAGTTGTCTATTGTTGTCATTGTTCCGAGGGACTAGTATGAAGACTTCAGTGCGAGCCAATCGCAACGCTAAACGCGATTTCCGTGACTATCGAGTAAAAGTGAAATAAACTCTCACTAGGCCCTTTGGACTTGAATTAACAACGGTACTTATTAACTCTAGGGGTTCGAAAGTATCTAAACAATAATGTCATTCAATGTTATTTGTAAAACATACAATAAAAACTTACTGTAATAATGGTGGGATATCATTTGGAGTTATTTTACCCCAATGTTCCACAATACCCGCCACGTGGCCGATGCCGACAACACCCACGATGCGACAAGGCTCTCGACCTGCCAAAAGTAATTTGAAATTCAAAAAACAATTTGTATTTTTTTCTCTTTTTCACATGAACTAATACTCACGTGGTTGCGAAGCTGCGACTTGCAAGGAATGACAGAGATACATATCTCTTTCTACAACAAACACTCGTTTCAGGGCAGGGAATTCTTCAGCCATTTCCTCTAACATATCCTCTAACATTTTTTTTTGTTTACATTTTTCCACTTCTTCCAGACTAAAATTAAGAAAAAAACAGTTTCAGTGTTTTAAATAAGTGTAAAGATTATATGTGCTCAGTGGAATGTGAAACTTAAAGATAATATTTTTAAACAACATGTGTTATGAATTTAAACAATAATTGAAAACAGCTACAAAAGCTGTATGCTTTTGTAGCTGTTTTCAATTATTGTTTCAAATCTATCATATCAAATCTATCATACTACGGAAATCAGTGGTGGAATGTGTGACAAAAGACAGAAAACTCGGCAAAATGGTATCTAAATGATAATAATGACACCGCCTGCTTAAATAATATTACTTTATTGAAAGCCTTGTTTCATGTCACAATAATTAAACGATAAATAACAGATGCTCCACGATCATTGCATCGTGTTTTGTCATGAATGCTTTCAACTAACCTTATTGTCTGATTTGACGTAAGAAGGTGCCATATAAATTTGATTGTTTGTCCCCACGATAAGGATGCTATAGCTCTGTGCAATGTCACATCAATTGCACGGTCGCCCAACTGAACGATACAATTTGGTATTTTTTTTGCCTGAAAACAATATTTTCTCATAGATTAATATAACAGCAATAACTTTTGTAGTACAATATTAGGAAGACAAAGGCATTTTTTTAATCAGTTGTTGGCAGTAAATAGAACTGCCAACAACTGATTTAAAAAAAAATCATAGCCTTTCTTAATAATAAATTCTCGAAACAATGAAGTATCTTATACCTCTGCCATTGCTCGTCGGAACTCTCCACCCGGAGCCATTCCTAATTCCCGAGTGATGTGGGCAGACATATTCAAAAGGAGAATATACATCAAACCATTGAACACTCCATTTTGAGCCATCGTTGCTCTGAAAAAAATACAAAAGTTATTTTGATGAAATATAAAAATATCTAGTAGTTATAACAACTTACTAAACTTATGTTACTGGCATGGTAACCTGATACAGATCACAGTCCCATAAGCTTTTGTGATATTTCAAGTAATGGTAAATAATAAGTAAACTTGTCTGCAGAATATCCCTTAATGATAAGTATCACATGCCCCACAGTAGACTTGGAAAATATTGCTTTTAAATCATATTTATTTGATGAAATGATTAGTTGTAATGACAGCGATTTCACATGTGATTGTAATGCCGTCATAGACAAAAATAATGAGCATTAAAATCAAATAAATTAATTTTATCGAAGATTACGACCCTTTTTTAGATTTAGAACTTTCGCAAGTATTGCGCTAGCGTTATAATAATAGTTAAGTCGCAGTGGTGTTGTAAATCAGTCACAGGTATTATAATATGATTTATCACAGGTGATTGTGATTTTATTCCATCCCTACTCAACAGTAAATATGAACTCTCTGATAAGTTTTCTATAACAGTTTTGATTACTGTTTCTTTTAGTACGTGCCTCCCCGAAAGTAAGTGCCATTTTAACTTAATCTTACTCAATTACTGCATAAAATCCTAGTTAGAAAAAATAACATTGCACTCTCAACTCATTTATACAAATTTTTTATCACATTCTTTCTATTTTTGGATCTGGTATAAGAAGGTAAATAACAGGATATTTACCTGATCTTTTTAATATTTATGTTCTTGGCTTCCCTAAGTATGACTTCTTCATCTAATAGTAGAATATTGGTCCTTTGCTCACATAACTCCACCATTACAATATGGGGGTTTACTTCTTGTATTACCTGTAAGTAAAACAAAGGTAATCGAATTACTGTATGCACATGGCTGCTAATGACTTTTATGGGAAGTTTAGATGATATCCTTTATATTTTTTCCCTAATATTTTTTTGTTGCACCCAAGTCCTATAGGAATGCCTTTTTAGAAATTTGCTCTGTTATACTTACACTTCATTTATTTCACTTATTATTGTTATTAATATCGTACATATTATGCAGGGATACAAGAAAACTATTAATAGAAAAACATTTTTTTATCAAGTCAGGTAAAGAAATGCTTTTCTATTAAAACTATCTAACTGAAACTCAAATATCTTTATTTCATAAAAAAATTAAAATTATTTGAAATTGTCTCTTGTGTAGACCGTTAAGTCATAGATCATCACACAATAGCAACAATCCCTGTTTTGTCAAATATTAAGCAAACTAAATATATATACGCATCGAAAATCTCTTATATGCCTCTGCCGATCTACAACCGCTCATTTCCAAGGGCCCATCTGAAGCTGTAAAGTAAAAAACTATCAAGATATGACTCACCCTGGATACATCTTCTTGGGACTTTATGCTGAAATGTGCAGTACCCACTAAATACACTTTTCCACCATCAGGAGTATCTAATACCGTCACGGTACTTGGAAGTCCTTCATCCATTGGCAATTCGGGAACAACTTGACATAAAAAAATAATCCTAGTTTAATAATATATATACGTACATATAATACATAGTAGTTTTATAAAATATCCTAGTCTGGTCTACTATCGATTTGGCAGTAGTTAGTGTAGAAAAAAGCCTGTTTTAGTGTACCTAATTCTGGCAATAAGTATTTCATATTACAGTAGAAATCGAATATAACGACATTGTTACGGTTATTACGACCGAATGGCAAGGTCCTGATCAAATGCCTATATAAACAATTAAGTAACATACCACCTATAGCAACATTGAATACAGTGACATATCGCTTAAAATGTCGAAACACAATCCGAACAATTTTCATACTTATTCTAATCTATGAGGTAATATTTTGACTGATTAATAGCTGTGCATTTTCTCCCACCCCATCCGAATCTCTTGCCAGCTCCTTGCATTTCACGACTTACATATTTAACGCAATAGTTGACAGTGTGAATGAATTATTTGAAATTTTATGTTAATGATATATAAGGCAATGAGACTGAAATGTAAAATGCAAAACACGTTTGAGATTCAGTTGAATAAAAAACAGACCAAAATGACTGATTAATTTTAAACTAAGTATAATGCACTGTAGGTACTGCATGTTTTTTTAGAATAACCTTTTTTTTACTTTTTATTTGAAACAGGTTCATAAGCATAACCTAAACCCATACTACATACTTATTTAAAAAATCTAAACATACATGACAATCTAATATGACTACTTGTGTAGCTTGCTTATAACAACTATCGGACATTACATCTAAAATTATATGGTCCCTTCAATGTCGATATATCCATTTTCGACTGTATATTCTTTATATTGATATTTTTAGTTCAAAAATTAAATGTAGCCTGGTAAATAAAGTGCACAGTGTCCTCCACTGAGTATTATGAGTATTCATTGTGTGAGCATTACAAGATTATGTTGTATCTATCTCATTCTCTTCAAATAATGGATAATCATATTTAAATAAAGTGCATTGTGACAAATTTGGTTCTCATTACTAGGTACTTTAACTTTCCTCACCATTCATATCACATTCAGGATTTGAATCACTCTGTTGGCCAGTTGATGAATCCTGTTTTTGATCTGTTGTTGAAGTAACAAATTTATTATTATCTGAAACAATTACAATTACTTACATTTTATTCCATTTACTTCTATCTCAACCCAGACAAAGCACAGCTTCTACAATAGGTTCTAGCATACACACAATATGCAAACGAAACAAAAAAAATTGATGTTGAATAAGAATTAAATATAACTCAACCCCCAGTATGGCAATCGAACATTCAAAGAGGGCGGCAAAAAGACGTAACATTACAGTTAGAGACATACAAAACAGTTACCCAGTGATCGCTGTCCGGTCCACGCGCCTTATCGCATTCCGATAAATACGCCGAATCGTAGCGAGTAATTTTTATTAAACAGTATTTTTAGTGTTTAAACGGGTTATAAGGGTGCTCCTGTGACCAGGGGCCCCCTAAACCGCGGGTTATGCCAAGGTTACCTCTAAAACCATTCATCCAAAGAAAGACCAAGTAATCGTAATTGATTCTATCGACGGAAATATGCTACGAGATTACTTATTATCACTTTCCACTATCATCAAACCATCTTCCATCCGTTTTATTTCACTCAAGAATATGTGTGTATTTGGACTCCAAACAATCTGCTGAAGAATTGATTGATATTCTCAACCAACTCAAAGTAAAAGATCATTTATTGGAAATTAGACAGTTAACAACTAGGAACAAACGAATAGTTTTATCGAATGTTTGCCCTGTCATTCCGCATGAAGCAATAGAAGAAATATTCAAACAAGTAAATGTAAAAATATCCCCTCTAAAATAAAAAAATAAGACAATATTTTTACATTTATTTGTTTGAATATTGTCTCCTTTTTTATGTTAGAGGGGGCAGACGAGCAGACATGTTAAAAAGAAAAAGAAAACTCGACAATAGGACTGAAGAACAAGTTTGGAATGACATTGAAATTGAAATAAGAGATTCCCAAGCTCACATTCCTCTAACATTAAATTAGTTCATAAGCTTTTTAGATACATCAGGACATAAGCAAAATATTCAAGAAATCATCAAGGACTACACAGATAATATTCCTGAGTTAATCAACATGTGTGTATTTCTTCACCCCAAAATGAATAACATTAAAAACAGATGTTTAAACTTTGCTAGAAAAGTACAAGACATTTATTCAAAGGAAGAGTCAACAAGTAACGACCTTAAATTTTCTTTTTTTTTATATTTATTTAGTATCCTTTTATTTCCCTCATACGTTAATTATTTTACATTTATTTAAACAAGTTAGATTCGTAATGAACATTTTGCAGTGGCATGTTAATGGTTTCCACGCCCGATTTAAAAGCATAAAAATAATACTTAATGATGTGGACCCATTATGGTTTTGTATACAAGTTACGATTTCAAAAATAACTATTGTGCTAACTTAAAAAATTACGACAGGTTTTATAAAGACCGCACACACAGCAGTATAGCTAGTGGTGGTGTAGCTACTTATGTGAAACCTCACACACTTCCTGAACTTATTAATATCAATAGCTCCTTAGAAGTAATAGCTGTAAAAATTAAATTCCCCCTGACTTTAACTATCTGTAACATATATTTAATAACAATAGCCATTCCATTAGTGAAAATGATTTGAATGACTTAGTTAACCAGCTTCCAAAGCCCTGCCCCATTTTTATTGGGGTTCGAATCACCGCGATCAGAGAGGTAAAATTATAGCTAATTGGTTAGATATACGTGACAATTTAATTCTTCTTAATTCACATCAACCTCCTCACTTCAATAGTAGTAATGGTCATACCAGTTGTATTGATTTAGCTCTTGCTTCACGAAGTATACCAACTCATTTCGCCTGGAATGCATTGGACGACCTCTACGACAGTGACCATTTTCCTATCACCATGACATCAAGAATTGATTTCTCTTACTATTCAAAATATTTACCAATATTGGAAATATCAATGTGCAGATTGGCCCAACTTCCGTTAAGAAATCGACCATAAGATTAAAGAGTTAGGTAAATTAAACCTGTCCTCTCATACATGTATAAATAAATATAATCAAATAATAATCGGCTCTTCGGAAAAATACGGCAAAATAAAACAACAGGAAAATTAAAAAAGAACTTGCTTCTTTTTTAATTTTCCTGTTGTTTTAGGTATGATGGAATGAAGAATGTTCTAAATCACTAAAAGAAACAAAAACAAAACCTACAGAGCATTTACAAGAAATCAGGACAGAAAAAACCAAGACAATCAATATATTAACGAAGAAAATCTATATAATCTAGAATTATTGCAGATAGAATATCGTAAAAATAGAGTGAGAACTAGAAGAATATTTAAAGAAAAATTGAAAGCAAACTGGGAAAAGTTTGTATCATCGATTAATAGTTATACTCCGATTAGAACCATATGGCAAAAAATTAATTCAATTAATGGACAAAGAAGGAAAAAGCAAACGATAATAAAAAAAATCAATGAGCTTTTAAGTCTTGATCCAAAAATAAGGTCTGATTTACTAGTAATAGCTTTTTAAGAGCAGGTCAATATTAACCCACTTAATGAAATGTGTACACACGAACTTCGTTTAATAATACACCTATAAGGCGATTCTAGTCCGGGCCCTGACAATATTTCAAATACCTTAATCCAAAATCTCTCTATCTTCGCTCTTGGACGACTCATAGATGTTTACAACTATATCTGGATTTGAGAAAGCCGTAAGTAACAGACTGAGATGGTAATTAGAACATAATCAACTAATATCCCTCTTACAATTCGGATTTCGGCAATTTAGATCAACTTTAAATAATTTAGCTCACTTAGAACATGATATACTCATACTCACATCCTTTGCAAATAAAAATAAAGCAGTAACAGTTTCCCTAGATTTGGAAAAGCCTATGAAAAAAACCAAAACCTAAAACCTAACCTAAAAACTAAAACCTCCTTTCTAAGGAGAGGCCTATGTCCAGCAGTGGACTAGTATAAGCTGTTGATGATGATCCTATGAAATAGTGTGGAAACATAGGGTTATTTTGATCTTGGAACAGTTCAATGTAAAAGATAACATGCTTGCCTTTATTATAAACTTTTTGACTAATAGATCCATAAGGGTTAAAATTGAATTGAATTAAATTCTATCTGATACGCTTCACACAGAAAATTGACTACCTCAGGGATCGGTTTTGAGTGATCCTGTTTTTGATAACTATAAATTATGTTTTAGCAGTTATAGAGAGGCCTGTGAAAGGTTGTTTGTTTTGCAGATAATTTGACAATATTGTTTAGCGGCAATACTCTTAAACCAACAAAGAGACTCTTACAATACACCTTGGATAATCATACCGGTTTTAATTTTTGCGGAAACAACTGAATTTATGATTATTTTGGGCATAAAAAGCAAAGATACAATATGTTTAACTATAAATAATCATAAAATCAGGGAAGTACAACATCTTAAAATATTAGGTCTAACATTTGATCAAAAAATGAACTGGGTTACTAACACTAAAATTTTTTTTTAACGTGTGGAAATCCCCTCGGACCGTCACCCCGCGGGGGTTCTTCATTCGGCGGGGCGGTGTGTCGGACTCGAACCGACTAAAACCACACGGTGTGCCCTCTTTGCCTATTAATAGTATTCTAGTTGAGGCAGACGAAATGCCACTCAAGTTAGAAGAAAAGGGTTATGTCTTACGTAAGCAGTGAACCACACGACTTATTTCAAGGATTCCTTTCTTCCAAAAACCACCTTACAATCTAATATCGAATACAACCTTCGTCCATCTCTTCCTCTTCCATTAAGATTAAGAGTTTAAAAGTATCTAAACGAAATTGAATTGAATGAATTTGAACTTCCTCCTAATTAGTCTCTTGAGCATCCTAAAAAACGGCCATGGGAAAAAATTGACATCGCAGTTAACTTAGACATAGCCAAAAAACAGCCCCGATGTAACACTCCTGATTACATTTATAAAAACCTGTTTAACCAAATTAAAGAGAGCTATCCAGACTATGTACATTATTATACCGATATTTTTAAAGGAAGATCAGGTTGTGCTATAGTTTCAGGAGATGAGAGCTACAAATACAGATTACCCGACTACTCATCTATCTTTACATGTGAAGCAGTTGCTATGATGAAATGTCTAGAAGTAATTAAGAACAAAATGAGCATCAATAAAAGAATCATATTTCTGATTCAATGTCAACTCTTAAGGCCTTATCTAATAACAGAGAACATACTTAGTCTAAACAATAATAATTTTGTCATAGAATTAATCTGGATTCCTAGCCATTAGGGTATTCCCAAAAACAAAAGGGTGGATATAGAAGCAAAAGAAGCCACAACACTTAATAACATAACATTACTTCTAATATTCAAGACCTTAATATTACTTTAATATGACCTTATTTAATACCTTAAACTGAAGGTAAAAATGCTATGGAATAGCTATTGGGTAAAAGATAATAATAATGCTTTGTATGAGATAAGGAAAACAGTTTTTGAAAAACGTAATAAGATAACAGAAAAGATCAAATAGTTTACAAACAACAACAAAGAATAGGTAACAGGACATTGTAATTTAACTCATATGCATCTTATTACTAAGGAAACTAAGAAGAAATGTTCAAGATGTGATAGGGACTTAACTATCAAGCACTTACTAATTGAATGTCACATGTATAATAAAGAAAGATTACAAGATATTAGTCTACCTAAGAATGTAAGATTGTTTGAACAATGTAGAAAGACTGTAACATTCTTAAAACGAATTAATCCATATAATTTAATTTAATATTTAAACCTAAAGAGGTCGCCTTAGATGTTTAAGCAACCTTAAATGAAGAAATAAAAAAAATAAAAAAGACAAAAAAATTACGACAAAATAATACAGTTTTAAAGAATTGTTTTTTTATGGAATACACACATATTATTATTTTAAATAGTCCACCATGGGTTATGGATACTTTAGTTGTAGTAATCTTACCTTGATTATCCTGAATCATAGTGGCAGTTGTATTCAATTGTGCATCACCACCTCCATCTTCAGCTTTTAGGAACACCTTGCATTCATTTATTATATCACATTTGACTCCTGATGTCTTTGCAGTTAATAACAACTGGTCGTCTTCTAATTCACGTGTCACTAATCTATCATTATGTAGCAGACGATCAGCAGCATCCATTTTATTATTAAATTACTGCAGATTCAATAACACTTGATTCTTTCAAGTGTAACAGCTGTAATTGGTCAAAGTTGTAGAAATATTTATACCCATAAAGAGTAGAAACAGAAGAACAAAATACATAGAAACAACAATCAAATACTTATGATATTGAAGCAATATTAATCAACAAATAGTCATTACAATAACAAAATGATAATATTACAAACTATGCCACCTCAATGTGTTCTAGTGAAAGTATTATAAAAACATACTACAAGTTGTTTTTTAAAATTTGATTTCAATATTTACCTCTCGATTATCCTTAATTGTTGAATATAGAAGATATTAAATCACGATGTTTGCAGTCTTGATAACGTTACAATATATTTTATAAGGATTTGTTAAACATTTTTAGATCCATCTGGCTTGGCTGGCATAAATTCTACCAACATAAATAGAGACTTACCACTAGCTAGAATTAGGCGTTATTTGGTGTCGCTAGTTACGATAACTAGCTACGAAACGCGGGTACACGTTAACTAGTTAATAAAATACAAAAATAACTAGTTTTTAAGTCTAGAAGAAACTAATGAATTTTGTACGTTTTTCACAAGTCTGGACCTAATTGACCTTTTGTTTATGATACTGAACCCAGTACTAAATTACTGATAAAGTTAGTAGGGTAATTCGCCAAAGTCTTGTTGTTTTCATGTTCCGGGAAACGAACACTACTGTTTTGCTTAAAAATAGTGTCCGTACATTTTTTTTATTAATGTTAGCTTTATTTCACACGACTATCACCCACACTGTTTCTTCTGCATAACAATAACATGTTGCAAACTAGTAGCATCCATTGCTATACAGATGATAGCACGGGCAATGCCCTTTATACCGGTCGCCCCAATATTTCTCGTCATCGAGAATCGAAACAAACTTGTTTCTGAAATTGAAACTTCCATAGCGGAGGTTACAGATTAGTCCTGACTAAATCAAGTCCAGTTTAACCCAAAAAAGACACAGGTCTGTGCGTTCACCGTAAAGAAGATACCATCTGTCGTACCACCTCGGTTTGAGAGCACCTCTATAATTGCCTCAGCCAGCATCGAAATCCTGGGAGTCAACAAATCGAGCTAAGTCCAGTTTCGGGGTCACTTTGTCAAAGGGTAAGGTCAAATTGACCTCGAAGAAGCTCGGTGTGCTGGACAGACCGAGGCAGTATTTCACTCCGGCCCACTGCCTTCAGCTCTATAAGGCGCAAGTGTGGCCGCATACGGAATACTGTTCTCATTTTTATGCAGGGGCACCTCATTACCAGCTTCTCCCTCTGGACCGCATCCAATGAAGAGCGACTCCAATCGTCGATAGCCCAAACATCACCGATCGGCTCGATCCCTTGGCGTTACGTAGAGATGTTGCTTCACTCTGCATTCTCTATAGCATATATCATGGAGAGTGTTCCGATCAATTGTTCGGACTGATACTAGCCGCAACTTTCTGCCATCGTTCCGCAAAATTTTCATCCTCATCACCTGGATATTTGGCGCTCCACTACGCACACGCAGCAAGCACCCCAACTCACTGGGGACTTCACCGCAGCACTCACTGGGATAAGCGGACTTCAGTCCCCAGTCACTAGAACTAGATGCTCTCAGTTCTAACTCACTCGAACTACTCACTACTGGTACTGACACGCTCCACGACAGGATATAGACAGCTGACTCATCATATTCACCTTCGGTCTTGGAGGGGAGAGATTTGGCGAGTGCCAGATACCATGAAACAGTAACTTACTACAACGCCATCTAACGAAGATACACTGAACTAATGAGTAACTGCTAATCCTGTATCATATTTGCATATTTACAATTTCCCAACATCCACCAGTACAACCTCGCCTGGTTGGAGGATTCTCCCTTTGTGTTGGATCGTCACATCAGATCACACCCGTTCCTCCACAAGTCTATACGATGAAACTGAACATGATATTAATATGAAAATAAAATATAGAGAACTTTTTTTAATACTTAATTGTGACGTTCTTTCTAAGGAGAGGCCTATGTCCAGCAGTGGACTATTAAAGGCTATTGATGACGATGGATGATGATGAGGGAGACAAGGATGAAATCATTCTCTTCATCTCTCTATCTATATTTATAATATTTTCACTGTTCTATTACTTTCTGTATCATAACTCATTGTGGTATTATTTACGAATCATGACTAGAAACTTTAAAATTCCATATGAATGAATTAATTTCATATAATACTTGTGTTAGCACTAGTTCTAGTTGCTAGTACTGTAATTCTAGTGTTGTATTTCAATTTGTATAAATATAGATAGTGTTGTAAAGTGACTAATTATACAAAAAATGATATTTTTATTTGTCATACATTATGAAATATAAAATAACTAAAGATACTATATATTAATTCATTTACTCCAATGCCATATAACTAGTTAATAAACCAATTTCTTTCTTGAAACTATTTACGTTTCGTTTCGTTACATTCGTCACGTAACATTCTACACTTGCTGATCACAGACTACTAATATCTTGACTGACTGCTCTGAGATGCGTATAGATAGCAACCATAGAGATATAACTGTAGCAACGAATAATATTGAGTAAAAAGATTAATGAAACAATTGAGCATGAACATAAAATTTATGAAACATAAAAACCTTGCACGATACTATCACAGTAAATAAATAACATGAAAATGTGTATTATTTTTATGGATTGAAAAACAATGTTCATAATTTAGGCGATTTGGATTCTATGATGTTTGGAAACTAAAATTATTTCACTTCACTGGTCGACGGTCGTACTATTACGTCATCGGTCACTTCACCGAAATCGATTCAGTTTGATTTAGGGTTGAATTTATTTTAATTTCCGCGTTAATAACTTCATAAAAAACTCAAAATGAGTGCTTGGAGACAAGTCGGTCTTAAGTAAGTTGTTTTAAGATAATATTAATATTAGTACAAAACCGTAGATGTTACAGGTTATGTTTTTCTAGTTACATAAACTACTCCAACATCGCTGCTAAGATTCTGCGACGATCCTTGAAACCCGAACTACGCGCTGATGCCATGAAACGTGATGAATCCCATATACGCATCACACCCTGGGCCAACGGCAGACCCGCACGTAAGTTATCTTTTAATATTTCACAAATAACTTCTCCATACTTCGGCTCTTCTCTACATCTATGTGGCTACGAAAATGTATCTCCTATCAAATCTTATTATTAGGCATGGAATAATAATAATAATAATGGTTCTAGGCAACAGATATTATATTTGAAGACATGAAATTAACATGAAAGATTTGATAAATCAGGTTAAAAACTTATTAACGGTTTTCTAACATCAGGAATTCCATCGCGTATAATTTAAGTGTACCAGTTATAAATGATGTTTTATATCAAACTGTAAATTTTTCAGATGAGAAGGACTAATGGGTGAAATAAATTAGGTTGGTGACAAAGGAAAAACAAGTCTGCTTGTTTGTACCCTTAATTGGAGTGTTTTGTTGCGAATGATGTTAAATATAGATTTTAGATGAAATTAAGCTTTATTACTTAGTTTAATATGTTAGTGCAGTTACTGTGTACGTTTTTGAACTAATCCCGCAATACATGAATGATATGAATATTTAATACCAGTGTTGAATAACATTTTTGCAGTTTGTTTGTTTTGTCACTAAACACTTATACAGATGTTGTCCATGATGATGGACAGATGTATTAATGTGTTTGCAGTATAAGCTAATATGATTGTTCATTTACAGATTTAAAAGCTGCTGCACCCAAGTAAAGAAGGAATTATTCACCAACATGCATGATTATCAACAATCTGCTATTGTATAATATGTTAGTTTTTAACACAATTCAATAAATTATTGTTAAAAAAACTTGTTTGTCATTTACTTGTTTCTTATAACACCCCACCAAATTTTCTATGGGATTGCTTATTGTAAAAGAAGAACACATTAAACTTAGAGAATGCCAATGGCTTGATGTGCCTCATACTTAAAAATGAATGCACATTACCTTGTTTACAAGACATCATTAAAAGTATCTAAGAGTTTTGTGACAATTCCCCTTATATTTCAAAACAGATGATTCCTACAAATTACATATAAAACTAACTAAAATATTGTGCTTGGAAAGAATTATGTATATAACCATATTGAATAGCAATATTTTATCAAAGAAAAAAAAAAACAAATGGGAATATAAATAAAAGTAGGTGATACATTTTTCACACACTATTTAATCTTATTCTTTTAATTTTTATATGAGCCTTTTTAACTTCATCTATTAAGCATTTACCTAGAGGAGCTGTCGGATCTATTTCTTTTAATGATATGTCTGTCTTAGGTGCATAGTGATTTTGTAATTTTTCTAAGCCATTCCAGGCAATCATGACTCCATTGTCAGTACACAATCTTGGTGGTGGTCTAAATGCTTTGTATCCTGTGTTTTCTGCTAACAATTCAATTGATTTAAATATAAAATCATTACAAGCCACACCACCTGAAACAATTAGGTTTCGGTTTTCAGGTGGGACCAAGCTATGTTTATCACAAAACAAGATTGCTCTGTGTGTTCTATGGACCAAATGTTCAGCCACAGCTAGTTGAAAGGCAGCACACAAATCATAAACTTCAGGTATTAACTTACAACCTGCTATTTGATGTTCTGTTTCCTTTTTTATCAATTTTCTTACTAAGGAATCCTTAAGGCCACTGAAACTAAAATTACAATCTCTATATTTTAATAAAGGCAAAGGGAATTCAAAAACTTCCGGATTAGTCGCCTGTAATGCTGCTAACTCCACAGCCTTACCACCACATATTTTAGAGTATTCAGACATATTTTTTAGTTTCATTCTTCTGGCAACTTTATCAAAAACTTCACCTGGTGCATTATCTAAACCTTTGCCTAATAAATAAAAATCTTCAACATCTTTTACCAGAGTTAATAAGCAATGCCCCCCAGATATTAGAAGAACAAGAAAAGGAAAAGTCAGTTTCTGATGCATTCGGGCAATTAAAGCATGAGCCTCCATGTGATGTATAGGTATTAAAGGTTTGTTATTTAATTTTGCTAGATGTTTTGCATATTTTACTCCAACTTGAAGACTTCCTAGGAGACCCGGTTTTGTTGTAACCGCTATAGCATCTACATCTTTAACTGTTTTACTGGCCTTATGCAATGTTTCTGTTACAACCTCTTCTATATTATCACGATGTAACTCATGCGCCATAAAAGGGTTAACTCCACCCAATTTCGTATGTATTGCATTTTGAGAATAAAGGGACTCGCTTAGTATTTTACCAGTGCCATCAATTATGGCACAACCTGTATCATCGCAAGAGGTTTCAATACCTAATATTAAAGGTTTTGCTGAATTAAATAATGTTCTATTATTAAAAGTCCTATTAATACGTATTTTATGTACTCTACATATACATTTGCACAGTAGCGACATTTCTATCGCCAAATAGAAAAGAATCAGACAGAAACCTAGGATACGAACAGAGTGACCACTAAAAAATATTACTAATCTACTAAATTCTGCAATCCGAGACTAGAAAACTGTCCATATTGAGGACTGCCGCTATTTGAGGGTCCCAAAATATTAACTTCCTAAAGAAATTCCCTTTTTTTTTTATTTTTCCTTTCTTATTACAGGCCTATGTCCAGCAGTAGACTAGTAGAGGCTGTTGATGATGAAACAAATGATATTCCATTGGCAGTCTTTTGTTCATGCTTAGCTCAATTAGAAATAATTGCGACCTTCTTAAAAACTCAAATTTTTTTGTGTCTGATCCCTACCCATATTTACAATTAATTTTGCTACTTTAACAGCCAAATACATTTGATTAACATCAATAAAATTTATTTCAATGCTAGGATCAATATTTGTCGCTGTTATGTATCCATTTTTCATATAACTACTCAGTAAGGCCTTTCACATATCCCTATATAACGATTGGAAAATTGTGTTAAATTTAGTAATAATTGGTAACACATATTCCAAAAACAAAAAATATAATATTTATACATTTATCATCAAAATTAACTTTAAAAAAGTCAGCATTAAGATTGCGATTTAATCAATATTGTTTATTAAAATACAATTTCAAAGCGTCCCATTGTTCAATTATTTCATTTACACTGGCATGTAAAGAAATAACAAATCTGATCTAAATAAGAAATAACAAACTGATCTGGTAATGTCGCAATAATTGGTGATTCTCGGAGTCAACAAAATTTTGTGCTGTGCTGCAAAATGCTGTGACTAAAATAGTCATGAACATCTTTAACAATCCGGTCAATATTTCGAGGCAGTTCTTTACATGCATAGCTTACAGATAGGGCAAGAGAGTGACATACTCACTTTACAAAAATGCAATGAAAATTAATAGACTGTGTTTTTGACACATCGCTCACACAACAATTTTTTTTGTAGTCTCATCAATTATTAGAGAAAATATGTTTTTCCCTGAAGGCGACTTACATGAAACAACATCTTCGAATAGTTTTTTTTTCTAATTTTGGTGCTATATATGTATATAAGATGAACTTGATGATGATGATGCTTTTATTCGGTTGCATGTGAATGCCTTTGCTATCTCTGAGTCGGGAAATGCTCATCTGATAAAGGATGCTTCTTAAAATAGGTATCCATCTGGAACAAATTAAAATTCATAATAAATGAAGATCTGGATATCTAGAATACATACAATAGAAATAACTATATTTTAAACTAAAAAATAAAAAACAAAAATAAATTAAAAAAACAAATAAATGACACCTATCAACTAGCCTAAATTAAGCAGCTTATGCCGTTTATGTTATGGATACTAGATGACGGATAAATATCCGTAACAGATATATTTATACAAATATTCATAATATACTCAATACGTATATAAACGTCAAAGACTGAAGAACAAATTCTTATTTTATCATCCAAACATTTGTCCCCACCGGGAATTGAACCCAGAACCTCACGTCGAGGCCACACGTCGAGATGGTTTTAAAATTTTGTGTTTAGAAAACTAAACCATGGTGGCCTAGCATAGTATACCTCATTGGCAGTTTTCTAGAAAAATAATGCAAAACTTGAATAAAAGAGGTTTAAAACTTGGAACTTTTTGATTGTTATTGTCGTTTCACTGAATTAAAACTTTTGAAAAATATTAGATAAAATTTAAATGTCTGATTAATATAAATTAAAATGTTTTCAAGCATTATTCTTAATCTCTTTACAGAGACACGAAGAAAATTATAGGTTTTGTTCCCATTCAGCGCGATAGTTTTGTTCAAATTTACGTTTCATTGTAATTAAAAGTTCATATTGCATGCGATTGCCACGGGATCTAAACGAATTCTGTAAGAGAATGACATATTAACATAAGGCAATATAAAAGGTAATTTCCCTTTAAACTGGTTTAAACGATACTCTGAATCGTAATTAAAATAATTATTAAAATAGACTCCATTGTAGAAACATTAGAGTGCAAAATTCCGTGTCAGTCGGCCTAAAAGTATACAGTTGGGGGAAGCCCCTACTACATACAGTACTAATATAAACGCTGCCATTGCTGCCAACATAATTTATACTCTTGGACACAAGTCCTTTCATCCGGGACCATTATTGCTTGACATTTACTGAAATCTATTAGATGTTTAGAAACTACTGCATATCTACTGCATGGTCAAATTATCCTTGGAAATCTACTCTTGCAGTAGAAAATCTACCGTAAACGGTCACACTGGATTGGAATGTCAGTTTGATATTATAAATGACAGAGAACCTTTTTGATGTCTTAGCTGTCAGATTACAGTGATGCTACAGTTTCAGTGCTGCCAACAATTAAGTTTTTTTTTTTGTATATGCAAACTGTGCCATCATCGACAAAACTCTCCACCAGGCTCAACATCTTAAACCACACTGCCTACTAGAGTTGTGTAGCTCCTGAGTGAGTGATATAAAAGATATATCATTCACGACGATAAAATGTATCACTCACTCACACTAGCTCCGAATATATCAGTAACTCACTACTAGCTCACTAGATCACTAGCTCAACGACGCCGATCTTTGTTTCATGAGCGAGTGAGACTAAAGATAAATGAGTGAGATAGATGATGGTTGAGTTCACGCAGGTTTCTTTATGCAAAATGTACATTATTTCTCTAGGATCAAAGTTTAATATTACTTAAGAATTAAGCCAAGTACAAGGAAAATCAAATTATGTATGATTTCTATTATACAACCTAAAAAAAGTACAAGAAATAATTTCTTATTTTTAATTATTATGTAAAAGGAGGTTAATAATTATGTAATCTTATCAAAATGAATAAAATTGTATTTAAAAAAAATTGGTTAAAAATGTAGTTTCAAAAACTGAATTTAGGTTAATATGAAAATAAAGAAAGGTTTGTATGGCGAAAGAGGCTTAAAGTGAGTGATATACGAGTATACTGAGCTAAACGATCTAGATGAAGAAATGAATTAATTGAGAGACAAATCAATTGAATCGGATCAATGAGCGAGTGAGCTAAACGAGTTAGTGAGCTAAATGAGCTAGTGAGCTAGATGAGTGATATTTATCTTTTGAGCGAAATGATATATATCAATCTTTTCAGCTCAGTGATACATTTTGCGCATCACTACTGCCTACCTAGGCGATGAAAGTGCCTGAATCTCATTATTCCACAGCCTATAAACTAAAGCGCTATGCAATATAAAATGTTGTATAATTAAAAGCCTTCCTTTTTAAAGTAGCTTGCAACGAGTCCTATTGCCTCAGAGAGAATGGGTTGACAGCCAAGAAAGTATTGGTCAAGTTATTCAAAAGGATTTATGACACAAATTCTTAAAGAATGGCTTATAGAGTACTTCAAATACCTAGTAGAATTAAAAGCAGTAAAACATTTTATAAAGTTTGTTTTTTTAAATTCAGGACAAAAAGTAGATTATTTTCTTCTCCAGTGTATTTTATATCTTTATACCTGCAAACGAACGAGAAAGAGTTTTTTTCTCCTTTCGAATTATATTAGACACATAATATTTGTTTTCAGATTGAAAATAATAGTGTTGTTAGATCTAGTATCAAAATACCAAGTTAATAAAATAAAAAACGTACGGTCATATTATATTTTGTTTTCATGTTTTGTGGCAGCATCTATGACCAATTCTGTTTTTGATCCATTTTCATTGAACTGCCATTTGACCTTAAAATGTCCAAAAAGATATTTAAATCAGTTCAGTGCATAGATAAAACACTATTGGTTCAGTGGCAGTGACCACTGACTATAGACAACTGTCATTATCAAAATTTCTGAAATTCGACAAGTAATAAATATAGTGGTGTGCCGAAGAGTAGGCTATTTTGGTCAGTTGTTATTAAGCAAATTGTATGGTGCGCAGCTCCAGAGAACTTATATTATTAAGAAATTGATATGGTAAATATACTTTTATACAAATGGCGCCATTGAAAAATAAATATAAATCGCGAACTGCAAATTATCTGGTAATATCCATCATTTACCGCATAATTACATAGATAGTCAGTTTGAAACTAATGACCAATATATAACTTTTATAAACGATATTTTGGACGCGAAAGAATTAATTATTTTTTTCTTGCTAGTTTGCCATGTGCTGATATAATCCCGCTATATTTCAATACAGTACATTAGCAAGGACTCCCGTAGTCCCGTTAGTTTTCACATTACAAAAAATATACCACCTAAAATCTATATGTTATTGCATTCGTACTTGAATTTTGCAATTTGAATTAATGTACGTAAGCTTTCCATAGATAAATGTTTAATTTTAAGATGTTACTAAATTGCAGAAAACTTGCTTGGATAGAAATGTGATATACGGATAAATTTGTTGCAATTGATCAATTGATAATTTTTGATGGATTATGATCATTTATCTGTATTTTTTAGATTTCGTGACTACAAGGTGCAAGTAACAAGTCCAAAATGATCAACTTAAATATATTGAAGCAATCTACCATTGTACATTTATGTTTTGCTATTTCATACTTCACATCTGGTTTGATTCTGACTTTTATACAGGCTATTCTATACTTTGGACTCAAACCGTTCCATAAATCTTTATACAGAAAGATAAATTATTATCTTTCATATTCATTTTACAGTCGTAAGTATAATACTTATATTATATTAATACTACTGAGATAACATTGTTGAACATGATATGTCAAAGTTACACATTTAAATAGGTAAAATAGATATACGAGGGGTGATCAATAAGTAATGATAATCAATATGAAACAGAACTATTAGATTAAAAAAAGTATTTTATTTTTCAACATAGTCTCCTTGCAAGTTAATACATTTAGTGTATCTTTTTTCTAAGCCCATGATTCAATTAGAAAAAAATTCTTTGTCTTGACCCTCCCAAAATGCCTCTAGTGCGGCCATCACTTCACTATTGTCCTCAAATTTGTTGCCCCGGAGGTGTTCTTTGAGCCGAGGAAAGAGGTAGAAGTCACTGGGAGCTAGATCTGGCGAATAGGGAGGGTGTTCGAGCAGTTCGAACCCCGTTTCTTCAATGGCAGCCATCGCAACTGCGGCTTTGTGAGCCGGGGCGTTGTCTTGGTGAAACAGCACTCCAGCGCGCAGTTTACCGCGTCTTTTTGACTTAATAGCTTCTCGCAATCTTCTTATTTGGCCTGCGTAGTAAGAGCCTGTTATAGTGGCCCCCTTTTCCAAATATTCCACCATAATAATTCCTTTTGCATCCCAGAAAACAGACGCCATAACCTTTCCCGCTGAACTTGACACTTTGAATTTCTTCGGCGTTGGTGAGGAAGCTCGTTTCGAAGTCATTGATTGTTGTTTGGTTTCGGGATCAAAGTGGTGGATCCAGGTCTCGTCCATGGTCACAAAACGCGACAAAAAAATTCTTTATCGGCCTGGAACTTTTGAAGATTCACCCTCGAAATGTCGACTCGTTTCTTTTTTTGCTCGTCGGTTAACATTCTCGGTACCCAACGCGCAGAGACCTTTTTCATATGCATTTTGTTGACAATGATTTTTTGAACGCTGCCATAGGAGATCCCTGTGACCTCAGCTATATGCCTTACGGTCACCCTTCGATCGGCCAACACGATATCTTCCACTTTTATGACGTTTTCTCCAGTAAGGGACGTGGAAGGGCGTCCCTCGCGATGTTCATCTTCAGTGGAGGTTCTGCCCAGCTTAAATTCCTTTGCCCAGCGTGCGACTGTGGAATATGGAGGAGCAGACTCCCCCAATGTTTCCTCTAAGTCGCTGTGTATGTCTTTGGTAGACATTTTTTTCAGGCAGAGGTACTTGATGACAGCTCTTATTTCATTTTTCTCCATTTTGATGTTTTCTCTTCGACAGTTCGTATTCAAATGAATGTGTCTCCCGGTAATGGTGTCCTATTTATACATTTTTTTGAAGCTGAAGTAGTGGATATATAAGCAAGCAGAAAAAAAATAATTTGGGTTTTTGTGCGTTCTAGAAATACTCGATTATCATTACTTATTGATCACCCCTCGTATAGCAGAATAATGTAATTATCACAAATTTATGTTTTCAGAATTAGTGTTTATGTCAGAATGGTGGTCTAATACAACTCTATCTTTATATATTAAGAAAGATGAATATAAAAAGTATTATGGTAAAGAGCATGGATACCTTCTAATGAACCATAGCTATGAAATAGATTGGTTAATGGGATGGCATTTCTGTAATAGTATTGGAGTATTAGGGGTAAGTACTACAATATTTTATTCCATTATACATTTTTGCTGGCAATGGTAAATATAGTTTTTGACTTCGTCACTAAATGCATAAGAAAAAGGTTTAAAATTCATAAATACTACCTACTCACAATAGAGAACCTTAATAAAAGTCAAAGAATAATTTAGTAACCTTATTGTAGTGACCGATAAACTTCGTCTTTCCACCATTATTAACTCACAATAACTAAATGAGGCAGAGCACCATGCACTCAGACATCAATAAATGACAATATAATATCAGTTGACATTTTTTTTATATGCTTGAAGGAAATTTGCCTACTTTGGGATCAGATTACCATGTATGATATTATTATTATCCATGTTTCATATTTGCATAGTTTTTTCTTTTTCACATCAGTAGATGTTTATCTATAATGAAGGAATTTTGTACATTTCTTCTTCACATATAATCTAGTTCTTTTTTCTCTTGTGAGACTTTTGGTCCTGCTTAGTCAGTTCCCTATAATGTTGTCATACTGGTTAGTTGGGATAAAGAGTTTTGGTTGAGTATTTTAGAATGTTTCTTAAGGACTCATAGTTAGTTTAGCTAATGTTTAATTGGTTACCCTTCAAGTAGAGTTAGGGGGTAGTATTTGAGAATCGAGTATTGTAGCGATGTTGTAAATTAAAGTGGACTGTATTTAAACTAATTTATTATTACACTGTACATGAATTATTAAAAATATTATCGCTTCGGTCTCGGAATAACGCGTGTGTCGTCAAGTGAAACCCTCAATTGTCGCAATTGTCGGTCCCGGCGCGCTCCGCCGCGCCCGCTGCTCCCTCGATGGGTTGCCCACGTGCCTCACGCGTGAACAGGTAGCATTTAATCAAGATAAATTAATTTGCTTTCAGTACTCCTGTCTATTGGAGAAATCAATTATCAGTAAAACATTAACTGAGATTATGTTGTTACACAGTGTGCTGTGATATTTTATGTAAAGTGTTATTTAATTATTCTATATTTAATTTGTGACATTTCTTCCCTATTGTACTTTTTATTGTGTAATATTTTGTGACACTTCACAATTAGCAATTTTGATTTATGATTTATTGTATTTAAAACCTTTTCTAAGGTAAAATTAGAAAGTGTTACTATTGTCAGACCTCATCACCTTTGTATAATCATCACAAAAACCTACCTTCGTTGCATATCATTATGCGAACTCGCTTTAAAGTCGGGCGACAAAAACTAACTATAATATCGTAGGAAAAATAGGTTTTTTAGGTAATATTGTGCTTATTTATCACTAAAAAATTTCTAACGGCAGCTCGAAAAGAGTTTATCCTAATATTGTACTCGACGTCGTATTTACTGATGGTCTACCAACAACGGTCTGTCTATCTACAAGTTTTATTTTTAAAAAAATGCTTAATGTATACTGTTTTTATATTAAGGTTAAAGACTTTTCAACATAACGCTACAAACCATATTCGTTAAGACTGTGAAGTATGCAGAAATGTCAACTTGTGTGATAAATTATTCACTCGCAACCGCAACGTCATATCCTTACGGTGAACAAGTAATAATTAAAAATAATCAAAAACACAATTTAAAAGTAATGTACTAAAAATACCGACACAATTTACAAACATGGCCATTTTTACGCTATACGCTATCAAACAACTTTTTAAACCAATTTATTATTCCTTATTAAATTTAATGATATAACTTATATCTATTTATTATTTGTAATCTCCTCCTTAATTTTCTTGATATTGATACCCCTTTTAACAGATTTGGTTATTTATTTTTTTCAAAATGCCATCTAAGGACACTTGGCTTTTTGAGACCGATAAAACAATACCTGAACTGTCGAAATCCATGCAGCCATTTTGAAGATACGAGGTAGGTAATAAAGAAAATTGCAAACAAACATACAAGATACGCGCAAAAACATAACCTTCCTTGGCAGTCGGGTAAAAATAGCTTGTCATATTCGATACTAGATACACACAGTTTCCTCCTCGTTCATTTGCTCCTTTAGTATTTTACCGTGCTGGTTTTATGGCACACAGGCTATAAACTTTCTTCATTAAACTGAATCTAATGCAAAGAACATTGCAAAGCGGACCAATTAAAACTTTTATATTAGCGTATCTAAAAATATAAACAAATTACGAACAGATATTTCGTTACATCATAGTGGACTTCGTACAAACTGACTACGTACATAAACAAAGTAAATACGTTTTATAGGCTATGTGACTATTACATTGCTCAAGGTTCAACGTTTGTCAAGGACCTGTAAACAAAGGAATTCAATGCTCACGTTCATGTTAATAAATTCCTCTTAATATGAATTGCAAAATCATTCATTTTTATATTTTTTATGTCAAAACGAGTCATCATCAGTTATAACTGTTATAAGATACCTATGTGTAAATAACTGTTATAAATAAAGCTACTATTATTTAATATATTCTGTATGTATCGTCTAAGTAGCCTGCGCGGTTATAAAACTAATACTTGTGCTGAGGTCTTGCTTCTCTCCAACTGTCGAAATTCTATATTTAGAGAGCAACTTACTACTCCCACGCCTAAAAATGTCTAGATCTAGACAAATGGGCACACGCACATACAATGCAGTAAACCTTTCTCGAGGAAAATAAAAAAAATAAAAAGGAATTCGCTGCGTGATCTATTTTTTTGAGATTGTAATTTTACTCATTCTGCTCATAAACCTTTACATATCCTCTGACTACGATATTTTGCGGTTCACTAAAAGTACCCTAGTAAAAACCCTACGCTACTACAATTTCACCGGTATTTTAATGAATTGTACTTAAAATTAAAAGAAAACCTCTAAAGGCAGAAATTCACAAACTGTTTTGGTCAAAAGACTCCTTTTCTAAATTAACCTATATATACATCAGACTCCAGTAGCCAAATTACTACGCGCTTATCGACTTGATGAGTTTCTTGGCAGTACAACAATGATGTTTCCTGCTAAAATATTGGTACACGTAACACAACTAATACAATATCTTGAAATTTTCAAATTACAACTTATTGCTACTAAATAGGGTTAGATTTATAGACCTCGTCGACCCCAAAATCAACTTTTGTTTATGTCGACCAATAGGAAACCGATTTCGACCCCAAGGTCGATATTAACCACTTTGGGACTCCTGGCTCTAAAGGATGTGTCGTAGGACTGTAAGTCACGTACATAAAGCGATAAAATAATCAAAGAAAAATGCACGGTGTATAATATCGTATCGTACGTTTTGTTCGTCAGGGTCAAGTGTGATTCTTTTTAGTTTGTTGTTTAAGTTTGGTAATAATTACGGACATGATTTATGGTAATCGTCGTCATTAGTTTTCCTTCCGCGTCTTACTTTTTATTAATACTTATAATATTTAAAAAATAGGTACTAAGCTTTACTTGAACATTTACACGTAATTGATTAGTTTAAAACACTCATTAAAGTAATGATCATAAGTTCTTATAATCAGTATGAGTAGCGGGAGTGGTATAAAAATTAGCGTATTATGACAAATACCCGGTTGTGAAAATTTTGTGATAAAAATAAAATAAGATAAGATAAATATTTTAATAACGATTTGTAGATACTATTAATTTACTACATGCTATTGCATTGTGCATGAAAAGGACAAATAATATAGAAAGTTGTCATAATTTGCGTTACCACCGCTGAAAGGTCAAGTGAACATTCACGAGAAATCTTGATTAAGAATGAGTAAAAAAGCACGGGCAGTGTAAATCTAAAATTAGAGTTGGTGTTTATAAAACAAATGGATTCATTCAAAACTTAATTAGTACGAGTAAAGGTCGATCATCGGTCGATCATTTTAAAATAGGCCTAAAAATAAGTCTACGCTGTTATTGATACATTTTTAAACTAAAAATGTTACTACAACACAACTCAAGAGTTACAAGTGCGTTGTCGGTAGATATGGAAATTATTACTACTTTTAAATCATATTCATTTGAAGAAATAGCATAATAATAATTATGTAGCAGTTGTTTTGTAAATCAGACGCAGGTGTGATGAAATGATTTATAAATCAAATGTGATTGTGATATTATTCCATCCCTACTTGTCGGCCCTCGAATATGGACCTCCTCTAACCTCACTTACTGGGTGTATGTAATGCAATAAAACAATTGCTTAACACCGATTCAAAATCGGACGAGCGCATAGGTTGAGCCGACCTATCCTCAAACTCTAAATAAAAAGAAATATGAGAATGAGCTAAAATTTTATAAAAATTAACTCCCAACTTAAGTTACCGCTACTTTATATTTAGTTAAATACCCCTTTCTTCTTTGTGTCTTTTACCACATAAGTACTTACATCTAAATAATATTATTTTTAAGAAATTAGAACATCATCATGATGAATCTAGTGTAACATGATAGGTACCAGCCGATTAAATGCCTGCTTTAGTAGTGTAGTACGGTACGCCACTGCAATCCATGAGACTACGAGTTGAATTCCCCGAGCGGGCAACATTTTATAGGGTTTTTCGGAGAGGAAAAAAGCCTAAGTTACTCCTTATAAAACTACCTGGTAGTAAAATGTTATCAAAATCGATCCAGCCGTTTGGAAGATAACCTGGAACAGACAGAAAAAAATATTTATACTGGTTTTTAGGCATAGGCATGGTGCAAATAATCGTGGGAGCATGATAAAACCTATGGCTTTGACATTACAGATAGACACTTTAACTTTATTATTTGTATAGATTAAACGACCACCCAGTTCCTATCCCAAACAAGTCGTACTGTCTTATGTTACAAAATTCATTGTATCTCTTTCAGAATTGTAAAGCATATGCGAAAAAATCTATACAATATTTACCACCGATTGGCTGGATGTGGAAATTTTCCGAATTTGTTTTTCTAGAAAGATCTTTTGAGAAAGATAAAGAAATAATAAAAAATCAAATAGCAGAGATTTGTGATTATCCGGATCCTGTATGGGTAAGTAATGTTCCAATCTATATCACACAACCTATATAATATACATATACTTATTCATACTTTGGATAAAAACATACGTACTGCAAATACCCAGTATGATATAACAATCTTGAACCAATTATTTTGTAATAAATAATGCAACTTAAGTGTATTATTTGAATACTTCAGTCTGTTAACATTCTCATAAAAGCTTTGTAATAGAATGTTGTGTACCTATAGTTATAATTGGACTTCAGATTTAAGTATTGTATATTGTCAACACAATTGTTTATGTTCTGGTCTGTGGTCTATTACTGTACCTATTCAATAAAATAAAATCATTTTATATACCTATTAAAATCAGTGATAATAATTTGTCCTACAAATTATAGATATGAAGATACAATATTTAATAACCCAAATTATCTATATCAATTGTTGCGATGTGATTAAGATAAAAATCTAAATGAGAATTCATAATAAAACAATATAGAAAATTTGGTCAGTTAAATGATATTTGATTATTATTTCAGCTATTAATGACCCCAGAAGGAACACGCTATACAAAGACAAAGCACGAAGCGTCTCTGAAATTTGCGAAAGAGAAGAATTTGCCGCTTCTTAAACATCACTTAACTCCTCGCACCCGAGGGTTCACAACAAGTTTACAGTTCTTTAGAGGGAAAATACCCGCAATTTATAACATACAACTTGCGTTCGAGAAAGATAGTAAGGTAAGATTATTATAAAAATTGTTGTTTTAAATATTGTTTTAGCCTCACCTATTTTATGGACTGGCCTGTCATTAAAGGAGTTCAACTTAATCTTAATGGACTAGACGAGATTTTTAGGAATTGCCGAAAGCCACCCGACAGTTCGTATAATTATAAAATTTCATTTCACATACATTTAATTTACATACTTAGCTTATTATTATATCTTGTCTAACGATATTGGCACTAATATTATGTTAATATTTTCGTAATTAAATTATTTTGCTTTAATGAAAGATATGTAACTACGTATGTGCTTAAAAAGTGAAATATCAGATTATAGATTATATCGAAAACTATCTTCACTGTGTTTTGCCTGAATTAAAGTAAGATTAGCATTAAAATACATACTTGTTTCTTGTGAACGTTCCACTCAATGCACACTCAGAACTACAAATACATATCTCAACATGTTGTTCCTCTCTGTTTGTTCCGTATCCTTACACATTCTATGACAACAAAACCAGATATGAAACCTGTAATGTCGTTATGTCATTACTAGAACCGGTCCTTGGGTCTATCAAAGAAAACCTGATTCTATGCTAATAATATAATAATAATATTTATTTTCAGTAACATTAAAACATTAATTTTGTTGCTGAGGCCTCCTTTTAAGTATGATATACATGCTTGTGCCAGGAGACTCCCGCTTCCCGTTTGCAATTTTATTTATAAATTATATAACTTAAGACGTCCGTGTGGTGACGGATTAAGAATACAGTGTATTCATCCCGTGGGTGTCGTAAGAGGCGACCAAGGGAGCAAACTACGCAGGACAACAGCACTGCAAAGAGAAGGAAAACTTGACACAAACCCTATACCAACCCGTCTGGCGTGGTATAGTAGGCCAAAACCTCTTTACTAAGGAGAGGCCTCTGTCCAGCAGTGGACTATTAAAGGCTGTTGATGTGATGATGATGATGTGACTTAGGTAACAACTTAGGTAACATTATTATATATTGTTACATGTCTCTCAATGTGTGTACGCATGCATGTGTACGAGTGTTTGTGTGTTGTCCGCAAGCGTGTGTGAGTATGTGTGTATGAGGGTGTGAGTGTACGTGTGTATAGTAGCTCCAGCCCTGCGTAATGTTGTATTAATTTCGAATCGTCAACAAACCGGGGTTCGAATTGTGCTTGTGTTGTGTTGTGAACTACCACCTCTCCGTTTATGATATTTTTTACCTCGGAAATTAGTCATTTATGAACCGAAATCCGCCAAATTTAATGAAAAAATAGTACTATTAACTAAATTTAAACTAAAAACTAAACTAAGAAGTAAAGAATGCGGTTTAATATAAATTATCATGATGAGGTTAGTGTTACTTTTTAAAAGTTAATTACTTTAACATCATAAATCTAAAATATACACAAGAATACGCTACTTTGTTATGTTATTAATAGTACTTTCGAATTCTTAAGTAGGAAATAACATCCGATATTAACCTTGCGTCACTCCGGACGACCAATGAGAACAAAAGAAAATCATAATTCGTCCGTTTTAAACGTCAACCTTGTACCATGTACCCTGTTGCCAGTTACATAATTGCAGCCGCGATTGGTCGTTAATTGAGTATCTGTCATTGCGACACATCACATATCTAATCTTAATATATTTATCTTTGCAGTATGCAATGTGTTATAGAAAAGATTGTACGATTTTAGGATTGTTGTTGTATATAAAAAAAAAGATAACATGCAAATTAGCCTTTTTTTAAACGTTCTTTCCATTTCTAAACAAAAAATTATTAACTAGCGAGCATGACACATGTTGTTGCATCAAATTTCTATAAATTTTATGTTAAAAACCAACTTTACGTTCCCCGGTTTTTGCACTAGAAAGCTAATCGCACTACAAACCTAAAAAGTTAATTTTTAGAAAAAAAACAAAAACCGACTTCAAAACTATACCTATATGTACAAATTTAAACTGAAAAGTAGAAAATAATATTAAATAATAATAATGATATTAATTTTTTATTTTAATTACTTTAAACATTCAACGAAAAGGTTTCCTAAGTTATTTTTGAAGTCGGTGCCGCCCAAAAACAGTTTAATTGTTGCAAAGGCAGCAACAAATGGAATGTACGGCGGCGCGACGCGGCTGCGCGCGTGTTGCAGCCGGACAGGACGGGACGCGGGGGGATGTGCCTAAGTGAGCGACCCGAACGCGGGCAGACGCGTGAGGGCAGACGTCGTTGACGGTTGTGTCTCTATGCATAAAAATTTTGATGCGCTTCTTTGCAATTTATAAGTAAGCTTACGTGCGATTTTCTTTTCTCTAGTAAAAGTTAAGGTAATTTATATAATAAATAGTGTAATTAATTATTAGGTTATTTTTTTATTAACGATATTTTTGTTTTGGTTGGCACCGACTTCAAAAATAACTTAGGAAACCTTTTCGTTGAATGTTTAAAGTAATTAAAATAAAAAATTAATATCATTATTATTATTTAATATTATTTTCTACTTTTCAGTTTAAATTTGTACATATAGGTATAGTTTTGAAGTCGGTTTTTGTTTTTTTTCTAAAAATTAACTTTATTTTTAATTTTTAAGTGAAAAGTTAGTGTATTTTGTTTGTATATAATATGGGTAGGCCTACTAAACGCGCTTCTCAAATGAAAAAGCGTCGTTTGGAAGAAAGTAGGGACGAGAGGGAAGATCGTCTAAAGAAGAGTAGGAAAAGATTTGCAATAAAAATTGCAAATGAGAGTGATGAGCAGCGGGCGTATAGACTTTCTCAGATGAGGGCATACTCAAACTTATCAAGGCTTAATGAAAGTCCAAAAAGTCATGCTCAACGACTCAGTTTGATTCACGAGCGTTTATCAAACGAAAGCAAAGAGCAACGTTCTCATCGTCTTCGGTTGATTCACGAGCGTTTATCAAACGAAAGCGAAGAGCAACGTTCTCATCGTCTTGAGTTGATTCACGAGCGTTTATCAAACGAAAGCGAAGAGCAACGTTCTCATCGTCTTGGGCTGATTCACGAGCGTTTATCAAATGAAAGCGAAGAGCAACGTTCTCATCGTCTTGGGCTGATTCACGAGCGTTTATCAAACGAAAGCGAAGAGCAACGTTCTCATCGTCTTGGGCTGATTCACGAGCGTTTATCAAACGAAAGCGAAGAGCAACGTTCTCATCGTCTTGGGCTGATTCACGAGCGTTTATCAAACGAAAGCGAAGAGCAACGTTCTCATCGCCTTGGTTTGATTCACGAGCGTTTGTCAAATGAATCTATCGAATCCAGATCGACTCGATTAGATGCTATGCGACAAGCTAGTCGCAACCGCAGGAATGATTTCGAACAGTCTATTAACATTTTTGCAGACGTTCAGTGTGCCGTTTGTAATAAAGCGTTATATCCACCACAACGTTTTAATTTACGTACTGCAATTTACAGTGCATTATTACCCAAAGAATTGGTTTCTCTGGGCAATATCATAACATGCTCTCGCTGTCAAAATAATATTAGGAAACGAAAAATTCCACCAGCAGCTTTCTGGAACAAAATGACAGTCGCGACTGTTCCTCAAGAGCTAGCTAATTTGACGAAACTTGAAGAACGGTTTTTATGCCGTGTTGTACCGTTTCTTAAAATAATGAAATTACAAAATCGTTTCTGTCAAGATTGGTGTAAGGGACAAGTAACTTTGTTTGCAAAAGACGTTGTTGAAGTCGCTGAACAACTGCCACTTGCGCCAAACCAAGTAGGATTAGTTCTTGTTGTGGAAAGTCTCGAGAACTTGCAACGCTCCCAAGAGTTTGTTGTGGATATGAACAGATTGTATCAAGCTCTAACCTGGTTAATGTCAAACAATATACTCTACAGAGATGTAAGACCCCATTTTGAGAATGTTATCGACATTTCTGAACTTGTTCAAATTTCTGAAGAGCCTGCAGATGGTGGTGAGCTTATGGAGTTAGAATCTACTCCTCAAAGCAACTACGTCGATATAAATGAAAACGTTTCTATACTACACGGATCATTTCATCAAGCTGATTTAAGATTTGATTTACAATCTCGTGGCAAACAATGCACTGCTGTAGCAGCTGTAGCTTGTGCAGCGTTCTGTACAGATGAGCCAAGTCAATGGTCAAAAAGTGACATTGATTATATAGTAATACTCGGAGATAAGCTCTACCGTGAGTCCATTGCTTCTAGAGAGAACCCCGCAATTGGAGAAATTAATCCTGAATATCTTGCTGCGAGTGATCTTGCACAGCAAATATTATATAACAGGAAGAAAATATCTCTGTTACTGATACCAATTATAATGGTCATATAGATACAGATCGAAGTACTGACGGCTTCCCTAACCTAAAAAATGCTCTGACATTATTTTTAAGAGAAAACTGTTGCGGGCTGCTTACTGCGAATTCCATGACTGTGGCTATATATTGTAAAACTGAAACTGATGCTTATAAATATTGGTTGTTCGATTCACATGCACGTGGGCCTAAGGGAGGTAAAGCTCCAAAACGTGGTGCAGCCTGTTGCATGAAATTCCAAAATATAGATGAATTACATGATATAATGCGACGAAATTTGTTTACTCCGACGAAGAAAGTACCGGCACAAGATTACTTTCTCAATGTGTACTCACTAACTCCTTTGATTATAACACCGGAGAACCAGGCAGAAGAGCGCAGAGAAACGTTGGGGAATCAACATTTCAACAATACTCAGGAGCAGTCAAGAGTAGTTCAGTCAGAGAGCCCTACATATACAATACTTACATCAGAAAAAGACAGTCCTCAAATATTTCAAGCAAACTCAGTCCTGGAACAAGAAAGACTGCACAGAGACACTTTGAGAACATCAGAGAGTCCTACATATACAATTCCTGTACTAGAAAATAACAACACTCCTCAACAAACATCTCGACCAACCTCAGCTTCAGTACAAGAAAAAACACTATCATACATACAACCAATTGCCACTATAATTGAAACAACTAGTATGCTCCGTAGCATAGATGAAGCGGTCCCTGATCTAGAAAGTGTAGTTTCTTTGAATCCCAATCCCACAACGAATAATAACGAGATGAGATTAGCTGAGATTTCAAGAAAAACAGCGCCACCATTAAATGTGGATCGAGAGCGACGAATGGAAGAGCTTGCTTGGTATTGTCTTTTTCCTGATGGAAAAAATGGCTTTGGAGAGGAAAGAGATATTCAAATTACTCCTTTGGACTATTTTCAGAGTCGAGTAATGAGCCTGGACAAGCGTTTCAATCGAAACGACTATTTGTTTTTGCTCTTTCTATAGTTGAATATTATCGAGCTAAATCCAGTGTTTCTGTATCATGACGGATGCGTCAGGGCCAAGGCGAGCAGACACCTCAAGGACTCATAGATAACATGCATCTTACTATGAGGAATATCAGAGGATCGGCGTCTTATTGGCAGAAATGTTGCTCTGAACTTACTGCAATGGTCCGAACTTTGGGGCCTCCTACGTGGTTCATGACGTTCTCTTGCAACGACCTTAATTGGCCAGACATGACCAAAGCCTTACTCATCGCAGATGGTCGTGATGTAAATCAAGCAGAGAACCTGTCTTTCCCCGAGCGTTTGCAATTGGTACAGAAATATCCCGTGGTTGTCTCTCGACAATTTTCGGTTCGCGTGAACGCTCTGATGCGATTCCTCAAACGCGATCCAGACTGCTTAGGTGGTCCAGTTGTGGACTTTTGGTATAGAATAGAGTTTCAAAATCGCGGAAGTCCACACCTTCACATGTTGGTGTGGTGTGACAATATCCCAGATTTCTCGACTCAGGAGGGTATCGAAGTCATCGAAAGGGTGGTTTCATGCTCTTTAATGCCCAATGATTCTGTATTGCAGAAATTAATAAAAGACGTGCAAATACACAAACACACGGCCACGTGTTACAAAAACCGCAACGATAGTCATTGTCGTTTTGGTTTCCCGAGGCCCGCATATGAGACTACTATTTGCTTAGGTCCTGATGAAGTATTATCAAACAATGGACGATTTTGTTGTTTGAAACGAACTGTAGACGAAAGTATGGTAAACAATTACAATCCTACTCTATTAAGTCTATGGAAAGGGAACATTGATGTGCAGCCGTGCGGTAACGTAACAGCAGTTGCATACTATGTTGCTAAATACGCAAGTAAATGTGAGCCCCATGATACAGGTGAAGTTGTACGAGAAGCCGTTGTGAAGGCCAAGAGGCAAGGTGGTCCTGTGTGGAATCAGTTATTTGCAGTCTCAATGGCCATTCTATCTCAACGCCTTGTAAGTGCTCCGGAATGCGCATATAGATTGTGTCATTTACCGCTAAAAATGTCTTCCCGAAAAACAGTCTTCATAAACAGTTGTAAGCCAAATGAACGTTTCAGACTTCTACGATTCGACGGTGATGATACATCCATTTACAACAACATTTTTGATCGATATGTATTACGCCCAGATGAACTAGAAGACTTAAGTCTCGCCGAATTCGCTGTGCGCTTTGAAACGGTGTCTAACTTAATATGGAACGAAGACGATGGTGATGAAGAATTAAGGAGTGAAGATGTTACGCCGGCAAGATTTATACGGCTAAGAGATAACACGCGGATGCGTATAAGAAACAAGTCTGCAGTATTGCGCACACGATACTTTACATTGAACAGCGACAAGGAAGCCTATTACTACAGCTTGTTAGTATGTCATGTACCATTTCGTGATGAAAGTGAACTTCTACTCGAAGAGGAAACCGCTGAGGAGTGTTTTATTAGGCGGCAAAGAGAATTCCGACCATTACATGGCAACGTAAGCGCAGAAGAGTTTGCTCACGCAGAACAAATGATACAACAGGCCCTTGCCCAAGCAGTCGCGCTCAACGCTGCCCGTAACACTCACGATGTTGATGCTCCTTTGATTTGTGGCGGTGAACAAATCGTGAATAACGATGACAATTATTGTGAAGATGTATGCGAAAGGTCTGCTATGCCAGATGAAGTCTTCTTGGGTAATATTCGAAGTCTAAACGTCCAACAGAGAGACCTTTTCCAAAAAGTTTCTGCGGCTGTAGAAATGGATTTGCAGGGACAAGAAGGTCAATTATTGTTATTCATCACTGGCGGTGCAGGAAGTGGAAAGTCTTTCGTCTTGAAATTACTCGTGGAACATATTCAACGGTGTTATGCACCAACAGTTGACGTATTGCTCAAGGCTAAATTTGTTGAGGTGGGATCCCTAACAGGTGTAGCCGCACGTCAAATATTTGGAAAAACATTGCACTCAATATTCTCACTTCCAATTGAAAAAGGAAATACTATGACGTACAAAAAAATTACTGGACAAAAGCTAGAGAATGAGAGACGTAAATGGCGCCATATAAACTGGTTAATCATAGATGAAATTTCAATGGTGTCATATGAAAATTTGCGAATTATACACCTGCGTCTCCAAGAATACAAAAATAATGACAAATTATTCGGCGGGGTGCAAATATTGCTTTTTGGTGATATACTTCAACTCCCACCGGTAAAAGGGCATTGGTGTTTTATTCAACCGCCATGGTTTTCGGGCGAAGTTAACTTATGGCAGCAGTTCTCATTTTGTGAACTTACGATAAATATGCGACAACGAAATGACATTGAGTTCATAGACCTCTTAAATAGCTTGCGGGTTGGTGAATTAACGACATCTCAGTTGGAGTTACTTTGTGAGCGGCGACACGTGCCTTTGTCAGGAGATTTTGCTGATGGGGTTGCTGTCCGTATATTCCCTACTGTTAGACAAGTAGATACATATAATGAAAGAATGACCGTTGAAAATGCGAAAGCGCACCGCATGTACACAATAAATGCTGTAGATGAGTCTCGAGAGGCGGCAACCTATGGTAGGAAGCCACCAGAAAATGTTATTCCTAAAGACATTAATAACTGCGGTGGTTTCTTGCCAACTATAAAGTTGAGTATCGAATCGCGAGTCATGTTAAGGCGGAATATTTCCGTATCTGATGGGCTCGTGAATGGTGCCATGGGCATTGTTAAGAAAATTAAATGGCCTGCTCTCCGAAGAGATCAATTGGAGGAAGGCGAGTTGCCTGAATCTGTGCTTATAAAATTTGATGACGCGACTGTTGGCCATAGAACAAAAGATAATGACGGTTGTGTAGCAATCTCACCTGCTTGTACAACATTTCAAGCGCAAAGAGGATATGGAGATGTCGAACGAAGAATGTTACCGCTCATCTTAAGCTGGGCAGTAACCGTTCACAAACTTCAGGGTACAACCCTTGATAAAGCAGTGATCGATTTAGGAAAGAAGAATTTCGCTAAAGGACAGATTTATGTAGCCCTCAGTCGCGTCAAAACCTTAAATGGCATTGCCATATCTGATTTGGATGCAAATAAGCTATTAAATCGACCCCACGACGAAAAATCATTAACAGAAATGACACGCTTGCGTGATCTTTCCAACAATTAGGTACCTAGTTTTCTTTAATAATTATTATTCAAATCGGTTCATAATTGGCGGAGTAATCGCGTATTTTTTTTATTTGTTGGTTTGTTGAAAAATAACTGATTAAAAATTGTAAATAGGTAGGTTTTCTAAGTATCAATAATTTTGTTGAATGTTTGAAGTAAGTAATTAAAATTGCTTTTTAGTTGTTTGAAGTTTTCAATTTTTTTTTTAAATAATTTTATTTTTTAATTTTTTGTGGGAAGTAAGTGTGATTTTTAAGGTCATAAATAAACGCTCACACTCACAGCCCAACTCTAAAAATGTTTATCGTATCCGTGTATCCTAGGTGCCGTGGACAAGGCCGCCAGAGAGTGGGGACCTCTGGTGGCAGATTGATTGCTGCGGTAGGGAATGGAATGGCCGGCCTGATTGCATTAAGATGCGATCGGGCCGCCATGCCGCGATTGAAGGGGGAAGTGTTCTCCCCTGGGATAGGGCCTGATTAGGCATGGTGTCAATTCGGGGAGGACCTGAGATAACATGGTCCGGGTCCTCCCCAGAGTAGGACACCTAAGGCCGGCCGTCGGGGTGGTTTTTAGTGGAATCACCACATACTCCTGGCTCCTGGGTCCCCGAGGAGCCGGAGATCCGAAGGGATTTTCCACCCCGTCAACAAAAAAAAAAAAAAAAAAAAAAAAAGAAAGGTGCCGTGGACAAACATAATGTAGGATGGTCAAAATTGGCGGAATGATCGCGTATCAAACATACAAAAAGAAAACATACTGTCGAATCAAAAACCCTCCTTTTTTGATGTTGGTTAAAAATCGGCTAGCATGAAGCTCCTAGTCGAGACGAATCAAATGAGCACAAACACGGCGGAATTGCTTTATTTTATTACAGAGTTCCCATGGCTATTTACCGTCTCCATCATCAGACCCTGAATATCACATAGGATCGGAGTCCTTATTAATTAGACTCAAACACATTCAAATTCGATGGTATTACATAATTTTGTTACAGAGATCCCATACTCCTAAACCATTCATCATCAGCTTCATCATCAGCTCAGCAACATCAGATGGTGACCATTAGATGCAAAAATCTACATAGATTAAGATAATTTCTGATAAACAGTGTATATGTCTACAAAATTTGAGGGTTTCCCTCGATTTCCCCAGGATCCCATCATCAGATCCTGACCTGGTGACAATGGGACCACCTCAGACGTATGACCTATCAAATAAAAAAAGAATTATTCAAATCGGTTTATAATTGCCGGAGTAATCGCGTAACAAATATACAAAAAAAAAAAAAAAAACAGTCGAATTGAGAACCTCCTCCTTTTTTTGAAGTCGGTTAAAAACGTAATCAGTCTAATTGGTCCAGCTATTCTCAAAAGCTTAAGTCATTACCGAACGAATAGGATTCTTGACTTGATTATTGGAATGTTAAATTTAATGTTTTTTATTTAATACACTTAGTTTCTATAGGTATTAACCCATAGATTAGTAATGGTTCATGTCATGTTTCTCAAAGGTATGAGATTTATAGGTTAATTTTCAAGTTTAATTTTCAGTTGTGAAGACTTCTATATCACAATTTTCTAAGTAATTCACAGTCTTTTACTTTTATAATATTATTCTATAATATGACATGTAAAAACGATCATGCAAATGCTTAGGCATACGTAAATAAAAGATTTAATAAAATATATTGTTGACTAATTAAACGTCCATTGTTTAAACTTTGACATAGTACTTAATTATCACATTGTTGTGACTGCATCACTCACCTTGGATTCATTATTAAGATAATATTCATTCTGGAATGTGTTACAGAAATGTAATGATCATAATATATCTTCTTAATTGTTTATTTATTGTAAACTATCTATACTAAAATGATAGAGCTTGTTTGGTTAAACGCTATTTTATTGTTGGAATACCCCATTTATTAAGGTAGGCTATATAACATCAGACTACGACCAATAGGAACTGAGCATGGAATAAAAGTATTCGGCGGTCAGCTAGTTCGCTATTAATACTTTACACTACTTTATTGTTATAAACTTGTAATATATTTACAAGTTTATAACAATAAAGTATTACATATTGGTACTAATTCTGTTGTTCGAAAACTAACTAATCTAACAATCACTAAAACTTAGTTTTGTCCTGTCAAATACTACGTTTTCAGAATACGAAACGTTGTTTGATAGGCCTAAACAAATTTTCAGTGATTTTAAGTTTAGTTTAAAGAGTTTTCGATCAACAGAATTAGCACCAATAAAAAGAAAAGGAGTATCTTTGAAACGCGCAGTGTTGTGACTTAAGGTAGTGTTATACGTCACGTTTTGCTTCATCATCATCATCAACAGCCTTTAATAGTCCACTGCTGGACATAAGCCTCTCCTGAGAAAGGAGGTTTTGGCCTACTATACCACGCTGGCCAGACGGGTTGGTAAAGGGTTTGTGTCAAGTTTTCTTTCTCTCTGCAGTGCTGTTGTCCTGCTTAGTTTTTTCCCTTAGTCGGCTCTTACGACACCCACGGGATGAATAGGGGTGGTGACACTCTGTATTCTTAATCTGTCACCACACGGACCACGTTTTGCTTATTTACCTTTATTTCTTCCCTTCTATTGGGTCTAGCGCGATTGACGTAAGAGGTGGATTAAAGTTTAACGCAAATGCCATGAATTTGCTAAATTATTTGGCAACGACGATTTAGTCAACAATGCTAGTTACGTATATCCACTATCCCTGATGTTGTCT
This sequence comes from Arctia plantaginis, assembly GCA_902825455.1. Taxonomy (NCBI): domain Eukaryota; kingdom Metazoa; phylum Arthropoda; class Insecta; order Lepidoptera; family Erebidae; genus Arctia; species Arctia plantaginis. Next base: position 8,462,663 of record CADEBD010000314.1, on the reverse strand, counting down.
GTTTTTGCAAAGTTGACGAAGTGAAAGTAAAATTAAAAGACGACCGCTTGAATAGGTAACCCGCTTGAATAGGTAACCGTGAAAGCGAAATAAAGAAACTCATATTCGTGTCATAGACCCGTGCCACTTCGACTGCACGGATGGCGTAGTCGTTTAAGCGGGCACCTGGGCACCTGCACTGAGTATTGTGGGTCCGATCCCCACATGGCACAACACTTTGTGTAATCCACAAATTGTTGTTTTGAGTCTGGGTATACTTTGTGTCCGTTTCATGTATGTTTATAAAGTCCCCCGCGACACAGGATTTCTTCCTAGTGCGAGAGTTGTCTTCTTAAAAAAAGTACTTCGTCTGCGTTGCTCAAAAATAATACATTTGCCCTGTTTCTGCAACATTTTACATTGATGCTCGGTTCCTATTGGTCGTAACGTAACGTTATATAGCCTTCCTTGATAAATGGGCTTTCCAAAAATAAAATATTTTTAAATTCGAACCAGTAGTTCCTAAGATTATCGAGTTCAACCAAACAAACAAACTCTTTAGCTTTGTAATATTAGTAGGTATAGATAGTATACATTGATATATAATGGCTTTAATGAAAATATTATGTGAAATGTTTGTTAAATGAAAAGTCTCGTGCATATTTAACTGAAGTGCAATTTTAAGTATAACATTATTATACACTAAAACTCAGTACAGAGTCGTACACTTAAATCGCATAAAACTACAAATTAAAGGAACATACTTTCACTCACACACACAAACACTCACATGCAAATCATAGTACCATAACATGCAAGTTTAATGATAATACACAAAGCATTCACAACTGCTCTGCATTAGAAAGTAATATTTAATACTGTATAAATATATGGCCAAACGCTGTCTTTTAAGATACAGGTGTCACCTAGTTTAAAAGGCAGGGTTTTTCACTAATTGAACATAGTTATTTCGATCTTATCGACGACTAAAATTGTTCTGTAACTAACGTGTACTGAACTGTAAATTTCTATGTATATATTTTTTTTTGAAATAAATTTTAAATTCAATTTCTATAAAATTATTATTCATTAAGTTTGTATTTTCAGACTCCACCTACGTTAACAAGCCTATTGTATGGTAAACCGGTTCACGGTCATTTGTATATTGAGCGGATACCCGTTGAAAAAGTGCCTGAGGATGAAGCAGAAGCAACGAAATGGCTGCACGACTTATATGTAACCAAGGTACGTTTCTAACAATGTGTCATTTTGATTTCTGTTTAAAAAATACCGTTTGATCATCAATAGCCGTCTTAGGTCACTGTTAACAAAAAATAATATGAATAGTGATCATTAATGGCTAACCATATTTTTTTATAATATTTGAACATTAGGTAATTGTTTCTGTCACGCCTTTATTATATAGAATTAGTTGGCTTGTGACGTTTTATTTAGAAAGATTGATTGCACAACAACACATATATCATAATAAATATATGTATTTACAATAATAGATATTATAATCTTTCAATTAATGAGTATTAGATATTAGTACTTATTTTCTATATATCGGATAACGCCCGCGAAGAACCTCGTTAACCTATCTTTGTAAATGATTAACTATATAAGTACCTTCATATATACCTATAAATGCATACCTATGTCTAGTAGGTGCGCTATTAGTTTTTTGATTATACGACAGTAAATTCACTAACCTCATAAAAACTTTAGTCGTGCTGCGTAAGTGACACACTGTTAACTGTGGACTATTTCGACGTCACACACAAAGGTACCATATGTATGAAGGTTATGAGCAAATTACTCCAAAAAATTTATTCTCTCTGATTCACGCCGCGCTTTCTGCGAAGATATGGTCAAACAACGCCTCCGCTTGACTATTGCGCCAAACATAAGACTGGCCTGTTGGTCTAATGGCTAGTGACCCTGAATGCTAAGCCGGGGGTCGTGAGTTCGATTCACATACAGGACCAATAATTGTGTGGTGATCACGATGATGTCTGGGTGTAATTTATCTATGATAAAAATATTTAGAAACATACATATAAGTATGTTTATCAGCAGTCGGGTTACCATAGTACATAGTTATCTATATATCATGAATTATATATCATATAGTTATAAATCACAAATATTAAAAAAAAAACTATTATCATGATGTTTCAGGATAAAATGCAAGACTCGTTTTTGAACACTGGAGACTTCTTCCTCCAATCCGGTGTTGAGCGTGTAGACTCATTTGTTGTGGAGCCTCCTTTGTACTCTTTGTTCAACGCACTGGGTTGGGCTGTTGTCACACTCACCCCGATGCTTTACTACTTGCTAGGATTGCTCTTCAGCGGAAAACTCCTTTATTTCTCTATCGCAAGCGCCATATTCGGTGCATGTGAGTATTATTGATTTAATTACTTACTTATTTTTATTTTTTACTTTCTGACAAATAGTTATTGGATTTTCAATTACTGATAATGGTGGCAACATGACTATTAAATGATTACAGGTGGACAAAAGGAAACTTGTTAGTTTCTTACTTATCAATTCTATTTAATGTTTTATGTACATATTAGTTAATGGATACTGGTTTTTATGTTAAGAAAGACCACTGTTAACTTGGTTTACATAATTACTAGTATTTTCTTAAACCCTCCATAATAATAACTGAAGGCAAATTCTCGTAATAAAAGCTCGGTCACCATGCAGTTCCGATCAACTTTCGATCTCACAACTGTCAACAAAGGTATTTTCTTAGTAAAAAATACAGTATTACTAAGACTAGCAGATTACCGATTAAATCCTCGATATAACCACGTTACCAGTCAACGTTGTATGTTTAATATTTTACTACGAAAAAATACCTTTCATGACAGTAAAGAGATCGAAAGTTGATCGGAACTAAATTGAGACCTAACGTTCATTACAAGAATTGGCCTTCTGGTTTTAGTTTTGGATAAGTGGGTCTGTGCAGAAGAGTATATAGTGTGGGATTCAAACCCACAACCAATTTATTGCTAGTCCGAAACTGAAGCTATTATGTTCTACCATTTGAAAGTATATAATACAAGCAGCTATTAAAACTCTGTTTAAACTATTAATAAACTTATTACTAGTCTATTCCAGTTATTACATGATTTTAAAATCAAATTCGAATTTTGAGCGCTGACGTTTTCAATTTAAAAATGTCTGTCTGAAAATAACTGGACGCTTTTTTTCCAGTTTTCATACTACTCCAAAAATCTATTGGCATGTCAAAAATCAGTCAAGGATCCTCATACGGAACTGAGCAGAAGTGAGGTACAAGATGCAGTATACAATATTTTTGAAAACAAAGTAGATCAAGTAGTCTCATACAATGTCATGTATGTATAATGTTCATTTTTTTAAATAGCGCATTAATGGCTGAGAATATTAGTATAAATAGAAAATGAAATGAACGGCTTAGTGTGTATTATGTGTATAAAAAGCTAAAGTTGAAATAAAGTAATGTAAAATATGATTAATTCAAATATTTTTGAATACCTGCGTTAAAAGCTCCTAATTATGAATGAAAGGAATTTTAGATACTTCTGTTATATCATTTATTTGTAAATAGTGTAGTGCCTGGGTCCTAAAGAACTCGTAATTCGCGTAATGTAGATGTACAAATAATTTAAAAATAAAATTTAAGCTAACTGAAAAAATATAAAAAAGTTTACCTATTACGGTAGGTTAACCGAAAGAGAATGTCTTGGGAAGTTTGAAATAAACAAAAAAAAGTGATCTTGGTGTAGAATATCTCCGTTTATTTAACTTAAATTAACTTTTAAATTAAAAAGAAGCATAAGTCCCGTAGCTTTGTTGCCGTAAAATCTATTTAAACAATATAATTTTTTGTGTGTGTTTTATGAAATTTCCGGATCAAAATAATTTCATTTACTGTTAACAAAAGTCCGGGGGTAAATCCCCAGGCGCTACACTAATAGTGTTCTGTAAAAATAAATAATTGTTATATTTATAATCTACTTGAAGATATATTCTTTAAAAAATACGTAAGAGTATATTTTGATTAAATAGTATATTTCGATATGATGAATCAATGTGGAAATCTGTGTATTGTATTTTAAATTATCTGAAATTATGACAATGATTACGATAACTGGGCTTACTGATTCCCATTAAAATTAAACTACTCTAAGCTACATTGATGATGTTAGTACGAAAGTGTTGGAATTGACCCAAATGTTAATCACATGGCAAAAACACAGTAAAAAATTGTAATCATGATTTTTTTAAACTCATTACGATATTTTGTTTTCCCATAAAGCATTAAACTATTTCGCCTGGTTCCTTATTTTTTATATTCCACAATTTCGATGCAGTAAGGCAAACTTATTGTTTTTTATTTAACAATTTAAATTTTAGCGAACAATATTGCTAGAACACTACTTGTGGCAGTACTAGGTAATGTGATTCTTTTTTTTAATTTTAGGCCTATAATAGCTCTCATTCTCATCGATTACACAGGTCTGCGACTTTTTTTGAAAAGTTTTTTTGTTAAATGGTTAATATTCGTTTTAATTGTCTTAAAAGTAATAGAAAACGGTATTGATGATGTATACCACGTCACATTTATCAGATTTAGATGATACAGTATTTGAATACGAAAAAGAACAAAACAAAAATTTAATAAAATAAATGAGAATCATTTGAGAATATTTTGTAAAGTTTTATTGAGTCTATATCTATTAAAATACAACATTAAGGTATACATGAAGAAAACAATTAATAATAACATTTTCTTTATGAAAAAAAGCTGCGTTTTGTTGGTTTTAGTTTATGATTTTTTATTTCATCTCTGTGTATCATCCAGGAATAGTCCGCCATTATATTAACGTCCCAACGACCTTGATATCTTCTTTCCATCTCTTTTATGTCCCGATGAAACCGTTCATCTTGTTCTTCACTGTAGTCGTAGTCTACATAATACTTTTTGTTACTTTTTCTCACAGCGGAAAGGCAGGTTAGTAACAACAGTTGGTCATAGAGTATAGATTAGAAATACAGATCATGGAATTAATTTTGTAAAAAAAAACAAACTTACCGATCTAAAGAACTATTATATATTTATCTATATGCAAAAAGAATGTGAAGTGATACGTTAAAACAAAGTTTATTTTTGCTATATACAGACAACATCTACTAACATCTACATGTTTGTGATGAATTTATTTAAAAAACTTTTTCATCGCAGACCTGTGTTATTTTATGCAGAATTTATACTACTATTCGCCTTTATTACGACACTAGAACTTTAGTTTTGCGCGCATTGTGAATTGATCAGAGCGACATGTGACCTGTCAAATAGTTTTAATAACGGTCATGTTTACCGGACAGAGGAGTAATCCCTGTAAATGGCCATTTCCAATTAGTTTTATGCTCTCAGTTTCAATATAGTCATGTATTCTTCTAGAACCTATAGGTACAATATGTATTTTTCTGATGGATCCATGTTGAGGGTACTGATTTGTAAGTGTTAAAAGTTAAGCCACATAACGGTCTTATTAGATGTAGGTTGAATAAAAACTGTGAAGAATTGAGAGTGACATCTTTTACAATTCTTCTGTTATATAGTTTTTTCGTAAATAAAAATACTAAAATTGAAATAAAGTTGTTGTGACTGATATAAATATGCAATTTGCAGTCAATGTAATATATTTTTATTGTTATAAAGGATAAAACTCTCACAATTCAAAAATTAGTGTCAATAACAATTTAATATGCTATATATCTAATATACCTTAATATCTTCAATCATATTTTATACCGTAGGTGTTTGATCGGCGTTTAAAAAGCATGCATGCATCAGCACGGCATCAAGTATACTCTGTTACAATTAGTTATATGCACAGCTTTCCTGAAGACGCGCTCGCGCTAACTATGCGACTTTTTATGTCTGGTAAAAAACTAAATTGCCAAAAAAGCTATAAAAAAAATTAGTATTTTTCATACTTCTACTCCTTTAAAAGTTAACAATGCCACTGTAAAGAAGGATAATTAGAAAAGTTAGTTATTCTGAAAGACGTACCTTTCTTTATTGTCGCGAGCGAGCGAGCCTGTGCAACACGTGACACAGGTCTACTACGCCCCAGGTATAATATGCTACAGTCTACTACTCTCTCTACTACTACATTGAAGAAATTGTAACGACGTATTACAACATAAAGCAAGGATGTCAATCGTATCGTATTGCTTATTACCATCCTGGCACAATAAATGCATGCATGTAGAGTATGTAGTGATTTTATTAGGGAATATGCATATATGGCATATTTGATCGAAGTTTTAAATATATATTTTTTGTCTAAGCAAACAATACATGAGTTAAACAAATACTTTTGCACAAATGTAAGTTGAAAGCACAATATCGATTCGATCGATTTTTAACATAATGTATTAACAAAGTTCATATACAATTCATTGTTTCTCTGCATATTTAGCAAATTTAATAGTTTTTCTTGTTGTGAACTTATCACAAGGTATCCTTGCAGAGTCAGAGAACTCGGAGATAAATGTTACTTGCGTACAAGTACATATTCCAAAACAATCTCAGTACACAATACAACGACACAATTAACTCATAGAGTACATATGCGGTTGGACTTTTAATTAGCTACTCATAAAATACTTTAGCTAGCAATAAAAATGCTAAAAATATTGCGTTTAGTACTGTGATTATGTCTAACGAATTAGCAAGTTCATTTTGTTTTGTGTTGTTATTTTATTAATCTGTTAGTGTCTTTCGTATTTTCTATTTATTTAGGCAAGTAAAATCGTACTGGTGATAGTGATATTTTTGATATATCCAGTTGCGAATACTATTAAAAATACAGTCGCTTTAGTGACTAAAACTGACAGTTCCCAGTTTTCGGACTTTATTAATTGCCAAACACTTAATAGCCAAGTAAGAAATGCATATTATTATATAGTCTGTTACGGTTTTTAGTGGCCCAAAGATTGTAACCACTGCCCCATATATCAGATGATATGACACTAAGAGTATAATTTTATCTGGGTATCTTTTACGAAATGCTACACATATTTGATTCATTTGTTTTTTTTTTTAATTCTAAGTACCTACCTATATAGTAGAAATAGCAATCTGAAGTTGTTTGTTGCTTCTATGTGACGTCTAAGTAGAAAGTTTGGTTGAACAGACATTTTTTTTAATAATAATGAATACTGCTAATGCAGATGTGCGTAAAAAAACTTGTCTAATAAGATGTTAAGCATCAAACATAGAACTTGTTTTTACATATTGTGAGGTATTTTTATATTTGTGATATGCCAAATTGACATGATAAGAGATTACTAACTTAGCACAACTTGTCTATGTAAATTATGGACTTGTATTAAAAGGTCGTTATTTTCATTTCAATAGGCATAGATGTTGTAACTTTGTACGTATGTTTATTATTATTAAACTTGTACTACCTATATCGCCATTTTTTTGATAATAATCAACTTACTCAACAACTTCATAATCCACTCTCTTACTTTGTATAAAAGCTCAAATTCAATATTTTCATTTCATAAAGTTACTGAACATTCCTAGGACCTCTAGTCTATTATAATAACTCATCATTTATCTATGAACATTATAGTTTTTAATGAGATAAACTACCCATGCGAATTCACTAGAAATTTGTGATTTCTATGTCCCTTGTGTCTTAACAAGTATAATTGCACCTCACACATGTTGACCATTACCTGTTTATGGAAACCACAGCCAGCACAACTCAATTATTGAAGACGATAATTATGTGGCTCTTAGTTTTCCTTTAAATTCATATCCAAGTTCTAACATACTTTTTTTTAAATTTATTTATCATCTCAAACCAAAAATACAGGAAGTATTAAAACATAACACGATAAACAAAGGTTTGTGGAGTGTAACACAGACAGTCAGTATCGCAAATTTACAATAATATTTACGTGTCCATTTGGATTGAGGAACCACTTTTCATATTCTAAAGAAATTAATATTATTATTTAGTAGTAAATTTAAAAACATTGTAGTCTCGATCCTTGATTTTGTAGTATAATACTTTTAAAATTATATAAACAAAAGTGGCTCCTCAATTTAAATGTTTGGAGCCACGTAAGAACTAGGAACATAATGGATGTATATTTATCATAATTAAGTATGATTTTGTAGTATTTGAGAGTAGTTGTGGACAAAATCTGACCTTGGTAATGTTAAAATTAAAAAGTTACCACATATATGGCTCTTCATATATATGGTAACTTTTTAGCCCATTAAGACCATACCTACATACAACTATAATTTTTCCAAAAAGTAGTCTTTCAATTGATGCGCAATTTCTTCATCATTTAGTAGTTAGTATGTTAAATTTGTAAAGAGTCAGTAATTAAAAATAAGTGAATTGAGAGAAATGGCAAATTTTAACTGGCTTCCCAGTTAAGATGCTTCAGTAAATAGATTTGACTCTAATATAGGTGATATCTAGATCTAGATCCTCCGGAAGCCTCACTCACTCGGTGCCAAGGAAGGAAGGAATTGCTTTCCTGTGAGATTGTAGTATCTCTCCGATCGCGCCGGTCCATAAGTACGAAATAAAAAATATTTTATTTTTATTATATATTAATGATTTCTCAAGGAATATCCATTTTACTTAGCCTAAGTATAAAGTCAAGGAGGTACATTTGTACTTTCACTTCTATAGGTTTGTTAGTTACAAAGAAGCCAGGTACTCCAGCCTTTTCTAAAGTCACCTGCTGATCACTAACCTGAAATCATAAGATATACAATACATAGTTATGTTTCTTTTTACTTCTTTGTATGAAATATTGCGCAAAAATATTTATACTGTACTATTATGCTGTCTGGAGAAAAGTGTAGCTCAGTTTAAAACAGTGGCGGATTTACATATTTGCCGCCTGTAGGCTAAAAATTTGCCGCCTCTACTAACTTCTGCAATTCAATAATATTTTTGGTGGAAACCCCCTTGGGCCGTCAAACCGTGATTTGCGGCGGGGTGTTGTTTCAGAATTGAACCGACGAAAACCATACGGTGTGCTACTCTGTGCCTGAAAAAGAAGGAATCCGGGCACAGCTGTTATTAAGACAGGGTTGTCCAAACCGAATGGAGATTCTGGAGGGTCTCGATCGTGAGTCGCCCGCCCTTATCGCGCGGTGCGATAAAAGCGCCGCGCATTGGAGACTTTCGGAGACTCTCTAGCCCAACGTCTTACAGAATGCGGTTGAGGGACTTTTCCACAATGGGTGGAATACATACCCTTGTAGATGGCCTCCTTGGCGAGACACTGTGGGAAAACCATGAATGATGTTCCACTCGTCACGGATCCTGAGGTAGGGGCGGCTGTTTTACGGATTCGTTACAAGAACACCGCCTCCGGGCTAGATGGGATACCTGCTCGTGTGCTGGCCCTAGACCTTGACTATATGTTAGACTGCCGTTAGAGAGGGTTCTCTCTAGCCGCATCGTCCAGACTCCCAATTCAGTTTTCAAATGGGGCGTTCGACGATAGACGCTGTGTTGCACCTCATTAACGTTGCCGAAGAGGCGGTGAGCCGTTGGTGGCGTGCCGTTGGCAGGCATCGCCAACGCATGAAATAGTCTGCCATTCAACTGCATCAGGGAAGCACTCTACTATCATGGGATGCCAAAGTACCTGAGGCGGCTAATGGCAGACTATTTAGTGGAGCGTACCGTCGTGTACGAGGACCGAGATGGTTATCTAAGGTGTCGGCCCATGTCGTGCGGTGTTCCACAGGGGTCTGTTTTTGGACCACTCCTGTGGAACATAGGGTACGACTGGGCCCTCCGAGTTGATTTTCCCCCTGGGCTGGGTGTAATTTGTTACGTCGATGACACTTTGGGCACGGCCCGGGGGCGAACTTTCAAGAGGCGGCGCGCCTGGCCACCAGGGGAGTCTCTCTGGTGGTCGGGCGCATTGAGGCGCTGGGCTTACGGGTGGCCCTCGATAAGACGGATATTTATTCCATGGGCCCCGTAGTGGTCCATCCCCCGGCGCGGTGATCAATATACGGTCGGTATCGGTCCTCATATCGGTTCAGGCCCAGAAAAAATATCTGGGGCTGATCCTCGACGGGAGGTGGCTCTTCGACGAACACTTCAGACAGCTTGCTCCAAAGCTGGTTGGCGCTGCGTCTGCCCTTGGGCGATTTACCCAATTTGGGTGGACCCAGCGTCGCGACAAGACCGCTGTACACGGGGGTTGTCCGGTCAATGGCACTGTACGGCGCAACGGTGTAGGCGGCGGCACTGATAGAACAGGGCGCGCTTCTGGCGCCCTTAGAGGATATTGGCGATTAGAGCCATACGTGATTACCGCACCGTTTCAACGGAGAAGGTCCGGGAGGACAACCTCCACTTGGACCCCATTTGTCGGCAAGCCGGGCAGGGAGGCTCACTTGCCAGCGCCTCATGCCGCCGTGAGTGACGATTAGTAAAAAATTAGGCAAAATTACTAGTTTAAATTGTAATATTAAAAAATTAAGTAATTTTAAAAATCCATATTCACCAAGGTACATCCCCGAAGCGTTTAGTAATTTTTCAAATACATATGTTGAAGTATTCGATACAATATTGATATTTTTGTTAAATTTTCGAGACATCTTTTCTCCGTGAATACTCGTATATCTGTCTATAAGACAAAAAAACAATTTTTGCACCACATTTGCCGCCCCACCGGGGTATACGGCGGGGTGGTGTATCGGAATCGGACCGACTAAAACCACACGGTGTGCCACTCTGCTCCTGTAATAGGAGGGATCCGGGAACTGCTGAAAATTTGCCGCTCCTACTCCAGCCTACTCAGCCTGCTGGTAAATCCGCCACTGGTTCAAAGAAATATAATTCCTGTAACTGTTTAAATTCGAAGCAAGACAAATAAATATCATTTTTGGCTTCTTTTGATCATAGCATTTTAATAAACAAATGGTATTTTACATAACATTCTTTGATTCTTGATTTCTAACTAAGATATTTCTTAGATCTACCAGAAGAAAACGGGAATTTTTAAGGGTTTCGAATTGGGCAAAATTATATTTTGTATTAATATATTATTTTATATAATAGGATAGCTGTAGGATGCTCTCTTAGATGTAAAATTGTATTTATCTGTAAGAGGCTGCCCTCTTTAATAGACATGGGTAACTCAGATAAATTCCTTGTTTTACGGAGTCATTGTCTTAATAATGCTGTAATGTGACAACGTGAATTTTAGAACGTACGTGCTTCGCCATCTCGAGCAGACTTGACTATTATAAGAATTGAGATATTGACCATAGTGTTGTCTGTCCACATGAAGATCTAGATTTCATTGTGGGTAAGTAATGTGAATCCATTCTTCATTAGCGATTAGTCGTGGATTGACAAGTTTTTTTTTATGAGAAAATATTCAGAGTAGTTAAATTATTATCCAGCATAATATTCAAAATATTACTGTCTCATATTAATGTAAAAGAGTTGCAGTAGGAGTGAACCTGTGCACTGCACTAACAACACGTTTAGAGGAATAAAGTTTACGCAGTCAGTGCAGTGTACTGAGCTAGTAAACTCTTTTGTCTTAGTCAAGTCTTTGCGTGGCCAAGGACATTATTACCTATACTCTTATATTTACATTTAAGACATAAAATATTAATGATTGGCTACCGTAGGTGGTCTTTTAATTGAAATAAATAGTCTTAATTATTACTTTTTGATCCAGTTGAAGAACTAATTTCATATCTGTCTGTCGCAGCTCTTCTCTATGCCTTTCTAATAAGATAGCTTTTTGTAGGTCTTGTTGTTCAGGTGCAGTTGTATTTATCATATTTTGAATTTCCACTAAAACAGTAATAAATTTCGTTATCTGATGAAAATATTTAAAGGGTAAGGGTAATTTTAATCTTTTGACACTATAATTATCTATTCTTTCATAACCCTTTGAATTTTATCTAAATTTTAACTCTTTTCTCTTTATACAAATGTTTTATATATAAAAAAGTAACACTCCTGGACTGCTAACAGAAGTGAAAACTTATATACTTGTGTCGCGAGTTCAATTGTTTTTTTCCCTTCCCAAAAAAGCTTTCACCTCAACGGTAACAGTTCAATGGTTTTTTTTTCCATAAAATATATTCTTTTGTTTGTTGTTCAAAAATGACCAACACGCCTAAAGAAGTTTTTACTTAAAAAATTGTGCTAGTATATAATAATATAACTAGCTGTACCTTCTACCCTGCCACGTTAAATAAAATAGATAAAAACCATCTTTAAAGCGTGTTGTAAATCGTGACAAAATTTGTTTTCATTACTTATAACACGTTGACCGCCAAAGACGCATTAAAGCGTCATTCAATAACTTTATCGAGACGCCAATGACGTCTTAAAGCGTCCACCGCACTTTATTCCGGAGAATAAAACTTGGCTAATGTTGATTTTCAGAATCAGGAACATTTATAAGAGTTAATCTTTAATTCGACTTCTATAATCATGCTTTAAAGCAGTGAGATATAGGCTCATTATTATTAAAAAAATATTAATCCGATATGATTTATAATAACTAATCAAATAAGCAGGTAGCTTCAAAAATTCAGGTGACAGGTAAGTTCACCAGCATCTTAACCCGTGTTGCACACAAATATAATCCTATAATCCTAGCAGCAACTGAACAAGATAAAAAAAGTTTCTTTTTTAAATATATTTATTATTTAGCATAGTACCTAGTTTGTTTTATTTTTACCCTCGATACATAAATTATTGTCTCTGCAATAAATATTTTGCCAGTGGCTAGTGGATGTATTCACTAACGAGATTACTGTCACTTTCAAAATTTGAATAAATTTTTTACTATAAAATTTGCTCCTATCTAAAGCTGTTACTTTGGTGAAATGATTATTTAGGTGAGAAGTGAGATGAAATATGGATGAATTTTGTAAAACTTTAATTTTATGAGTATTTTTTTTATTCGTAAACCTCAAATGCACATGTAAAATGTATCAATAATTTATCGACATAATTTTGCCTGGCACTATTATCTTAAAGGTATGAAACAAGGTCAACGGGCCTGATGGTCTAGTGGTTAGTGACCCTGACTGCTAAGCCAGAGGTCGATTCCCACCCAGGACAAATAATTGTGTGATGAGCAAGATGATTTGTTCTGTGTCTGGAATTTATCTATAATATGTATGTATTTAGAAATATTTAAGTATGTTTATCAGCAGTCTGGTTACTGTACAGGCTCTTGTCCACTTTGGAATTAGATGGCCGTGTGTGAGATGTGTGAAGTTATTGAGATGTGTGGTGTAGAGAGCAGTTTTTCGTTATTGATATGGCGGTCAAAGGGTTAATAAAGATTTATTACTGTGATGTATTTACTGTGAGTTTGAAAACACTCCTACCAAAAATATGGAGTGCCATATAAATTTCCAAACCCGATTTTGCACCTTTACAGGTGGAATATTTTGAATTCTTCCTTAGTGCACATCTATGTCACCTAAGGAAAATTTCGTCATAGTCGTAGATCCAACACCAGTTGGATCTGACAGTTTTTAAACTTTACAGGGCAGAGAACTTTTAAAATAATTGTTATTTTTTTGACATAACTTTTTAAGTCTAAATCTGTAATTATGAAAATTGGCATACAAGTGAAAAATAGGGTTTGTTTTAAAAAGTAAAGGGTTTTTTTCTAGAATGTAGTTATGATATATGGACAATGTAGTATCCAAATATGGTAAAAACTGAAAGTTTTTCAAAACCAACATTACAATCATGACAATTTGAGCAAAATTTCATGCTTCTAGACCCAGTGGCTTAAGCTATACGTTGATTAATCAGTCCAAGAAACAGTTGGCCACTTTCTTTTTTTATAGATAATATTCTACCACATTCAAACAATGCCATCTAATCCCAAAACTAAACAGAGCTTGTACTATGGGTACTAGACAAATTATATAAATACATGCATGATACTTTTTTTTGTAAATCTTTACATATTATTCATAAAAACACCCAAACCAAATCAAATGTTAAATGTTCATGCCCACAAAAATGTTTGCCTTGAGTGGGAATCAAACCCAATAATCAGTAAGTAGATGTAAGTTTATAAAATACTTACAAGTGTGTTTGTTAATGACTTGCTGTCTTTGTTGAAATAAATGTTTTTCTGTGACATGCTGAATTTCCATAAGTCCAATTACTATTTCAAATACAGTTTCATTAAGCAGACAATTGGCCAACCCAGACAGAAGTTCTATTGGTACTCTCATTTGATATTTTCTGCAAAATGATTAAATATGAAATTGTAGATGACTAATCTAGTTGTGATTAAATCCCTGGGTGCTGGAGAATCATCAATCCTCATCAACAGCCTATAACAGTCCACTGCTGGACATAGGCCTCTCCTTAGAAAGGAGGTTGCTGAGGTGCTGGAGAATGATTTGCTTCAATTGTACTTAATTGTAGTTGTACTTAATAGTTTTATATTTCATTAAAGTTGTAAAATTGTTTTGTCAGTAACCTAAGTTACTGTAAGTAAAACTTACGGTGGTAATTCTCTAGCCATTTCCTGGAGTTGTTCTAGTAGAAAATACAATTTTCGCTGTAGAGCTTCAGGTGTCGGTTCACCTAATTCCATTTTAAGATCGCGTTTAATTATAATTCAGAAATTGCCGCAGAGGTATGGAGTTCTTAATAAAAAAGGTGCATAATAAATAAAGTTTAACAAATGTATTCAAGTTTAAATATTAAAGTTTAGCTATAGTTATTTCTGGGAATATTTGCAATATTTTGTAAATAAACTTCAAACCGCACGTCTATTGTCATTATTGACATTGACATTCTACAAAATTTTTGGTAGGTTTTTCTTTAGATTTCTTTTCTTTCTATTTTAGATATTGGCAAATTGGCATCATTTGTGTACACCAAATAACACTGCAATTTTGACTCGATGTATTTCATATGGATTTTATATTTATCAACAATAATTTCGTCCTCATTCTTAATCTTAAAAAAATACTATTAAGGGTATACCAGTAAGGTGAGAGTACGCTAAAAATCATAGGGTGTAACCAGTGCGTCCTACCCGTAGCGATATACGGACCCGAGACCTGGACACTCACCGTTGGAGGTTAGACTGTTCCACAAGTTTAAAGTTGCTCAAACGGGCGATGGGGTGTACTATGCTGGATGTATCTCTAGTTGATTAAATTCGTAACGTAGTTAGTCTACAGAGAACTAGTGTATCCGACATCACACGAAGAATCTCTGCACGGACTGATGGTCACTGAAGCCAAAATATGCCAAAGTTGAGCTTTTCCTTCTCTTTGCAGTGTTATTGTTCTACATAGTTTGCTCCCTTAGTCGGTTTTTATGACACCCACGGGATGAGTAGGGGTGGTGACACTCTGTATTCTTAATCAATCACCCGACGGACACCAACTTTATAAGGCGCGGCCACTTACAAAATTACTGTTCTCATCTCTTTGCAAGGGCACCCCAATACCAGCTTCTCCCCTTGGCCTGCATTTAATGGAGAGCGACATTTCTGATTGGTTGTACTTTGACCCCTTTGCGCTGCGCAACTAAAGTATTACTCTGCGATCTCTATTGATCATATGGCGAGTGCTCCGAGGAATTATTCGGACTACTACCGGCCGCAGCTTTCTGCGATCGTTTCACAAGATAAAACATCCATCGCCATTCCCATAACTTGGATAATGGGAATGCACTTTTCAAGATAGTTTTTGGCCTGTAAAACCAATCTGTAAAACAAATTGTCCGAGCGGTACGAGCTCCAGGAAAAGACTGTACTCCCACCTCAAAGGCCGGCAACGCGTTTGTGACTCTTCAATTGTACGGTAATACGTGGGTGGCAGTAGTCATTGCTCTTTTGCTGCCTATATCTATAAAAAAGATACTTTATCTACTACTATAAAAAAGATACTGTTTCAGTTAATAAAAGAAAATAAATTCTATAATTGAATTTAAAGTTTTATATTTTTCAGCCAGCCGCTATGACATTATGCGACCACGCCAATGAAAAATGAAGTGAACATTTTATTTTTCATATTTACACTTCTACTATCGACCAGTGCCGGATTCAACCAGCGCGGAACCTATAGCAAATTCTATTAAGGGCCACTTGAATGGTTTTAGGTTATCTAGTTTATGGTATTCATCATCATCGTCATCAGCCTGTCCAAGAGTCCACTGCTGGACATAGGCCTCTCCTAAGAAAGGAGGTTTTTGCCACACTGGCAAGACGGGCTGGTTATACCTACCAGTCTCAAACTTGAAACATACCCTATAGAGTCAAGTTCAAGTTTCAAGAAACCAACCATATATGGTTTGTTTTAAGTTTGAGTCGTCGACCCGCGTCGTATGGTGTTCCACAGGCCTCTGGTCTTAGGCCCCTCCTGTACGACATAGGGTACGACTGGCCCCTTCGAGGAGACTTCCCCTCCGCGCTGAGCGTAATCCGTTACGCTGACGACACTTTGGTTACAGCCTGTGGGGTGAACTTTCAAGAGGCGATGTGCCTGGCTACCAGAGGTGTCTCTATGGTGGTCAGGCGCCCTGGTTTATGGGTGGTTTGGGGCCCTGGCTCTAGGGCCTCAATCGTGGTCCTCGGTCCTCGTCCTTGATTGGAGGTGGCTCTTCAACGAGCACTTCCGCCAGTTTACTCCAAAGCTGGTCTGCCCTTAGGCGACTTTTGCCCAATTTAGGTGAACGCAGCATCGCGAAAAGATGGCTGTCAATGGCACTGCACGGTGCACCAGTGTGGACGGCGGCTCTGAACGCCCAGAATAGGGAGCGCCTCTGACGCCCTCATTTGACGGTTAGAACCATACGTGGTTACCGCACAGTGCTTGCCTAAGTATATCGGTGGACAGCTGAGTTCCGGACAGGGAGCGGCGTCGCCTCTCAGCGACAAGTAGTGTGAGGCCGCTCGCCGAGCTATGGTAGTCGTCCCAGTTGGAGGCTCCACATGCTGGCTTTGCCGCCTCAGAGGCGCACCAGCCGGTCATCGTTGTAAGATATTGTCTAGCTATGTGAATTTAATATATGTCATACACAAATAATGTGTCCCTACATCGTCAAGTGGGCAGGGCAGGGCAGCACGGACTCTTTCCTTCGGACTGGCTCAGGTCCTTTCCGGGCACGTATGATTCTGCACTCGGTAACTAGGAGAGAATTGAGTTTCACCTGTTATCACTGCGATTGCAGTGAGGAATCGGCTCGGCACACGCTGGCAATTTGCTCGGCTTGGGCGTCGCAGGACGCAATGCACAACATAATTTCTGGTGCAACCAGCGCTCACTTTTAGAAATGTACTAAAAGTTTAAATTATACATTGGACATTTAGATGCAATTCTTTCGTGATAAGAATTGTGGCTACATTGATTTTAAAAATATTTTATGATTTACCCTTCGATCAAAATATGGAGAAGGGTGCTTCTACACAATGCAAGTAGCTGGCGCATTTTGAGGCACTTGCGCAGGTTATTTGCTTCGCGAAAAGGACTATGCGGGTCCAGCGACTCGAGCATGTACTAGCGCAGGTAACCTCCTACCCTCTGCGGTGCGCTCGGGCCACTCGCGCCGGTTACTCCCGCAGGTACAGACAGCTACTTGCACCGTGTACAAACATCCTGGTACTGAACTGTGTCAAATCTGAAACGAGTAAGACGCGTACACTGTGTGTGTACGCGTCTTACTCGTTTCACATTTGACACACACACACACATACACATTATATGAATCAAACATCTGTTCTCTCTCTTCATATTATATATTAACTGTTAATTTGTTCACTCCTTAACTTAAAATTTTTCATTGAATTAGTACTAATGTATTTTACTATAAAATGTGTAAAAATATTTTTTTCAAAATTTAATTTCATGGTGTCACTTTGTCAACACTAACTATAAGTATATAGTATATATAATCCCGAAAATTAAAAAGTAAGTGTACCATTTCAATCTTCACGGTCAACTAACATTATTTTTCAATAAAAAAGTACGCAAAAACTTGAAATGCAATCCGCAGTCTAAGCAAGTACACAAAATAAGTTATGTACGGATCTCTGTGGTTTGTTTAGGATAATATATAGTGAATTCATCACTTGTCACTGTCAATCACAGTTGTCACTCTTGTCAATCTGTTAGTAACTTCTTTGTTAAGGACTTGAAAACAAAATATTTTTTTATCGACTGACTTTAAAAAAATAACTATGAATGGTTTTTATTTGGCCTTGTTCTTTATACTACAATATTCCATGAAACTAAAGGCTGATATACCAAACAACAATCCTCAAAATTGGGATCCGTTAGTATTTTAAATCTATAATTAAAATAGGAGCTCTTATTTTATTTTAAACCATATTTTTAATACAAATTATTCAAATTTTCAGGCCATACTTAAGTAAAGACCCAGAGCCAATGAACTGTACTACAATTGTAAATGCATTTGCTCAGTATGCATCAGATCTTACAAGATGTTCTATTATGTATGCTAGACCTATCACACTATGTGAGAATTGTATAAAAGAGTATATGAATTTCCACACTAAGTATCAAGAGTTACTGACGACCGTAGTGAATGGAACTTCTTGCAAGTCTATGTTTATATCACAAGACCGACTGGATGCTGTTCTAGAATATCATGACAATATACTAAGTATTTGGGACAAAGGACATTGCAATGGTATTTATGACAAATTTCCCTTACTGCATATTTCTCTTAGACCATTGAAATGTCTAGATAGACCGTCAATGCTTTTTAAGCTTTAAAAAATCCATCTTTTAGTTATTAAGTTTTTTCTAAGCAGATTCTTTTTTATAAACAACAGCGGGCCTAAACTGTTTTATAGTCATTGAACACAATGATTGTAAAAGATGGCTGTCATGCCCACCAGCACAAAAAAGTGCACCTGTGTGTTTTAGTTGTTTCATAGTGCAACATTCCATCGAGGCATAAAATTAAATGATCTAAGAAATGTCTATTTATAAAACATTTATCTTCAATGAAGCTTTTATGTAGCTATAATATTAACAAAGTTCAATTAGTGTAAGTCTCAATGGTGTATATATATTTATTCACACAATGTGTTGGATTTCTGGATATCAAACATATTTTTTTTATAAAAAAGCTTATTGGTCATCTGATGGCCAGTGAATACTTCCACCCATGGACAACTGCAGCTCAAAGAGTCACAGAAATGTTGCTGCCTGTTGAGTCCCCTCAGAATCAAGGCATTTTTTCATTGAAATGTGAGGTGTAAGGCAATTGTTTCATTGAAGTGTGAAGTTTGGGCTCTGGTAACTTCACTTGTTTAGTGAAAAACAATCGAAGAATTGTTTTACACTTTTGCCCTGGGAGATATTGGTGTCATTCTAGACAAGCCGGCCCATTTGTGCTGAAGCATGGCTCTCCCACAACTCTTTCATATTGTCTGCACAAACATATAGTAGGACCACAAGAAAACCCCCCACCACACCAATAGATATAAACTATTTTTTAAATTTCAGCATGTTACGACTGGTCTAATCCAGCAGCACCTACTTTATCAAATCAAACAGTTCACTTCAACACATTATATAAAGAAACAAATAATTGTATACAGAAATATACTGCAGAAAATAAAAGTGAAGTGTGTAATAAATGTATGCAGGAGTATCTTCAGTTGGATGATTATTACAAAACTCTTAGTGAAGATGCTGTAGGCGTGGACAGCATTTGCATGGACGTTTTTGACTCAGTGTGTAGTTATTTTTTAATTATCTACTTATATTTTTTAAGATATGTATTTTACTATACTATTTTAAGTGCTACCATAAATGGTTGTTTAACTATTTTATCACTAGACAGCTTTTAACAAATAATACATATGATCCCTGTGGTTTAAGGGATCGCAGAAAATTTCAATGATTTTCGACTCAGTGATGGTCTGAATACGCTATTTCAGTATTTGTTATACACCCTGTATGAATTGGTTTAAGAATTATAACTATTATATTATGTCTTATGTAATGTAACAGACTGCCTGAGGGTTTTTTTTTAATGTTAATACTTAATGCACAAGTACTATAAGTTGTATACAATGGCAGACTTAATGCCACAGGCATGTCCTCCCAGTTTACTTTAGGGTTGTGCTGAAAGTTGTGGAAAATGAAAGGAAAATCTAACTTGGCATGTGAGATTTTATACTGTAGTAGAAAGGAAAAATTTTGTGTACATGTACAGTACTGCAGTCACTTAATGGTCACTATAGTATCATCCAAAATTTTCAGATGAATGCAACAAGATCAACTTGGAGTAAAACTTATAATTGTTGTAAACTCAGAAGATCACCTGAAATAATATTTTTATGCTGTGCAGCGATTATATCAGCTTTACCACTATTTTATTACATTATGTTGAGATATTGTGGACCCATCAGAGACTTTCCCAATGTCCTAAAACGTAAGTACTAATTTTTTGAAGTTTAGAAGGTTAGCTCTAAAAAATGCTGATAAAAAAATGATGATGATAAAAAATGATGGTAGGTACCATCTCTAATAATAAATAAATTTAGTAATGTGTAAGCACATTGATTCAAACTACCATGGTCAATTATTTTACTTAATAAATTATTATAAACTGATTTCACTTGATAAGTTATTATAAACAGGATATTTACTGTATTTTTTTTTAAATTAGTTTCTGATATTTTGGCAAATTACTACTACTACCAAATTACTACTCATTCCTGGAAATAAACATAGTAAATATTCTGTTTATAATAACTTATCATGTAGGTACACATACACAGTAGACAAAGAAAAATGTATGTTCAATTAATTTTTATTATAACTAGCTGACCCGGCAAACATTGTTTTGCCATATACATTATTTCTAAGAAATATTGAAAAAAATATTAGGATTGGGTCACCCTTGTCATTTAGG
This sequence comes from Arctia plantaginis, assembly GCA_902825455.1. Lineage (NCBI taxonomy): Eukaryota > Metazoa > Arthropoda > Insecta > Lepidoptera > Erebidae > Arctia > Arctia plantaginis. Next base: position 8,441,694 of record CADEBD010000314.1, on the reverse strand, counting down.
GGTATGAAAAATAGATGTTGGCTGATTCTCTGACCTACCCAATGTGCACAGAAAATTATATAAATATCGGTCCAGCCGTTTCGGAGTATGGTAACTAACATTGTGACACGAGAATTTTATATATAAGATTATGATCTTGTCATTGAATGTTATATCATAATATAGTCGGTATATACATATGTATAATATGTATGTATGTATGTAATGAATACTGACTATTATATATATGTATAATACAGACGGTATTCATTGGATTATACATAAGCATAATGCAAGGCAGGGCAATGGCCATTAGAGTTTGCCTGACAGTTAATTTTTCTTTTTTTTACAGAATCAAGATTCAAGCAAACTATTTTAAGATCAATAAACAGAAGAATAAACTAAGATTTAAAATAAAAAGCATTAATGTAACAGTAACATTGTATTTACATTGGACCAAAGAAATAAAAGTTATTTTGTTAAAATGACTCATGTTGATATCTGATATAAGTACAGAGTTTATTAATAAACTACTTTCAGTTAGCTGTGGATGGAGTTACCTATGTCTAGCTTTCTTATTGTTATTTTTTTTCATGCTATTACTATTATTTGAACTACTGTTTGACATTTTGTGCTTCAAAGAGTTTGGTGTCATGTCTCCTTTGTTCATGATGTTCATAACAGAGTCTTTGTCCTTTGGTGTTCCGGGTCTGCTGTCTAATCCAACTGCTGATAACATTTTACTATCACTATTGAAGGCTTTTTGGAGCATACCAGAAGATGTGGCTATTTTCTGTGTAACACTTTGTTTGGTTTGTGAGTGGTTGATAACTTTCTCAATGCCTCCATTAGTATGTTGTTTGCCCGAGGGTTTTGATGCAATACTCTCTGTAGATCCATGTATAGTAGTGTGATTCAAATTTCCCATACTCATTCCAGTGCTAATCTGTGTATCTGATGAATCTTCATTTGTTTGAGACTCTGTTTCACTGTTTCTTTCAGCTGTAAAGAAAAATGGAAATAAATAATATGTACAATTAAAATGTATTTAAATTTATTAAAAATATACTTACTTTTAGCTTCAGCTGGATCCACTAGACCACTGACAGCCTAAAAAATCAATATAATTTTTAAATTTTAAAGAATTAATCAAAAGTGCATAAATGATTCAGCTCAGAATCAAAACAAATGGTTAGTTTACAACTTACAGCCATAGATGTGATACTGGATTTAGAAAACAGACGCTCAGCTTCTTTAAACTTTCTGTTACGTTTATCTGCTTTTGAATTGGTGCTTTTGTTTGTGGTAAGGTATCTGTCCCATCCTCTGATAATGTTTCCATACAGTTGTGTGTCTTCTAGGTATGATCCTTCAAAAGCATAAATTTGACGTTCTAAGTTGGCTAGGGTTTCCTGTAAAGAAACACAAATAAAAAATAGTCCTATCCTGTATTGAATTCAAGGTATATTTAAAACTTACTGCGACTTCAGCTTTTCTTTTAACTAACTCTGCCAACTCTGCTCTAGTATCGGCGACTGAGGATTGTTTAGACGCCATGTTGATTCTTTTTGCTTGCACGCTTTGGGTATCGTTATCGGGGGTTTGCGGTGAAACAACCATGACGACTGCTGAGATAGCCGTACTCTAAACACCCATAGTTTTTAAAAATAAATATGTAGTAGTTTCTGTTCTATGAAGGCTAAGTAAGTACTGTAAATATCAATGTGGACGCAAATCCTAACAGCTTACACGACTGACTGACTGAGGTTTAATTAATGGACTTTGTTTGTCACACCAGTGTCAGATAGATTGACAGATGCACAGATGATGTAGAATAACCATGAAAGACACACAGATTAAATAGACTAAGACAAAGAATATAATAAAAATAACAACGATCAGAAGTGAAAAAAATGACCTTTGTTACCTTTCTTGCTTAAATAACATTAAAATAAAGCTCACAATCCACATAATTATATCAGAAAACATAATCACAGAGACAGAGAAACAGAGAGACATGGATGTATTAATGTTTTATCGATTTCTAACTAGGTATTTACAAATCGCTAATAACACTATCGCTCGGTGATAGCGATTAGCAACACGACACTCGGATCGGTCGGATTGTATGAGAGCCAGCGGTCTGTGTTGGTAAATAAATCCAAAACAATACAACTGTTATTTTTGTAATAAATGTGTCATGTGTCATAGATGACAAAAAGTGACAGATGATGTTTAGGTTAGTTTAAATAAAAAACACTATCTTATAGCTATCAGATAAAAAGCTGAACATCCTAATTTACTGATGGGACATCGAGAACTTAAATAATGCTTACAGGGGTCTGATCGGTCTGAGCCAAGTGTGTATCTCGATTTTATAATGTCTATTAGTTACATACCCCGAGTAACACAGGTAAGAAATTATGAATACAAATGTAAATAAATAATTACTGTATCTATCAAGTAATTTTGTTTGTAAAGTATGTCCAGATTTAAAACTAAGAAGTTACAAGACCTAAACTTTCTTTGTAGGTTAAATATATGTAAATGTAATGTTTTTACAGTTGGATGCTGTACAACTAGATAATCAAGTTGAAGAACTATTCAAACAGTTATTTTTCCAAGCTACTAAATTTATTAAGGTAAAAAACCATTATATATGTCTTACGTTCTGCATTGTTCTTAATTAATGAATTAATATACTTAATTTATTAAAAGTAGTTGAAACCACTTTTAAGTGGTAAAAGTAAACTAGTAAAATGTGTCAAGATTTATAATATTTATAAAAGCGTTGTTTCAGCCTAGACTTCTACAGCCGGTGTTGCCTGAACTTGAGCTTCTGATAAGAACATGGATTTTCAAGTATTCAGTTGTAAATCAAAAAAGCACTTTTGGCCATCAAATGCTATCTCTGAAATATAGACCAGACAATTTTGTTAAAAGTAAATTGTATTGGTACTACGGGTATACTATTGGTTTAAAATACTTGAAAGAAAGAGCAATTTATAGTTTCACATCTAATACAAAAGTTCAAAATTTTGTTCATAAGCTAGAAACATTTCAATTAATAGCAGACATATTAAACTTTTGTAGATTTATTCAAACTGGTAAATATCCCTCAGTCATAGATTTCATGTTAGGGCTACATTTGACTGCCGACAATTTGACAAGGGAGGACCTCACCGATTTTTCCTGGACCAGAGAGCTTCTATGGCACAACTTCATTGTAAGTTTACTTTAGAGGGCTTTGGTACTATGCATTAGCTTTTTGTTATACTTTATACACATCTTATTTGATAAATATGATGAAAAAATAAAATATAATTTAATTAGTGGTAAGTATTACAAGCAATAGTCGGAGTAGTTCAAATGTTTTTATGGTATTAACTTGGATTGCTTTGCCAATTATGTTCGAAAATACCTCCCTAGAAAAATTTTGATTTTCGAAATGGACTTAATTATTTGAGTATTACTAGATGAACTGCAGTCAAAATATATGTACTAAAATGTGCTTAACATCTTTCATATTTATTGTTTTTTTATAAAATGAATCATATCAACAGCCTTTGATAGTCCACTTCTGGACATAGGCCTCTCCTTAGAAAGGAGGTTAGGAGGTTAGTAGAAAGGAAAATGAATAACTTTTATTAACTCTATCACAGTTTTATTAAATTTTTGACAGTTTTTGTTTTTGTACACCATAATCTGTTTTAGTGCAACCTAATAAATATATTTTTTCTATGTTCTACTTGTAATTGTAACTATCATAACTTTATCTGTTTGCTACTTGTATTTATCTGTAATTTTTTTAATAAATAAATACAAATACAAAACAGTATAGTACATAATAGTCACAATGGTTATTTATTTACGGGTCACCTAATTGAATGTGGCCCTACACCTATTCCTGGGTCCCAATTCCCAGGTACTGGTGCACAGTCACATCTATCATGCGATAGACCCGACACCCGCATGGTGAATCCATTGAACGCTAAGAACTAGGTCTTTAATGTCACATACAATGAAATAAATGTTTAATTTACAGGAGCTGATCGGTACAACAATAGCTTTGATAAATATTTTTGGTTTGAAGAGAAAGCTGTCTAGTCTATTGAAATATGTGTGGTGGCGTAAACACGTGAGATCGAGTGTTGCTGGTAATAAAGCTACTATGACAATAAACACTGTGTGTGCCTGCTGTGGCAATAACCCAGTTCTGCCACATACTATGGGATGCAGCCATATATTTTGTTACTATTGTTTATCGGTAAGTCAATAAATGCCTATCACTACTTTTAAGTCATATTCAAATGTTGAAGTGATTGGTTTTGGTCGCAGTGATTTTACCTAAGATTGTGATTTGGTTATAGGCAAAGATTTGACTGAACGGATGCCGTAGTGGTTTAGGCGATCGCCACGCCGCTTACTACTACGCTGAGTTGTGGGTCCGATCTCCACATGGGATGACACTTTGTGTGATCCACAAATTGTTGTTCTGAGTCTGGGTGTACTTTGTGTCCATTTCATGTATAATTATTAAGTCCCCCGCCACAGGATTTATTCCTAATGCGGGAGTTGCTTTTTTTTTTAGTCTTTAAAATCAATTAAAATTCACTTTTGTTGATTTTTTATATTTATATCTTTCTCGAGTCTGGCACTAGTGTAATAAGTTATTATTACCCTAGGGCCAGACGTGCGAAAGATCTAGAAAACCATTAATTTAGAAAACATATAAAATAATATAAGATAATTTATTAAATAAGGCTTATTATTAAATAAATTACAGTGGTTTTCTAAATTAGTCACAGGTTTCTTTATATGATTAATAAATCATTTATCACGGGTGATTGTAATTTTATTCTATCCCTAATGGATAGATACATGTGCCCTCTGTCAGGTTGAGATAATGTCAACAAAACGTTGACTAACTATACCACTAAAAATATACACAAATAGAATGAAACTATACTGAAATTGGGTTACTAGTCTGGCATAATTTAAAGCAATAAAGATGGAAAACAATAATGTTCAAAAATAAAATCATATTCCAGTATATAAGAAAATATTTAGAATGACATATTGTGAATTCAGTTAAAAACTGTTTAGTAACGTTAAAACTTGTTCTGCCGTAATCTCATATATTTGATGAAATTCAACCAAAGAATTCTAATGACTAGTTTTTCTAATGTCATACATTTTTTTCAGGCCAATAAGATTGCAGATCAAGAGTTTGCCTGTCCGAAATGCTATTATAATGGAAAAGAAATTAATAAGTTTGTAATGACTTAACATTTCAAGCAATTTTTTAAATGGTTAATATTGGTGCTGTGATATTTTTGTTTATGGTAAATGTGTAGGTATCTATTACTTTTTAAGTAGGTTATAGTTAAGTGTTAGTGTTACATTGTTTGGTAAATTGAATAAAAATGCTTACACTATTTAAGGTTTCATTTTATTTAATATTAAAAATAATTAATAATGTATTTGCTTAGTCACATCAGTCACATTGTTTGTCGTTAAAATTTACATTGTCGTTATAATTTATATTATGTCTACATAATAGTATTATGTAAATAATTTTGACTAAACTGTCCTTATAAAAGTAATTAACAATATTATAATGATATTGTTAGAGAAGTGATTTCTACAAACTGAAATTACTATTTCAATGGCACGTAAGTTTCTTGTATCATTAGAACAGTGAGGAATAATAATGAAATGATTGTAGTGTGCTCTGCATTTCACCGATAGACATCTCGTCGGCATTGGACATAAATATCAACTTATTGGTAAGAAATCTGATAATAATATTCTATAACTAAAGCCTCCCTGAACAATCAAATCTGACCATACAACATCTCATTTCACAATCCCTACAAAGGATTTTGACATTACCCACTACATTTATAACTCAACAGTGTTGCAGTATATAGGTACATACTTTAGGTTTACTTAAGAATCTAAAACATCTATTTAATACGATACATATGTCCTTTATATCTTAAATGTATTTACATTACTTTTGATTGCGACATACCAGCCGGCCCAATGAGGCTGGACTTCCGACCGAATCGAATCTGTTTCACTAATATATTTACAATCGTAGGCTGCTTAAAAACAATAATTTACCTAAGTAAGGTATGCAGTAGTACAGGCCATGGTGCATTTCTGAATAAATTAATCATCTAATTCTGTTAATAGCTGCTGAATTTTTTTGCTATATCTTTTTTAAAATAAATACAATACCTATGGTTTTACCTAAGTAAGAAAAACACTGCTTAGAATAAAATACACAGCAGATTTTATGCTTCATTATACCAATAAGTAACTACTATATTTTAAAATATGATTCTTTGTCAAATGGTAAACGTAAGAAGCATAGCACGATAAAAATATCCAGCTATATCTAATGTTGCTTGTCTTTGCTGTTGTGTACGTCGGCGTGGAAACCTGTGTCCCAATCGGCGACGTAGTTCACGGTACGCACGGAGCCGTCCGGCTCCACTAGAGAATACTGACCTGTGTAAATCAAAGTTACTATTTAATTAATTTATTTATTAATACTACCTGCATATCCATCGCATAATTGCATTTTCTTCTAGTTGACTTTTGGGTAATGCAGACCTATATGTGGCAGGTAATAATTGAAGCTAAGATAAATGACTTAATTATTAATTATCTCTTGCAAAACTCACTAAGTTTTTAATCCTGAAAACGATTACAGTTAGTTCGGGTGGTCCTCGTGGTGCCCGTTATACCAGTTTTGATAAAGACGGTTTGTAAGAATTACTTAAATCCTCTAATGCCCACTTACACATACTGTCATAGAGAATTTATAGATTGCATTATTATAAACACGACGACGACGATTAATTTAAGCGTTATGATAGTGATTCGTATTCCAAATAAAGTGGGATTTGACAATTTATTATAATAAATTATTATATCTATATTAATATGAATTTGTATTGTGGTATTGCATTTAGGATATAAAAAATCACCAATTTGTTAAAAGTTTAAGATAAAGAGTCGATTGGGCATCGTATCATATCAATCGGTCCCTCGATACATCGGGAAAATAAACTCGAATACTATCTCAAACACAAATAAAAGCAATTTATACGTATGTTTATCTTCCCTATGTCATGTTGTGGAAGAAAAAGCAAGAAATAGGATTGTATATCTAGAATCGAAAGTATACCCGATTTAAATTAAAGAAATATTTGTTTGTTCTTGTGTTACCTTTAACGACTTCTCCGTCTCTCTCCTCCTTCTGTTGCTTAATATCTCCAGTGTGGGGGTCGTTGACACTGTACTCAAAAGCATAGCGCGGGTTGGCGTCCTGTAAGAAGGGTTATCATAATTTAGATGGTGCCGTGAGAATGTCAGTCGCTATAAAGGTCGCAACGCAATTGAATGAACTTTACCATCCATTAACTAGGTTGGGTACCAACCTAGTAATAATAATGGAGTAGTCTGAACTGCTGCTTAGATTTAGATGTAATGCCAATATAAATTGGCCTTATAAGCAGCCATGCAGCAGCTTTGAGTCTTGTTATTTCTAGGCAGTAGTAATCGATCGATAGTGAATTCGAATCCCATTAATTGTGCTCAACACCAGCGTTTATTTTATTAATTTACGTGTAATACGTATTAATAAAAATAAGAAAATCAGTAAATCAAGCCAAATATAGCTTCCAATATGAGAATCTTTGTACATATTAGCTGTTATGAGCCGTACTACTAATATGCTTATATTACCTATCATAATATGATCTATTCTTCTTCGGAATGCGCTCTCAAAATTAGCTCTCTATCCATTATCCATTAACCAAAAATTTTTATTGGAGAGATATAAGTACGATCGCAAACATTTATGTGCATAATATTTCAAAACAAATTGTGGTGTTGAATATTTTTAATCGACCTGAATCAATCAAAATGAAGATGGCTACCTACATCCTTTTCTATTTTAGGTATTTGTAGGTATAAAAACTTTCATTCTAAGTAGTTTAGCAACGAAGTGATAAGAGATTAAAGCGTGACAAAGAAATAAACTCACTGTCCAGTCTAATATGCCTAATATCTAAGCTATATAGTTAATCTTCCTGCGAGCCTTTTGCCCAAACTAGGTTGGGTCGGCTTTAAGTCTACCACTATACGACTGAACTTCGATTTTTTACGTAGAGCGACTGCCATCAGACCTCCACAACCCAAGTACTAGGCGATATCGAAGTTCTGTAGGAAGACTGTTGTCGTTTTTTTTGGGCTCTAACTTTTCCTTTTTTTTTATGTTAGAGGGGGCAGACGAGCAGACTGGTCACCTGATGGAAAATGACCATCGCCGCCCATGAACGTCTGCAACGCAGGAGTCACAACGCGTTGCCGGTTTTCTCAAAATCAAGTAGTTTAAGTGGGCAAAAGCTTAAAAGAACTTCAAGTACTTCAATTAGAACCGAAGATATAGCGAAAGAAAGTTACGAATAGGTAAATAAAAAATGTACAGGACGAAATCACGTTCGAGTATAATTCGAGAAGGGTGAAAGGTAAAGGTATTTTACAATGCACGACAACTCTTTGCATCAATACCTATCATTAAAAAAAAAACAAATCAATTAAATGGAACGGCCAGACAAGTTTGGAATAGATTTATAATTTTTAAAAATGTAGATAGTAAAATGATAGACGAAAAACTCAGTTATTTTTGCATGAGTGCCATTTTTTTCTTCGTATAAAGTAACTGTGATTTTACATATTTGAGCACGTGGTCCGCAGTGTCAAAAAAGATCGTAGCGTATGTAGGTATATCTTGTTAACATAACCAGTCATCCAGAGCAAAATTTATTTTTCGTTTTTTTTGGATTCTTATCAGTTTGATATAAGAAGTCAGTGAGACGACAAAGCACCACTGAGTGAAAGTGGGCGAGATTCAATCGGACGAGTTTGCACTAATTGTTATGTAAGAGAATGTAGCAGATTTAACTTGTATGACGAAGCCTGGTGTCCTTGGTTTGATAATAAAATATTTGCTTATTCGTGTTAATCCTTGAAAAATAATGAAATGATAATAAATTGATGTAATAATGGTATAATAGCTTAATATTACTTCCAATTGTGAGATTACTCTAAAATGAGTATTTTTCTTTTTATCAAAAAATTACATTATACTTATTTATTTTCGATGCTAGTATAATGCTATAAGATTACTTTATTATACTTTTTATTAATATAAAAATTTAATGTTTAATTAAATACTTAGTTTGTATTTTATTTAAACGGAGGCGGTCCCCGACTGTTTTTTATTTATGTTACACACACTTTAAAAATAGTATTGAATTTAATGATTCTATATTTATTGGGTGTGACACTATATAATATATTAGGTAATATTTATTGGGTGGTTTATTGGTCAGACCTTACTGTGATTATCTACTTTTAAAGCTGCCGTTCATGTTTACAGTTTTTAGTAAGGACCGACTTATAGGTTTTTAAAATCTTAACCATAATTATGACTAGATTTATAGGTTTTAATGAAATCAGATCATCAAGACAGTTTGCAAGTGTAGGAAAATAAGATATTGTTTGAAAACCTGCACCTTCCCTTTTTAAATATTTTTTTTTAACCTAGAAAGCGATAGACTAGAGAAAAGCACAGTGGTAAGTAGTAGTAATACATTGTCATTGCAGAGGCTCTGCCTAGCTTAGAATCAGACGGCCGTGTGTGAAGTTATTATAATTAATTATTATTATTGTTAATAAATTGTTGCTAATTTTTGGATTATAAGTAAAGAAAAAAGTTGATGCCAACATTGATTCTGATATCAAATAAGTGAACATGAGCTTTATATTTCAACTTAATAATTAAATAAACTCACACATCTCACACACGGCTTTCTGATCCCAAGCCAGGCAGAGCCTGTACTGTGGTAATTAGACTGCTGATAAACATACTTATATATTTCTAAATACATACATATTATAGATCAATTATACCCAGACACAGAACAAACGATAGTGCTCATCATACAAATATTTGTCCTGGGTGGGAATCGAACCTCCGGCTTAACACTCAGGGTCACTGACCACTAGACCAACAGAACTGTCTTTTGAAAACAAACTTAATGCAAAATTGAATGCAAACAAGGTTTAAATCGAAGTATTTCTGAAAGTTTGAGATCTTCTTTAGTTTTTTAGTTATTCATAAAATGTATTGCAATAGCATTTTCGTAAGTAGGTGCACTGTGTATACATTATCTGCGATTGTGTACAACGAATGGACATCTTACGTAATTATATCTAGAATAAGTTTGTATCTAAACTAAATATTCAGTCTCAGTGTAATTAATTCTGTTGCCTTCACTTATTTCTAGGTCCGGCTAGGTAAATAATTTTCTAAGGGACTGAACTGAATAAAATATGTATATCATCTAGACACAATGACAATGTAAAGTAAATTAACTAATTCTTTTAGCTTTATTATCTTAGTTGTGGAGCATTTATTACCCACAGATATATATCGTCAATAACACGTAATGTTATACCTAAGTATTCAGAGAGTTGTAGACATAGGAATAAGTACCTAACTTTAAAATATTGACGCCTCTGCCTACGAATCATACATTTTTCAGATTCGGGCTAATTGCAGTAGTTTGTCTGTCTAGAATAAATTCCACAAGATGTTACTTTTTTAGGAAACCTTATGACCGGGCCAGAAATTACTTACAGCATTATAGAGATATTACTGTCTTTGTTATATTACAAAATATAGGTGATTTTTAAAAATATCTTTTTCAAGGGCAGTCTTGAACGCACTAAATGTTGTTTTATGAGCAAGCTATTAATCGAAATTAGCCTAGTGCATATCGATTTCACTGATGACCGCTTAAGGTTAGTAACTGTAACTAGACTTAGAAAAGTTAGAAGACAGTTACACTAAATACTTTAACATACCATTAGAATTAGATTGATATCATAAAGATAAAACTTGAACTACTAAATTACAGATATATACCAGTATAGTTAAGTCTTAATGTATACTTAGTGTTAATTAACGAAGATTCGTTGAGTTGAATTTATATAGTTGCTTCTGTAAGTTAACACTTTCTTAATAAAATTAGACAGTAGGTAAGTTAAACGGTTAAAAATAGTTATGCTAATGTGAATGCTATGTACAGTTGAGTTACTTTGGTTATTCGTCACATAATTACGACACCGCTGATATGAATTCGTACGTTATTATGTCTATCAATCTCACTGCGTCAATTAAAGTTGACATTTAAATTTTAAACACAATTTAAATTTCTAGCGGGGTTCGTGGACTATTGCACAAGTATTACATGTTAGTGCATATAACCACCTAAATATGTGACAGTTTGAAATATTTGAATTACCTATATAATCGGTCAAGATTTGGATGTTGCTGGACTAGTCCTACATCAAACTCGACAGCTAATCAAACAGTTACGTCATTGACTTAGTTGTAGGGACATGTAGCAGCTTATGGCATATCACCTATGCCGCAACATCCTACGAGTCAGTTATTTGATACACATTAACTAAAAGTGTACTTGCATATATAAACACGATATCTTTGTGAAATAATCAAGTCATCGCAATTTGAATAATAAATGAGCTGTATTAGTTTATGATAATTATGAGAGTGAAATAGACACCCAAGTTGTCATTAAATTAAATGTTAGTAGTCATCAATATCGTAATTCACTTATAATTATGAGATGAACAAGCATAAATTAAAAAAGTGAGCAAATAGTATAGATAATATGGTTCTAATAGAATATGGTCTGGAGCACAAATTACAGCTTTTAAGAATTATAGAGTGACGATTTGAAGTGACCTTATAAATCCTACCTACCTACATTATCGTGACTGATTAAAAGTGTGGCAAATCTAGAAAAATAAACGATAAGTATTTATGTTATCTGCAATGATATAGTGTTATTAAAATAAAATTTCACTTATTTATAATAATGTAAGAGATAATCTAAGATAAAATTATAGTAAGTATATTATTGAGCAACTAATAATGCCTAAAGGTAAAGGGTACTGTAATGAAGCAATTTATATATATAGTTTTATTATTATTCCACACAGGATTACAGGATGCCATCTCCATACACATTAATGCCACTCAATTTCATTCATTCTAAGAAGTATTGACACTGAAATTTTCCATTTTAAATAGAATGATAACAAAAAGTACTCACGTAATTCTCCAAAAAATCTTTGTGCACATTTTTGACGGCAATAGGTGTAGCTGGCGCTGAATAGTGCCGCTGAAAAGCTCCGGAATGTTGAGCTACTGCTGGTGCTGCATAATGTGACACTGATGGCGAGGAGTACTGGGTTTGAACCGTGTTTTGTGCGACGAGAGGTGTAGAGTACTGAGCGGTATTGGCACTGTCGTACTGTGATACGACAGGCGTGAAATATTGTGATGAAACTACTGAAGAAGATCCATGTGAGAGTGAAGGCGTAGCATATTGCGAGACTGCAGGAGCTACCTGAGCCACTTGTTGGTACTGGGCTTCAGCTGGCGCTGCAACGGAGGAATATTGTACAGGTGCTAAATATTGAGAATCTTGCTGTACTTTCAAGGCAGGTGACGTCGCGTAACCAGCAGAGGGAGCGGCATAAACCTCCGATACTACGGGTCCGACATGTACATTGCTGTTGGAGTACAGGGAAGCTTTTGCAAGGGATCCTGTATACGGTGCATGATGTATAAAGTTTTGTGAAGCATATGAAGTCTTAGCCGGAAGGAATTCGAATTTTGCTCTGAGAGGAGCCGCGGTTACTTTGGCAATGATCGGTGCATGGGCATATGTCGCTGAAGGAGTTATTGCCCTGCCGAGTGTTTCGCCTGATGATAGTCCAGCCGAGGTTGCGTAACCATGTACTTCCTTTCTGTTATATTCTTGGGCAGTAGCGTAATTTGATGCAACCGATAAGCTTTGGTAAGACGCGGCAGGCTGTGCAGCGTAGGTGATTTTTGGAGCAGCAGATTGGTAAGTGATGCCCGTTGAATATCCTGCTTGACCAGAATATTGATAGGCAGGCGCTTGAATGATTGGTTGAGAAACGACAGGAGCTGACGCAGCTGCAGTTTTGATTCCGGTGGTGGTCAATTGTACGGCAGGTGCAGAATATGAATAACCGTGGTCAAAGTTAGTTACTCTTTGTACTTGGCTTAGGTGGTAGTTCAAATCAGGATCATGATAAGCGAGTGCCAGTTTTAAGCACAGTGTCAAAATGATTACCTGAAATAAGAAAAAATAAAACATTTTATATAATAAATTCATTTCACTACTGAATCAAGTTTAATATTTTATAATTAATTGTAGAGTCATACCAACAAATTACTTAATAAATAAACATTGCTCACCGGTTTCATTATAAAGTTGATCGTATGCACTAGACAAACAATATTATCCTACTGAATTAAATTTCGGTAATATTAATATTAAAATGCTGAAAGCAGGTATTGTATTTGCCAAACTTAAGCGTAAATCGAAATGAGAGCAAAATGGGTCCGCAAAGTCTTATATAGCGATCTCATATGTGTAAGAACGGGTCATACTTTTTCACATTCGCCGTCACAGTGAGTAAAGGCAGCAACTCGGTGGGCGCGGCACGTGTGGGTAACGTATGGCTTATGCTACGTTACCGGGTATTACTAATGCTACACTTTATGCTAAATAACTTTCCAGTTAACTAAATCAATTTGGTTTGCGATACTTAAATATGAACAAAAATAATTCAAGTTAGCAATTGATTGAGTTGATTTTGAGTGCTCGCATTCTGCAACTGTTTGAGGTCGCTTCGCTATAGCTGTAAGACTGAGCGTCTGCGTTCGATTAACCATCGGAACTATTTATGTGCTTCCCTTAATCTATGAATTAGAATATAAGCTTTGCATTACCTGTGGATTGAGCTTTGGTTGAGATGTCGGTATGTTGTTTACAAAAAAAGAAACAAGAACTTAAAAAGACAAAAATATGAACGTACAGTAAAAACTATTTGATAAGACGGTTGAAAGACGACCGGTGCTGACTATTTCGTGAACCTTTCGTGACTGTAACAAAATATGACACATTTAAAGTTATTTCTACAGACTGGACACTATAAATCTGAGAATTAAAGCGATCTTGATTTAGTACAGTCAGCTACAAGAGTTCCTTAACGAGATTACAAAACACTTAATAAAATAAAATGACATAAATAATTATCGCAACTAGAGTACACATTAGAAATTTACAGAATTCACTGAACACCATATTTACAATAAATGCCTAATATCGAAATTCCATAAGTAAATGAAAAACAAGCGATACAATATCTTGTGTTAAACAAAATTTTTTTGGTCATGATACCCAATATTTTACGGAAGGTGTTAATTTCAAATATTATTTTAATAAATATTAAACGCGTGTTTATTTCCATCTAACACTTTATCCAGCTTAATTAAATTAACCATATTAACTATAATCATGTCCATGACATTATATGACCTATGTCCAGCAGTGGACTGCGATAGGCTGATGGTAATGATGCATTATAAAAATAATTAATTAGTTTGTGTTACATTCTTTTGCATAGGATCAAACTACAGTTAGCAAAATGTGGCTACCTTTCTGTGGGGAGATACAAGAGTGAGTTGAGTTGAGTTCCTCCTACACACGCAGATACTTCGTAGTTTGAATATCATGAGCGAAAAAGTTAGATTTAAGTAAACATGTAGTAAACACAACATGGTTTTCTTTTCACTTACCAATGGTATATTGAAATTAAGCCATTAATGAAAAAGCTGTCTTCAACGAATTTTGGAAGTCTCTGACATTAAGATTATTTTATACTCAAGTTGCAATTGTTACAAATGGGATATTATTGGTTCAGGTGTTTTGAATATGTTAATAGACTTTTATAGCTAACTGTACCATAACGTTTCTCTGATTGTGGTAACAAATCAAGTTTGATTCCAAACCTAACTTGTTCATGCGACATAGAAATACTTTATCTATTGTTTTAATAATCCACTTACATTTAGAACGCAATATTTTTGAGTATCTTTTAATAAATAATTCATAAAAGTTGTAAACTATGTATTTGATCACATGACATGCCACGACATGACAGCGTGACAAATGGGTTGATTATTCTTCTAATGCATTTTATGAGCTTAAAATAGGTGACTCAGACCCAATGGTAGACTGATTGTCGGCACAATGAAAATAGTATAAGTCTTTAACGCTAAGAATTTATTTAACTATAATAGTCAATAATTTTGCAATCTTGTATTTGTATCGCTCAGCAAACTAGCTTCCAAAACAGACACGTTTTACTCGAGACCTAGTTGTAATATTCGTACTCCGAGCTAAATCTGTTCAAACCAATATTTTATTAGTTCCGAGTGTTATGTGCCAACATTGTTTTTGCTTGTTGAAGGATGCAACATAGGGGATTTGATAATGTCAAATTAAGATTGTTTATTTGTAACGATTTCAAGCCTTAACTACTCAAGCGATTATTCATAAAGTTTGGTTAAGGACAAGGATGAAAACGACATAGGATATAGGTTTTCATATCAATTAATATTTAAAAATACTATTCGCGAGAGCTAGAAAAGTATTGTAAATTTTACGCGAGCGAAGCAAAAGCTAATTTACCATAAAAAGTGATAGAATAGTCCGTCCAACTTAATGTCCTTATTTAGAATCTTCTGTATCTTTTAAAATGGTTTGCTTCCTTTCTAGTACACTATAGGCTCCGGATTTCTCATCTCTAAAAAAGAGTATTTTTTGAGGATTACACTTTTTAAGCTAATTGATTAGTTAACCTCTAATGGTACGGAAATCTTCAATATTATGAATATACGCGTTATATAAAACCTAATATTTAAAACATATTGAATTACATGATTCGATCTCTACTTCAATTAAATTTATCTCTGGGTAGGTAATTAGATCATACAGCAGTATATTCTATTCATGCGAAAAAGATGTCTGCCTATTTAACTGATGTCGAAAAATACTACTAGTTCTTGTCTAACTGTACAATATGACTGACTGACTTCATATTTTAAAAGTTTATTTAATATATGTTGCACACTTCCAAAAATACACCGTATGCTACTTTTCGTGTGCAAATATTTCCCATTTCAGAAAAGTACATTTAAAGCATTTCACAAGTGTCAAAGCAACGTCAACTTATCACATTCTGAAAAACACAGCACATTACTCTGATCTAGATTTGAGAAGAAAACTAGTAGTATAAAAGTGAACTTTATCAAATTGGTCATGCTCATATTAACTAAGTTTTATAATGACAAGATTATACTCGTAATCTTGATAATAATCAAGTTATAAACGCCGCTAACTCTTTGCACATTTCAATTACTGCGAGTACAATAATAAGCTACTCTTTAATAAGCATCTATAGAACACATAACAGGTAAGCTCATGATATCGGAGCAGGTCATAATTAATCTTACGAAATTAATTCAGTAATAAGACACTAATGCAAATGGATTTATGTCTGTATGTATACACGTATCAATAGATTCGTATTAAGAAACTAAGAAAGCTAGAAGTAAATACTTACTGTATAGTTTATTAAGTAACTTGAAAAAACAATGGATCTTATCTGTTTTTTTTTGTTGATTTAAAACTGTCAATCTCTTGCCTTTTTATTGCCCTGTTTCTTTTTATTTAGTCTTATTGTTATTTTCTTGTTTCTGTTAGGATCTTATCTGCTATCTCGTACTTTATAAACCGTTTTAGAAAATTCTTTATGTACTAGTATATATATAATCTGAATCTCGAAATCCAACGATTTTCATGAAATTTAGTATGCAGGGCGTTTCGGGTGCGATTCATCGATCTAGCAAGGTAGCATTTTAGAAAATTTACCATAAATAAACCGAGCAAACCTCGGTCATCCAGGTACTATATTTTTAAAAGGGTATACTCCTTTAGGATCACTCAAACTTAAATAATAAATGTTTGCCTTTTGTTTTTTAAATTTGAATAGTGTGAAGGGTTTATAACTATGGAATGCCGGTTAGGGTATGCAATTTTATCGTGGAAAGCACTTGTGATCCTTTAGTTGCAGGTGTCCATGGAGTCACTCACCATCAAGGGACCGTGCTCGTTTGCTGCCCTATACCATAAAAAAACATCATGATGTAGGGTCACTGAAGCCGGTGATATTTTTTAAAGGTAATTATCATGTTAAATCATCATCAACAGCCTTTACTAGTCCACTGCTGGACATAGGCCTCTCCTTAGGAAGGAGGAATGTTTAATACGATTCGTTTTTTTTGCTTTAAATAGATCAAATGACATCTTTCTTAGTATGGTTTTAGTTATCTTGGATTTCCTTTTCTTTTCAGATTCAAGGGTATTACGTCACTTTTGACCTGGTACATATGAATGTGATTGCTTTATATGCATTTTGATTTTAATCAGTATTTTTCACATTAAGTATTTGTATAAATTTCATTTTTTTTTTTGATTGTACTCAGTTAATAATAGAAGTGTCTTCCCATGGTTATCTTAAGGTGCTATTGTGTCAGCTTTGTAGATAAAAGAACTTGCCGTCTAGCATCATATTATGTGGGCAAAGTAATCATTGACCAATGCAGTACGAACTTGAAGATTCATGTCTTGAAACCGAATTTAATTTATAAGATGTTAAACATATATAGGTTATAAACTTATTATTTTAAAATAACTTAAAGAAAGAAAACTCATGGTAACTCGAAGGGTCATGGTACGTTTTTGCCAATATTCTTACTATTTAAAAAAATTAGATATCACTCTTATATTTAAATCAGTACAAAGCTTGAGACTCAAACTCAAAAATAACGGTTCATCATCATCATCATCATCAACAGCCTTTAACGAACCACTTCTGGACACAGGCCTCTCTTTAGAAAAGAGGATTTGGCCTACTATAAAAATAACGGTTATCCATATAAATTGCCAACACCCATTTTGCATCCTTAGGGGTGGTTTTTTTTTAAATTGTTTTTTAATGCACACCTACGTCACCTAACGAAAATTTGTGCATAATTTCATGCTTCTAGGCCCAGCGGTTGCAGCTGTACGTAGATCGATCAGTCAGTAAATCAGTCTGTCAGTTTCTTCTTTATAGATATAGATAAATTATACCCAGACATAGAACAAATGATCGTGCTCATTACACAATTTCTTGTCATGGGTGAGAATCGAACCTCTGATATAGCAGTTAGGATCCCTTACCACTAGAAGAACATGCCAGGCAATATAGATAGACACTTTCTACCCAAGGATTTCCAATAACCTATACAGCCAGACTGGCTATTTAATGTATTTAAGTGATCAATAGTTTTAGCAACGTGAAGTGCATCAGTAAGATATTATGCGCCAGAGTCTAAGTTCGCATTCGAACTAATTAAAAAATAAATAAATAATATTCTACCACATACACACAACGCAATCTAGTCCCAAACTAAGCAGAGCTTGTACTATGGGTACTAGACAACTGATATAAATACATTATATACTTTTTTTTTGTAAATACATACATATTATACATAGAAACACCCAGACCAAATCAAACATCAAATGTTCATGCACACAAATGTTTGACTTGAGCGGGAATCGAACCCGCGACCTTTGGAATAGTAGTCCGTTACACAAACCACTACGCCATCCAGTCGTCAATTGCTTTGGTAAGTTCAAAATTTCCACACATATGTTCCAGTAAAGTAATTTACGTCATTTGAAACGTTGATACGGGTTGTGGTACTAGCACGTGTCTTGCATAAGCCAACAAGCCCCTAAGCTCTTTAGAGCTTACATGCAAATGACGAAATGCGTATGTCTAGTATAAGGATTTCAAACACACATTATCGTTAAGAATTTGATTACCAATTTAATATGGAAAAAATGTCTAACGAATGTTCAAATACTAATATTTAATGAGGTAGAATTGCGAATAGTCTTCACAACATTAAACGCGTACATTCGTATTTTAACTTACAAATAATGTTTAAAATAATCGGCCAAAGACGTGGTAAGTAATGAGGCAATTCTGTAATGAGTTTAGTTTTAAGTCAAAAAATAAGCTGACAATAAATTGATTCTGGCTGAATTTTAGTTCATTTGAAGAAAAGCGAGGTGCTTTTTAAAAATATTAAAATGTGGATCCTTTTGTTCGATGAGATAATGTTATCTATGTTTAAATACTTTTATAAAATAATAAAATATATTACGACTTTACGGCACTCCTTGTTCTGTTAATATGGATAAGCCACAGGTTTTAAGCTGATCGCTTGATTAGCAACGCGGTTGACATAATGGAATACCGCAATATATTGAAGCATGGTAAGGTATCCACAATAAATAAAAGTCTATTGTTTGCCAATACTTCCAGTGGTGTCACAACGTCTAATAAATCCATAAGACAGATAAGCATAAGCGTATAAGCTTTGACCGATAATCCACATTATCATATTATGTAACAATTCAAGTATCGTAATAAAAGCACCAAGAGATCGGGACAATGTTCTATGACAATGAAATGAAATGACAATGTTCGGGAGTATCTTCATATTTATCAAGTTGGTAGGTGACGAGCTACGCCCAGTATCACACCCAAAACCTGATCTTTAACAGTTACATGCTCAGTGTTTGTTTTATTGACAACTTTTTATGAGATATCGAACACATGGCAAAAGTGTAATACATTTTTACGTAACTTTCTAATATCTGGCGCGAGGTTCACCAATGTAATGGCCCGATTTACTCAGAGCAAGGTCGTTTTAGTCATTATGATATAAATAAAACATTGTAAAATGCTCTTTATTTAATGGACTTTTTCATGTTTTTTACCTTGAGACAATGTTATAATTCAATTGTTGATTGTTCGTTAATTTTGTTTTATAAGTTACCTAATAAGTAAGTTTTTGTGTTTGGTCTAGAAGATTTATGGTTTGTGATACATCATTTCGAACTAAACTAAAGACGACGATAGTAATGTCATTGTTCGTGAGCCATAAGGTTGTTGGATTACAAAATAGATTATAGAACGTACACGAATTATGTTGAGTACGTGAGTTTATTTTATTAAATAAAAAGCAAAAACCCACGATGATTAAAACGTAATTGAAAAAGGATAAAATAAAAAACCCCGACTTAACCAGATTATGTAACGAAAGATAATAACTTTAAAAAAGCTTTTTATAATATATCTTTCGCGAACTCGGTCATATAAACAATGGATTATCAGTTTTCATAGCACTTCCTTACGTGCCTATTTGTTTCTCGAAGATATACTTAGATAAGGCAATAATAAATAACATATTCAACTATGAACTTAATAAACAACTAAAGAATATCCGCCGGGGCTGCCATTAAATAAACTGAAGTTTAGCAGTTTTATAGTAACGTGAATATGATTTATGAAGATGTTATCGACGACATAATGCAACACAGGATATCTTCAGTTTAGTTGAAGTTTGCGATGTTCTCGGGGTTGATGACAACAGTGACTTTATTTAATATGTAAAGTTTCAGTAACATAGCTCTTATACTTTTGATTAGTGGATACGAGTATCTGAAAAACCCCGATTTCATCACTGACTCACTGATGGTCATCAAAACTCATAGGGTACTTTATGAAGTCCTAGAAAGCTGAAATTTAGTATGTAGGCTAGTATTAGTACAAAAAGAATAAAAAAATATAAAGCCTGGAACTTTTCGCCCCTCACCCCTTAAACTAGGGGATGGAACTTCGTACAAGACTACAATTTTGATCCCAGAGGTCTGAAAATTGTTATAGGGACTCCTTGTTGTAAATAACAAATTAGATATTTATAATGTCACAAAGAACTTACAAATAGAAGTGAAATCCCACCAAAAACACTGTCAAAACGTTATCACATCCCATGTAGAGCCCAGCTTCTAACTCTACAAGCCCTTCTCTACAATCTCTACACCTTCGTCAAAATATGTGGCTTGGTCGTTTCGCTACCGTGACATGGTCGTAAGGTAGGCTTGTAGTAACGGTTGCCCAGTTGAACATCAATAAACCTACCGCTACTGTTTACCGCTATTCGCTGCCGTCACATGGGCGTAAGGTGAAAAATTTATTTACTGTTCATAGTGACGATATTGAGAGACATAGAGATTGTAAAGTTAGAGCGTGTAGAGTTAGAAGCTCGACTCTACATGAGATCTGATAACGTTTTGGCAATATTTTACATGAAAATGTTTTTGTTGGGATGTTAATGTCTGCTATCACTTAAAAGCTGTAACAAACGAACAAAACAAACTAAACCGCTGGGGGTTGACATTCTGGCAACTGATGTTTTATATGTCGTGAGCACCCACTAAGAAAGGATTTATGGGAATTTCACTCTTGAGGGGACACAAGGAATGAACAGTTGCATGGAAGTTGATCGTTTTCAAGGTTAGAAACACGACTTAAGAAATATTCACGCGAGCAAAGCCGCGGGCAATAGCTAGTTTTAAATATGATCAAACAGAAATATTTTATTATTCTTTTAAGTAGATGTTTTAGATGAAATTTTCTGCACATACGTGCAGGCAGTACGTTTTACTTTTGGGCCGATATTGTTGCGTATTTGCGAATACGTGAAACTCGTTGAAGTTGAATACGCACTGCTTTTAGTCAGAGGTATTTAGTATTAGGCGAAGCCAATATTAAATATATAACAAATGTCAGTATGATACTGACAGGTAATAAGTTCGCCTCAATCAAGGGTTATTTTGTGATACGAGTATAAGGTTATTAAGTAACCGTTTGTTCAGAATCTATCAGACAGATATTTGAATACCCAATGCTAATTTGTCCTAGTTCAAAGAAAAGCAACATTTCGATTTTAAACAGAAATGACCATCAAAATATGATTTCCCAAAAAAAAAATAACTTGTCTTAAATCTTATAATAAGCAATATATGTACAAGTGATTTATTGGTATTCAGAATCATTTTTATTTTCGTGAGTAATAAGTGTAATCTTGCAACAATGCCCAAGGTAATTAAATTAATATGTAAAGCGCAATTTAAGGTACTTACAATTATAATTTAAACTATTCGATCAAATGACTAAGGCTTTTTTTCGGGCAAGAACTCAATCCCACAAATGTAAATCTACTTATTCGACAGTGTTTCACAACATTTAAAAGCGTCGGGTCTTTGTTCACATCAAAGTAATAAAGTAAATGTAACAAAAATGTACGCTGCCTATGCAAATGAGTTAGGTATAATGCTTTTATCACCTGATAATGTCCTTAAAAGAAATCAGCTGTATGAGTTCTTTCGTCATTATTTAAGCGAATGTTACCTTGTTTTGCATATTCTAAGAATACTAAGTGTATTTTGCAAAGTGTGTCAGCTTCATAAGTATCATAAATAACCGTCATTGTTATGCTGAATGGAATACATTAATGTATGCCATTCAAACTATTCAGGTCAAATTCCAGTATCAATTTTAAATGAAAATCAATTACAACTACGATTTAAGTTTAGTTCATGTACAGCTAATTGTCCCTTTGCACTGTTTGTTGCATGAATTTTGTGTAACACAGTAAGTATTATTCAAATGTTGAAGTTGCAGACAATATAATGGTCTCCGAGTGACGTTTGGATCTACATGTACGATGTCTACGGGGAAGTCATTTATCTCTATTCATTGAGTGACGCGATCTGATTTAATAATCAAAGTTTACATTTGATATAGATCGGCATTTAATTTTGGTAATATTCCTATGCCGTTCCTAATGATAGTTTCAGTAATAGCAACTTTCGGTTTTATAAGATGTATCTTTTTATAGTTTGAAATAATTGCAAAGAGAATGGAATTTACTCACACTCTCAAACAATTGTGATCCTTTAGAATAATACTCTTGCTTAAATTCTTGTGTCCTGAAAGTTCATTTTTATATTTTAAGAAACGGCTAACAAGACATTGAAATATCGAATACAGAAGAGCCAAAATTCCTAAAAAATAAGGTGACAGGACGTGACTACCACCGCCCATAGACACTTGCAACTCAAACAACTTCACTTACCAAATACATATATTGTCATCATCATCAACAGCCTTCATTCCAAGAACTATTATTTAAGAAAAAGAATGTGGAAATGAAACTTTTTTGTTTAATAGTAACACTGATTTATAGCGATAATTTGAGAATATTTTAAAAGAAAGTTTTACCAACATTCTTTCATAAAAAGTAAGAAATAATGAAAGTGGGATCTTTTAAGAATATTATTTATTTTGTAAGCGAATTTAGTAGTAGTAAATATTTTAGTGGTTGCACATCTTGTATTGATTTAATTAACGTTCGAGTTAAGCCTTGTTCATGTTTTATAGTCCTTCAAGTTATTAAATAGGTAAACGTGTGGAATTCGTAAACTAAGAAAACGTGGGCAATACTAATACACCGCGCCCTGTGTCGTTATATAATGTTTTACAAACCTAAGGAGCTTTTACCCACTTCAAGTGCTACTTGATATAATTGATAAACATTTCTGTACATGACTATCCGTAATGTTCAGCACTAGTACACACGTTTTCTTGTTAACATTGATCTTAACATTAAGAAGTAGTAAGTATTATTTGCAAGACCTTGTTAACACTATGATTAGGATTCAAATAAGTTTTTTCCGTTTTTTTAGTTTAAGTTTTTGTCCTTGTAGTGCCGGGCAAAGAATACAGAGTGTCACCACCCCTATTCATCCTAAGGGTGTCGTAAGAGCCGACCAAGGGAGCAAACTCTGCAGGATAACAGCACTGCAAAAAGAAGGAAAACTTAAAACAAACCCTATACCAACCCGTCTGGCCAGCGTGGTGTAGTAGGCCAAAACCTAGAGGCCCATGTTCAGCAGCGGACTAACGCAACTCAACTCAACCTCTGTTAATTTCATAAAACTTGTTGTTTTTGTTTTGTTTGAAATCGTCTTGTACGTAGACTCTAAAGTCATAGATCAACACACACTATAGCAAGAATCTCTGTTTTGTCAAATAGTAAGAAAATAAATTTAATAAAAATTAAACTATCAAACGTGATATAAAATAAAGACTATCAAAGGCTGTTGATGTAAAGTTTTTTCCAAACAAAGGACGTTGATGTAAAACAAACGCAGCCGTCTATTTCTTCTTCTATTTTCTAAATATTACAACAATGGTGTATGTCTGTGTTGCAATTCTTTCCAATTGAATTTTATCGTTTAACACACTTCATTAAGTTGCCTTTATTAAAGAAGATACTTATACCCCAATTCGCTTGTATAAAAAGGTAAGTGATCTTGTCAAAATTAGTGTACCTATTACTTCCGATACAAAGCATATAAGTATAATAATGCTTAATGCTGTAAGTTTAATAATGCTTTATATTAAAATCTGTAGAGAACTGTTAAGTTAACACCATTCGAAAAGATCTTTTTCAAGTAATGGGTAGTTCTTCAGCGACAACATTTTGCGTTAAGATGCAATCGGGCTGCCACTCCGCGACTGAATGGTTTCCTGTTGTTTTCCCCTCGGATGGGGCCTGATTAGGCACGGTGTCAATTCGGGGAGGACCTGTAATGACATGGTCCGGGTCCTCCCAGAGTAGGACATATAAGGCCGGCCGTCGGGGTGGATTTTAGTGGAATGACCACATACTCCTGTCTCCTGAGTCCCCGAGGAGCAGAAGATCCGAAGGGATTTTCCACCCCGTCAACAAAAAAAAGGGGTGAGGGTTTGGGCCTTTGGGCAGGTAACCTTACTCACTCGGTGAAGAGCAACGAACAAATTGCTTATACACCGGTGTTCTGTGGGGCCAAGGTATGACTCCGGTCGAGCTGGCCTATATATACTGAAGTAAGGCCACTCTATGTGTATTGAAAAAAGGAGGGTTTTGGAGCATATAACATCTTTCAAGTACTTCGAACGTTTTTAATATTTTTAAATGTTTTTTATGTTTTAAACCGATATTTCATAGTAAACTTATAATTTTGATGTTTTATTCTCCAACAATCAGTATAATCACTAATCACTAATTGTTCTCTGATTACTTTCGATCACGCTGCATTTTAATCCCCAGATCATCCAAACATTGAGCTATCACGGGCTTAATTACACTCACCAGCTTCTTTGATCAAACGTTGTCAAATATCTGCTTCCGAAATTCAGACTGATACAGACCAACAAGACCTCGACCTTCGAGATGACGACGGCTTTTCAATGATGTTAATCGATGAAAAACTTAAAACTCCAAAATTCACCATAGATGTCCTATCGACCCTTCATCGGAAAAGCATGGATGATCTCTCAGACTCTGATGATGAGGAAATTTTTGTGTTTCAAAAGCCTCAATATGATAAACCGACTAAAGAGTCTCACGCCATTGGTGAAGATATGATTATTCCATCCATTATTGTATTAAATTTATTATCCATTATTCCATGATGTTGAAAGCAGCTCGGCCCCCCTAAACTTTGACTCAATAACTTATTAGTTAACCATACTATTATGTATGTTTCTTTGAAAGTTAATAAGACAGATTAATGTAAGAAATGCCATTTGACTAAAGTTGATCTCATTTTGTTAGTAATAAATACACTAATGTGACTGTTAATTCTAATCAATAATTAAGACATGAGATTTTAAGATTAACATGTAAAAAGTGCCATTACTAGAATAAATTTATACTTCTGTGATGTTAGAATTATGAAAGGTAATAGTTAAGTAAGTCAATAAGTATAATAAACAGGACTAATGATTTGCACATGGAAAATAATAAAACAGAGGGATTAGTATAATGTAGCTATTATAATCACTTTTTAGTAGCTAACAGAATTTATTGTATTACCAATATTAGCAATAGTTATAATTTTTGTAATATTCTAGCTTTCCCATATAATACAAGAATGATTATATACTGAAGTTACAAAAATATTTTACAAGAATTATTGTTGCATTCACCAGATTTTTTTAAGGATATGATCAGTGACAAATTGTTCATAAAACACATTATTATTGTTGTTGTGTCAGATACTCACCGAAGCAACCATGCCCTTGCGTCAGTCGGTAGGTGACGCGACCTCTCTCCCTGCCTACCCAAACTTCGAGGTTAGGCAGAACAGCACAGCATTCTGTGGCTGTTCTGCCTAACCTCAACACAACACTCCTATCTCGGCGAGCTCAAGGGCCTCCTGGAAGCCACGCCCCCTAGCCAGTACTAGAGTATCTGCGTAGCAGACGACGCTCAATCCGGGGGGAAGGCTGGTCCTCTGAAGAAGAAGAAATGGCATCATACGCAAGGTTCCACAGAAGGAGACCTAAGACTGACCCCTGGGAAACCCCGCATGTGACTTCCCTTCGACATTCAAAGAACTACCCTTATAAGTATACTGGTTTATAAACGCGCCAGCGCCACACGCTATTTAGGACGAAACACAGCGCCAGTAACATTATTAGTATTAGAAACAGTATTAGGAAACAATTATAGATACAAAAATATTGATTAGTAACAAAACGTTAAGCTTGCAAGGTCTATTATATCTGTAGAGAAATAGTATATCGTTGTATAGCAGTTTGGCAAGAAATTGGTAAAAACAAATTATTGTGCAACGGCTTAAATAGAAAATAGAGACAAACTTTATAAAATATGACAAAGTCGTATATTTCAGCTTTAACAAGGAACATCGTATAGATAGCTATAGAGGTAAAGTGCTAAATCAGTTAAAGTGTTCTGTAAGCTAAGTGTATTAATATCAATAGGGCATTTTAGGGCAGCTTATTTGCATGGTTGCATGGTTGGATATAAAAATTGCAAAAAGTAAATAAAATGATGTAGAAATATATGTTCCTAGAGATTCTAATACGTTCTTGATTAAATATACAAAAATAACACAATAGTAATTCAAGCACTTTCATGTTTTCCAGAGAGTTAATAATTAACATTAAAAAAACTTCTTTTGCAACGTTGCGTGCCGCATAATTATAATAATTAAATAATTAATAACAAAAATATTAAATCATCATATGAAATAAATTTTGTTTTCTACTAACCTTGTTCATAAAATAATACTTTTTGGATTATTTATTTGACAGCTTAAAATGAAATATTGTATTAGTGTCCGTGAAAGGTCTCACAGATTATCAAAAAAGAATCATGGTTAAAAACCACAATCACAGCGAGGCCTGTTGCTAAAATAACCTCGATTCGTCGAAAATTTTCAGGGACCACAGCAGACACCAGGGACTTCCTTTCTAGGGTATACCTGGTTCCCCGGCTATTAGTACCCGAGACGGCGTGCGGTTTTAGTCGGTTCCAGTCCGACATGCCACCGACAGGTGGTATCCGAGGGGATTTCCGCACGGAAAAAAAAGGGACCACAGCAGAAAGATGAGTATGAGCGGCAATTTTAACATTATTTTCAATTATTATTGTGGTTGTACATCGTATTTTGAAATAAAGTGTTTAAGAAATATTTTCAAGTTAATGTATAATTATTTCTTTGTCTTGTATTACGTGAATAACGTCCATGTAGGTGGTAGTTTCAAGTTTGTTAATTATAAAATTAACCTAGACCTTATTTATTGTAAATAAATAATTAAACGTTTCAACGTTTCAAAAAGTAATTTTGAGTATCGTTACGACTGTAAAAATAATGTTATGTACGTGAACTCTGTTATAATATGTATATACCTTCAGTTTTACGGAGTCATGATAAACGGTAAAGGTTTTTCATTACGTGTATTATATAAGAAGTGTAGGTAACTCTAGAGGCGAAATTGTATGCACTGAAGTTCGTTGTATACTAATTACTTACTATGATTCTAGACTACGTTCTATCATAAATACTAGTTATAAATAAAAAATGTATGTCTCTTCTAATAAATCGAAAGGAATTAAGCAGAGCGAGATATACATTTTTGAAAAATCACATTAAATTTAGATAGGCAGAGGTTGAGCCAAATCTTACGTCATGTCACCAAAGGCTCCTTGCTTGAGATGTCATAAGATTTGGCTGAATTTGGTGCGATTTGAAATAAGGTTCAAAACATGACTAATGTCGCCTTATGTAGTGATGGATGTCCCCTAAAGCTTTTTAAAGTTCTAAAAATGAATTAAAAGAGAACCCTACAGAAATCTAATAGGTATGATGAAATTTATAGATTGATTTTGGCGTGTGTTAATCCATCTGAATATTTCGGTTGTTGTGTAACCGATTTTACAGTTGTAGCCTAAAAAGTATACCTAGTAGTAATAAAAAAAATCTGGTTTAAAATTATTTTAAGTTTACATAACGATATTTTTATTTCTTTAAGAAATTACTGACATAGATTTTGATTACTCGTAGTTATTTAGTTACAAGGTCTAAAACTTAAAATATTTCGTAAGATAGGCCGTTCATCTCAATTGATTTATATTCAATAATAATCATATCCCGTAATTATTATAAGAACATACATCTCAAAGAAAGAACTGTAATTTTAATGCGGTTGATAAAGATATAATTTCATATTCTTTTTAATAAAAAGATAAGTTGACAAACTGCAAAACAAACTTGGTTAATTCACTTGATTTAATTAATGATTATAATACTGCTCTAAAAGTAATCGAGCGATCAAACGATTAAATGATCGTAATGATAATGACAGCAATTATAACAAACCATAAAAGTTGAACTCGATTTTAGCCGATTTGTTTACTGACATTCAAACTCTAATTTTTAATCGATGATAATTGACTGATTACTGAATCGATACATACAGCTGTGTTCTTTTGAGTGTGGTCAGTGCCGTGTTATATAAAGAGTGAGACGATGGCTGGTATCAGGAAGATCTTGTAGTATCTCGTCTCCGATCAGGCATGCGTCAACTTGACAGTTGTGTAACCGTATCCGTAAAAGATCTGCTCATGACCTATATTTTCGTGCGATCTAAATCGACGCCATGCGATAATTGTAATCATTTATCTTCGGATATACTTGTTTTGTTTAAAGAACCTACATGCATTAATGACTAATGGAATTATGATTAAGAACGTGAGCGCGCATTCTACTGGTAGTGTACGAGTATACATGTATCATTCAATTTATAATAAAAACATGTTTTAGTTGCAAAAGAACTATTTTTTAAATATTTAAATACGGCACCATATAGCCGTCATTTTTTTTTTAAACTCTAACTTAATTTGTACATATTTAACTGCTATCTATGATTAACTTAGTTAGGATGAACTTAATTTTTGTATTAAATAAAACGAAAGCTAAAGTTTTCGTTTTATTTAATGCCATGAACCATGTTAATGCGGTTTACCGCATTAACATGGTTCATTTTCAGTAAATTATCACATAATAGTGTTTGCTATGGAATTATGGTATTATATCAATAAATGTACCTGAATTATTGCATATTATTGTGATAAAACTTGAATTGAATTCGACTTTAAATTTATTGCTATTAAAAATAAAAATGTGTTCAAACTAGTTGCCGCAATGAACAGGTGAAATATTTCTTGAGACATCAATTTGGTTTGAGATCTTAAGGTTATCCACTACATTAATTGTGAAACTGAAATGAATAAAAAAAATTAACTTAGAAAGTAAAAACTTATTCTAGACTAGTTTGCTTTTAATCAATCGCGTGCCTATATGTGTTTACGGTCAACCATCATCATCAACAGCATTTAATAGTCCACTGCTAGACATGGGCCTCTCCTTAGAAATAAGGTTTTAAGGTTAGTGGTAAATCTATAAACAAAAGCTTTAGATAAAGTTGTACGAGTTATCATTGCACCTTTGCAATGCTGTTTATTTATGCACGTAGCTGCACAGTGACAATGGAAACAAAAATACTTGTCCCATCCAATTATTGAAGAACATACTAGAACTAGGATTAAAAAGTTGTGCAAATCAAGATTGTTGGTACGTGGTCCACAGTGGCAATATGATTTCTTATCTTAATCACGACTCGGGCTACTTAGAAACACTTGGAAAGATCGAGTATGTAGTCATGTCGACAGAAGATACATATGTGAGGACAAATACTTACTTCAATAAGTATGTATGTAACAATCAATATGTATGTAACATATGTTGTTGTCATAAGTGGATACAAAATTTATTGTTTCTTTTATGCTTCAGTGGACTTTGTGAATGTTGATTCAGTACATTTTGATTATGCTATTATTGATACATAAGTTTGAAGACTTCTTTGTGCATCAAGAAGTAGATGCATAGGTACTATGTTTATATCTGTAACGAGAATTTTAAATCATAATAGGTATACCTAAAATCGATTTTGTGAGTTTTTTTGAGTTTTAGGTTTGTTTTGTATCAGCTAAGTTGTCAGTCAACATTCTTAATCTCTAATAATTATGACGGTAAAATAACTTTAATGCACTTATTTGTATATTTGTTGTACTTATAGGTATTTGTATCTGGCCAGGATATTTTGTTAGTTTGAGAATAACAAAGTTAACAATAATAATTATACTTAATAATTAAATTACCATTTTTTTATTGCATCAATAAATACCAGAACTAGATTTGTACGAAAGCTCACTATTTCGTTTGGCCTACAAAAAGTTTAAAGTATCGGTCCGGCAACCACTGGTCTTTGTCAGACTGTATCCACTCTTTGTTATCTTTCTTAATTAAAAATATGTTATCTACCTATGTATTTTTTTTTCATATTTGTTAAGTTGTTATCTTTTTCCAACGCTCATTGTCTGAGTAACCTTCAGAAGCGACCTCATAAACCTTACTACAGCCGGAAACCGAATTATAATTTTTGGGTTTCCGTTCTTCAAAAGAAAAAAGGAACTCTTAAATGATCACTACAAGTATGTGGTCAATCTGTTTGTCTGTCAAACCTTATTTTTAGGCAAATGAAACTAAGTTTTTTGTCTGTGACTATATACATCGAGGTTAGAAGGTTGTCGAGACTAGGGCATTAGCGCCTTATTTTTGAACAAATTTTAACACTCGCA
Source organism: Arctia plantaginis (assembly GCA_902825455.1). NCBI lineage: Eukaryota > Metazoa > Arthropoda > Insecta > Lepidoptera > Erebidae > Arctia > Arctia plantaginis. Next base: position 8,410,700 of record CADEBD010000314.1, on the reverse strand, counting down.
GGTAAATTTATGGCAGGTATGGAGTACTTCCCGATGATCTAGAATCATAGTTTGGCGAAAAAATCTGAAAATCATTTGGTTGCTACACACTAATATTATAAATACGAAAGTGTGTCTGTATGCCAGTCTTGTCGTCTGTCTGCTACCTCTTCACGCTTAAACCACTAAATCGATTTAGATGAAATTTGTTATGGAAATACTTTGATTATTGAGGAAAGACATAGGCTACTTTTTACCGCGATAACCGACAATTATAAGTTCAAAATGAATTTATTTGTTTAAAATTGTTTATTTGAGTGACCAGGATCGTTCGTTTTAGTAATACTTACGTCTATGTTAGTAGTTATTTAATTACTAACACATCTAATTATCTAGTATGTGGGTCTGCTATCCCGAAAGAAACAGCATAGCAGCGACTCACATGCGTCCTGGTCCAGTCTGCTGGTTTAAATGCGTAGGATGCTGTTAGTGCTGGCCGAAATGGCCAAGTTACATATTTTGACTAAGGTGTAGTTTGTGAAGTTAGGGCTTGTAAGGTTGGGACGTGTAAAGTTAGAAGCGTGGCTCTACATAAAATCTGATAACTTGTTGACAATGCGGGCCATATGGTCTCGTCTTGACAACATTTTACATGTTTTTATGGAGGAGGGGGTAGACTAGTAGACGGGTCACCTGATGGAAAGTGACTACCGTCGCCCATGAAGGCCTGCAACTCAGGAGTCACAAGTGTCTCAAGGAAAGAGATACAAGACATTAACAAGAAAAGAATGCACTCCTTACGCTCTTTTCTTAAAGGTTTGAAGGTCGTATATATAAAATGTTTTTAGTCGGATTTCACTTCTTTTTGTAAGTTGCTTATGACAGTTTTTTTTTTCTCTAAACAATGAGTCCCGATTATATCAAATTTCAGACCTCTCTCTCTACCATTAAAATTTGCGGAAGTCTCATAAGAACTTCTATCCGCTCGGCTCAGTTCGGCGGGCACTGACACGCCCCTAGACAAAGACATTAGAACCGGTTTGCTCTCCTGCCTGCAAAATCGTGGATATCACCTTTGACCAAGATCGCCTACGACCTAACCACATACCTATTACCCACTACGCACCTTATCCAAGATGGATTAAAACCATAGAAATCGCATAGACGCTTGACCTTGTCGCCGCAATGATGTGTAGACGAACACCACTTACAGAAATTCACACCATTCGTGATTTAGTTGCGCGGAGCGTCGTACGTGAATTTATATTGTTAAAATGGTGAACTGTAGCATAGCTTGTGAAAACGCATCAGGGACGTATAATTCAATTAATAAAGGCATAACATTTCATCGGTAAGTTTACTTTTGACTAATAAATCATTGCTTTTACTAATTTACATTTCGATGAATCCTTTAATAAGATATCTGCCTTTGTAAACATTCATTTATTACTTTCCGCTTTGTACAAATACCATTTCTGCTTTGGTTCTTATTGAGCGCGATGTTGACAAACTACCCAAGCAATGTAATGTGAAGCATTATATATCGTTGTTCGTTGCGTATGTTTATAATATCGATGTTATAATATCGATGTTATATCGATGTTAGCATAAAATGATATTTAAAAAAAACTAAATGATATATGCAGGTAAAATATTCTTAATATAATTTATACAATAATTTCTTAAGGAATTTAATTATTTGTTTAAGTTTGCGTAATAAAGTCTATAAATGTTTAGCATGCTGATAAATGTAAATAAAAGGTTATCTTTTTAAGAAGCATTAATATTAATATTTATTATCACATAATTATAATTAATATCTAGATTCCCGAAAGATCCTGATGTTACAGAAAACATTTTATGTCTTCATTTTAATTGCTGTACCTGTGAGATAAAGAAACGCCCGTAGTGAAGAGAATATCGCAGCCATTCAGGCCATAATGATGCGAATTCAAATCGATCAGTTCAACGCCGTTCACAAGAGTTGGGGCTCTCTTAAATTACCACCTGGCGTATTTTGCGGTTGGATTTGGGCCTACACCCACACAAAATTGTTTTCGCACAAGAATTGAAGCTATCCGACCATTGTATCCGTCGTGAATTTGCCGATTATGCACTGGAAATGATGGAAACCGATGACGATTTTCATCGTAAAATCATCTTCTCAGATGAGGCCCATTTCTGGCTCAATGGATTTGTTAATAAAAAAAATTGTCGCTATTGGAGTGAGTCAAATCCACGTGTGGTTCATGAATCACCATTGCATCCGCAAAAAATAACAGCTTGGTGCGGTTTATGGTACGGTGGAATCATTGGTCCGTACTTCTTTGAAAGTGACGAAGGAAACCCTGTTACTGTGAATGGCGAGCGCTATAACTCGATGTTAACCGAATATTTCTTTCCGGAATTGGATGATATTGATGCAGACGACCTTTATTTTCAACAAAACGGTGCACCACCTCACATTACTCGAGTGAACATGGAATTATTGCGTGGAAAGTTTGATGACTCGTTAATTTCGAGAAATGGGCCGATCAGTTGGCCACCAAGATCGTGTGATTTAACACCTTTAGACTATTTTCTTTGGGGTTACGTTAAATCTAAAGTGTACAGCAATAATCCGACATACCGGCCGAAATGGTGCACCGCGTCATCGAAAATTGGCGTGAGCGGGTGACCGTCTGCAAAAAGAGCCGCGGCGGTCATTTGACCGATATATTATTTAAAACATAAATTGCATAAAATTATCTATCAAATAAGTCAATCGGATGCATTTTTCATAAAAATTGTGTTTTATTTAATTTTTTAAACCAGGATGTTCTTATTGGTAGACCCCATACATACATATTATATTTAGAAAACACTCAAACTCCGAAACTAATATAAGTATCATTCATTACTGTTAAAATACTATAGTATATATATCTATGGTTTTCATTGCCATTTTACTTTAATGTATATAAAAAAATATCGACACCTTCAAAAAAATTAGTCAATCCCTAGCATTGTTAACAGGCATTCTCATACGTCGAAGGAGATTGTAGTTGTGCGGCAATATAATTCCTGGAAGTACATAATACCAGTAGTTTGTGCCCTATACATTTCACCGTTGTTTTGCAAGTGTGTGCAAGTCTTATACCTATTTGTTTGTATTTTGTGTATGTATTAAGATGTGGCGACATCGGTTTTCCAAGTAATCGAGCGCTAAGTCATTTCTAGTGTCTCATTATTACGGTTTCTGAGATAAAAACATTATGTGAATCTTTGCGTCCTACCTGGGCTATATTTCATGTATCACGTATCATTTGAATCAAGACAACTTCACCATTATTTAGATTTATACTTACTATATGTACATTATTTAGACTTACTAATTGTCTGAGTCAATAATTCTGACCTCTCCAATCAAAATCTAGATAATATATGTTCTTTAACCGTAAATATATACCCATTTTACGTATAAGTTTGCTTTGCCTAAAATTTGCTTATGATTAAGTTACAAATTTTGAAATGATTCACAGTTCTTTGTTTTTGCTATTATTGCTTTAGATTCTGACTTACTGAAGTCATTGAACCGAACTGGCCCATTCCGAAATCCGAGTAAAGTATCAGTGTCAATTAAATAAATCAAAATACAGAAAAGGAGAAATACTTATGTATGGGCGCCGCTAGTGGATATAGCTTAGTTGATCTAGATTTAATTGCCCGAGTCTATTTTGTTGCGTCACTGTGGCCGGCGATGAAGTATGCGCTGTTCTGAAAGGTGGTTATACAGAATATAGCCATTAAAGTTAGTAATTAATATTTTTTATTAAGTGAAAATGTGATATAACAGCATAATTTTGCAAATATATTAACAATATTTACTATCAACCAATATAAAAATAGTATATAAATATAACTGGATTACGAGTCCAGGGTCATTAGCCAGCGGACATTTAAAATATTTTTATTTTAACGTATTTACTTGTAAATTTGTGATGGATGTAAATTAAAGTTAGGTATCTTCTTCTATTTTATAATATGGTAAGTATATTACTGTTTGCATTTTTGAGGATACTGACTCACTTTACCCAAAAACAATTTGCTGTAGTTATGTAGTCATTCAAGCGTAGCTAGTGAAGCGTCAAGGGGTCTGTATAAAGTTAGAAATTATGAAGAAATGCTAATTAATCAATTATAAAAAAAACATTGTTTAATTTTGGAATGGACTGTTTAAGAAGATATGTGTATTTAAGAGTTATTTTTTATTAGATTCCTTAGATTAAATAGTCAGACAAAAAAAAACATCTAGCCTGGATTAAATAAATCTAAAGAGTGTGACTTTAGTTCCTTTACACTAAGCTCTAATAGTAATATAACCATAAGACCATATACAGTTCAAACACATTTACAATAATTTCATCATAATTATATAACTGGCCTGGCCTGGTGATCCTAACTGCTAAGCCTAAGGTCGTGGGTTTGATTCTCACCCAGTACAAATATTGTGTGATGAACACGATCATTCGTTCTGTGTCTCGGTGTAATTTTTTATCTATAATACGGGTATTTATGTTTTTAGAAATATATAAGTATGTTTATCAGCAGGCTGGTTACCATCGTACAGGCTCTGCCTAGTTTGGGATCAGACAGTCGTTTGTGAGTAAGATGTGTAAGATTATTAATGTTTAATTTGTTGATTAGAAATCGTTGACTGTCTTGTGCATAATGCCATCCTATTGAACAATAAAGCAATCAGGACGTGTGTACCTGTTAGAATCGTAAATTAAACAAGTTTGTAACAGAGCCGTTCCATGTTTCTTAATTGCTGATTTTATTAATTGATGTCAGTTCATTAAATGTTACTTATATTCGATGAGTTTAGATTTTCTTAGATAATATTTACTTACTTTTAACAGCACTGCCATGAAAAAGTAATTTTAAATTAAATTAATTAAAAAGTAATTATTAAGAATTTTTAAATGATTTTATAGTAATTCGGTTTTACGTAATATAATACTCAGGCTGATTTGCAATCTCTATAGATATTATAGTTATTAGAAAATAACGAAAAAAAAAAACACAAGGTAATAAAAAATTGCTCAAACGAGACGATCGTAGATAGGATCTCGCAATGATTTTTGTGATAACTTGTGCGGTTTTTGATCCGACATGTTTTGTGATTCCCACGCTTTACAAGAACTAACAAATTTAAATACAGATGTGTTCCAAAACAGGGTGGGCATATCGTTAAACAATGGTTTACGAGTTCTGTATTGACAGAAAGACTACTAAAACGTGGAGAAATAACCCTAAAAAAATAACACCTTTAAGGTTGTGGCAGACAGCGGGCAGGCCAGGACCGCGATACTCTACGAGCGATTGAAATATATTAGCGCAGGCAATGGCTCTGTGTGTCATGTTTTATATAACTAGTACATAGTATTTCAAATTGCACAGTATGCCTCGTCCGCTGCCTTTACCACTCCTTAAAGTTAATTATACTAAGAGGAAGCTATGAAGGAAAGCATCCTGGATATAGCAAATTTCAAATTCGCGGGATAGTAATAACTAGAAATTATGTGATGATACAGAAGATTTTTGATGTTTTAAAGTTAAAACACTCACTGTAAACTAATGATCGTTTATAAAATTTGCTAGTACGTATATGTGAAACATATGTATAACAAAAAAACTTTAAAAACTTTGTAGTAAGTCAACTTTAATGATGACTTCACAGGATTAAAAGTAATGTAATATTGGTAGTCATTTTGTACTTTGTATGTTCGAAAATATTTCCTTTTAAAGAACTTTAAAGCCTACTTATAAAGTAAGTAGGTGTGAATTGGATCACACATTATTGCACATAATACGATTGAAATTTCATCCACCTTCTTTTCACACCGAATGTTGTAATTTAGTTTGTGAAAGAGAGGTTTCAATTTCATTCCATGTTTAAAGCGATTGGTCAGCTTTTATTAACAACTAGTAACTTAATGAACACCCACAAAATTTGTTAGGTGTGTTTCAAAATGGGAGTAACTGGGATTGGACTTTCGTTTGATAAATTAAATCTGTTAAGTTTTAACTAAGTCGTAACTTATGTAATGTGCTGGAGTAGAGCGAGTTTATATTACAATGCTTATGCAGTGACTTTAACAGTTATCCAACCAATTAGCTATAAACAAACGTAACCGGCAAAATGTCGGCCAGGTGTACAATTTAACATGTCTTTTGCAAAGAATTTGCTAAAACTTAGTCAAATAAGAAACCAAGATTAAAGAATGTGATATACCTTCTTTATTTTTGCGGTGGCAATACACATACATGCGATTGAGAAATATAATCTTCACTAATGCAAGTAGGAAGTAGGTAAACTAACGTTAAATACTCGGAATTAAGTTTTTATTTAATGTCCTCTGCTATGAAATGACAGGATCATCCGTTAATAATGACTGCACGGATGGCGTAGTGGCTTAAGCAGCTACTAACTCAGGAGCCAGGAGTATGTGAAGATTCCACTAAAAACCACCCTGACGGCCCGCCTCAGGTACCCTACTCGGGGAGGACCCAGATAATGTTATTCCAGGACGCCGGACGCCGATTAGGAATGGTGTCGATTCGGGGAGGACCCCGAATCGACACCATTCCTAATCGGCGTCTATCCTAGGGGAAAGCACCGAAACAAGGCCGCATTTTTATCCCCTACAGCAGCAATCAATCTGCCACCTGAGGTCCCCACTCTCTGTATATAATAATATAATTACAATTGTAGAATTCTCTGAAACTCGTCATTGACGTAAACTCGTAGTTGACGCAGATGTACATAAAGAGTACCAGCCGGAGTGTGGGCAAGTACTAATTTATTTCTAAGGACAATCAAGAAATAACTTTATGAAATAACTGTTGTTAACATTTTAGTGACCGGAATTTAAGCGAATGCCAGGTTTGGATTTTAGGGTCGCCAAGGTAGCAAGGTCTTATTAAGTGTCTACTGTACTCCTTGACAAAAGTATTATCTTTTAAAGAAAGTTACAAACGTTAGTGGTTCTACAACCAGTATCTTGAAGGTTTAATTAGCTATTTTGCTAGCCTTTCTTTTTTTATTCTTTAGCAGATTAAACTAGAGATAAAATCAGATTTTAAAAGTAGTTTCTCCGTTGTTGTAGTCGGTCATTATTTTAAATAACAGTGAAGATTATAAAAGAGGAAACATACTTTTAATCAAATATTAAACAAACTTTGAAGATGTAATGATATAACCTATTTCTTACATATAATAATATCATCGCTTCACAACAATCACTTTTCCCGTGAATAAGTGCCTCTAAATAATATACCTTACTCTAGATTTTATAATTCATCTTTTTATATCATGTTTTTATCTTACATTTATGCAAAGAAATTGGACTGTGTCATGACACAGATATTAATTTATATTTTAGTGCATATATTAAATATTCTGTAAAGTATTAAGGATGTCAATTCCGTAACTATAAGTTTTTTTGTGGAATAACATTACCCTTTTATTAGTAACATTAAATCTAAATTAATATTTGACCGCTCTAATCTCAGGAACTACAAGTACAATTTTTTTTTTAGCGTTGGATAGTCCATTTATCGTTATATATATCTATATAACATCTAGCATAACAGCTAGTTTTACTAATAAAAATACTAAATTTTAAGTGTTTTGGTTTGAAGACTAGTGTTAGCTTAACTTAGCATTATGCACTGTATGTTAATTCCCGTCAACACTTGGCCGAACTTCTATTTAAAAACTGTCAATATCTTTTATACATTAGGTATCATTATAACATAATCTAGTATTTCGATATAAAAACTAGATCGATTTCTAATGTGAACACAATTCAATTTATTATTAGCTAAGGGATTGTTTCGTTATTTTGTACGTAGTCTTGTGCACAAATATTTTCAAAAAATGGTAAATTTAACAATGAATATAAAAAACGAAAACCCTAGTTTTATAATGTTTAACTCAGAAGAAAATAACTGGAGCATCAAAAATATTTAGTTAATTAAATTGTAGGGTCAACAATTTTATTAACTATTACTTTCTTTCGTATATGTAATCATCTTAATAATAAAGGAATATATGAATATTTCGTGAAATTAAATAGATACGATAAACATATGATTAACAATGGAGAAGGTCTTTAATTAAGGTCGATAGAATAATATTTTTCTCCTTCTCTTTAAAAAAGACAACTCTCTCTCTCTTAACTTCGCACTAGGTATATGTCCAATAACGCCGTTTACTTTACAAACAAACAAGAAACGGACACAAAGAACATCCAGATTCAGAACAACAATTTGTAGATCACACAAAGTGTTGTCCCATTTGGGGATCGAACCCATAACGTTCACAGCAGTGTGAAGCGGCGAGGTTGGCACATTAACCAGCATGCCATCGCGTCATTCGTGATTCGAATTGTGATTCAAATTCCAAATAACATTACTTAAATTTTCTTTTCTTATACTTATACATAAATAATAGAAGCACCTACCACCTTAACTGAAAAAAACTTATAGGTGTTCTTGCATAAAACAGCTATCAAGTAAGAAAGATGAGGAAAACAGTGCTATAAAATTACTGAGTGAGCCAATATTAATATAAACGCCCTCTAGCGAACATATTCAAATTGAAAGTCTCGGTTAGCCGTTTGATACTAAGATGTTCAAAGTGAATGGAAACTGATTCCGTCCAAGTGTAAGAAACTTGCAACAGATGTAGGTAATCTATGCGTTATAAAGTTAATGTAAATCATCTATACTAATATTATAAAACTGAAGAGTTTGTTTGTTTGTTTGGTTGGACGCGCTAATATCAGGAAGTACTGGTTCGAATTGCAAAATTGTTTTCAGTGTTGGATAGCCTATTTATCGAGAAAGGCTATACGTTAACATGAAGCTATAGTTAACAGGAATCGAGCATCAATGAAAAATGTTGCGAAAACGGGGAACATTTATTCCCCTAATTTTTCCTTTATTAAATATTTTTAATAAAGGAAAAAATAAAAATAAATAAAATAAAATTTGTTTGCAGAATCTTATATGTATATTATTAATATTATATAAATTATATATTATTTATTTAAATATAGTAATTAGATATGGTTAAATTTTGTTATGAGATAAAAATATTTATCAATCAAGAACTCTAATGATTTTTGGATAAAACAAAGTAAATTTCATTTGTTGCGAGATATTACTTTATTTAGAACAAAGTTGCAGCATACAGTCCGCCTGATGCCTAAACATATACTTGTGCTCTACCTATGCCTGTACCTATGCATTTCAAAACTGGAAATATCTTTCGATATTTCCAGTTGAAAGAGAAATGAGTCTCAGCGGACAGCAGAAGACTAGATGGAAGTGGAAGACGCTGTTCTACTTCCTCTTTACAAAGTGTAATGAACCTTACGGTAAGTAAATGTGTAAAAAAGTCGTACTACTCCTATATCGACATTATTAAATTGATACTTTATATGCGGCAATCCATGTGGTGACGGACGGACTAAGGGAGCAAACTATGCAGGACAACAGCACTGCAGACAGAAGGAAAACTTGACACAAACCCTTTTTTTTTTTTTTTTAACGTGTGGAAATCCCCTCGGACCGTCACCCCACCGGAGTTTGCGGCGGGGTGGTGTGTCGGACTCGGACTGACTAAAACCACACGCTGTGCCACTCTGCGCCTGTAATAGGAGGGATCCGGGAACAGCTGTTATTAAGACATCCGGACCCCTCCTAGCGCCTGCCCGCTCCTGGTGCGGGCTCCGTCTCAAAATTTTCCTCTCTTTAGGCGACGTCCGGCACACGCGGACGCCGCCCCCTCGCGGCTGGCCAAACTAATGCGGGTGGAGGGGAAACCCACCCCGTCCACCCGCGGCCACACTCAGGGCGGCATGAGGCGGTGATAGGCGCGCCTCCGCCGCCCGGTTCGCCGGCGGCGGATCGGGTCCGAGTGAAGGTTGTCCTCCCGGGCCTTCTCCGTCGCCTCCTTCTGCGAGATTACTTCCTCGCAGAAGGTTGCGACCGCGGTAAAACAACTGTCGCTACCGGCCATGGAGCGTACTACGGCCGGTAGCGAGAGATCCACTCCGATGACTGCAGTTATGGCCCGGCGCTGCGTCGCCCATGCGGGGCAGACCGCCAGCGTGTGCTGGGCCGAGTCCTCACTGCAGTCGCAGTGGTGGCAGGCGGGACTCAGTTCCCTCCTAGCGACCGAGTGCAGGTACTTTCCGAAGCAACCGTGCCCGGAAAGCACCTGCGTCAGCCGGAAGGTAAGGGTCCCGTGCTGCCGCCCTGCCCACTCGGCGATGACCGGCTGGAGAGCCTCCACGGCGGTGAAGCCAACGCGTGGAGTCTCCAGCCGGAACGACCAACGAGCCATCGTGGCTCGGCGAGCGGCTTCGCGCCACTCGCGCACATCCTCGGGCGGAGGGATGTCCAATGACACCGCCAACAGCACGCCGCCACAGCTCACTGCCTCTTCGGTCACGGCCCTCAGGCGCAAAATAGCGTCGATTGTCGAACGCCCCGACCGAAAACCAAATTGGGCGTCCGACAGATCGGGGCCCACCTCGTAGAGGTGTCGGACGATGTGGGCAGAGAGAATCCTCTCAAACAATTTACCCACCTCGTCCAGCAGCATGATGGGCCTGTAGACCGCGACCGAATCGGCAGGCCGTCCCGGCTTCCTTAATAGGACCAGCTTCCCGCTCTTCCAGCACTCAGGGAAACGTCCCGACGCCAAGCTGGCGTCGAACACCTCCCCGAGGCGGTCTGCCATGTGGTTGAGGGCTAGGGCCAGCACTCGGGCCGGTACCCCGTCTGGCCCAGGGGCGGTGTTCTTGGAACGGATCCGTAGAACAGCCGCCCCTACCTCCGAATCCCGGACGGGCAGAACATCATCCTCCTCGTGCTCCCCGCCGTCTCCGGCCAAGGAGGCCATCGCCGGGGGAGTGTGTTCCGCTCGTTGCGGGAAAAAGCCCTCAACCACTTCTCGCAGGAAGCTGGGCTGGAGAGTCTCCGTAAGGGGGGGGGCCCGACGCGCGGAGCTTTTGTCGCACCGCGCGATAAGGGCGACCCCAAGGGTCACGATCTAGAGCCTCCAGCATCTCCTTTCTCTTTATCTCTTTGGCGAGGCTAATGGCCAGCTTCAGAGTTTTCCGCGCCTCTCGGTACTCCTCATGAAGCCGGTCCTCCTCACCGTCTTCACGGTGACGCCGCCGACTGCGCGTGTAGGACCTCCGGGCACGTATACAGGCCGCACGGAGGTCCGCCAGCTCCTGGGACCACCAGTAGACCTCCTTCCTTGGAGGCCGACGACCTCGAATGCGGGCCATGGCCGCATCGCAGACATGCGTAATCGCATCGCGAAAGCGACCAGCCCCCACGTCAACCTCCTCGGTCGGGGCCTGAGGAGATAGCCACGAGTGAATTATGGCTGCCTCCTCTAGTAGGTCCCGGTTCAGTCTGGCAACAGCCCACCGCGGAAAGCGGGATAAACGCCGCGCCACGTGACCCCTACTGGAGTCCTGGGTCCGGGAGAGCTCAAATCGGATATAAAGATGATCCGAGAGCGTCTCAACCTCTTCCAGGACACGCCGGTTCCTTACTCGTGCGGCGAGGGCAGGGGTAGCGAACGAAAGGTCCACTATCGACCCCCCCTGCTGTCGCACGCACGTGTTGGTGGAGCCTCTGTTGAGAAGACAGAGGCCCACCGAGGCCGCCCACTCCTCTACGGCCTTGCCCCTTGCGTCCGTCCCGGGGGAACCCCACGCAGTGGATTTTGCGTTGAAGTCCCCCAGAACAAGGACGTGCCCAGACGCTAGTCGCCGCATCGAGGTCTCCAGGTTGTTGAGGAAAACCTCGAAGTCGCTCAAACTCCGGTTGGGGGAGAAATAAACACCATATATGGTGATCCCCCCCCACTCGGCGGCAACATATCCAGTGCCCTTGTCTCTTAGCGACAAGGGCGGGGAATGAGCCGCCGTGGAACCGACGACTGCCACGGAGCCGTCCCAGTCACCCATCCAGTTTGGACGGGGAGAGACGAAATAGGGCTCCGCGACTACGGCAACACCTATCGACCACTGTGCCATGGTTTGCAGGAAGAGATCCTGCGCCGCGGCACAGTGGTTCAGGTTCGTCTAAGGGGCCTATTAGACGAACCAGGGGGGCAGGGGTGTAGGAGTGGGGAGCGGAGGGAATGCCACTCCGCTCCTCGGCGCTGTTTTAGGCCCCGTCTTGGCCGGCACTTTGGCCTGCGCCTTGGCCGGCGCCTGGGACGGTGCCTTGGCCGGCGCCTGGGCCGGTGCCTTGGCCCCCCTCCTCGGCTTTTGGGGAGCCGATGGAGTCGGGGCAGACGCCGCCGCCGCGTAAGAGACGCGGCCTCCCACCACGGGGAGCGCGGTCGGAGCGGCGGCCTTAGGCCGCTGTGCCGACGCGAGCGGGGGGCGCAAGGGGCAGTCTCGAATCCAGGCCAGCCAGGCGTCCGTCCAGCATATTCCCAACTGCGATGAGGATTTCACGCAGTTGGGAGTCAAATGCCCCTGAGTTGGTGGTAGGGGCAGGCTGGGACGCGGACGGGGCTTCCCGCTCGGGGAGGTTCGCCTGGAAGCGGGCGAACTGAGCGCTCAGCTCGTTGTAGGCGCAAGACGTCGCCCACTAGGCCCTCCACGACTTCCGACAAAGCGGAGGAGGAGTCCTTAAGGGCCCTCACAAACGAGCCCTTAAGGTTTACGGACTTGGTGGCCACCTTGTGGATGACGGCCACCGCCGCTTTCGCCCTCTCCTGCACGGACACGGGAGCCTGGGGGGCATTTCCCCCCACCGGCTCCCGAACCTTGAGCAGGAGATCCGCGATCTCCTCCTCCGCTAGGGCCTCGCCGTCCACTCGTACATTCCTGTACGACTCCGCGTTTGAGAACGCGGAGCCTGACGGGGTCGAGACCGAGGCCGGTTTACGTGCCCTCCCTCGGCGGCTGCTTGCCACCTTTGGTGGCATCATCTCCTGGGACGTGTCGGTTTCCTCGTCCCTGGAGCGTCCGCGTTTCCGGCTGTCGCTTCGCTCCGCCTCCATGGCCTCCGCGCCATCCGACGAAACGGCGGATCCGGAACGCAGCCGATCTGATGCTCTTCGGCTCCCAGAGACCAGCGTCAGACTGACTTCTGGGAGCCCCACCGAGATAGGCGTTCCCGACGCCACCTCACCCTCAGTGGACGACCCATCCACTCCACTGTTCCTCTTCTCCTTCCTCGTTTCCGTGTCCGTTTGACTTGCCTTTTTTGTTTTGGTTTGTTTTCCGATCGTTTTTTTTTTATGTTTTGGTTATCATTGTCCATAATAAATCCCACGAGTTGGGGAGAACTAAAGGTCCACCCGGGCAGAGATCCCCCATTACCCGGGCAAGCGTAAGTTTTTAACCCAACCGAGGGGTCCGCAGGTACCTCGGCTTGGAGTGCGCTCGAGACTGAACTCCCCATCAGCCATGCATCCCCTGGCCCCGTACCAAAACACGGGATTCGGGGAATTTTTTAGAGAGGTTGTCATCCTCGCGGTCCGGGCGGTTAAGCCAAGACCCTCGCCCCCGATCAGAGCCGCGAGACTTGACCACAGCGCTCTTCTCGGGATTACAATATGCCGACGCTTGACAGGGAGACTACGTCCCCCTGCCTGCTCGGTGGTAGTGTCAGTACACGCCGAGCCCGTCCTCCTTTCTCCACCGCTGTCAGCGGAGAAACTGTGGCCCCTACAGGGCCCCGCCATCCGGTTTTTTACCGAGGTTTCCTCCTCCATGCTCCGAAGAGCGAAGAGCCAGCAGGGCAACCGGTAGACACGCCCACCCTGCTGGACCAGGACTTGCCCGAGAGCCGATGAGCGGCTTCCTCTTCTGCTAGAATATTAGCCGCTGGCGATAATCCCCTCCTCCAAGTGGACAAGGAGGAAACAGTGCCATCGCCAGCGTTTCGAGGGTGCACCCGTCTGGCCAGCGTGGTATAATTGGCCAAAACCGTAAAAATATTAAAGGCCGTTGATGTAAGTCGTAGTGGCGCTTATGCTTGTATTTTGCCTGTTGGCAGTAAACATATGTAAAAACTGAATAACTATTTAACATATATCATTAACGTTTGCATACAGTGCAGTATAAACTATTTTAATTGACAAGGACCATTGTCGACGCAAATGCATCCGCCGACAAACACATTGTTTCTCCTATCAGATGAGATGAACCTATAAAATGCACTTCGACAAGACTAGTTCTTCAATCGTCTAGTTCACTTTATACACGACTTTATTTCCTTCGTCATGGATTTAGTATATTATAAGGCAGGTTTGCCATATTCAAGTGTATCTATAAAATGAATTCCAACTTTTCTTTTATAAGAGATCTCCAATTTAACCTGTGTTTCATAGTGACGTTTTGTTCAACAATTAAAAAAAAGATTGTGTAATCGTATTTCATTTAAAAAATGCATAGTGTAATTGGTACTACGAAATGTTATTTGTTTCAGACGATCGTACTCATGAATAGTTGGCTGATAGCTCGATCCGCGCCTGTCGCGATGTTGCAGCATGCTACCAGCTCGCAAAGCATTGTGTTTCACCCGCTGCAGACTGTACCATCCGAAACTAGTACTCCATTCCTATTGTGTATTACAACCAAACATTTGTCAAAATACCTAAAATAACTGATTATCTAATGACCAATTTGATTTCAGCTACATCTATAATTTCCGGTACTGGTAATAGTGTAAGTGGTCTCAGTTTTCTTATAAGACTATTACTAAAATATATGCAAGTAGGCAGCGAGGCAAAATGTAAAAAATCTAGAACGCCTATTATGATATTTTGATAGTTAAATTGAGCGAGAAAATTGTAAACTGTTGCGTGTTAAATGAAATCGTAACTTTGCCAACTCGATTATGTAATAAAAAGAATTAAAATTATGTACTATGCTTGTGTAGATATATCCACAAGAATTGATAGAAAAATGCGAATACCAAAAAAATAAAATTATAATAATATAATATATCTCACACACTCACACACGGCCGTCTGATCCCAAACTAGGCAGAGCCTGTACTATGGTAACCAGACCGCTGATAAACATACTTATATATTTCTAAATACATACATATTATAGATAAATTACATTAATTATTTAATTATTAATTGTTTAGTTTATTTAACTACTCGATACATTATTGCGTTTTGCAATGTTTTACATTGTGTTGTGATGGTGATATCATCATGAACCCTGTGTATCCCAGTACAGTATAAGAGATGGTTATAAAATATGTAAAATGGGTCCTACCCATTTTACATACTTTAAATTCGGAACTAAATGACTTCAAGACTTTTTCAATATTTAATATTGAGCCCTGTCGCACAATGGTACACATTGCCTTTCATCAATTTGGTAATATTGGTGGTGGTAATATTGGTATTATTAGACGTTATTTGCTCTTATTTTGTTTTCTGTTTTAACTTTAACTATTTTAATATCTTGACAGGGGCTAAATAGATTTATTGTAAGATTTAAAATGACAGCAAACAAGCGTTTTTCCAGTAAGGAACCTGTATCTTATTATATAAGGATTTGCCAATGAACAAGGTCCTTTATCTGTTGTCTTTTGAGTCTTCTCTCGTTTATCGGTTCACATAACACTGTTGCTGCTGTTGTCTTGAGCTTTTAAACGATGTTCGTATGTTCCCGCGCTGTTTTTGACTTTTGAAGAGTTAAGAAGAACTATCATTTTTTTTTAACTGTGCTTATATAATTTCACTGATTTTGATAAATAGAGACGCATTGGTTATAATTTTCAAGGCGTTGTAGAAGACAGTTTTTGTTGCTGATCTCCATACGTTCTTTTTGACGTAATAATTTTGACGTTAAATTGACGTTTTGAATATCTTATTTGCCGTGATTCACGCAGCAAGCTGCATGAATCACGGCAAATAAGATGCCGTTTATTCAACGCGTCGCAGTCGTCAAAGTTGTGGAATATGTGTTATCCACATTTTCCATCCATTCACTGACTTTGTTTAGGTAACTTTGTAGGTTTTTCCCTTTTCCTTAATAAGATGTAGGTTATGTCCTACTCTGGTCTCAAATCGATCTCTGACACAATATCCAGGTCCATTCAGCCGACCGGGTGTGATAGATTAACAAACATCCATATAGATAAGGATAAGATTATTAAAGTTGTTTATATCTACAAGATACATTTATCGCCTTTGTGAGCCTAGCTAGCTTTTGTTCTCGAGTTCATCTCCATGGAAATTGATTTTGGGAATAGTGATTTTAACCAAAATATGGTTTTTTGCACATCTGACAGCGTACATGCGAAATTTTATGATTAGCGGATGAGTAGGACCTTCAAACCTTCAAGAAAAGATCTGACTGTTCCTCCAAAGGCCGGCAACGCGCTTGTGACTTCTGAGTTGCAGGCGTTCATGGGCGGCGGTAGTCACTTTCCATCAGGTGATCTGTCTGCTTGTTTGTCCCCTCTGCCATAAAAAAGAGTACAGTAGGCGTAAAATCGTACCCGTTAAATAAAATTAAATCAACTCTAATGGACATGTATATTTTTATTATATATTCATGAATGAATTGGTTTGTTTGTTGTTATTATTTAATATTATTGTTGGGGCAGTCCTAATGGCATGAAGGTTATGTGGTGATTTTAAAAACTTCATTCTTTAATGTGTTTGTTTTTAGAATGTATAAGCATATAAAAATCAGCCATTAAATTGTATTTTGCATATGTCTGTCAACTATGCGTTCCATTGTTGGAATGGTTTAAAACATTCATCCCGTTATGATTGACTTTATTTCTAAACGTTTTATTTTATTTTGGTGCGTTGCAGCCGAAATATGAATATAAATATGAAGTATCGGACCACCAGACGGGTGATAGAAAAAGTCACTGGGAGAAACGGGATGGTGATAACGTCCGCGGCGTTTACACATTGTATGAACCAGATGGAGCGCTGCGAACTGTGGAGTATACTGCAGATGCATTACACGGGTTAGCCACTATTAGAATAGTTTTTATTAGCGTTAAGTGAACCTACCTACCTAGTTACCTGAAAGATATGTATAATGCAGCTCAATGTAATAAATTGGACATGACAACACGGTAGTGCATAAGACATATCATATGATGTACCATAAGAAGTTTATATCAAACAAATTGATAGGAAAAACCTTTAACCCTTTCTTCGTCCTGGTCATTACGGTGACTGCTCTTGAATGAGAGACTACCGTAAAACCCCTTTGTACGTAATATAGTAAGTAACTGACTGCATGCTAATAAATTTACCGAGAACCAGAAATCGTTCCAAGTACAGTATAGGGCTCTGGGGCAGTAATCTCTCAAAAGAAATGTAAAACAGTAAGTCATGCTGAGGTCGTGTCTTATGATTTCTTAGTTGAACGCTGGGTTTAATGCTTAGAGTTGCTTAGTTTTTATTGCAAGATCCAATCCAATTCTAATCATTGACAGAAACTGATTGGTAACTGATAGCAAGCTACTAAAGAGCCTCGTCGTACTTTTGTATTTTGATAAGACGATTCTAAGAATATATTATATATTACAATATTAAAATTTTAAACTTAATAAAAACTAATAATATCGCAATTTTTAAATTATGTAACATATACATTACGAGTTACTAAAATATGAGAAAGTTTATAATAGACTGTATATGATAGGGCTGCTGTAGACTGACAAATCAACGTCACGTCTTGGCGGTAATGTGTATTACTTTTGAACAAACAATAAAAAATTACTTGTCACACAAACAATTCTTTTATATCTGACATGAACACCAGTTGTGTGGTTACTGTACATACTGTGATTGAATATACTGTACTTCTTCAACGTGTATTTATTTTAATTCTGCCACGTTTGTAGCATTCTACTAAAATTATATTTCTGTCAAATTCTAATTATTGAGAACTACTATATCCATATAGTTGCTTATGTTAGGTGACGCTACCCATGTAAAAACTACAGCTCCGGCTGATAAAACTGTAAAATTATATATTGTGTGCCCGGGTTCCAAATTAGAAAGGTGACTGCATATATTCGTGTAAGGCTTATTATTTATAATTAAAATCCTCAGATGCCATAGATATTATTACAGCACCACATTTCAGATGATCAGTACAAACCAGTCTAATGTTTTCAAAACTGTGAAAAGATTTACGATCGTCAAATTGATCACAAATTACTAAAGTCCCTATTTGAACTGCAAGTGTTTTTGATTTAAGGGCTTCATACACCATATTTACTATTTATAAGGCATATCTATGTGATACGGTACTAAACTTATGTTCTTAAACATTTTGTTTCAATTCTTTTTCAGTTTCAATGCTGTAGTGAAAAGAGAGAAGCCGAATAAACATCAACAACGATCCAACACTCTGTATACATATGACATGCCTTCTAACAGCGCTCATAATATTTTTGACGACTCAAGTGTCGGTTACACTTCTGACAGGAAGATCTTACCAATTCAAGAAAATGGCTCAAAACATGCCGCAAAAAGTGATGGTTTTAGCTTTGTTCATGGGCACAACTCAAATTAAAACCAACATTTAAACACAACTAAAATATTTTACATGAGCTACATATATTACATACTATTGAAATGTAACACTGATAATTAAAAACGATATTTTCTCTTGGTACATATATTTTATTTGTCAGCGCTGACTTGCTATGCAAGGAAGTAGGTATAATTAGTCGAATTCGGTGTTTTCGAAAGGTATAAACAAATAAGTCCAATTTAATATTTGTCATGATGATGGTGATGATCATGATGACCTTGATGATGATGCAGACCATGATGGCTAAGATGATGGAGAAGGCCATGATGCTTATGATCATGGTGGTGATGGCCATGATGATGATGGGGAATATGGTGATGATGGGCGGTTTTGTGGTGTACGTCTGCATGGAAACTGTAAATGAAAGAAAGAAGAAAGTTAAGAGTTTTTTTTTAGATTTTTGGAGATTCAAGAATTATTATTGGT
Organism: Arctia plantaginis; assembly: GCA_902825455.1. NCBI lineage: Eukaryota > Metazoa > Arthropoda > Insecta > Lepidoptera > Erebidae > Arctia > Arctia plantaginis. The sequence continues at coordinate 8,391,663 of CADEBD010000314.1, read as the reverse complement.
CTTTTGGATATCATAGTATTTCAGTGGTCTTAGTTAAAGTATTTGCTTGAAGACAGGGAAAATCAAAATATGACTAAACTTTTTGTTTTTTTATATGTACTTGACACTTGGCACACATGAAATAGTAGTATTATAGTAGTAGTAGTATTTGTATCTGGGGGCATGGCAAAATGTAAAATATTTTGTATGTGGGGGGCACCGTAGTGGCCCCGCCATGGCGAGCCAAGCAAGGACACTACCTACCTTTTCTTGAAGCGCTTCGTCGTTTTTTTTAACCCTCATAATTTCGTGCTATTTGCCATATTATAAGTAAAACCATGTTTTGTAAAGATAATATTACAACTTACCCATGGTGGTCATCGGCCTTATAATGAACAGTGCGCTCATTGCCATCGGGTTCTACAAGACTGTAAAAGCCAGACACGTGGTCTCCTTTGCGCTCTTCATGTTGCGATTTGTAGTCATGTGTGTGGTCATCTTTCACTGAGTATTCAAACTGGTACTCAGGGTAGTGCTGTGGTAAAACAAATATTCATTTATAAGAAAAATAAAACCCAATCATTAAATTAGTATGTAACAACTTTATACTTTTTTCTAACGATGTGGTTGTATGTAGAAACTTCAATGTTACACACTTGAAAGTTCAAAATATCGAAAATAATTTGTACAGAAAGTAACTGTGTTACTGTGAAAACTGTCTTATTAAGTTTACTTTGTATTGCAGATTTAAAACGCGTTATTCCATTTATATTAGAAAAAAATGTTTAAAGATTTTACGAAAAAAAATATAGTTTTAAAAAACTAAAAAACACGCTTTCTATAGAAAACCAAACTAAAAAATAGAAAATAAATTTGAAAAAAGCTTATATATATATATTTTTTAAATTAGTGTATTGTCATCGGTCGATATATCTACAAAGTTTGAACGAATTCTGACCGTTTAAAGTCAGTCAAAATCACGCCCAAAGGAGTCGGTTACAAACATACAAACAAACATACAAGTGAAGCTAATATAAAGCGTGTAGAAAAGGGTTGCTAAATTATTATTTTTGAGGGTTATGGATTTCTAAAAGGCACAAATAGGTTCCTTGAAGTAAGGTTTATTTCTGGTCTGATTTATTTTGTAATTTCAATTTAACGCTGTTGATGTGATTTGAATAATCTACTAACATTTAATGTAAAGACGTGACCTTGTGTTTTTTTTTAATTCGGTTAAGTTTCTAGATATTATTTGCTGTATTGCTTTTCGGTAAAGTTGTACTTACGTGGTGGTAATCGTGATGGTGATCATCATGCCCACCGTGGTGATGATCATCGTGATGATGTTCATCTTGATGATGTTCATCGTGATGATGTTCATCGTGATGATGTTCATCGTGATGGTGATCATCATTATGATGTTCATCATGATGGTGATCATCATTATGGTGATCATCGTGATGATGATGGTCATCATCGTGATGATCATCGTGACCATCATGGTGATGGTGTTTGTCATAATGATGGTGTATCACATGATCGTGACGGTGGTGGTGGCCGTAATGTCCATGGTGGTCAACCCGGGATTGGTGAGACACGGCAACATATGCCTGAGCACTCACTACCAGTAGACAGACGATGGTTACCTAAAAAATAAAATGCTTGTAAAAGGTGTATACTCGTAGTATATGTAAACATCGATTTCTAATAACGGAAAATTTGTTTTGCATTTTATACGATACGGCTTAAATTAATATTATAACTGTATTAATAGCGATTTTCTACCACACAACGGCTAAATAAATACCATTAATTATCGGAATCGACAAAAATGGATAGCCAACACGCATACATTGCTTTCAACAACAGATGCCAGAGCCATCTGCTATGTTGTGCCTGCCACACAGTCTTGTTACAACGGTCGAGTAGAACAGTCGTCGTATAAAAACTGTTTCAAGTTCCTTAACCTAAATACATACCAAGTTTTATAAAAATTTCTTTGATACGTCATTACGGGAATATAGCGGACTTGACTTTATTTTGGTATTCATTTTATTGCCACATGCCCATTCTGTCCACAAAACTATGACAAAGTGTAAACGATGTACGACACGGTATATGGATGATACATAGAAATTTTTTGTAATAAACAAAGCATTAAGCGATTGTGTTGAACAATTATTTTTATTGAATTGGTATTTAAAACAAAAAAAAGGATAATTTAAGTCTGTTTGTCATTTAAGTCATCCTCTCATACAAATTCAACATTACATTCGATCGTGAAGCTTAAAAAATATCTGGCAATGTGATCTGCCAAGTTAAACAAAAACTATAATAGAGGCACAGTCGTACTATACTTTTCTCCAGGGTATTCAGGACATTTTCGACCCATATTTACACAACGACCTTACAGGGCTAACTTCATTGTTGATCAACTCAGCACCCTAAATTTTCAGTAACTAATACGAATAAGTCATTCTTTTTATTTAGAGAATCAATGATGTCTAATGTTGAGACGGTCATGATAAAATATTGTTGGTTAAGGAACACTTTGGTCTAACAACCCTTTCGCACAAAAACTGTGTTGCGATATTTGCAGTTTATTAAAATGTTTTATTTTTGTGAATATTAGTATCAAATACGTATAATGACAGAAGCTGTCAATGCTATTATTAAGTACTACCTCCCCCTTCCTCAAGAAGGAATGACTTTTATCAAAGCATCGCTATGCCAAAATTTTATTGAAATCAGTTGAAAGCGTAACAGACAGACAGATTACTTTAGCACTTATAATATTAGTAGGTATTTACCGATGATGTATCCGTAATTAACTGTAATTATTTCAAGGAGTAATTACAGTAGTATTTAAACAATTGTCTAGAAATCTTAGGCAAATTATAAGAATTGTTTTCAAATACATTATTTTACGAACCTTATAAATTTGACGTTGTATTTGTTATGTTTAAAAATTTAGCACAAATGACATAACATGGCAATTTTATGAATAAAAAATATATTATCGATTATAAACGTTGTGGCAATTTTACTATTTTTTATGCAACATCAGCTCAAAACCTGTGACCCGCCTGATGGTAAGCGGTTATCATAGCCTATTGACACTGGCATTCTAGTAGAAGCATATGCGCGTTTTTGACCATTTTTAACTTGCAAACTCCTTTCTTAAAAAATGATATTTTTCCAGATAAAATATTTTTTCATTTTTTTGTCTTCCAAGTAAGCAGTAAAAAACGACTTCACACAGTTTCTAGAGTCCAGGACCCCAGAGTTCTATTGCAAAGGTTTAAATGTTCTTCCGATCAAACAGTTAGAACTACTTTGCTTACGTAAGTATAAATTATGTTCTACGAAAATGATAAATTATTCAGTACAAAAAGCTAATATTTAGACAAGTATTCTTTAAAAAAAAATTAGATTAATTGTAAAGTTTATGGCATTTTTTTATGTGATATAAAATGAATTGAAGGTTTAAAATTTCCGTAAAATGCACACTAAATTATTTGTTTAGATACTCACTTGAGAAATCATTTTACTTGATATGTTTGTTTGTTGACTGGACTTCAACTATACTAAATACTGTACGAACGTCCTTTTTATATGCCTACAAGTCTTTAGTTTCGGGGTTGTTAGAAGATAATTATAACGACATTATATCCTGACTTATTAGCTGAAAACCAATAACGTATTTAACTTGTGAAACTAAAGTTTCTTTTGTAAGGGAATCAAGGGCGTCACGACCTATTACACGAGCTAATTTTGAAACAGTCAATACCAGACATGCAGCTAGCAGCTTAATAACAGTGGCATAATTACACGCGATCACAGTACCTAAAAAATTGTTGTCATGTATTAAACAGTGTTACAGTGTTGTTCTCTAGAAATAAAGCTCCATATTTTTAGATATTTTGCACATAAAAGTTCCTATTAAATGAGTTCTCAGTGATATCCTTGTAAAAGTTTAAGGACAGGGGAGGACACTTCTAGAAGTGCTTAATTTAGACTTCTTGGCATTTATGTATTATTTATTTATTTATTTGGTGCATTGGCGGACTTAATGCCTAAGGCATTCTCTACCGGTCAACCTTACATCTTAATATCATAATTTATGTATGTATATGTATAAAATTTATGTTAAAAATCTGACGTTCTGTTATAGATTCCTTATGCAACCTTTCTTGCATACCCTACATTTCTCTATCATTAATCTATGGAGTCATGTATACGTTCTAGGTCTCATCCTAATATCCAAGCCAAATGGTTCTGTTTAATTAACTGTAATATTTTCAGTTTTAGAAGCCCACATTTACAAAGACTCACAACAGTTTGCTGAGAGTTATTCTCTTTAACATTAAATCATTTGAATGTCTATTGATTAATTAAAAAGAAACTTCTTTGCTTTCATTTTGCTATTGTTAACTAATTATAGCTTTTAAATTGTGGTGTGGTAAACATCGCGATTTGCGCGAGATGGCTGGCAGGAACTGGATGCGAGAAGCCAGAAATCGAATCTAAGTGGCGTGCAATGGGAGAGGCCTATGTCCAGCAGTGGACTGCGATAGGCTGATGATGATGATGATGATGCAACCTCGCGGGTTATTACTTTACTAGAGCCGAGGGGGGAATGGTATATCGGACTCAAAACTACATAATGTTTCTGTATACCTTAACAAAGAAGTCACAGAGAACATCTGACAAGCGCTCTCTGGCCCTTTGGCTCTCCGGCACCTCGTGCGTATTAGGTGCAGAAGGGGAGAACTCTTAGGCAAATATCACTTCATCAAAAAAAAACACGGTGGCAAAGATCACTCTCTCTTTGGATCATGGACAGAACCAAGATCTCCAATGAGAGGCTACCCACAGCGCAGTCATGAAGTCGTATCGTTATTGCGTCGACGCAGAGCCTTCCACGTGTGTAGTGTGGAGTGCACTGTTCTTGCAACCGCCTCCGAAGTGGTGACTCTTAAACTTAAAAAAAATAAACAGTATTAACATTTTTGCTAGGTACTTTACAGAAAATAATGGTCGTGGCAACGCTGAAGTAGTCATTGACTACTTTTGACTACATCTTGCTTGTACTAGTCGAGTTAATCAAATTTATAGATAGACCTATCTATGTCATTTCAAATAATCTTCATGATGGATTTCATGTGCTTACTTCTTCTAAATTCTTGCACTACACTTCTAGAGCAAGAATTTAGGTAATTGAAGCATTTTCACACTTACTTGAAATATACTTATGTAATTAATAAAATTTATTAACTAAATTATTACTTTCTTGTACTTTGAGAAACTCATCAATCAATGTGACGAAAGAAGACATAGGAGGAAGAACAACGACCTATCGTGGTATAGAACAAATCAAACTCTCTTTATTTGATTAAAAAATTAAAATTGTTTGATATCGTCTTTTATGTAGACTCTAAAGTCATAGATCAACACACACAAAAGCAACAATCTCTGTTTTGTCAAATAGTAAGCAAATAAATTTAACAAAAATCAAACCCATACAAAATCTATGATATGCCTGTGCCGATCTACAACCGCCCGTTTCCAAGGGGTTGAGCCTTATGAGAAGAAAGGGCAAACAAACTCATGGCCTCGGGCTTCCTCTATTTTGGAACCCTGGTCACGCCATTGATAGGAAGTCACTAGCATTCTAGTGACTTGCTTTCAACGGCATGTTCTTTGTCGAATAAATTCGTGGCCGTCGTGGCCGATCTCCTTTAGATCTAAAAGTGCCTGCTTGCCAGAGAAACATCGGCCAATTCGTACTCGAGCATGGCCACATCATTTTTATAAAAAAACATTATTTTTATTAAAAAACATTTTTTTTAAATAAACGTTCCTTTTGTCAAAAATTATTAAGATAATATTAAGAACGCACCTAGTGACGTTTCATTTCGCTTATAAAACGATTCAAAAATCAAATGTTGCTATCATTATTCTAATTTTTCTTTGTGATTCGACTAATTATATAAGTAAATTACAAATCAACTGGAGATTATTTAATTTAATTGATTCTCGTCATAAAAATATTTATGTACATGTGTATTAATTAATCATCAGAGTTTTGCGTAAATGCGTAAAAAGGAACATCAGATGTTATAGACCTCAATAATGTTATGTTTTCGAAATATGTACAGAAAATATTGATGGATTAGGATATCTCTTGAGAAGGAGTGTAGAGAACTTAATGTTATGAGATAAAGTAAATCCACTCACACATACATTACAGACACATTTTGGAAAAACATAGTTTATTTATGTAATAATAAAAAATAACAGCTATAGTCGAATACTGCTGCAATTGCTTAGTAGGTAGAAGAACACTTGAGAGACGATGATAAATGACGAGTAAAAATATATTTTTGTCAAGACTTTTTTTCTTTCCTAAGGTATTTTTTGGTGATTATCTGATCTACTATGTATCATATTACGGTAAGTAAATAGAAACAAGGTCGCTCAAAACTCTGAGAACGAATTATCTTGGTTACTTATATGTTATTTTTAGACAGGATAGTGTTTACTACATGAAAATAATCTAATCTCATTATATTTTTTTTCTGTAAGCAGAAAATAAAAATTGGGCACAACTTCTACAGAAATTTAGCCGATGTTCTCTATGGTCCCTAAAAAGCTAATATTGTCATGAAACATTTTAAGGCCAATTAAATCTTTAATCCAGCCCTAAAGTTTTCTACTGATAAACTGAGGTCTTCTAGCCATAAACTAACTCCATACAAGTTTCATCTTTCACTTGGCCACCCAAGTAGCTTTTGAAATTTCGTAATTAGTCAGCGTGTTTTCGCGACCAGGCTACCATCCTATTGCCTAGCGCAGCAGTTAATTTGCCAGCCGAGGTCTCTCTCTAGCAGGCCGCGGCCCCGTCGACGGCTGGTATCGCCGGCGACGTCCTCTACGCTCGGGATCGGCCCTCTCCCGATCTTGTTCTATGGTCTCTTTCTTAAGCATTACAGTTTCAAAGAAAGATACCACTGCGCCCCAGCACTCCTCACATAGTAGCAATGATTGCTGGGGGGCAGGTCTCGTCCGACTTGTTCGACCAGGACTTCGCGTTCAGACGCCCACGCGGGTCAGTCAGTTGGCTGTGCAGTGCTGGCATTATACTCCTCTTCTCCTGCTCTCTTCGCGTCCAATCCGATTCAGGTACTCACCGAAGCAGCCATGCCCAGTGAGTACCCGCGTCAGTCGGTAGGTGACACGAATTTCGAACATCTAACACACAACGCCATGTAGTTTTAAACTAAGCAGTGCAAGCTCTTGGGATGAAAGCTAGATTGGCTGATAGAATATTTATATACTTTTATTGTGATAAATAAATACATATTATACATAGAAAACACCCAAACATGAATTGTTAATAAAGTGAAACGTTAATTCCAATAAGACGTTTAAAAGTGATTGATTGACTGGTCATGGGGTGCCAAGGATATAAGTTTATGTACATCTTCGCAGACTTATACCCATAAAGAGAAAACTTTATGGGAACTTCAAGTAACTTCCAAAATCACTTTTAAACGTCTTATTAGAATTAACGTTTCACTTTATTAACAACACTAGTACAATGTACAGTACTAGTACTATGCACAAAATCTTAATCCTTGGGGCACCTGGGGTTTGTTATCAGAGGAGGCAACTCTGCTGCCTCCTCTGATAACAAACCCCAGGTAATAAACACATTCGACTGTAACGGCAAAATTAAGCAAGAAAATTTTCTAGAGAGCAATGCAATCTAGATATAATAAATGGAAATGACAAAAACCATGAAAGAAATCTTTATCACATAGTAAAAAAGCCTTAGAAATGTGGATTTCTGTTGAGCCCCACATGACTGAAGAAACTTCCTCAGATGAGGAATCTGCCGTAGACGATTCTGAGAGTGAAACTAAGGGTGCTCTACCGAAGAGACGTGGGATTCTTCATCGTAAATTAAATAGTGTTTTTTTTTTAGTTTTATAATAAAGAATTATTTTTATGTAAAATTGATTTTTTAAATGTATATTTACTAAAAGCCTAAAATAATTATAATAAAACCAAATAAACTATTTAGAAAACATAAAATAACATTTGCCGACTAATTTGCACAAATACCCATATATGCGACGCACGACGCTTTACGAACACTGAGTCGGGCCGAAACTAGATTTTTTGGCCTAAACTGGTCGAATCCGATCAGTCGACCGTACCAGTCACTAGTTTTATGTTAAGTACCGTGTTATTGTAAATTGCGAATTTTAAATACTATCAGAAAGGACTATTTTAGTTGATGAGTTCTTATGATTTTATTGTATGAATTTAAATATTATTTTATTTACTAGGAACGGGTTTTTTGATAGATATAATATAATAATAATATAATATTTGGACATCTGACACGCAAAGCCATCTAGCGTCAAACTCAGTAAGCTTGTACTATGAAAGCTAGATTGACTAATAGAATACTTATTTACTTTTTTAGTAAATACATACATAATATACATAGATCTATAGTCTAAATACATTAACATTGTAGAAATGACTTTATCACAACTTAAAGAGACGAAGGTTTCATTTTTTTTCAGTTTTGTGATACTAAAACATTTGCAATGCATAATATGTTAATATTTGCGCCACATGGTTTGGCCGTGTCCGTGGCCATGGTCACGATTATGTTCGGCATGGTCATGACCGAGGTTACTATGGTGATCGTCATGATGGTTTTTTCGGTGTCTGTGCTGCTCTTCCGCTAATCGGCTGAGCCGCAGATGCTCGAGGTAGGCGTCAAAATCGGGGAACTCTTTATGTTCATTACTACGAACACCTTTAGGCAGAATGAGGATTTGGCCACCGGGACCGCGAACGTAGTCTCTGCCACCTGTCTTCAAGTATCTATAGTCCAAAACCCAAGTAGGTTGGTGGTAGTCCGGACTGTATACATCCTCAATTATCCTGAAAAAAAAAATAGTTTTTTCGTTTCGAGTTAAAAGTGCTTGATTCTCGAACTAAGATATAATTTTAAGAAAAACTGGGGAATAGAAAATTGTAAATACTATTTCCCTACAACTTATATAGGTAATAGAAAGAAAAATTGTTAAAAATATTTGTGTCTTCACTTTAATGGGAGCCTGTAATTATATTAGTTAAAATCACCCAAATGTATGACCATCATCGACCAATTTGTCTTTACTATGAATGGGTGCTCCATTTATGAATATCACGTGGCGATTAGTCATGGCTTTTTCAGAAGTTAAGAGAAAAGGTAATAAATAAATAGACGTAACAATTATTTAACTGACTGCTGAGCTTGAGGTCGTGGGTCGTGATGAGCACGATCGTTTCGTCATAGTGGTAGAATAGTGTCGAATCTGAGATCAATTGAATTTTACAGGGCAGCCATTTCAAATAATTATAATAATAATAATAATATTCTACCACATTCACACAACGCCATCTAGTCCCAAACTGAGCACAGCTTGTACTATGGGTACTAGACAACTGATATAAATACATATATACTTTTTTTTGTAAATACATACATATTATACATAAAAACACAGAGACCAAATCAAACATTAAAAGTTCATGTACACAAATATTTGGCTTGAGCGGGAACCGAACCCGCGACCTTAATATAGCAGTCCGTTACCCAAACAACTACGCCATCCGGTCGTCAAATATGTTAGTTTTTTGGTCATAACTTTTTTAAACCTAAATCTGTAATTATGAAAATTGGCATTAAAGGTCGTAGCCACCTTGAACGAATCCACCAACCAAAGTAAAGGCATTTCAATATGGACTTTACATCAAGTGCGCACTTTACAGTACCAAATAGCAGACAGCGCTTGGAAAGCTCGCTTAAGCTGCTTTTTACTGTTGTTACCGTAAAGTGCGCCTATAGAGCACGATGTTAAGTCCACATTTAAATGCTCATACTGTGTTTGAGTGGGAGCGGAGTCTTTTAAGTCGGCTACGACCTTAAGATCTGGTACTATGTGAACCCTGGTGTCACTCCGGTCGAGCCGAATACATTATAATTATAATTTAATTACCTGTTTTGAGCCTCAATATCAATATGAACCTGTAAAATGAAAACATAATTGTTAAAAACGAATTTTTTTGTGACTAGGTTCAACAAAACTAATATTGATAGTTTAAGTATATGTACGTTAAAGTACGAGTATATGATGTCTTCAACTTACGTCATGTGCAAGTGGGACTGGCTTTCGTAGAACGATAGGTCCCTTATGGTCATAGCTGTGTTCGTGATTATATTCGTGGTCAACGTGACCATGTTCGTGATCATAGTTGTGGTCACTGTAGCCATGTTCATGTTCATGAAGGACCCGATAGCGTTCAGAGTGCAATTGTCGATTGCGATCACGTATTAGTTCCAAGCCATCTTTGTAGGAATAACCATGTACAGATTCCGCCGGTTTTGGTTCTTCATTTGTTTGTGCCTCTTCAGCAAAGACGATCGAAACAGTCGCTACAAATAGAAGCTGTATAAAGAAAAATTTCGTTAGTACCATACCATTACATATTTTACATTAAGAAGAGATCTTAAATATAATAATAAAGCGGTGATAGTGATTGGCTAAAGAAACAGAAAAAGTGACATTAACAAACATTTAAAAAAAAAAGGGTTTATAGTTTGTTTCTTCCGCATAAAGTTTGTATAAAACTCAACGATTACCTAGTTGCAGGACACAGGAATTTGTGGTTTGGATCAAGGTAAAAAAATATTGCAAGACTAAAAACATATTAGGGACATGGATCAACCCACTAAATTAAATTTCCATGTTAGAAATATGGAGCTAATTGCGTGTAAAATAAAATGTAATTGCAATAAATCTTTTTTAGACTTACAAAAAGCATCTTGTATGTTTTATATGCCGGCTGCAACTACCGTTCTATTCTACTGATTTATTACACAAGAATACTCCTACATAATCCAAACTATCCCTACTTAAATGTTTTCAATACAACGGAACTTCAGTTTTTCATTACATCCGTGCATTTAATATGATAATCGAAATAATAATTGCTATCCGAAGTGCGTGAATAGTTTAGGTAGCTTCTGTTATTACCAGGGTACGGCTGTGGTATGAAAACATAATAAACTTGTATTACGAGAGTTGCAGTAGATGGATTTGGATCTCGCTACTAATGTAATAAAAGCATTTAAATTACTGAATTTCAAATACTTGAATCTACAGGGAAATTAAGGGACATTTAAAGTGATTGTTTTATGTGATAGACTTGTGTAAATCAAAAACTTCCGTATTCTTGTTTTCCAATCTCATTTTCTTCATAATACCATCTGCGTAAACACACAACAGCATAAGTAAAATGTTTTTTTTTTCTAGAATGGTGAATAGTCTTTTTTCACTTGTTATTGTGATATAATTTTATACGTAGACAAGTAACACTCTTTATAATTAAGAATGGTTATGAATTTCGAAACTATCATTATTTTTAAATATGAAATTTTTAAAATAAAAATACTTCTCGAATGCTTGATGTTTTACAAAGTCTCTAAGTACTTACTCCTAATCAACTCCTCCGCATTATTCGAATTCCTTTCTCTTTACCTTCTTTTCTTTCCCGTCCTAAAACAATAACATCACCGAGAAGACTTAGAGTCAGGAAGGCGTCCGGCTAATAAGGAATAGCAGAAACCCTTTACAAAGCAAATACGAAATTGCGTCATACCACATTTAAATTTGGGAAAAGAGTAGGAAAAAGATAATGACGAAACATTCACGTATAATTGGAATATATACGGAACGACGAACTACGAATTGATTCTCGTACTTTACAAACATCAAGTACAGGATATAACTTATAATGCACGTTGTTCATTGCTATTGGTTTGGGTTTCTTTACTTTACTATATTCTTTTCTTTAACCAAAGAATATATTATGATTATAATAGATATGAAATCGTAGAAAAGAAAAATGTAGTTGCAGAGGTAATGGTGCCCCCTAAATTAAACTGGAATGAAAAAAAAAATGGAATAGAGACTGTTTTTAAATATGCAAACATCAAAATGACGTAGGTAACTTTATAGTTTTCGTCTTTTTGATCTTCTTTTTAAGATTTTTAAAACTTTATGCTTTTATTTGTAATCGCGTATGTTCTGAGTACACTTTTTGCAGTACAAGTTTGAGGTTTTATGAGTCACTGCCGTTACCAGTTTGTACAGAGCAATCTCACTACTTAATAATTTTGGCAAAATGTTTGAAAAAGTTGTATTCGAAGAGCTTTATTTTGCCTCGCAGCACTGTATACCGTCATCGCAACATGGTTATATTAAAGCACGTTAATACTAACTTGTCAGAACTTAGCAATTACATCGTACATAATCTAAGTGATGCATAAATTGATGTAATTTATACAGACTTCGAAAAAGCATTTGATCGAGTGTATTTTAATACCTTATTATTGAAGTTAAATGCTAGGGTAATCTTCTCATCATCATCATCATCAGCCTATCGCAGTCCACTGCTGGACATAGGCCTCTCCCATTGCACGCCACTTAGATCGATTTTGGGCTTCTCGCATCCAGCTCCTGCCAGCCATCTTGCGCAAATCGTCACTCCACCTGGCCTGTGGGCGTCCTACACTACGTTTGCCGAGACGCGGTCTCCACTCAAGAACTCGTTTTCCCCAACGGTTATCGGTTCTGCGGCTAATATGGCCAGCCCACTGCCACTTCAACTTGCTGATCCGGTACGCTATGTCGGTGACCTTAGTTCTCTGCCGGATCACCTCATTTCTGATGCGATCCCTTAGAGAAACGCCGAGCATAGCCCTTTCCATAGCACGTTGAGCGACTTTGAACTTGTGGACCAGCCGTACCGTAAGTGTCCACGTTTCAGCTCCGTATGTCATGACGGGTAGGACGCACTCATTAAAGACTTTCGTCTTAAGGCACTGTGGGATCGACGATGAGAAGACTCGACGTAGCTTCCCAAACGCTGCCCAACCCAACCGAATTCTTCTGTTCACCTCGTCCTCGAAGTTGTTTCTACCTAACTGCAATGTCTGCCCGAGGTACACATAATTTTGAACAACTTCGAGAACGGCACCGTGTACCGCAATCGGTTCCGGTAGTACATGTTCGTTGAACATGACCTTGGTTTTATCCAAGTTCATCCGTAGGCCGATGCGTACAGAAGTGTCAGCTAAGTCATTCAGCATTTGCTGTAGGTCCTGCAACGTCTCTGCCATGATGACGATGTCATCTGCAAATCGCAAGTGAGAGATGTATTCGCCATTGATATTGATGCCACGCCCTTTCCAGTGCAGCGTCTTGAACATGTCCTCCATTGCATTTGTGAACAATTTCGGGGAAATAACGTCCCCTTGTCTCACTCCTCGATGCAATGGTACGGGCCTTGTTTGCTGATTCTGTACTTGGACGGACATGGTGGCGGCTTCGTAGAGACATCTCATCACTTTGATGTATCGCCAATCTACTTGGCAACGCTGCAGGGACTCCAGAACAGACCAGATCTCGATCGAGTCAAAGGCTTTCTCATAGTCCACGAATGCTAGACACAGGGGCTGATTATATTCTTCGGTCTTCTGTATAATCTGCCGCACTGTGTGGATGTGGTCTATGGTGCCATATCCGCTCCGAAACCCAGCCTGCTCCGGTGGTTGGAATTCGTCGAGTCTTCGCGCAAGACGGTTCGTGATGACTCTCGAAAACAGCTTGTAGACGTGGCTTAGAAGGGATATGGGTCGATAGTTCTTCAACCTGGTCTTGTCACCCTTTTTGAAGAACAAGACGACCACACTCCTACTCCACGCTTCTGGAGTTCTCCCTTCAAACAGGACAGCGTTGAAGAGCTTTTGGAGCTCCCTTAGTACGGGTTTACCCCCAGCCTTCAGCAGCTCTGTTGTAACGCCATCCTCTCCAGGGGCTTTTCCATTTTTCAGCTGTCCAAGAGCCATCTCGATTTCGTCAATGCTAACTTCTGGCAGGTCTTCGGTGTAGTGACGTGTTAATGTGGCTCTAGAGTCCTCATTTTCGGGATCAGGTCGAGATGCATGCGAAGCGTATAACCGGCCATAGAAGCTTTCCACTTCCAAAAGGACTGCCGGCTTCGAAGCAACGACTTCTCCACTTTCTGTAGTCAACTTTGTCAGGTGGCTTCTTCCAAGAGATTGTACGAACACTTTTGACCCCCGATTTTGCTCGATCGCTCTTTCAATTGAAAGAGTATTGGAGCACCGGAGGTCGTGTCGTACGAGTTTACTGATCTCTCGGTTTAGAGTCCGCTTTGCCGACAAAGTGACAGGTGGGTTTTCACGTCGTTTCTTCATCAGCCCTAGGGTCCTTTCTGAAAGCTTCGACTTCCTGCCCTTACGCTGCATTTCACAAAATCTCATACCTTCTTCCCTGAGGATCTGAACCACATTTTTGAGGTTCTGGTTTACGTCGATTGTGGTTTCCACGGCAGCGAATCGGTTTTCCAGTTTTGACTGGAACGTTTCAGATCCTGTCATGGCTTGGAGCCGAGTTGGTCGGAGCCTGGATTTCATCAAACAGACACGTTCCGCCTTAAAGTTGATATTCAGAGAGCCCCGGACAAGTCGGTGATCACTACCGGTATTAAACCTATTGATCACTGAGACGTCTCTGAATATGTGCTTTCTATCCGTCATGATGAAATCGATCTCATTTCTGGTCATAGCGTCGGGGCTTTGCCACGTCCACTTCCTTTGGGGCTGTTTCTTGAAGAAAGAATTCATCAAAAACAGCCCCTCCCGTTCGAGGAAGTTGACCAGCATTTGCCCCCTATGATTCCTGCTTCCAAATCCATGGGATCCTACTACCGATTCGCCGCAATTCTGTACTCCCACTTTAGCGTTGAAGTCACCCATAACAACGTTGTAGTGGGTCTTAGTTGTGAAGTGGAGGGCCCTCGATATGTCATCGTACATATCCTCCACCTCGTCGTCCGAATGTGCCGAGGTCGGTGCGTACACTTGCACAACCTTGAGGCTATACCTCTCGGTGAGCTTGATAATGAGGTACGCTACCCTGTTCGACACACTGGAAATTTCCACAACGTTGTCAGATAGGGACTTATTTACCAGAAACCCAACCCCACCTTGGGATTGTTGGTCTCCCTCGCGGAAGTACATTAGGTGGCCTGACTCGAGGGTTATGGTGTCCTCCCCCTCTCTTCGGACTTCACATAGCCCTAGGATATGCCACCTAATCTTCCCAAGTTCCACCTCAAGTTGCGCCAGATGCGATTCTAGCCGTAGCGTGCGTCCGTTGTACGTAGCCAGGGTCAGTCGGTTGTGGTGGCCTCCCGTAGCCCGGAGATTCTTCGCACCCCCTGCCCCGCCTTTACCGAGGTCGCCACCATGACCAGGAATAGCGGGGCCGCCGGGAACTGGGGGCCGTGGCCTTTGTTGCGTCTGCATGGGAGGGGTTTGCCCATAATCGCCACGCTGGGCAGGCGGGTTGGCGATCGCAGGGCGTAGCTTGTCGCACCGGTAACGCTGCTGCCCGTCACCGGCCTGTTGTATTTAGCTACGCCTGTTGGGATGGATATACCGCCATCGGTCGGTCGCCAGAGCCTCGTTCGTCGTTCAGCAGGATGCACCGCGGGCAGGTGAGGTTGGCTTGGGGCGAAAGATGGTGGTTCGCCCCTCACACCCCCTCCAATCTTCTCCGTTGGTTACAATCTTACTTAAGAAACAGGCGCCAAGCCGTCGTGATGGGCGCTTACAGATCTGACTTCGTGGATGTTACCTCCGGAGTGCCGCAAGGGGAGCCTTTATCACCTCTACTATATCATATTTACATTTTTGATATAGTCAATCACTTTCTGAACTCAAACCACAACACACTTTCACAACATACTCAAAACACTTTCTGAACTCAAACCGCCGACGATAAGAAACTATTTCGCAGAATCGATAACCGCGCGGACTTCGTGTTGCTGCAGTCTGATCTGATGAATAATATAACTGTAAATACCCAGAAATGCTTGGCTATAACATTCACGCGGAAAAGACACCCTTTACATCCCGACTATAAAAAAACAATGAACTTATTCCTAGAACGTCACAAGTGCGAGATTTAGGCGTGGTTTTGGACAGCAAGTTTATGTTCATCAACTTGATTATAAGTAAATCTTACAAATATTTAGGCTTTGTAATTCAAAACAGCAAAACCATTTAGGGATAAGGCCTCAAAGTTCTATATTTCATTTATGTAAGAAGCATCCTACACTTTGGTAGCATTATTTGGAGGTCATACTTTTAATTTTATATACATAAAATAGAGAAGATAGTAAATAGTAGTAGTTCACATAGTAAATAAGTCATATGAAGAATCGTGCATGTATCATAACATAAATACTCCTGAAGATAGACGGCGAATATCAGATACGTTATTTCTATACGATATATTTCAACATAGATTTGACTCTCCGGAACTCTTAGGCAGTGTGAATTTTAACGTGCCTCCCAAACGTACTCGACATACACGCTTACTGACGGTCCCATTCACCTCAACAAAATACAGTAAAATGTCGCCATTTAGTCGTATGTCAGACAGTTACAATGAAACTTTCAGCTCACTGGATTCCTTCTATCTCCACCGCAACTCTTTTAAAAACCAAACAATCAAGGTTGTATCGCAGAAGGCAAAAATAACCAACAACTAGCATCAGGGTGCCTGACGCTACTATACACAAGCATATAGGGTTACACACACACACTCTAACAAACAAAGAGACACGCACCCTACACACACACGATCACACACAGACATCGTGATACATACTACAATCATAACACACACTTTATTAACATAATGCATATGCATGTAAGCACTAATGAATGTGAAGAAGCTGAAGATTTTGAGTTCTTGAACCAACAGTTGAATTTGAATAAAATTAATTTTATTTAATAACTGTATTCTTGAGGAAGATTAAAGACTCTTTGACATCACGCTACAACCCTTGATCATAAACTTGGGTTGAAAACCGAGGATTGACGGTACGCTTTGACAAAAAAGAAGACAATAAAGATTAGGAATACATGCTAGATATACATTCATGGAGAATAGATTTCTTTGGTAACATTACTAACGACGTGCCGTTAAAATCTCTACGTTTTTGAAGACTAAGAAAACAGTAGTATCAGAATACAATAATAGTCACATAGTTATCTATTATTCAGTACAACTAAGTTAGCACACAAGCACAATGTATGTTTTTGAAATTAGCGAATTATTATTCTCAATTCTCTCGCTCGGTAACATGATTTCCGCCATGGTACGGAGCAAGAGTGCGTGAAACTGCGACGTCTCCTTCTGCGAGTAGGTTATGCTTGCAAAGGAGATGGCGGAGCGGTGCCGAGCGAGGTTCAGAATTCACCCGGCCCGCCAGGCACGGGAACGGGCAGGTACCACAGAGGGCTTAGGCACCGGAGGTAGCAGAACGTCCTCCGTCCTTCATAAGCGCAGGCCTGAGGGGGACAGGTGAGGCCATCTGTCACTCTTGCAGAAGCAGGCCAGGATGGGTGGCCCCGCGACGCGCTACAGAGCGCGCACGCCTTCGGGGACAGGAAGGGACATCCGGGTTCCCATACAGAAGGGGTCATCTATCAGCCGTAGATGGCCCGAGGTACGTCGGGGTACCAGGGTTTTCGTTTCTAGAGTATACCTGGTTCCCCGGCTATTGGTACCTGGAGATGGCGTGCGGTTTTGGGTCGGTTCGAGTCTGACATAATCACTCACTGGTGGGTGGTATCCGAGGGGAGTTCCGCACAGAAAAAAAGGGTAACGTTAAACCATGCCACTAATTCCTGGGTAGTTTGACTCGGATCAGCTTCTACCATTTCTTTCAAATCGGTGTTCTTTAAGTCGAAGTTTCCATAACGAAAGCGGAAACCGAAGCCCACAACCAATACCAATACCAATATAATTATGAAAGCGTTTAAACCAAAAAACAAATGCTGCGTTGATATTGTAAGCCGTTTTTGCCGCTTTAGTTCCGCGTCAGAACTCGTAATCAAAAAGACTCTAAAAAATACGAAACATTTAGCCAATTACAGCCACTATTCATTACGATTTGGAGTAATAAGAACAGAAAGTCTACAATTACATTAGATTTTCAATCTCTTTTTTGTTGCGTAGTTGTTTAAGCGGTCGCCACGCCGTTTTCTACTGCGCCGAGTGTTGTGGGTTCAAACCCCACATGGGACAACACTTTGTGTGATTCACAAATTGTTGTTCTGAGTCTGGGTGTTCTTTGTGTCCGTTTCATGTATGTTTGTAAAGTCCCCCGCGACACAGGATATATTCCTAATGCGGGAGTTGTCTTTTATATAAAAAAAAAAAAACAAAAAAAAAAGGCTTTTTTATAACTCTCTTCAACTTGACGCTAGATTTGGGTCCGGGTCATAGTCGCATCAAGTATAGTTCGAGTTCTTGGGTGCAATGGGCATTCTACATTCTAAAAGTGTGCCACAAAGCCTTAATAGTATTGTCAGTTAAATATGAGATGTCATCTTTAAATGCAGATAGGAGTTTAGTCATTTATATTTAGTGTTTAAAGACAATTTATTGGTCTGTTATGGTTAGATACAATTATTAACATTATTTATTAAAATCAAACACATACAAAAAAATTATATATGAAATACATAGGAATAAAAAGGTATATTCGTCTATACATATATTTGGCAGAAACCCAAGTCATGATTTTCGACGCCGCTCTAGAATTCGCTGCCGCCCATGCACGACACTTGGGTCTGTGATGTTTATTTGTTTTTTGCATACATGTTGTCAGGGGCACAGAAAAGAATAGAGTGCTTAATTAAAACAGATTAAAACTGTTCGAGCAGGAAACTAACAATGATTGATTAAATTTTCATTTATGTGAATTAACCTCTGCAGAAAAAGCTAGTACATACACTATATGCAGAACACTTTGTCTAAATTTAATCAAAAGTAGCAATAAAAGTTCCTAAGTAATAATATTTGTTACCCTGAATATTTCTTACATATAATGTATATATATATATAAAAGGTGTGTGTGTCCCAAATTCTCAGAGCAAAATATCCCGATATCAGTATTTATGTGTTTTATTTCCTCAGTTATCTCTATCGAGATCACCAGTTATCAACATGGATACTTAGAAAGTAATACAAATAATATAAAAATATGTACTTATACAGCGTGGTCTTTTATTAGTACATATTTTTATATTATTTGTATTACTTTACCCAGACGGAACATTTATATTGGGCACTAAGCCGATATTTATGACTTTATAGTCGATTGTCACGCATAGGACATCGAGTTGTAGAAAAAAAAACCATATATCCTCCGATTAATATCTAGTCTCTACTCCGACTAAATAAAATCTTTATATATCTGGTCTTAGTGACAGTTTATTGGGTATATATGACTTTAATAAAACAATTTAATGCATTTGAGTCATTTAAACACTCACTTCTTTAATAGGGATAAACCTAGCCTTTACCACAATATATTAATTAATACCAGTTAATAGCACAAAGCCATAATCGCGTTTGCTTATGTAGACTTGTCTATTTAAAGAAACATTGACGTTACTGCTCGGCTTTATTAAATTGACTGTGTCTGTAGTAACGGGGATGAAGGTAGTTTTCTCTTACAATAGCCTTATTCTTGCTTTGTCTGTGTGCATGTGGGGCATCTAATCCATGGTACGCTGCTCGGGCCCGACTTTCTTGATGCCTTTCATTATCACCGTGATAGTCTTTATGGCCATGTCGATTTTCGTAACTGCCCAATCCAGTGAACATGTCATAGTTTTCACTATTTTTATGGCCCGCTTTGTATCTGTGTCCAAGATGTGAGACCTTCGCGTAAGGCGCATTTTTATGTCCATGGTAGTGTTTATCATCATCATGATGATCATACTTCTTCACCTCATAGTGGTGCTTGTTACCGCGATGACCCCAGTGATGGTCATGAATCCATTTGCCTATTTCTTCATGACCACGACTTTCTTCACCATCGCTGCTCCCTTCTTCACCTTCTTCGGCGACCTTTTTCTCTTCATGTTCATGTGATTCTTCAGCTTCTTTACCTTGTTTATCATCTGAATGTTCTTCTTCTTTTTTTTCTTCCTCATGTGCCTCTTCTTTTTCCTCTTCTTCTTTACTTTCTTCTTCCTTGTGTTCGTGATGATGGTAATCATCGGAGTAGTGGACGGTAGCATGGAAACTAGGTAAAAAAACATGTCTAGATAAGATTTTCATCTATTTACACGTAATGTACTATAAAATAGTTTAACTATTGATTAAAAATAACATTTAAACGAAACCTACCCACTGTGTTTGTCGGCGTGATACTTAACGGTGCGTTTGTGACCGTTGGGTTCTATCAGCCAATACTCGCCCTTCACTTTGTCACCATCTCTGTGTTCCTCCTGCCCTTTCATATCATGTGTATGGGGATCATGTACTTTGTATGAGAACTCATATGACGGATACGCCCATGCCTGTAATAAATTATGTTTTATCATTTATCACTTCGCTCATCAAATTAATGATAGTTTTCTTTAGATACTGAATATTTTGACATTGTTATTTCTTTTTTGACACATACCAAATAAACCCATTAATTATATTTTTTTTCGGAAAACAAATAGTAACACAATTTTCATCTTGAAATTGATAGGTATTTATTAATTGTGTAGCCTACAACGTCATCCACGTTTTACTGTTAACTTAATAAGATTGGTTTTACGACAATAGTGGACTGCCAAGACAGTGAAGCATCTTTTTGCTAAATTTCGAAACTAGCATGTAATTACAATTTATACTTTCAAACGTTTCTATCGTAAAAATATTTCACTTTCAATAATGTTATGAATCCTTAAATCAAAATTTGAGGATAGTAATTAATCAAATTTTTCAAAATCATCAGTATACTTTACGGACCCAGATATGTTATTTAATTCATTTTCACCAGACTAATGTGCCCTATTTATAAAACTGTTGGTAAAACTCACGTATTCTTCATGATGCTCGAGCTCCTTCGAACCAATGTGCGATAGTTCACCGTGATGGCCATCATGCTTCTTATGATTTATTTTAACGTGTTGTTCCGATGTTGCAATTTCTTTGCCAAGCACATTTAGCGCAAAGCTTAAGAGAATTACAGCCTGTAATTAAATTGTTATTTTCACTGAAGGTTTAACAATTTCGTAATAATCTTCTTCTTGAAAGACGTAATAATAACCAAACATGCTAAAACGTACTTAATAATGTTTCACATTAAAAACCGCTTTTCTAAATCGTTTACCTTTATTAATGTGCCTATGAATAGTTCATGACTACTGGCTACATAACATTTAATAGATGGACGCATAGCTTTCAGAACCAATGCCTAATATTCTATGATTGAACCATCACTGATTAGGTCTCGGATTCTACCTTTTACTAAAATTATTAGTTTTAAGTGTTAGGTTGGTATAAAAAGAAGTTCCTGTTTCGGAAAAGGTAAAGAAATATGGTTCAAAAAATGAAATTACTATTACAAAATAATAAAAAGTAATGAAAATAACAAATATTTTTTTAAGATTAAATCTTACCTTCCAAATCATTGTGAATCTTGGTAGAAAACCTGTGCTAGTTTGATAATGTATCGTAATCTGGTCAAGTATTTATACAGATATCGTTTTACCTTAATACTTGTGTATCCTGTACAATAACACTTAGCAGCAATTATATTTGATTTTTCTAACGTGTGTTTTCAAATGCTGAATTGGTAATTCAGTAACTGATTTGTACTGAACCAAATAATACTTTGTAGGTCTATTAGTATGTTATTATTAATATTATTTGTATTCACAGTCTAATAACTTCATCCGATTTTCACGAAATTTTGTTGAACGTTTAAAGGGTCATAGAGATAGACATACATAGACCACCTTTCATCCAGACGAAATTATTGTAACCGCGTTAGCGCTAATAATTTAATTTGGTAAAATATAATAATACTTTTCGTATCATGAGCTCATGATATATTTATTATCTACTACTACTCTTGAAATTAACATGCTATTTCGGACTAATGATTTTTTTCGCACACATAATTTGGACGTAAGTGATGTTAAGAAATTATGATTCTCTATTAAAATTTGTGTGAGCTTGAGAAGTAGTACTTCTAAACATGATTATTTGTATTTCCTAGATTCCATTACTAGAGATTCAAATTATCTGGCTATCTACTTAGGTGGCTAAACTTCGACCATAATTTTTACTTACATAATTATTACGAGTACTATATTTCGTTATGTAATCTTTGTGTTATAATCATATTTTTATATAATTGTAGCTTTTCATATCATAAAAGGTAAACTAAAAAGTTTTCGCTTCTCTTGTTATTGTTATAACCCCTTTTGGCTTTCTGAACTTCTTCTTTAAATAACCTTGAAGTACTCTATAATTCCATACTTATATTATATATGTGACAGCGAGTTTGTTTGCTTGTCATCTTTCGTGCCTAAATCACTAAACCGATTTTAAAAAATCTTTAAGCAATGGAAGGCTGCATAATCAGCGAGTAACATACAGGGTGACTTAAAATGATAGTCACTCATTTATTCATCAACAAATTACATTGTATTTGAAATATAATAACTAATAAAATAATAGTAATAGTATAAAAACAAAATAGACTCATAGACTGATTATGAAAAAAAACTGAATATATATTATGGACACCATGACATGACATGGAAGGGATGACGTTAATCATTCAGTGGTCTGATATTATTTGTTTTTTAGTTATTTTTATTTATAATAATTGGTATGCAAATCAATACGTCCGTGTGGTGACGGATTAAGAATACAGAGTGTCACCGGGGTGGTGACACTCTGTATTCTTAATCCGTTCTATTCATCCCGTGAGTGTCGTAAGAGGCGACTACAGGAGCGAACTACGCAGGTCAACAGCACTGCAGAGAGAAGAAAAACTTGACACAAACCCTATACCAACCCGTCTGGCCAGCGTGGTATAGTAGGCCAAATCCTCCTTTCTAAGAAGAGGCCTATGTCCAGCAGTGGACTGTTAAAGGCTGTTGATGTGCTGAAATCAAATGTACTACAAAACCATGTAATCGGTTGGTTACGGACTTGCCATTTGATATTTTATTAAAAATAAGATAATTATTATACGATATGAGCGAACCTAAATAATACCACTTAGTAAATGATAAATATATGTTTCATAGACACCGCACTGGCAGGAACAGATGTTTTACCTATATTTCGCAGATTTTTCGCACAAAAAAAAAGGATGAGTAACCTTCTTTGGTACCGTACCTATCGCTATCGTACCTAAACAATGCTACAATTGCCTTAAGTTTGTTTGGCATATCTATTTTCTCGTAAATAATGTTTTTATCAATTAAATGTCTTATTTGGTCCAATCGTCCAACAACGCAGCAGCTTATTTTAATTTGTCCTTTTCTAATTCCGTAACAGTTAGCAGAAGGATGAATCGATGTTAACGTTAATTGAATATTGTATAAAAACAATTTCTACCTAAATGATTTGTTTAAAAAATTGCACTAATGTATTTGAGTTGAATATAACTATAAATTGCTTGATTATGTACAGAAGGTAGGCGGTATACGTCGTCTATATTATTGCCAGATTTTCTAGTAGTCACCTTGAATTAGCCGCACATCTTACATGTGGTGTTGAGCAAAATGGAAGTGACGATGAGGTGACGAGTGATGGACAATAGCATTGAAACTGAAACAAGTTAATGAGAATTCACGTAATAAGTAAGTATAGTATATAAATTATTACTAAGAAGTACCAGATGCGTACTTTTGTTTATTATTTTTGTTTTAGAACTAGAAGATATTTTACGGCCTGAGAATAACAAAAACTATTTCATATCAGCGTGACGCTATTTGGCTGATTATTAATTGTATAAATATAGTGAGACTGGAGGTGTAATCAAATATTCAAATTTCGTTGGTATATCAAACTGAGTACAACAGTAAATCAAAGTTCCTTAATTTTACTATTTTTTATTGCGTTAGTTTATAATCTATAATTTCTTACAACCCAAAGGGATTATAGAACTTAGTTTATGAGAAGAAGAACCGGACGCACAATTCACATTCCGATTTTCATATGCTCAGATTACAATCTTAGGATTTAACTTTTATTTTAACTTACTGAACCCTATTAAAAGAGTTAGATTTTTTGTCAGATGTTTTATTTAATCAGTCTACGTCGGAGTAGGTACAACAATGTTACCGACGAAAATTGTAAATAAATCTTCAACCAGGCTAGTTTAATTATCATAATTATATGCACTTTTTTGTTACTAGTTCGCCTAGTTTATTATAAGTAGTACAAATCTTCGGAAATAAGTTATTATACTAATAATACACATAAGCTTGCTATCAAAACTGAGTCTAAACGATGTAACTAAACATTCTTTTGTCAGTTTTTTCCATGTCTTAAATGGCAAACAAATACCTTGTTTTATGTCTAATCCATAATTGCTAATTGCATAAAAACAATCGTAAAATTTGTATTTATTCATGCACTACTCATGCATAGTTATTTTGTGGGCAGTCTTCATTCCATAATGAAGCTCCATCAGGCAATTTTAAACTGAATTCCCACGTGGCTAAGCCACTGTTTACTTTTAATAAGTGCGGAAGTCTTACCCGGCATGGTACTCAACTTTCCTGTGCCTACCATCAGGTTCCACGAGTTCATATCAAGTCACCATGCCTGTGTTCCTGTTGGGACTTCACATCTCCGGTGTGATGGTCATGGACGGAGTATTCAGGGAACGCCTACCAAAAATATGCAGTAAGGTTGGATAACTATACTATTTATTCTATAAACATAAGCTTATTTTCTTATAGGCGCCGAGATTATTGGATAGTTTTTCCTTCGGATTTAAATGTGGGAAAGTTTTTTCTTTACAAACCCCAAGTACTGACTGGTGTCATGTATTCTCGTTTGCCATCTTTTATAAAGTTCTATCTTCAATTCCATCTAAGTATAAAATTATATTTAAAGTTACTTTTTCTAAAATAAGAACACTTGAAGTCAAACATTTAACGAAACCTTCACTTTGCCTAAGGGACTAAAAATTGTTTTTGACTGCAATGTTATATTATACTTACACAGTGGTCATAGTGCGTTACATGTTGAATAGGAGCTACGTGTAGTTGGTGATGAATCAGTGGTACATGATGAATAGGCACGATTGGCTGGTGGTGAATTACTGGGTGGTGTATTGACACGGTGTGGTGATGTCCGTCGTGTTTGTGCACCTCTTGGTGAGACACCGCTGGGTGGTGATGAAATTGGTGATGAAGTGGGAAAATAGATTTACAGGCTAACACCAATGCACACAAAGTCAATACCTGTAAAAATATTAAATAATGTTACAGACTATTGAAAGTCTGATGATTTAATGAAGGCAGTAAGCAAAAATATTGTGTATTAAACTATTTTACCTTTTAACACATATAACTACATATTTATAAATTTAAAGTAAGCCTTATATATTTACAACAATCTACAATATTATTATTATTTAAATTTTCTTATGTGAATGTTTTTGCTATATGTATCTGATATATTTAAAAAGTGAGGAAATAGTGTACTTCTTTTTTAATGAAACTGAGTTTAATGAATTTTTTTGGTGGAATGAAATTCAGTGAAGTCATCTATTGTTTGAATTTGACATTTAGTCTTAAATTTAAACTAGTTTCTGTACTATCTCCAGTTATGAGTACTACACTCACTGGCTGAAGTTACACGATCGAAACTGCATTGGGTGTAATGTAATGTGAGCTAATATGTTTTTTGGATTCCTGTGTCTCTTTCTTTTGTATTTCTTTTCAATAATGATAATTCATTTTTCGCTTACGCTATTATTGTATCTTAAAAGATATTATAATTTTTTTGAATATTGTTGTAAATATTTATTGATTTAAAGGCATTTTTTTCTCAAAAGGCTCAACCAGTATAGGACGATAGTTTACATGTCAACACATGCACATTGTCTACACGGTATTATGAGTTATACAGTTGTTTTTTAAATTTTACATTTTAAATAGGCAATTTTTTTCGAATCGTAATCACTTAGCAATTTGATTATAAAAGAGTGATATTGAATTTGGTTCGACTTAATGTCACCTTTCTTTGTTATTTTTCTTTATTATTTTCCAACAATGTACAAAGGCGGAAAGTATTTATATAACTCCATGATAAGTCTCATATATTCTGTTCGTTTTCTTATGTCTTTCAATGTTTTAGAGAGTATAAACCGTCAGATATAAAGTTTCGGTTATCTTTCACGCGCTAGGTGATCCTTGAGCTACCCAGTTTTCATTACGACTCTTCATTAGTACACCATTAAGGGGTATAAAATTGTGTCGTTCTTGTTAAAGGTTGATAAAATATCCCTTAGTTATAATTTAGAAGTAAATTTACTATGTTTCTTTTGAAACATGACTTCTTTTTTTACACACCTCATACACCTGCACTATGGTAAACAGACTGCTGATAAACATACTTACCTATGTATTACTAAATACATACGATAATTTACTATATAATATTTATTTACTAATTTAATATTTACTACGTACTCTGAATATAATTGCGGATGAAATAGATTTATTTTATTGCTCACTGAGTGAATTCACAATAAACAGCATTAAGAATTATTTCTTATAATAAATAAGTAGATGGTATAACACTATTGCATTGGGCTAAACCTGTAATAATAGTTGTTTTTAAAGGAAATAAATAAATAAATTTACAACCGGACATAGAAGAAATGATCGTGTTCATCAAACACTTATTTGTCCTGGCTGGGAATTGAACCCACGACTTCTGGCTTAGCATTCAGGATCACTTGCCACTAGACTAACAGGCCCTTCGACTTGACGTTACTTTTGAAAAATATGCAACGTGAAAGTTTTCCTTTCTGCTTGCATCCCTGTTATTTGGGGGGTTTATTTATTTCAAGGTGTATTAAGCTTTCTTTATTCTTGAACGAAAAACTTAAAAAAGATTCAACAAAGAATATTATTACTATCATAGCATTATTTATGTTTGTATTTAACTAAAATACTTTTTTATAATGTAAATAGAAATAAACTTTCTTTAAATAGGTATGCTTTGTCATCTATTTAATTTTATTAGGTATTAACAAAAAAAGACATTGAAATTAGTTTGCATTATCAATAATTTATTTATTTATTTTAAGGAACACAAACAATGTACTGTACAATAACGTCTTAAGAACTAATATGCATAATGTCTTAATCTAGTACATACAAAAATAATGTGTCCACAGCATCTGCTATTTTATGTTAACTACCTTGAGAGATACGAGACAATTTACATAATTTCCATAACAATTAACACCTTTGCAAATTTACATTTAACAATAAAATGCTAAGCACAAATCATTCAATGTAATAATCTTGTATATATATATATATATATATATATATTTATTTGCAAAAATCTATACCATACATTTATTTATAATATTCTTAAAATGTGCTTGTTTCTAGCCAAAAGTCATACGCACTGTGCATTTGACTTGTGTGTTATGTGTTACACATTTTAGTTTTTTTTAAATATATATCAAATTGAATTAATTTAGAAAGAATTCAAATCTCATGTATATTTTTTACACAGTTCGTGATCAAAGCTTGTATGAAGGACATCACAGAATACAGAAAAATCTGTACCTACAATTCGATTTTGAACACTGACTGCGTGAAAACATTGATTTTTATAATTTTGGTACAGGTTTAGGTCCTAAACTAACACTGGGTAGTGTCATTCTTAATAATCTAACCACATTTAATCAAATCTCGCGCCAAAATCTATCTGGTTGTTTGGCCTTCTGAACGAACCAGAGATATATACATTCACTCAAAATAAAATAACCTCCCTTTTGGTGCAGGCGCTTAAAAAATCATTCAAACTTTCAAGATTTTAACGCAAGTTACTAAAATTTTGATGACAACAATTTCATAACTTATTTTTTTTGAGAATGTGAATTTGGCAACGGATTAAATGAATATTATTTTGCGGGTACCAGTATGTTTTTATTCTTACAATTCAATATCTCGTATGTCATGTCCAGGATAGGAACAAGCTAAAGTAAGTTTTTCACTATTTAGTGTGCGTTAAGAGATGTATTTATTTTTTCATACAATTTAATATCTCGTATGTCATGTCTAGGATAGGAACAAGCTAAAGTAAGTTTTTCACTATTTAGTGTGCGTTAAGAGATGTATTTATTTTTTCATACAATTTAATATCTCGTATGTCATGTCTAGGATAGGAACAAGCTAAAGTAAGTTTTTCACTATTTAGTGTGCGTTAAGAGATGTATTTATTTTTTCATACAATTTAATATCTCGTATGTCATGTCTAGGATAGGAACAAGCTAAAGTAAGTTTTTCACTATTTAGTGTGCGTTAAGAGATGTATTTATTTTTTCATACAATTTAATATCTCGTATGTCATGTCTAGGATAGGAACAAGCTAAAGTAAGTTTTTCACTATTTAGTGTGCGTTAAGAGATGTATTTATTTTTTTATACAATTTAGTATCTCGTATGACATGTCTAGGATAGGAACAAGCTAAAGTAAGTTTTTCACTATTTAGTGTGCGTTAAGAGACGTATTTATTTTTTCATACAATTTAATATCTCGTATTTCATGTCTAGGATAGGAACAAGCTAAAGTAAGTTTTTCATTACTTTAGGGTGCGTTAGGCGATGTATTTTTTTTATTCAAGCAATTTAATGTCTCGTATGTCATGTCTAGGATAGGAAGAAGCTAAAGTAAGTTTTTCATTACTTTAGGGACCGTTAGGCGATGTATTTTTTTTATTCATACAATTTAATATTTCGTATGTTATGTCTAGGGTGGGACCAAGCTAAAGTAAGTTTTTCATTACTTTAGGGACCGTTAGGCGATGTATTTTTTTTATTCATACAATTTAATATCTCGTATGTTATGTCTAGGATGGGACCAAGCTAAAGTAAGTTTTTCACTACTTTAGTGTGCATTAGGCGATGTATTTTGCCGGGGATGTGTACCAAGAGCAAAGTACACATTTTGCGAAGAGGCCCCTGATTTGAAAGTTTCTGGGCTATAAAAAATGAGATTTTGAACGTGATATGCCTTATTGAGTAGTTACTTTTTTGTAAGGGTGGTACTAAATTTGTCAAAATTTAAAAAACGAATTAATGTAATCCATAAATACATAGCTATAAAGTGGAAGTTGCGTTTGTAAATGTTTACTTGATTGTTCTTATCTTAGACTGCTGACTTGTTATGGAGTGGTAGGCAGAATGCTTGCTTTGCTTCTCTGCTTAACTTGCCTATAAATTCACTATCATCCTCTTTTTCTTAGTTAGGCTTTTTTCTTATTTTATTTAGTTTTAAAAAGTCACCTTACATTCTAAATATATATTGGAGGACGACATAAGTAAGAATCCCTCCATTGTATAAAATAAATTAATTGGGTGAGTACAGGACCAATACACGAAGACGTATACCTGGTTCCCCGGCTATTAGTACCCGAGACGGCGTGCGGTTTTAGTCGGTTCGAGTCTGACATACCACTGATAGGTAGTATCCGAGGGGATTGCCGCACGGAAAAAAAGGTGTATTAAAAGTAATCCAAGATTTCCATAGTACCGAGGAGGAATGAGGAAACCCTATTTTGTGTTTTTCGAAAGCAACTAAACCTTAGGAGGTTAGCAAAGTGTTAAAAGTCTGTGCTTGAACAATCCGGTATTTAGTACAGTTTATCAGTGTTTCCGGATGTCTTGATATAAGCTGATCGTGTGGTTTTAGTCGGTTCGAGACACACCGCACCACCAAAACTATTAAAAATAAGATAATTATTTTACGATATGAGCGAACCTAAATAACGTTACTCAGACACCACTGGTAGGAACAGATGTTTTCTCGGGGTCGCGTCCTACTGCGAGGATGTCTGAGGAGGTGCCTGAATGTCGTTTAAGTGGGAGATACCCCAAGGTAGCCGCCTGTGAGCAGGCGCCAGGAGGGGTCCGGATCCCTCTTATTTCAGGCGCAGAGTGGCGCACCGAATGGTTTTATTCAGTTTGATTCCAACACACGGCTCTGTCGCAAGTTCCCCCTCGGTGGGGTGACAACCCAAAGGGGTTTTCCACACAAAAAAAGGTTACTCATCCGTGCCTAAACAATGTTACAATTGCCTTAAGTTTGTTTGGCATATCTATTTTCTCGTAAATAATGTTTTTTTCAAATAAATGTCTTACTTGGTTCGATCGTCCAACAACGCGGCAACTGTTATTAATTTGTCCTTGCCTAATTTTGTAGCAGTTAGCAAAAGGATAAA
Source organism: Arctia plantaginis (assembly GCA_902825455.1). Lineage (NCBI taxonomy): Eukaryota > Metazoa > Arthropoda > Insecta > Lepidoptera > Erebidae > Arctia > Arctia plantaginis. The sequence continues at coordinate 8,361,220 of CADEBD010000314.1, read as the reverse complement.
CAGATGTTGACGGTAGTTGCATATTGTATGAAAAATAAAAGGTTTGTTAAAAAAATTGCACTACTATATTTGAGTTGAATATAACTTTAAATTGCTTGATTGTGTACAAAAGGTAAGCGGTATACGGCGTCTCAATTTTTGCCAGATTTTCAAGTAGTCACCTTGAAGTAGCCGCATATCTTAGATGTGGTGTTGAGCAAAATGGACGTGATGATGAGGTGACGAGTGATGGACAATAGCATTGAAACTGAAACAAGTTAATTAGAATTCAAGTAATAAGTAAGTATAGTATATAAATGATCACTAAGAAGTACCAGATGTGTACTTTTGTTTACTATTTTGTTTATTGATTTTTTAAATCTCTAATCTAGAAGATATTTTACGGCCTGAGAATAACAAAAACTATTTCATATCAGCATGGCACTACGAGTATTTGGCTGATTATTAATTGTATAAATATAGTGAGACTGGAGGTGTAATCAAATATTTTCGATGATGTATAATACTGAGTACAACAGTAAATCAAAGTTCCTTAATTTTAAATTTTATATTATATTTTCTTACAACGCCAAGGGATTATAGAACTTAGTTTATGAGAAGAAGAACCGGACGCACAATTTACATTCCGATTTTCATATGCTCAGATTACAATCTCAGGATTTAACTTTTATTTTAACTTACTGAACCCTATTAAAAGAGTTAGATTTTTTGTCAGATGTTTTATTTAATCAGTCTACGTCGGAGTAGGTACAACAATGTTACCGACGAAAATTGTAAATAAATCTTCAACCAGGCTAGTTTAATTATCATAATTATATGCACTTTTTTGTTACTAGTTCGCCTAGTTTATTATAAGTAGTACAAATCTTCGGTAATAAGTTATTATACTAATAATACACATAAGCTAGCTATCTAAACTGAGTCTAGCTGATGGAACCAGAGATTGTTTTGTCAGTTTTTTTTATATCTTTATTGGGAATCAAACGGAATCAATTGGTTTTATGGATTAGTTTTGCATAAAAACAATCGTAAAATTTGTATTTATTCATGCACTACTCATGCATAGTTTTTTTTGTGAGCAGTCTTCATTCCATAATGAAGCTCCATCAGGCAATCTTAAACTGAATTCCCTCGGGGCTAAGTTACTTTTTACATTTTAATAAGTGCGGAAGTCTTACCCGGTATGGTCGTCAGCATGGTACTCAACTTTCCTGTGCCTGCCGTCAGGTTCCACGAGTTCATATCCTCCCTTTACCAAATCACCGTGCCTGTGTTCGTGTTGGGACTTCACATCTCCGGTGTGATGGTCATGGACGGAGTATTCAAACTTATATTCAGGGAACGCCTGCCAAAAATATGCAGTAAATTATCCAATTATACTATAAACGTAAGCTTATTTTCTGATAGGCGCCGAGATTACTGGATAGTTATTCCTTCGGATCTAAATATGGCAAAGTTTTACTTTTTTATTTACAAACCCCCAAGTTATTTCACTAGGTTCAAACGGTAAGATCATATACAGAACTCGCATTGTCTAAAATTATTCAATTCTCAGGATCATCCTAGAGAGGAAATCCCCGTAAAGAATAATTTCTGCATGAAATGAAGTTTCTTAGCGAGGATTTTCTCGTTAGGGAGGGTAAGGCATATAGTAGATATGAATATCTCACTATCTAATGTCCACCCTACATAAGACTTGCCTCACGAGCCATCATTTGCTTCTGGTGTCATATATTCTTGTTTGCAAACTTTTATAAAGTTCTGTTTCCATTCCGCCTAAGTATAATATTATATTTAAAGTTACGTTATCTAAAATAGGAACACTTGAAGTCAAACATTTAACGAAACCTTCACTTTGCCCAAGGGACTAAAGATTGTTTTTGAGTGCAATGTTATATTATACTTACATAGTGGTCATAGTGCGTTACATGTTGAATAGGAGCTACGTGTGGTTGGTGATGAATCAGTGGTACATGATGAATAGGCGCGATTGGCTGGTGGTGAATTACTGGGTGGTGTATTGGCACGGGGTGGTGATGTCCGTTGTGTTTGTGCACCTCTTGGTGAGACACCGCTGGGTGGTGATGAAGGTGGTGATGAAGTGGGAAAACAGCCTTACAGGCTGACACCAATGCACACAAAGTCAATACCTGTAAAAATATTAAATAATGTTACAGACTATTTAAAGTTTGATGATTTAATGAAGGCAGTAAGGCAAAATATTGTGTACTAAACTATTTTACCTTTTAACACATATAACTGCATATTTATAAATTTAAAGTAAGCCTTATATATTTACAACAATCTACAATATTATTAATATTTAAATATTCTTATGTGTATATTTTTGCAATATGTAGCTTACATATTTAATAAGTCAGGAAATAGTGTACTTCTTCTTTAATGAAACTGAGTTTAATGAAATTTTTGGTTGAATGAAATTCAGTGAAGTCATCTATTGTTTGAATCTGACATTTAGTCCTAAATTGAAACTAGTTTCTGTACTATCTCCGGTTACGAGTACCACACTCACTGGGTGAAAATACACGATCGAAACTACATATGTTGGATGTAATATAATGTGAGCTAAAAAATAGTATAGAGTTTAGACAAGTAGCAGGTAATAGAAATCGAACTGCAACCTATAGAGAACTAGCCAAAAGTCACTGTGCATTTGACTTTTGTGTTATGTGTTACACATTTTAGGTTTTTTTAAATACATATCAATTTGAAATCTCAAGAACTCAAATCTCTTGTATAGTTTTTACACAGTTCATGATCAAAGCTTGTACGAATGATATCACAGAATAACACAGAAAACCTGTAACTACAATTCGATTTTGAACACTGACGCGTGAAAACATTGATTTTTATACACTGGGTAGTGTCGTTCTCAAAATCTAACCAAATTTAATCAAATCTCAAGCCAAAATCTATCAGGTTGTTTGGCCTACAGAACGAACCAAAGAAATATACATACATTCACTCGAATAACATAACCTCCCTTTTGGTGCAGGCGCTTAAAAAATTACTCAAACTTTCAAGATTTTAACGCAAGTTACTAAAATTTTGATGACAAAACTTTCATGACTGATTTCTTTTTCGATAGATGGTAGAGTTTTAATTAAAGACTGAATCAAAATGATTACTTCTCAATTAATAATTTGGTTTTGATGGATGGATATGGATTGGATATGGTCAGTAATATATTAAAAAGAGGTGTTCTAATCAACAACCAAAAATATTAATGTTAGATTATATTACTATGTTACCCTAACAATAAGGTATTACCTTGTGGATTGTATTAGAATCATAAAAGAAAATGAAAAAGATTCGTCGCAAGATTCGGGCAATCAAAAATATACCAGAAAGGACCAAAAATGTAACTCCTCATTTAATTTAAAAAAAAAACGCGGAAAATTCACACACAGTCGAACTCACTAATGAAATCGATCAATAATGAACGAAGTAAAACTTACTTTAGAAAACATTTTTAATTGAACACTAAAACGTTAAGTTGAAAATGCTCTTGCCTTGAACACTAAAAGACAATAATGCTTTCCGCCATAGTTCATTAGTTTATATAGAGGTAATAATTGTGGGAATTATTGGAGCAAAAATCTATTGATCAATTTCCCAGAGTTACTAACCTAACGTAATGTGTAAAAGTATGCATCAAGGTAAGGAACGAAAAGCGGATGTGGCTGACTTGTGAAACAACATATACTTTATTTAGAATTTATTTATGTGCCATAATAAAAAATATTTATTCAACTACAAATAGAGTACCCAATTCCTACACGTGCCAGTCGACAATGGATATTAATAGGATAGGATAGAATCAATGTAAAGAAACTTTAAAGAACCCCAACGCATTACCATTGCCAAGACACCTTTTATTTAGAAGGCGAATTTGACAACGGATTAAATGAATATTATTTTGCGGGTAACAAGTTTATTTTTATTCATACAATTTAATATCTCGTATGTCATGTCTAGGATAGGAACAAGCTAAAGTAAGTATTTCACTACTTAAGTGTGCGTTAGGCAATATATTTGTTCTGGGATGTGTACCAAGAGCAAAATACACATTTTGCGAAGAAGCCGTGATTTAGAAGTCCCTGGGTGAAATAAAATGATATTTTTATTTGTCACACTAGTCATAATGCCGTGACATGCATTATTGAGTAGTAACTTTTTTGTTAGGATCATTTTATTTATAAATCATTGTACTTATCATATTATATACATCAGCGTAACAAGTATGTTCAAACTCAACAAGTGTAGTTATGCTCAGGTGTAATTTATTTTTTTACAATAATTTAACTAATCTTCAAAGCTATTTAATTCTGAGCAAATTGGTTATGTTCATACTTTTAGGAATGTACCAAATCTCTGTTATTATTAGTCAGTTATAAACACGATTCAATTATGTTTTTCCTTTTCAGAAGGCCTTATATTGCATGTGTGTTGGTATAATTCTCTACTTACTTACTGGTAATTGGAAGGATCAGTGTTTAAATAATAGTGGTTGTAGGAAGCAACTTAACTGCTTATGTGCGTGGTTTATTTACGTCTTATGTTTAAAAACGTATTGCCATTTGGAAAATAGATTGCAATAAAGTAAAAGTTGTAATGATAAAATGCATGAAAAATATGTATTATGTGTTTCATCAATCATCATCAACAGCCTATACTAGTCCACTGCTGGACATAGGCCTCTCCTTAGAAAGGAGAAATAGTTAATTATGTATTAATTATTATTATTAATTATGTGTTTATTTATGTATAATTTAGCTATTATCCATTTTCATTATAAGAGCAGGAGGTGGTACTAAATTTGTCAAAATTTTAAAAAGGAATTATTGTAAAGACATAGCTATATAGTGGAAGTTGCGTTTGTAAATGTTCACTTCATTGCTCTCATCTTAGACTGCTGACTTGTTATGGTGAGGTAGGCAGAATGCTTGCTTTGCTTCTCTGCTTGAGTTGCCTATAAATTCACTATCATCCTCTTTTCCTTAACTAGGCTTTTTTCTTATTTTATGTAGTTTCAAAAATAACTGTACATTCTAAATATATATTGGAGGATGACATAAGTAAGAATCCCTCCATTGTATAAAAAAAAAAAAATTGGGTGAAAGCCATTTAGTGAAATAAAAAAGAAATCGTAATGATATTTTCTTCACGTGTTTTAAAAGTAATCCTAGATTTTCATAATACCGAGGAATTAAAGAACCCTATTTTGTGTTTTTCGAAAGCAACTAAACCTTAGGAGGTTAGCAAAGTTAATAGTCTATGCTTGAACAATCCGGTATTTAGTACAGTTTATCAGTGTTTACGGATGTATTGATATAAGCTGATCGTGTGGTTTTAGTCGGTTCGAGACACACCGCCCCACAAAAAAGCCCGGTGGGGTGACGTGAATAGGTATATTAGTGTTGCTGCTCCACTCAATGTGTAGACTTGGAAAAAACAAAGTAAAGTATGTATAAACTTTATTAAACAATTCAGAGTAACTCCTAATGAATATTGTAAGCATTTACAATATTCACTACAACAGGTACTCTGACTCGTAGTAAGATACTTCTAATGAATATTGTACTACTACCTAACTACCTCATTGATTATCCTGGAAGTTTGTTTACACTCGTACACTTTGTTTTTATGTGTATCCAATATGCTTTTTAAGCCACTTTAATTTTGTACTCCACTTTTACAAACTACAACTTGGTAAGAAAATTTTAATAGTCAATCTTAAGGTTCTATAATAAACAACCAAAAATATTAGCCATATCATTAATTTTGTATGTCTATATTTCATAAAACTATATACAAGTTAAGGAAACAGCCACAATAATATTGTTCAATGTTTATTTTATTCACAAAAACAGTGTTAACGTTGGACCAGTATTACTCAAGACGATTTGTCGTGTATTGCATTAACTCATGTGAAAATGCTAGTGTACCGTAAAGAAACGCGACAATGAGACATAATACGTACCCGCACACATTTATGTTGCAGCAATGTGGATTTACGAAATAGTATAGTATAGCTGTCAAGTATACGTTTCATTGTAGTAACATATTTAGCGTGATACGTCACAGCAGCTATGACATATCTCGCCAAATGTGTTTCTACTAATACTGACAGCAACTGTCATAACGTCTACAATGAAAATCTGTGTAACATAATGCGAGTTATTTATTAACTGTTAAAAATTGTAAATTAAGGTGTAAAGTAGAATTTATGTATGAAGTTATATAAAACACACACACATAGAACTCAAACGTAGGTACATAGAACCTATCACACACAGAGAGACACATTTCTAAACAGACACACAACAAACGCCAGCTTAAACGAGTAAGTCGTACAAATAAAGACATATTGATGGAGGCAGAAGTTTTATGATGAATGCATTGATAGCAGTTAGTTACAGTTATAGGTTGCTATAATTAATAAATTTATTAATATCAATTAGATCTTTGTATAAGTAACGTAACATCACTAGACGCTTTCAGGGTACTATGGAACTGTTTGCGCAAGATTGCTCTTCTATATGTTAGCGTTGGAGTAGGCCAGAAGCCCACTGCTCAATTTTGTCGAGGTGCTATGGGACAAAACTTGTTCATAGTTCAGACAGTCCTGTCCTTGTGCTAGTCTCAGCTTCTGTTAATTTTCAGTTGCTGTTAGAGCCCTTTCAAATGTTCTCTTAGAACTATTTATACATTTATTATTTGGTAAATAAACACTGAGAACTGTAGTGTAGTAATATCTGCAGATAAAAGTAGTGATCACCATTGTATTTACTGGAGAATAAATCAGATCGTTGATGTAACAACATCTTTAATTTCTCTATCGACACCCATCCTTACAGAACATACAGGTGTCAAGTAATGTTTTTTTTGTTTTTTGCTGCGGTACTGGAGGCCCAACTATCCTTAATTTTGGGAGGGAGACACTTGAAAGACGGTAATGCACTGAAGTTTCTTGAGCCGCAGGTGTCCATTGACGATGGGTTTCACTTACTATCAGGTGAAATATCTGCTGGTTTATCCCCTATGCCATAGAAAAAATGTATACTTAATACAAAATACTAATGTACACATAAATATAGAGTAAAAAACATTGATATTATATACATACAAGAGGTAGATACGCCACCACCGCATAAAGCGTGCGGGTAATTAGGACCACAAAACTAATTCGAAAAACTTCATAGAGTGCCTTCTGTTTCTGTACTGATTACAGATAGCTGTCTTTTTCACTCTTATGCTTGCTCTCTCACTCTTGTTCTAAAATGCATTAATAGATGTATAAATATTAATATAAATAGTTTGTGCGTGCAGTGTGAATATAACGTATGTTCCTTAAAATATCATTGGTAAAACATAACATTAATTGATTTTGGTTAAAATTATTTTCAAATGATTCGTAATTGAATGGCCGATATATGCTCAGAAAGTTTTTAAAGACCGGGTGGCATTCATTCATTATTAAGGTTCCGTACCTCAAAAGGTAATAAAGGAACCCTTATAAGATCACTTTTAAAAAATAAAAAAAGTTGAAAATTAAGATAAATTTTGGTACTTACAAAAAAAATCGCGAAAATCTACGTTAAAATTCTGGGTAGGTACGGAACCCTCGACGCACGAGTTCGACTCGTACCTGACCGGTTTATTGATACAATTATCTCACAACTGCGTCTGTTTTATGTTTTACAATTATAAGCTTGTACGGCGCTGTTGATTCGGTTACAAGACTGTTAACCCCATTTTGCTTAATCATAGTAGTAGTAAAACTTGCTTATCTTAATTGTGTGTTTTATTATTTGACACTGTTGTAATCGACTCTACTTACTACTTATGTAAAGCATACACTACAAAAAAAAACGAAAGAAAAAGGTTTAATAAAAAGAATAGCTAATTGAAATATATATTGTCTTTGATAAAAAAAAAACATCATGAAAGGTTTTTATATACTGCCTCGGTGGTGCAGTTTTAGGTGCTGTGCTGGGGTCTAGGGTTCGATTCCAGGGTCAGACCAATGTTTGTATGATCTGCAAGTATTTGTTTCGGAGTTTGGGTGTTTTCTAAGTATTTACAAAAAAAGTATATAAGTATTCTATCAGTCAATATAGCTTTCATAGTACAAGCTCTCCTTAGTTTGAAACAAGATGGCCTTGTGTGTCAGATGTCCGAAATTATCATTGAAACGAAAACTTCTTTCGGCGCGTTGGGCATTCTTTGAGTTGGGAAAAAAAGAATTGAACTCGCGATACTGTTACCGTTACCGACACCTCTGTTTATAAGTATATAAGTTCTCACTTCTATCGGCACTCCCGGAGTGAAATTGTTCTTTATTATTATAATGTTTTTGCCGCGAGAGAGCCATAGTATGTATGGGCTGGCATGATCAGCGTGATGCCATGGCCTCACGGGAAATCGGTGTCTAGCAATTATTTCGTTTCTTTTCGTCGAGTGAGGTTGAGGTTCTTCCAAAAAGTACTCTTGGTGGAGTTTTGTTGTTTTTATAAGATATCGGTGTCTTAAAATAAAACTTTGAAATCTTGAAATGAAAAGAAACATCAGCGACATCAATCATCAAACTTTCTTTATTTCATAATTATTTTAAAGTTTTTCAAATCGTCTCTAATGTCTGTAGACTCTAAAGTTCTAGATCACAGAGTAGGTTAAACACAACTTTATGTTACAGTAGTAGTAGTAACATTATTTTCAAAACGATTTTTTTAATCTGTTTTAGGATTATTTATAATCGATCGATATACTGGCGGAGACAAATTAGTAAACAATTCTTATCACATGAAAAAAAAAATGGCCTCCGCGAACACGGCGGCAACGAACATTTCCGATTACTCCCGACAACTGCCGAACTAACTTCAGTAGCCTGCGGCTGGAGGCGGGGAAATAAAATAAATGGGTGTGTGCGTTTGCGAATTGTGCACGGACACCAAAATTACTACACACATGCGAACAAATGTCCTGCGGGACGCGACGGCATGAGTTGGTTGGTTAGGTACAGCGCTGCTTGCTTGTCGGTAAACGCCTGGCAAACATAATGTTTGTGTGCTTGCAAATAGGTGCTATTTTTAAATAGTAGGCGTTTTTAAGTTATTATATTTTGTTTAATAATTTATTTACTATTAATTAAAGTCATCTAAAACGTACGAACGTTTTTTAAAATGTCTGTGAATAGCAAGTAAAGCACTGCATTTTTGCCTACAAGGAGCGCACGCCCCTGTCGTAGTCATTCACTTGTTGCGCTCATGCATTGGTGTTAACTCTATTAAATGGTTAATTTGCATAATCGGTCGTAGATTATATCGGTCGCGGGATACAGGCCCTACAAAATGAATGTACAAATGTGGCCGAATGGGCCGATTGACGCAACAAGAATAAAACCCGTCGCAGCGCACTTACAATAGATTCACACTTTTACCCCGACGTACCTCGGGCCATCTACGGCGGGTAGATGACCCCCTCTTGTGTGGGAACCCCCCTGTTCTCTGTGTGCTCCCAAAAGGGCGCTCGCGCTCCACAATGCGTCTCGCTGCCACCCCGGGCTGCTTCTAATAGGGTGACAGATGGCCTCACTTTTTGGCTACCTTCTTGTTTGTATATTTGACTCTACAAAACGAAATAAAAATAAAATTGATTTCACACCTCTGTGTGGCCCTTATTGTTACCTCTAATTCAAAAAATAAAAGGTAGTTATTTCGATAGTTACACAAAAAAGCGAGCCTGAGCATTCGGTTATTGTTACTATAGTGTGGAACGAACTTTACAGTTACACTTAAATGGTTTTCAGGTCAATGTCTAAAAGAGGAGGTGGTGGTCGGCGACGACGTACTACTTACGACACAAACAAATGCAATATTATCGTTATCTTCATTGAATCTATTTTGTTGCACGGTATTGCACGAGATCTAACTTTCCTCGATGCTAATCTACATAGGTACATGCTTAAATTTAGTCTAAATCGTAAATAAATAGATAGATAATTATTTATTTGTACACTGTTTTTAACTGACTTCGAAACACAAGAGAGGCGGTTTTCAATTCGACTGTTTTTTTTTGTACTCGTATGTTCGTTACGCGATATCTCCGTCAATTGTGGACCGATTTTAATTATTATTTTTTTGTAATCGAAAGGTTATACTCCTGAGGTGGTCCCATTACCACAAAATCAGGATCTGATGATGGGATCCTAGAGAAATTGAGGGAAACTCTCAAATATTACAGCCACGTGTTTTAACTTTTTTCTCTAGCTATACAGTTATTTGCTTTTAGTAGTCGTTATTTCAAGTTGCTAACCTAATGATGAAAGGGTCCTTGACCTTTAGGAGTTAGAGGATAACTCTTTCAATAATATAATCATGTACCTTATCATGGACCTTGTTTTATTCTTTCAAGGTATTTGTTAAGTGTTTGTGTTGAGTTACAGAGATATGTGCTCGAGAAAGTAATAAATGAGATTCAAATCATTTAGATAAAAAAATGTTTGTTGCGCAATTATTTTCATGTTTGTTACCTCAAAACTCTTTCATTTGGGAACTGATTTGGAAAATTCTTTTTTATCTGGAAGGGTTAAGGGTTTTGGTTCTATTCAAATGTGAAGAAAAAATGGCAAGAAACAATGGCCTGGCAATGGCAGGTGCAGTGCGATATATGATGAGTCAGGTGTCTAAGCCTTGTTGTGGAGCTTGCCAGTGCTTTCTTGCTCTTCTTACGTGGACCGTAGGTGCAGTGTGCTGTGCCTAGGCCAAGGTGTGTGGTTGTATTCTTCTGTGAAGACGTCGTCTCGCAGAAGGAGAATGTACCCGAAGGTGGTACCCGCGGGCAGCTCTATGAGGGGTCCGGAGTGACGGCCCGAAGGGGTTTCCACACGTAAAAGAAAAAGGTGTGTGTTGAGGCTGTAGGGGTGGAGAGGTCGCTACCTGCGTGTGGTATCCCTGTTGAGGCCAAGGTTGCTGGCTGGCTGAGACTTGATTACTGCTCATCGCTGTGGGAGTGTACACGATGGTGGTGTTGGTGCTGCTGCTGCAAATCACGTCCGGGTCACCTCTGTGGAGGAACGGGTGTCATGTCCCTCCAACACAAAGGGAATATCCTCCTACCTGGCGAGATGATCATGCCTGGCGAAACAGGATTAGCAATTCTCATTCAGTAATTACTCCGTAGTACTAGCGTAGATGGCGCTGTAGTATGTTTCTGTTTCATCGTATGTGGGAGTCGCCACAAATGACTGTAAATTAATTAGCCTCAAATTATTTCTAATAAGTTGTAATACATAGATACAATATCATCATCATCATCAACAGCCTTTAATAGTCCACTGCTGGACATAGGCCTCTCCTCAGAAAGGTTTGGGATACAATATACATATTCTAAATAAATAATAGTGATATTAGGATCGTTAACAATACATTAATCGGAATTCGTATCCGTATAAAAAACTTGAGGTTCGCATCTGTATTATCATCATCATCAACAGCTTTTAATAGTCTACTTCTGGACATATGAATCTGTGTATGTCTGTTTTTTTAGTTTTTTTTTTATTATAACTTGACAAATCTCACAAAGTCACTGAAACACGGCCGTCAGATCCCAAACTGACCTGAGTAACGAGACTGCTGATAAACATACATTTATATTTCTAAATAAATTTATATTATAGATAAATTACACCCAGACACAGAACAAATGATCGTGTTGATCACACAATATTTGTGCTGGGTGGGAATAGAACCCGCAATCTCTGGCTGAACAGGCAGGTCACTGACCCAACGACTTGGAAAGCGCGTTTTCTAAATAACTATTTTGATACACTATGATTTTGGGATGATTATTATTACTCGTTATTAGGATACTCAAATAGTAATAAATAAATGTTCACCACATCAACAGCCGTTAATAGTCCACTGCTGGACTTGGGCCTCTCCTTACAAAGGGGTTTTTGCTTACTATACATCGCTGGCTGGTTGGTATAGGGTTTATGTCTAGTTTTCCTTCTCTTTCCAGTGCTGTTGTCCTGCGTAGTTTCCACAATGACATGTTCATAATATTAGCCAACTTATAACATCATATTTACTTTTAACAAAATAAATCTAGGATTACAATGTAAAAGATGCGCTTCGCCAAAAATAATGAATACGAATACAAAATTTTAACATAACACGTATTTTAACATAATTCATTCAAAAAATGATACACACTGGAGAGCAGCAGATTGTGAAGGATTGACAAGAGGTTAACATTAACTGTTTGGAGTGACCAGCACACAGCACGGACCTCAGCCCGGAGCATGCTTCTGAACGAACTCGGACGATGCGTAAGTCAACGAAACTCTCACCCGATCACGCTTCAAGAGCACAAAATTGATCTCACAGAGGAATTGTCACAATCGTGTATGAAAACGCCAAGGCGTAGTTTTAATTAGCCTTACTTCTTTGTTCACAGAGTACCATCTTCATTTTTTATTTGATCTGAGTTCGAACCCACAAACCCTGTCAAAATTCTAAATCATACAGTTTTATTTCTATGAATATCTATGATTTGAACAATGAACTTAGAAGTCTCATGTCTCGCTATCTCTAGAAGTCTCTTAGAAAGAGACTTCAATAATATCTTTACTTGTATATTTATATAATGTTTAAAAATTTAAAACATAAACAGATATAATATCAGTGATATATAAATTGTTTAGAATTTAGTTACAAAATGGTAATGCGGTTAATTCAATTTATATGTAATTCACTACATCAATAGGAATCTCATATTATAAGTGTGTTCAATCGATTCGTAATAATTATATAAAATCAAATTAAATCGCCCTTTTTTTTTTTTTTTTTTTTTCCGTGCGGAAATCCCCTCGGATACCACCTGTCGGTGGCATGTCGGACCCGAACCGACTAAAACCGCACGCCTTCGCCGGGTACTAATAGCCGGGGAACCAGGTATACCCTAGAAAGGAAGGCCCTGGTGCCCCGACATACCTCGGGTCATCTACAGACGAGTAGACGACCCCCGCCCCGTGTGGGAACCCCATGTTCCCTGTGCTCCCTGAAAGCGAGCGCGCTTCGCAACGCGCTCGCCGCCACCCCGGCCTGCTTCTGCTAGGGTGACAGATGGCCTCACCTGTCACCCCCAGGCCTGCGCTTATGGAGGACGGAGGTCGTTCTGCGACCTCCGGCGCCTGAGTGACCTGCGCTGCCTGGCCCGTGCCCGGGCCTGGCGGGCCGGGAGAGTTCTAAACCTCTCCCGGTCCCGCTCCGCCGTCTCCTTCGCGAGCATAACTTGCTCGCAGAAGGAGACGGCAGAGTTCCACGCACTCTCGCTCCGCACGATAGCCGCAATCAGGCTATCGAGCGAGAGAACTCCCACTCCGATGGCCGCCACGAGGTCTCGCCTCTGCTCAACCCACGCCGGGCACTCTGCCAGCGTGTGGAGAGCCGTGTCCACGGTCTGGCCATCGCAGTGGTGGCACTCAGGCGTTGGCTCCTTGCGGATCAGACACAGGTGATCTCCGAAACATCCCTTCCCAGTGATCACCTGCGTCAATCGGTATGAGAGGGTCCCGTGACGCCTCTCGAGCCAATCCTCCATAACGGGTCTTACCGCCGCAATGACGGCGTGCCCGGCGCTCGGTTGCCCGAGTCGTTCCCTCCACTCCCCTATGATGACCTGGCGGAGCTGGGATTTCCGGTCCTCGATTTCTCGAGTCTCGGGGCATCGACCCAACTCCTGCGCCTCCTTGCGCCACTGATACAGTGCTGCAAGGGCTCTCGCCTCCAGGTCCCACGGTGGAGTTCCGGCCAGGAGACTCGCCGCCTCGAAGGAGATCGTGCGGTACCCCCTTATGATCCTGATGGCCAGCATTCGCTGCGGTCGCCGCAGTATCGCGACGTTGCTGGCCTTCAGGGCCCCCGCCCATACTGGGCACCCGTAAAGGGCCATGGACCGCACAACCCCCGAGTAGAGTCTCCGGCAGGAGTCATCGGGTCCCTTCATGTTGGGCAGCAGCCGCGCCAACGCACGCGCTGCCCCAACCAACTTGGGGACCAGACCTCGGAAATGATATCCGAAGTCCCATCGGCCATCGAGTACGAGCCCCAGATACCTGATCGAGGGCTCGATGCCGATGCGAGTGCCTCCTACCGTGAGGCTAGATCCCTCAGGCGGCTTCCTCCGAAGCCCGTGAAAGAACAGGGCCTCGGACTTGTGCAGAGCCACCTCGAGACCCAGCCGCCGGATACGCTCAACGACTTGGGCAACCCCGGCCGTGGCCCTCAGGGTTGCCTCGTGGTGCGTCTTGCCGCGCGCCGTCACGAGTGTGTCGTCCGCGTAGCACACGACGGCGACACCATCCAAGAAGGCACCACGAAGCACCCAGTCGTAGCCGATGTTCCACAAGAGTGGCCCTAACACCGACCCCTGCGGAACACCGCACGACATTTCACGCCTACCGAGACCGGTCCTACTGGGGTAGACGACGGCTCTCTCCGACAAATATGCCCCGACTATGCGGCGGAGGTAGAGAGGCACTTCGTGATACACGAGCGCCTCCCTGATGCAGCTCCAGGGCATAGTGTTGAACGCGTTGGCGATGTCCAAGGACACCGCCAACACCACTTCGCCCCGGGAGACTGCTTCCTCCGCCAGAGCCTTCACGCGCATGATCGCATCCACGGTGGAGCGCCCCTGACGGAAACCGTACTGGTTGTCCGCCAGATCCGGCCCAACCATCACGAGATGCTTGACGAGGCGCCTTGCAATCACTCTTTCAAAGAGCTTGCACACCTCGTCAAGCAACACTATGGGCCGGTAGGCGGACGGTGAGTCCGCCGGGCGCCCCTCCTTTCGGATGAGGACCAGTTTCCCCGTCCTCCACAATTTCGGAAACTGGCCCCGCTCGAGGCATGCGCTGAAGAACCCTCGCAGTCGGGGCTCGAGAGCCTCGTCGACTAAGGCCAGGACCCACGCTCGGCCAGGAATGCCATCGGGTCCCGGGGCGGTGTTTTTGGCTTTAAGCCGTAACACCGCCACCCTTAGTTCCACCCCAGTGACCTCAGGCACGTCGTCGTCATCCACGTTAGGCGCCTCAAGCGCCGGAGGCGGAGCCATCTGTGGCGGAGTATGCTCCACCACTCGCGTTGGGAACAGGGAGCCAACGACCCTCTCAAGCAGCTCTGGCTGAAGACACCGTGTGAGCGGCGGGGCCCATGGGCGCATCTTGCCCCTAACCATACGGTAGGGGCGTCCCCACGGATCCCGCTCCAGTGTCTCCAGCATCTCGCGGCGGGCCTCGCTCTTGGCCCGCTTTATCGCTGCCTGAAGGGTCCTCTTGGCAACCCTGTAACCCGCTAACAGCTCCGCCTCTCTCGCTGCCGCATCTTCGGGGCGGCGACGCCTCCTGCGGAACCTGGACCACCGGCGGCGCGCGGTCACGCAGGCTTGACGCAGCCGTGCGATCTCCGGCGACCACCAGTAGACCTGGCGCCTTGCAGTATTGGGCTGAGCCCTAGGCATCGCCGCATCGCAGACGCGGGTCATGGCCTCCCGGAACCACTGTGCCTCAGCATCGACGTCGACAGGCCTGTCCGGCGCAGGAGCCCAGGCCTGTACGATGGCGGCTTCCAGGAGGAGGTCGCGATCTAAGCGCTTGAGCGCCCAACGTGGTTCAGGTGGTGCCGGTCTGACCGGCGCGCCATCTGCAGGGGCGGAGACGTCAAACCGAATATATCGGTGATCCGAACCTGTCTCCTCCCCGACAACGACGCGCCAGCCTTGGACACGACGCGCTAGCGAGGGGCATGCGAACGAGATGTCCACGATCGAACTACCCCTCGCCGTCACGAACGTGGCCACGGCCCCCCGGTTTAGGAGAACTAGGCCGAATCTTTCAGCCCAGTTCTCCAATGCCCTGCCCCTCGGGTTCGTGCGCAGGGAACCCCAAGCCTGCGACCAGGCGTTGAAGTCCCCCAGCACAAGAACCGGGTGGGGGCGACAGGCATCGACGACGACGGCCAGCTGAGCGAGCCATTGCTCGTACTCAGTTAGGTTTCGGTTCGGCGTGAAATAAGCGGCCACGACCGCTATATCTCCAACTATCGCCGCTACACAGCCCCGTCCCCTTGCAACTACTGCAAGAGGTGGAGTGCCGGCTGCGGTACCGTGCACTAGGGCCGCCGTGCCGTCCAAGTCGGTCTCCCAGGCAGGCCCGAGAAACCGATGGACATATGGCTCGGCGATAGCGGCGATGTTGATGGACCACTGTGCCATGCTCTGGAGCAGAAGATCCTGAGCATCGGCACCGTGGCCTACGTTCACCTGGAGGATGCGGAGATGTGGGTCCATCACTGGACTTCCATCCCCGCATCCCGCAGCGAACTTTGCGGCTGTCCAGCGGCACTCTCCGTCTGGATCAGCGGCTCGGAGGCGGAAGGTCGGCCTCCCGGCTTCGGTCGCGATAGGGCACAGGCCTTACCACCAACCCGGTGGTCGGCAGGCTTGCCCTCCGCTGCGCACCTAAAGCAACGCAGCGGAGCGTTGCAGCCACCCGCCTTGTGACCGGGCTGGCCACAGCGGAAGCATCGGTCACCTACGGTGGCCTCCGCCGTGCAGTGCACCCCTACGTGACCCACCGACAGGCACCTGAAGCACCTTGCCGGTCGGGCCTGCAGGAGCCGTGCCTGCGCCCTCAGGAAACCTCCGACCAGGAGGCTCCGTCCATCGGCGACCTTCTGGGCCGCCGCGATGGGGCAGCTGACAACCGCTGCCCCCTGTCCACCGGGGCCGAAGCGTATTGCTCCGGCCTTCACGCTGTCCAGAGGGCAGCTTCCCGTCTCCGCCACGGCGAGTCTGAGCTCGTCCGCCGTGACAGAGTCGTCCAGGCCCGTGATGCGGACTTCGGCGCATTTAGTGGGCCTGGACACTCGGACGTCAGCTGCATCCAGTGACTCCCTCAGCTTAGCCGCTAGGGCATCGGCTTTGGGGCCACTGGTAGCGCCGGCTACCTCGAGGAGCCGGGCTCCCGTCCGTGTGTTTTTACACCGGACGCCCGGAATCTCGAGGGCTTTGAGGTCCACGTTGGCCTTGACTTTCGTCAAGACCTCGGCGTACCCCACGCCCCTCTCCGCTGCCTCCGCCGTCAAAGTAATAACGACGGCCGAGGAGCGAGGGGCGCGGAGCTTCCTCGGCGCTCCCTTCGCGGCGGCGGCGGCGTCCCTCCTCGCCTTCTTGGCCGCTTTTTTGGCGGCCTTCCGCCTCTTTTTGTTGTCCCCGGCCACCGTCCAGCCCCGCTCCAACGAGCGCTGTGCGGTGTCAGCCGGGGCCGAGACTGGGGCTTGGGTTGGGGCCGCCTTCCCCCTCCCTTTGCCCTTTCCGGTCTTCTGGGGCGGGGGGGCTGATGACGGCCCAGCCACCCTAGCTGCTGGCTGGGCTGTTAGGCCCGCCCTGGCAGCGGCCGCATAGGTTGCTCTTGGCGGAGCCAGAGGTGGGCGACAACGGGCGCTCTCTATTGCAGAGATGCGCCTCATAATTCGCTCCTCCATCTCCGCCACGAGTCGGACTAAGTCCGGCTCCTTAGGGGCGGACAACGCCACAGGTGCCGAAGACACTGGTGTGGCACCAGCGTGGGCACGAGCCTTGGCGAGATCCGCCTCTAGGCGGGCTCTCTCCCTAGCGTGGGCCTTGCTCTCGGCCACGAGGAGTCGTCCCGCCTCGATGATGGAGCGCACGACCGCTACCAACGCCTCCTGTTCGGGACCCCTGGCTACCCCGGACGTCTGGAGCAGGCAATCGGCCACGCCGATTGCCTCCTCGATCCGGTCGACGGGGTTGCCGGTTTTGCCTCGCAGCTCAACGAGGCCAGCACCCCCACCCCCGCTCCCCACATCAGTGGTCGACATCTCGGACGCGACCCCCTCCTCTCTTCTCCGTCCGAGACCCCCATCTTCGGCTCCTCCCAGCGCCGCGGGCTGGACCGCCACCTTCTTCCGGGCCACCATGGCCGTGGGGAGTCGGCCTCCGCCGCGAGCGCCTCTGCGGCTTGTGCCGACTTTGGGAGCCGAGGCCTCATCGCTCGAGGCCGACTCCAATTGCCTCTTCAGGCCCAGGCGAAGCGAGCGCCTTTTCCGCTTTGGAGTACCCTTCTGGTGCTGCTCTGCAGCTGAGACCATCGGGGTACTCGCTCCGCTCCTCTCCGAGGCAGTGTCGGTGTTCGACACTACCTCCAGGTTTTTCGCGTCCTCCGCGATAACGTCGCCGGATTTACTGCTCGGCGACGGGCAGG
This sequence comes from Arctia plantaginis, assembly GCA_902825455.1. NCBI lineage: Eukaryota > Metazoa > Arthropoda > Insecta > Lepidoptera > Erebidae > Arctia > Arctia plantaginis. The sequence continues at coordinate 8,342,904 of CADEBD010000314.1, read as the reverse complement.
TTCGACATTTGGTGCTCCCCCCAGAATACGAGTGGGAGCTGCCGGAGCCGTTTGGCTCCGGGAGGGATTCCCCAGACACTGTGTGTCCGGGACCCTCCTGGGTAGATTTAATAATCTTTGGCCTCATGTCATTGTTGTTTAGTTTAACGTCCTTCGACGGGGACGCCTTCGGCACTGGACTCCCTCCAGCGACTCAGCCCCTTGCCAGGCGTCAGAACGTGGGCTTAGAGCATTTTTTATAGAGGTTTACGTCCTCGCGGATCCGAAGATCCACCGGTCCTGTCCATTCAGGATTACGGCTGGGCCGGACGGGGTCTGCACCAGACCGGGTCCGTCCGCCCCAGGGTTTTTTATAGAGGTTGCCTTCCTCGTAGCCCTCGAAGAGCCGTCATTCCTGACTGTTGCCAGTCAGGGTTACGACATGGCCGGACGGTGGTCTGCGTCAGACCAGTGTCCACCACCTCTGGACAGAGCCAGCGGCAGTGGACCCGTCCGCCCCCAGCCCGCTCTCCCCTATGCCCTCTGCCAAACAGAGGGACATGCGGAAAGCAGCCCTCCGAACAGCCCTTGACGGGCCGTTCCCACCTCGGCCGGAATTGGCCGCAGGCGGCAGCGCCTTTCCCACCTAGGGAGAGAGGCGCTGCCGTCTCCGTTGCCCAGGGTGCACCACAAGGAGGTTCCGGACCACGCACCCCAAATTAAATCGCCCTAGGCGTCAGTACAATTCTCAACAATTTACGTATGTCTTAAATGGTGAGGAAACAAAGTAATTACTTGAAGCAAGTATCGTTATGCACGACGGTTAAAATGATAATTGTCGGTAATTTCTGAGTACAGTTCACCTGTAAGATCGCGTGGGAATATTTACATCAGTTTGTGAAATGTGCAAAGTATGCGATAAACCAAATAATTGCTCTGGGTTGATACTATTTATATAAATTTAGACTTATTTCAAGATTTTCAAGCTGGTTAATTTTTTTACTGGTTATCTTGGTTATACGTTTAAAGAACTCTCTTACTTGGTTTTGACTTTCCAATTGTGGCTTTTGTAAGTGCTAAATAACTTCCTCATAACTCAAGCCACTGTCTATAGTGTATTGATTGATTATGTTGAAACAAGCTATTTTAAATCAATGAGAATATTAAGGTTTCGTGTCTTTAATTTTAAATCGTTAAGGAGTTCTCTCGTCTACAACCAATCTTGGGGACAAAATCTGTTTATATTATCGGTACTGAATGAACAACAAAATGTTTAACTAAATAGAACAAGAGCCTAGTTTTAATTCGGCTTACAAGATGCCAAACCTTGTGAGTAAAACGAATCGGCATTAAAAATTAAATAAAAGCTTTTAAAAATAATAATGCTCTAATACCCAAGTGCCTGCCTGAAACGCTTATGCAAAATGAGATGCTTTGACCATATTAGACGTCAATCATTTATTTTGTTTTTTTTTTTTTTTTTGAAAGACTACTCCCGCACTAGGAATATAACCTGTGTCGCGGGGGACTTTACAAACATACATGAAACGGATACAACGGAACAATAACTTGTGGATGACACAAAGTGTCCCACGTGGGGATCGAACCCACAAAAATCATCGAAGTACAGTGCAAGTGGAAGCAAGTGACCGCTTAAACCACCATGTCATCCGTGCAGTCAGAATTGACAAGATGTCTTCGTGTCACGTCGTGGCCACGATACATGTGTTAATTAAAAACTAGACAGTGTCACTAGTATGTTTATAGGCAGGCAATATAAATTTAACTCAAAAGTACAGCAATTCGACGTATCTAACTCTAAACTTGGGAGTCACTATGATATTTATGTACCACCAGCTTGTTTATTAATTTTTATCCGCCCGCGTGTATGTCCGGTTATCTCGGTAAAAATTATCCTATGCTTTTCGATGATAATGTAGCTTTCCTTTGGTAAAAGAATATTTAAAATCGGTTTAGTGGTTTAAGCGTAAAAGCGTAACTGTGGAGGAACGAGTGTCATGTCCCTCATACACAAATTGAGGATCCTCCGACCAGGCGAGGAGATCATGCCTGGCGGGCCTCGGCCCAACTGTTGATGTTGGGAAGTTGTAAATATGGTAATCATCGTGAGAATTATCCATACCACGATACAGGATTAGCAGTTACTCCGTAGTTCGGTGTTTCTTCGTTAGATGACGCTGTAGTATGTATATGACAAACAAACTTACTCTGCCATTTATAATATAAGTATGTATAATAGATGTAATAAGTATTGGTGTGTAACAAATTATAACTGCGATAGTGAACGCCGATGTATTGAATGAATTGAATAACCTTCACAGTTCAAATTTCAATGAATGGGAGTTATATTTTTGAATTTCTATACATCTAATTTATGATTGACCAAATCATTAGTGTGAAAATGTACGCCCATGTAATTTAGCACGCTTTATTAGCATTTATAATTTGTTTCAGAACACAAAATATATAAGGATTTCCTTGTTTTGTGACAATAAATATTATGTAAAATTTTGAAAAAAATTGTGTCATAATTGTACGTTAAACAGTTTCCTGGTATAAAACTTCTGAATTTTTGTGATCTCTGTGATTATTTTCTTGACCTATTGACGAGTTGGCTCAGTTCCAATGACATAAGAACCATGAACTGATTCTGCATTTAGGATAGACTCCAGGCGATGACACTTCTTCACAGTCATCCGTACGAGCAAGCAACTTACATGTAATTATGATGATCTGATGATTATGATGTTTAAAATTTCACCCTGACTTGTCATATTTACTGCAAGAATTAACAAAAACCAGCTTTATTTTAAATGACAAATCATTTAAAATTCCCTTCCCTTTTCTATTACTGTCGAAACCTGTATCTTGCATTTAATTCGTAAATTACATATGTATTCGTAATTTATAATTGTCTCAATATTTATCAGAGATTAGAAAATTGTAGATAGAAAAGCTTCTAAAACAGTAGTCATTACTGTAAAAAAAAAAAAAAAAATTCATATATTTTTTTTATGTTAGAGGGACAGACAAGCAGACGGGTCACTTGATGGACAGTGATTATCGCCGCCTATGAACGTCTGCAACTCAGGAGTCACAAGCGCGTTGACGGTCTTTGAGGAAGGAGTACACTTTTTTTTAAGGTTTAAAGGTCGTATCGAGCCGGGAATGCCGCTGACGATAACTTATTCCACACATTGGTTGTGCGAGGCAAAGCTGAGCGACCCCGGCGAAAACCATATTGTGGGTCATTGAATAGATGGTGATCATCTAATTACCGGAGGAGCTGGCAGTTGATTATGAATTCCCTAATCTTAGGGAACAAAGGAATATGTCTATAGGCCTGTAGTAGGCCGGGTCAGAGGAGAGTCGAAAAGACCGGTTAATTAAAACTGGTGCCAACCCCGGAGCACGTCTTCAACACTATAGGAGACATTACATCGTGCCCGATTGTTTGATGATGATTTATTTTACCGTAAGGCCTTTTTAAATCACTTCCGCTGGTTATGTTTAATTTGCCATAAAATTTTAAATCTAACAATGTTACACACACATAGCATTCCAATGGATACAGAATTGCTATGAATGAACCGAAATCGTAAGTAAACGTACGTCTGCCTTACAAAGTCCACACGAAACACCAGCTCACAGTAACAAACGAGAGCGTATGTTCATTGATAGAAGCTTTTTTACTAATCATCGCGCATTGTTACTTACATAAATACCAGTGTGCAGGAAAGTAAAAAAACAATTCGATTATGAATTGGTTGATGGAAATTGGCATGAATCAACGTATGCTGGGATATAAGAGTATAGAGATAATCTAAACCTTTACCTTAGTGGGCAAATCATATTATAATAATAATAATATTTATTTCAGACATATATGTACAGTAAGTCGTACAGTACATAGGTCGTTTAGTAATGGGTTAGAAACAGAAAGTACTTAACGTCTATATTAGTATTGTTAGCAACGACACTTAATAGTAGAAAGGCATATTATTATTATATTGCCAAGACAATCTCTGTTTGAGAAGTTTGTCTTGGCTATATTTTAGTTCACAGAGAATAGCATAGGTCGAAGATAAAAAGAGTGAACATATCTGGTATGTTACCTTAATACTTTCTGCAAGATAAAAGTAGGTCAAAGACATAAATCTTGGTGAAATTTTATATTTGTGTTCATACACAGGAATCGAAACAACTTCTTAAGATGACTCTCCATCTCTTTCTATTTCTTAGTACAATAGTACACTAGGTATGTAAAATATAGTAATTAAAATTATTGAAAAGAAAAAAACCGACTGAAAAAAAAAGATTTTTGCACATTAGTTGAAAATATTTTTGAAACACATTTATTAATAATCCTACAGCTCCTACTTATCTTACTTCACAGCTTAAATTGCAATGATCCAACCGTGCCAGAGATCTTCATTTCACTAATATCTTTTACTCCTATGCTCTATCCTATATCCTATACACACTTCTTCTCTTGTTAATTCCTCCTTTTCTGTCTAATTTATACTACTATGGAATGCGCTCCCACTTGAGATGTCAACAGTCCAAGAATTTTATAAAAAAGCTAGTAGATATATCCGTCACCTCAGATATTATTGTATAGTATGTATAATATATCTCACACATCTCACACACGGCCATCTGATCCCAAACTAGGCAGAGCCTGTGCTATTTTGACCAGACTGCTGATAAACATACTTATATATTTTTAAATAGATACATATAATAGATAAATTACACCCAGACACAGAACAAATGACCGTGCTTATCACACAATATTTGTTATGGGTGGGAATCGAACCCACGACCTCCGGTTTATCTGTCAGGCTCACCAACCACTAGACCAACAGGCCCGTCAATAGTATTTTATACTGTATGTATATGACATGAATATCTATTTGTGTATTTGGCCATATACTCGTACTTTTAAATAAATTAATTGTAAAATTTTTTATAAATGTTTAATTCATAGCTTTTTTTCTACTTTTCATTGTACATATGCACCTGCTATGTAGCATTAGGTCCGCCTCGTGCAAATTAAAATGCAGGAAGTGGAAAAAATAAAATAAAAATAAATAAACACATTTATTAAACCCTTTATTTTAAACCCCATGATAGATTTTGAACAAAAAATATTAGAGATGTACCTGGCTATTTTTTTTATGATTTTAATATACCTAATAGTGTCAATCTTACAATTCAGACGAATCTTAGAAAACCTCTCAAGAAAAATCTATTAAGTCATTTAGGATACAACCCATATCAAAGAAATATACATATTTACATACATGTACACACACTCAAAAAACCTAAATATTAAAGTTCAGTAACTGACTTTCTTGTTTTTTTAGAGACAATCTATTTCTAGTAGATTGTCTTTCACTTCATATTATTGATTGCAACACACTGTTCCAGAACGAATGCGGCCTCTGTCATAGTAGTCAGATTGTAATCTCGTGGGCCCAAGGTCACATCTCGTTTAATAACTTTGATCAACTCCTGATTCATCTTATTTCGCCGAATCAGAGATAATAGTAGGTACTACAACAATGACAAAGTAGCAACTTACACAATAACAATTGGTTAAATTCATAGACGGTCATTATTTTAAATCTCAAAAGATTTAGTCACCATTATTGAACTAAACTGGCAGAAAAATATCTGTCAAAAACCCTTTTTAAAAAAAAAGTTGAACCGACTTCAAAAAACACCGACAAAGAGCACTAAAAATTAAAAAATAATTACAAATCTAAGTAAAAACTATAATAAGTACCCTCAATGTAACAGGTAACATTATAATACCAATAGTCCCTTCTAGTCAGTTTGAAGTCGGTGCCAAGCCAAATAGGTGCTTGATAGGCATGGTAGAATGTAGCGCGGCAGCTGCAACAGTCTTCATGCTGCGCAAAACATGATGAACGAGCTAAAGTGGACGCACATCTCCAATTATATTATTATTTTGAATTCTTTAATAAGTAGTTGATAAGTTTGCGCACGTAATTGATCTGGTTGGTCTTTATTAATTAACAAAATCTTCGATGTTTCATTAGAATTATTTTGAATTCTTAATTTTTCATTGTGCTAATATAAAGCTGACATAGACCAGTATTACTTATTGTACATCGAGCTTGCCACCGACTTCAAACAGACTAGAAGGGACTATTGGTATTATAATGTTACCTGTTACATTGAGGGTACTTATTATAGTTTTTACTTAGATTTGTAATTATTTTTTAATTTTTAGTGCTCTTTGTCGGTGTTTTTTGAAGTCGGTTCAACTTTTTTTTTAAAAAGGGTTTATTTTACCATTTTTAGTGTAGGATATGAAAATGACATTGGCGTCCAAACTGATCAAGATCAGCTTAAATTCTTTTCTAAGAAACAGTCAAATTCTTGTGAGTTGCAACCGAACAAAATAACTTCCGATTCAATTGACACTGATCTCGAAGGTGAAGATAGGGAAGCTTTAGTGAGACTACTCAACAAATATGCTCAATATTTTATAGAAGGAGTTCCAACTAGAAGGGTTAATACTAGTATGTTAGAAATTAACCTAGTTGACCCACCCAAAATTTAAGAGTTTTTTCCAGAACTATTTTAATAAATTAAGTATAAAATTACTTACAAACGAAATGCGATGCCATCCATAGCAACAAAACGTCTATCCGAATTATTTTAACAAGATAGAATACAAAATTTCAACCTTTTCTTCTTAATACAACGAAAATTACTGTGGTGACATAAATACTGCAAGTTCTCTGCGCATCACATCGCGCAGTCTCTGACAGTTGCCATGGTTTGTTTGGCTAAAGAAATACTCGTAGCTAAAACACGTTGTCGGGGCTGTCAAATTCCCAATAATTGTGAGGGTTTCACTCGATTTCTCTAGGATCCCATTATCAGATCCTGAATTGGTGGTAATGGGACCAATTCGGGAGCATAACCTTTCGATTACAAAAAGAATTTTGAAAATCGGTCCACAATTGACGAAGAAATCGCGTAACAAACATACATAAAAAAAAAATACAGACGACTTGAGAACCTCCTCTTTTGTGTTTTGGAAGTCGGTTAAAAAGAAAACATACTGTCGAATCAAAAACCCTCCTTTTTTGATGTTGGTTAAAAATCGACTAGCATGAAGCTCCTAGTCGAGACGAATCAAATGAGCACAAACACGGCGGAATTGCTTTATTTTATTACAGAGTTCCCATGGCTATTTACCGTCTCCATCATCAGACCCTGAATATCACATAGGATCGGAGTTCTTATTAATTAGACTCAAACACATTCAAATTCGATGGTATTACATAATTTTGTTACAGAGATCCCATACTCCTAAACCATTCATCAACAGCTTCATCATCAGCTCAGCAACATCAGATGGAGACCATTAGATGCAAAAATCTACATAGATTAAGATAATTTCTGATAAACAGTGTATATGCCTACAAAATTTGAGGGTTTCCCTCGATTTCCCCAGGATCCCATCATCAGATCCTGACCTGGTGAGAATGGGACCACCTCTGACGTATGACCTACCAAATAAAAAAAGAATTATTCAAATCGGTTTATAATTGCCGGAGTATTCGCGTAACAAATATACACAAAAAAAAAAAAAATACAGTCGAATTGAGAACCTCCTCCTTTTTTTGAAGTCGGTTAAAAATGACCGTATGCAACAGATTTGATTCATAATTATATTTTACTTTTTAAATATGCAATATTACCTTTTCATAGCATGGATTCAAAACCTTTTTACATATTTTATACAACCTATAGGCACCGCGGTTTAAAATTCTTGAGTACTTATTGAATATTGATTGAGATGACTGATGAAGATGAACTAAGAAACAAACATAGATATTTTCTTAAAATTATCTAAAGTAATTAAATTTAGGACGTGGAAATATTCAATTTGCACATATTTACTTGAATCCCAATTCTATTCCCGAATAGTAGAAAATGGTCAATGTAGGTATTGGTCAAGGTAGATTTTAGTCATTGTAAGAAGTTTCGAATGATGTCAATGCGAAATGTAGGTTTTGGTCAATGTGGGAAGTTCTGAAAATAGGTTATTTGATGGTGAAGTGTAGGATTTGGTAGGAAATGGTCTATGTAGAATGTACTTAATGTGACAGACCGATCGGAGTCCGCGCAGTACTTATCGATATCCTCGTTCCTCATAACAAGAACCTAGCGAAAGTTAAAAAGATGACCAAATTAATAATTGCGTTTTGTCTCACGAGACTGTCGATATATTTATTTGTTAAATATCTTTAAACGTTGATTGTCTTTAGTTAGTCGTACTATAGAGAAGGTATCTCCCATTGGCCATTAAATAGAGGCATTGATTAAATTTTTAATTATTACAAGTTAAATTTAAATATGTATTTGATATTTTACATGTAGACTTTGAAGTAAATCGAGTTTACTTTAAAACTATAAAACCTTATTTGGATCAAACTTTATAACCATTAAATTTTAATAATATGTGTCATATCTGCTCATGTATTGTTAGCCAAGAGTCTCAAACAACATCTCCAAATATTAATAACAATTATTAAAATCTTACAATGGGTATATTTATTTACCATCTAAGTTAACGTATAGAATACTGTATCGTAATGCATTGTTTTGTTTACTAACATGTAATGCTTTACATTGCCGATTTGTCCGTACACTATAACTATACAGGTGATTGATCACCGGTAGCGCGATGTCGAAACAAAGCCTTTATAGAACTACACTTCTATTTTCATAGACAATTGTGGCAATTTATATCATTATGATTTAGACATAATGCGATTATGTTTGCTGCCTCTCAAATTGATAGTCGTTATAGTGATTGCATTAAAATTGACGTAATTTATGTAAAAATATATATTTTATCGTATGGGGAAAACAAACAAATATTATTGATACATTAACCTAAGTTAATTATGTACATGCACTTGAGAACAATGGGTGTGGTTATTTAATGATATGAATTACTAAAAAAAAACAAAGGTGTAATAACTATAAAGGTGACTTTTTCTAGGCCGTCGCGCAGTAGCTAAAGCAGTTAAAAAATTTGCGCAACTCTCCATAAAATGTTTTGTAATTATCGCACCAAATCACTGGGTGAGGAATGCGCGGGCGCCTCAGCAACTCAGCACGCAACGCAACTGCGCGTGTCTACATAGATAACAACAGTAATTATTTTGAGCCAATGTATAACAATTCAAGGGCATAACTGAAGTTAATAGTGCTCGATGCATCTTTTTAATGGCTAAGCTACCTTATCTTTAGTAGTAACTAAAGACATTTATTATGCGTTAAGGCTTAAAAAAAAACCGGGAAGCTGTAAACACGATTTAGTTACATCTAATTGTAAATATATAAAATATTGTAGCAAAACAACCGTAGGTACATAAAAAAAGCAATATTTCAACAAGTAAAAAAATAGTAAAGGAAGACTGCCCACAGTTTTCATCAGAAACAAACATGGTCAAGTATGGTAACTTAGAGAACAATACTTGCAGTTCAAGAGCATGTAGCAAAGCTATATTATGTATTATCAACTTTTAACATAATTTGTATATTCATGTATTTAATTTGTATTTTTGTGTCTCTATTGTACATTTGTGTTATACACAAGTAAACATTTGTGTGCATGCATGTTTAATATTCGATTTGGTCAGAGTGGCTCTACGTATAATATGTGTGTATTTACAAAAAAAAGTATATATGTATGTATTTATTTCAGTTGTCTAGTACCCATTGTATAAGCTATGTTTAGTTTGGGACTAGAGGGCGTTGCGAATGTGGTAGAATATATTATTATTATTTTAGTAAGTGTATTTATCTATAAATGTTACTGGTTAAAAGCTTGGCGTTTGTGCCTTAGGGCATCACGTAATACCGACAAATACCACTGTCCCCAACTATAGACTTTATTACCGAGAGGTTCGTTCGTACCAGCCAGTTCGCATTTGCCGGCATTTCTTGGTTGGTCTGAATTAATCGGTTCTAACATGTATAATACTAGTGTGTTAGTATGAACAATTGTACATTCGGTTTCTGATCATATAGCAACTTCAAAATTATGAAAGCAACCAATGCCCTTTATTGATCTGTCTTCGATTATTATGATATGATTTTTATAAAACTGTTAAATGTTTTACGTAATCTAATCTATAACATTTCTAGACTACAATGCACGTCGACTTAGGTACGAGTCTACCTGGATTGGTTTATAGGTACTAACCATTCGCCTTTTATGTCGCCCTGTCGAATGTATTTAATCTAAATAGTGCATTTCTGTGCCGCCATTCTAATTTTCTTATAGTTCCCATTCGAAATAATATAGTGATAGTATTCACTCCCCCAATCTGCAAATTTTTAATTGGCGATATAACTATTATACCATATGCTGTAATGTTGTTAAAACTCACATTAATCGCTCTGCATTTTTATCTCTTGTAGTGAACTTGAGTTGAACTTAGTTGTTCATTGTAGGCAAGTAATAAAAAAACCGTAGCTATATTATATAAGTGTCAAGTGGCACTAATTAAACGAGTATAGATATTTCAGAAGCTGAGTATTTTATTTACAAACGAGTATATTTGTATTCATCATTATTATGTACACATAAATATCACAATCAGTCATCCATCATCATATCACACAATTAGCGCTAGTCATTGTTTAGTAATGGAGGCCATGATGTCCATGTGCAAAGGGAGCGACCGCAATATGCGCAAGGGGGGCCGCGTGGACGATGGGGGCAGCGTGGACAACTGGGGCGGGGTGGTGTCCGGCGGTCTTGTGGACTACAGCGTTGAAACTGAAAATAAAAATAATAAATATTAATAATATAATATATAATAATAAAAAATAATAATAATTATATAAAACATGATAAAACGTCTAATATTTGCAAGAAATAATTTGACTGAGATGGTAGTCTTCTTACCCGTTGTGGTCATCAGCTGTGTACTCTACTTTACGCACGGAACCGTCAGGCTCGACCAGGGAGTAGCTGCCGTGAACGGCACCACCGTCACGGCTTTCGTGCTGGGACTTGTGGTCACCGGTGTGAGGGTCAGCCACGGAGTAGGCGTAGTCGTATTTAGGGTGAGACTGCGGCATTAACACATCTAATTATTATCTTGGTCAAACTCATTAAAAATATCGTAGATCAGTATATTAAAGGAAACGGCTAAAGGATTTCCGTTTAGATTAGCTACAGTAACCTTTTTTTACATAACCTCGTTCTTAATTTAAGTACTCACGTATTCGGCATGGGCAACAGCGATGGGAGCAGCGTGTACTACAGGAGCGGCATGAACGAGGGGGGCGGCGTGGACAATGGGTGCAGCATGAACTAGGGGAGCGGCGTAGTGACCATCCGCATAATGTGCTGGGGCGTAATGTGCAGGGGCGTAATGTGCAGGGGCATCGTGGCGCACGATGCTCTGGGAAGAAACAGCGCCATGGTGCAGGAGACCAGCGTTGGCAGCAGCCAAGAAGGCGCTAAGGGCGAACACCTGGTGGCAGAACCATTCATTATTATTATTGCAATAAACTTAATTACATTTAAAAAAAATTAAATAAAGGTGGTCTTACTTTGGTGAACATTTTGAACTAGTTAATCAAAGTCGTTGACTGATACCATTATCGGGCCGGAGTGTGACTTTTATATGAAAAGCTGAACGGACACACAGTCCTTTGGCGTGGTGGGGCTTGCGGTCACTTTAGTTCCGTAACTTTGACACCGCGAGGTCGCTGGTTACTCGCACACATAGGTTCGTTTATGCTTTACGGACAATCGCCTTCGCGCATCGCCTGCGGGCGCCCTGCTTACGTACTTCGACATTATCTCCAATATCGATGTTGAGTGAATGATTGCAATAATCAATCTAATTTTTATTTTCAATTGTACTATGAAAACAAGGGCGTTCTTTAAGAGACTGGAAAACAAAAATATGTAATATTGTACTTGAAGGTCTTTAGATTCGTAATGTGTGTTAGTTATGATAGTTTATTAAGTTTTCGATACTGTGTTGAATCTCATTTCAAACTTATACTATTTATCAACCATCCATCCACTAGAGAGCAATAATGAATTTTAATTTTATATATTTCATGCAGGTCTAAAAACAAAGTTAGTTAATACTTTGACCTAACTGACTGAATATCTTGTTAGTCTTAACGCATAACGATTCCTATTGTTTTGCTAACATAATAAACTTCCCCTGTTAGATGACTTACGATTTTGATTAAAACTATTTGTTTCATGAACTACATCATGAACATATCTTGAACTATGCTACGAGTATCATAACCAATAAGACATGTCCATTTTAAAAAAAATCCTGTAAAGATGGTGATTTGTTAAGTTTCTGACTGAGTTAAAATTTTAGCACCTCATTTGAGTCAATAGAAAATCACTTATGAATTGTCATAATATTCCGAATGAGGTTTGACGGTTATGATGTTTAGAACAGTATTCAAATGACTAATCGAAATCCTAAAGCTTTGAGCTTTATATTATTCATTTCGATTGATTGGAGCTTAAAATTTGTTTTTTTTATATTTTCTATGACTTAAACATTTAACTTACTCAAATAATATTAGTGGAATACAGTTCATGCGGTAGGTACCTGTCTTAGATTTAATAAAACAACCCTTTGTGTTAATTAAGTTCGTGGTGGAGTTTGATAGGTACAAGTTCTATTTAAAACTATAATTTGGGCATAATTTTTCACTCATAACGGAAGGACTTTGTACCTGTTGTCACAGATATAGAAATATCTCGTTGTATGAGTTTGTTCTTAAGAAAATGTAATTCATCTGCTAAATCTGCCAGTACAAAAGTGAGCTTAATTACTTCTACATAGAAAAAAAAAGAAAAAAAAGTCTTAGTGTATTCTTTAGTTAACCTATTTCATTCTTCAAATCACTACTAATGTTTTTGTCACTTTGGTATTTTATTATTCTTCATCGACTTCCAATAAATAAGAAGGTTCTTAATTGGATTACATATTTTTGTTTGTTACCTCAGAAATTCGTGATTTATGAAACGATTTGAAATTTTTTGTGGGGCCAAACGGGAAATAGGGCTTTACTTCCCGTTTGGTCCTACAAAAAATTCCCACCTTCAAATTTTAAGAAGGAAATCAAATCAAATTTGGAAAATATCTTAAGGGTTTAAAAGAAAAGAATGAAAAATACAGGCCATTCAATTCTATGTGAAGCGTCTAGCAGCGAAGTCGGTGATACTTTTTAAAAGTGAATTATTTGGTCAAGTTAAGTTTAAGTGGTTAAAAACAGCTTATTGTATGTGGCATACTTATTTACTGATATGCCTACCTGTCTTTATTTGTTTTATTGAAACAAATCCCACTCACAAGCCACACGGATTAACAGCAGTGAACTCACCAAGTTATAATACTCTGGAAGTCCCAGGCAAAATAAAACTATCTTGGAACGGTAAGAGCCGACTAAGCGAGCATACAACGCAGGACAACAATACTGCAAAAAGAAGGAAAACTTACACAAACCAGCATGGTATAGTAGGCCGAAATATCCTTTCTAAGGAGAGACCAATTCCCAGCAGTGGACTATTAAAGGCTGTTGATGTGTGATGTGTGTGGAATCGCCATTATTTATACAAAAGCGGCTCGATACGCCTACATCTAATAATAATAATATTGTACCACATTCACACAACGCCATCTAGTCCCAAACTAAGCAGAGCTTGTACTATGGGTACTAGACAACTGATATAAATACATATATACTTTTCTTTTTTGTAAATACATACTTATTATACATAGGAACACCCAGACCAAATCAAACATTAAATGTTCACGCACACAAATGTTTCACTTGAGCGGGAATCGAACCTGCGACCTTTGGAATAGCAGTCCGTTACACAAACCACTACGCCATTCGGTCGTCTATATAGAAATCAACGTATACAGGCAGTTGGTAATAATACGAGTATATGTTTCTATCGCGTAGTCGCATAAAAATGTCACTAAAATTCTATTGAGCTTGATTTGAAATTCGGTGGACTCAATTTGCGGAAAATCAAATGTTTTTGACATTTCTGTTATTTTTATTTATTATTTAATTAAAATTTTTGTATTGAAATTTGATTGCTTTAAATTATCAATTCTTACTCATGTATTGGGACAGAGCTGTATCAAATATACCGAGTTCAACCACATGACGTGATCAAATACTGATATAGCTGCGTAGTATGCAAATTGAAGGGTATTTCATTTCTTAACCGATGTTCGTAACGCGATCACAGACACCCGATATAGTAAATTAACTGTTGTTGTAACTAATAGACTAAATGTAGGTCTAAACATTATTTTTATAACAGGCTAATGGTTACTCAACAGAACTAATTAATGTTACAGTTTTAGTATTTAATTGGGTGTTACTCAAATAAGTGATAATTTATTAAAACTATATTTTAGTAAACACGAAATGTTAAATTCAGGTTATGATTGTAAATAACATATAAGAAACCTGTATGAAATAATGCTTGTGTTCTTGTTAAAAATAGTTCTACCTCTTTGCTTTTCGTTTCCACATTTCTACAGATCTCGTTTTTTAGATTTGCAGCACTACTCTGTCTTTGTGGTTATGATTAAAAAAAATAGGTTTAGTTATTATCAAAAAGTATGTAAAAATTTAAAAACTGTGTAATTTTTGTTGGTGAAAGTCGATTGCAAGATGTCGAAAACATCACCTTTTTTAATGAATAGAATTGTTTATTTTACACCTCACTACCATCATCCCGCAGAGTCTCAATCCTCATAGTAACAGCCAGTAAGATTTTAAATCTACATTTCAGATACTATATATAATATAAGCTGACCCACGCAACTTCGTCTGCGTCTCTGAAGAGGAATACATTTGCATCATTTTTCATTGATGCTCGTCTCTTTTTGGTCGTAACCTAGAAATTAACACGTTCAACTAATCAAACAAACTTTTGAGCTTTGTAATAATAGATTAATCAGTAAATAAATTATTAGATTCAATTAAACTAAATTTATTAAAGTGAAGACCTGTAATTGGCTTTCTAATACTATTCGGTAGGTTAATCTGTTGATTTATCTGTAAGTCTTCCATAGAACAAATAAAAAAAGGGATAAATAAAAAAAAAAATATAAATCCCGACACTCATATATATTATCACACACTCATATATTAACTTAACTACTGAACCGATTATCATGATGTATTGCATACATGTTGTCAGGGGCACATAAAAGGTAATAATATGCCTTCTAGTCACAAAAGTACTGTTCCCGTGAGTTAGATAGTTAGATAGAGTTAGATGACAGCCAGTTTAAAAATAAAACATTTAAGTCTTGTTGCCGTTGTTGCCTATTGTAAATTGGTCTTAAATTATAAAAATCTACTTGATTACAAAACGATATTATAATTATTTGAAAGGCGCTCACGTTTATTATCCGTAATTGTTTTAATTGTGTGCAAAACATTCTGCGAAAGGTTTCTGTCTATCGTGCCCTGAGGTCCGGTAATCGGGTCGTGATATCTTACCACCATAGTCACGGAAGCCCGATAACTATTTCTAGAGTTTAGGTTACGAATGGATTGAACAAATTGTTTGTAGCTAATACTTATATTATGTAAGTAGGTTTCGGTTCTATAAGTTAGGGTATTTTATAGAAGTTTTGTTAAAGTAATTAGCAAGACGCAAAACAATGTAAAGAGCAGGTCTGGAGAGTCTGAGACACTAGTCTAATCCATTAACATTGATAATTTTGTGATATTTTTATGATTTTTATGTTGTGTGTTTATGTTGCAGTATATATAAAAACTGGTTAAGTCATAGTCTCAGTCATAGAATCAGTAATACGTACCTTCAGACAGGTGTTAGGTATATTAAGTACCTAACGATTTACAAAAAGTGGACTGAAAAAGTACCTCTGCCGCTTTTATGCCATATGCTTTTATAGCAAAAAGTTTGTCACGGATTGTTTGCTTAATACAGACATTACTGTAGTATGCTGATTTCCAAGGTTACCGGTAAAATTAAATTTATGTTCGTTGTTAAGGTTTATAAGAAACGAAAGTTCAGAGGTTACTAACCCGATAATTAGTTGACCGAGACGCGGAACTGGCCATGAATATGGACCACAGCTTATTGTTGACAGCACTTTTTTCTTTGTCTGTCTACAATAATAGAGTACATTTTCAATAGGTATACTTTAAGGTACATATGCGGTATCGGATGTTATTTTATTTTGACATTGACAATTGAATAATGCCTTTAGAAACGTTTTATTATTTAACTGATTATTAATAACAAGGTCCACCTACTAACTAAATAATAGATTTATCGTTTTACCTTCTTCTTAACTTCGCTCTTTTGTTATAAAGACCAGGACTCGAAGCTTTGTTCCTATGTAACAATTTGTGAAAACAGTGAAATATTTTGCTAAGCTGTTAGGCGTTGACTAGATATCGATAAAACTTTAGGAACAAACAGAAAACAAGATGTTATAAATATATTTTATATTTATAGTTCTTTAAATTTAATACCCAGTGTTGTAAAGTCAAAATACCATGTTATTTAAAGGTATTGTTTTCTCACCGATATGAACCAGGAGTTCGTCTCTACTAAAAGGGACACGAAACCTCCTTCTGAACCACACGCTGTTTAATAAATCTTGAGCATAATGAGATCTAGTTTTCAACTACACATTATTATGCAAAAGAAAAAAAATAGTAGTTGCAAAAAAAATGTCTATGATGTGTTGCGTTAAGGAAATCCCCATGCAGACAAGAAAATGAATGTGATTTGCCTGGAATCCATATAATTTCCTTTTCAACTTATGAGTTGCGTACACAAATAGATCTAGATGTATATGTACGTTTGTCGTGATAGTGTGTTAAATAGTGTGGTTTAATAGCGTCTTTGACATACTTTTGGCAACAAAGTATGCGTGAGAATTTGTCATTACAATTATTTCCTTGCGAAGGTGTATTTTGCCTACGGTGTATATTTATAATTAAAAAGGCCATTCTGTTCTATCGTTCTCTAAATATATATATGTACATAATATGTATGTCACCGTCACTTTTTGCTTTTATTTCCTTTAATGTTCGTACGTTAGTTACAGCTATGTAAATACATCAATTTAAATCTTATTGCGAGATAAATACTTTGTTGGTGGGACAGAGACGCATTTTATTCTTCCAGTCATGGGTGACGATATTAAAATTATTTATATGCGACAGTTTTACACCTTTGCCGGTCCATTTCAATGGTGTTTAAATTGTACGTACAAACATTGTTTTATTCTTAAACTATTTGTATTAAAATTAAACTTTTTATAAATAAATATCAATATAGAATGTCTGTCTTGTCCAATGCCGCCAATCATGCGGACATTGCACACTCTTATTTCTATTAGTTGTCCACTATTTCGAAAGCTTCCGCTACTAAGACCAAATTAATATTCATGAATGGTAGTTAATTGATGTTTTGTCATCGGGGCGCAATTCACAAAGCTCTTGTGACAATATGGGAACAGCGACTGATGTGTGTCACCTCTTACCTTTGAAGAATAATAATTTTCGAGCAAAATTATATACTGGAGAATAATTTAAGCAATATGTTAATCTAACTTTAATTCCTAGACCTTAGATGAATTTTCGAAATGTTTGATTATATTGAAGTTGAACTTTACAAATTCATGTCAGAGGAATTGTATTAATAACAGCTATTAGGCCTTTAGTTAAAATACCGTCTAAAACGAGAGTGACAAGATATTATTACTTTATCGACAATAATTATGTGTGTATGTTTATATATTCATGCTAACAATGGCTTTAAATAATAAACAGTTGTAAATTTGATTCATCCAAGCAACGTATAAAAAATTATTAAGTACAGAACTTTGTAACGCTTTGTAAACGCGCAAGGGCTGAGAAGAAAATGCAAGTGCAACCAGTTTTGCGAATACATCACAAAACCCGAACATGTTAATGACAAGCTACTTTGTTCGTCTCTAGTAAGGCTTGATATATTTATATGATTAATGATACTGTGCTGTAAGAAAATAAGGTACTCTGTTGTGCATTTTCTTAATTTCATTAGTTCTTTTATCGCTTAAACTAGGAGTAGGTTCATCTCAGTAATGAATTGCGCAACCCACGATCACTTATGGGATGGCAGGGTTGAAAATTTAATCCTCAGACTGTACTTTATATCTGTTAAAACGACAAGTATTTTTTTTACTATACATTGTGTTTAATGAATCATTTATGTGAAAATGAAATGAAAATAAATGAAATTAAAAATATTTATTTAAATAATAAGTATCATCTGCGTACATGTAGTCGCCAATTTGTGTTAGTGTACGTATTCTGTTTGCACGGAATACACATGTAGTTATTACTTTTGTTGGATACCTACGGGGAATGACCTTCACCTATGACGGGTGATTGCATAAAAAGTTTCATCTGAATACACTATTTCAGCATTCGTTACGATTTCCTATACACTCTGTATAACCGATGGGGCCTAACACCTAGCCGGTCGGCACACCACAGGTGACTTGTGTGACCTGGCCGCAAACTCCGTCAATGAGGGTCTCTTGTTGTTGATGTTTTCTACTATAAAACCCTCGCGGTTTCTATACTTGCAGATATATAACGTTTTGTTTATATGTATAAATAATATAACTAATACTCGTATGTACGAGTATTACTTATATTATAAGTATATAAATATATAAACCACCATTAAGACTCAACACAGCGTTTTTTTTCATACAATACCATGCACTTCTTGTAGACTCACGATAAGTAATTCAAACTTGTAATTGAGCTTGTAAATATAACCGTATCCGCATTTCTAAATTAACAAATATTTCAGTTAGACAAACTGCGTTTATATCGAAATAACTCAAAACAACCATACATTTAAAGTACAGTCAACATAGATAGCAAACAAACATTGCAAAATAAACAACTCCGCCTAAGTGAAATGAGTGCAATACCAGCAGTTGAGAGTGAATGTTATAAAAGCAGTATATCTAATAGTCAATAAAACTTGTTGCTTATGGCATGGTAAACTTGTAAGACAAGTAAGTTGTGTCTGTGACAGAGGCGTTAACAGTAAGTATTGCAGCGCCAAGAAATTATAGGTTTCATTTAACATCACCCGGGTATTATAGATTGGTTAATCATTGTCTTGGTATGAGGAAGGGGAGGTATGTTTAAGCTACAACAGTATTGACGATATATTTAGTAAAACATTCAATTAAATATCAACTAAAACATATTAAAGAAAGTAGATTTAATCTCGATAAAATTTTTGGGAAAGAGAAGATGTACTCTTTATTTTGGTGGAAATATCTCACTCCTTTCGCATGCTTTAGTAATCACCGGGTTTTAGTTCACTGCGAAATATCTAGATAGAGATAGAATAAATAGTTATCTCAAACACAGTATTTCTTTGGGGATCGTTCTCAGCGTGAATTTTGAATTAGAAAAGTCTATATTTATCTGTCTATATGTCTATACCAACCCGTCTGGCCAGCGTGGTGAAGTAGGCCAAGGCCAGGTACTAAGGAGAGGCCTATGTCCAGCAGTGGACTATTAAAGGGCTGTTGATGTGATGTGATATTTATTTGCTCATACTACATGCTTAAAAATTACCTTACTACATATGAGAGATTACTGAAAAACCTTAGATGTGTTTTAAAACATCGTTGGGTTTGTATCTGCAACTAAAATGAAACTTAAAAATAATGCTAAAAAATATTTTTTGCAGTTTAAGTAACTGCAAAAAATTATTTATTTCTTTTTTCACATAGTACGCAGGATTAAGGAATCAATAAAAATACTTATATTAGTTTCTATTAGGGTATAAAATACAACTAGTTATAAGCCAAACTAGTAGTTTTAAGGTTAAAAAGAGATGAAGTTTGCCAACTTGCCGTAAGACGCTGCTCGGTTAGGTTAGCTTGAGCTTGAGATTTTGAGACAATCAAGATATCTCAAGGCGCCTGTTTAGTCACGATTGGTAATAAAACGTAGGGCTTAACGATATGACTAGTGCAAGAGAGTGACAACTTACAAAATTAAGTTTGCGTAAATGATATAATGTGCTCAGATCAGATAACCAAGGTTTTACTGGCAATGTGTAAATCATTTACGTATTACACTCTAATTCCCAAAAACAGATGATGAGGTCTGCCTTTATAACATAAAAACAGCCGAGCCGTTTAAGTTATTAGTAATTTAGGAATCTGAAAGGAATCCAAAGATATTTTGAATTTAAGTTTGGACCAACCAAGGACCGCAGATCAATTAAAGAATTTAAAATACTCTGCGCATTGCTGCTTTAAGATGTGCCTATGTTGTGTAAATCGGGAGGTAATGTTTACTTAACTTCAAGAACGAGAATGAGGGTATCAAGATACCTCTACTTAAGATTCAATAGCTAGGATTCCCTACTTATTTTTACCTACTACCACTCCTATTTAAATGTATTTAATGTGTGCGGCATCAAGTGAAAATGCCTACTGAAGCATTCTCACTAATCACCTCCTAGTGATGTTTAGAAATGAGCAGCCAGTAAAGTAAAAGTCCTGTATAATTTATAACACCTGAGTGAGTCAGCAAAATGTTATAGAGCTATGGGTATAAAAAAAAACTATGAATAATAATCTCTAATACAAACGCCAAAAGGATCTCTGTTGTATTAGTCAAAGGGTCTGTACAGAGAGTTGAGAACACTTTTTTCAAGGCATGCTCCGCATATAAGGGCTAGTCTTATTTACATTTAAAAACAACTCCCACAACCTATAATAATAATTTTTATTCTTCCTGTTTTAAAGCGATTACATAAGCATAAACATACATACATGCAAAATCATGATTATTCAGATATTACAGATAAAAATTGACCATGATCCGATTAATCTCGCTATTCTAAACTTACACATAGAAGTATCTGTAGCAAAGGTATGTTGATCATAATCTTAGCTAGTATATTAAGTTGATAGTAGTCGAGAGATGCCTAGAAGTTCGATTTCATAGTGGTATAAATTTATTTATTAAATCTATTACGCAAAGGCACATAATAGGTTTTATTAAAGAGCAGAACTCAGATTATAAGACCGAACACATATAATACATTTCAAGGTCAGGGAAAGCCTTTGCAAGTAACATTCGACTACGACCTCTAAAAGAATAACTTATACAGTACAAAAGACTAATAACATAATATTAACATTTGGGAATGTAATTGTATAATGCAAGTATGTTATATTGATTTATTAGTGAAGGGGAATAAATCAATAATTAGGAGAGAACATGATTTAATAATCGTAGATGCTTTTGATGTTGAATTTAATAGTATGTTATGTGTGAAATGTTGTCAAAGGGTTAAGCCTCAAAAGTGCATGTTATTTGTGTAGGGTTAATAGTGGGTGCAAATTAAATATTATTATTGTTCTAATAGGTATTCGACAGCTAAATAGCTTTCGATAGATTGTTGGATTTGCAAGTCCCTAGAAAGGCAAAACTGTCGCAACGCGGGTAACGAGTTTTAGTATTCTGTAATACACTAGGAATGTAATAAGTCTATAACAGCTAAATACTTAACTTACTAGTATTAAATAACTATTAATTCTTAAGGTAAATTAGGTAAATAATATACTTATAGTAGTGTTATAAATACACATTGATAAGTCAAGTGAGGACACTCGTAGTTTTCGGCAGTCATTTTAAGTTACAGTGAGACCCTGACCTTCACGAGACGTTACTTACATTCCCCAATCCACCTGATAAGAAATATACTTTTCCCTTCTGTGCTTAACCTTCATTACTAACTTTTTCTTTTAATGTAACCAATTTTATTCCCAATGTTCTTCGATCATATACCTATTATAAATGATTAAATTTTAATAGCAATTTAGTATTAAACTACTATTAAAAAAAAAAACATTTGCTCTCCTGAGACAGGCAAAGTGGAGGCATAGTAAGTGTTATGTGTTAATTGGAAAAAAGTTCAAGTAGCTTCTAAGTACGTTACTTATTTCTTACATCTAGTTTTCAAAGTTATTAAAACCAAAAGCGTTAAATTTTTTAACCAAATGTTGCACAACCGTTGACATGTGACTTTTGTTCGTTATTTGCCAAGTAACTTAACATGTCAATACACATTGACATGACAGACGTTATAATTTTTTGGTCATTAAAACATGTAAGATAACTTGGGTTTTAAAAGACTAGCGAGTCTGTATGTATCATCGCTCGGTATCAAAACGTGAAACTAATTCAAATTACCTACTTTGTATTTACATATGTCAATATTCTTTAAATTGGAGAAACACATGCATGCATGCATGCTTTTTTATACCACGCGTCGGTGATGAACTAGCATGAGGCCTATAAGTGGTATATAAAATCGGTTGACCTAACGGGTATTTCCCAGGAGTATGAATTGAAAGTGAAAAGTCAAGCTAATTTTCATGGTTATTTTAATGACTATTTTTAAAATAAAAGTACATAGTACATGATGATCACAGCTAGAATAAATATACATATATATAATTTACATTGTGGCTTAATGCTTCTGCGAAGAAGAGATCTAATGATGGTACTGAGATGAGTAGATATGGTGGCTGGGGCCGGAGTTGTGGACTACCGCGTTGAAACTGAAAGTAGAATAAAAGTAACAGATTATGTCAGTGATAAAATAGAATGATGTTATAAGATACAAGGTTAAAGTATAGGTAGTATAAGTTCAAGTATAGGTTTCGATCTACGCAAAGTCCAGCTATTAGTCGATGGTAATATATACCATGGTGTATATTACGCTCAATCACTGGATTACACATAAATAACTTACTTACTTACTAAAATAACTTAGGATGTCTACACATATTTAATTAGCGTTAGTCGGTCCTCAAATTAGAATTAATTTAAACTAGTTGACACGCTGTGCAAAGATAATTTTTTCCCGTTTTTTGCAACATTTTTCTCCTCCTCCTATTGGGCTCCAATTGGTCTTAGCGTGATGTTATATAGCCTTCCTCGATGGATGTGCTATACAGCACATAAACAATTTTGTTTTTCGATCTTGTAGTTCCTGAGATAAGTACCTCTGCTTTTAAAAGCTTTAGCATCGACGAAATAGTTAAACTTCACACAAAAGGTTACTATTTAATATATTCAGTCACAATGATAAATGGTTATGATAATGACTTCACAAGTCGGAACTAGTACCGTAACCAGTTTGTCTCGACACCTGTTTAATTGGGACTTGTTGACGCATTACAGCAAGTTCACATAGTTCGCACGCGTGCATTACTCATACGTTACTAGACGACGATTTACCGGTTTGACCACCATATGACTTAATACGATGTAAGTTACGTCTACGCGAGTACAAATAAAGCTTGACGGAAGTAATAACAAATCTGTCCGGTCATTCTATGTTTTGCGCAATTGCGGGAAAGTTGCGCACTTATCTATTGGTATATCAGCACGTATGGGGTTTGTGTTAGAAATCTTAGCGCTACGATAGAAGATTTTGCGATTGTTAACTATTAAATGAAATCAAGAAGATAGTATATACATTACAGGCTGTCTATCTGTTGTAAATAAGTTTATGTGCTTAAAATATACGTACAGAACTATATACTATGGGGTGTATAAGCTAAAAACCGATCGAAATAGCTGAATAAAAACATTTCATCTTATAATGATGTATTCTACTAATTAGGAGGCGCTAAGGCGTATAGTTTTCAAATGATTATATGCCTACTAAACAAAGTAAGTAGCATGTAACTCATGATTAGCATTACAACTGTGCCTTATAATAATTGGTACACAATTAGTTAATTGTTTATATGTCCAAAAAAACTAATTTAAACATACCCATTATGGTCGTCAGCAGAGTAGGAGACCTTGCGGAAAGAGCCATCAGGTTGAAGCAGAGAGTATTCTCCTTTCACGACGTCTCCGTCACGCACCTCGTGTTGGGACTTGTGGTCACCGGTGTGGGGGTCTTCAACGGAGTACGAGTACTTGTATTTGGGGTGAGCCTGGAATAAAGAAAATGTAAAATTATTTTCCGATAAAAATTACTAACACTATTTTAATCGATGTGTCTCTCTATGTATAAATTGTGATTATTAGTTAAGAAGCATTAAAGTTTTACTGTTCAAATGATGGTCATATGGTGTTCGAAGTACACCGTATTTCTTATATCTAAATATATAAAAACATTAAGTTGGTTTGTGTACGCTTCAAAAACTCGAAAAGTTCTGAACCGATTGAGCTTAAATTAAGACAAGATATACACTTTTTGTGTTAGTTTTGTTCTTTATTCTACATTTGTGCAACCACAGCGAACAGGGTACAGCTAGTTATTTATGTAATAGTCTGTCGAAGTCTAAGATGTTGGATCAATGCATCAGACTATTACAGTCCAGTGTTGTAATTCTCTGGATCTACCTTCCTCATCAAATCTCTTCAAACTACCTTTTTTAGGTCATTAGTCTATCTGGCTGGGAAGCTTTCTATCTATAAACAAATCCTTTACCGATTTATATGGCAGATGTGGATAACCAATCGCCCGAGCTACGTCATTCTAATTTATGACAATAGTCAAGTATCGGTTTTATTGTTTAGAAAAAACTTTTGCAATGAGAACAAATCTTGACCATAACTCTGATGTATAATTGAGATTTAAATCTCTTTACTTCCTTCCTTATTGCTCATTTCGATTAAATCAAAAATTATATACGCACATAATAGTCTTCATGTCCGTGACCACCATAGTAGCTTCCGTGAGCGGCGACGGGAGCAGCAGCGTAGACGGGGGCGGCGTGAACGATGGGAGCGGCGTGAACGATGGGAGCGGCGTGAACAATAGGGGCAGAATGGCCAAGGGGAGACGCGGCGTAGTGAGCATCGTGGTGCACTAAGTTGTGCTGAGAAGACACCACGTAATCTCCATGACCATATCCCAGGTTACCAGCCTGTGCCACCGCTGCTATAGCACCAAGAGCTAAGATCTGCAAGATAAGAGGAACAAATTTTATTTTCAAGTTTGACATTCTATTTAAAAAAAACACGAGAACTTGACTTACTTTAGTGAACATTTTTGTACCGGGTAGTAGTGCGTGACTGACGTACATGTGATTACAGGTAGTGGGTTTTATAAGAATTGGCTGTGGTCCGGTGGGGCGCCGAAAGCCTCCGAACTCGTCCCCGCGCAGCAAGGTCACTGCGCTTTGTCTTCGACATTCTCGCGCTACATTATCAAAATGATTGTTACTTAATGTAAATACCTGTGAACTGCTATAGTATACTTTGTTATACTAGGTCAATGGGCACAATGATATGTTATTGTAAATTTTTTTGTAGTATTATTTATTTAGGTGCATCATTTCTGGAAAAGCGCGTCTAGTGCGTTAAGATAATACGATTTATTTTAACTGTTAATTATTCGTAGTTGTAATGACACTATAAAAGTACAATTATATCATCGTTGTTGTGGCATCGAAGTGGAACTCGGTCACGCATAACACGTTTAGGTAAGCTCTGTTTTACGTTTCTATTTAAATAACAGAAATGTCGAGACGCATCTGTTATAAATAGCGCAAATGTGTTAAATGTTTATTAGGTATTAAAAAGTTTCTAAGGGTCTATTCGGTCTCGATTTTGGTGATAGTAATAAATATATTAATTGCAGCAATCTTGGTACTGTTACCTACCATGATGTAAATGATTTTTAAAATAGAGTACACATATAAATAGTAGCTCAGAACTATTCTAATTATCGATGTTGTTCGTGTTTGGCGGCAGATGTCGATATTTTGCGATCATCTGAACACAATATTGTGCCTCAAAATACTTATATATTATTATAAATTAAACCCCATTTATATATTAACCTGATTAAATTGGTTTTAATTTCAGATCAAAACTAAAGCTTCGATCTTATTATAGAACGCGTTTTAAGTTTTACTCAGTTGAAACTACTCTCAAGTATTGATTTGTACTTAAAGCCTGTTCTCAATTACCGCATGATCGACATTATTATTAATAGTATACTGTATACAATTTCTCTGAATTTGTATACAGTATACTATTGGCTGGTCTAACAATGTAAACATATTAACAAGCTCGTTGTTCGTCCAAAATTAAATATAATAAATATTAAAATAAAAAATTTAAACATTAAAAGTTATTTATCACCACTTGTCATGTTGAATTGTCAAACAATGTTTTTATTTTTTTAAATGGATATTACTTGAATAATAATGTGTTATACTTTTAACATAAACCAAGAGGGTGTGGTGATTTTAATTTAAACAAGTATTGTGTGTTTAAAATGTGGATATCAGTGAATTTTATATAAAAAGTGTAATTAAATCTTTCGTTATTATTAAGAAACAAATCATCATCAAACACATTCATTTCCCCTAAAATGCCCTAGAACGCGCTTGAGACTAGTTTCAGCTTGTCTCACGTAAACAAAGATCACATCTGTCAAAATTAATACCCAATATTGATATCGATATAATCATCGTTTTAAAATAAGGTATCACTTACTTGAGTATGGATCGGTGAATCTCGTTTTAAGTGACGTTCAATAATAAAATCTTTACTTTAAATTAATTTTAAGTCTAGGTTCACGACTGAGACACCTTAAAATACGGCCCCAAGTGTTATAATTTGTGTTTCGTCAAGATTTAAGAGATAAACTTTTATCTTTTTTTATGTACTACGTACAGCGTGTGAGCACAAATTAGCGTACTAGCAGCGTAGTACTGTACGCGTAATGGTGAATGTTGTTTATTTCTACATTTGCAAGATTTGCGTTTGTATTGTTTGTTGTGAGGGTATTCTCACCCCTTGAAACTGTATTAGAATGGTAATATTAAGTAGAAAATACGTAGCTGGAATATGTTAGTGACGAGATAATTTGACCAATACGGTAACGTTATTAAGTTTAAGTCTTTTTAACCGGCACTTTTGAGTACTTGGATCATAAATTGGATCATAAATTATTGAATTATTTAAAAAAAAAAAAATTACGAACATTAACGCCTTTGTAGGCCAACCCTATTTGGAACTTGGCCATTTTTTTTACTCTATTCATAATTATGCAGATATAATTAAACAGGTAAATAGACATAACTGTACTGTAACTGAAGGTAAATTATGCATTAAAATTAATGCGTGGTAGTCTTACACAAGCGAAAATTACAAAAATGATGAATAAGTTTATATGTAATGGTCGGTTGCATGCAGGTACAACAAGCTTGTTATAACTTTATAAAATTAGTTTTAAACACCGCCCCATTATTTTTAAACTGTCAAAGAGTTGAAAGTTCCTCTAAACATTGTTTTTTTTTTAAAGGAGGCACGCTATTAAATTCTTGTAGAAGGGTTGCTAAATTGCTTCTATTGGGCAGCTCTAAGACGAGTACATTTCTGCTGCATCGCGTCGCGTCAATTACTAAGTATGGTCTATTTCTATTTATTTTAATTTCCTTGCATAAAAGAATAGGTCAATTCTTTTATATGAAATTTCAAGAAAAAAAAACTGGATTTTCTTGTCATCATAATAAAATTAGGAAGAGCCTCGCTTCGGCACATTATGATGACCTCACAGAAAACCAGTTTTAGGCTAATCAATCAGTCGTTTTTCGCTATTATAAAATTTATTATGCACTTGAAAAATTCGTTGTGATCTATCGATCTATGAGAGGTGTTTTTTAGAACAACAAAGTTACGTTGGTTACGCAGAAAAACGCAAAAAATCTCTAAGAATAAATTTCCGATTCAATTTTCGAATTTTCAATTTTATTTATCAACATACGTACCTACATGTATGCGTGGAATTCGCAGTGCGCAAATCAGTTTCATATTCTCGAGTGTTATTTCTTTCTCTTGTTTGCCTTGTATTTTTACTAACAATAACAATTCTTACGAATGTCAGTGTTTCTCTTTACAAAATCTTAGGTTCTGTAGGTATTGCAGGGTTCTGATCAGGTTCTGATCGGGGGGGGGAGGTTGCAGCTTCTCCGGGATAGGGCCTGCTTAGGCGTGGTGTCTATTTAGGGAGGACTTGAAATCACATGGTCTGGGTCCTCTCCAGACTAGGGCTCCTGAGGCCGGCCGGTGTGGTTTTTAGTACAAACACTACATAGAACAACCACCACCACCACAAGGGTTTTCCACCCGGCCACCAAAAAAGGGTTCTGTACAAGTAAACACTTGAACCATGAACTCGGTACTCTCAACAGTTCATTATTAATTGACATATCTATTTTGTCCTTAGCCCAACTATTATTATTCATTTTTAATTTTATCTTTGATCAAAGTCTGACCTTAACTTTTCGATGGAGTGGTCTCTTGATAAGATTGATAATAACCCGTCAAAGACAGCCTTCTGGCCAGTGTTAATAATCATGAGAAGATAAAGACGAACTTTATAACCAAGGATCGGAATAGGTAGAGTATCTTAACCTAATTTAACTGTTTTAGTACGGAACTCCAAAAATATAATAAGATTCTTCTATATACTCGTAATAATTTAATTCAAATGTATTCAAAACGCAATCCCTGGATTGCAAATGCATAAATCCCGGGATATTATCATATTAGAGGAGGCATGATCAACTCTGTTACTTACTTCCTCGAACTTTCGAAGGTTAACATACTCTACCTATATTTTAGTTTTTTGATAGCAGGTCTGGACAATATTACTCTTATTCTTTTGAACTTAGACGTGTCATTACTCACTTGGTAGACTACCGTGTCTAATGCTCTCTTACAAAATAGCAACTTATGTGACTTAGGTATGGAACCATTACATATGATTCAGTACCTAGGTCACATAAGTTTGAGAGTATTGTTGATCTTACATTTTGATCTGTGAAAATGATGTTCATTTTCTATTCTAATACTGATAACGTAGGAAAAATTATTTAAAAAAAAATATTACTTGTACATTATTTAATAAATTACATTTGAATAGGAAACATTTATTGTATTATTTATATCATTAGACGTATGATGTAATCAATATTGGTAGGCAGGTTCGTGATGTACAACGGAGGTATGTACCACGGCGTTGAAACTGAAACAAGAAGACAACATTAAAATAATATCCTTAAAGTACAAGTTTTGCCGGTTTCCAGTTTAAAAGTTAGGCTTGTCGTAACTCCGTTCAATTTTGAGAAGGTTAAATAGTTAGTGTGCACATATATGACAAATTAAATGTGACCTCAAATAATCTGCGCAATTTGCACCAAATTATGAAATGATTTATAAAAGAAATACACAACATGTTTGATATTTAGTTATATAAACTTATTATGTAAAAATACATACCAAATAATTTAACTGATTTCGATAATTTCATTGTTAGTAAAATGAGTTGGTTAACCTCAAGAGGTACTGTAATCTGTACTTACATTAGAAGTCCTTGACTATAATGCAAACCAATAATAAAAGTTGCTTGCTAGCATTTTAGAATAACAAATAATATTGTACATACAATATTATTTTTTATTCTAAAATGTATGATAAAGTTGTACATATGTATACATTATTATATATTATCTGTGTTAATACTAAAATGATCTGTTCTTAGATAATTAAATGAGTTGAGCATTTTATGACTGCATTTTTACACGTTAATTGAAGATCTACTGTACACTCAACATATTCACTTCAATAAACTACAATGGACAGTATGAGCAAAAATAACTCTCTCGACAAATATGCACAAAACATAAACAACAACCTAAGCCATAATACGCAATCTTTTGTTTACGAACAATTAATTAATACTTGTTTCAAATTTATGCAATTCACTTTAGCATGACATTTTAGTCGCCGATTTTTAGAGGTCTTAGGTGCAGTAAGCGAGTCACAGTTCATATGTTGTGAGTGCTTTTAGTGTCGAATTTTGTTTCTCTCATCTTGCTTACCCGTTGTGGTCATCAGCAGTATATTCTACTTCTCGGACAGAACCATCAGGCTGAACCAGGGAGTAACTGCCGTGAACAGCATCACCGTCGCGACTCTCGTGCTGCGATTTATGGTCACCAGTGTGTGGGTCGGACACAGAATAGGCAAAGTCGTATTTGGGATGAGCCTGGAATGTCGCACACATAAAAATAAATTAAGACAGGTGGTACAATGATAAATGGATTGTTCTTACTTGTGGACATCATTTTTTTATTATAAATTAGGAGCGGAACAGTAGTTATTAATGCAAGTGCAACTGCAGAAATAGGCTAGTATGTTTTTTTTTTGCAAAGATGCCGATGTTAATCAGATTTTTGAATTTAGAACAATCTTGAGAAATTGAAGTATGTACAAAAGTACTCGTTTTATTTATCAAGCAAAAGCAATTTCGATTGTTTTGTTTATTAAATAAAACGAGTACTACGGTCTAATACTTCTACTCTCTACTACAGTCAGAATGTCACGGGTTTTACCGTCAGGAATGTGCAAGTGTAACACGAACACGAAAGCCAGGAGGTAGACAGTCGAACTAAGCTTGAAGTAACTTATTTTTAAAGTGATGGATTTACAATATACTCTTTGGTAGTCTCGGTTTGAAATTTGCAGTATAATAATTACTGATCTTATGCCTATTACATGTCTGTTTCTGTATCTAATAAATAAAAAAACAGTTAAATCTATGTTTTTTTTTCAACACAGCCTAATTACAAAATAATTATTGTGATCAACTCACCTGTTCGTCGTGACCATCATATTCTTCCTCATCATGATTAGCGTAGGCTACGGGGGCAGCATAAGGGAGTGGTACGGCGTAATTGGCTACGTATGGTACGGCATATGGGGCTGCATATAGACCCGCATATTGTCCCAGAGGTGCGTAGGCTCCTACCTGGCGCACTATGCTCTGGGATGAAATGGCATGCCCATAGCCATGCGCCGCTGCCAACAAGGCACCAAAAGCTAAAAGCTGGACAAAGAATAAGGGTAAAACACCAATTTACCACTGTTTATTAGACTCTTTTCAATAAAACTCTACAAATCTTTTCTAAAGTAAAGCACACTGATAATTTTTTCGATTTACTTCTATGTATTGAATAATCTTGGGAATAATAACGACACTAATACGTACTTTGCTGAACATTTTGATGTGATATCGATTGAAGTTAATCGTTGATTGATTACAGTTGACGCTGGCCGTGGTTTTTATATAAGTTTAAAGTGAATAAGAACAAGTGGGACAACCACAACATGCGCACCTCGCGACAATGACGATAGTTAAGGTCAACTTAAAAAAACGATTATAGAAACGAAATATGTGTCATGGTATCGATAACCGCTGTATATTCCATCTAGCATTTTGTTTTAACACAAAAAAAACCAGCACGCCTGAATAAAAGTTTTCAGTTTCACTGTTTATGAAGGAGATGAATTTGATAAGCCGGTGCAGTCTGGCTCCTAAAGAAATGTACTGACTAGATTGCTTGTGTATCGAGGCAGTAAATCGGAGAGTAAAGGATTGAGGAAAGTTGAATAGTCACGAGCTGTACATCATGATTGTGGTAGATGGTGGATGAGGCGTGAGTATGTTTTAAAGAATTTCGTAATAATGTTTCTATTATATATTCTACTATCTCTATTCATCTAGTCTTCTATTCTATAATATCATCAGACCCGTTAGCTTACTACCTTAAAGATCGTCAAAGTCTAAATCGACTTTGACGATCTTTCTTTCGTTTGAAACTTGTATTAAATTCCAAATCAATTTTCGAAGAAAATCGGATAAAGAACATCAGATAAATTATGGTAAATACTTTTTTAGATCCGTCGCGAGAGTTAGTAAACATATATAGGGTCCTTGGTGCTTAAATATTTTGATTGGCATACTTCTTAAATGTTGAAAAAAAAAAACTAAACTATGAAGCACATGAAAGTGTTTTTAGGTTCCAATGCCATCAAAATTTCTTTCCTTTTTTGCTGTTTTATCGTTTCCCTCTTTTGTCTTACCTGTAACCTCCATAGTAATTGTACCCCTATACAATTTTTATTTTTAAAAAGACAACTCTCGAATTGGGTACACATCCTGTGTCGCGGAGGACTTTACAAACATACATGACACAAAGAACACTCAGACTCAGAACAACAATTTGTGGATCACACAAAGTGTCGTCCTATGTGGGGATCGGACCCACAACACTCGGCGTAGTAGTAAGCGGCGTGGTGACCGCTTAAACCACTACGCCATTCGTTCTGAAATCTGAAGATCTGCCATCTGTCATGGCCTTTAATAGTCCACTGCTGGACGTAGGCCTCTTCTTAGAAAGGAAGTTTTGGTCTATTATACTACGCTGACCAGATGGGTTGGTATGGGTTTGTTTCAAGTTTTTTTTATTAATAGTTATTAGGCAATATGTATAAGTCTGCTTTTAACTACTTTTTATCAAGAGCTTTGCTTCGGAAGAAAACTAGTGTTCAGCAGTTCTTTAGTTGTTCTTCACCGAGTGAGTGAGATCACCGGCGTCGAAAGTCTACCCCTGTCCCTTATTCTCGTCTTTTTCCCGTATTGACCTGGCTGCTCGTTTGTCCCATTAGAGTATTGAAATAAATGCATTAGGCTCACTGGTCTAGTGACATGACACAAGTGAGCATCGATCGAGGTTGTTTTCTGAACGATCGTATCGAATGCCAAAGCATCGTATAAATGGTTATATAATAGCAAGGTCGTACTCTGTAGTACTACGTGATCTCCAGATTGAATGATATAAAAACTCAACAATCACGTAGTTTCGGTTTAATTTTGATAAAAAATGTTATAGTTCAACAATTAGATAATAGTAACAATTAGATGCAATATTTCAAATTCTACCCTGTAGTACTTATAGATTTTTAAAGGTTGAAAATGTTTATGTTCTTTGCCTTCTCAGCGTTAAATTCACTTCAGTAGTTTTGTACGCATGCATATTACGCTTTAAAGAGCCAGTTCTAACCTGCTGAAACAAGACTTTTTGTCCGTAGTTTATGTCTATAGTCTAATCAAACTATTAATATTTATGTTTATTTTGAATTGTAGCTCAAAATATCGAAATGACCTTTTTTTTAAAGGTTAACTAGCAACCGAAATTACTAGTATTCGTGGTAACCCCTCCAGCTAAGCTTAATTGCTTGTGCTAGGAGTGGGTTCACGTCGGTAGTGTACTGGTCAGGATTCGAGCCCACGACTTCTTGATCGCAAGTGAAAAGCCTTATCCACTAGGCTACCGCCGTATTTAGAACCTAATTGTAATTTATTTAAAAACTAAAAACCAAACGAGTAAAACTCACGACCGAGCATCGTCACAAATATATAACTTCATGGTTCCGATTATTGTAAATCTTTTTAACCTAACTATGATTACTGTATGGTTAAATGATAATTATGTAAGAGAAAGTTTATAATCAGAGCTTTATAAAAAAATAAGCAGATTGTAGATAGTATTATGAGCAATTTTGCATCTTAATTGATATTTCACTTTATTTAGTCTTATGATCATGTTTCTTCTATTCAACTATTACTCTAGTCGTGGTCCAAGGAAAATGAGAGTGGTGGTCGATGCCATCAATCCGAAATTTGTCTTAAAATTAAGAAAAAAGGATGTATAGTTATATCCTAAAGTCTCCACAAAAACTGAGATACGCGTCATACTTTTATTTGGCCAAATAGTTCGAAAATCGGCTATTTTTTAGTTCTCGAAAGTATTTGCAAAAAGTATTTGTTTTAAAGAAAAATGGTCCAATTAAAAGTGGTTCAAGAGACAATTTAAAAAAATATGAGTAGAATGAAAGCATAGGACGGTGTTTATAATTGTTAACATATATCTATTTATTGCTTTTATAGACTCGTATAAGCTCTACCATTTTCCAAATCCAATTTATATCAAGTATTAGAATGTGTGTTACAAATTGTTTAACACAGAAACAAAAGTAAAACAGAGTAAATTAGGGGAAATAAATAAAAAATTAAATTAAAATATAGGTTTTAATGGTATTCTTCTGATCACTTTTTGGATTCACGAGTAGGTAAGTAATATTAAACGAATAATAGGGGTACTAACGCGGTAGGAATAAGGGGGTAAAGTATGAAATTGCCGTTGTATAGTAAAAGATAATTTGAATTGACATAAAACCTTTACGGTATGAGATTTTTGTGTGAAACTTTTTTTCACATGATACCTATGAGGTTCTTCGTTTAAAAATGTGCAACATTCGACTTTCGACTTACAATTGTTTTTTATTCAGCTTAGACGTGAAAGAAGGATATTTCGAAGACGTGAAAGAAGAGATTGTACTATGAATGACTAAAATGTTGGTGCGAAAGTTTGATGTATGGAAGTTCACGGATGTAAGATTAGAGGACGACCAAAGAAAAGATGAATGGATTGCGTTTTAGAAGATATCGCTGAAAAGAGTAAGCAGTAAACTGACGAGTAATGATGGAGAATAGAAGAAGAAAACTCGTTGCGCCGATCCCAAATAAATTTCGGAAAAGGGCAAGAAGGTGATGATGATGAAGCAGAGCCGTGAACTTTCCATCGTATAGTCTTCGTTAGCTTCCTTTACGATTCTACTAAGAGTTTATTTACCTAGTTAAGTAAGGCAAACCAAAATATTAATATTTTAAAAACCCCTTTTTAAATTGGAATCATTTATTGATTATTTTCGAGAATGCGGCAATTTAAGTTGGGCTGATCGAAAAACAATCAAGGTTAAAACAAATTTGCCTCTATTAAGAGAGCGTTGATTGGTCTTGGAACAGTTACCAATTAAATAAAAAACACAATTAATATTTACACGTTATTCTTATGACGAAAAACAATAAACAGTTTTTGAAGGTAAAGGTTTATGTGGTTTCATTGACAATGAGTTGATAATGATTTGTTTTCCGAAAAGATTAGTTTTAATGTTAAGTAACGGTTATGTAATTTTAAAAAGTGTCACTGAGTTCTGACTTATAATATGTTATTTACTATAATATTGTAATACTGAAGTTCTTTGAGCACATCTTTAGAAAAAAGGATTCGATGGCGCGACTTGTAGTGCAAGGGGACAAGACCTTGGGATCTGTCCCAAACCCGCTGGATCATCCCAAACTACGACCAAATCGAATGTGCTCGCAATGCGGAAAACCGGTAGAAATGGAGAGGAAAGAAGTGCAAACAGAATTTCCGAATAAGAAGAAATAGTATTTGTTCTATGTTTAAAGCAATTAATTATTTTTATCTTTTTTATTATGATTGCTAGTTTCGTTAACATATATGTACTTGCTTACAACATCTTTAATGAAACTATTTACCTAATTATGTATGTTTTAAGCAAAAGCATCTAATTACCTTCTTTCTACATAATAAAATATTGCAGTGAATTTAATATTTTTTAATTTTATTTAAGTTACTTAAAATTGAAAGATACGCAAGAAATTCCTAATGTTAATCTGAACTATAAGGAAAGTGTTGCAATGCGCTACACTTAACCTAAAGTATACATAACGTAAAGTAGGGGTATACATAAAGCGTAAGTGTTTTTTTTTGTATGAAGATTAATCTCCATGGTCGGGTAGCTATGAGGAAGTAACAAAAAAATTACATGATCCAAGCCAACCAACTTGTCAATTTCTTACAGTGCTTTTTTTCTATTCCTTGATTAGAATTTATAACAAATTTTATAACAAAGCATGATAATTGTCTGGGAAAACTATAAATTGTTTTTGAGAAACTGAAAAATTATCTATATTTTTCTTTGGATTCTTACATTCCTTAAAAGAAATGGCAGTATAAAAGAATTAGATTGTGTTATTTTATCCTTGTCTTCTATTAGAAATAAGCTATTAGATCCAGTAGTAACTAAATTGACCACCAAGAGGATAATAGCAGACGCAAAAGTACTGCTGCAGATAATTTTGAAGTGTGAAATTCATAAAACTTGAACTGTCATTGTATAAGACTATGATTACTAGGCATACCTTTTAAGTTCTGTCGTTTCCATATTTCCCGGCAATTTTGAATTTGGAACTGTTCCATATTCGAATGTGTTTAAATTTTGAATCTCAAAACAGTTGAAAGTATTAGGATTAATGCTATTGTTTAGTCACGGCGTCGATTGGAATCTGTCAGGTTACGTACGAAAATGAATCTTTCTAAGGAAAATGTTCGTGCAATAATTTTCTACAACTTTAGAAGAGGCCTGACACGGCTTCAGTGTTTTGAAGATTTCATCTGTGTTCAATGATGAAGCCACATGTCTGCGGACTGTCGAACCCTGTTATTTAGAATTCCAGTGTTAGTGACAATTCTCGCGAAGGACGCCCAAAATCCGCCTTCACTGAAGATAACATCATTGCTGTGAGACAACTAATTCTCAAAGATCGTCATGTGACGTATCGAGAGACAGAGGCTCTATTAGGCATATCAGGGACAACCATTCAGAAGATCTTGCATGAAGCGCTTGGTGTGAGATAGCTAGTTTGCCGTTGGATACCGCATCTGCTTTCCGACGATCACAGGGCGGCCCGCGCCAGATGGTGTAAAAAAACTCTGCAAAGGTTCAACCGAGGAGAGTCAAATCACGTCTACAACATCATTAGTGGTGACGAATCTTGGATCTATGCCTACGAGCCTGATTAAAAAAAAACAATCTACAATCTGGGTCTTTCAAGACGAGCCAAAGCCGACTAAAGTTGTTCGTTCTCGAAGCACTTCATAGAAGATGGTAGCCACGTTCGTTGGAGAAACCGACCATGTTGCGACTATTGCACTTGAAGATCGTAGAACGGTTAACGCAGAGTGGTATATCACAGTTTGTTTACCACAAGTCATCGCCGAACTTCGAAAATCTAACTCAAAGCGACGCATCATCCTGCACCACGACAACGCAAGCTCACACCGCTGTGTCACCGCAAGCTCGTCAAACGATTGAGTATTTGAAGCAGAAAAAAGTAGAAATTCCTGACCATCCTCCATACAGTCCTGTCCTAAGCCCTAACGATTTCTTTACAGTTCCTAAAATTAAGAAAAGACTTCGTGGTCAAAGGTTCCAGTCCGATGAAGAAGCCGTCGACGCTTTCAAGTCAGCCATTTTAAAACACCCCCACTTTAGAGTGGAATAAATGCTATAATAACTGGTTTGAGCGAATGGAAAAGTGTATTAAGCTACGTGGTGAATGCTTTGAAAAACAATAAAAAGTACTATAAAGTTCTAGTTGTGTTTTTTCTTCAAACGAAAAAACTTAAAAGGCATGCCTCGTATATTATACAACATAATCTAACGGTAAAGAAGAGGTTCCATATATTAAAACCTTGACTTCCTGACTTCAAAAAAAGGAGGAGGTTCTCAATTCGCCGTAATCGTTTTTTTAGCTCTGTGATTTCTTCTCCAAATACTTTTAAGTATTTCAAATTTCTCAATTTTCGCAAATTTAGTATGAAATATTGATCTTTTTAGCCATCGTAACGAGATTTGATTGCAATTTTATCTTCTTATTTTCACATTAAAATACTCTTTTTAGACTAATTATCTATCGCCATGATGCATTACGACAACAAAAAGATATCAACTTCTCTAAATAAAGAAGTAAATTACGATATATGGAAACAGTACTGGAATCTTTAGGCTCAGAATATGCACATAATCTCAACTCTTTTCAATTTGTTCCAGTTGCGCAGGGCGAGATCAAAAAGATAATCCTGTCCATTAAATCCAACGCTGTGGGTTGCGATCAAATTAGCAGGGGCATGATCATAACTATCCTTGAGCAACTATTACCAGCATTCTCCCATATCATCAAATACTCGCTATACTCCGGAACCTTCCCCTCACTTTGGCGTAAAGCTTACATCATTCCTCTACCTAAAATTCCTCTCCAAAATTCTTGAAGCCTGTGTACTTAAGCAGCTAGTGCTATACTACCACTGCTCTCCTGCCTGGCGCACTGTGGCACAGCGTGGAGCAGGTGTGACTGGCAACATTAGGGTGGCCTTGGAAGATACAAAAGTGGCAGTGCTAGTTCTGGTTGACATCTCAAATGCCTTTAACACCGTCAGTCACGATATTCTCTTGTCCATCCTCTCCTATCTTATGATCTCGTCCGAAGCGCAGGAATGGTTCTCATCTTATCTTCGGGGATGCCAGCAGTCCGTTCGTGTTGACGATCTCTCCTCGAGTTGGTGCCATGTCGGCTCTGGTGTCCCTCAAGGCGGTATACTTTCCCCTTTGCTTTTTTCTATATTTATTAATCTCCTATCTCGTGAACTTCGAAGTGCGAATCATCTGTATGCTGATGACCTACAGCTGTATTCTCAAGCTGCCGTTGAAGATATAACAACAGCTATCGATAATATTAACATAGACCTTAAAACGATTGATAACTGGTCTGAAAGATTTATCTTTAATCTTCGTAAGTATGACCATGTCTCTAGTTTTCGTTCCCAGCTTAGGTGGTTACCAATTCGTCAATTCAGAAAAATGCGCGCACTCATAACTCTGCATACTATCCTCAATTCCCCATTTATTCCTACTTATTTAACTTCAAAAATTCAACTATTATGCAAGAACCATAACAGAAACCTTCGTTCTTCTAACAACCTTCTTATACTTTGTCCTTCTCACACTACCGGGTTTGTTGGTTCTTCGTTCTCTGTTCAGTCTATCCTCTTGTGGAATGCGCTTCCAGTCGAAGTCAGGATAGTTACAAACCGTTACTCTTTCAAGATGAAGGTAAAGGAGCTGTTGCTGAGTGAGTTGGCAGAATCAACGGGCTCTTAATTCATCACCCACAGTTATAATATTTTTTTTAATGTATCTATGTGTGTATGTGTATATAAATAAAATATACACATACACATATATATATATATATAATACAATATATATTTATATATATGTATATGTGTACGTATGTATATATATGTAAATGTGTTAGTTCTGGTATATATACTATAAATATAATCTAAACTAATATTATAAAGCTGAAGAGTTTGTTTGTTTGTTTGAAGGCGCTAATCTCAGGAACTAGTGGTCCGATTTGAAAAATTCTTTCAGTGTTAGATAGCCCATTTATTGAGGAAGGCTATAGGCTATATATCATCACGCTAAGACCAATAGGAGCGGAGCACCAATGAAGAATGTTTCAAAAACGGAGAAAATTTATTACTATTGAGAGACGCAGACGAAGTTGCGCGGGTCAGCTAGTAATATATAATTGCCTATATACGTCAATTCGAAGGACAAATAGTACTGAAGAAGAATTCTATCATTTCTCCCCATAAATGCACCTACCTCACTCTTTCTCTGTATCGCCCAATCGGTCGACTGGCAGAGAATGCCTTAGGCATTAAGTCCGCCGATGTAGATATGCATGAAGTCATAAATAAATAAAAATAATTAAATATTAAAGGTCGCCCATTAGACCCACCTAACACCCGACCAAAACATACAAAATTAATATAAATATGAAATTAATAACATAAAATTCTGACTATGTAAAAAGTAACAACGACCTTAATACATGCAACAGATGCACGCGTATATTTAATTACCCCACCCGCTGACATTTGTAATAGTATTACTATAAAACTAAAAACGACAGGGTTTTAGACATCAATCAAAACTAACCTTTGCTAATCACTGCACCAAAATGTTCAGCAAAGTAAGTGTAGTACATTTTTAATCACAGATTTTTCGGTATTTCCTAATCTTACCCATAGCCAAATTGTATGCTAATTCACTGCTCTTATACTTTCAGATCTTAGCTCTCAGTGCGCTCTTGGCTGCTGCCAACGCTGGTCTGCTTGGGAATGCCCATTCTTCAGCTTACCATAACATCGTTCATCATGATGTACCGGTCCACAATGCTGCCCCTGAGATCCACTATGCCAATGCTGATGCCCACTACGGTGCCCCAGTAATTCACAGCGAAAGCCACGACACTTACGTAAGTAATGGTCATATGAATTTTCTTTTTGTTACGTTACTCTACATATTATTTACATTATTTTCTTTAAAACCTTTAGGCTCACCCTAAATACGACTTCTCATACTCCGTGGCCGACCCTCACACCGGTGACCACAAGTCTCAACACGAGATCCGCGACGGTGACTCTGTCCATGGCTACTACTCTCTGCTCCAACCTGACGGCTCAGTCCGTTCAGTCGAGTATTCCGCTAATGACCACAAGGGGTGAGTGATCATATTTAAAAAAACCTTTTAATAAGATAAAAGAACTCACTTTACATCAACTAACTATTGGTTATTCGTTTCAGATTCAATGCCGTTGTACACAACTCCGCCCCCTCCGTACACCCTGCTCCCCATCACGGAAATGATTACCACCACTAAGTCTGTAATGTTTCTTACTGTTTATTATTTGTGTGAGACGACTGAACCATGTGATAATATGAATGTATAGTTAATAAAATATATTTTAGTTTTTATCTATTTGTTTTTTCTACAAATTCTATTTAGAAATCCAAAACTGACCCTCTTACGATTGATTAGAATTTCATGGAATACATTTTAAATATTTTTATATTTTTTAATGACTAATTCAATGTTTTATTTATATATACTAGATCTTGAAAGCTGCATTTTTACAAACCACTTCTCTAATTCCAAATTTAATTAGTTTTAGAAAGTTTTTTATACTGTTCTGGATCTGGTTTCAATGATGTATTGATTTAAGCTACCATGGTCATCTTTGCTTGTTAAGTTATTATAAACGAGACATTTATCACGTTTATTTTTTAGAATATCACATCTGGCTGATCAGCAAGACTCTAGTCAGTTACTTTACTTTCAAAATAGTTTTAACATTATAATACCTACTTTAAGGCAAATATTTTTTTTAAAATAGTTAGGTATTATAATATTAAAAGGGCTTTATTTCATTGTTAGTTGGCCTAAATTTTCCTATTACCATTTACTATTATTGATGCTCTAGACTTCATATTTTTTTTGATCTGGATTGAGTGTTCGACTCAGTCCAAAATGTATGGAATCTTAAAATCACTCAAATTTTGATGATTTAAATATGAACGATCTAAAAAAACTGAAACTCAAAATTAACATCTGGTCATAGAATACGTAGTGTGTCTTCTGGCTGCATGAACAAAAATATACAATGACGGGCTTAATGCTACAAGCAATCTCTGCCAGTCTACTTCAGCGTGGTGTAAAAACTATTGATTAAGGGTACTAGTTCTAAAGTAAATTAAAAAGTCTTGATTAGTAATACATTTACACGAAAAGAGAAGTGAAAAAATAGGGAAATTAGGCAATTTATAAATATTCCTACGTGAACATTAATACTCAGCTGCATTTATGTATGCATATGTATATATTATGCACGATGTAATAATCTAATAATGATGCAGCTACACTACTATTGTGAGGAGAGTTCTTAACGTCCGCGTCATCTTGAATGAATGACGACTGGGTGCTATTTTGACTCCTGTATAAGAAGGAAGAGCGTTCCGGAGGAGCACAGATTAAATGAGGAGAAGAGGAGCAGATATCTTCTATATATTTTTCCTATCTATATAAATCTATAAATTTTAAGTTTGTTTGTGTACGGTACAAAAACTCTAAAAGTTCTGCAACGATTGAGCTTAAATTTTAACACGATATACAAAACGCTTCAAAATTATTATTTTTCAAATTTTTCGTGTCTGCGTTGTTCCTCATTGTTTATCAATGCAACCACAATTTGTCACTTTGAGGCGTGGCGCAGGTACAGCTAGTGTATAATATGTGTATATAAAATCTTAAACTATACATATTATAGTAGATAGCAAAAGTAGCTATTTTAAAAACCTTTTAAAATTATGACCAATCGCTGATTCAGTGCTACTTGTTGTTATTTTCAATATATTAGGTCTTTACCTATGAAATTGCCGTTTTGTATGCAATAAGTGAAAGTACTTATTTTTTCAAACTTTTTTATTTCTGTTATTCGAAGTAATCACCCATGCAATCGACGCATCTTTGCCAACGCATTGGCAGTTTATTGATGGGCATCAATAAACTGCATTAAGTAATCAATAAACTGCACTGGCAGTTTATTGATGGGCATCAATAAACTGCCAATGCAATTCTTGTGAAAATCAGCTGGATGGGAGGCAACAAACTCTTCAAAGGCATTTTGTACAGCCTGTGAGTACCAAGCAATAATAATAGGATAAATCATTTCAAAATTTCACTACCAACATTTAAAAAAATGTACGCTACTTAATGTAAGGATTATAACGCTTAAACGGTTTTGAATATATCGTCACTGACTGGAGTCCTGTCTGTAAGCAAGATGTGGGAGTAAAAGAAATTATCAAAACAGTTCCCGCTCTTTTGTCCCGATCGTTGTGTCCTACATCACCGGTTGTAAAGTCATTGAAACTAACCATAGAACAAGATATAAAAACTAGAAAGCTTGGCTTTCAAGATGAGATTATGTTTCTCTAAATATAATATTGGATTAACTATTAGTAAAGATAAAAATATTTAAAATGTGATTGTCTACGAATTTCTAATAAATTTTAAAGAGGAACTGTAGAATGAAGGAATTGTAGAAAAAAATAATAGATAAAATACAAAACTATATTTTATTTACAATACATTCATATCACATACTTCAGTCGTCTCATGAAAAATAATAAATACTTAGAAACATTATAGACTTAAGACCAGATAGACCAGAC
This sequence comes from Arctia plantaginis, assembly GCA_902825455.1. NCBI lineage: Eukaryota > Metazoa > Arthropoda > Insecta > Lepidoptera > Erebidae > Arctia > Arctia plantaginis. The sequence continues at coordinate 8,300,121 of CADEBD010000314.1, read as the reverse complement.
CAGAATTAATGATGGTAACCATTACCGTGCTGGGGAGCAGGGTGTACGGAGGGGGCGGAGTTGTGTACCACGGCGTTGAATCTGAAACGAACAACCAATAATAAAAAAGTAATATTCTACCACATTCTCACAAAGCCTCCTTTCTACCATATTCTCACTTAATGGCTACGCGGAGCATGTACTATGGCTAACAACTGATACAAGTCCATATACAGTTTTTTTTGTAAATACTTACAAATTATACATAGAAATACCCAGACTAAATCAAACATTAAAATGTTCATGCACAAAAATGTTTGACTTGAGCAGAAATCGAACCCGTGACTTTTAGCTTAGAAGTCCGTTACACAACCCACTACGGTACACACAACTGGTAGTTGTATATTATACAATAGTTAGTTGATACACAGTGAGATTTTACTTTTTGTGTGAATATTTTAGTATGATCACTTACCCCTTGTGGTCATTAGCGGAGTACTCGACTGAACGGACAGAGCCGTCAGGCTGGAGCAGAGAGTAGTAGCCATGGACAGAGTCACCGTCGCGGATCTCGTGTTGGGACTTGTGGTCACCGGTGTGAGGGTCGGCCACGGAGTAGGAGAAGTCATATTTAGGGTGAGCCTGGAATGTATTAAAGGAAGTGTTAAAAATATCTAAAGGAACTTGGAATTACAATAACGAAATTAGACGATTAGTTCTTACATAAGTGTCGTGACTCTCGTGATTTATTACTGGGGCATCGTAGTGAGCATCAGAGTTAGCATAGTGGATCGCAGGGGCAGCCTGGAGGATGGGTGCCTCATGAATAACGATGTTATGGACAGCTGAAGAATGGACATTTCCAAGCAGACCAGCACTGGCAGCAGCCAAGAGCGCGCTGAGAGCTACCACCTGAAAAGATATGTCGTTGAATTAAGATTATGATCAAATTAGCAGGGGCATGATCATAACTATCCTTGAGCAACTCTTACCAGCAATCTCCCATATCATCAAATACTTGTTATACTCCGGAACCTTCCCCTCACTTTGGCGTAAGGCTTACATCATTCCTCTACCTAAAATTCCTCTCCAAAATTCTTGAAGCCTGTGTACTTAAGCAGCTAGTGCTATACTACCACTGCTCTCCTGGCGCACTGTGGCACAGCGTGGAGCAGGTGTGACTGGCAACATTAGGGTGGCCTTGGAAGACACAAAAGTGGCAGTGCTAGTTCTGGTTGACATCTCAAATGCCTTTAACACCGTAAGTCACGATATTCTCTTGTCCATCCTCTCCTATCTTATGATCTCGTCCGAAGCGCAGGAATGGTTCTCATCTTATCTTCGGGGATGCCAGCAGTCCGTTCGTGTCGACGATCTCTCCTCGAGTTGGTGCCATGTCGGCTCTGATGTCCCTCCCCTTTGCTTTTTTCTATATTTATTAATCTCCTATCTCTTGAACTTCGAAGTGCGTATCATCTGTATGCTGATGACCTACAGCTGTATTCTCAAGCTGCCGTTGAAGATATAACAACAGCTATCGATAATATTAACATAGACCTTAAAACGATTGATAACTGGTCTGAAAGATTTGGATTGTCGGTTAACCCTACAAAGTGCCAGGCCATACTAATCGGCAGTCACCGTTCGATGAACAGAGTGAATTTCGAGACGCTTCCTAGAATAATTTTGAATGGTACCGCAATGGATCAAGTTACATATGTATGCCAGAGGGTGACCGGCATCCTCAGAACACTGTATTGCCTGAAACACTTTCTCCTCGTGAAAACTAAGACAATGTTTGTGCAGTCTCAGATCTTCCCGTTAATCGACTATGGTGACGTGTGCTATTACGACCTGAATGCAGATCTTCTCAATAAATTAGATCGTCTTCTTAATAATTGCTTTTGATTTATCTTTAATCTTCGTAAGTATGACCATGTCTCTAGTTTTCGTTCCCAGCTTAGGTGGTTACCAATTCGTCAATTCAGAAAAATGCGCGCACTCACAACTCTGCATACTATCCTCAATTCCCCATTCATTCCTACTTATTTAACTTCAAAAATTCAACTATTATGCAAGAACCATAACAGAAACCTTCGTTCTTCTAACAATCTTCTTATACTTTGTCCTTCTTACACTACCGGGTTTGTTGGTTCTTCGTTCTCTGTTCAGTCTATCCTCTTGTGGAATGCGCTTCCAGTCGAAGTCAGGATGGTTACAAACCGTTACTCTTTCAAGATGAAGGTAAAGGAGCTGTTGCTGAGTGAGTTAGCAGAATCAACGGGCTCTTAATTCATCACCCACAGTTATAATATTTTTTTTAATGTATCTATGTGTGTATGTGTATATAAATACAATATACACATACACATATATATATAATACAATATATATATATATATATATATATATATGTATATGAGTACGTATGTATATATATGTAAATGTGTTAGTTCTGGTATATATACTATAAATATAATAATATATAATTGCCTATATACGTCAATTCGAAGGACAAATAGTACTGAAGAAGAATTCTATCATTTCTCCCCATAAATGTACCTACCTCACTCTTTCTCTGTATCGCCCAATCGGTCGACTGGCAGAGAATGCCTTAGGCATTAAGTCCGCCGATGTAGATATGCATGAAGTCATAAATAAATAAAAATAATTAAATATTAAAGGTCGCCCATTAGACCCACCTAACACCCGACCAAAACATACAAAATTAATATAAATATGAAATTAATAACATAAAATTCTGACTATGTAAAAAGTAACAACGACCTTAATACATGCAACAGATGCACGCGTATATTTAATTGCCCCACCCGCTGACATTTGTAATAGTATTACTATAAAACTAAAAACGACAGGGTTTTAGACATCAATCAAAACTAACCTTTGATAATCACTGCACCAAAATGTTCAGCAAAGTAAGTGTAGTACATTTTTAATCACAGATTTTTCGGTATTTCCTAATCTTACCCATAGCCAAATTGTATGCTAATTCACTGCTCTTATACTTTCAGATCTTAGCTCTCAGTGCGCTCTTGGCTGCTGCCAACGCTGGTCTGCTTGGGAATGCCCATTCTTCAGCTTACCATAACATCGTTCATCATGATGTACCGGTCCACAATGCTGCCCCTGAGATCCACTATGCCAATGCTGATGCCCACTACGGTGCCCCAGTAATTCACAGCGAAAGCCACGACACTTACGTAAGTAATGGTCATATGAATTTTCTTTTTGTTACGTTACTCTACATATTATTTACATTATTTTCTTTAAAACCTTTAGGCTCACCCTAAATACGACTTCTCATACTCCGTGGCCGACCCTCACACCGGTGACCACAAGTCTCAACACGAGATCCGCGACGGTGACTCTGTCCATGGCTACTACTCTCTGCTCCAACCTGACGGCTCAGTCCGTTCAGTCGAGTATTCCGCTAATGACCACAAGGGGTAAGTGATCATATTTAAAAAAACCTTTTAATAAAATAAAAAAACTCAATTTACATCAACTAACTATCGGTTGTTCGTTTCAGATTCAATGCCGTTGTACACAACTCCGCCCCCTCCGTACACCCTGCTCCCCATCACGGAAATGATTACCACCACTAAGTCTGTAATGTTTCTTACTGTTTATTATTTGTGTGAGACGACTGAACCATGTGATAATATGAATGTATAGTTAATAAAATATATTTTAGTTTTTATCTATTTGTTTTTCTACAAATTCTATTTGGAAATCCAAAACTGACCCTCTTACGATTGATTAGAATTTCATGGAATACATTTTAAATATTTTTATATTTTTTAATGACTAATTCAATGTTTTATTTATATATACTAGATTTTGAAAGCTGCATTTTTACAAACCACTTCTCTAATTTCAAATTTAATTAGTTTTAGAAAGTTTTTTATACTGTTATGGATCAGGTTTCAGTGATGTATTGATTTAAGCTACCATGGTCATCTTTACTTGTTAAGTTATTATAAACGAGACATTTATCACGTTTTTTTTAGAATATCACATCTTGCTGATCAGCAAGACTCTAACCAGTTACGTTACTTTCAAAATAGTTTTAACATTATAATACCTACTTTAAGACAAATAATTTTTGGAACGAAGTTCCTTATCGCGCGTTGTGGGGTTCGTTATCGCGGGGCTAGACGGAAAAAAATGTCACGAAAAGTTGTAACTACACTTCTTATTTTGAATTGTCACTTGTCAGTCATTCAGCGCCATCTATCGAATAGATAGGAAATCATTACTTTTCATATCAGTAAAATTAAAATTTAGGTTCTTAGGTTGAGCAAAAAATATTGTATTCGACATCATTTCTCAAGGAGATTTTAGCAATGTATAAATTGTTTTAATTAGAAACCAACTGAAAAATATGTAGGTAATAGCCGCTTTCATAGATGGCGTTGTAATTAAAATCGTGTCCAATCAATTTTACTCGATCGTCACAACTTCGTTCCTATCGGGTGTCCCACGACACCACACGGCTTTTTTAATATAGTTAGGTATTATAATATTAAAAGGGATTTATTTCATTGTTAGTTGGCCTTAATTTTCCTATTACCATTTACTATTATTGATGCTCTAGACTTCATATTTTTTTGATCTGGATTGAGTGTTTGACTCTGTCCAAAATGTATAGAATCTTAAAATCACTCAAATTTTGATTATTTAAATATGAACGATCTAAAACAACTGAAACTCAAAATTAACATCTGGTCATAGAATACGTAGTGTGTCTTCTGGCTGCATTATCCATTAATCATTGCCCTTTTTTTGTAATTACTGGCAATTTTTGTAGTTCCTTATTGTGACAATCTAATCATTTTATCAATTGGGATCAGGACCAGTTGTGCTGAGATGTACACGTTATCAAGATTATTTTGCTCTTTGTATTAACGCTTTACGAACAAAAATATACAATGACGGGCTTAATGCCACAAGCAATCTCTGCCAGTCTACTTCAGCGTGGTGTAAAAACTATTGATTAAGTGTACTAGTTCTAAAGTAAATTAAAAAGTCTTGATTAGTAAAACATTTACACGAAAAGAGAAGTGAAAAAATAGGGGAAATAAGGCAAATGCATTTATATATGTATATACATATACAATTAATATACAATGTAATAATCTAATAACAATGCAGCTACACTACTACTGTGAGGAGAGTTCTTAACGTCCGCGTCGTCTTGAATGAATGACGACTGGGTGCTATTTTGACTTCCTGTATGAGAAGGAAGAGCGTTCCGGAGGAGTACAGATTAAATGAGGAGAAGAGGAGCAGATATCTTCTATATATTTTTCCTATCTATATAAATCTATAAATTTTAAGTTTGTTTGTGTACGGTACAAAAACTCTAAAAGTTCTGCAACGATTGAGCTTAAATTTTAACACGATATACACAAAAAAAAAAAAAAAAAAAATTATTTTTTAAATTTTTCGTGTCTGCGTTGTTCCTCATTGCTTATCAATGCAACCACAATTTGTCACTTTGCTAGCTAGTGTATAATATGTGTATATAAAATCATAAACTATACATATTATGGTAGATATAGGCAAAAGTAGCTATTTTTAAAACCTTTTAAAATTATGACCAATCGCTGATTCAGTGCTAATTGTAGTTATTTTGGCAAAGATGCGTCGATTGCATGGGTGATTACTTCGAATAACACAAATAAAAAAGTTTGAAAAAATAAGTACTTTCACTTATTGCATACAAAACGGCAATTTCATAGGTAAAGACCTATAATTAGAATGACTTCTTGCATAATACAAGATGTCACATTGTTGAATAAATCATTTCAAATTTTCACTACCAACATTTAAAAAAATGTACGCTACTTAATGTAAGGATTATGACGCTTAAACGGTTTTGAATATGTCGTTACTGACTGGAGTCCTGTCTGTAAGCAAGATGTGGTAGTAAAAGAAATTATCAAAACAGTTCCCGCTCTTTTGTACCGATCGTTGTGTCCTACATCACCGGTTGTAAAGTCATTGAAACCAACCATAGAACAGGATAGAAAAACTAGAAAGCTTGGCTTTCAAGATCAGGTTATGTTTCTCTAAATATAACATTGGATTAAAGATTAGTAAAGATAAACATATTTAAAATGTGATTGTCTACGAATTTCTAATAAATTTTAAAGAGGAACTGTAGAATGAAGGAATTGTAGAAAAAATTAATAGATAAAATACAAAACTATATTTTATTTACAATACATTCATATGACATAGTTCAGTCGTCTCATGAAAAATAATAAATACTAAGAAACATTACAGACTTAAGACCAGATAGACCAGACCTGAATTAATGATGGTAACCATTTCCGTGCTGGGGAGCAGGGTGTACGGAGGGGGCGGAGTTGTGTACCACGGCGTTGAATCTGAAACAAACAACCAATAATAAATAAATAATATTCTACCACATTCTCACAAAGCCTCCTTTCTACCATATTCTCACTTGATGGCTACGCAGACTATGTACTATGGCTAACAACTGATACAAGTCCATATACAGTTTTTTTGTAAATACTTACATATTATACATAGAAATACCCAGACTAAATCAAACATTAAAATGTTCATGCACAAAAATGTTTGACTTGAGCGGAAATCGAACCCGTGACCTTTAGCTTAGAAGTCCGTTACACAACCCACTACGGTACACATATCTGGTAGTTGTATATTATACAATAGTTTGTTGATATACAGTTGATATACAGTGAGATTTTACTTTTTGTGTGAATATTTTAGTATGATCACTTACCCCTTGTGGTCATTAGCGGAGTACTCGACCGAACGGACAGAGCCGTCAGGCTGGAGCAGAGAGTAGTAGCCATGGACAGAGTCACCGTCGCGGATCTCGTGTTGGGACTTGTGGTCACCGGTGTGAGGGTCGGCCACGGAGTAGGAGAAGTCATATTTAGGGTGAGCCTGGAATGTATTAAAGACAGTGTTAAAAATATCTAAAGGAACTTGGAATTACAATAACGAAATTAGACGATTAGTTCTTACATAAGTGTCGTGACTCTCGTGATTTATTACTGGGGCATCGTAGTGAGCGTCAGAGTTAGCATAGTGGATCGCAGGGGCAGCCTGGTGAATGGGTGCCTCATGAATAACGATGTTATGGACAGCTGAAGAATGGGCATTTCCAAGCAGACCAGCATTGGCAGCAGCCAAGAGCGCGCTGAGAGCTACCACCTGAAAAGATATGTCGTTGAATTAATCTTGATTTTGTTTTACGAGTGAGATTATCGACTTCAATTTATCTAGACGATCGGCTTACAAATGGGTACTGGCAAAAAAGTTTATCACACTTACTTTGCTAAACATTTTGATGCTGTGAATGTCAAAAGCTAGTTTTGATTGATGTCAAAAACCCTGCTGTTAACAGTTTTATACTCGTAGTAACATTAGGCTATTACAAATATCAGCGGGTGGGGCAATGAAATACATATGCGCATCTTTTGTTACATGTATTAAGGTCGTGGTTATTTTTGTAACACAGCAAAAATAGTAAAAAGTATTTCATTATTATTGTGTATTCATTTTAAATAGACAAAATTAAGTAAATGAAAGGTAGGAGTGTTTTCTTATAACAATAACATGACACATTCTACACACTGCTCTCTCAAACTAGGGTTTATTTTAGTTATTATTGCACATTTCTAAATACATAATAGAGAAACTATACCCTACTAAACTAGAAATCAAATAATCGTGCTTATCACACTTTGTCCTGAATCACATCCACGACGTCTGGCTTAGCACTTAGGATCGCTAACCACTCGACCAACAGCACAGCCATAAACATCATCATCAGTCTGTCGCAGTCCACTGCTGGACATACTGTGATAAACGAGTTCTTGAGTGGAGACCGCGTCTAAGCAAACGTAATGTAAGACGAGCACAGGCTAGGTGGAGTGACGATCTGCGCAAGATGGCTGGCAGGAGCTGGATGCGAGAAGCCGAAAATCGATCTAAGTGGCGTACAATGGGAGAGGCCTATGTCCAGCATAGTCATACTTTATTAAAATTAATAAGCGTTTTTAGTTCTGTGTATGAGGGTCAGCGTCGATTGATCTTTTAAATGCTCAGCGAGAACTTAGGTATCGATTGGTAGGTAATAAAATGATAATAAAAAATATATAATAATATTAAATTTTCTAATTGTCCGTGTGGTGATGGATTAAGAATACGGAATGTCACCACTCCTAGTCATCCCGTGGGTGTCGTAAGTGCGAACTACGCAAGACAACAGCACCGAAATGGAAGAAAAACTTGGCCTACTATACCAATCCGTCTGGCCAGCGTGGTACAGTAGGCCTAAACAGAGGACTATGAAAAGCTATTGATGATGATGATGAAATTTTTGATTTTATTGAGGAAACATGTTGGCTTGCCTGAAACTATAAGATTGGAAATATAATTTAAAAACCCATCATAATAAAAAATAAAAGCCATCATAATCTATACAAATAAATACAATTGAAGTTTTTGTTTGTAATGTCAAAATAATAGGTTTTTGTCATGCTTACACGGTTATTTGCACGATACCTTTGCCTAATAAAACCGGTCAGGTACGAGTCGAACTCGTGCGATCAGGGTTCTTTAACTACCCAGATTTTACAAAGATTACCCAGATTTTACCAAGTACCAACATTTTTCTTAATTATCAACTTTTTTTATTTTTTGGAATTATTCCGTTATTTATGTTGTAAGACGTTTCTTTTTTCCAAATTTCGTGATTCTAGGCCAACGGGAACTACCATATAGGTTTTCGACCCAAAACGTTTTTTATACTGTTCTGGATCTGGTTTCAATGATGTATTGATTTAAGCTACCATTGGTCATCTTTACTTGTTAAGTTATTATAAATGAGACATTTATTTTTTAGAATATCACATCTGGCTGATTAGCAACACTCTAGCCAGTGACGTTACTTTCAAAATAGTTTTAACATTATAATACCTACTTTAAAACAAATATCGGACTTAGAATTATTAATTTTGGTTAGAATCGAGGTCTTACAGCACAGGTAAAGAGAAAATTCAGGAAAATAAAAAAGTTGAAAATTAATTGAAATTTTGGCACTTACAAGTTTTCGCGAAAATCGAAATTTGCTCATATCTTTTCATCGTGTTAACTCAGGACCATGATTTGTATACACCTAATAGGGATCATAGACCTCAGTATCTGGTAGAAATTTCAACTTGCTAGGTCTACCCGTTCCTGAGAAAATCGGTAGTGACACACGGACAGACGGACAGACGGACAAGAAAGTGATCTTATAAGGGTTCCTTTTTTACCTTTTGAGGTACAGAACCCATAAACCAGTTTAAATATGTTTTGTCTGTCTGTCTTTCTGTCTGTCTGTCTGGCTGTTTGTTCCGAGTAATCTTCAAAACGGCTGGACCGATTTTGATAAAATTTTACTACCAAGTAGCTGAGTAACTTAGGTTATTTTTTCTCTCAGAAAAACCCTATAGAATTTTGCTTATTCCGGGAACCGTACTCACTAAGGCAGCGCTTTTGAAATTCCACGCGAACGAAAAAAGATAAAATTGAACCAACAGTCACTTAGTACTAAAAGACCAGGGATTATTTTTTGATGTTTGATAAATCAGAAGTAAAGAGGACTAAATTCTGCTAGTCATTTTTTTATGGTATAGTGAGGCACCTACGGGTTACCTGACGGTGTCTACCGCTGCCCTTGGCCGCCTGCAACTCAAGAGTCACTAGTTCATTGCCGCACTTTGAAGCTTCTCTACCCCAGAATTAAGGGGGAAAAGGAATTAAGGGTCCGGGTCCGGTAGCCTCACTGACTCCGTGAATACTTCCCGTTTTATTCCATTCAAATTTCAAGAAAAAATACCATTTATGAGTACAGTTGATTTCATCATGATTTAAGCTCATTAAAGTCAGTGACACTTTTATGCAACTTAATTATATTAGAACATTATTGACCACCAGAGCCGAGGGTAAATGTCGAAAACCGCACGTTGCTCCCTCACCAATAAGTGTACTGCAAGGAGCCTGAGATAAACTAGCAAGGAATCCATTGACAAGACCCGCAGACATAGGCTGCCCAGTAAAAAGTTGACTACAGCGTGAAGTACGAGAACCCAAACCCCGTAAGATCAGAGAGCGCGCACGGAGCACCACACCATCTCAGGTCTTCTCGTTAAAATTTCGTTCAGCCCGATTCGTTAACTTCAGGTAATGTGCGAAGCGAGTTCAAATTGATGTTTGCATTATTATTTTTAAAAGAAGTTGATCGTCAACGTTTTCGTTATTTACCTACGTCTTACAATAAAGGAAAGCTTCCTATTCCTAATTTTGACATCTGGTACTGCTGCTTTTATGCCAATACATTAGTTACTACTCTGCTGCATTTGCAGGCACTTCATTTCAAATAAAAACTAAATAATATAAAAACAACGTAGGTTGAAGTTAAAAATCACAGTTTTATTTACATATTATAGTTATTTAAATATATTCATCTCATATTGATCACTCGTCTCACAAAAAATAATAAATTAGTAACACACATCGAGGGCTTAATACTGGTGGTAAGCATGTCCATGGGCGGGGGCGGGATGTACAGCAGGAGCGGAGTTGTGTACAACAGCGTTGAATCTGAAGAGTAATATGTTATGTTAACGTCTGTTTTTGATTAAGATCTTAGTCTGAAGAAGCAGAATTAAGACGCTTAACGTGATAACTTACCCGCTGTGTGCATCAGCGTTGTATTCGACCTTGCGGACAGAACCATCAGGTTGGAGCAGAGAGTAGTAGCCATGGACAGAGTCACCGTCGCGGCTCTCGTGCTGAGACTTGTGGTCACCGGTGTGAGGGTCGGCCACAGAGTAGGCAAAGTCATATTTGGGGTGAGCCTAAAATATGAAAGGGCATAATAAGCTTGAGTGCTCGCATTACACAGTTCACGCTATAATACTAATATTTATAAGACAGTTACTTACATAGGTATCGTGACCGTCGTAGTGAGCTACAGGAGAAGCGTGTTGGACAATAGGGGCGGCGTAGTGGACTGCGGGAGCAGCATAGTGAGCCACTGGGGCAGCATAGTGGATGGGTTCGTCGTGACGAATGATGTTTTGGGAAGAGATGGCGTGGCCATGTCCCAATAGACCAGCGTTGGCAGCGGCCAACATCGCACCGAAAGCTACGATCTAGGAATTAAGATGTTCACTTAATTAGAATATAAAATTATGAAGTTTATTTGGTCACTTTATTAGTCAAAGTTATTCTTATGCATTTTTGACATAAACAACTCACTTGACTAGTTGCAAACTGTAAACAAAGGCTTTTTTAAACATCTTACCACTAACTTAAAAAAAATACTTTATGTTACCATAAGTTATATGGTAGCTGTATGTTAAATAACATGTTATCATACGTCTATACAATGACACTTCAAGTCACACTGATTAATGAACTAAACGAACGAAAATCGTTCTCTCTGGCAACCTCTAATAAATATGAAACTACCATAACGAAACAAACTTACTTTGCTGAACATTTTGGTGTAGTATTTGCTACGAGCTGGTGTTAATTGATATCAAAGGACCTGAAGTTTATAGTTTTATAGTAAAAGCGGGTGGTTGCGAGAGCAAGCTGGTGGGGCGAAGAAATGTGTGAGCGCGTACTTGACTCTGACCGCTCTTAGCATGTGTCAAGGTCACAATACCGGTACTAACAAAATAGTGTCGTGAGCTATATGTTTTAAATACAAATGTTGTTATTAAGTGGTCAAAACGCTTGAAACACATTTTGCGTAACGCGTTTATACGTTATGATATAACCCAATAGAGACTTTATTTCCGGTAGCATAAATCGAATCTATGAATATGATTATTTTTTATAATAAAGGGATTTGAATGAAACGTGAATCAATTGTTATCAAAACATTTAACTAACTTTTTGTTTATCTAAATATTATACGGCGGTTCTATTTTAAATAGATAAAACGAAGTAAGTAAGTAAGTTAGGTTTTAAGTTGTGAAGTTAGTAAGTAAGATTATGGATTAGTATCTACATACAAGTATAGTTATGTATGTATAATAAGAGGGATGAAAGTGGTGATAAATAATAATAAAGAACTAAAGTCATAAAACTCAATTAATTATTACCGCACTGAACATTTTTACTTGATCAGTGATTAAAATCGCTAATAGCTGGAAGCGCCTGGAACCGCACTGCTTGACGTGCTCATGAAAAGGCCTATAACCAAAAATGGGTGAAAAAAGGCTGAGCAAGACCGTGCTTATAAACTATTTGAATATAGGTCCATGATAGCACACCTCGTTTAAAGTCCTTACTTCTTACAAACTGGTATGACAGGAATCATCCGTTGTTTGTATTAAGCAAAGACCGGAACTCAGTACTAATAAACTCGCCGTATTCAACCACTTTATTGCTTCCTTAAGCTCTTAGTTTACTGAACTCATCCATCCGTGCGTGCATGCAGTCTAAACGAAGTATTAAGTCTAGAACTGTCAGCTAAACGGTTAATAACCTTATCAAAACGATATAAGTGTTTTAGTAAGAAGTTTTAAGATTAACATAATATCTTTCTAGTTTTACATTATTCTTCAATATTTTTTGAGTTTTTGCAGCTGTCGTAATTAAATTAAGTGGTAATATCGAACATTAATTGTTTCTACATTAATATTCTAGAGTCAAGATTTAATGCAGTTTGAGCTCAGCAAGAATAGGTAATAATATCAATAAAGAGTTTAGTCCACACAACAAGCGTATCTAAAAATAATCATCTTCCATGCCGATACCTTGGCTCGAAAAATAATAATTAGGTCATCCAAGTAGGTTATAGATTCTCAAAAAAAAAAATTGCTATAATTTGCTAATATACTCAGACAGATGGACAACGAAGTGATTTAATAAGAATTCCTTTGTCCGTATGAGGAACGGAACCCTAAAAAGGTACATATACATAACCTTGTCTTTTTGTGGAGTTTGTTAATAGCAGCAATATTTTTCATTATTAACGTTTAACTTCTTAAATTTTAGGAAAAATAAAAAATAAGCAACATGTACCCTCAATTCCGACCATCATTGGAGCATAATCATATGAAAAAAAAAGGTCTTTATTACATTGAGCCAAACATATAATCTCCTCCTATTTTCCTATTCCTATTTCCTTATTTAAAATATATATTTATTACTCCTTATTTTAAATCGGTTGAAAATCAGCTCGTTTCTTAGCCTACTGTATTATGACGTTTTGTCTTAAACAGTACGTAAGTTTAAGTATTACTTATAGAGTCCTACAGTCAAATATTTGGACAATATTAGGTCTTTACCTATGAAATTGCCGTTTTGCATGCAATGCATTTTATGATCATTGTGTCTCACGTCCATGTCACAGGATGTTACATCATGAAATTAACTCTAACACAGAATGCAGAATTCACTAAATGGAGAAATGGGAATTAGGAAAAAAGAACTTTCAGTCCCTTTTACGATTTGCGTATCTTATCATCATTGGATTTTAAGTGATTAAACTGTAATAAGCTAATCAAGCTTATTAAATAATAATAAAAAATACCTTTCGGATTAGTGAAAGAGAGAAATATTTAAAAAATATAAAACTATATTTTATTTACAATACATTCATATCACATGGTTCAGCCGTCTCACAAAAAATAATAAATAGTAAGAAACATAACAGACTTAGTAGTAATCATTTCCGTGCTGGGGAGCAGGGTGTACGGAGGGAGCGGAGTTGTGTACAACGGCGTTGAATCTGAAACGGACAACCAATAGTTAGTTGATATAAGTGAGATCTTATTTAATGTTTTAGTATAAACACTTACCCCTTGTGGTCATTAGCGGAATACTCGACTGAACGGACTGAGCCGTCAGGTTGGAGCAGAGAGTAGTAGCCATGGACAGAGTCACCGTCGCGGACCTCGTGTTGAGACTTGTGGTCACCGGTGTGAGGGTCGGCCACGGAGTATGAGAAGTCGTATTTAGGGTGAGCCTAAAGGTTTGAAAGAAAATGTTATATAAGTAATATGTAGCGTAACGTAACAAAAAGAAACTTCATATGACCATTTCTTACGTAAGTGTCGTGGCTTTCGCTGTGAATTACTGGGGCACCGTAGTGGGCATCAGCATTGTGAACAGGTACATCATGGTGAACGATGTTAAGGGAAGCTGAAGAATGGGCATTTCCCAGCAGACCAGCGTTGGCAGCAGCCAAGAGCGCACTGAGAGCTACGATCTGAAAGTATAAGAGCAATGAATTAGCATATAATTTGGCTATGAGGAAGATTAGGAAATACCGAACAATCTGTGAATAAAAACTACACTTACTTTTCTGAACATTTTGGTGCAGTTTTTATCAAAGGCTAGTTTTGATTGATGTCTAAAACCCTGTCGTTTTTAGTTTTATAGTAATACTATTACAAATGTCAGCGGGTGGGGTAAATAAATATATGCGTGAATTTGTTGCATGAATTAAGGTCGTGATTACTTTACTAACAGTCAGAATAATAAAAAGCATTTTATTTGTATATTTAAGTAATATTAAAAAACCCTCCTTTCTAAGGAGAGGCCTATGTCTAGCAACGAACTACTACAGGCTGTTAATGATGATGATATTAAAAAAGACATTTTCATAAAACTTGGGAGTATTTAAATTTACGTACATAAATGTTAAATGAAATAAAATCTATTAGAGGTCTTTGGTTCAGAATATTAGGGGTATATTCACTGACTGTCAACAAATTTGTATTAAAAGGACTAGATTCTGTGAGCTACATCTACATTTACATTTCAGTTCTATTCAATTTTATCTTGGAAACTAAAGAAATACATTTATTTATTAAGTAAAACTTGCACGAAAACAACATTGATCAATCAATAATTTCTCTCTGCAATGATCTCTGATTAGATCTTTTGTTTAGTATTTTAAGAACATTGACATGGTTTATTTTAGTATTAATTAACTCCAGTGGATAGTGATCTACCTCGCCACTTTTATTTTAAAATGTCCTACTATCTTTCGGCATCAGATAGTAATATATTTTGTTAATGTTATGTATTATTAGTATCAAAATCTATTTATTTGATTAAGTTACTAATTTTGTATCATTGAAAACGTGGACATGATGTGAATGAATATCGACAAGGGATTAATTAATCTCTAATCGAATAACCGCTGCCCCGTACAGTCGTAGGTAATTTTATTCAAATTTTATCTAAATTCAAATAATAATCATTATTCTGGTTAATAGGCTATGCCAAATATCCAAACCTTAATTTAACTAAAACCTAACTTCTAGAATAATACAAAAATGCAGGACTCTTCACTCTTCTGTGAGATGCGTGAAATTATTATTATCTTTATAATTATTATTATTCTCTTTATTTATTTTATACACATATTATTTATATATAACACACACTTTATAAATAAAATATTTAAAAGTTTAAAAAGTAGTAGACCCACCGGGTACAGGGACCAAGACACTGTTGGTTAGGACGCCAAAGACAGGAACCTCCTCACTATAGCCGTGTCAGGGAGAACTG
Source organism: Arctia plantaginis (assembly GCA_902825455.1). Taxonomy (NCBI): domain Eukaryota; kingdom Metazoa; phylum Arthropoda; class Insecta; order Lepidoptera; family Erebidae; genus Arctia; species Arctia plantaginis. Next base: position 8,284,530 of record CADEBD010000314.1, on the reverse strand, counting down.
CCTTTTGAATCAGACCCTTGATCATGCCGTTTAACTTGAGCCTCTTAAGGTGTTGGTCGAGTGTCTTAGCTATCAATCCGTCAGCAAATACGACTATCGGAACAATGGTCACCGAATTGACATTCCACATATCGACAATCTCGTGAGATAACTCCAAGTATTTTATTTGTTGTTTTTTGACTTTCACAAGATTCTTGTCAAGAGGAACGGCGATATCAACAATCATTGCACGGCGCCCTAATCGATCTATCGCCACAATATTAGGCCTTTTGGCAACAAAAGTCCTGTCTGTGATGATAGATCGACCCTTATACCACGTAGCCCGACTATTCTCGGAAACTGGGTCGGGCAAATACCTGTAGTATGGCACCTCTAAATTCATAAGTTGGTACTTAAGGGCAAGCTATTGGTGTACGAACCTGGCTACTTGGTTGTACCTGGGCAAATATTTACTGTTAGCGAGACGAGAACGACAAGAAACAATCAGCCGGATTGATTCCACGGGACGGTGGCATGCACGACAGATGTCAACCATACCATTTTTCAGAATATGTTTCCGATAGTTATTTGTCATGATAACTTCGTTCATAATCTCACAGACAAAACCGTCAGTTTCTCCGAAGAGAGCATCAATACCATAGCCAAGACGTAGATGCTTTTTAAGTCGAAATCGGGCCCATTTAGGGCCCGATAAAACCACCTATAGAGCGTTTTGCCCTCTCATACTTCCCTGCGATCATTAATGCTGAGTACTACAGGTTTGCGCTAATTCTCTTTAGCCACAGCGAGTGATACTCTGCTGCATATAAAGTATTTTGGTTAAAATAAATTGACGCTGGTTGAATTAAAAAATATCACAGTTTATTTACATTACATTAATCTTATATTGATCATTCGTCTCACAAATATTAATAAATATGTGGCAAACACATTTAGAGTTTAATAGTGGTGGTCAGCATGTCCATGGATGGGGGCGGGATGTACTGAAGGAGCGGAGTTGTGTACGACGGCGTTGAATCTGAAAAGAGTAATACGTTAATACATTTTTATTTTATTAAGACTTTAGTCTAATGAAGCAGAAGTAGGGCGCTTCACATGACAATGAAAACTTACCCATTGTGTGCATCAGCATTGTATTCGACCTTGCGGACAGAACCATCAGGTTGGAGCAGAGAGTAGTAACCATGGACAGAGTCACCGTCGCGGCTCTCGTGCTGAGACTTGTGGTCACCGGTGTGAGGGTCGGCCACGGAGTAGGCGAAGTCATATTTGGGGTGAGCCTGGAATGAAAAGGCATATTAGCTTCATATTCTTGCATAACACAGTTTACACTATGCCATATGACAGTTTCTTACATAGGTATCGTGACCATCGTAGTGGGCTACAGGGGCAGCGTGTTGGGCAATAGGGGTGGCGTAGTGGACAGCGGGAGCAGCGTAGTGGATGGGTTCGTCATGACGAATGACATTTTGGTGAGAGGTTGCGTGGCCATGTCCCACTAGATGAGCGTTGGCAGCGACCAACATTGCACCGAAAGCTACGATCTGGAAATTAAGAGTGTGTAATTTATTTGGTGATTATTAGTTTTAAATCGGTATACCTATTTTAATGAACTCTAGATAAACAAGGTTTAATACTTTAGATTTTTCATATGTAATGTGTATATTAAACTTAAATACGACTAAACGTAACGGCTAAATTAAGCTACGTCCAGGAAATGGTGTTGAATGGAGGTGTTCTGTGTGGTGAGTGGGTATCTGTGGCGGATAAAGTACACTAGATAATCTATAAGGGAACAGTGAGTACATTTTCGGTTTCCTCATAAGTTAGGTTTGCTGTTATTACCTGCCCTGATTTGTAAATGCTTTTTTGATACGTTTAAGTCTTTTCGTATTTGTGTCGCCGCAGATGGAGAGTTTTGATCTTTTTTAGTCATTTAGGGTCTCAAACAAGCCTGATGGTAAGTAATTATCGCTGCCCATCAACACCCAACATTCAAGACTCGCGTTGCCGCTCTTTCAGTTGTTCCCATCAGAATCAGGGGGAGAGGGGAGGGTTAACCGAACCTAACTCATTCAGTAAAAATCAACGAAAGAACTGGTTTACACCGTTTTCCTGGGAGGCCGTGGTATTACTCCGGTTGAGCCTGTCATATACATATTGGCCAAAGCATGGCTCAGCCACTTATGTAGTTCTTTGAGTTTATATGTATCTAGCGCATTTAATTAAGGAATAATACTGTATTATTTAAAATAGCTTCGTAATTAACCCATTGTTGTTTTGTAATATGCAAAAGATAATAATGGTTACTGTAGATTATTCATTAGAGATAAACGTCTATCATCACGGTATTTTTTCTTAATCTTTTAAAGATATACAATTCTGAAATATATTATTTTGATCTGTCTTGTACGGTTTAGCCAGCGTTTATCCAATATAAACGCACAAAAACATATTTTTGACAACTTTCCCTCACAAATCTTAAAAATCCTAGGATTTTCTCTACTGTAATATGCATGTATTATACATATAAACCTTCCTCTTGAATCATCTCTATTGGTAATAACCGTATTAAAATCTAAGCGTACAAAAAAAAAAGCAACTTTATTTGATACCATCTAACCCCTTGAACGTTTGATTTGTGATATATGACACATCTGTAGAGAAAATGTTGATCGTCGAGTCTTTTCATCGTCGATCTCATGGCTGGTTCTCAAGCTCAGTCACTTAGTGTGCTCGTCCAAGGGCTATACTTGACGTTTCTTTAAGGGACCGCACCAGGAATGAGGTGAACCGACAGAGAATCAAGTTCATTGACATACCCCACCAGATCCGCAAGCTGAGGTGGCAGTTTCCTTGCCGTATTAGCCACAGAGCTTACCGTTGCGGTAAGCGAGTTCTTGAGTGGAGACCTCATCTCGGCAAACGTAGTTTAGGACACCTACAGGCCAGGTGGAGTATTGACATGCGCAAGATGGCTGATAGGAGCTGGATATGAGAAGCCCAAATTGATCTACGTGGCGTTCAAAGGGGGAAAAAAAAAGAGACCTATGTATGTCCAGCAGTGGACTGCGATAGGCTGATGATGATGAAATATAATGATTAGTAGTGTGGTAAAATTTGGGTCAAACTATGAAAGAAGTAACGTTGACTGGTAAGTGGAATATTGTTTGTCATATTGTTTTTTAAACCTGTTTGTTCAACATTAAATTACCTGAATAATATGTATAGTATTTATGTATTAATATAGATTAGTAGGATTTAGGTATGTAAAATAAATATTTCATAGGTTAAGACCTTATTTATTTCTCTAATTTCTGTATACCTATCACCAGTTCATAATGAATCCATCCAAAGATGGCCTGGAAGAAATTGCACTAAGCGATAAGGGCCGCCCTTTGTACATTACATCTGTTGTTAATTACTTTATAATGTCTGTAAAACCCTGGTGTACAAATAAAGTATATATATATATCTATCTATCTAAATAAATACAGAAAGAAAAATGTAGGTTTTAATGTTAAAACGGTTTTTGGGAAAAAGGAATTAGTCTTTAAAGAATTTTATTTTTTCACGATCATTGCGACTTATGTATGTACGTGCTCCATCTAACTGTTGAGATTTGTTTACTTTCATTTTTATGTATTTAAAACATGTATTAAAAATATAAAATAATTTCAAATGAAATTAAATTTCTACTAAAATCGAATAAAAAACTTAAAAAAAAGAAATAGATAAAATACAAAACTATATTTTATTCACAATACATTCATATCACATAGTTCAGTCGTCTCACGAAAAATAATAAATAGTGGTAGTAATAATAGGAACATTACAGACTTAGTGGTGGTAATCATTGCCATGCTGGGGAGCAGGGTGTACAGAGGGGGCGGAGTTGTGTACAATGGCGTTGAATCTGAAACGAACAACCATTAGTTAGTTGATAAAAAGTGAAATCTTGTTTCGTATTGAATCTTTGATGTTATAATCAATCACCTACCCCTTGTGGTCATTAGCGGAATATTCGACTGAACGGACTGAGCCGTCCGGTTGAAGCAGAGAATAGTAGCCATGGACAGAGTCACCGTCGCGGATCTCGTGTTGAGACTTGTGGTCACCGGTGTGAGGGTCGGCCACGGAGTATGAGAAGTCGTATTTAGGGTGAGCCTAAAGGTATTAAATAAAATATTAGATAATATCTAAAATAACCTGGAATTGTCATAGTAAGGTAGAAATTTATATGATTATTTCTTACATAAGTGTCGTGGCTGTCGTTATCAATTGTGTGTCGTGGGATATATATCTAGCAAATATATCTAGGAAATAATATGTAGCGTAACGTAACAAAAAGAAAATTCATATGACCATTACTTACGTAAGTGTCGTGGCTTTCGCTGTGAATTACTGGGGCACCGTAGTGAGCATCAGAATTAGCGTAGTGGATCGCGGGTGCATCATGAAGAACGATGTTATGGGAAGGTAAAGAATGGGCATTACCAAGCAGACCAGCGTTGGCAGCAGCCAAGAGCGCACTGAGAGCTACGATCTGGAAATATAAGGACAACGAATTAACACAAAGTATCTATACAAACCTTCGGTTAGCAAACGTTAACTGCCACAAAAATATATCACACTTACTTTGCTGAACATTTTAGTGTTGATGATTGATGTTAAAAACCCTGCTGTTTATAGTTTTATAATGCTCGGCTATTACAAATGTCAGCGGGTAAGTAGGTGGGGTAATTAAATATATGCACGCATTTGTTGCGTGTATTAAGGTCACTTTGGTTAACATACTCAGAATAGCGGCAAGTTTTTAATTTTATATTTCTATTCCAATTTAAACAGAAAATAAAAAAAAGGTTTTAAATGAAATAATTTAACGGAGTTATTAAGCATGTTCAGTTCAGTATTCGATTAACGTTTTTTAAGCAGCTAGCAAGTGAACAGTGCTCGGAGGAATATTTACTTGTCGATTTACTAGTTCGTACATACACAGAGAGATTCGAAAGTATATACATATTTATATTGCCAAAGAAATGCTATCGCGGCGAAATCGTGCAGATACTCACCGGTAATTAAGTAATTGGTTTAGAATTTATTTTTGTTTATGTTAAGTATTGTGTGTGTTATGTTTTTTTCTCTTTCGTGAAGAGTTTTTCTTTTAACTATTTCTACTTCATGAAAATGTCTTTTCATTCATTCTTCAAAATGTCATGAAACTCTGTTATTAGCTTAAACATATTGTGTAGGTGTCACAATAATCATGTGTGAAATGTAAACAAGCAGTTGAGTTTCTTATCAATAAATAAATAGTGTTTCTAAAAAAGTACACCAGGGATCAGCATAAAGCTCATTTTTGTTTAGTCTCGTCATAGACTACCACACTTAAGAGATAGAGCAACCCCCACTATACCAACCCCTTAGAAAGTATGGAACTTGAGATCAATAGACAGAAGACTGATAACATGCACTGGAAATTTGCTAGTCTTGTCTTGCTGAATAGTCATACTGTCAGCTGTATTTAACAGTTCTCTCTGAATAAGTAAATGAATACTAAGTTCCATATGTTCTTTTAATAAGAATTATTATATGTATTAATAAATATTACCTCTGCTCTGAGACAAAGACTTGTCAAGATGATCAACACACGCGTTCGACGTAGTATCAATGCATGCAGCAATGGAATGGTCACTAATTTAAGATCATTAGTTCGACGATAGTCATTCACTCGACCGCGCATTCAAATGTGTTTAGCTACTGAACCCAATTCCAACTGCTTTCCAGCTTTCAGAATTAGAAAAAAAATGCAAGGATCATTCCTCCCATGCATTCAAGCATGTAAAATAAGTGTTACAAAGGAGAGAAATCATAATCGTGACGAGTATATATAAATTGCTTAAACTTTGTGTTGAGATTTTCAAAGTAATCAGAAACATGGAGATTAAGCATACTAGTTCTGATTTATAAAAGGTAATAGTAGGTACTATGAGTGTATTAATTACGGTGAAATCAAACTCTTGTTCAGTACCATAAAGCTTTTTGTAAACGTTACTGAAAGCTGTCTAAAAGCCAAGTGCGTTTTGTCAAAAACCATTACGGATTCGTGCCTGCGTAATCAATTATTGATCTGATGTTTGCATTAATTGCATGTTATGAGATTAATTGCAATAATTGCCAAAGATTATCACAGCAATTAACACCAGTTACAACCTAAGGGTTTCATACTGATTGTTGAAAAGACTCAGAGACAAACGATATCAGCACAATTTCCATCGATAGGCAATTTATATCTGGGGAGTATGATAGGTACATATTTCTAGGACCGTTGAGTATACTCAACATCAAATAGTCGCAGCGTAGATCAATATGAGAATAACATGTGAAGATACCTGCGATAAAAGAATGCTATCTAAAATCAAACAAATAGGACCACCATTAGACCAGTTCATGTGTGACAGTGAAACTTGGCCTGTGACAACAAAAAGTACAACGAGCGCTACAATAATCTACCGTATAAAGAAGATAGAGAAATATATGTTCAATAGAAATAAATAACCTTTGGGACTATTACTAGTCTGTGATCGTTCTTTTTTTATTAAGTACTAGAAAAAAATCACGATATTTTTTTTGTCATGTAAGAAGGTTCCTTATAAGAACGCAAAAGTATATATCATCAATAGAATTTACTTTGATAGTATAGCTGTATAGTGAGTTGAAAATATATCCCTCTATTAGTATTTCGTTCCTATAGCTAATAAAATAGTGTGTAACATAACAGGCTTATCATTTTACGATGAAAAATTTATAACGCAAGTAAAGGATTTTATTTAAATAAATAAAAATAACTAAGGTTGAAGATAAAAATCACAGTTTATTTACATCTCATTCATCTCACGTTGATCACTCGTCTCACAAAAAGTAATAAATATTTAGTAACACACATCGAGAACTTAATAGTGGTGGTAAGCATGTCCATGGATGGGGGCGGGATGTACAGCAGGAGCGGAGTTGTGTACAACAGCGTTGAATCTGAAAAGAGTAATATGTTATGTTAATACACTGGTTTTTGATTAAGATCTTAGTCTGAAGAAGCATAGGGACGACGCCTTACGTGACAATGATAACTTACCCATTGTGTGCATCAGCGTTGTATTCGACCTTGCGGACAGAACCGTCAGGTTGGAGCAGAGAGTAGTAGCCATGGACGGAGTCACCGTCGCGGCTCTCGTGCTGAGACTTGTGGTCACCGGTGTGAGGGTCGGCCACGGAGTAGGCGAAGTCATATTTGGGGTGAGCCTAGAACACCAAAAAGCTTATTAGGCTTGAGGTCTCGTATAATACAACTCACGCTATAACACTAATATTCGAATGCAAGTTACTTACATAGGTATCGTGACCGTCGTAGTGAGCTACAGGGGCAGCATGTTGGGCGATAGGGGCGGCGTAGTGGACAGCGGGAGCAGCGTAGTGAGCCAAGGGAGCGGCATAGTGTATTGGTTCGTCGTGACGAATGATGTTTTGGGAAGAGATGGCGTGGCCATGTCCCAATAAACCAGCGTTGGCAGCGGCCAACATCGCACCGAAAGCTACAATCTAGAAATTAAAGGTAGGATTTTGAAATAAGAACGAGAACATTTTTGGACTCTTCACAAGTCCGAAGATCAAGTGTATGCATTTTTAAAAGAACTGAAAACGAAGAATACCTAATAATTCAACGTTTAAAAAAGTTGACCTAAATTAAGCTACCTCCATCCAGTACAGTCTAGTATATATGTTACGATACATATTATGGCATGAAAAGTGTACATAATACGGATAAAGGTATGCTAACTAATGAAATAAACAAAATAAATTAAAGCCTGTGAAACTATGATCAAAATTCGTTCTCCTGGCGATCTCTAGTAAATATCAATAAACTGCAATTACGAAACACACTTACTTTGCTGAACATTTTGTTGTAGTCTTTGCTACGAGCCAGTGTTGATTGATATCAGAGGTCCCGTGGTTGATAGTTTTATAGTAAAGGTGGTTGTGAGTGCAAGCTGGTGGGGCGAAGAAATGTGTGAGCGCGCACTTGACTCTGTACGCTTTGACATGTTATCAAGGTTGCAATACCGGTACTGACAAAATATTATCGTGAGCTTTAAGTCTTATTTAATATTTTATGATTTACAATGGTTATACACACAATCATATACATTTCGTGTTTCGTATTTACATATTCCACAGATCGCAAGGCTTTCGAATTTAGACCGTTTTAAATGTCTATGACCAGTGTAACTTAAACTGAAATTTAAAAAACTTTGTATTACGACAGTTCAAAATATAAACTACATACTTATACTTTTATGTATATGTATAGCATTTTTCACATTATTTTTACTTTATAACACTTCTACGTATATCAAAGAATTTTCTTCACATGGTAATATAGAGATCGTAAAAAAATCTTAGAATTTCTATTTCCACTACAAAAAAATTATTACAAAATATAGAAATGTACAAGTATTACAAATATTGATGATGATTACTTGTAGTAATGATAGTGTATAATGCTTGAATGAATATTATTTGTAATTTTTACAAATAATTTGTATGTATTCTTTTAATTAATAATGCCTTGTGGTCCGTATATCTTCAGATGTAGTATAGTACATAAGCGTCTTGGTTGTGAGACTGTAAGCTTATAATGTTAAATAAAAAATAAAATAAAAAGGTGTCACTTAAACATAAGCCTAATCGTATTTGTTAATATATAAAGACAATTTAAGCCGTTAACTAGACTTTTGTTGGGTTGTAAGAGTTATGTGCTTAGAAATGCATTACTGAACTGGTAATAAATGAACCTCAATTAATTATTAAATTACGGCTAATTTTATTTTCTATCTAATCAGGAACTACAAACTATATTGATTGACGAAATATAGGTCTGCAATAGAATATCTAGTTTAAAGTACTTGTTGCAAAGTAACAGACTGGTATAACAGGAACCATCTGTTGGTAATATAACGCAAAGACACGAACACAGATTAATAGAGTCATTGAAACTAAATCTATACAGATAAATAAAATTACAATGTCTGTTTTTAATGCCAAAAAATTTTTTCCTCTCAGAAAAACCCTATAAAATTTTGCCCGCACGTACCGTACTACACCACTAAGGCAGCGCCTCAAATTCCACGCCGACGAAGTGCAGGAGCACAAAGGGGGCATAGTGGTTCCCGCCCAGCAGGGGGTCATCTATAGCCGATAGATGGCCTGAGGTACGTCAGGTATCAGGGATTTCCTTCTTGGGTACCCCTGGTTACCCGGCCACTGGCAACCGAGACGGCGTGCGGTTTTTGGTCGGTTCGAGTCCGATATAACTACCGGTGTGTGGTATCCGAGGGGATTTCCGCTCAGAAAAAAAGAAGTGTAGCAACGTCAAACAGTTATCGCTATAGAAGAATATGGCAAGTGAGTTTTTCGTAGAGCTGAAGAATCTAAGATCATAAACATATTTATGTATAGGTATATCTATTTATATGTATAACACATATCATAGCAGTAAATGTAGGTATTTGTTTGAATTAAATTAAATTATTCAATTTATTTCTAAGTAGACATGACTTTGCTCATTTGTTTTCTACTATCCTAGAAGATACGAGTGAATGGATTCACTCGTAAGTTTCGCTGAATAAAAACTCAGAATTAGGTTAAGTTTGCCTTTATACCTAACATTTCCTTATTACTTAAATCTACGTGAATAAGTAAGATGAAATGAAATCAGTCAGCAAAATCATCGACAATATAAAGTTTACCATTAATATTAAATTTACTCTTAATTGCTACCGATGCGATGTACAAACTATATTTTTGTTTGCAGAAAAGTGCTATTTGAGCAAGAGTTGTATTTGGCCAAGAGTTTTGCAGAAATCAGTTTTGTGGGTACCATCACTGGTATCCCAATATGGCATTTCATGTAAAAGCCTTGATGTGCACCAAAATGTAATGAAAATTATATAAAAAATAGGGACGTCTATAGCATAAATAACAGAAGTAAAGATTAACTGCTAAACTAGGTCCAAAAAACTTTACTAACTTTAGTCAAACAAACACATTATTGTAAGTACTACACTGTAGACAATTTGAATGATGAAAATGTAATTAAATTGCTCTAATTGGTTTGTATTTAAAGATAATTTTATAATTAAAATTATTTAAGTAACTAAATGTAATGCAACTACTAAATTGATTGTTTTTTTTTTAAATATAATTATCATTAATTTGGCCGTTATTTTTTTACTTCACTGGTAACTGCAATAAAGATGTTAAAATATAAATTAGTATGTTTGGTTTAATTATTAAAATCTAGGTGACGACTATATCGTAAAATAATGTCGGTTTTGAAAAAAATACGAAATTCAGTTTTACCATATTTACATACTATATTGTCTAAATATGATAACTATAGTCAAGAAAAAGTTAAATGTATTTTTTTTAAATTATTCAGTGTTTGTTTGATAGGCGCTCAAAGTAAAATGAAGCATGTGATTTCTAGAAAATTGTATATTAGTTATTTATTATTAGTTGTTATTTTTATTTTATTTTAAAATTAACCCTATTTTAAACTTGTATGCCAATTTTCATACGTCAATGACAGGAACCTCCTCACTATATGGGCAGTGGCTTCTGCATCAGACCCTTGATCCAGCCATCTAACGTGAACCTCTTTAGGTGTTGTAGGTCAAGGCTCTTGGCTATCAATCCGTGAGGAGATACAACTATCGGAACAATGATCGTCGAATCCACATTCCACATATCGAAAATCTCCTTTAGGCAGAGCGAGTGCATCCGGCATCCACTGCAACTACATTGCGATGCACTTCCACATCAGTATGTAGAAAATATTCTCTGAGATTTTAAATCTCGCGATTTTGTAGGGTCTTTATATTTAATAGTCCGCGATCCCCGACCCCGTCCCGACTTTCGCGGAATATACTCGTACAATCTCATTACCGATGAACGTGGGTGGTGCATTCGGAATGCAATTAGTAGTGTACAGACTCTCCTGTCAAAGGTATCTAATCCAGTCTGAGTCCATCTAAGTAGTCCAAAGGAATTACCCAACTATTGCAGGGTCGCACCTTGTTGCCCCTAGACAAAAAACTTTTAAGTACTTTTTTCAGGCGGCCAAAAAAGTGTTCCTGCAACGTTTCTTTCATGTCAGATTCTCGTATTCCCACTAGTGACATAGCTAGATACTTGTAGGTTTCAGTAGCAGACAGAGATCTAAATTTTGTTGAATCTGAAAGCTCTTTTCCTTCAGATTCTACATTCAAGCCTTTCTTTAAATACATGACTGCACACTTGTCTACATCAAATTCCATCTTGATAGAATTACTAAAGTTTTTCGTCACCTTTAGTAACGCTGTCAATTGTAATTTAGTGGGGGCTAGTAATTTCAAATCATGCATATAAAGAAGGTGACATATAATTTGATCATCTTTCTGCAACCTATAGCCTAACCCTGAACCCTCTAATAGAGTGCTAAGAGAGTTCAAAGCCAGACAAAACCACATGGGACTCAGACTATCATCTTGAAATATACCCCACTCGATTTTTATTAGTACATCGTTTACCGCAGTCTGCCGACATTCTGGATAGCAAAGTGCTGTTTTCCATTACCCCATACATGACTCCAAGAAAGTGCAGAGAGTTGTATCAATGTTATACAACACCAGCACCTTCAAAAGCCACGTATGTGGAACCGAGTCACAAGCCTTCTTATGGTCTATTTAAGATGTTGCCAAACTCTTACGATAACGACGTACCTGTTGGCTAATGGTCATGTCTATGATAAGGAGCTCTTTAGCGCCACGCAACCCACTTCTACAACCATTCTGAGGAGCTTACCTAATCGAATTATTATTAATGTGTTAAGTATTTTTTTTGTATCAGAATAGATGTTAGAAGTTTGTTGGTAAACATATGATAGGTCTAAAATTTTTGGGATCCATGACACTACCAGACTTTTAAAATAAGTGGGTTATGCCAGTGGTTAAAAATTGGGGTAATGAACCCGAACACGCATGTGAGCTTCGGAACCACTAAAGCCAAAAGTTGTGCAGTCCCGTCTGGACCAGGTGATTTCCAATTCGGTTATGAACGGACTGCACAGCTTACACCATCTTCATCAATAGTAACAGGTTCCATAGGTGTGATAGACTCACTCACTTTTTTTTTCAATACTTTAATTTGTTTTATGTTTTCCTCTTTAGCTTAATGATTATGAAAACCTCATAGAAGTTAAAGTATGGCATAAAAATAACTATCAGATAAATTCGTCTGTCGGGTTTTGATTTTTATATAATCCTCAAACTAAAAGTATTCAATGTAAATGAAAGGCTTAAACTTGTTATTAGTGTTACATTATATTTAGTAACCTCATGCCTAATATCTTTTTTATAAGAATAATTATTTACACAAAATTTACTATGGAAGAGAAGGTTTAGTAATGATAGCCATGCCCGTAGCTCTGGGGATGCACTGAGGGCGCGGAGTTGTGTACAACGGCATTGAATCTGGAAATAAACAAAAGAGCATGTTACGATATTTTTTAAAGGAATGAAATAATACTCGAATTTTGAAAGATGGATTATAGCTTACCCGCTGTGTGCATCTGCCTTGTACTCCACCTTGCGGACGGAGCCATCAGGTTGAGCCAGAGAGTAGTAGCCATGGACAGAGTCACCGTCGCGGCTCTCGTGCTGAGACTTGTGGTCACCGGTATGAGGGTCAGATACGGAGTAGGCGAAATCGTATTTTGGGTGGGCCTGCAATGATGATACATCGATATAGAACGCCTTAAATCTAAAAAACTGTATGTTTTTGTAGTAAGTTAGATATGGAAAAACTTACGTATGAGTCATGGCCGTCGTAGTGAGCTACAGGTGCAGCGTAGTGGGCAATAGGGGCCGCATAGTGTGCTATGGGAGCGGCATAGTGGGCTACGGAAGAAGCGTAATGGGATACTTGTGGGGCATAGTGTATAGGTTGGTCGTGACGGATGATGCTTTGAGATGACACGGCATGGCCATGATTGTGACCATATAAGCTGGCGCTGGCAGCGGCCAAGAATGCTCCGAAAGCTACGATCTAGAAAAATAAATGAGTAGTTAATAAATATACCGTCTTTTAAATAAAACAAACGCGTTAAAATGAATATCATCATAAGATCCGAATATGACGTCATGTAAGCTTGACATTTTTTTAAATTAGAAGATGTTACACTAGATTGTATAATTAAAAACTTCTAAAGCTTGTTTAGTGTACACACAAACAGAATAAGCACATAAAGGGTAGAGTACACATAAAGGGTATTATGTGGAATATACTACCTATTTTTTTTATTTCACCCCTGTAAATATAAACACTTACTTTGGAGAACATGTTGATGTATTCTTTAGTAGAATCGATTGTTGATTGTTGTCAATAAAATTGGTGTATGTTTTTATAGAACGTAGTTAGCAGTGGGGCGGCTAAATATTTGCGTGAACATTGCATATTAGTAACTATGACATCGTAATTTAACCTTGTGCAGTTTAGTAACTAGACTGAAGTGTAGCAGCAATGTGGGGTGAAGAGGGTTGCTCTAGAGTACACTCACCGGTGTAGAGAGGCGCATACCGAATACGGCGCTCCCCTGTCCAGTGTGTGATTACAAGTTATCTAGCAAGCTTTCCTGTTATATGAACTTTTGGTTTAAATTGCGGTTTTTGTGTTTATTTAACTGACAAAACTTAGACAGTTTAATCAGTGGGACTAATTAGTTCTATAAAAATAAGACATTAATACACAATCTTGTGTTTGATATGAGTAAATGTTTGGTAAACGTAATGTGATTCATCAAATTAGGAGCTTTTTACCGTTGTTTCAATATTAGTTGATGTTAATATTTTAATTACCAAACTTAATACCGCCCTAAAAGTATGTATGATGCTGAGTAGCAAAATAGATTATGCTTAAGCGTATAAGCCCAATAGTATAAATATACTACTACTACTACTAGTATATATTTAGTAATTAATAAAGTTACTTGTTTGAGTTTAGATTACATGTTATATGAGTTGGAGTTGTGTCTACAGGAATTTGTGCCAAATCAAAATTGTTTTGAAATGCCAATTTATCATAGAAGTTTTGTTATACCTCGTTCCGAGATTGTGCGGTACTTTAAAAAACTGATAAAGTGTTATGGACAATTCCATAGCACCTTATTTTTACTACTTACCACTACCTAAAACTAATAAAAGTGTCAATACATTGTCATTTTTAAGTTCATAAATCCCTTACTTAATACTTAATTAAAGAAAAAAAAAACACCTTTAGAATGCATTTTTGTTTTCTACTATAGCCTATCTAATCTAAGAGGTACCGTTAAACAGTTCTGACAGACTGAAGAGCGATGGTGTCAACGATATCGATTACTAAAATATCTGTTTCTTAAGAGATTTCGATATCATTTCTTAGTATATACTAATCGATTACAATTTTACAGATTTATGTTTGTTACTATGAAAGCCCGTGTAATGGCACATGATAGGTTTTACGAGAAAATCTTAATAGTCTACTAAGACAAGACTAAGACGTAGACATGAGCGATCTTTGGCTCATCATCATCATCATCATCAACAGCCTTTAACAGTCCACTGCTGGACATAGGCCTCTCCTTAGAAAGGAGGTTTTGCCACGTTTTACCACGCTGGCCAGACGGGTTGGTATAGGGTTTGTATATAGTTTTCCTTCTCTCTGCAGTGCTGTTGTCCTGCGTATTTCGCGATCTTTGGCTACAAAGATTTATTTATTTATATCTGCCATCAGCCCTATGCACCCTAATCAATCAGATTTGAAAGTCTCTAGTCAGTTCGAGATTCTTCACACCCTACGATGTGTCATCTCCATATTTCGTCGTCTCGCATTAAAACTGTATAATCTCAAAACTTTCTCATTTTACAGGAGAGCGTTTTAAAGGTTTAACGTGTAATATTTTAGTATTTAATGTATTTTTTTTGGCTTTTTGTTAGGTGAGCTGGGCGTTTGCGTGTTTTTTTTTCGGTGAAATTCGGTTTGTCTGTGATTCAACCGTTTGGATTAATAGAATCGATCTATTTTCAGCTTGAGATGGCTCAGAATTAGAACTACTTTGTGATAAATTAAAATCATTACTAATATAGAAATTGGGATCAGCTACGCTGTCATCAGAATAATAATCTTTTCCAGAGGAAGACAAGCTGGATGACGAACTTGAATGTCTGACTGAGATACACTTAGTTCTCCTACAAAAACTAAAAAAAAAAATTGATAGATATCTTACCAATTTTTTGAAGTTGCTGCTTCTCTGAAGCGTTAATTTCTTGTATAATACATTGTCAAATCTGTATTTTCATTCGTTTCCTGTAAACCTTCTTGGAGAATTCCGTTCGATTCCTATAAGCCTTCCAGGGTATTTCGTTCGATTCCTGTAAACCTTCCAGGGGATTTTCGTTTAATTCCTATAAATCAGCCTGAAAATCTTCCTGGGGATTTTCAATGATTTTCTGTAAATTCAAAACGACACTAAAATAGGTCGGAGACGGTCTTTGTTCACATTTCCAATCCTGTGGCAGGCCTTAATATTACTAGATGAGATGTCCTCCATGCCCAACTTATTCTGAACCAGATTGAGAACCGATATGGTAGACTCTTCTTTCTCAGCTTCAGGAACTCCCAAGCAGACAAGAGCCTTGCGTGGCTGCCTTGTCTTCAAGCCATCCAAGCCAGCTAATCCATTTTTGTTAATTTTGTGTAATTGTATAAATTAATGAAATAATAATTATATTAAGATCGTAGTATGTCTCAACTTTTTAGCACCTACCTACATGTCATCCTACAACGTTATTTTGCTTTGTTTTAAAGATTTAAATTTAAAATTAGTCGTTAAAAATTGTGTATCTTACGACAAAATAACTCCATGGTTTTACGGCAAAGGTTATTGAAATTGTGTGATTTACGCATATATAAAGTTGTTTCGTCTTGTAAAGTATGAAACGTCACACGGTACCTCTTAGATTAGATGGACTCTAGTTTCAATACATTCTGACATAACTTTTGTTGGAACGTAGAAGACATTCAAGTATACGTTATACTTGAATGTCTTCTACGTTCCAACTGAAGAAATTAATTTTATTAAAGTTTTATGTGTAACTGGTTTTTTTATCCATCTCAATGACATTGGTTGCAATAAGTTAATGATACTTTAATATTATACGTTACGTTACTAAAGTATATAATAAATATAAATTTAATTTAATTTAATAAATTAAATATTCATGTTTAAATTAAATCCTAAAAAAAATATCTTGAAAGTATTAAAACTCAAAACGATTATTTCTCCGACCTATGTTTCGGCTACTATATAACAAAATTAATGTATAATTTTATCTTACTTTGAAAGACAGATAATGTAATTAACAAAAAAAAAAAAGTAAATGTTGAAAAGATCATTCTTATTTCCTTTTTTGTTTTTATTGATACCTATAGCCAATGATATTTTAAGGAAGATGCGTTGTAACCGTTAACGAATGCCAATTCATACTGCACGCACAAAATACTCGTATTTGTGCCGTAACCGTACATACATCTATTAATGCATTTTAGAACAAAACACTTGTGGTATGATATTCCTTTATCTTTATTTACCCTTTTGTCGAAATTTGTTTATGTTCGGAATACACAGGATGGCATTTTATGAATTGTCTCGAATTAATAAGTGAGTGCGCTCATTTGCAGTAGTCCTAATTAGGACCACCTCTTGTTTGTATATAATATCATTGCCTTTAAGGCGATTATGTGACTTTCAAACTGATGTGAGATAAACACAGTGTTGTATTTTAGTTTATTATTGCCAAATAAGGTGTAGTTTAAGACTCAGTCGTGTATATTAAAAACACACACACAAACTCATCAATTTATAAAGGCAAATATTAAATAGATAAATATTAAATATAAATAGATCTCAGTGCATTCACTACCAACGTTTAATAACCGTATTTCCTCACGTAGTGTGTCACTCAAATTTACCTTCTTCGTTTATTCCATTTACAACAAATACCTGAAAAAAATAGGGAAAGTGACTGTTTAACGTGTTTACGACTAATACAAAGGTTGTCTCAGTAAGAGAACACTTTATCATTTTAAAATAAAAACACGTATTTTATGAAAGAGTTAGATATTTTTATTGGATTGTAAAGAAGATATGTTCCGATTAAGTATGAAATAAAATATTCGGGCCATTAGCCGAATATCTCCACGGCTCTAATGACAGGCCATTACTCTTTTCATGATATTTTATATGACTTTTACACAGAGATGTGTAAAAGTCATATAAAATATCGTGTGTGTATGTAATATGTAATAAAGTGTGTGACTTTTACACAAAAGGGAGGGATCGCACTCTAAATTATGGGATCAATTGGTGGAATACGAACCACTGATAGCAGCTCCATGCGATAGAATCCCAAAACACCATATCTTCACAAGAAGATACTACATCCAGATACATGGAAATGACCGAGATCAATCCGGCATTAACGAAGTCCGAATTTACACGGACGGTTCCAAGACTAGGTCAGGAACTGGAGCCGGAGTTTTCTCGCAAGACCTAAATATAAACATATCACTAGCGTTAGGCCAACACAGCTCCATATTTCAATGTGAATGTGTGGCAATAACTTACGCCGCCACAACGGCCATGTCAAGGGGTATCAAGGACTACAACATCCGAATAATATCCGACAGCATGGCCGTCTTAAAGGCATTGGAGGGCAACACAATGACCTCTGGTGTTGTCCTCGAATGCCACCAAGCACTGGAACAGCTCGCTATATTCAATGGGGTACTCCTCCAATGGATTAAAGGGCACAGTAACTCACACGGGAACGATGCCGCAGATGAGTTGGCAAGGAGGGGCTCGGCAACCAGAACCTCTGGCCCAACCCCACTCCTGCCCATATCGTTTAACCAAATACGATGCTGGGTCAGGCAACGGACCTGTGAAGCACACAACCGGAGGTGGAAAAACTCACCCGGCTGCAGACAGTCCAAACTGGTGCTGAATCAAGTCACGCCACGACTAACCTGCAGACTGATCAGTCTTAGCAGACCGGAAATCAGAATGGTTGTCGGAACTATTACAGGACATCTAGCCCTGAACCGACAACTATTCATAGTCAATGCGACGGACAGCCCCCTGTGCAAGGGGTGTCTGGAAGCTGAAGAAACGGCCGCCCACGTAGTCCTGGAATGCGAGGGAGTGGCCACACAACGGGCAAATATCATTCCGGATATAAAGTCGCTCCTAGAAGCCTGTGAACGCCCCAGGAGGCTTCTGCGCTTCTGGAAGGAGCTTGGCTGGCTCACCTAGTCAACCAATCCCCGACGCATAAAGGACCACTCTGAGTCTAAATGCGGAAACCGAAGCCCACAACCAATACCAATACCAAAAAATACACAGAGATGTGGCTGTATCTCAACGGTGACGCGTTGGATCTCTGATTTGAGCTCAGGAATTGTTTCTAGTTTATTCGCATAAACCCGAAATTTTACAAAACCCCGGCACGGCGTTAAAGCGCACGATCTTGGTGGCCAGTTGACATCAGAATTTTGTGAGATGTGTTCTGGAAATTGTTTCCGCAATAAGTCGATTGTTTCATGCGCGGTGTGGCAGGTGGCGCCGTCCTGCTGAAACCACATATTGTCCAGAGCCATGCCGTCCAGTTGAGGCAACAAGAACTCCGCTATCATATCCCGTTAACGAATGCCGTCCACAGCCACTGCAATTTCTGCCCCATTTTCAAATTCGAAAATTTTGTGTATTCACGTAGCCTTTCAGATGGAAATGCGCTTCATCGGAGAAGATGACTTTTTTCGAAAAATTGGCATCGACTTCACTTTGCTCCATTACCCATCGAACGAATTGCCGGCGCTTTCCATGGTCTGTTAATTTGAGCTCCTGAGTTAGCTGAATCTTTTACGCATGAAGGTGGAGGTCTTTTATCAAAATTCGCTGCGTAGTGCTTCGTGTAATTTGAAGTTGTTGAGAACGATGCCGAATTGATGTTTTCGGGTTTTCGGCTACACTCTTGTTTACAGCAGCAATGTTTTCAAGAGACCGACCGTACGTTGACGCAAAGGATTCTTAATATCCATAATCGACTCATTTTCTTCAATTTTTTTGACCACTCTTTGAATGGTTGGCACATTGGGTGCACTTTCTCGACTGAAAATTTGGCGAAGTTTGTGAGCGGTTTCAGCGTAACTTTCTCTATTTTTGCAATGAGTTTTCACTATTATAACGCGTTGTTCTTTCGCAAAGCGCTCCATTGTTAATAATCGGAGAAAACTTAGATGACAGGTGTCAAATTTCAGAGTTGGCACAAACATTCTAAGTTTAAAAATTGCACTTACTAAGACACACTTTATTTTATCTTTCCCTCTTAACTCGTTTAATTGTGTTTTCGCACTCAAACTTAATTTTTTTTCTACATCATTCAAAGACTGGCGGAAAACGCCATAGGCATTACTTAAGTCCACCAACAACATGTATATGAAATTTTAATAAATGAGTGAGGAACAACTTTATCATATCATGACAACATAATCTTATTGGTATAATTTAATTTATTTAAAAACTTAAGAATTTTGATGATTGAAAAGTGATTACGTCAGTTAATATCATCATTTGGGAATATGCCTGGTCATATTGTGTCCTTCAGGTCACTTGAAATTCAGTCTTCTAACTTTATAAACAAGAAGTTACAGGAGTAGGAATATATCCAGAATAGTCTGGAAAAGAGATGTTACAAATATTTATGTAGACACTGCCGTACTTTATGTAGATTAATAAAACAGGTAAACTTATCTTTGAAATTGGTTTAATATTATCATATATTGTTTTGTAATCTTGATACTTAATATTTACACTTAAATGGTTATGTGAGTGGTGCTTAATAATGGTAACCATGACCGTAACTCTGAGGATGCACTGAGGGGGCCGAGTTGTGTACCACGGCGTTGAATCTGGAAATAAACAAAACAGAATGTAACAATTATTTACAAGAGATGATATTACATTCATACTTTGAAGAAAAGATTTCAGCTTACCCGCTGTGAGCATCTGCCTTGTACTCGACCTTGCGGACAGAGCCATCAGGTTGAGCCAGAGAGTAGTAACCATGGACAGAGTCACCGTCGCGGCTCTCGTGCTGAGACTTGTGGTCACCGGTATGAGGGTCAGATACGGAGTAGGCGAAATCGTATTTCGGGTGGGCCTGCAATGATGACACATCGATATAGAACGTCTTAAATCTAAAAAACTGTATGTTTTTGTAGTAAGTCAGTTATGGAAAACTTACGTATGAGTCATGACCTTCGTAGTGAGCTGCAGGGGCAGCGTAATGAGCTATGGGAGCCGCATAGTGCGCAACGGGAGCGGCATAGTGGGCTACGGAAGAAGCGTAATGGGAGACTTGTGGTGCGTAGTGTATAGGTTGGTC
This sequence comes from Arctia plantaginis, assembly GCA_902825455.1. Taxonomy (NCBI): domain Eukaryota; kingdom Metazoa; phylum Arthropoda; class Insecta; order Lepidoptera; family Erebidae; genus Arctia; species Arctia plantaginis. The sequence continues at coordinate 8,263,957 of CADEBD010000314.1, read as the reverse complement.
GTGACGGACGATGCTTTGAGAAGACACGGCATGACCATGACCGTGACCATATAGGCTGGCGCTGGCAGCGGCCACGAGAGCACAGAAAGTTACGATCTAGAAAAATAAATTAGTTAATTTACATACTTCGTATTAGTATAATACGATATAGAAGATCGTCAGAAGTACTGACATGTCATATTGTAAAATTTGACGCTTTAGAGTCTTAAATGTTACACTAGATGGTAAAATTAAAAACATAAGTAATATTATAATAATTCAAGACATTAAAAACATAAGAATCCTTATTTAATAGTTTAATTGGCTACATATATTCAGCGTTTATTATTATTTCTTATATATTCAGCGTTTTTTTATAATATATTTGTATAAACACTTACTTTGGAGAACATGTTGATGTATTCTTTATTAGAATCGGGTGTTGATTGTTGTCAATAAAATTAGTGGTATCTTTTTATAGAACGCGGTTAGCAGTGGGGCGGCTAAATGTTTGCGTGAACATTTTGAATTAACACTGACATCAAAATTTAACCTTGTGAGTTTTAGTGACTAAAGTGTAACGAGGTGCATAGCTGCAATGTGGAGTGAAGAGGTTTGCTGTAGAGTACTCTCACCAGTTTAGAGCACACTGAACACGTAGTTCTAATTTCTTGTACATGTTTTGAGGATATCTAGAGAGTATTTGATATATTTGAATTTTGTTTTTGTTGTTATTTTGATGTATTTTTTTTCTGGAATAGTTTTATTTATTAATTGTTTCATTATATGATTAGTAGTAAGCTTATGGTGACATTTAAATTACTAAACTGATTTCTACAATGAAATTGTGATATGTGTTCAAAATAATCACTTTTCATAGCTTCTGTAGCTATGTAGAAAAGAAAGTGGTAAATATAGGGACATAGATTACCTTTATGTTGTAAAAGTGCAATAGTGTAAAATATATATTTGGTAACGTATTGCTGTTGATTGTTTTAGCTTAGATTGTGTTAGTGCCAGGTTTTTAGGGTAATACATACAAATTTAATAAATATTGTCAGTTTTGAAATAAAATTTCTTGATAGAAGTGTTATTAAACCTTGTATTGATATTGTACTTTGAGAAGTTGGATTTAAATAAATACAGTCTAAATGTGGCAAAGCAGTGTTAAAAAGAAAATCTTTCCATTGTGGTATTTAGAAGTTTACTTTGGTAGATATATAAAAAAATGGTTAATATTTCTAATTGTATCAGATATTCGTTATTATTGATTTATTGTTGAGATAAACTCAGCCCATTGACTGGCAGTTAAGAAAGATTCAATGTAGAGAAAATTCACTTATAGGTGATTTGAAGGCAGGCAAGGCATGATTACAGGCAATTACTTCAGTTATCCGACACAGGCTGTAATTTACTTCTGAATTTTGAAAACTTTTTCACGTTTGTACTTTTGTATAGGAAGTAGGCAGCGGCATGTAATATTATTATTTCTATAAAATTATTACCACCCTTAGACTTCAGTGTTCCTATCATCTCTACGCTGATGACTTGCAGTGAGAGAGAGAGTAACAGAGTTGTGTAATGTATCGTCCTCGGTTTCGGTTTTAAACAGTGACCTAGGGGCCATTAAACATTGGTCCGATATGTTTGGCGTATCGGTGAATCCGAACAAATGTCAAGCCATTATCATCGTAGTTGTGGTATGAGTTAGCTCTACCTTGCTACACTTCCACCTCTTTTCTACAATGGTATGGTTATTCCATACTGTGAAAGCGTGAAAGATCTCGGACCATATATTGACACGACTTTTAGCTGGCGGAAACAAGATGCATCTGTGTGCCAGAAAGTCACAGGCTCGTTGCGACCCCTTTATAGGCTTGAGTACTTTCTGCCAGTAAAAACTAATTCCCTATAATCGACTATGGTGATGTGTCCTACTTTGACCTGAATGCCGATCTAATCAATAAGTTTGACTGGCTTCTCAATAATTGCATACTTTTCGATTTCCATGTACGTAAATATGAGCACGTGTCTCAGCATCGCTCCCTTTTGGAGTGGCTTCCATTTCGCCAACGCAGAGAGACACGGGCATTAACTACCCTATATTCTTTCCTCTTTTCTCCAAGTTCTTCTTCTTACTTAACTAGTCAAATTCAATATTTAGGTGCAAACCACGCTAAAACGCTTAGATTTTCTTCACTTTAACACTCACCGCTCTGACTTAGGATATTCTACTTTCTTGGTACAATCTGTTCTGTTATAGAACGCGCTCTCTCTCGAGATCAGGATGGCAAAAACTCGGCAAACCTTTATTTACCTGTTGCAGAAGCATTTATTAAACTCTTTATCAAATCCTTCTTAATTTTTTTACTCTCTCTTCTAGAATTTATTGTGTGGATATATATATATATATATAAATATGTATGTATGTGTAGGTATGTATATATACAGGGTGTCCCAAAAAAATTGGATAATCCTGGAGCGCTTAATAGTACAGCTATCTGGCGTACAAAATAAAATACCCAAAAAAAAAAACAATTGGTGCCCAAATTATGAAGTTTAAAAAAAAAAAAAACTCATCGTCATCGTCATAATTTTTTTTTGATCAAATTTCATGTTAAAAATTTAAGTTGATATTTTTTTTCCAAAAAATACAATAGTTACTCATACTATTTACTGCATTTTTAACAAGATTGTCTGTGAGGAATAAGATAACACAAAAAACGCCGGCCGTTGTGTACATGTAAGTACAGTAGGGACAACAAAAAGGTTTTTTTTTTAAAAACCATAATTTGGGCACCAATTGGTTTTTTTTTTGAGTATTTTTTTTTGTACGCCAGATAGCTGTACTATTAAGCGCTCCAGGATTATCCATTCTATCTGGGACACTGTATATATAATATAATTATATGTATTTGTAGGTGCATATATATAAATACTTATGTATTTTGTGTGTTAGTACCATTATTACTTATTGTGTATGTATTATTTATTAAAAAATATTCTAATGTAATAAATACAAGAACTCTGGGTATATGATATCCTATATATGCTATATTTTTCATAAAATCACATTTTTAATTTCTTATGTGCATCTACTATATTTTTGCTCTGTATCACCCTAAGGTTGACTGGGAGAAAATGCCTACGGCATTAAGTTCGTCTTTGTTACATTTATGGATAAAGTGTAAAATAAAAATAAATTATTTCTCTACTCATTCTCAAGGTGGAGAATTAATTTGAATGATATTTCGTTTGTAATAAGTTTTATTTCAATCCGTGTTAACGTGTATCTTATGTTGCGTCAATATTTTGCTGAAATCTGTTTTACTTAAAATGCTGTAATGTAAAAGAAACACTCATTTTCTTTTTTGAATATTAAATGATATTGAATTCTTAATTTTTTATTGTGCTAATATTAATCTGATATAGACCAGTATTACCTACTTATTGTGCATTGGGCTTGGCACCGACTTCAAACAGACTAGATTGGGGCTATTGCTATTATACTCGTAATGTTACCTGTTGTAATGAGGGTACTTATTTTAGTTTTTTACTTAGATTTGTAATCATTTTTTAATTTTCAGTGTTAGTCTTGTTTAAGTCGATTTATTTATTTTTTAAAAGGATTTATAGACACTTCAAATTACGGTTTCATTCACCACGAAATTACGAAGGGTGGAATATTTGCTAAATGGTTTATAAAAATGTGTGTATTTGTTTGTGTGTGTATGTTGTTTATCATTCGTTCAACTCGGCGGAACCCTGCCGTACACCCTAAGAATAATGAAACAGGTTATCTTTCATATCAAGTTATATTTTATTTAATACCTTCATATCTTGCTATTTTTGTATTTTTTAATAATTAATATTTAGACTAAGCTTAATGTGTGGGATGCTCAATAATGGTAGCCGTGTCCGTAGCTTTGAGGATGTACTGAGGGAGCGGAGTTGTGTACAACGGCATTGAATCTGGGAATAAACAAAACAGTTAATGTTACAGTTATTTACATGAGATGATATGACATTCATACTTTAAAGAAAATATTTTATCTTACCCGCTGTGAGCATCCGCCCTGTACTCGACCTTGCGGACAGAGCCATCAGGTTGCGCCAGAGAGTAGTAGCCATGGACGGAGTCACCGTCGCGGCTTTCGTGCTGAGACTTGTGGTCACCGGTGTGAGGGTCGGAAACGGAGTAGGAGAAATCGTATTTCGGGTGAGCCTGAACCGATTTTACATCTATTAGTAACGTTTAAAATAGACAAAGTAATGAAAAATGGACAAATGTGTCGAGGAAAAACTTACGTATGAGTCATGACCGTCGTACTGAGCTACAGGGGCAGCATAGTGGGCAATAGGGGCAGCGTAGTGGGCGACGGGAGCGGCATAGTGTGCTACGGAAGAAGAGTAATGGGAGACTTGTGGAGCGTAGTGTATAGGTTGGTCGTGACGGACGATGCTTTGAGATGACACGGCATGGCCGTGACCGTGACCATATAAGTTGGCGCTGGCAGCGGCCAAGAATGCTCCGAAAGCTACGATCTGAAAGAAAAATACATTTTTACATAATACTCTATTACGTCCAAATGCTGCTCCTTGTGAGTGATAAAATAATTCATTATCAAAAACAACATTTTTCTGTTTCTCAGTGATACTCTCAAATGTGTTAAAATACAACTTTTCTATGGTTATTAAAAACGTGCTTTTAATAGTAAGCTATTCAGGTACATTACACCTTTTTTTTATTTGTATTAACTTACTTTGGAAAACATTTTGATATATTGTTTTTGTAAGGATCAAGTGTTACTTGATGTTAAAAACACTTGTGTATGTTTTTATAGACCACGTCTGTTATTGCGGTTCAGCGGTGGGGCGTCAAAATGCGTACGCACACATTAGTAACTATGACATCGTAATAAGACCTTGTGAATTTCAATAACTACAATAAAATGTAACGACTGAGTTCTAGACGGTGTGTAAACAGTTATTTATTTTAATTAACGTAGTCAAACATTTTTCTTTGTTTATTATAAAACGCAATTTTAATTTACTCTTTAGTAAGTATGAAAATTTCTACATATATTTTACTTCGTTCAAAATGACTATATTTCAAAAACAAAATACTTTAACGTAGAAAATTATTTTTATTATACCGTTCGTTTTTATTCTCACAAGCTCTCTCAATATCTTCTAATATATATAATTCTCGTGTCACGGTGTGCGGTGTTGAACTCCTCCGAAACAGCTCGACCGATTTTCGTGAAATTTTTTGTGCATATCGGGTAGGTCTGAGAATCGGCCAACATCTATTTTTCATACACCTAATTTATTTATTTTTGTCTTTTTTTTTGTAATAATGTATATGGCAAAACAACGTTTGCCGGGTCAGCTAGTTTTTATTTAAGAATGTTAAGTTGGTTTGTTTATGCTTCAAAAAATCATTTTTTTTTGCACCGATTCAGCTCAAATTTTGACATGATATGGAGGACGTTTTTGTTCCTTATCACTCATTACTGCAACTTTAATGTGCTACAGCGAAGCGGAGCAGGGAACACCTATTATTAGAGAGCACGGACTTGCAATACTTTTCTAAGTGTTAAGTTTTTTTTGCTTCCAATATATACGTACATATATATAACATAAAGTTATAAATTTATTAAACTTGTGTATGCGGTAAAAAGTACGTTATGTTACTGGCTGATAATGTAGTTTTCTATTCGTGAAAGAATTTTCAAATCAATTTAGTGATTTATGCGTGTGAAAGCTTAACAAACAGACAAAGATACTCACTTTCATATTTATAATATAAGTATGGATTAATAAATTCTATACTATTAATCATAAATCATTTTCTTTGCAATAAGTAGGTTTGTATATTATTGATCTTTGATTGTATATTTAAATATTGTCATAAACAACCTACAAATAGAAGAAAAATCCGATCAAAAACATTTTCATGTAAAATGTTGTCAAGACGAGACCATATGACTTACACTGTCAAAAAGTTAGCTAAGCTTCTAGCTCTACACGCCCTAACTCTAAAAGCCCTAACTTTACTAAATCTACACTTTAGTCAAAATATGTGGCTTGGCCGTCACATGGGCGTAAGGTGAAAAATTTTCACTGTTCATGACTTTTCATACCACAATAGTTCTTGTGGTAACGTACCGGCCAAGCCACATATGTTATTTTTACTAAGGCGTATTAGTGAATAAAAAATAACACAATTTTAATATAATGTGTTTTCATATTCATTTTGTTTGTTTGAATGTACCGGAAATATTTAGATAATTTTATCTTAATGTAACGATAAAATTCCAAGGGTATTATGATTACTCAATATGGGATATAATATTCTTGCTTATTTAATATCACTAGATAGTCTTCAAATGAAGGTTGCCAAAATAGATCCATGGCTGATTTCATGATTACGGTCTACGGATGCACAGCGTGAACTTCCTTTAAACAATCTAAAAGAGAAGAATCAGAAATGCAGTAATAAGATATATTATTGTTTCCTCTGGCAACAATAACGACACTAGTCTAAATATCTACATATCTATATTCATAGTGTTTTTTTTTTATATAAAGGGTAAATTTTTATTTATGGAACATTCATATTTTTCGAAATTATGTATTAGGTAGGTATGAAACAACGCGTAAATGCAACGGTAATACGCATATTTTTTTTATTTTTCAACCACTTCAAAAAGAAAAAGTTTTTAGTGTTACCGATAACAAACTAAAAACTTTTGTTTTGTTTATGAAGCGTTTTGGAAAATTCTTTGGATTTAGAAAATCCTTTTTTTTATTTTAAAGGTCATAATACTTCCTTGATTGTTCTATTCATATTAGAAGATAAATACCGGGTGGTATACTAAGAGTGCAGGTAGTAAGGACTGAAAAATCACGTTTAAAATAATTAATTATTTAATAGGTTTATTAAAGTCGGTGATACTTTGAAAAAGTTAATTATGCTTCGTAGATCACGGTCGGCTTATGTTCCATTAGGTCAATTACATTAGGAACAGTACGTGCGTGTCTTAACACCGTGAGTTTGACAAGTTTCAAAGTCATAGTGCACATAAATGTGTTGCACTCAATTGACTACAGTACAATTAAAATTAATATTGCTTTAAATGCTCTTGTTAATTAATTCAGCGGTGATAGTAGATTGTATGAAAATTTAGCCATTACGACCGATTAAATTTGCAGTTAAGAGTTAAAGTGATTGTGAGCAAGTTGTTAAGCATGACGGCTATTAAGTAGTTCAAGTTCGAGTTTGTGTAAGAAGTTTACTTATAAACGAAAATTTCCTGTAATAAATTTTCTCGTTTTTGTTTTTGTTATTTTACTTAATCCGAATATTTAATAATTTCATCCGCTTGTTTATAAATTTTGCTTAAAAACTTAGAACATATTTCTATATAAATTTATATGTTCTAATTTTCTTTTGACTATGGTTTCACTTAGTGATATAAGGTTCATGTGATCAGTACTTGAATACAGTACTATATCACCTATGAGTATTTTCGACAAAATGTGTTATTACGTTGCAATAATATTACTAAACAATATTGTTACTCTCCAATTTACAGTATCTTACAAAGATATAGTGGTTTGTTATAAAGTAGAACGTTGTAAGTAGAATATATTTATAACATTGCAAATTGTACATAATTAGCGTCCAACAGTCAAAACCGCAGAACCGAAAACGGTTGGGGAAATCGAGGGAGACCGCGTCTCGGCAAACGTAGTGTAGGACGCCCACAGACCAGGTGGAGTGACGATTTGCGCAAGATGACTGGCAGAAGCTGGAGGAGAGAAGCCCAAAATCGATCTTAGTGGCGTGTAATGGGAGAGGCCTATGTCCAGCAGTGGACTGCGATAGGCTGAAGACGAATCAAACTGTCTTTCACGGACACATAAAAGTTGTAAACTTGATCCAAATAACAGTTCATGATTGTTCACTCCTCTTGATCTGTATCTTTAAGTCATTGGAGGGTTTGGTAAATCATATCAAGCTCAGGAAAGCTTTATCAACATTTGTTTTTTCTACCCATTTGTTTTTAAATTTTGAACGTCAATAAATTACTATGCGAATAGCAATATTTTTTCATTTCATTTCCCTACTGCCCCACTAACTACACATTTTTTATCCTTACTAGCTCAATTTTTTTAGGAAGTATGAAAAGTGATGTTGAAAGTTTAGATTAGTATTAAATGTTAGGAATTATATGGATATATATTCGCAAGTTCGTGTGCTTATAGGGCATTCTAAAATATTAAAATAAACAATATTATAGTATTATTTTGATAACATAAAGAAGACTTGGAAATGAAGACTAAGGCTTGTATTTAAAGTAAAAAGTAAAGTAATTTTAATACTTATGTAATTATAAGTATTTAAAATCAAACACGTTGATGGAATATCCAGATTCCTTCTGGTCTAAATAAGAAGTATAAAGTTCAATAATTTATACGAAAGTGTATAATGTTTAGAAATATGTACCAGCAACAGAAAAAGTATTTGTTAAGTAATTATATTCAGCTATACATAACATTTCTAGAATACCATCTTCCGTTACAGAACTCTAACCTATTTTTACTTGTTTACAATACCGATATATCTAGAGATGAAACTTTGTAGCTGCGGTAAAGCCAAAGCCAGTACAAACTTGTTAAACAGTTAATCCTATTGAAGTAAGTTATTATCAACATTACGCAAATTGCGATGTATAACGTAGATCACAACATTGAATTATGTGTGTTTGTTTGTTGAAATACTCGTATGCTCACAAAACGTTCACAGGCTTCTAGGAGTGGTCCAGATATGGCTATTTTTTTCTTCTAAATGTTGGTATAGTCCGTATATATTTTTTTTGCAAATAAATATAGAACCCTGGCTACTTGGTTTTAGCCAGTTTGAGTAACAGGCATGCGACCCTAACCTTCTCAAGTTAATGTTTATACTTTGCAATCCAATTTTACAATCAATATCATGTTACTTCCATTGGCCCCTATCTTTCCCTTATAATATACATCCAGTTTTCATATGTTTTATTAATAAAAAGCTTGGTTCTATTATAATTAAATGCTCTATTACTTTCTATATAGACTGAATTTTTTTCTCGAAAAATCAGGGAATTCCCAAAATACTGTAACTGCTTGGTCGCATCAAATTAAAAACCTTATTAAAATTGTGACAAAGCTTTGTATTAACTTTATGATCATGGGCCACGTCTGTTGATCCATCTAGTGATTCTTAATAACCACTTAACAAAAATAAAAATACCGGAGGTAAGTTATCAGGTAAGTTATAATTTATTTAATTACAATGTTTTTCAGTTCTTTGGTAAAAAAAGTACTCAATAATGGCTGTAGCCATGTCCGTAGGACTGTGGGTGAACAGATGGAGCGGAGTTGTGTACTACAGCGTTGAAACTGCAATAAAATTAATAAATTACTTTCATTTTCCGTTGTAACTGCATATTTTTCTAAAGTCATTGTTTTAACTAAAAGTTTTGACGTACCCGTTGTGTGCATCAGCTTTGTACTCAACCTTGCGGACAGAGCCATCAGGTTGGACCAGAGAGTAGTAGCCATGGACAGAGTCACCGTCGCGGCTCTCATGCTGAGACTTGTGGTCACCGGTGTGAGGGTCAGCCACGGAGTAAGAGAAGTCGTATTTAGGGTGAGCCTAAAACATATTATTGTTATTATATATCTGATCGCAGTAAAACTGAAGTGTTTTACATTCCATGTTAAAAAAATCTTACATAAAGACTTCACGTAAAACTTACGTAAGAGTCGTGACCGTCGTAATGGGCAACGGGGGCGGCGTAGTGAGCTACGGGAGCGGCGTAGTGAGCGACGGAAGAGGAGTAATGAGAGACTGGAGCAGAGTAGTGGGAAGCGTAATGTACAGGTTCGTCATGGCGGACGATGCTTTGGGAGGACACGGCGTGGCCGTGACCGTGACCGTAAATGTTGGCGCTGGCAGCAGCCAATAAAGCGCTGAAAGCTACGATCTGAAAGAGACATTTTTTTTTAATAGATACTTGTAGAGCAGAGTTACGGACATAAAAATATAGTTATGCTTCATTACAGTTAGATCATGTTATATAAACACATTAAATGATAATAAAGTTTACTTTGTTGCTATGTTACACAAAAAATAGTACAATGAACGGTGAAACTAACACAGTTAAAATAATTATTATATCACTCACTTTGCTGAACATGTTGTTGTGTTGTTTGTGAGAACGACTTGTTAGTATCGGTTCGTATAAAAAAATGCTGTTTGTTTTTATAGAACAGTGCTAAAGGAGGGGCGATAAATGTGTGCAATATGCTCGCACCTTGACTGTGTAATAGTGACATCGTACTGGAGGCCCTGTACATTTTTGTTATGGTCGCAACTGCATCAATACTTACTACATATATTAGTTTTCTATAACCGCTACACTAACTGAAGTGATCTTGCTTCCCTGATTTCCTATTTCTTTCTAACTCATTAGAATGTTTGCTTAATACTTTTTAATCTATTCTTAAAGTGGCTTTGCTCGCGTGCTTATTCCTTATTTCTAACTTTGAAATTGATGAAATACTTCCACACAATCATTCATCCCTTATTTTACTCCCTTAGAGGTGAAATTTCCAAAAATCCTTTCTTAAAGATTATTTATAACACAAATCAGCATCAGCTGCCAACGGCTTGGCGTTTGATGTGTGTAGATTGTTCACATATATACTTTCATTATAAATGTGAGAGTGAATTAGTTTGTTACCTACGCTTTCACGCTTAAACCACTAAACCGATTTTAAAAACTCTTTTAATGATAAATAATTTAACCACGATAAGTCACATACATATATATGTCGGTTATCCTAGAAAAAAGTAGCCTATATTACTCGCTGATAATCTAGCTTTCTATTAGTGAAAGATTTTTTCGAATCGGGTTAGTAGTTTAGGCGTGCAAGTGAACTAATAAACAAACAAACTCACTTTCATATTTATAATATGAGAATGGAAGTAAGTTGTTTATAGATGATATTCGCTACTGTAGAGTTTTGTATTTCAATTTCCTTCTTAAATCCAAAATGTGTTATGTATTTGTCACATTCCTCTAAAATATAAGAAAAAAATCAGTCAAAGCTATTGTACGATTCAGATATTTATGTAAGTCTCCCAATGATTAGATTATAAATAGTCTGATCAAAGATTTCTTCTCGTCTTCTACAATTTTTCAATTTATTATCATTTATCATTATCATTATCAATTTATCTATCTTTTAAGTCTATCTTATCTATTAAATAGCAGTATTTAAGCATACGAATCTATATCATAAAGCAAAAAGAATGGGAGTGGTTCTTTTATGGTTTCTTCAAATTCTCAATGTTTAAGTACAACATTTGCCGCTCTTCTAGAAATATATCTAAGTCGATTTTAGACAAGTAGCTGTCTTCTAATAAGGTAAAAGTAAAGAATTCGCAAATGTTAGGTAGATTAGCGTATTAGCTCAAAATACGTTAATTTATCTTTTTTACAAACATGACGCACAGAAGCATTTCATATTTGGAACGTTTAATGTTTCTACGAGTATGTAGAAGAAGCAGAGCTATAATTTTTAAACAATATATGTTATAAAATTAGATATGTTGTAACAACGGCTACACAGAGCATATGTATTCAGTATATTTTTGACCTGTCGTGGTACAAAAGTCTATACATGGACTGCTCAAGTTAAAATTCTATCGAATTCGCCATGCGATCTCCAGTTATGATTGTTTTGGGGCAGTGAAATCACTATGAGAACTTTTGAAGATAAATTATTTCTTGCATAGAGGGAAAGTTTCTGTTCAAGGCACCGCATGTTCCGTGAACCCTGTACGTCTTTACAATCTCATATTATATGGGATGCTCGTTCTAATTACAAAAATTTGCAATCACTGTCAAGTGCACCTAATACTGTCATCAGATCTTTTATCTCTTAAAACCAGAATAGTTTGTCGATATAATGGTTAGCCCCAAAGTTGAACTTTCAGGAAAAATATTTTGAGACTTTAAAAGCACTGTATAAAACTGACAAGTTAGACTTAGCAAATGACGAATAAAACTAGTATTATGTAGTAGAAAGGGTGAATATGGAATTAATTACAGGTATTTAGTTTCGATATTAATTATCGATATTTCATATTTTCCGTGTAGCGCCGGCTAAGAATAGCTTTACCCCATTTCTTAACGTGGGTATCGTAAAAGTCGACTAATTCGACTAAGGACTCACATACCAGAGGATGGTCTACTTGACAATTACGACAAAACGCCTATGACAAATACAACGAAAAATGGCCCTAGTCCCTGGCGGCTTTGTTATTCCTTGTTACGGGAGCGGTATAGGAAATGGCAGGGCAGGGGCTGCGAAGAATCCCCGGGTAAGATAAAGAAACAAGTGACGACTGGATATGGCAATTTAAATTGAGAAGGTTACATTAGGATATGTGGGGATTATCTTAAGTCCGTTGAAAGGGATTGATAATACTCCAATCCTTTTCTCCAATCTATTTCTGGGTGGGATCATCTTTCACAAGCTGGTGTCAGGTTTCTGGTACACAAGTTCCTCATTAACAACGTAGTCAAAATCGAGAGTATGTCGTCGAGGGTTGCGTACCTTATACTTAGAATAACCAAAAGGTAATTGCTGAAAGGTTATACGCTCCGACGGCGGCATATCCTGATGACGTGGTTGAGGAATACATCATGTATGAGGACATTAGTAGAGCATTACATATGTCTAAAACTCACTACAGCGTTGTTATGGGGCACTTCTACGAGAGTTTGGGCGAACAAACCACCGGGGCCAACTACTATCCAGCATCATGAAGAAAGAGGGATGACCTCCTTCTTCTGGAATCGGGAGCTCAGGAAACGGACCTGTATGTGCCCCGATGTTGTAACTACAAATGAGATCGGCTTCATCATGTCGATAAAGAAGTAAATATTCAATGCTATCTCTGTGATGAACATGGTAAAAACCGGAAAGCGATCAAAACTGGTTGGAGGGACATTTAATATCAACACCAAGCTTGAAATATCGCCGCTGAGGAAGTCTACGCTCCAACCGTCACCCATCCACATGCAAAAACCCGATAGCTTTCAGATCAAACTTCAAAACTGTTTCGAACTCAGTAACCGGTTCGTAGAAAATCTATATGGTCGGGTCTCAGTTGCTCAAGTCGTACAAATAGAACCAAGAGGTTCTCTGACCAAACCCTGCATGACTCTGCAGTCTTCAGACGATGCGTCTAAATACCGACAGCTCAACACCCAGGTTTCGAAGTGTCAGAGAAAAGACCTACGCTAATTGAAAACCATGCGTTAAAGAGGCTATAGAGCGAAATCAAGGGGACTAAAGTATTCGCAAGAGCTCTGTCTGTTTGGCGGAGCTATTTGACGAAACTGAAGACCGATGCTAGCAGAATTTTAACGTCAATACCTGCTTCTGCGTGAGGTGAAGAGATTCTGTGGGTAATTGTACACGGCAATACTGGATCCAAGTTGCTGAAAGACCCAAGGGCTAAGGTAACCCTATAACACTATAACGAAGACATATCGGCCGTCAGTCTGTATGAGATTAGTATGGCTTCTAAACAGCGCAAAAACAACAAGGTACCTGGTGAAGACGGAATTACGGCTGAACTTCTGAAGGCAGGTGGAAAGCCGGTATTCAAAATCCTTCTGAAGATATTTAATTCCGTCATACTCGATGGCAATAACACCCTCTTAAAAAACTACAACCTCATCTCTCGTCTGAGTCATGTCTATAAACGGTTCTCGAGAGTCATTACAAATCGTCCTGCACGGAGATTTGACGACTTCCACCCTCCTTAACAAGCCGGTTTAGGCAAAGGCTAAAGTACCATAGAATAAGTACATAGATAAACACATGCTACGGCAGGTTATACAGAAGTCCGAAAAGTATAAAGTTTCATTATGATTAGCGTTTGTGGACTATGAGAAAGCTTTTGAATCGATCGAAATTTGGGTTGCGCTACAGGTTCTCCAACGGCGCCAAATCGACTATCGGTACACGGAAGTGTTGAAGTGTTTATACAAGAACGACCTTATGTCAGTTCATGTACAGGATCAGAGCTCTAAACATATTCAATTATAGCGAGGGGTGAGGCAGATAGATGTACGAGTAATATCTCTGAAACTGTTCACCGCGGCACTGGAAGACGTTTTCAAGTTTTTGGGCTACCCATGACACATCCACTCCAATGAAAATTTTGGGACTCTACGCTTAAAGCTGTTGACGACGACGTTTACCTAGGACAAACTATGCAGTTAGGAAGGTCCAACTTCGAAAAAGAGGTGAATCGTCAAATCTAACTAGGTATAGGTAGGCCACACGTGAACGTCTTTCGGCTGAGATGATGATGATTTAATATTGACCTTGTAGAAGGAAAGCATAGATTTTTCAGAAAAGAAAAATAAAGTCAAATAACTATTATATAATTTAAAGTTGTTGAGATACGTGCACTTACAACAGGAAAATAATTTTAGGTTAACTCTATTGTATCCTGTACTGTTGGTAAAAGTTCCAAGTTTTAGAATTTTGTTGTAGTTTTTGTACCTACCACTACCTTAGATATCTTAACTTAACTTACATAAATTTCAGTTTTCTAGGACTTCAGGAAGTACGCTAAGAATTTTGATGATCATCAGTGAGTCTGTGACGACGGGTTTTTTAGATATCAATAAAGGCAAAATAAAATATAAAGTACAAGAGCTATGCAATATAAAGTTTATTTGTTTGATAAGTCCGCTATAATTGACATTATATACCGATAGTTTTGTTTATCTGGTATAATCTAAACTCGGTTACGAAAAAACGCCTAAACGCTTCAAGAAAAGGTAGGTAGTTCCCTTGTACTTTGCTTGGCTCGTCTTGGCAGTGGCACTACAGTGCCCCCGGATAAAGTTTGTGAATTTAAGTTTACGATTTTCACACTGTTGGATTTTGTTTTTTCAAATTTGACATATTATTAATTACCCGTAGACGTTATTAATTTTTTATATCTTTAAGGTTTCACAAGGTCACTGTGTTTAAAATAAAAATAAAAATCAAAGTGTAAGTAATTAAATAATGTATTTATTTACAATGATTTTCAGTTCTTTGGTAAAAAAGTACTCAATAATGGCTGTAGCCATGTCCGTAGGACTGGGGGTGAACAGATGGAGCGGAGTTGTGTACTACAGCGTTGAAACTGCAATAAAATTAATAAGTTACTTTCATTTTCCTTTGTAACTGCATATTTTCCTAAAGTCATTGTTTTAACTAAAAGTTTTGACGTACCCGTTGTGTGCATCAGCTTTGTACTCAACCTTGCGGACAGAGCCATCAGGTTGGACCAGAGAGTAGTAGCCATGGACAGAGTCACCGTCGCGGCTCTCATGCTGAGACTTGTGGTCACCGGTGTGAGGGTCAGCCACGGAGTAAGAGAAGTCGTATTTAGGGTGAGCCTAAAACATATTATTGTTTTTATATATCTGATCGCAGTAAAACTGAAGTGTTTTACATTTCATGTATAAAAATCTTACATAAAGATTACACGTAAAACTTACATAAGAGTCGTGGCCGTCGTAATGGGCAACGGGGGCGGCGTAGTGAGCTACGGGAGCGGCGTAGTGAGCGACGGAAGAGGAGTAATGAGAGACTGGAGCAGAGTAGTGGGAAGCGTAATGTACAGGTTCGTCATGGCGGACGATGCTCTGGGAAGACACGGCGTGGCCGTGACCGTGACCGTAAAGGCTGGCGCTGGCAGCTGCCAATAAAGCGCTCAAAGCTACGATCTGAAACGAAACGAAGGTTTTTTTTTTATATTTACAGAGTAGAATTAAAGTTTAGGTTCTGAACACTATACGGCTTTATAACTGTCACATTATCTAAAATGTCAAAGAAAAGTAAAGTGTACTTTATTTATTTTTTACTCCAGTAATGTTAAATTAATTTAGTAAACATTATTATTATATCACTCACTTTGCTGAACATATTGTTGTGTTGTTTCTTAGAACGAATTGTGAGTATGGCTTGATGTCAAAAAAGTGCTGTATGGTTTTATAGAATGGTGCTAAAGGAGGGGCGAGAAGTATGTGCAACGTGCACGCACCTTGACTGTATAATAGTGACATTGAGGCCTTGTAAGTTTTTGTTACAGTTGCTACAATATTTTTACACTTACAAAATGTAATATTATTTCATTATGTAATCTGTACAAACTATCGGTGATTTTAAACATTAATGACACTGTTTTTTTTATTTTAATCTAAGTTATTTCAGTATGTAAATAATGTACTGTGTAACTTCTTAACTGTGTAACTATGTAAAAACGTAGACCACGAATACCCGTAATAATTATATACCTTTCTATTATACTCCAAACAAATACAAAGGTTAAGAATAGAACACTTTGGAAATATTTTACAGGCAACTATGGGATGTGGAGAAATATTTAACACAGATGGAATATCTTATGCTTAAAATAGTAAGAATTTATTCAAGGAAATAGTCTAAACAATAGCGCACTTGACTTCCGAGAGTAAATTATCTACCTAAAACCGCAGAATCTTAAATAATAGTATTCAATACAAATTATGCGTATACGTAGAGCAGAATTGCGTCTTAATTGCAGCAGGTATGTTCAGGACCCAAAAGTAGCTTACTTCTGCGCTACCATGTTTATGCGAGAAGTGTGGATCTTTGATATATAGTGCCTGGTTCAAATCTAAGATCATACTAAGTATGACTGCAAGTGGGTTTTTCCTGTTGTGGGCGTGGCCAATGTTGCACCCCCTCTCGTAGTAGGCGAGGAGCCACCAATCCTGAAAGCTCCGTGATCACGGATTCTAATTTTTTAATAAAAATAAAAGTTAACGTTTAGACGAACAATATTTGCTTGGTCGGCGTGGATTTTATTGGCCGGAAATATTTTAATTAAATTATTTATTATTAAATTTCCATATCCGTCATCACGGATTTTGACCAATCTTATATAGAATTTTGTGTCAAATATTATGTTCAACAAGAAAAAATCCGGCCGACCAATAATTTTTAGCCGGAAAAGTCACGCATACCTATTTGAATGGTTTGATAAGGGGTTAAATTTATCCATTATCACGGAAACCTTTTTTTTTAATTCACGCGTTTTAATGTCACATTTATAATTATCTTCTTACAAACTGCCGAAAGTATCGCGCATACCAAATTTTATTGTGTGAGTGAGGATTATACTGTTATAGATTTCACTTACTTGATGACATTTCTTTTAGAGTCTTTCTTCTACCTCTGGTCTCTTCCTTAAGTTTTTAACTATTTATTATACGTATTAATATGGAAAAGAGGAAATACAGGTAAAATTTTATTTGGGTTGATAATATAATAAATGAAGGTTGATACAAAAAATATGATCCATTCAAGTTTATTAATCAATAATCATCTACATCAATATCATCAAAATTATCATTTCTCTCTTCTTCTGATTCTACGTTTTCTTCCTCATTCTGTTGGCAACTTAATATTTCCTCAACCTTTAACGGTGCCGATGGACCAATGTACCACAATGGTTCGAGTTTTCTGGAGTTTACGACACTTTTGACAGCTAGGAAAACAGCAGACTGAAATGTCGAAATGATCTGAACCCCTAAAATGCTGTAGGACAACGTAGGGATGCTGTGACCTTTTCGGAGTAAGAGAGAAAGACCTATAGAACTTTAATATAGATTCGATGTTCCCCTTATCTCACTTAATCTTGGAGCAGTCTTATGGAATTGAAAAGAAACCGGAGTAAGAGAATTAACACTATGCAGCCCTGTCGTAGAACAACCTTACGATATTGTGTATCTTTGAGGCAGGTAAATGTTAAATTCGTAGGGAATAGAAAGAGACGAACTCATGCAAGGTTTCAACTTGAACCAAAAATCTGCCTCACTCACTCTTTACAGAAATATAGAAACCGTTAAAAAGCGAAGAGTAAAAATTTGGTATGCGCGATACTTTCGGTAGTTTGTAAGCACGCATACCAAGATAATTATAAATGATATATCAAAATAAGAGAATCAAAATAAGAGATCAAAATAAGATTGATCAAAATCCGTGATGACGGAAAAAAAATATTGAAATTTAATAATAAATAATTTAATTAAAATATTTCCGGCCAATCAAATCCACGCCGACCAAGCAAATCTTGTTCGTCTAAACGTTAACTTTTATTTTTTATTAAAAATATTAGAATCCGTGATCACGGAGCTTTCAGGGTTGGTGGCTCCTGGACTATAGGGTGTAACAGCGGCGAGATATGCGTGTGGTACTGTTTGTTTATGTTAGTTATTTTGTCTTACTGCAGGTATATTTGTTTAATTATTTTACACCTTCTGCAATATATTTTGCACGAGGCGGACTTAACGCCACATATCATTATCTACCAGTCAATCTTTAGATGGTTCAGTAAGTGACATGGTAGGTGACATGGTAGAAATAAATGAAGCTATGAACTAAGCATTTACAAATACAAAATAACACTTAATAGTGATATTTAAAAGTATCTACATAGACGAATACACAAATACATATTTATGTTATATACTTACAGAATAAAATATAGCTATACAATAATTTCTGTAGTATAAATATATACAATAGTATCTGAAGTGCCGCGGTCATGAAGATGCTTCTGCTAGCTGTTTCTTATAAAGTTCTCATACTTTGACTTTAAACGTGTCACGATTTGTTGACATCTCAAGTGGAAGCACATTCCGTAGTAGTATAGTATAGATTGGACAGCAAAAGAAGAATGAATAAGAGAAGAAGTGTGTATTGGACATATGAGTAAAATATTATCAGTGGAGCGAAGATCTCTGTCAGGGTTGGAACATTACAGTTTAAGCTGTGTAGTGAGATAAGTGGGAACTGTAGGATTATTAAGAAGAGAATAAAGGTTAGTCAAGCCCGCAAGCTACGGTGCTTGCGTATAGGTAACCATGACAGTTGGATTCGATAAATAGAGATATGGTCGTACTTGCGGAGGTTGAAGATGAACCGTAGTCAGTTGTTGAGAAGTCGGTCAAGTTTGTTAAGTAGATATACATTCAGGTCGAGGTAGCATACATCACAATAATCGATGATTGGATAGATTATTTAGATATTAATTTAATGAAATCTTCAGATTACTCAGGAATTGAAAGAAATTAACATGTTATTTAGAAATACATAAAGCTAGTATGAAAAATTTTTCCTTATTTAAAATTTTTAGACTAACTATATTTCTCGGATAAAAATGACATGTCTAAAATTTAGCTACAACTCTCTTTAACACCGTGCAGAACTTGGGTTTTTTTACTTATTCAATATTAAATAGTTGTGCCGAAAGTAGCTCATAATAATGTCATAAATATTATATAATATCAAAAATATAATTTGATCACAACAGATGGATTAATCGACATATATAAAACAGACAGACCATTCCGAGCCCCGACATCGAACTGAGGCAGATTCGGACCTTCGGAGCCGTAATGCATGCGTTAAACGGACAGCATCGGTCTCCGAAATGGGCTTCGACGTCTCACCTCACGTGGTGAAGTTCGACTAGTAAAGTCACATTGTTTAGAGCTCGATTCTCGGGGCTCCACAGTGAGCATATCCTTGCCGGATTTGGCTAGGTTGGTTTCGGCCTTAGAGGCGCACAGGCATTATCCATAGAGGCATTATCCCACGGATGGTGCATCAACCAAATGTTCGAAACTGCGGTTTCTATTATCTACTTAGAAAAGCATTTACAAAGATTTCATATCTTTAGGTGGCGTGTCGATCATTTGCTTTATCAGATAATAGCAAAACACAACATGTTTATAATTTATTTTTTTCCTGTTTGCCTACTTTTTTCTCTTAATAAAATCAAATTTTTCATCTTTGATTCGTAAAGTGTCAATTGGCAGCCATAGTCTTGTCTTTTATTGCGTGAAGTAGTAGTGAGTAGCGAAACTGTGGGTATAATTAATATTGTATTTGTTTTCTGGTTGTACCATTTTAGAAATACAGTCAGGAGTATAAACATATATGTAAGAATCAGAAAGTTGAAAACTTGAAGTTAAAAACTTTTTCGGCATTTTGATAAAGCTACTAAATATGGTGATAGTAATTATAATAGTCACCGTGTCAAAGAATGAAATAAAAATCAGAGCATAAGTAATTTATTATCTTATTTATTTACTATATATTTCATGTCTTTGGTATAATCTTACTCAATAATGGCTGTAGCCATGTCCGTAGGACTGGGGATGTACAGAAGGAGCAGAGTTGTGCACTACAGCGTTGAAACTGCAAAAAAAAATGAAAAGTTAGTTACAATTTAACCGATATACGTATTTTAGTAACTCACTGTCGTTTTTATAATGAAGAGTTTTGACTTACCCACTGTGAGCATCAGCCTTGTACTCAACCTTGCGGACAGAGCCATCAGGTTGGAGCAGAGAGTAGTAGCCATGGACAGAGTCACCGTCGCGGCTCTCATGCTGAGACTTGTGGTCACCGGTGTGAGGGTCAGCCACGGAGTACGAGAAGTCGTATTTAGGGTGAGCCTAAAACATATTATTATTATTTATCTGATTACACCAAAACCAAAGTGAAAGTGACTTAATGTTGAAAAAAACTTACGTAAGAGTCATGACCGTCGTAGTGGTAGTTGGCAGCGGGAGCGGCGTAATGGGCAATGGGGGCGGCGTAGTGAGCTACGGGAGCGGCGTAGTGAGAGACTGGAGCAGAGTAGTGGGAAGCGTAATGTACAGGTTCGTCATGGCGGACGATGCTTTGGGAAGACACGGCGTGACCGTGACCGTGCCCGTAAAGGTTGGCACTGGCAGCTGCCAAGAAAGCGCCGAAAGCTACGATCTGAAAATTATGTTTTTAAATATTTAAAGAGTTTATAAATTGAAAATACTGTAAAGTTTTCAAACTGTCACTTTGCTTTTTGTTTCACTTTATATCTTTGTTACACAAAAAAATAAAATAAAATGAGCGTTTAAATTAATACACTAAAACTCACTTTGCTGAACATGTTGTCGTGTTATTTGTTAGTATGACTTGCGAGTATCGGTTGGTTCCAAAAAAGTGCTGTATGGTTTTATAGAACAGTGCTAAAGGAGGGGCGACAAATCGTGCACATAGCACACATTTATCGCCCCTCCTTAACTGTGTAATGGTGACATCGTACTGGAGGCCTTGTAAGTTTCTGTTACGTATAATAATTATTTATATTATACTAAATACACTCCCTATTAATTATTTTAGTTATTTGTTATCTATTCTAAACACCATTGACTCTCAACTTTACTTACTTTATTACTTTTCTCTAAATAATTATTATTTATTAAATATGTTTATAATTTGTTTATTATTATATTATATATTATTTAGGAAATAATATACGTAAGACGCACTGAAAGTTCCTGGAACAGTCTATTTAACATACGACGTTACGGTTGTTGGGAGGATTTTGGGAAGATGTAAACATACTAACGGGCGCGAGAACTTTCATTTCGCGATGAAGGATAAATATAAGGTCCTTACATATGAAATTGGCATTTCGTACGGGTGGAATATAGTCTTTTTTTTTTGTAAATTATATTTAATTAATCAAAGTATGTACCGTTGTTATCTATGCACTTTTGCCATCTCATAGGTAGTTCATTGATCTATTTACTAAAAAAACCACGGGGGCGAGAATCAATAAACTCTTTGAAGGCGGTTTGGACTGTCGCATTGGAGTTGAATTTTTTTCCTTGTAAGAAGTTGTCCAAATTCCGGAAAAAAATGTTGGTTGAGCCATTGCGACGAACGCTTCCGACTATCGTAAAATATCCACTTTTCATCACAAGTAATGATTCGATTTAAAATCACTTCATTATAGTGTCGGTTGAGCAAAGTAACACAGCAGTCGACGCGTGTTTGCAAGTTCGATTCACTCAATTCATGAGGTACCCATCGTTCAAGCTTTTTTACTTGCCCGTTTTGTTTCAAGTGGCTTAATACAGTTTTATCACTTACCCCGAAGCCTGCAGCTATCTCTGAAGTGCTTTGTGATGGATCCGCTTTCACAATAACTTTTAATTCTTCATTTTTCACTTTGGTCTCTTTCCGTCCACAGGGTTGGTTCTGAAGGTCGAAATTTCCAGAACGAAAACGTTGAAACCAAAAACGTACCGTGCTTTCTTTAATCATTAATCCTTCGAGCTGTTTCTGCAGCACTGGTGCCACGGTGAAACTTGTACTCGTAAATATACTGATATTTCATATTTTCCATTGTGCGGTAATAAGCGACGCCAAAGAAAAAAAATGAGGAAAAAACAAACTAATGACTGTTTTCAAAACTCAAATATACCAGCTAAATGAATTTATAAATTTGAATTTGGAATTCTTAACCAAAGAGGAGATATTTCAGATCAAAGTAGTCAGCACGACATAACGCTAATTTCATATGTAAGGACCTAATAGTTACTCAGTTCGTTAGTGTGTCTTCGTTAGATAACATTTGAGTTTCTTTTTCGTTGTATGTAGAACACACATAATAATTTTTCATGATTTGTGCGTGTGTGTGTGGTTTAACTTTTTATAAGTTAACAAGAGAGTTGACAAAAAGTGTAATTGATTTTTGTTGATGAAACCCCATGACATGACATGACCCTGCTCTGTTCGCGGTTTGAAAAAGTAAGAGTTGGACGTGATCATGCTCATGGCGATATATGTAAAGGTCAGCGGCAACTGCGGTTACAGAATTCAATATTCATACCGTAAGACAATTTATTGAAACTGATAAAAAATCAACTTGTCAGCAATTCGTACTATATCAGGCTATACTGTGTTATTTCTAAATAAGCGTAAAACATGTCAATTTCTGTCCATAATATTGTAATTGGTGATGAAAGCTGGAAGTACTACTTTGAATCGGGAAAAAAGACAGTTGATATAAAAGATCTTTACTTTTAAAGACTTGCCGATGAAAGATAAGCAATTTTTTGATTCTTTGGATTGATTCGGCAAAGTAGGGTATTATTTCACAACAGTGTAGCTTATAAAGCATGGATTAATAACCGCAGATCAGCACATAAATACTTGCTTCCTAGTATTTTAAATGGATAAGTTGATGGAATACTAAGAAAATGAATAATTAAGCCCAATAACTTTATGTAAATTTATGTGTTCTCTAGAAAACACGTAGAAATGTGTACACAAGCATCGATAACCTTTTTCGGTTGACATGTTTAATTTATAACCGCTCGAAGGTATTCTGTTAGAAACAGCTATGTTATGTATTAAACCTGTCCCTACAATCTCAAAATATATGAGATCGTTGCCCTGATCAGCAGTCAGTACTAAAGGTTTCAAAGTTAATTATTATCATGAGGCCGTATTCTCACTGAAAACTACAGGAGTACGTCGCATACAAAACCTTATAACTAAAGGCTACAGCAATATTTTTTAATATCGAGTAGGTTTAATGGAACGTCCAGATTTCTAAGAAATTAAAAAACTAATTTTACTAACTAAAATTAATTTATATGAAATTTTATAGTATACAGTTATTTCGATTCCCACCCAGGAAAAATAATTGTGGGTGTAATTTATCTATGATAATATATGTATGTTTATAAGCAGTCTGGTTACCATAGTACAGACTCTGCCGAGTTTGGAATCAGACGGCCGGGTGTGAAATATGTGAGGTTATTATTATTATTTTAGAGATTATCTATGCGGGTAATATGTATGTATGTATGTATTTAGAAATATGTGTGCCCGGTCGACGATATAGGCTTGCCTGCTATTACGTAATTGAAACTAAAATATCGTGGTCGGCAAAGTATGGATTGACTCTGTCTGTTTGTTCGTATATACAAGACATGAATATTTGTGAGCATATAAGTGTACCTTAGAAATCTGTAGCTATAGAACCAAAAGATTTTTCATTCTAATTCTATTTTAAACACACTTTTATTAGCTTGGTATGTAATTATGTTGTATGTATGTATCTATATGTAACGGAATCTTCGAACGTGATTTTGACAGACTTCAAAACGTCGAATTACATTGAAACTGCCCACATATCAAGAAACGATGACAATTTAATATTTTGATAAATTTAGCGGATTGACCTGATCAGGATCTTCAGGATTAACGACTTTTTCCATTCCAGTCCCAGTACTAAGAGGTGTGTACTGAAGCGCATCTGACTTATTTACTTGTTACTTTTTTAGTCTTAATGAGAAAATAATTATCATTAATGACTAAAAAAGAAAAAAATAGTTTATAGTTAAAAAACTAAAAACACGCTTTTGTAACTCGCCAAACTAAAAAGTAGAAAGTTATTTTCTATAAGTTCAAAAAGACAAATCATTTTATCGTAAAAATGCTTGGGTGCTTTTCAATATGTTTTATTATACAATAACTTAACTTTTAGCGATTTCTGTCAATAAAATATTTTAACAACAAAAATTGAGCTTTTTAGTTCGGCTAGTTACAAAAGTGTTGTTTTTAGTGTTTTTAAACTGTAATTTATTTCACTAAACATATAATTTATACAATGTAACTACATCTGACTGTACGCTGTGTAAAACTCGGGTCATTTATTAAAAAAAAAATTAGGTAAATAAGTCGGAATTTAAGTTTGTATCTAACAGTTATACACATATTAAAATAAGTTTTTATAAACATTATATATACCAAGAACAGGTCACAACGGCTTTATGTTAACTTAATGTATGTTTAAATTTAATTTGTAATGTAATTGGACAGCCGTAGCTATTAATCTAGCATTTTTGTCAGAAAATTTTCAAACTTTAACCGCTTACCCCATTTGTATCTCATTGAAACCTATTCTTCTTGCCTCTCTCTTGTATTTACTATATACCTAGTTTTAGTTCAGTTCAGATTATTAATTCGTAAAACAGTTTGGTTGGTAGTAATAGGATTGATGTGTATTTAGTGAGTAGGACTAAATTATAGTTAGTAAATAGTGGGTGTTTAATATGCCTCTGTCTCTCTCTCTCTTTCGAAGATATAATATTGTTTGCTTACCTGTATACATATAAATGTTAAGTTGGTTTGTGTAGTTTTGGAGTTAGTTTTGTTCCCCAATGCTTATCAATGCAACACCAATGTACCACAGCGAAGTGTACCCTATGTACACTAACACTAGCGAGTATAGTATAAATACAAATAAAGTAGTAACCACGTCGTGACCGGACAGGTCAGCTATTAATTAGCATACTTTTATTATTTCACCACTTTATATTTATATTCATCCCGCGTGCAGTCGTAGCAAATAAAAAACAGAGTGTAAGTAATTAAATTATTTATTTTTTTACAATAATTTTCATTTCTTTGGCACAAAAGTATTCAGTAATGGCTGTAGCCATGTCCGTAAGACTGGGGATGTACAGAAGGAGCAGAGTTGTGTACTATGGCGTTGAAACTGTAAGAGAACATATTAAGTTAGTAAAATTTCGAAGAACTTACTATCACTGTTATAACAAAAATCTTAAGCTTGACTTACCCATTGTGAGCATCAGCCTTGTATTCAACCTTGCGGACAGAGCCATCAGGTTGGAGCAGAGAGTAGTAGCCATGGACAGAGTCACCGTCGCGGCTCTCATGCTGAGACTTGTGGTCACCGGTGTGAGGGTCAGCCACGGAGTAAGAGAAGTCGTATTTAGGGTGAGCCTAAAACATATTATTATTATATATCTGATTACACCAAACCCAAAGTCAAAGTGACTTAATGTTGAAAAAAACTTACGTAAGAGTCATGACCGTCGTAGTGGTAGTTGGCAGCGGGAGCGGCGTAATGGGCAATGGGGGCGGCGTAGTGAGCTACGGGAGCGGCGTAGTGAGAGACTGGAGCAGAGTAGTGGGAAGCGTAATGTACAGGTTCGTCATGGCGGACGATGCTTTGGGAAGACACGGCGTGACCGTGACCGTGCCCGTAAAGGTTGGCACTGGCAGCTGCCAAGAAAGCGCCGAAAGCTACGATCTGAAAATATATTTTATTAACATTTGTAGTGTTTACGATTAGAAAATATTTTAACATTTTAAAACTGTCACATTCTTTCACTTTATATATTTGTTACACAAAAATTACAAAGATAATGAGTTCCTAAATTAATATACTAAAACTCACTTTACTGAACATGTTGTTGTGTTATTTGTTAGAAAGACTTCTGAGTAACGGTTGGTTACAAAAACGTGCTGTATGGTTTTATAGAACAGTGCTAAAGGAGGGGCGATAAATGTTTGCAATGCGCACGCACCTTGACTGTGTAATAGTGACATCGTACTGCAGGCCTTGTAAGTTTCATGTTACGTATGATACTATTTTATATAAACTACATATATTAGCTATTAATTATAGTTATTCGTTTTCTATTCTAACCACCATTGACACTAAACTATACTTTATTACTTTTCTCTAAATAATAATTATTAATTAAATATGTTTATAATTTGTTTATTCTTTATAGTAAACGTCAATAAAATATATATATATATTTATTTTAATAAATGAAGTACTGAAAGCTTGTGGAACTGTCTATTTAACATACGACGTTACGGTTGTTGAGAAGAAATTGGGTAAATGTAAATATAAATATGGGCGCGAGAACTTTCATTAGGGAACTTTTATTTCAGAATTAATAGTTACTCAGTAGGTTGTTGTTACTTCGTAAGATGACATTTGAGTTCATTTTTCGTTGTATTTAGAGCACACTCAATGATTTTCCATGATTTGTGCTATGGTTTAACTTTTTATAAGTTAACAAGAGAGTGGACAAAAAGTGCAATTGATTTTTGTTGATGAAACCTCATGACAGTACTTCGTCCTCTCTGCGCTCTACGAGACTTGAAGGTCGGTGGCAACTGCGGTTACAGAATTTAATGTTAGTACCGTACGACAATTCATTATAATTGATAAAAAAAACAACTTATCAGCAATTCGTACTATATCAGACTATACTAAATTATTTCAAAATAAGTGTGTAATATGTCAATTGCTGTCCATAATATTGTAATTGGTGACGAAAGCTACTTTAGGAAGTATGACTTTGAACTGGGAAAAAAGTCTGTTGATATAAAAGATGTTTACTTTTGAAGACTTGCCGATGAAAGATAGGCAAATGGTTGATTCTTTGAATTGATTATTATTATTATTTTATAGATTATCTGTGCGAGTAATATGTAGGTATTTAAAAATATGTGTGCCCGGTCGACTGTATAGGCTTGCCTGCTATTACGTAAGTGGAACTAAAATATTGTGGTCGGCAAAGTATGGATTGACTCTGTCTGTCCGTGAATAAAAGACATGAATATTTGTGTGTAAATGTGTGTACCTTAGAGATCTGTAGCTATAGAATGAAAAGATTTTTCAGGTTAATTATATTTTTAACACAACTGCGTAGTGTTTATGTGTATGAATACCCGTGCTACCTAATATTGAAAGTAACACGTCATTATATCTATCGTCGTCTTAATAAGCTTAAACTATAACAACAAACACAGCGTTACCATTGGGAGTTTGTTGTATTTTATATTAAAATTTTAAGACTTTTGTGCAAGCATTCTATGATCGCTTGACTTGCGAAAGGGTTGCTACCGAGGCGTGAACATGTTCAAGGGAAACTAAATAACTGTAAATTATATTAAAAGATGATTAAATTATGTTGACATTTCCCACTCACCAACCGCAACACACTAACGAGGTCGGAATACAACATAGTGCATTTGTGCATCTCTTCTTTTAGATTTTTTAATATTTCTGACAGAAAACAAAGTCAATCGTCAAAATAGTCTGTTAATAGAGTTAATAGAGTTTAACGAGTACATGGTTTGTCAAATAGCCTCGCGGTGTTACAGAAACTAGCTGCTAACATTAATAAATTTGAACATTAAAATATTATTAAAATTTCTGTTTTGCTTTTCTCTTTATGCAGTTAGTTGTTATATTTTATGTCTATAAGAGCGATATTTAAGGACTCAGCAATATATTACAGACGCGTGGCCAATAAATAATATTGTTAATAGATTAATTGTTTCGTTTCAAATACGAGTATCTCAAGGTTTCTAACTGCCAGCGAGTGTAAATTTTATGATTAAAATCAGGCTCACATGTAAAGACATATTACTTTTATGAGCTTTATAACATGCGTCTAACCAAAACTTATTTCACGAGCAGATTTAAAGATAGTTACCTAAAACATTACCACACAAATTTAAGAAAAAAATATTGATTATAAAGCTTGCTACTAAAACTTTTAAAATTTGTTTTCAAAAGTACCAATTATTATTTAACTGTGGACTGTGTACAAGAGAAGATTCTTGAATTGAACTGTGTTGAAAACCTGGAAGGGATCAAATAACAGTTTAATGTTAATGTTGAACCGGAGTAATTGTAAATATTGACCATATTTACCTAATCATCATCATCATCAACAGCCTTTAATAGTCCACTGCTGGAAACAGACCTTTCCATACACAGGATGCTTTGACCTACTCTACCACGTTGACCAGACCGGTTGTTATGGGGTTTGTTTCAAGTTCTCCTTCTCATTGCAGTGCTGTTGTGCTGCCTAGTTTGGTTTCCTAGTCGGCTCTTACGACACCCACGGCATGAATAAGAGTGTTGACACTCTGTATTCTTAATCCGTCACCACACCGAAAAAGTACCTAAGAGCTTTTGAATATTAGGACTAACTCGCCTACCTGTATGTGTATTTGTAAATAAAATCACCATAACTTTTTATAGTAACTAACTATTACTGTGGTGTCTGTTGGGTTTCGTGTCAGGAAATAAGAAGTATTAGGCAAACGTAATTAGAATCAAGTTATTTTTACAGGAATATAGACGTGCACTCAATACATACATACTAACATAAATAGTTATATGATATGTCAATCAATCAGATTGTAATGGTTTACATGATCACTTAGTAATGAAGGTAGCCATAAGCGGGTGTAGGATGTACGGAGGGAGCCGAATTATGAACCACAGCGTTGAAACTGAAAAATGAAACTTCGTAAATTGGAGGACACTGTCAACAATTGATCTGCACCAGCGAGTAGCTGCCGTGCACAGCATCACCGTCGCGACTCTCGTTTTGGAACTTGTGGTCACCGGTGTGAGGGTCAGCTACAGAGTAAGCGAAATCGTATTTAAGGTGAGCCTGAAATTTAAAATGTTTTTTTAATAAAAAAGGCTGCTTTCAATGATACTGAATTACATACAGTTTAGTAAAAGGCAATTTCTTATAACGTGACCGTCACACCGAGCGACGGGAACAGCGTAATGTACAACAGGGGCTGCATAGGTGGCAATATGAGCGGTTTAGAGGGCCTACACAGGGGCAGTGTAGTGCAGAGAAGCAATGTGGCCTTCATCGTGACGAATGATGTCATTGTGCTTTTAGAGGAAACTGCGTGACCGTGGCCCAGCAGAGCAGCATTAGCAGCAACCAAGGGAGCCCCGAAGGCAACCAGCTGAAGAATGAAGAATATATAAGAGTGTACTAGAAAACTACTATTTTTTAATAACATGTTAATGTTATTAAAAAATAGTAGTTTTCTAGTACACTCTTATCACGCATCTGTAAAAGGCAGATGGAACTAAAGTTCTAGTATTCTTAAGGATCTGATGTAAAACTGCCTTACTTTCTTAAACATCGTAGCTGACTGACTGCACGGATGGCGTAGTGGTATAAGCGGTCGCCACGCCACTTCCTACTACGCCGAGTGTTGTGGGTTCAAACCCCACATGGGACGACACTTTGTGTGATCCACAAATTGTTTTTCTGAGTCTGGGTGTTCTTTGTGTCCGTTTCATGTATGTTTGTAAAGTCCCCCGCGACACAGGATTTATTCCTAATGCGGGAGTTGCCTTTTTAAAAAAAAAAAAAATAATCGTAGTGGTTGGTATTTAAGTATCAAAAGTTGATTGAGACTATTCACTCAATGGCGTGGTTTTATACAATACGTAATAAACGATGCCAACGACAACGTCGGTGGACTCGATGGGCGAAAAAAGTATCTCAGAAACCTTGCCTTTGAAAATGAGATTTATCAAGGTTATTATGTCGATATAACATTTACACGCAACAGTCGTTCACTCATAACCAATTGCTATGAATAAACAAGAGCCTTACTATTGTAATCGTTTACTAGTATTACTATCGTACATGGAACAAAATCAAGGTTTTAAATTAAAAGCTGGTACTGTAGTTATTTATTTATAATTGCGAACATTGTTCTTTTAATTATTTTGAACGAAACTAAGGATCTTTAACGTCGATATAGTAACAATAATAGGTATAAAACATTTAGCCAATTAAAGATCTTCACAGATAAGCACTATTTTATAAAGAAGTGGCGCGGACACTGTAGGTGTGTATCACATAACTTACATATATCTGTTATATATTTCCAAAAAAAGGGAAGAAAGAAAGGGAATAAAATGTCAGTGTCGTGTGACTTGCATGTATTTGGGGTTAAAGTATGCCTGAGGGCCGTGACCGAAGAGGCGGTGAGCTGTGGCGACGTTCTATTGGCGGTGTCATTGGACATCGCAAACGCATTCAAAACTCTACCATTCAGCTAGCCATCAGGGAAGCCCTCCACTCATGGGGTGCCAGAGTACCTGAGGCGGCTGGTGGCAGATTATTTATTAATCTGCAGAATAGGCCCATGTCGTGCGGTGTTCCGGGCTTGATCTTCGACGGAAGGTGGCCCTCGACTTGTGCTTCAAACAGCTTGCTCCAAAGCTGGTCAGCGCTGCGTCTACAATGACACGCGCTGACCAGCGCCTCATGCCGCATTGAGTGTGGCCGCGGGTGGATGGGACGGGTTTTCCCCTCCACCCGTCATAACAGACAGACGCGAGGAGGCGACGTCCACGTGTGCCGGACGTCGCCTAAATAGATAATGTACCCGAAGGTGGTGCCCGCCCCATTGTGGACAGGCGGTAGGAGGGGTCCGGATGTTTTAATAACAGCAGTTTCCAGATCCCTCCTTTTACAGGCGCAGACTGGCATACCGTGTGGTTTTAGTCGAGCCGATTCCGATATACCACCCCGCCGTAAACCCCGGTGGGGTGAAGGCCCGAGGGAGTTTCCACACGTAAAAAAAGGGTTAAAGAATGAAACTGACGATTTTTACTGAAAAATTGTAACTCATTTTTAGGGTTCCGTACCTCAAATGGTAAAAAAGGAACCCTTATCAGGTCACTTTCTTGTCCGTCTGTCATCACTGATTTTCTCAAGAACGGGTGGACCTAGCAAGTTGAAATTTGTACTAGATGTACTAGGTCTATGGTCCCTTTTAGGACTCAACACGATAAAAAGATATGGACAAATTTCGATTTTTGCGAAAACTTGTAAGTACCAAAATTTACCTTAATTTTAAACGTCTTACAGCACAAATAAAGGAATAATTCTAAAAAATGAAAAAAGTTGAATATTAAGAAAAATTTTGGTACTTAAAAATTGTCGCGAAAATCTACGTAAAATCTGGGTAGGTACGGAACCCTCGGCGCACGAGTTCGACTCGTACCTGACCGGTTTTTTTTTTGTAACATGTAACATTTTTATTTAATCAAAATATTTACCCTCATTATCTATACATTGCTGCTGACAGAACGAATTGGATCTAGGTTCGACAAACTGTGTGAAATCATTTTGTACTGCCGCCTGGGATTTTTTTTTATCACGTAAATTTTTTTTCAAATCACGAAAACAATGGAAGTCCGTTGGAGCAGGATCTGGCGAGTACGAAGGATGATGTATGGTTTCTAACTGCAGCTCCTGTAGAGTTACAAAGGTTTCTAGTGCATTGTGAGGTCTTGCGTTATCATGGAGCAATAATAATGAAGATCGATTCACGACTCGGGGCTGTTTCTGCCAGTTTCGACATCATTATCCGAAGTTCGGCACAGTAAATATCTGCTGTTATTGCCTGACCAGACCTGAGAAAGCTACAGTGAATATCACTGTGAAAATACCACCAAACAATTACCATTTCCTTTTTATTGGTAAGCTTTAGTTTAAGGCTCTGTTGCGGCGTTTTTCATATTTTTTATCTTATTGATTTGATGCAAATGAGTCAATATTATAGGTAAAGTAACGTCATACCATGCTGCTAATTCCTGGGTAGTTTCACTCGGATCGGCTTCTACCGTCTCCTTCAATTCAGCGTTATTCACCTGTGTCGGTGGTTTTCCACGTGGTTGGTTCTTTAAGTCGAAGTTTCCATTACAAAAGTGTTTAAACCAAAAATGCACGGTGCGTTCATTAACAGTATTCTCTCCAAACGCAGCGTTGACATTGCATTGGAACTCGTATTAAAAAAAATTCGAATTTTCAAAGTATCTGTCTTTCACGTCTACGCTGAATATAAAAGAAGAACAATTGAAAATCGAAAATCAAATGATGCACGTTTTTTCTCACACCATTGAGGTTTTATGTCAATTGAAAGTATCTAATGCTATGCAACGGCAATTTTCAACAGAATACGAAATAGTGTTCAGTCAGTCATCGTAAATATATATATATATATATATATTTACGATGTTTATTTTTGAGAATAAGTTTCCGATATTTCAGCACTTTTACAACGGTCATGATCACGGATGAACTGAAGAACTGCGGGTAGAGGTTTTTGTGTTACAAGCAGACAAATTTGTGTACTCTCTTTCTCTTTTCACTACTGTCTCGCACTCGAATGCAATCGACGATTTGGAGCTGTTTTTATTTATTTTTCTGTGCAGAGAGTATCCATCAAATTGAGAGAGTTGAGCCCCATCACATAGGCATTTACAATTAAAAAAAATATATATATGCAATAATTCTCGATAACTAATTCAAATAATTTTTCACCAAGCCAGGTCCTGGTTCATCTTAGTTATCACTGCTTTTTTCATCGCATCATTCTGTGCTTTTTATCAGAAAAAAAAGTCACGATCGCACAAATCGTAGAAAATAGTGAAACCGGATTGTCGCCCTCAGAACTTTTTTTCTTGATATCTGAAAAATGCTCTTTCGCAGTGTTGTAAAGGAA
This sequence comes from Arctia plantaginis, assembly GCA_902825455.1. NCBI lineage: Eukaryota > Metazoa > Arthropoda > Insecta > Lepidoptera > Erebidae > Arctia > Arctia plantaginis. The sequence continues at coordinate 8,230,831 of CADEBD010000314.1, read as the reverse complement.
ATACTGGTTTCTTTCATCTTTGGGCTTGATTTTATCATTAAAGCATTGAAGTAGCTTGTGAAATGAAATATGACAGCAGGTATATTATTTCATATTTTATTTACAACTTTCTCAAACACACACACACACACACACACAAAAATATAAATAAGTTCATGGCTGGTCAAACATTCAGATAGCAGTAGTTAGCGACTGATCGCTCAGTAATGATGGTAGCCGTGAGCGGGAGCGGAGGCGGGGTGTACGGAAGGGGCTGAGTTGTGGACGACAGCGTTAAAACTGAAAAAATTAATAAAAGCAATAGGTATATCAGATGAAGAGAAAGCTCATGTCGTAAGTATCGTTTAGATGTAAGAAGCGAAACCTACCCATGGTGGTCATCAGCGGTGTACTCAACGTTGCGCACGGAACCATCGGGCTGTACCAGCGAGTAGCTGCCATGCACAGCGTCGCCATCGCGGCTCTCGTGTTGGGACTTGTGGTCACCGGTGTGAGGGTCGGCCACGGAGTAGGCGAAGTCGTATTTGGGGTGCGCCTGAAATATACATATCAATATCAACACCAATTTAGTCATTAAATTCATTAATGATGTTATTATGAACCCGTGTATTATGAATTCCTTACGTATGTGTCATGGCCGTCATAATGAGCAGCGGGAGCGGCGTAGTGCGCAATTGGGGCGGCGTAGTGTGCAACGGGGGCCGCGTAGTGGGCAATAGGGGCGGCGTAGTGGGCTACGGGTGCAGCCGCGTAGTGCAGAGGAGCAACGTGGCCCTCATCATGACGCACGACGCTTTGAGAGGACACAGCGTGTCCGTGGCCAAGGAGACCAGCGTTGGCAGCGGCCAAAAGGGCGCCAAAGGCAACAAGCTGAAAACATACATATAAATTTAAGTGATATAATTATATAATATCTAAATATAGTTTCATTATAATAGTCTATGTTATGGTCAAAGGAGTCATGACAAGGACACTTTTCGAAAGCTCCATAGACATGAAAAAAACATAAAAGCATTAGAAATTAGACAATTTGATTCCAAAAAAAAAGAGAATTAGATAGAACACTATAAAGTTGTTGAGATTTACTCTTTCGAAATTTTCCTTTATTTAATTTGAGTCAGTATTTTCTTTCTTTATATAGATTTTAGTATTACTTGAAATTTATGGGTTTTGGAAATACCTAATTTAATTGTTTTTTTCGGATAGGTAGTTACTTAATAATAAAATGTCAACTATAAAAATATTAATACAGTCTTGATCAAAATAATCTATCAAATTTAGTCACTTACTTTGCTGAACATGTTTGGTGGTTGGTTTGTAACAATCAAGTGCTGATTAATGTCATTGGTCGTGTAGTATGGTTTTATAGTTCTTGATCTGACCAAGCGTTGTGTGGTGGGGCAGCGAAATGCGCGCGCGCAAAATGTCTCTAAAACTTTGACATGTGTATCAAGGTCGTATCGATAGTGCAAAGTTATTGATCTGCATCCGGATCTATTTTATTATCTTGTAGGTGTTTATGTAGGTACAGTCATGTAATCTCATTGTTCAAATGCCTTTAATCTTTCTCTAGCTACGTTGGTTAGTTGTTAACGGTTTGTTGATTGCCGGCTTACACATTTCGAATAGCGTTGTTTGGATTTTTGAGATCGTATGTTCTGTGATATCGAACCATGCTTGGCGTTGTTAAGTATTCAAAATTTTGTATGATACTATGATATTTTGATTTTATAGAATCGTGCCTTCAGTTACGTTAATCATAGGTTTTCTATTCCTGGTGGCTAACACTTTTTTAAAGTTTCCATGATTCCGTCTATACTGCTGACAATGTTAGAACAAAATTTCATGTTTATCAATTCATTGAGGCATGAATGCGTAATAAACAAACTTACTTTGATATTTATGATATTTGTTGGGATGAAATATATCTTGGCTAATAGAGCATTTTTAATTTTGGATTGATAGTTTACAGTCAAAAATTATCCAAGAAATGCTAATAAAAACGATAGTCGGTGTAACATTAAGGTGCAATGGTAAGAAAATTTTAAAAGTTTTTCACGAGATCTAAGGTAATCTTTGAAATAGGTAATTGTAAAAGGATTTTCTACATTGATATAAATACTTATAATTGTACAATATTTTATTCTTGTAGGTACATGAAATATCTTAAAACACCAAACTTATAAACAGAGATAAGTGAAAAATCAAATATATTTATGAAACTACTTTTTTGTAATATTTATTGATAAGACATAACGCCGGTGTTTCGTCTTTTGCATCAATCAAAATTAATTTTATTGTAAAATTTAATTATTTATTCCTATTTATTGTTTATAGCTTTTCAGGATTTTAAATGTTTCACTTCCATGATTTTTTTTGAAAAGTTAAAATTTTCAGAGACATTTAAGTTTAAAAAACATTTACATACTTCAAAATATGTAGTTTTTTGTCTTCAACATTGTCGTTATTTTATAATTATTTATTTTTTCAATGATATCAGTCAGTAAGTACAGGTATTAGCTATCTAAACTTTGTAAGTATGCAGATGCTTTACTTGCAGCGTTTATAAAATGCGTTTATTTATTTAGTCAGCCAACGATTATGGATGGACGACGACGACGTCCATCCATAATCGTGAAGACGACGACGACGACGTGGCCTTGCACGTACCTAATATTAATAAAAAATTAAATTAAAAATTTTAAAAACCCCCACACACATCTTGGATTAGAAATTTGTCATATTCATCATTTTATAACCAAATTTGGGGGAGTTGTGAAAACAAAATATAATCCGCCATTTTGTGGCGGCGGCCATCATGGACCGATTTTCATCAAACATAGCTAAGAACATTCGCGACTAATTCACCTTTCAAACAAAAAAAAAGTTCTTAGGTTGGCAGCCCTACTGTCTGTACCCAGTATGTCGACAGTCGAACGAAAACCAAATAATAACTTGACGAAAACCCTTTAATTAAGGCAAAGTGAAGCAGTGGTTTTCGATTTCTAAAAAAAATTGGTTGCCTGTAAAGTCGGTATACGGGCGAAAGTTTTACGTGACAACGACTATGTCTGTCTCTCTCGCTCTTAGGCGGGCTAACCATGCCCGATTGGAAGGGACGCGTGCCTCTCACTCGCTCTCATTGTGAGCGCATAACGTGAGCGGAGCGTAACGCAGTTTCTTGAAGTGTCACCCGGCAAACCAATTTATAAGACGTTGTCACGTCAAAAAACTAAATCAAAAGCGGTTTATCCATTCGGGAGCTACGATTCCAGAGACACATAGACACAGACACACACAGACACGTCAAACTTATAACACAAAGTCGCTTTTGCGTCGGGGGTTAAAAATAAAATAGGAGATTGGAAAACGATTAATTTGACAAGATTTAAAATAGAAATAAAAATAAAATAACTATTAATTACTTAGCAATTATATGTTTTTTTTAATAATGTAATTAAAGAAAATATTAAAATAACAATTAAAACGAGGTTGAATAAAAATATTTACAAACTTATTCAAAGTGATATATAGTTGAGTTATTCAAGTAAGCATTTTAACAATAATATGAAGCATTAAAATTATATAACAAGTAAGTTAGGATTAAATAAAATAATTAGAAATTTAAAAAATGCGATTTAAAAATGAGATAAAATTTAGTTCTAAAATTAAAATCAAGATTATAATCTAAATTTTGTTAATTCTGAACCAAATTAACACCACAACAAAAGTTTCATAATTAAATAAGATTTAATTTATATTTTTCACAAAAAATAACATTACAGCTTAGTCAACAATACAATGTAGCAGGTATTTGCAGCATTCAGCATGACTTAATACTCGTAAAGGCCGACCCAATTCGATTTTCGTGACTTATTATCATGGTTAGTTGATTTAATAGTTCAGTTATAATAAAGATTTATAACAATCTAGTATCCTTTGTTTTTTATTGAACTATAATGTGTGACTTAATCGTTACGCAAAAGTTAGTTTTATAACTAGAGTGCCATTTGTTTTTAAATGTTTTAATTCAGTCTGCAGGAGTCCTTTATTTTTTTATATTTTTCATTATCTGTGGAATTGGTAAACCAAAATTTTTGCAATCTCATGTATTTGCATTGATATTTTGTTTTTTTTTTGTTATCTTACAGTTTAACAAATATTGTCATTTAAATTTCTAAGGTCTAACTTTTAAAGTACAATTTATTAAGTACAAGTGCATGGTCTGCCATGAAGTTTGTTGACTCACTAGTTGCCAAGTCCACAAAGACCTTTGGCTATCTCTCTCTTTCTGTACTTATATGAAGTAACTACTACTAAACGTTAATTCAATTTCATCTTTCGAAATGAGATTCGAACTCAGCAATAATTATTGAGGAACCATCCCGCATCAGGGCCTGCAATGCCTACAGTACTGAACAACAACAAGCTAGAACTTAGGTGAAGCGACATCCATACGCTTAGGTGAATTGCCTAGTGCATGCACTAAGCCAGTTTTGACCTTGCTCTTTAAAAGGTCATTGTTCTTTTGAACATTTAAGGTAATAAGGTGCTAGATGCAAGGCTGAAGTTGTCACCATAATATGGTGGAGAAATATGTGGTAAGTAAAGTTGATTGCTTGCTGTTGTCTATACTGATGATGAAAATTGGTAAACATTGATGACATTCTAGTGATGTATGTTTCCTGAATAATTGTGTGGTACGCAATATACTTTTTATTTTGTATTTAGACTGTCTATGAACGCATAGCAAGATCAAGGCTCCCATATTGCATGCAAACCCTTAGGTAATTATTGTTATTTCAAATTACATTAGTTACAAAGCATCCCAGTCATGTAAAAACTATGAAACGAAAAATATTAATTTACACGTGTCTAAATAATTGTAAATAGTAAAAAATGTAATAAAAAGAAAACTATGTACGTAGACGTAATTTTATCGTGTTACTTTCATTACAATAATTTGTACGAAAGAGTTTACGTGTTTGCAAGGCGTAATGTACGACCGTATGCATCTTACGACTGCAACTTGTTACTTGTTGTTACAATGGAATTCTGCAAATCAATTAGTTAGCTAGCTTGAAGTAGTTACCAATAATACTGCAGGGCATTTTAACTAGCTGAGGATAAACTCCTTTAACGGTATACTTCGTCAGTGACCAGGATGTTATCTAAAGCCCCCTTTGAGGTCGCATTCTTATGCGAAAAAAATATCAATATGTAGGTATATAGTTTCTTAACAAGTTTTAAAAAAAGAAAGAGATTCTCAATTTGTTGAGGTATTTTTTTTGGTTCCTGAAAACTCCGTCATTTAAGAACTGATTTGAAAAAGAATGAAGAATACATTTACAGAATATATTATAATTAATCATGATGTAGATTGTAGACGCATGGAAGTCGTTGTTTGTTTTTATAAAAGTTAATCATTACTTGTCAGTGTGGTGACCGATTAAGAATACGGAGTGTCACCGCCACTATTTATCCCATGGGTATCGTAAGAGCCGACTAAGGTAGCAAACTACGCAGGAAAACACGTCGGTCGGATTTATTACCGGAACATTTCCAAAATTACGTGTTTTGAGATTGGTATGTGGATTGGTAGGGATTCCTAGAGCCTCAGTTCTAGTTGTCAGGAAAGATTTTTTTTTTATTAATCTTCTCCTATTCTATATTGTTTAATTACAAAATGTTCCACTGATACTTTAATATTTACAGTCCACCACTAGTTCATCAACGGTATTTTTTGAAATGGTTCAGTTTGAATTTGAAATTTATTCTGTTAACTCAGAATGTTACACTACAGTCGCATTGTCAAAAGTTTCAAATCTGTGCAGAAGAGACAACCAAAGATCGGGCTCCGGGGAATGATGCTGCACCACGACAATGCGTCTTCACACTCTTCTCTTAGAATAAAGGCGTTAAATCAAGAATCGGGTACCCGACCTCACCCACCTTACAGCCTCAACTTAGCTCCTTGTTGTTATTTGCCACCGTAAAAGATAATATAAAAGGCAAGTTTTTTCAAGTGCTGAAGAAGCGGTGGCTGCCTATGACAGCCATTTTTGACCTGTTGGAGGAAGACTGGAATAAGTGTTTCCAAGACTGGTTAAGACGGATAAAAATTTGTATAGAGAGTGATGGAGAGTATTTTGAAAAATACATAATACAAATTGTAAGTATAAATGGTTTACTTTTCGTGTGTCTCAAAATTTATATAGTGACCTACGTTGTAGAGATTAAAACCTGTCTTTGGACGATATGTATATTTTAGAGATTTAAAGTTGGTAGCAAGTGGTAATTTTTGTCTTTTTTATTTTATATTACAAAGTTTTAGGTTCTTGCAGGCTATGAACATTGAATGCCACTAAAATAGAGCCGAAGTCGTGTTGTGGTTCAAGCCGTCGCCGTCGTGTAGTTTGAAAAGTAATATTTATGGATATTTTATTATGATTGTAAATTATCTATGAATTCGCAATAACAGAAATTTCGAATTGAACTTTGAGTATTTGATAGGTATTCAAACTAGGGTTACAAAATTGACTGTAAAGCTCTGCTGTTTTTGTACAGCTTAACGGTCTCTAAATTATGTCAATAGATAGAGGTCAAAAATAATTGGAAAAATGGCGGAATAGCAGACATTAATGGCCATAGGAGTAAACTATAACCATAAGCGTAAAAATTACCAATAAACGTGGGTCATGAAACTCATTTTTTAACAAGTTTTCCTTTATTTCTCATTTTTATTGAGTTCGGCTTTGAGAATTTTTTATTTTATTTTAAGAAATATTAACATTTATATTTAAATGCAATTAGTTTAAAGTAATACTTAAAATACTCATGTAAGTAAAACTTTTATTTTTAAATGCCAACTGTTGTAAATACATGAATGGCTGAAAGTAACAATGTCCAGACAATCTTTCTCAAATTAGCAGTAAGACTGTGAAATACCAGTGGCACTTAGATAAGCATGCACATATCTATTTAATATTTTCTGTTCTTTAGTCTCGCTAAAATTCGAGGAACGCTGGAGCAGAAATTCAGAAATCTCATTCCATTAGAGATTGATGACGTTAGTGAAAGTGAAGTGACGAATTTCTGTTTGGACATTAATTTGTGCTTCACTTGTTTTTTTTGTAATTTGTAATTTAGTTATAGATAAATATGTAACGTAAATAGAAGTAAAAATAAGTTTTTAATATTATTCATAAAATAGTACGTTATTGAGATATCTTTACTCGTATTGGGAATGCCTATAAGTACAGTCACGGGTCATAAGTGCAGTACCATCGTAATGTTCATATTTGCTTGCGCTCGTTCTGTGCCTATCTCTGTGTGTGGTTTTTGCAATGCACACACACTTTATAACCAGACAATACTGACGTATACGAAAGCTGTTGATTGGTCACATGCATGTGTGCACAACACTAAATAAAATGCACCTACTTATAAGTTTTCTTCGTATCGAACGAGGTGATAGCATCTATCTGAAAGCAATGTTGAAATTCGTCTTAATTATACTGTAAATCGAATTATACTGTATTATTGATTATTGTTCGGGATTGGTGACGGTTCGATCCTCAGTGCTTGTTGACTTATTGGTATTGTTGTTTTCATGACAGTTTTCGTGACAGACAAAGTAATTATTTTTTCAAAAGATCATTTATTCATACCATTATTTACTTTTAAAATAAACCAAACTTTGAAAATAAAAACATTAAGGTAAAATATATTCGAAAACCATTTAGAATGCATATACAATTTGTTCTTGTTATTTTATAGAGGTTTATAGCTTAATTTACATTTTCTCAAGGAAAAGAAGATTGGAACGTAATCTATATTCTCTATATTATCATAAACTAACTTAGTACTATCACAGCCAGCACATCCCCTAAATTGACCTGAGAAACGGGTATTTCTATTTAAATATAACTTTTTTAAATAATATTTAGTACCTATGACCTCAATTATTATTGACTAACTAAAAAGACGTTGCTGCAAGGACGCCACTAAACCTCAAACCTTTCTCATAATTTTTAGATCGGGGGATCGCGCTGGCCATGGAATACTCTTAATATCTGAATGTTGACCAAAACATTTACTAACAACAAGCACGTTATATCAGACGTTATATATCACGTTATATCTTGAACAAAACACTTTCACCAATGTCTTCCACGGGCTGAATATTGTTTACAGCAGGCAGCATTCGCCTTTAAAAAACCTCGACGTAATTGGGATCTAGTTGGTATAGAACCATATGTTCCACATTCACCAACCATAAACCGCCGCTTAGACTAATTAATAAGTAGCGGCTAGTTAAACAATATGTTCACTCAACGTCTCACAGCTTTTCTAATAAAAAAAACTCATTACACATTTTGACCCAACACTTAAAACACTATAAAATAAAATAATACACCACACTTAATATCACATAATGGAACAAAATAAGTTACACTTAAGCGTGTTTTATCGGATTCATTATTCATTTTAGATAAATTAAGCCCACTGACATGCAAAACTATGTTAGTCTTGGCTTCAATACTAATATTTGCTTGTTTTTTGAAAACAAATATTCAATATGAACAGTACTAGTAGCAATAACTGATTGTAACAGCCGACGTTAAAACAAATTTATTACAGCGAGGAAATTCATATTCAAATCTCCACAGTCTGTCTCAGTTTCAGGCAGTACTAGGCAAAGCAAGAAGGCAGATTGGTGTAAGGTATATAGAAAGGACGAGGGATCTAGAGTAAATTAAAACCCAAATATCGGATGATAAACGAGATTCAGACGGCAGTAGCCGTCAAGAATGTCAACCGACTTTTTTATCTATGTAATATCACACAATAATCGGCTTACTACCTTTTCACGTGAAGTATTAAGAGTATAAATATTTGTAAGATAAAGTATTTCATTATTTAAATAGATTTGTTCAATCCATTTTAACATATATACCTACACCTATTGTGAAAGTTAAGTTGTAACTCGCCCCTGTAGTTGCTTAAGTCTTTAGATTTGTGACAGTCGCCCCCACACTTATTCTAATCGCTTTAGCAAAACAATCTCAACAACAGGACTTATCACAAACAACTTCAGAACGTTTGCAATAGAACTATATTGTATTATTATAAACTGTGATCACGTGATCCAGAGAAACCTATTAGTAATTTAGTATACACTTTCAAATGTGTAATCAGATTAAATTCGTATTTGCAATTTACAAACATCGAAAACGCCTACATACCTACACATATTATTTTGAATATTGTTTCTTTAATACCATTTTTTATTAAGAGGTATTTTTATTGATTATTTAATAATATAATAATAATACGTGCGTGCGTACCTATGTGTTTGTATATACGTGTACTGAGTATATGTATTTGTCTGTCTGTCAGTTTTCATTTTTAGGTTCCGTCAGGTTGAAGTTTTTAGCAATCGTTCGGTTTCTTTATAGTTAAGACAGATTATGGTGTTACTGGTTTTGAGTTTAGCGTCCCGTATTGCATCGTGTTTCAAATTATATTTATTGACAACCTCACTGTAAATATATTGAAGATCAAGATATTGAAGATCAAGATCATTTGAGAGGGGTTTGCTAAGGATGATCTGTTTCTAGGAATAGGGACTTTGAAAATTCTTTGCCTGAGCATTTTAGTGTAATCAGATGCATTTAACACCTTTTGATGTGTGAAAATGATAGCTTGAAATATTTAAAACCGTCTAATACTCAATACTTCAGTTTCTTTATTGAGTTCAGTGGTTGGGAGTCTCAATGGTTTCTTCAACATAACCTTTAAAATTGATCTCTGAGCCCTTATTAAAATAATCAAGTGTGTTGCAGCAGAACCTCCCTAGATATTGAAATACATGTGTTTCAAAATAGTCAATTAAATTTCAGTTGGTAAAACGATAGAAATTAGAACAGATGTAATTAGAATAAAAAACTGAGCTTGTAGTAAAATGCATATGTGATAAATTAATCCCATAAATTATTATATATTATGTATATAACCAAGCTTTGCTTATTGTATGGATCAGATTTTATTTAAATGCCACTACTTATTTTTTGTTTTTATCAAGATAATTGATGATAGAGCTCTGCGAACGGCATTTTCATTTTTATTGTTTTGCGTCATTGTAGGCGCAGAGTTAGGAAACCATTTATATCTATTGATGGTAATGTTGGTAATGAAAATTTGAGTGTCTTACGTATGACTTAATGTAGAACTACTACATTAAGTTGAACTTAAGAATCTCAAATTTTATTGAAATATACCAGCAATTGTTCTAACAAACTCCTGTTAAATATCTTAGGACAGAAGTTTTAGTACATCCTGTGACATGTCCAATTTAGATATAACAATTATCTATTTCACTTTTTTGCCTGTAGTTTCTCTTACTATAATGTAGTCACCAACCCTCAAAAATATTTTTTTTAGTTGCATTTGAGATGAATTTCAGGTTACGTAAAGAGCCTAATCGGTTTTAATTACTAACATAATCATCAACAGCCTTATTTTATCCACTGCTGGACATAGGCCTTTAATTAGAAAGTAGGTTTTGACCTACTGTACCACGCTGGCCAGACGGTTTGGTATAGGGTTTGTTTCACGTTTCCCTTCTCTTTGCAGTACTGTTGTCATACGTATTTTGTTTCCTTAGTCGGTTCTTACGGCACCTACGGGATGAATAGGGGTGTTAACACACCGTATTCTTAATCCGTTTAACATAATAAACAGACTAAATACAGTTTACCAGTCCCAATAAACACTTTTAAAACAAGAGATATTACAAAGACTTGTGTAATACTTTTCGTATTGAAAGTGACCATTACACTAGAGTACAATAATTGTAACACTACTATGACAAAACTTTTGTAAAGAGAGTTTTTTACAACAAATTAATGTTATGAGTAATTTATCATATTTTTTTCTTCATATTGAATATGTTTGAAGTGCTCAATATCACATAATAAGAATAAATCAGACAAAACGGGCCTCTGACATTCCTTGTCGATGCAGTTTACTTTGAACGTATGATCATGAAATCGAAAACTCATAGTCTTTCGTCAACTCTACATAGCAATAAAGTTTTTTGAAAACTTATAAATACTTTAAGTATTTTAATATATATTATATTATCGTACATTGTGGTGCATAATATGACTCCTAGTCTTTGCGAATATAATACCATATAGAACATCATAAAAGCAACGCAACCTACCTAAAATTTGAAATATTATATGAAAACGAAAATTTTAAGTAAACATTTCCAAATACTTAAAATAAATCTTTGTAATTATATTTCACATGAAATTGGCAAGGATATTTAAACTGTTACGTTAAAGACTCAATCTCATAAAAAAAATATCTTAGGTATTCGGAGTGTTGCAGTGGTAATATACCTACTACAAACGATCCAGTACCAGTACAGTAGGGATACCAATAACTGAAAAAAACATCCCCAACTGGACAAAGGCACTGCTAAGTCTTGAAATGCCGTTAATATTTTTATTCGACTTTTAATTGTTTAATAGCAATGTTGCGCTAATCACAATTCCGATTACAGTCATTTTAACATTAATGAGTTCCATGTTAACTTATATTAACAAAATACTAACAATAAAAAACAAGGTAAATTAAAATAAATGTATAAATCTCCGGCATTCTTAAGCAACTTACAAAAATAAATAATTTACTAGTATTTTATTAATTTGCTTCTGAAACTAGAGAAAATACTAGGTATTTCTTTATTTATTGCATATTTTAGCACGTATAATAGGTATATTACAATATGTTCCGTAATTCGCGGAGTTTGTTAAACTTGAATATAGATATAAACAACTGTAGCAAATAAGTATAAAGCCAAATAAACATTAAAAATTATGTATAAATTTATTTAAAAGCCAGTTCATTGCAATTTATGAAATTAAAACGTTCTAATTGTCGTGAGCCGTGATTGCGTACAATGCTCGCTCGCTTGTTTGTGATACTATTAAAGACTATATTGCAGCCACATTATAACAAACATTACATACAAATTAATACAAATTCTGATATGTAATTAGACCATGAACGTTTCTAATACGGCTTGTAATATATTTTATCATTTCTAAACATTTCAAGGTCGTAGACATATTCAGTATAAAGTATTTGCTAACAAAAGAAATGAGATGATTATAATCGATCTAAATTAGAGTAGACTTAAAAGGCATGACAAGATATCGATCGATTGACTAACAGCGACATTTGACTCGAATTTAGCTAACCTGTAATTAATTATACCCGACTATTGGTATGCAATTTTCATTAACAAAAATTGCGATTATAGCAACATGTAATTGTATTGTATACTTTTTTACCTATGTTGATGCTGTTGTAATCCTCTCGGGCGCGGTGTCTTGAAATCGAACTGACTAAAACCGCACTGTGGGCCACTCTGCACATGAAATATGAGGCATCCGGGAAGAGCTGTTATTAAAACATCGGGATCACTCGTAAGGGCAGAAAAAGTCCTTTTATTGCCCTGGTATAATAGGCATTTTAGATAGAGACCCAATTGTAAAAAAAACCATAAAATATGTAAATATTAAAGATAAGTTATTAATCTATGGTCAAAAGTATAAACAATACATAGTTTATCATAATATAATTAGTAAGATTTACATATTTTTAGTTTTCAACTATTATTTACTATATTGTGGGTATACATAAAGTATTATTTTTGTTACCTAGTGGAAAAGACTCTTTCAATAGGTTTTGTGTCACAGGGATCCTTAAATTGAACATTCAAACAATGGATACAAGGATAACCCAGCACGGGTCTACTGTTTGTGGTTGACATCGAATCCCCAAATATTCGGTATAGAGACGAGGCAACAACATTAACTATTGCACCATCTGTAGTATAACTTCATTTCGCTTTTCCATTTAATTTTTTCTAAATTTTCTTCGAACTTTGCCTGATAAGGACGCCAGAGCTCCATATATAAATCCTTAAGCAAATGTATCCCACCAAAATCCTTTTCAAAATGTTGCCAAGATGAGACCATAATGGCTCGCACTGTCAAAAAGTTATCAGATCTCATGTAGAGCCAAGCTTCTAACTCTACAAGCCCTAATTTCAAAAACTCTACACCTTAGTCAAAATATGTGGCTTTGCCGTTTCGCCGTGGGCATAAGGTGATAATTTTATTCTTTATTTTCTATTATACTTAGCCAAGAAGTCCTTATCATATCAATTTTCAAACCTCTGGCATCAAAATTTGCGGTTGTCCATACAAACTTCTATCCCCTAGTTTAAGGAGTTAGTGGGAAAAGTACCAAGTTTTAGATTTTTGTTGTTTGTGTACTAATACTAGCTTACATACCAATTTTCAGCATTCTAGGACTTCAGAAAGTATCCTAAGAATTTTGATGATATTATCAGTGAGTCAGTGATGAAATTAGTTTTTTTTAGATATCAATAAAATTATCACTATTAAAACTTGAAGTGTTTAATAAATTTACTAGTTACATCATATTTCGAAAATTTTGTTAATCTGGTATAATCCAAACTCAAGTTATGAGGTTTTAAAAAAAACGACAAAGCACTTCGAGAAAAGGTAGGTAGTGCCGAAGGGGTATCGTGCCCCCAGATGTTGTGTGAAGTGAAGTGTGTGTGTCCCGTCATCACTGCTTTATTTGAGATCTGCATTATATGCTCAGCCTAGGCTGTAATCTAGAGTAATAATAATAACGTCACACATCTCACACACGGCGGTCTGATACCAAACTAGGCAGAGCCCATGATACGGCACCAGATTGCTGATAAACGTACTTATATATTTCTAAATACATACATATTATAGATGAATTACACCCAGACACAGAACAAATGATCGTGATCATACACACAATTATTTGCCCTGAGTGGGAATCGAACCCACGACCTGCGGCTTAGCAGTCAGGTTCACTAACCACTAGACCAACTGGCCCGTCGATTATTTATGTAATTAATTTAACACGGTTTCTTTGAGTGACAATGTTGAAATAACCATGCAAATAAACGGACTTCTGCATCTGATGCGTGTCATGTCAGATTACAACGACCGTGACTATAAATTGCCTTTATCAAACGCCTGGTAGACAGACACGTTAAGAATGTACAGTCTAGGAGATTGATGTACTGAAATTATCAGTGACAATAATGTTTAGTGTGAAATGGTCCTAACCTTCGACACTAGAGATAAATTAGAAAGAGTAAAATTCGAGTAAAGCCGAATGACCAGTAATTATTTTCAGTGTTAGTAGTAGTGTGTTTATGCTCGTAACTTGCCAATTGTGCCGATTTGATAATTTCAATTTAGTTAAATCATTTTTCGAGTAAAAAAAGTAGTCTTTATTATTATGCTATTTCAGACTATCTATGTGCTAAGTTTTTCAATAACCGTCCAGTTTGACAGTAGACCAGCAGTGGACTACCAAAGGCTGATGATAATGATGCTGATATAATTTCTAATGCTGTTAATAAATTATGTAATCTAATTAAGCCACTATTATAGTATGTACAAACATCAGTGCCTATATCTAAATACTAGAGTACTTGTTATATTCTAGTTGTGGAATTTCGCTATTGATAATTTCATCATAGTACGAGTGTGTAGGTGTCAGTGACAGAAATGTAACATGTTTCCTGTCAGCGAAGCGTGATTAAGAATTACGCAAATATCCTTCCGTCGAGTTATCTGGTGTGTATCTGGGACTATGTTTCACAGCGGATAAAATCCGTTGTTTCATTGCTGAATTTCCGTGTACAATAATAAATAATCAATATGATACAAACCCGGAGCTAAACATTACTAACGGCCAAACACGTGTATTATGTTTTGTTCGGGGTACTGTACGGTATATTACCAGAGGGATTCGGATGTCTTTATAACAGCTGTGCCCGGATCCTTCCTATTTCACACACCGGGTATTTTTACTATTTTCGACACACTGCCCTGCCGCAAGCCCCGGTGGAGTGACGGCTCGAGGGGGTTTCACACGTAAAAAAAGGGTATTCTATCTGATTTATTTTTGAAGCATTCAAAATTAACCTATAAACACGAAAATTATTATCAAGAGCTATTTTACCGTCTCATTAGTTAAGTTTGCTTAAGTTTAGTAATTTGACTCCTTTTTAATAAGGCACGGATAACATTGGAGCTCATGTCTAGGGATTATATATTAGGATATAAATATAGAGATAAAATTCGATACAGTGACGTTAAAGTTAAGTAGCTACTGCTGCTCCTTCATATGAAAAAAATCTATAGGTGACGGGATAAAAAATGGAAAGTTATACTACGATATTGGTTTACGAAAACCTTGAAAATCCTTATTTAATGAGTTTAGGACTTTAGTATTTTTGCAGTTAGAACATCTGTATTGACTAATATCACCGTATTCAGTGGTAACAGACAATGGTCCCCAAAACTTGCACTTTTCGTATCGCAAATATTACACGACATAGTATTTGGTTATCAGACCTAAAACTGGAGAACAAAACTTTACAAGATTAAGACACGAATATTGATTTAAAGTGATATTCTATTAAATATCTTTCTCATTTAGACAACCTCAGAATTGTGTAATTTAGATAATAATATCACGACAGAACTGAGAATGATGATTAGTGGTCTCTAAACTGGTGTAAAGTTTCTTAACGTCGTGTGCTAATATAATAAGCTCGAAAACGTGTCGCTAATGTCCGGAGAATGGTGACAGACATGCACTGGTCACTTGTTAAGTAAATGAAAACGAACATAATTTGTTTATGGATATTTAAAGCTTGTTCTCAAATGTATTATGTTCTAGTAAGACTAAAACTAACGAAGTCTCAGCAATAAAAATAAAATTTTGTAAATCCAAGCCCAAAAAAGTATTTTTAGAACATTTCAACAACAACAACGATCAATGAATTCAATGTTTCTCTTTATTAGGAGCACCACTATTAGTGTGTTGAAAATAGTAGTTGATTCATAGATTTAATATTCTTAATAAAATAATATCTCTCTTATAAAGCACTTAAGGTTTGCAAGGACTCAGGTCTTATGAGATTTCTCCTATAATTAGAAGCCTCTATGAGAGGTGGCACCTGTACCCTACAAAAAAGTTCAAACCACATTCTAGTTTGAACTTTTTTGTATGTGACTTAAAATAAATAAATAAATACTATTAAAAAAAGGTCACCAGTAACTTCTTAACATCACACCAGACATGTGAGTTATGAAAAAAGTCACACAATCATAAAGCACAAATTAAAATACAATTTCATATTGAATTTATTAATTTTTAAACAAATTTCAAATAGTCATAATTTATAAGAGATTTTAAATGACCTGTTAAAAAAAATTAGTTAGCGACTAGACTTTTAAATAAAATTACAATTTTAACACGGTTTGTTCAACACAAGATAAGTAAGAGGTGATGATGCTGCGCTTAGGGCAGCGGGGCCCCGTTCTGATTTCCTCAGCGATGCTTGTAAGCACCGAACAACATCATAATAAGGCACAAACACTTTATTTGCTGACATTGCAAGATCATGCGCCTCTTTATGTTTAATGTGAACATTTGTAGTTTCTTTAGAATCCTCAATTGATTCTGACTCACTTGACTTTTCCTTGGACACCTTTTTAGTTTTTATTTTGTGGCTTCCAAGAGTCACTGTAGACTCTGTCTTTGGTTTTTCATACGTTTCTATCAAATCTTCCTTAGAGTCTTCACTAGATTCACTAAATTCCTCTTTGGATTCTTTTTTTGGCGAGTTATTAACAGAATCTTCAAACACTTCTGTAGATTGTTCATTGGATGTTTTCTTGTTCTTTTCCTGATGTTTATCGTGTGATTCTTCACTAGAACTTTTTTTATGTCTGTAATCTGAGTTTCCTTGATTTACCTCTTCAGATTTCTCTTGGTGTTTATTAGATTTTTTATGTTTTTCTTTGGAGCTTTCTTCATCTAAATGTTCTATGGACTCACCACTAGCTTTTTCAAGTATTTTTTTTAATTCTTTCAGGCGTTCCTGACTATATTCCAGTTCTTCTTTATGACTTTTTCCAGAAGCATTATGCTCTTGATGGTGTTTATGTTTATGACTAAAAGGTATTTCAAGTTCATGACCAGGTTCATTATTGTTATGCTTCTGTCCATGCTGTTCTACTTCAGGAGTATATTTCTCTAAATGATCTCCCAATTCTTCAGCCGATGGGTTCTTCAAAGATGCTTTTTTTTCGTCAGGGCAGAGTGGAACATGCTTATTATGTTTTATTTCATATTGGCTGGCATCGCCTAATGCAATTGGCACATAATTTTTCACTACAGCGTTAAACCTAGTTAGAAATTTTATAAATTAAGGAATAGTTAGACTATGTACAATTTTTTAATTGAGACTAGCCTGAACAATGGTCACAAGAACGGATAGTAAAGGAAACTTTACAAACACACATGAAACAGACATAAAGAACAACAATTTATAAATCACATGAAATATTGTTCCATGTGGGGATCGACCCCACAACACTCAGCGCAGTAGGAAGCGGTGAGGCGCTTAAACCACTACGCCATCCGTGCAGTCAGAGAAACGATCTTGATAATTATATTTTTATTTATTGTACCCTGAGCGGGAATCGAACAGATCAGTTAGGATCACTAACCATGGGAACAATAAGATTATATAATCAATTATTAATATAGTAATTACCCTTTCAAATCATCAGCTACATATTGAACTTTTCGGACGTATCCATCGGGCTGAATGAACGAGTATTCTCCTCGGACCACTGCCCCATCACTTAGCTCACGTTGCGCTTTATGATCACCAGTATTCTCATCGTACACAATGTACGAATACTGGTAGCCATTTGTTTCCTAGATAAAATGGAAACAATCAAATTGATGAAATTAGTGGAAAGATCTCTTTTGTGGTATTTTTTTGGTATCATTTTGGACTTGGAAGGTTACGTCTGTCGTCTACAGCCAATTTTTTTAGCATCAACTGGCTCAATTAAGTTGCAATTATGTATACGTCTCCAGTTTTCCTTTTTTCACATTTTGTTTCTACCTAGGCGTAATGATTATACAATAAATATATTAGCGACGTCGGTAGTGCTCTTGGAGGTAATTAACCAAGTATAGTATCTAAGCCCAAAGGCTACCCTATAGTCACATGTTACCTAAGTAAAATTAAAATTAATACAAAATACTAACACTCAACATACCTCATTAGCAGATCCTATAACCGGAATAGTAGCATAGGGCGAGTTGTGAGTCTGTCCGGGAACACATGGTGACACACACAGATCCGTATATACCGGCACAGACCCAGACAATGCATTAATTTGAGAGTAGTAAGGGCTTGCCGCTGACGTGTAGCCGTATGGTGGACTAGAGGGATAATATCTTGTCGGTGAAGTTTCCCTTTCTACGAACACATTGGAAATAGAAGCTCCAGAAACCGCTTTTATTAAACTAACGCCTAATATCAAACTCATCAATTTCTGGAACAAAGAAGTTTAAATATAGTTTTCTTTTATTAAGAAAGTAAAATATAAAGTTCAAAACTTACTTTTACAATCATCTTTTCTCGAGATCCATGGAAGACTACCGATTTTTAGTGAATGCTGCTCCTCTTATAAGAGGTTCTTTGTTGGTCCTAAAATATTCAGTTCGGTAATACCGAAACAAAACGTCAATGTCGTAGACTAGATGAATAGAAGTAAACAATTAATATGGTAATGAAAATTTTACGCAGACTTTAGAATTTATGTCTCCCAGTATTCAAAACACGTGGATGTACAAAAACTATATAATTTGGCATGACATTTGTTCTTATCTAAATAGTCCAGTCTCAGAACAGTTGATGTAATGTTACGGGAAACTACATTCCTGTTTTCTTCATTTTATGAACACGTGATTGAGAAATGTAGCACTAACTCTAATTTAAATGCAAGTATTTCTCGATGAGCTTGTTTGCGGGTACTATTTGATTGGAGATAATAATTGGGCCTTTATATCACGATCCATCACAGTTTAGAATCCGTTGTCGATCAATAAGCAGGATGCCGTTTACCGGATGGATGGATTGATTTCAGTCGTGACATGAATGGTTTCTCGGCTGCAACAAGCTTTCTATAGAATGAAACGCACTAAAAAAATAGTTTGTTCTTCTGCATTAAAAAATAATTTTACTGCAGAAGAATAAACTATTTTTTTGGTGCGTTTAAAATAAAATAGTATTAGCATTTGGTTAGAATTGTGTCTTGGAGTCTAGTTATAATTTAAACAATTTTTATCTTTTTAAAGGAGACAATGAAACTAATACTTTTTCTAACCGTGTCAACCATTGTTATAATATTGTAATTATTATGTTCTTTGTTTATACTATTTGAGTTTTAGTTATGTAATTCATCTAAGTAATTTAGTGTACGATTTTAAGGATTTCAACAAAGTAATTTGCAGTATCTCTAAAAGATCTTGGATTGAACTATTTAGCGCCTATGTACACGTTTTAGCAATACATCACACGTGCAATGTATTTATATATATTCATTTTGCAGGATTTTGCAGGCGTTTTTGATAATACTATTGAAGTAATTTAAATAACATAAAATGTATGTTTAGACAATATACATATATTTATATAGTAATATATGTACTAAATATTTCCATCTATTTTATTGTTAATAAGAAGCTTACGATTATTTTATACGGTGTAGCAAATTGTAGTACATAGTTGTTCTTCTGCGTCGTGCTGTGAATTTTTGATTGTTGTAATAATTTTTATCAACGGTTTCACCCAAGTATGAATAGAAGTTGTTTTGTAAAGCATGTTGTTCTATTGACGGTACAATTAACAGTTAGATTCTAGTAATGGCGTTTTTAAAAGCTATGACAAAATTGCAAATGCAGAATTATCTTGTAGCTAATAATGTGTAATATAAGGTTGACATTTTGGTATCATTGGATCATAAAATGCAAGTTTTCGGTTGATTATTACATAATTATTAAGTCTTTAGAATAATAACGGTATTCTCATGTACAAGAAAATTTTAGGTTCTTTTGTTTTACAAACTTGACGTAATGAACGTTTACTTAAAATGATTATCATATTATTATTTAATTCGAGATCTTTTTTAAAAATTTTAGTTTTTGTTTTACTTATATAGTATTTGTAGACGAAAGTCCTAAGGTGACTGTATAAATATTGCTGGTTCAGCGAGGTAGGAAAACTTCAACAGATGATAAAATATACAACCGTCTTTCGACAGATAATACCGTCATAACACACTCGTATGAGGCAGGCTTCTCTAATATTAAATTGACCAATACGATCCAGAAACGAAACGATAGATAAAGTGCTGGTTGTAAAACTACCTATGTGAATTTAGATTTTCCGTGACTACTTGTGCCTGTAATCCAAGGGAGAACCAGGCTTTGGCACGTAATGGCTGGGAGTGATACCTTGACCTCAAAGAAAACTGGTGGTAAACAATTCTTTCGTTGCTTTTCACCAAGAGAGTGAGTATTTTTTTTTAACCTGTGGAAACTTTCTCGAACTTTCTGTGGAAAATTCATCCAATTCCTCGTGATATACCTAAAAGTAACAAAGGCAACCCCTGCTAGTTCAAGGGTTGCCTTTGTTACAGGACACTTAGTAGTGTCCTGTGTCACGAGGGACTTACAAAAATTCATGAAATGGACACAAAGAATACTCAGACTCAGAACAACAATTTATGTAGGATATGATGATGATATATTCCTAATGCGGGAGTTGTCTTGTTTAAAGAAAAAAAAAAAGAAAAAACTAAGTATGTGTATTAAGAATTTTAAATCATTATGCTGTAACGAAGAAATTTCCGGCCCACCTTATGTCAACGAACAGTTCCCTAAATGGTAAAATTCCCTGTCGAGTAATGGGAAAACTGTCTTAAAATAAGACATGTTTCGCTGGACCATACGTAAGCATCATATACATATGACAGGAATAGGTTTATCAAAGAATTACTAATTAAAACAAGGTTATTGTCATCAACAGCCTTTAGTAGTCCACTGCTGGACATAAGCCTCTCCATAGAAAGGAGGTTTTGGCCTACCATACCACGCTGGCCAGACGGGTTGGTATAGGGCTTGTGTCAAGTTTTCCTTCTCTGTGTAGTGCTGTTGTTCTGCGTAGTTAGTAGTAGTAGTCCCTTGTTATTGTATTTGAAATAAAAACTCAAAGGCATGTTTATGTAAATATCTACACACATATATTATGTCGATAGATAAATAATAGTTAATAGTGGTTGCACATAAGTCGTCCATGGTTAAGTAAGTGAAAATATAATACTCGTCGATACTTAAAAATAAATAAAGTGGAAAAGATACTGAACTGATATGTGTTTTCGTTTTTACTGTACAAAAAAATCTCTTATTTGAAAATTAAATATATTCCTGTACTCTTAAAAAAAATCATGAAAATTTCGATTTGTTATATTTTGCCAACACGCTGATATTTTGAATCAAATTGGCTTATACCCAAAACATTTATTTCGCAAGGGAGATTCTATAAAGATAGAAGAATAGTTGAAAAAGAAGTGGATTTCATTGATATTTTTAAATTTATATTATGCAATTTGAAATTCTGTTCGTTTGTTTCCTTATCGATATGATATGATATTTGTTAAATTCTTCCAATACTATTATTGATAAATCACTAAATCTGTCTTCTGATCCTTACAGCACTACAAAGAGAAGGAAAACTTTTCACAAACGCTATGCCAACATGTCTGGCAAGAGTGGTATAGTAGGGCAAAACCACCTTTTTAAGGAGAGGCCTATGTCCAGCGGTGGCCTAAATTTTTTTCCTAAGGCCTAAGTTAATGATGATGACGATGATCCTCAATTGCATTTGATGATAAGAAATTTGACAAACCATATCTTTCGTTAACAACATTGTAAAATTATATTCGATCTCTGCAAGTTCCGAATTTTATTCAAACACTTTAGCGAAGAATATTCTTAGTTATTTTTTCATCTTGTTTTTAAATATAGCCGTAATGTATGTTTTATCGTTGACGAAATTATGATTGAACCACATAGACATTAGTCAAAAGTTGAAGTTAATTGTTTTATTACAGGGCTTAATTAAATATTATTTATTAATATCGCTAGCCATAGTTAGTAACACAGCTAGTAAGTTGATATGACGATATAAGTATTTGTATTTTATAAAATATTCCCTATTTCGTCTATATTTTGTATGCTATAATATGCTGAATTACACTTACAGAATTTTAAGAGGCGAAAAAAGAAAACAAAGATATTGATCCCAAATCTTTTGCTTGTTCGGTATAAATGTAAGTTACTTTAGTAATTTCACATGAGTTGTATAATAAACGTCCATCGTAAAAAGCAATATTAAATTTGGATTACGTTATGCTAAAGAAAACGCATCTAAAATATTTTGTAACAGTTTATTTTCGCCGCAGTCTTATAACATAGGGTGTCGTAATCGACCAAAAACTATCTAAATTAGGTATTAAGTATAAATATCACATGAAAGACAGTGACTACGACACCGCTATTAATGGTACTCATGATGCACCGGCGCGGTGTTGTGTACAACAGCGTTAAAACTGAAACAAAAAAAAAACACAATTACATACGTTACGTAGAGTTCGGCTACAAAGTTGAACTATCAACGTAATTTATCAATTTTACTGATCACTGTCTGTTAATTTCTTACTGATAAACAAGTTACTAAGAAAGTAACTCAGTTACCAGTGATCATTCAGAACCTCGGTTGAAAACCGTAACACAATTTTTTTTTGCTATCGATAAATTAATATCGTCAATGGTGTCTGCTTGCCATTAGAGGAACCGCGTACTTAGCTCTTACATTACTAGTATCATACAAAAGTTTAATTCTGCTAGCTGGCTTCTAAATATATTTATAAATATATGTTCTAAATATATGTATATAAAAGACAATCGAAGAACATCTGTCAATCACATTAAAAGTTGGAATTGTTTGTATTCATGAATGTTACGTGAACGTCTGATTTTACATAATCTATCATCTTCACAGCGGAAGTATATAAATAATATTTATTGCACATTCACGCAATGAATCCTTTGTTTCATTTACGTACATTTGTAAATGAGGTAAACAAATTCTTCATAATACGGTAGAAAAACTTATGAAATAACAACTTTGACGCCATATTTTATTATTTTCGTTAGATAATTTACGACGACTTCACTTTCATATTTGTTGTAATGACAAAAAATTGGAGTAATAACGTTAAAATTAAATTTTCGGTCTTTTGTCTTTCATTCATGAGGATTGTTAAATAATTGATTTGAAGTATATGCAATCATTATATTGATCTTAAGACAAATATAAATAAATGTGGGCACCACTCTTTACCAAATCACTAGTTTTGATAAAAATAGTTACAAAAAACTATGTGCTTCTGGTAAACATATTGACCTGTCTTTGTAGAGGAAGTCTATGTACCATGACAGTTTAGCTATTAATGAACGATGGTATAAACTCAAATACCACTTGATCTCTCATAAGTTTCATTGCTTGTTCTTTTTGTTTTCTTACCCATTGTGGTCATCAGCGGTGTAGGTCACCTTCCTGAAGGAGCCGTCGGGTTGCAACAAGGAGTATTCACCCTTCACGACGTCTCCGTCGCGGATCTCATGCTGGGTCTTGTGGTCACCAGTGTGTGGGTCAGACACAGAGTACGAATAATCGTATTTGGGGTGGGCCTGGGGAAAGAAAAGTAACTGTAAATATAAACAATACTTTCAAACTTATGTTTTCATTTTTTTTTCTCAAAGACAAGGTAATTAATTTAAATTATTTTTTAATTCGTTTTTATTGACCTACTGACTATTTAAAAGCAAGAAGTTAAACAGTTATTGTAAGCTTCAAATCCTCTGAGCTATTTTTATTATACTTGCATCAGTCTAATCTAGAAATGCATCAATAAACAAACACGATACCCTTTACATGCTCACGAATTGTTTTCAAATCCGATTGCGAACGTATCTTGCTCGTATCTATGCGCGTGAACTGAATGCATGTACTAAATCAGTCTGAGAGATCTAGATATATCTTTGTTGCAGATACACAACAATACTTGAAACTGTCAAATGGTGTTTTGCGTAACATCTTGAATTTGGGTCAACATCGACCGATTCCATGTCTACCATTAAATGAACGTGAGAGCACGAGCCACTGCAGTTTATGTAAACAAGAGGCTATTTTGACTGGATATCATGACAATCATCATGTCCCCGGGGCCCAACTTAAGCGCGAATGTTGCAACTACCCTGAGAACTGGCAAGTTATAAACTCCGTAGTCACGATCGGGATATACTTGACTTTGCAAGCTCTTATGTAATCGTAAGCGGATTACTTCCAATCATTACCAAAGGCAATCGCTTTATGATAGTGTTGAGACTCCAGATTACATACAGTTTATTATTCGACATTTAAATGTATATTGCGGCATATTATATCAATTATACACTAGATTAAAATTCGTGACTCATAAATTATACGTGAAAGTAGTTTATGTAGTCAAAAACTTAAAAAAGATTGCATTTTTATAAATATAGTTTTTAGAATTATAAACCAGATATCATTGTATCATAAAGTTTAGTTACCCTCTCGTATTCTTAATTATTCAAAATGATAGAAAAAGTAAATATTTTAGTTGGTGTAACGTAATGATTGAAGCAACTTGTAGGAGTTACCAACATCGATTAAAAATATTTCAACAAATATAATAGATATGTTTATAACTTAGGTAAAAGTAGTGGATAAAAAGTATGAATAAAACAAACTAATTAAAAACCACAGACGATATTATTACGCCTGTGTAGCCTATTTTGATGATTACGATTATTACCATAAGACGATAGTAAGTAATTACTTGTATTTATTTACTTGGCCCTATTTTGTAAGAAAATTGTTTGCGTTGATGTAATAACAGTTGGGTGACTGTGGGACTGTGTACAAGCGCAGATAGGTATCGTATCCCGGAAACAGCGTCGATTGTGTTGGATCAGCGCAGCGGTGTACAAAACGCACGGTTTATGCAAGCTATCAATTAGCTTGTTACTATTGTATTACGACACTGAATAGGTAACGCAGGCCTCGGGAAACCAAACCAGCTCAGCTGCTCCACTTATTGTATACTTAGTATCACAGGTTTGTTTGCTATACGTAACCGATATGACTAATAGTAAATAGGGAGGTTCTGATTACGAACAATAACGTGTTATGTTTTTGTGAGGTCCTCGCAAAGTTATGTGTGGATGATTGCAATATTTAGATGCGTTTTTCTCGGTTTGTGTATCCTTGACCAATATTGTATAGTTTTATATTATGTGAATGTTCCAGTCGGCGATACGCGTGCAATGTTTCAAAACATCGTCATTTATAGTGTGCACATGCTCTTAATGCGAGTAACGGGGAATAATGCTCATTAGTACAAGGTTAGTTTTTACAATTGTGTTTGTATTTGCTAGGCGTTTTAATCTCATTTTTTGTTAGATAATTTCATACAAATCTATTCCAAGTCCGCCCACACATTCTTCTAAACCGTTTTGCTTATTTGTTTAGTTATACTCAAATGTAAATAAATTTTCTTCTGTACATTTCTTATGTGTTAACTTTGTTTTTCTACTATCTCTAATTTTTACCAATAAACACTCTATAAGATGAATTTTTTTTTTCGAGCTTTTACATGCTTTCACAATAAGAGTTCTCTAAATCTATGTGTAAATATATGTGTCCAATCAAATATAAAAAATAAATATAAATATATCACATTGAGTGGTCGGCTCTTCTAAGTAAAGTGTAGAAAAATATGTTGATATCGATAAAGCGAAGCTTATAGATACATCTATGAGTATTACATACCACCGCACTACACTTATGCGGCTACTCACCAAACTTTTCAGATACTCACGTGATAATCGACATGTTGCTCTTCGTGTCCGCCGTATGAGTGCTCGACGGGTGCGTACGCTACAGCTTCCTGTCCATAACCGTCACCCGCGTACTCATGTCCTAAAGACAACACACCAGCGGATGCTAGCGCCACCACGCTCAGGACTACTGTCACCTGGAATGATTAAAAGACATTTAGCCGGAGGTACTATAAGTCATTTTCCGTATCTCGCGTTTTAAATTTTTATATGATTACTAGCTGACCCTTCAAACCTTGTTTTGCCTTATACATTATTTCAAAAAAAATTGTCAAAGAAAATAGATGTTTGGCCGATTCTCAGATCTACCCGATATGCACACAAAATTTCACGAAAATCGGGCGAGCCGTTTCGGAGGAGTTCAACCACGCACACCGTGACACGAGAATTTTATATATTGGACATTCTAATTTCTTATATCAAGTATTAGGTTATCTAATGTAAAAAGGATTTCTCACATACTACTGGTTCTACAGTTGTATAGTATGTGAAAAATCCATTAGTTTGTTATTTCTTTGGATGAAATAAAATTCTAAAAGCTTTATATGTTAAAATAAAAAAGCGTACACGTGTGTTTTCGATTTTAAATTATAATGTTTTCACTGACAAAAAAATAACGTTACAAAAAATACGATCACCTAATATAAAAAAGATAGAACTACTTTTAAATAATTATTTAATTACAAAATAAACTATATCTTAGATAATTATTATTTGCATCATATATGACAATATGAAACTACTTTTGAAAATTGCTTTGAAAAACTGCAAGACACTTAAAATTGTGGACTATTTTTAGATGTAGAAGACCAATATAACGTATCGAAGCATACATTTAAGACGTCGTCGGGGTAGTAATTTCCTATTGCGGTTTAACTACGACTTGCGACAGGCTTACAGGCTTGAAGTAAGTAATTTGAGTTCATACAACCGTATACATTGAAAGCAAATATTTGGCCCATTTTAAATAATATAAAAATCTATAATGATTGGAACTTTTTAGACGGTCAAAAATATTTTCTTTTAAAAGACAAACTATACATCATAGAAGTTCATATAAATGAAGCAGAGTAACTAATGGTAAACTAGTTGATACGCAAGGTTATTGAAAAATGTAGCATTCAATTGAGTTGTTTTTTTTTATTATGTATAGGCGGTGTTTATAACCACTCACAACTAAACCCTGGTGTGTGTACTAGCAGGGTGTTATAGATATCCACTTTTCAAGTTAAAGCTAGAATCCTAACTTTTATATATATAGCTAGAAATATTAAGGATAACGGTAGGATAGAGAAACAGAAAAAAGCCTAGAAAAATGTTTATGCTTCATTTAAATTGTATAGGGAGAGATACAAAAAAACAAAGCACTAGGAACTCCACTTGCACTTGTTCGGTACTGTAAGAGTATCAGTGTTTGTAAAAGAAAATGGATTTCTTGGTTTATATTCTAACATTATTTTTTCTGTAAACTTTAGTAACACTGGATGCACTTACTCTAGCGATCATCTTCCGTTTGAATAAGGTTTGCCCCGACTGCACGACCACACACAACTGATGCCGAAGAGCGGAGCCTTCCACTTTTATATGAGTATACCGGTGAGATGACGTCGCGCGCCAGTCTCACGCAAGAATACGGTAGTTTGATAATGATACACCAATTACGTAAAATTATGGATTATAATAGAGTTCAAGGTGACAATTTTTACAATTGCTCTATACATAAATAAAAGAAATACGAGTGCTACCCACGATGTCTACAATCAACTTAGAAAATGTACAACCTTAAACGTAAAAGATAATCATATATTTATAATAATAAA
Source organism: Arctia plantaginis (assembly GCA_902825455.1). Taxonomy (NCBI): domain Eukaryota; kingdom Metazoa; phylum Arthropoda; class Insecta; order Lepidoptera; family Erebidae; genus Arctia; species Arctia plantaginis. The sequence continues at coordinate 8,202,989 of CADEBD010000314.1, read as the reverse complement.
TTTTCTTTACTGTTGTTTCGTGAAATAACTGAAATTAATTAGGGTCTTAAATCTTAGGTCTTATTTGTTAAGGTCTTTTAGCATAGATTTTAAAGCATCAATAATCTAAAAGCATTGTAGCACAGGCCTAGCTAGTGAACGTGAGTTAAATCGTGCATGTAATAAAAAACGAAACCATAAGTCCATATAAATCATTTCTTAAATTTGCTTTAGGTAATGTCTTGTTTAAATAACAATATTTTACACTATATAATAAGTAAAAAAAAACTAGTACATAACGTATATTTAAAACTCAAATGTATACCCATTATTTTCAGTTCCAAAAAAAAAAAAAATTAAAGAAAACAATCTATTTAAAAAGTAAAATAGTTGTTATCATCTCATTTATGGAATAAATGTTTATGGTTATTATCTTTAATACTAAGACATATTAGATATATATTTATCTTAGAGTAAATTTAGAAAGTAAAACTGATTACGTCACTTAGAAATTTGATTCCGCGTAATTTAATTGTTTGAATAAATCGACTGATATTAGTACACTTTTAACCGTCTTAAAAAACAAAAAGATGGGGTTTACAATTAGGCAACTTTAAAAAAAATTTATATCTCAGAACTCCGTCTTTTATAAACTGGGCATTTTTTTTGTCTTCTTTTTTAGTGCCATAAAAGTTTCAAGAAAGTGAATTTTAATTTCTCCATCATCATTATCATCAACAGCCTTTATTAATCTACTGGCTGGATATGGGCCTCTCCTTAGAAAGGCGGTTTTGGCCGCAGATAATTTATTATTCTATAATAAGCTCAGGTTCATTGATTTGAAGGTTGATATTACACGATGTTATGCATATTTTGATCTTTATCGCATTCGTTAATAAGTATGTATAAAATAGAGGAAAGGTCATTATCACACAATAAGAATCAAATTAGAACTATAATAGTTATGTATCTTAAGTAATATATGTAAACATACACATATTTGTAGGTATTATCAATGCAAAAGTAAGTTTGTTTGTTAATGTGCATTAGTATGTGTGTAGAATATATGACGTGTATCAAGTCAACGACCTAGGTCCTGACCTACGTCTCTTCAATATAATTATTTTTCAAGAAAAAATTCATAGTAACCAATGTATATTAAATACTATATTAAGCTTAGGTTAAGATAGATCATTATAGTAAATAATAATAATAATAATATTGTACCACATTCACACAACGCCATCTAGTCCCAAACTAAGCAGAGCTCGTACTATGGGTACTAGACAAGTGATATAAATACATATATACTTTTTTTTGTAAATACGTACTTATTATACCGATACCTCCTAAGTATACTGAGTCATCTAACAAATTTAGGTATTTTAATATTTTTACATAAACGGACATACTAAACCATGATCTTGATGTTAGTGTTAAAAATAAATAAAAAAGAACAAGAATTACCGAGATATTTTCACGTATACTAAATCAATTTGAACATCAGTTAAAATCGTACATTGTATACTGATCCAAATGATGTCGTACCAGTGTACGCCGGACGTGTGGGGGGAGTGATTTTTTTGTAATTTACTCAACGACAATGTGAATAATACCAATAAAACAATAAAATAACTCCGGAATCGGTGATACAATGCAAAACAGGGATGAAAATAGTAAGTTATCTTTATTTTACGTGTATTAGTGTGATTTTGTCATTTCTGTTTGATAATTGTTGTTCATGTTGCTTAGTACGCCGTATACTGATACAACTTTAGTTACAATAGTATACGGCGAAATAACGTTATAAAGAAGACACTTGACTCATCTGGCTATAATAATATACTAATTAAACTTTTGATATTTTTGTATTAATTGTGTTATAATACACATTTTTTTATCTGTTATATATTTTGTTACTTGTTATTGGCATGTTCAACACAAAAATATGAATTCTTGTGTTTTTAATTTAAATTATTGTTTGTTTTAGAGTTTCCTTTGCCACCTGATACAAATTTTACAGAAGAGGAGCTGTCAATACTGATGAAATTGATTTGAATGATAGCATAGATGTATTGTAGAATATCCCTTCCAACGCTTCCATAATATTATTCCCTGATTATAATATTCCTTGCTCGTTTATCGAAATTCAAAAAGAAGTTCGATTGCCATCAGTCATAGAAAATGCTCTAGGTAATTAATACGTAATTAATAAAGAACGTCATACGTTGTAGGCGGCTTTCAATTGCTAAAAAAGATAAAGGAAAGCTAAGGGAACGTTTTTATAAAATGGTAGGATCGGGAGAGGAAATATAATGTTAATAGAGGGTTGGAAGATGTCAGAAGAAACGGAAGAGTACATGGTATAAGAGTTATAAAAACTTCTTGCCCCGTAAATTATTGGCAAAAATGTAATGGGAAATTAACAGAAGATATTCGGCAAAGAATTTTGACATGTTTTGGAGTATTGGAGACCACACAAGACAATTTTTTGGCAAGGTATGCTGTAAGAGCTAAAAAGAAATATAAACACTGGATAAAGATAATTCAAAACGTCCTCACGCTATTTTTTATTACCCTTCAAGCAGTTAAGGGGATAAAATTGAGAGTACCAAAATATAATAATATTTGCAAAACTATGTTCTTCATCAACAGCCTTTATCAGTTCACTGCTGGACATAGGCCTCTCCTTAGAAATGAGGTTTTGGCCTACTATACCACGCTGGCGAGACAGGTTGGTATAGGGTTTGTTTCAAGTTTTCCTTCTTTTTGCAGTACTGTTGCCCTGCGTAGTTTAACTATGTTCTTAAGAACCCTTTTTATTGGTTTTAATTTTGTTTATACGGCTTTAGGAAAGTCCGATAAAGGAGATAGATTTATTGAAACAGATCAGCGTGGTAGGCAAAGTAATTATCTAAAGATTATCAATGAAGATGTCGTTCCCAGTGTTGTAGATTACGTTGAGGTATTTTCCACAGTAGGATCACATTACACTCTCAAAAAATCAAGTATAAAATATCTTGAGAGCAACAAAGAGGACAACAAAGAGAAGTGCAAAAGAAGTTTCCAGCTGTGTTTTTCAGTTTATAAATGATACGGTGGGTGAAGTTGTCAAAGATTACCGGTTCTGGTCAGACAACTGTGGAGGCCAAACTAGAAACAGAATTGTTTTCTTAGTGTTTATGTTAGCTAGTTCAAAGTTAAGTACGATATTAGCCATCGCTTTCTGCTAGTGGGTCACACTCAAAACTAAGCGAGAGTATGCGCGCTTTAATTGAAATGCAGACAAAAGATAAAATGCTTTGTACAACTGATCAATCGTATACCAAATCCGATGAAAAGTCATACAAATTCAATAGAAGTGTATCAGCATTTAATAAAATACTTCCAATCAAAGCTAATACCTATAAACAACTGGACAACTACTAATGATGGATCTAAAATGCCTTGGAATAAAGTAACGGAAGTAGTAGTTAAAGCAGCATTTAGGGTATTCTATAAAACGAGTTACCAAGGTGATGCTTACAAGTATCTACTTGTAAGCATCACCTTGGTCATCACTAGGTTATGTAAAGAAACCTAAAGCTACACGAAATCGAGGAGAGTTGTATATTGATATAGATAATATTTCTTTAACTTATCAGACACCCATTCCTATTGACCAAATAAGCACAAAGACTTGATGGATCTTTGTAAGACGCTAGCCTATCATTATCTAGGAGTATCATTTATTTTTTAATAATTTGATTTCAACTAACCCTAATGGCTCTCACATAGCTGATGACAGCGATTCAGACAGTGACTTTTAATTTATTAAACCTTTAAGATTTTCATTTATTTTGTTAAACCTTACAGCTGTTTATTGAGGATTAGAAGTGCCTAGGAACGAATAACATAAATATCTAAAAGTTCTAAAATCTTCCTGTTTTGAATATTGTTTAACGTAAGTTACTATATTTAGTTGAAGTATCTACATTAGTTTCTTATTTTATTGATTGTTTATTGTTTCTTTTTCTGTAAATTTAATGAGACAAGATTGATAATTGGTTTTTGTTGATTTGTTCTTGTATCTTTACTCTTTACTAAGGCTAAATAATGTTCAAAATATGTTCCTACCTAATTGTAGCGAAGAAAAATACATTGTAATTATATAAAAAGAGTTGTTTGTGTTTATGATTCTTCTGCTTCTTTCTAGCCTTTATTGATTCCACATTTCGTAAGGTCGGCCGCTGGTCTAACCGGTTATTAACTGAATATCATTTTTCTACGGATCGACTGCCATCTAACCTTCGTAACCCAAAGGGATACCGATATTCGTATGGTTAGACCGGTTGTCAGGATATTAGATAGAAGGCACTGACTTCCCAATAACGACGCCCAGGGATGAAACTCACGACATGGCAGTCGAACGTTCTACCACCAGGCTATAATCGTCACCTCACCTTGTTTTTGATTATACTTATATATTGAAGTTGAATAAACCCATAATTTTTATGTATAGATATTATAATAGAAATCAAATGAGTAATTAAAAAGTCTCGCTGAATTATGTTAGTCCAGTATACGTTGAGGTTTCAAATGCTAACATAGTTAAGTACTTTCCTAGTATAATGAGTCAAGTGATGTAATTTCAACATTTTATTATTAAGTGAGACAGAAAATACCGAAAACAACCAAAAGTAGGATGACGTTATCAAAATGACAATCATATTTCATAATATATTGGGGAAAACCATAGATTTTGATGTACAACGTACATGAATATAACTGGTAGTTAAACCATTTTGCTGTGGAGTCCCGCCGGCGTATACCCAGTCAAGTACATAAAATATCATTTAAAAACAAAAATCAGCAAAATCATTTTATACCAAAGGAAGAGCTTCCATTCCTTATTAAAAAAACATTTAATTTATTACGAACAGGTTTAATTTCATTAAAATATATAACGATTTGCCTTCAAATCGCTCTCGTGTAAAATTACTACAATGTCAGTTGACTCATTATACTTAGGAGGTGTCGATACATAGAAGCACCCAGACCAAATCAAACATTAAATGTTCATGCACACAAATGTTTGACTTGAGCGGGAATCGAACCCGCGACCTTTGGAATAGCAGTCCGTTACACAAACCACTACGCCATTCGGTCGTCAAATAAATAAAATATACAAATATAAATATATATATATAATTATATAAATTAATAAAGTGTGAAGGCTGTTAGAAATATTTTGTGATAATCAATGTGATCCATTTATTATCTTCATCTCATCTTCAGCTTATCACAGTCCACTGCTGGACACAGGCCTCTCCCATTGCATATATAAACAGTACATACAACACAGCATACATACAGTACAAAATAATATAAACAGAATAGACTGAAAAGTAATTCCAATCTAGTCACAATAGGCATCCACTTCATAGCTCCCATATATTATTGCCTAGTCACACTGTCATAAAAATACGTACTGACTAACTTTTGGTTGCTTTTAATTTAGCTGGTTTTTATTTTTTTGATCTTAATATGTTTTATCGTATTTATATATATGTCATCATATACCAAAACTTATTAAGATCAAAAAAATAAAAACCAGTTATGAATATGTAATTTTAGCTCTAGTCACTTCATCGGAAATGCATGTATATTTTAACTTCATTAAATACTTATCATCTACTGCAAAAATAAAATTACATCATCATGACGGTCTTAAACAGGACGAGCCAAAAAACTTTGAGATGGAAGTGGTTTCTCGTCCATCATTCATAAAATGATCATATACTTATCTCGGCACCTATATTGTAAATTCATCATCAACGGCATTTATAGTCTACTGCTGGAGATAGGCCTCTCGTTAGAAAAGAGGTTTTAGCCTAAGCTTTTTTTCTCTTTGCAGTGCTGTTGTCCTGCGTAGTTTGCTCCCTTAGTCGGTTCTTACGACACCCACGGGATGAATAAGAGTTGTAACACTCTGTATTCTTAATCCGTCACCACACAAATCAATTTTGTAAGTTATACAACGTCTAAAACAATTTAAATATTCAGCGGTTAAACTGATAACTGAAAAGATTGTCTCACTCCACAAACTATTTACTCAGCTATAAGTTGAAAATATGACACTTTGTTTAATGTATAAGTGTAATTAGGTTTAATATAATATGAATACATAAACATGATGGACTACACCCAAAAGATAGATAATAGCTAGATAAACTTATACCTTCGTGTATGATTTGCAATTCCCTATCATGGCGACGTGAATGATGACCCCGGTCTAATAGCACCTTACAACCTGTCAGTAAGTGCCTGGCTATACCCTTTTCCGCACTGCACATTGTACAAGCCATTTCTGTAAAGCTTCAGAAAAGGCTTGTTCAATGTGGCTGACTTTACTTGGTTGCTTTGATCGGGGAGAGTTAATTTAAAGGCGTTGAGGTGAGAAGACTACTAATTGTCATAAATAGGATATAGTGAAAATATATATTTTAGTCAGTTAGTGATATAGTTTGAGTTTTGATGAGTTATGGACGTTGTTCCCATTCATTCGCTACAAGTTTTAAGTCACTGTTTCGGTCAAGTTTTTCATAGATTTTGATAATCTATTCAGTAAGGTACCTAACGTATACTTTTTTGGCCTACATCATTTCATGACTCTGGATAACATCTATTTAATGTTTTATCTTAATTAGTTGAGTACTTAAAGGGATGAAAGGTTAAAAAAAATTAAACTCACGTTTGTATTTACGAGTAAAAGACATTAATATTTGTTCTAGTTTAAGTTATAGAGAGCACAAGTCACAAGGTATATAAAACAAGTGCGATGGAGAATATTTATCTCATTGAATATGAATATTAAGGCAAGTGTATTTCTGTTTGTGATACTTTTAATCTCAACAATACTATATGTAGGTTTTCACGATTACTATCAAATTTTATAAGTAGAGTTGTCATAATTATAACAATTACTTAAATATAATATTGTTGTGTTAGTAGGACACTGGTCTATTTTAAATATATATATTACAATCTTACTGTAATGTCCTTGTTAAAAATGAGTTTTATATGTACCTAATTAACTTTTCCCACCGCTAACTGAAATACATTCAAACGCATTGAGTGTATTTCAGTTACAGTAAGCGTTCATTAGTTCAGGATCAAAACTGTGTACCTAATTCAAAGAAGTTATTGAGAAATTAAAATTTACACAGCCGTGTGAGATCGCACACAATTTTTTTTTTTGTAATATTCTTTAAAAAATATTATGAGTTCAAGTGTTTTATTATTTATATTTAATTCATTTGTTGCATAAAGTCTTATGTCTAATACATAAGATGTAACAAACTTTCAATACTTAAGTATTTAATGTGATAAATTATGACATTGCACTCAAAACAATTTACTGGCTTAAGAAATACATTATTTGACACCAACGGTAAGGTTTTTTAGAGTGTTATGCCCCATATTACCTAATCGGTTAATAAAATTAACACTCGTACATTCTGCTCTCATCAAGGTATCTCGTTAACCTGTAATTACTGAGAGTAACTAGAGCGTTGCGGAGCGCGAGAGCAGCCACAACATATAACGGCAATACGACCTTGCAAGTGATTATAAAACAATATACGGTCGTTTCGGTCTTTACATATAGTAAATACTCTTGGTTGTGACTGACGATACTACTGCTTGTAAGAAGTTGGAATAAGAGTTGTTTACCCGATGTTGCAAGAAGTATCCGTGGAATAGTATTTGGTGTTACATCAATTTTTTTGAGAATAAATTATATTAAAAAACATAAAAAAACGTTTTTGTGACTAGACGAAATAAAAAGTAGAAATTAATTTTCTACAACTTCAAAAAGAAAAAACAATTTATCGTAAAAATGTGTGGGGTGTTAGATCTCAATTGTTGTAAATATTTTATTGACAGATTGGTAGAAGTAAAGTTATTATATTATAAAATATGTTTTTACGATAAAACAATTTTTCTTTTTGAAGTTATAGAAAATATTTCTACTTTTTAGTTTGTCTAGTTACAATAACGTGATTGTTTTTTATTTTTTAACTATCATTTATTTTCTATAAAATTAGTCTGATAATAAAAGCATGATAAAATATTTAAGACTAGCTGGTACCCGTGACTTCATTCGCGTGGTATTTGAATTGAAAATGTTTGTTCAATTTGCAGAGTTCATGAAAAATAAGTGGTGTAGTACGGTATGCTACTGCAGTCCATGAAGCCTTGGGATCGATACCCGCACTGGGCAAAATTGTATAGAGTTTTTCTGAGAGGAAAAATAGCCCAACTTACCCCTTTTGTAGACGGCGGGTAAACAAATATTATCAAAATTAGTCCAGCCGTTTAGAACATTAACCGGAACAAACAGACAGACAGACAAAAATATTTAAATTGGTTTTTAGGCATGGGTATCGTGCAAATAACCCTGTGAGCATAAAAAAAGCAATTATTTTGCCATTAAAAACAGACACTTCAAATTATTTATTTGTAAAAATAACGTCTGTGGCTACATTACATCATCATTTCGTTCTACATCAGGAGAGGATTAACCTCAGAACATTTTATAGCTAGAAATATTAGTAATAAAAATTATGGAATTAAAGTTTAAAAGTCAGTAGAAATATCCTAATATCTCTACTAACTTTCAAACTTCAATTCTTTTACTTTTAGTACCTGTACTTTATTGTAAGAATTGTGACTTTCATCATAGATACAAGCAGGACCGGAAAATGCAAAACATCCATAAGATGGCTTCACACGAAGTGGGCATTATTTAGGCTTACAGTTGTATTGTAGATACAACTTAGGTAAGAAGCCTCCTAAACTAGATTATGTAAATTAATCTAGTGTTAAATCTTCAGATGCGACCAATATCCGTTCAAATATCTTGCATCTGATTTCCCTATACATAAATAGTATACTTTATATTTTTATTATTTTATTACTGGTGTATACTTTTTTATTACTCAAGAGGTATTAATATTGAGGAAATATTCATACTTAATAATTTAAAAAAATGGTTGTGACATCCTCATATTGAGATTTTCTTTTTTATTGAAACAATCGCAAGTTAAAGCTACATATTATTAATACACAGAAATGAGTTTACATCATTAGAGTCTAAAATATGTATCTTGACTTATAGACCGTGGCATTATCACCCTGCTACTGGCGTTTTGTGGATTAATATATTGTAATAAATTACAAAATCAATGTTTGGATCTAAGTTTAGGTCGTTTTAAAGGTTAAGGATGAATTCATTTACAAGATTAGTTTAGGACCAGCTAAAAGTGTATGTTCATTATCTTAATTTAAAACTATACCCGAGTGATAGGTTGTAAATTGTAATGTACTAGATAGTCTGTTAGCGACGCGAACGTGACGGTGATTTTAAGAGCATCACAATTTTGGTATAAAATTGTTATTATAAAATAACGCGCTAATTTTTATTTTTATTTATAGCCCCTACTTAGTGTGTTCTTTTTCTGAAGTTTAAGTTTCTCGGCTGATTCATTCACCGGCTACTTGATGTTGATGCGGAATTTTGTCAATTGCACATATATCCATGTTTGTGGTTTTATAATGACTCTATTATTACAAAGTTGACAATTAGTCATCTTAGTCAGTCTGTTGAAGATATATTTTGTAGGTTGCAGTTATAGTAACGCCTTCCATGACATTTTAATAAATTAAAAAGAAGCACACAGAAGCTCACATAAATAATTTATTTTGCGATGCCAAGTCCACACATAATAAATTATTAATAATTTATGCAGAATAAACCAAAGAAATAAAAATTAAATTATTAAAGAAATATTTTATCTGATTGTAAAATAACGTGCTTTGTACTATATTTGTATAATCATCATCATCATCATCATCAGCCTATCGCAGCCCACTGCTGGACATAGGCCTCTCCCATTTGTATGATGTATGAAACAATTATGAATGAAGTATTTTTAAGCCTTGATGGCAAGTACCACATGCCTTTTATCAAATAATTAGTTTCATTATATCATTACCACCTACTGTGGGTGAAGGATCTAACTTATTATAGTGTATTGTAGTTATCTTATAAACAATTTTGCCGCATGCGCCACACTGCATTATTCTTAAATTTGATATAGGAATTCTCACGAACGAATAGTGACTTTATTACTACAAAATTAAACCTCGTTCGTCTTTGAAGAATTTAAAGGTTTTCTTCAAGAGCAGTTTGAAAATGTTGTCAGCCTTGCCATTCAACTTGTCTACGAATATTTCTTATGAGGTGATTTACGAGTAACTTACTAGTTTACATTTATTATGTACTGGCTGTTACCCGCTGTTTCCATAACGTTCATGTTGGTTTTGTCGACCCGTGATAAAAAAGAAGCCTTTTCTAATTTTGCTCTGAGACTTCAATCCAGAACCGTTGTACCATTCTGTCGTGATTTAATAACAGACATGGCAATTTTAACATTTACTGTAGTAGTCAGACTAGAAAACCGATGACATTCATGGATTGTATAAACGTCTTGTAAAATTATCTTTATGATTCTACAAACATGGGAATTGATGTCACTTATTAAATAAAAAGTAAAATATATGGCTGGCATCTATACTTATATTATAAAGCTAAAGAGATTGTTTGTTTGATTGAACGCGCTTATCTGAGGAACTACTGGTTCGAATTAAAAAACTATTTTAGTATTGGATAGCTCATTTATCGAGGAAGATTATAGGCTATACGATATCATGCTACGACGGGGAACACTTATTCCTTTTGAGAGATGCAGACGAGATGCAGATGCACCTCCGGCGTGTATGTCAGTTATGGCGGTAAAAAGTATTCTATAGTCCGTCATCAAGAATCAAACGCCATACCAAATTTAATTTAAATTGGTTTAGTGGTTATTGATTCCCCATGCAAACTTCACGTTGCAAACAACTATTTCAAGCCCTTAAGGGATGATTTCTTGGATAAAAACTATTCTATGTCCTTTCCCGAGGCTCTAACTATCTGTACACCAAATTTCATCTGAATCCTTTCAGTGGTTTAAGCGTGAAGAGGTAGCAGACAGACAGACAGATAGACAGACACACTTTCGCATTAATAATATTACTATGAATGTAAAAAAGATACAGACATTTACACCCCAAAAAACGCATATTTGGACACTCAATGGAATCGAAATATATATGAATCAAAGTGTATAAGGTCTCGTTGACCTAGAACTACAAAATTTGGCAAATAACAGCGTCTTATACTACAAATACAGGGAAAAACTGAATAAAAAACTTAGGCCATATTAGAGTATGTAATTACACAATTAATTATAGGTCTTGGAAACTGAATTTCGGGAAAACTCGGCAAAAACTGCGAGACTCGATTCCTGAACTATTTATAATATGTACGGAACCCTCGGTGGGCGAGTCCAACTCGCACTTGTCCGGATTTTTCATATCTTAATTGGTCGAAAAAGAAAGTAGTGATTCGAATCTTATTATCTGAATGTGTTTCGTATTACCATATTTGTATGTCTAACTATATAAAAGGAGTGTTTTTTTTTCATGGACTCGTGACTAGTGTTTATTCGTGAACTACATTTTCATGTCATGACCAGAAGATCAAGATTTCTCGCAGTGCTAGTTACGTATATTAGGTCACTTCCTTCATTTGATAATATTATGATGTAATTAACTTTTATCATATAAATATTAAAATGTATTTAAACATAGAAAATAATAAATCGAATAGTATGTATTTAAAATCAAGTGTTAGATTATGTTTGCTTGATTTGATAAAACAATAAATGTATCGTAATTCTTATGTCTAGTCTTATTTATCAGAATCCAGAAACTTTCAGTATGCCCTAAGTACAACTCTCATGCCCTCAAAAATTTGACCGTACTGTCGCCTGTATATTTTGGTTTTTCTGATCAACATGAAATATTTTACATACTTCCAAAAGAGTACATGAAATGATAAGGATCATCTATCACCTAAAAAATCCATGTAGTGATGGAATAATCCGTGTGTTGGCAATCTACACAGAACAACAGCACTGCAAAGAGAAGTAAAACTTACCTTATTTCTAAGGAGAGGTATATGTCCAGCAGAGGACTATTGAAGACTGTTGATGATGATAAAAATATCAGGTTTCGAAAAATTACTCCTATGTAAGGGAATCCGCCGACAAATGGTGGTATATTATAGTTGTTGTTATTTTCTAAAGAATACTATTAACGTAGGTATGTTACACGTTAATCGTATTATTTTCAACTCTTTCAGCTAAGCTAAATTTTATTTTCCTTCAAAAGACAAATCCGAAATATATCCTGTGTCGCGACGGACTTTACAAACACGTGAAACGGTTAAAAGAACACCCAGACTTAGAACTTCACTTTGTGGATCACACAAAGTGTCGTCCTATGTGGGGACCGAACCCTCAACACTCAACGTAGTACTAAATTATTTGTCAAGAGTGAGTTTATTTAGGTATTTAATTGAATAGGGTTTAAATCCGCGGCCACGTTCGTGACGGCGAGGGGTAGTTCGATCGTGGACATCTCGTTCGCATGCCCCTCGCTAGCGCGTCGTGTCCAAGGCTGGCGCGTCGTTGTCGGGGAGGAGACAGGTTCGGATCACCGATATATTCGGTTTGACGTCTCCGCCCCTGCACATGGCGCGCCGGTCGGACCGGCACCACCTGAACCACGTTGGGCGCTCAAGCGCTTAGATCGCGACCTCCTCCTGGAAGCCGCCATCGTACAGGCCTGGGCTCCTGCGCCGGACAGGCCTGTCGACGTCGATGCTGAAGCACAGTGGTTCAGGGAGGCCATGACCCGCGTCTGCGATGCGGCGATGCCTAGGGCTCAGCCCAATACTGCAAGGCGCCAGGTCTACTGGTGGTCGCCGGAGATCGCACGGCTGCGTCAAGCCTGCGTCTTCAGCCAGAGCTGCTTGAGAGGGTCGTTGGCTCCCTGTTCCCAACGCGAGTGGTGGAGCATACTCCGCCACAGATGGCTCCGCCTCCGGCGCTTGAGGCGCCTAACGTGGATGACGACGACGTGCCTGAGGTCACTGGGGTGGAACTAAGGGTGGCGGTGTTACGGCTTAAAGCCAAAAACACCGCCCCGGGACCCGATGGCATTCCTGGCCGAGCGTGGGTCCTGGCCTTAGTCGACGAGGCTCTCGAGCCCCGACTGCGAGGGTTCTTCAGCGCATGCCTCGAGCGGGGCCAGTTTCCGAAATTGTGGAGGACGGGGAAACTGGTCCTCATCCGAAAGGAGGGGCGCCCGGCGGACTCACCGTCCGCCTACCGGCCCATAGTGTTGCTTGACGAGGTGTGCAAGCTCTTTGAAAGAGTGATTGCAAGGCGCCTCGTCAAGCATCTCGTGATGGTTGGGCCGGATCTGGCGGACAACCAGTACGGTTTCCGTCAGGGGCGCTCCACCGTGGATGCGATCATGCGCGTGAAGGCTCTGGCGGAGGAAGCAGTCTCCCGGGGTGAAGTGGTGTTGGCGGTGTCCTTGGACATCGCCAACGCGTTCAACACTATGCCCTGGAGCTGCATCAGGGAGGCGCTCGTGTATCACGAAGTGCCTCTCTACCTCCGCCGCATAGTCGGGGCATATTTGTCGGAGAGAGCCGTCGTCTACCCCAGTAGGACCGGTCTCGGTAGGCGTGAAATGTCGTGCGGTGTTCCGCAGGGGTCGGTGTTAGGGCCACTCTTGTGGAACATCGGCTACGACTGGGTGCTTCGTGGTACCTTCTTGGATGGTGTCGCCGTCGTGTGCTACGCGGACGACACACTCGTGACGGCGCGCGGCAAGACGCACCACGAGGCAACCCTGAGGGCCACGGCCGGGGTTGCCCAAGTCGTTGAGCGTATCCGGCGGCTGGGTCTCGAGGTGGCTCTGCACAAGCCCGAGGCCCTGTTCTTCCACGGGCTTCCGAGGAAGCCGCCTGAGGGATCTAGCCTCACGGTAGAAGGCACTCGCATCGGCATCGAGCCCTCGATCAGGTATCGGGGCTCGTACTCGATGGCCGATGGGACTTCGGATATCATTTCCGAGGTCTGGTCCCCAAGTTGGTTGGGGCAGCGCGTGTTTTGGCGCGGCTGCTGCCCAACATGAAGGGACCCGATGACTCCTGCAGGAGACTCTACTCGGGGGTTGGAGACTCTACTGGAGGCGAGAGCCCTTGCGGCACTGTATCAGTGGCGCAAGGAGACGCAGGAGTTGGGTCGATGCCCCGAGATTCGAGAAATCGATGACCGGAAATCCCAACTCCGCCAGGTCATCATAGGGGAGTGGAGGGAACGACTCGGGCAACCGAGCGCTGGGCACGCCGTCATTGCGGCGGTAAGACCCGTTATGGAGGATTGGCTCGAGAGGCGTCACGGGACCCTCTCATACCGATTGACGCAGGTGATCACTGATCACCTGAGATCACCTGTGTCTGATCCGCAAGGAGCCAACGCCTGAGTGCCACCACTGCGATGGCCAGACCGTGGACACGGCTCTCCACACGCTGGCAGAGTGCCCGGCGTGGGTTGAGCAGAGGCGAGACCTCGTGGCGGCCATCGGAGTGGGAGTTCTCTCGCTCGATAGCCTGATTGCGGCTATCGTGCGGAGCGAGAGTGCGTGGAACTCTGCCGTCTCCTTCTGCGAGCAAGTTATGCTCGCGAAGGAGACGGCGGAGCGGGACCGGGAGAGGTTTAGAACTCTCCCGGCCCGCCAGGCCCGGGCACGGGCCAGGCAGCGCAGGCGACGCAGGCGCCGGAGGTCGCAGAACGACCTCCGTCCTCCATAAGCGCAGGCCTGGGGATGACAGGTGAGGCCATCTGTCACCCTAGCAGAAGCAGGCCGGGGTGGCGGCGAGCGCGTTGCGAAGCGCGCTCGCTTCCAGGGAGCACAGGGAACATGGGGTTCCCACACGGGGCGGGGGTCGTCTACTCGTCTGTAGATGACCCGAGGTATGTCGGGGCACCAGGGCCTTCCTTTCTAGGGTATACCTGGTTCCCCGGCTATTAGTACCCGGCGAAGGCGTGCGGTTTTAGTCGGTTCGGGTCCGACATGCCACCGACAGGTGGTATCCGAGGGGATTTCCACACGGGAAAAAAAAAAAAAAAAAAAAAAAGGGTTTAAATCCGCAACTCCCTAATAGTAAATACGTCACTTACGCCAAATAAACACACTTACCGACATACAGATAGTTAATAAAGTATAAATAAGGAGTTTATTTATTTATACATCATGCACTTTTGGCGCATTTGCGGACTTAATGCCTAAAGCATTCTCTACCAGTCAACCTTTGAGTGATGCAGAGAGAACGGGAAGTAGGTGCATTTTGGTTAGAGTTTGTTTGTAGTTATTATATCAAATATGCGTGCATAAACCTATCATACACATTATACATACGTAGATACATATACTTAAATACATATAAACTTACATAAATACATACATACCTAAATAAATACCATTAACAATAGTAGATGAGAATAGTTAGAAATAGGAGTTTAAATATGTTGGCGAAAATGGGTTGTTTAAGATAGAGTAGAAGACAGTGAGAACGCGTAGTTTTCAGCGTAGATATATTGGTGGCCAATTGAACTGCGAATGGAAAGCGGATACATGATCAAACTTACGGAGCCAAAGAACAAATCGAATGCAGTTATTAAGAAGACGGTCTAATTTATCGAGAAGATCTGCATTCAGGTCATAACATCATACATCACCATTGTCCCCCTACTTTACCGTATGGATGCTTTCTACGATAAGATTTTACTCCCGCAGCGATAACTGTGAAATAAAATGTGTAGTGTGTTGTTAAGTTATATACGAGTAGAGGTAATAATTACATCACACATCCGATGCTTACGAATTGTTTAAATCAAACGCAACACTGCATGCCGATCTAACCATACCTGTTTACTTTCTGCAACTTAAAATGCTTGCTCAGATTTCCTGGATTCACTCTATGCGTGAAATCGAATTTCTTGTTGCAATAAATTTCAAAACCGATGTTACTTGTGTAAGTGTAAAAAAATGTCCTGGCCATATATGATGAGCGCAACAAATAACTAGAACGATCATTAAAGTAAATTTATCACGTCAATTTGAGGATTTGCAGGATATAATATTATATCCTGCAAAGGCAAGTAGGATTTTTTGGAGAAGCGAATTGAAAACCCCGACGGATAAAAGTAAGTACGTTAGAAACACTTTTTTCAACATATTGATAAATATCGCAAGTTGAAGGACAGTATTGCAAGTTTTGGCATCTTCTAAAGCGATGAACGTGACCTGACTTATGCTGATATGTTTTACTCGTAGTCTTGATCGGTAAATGGTGACTATCGAAAACTGCAAAGAAGAACATTTCGGAAATAAAAATCTGATAAGGCATAGGATTCATTAAAAGAGGGCGAACACTTTCTCTGTTCGGATATAGGAATTACTCAGGCCAGTTCTGACCAATGACAAGATTTTGGATCTGCGTGAAAACCATCGTGATACCTACTGATGATAGCCATCACAGAATTGGCTCATCATCTGGTTGAATAACTTTGAAAGGTAAGAAGATGATTTGCTCGGTAACATGGTGATTGTATGCATTCATGGTCTCGGTGGTAGCGAAAGACACAAAAAACCACATAATGTTTTTCTTTGTATTATTGTTGATGGATCAAACGAACTGAACAATGTATTATAGTAACTTTATCGAGTAAACCAGAATTGTTTTTTTTTCTATATAAAGTAACAAGAAATTTATTTTAAAACGTTTTTACATATATTTAATATTCTGATTTTAGACAGTGTCTTGCTAAAGTGCTTCTGTCTAACGTTTTTATTATACTAAAAACAACAAAGTTCTTCCTTCACGACACTTGAATATTCTCATATTACTCGTATTCACTATTAATCTTACTCTCAGTTACACACCTCAGATTCTCGTTCTCGTTCTCGTTCTCATCTTTGGTAGTAATGATCAATACAATAATTATATTATAAAAAAAAACCCTAATAAATCAAATAAATGGTATTAGATTTTTACATTAACCTTAAAATAAAAACAAAAAAAAAATCATATAAATAATAACGTTATATTTATAGCAACTACACAAATTAATAAGTCATACATTGTCAGACATTCATTATTATAAATTAAACAACTTAATGGTGGGCAGCAATGAAGTGAGTCGGTGCTGCGTGTACAATAGGAGCAGCGTGGACTAAGTTTGATGCGTGGACTATGGGGGCAGCATGGACCACGGGAGCGGAGTGTGACACAGGAGCAGGGCTCGGAGGGGCTGCATGCGCATCAGGCGCCGAATTGTGCACGATCGCGTTGAAACTGTGGTAGAAACAAAATTCTAAGCAAATAGAGTCATTAAGGCTCACGTAACGAAATTGCGTGTTTACAACATTCAATATTATTCAGAATAATAAACTCAAGCACGACTAAATTATCCCTCATTAACTTGATAGGTATAGAATATTGTTGTATAATAAACTTAACAAGAAGAGGATGTTCAGGCATCCCATAGTTGCAGCAGTTGCTCAGAAATCAGTATAAGATGTTATCAATTTTATCGACCGGAACAACTATCGATTAAAATTTAAAAGTTTAACAGATTACATTGTTAAAAGCCATTAGTTTCGCCAGCTTGAATGCATTAGTAATGCATACGTTTGGCCTTAACATAGTGATAAAGTTTACATAAGAAGATAGATGATCTACTCGGACATATGATTATATAAATTAAGTCAGGAGCGTGTTAGAGTTTTGTTCAGTTGTCAATGTCAGCTGTATCTCGGCTGATTTCATTTCTACTCATACCAGGTGTTACTAAAGAGAAGCCTGACTCTGCCGCGAAAGTAACTTTACTCCGGCTCCTATCGGGACCGAACTCATTTGACCTTCTACAAAAATGTATTTTTTTGCTACTACCTATTTTTACAATAGTACCAAAAATACACTTGACTCTATATTTACACGTATATAGAAACTAAATTTATTATGGTTATATTAAATATGTGAGTTCGAATTTACTTCAATTAGACGATATTCACTGCTGGAATGAGAGGGTAAATAAAACAAGTTTGAAAAGATTATTTAGACTGATACAGTAAACAATTTTAACTTGAATCCTTAACTAAATATATTTTTAACTGAATATAGATTTTGTCAATTAATTCAGTTGTCCCTCAGGAAACTTGATTTTTCTTGAATAGTATTTCCTTTATTGTAGTTAATTAATGATGATTGGTTGAGTAGATAAAACGTGTACTTAATACAATATTATTATAGTTACAATTTACTTTAGTTCTTTTAATACTATATAGCATATTTTTGTCTGTTACAGGTAATCAATAAAT
This sequence comes from Arctia plantaginis, assembly GCA_902825455.1. Taxonomy (NCBI): domain Eukaryota; kingdom Metazoa; phylum Arthropoda; class Insecta; order Lepidoptera; family Erebidae; genus Arctia; species Arctia plantaginis. Next base: position 8,184,623 of record CADEBD010000314.1, on the reverse strand, counting down.
CATTTTGCATAGTTCTTGATATTGGTATAGTAAGTAGGTTTTGTGACTTTAGAGAAGTTCTATGAGATATTATTAACAGGAATAGTTCGGCATAATAACCATACCGTGTCCGTAAACAACAATTTTTTTATAATTTTAATAAAAATCTTACCCATTGTGGTCATCAGCGGTATATTCGACCTTGCGGATAGAGCCATCAGGTTGGAGCAAAGAGTATTCGCCCTTTACGACGTCACCCTCACGGCTCTCATGGTGTGACTTGTGGTCGCCGGTGTGAGGGTCTTCTACGGAGTATGAGAATTCATACTTAGCCGGAACCTGCATTAACAAAAATATTAATTTTTTATTACTTTTATCTGTTTACAAATAGAGCCGTATATTAATTCTTTATCCTAGATGTCTGTTTTCACAATTGGTAATTCCCTAAACGAATAAACCTTTATTTTTAAGCTATTTAACAATTGGTTACTGAAAGATACAAAAATAGGTTTTCATTCCTTTAAACAAGAATAATTATATTTTAACTGACATTACAGAACACTAACATTTATAAAATACAAGCTTATGTTTGAAGTTAAAGAATTGACTGTGTCATCGATGTAAGCGAATGCATTCTACACTTCAATCTAAACTGTAACAATCTTAAGTGTTTAATTAAGAGGCGGTAAAAGTCTGTTAGGCTCGCGAGGCATTCCTTCATGGGATTTACCAAAGACCAGAGTCCCCTGAAATAGATCAATTTCTGCCACTTCTCCCGCTATCCGGTGAGGTAATAATCCGTTGTGGTTTCCACACAAAAAAACGATATTATAGAAAAAATCTTATAAAATCTATTATTCTATTAATCTTTTTATTCTATTTATTCTATCTTTATAAAATTATTAATTAGTCAGAGCCTGTTATTAATTTACAATATTAGAAATTTACCAACTTTTGAGGATTTTGCTATGTGTGTTTTAACGGATAGTTCAGGGGTGATAGCCGATAATAATAAATCCCTATTATATCTCTGGTCAGTGATTACAATTAATTCTTGTTGCAGAATTGGCAACAAGTTGTTGTTGAAATATGTGCATACTAATATACATATATTGATATTTACATTATTGCAGGGCATTGCTTCGTAAACATTGTTTTAATGATGTATTTGATAAATAGACTTTAATACCGACCACAAGCTAATAGATTGCTAACGTACATGTTACAAAACTATAGTCTGGTAATAACCAGAGCTTACACAATGAATCTACGTATAATTGGATCGTATTAACTGATCACATTTTTAATCACAATACACCTTTCACTTCCTTTGTAACTGCCGAGTTATTACTTCAATCATGTGGCATATTTAACAATGCTATTAATTTATTCGTTCGTGCCAAAAGTTTAGGATATGATGATTCTGCGGTTGTGGTATTAAAAATACCATGTACCTAAGTAATTTGGCACAAGTATAGCAAGACATCAGGCAATATCGGAGAAGTATTTTTCGCTTCTTTGTTCGAATGAAATCACGTTGTTAGGAGAATAACCTTTAATTTGCATAAGAAAACAGTTAGATTGCAGAACTTTATTAGTAGTGTTGTTTTTTCCCTGTGGATTAGTAGAGTCGTGCCAGTTTGTTAACGAGGCGAGAGTTGCAATTTCTCAAAAATAAGTTAAATGCAGAGATTACTTTCTAACAATTACCAATAAAGTGAAAGACAGACTTGACTATAGGAAAAATTGATTTCGTAAACGGTTTATGGTGACTGCTCTACTCCCAAGGGCCGTAACGCTGCCTTCTATATTTTCGTATGGGACTAGAAGTTTCAGAATTTAGCGCGTTTCAATAAACAAAATTCAAACAAAAATCTTTTCAACTTAGTATATACGTATTGATACCAAGCAGATTTAATGTTTAATTGGTTGGCTAGCTAATAATATGGCCTAGTGGTTTAAAACTGGCACCTTATTTAGAGAACTGTACGAGTATATAAAAAAAGACACGTTAACTCTTTAACATTATTGTATCGCCCTTTATGAATTAAATAACGGGTTAAGTAACGTCTTTGTTAAAAAGTGAAAACACTGGTCGTAAGTAGTGAGATCATCTGCACATTCAAGTTTTTTAAAAAGAAAATGAATGAAGACTTGTTTTTATGGAACTAAACTTTTTGAAGTTGCATTTGTTTATATCAAAAAAATATTAGAAAACTGACCCAGATTTCGAAATGTTTGGCGATACAATCAACATTATTTTCATTTTTTTCTACTTATATTTTAATTCTCTCCCTAAATTGGCTCAAATATCGTTGTTGTTGTACGGAACCCTCGGTGGGCGAGTCCGATTCGCACTTGTTAGGTTTTATTTTGTTAATGCGTCTATACAACTCTATTCAACTATATCGATACTAAATCTATATTAAAACAAAAAAAAGACAAGAAAGTAAGAACAGGTGCTGTACAAATCAGATATTTAAAATAAAAATATTTTTAAATTCTGTAATAACAACAAATAGTTTGATAATATAAGGATATAATACAATTTTTATTTGACATAACCGTTTTTTTGCCTATTTGTATGTTTATACTCATATGTAGAAGCCATTTCTTGCTAGTATTACTGTGCAACTACAAAAGTTTAATTTATTTAAAAACTTTTTAAAGATATCACTGTACCCTCTGTTGATATGGTAACATAAATAGTAGAAAGTGTATGCTAGCGCCATCTAGTGGTAATTGGTAGTGAAGCAAGTTAATAAATCTCTCTCTATTGAAAACCCCGAAGCGTGTTTTATTAGGTTATGGGCCCAGACCATCTAAAAAATAAAATTTACAATTAATAAAGTGTTAAGTACTGTTATTGTGCAATAATAATGACGGCGAACTATATAGCTAACGTACCTAAGTTGCGAGGTCGTGAAAATTATGGGGATTGGTGCTTCGCGGCAAGAAATCTTTTGGTGTTAGAAAACATGGCGTCATCAATTGAACAAAAATTACCAGCAGCAGCAACTACAGCAGAAAAAGCAGAAGACGCTAAAGCGAAGGCCAAGCTTATATTAACCATCGATTGTTCCCTTTATGCTCACATAAAGCAAGCCACGACAACTTATGATTTGTGGGATAAGTTAAAAACCATGTTCGATGATTCTGGCTATACAAGAAAGATAGGTTTGCTCAGAAATCTCATCAGTATTCGTCTTGAAAACTGTGACACTATGACGCAGTATGTGACCCAGATAATTGAAACAGGGCAGCGACTTCAAGGAACAGGTTTCAAGTTAACAGACGAATGGATTGGTGCTTTAATGTTAGCAGGATTGCCTGAAAGGTACGCGCCAATGTTAATGGCGATTGAACACTCGGGCATCGAGATAAGTGCCGATGTTATCAAGACAAAGTTGATGGACATGTGTGCTGAGGTTAGTCCAGTTTCAGGTTCGGAAAGTGCATTTGCAGCCAAAGGGACGCATCGTGCAAAAAGTGGCAACTCCAAAAGCGGCCACATACAGTTGCAAGAAACGTCAAAGCCGGTAAAGGTTATAAAATGTTACAAATGCAAACGGATTGGACACTATAAAAATCAGTGCCCCAACTCAGAATCGGGTAAAAGAAAACAAACAAATGCTTTCAGTGCTATTTTCCTGACTGGGAAATTCAATCATAACGACTGGTATATTGATAGTGGGGCAAGTAAACACATGACAGCAAGACAAGAAAATATCGTGAATAAGTCCCATCAACATGACAGGAAAGAAATTATTATTGCAAATCAAACAAGTGTTCCAGTTCTGTGTTCTGGTGATGTCAACATTATTTCAGTTGTGAATGGTGTGGAATATGATGTCACAGTTACAGATGTGTTGTGCATACCGAATTTAACAACAAACTTGCTTTCGGTGAGTCAGTTGATCGATAATGGAAACAGTGTGATTTTTAAGAAAAATGCTTGCTTCATTTACAATCAACAGAAAGAACTAGTTGGCGAGGCAGAATTAGTTGAAGGTGTGTACAGGCTATACACAAAAACAGAACAAATATTATCAGTAACTGCTATAGCATCGAGTGAGTTTTGGCACCGACGCTTGGGACATATAAACAGTACTAGTCTAACAAAAATGAAAAATGGAGCTGTGGAAGGAATTTCATATCCAGAAGTGTCAAACATAAGCAAGGCATCATGTACTATTTGCTGTGAAGGCAAGCAAGCTAGGCTGCCGTTTCAGCAGAGTTTGTCTAAATCCGAGAATGTCTTAGAAGTGATTCACGCAGATGTATGTGGTCCTATGGAAAGCCAATCAATCGGAGGATCTAGATACTATGTTTTATTCGTGGATGACTACAGCAAAATGGTATTTGTATATTTTATGAAGACAAAGAATAATGTATTTAACCATTTCAAGGGTTTTCAATCTATGGTTGAAAAACAGAAAGACAGAAAGATTAAAATTCTTAGGACAGATAATGGAGGTGAATTCTGTAGTCTCGAATTTGAAAAGTATCTGAAGGAGCAAGGGATAGTTCATCAAAAAACTAATGCTTATACACCGCAACAGAATGGCCTGTGCGAGCGTATGAACAGATCAATTGTAGAAAAGGCCAGGTGTTTGATCTTCGACGCTGGGCTAGATAAAAAATTCTAGGCTGAAGCGGTTAATACTTCGGTATACTTAAGAAATAGATCTGTCGTTACAGGACTGGATAACAGGACACCTTATGAAGTCTGGACAGGGTTTAAACCGAATGTAAGTCATTTACGTATATTTGGCAGTCCAGTCATGGTGTATGTGCCCAAGGAGAAACGTTTGAAATGGGACAAAAAGGCAAGTAAGCTTATTTTTATGGGCTATTCTGAAAATGTAAAGGGCTATAGGGTTTATAACCCTGAAACCAATTCTATTAGTACAAGTAGAGATGTAATTGTCATGGAGAAGCCTGTTAAGAGTTCAGTGGAGATGTTAGTGGAATGTAAGTCTTCAGCGGAGGAAGGATGCACCAATGATTCCGAGAATACTGACAGTGAAACTTCAGACTCAGAAAGGTTAGATACACAAAAAGAAAACTTGGACAGTACATATGTGGAGGGTACTACTTTAGGGAGTACTACTTCAGATGAAGATTTTTCTAATGCTACTTCAGATCCAGATATTACTCTGGAGGTGCCAGGAACTTCAGACACTCAATCAAAACGAGTTAGAAGGAAACCTGACAGATTTGGTTACAATAATATATGTATTACACAGTGTGTTGATGATAAAGAGATAACCCTAGAGGAAGCTTTAAATGGACCTGAGAGTAAGTTTTGGCGGGCAAGTATGAAGGAAGAGTTAGATTCGTTTGATGAGAATGATGCGTGGGAGCTTGTTGATCATCCTCAAGATTGTACAGTAGTGCAGTGTAAGTGGATTTTTAAGAAGAAATTTGACAGTTCTAATAATGTGCGTTACCGGGCAAGATTAGTTGCAAAAGGGTTTAATCAGAAAGCTGGTGTAGATTTTCATGAAACATTTTCGCCAGTTGTAAGATATTCCACCTTAAGATTACTTTTTGCTCTGGCCGCTAAGTTAAACTTAGACATAAGTCATTTAGATGTCACCACTGCTTTTTTAAATGGTTTTTTGAAAGAAACAGTGTATATGAAAAAACCTGTTACTTATAAAACCTGTACTGATGATGATAACAAAGTGTTAAAATTAAAGCGTGCCATTTATGGTCTCAAACAGTCTTCCAGGGCTTGGTATCAGAGAGTTAACGATTACTTGTTAAATTTGGGTTATAAAAAGTCAAAGTATGAACCATGTTTGTTTACTAAATTTGAAGGAAAAGTCAAAGTTATGGTAGCACTATTTGTTGATGATTTTTTTGTGTTTTCCAATAGTGTGACATCCACTGATCAACTAATGTATGAACTAAGCTGTAAATTTAAGATCAAAAACTTAGGTCAATTGAAACAATGTTTAGGCTTAAGAGTTAATATCAATGAAAGTATAATAACAGTTGATCAATCACAATATGTTGATAATTTACTTAAAAGATTTAACATGTTACATTGCAAAACAGCAGAAACTCCTATGGAGACAAATTTAAAATTGGAGAAGTCCTTAAATGTTAATAAAGATTATCCATTTAGAGAGTTAATAGGCAGTCTAATGTATTTAGCCGTCCTAACTAGGCCAGATATAGCTTACAGTGTAACTTTTCTTAGCCAGTTTAATAATTCTTATGATAAGGTTCACTGGAAGCATGCTAAAAGGGTAGTAAGGTATTTAAAGAAAACTAAGAGCTATGGACTTGTGTTTTGTAAAGATAATTCTCATATTGAAGGTTTTGTAGATGCAGACTGGGGTTCAGATGTAAATGATAGAAGGTCTTTTTCTGGATTCTGCTTTAAACTGTCAAATACAGTTATTTCTTTTGAATGTAGAAAACAAAGACATGTAGCTTTATCTTCAACAGAAGCTGAGTACATTTCTATGTCAGAAGCTAGTAAGGAAGCAATGTATTTAAAAAATTTACTAAGTGAAATTGTTGGTAGTTCAGAACCAATTGTTATTTTTAATGATAGTCAGAGTGCGCAGAGATTAGTTTCCAATCCAGTTTTTCATCGCAGGTCCAAACACATAGATATAAGATATCATTTCATCAGAGAGGCATTAAATAATAATTTTATTAAGATATCTTATTTGGAAACAGCTGAAATGCCAGCAGATATTTTGACCAAAGGTTTAGGGTCTGCCAAACATTACTATTTTATGAAAAAGCTTGGTATTGTACCTATTTCATATTAATTCCGAAGTACCTACTCTGTATTATTTTTGTTAAGCGGAGGTGTTGATATGGTAACATAAATAGTAGAAAGTGTATGCTAGCGCCATCTAGTGGTAATTGGTAGTGAAGCAAGTTAATAAATCTCTCTCTATTGAAAACCCCGAAGCGTGTTTTATTACCCTCCACACAGTCAGGTTTAGAGCGACGGCGTTACAGAATGTATTTATAACGAATTTTGCCTACATTAATTAAGAGCTTTCTTCTACTGACGACTCTAATTTATATGTTGCACTCTATCTAGAATAAATTAAATTTGGTAAGTGTACCAACAAAGTCGTTAACAATGTTTACTATCTAAACAAGCTCTAGCTACACTTGATCGAGTTCTGCATATAACGTTGCATCATTATATTAGGCTGTACTCACATGTTCCTCGACGTGCTCTGACGCGATGTGCTGGACAACGGGCGCATGGTGAATAGTTGCAGGAGCCACGTGTTGGATCAAAGGAGCGGCGTGAAGTACGGGACCACTGTGTTGGAGGTATGCTTGCTCGTAGACTGGCGCAGCATGTTGTAATACGGGACCCGAATGCTCAATCACAGGAGAAAAGTGATGAGTAGTTTGGTGGGTCGGCTCATTGTGGCGGACAATGCTTTGAGATGAAACTGCTTGACCATGTCCTTCTTCTATACCAGCTTGGCACAAAGCCAGCAATGCACTGAAAGCTAATACCTGAAAATTCCAAATTTTAAATATATACGAATATGATTTTTTTATGTCAAATCACTCAGTAAATTATTATTCTTACTTTAAAGTACATGTTGATGTGTTTTACTGAGCTGTAGGACTCGTTTGGTAATGATGGTCGCAGGGTTGGTGGTTTTATAGTTGGGAGGAAGCAACGCCGGCGCAAGTCACCCGATACGTAAAACCGGCCCGACATATGACACCGACACATGATCACCTTTACACTTTACCTTACGTCATTGCAATGACTCTTTTTCAGTTATATTCAAGGTTATCATAAAGCTCATTTCATACTGTTACTATTCTCAGAATTGAAAATGAATTTTAATATTGAAAATATTGTCATTTTATTATTATTTAATAATTAAGATCTGAAGAATTGAATATTATTTTATGTAACGTAAATCTTTTCTTTTATGGAGTGCCGGTTCGAAAAGTTTATATCTCTCTATGTATCCAGGTGGATAGAGGACTACTGTGGACGCCCTCTGCCCCATCTCGGGGACATAGGATATTAAGTCAAGTAAGTCATGTATCGAGGTAAAAGTTCCTCTGTTATAGAATAGCGAGCAACGAATGCGTGGTAGATAAAGGTAGATAGAAATCTCAGAAGCTAATAATGCTCGTTTAAAAAATAGTTTTGAAACGAAGTTCATTATCGCGCGTTGTGAAAGGGTGCTAGACGGAAAAAAATCTCACGAAAAGTTGTAACGAGACTTTTTATGTCAGTCATTCAGCGCCATCTATCGAATAGATAGGAAATCATTACTTTTCATCTCAGTGTTTATTTTGAATTGTCACTTGTCAGTCATTCAGCGCCATCTATCGAATAGATAGGAAATCATTTCTCAAGGAGATTTTACCAATGTATAAATTGTTTTAATTAGAAACCAACTGAAAAATATGTAGGTAATAACCGCTTTCATAGATGGCGTTGTAATTAAAATCGTGTCGAATCAGTTTTACTCGATCGTCACAACTTCGTTCCTATCGGGTGTCCCACGACACCACACGGCTTTTTTTTTATGTAAGAGGGGCACACGACAGACGGGTCACATGATGGAAGGTGACTATCACCGCCCATGAACGTCTGCAACTCAGGAGTCACAAACGCGTTCCCGGCCTTTTAGGAAGGAGTACGCTCTTTTCTTGAAGGTTTGAAGGTTGTATTAGTCCGGAAATACCGCAGACGACAACCCGTTCCATAGATTGGTTGTGCGGGGCAATAAGTATTATGAAAAGCGCACAGTAGTGGAGCGCAAGTAGTTGTGTTTAATAATAACTTAAATATGCCTTAAACGAAAGTAACAATTTTTATATTCTACTTACATAACAAAAAAATACACCAAATTCTACAAGAACTTATTATTTATTTTTGTTACGTTACTTTCAATAATTTATGTTTTATTTACATAACAAAAAAAAAACTATATTTTCTACAATTTCTAATTTCCTCAAATTATAAAAGTTAGTGTTACCCCTCCACGTGCTGGTGTTGGTGAATACACTCCGTTTTTCTATAAAAGTAATGTTGAGCTCTCGGAGAGTAATCGTAAGTTTTGTTTTCTCATGCAACGTCCGAGCTCGTCTCAAGTATGCTCGATCAGGTTGAGATCCTGGCGGCACGCTGGCCACTTCATATAATTATATTTACCTCTTGAAGATATTCACAATCCGATGCGGCGTGTATTTCATACTAATTACTCAATAATATATTTGGGGTCTACCAATAAGAACGTCCTGGTTAAAAAATTGAATAAAACACACCATTTTTTATGAAAAATGCATCCGATTGATTTATTTGATAGATAATTTTATGCAATTTATGTTTTAAATAATATATCGGCCAAATGACCGCCGCGGCTCTTTTTGCTGACGGTCACCCGCTCACGCCAATTTTCGATGACGCGGTGCACCATTTCGGCCGGTATGTCGTCTGCTGGCAAAAACTAGTGTTTATATATTTTTTAATTTTAATAATATAAATAGTAATGGACGTATACAGTTGTATAGAAATGTTTAAACTTTTATGTATATAAATATTTAAAAACAATCAAAGACATATTAACAGTACCAGTACAAATTAGAACGTACCTACGTGTATACATACACACTATTAATACAAATGCTATTATTATTTAAATTATTAATATTTAAATTTATTCAAGAAATAAAGTCTTACCTGACCAGTGTGAATAAGTCCGAAGCCTAGCAGTTGGTAAGAAAGTAGCTCTCTGGGTTGCACCGACTGATCCAGTAAACTCTTACGCAACTGTGGGCTAGCGACACACTTAGTGTAAATTCATAAATGTTTGACATAATGAACAATTTATATTTTAATTTTTCAATTTATTTTTTGTCGTAGAAACACAAAATATATCAATTACTTAATCTGTGGAACAAATAGTTACTTACAAATTTAAAAAATACCTTCGAATTTCCAGAATGTATGTAACAATTCAATAAAAATACAGAATTTAGTGCTGCATATTTTTTACTTGGAATTAGTTCAATACTTATTGGGTACTTTTAGTTCAGTTAAAGCCCTCAAAATTTAGCAAAGATAAAAAAAAAAGTTTTACAATTAAATAGTGATATAATTTTATTTCGTCGTAGTATTGTAGAGCCCATACATTCATCTTCTAAAGCACATGACTATTTCATTTTGATAATTAAAGTAAAGACCGTGGTTTAATAAAATGTTCAAGTAACATATTATTATGTCCTTTATGCATAGTAATCAGTAGGCTTTTATTATTTGAAGTTTAACTTAAAAGCTTTTAACCTTATTAAAATGTACTCAGTGTAGCCCCACCACGAATATAGTACGGCTGCGTGAGCGCTCCGCATATTTTCCTCCATCGCCTCGCGTTACGAACGTGGACTTCGCGATAACTTTAACTAACAGCTTTCTGTGAAGGTCACAGGCCTCGTTTCTCATGCCGATCACTTTAATGAAATCTTTAAACCATTCATAATTTATGGTGATTGTTATTTCGGTGGGTAAATTTATAACGTGACACAACTTCGACGCTGTTAAAGAGATAGCCACTTCCATATTAACGATGTGTTGTTGTGTAATAATATTCCGGTTACGCATCGCTTAACTATTATCGGATATTAATTGCGATGAATGAATCTCTACCATGGTATGATTAATGATTTTAATAGCAAAGCCTTGCATTTTCGATAAGTTTTTCTCTCAATGACACGTAATGTTCACCAAACGCGGAGCTTTCTCGTTTTTTATTAACACCTTTAAGTTGTATGGAACTAAATTCTTCTTGTAAAGTATGTAATTCAAGCAGACATAAATTTTAAAAACAAAAAGCAACAAGATAAATCTAGTTTGATGAGTGTACTGACCTTGCAGTAAGAACCATGACGGAATCATATCAATACTATTGTGCTAGTAGAGGACCGGATGGCGTAGTGGTTTGTGTAAGGGACTGCTATTCCAAAGGTCGCGGGTTCGATTCCCGCTCAAGTCAAACATTTGTGTGCATGAACATTTAATGTTTGCTTTGGTTTGGGTGTTTCTATCTATTATATGTATGTTTTTACAAATAAAAAGTATATTTAGTACCCATAGTATAAGCTCTGCTTAGTTTGAAACTAGATGGCGTTATGTGAATGTGGTAGAATATTACTAACATAACATTGATTTCAATGTCACTGTTACTTTTTTAATAACTGTACTTTAACGATTTAATTGCAAGGTGACTTATTTCTGGATAAAGTTTCCGCAAAAACCGGAATAGTATTCATTAAATAAATCAATATAAAATTTCGTATGCATTCGATGGCTGCATAAACCTCTAAAATAAAAATGTCTCGCTGCGCATCGAATGAGCTTTGTAAAAAGGTTGTCCTTATGAAAGTAATATCAATCAAGATCAAAATAAAATGAATAACATTAATCGATCTGCAAGTACATTTTGAGGATTGCCACATGGATTTTATAAGATTGCATAAAATTCCACACAGTACAATTAATTACTCAGACATACATCTCAATAGCCTGAAATAAAACAGCGATTGCTAAAAAGTTAGGAATACTATTGACATAGTTTTTTCTAATTTGCGCTTGTCACTGTGTGTGTCTTTGTGCGGCGGTAGTGATTTATCATCAGATGACCCATCTGGTCGCTTAACCTCTATACCATAAAAAAAGAAGTTTCTTTTTTCAAGAATTGTAGAATTAATATCACCCCACATTCCATCTGAAAATTTCAGAAGCGCAAATTCGGTTCTTTATTTCCTGACAATCAATGATATTTGTTACACAATTCATGAAAAAATGTGGAGAACTACAGAAGTACCGCTGTAAAGATAATAAAACATCAACATAAACATACGTAACTCACGAATGTTACTGCAACAGAGTAAAATTGATGACTTAAATTTACAACTGATGACATTTAACTTTCCTCAGTTTTGCCTTATAAGTCTTAGCAGATTTTACTGTAGTTGTCCTGGTCAGTTGCATTGCTTCATCATTCAATATAGGAACGTATATAATCGCACACTCACTTATCTTTTATATAAACTTTTTTGTTTTTGAGTAATTTCATATTCAAAATTTGCTAACAATGATTTCTTGAAACATTTACGCTTCGTCGCATTTCTGTCACATTATAATACGCAATAAATCTTCGTATATATTGAATTCAAAGTCGTTACGTAGCCAGGTAATATCTCTGTGATCTCAATTGCTAAATGTTTGAATATTAAATAACTATTATAGGCTCAACAGTAGCCTGTCTGGTAGTAAGTTATGCTGGTAAAGTTGCAGTATTTTGCTTTCACTCCTCATTTCGGATCGGACATTGTATGGTAATGTTATGATATGCAATTTGGATGAGATCTCATATCTTCTCACGGTCGACTGGACTTGTTACAACAATTATCACTTTCAGGCAAACGCATGCACTATCGCAATGTGTTTCGCCTATACGTTTACCATTGTTCTAATTGTTATTTCATATTGCGTTTACATTGAGCAATTGAAAATTTTGAACAAAATCTTCGATCCCATTTTTCTATCGTAGGAGCGTAACCATCCGGTTCCACTATCTATATGATAGTACCTACTATCATATAGATTTATTTATTATATCATATTTATATTTACATTTATATATCATTCCTTAATTAAATTTTATCTAGAATTAAATATCATATGGAAAGGCTTTACAGATTACGTTTGCAAACTTTAGTATGTGTTGTCATACGAACTTAAAAATGACAATATTTCGTACACATTTCCAATTGTTTCATTTCTTTAATTACATTTATTTATTTTATTTGATGAGCTTCTACTGTACGTTTCATCGTCATCCGTAGTAGTATCGTTAGAATAATCAAAACATCATCATCATGAATAGCCTCTAACAGTCACCTACTCACATATAATAGGGGTTAAAGTATGAAATTGCCGTTGTACAGTAATGGATACTTTGAATTGATATAAAACTTTCATGGTGTGAGATTTTCGTGTGAAACTTTTTTTACATGATACCTATGAGGTTCTTCTTTTAAAAATTTTATTCAGCTTAGACGCGAAAGATGGATACTTCGAAAAGCCGAGTCATTTTTGAATACGAGTTCCGACGCGGAAGTGACGCGGTAGAAGCGATAACACAATATCAACGCTGCGTTTCGAGAGGAGACTGCTAATGAACGCACCCTACGTTTTTGGTCTAGAACGCATAATTTTGTAAGTCATAATCATCTTCAGGGCTAAACTTTATATCCATAATAATTAAAAAGCAGAACGATCATATCGCCGAAAGTTCATAGACAGAATCGTCGTTGAGCATAAATTTTATATCGATAGTCATTAAAAGGCAAAACTATCATATCTCGGGAAGTTTACAGTGAGATTCATCTTTTGGCATACATTTCATATCTTTTTTATTATTTTTTATTTTTTTATGTTAGAGGGGGCAGACGAGCAGACGGGTCACCTGATGGAAAGTGACCATCGCCGCCCATGAACGTCTGCAACGCAGGAGTCACAAACGCGTTGCCGGTCCTTTAGGCAGGAGTACACTCTTTTCCTGAAGGTTTAAAGGTCGTATCGGTGCGGAAATACCGCAGACGATAACCCGTTCCACAGATTGGTTGTGCGGGGCAAGAAGTGTCTCGAAAAGCGAACAGTAGTGGAGCGCCAACTATCCAGGCAATGAGGATGAAAATTCCTCGAAATACTCCTCTCCATGATATATGCGATAGAGAATGCAGAGTGAAGCCACATCTCTACGTAACGCCGATCGTTCGAGCCGATCGGAGATGTTTGGACTATCGACGATTCAAGTCGCTCTTCGTTGGATGCGGTCCAGAGGGAGAAGCTGGTACTGAGGTGCCCCTGCATAGAGATGAGAACAGTATTCCATATGCGGCCGCACTTGCGCCTAATAGAGCTGAAGGCGGTGGGCCGGAGTGAAATACTGCCCCGATCTGATCAGGACACCGAGCTTCTTCGAGGCCAATTTGACCTTACCCTCTAAGTGAAAATCCCCAAAATCTATAATAATTGAAAGACTATCAATCCATCATTTTGTATTTCTCACCATAATAATAAAACCAGCAAGTATGCAGCATGCAGCATATCTGTCACGGCGGCAAGTGTTGAAACCACCTCGTCCGCAGCCCACGGGCTAGCGCAGACAAGACTACGTGGAGACGGTTTTGCAGCGATTCGCTTGTCACAAACTTTTGTAGCAAGACATTATGACTTTTTAAGATATTAATTTAACTTAACGATAAAAATGCTACTTTAAGGCAATATGCCTATTAAAATTATTCCAAATGAAATTCGGCCCACAAAATAATTATACAAAATATTTTTTTTGCCTTAAAATTATTCGTTTAAAAAAGATTCTGTCGAAAAAAAAAAAAAAAATTTCAGGGCATCAAGACTGCCAGATAGAGGGAACCCTCAAATATAAAGCTATAATTGAATTAACTAATGTTTAATTGCTTTATAATAACATATTTGTACTAAAAGTAAAATTATATAAGCATCTTGGAGATAATTGGAACACAGTTAATACTTCAAATAAATGAATTGGTATCGACGATTGCACGTGAACAGACGTTTACCCCTCTTTCTTTTATGAATTAAACTATATATAAAAAATATAAACCTCAATTGCAACACAAAACAAAGCAAGTTGTGTATATAAAATATAAATGGATTAGTTCATAATCATAAACGTTAGAAAATGTAGAGCAGGCGATGGCAAGATAAAAAATTAAGTAGGTGTTTAAACTCGTGTTTTATCTAACGAAATTTGTATTATAATAAATGGTTTGTTTATTCGTTTTTCGTAACTAGTGAGTATGTAATATAATGGGGTTTTATTTTTATTTAAAAAAAATATATTTTCTAAGCGTTTTTGTACAGTGATACTTTTCTGTTCCCTGTTTCTAATTTCAATAAAATTTAAGAATGCTCTATATCTTTGTTTATTAACTTCCTTAAAACTTTGTTTATAAACCAGTTTTTACGGCATAGACCTAGTTACGATGTATTGAAAAAAGTACATTGCAATTGACGGGCTTGTTAGTCTAGGGTTAGTGACCCTGATTGCTACCCCGGAGGTTGTGGGTTCGATTCCTACCCAGGACAAATATTGTGTTATGATCACGATAATTTTCTTCTGTGTCTGGGTATTATTTATCTCTAATATGTATGTATTTAGATATATACAAGTATGTTTATCAGTATTCTGGTTACCATAGCACAGGCTCTGCGTAGTTTGGAATCAGACGGCCGTATGAGATGTGTAAAGTTATCATTATTGTCGCCTTGTGACTGTTCTACAAAAGCTGGGCCGCGCCGCCCCTGTGTGCAAAGTGTGCGGCGCACACAGGCGCTAAGACGATAGGAGCGCCGCAATCGAAATTATTTTTGTTGCACTTAGACAACAACATATTCTTTGTAGTTGAGTTTCAATAAGTAAGTACAATAGGCGCAACATATGCACAAAATAGTATAAAACTGGTATTATAACACTTAATTTATGCACTTTAGTTATGCATACGTTTACAAAAAACTAAAAAGATTGTCTACCGGTAGAGAAAGTAGGTATTTACACGATTTACTTAAAACATATGAATTTGCTTCATAGACTTCATTACTTCCTTCATCTTCATTTTCTATGACAGAGTAACTATGATCGTGGATAATGTTATTTTCAAATAATAATAATATTTTTATGGTTTGCATTATTAACCTATTCATAATTTTATGATACGAAACCCAAAGTATTATGCTCACAAGAATATCGCTAGAATTGTAATGTGAAACAATTTTTATTCCAAAATTTGTGTATTTTGCAGGAATTTTAATCTCTGTCCCTTCTCTGACTTAAAATTTAAACTATTTCTGAGTAAAAAATCAATGTAATGCGTGGCTCTGTGCATCAATTTCATTTTTTTTTCAATTCAATTCAATTCAATTTCAATTTTCTGGAGTTAGTACACTTAATATTTACACTTGACCTGAATTATTTATTTAGTCAATTAGTCCATATTTTAGAATTGGATGCTTTTTGTCACAAACTAAGATTCTTAATTGTCCTATTCATCTTGGGCCTTGGCAAACTATGCAAAAGGCAAAAGATAGAGGTCCGAATTTATAAGGTTTGAGGAAATTTAGTTTATCTGGGTTATAAAGGTTAAATACTGTATTTAAAGTCTGAATCTTCCTAAAAGTCCCTTAGAATTTTGATGTTCCGTGAATAAGTGAGTGACCATCTTAAGGAACTTTGACTTGCTACAGTTTTAAGGCAGAGGTTCAATTCGAATTTTCACATTTCTAAAACAATCATAAAACACAGGTTATCAATTTTCGTTTCTTTTTATTGAAAGAGGCTAAGCTATATACATTTATTGCCCGCTCCAGGTAAAAAGACGTCACAAACATTAACAACACATACTTTGATTAATATATAGAACTATGACATGGCATTTGTGACTCGTATTCACACAATTTATATACAAGAAAATACATCACACTTATATGGCTAAAATCTAGTATTTTCAAAGAGGGTTTATTGCGCTCTCTAAGGGACTACGTATCATTAATGAGAACAGATGAAAGGCTACACATCAATCACTTTTAAACACATTAACACTAATATCACAGAACGGAGATATATTTTTCTAATGGTTGTGAATTACTGGCGGGGAGTTGTGCACGACAGCGTTGAAACTGTTGACAAATAATAAGAAGTTATAACAAAATATATGAAATGAAATTGACGGTAGAATAGTAACGTATGTTTATTTTACTTACCCACTGTGGTGGTCCGCGGTATAAGTGACCTTGCGGAAAGAACCATCAGGCTGCAAAAAAGAGTATTCACCCTTCACAACATCACCGTCACGTTCTTCGTGCTGGGACTTGTGGTCACCTGTATGAGGGTCTTCAACGGAGTATGAGTAGCCGTATTTAGGGTAGGCCTGGAATGTTTTTATAAAAATGTTTTTTATAATTTATTCTTAAGAAACGTATGATAGACTGCCTAACCTATTTAAGTAAATCTTTAACGTTATCGGTTTTAAAATATAGTCATATTTTAGGATTTTGATGGCTAAAGTAATAGAATTTAACATACAACTTGAACTACACAGTTGTATTTTACCAGTATGTGGGTTATTGGCTATTCCTCTGTTAGTGAAACTTGGAGTGATGGCAAGTACTTACATATTCATCGACATAGTGGTCTTCATGGGCAGGTTCATCGTGGATCGCGGGCGCCTCGTAACTTTGGGAAGGGGTGAAGTGATCGGGAGCCGAATAGTGGATGGGAGCCTCATGATAATGAAGAAAACCAGCCTGGCACAACGCTACTAGAGCACACGCGATCACGATCTGGAAGATTATAATTAAATTACATATTAGTGTGTAATTGTGTTTATATCAAAATAATACAATCCATCTAGTATTTTAGATTGGACTAATAACATTACGATAAGAAAACTTTCGCTTTTTTCAGTACAGTTAAGCTCAAAACGGGTAATCGACAAAGTGATTACAAATTGCGTCAAATAAGATTATCCTAAATGTTACATAAGTATCACTGTTAACTATTTGAAATGAACTAAAGCTTACTTTGGAGAACATTTTGCTTTAGAGACAAATGCTTGCACTGAATTCGGTATGATAGTGCTGTCTTTTTATATAACAAACAAAATATAAGCGGTAGTGTGGAGGGGACTATTCCCGACAATATTCATTCAGATCACTGTAATTGAAGTGTTGCTAATCTGTTCACTTTATCAGGTGTCGCAAGTCTCGATATCGCTTAAATTGTAATTATTATTTTTTACAATTGATGCTTTCACTCAAATATTAGTTTTAAATATTATATGGAAATGTATTTTGATCATGACTAAAAAAATCTAAGAAAGATTTACTTTGGCATTATTCGACACTGTATGTGTTCTAGTTTAAAATAATTTATGTAATCTTAAATAGTTTTTGTTTATTTCTTTTGAATATTTCATTAAAAAGAATTTATGAAGATCTTAGATGTGAACATAATCTCTAACATTTATATGACCGCTCTGAGATTAACTTGTTGATATAAATAGTTTTATAGAATTAATTTATAGTGTTTTGTGTTTTTTTATTTATTTTATACATCTATCCATATTTGCAGTCTAATTATATTATGCATCCTGATTTTATGATCTTTTTATCGTTTCTTACCGGTTACCTATTGTTTGATTTATTATAGTTTCAGGTTGTTACTCATTCTGAAATCGAATTGTATGTATTTGCTTGTATTTTATTTGTTTGTTCCTATTTATAGAGGAAACAATCTTAGAGTTATATAACGAGAGAGGAGAGGATTCCCAAGGATTCTCATAAAGCAAGCAGTTTAACATAAAAAAAAAAACTAACCATAATCCTTTACAATGTTTTATATTGCGGCCACCCCAAGTGAAAGTGGGAAAATGAATGTTATGCTGGTTGTGAAAATGACTTAAGTATATATTTTTAGCAAAATACGTCACCTTATAGGTTTCTATTAGTATAACAACAGTAGTTTTTGTAATTCCATATGCAAATAGAGGGGTGTTAAAAGTTTGACGTGTCTGTGTGCCTGTAATATAATAGCTCCCAAACGAATGGACCGATTATGATGCGGTATTTTTGTTTGATGCTGACGTGATCGAGATGGTCTTAGCTATAATTTGTAAAGAGTATCAGCCTTTTTCTTAGTTGATTAAAAAATCTCAAAATCTTACACAACTTCGATTGATTTGAAATATGGTGCACTCTTACTTTAGGGGTAACTGGTGCTGCAGCCAAACCTTTGGTTGATGTTGGTGTCGGGGTATTCTATATTTTCAAATTTGTGTTTTTAACATCTTAGGTTCTCTTCTGGTGATAATTACACAATATGAAAAACAAACGTGGACGAAATTTTGCAACACAAGATTGATAGTGAATGTAATATTTAAGTATTTATTGTTCTTAAAGCCCTTGCGACGCGACGATTGTATTGATTATAGTAATACCCTTACATAACAGCTCTGTTGAAATGTTGCGCATGTCTTCTAAAATCTGGTTCAAATTTAGTACTCGAGATTGCAATTACTTAGTAAAAACTAAGTGTACATAATAATACATCATTAATATTCCATTTTCAGAAAGTCAGTTTCAGAAATTACATTTGATACTTTAAGACTACTGAACTATGAAAGAACAGTCTCTGCGTGAGTAAAAATTTAGAAAAATAGTAATTTTAATGTGAGGCTTATATGTACATATTTATAGATAAATTTACGAAAGAAGTCTACTTGTATATTGGAGTACAAATAGGACTTGTATCGAAAATAGTACTTGTGCTAGAGAATGGAGAGTGAATGTAGAGAATGTGGAAACGAAGGGCATCGATTCTCGCCTGTGCCATTTTGGTCGCCTTTTTTGTTGACCTAAAAATTATTCTTAATTTTGATATGTGTACTTAAAACATTATCAATTAATGATTTAACAAAAAAATCAACAACTATCATTATTTTTTCTTTCGCCTGTGTTTTTCGATGCTATTTTGATGCATCTAAGTAAGTAAGTAAGAACCTTGAGATTTACTAAATCTTAAGATTTTAGGTAACTTACAAATATGAATATCAAAATGCGGCCAGTTAGTTTATATTTTGATAGCGTAGGTTTATCGACTTGTTTTGAAGAAACGTGGCATTTAACACTAGAAAGGGTGCACTCCACTCTGGATTGTTATTGATTGATTTTTTTGTATGGATAAGTCAAACGAGCAATTGGGTCACCTGATGAAAAGCGACTACCCTCGCCCATGGACGCCTGCAACTCAGGAGTCACAAGCGCGTCGCGGTCTCGAAATGGCGCAGACGATAACTTGTTCAACAGATTGTTTGTGTGAGGCAAAAAGTATCTTGAAAAGCGTACAGTGCTAAATTGCCAAGTATCTGAGTGGTTTTCAATTCTTATAGAAATACAAGATCCTGGTAGCACTGGTCATTCGTGTTCGACACAAGGACGGTGTTGCTTTCATTCTAGGATCAAGGACAGACAAACTAGGAAACGTGCTAAAGGTGTAAAATACCTATTTGCTTAGAGCATCAAATAAAAACAGAATAAAAAGTACAAAGTGTTTAAACTATAACTAATTTTATGAAATCTTAACTTCCTAATTATTTATGTAAAAGAATATTTTATTACCATTTATTTTATTTCAGTGCTAGATAGTGTTGGGTTCTAATCTAACGTTAATTTAACATGATACCTTTAATGCGTTCTTAGACTATACAACTTAGCGACTTGTTCCGTTTTTTACTCTCGTTTTTTAAACTTGAGAAAAGAAGCAAGCAATTTTTTGATACATGCACTTAAAATAATTGGACAGTAAAACAGACTTTATGTTTCTTTTTCCTACATAAGGTTGCAGCTTACAAATAATAGCTAATTCTTTATTAGGTGGTTTCTAAAGTGAAGACCTACACATAGCACCAAGTTATAGCGAAGCAAGCCTTACCATGTGCGTTTTACTAAATTAAAGTTCTGAATAATGTGCGATGATCTAGGTAAGTAAGTAGGTAAGTGCTTGTTTTGTAATTAGGGTCCATAGTAAGACCGCTGCTTACATTTATCAGCGTGGGCTTAAACAGGGAAAGTGCGGTTCCCTGTCGCGCTCTAGTTCTACTTTATATTATTTATTTCGAGATAGTCAGATATACATATATTTTATGACTAAGTTAGGTGACTGTTATGTAAAGACCATAAGCGTTTTAAAATTGGGAATAATTCAGTTCAGTCTAGTCGAGTATTTCACTTCCTGACGTGAAAAGTAGGGCTTTGATCGTTTGCTATAAATAATGTCTAGGTACTTGGTTTTGTCATCGCCAAACTGGTTCAATGCTGTAATTTACAGCAAGTACTTGAGAGTTTCCTTAATAGACTATTTAGAGAGTATTTAGATTAAAAGAGTGTTAAGGAATGTATACTATATATAAAATCAAATTGTAGTCCATTTAATAATCGTTTTACAAGCTACAAACATTACTTTAAATAATTAATTTTAATTAATGTTGCTAGTAGTGTTAATGCTGCTACTTGTATTTTACTATAATATAACACTTGTATGTCGTTTCATTCAAGTTTGTACACGAATCTATGAATTTTGCAATTAGTAAATACTGTGCATCATGATGCAATTTCTAATTTAAACTACACTAAATGGTTAACAAGCTATACTAATAAGCAATTCAAACGTTTTACGTTAAGGAATAAGCATGTTTTTACTTGTACATCGTTATAATAGATTATAACGAAGCGACGTAAGGTAATCTCACGATACAAGAGTGATGTTTTACGTATATATGCATATGAAGGCGAATAATTACAAAACGTTTAAGGTTTAGTTCAAACCGTGGTTTTGAATTGTTTTAAATTAAACGCCTCTAACTTAATAAGCATCTTAACTTAGATATATAAAAAAAACATCATCCAATGTGTTTAATCAAGATGACTTTGCCTGGATAACCATTTTACACTCGGATTTTGAAATAAGTATTCGCCGTACTAAATAAATCGTTCCCAAATAAACGATTTCATGTAAAATTTTCATTTCATGTAAAAAATACTGTACAAGTACGAGACTGACTTTGCCACCATATGTGGGTGGACGTCAAAGTCAATTTTCCAAGTGAAAATATAAGTTTGTTATGACAAAAATTTATGATTACGGACCTTACCTTAAAAAACAAAACAAACTTCGACATTTTAATTCTTTACTCATCCTGTAAGTCATTTTATTTTATTAATTTTCATGATTCTAGATCAAGGCGAAGTACCTTATCTGTTGATACTGATTTTACTGCGATATGTTTGATCTAGAAGCTTGATTTTTTACAGTTGCATAGGACATCAGACAAGTATTATTTGATGGTAATTTAACTTGATATCTCTACAAACTATCAAAGGCAATTAAGGTTCATTTTTTATTTTGGAAGGAATCCAAAAGAACAATAACATCAAGTAACAACAACTGTTATTGTACCATTTATTATTTTAACCTATGTTACTTTACGACAATTGAACCTACGGGGGGTACCGATGGCCAAGAAATGTGAAGGACGAATAGACAATTAATCAGTAATACATAAAACAATTTAGAACCACACGATTCATATCGATAGCATAGAAATAGAATAAACTGTAGATAATCGAATGTTAGATGAAAACATCATTTTAACAGCATCTAAATAGTTTTTAGAGTTATGTATAGGGCTAAAGTCGACAAGGAAATTGAATACGAATATTTTTTTCCTACGAGCCTTTTTCAACAAGGTTGGGGTCGACTTTGAGTCTACTAATATACAGCTTAACTTCAAGTTCTTACGCGGAGCGACTCCCATCAAACCTGCACTAGTAAGCGATATTGAAGTTACGTAGAAAGACTGAAAGAATACCTCATTTGGAAACACTAAAACGAGCTTCAAGATCAAAGGCTCATTTGACATTAAAAAAAAAACAAAGAAATACTTCACACTTCCAAGGAATTTAATTTTCTATTAAACATGATTCTCATAATATGAAAAAGACAATAACAAAGGTCAGTTTTACTTAGTAATTATTAGTCCATAGTGTATAAACTATTACAAATAATAAAATACACACATAAATTTAGTTTCGACAATACTGATGTAAATAATTACCTTTGTGTAACAGTTATTATGGCATGCAAATCATTGTCAGACACATGCGTAAGTTGTTTGTGCAATCTCTTACACAAAGTGCTCTAAAATCTGAGTCTTACAATTGAATGTTTACTTAAACATCTTACTGGCTTGCATGACTCCCGCTGCGTTCTTAGAATAATTAATTTGTTTATATTTCTATGTCTTTTATTTTATTAAGAATAAGATTAAGAATAACTATACATTGAATTATTATTACTAGTTGTATAAACTAACAAAATTCAAACTCAAAATGTCTTTATTTCATTTAAAAATGTTGGAAATCATCTTCTATGTAGACTCTAAAGTCATAGATCAACACAGCACAATAGCAACAATCTCTGTTTTATGAAATATTTATCTGAAATAAATATAATAAAATAATACTTTTCGAAAATCTATTATACGCCTGTTCCGATCTACAACGACCCTTGTCTATGTAATTACATTCCTCAACAGCCTTTTGTAATCCACTGGCTGGACATAGGCCTCTCTTTAGAAAGGAGGTTAGTACATTACTTACAAAATAAATTTTAAAATATTCAAATGCACTAAATGTATACTTCCAAATTTAATTGTTATATCATTTTCTATTACCTAAGTGAGTATGTCCCTATTTTTTTCGCATTGGCCAGAAGTAGAACATAGGTGAAGGCTGAACTTTTTGCGTTGTGTTGGTATAACACTGATATACTCGTTGTATCTTCCTCCTAACGACATGCGACACAAAGAATGCTGCCCTAATGACCAACAACGTCTTTGGCAAAAAAATGACTGTGGTAAGTTTAAACTGCTTTTATTACAACTACCTACCTACCTGAATGCCATTGACCGAACTTGATTGTACAGACACATTATCCATCTCATCATTCTTTCTATTTATGGTAGGTTCTCATTAAATTAAAAGGCGTTTATGTTTCATAATTTTTATTTATACGTTTACATTGCGTTTTTTTCTTATGTAGCTGTTGAATCAAGAACGTAAAATACTAAGGACGTAAGTATAAATTATTACAAACATTATTACATATGTCTTTATAACCGTGTCACAGAAGTGTATATCTGCGATGATTATATCGACGTCAATGTTCTTTTAGTTATTTACCGCTTTAAATATTTAAGTTGTTTTCATAATCTTTTTGTTTTATTCATGCACTTTTAATTTAGGCGAAACCCCAGTTTTACAAATTCTCTCTTAGTGTTAACGTCCCCGTTTGGCGTTTTTGTTTTATAACGCTCGGTCACTTGGTCTTATAACTAAGCAGTACATTTCTGAACTAATAATACCATGTGGTTAGAGAGAAGACTTTTAAGTAAAAGATAATAGTAGGAACTTTTGTTAATGTTGTAATTGTTGGTGGTGGGGTAAACACATTTAATGCGAATTCTTACTATATTAATTAACAGCTCCAAGGATGATTCTTGTGGCTCTGTCACTAAATAGTAATAATACCCATCGCAGGTTTCTGTGATGTCTAAGAATTTGTATTTTGGAGGTCTAACCTTAGTGTGACCAGTTGACAAATCGAAATTTAAAAGGATTAAAGCAATAGTACCTGGATGACCGAGCTTTTACTCGTTTTTTTTTTTGGTAAATTTTCTAAAAATTAGAACTCAAAGATCGATAAATCGCCCCCGAAACCCTTTGCATACTAAATTTCATAAAAATCTTTGGAGCCAATTTTGCGATTCAGATTATATATATTTATATATATAGGTACTAGATTAGATAAATGCCCATTTCAAAACACCTAGGCATAATTTCATTTATTTTACATGTCCTCCTAAGAGGTTATTGGCGGGATACTACTTTTATTACTTATAAATTAAAACTAAATCTCTTTACAGTGAGTCCTATTTTGTAATAAAATCATAATGACTCAAAAACGACTGTTCCTATTCTAATGATACTTAATTTAATCGACAACACATCTGTACACAGCTGTACTGACATCTATTAGTAGAGTTCAACAACTTTTATAAGTGCTGCCATCCTACGATAGCTGCAGTAAGTATTTTGAAATGCAACATTAATCTTTGAAAGCAATTGAGTGTTGATAGTGTTCAAGTAGAGATGGTGCTACTGTAGCATGATACCACAAACAAAATTTTCTTTAATTTAATTTATTTAGTGAAAGTCAACAAGTATTATTTAAAATTTAACAAGTAAAATGTACATGACTTATTTACAAACTATTTAACTTAACAGGAAATATTATTGAATTACATAATAATATTTGGTAGTATAAAATGATGACGCCACCTCAGAATCGCTATTTTCCTTTTCGTTGAGGTTTTGGATTTCGTTTTCTGTTGATAATTCCTTTGCAGGCGAAATGTTAGAATTCTGATCCATTGATACAGAGTTTAGGGGTTCCGCGTTAACTTTTTCGTCATTGCTATTATCTGGTATCACTGGATCTACAGCAGGCAGTACCTGAATAGGAATGGTCTCCGTTACATCTACTTGCATCGCAAGTTTTTCGTCTTTACGAGCAGTATCTTTAATTTCTTCTTTTTCTTTCATTGGTTCTATAGCCAAAAGCTTATCTTCGGAGTCTATCATGACCATTTTGACATCTTTGTTATTAACAGCAGTTTCTTCATGTACCGGTTTACTGATTTTGTGGTCGGACATTTTGATTTCCTGATACTGGTAATCTTTTCCAGGAAAGTAATGATTAATCTTAACATTGTGCCCTACTGGATAAAAAAATTGTGTATGGCCAGAAACTGAAACTGCGTGATCACCATGGTTGTTAATTATTCTGCTCACTACTGCATTAAACCTAGAACGGAAAACTATCATGTTATAATACGGGTATTCATATCCTCTTTAGTGTGAGATAGCCAGAGTATAACAATTTAATTAGTGGCGTGTGACAATAATAAAGATATTTATTAATTTAGCAAAACTAAGAAATTGATAATTACTTAAATTTTGTAACGAAAGTGGTTGATTAAATACTACCTACTTCCAATAACGTTAATTCCAAAACATTATTGTTATTTCTGGCCTGGAACTTTTAACAAAGAAATGACCTGTATTCTCGATGTGCCAAATTTATCTTTATGAAACTTAGATTCTTATGAGTTCCTCCAGTTATTTACTAGCAAAGACATATCCTAGTTGTAGTGTTTAAACATGATCTTCGATGAGGTCAAGGTGATTTTTCGGTCACAGTTTGGAACACATACCACTACCATATAGACCTCTTAAATTGATGTAGATCGATTACAGTACGACCCCAAATGTACTATCACAAGATATATACATATATGGTTTTATAATGTATGTAATTATATTATATAATGTATAAAGTAAACTGAATATATTAATTTCAACCAAGATGCCAATCAATATAAAATACATTGATATGCTTAAAATAGATAATGTAAAACGAATTTGTGTATTATTGTCTGTGTAATATTTTGTTAACAATAAAAAAGGTGAATTATGGTCATGGTCGCACCACGGCCGTAGTGAACTGGTGTTAATGGTTTAATTACCCGTTATGATCGTCGGCAGTATATTGCACCTTCCGCAGTGAGCCGTCGGACTGAACAAGGCTGTATTCGCCACGAACTCGGTCTCCATCTCGAGCTTCGCTGTGATGTTTGTGATCGCCAGTATTTTTGTCTGATACTGAATATTCAAATTCATATTTGGGGTAGGCCTAGAATTTACATAATTTCAATTTAAAACTTAATTTAAGACTCAATTTAAGACATTATTATGAAGAATCATCTAAAAAAAACATATTTTTACTTTAATCTACAAAATATAAAGAAAGAGCCATATTTTAGTTTTGTTCTCTATACGCTACTCTACGTATAATTATTATATGGCAAGCTTTGTTCAAATTGTAATGTTTAAACAAGAGGATGCAAGAAATAGCTTTATGGGGAGAATTATAAGCTGTTTTATAAAGGTCTGGGTAATTTTAAAAATATTGGTTTATTTTCAAAGTGAAATTGATCGAGAATTTCTTTTCCTTTTAGATTATCAAAGTTCCAATTGAAATAAAACATTCAGTAAAATATATGGAACTTTTCCATACAAAAATAATTTACTGTACAATAGTTTTCATTAAACAAGTAAATTAGGTAGTATAGTTAGTGAATAGTAGTTACATTTTACCTTTTAAAAGGCTCTGTTCTAGTTAAGAAATGTAAACTAATTCGTGGTAAATAAATAAGAAATATTTTTATTATTTTGGTATGTAGGTCATAAGTCAATCACGCAGAAAAATAACCATATTTTTTAACATACATGTGAGAAATGTCACAGTTCTAGTGATTGATATGAATATATTTAAAAATATATACCTATTAGTATAATGACCATAAAGACACAATTAGCATTATTAGGTCACATTTTGCTCTCACAGAGACAATTTTCGCAACCTAACCTAACTAGATGATTGGTTGTGTAATTGTAAATTCTAATACCATACCTACTCAAGTAGAAATATGAAACTGTATCAATGTCCCTTTCTCCATCAAAGTATTTCGTCCTTGAATGTACTTACGTAAGGTTCGTATTTGTATCCGAATGCCTGAGGTGGGTGGTACATTTTGACCGTTTGCCATCCTTGTGAATTGGGTTTAATTAAATCCTTCTTGTATTTATCTGATGTATGAATAACAACTGCATTACTGACTTTCACGATATAAATAAATAATAATATCTGAAAATGATAAATTAAACATTGTTTAATTTTATTTTAAACTGTTAGGATGATATAAATATTACGAGAAGTTTCAGAATAGAAAATACAATATAAAAAATTAAATTACCTTTTCAAACATTTTAAGGCACTTAATTGAACGGTCTACAACGAAATCTTCTATTGGACTGTTGATCTAATGAACAAATATAAACCATTTTATACTTTTCTAATAGTTCTTACATAAATTTTGATAAAAAATATTATTGGTATACCTTTGTTAGGTTAAAGTAGGAAAGAATATGATGGACATAGACATTAATGGACAAGACTTTAATTTTAGTATATTTTCTTTTAAATGAAATTCACATATACTAGACATACACAACACTGATTTAATGTAAAAATTAACTCTTATAAAAAGACAAAAACCATAAACGGCAATAAATAATTAATCCGAATAAACAACGAAAAATTGCATTGTCTTATCCATATTCTGTCGTCATAACTTTAGGAGGTTATCGTATCATCAAAAATCTCTAATCAAAGGAGGCTTTGAGTTTATTTTTCTCGGTATCGGTATCGATTAGAGGAGAGTTGGAGCTCTCGGCAATGTTTCTTAGGTAATGATTTTTTAATAGGTAGTACATATTAATTTATTTAATTTGTTAAACGATTCGATACAAGAAATCGAATAAGTACCATTAAAATAGCTTTTACTGTAGCATCGTAGTTACATATTTTAGTTTTTTAAATGACTTGATGATAAGAATTTTTGAAACAAGGTTTACTTTGTTAAGCTGAAGAATGCTGATTAAAATAAACGTTATAAGAAAACTGCATAATAAATCTTTGAATTCTTAGTTGGCTATACGTTATCAGTTCTACAACTCTTCTATACTGATAACGTGGAGCTTAAAACCATTACTACTTCCTTAGCAAGCTCTCTTACTAATAAAGACCAAACACCACTGTACTATAAGTTTTCATTTTTTCATATATCAATTATTATAGGTATCAATTATCCCCAGTTTACCTCGTAGCATGTAGAATTTCACAAAAGAGAGAGGATTTCAACGCTGGTGTTATCGTACGCCATCGTTACAATTCAAAAGACTAGAAGAATTCGTTGTTAAAAGAGCTATCATTGTGTTTGTCTAACTTTAAACCAATATAAAAGAATGAGGTTTAATAACGATTGTGTGATTAAAAACTGGAGAAGCATTACTTAGCAGTTTTATTTTAGTAATTAAACAAAGTACTGTATTTTATGTATAGTTTTTTTATATATGTTATTAAGTCCAGTGTGCTTATTAAGATATTATTTGTTAAAATGTTAATTAGTTTGCATAAATAAACAAACCTGAAAAATTACTACTGATAGATGTCAGAGAGAGCAAAAATGCCAAAAAAATATTGTTTTAAGCTTTGAATGATCTAAAAAGGAATAGGTAAAACTCCATGAAAAAAATCTGCTGTGTACACGAAATTATTCGTTTATTGTTTCACATAAATAACAATAAAACCTAAAGCCATTTTGGTACCATGAGGGGTTTTCAACAAGTGGGTACAGGAGTAGCGGTGGATGCGGTGTTGTGTTGTGTACATAAAAAATAAAACTTACAAAGTGATGGCGTGTTCGATCGAACTATATAGCATCAAATCACTACAGAATGGAGGAAGTGGCGGCAGGAAACGGGAATAATTTGTAGCCCCAGTTTCTATTTAAAACTAAAAGGACACATAATTATATAGAACTATCATCAGACCTATCGTCCTGTCTGGTTCTGAAAGTTGGCCCATTAAGAAAGCGGATGAGAGTCGCGTGAACGTAACAGAAATGCGAATGCTGAGATGGATGTGTGGTGTGACTCTGATGGACAAGGTCAGGAATAAGTATATACGAGGGAGTCTGATAGTAGGCCACTCGATGAAAAGTTAGGAAGTAATAGGTTTTATTATTATGGATATGTCATGTGTGTGAGGAATGGAAGTTGAAGGGTACAAGGGAAGAGAGAGACCAAATAAAAGGTGGATGAACTGTGTGAGATAGGATATGGCTAAGAAGGAAATAAACAGTGAAATAACGAATGATAGAGGAGAATGGAAGAATAATAAATACAGCATACAGCGCCGACCACAAACAAAATTAGGATAAGGGTAGGCAAATGATGATGTGTAAAATAATCTTTCCTACATATCATTTTTTTATTTGCTGAGCATTGGAGTACTTTTCAAGGCAAAAAAAAAACAAACTCCAGACCTGAAACGGAGTCAGGCATGTTGGGTTGATCAAAATGGAAATAATTAATAATCGATTTCTTAACTGGCTTTAAGATTAGAAAGCGTTTTGGTAAGTATGCTATATTATGCTATGCTGTCTCGGTGGTGATAGTAAGTGGGAGCCACTCGTAAAGGCACGGCCGTAACGAGCACGAGGGTATCGGTGGGTGCGCTGTTATGTACTAAGGCGTTGAAACCGTTGTTGTCATCGGCAGTGTACTCGACAGTTCTCACGGATCCGTCAGCTTCTTGGAAGGAGTACGATCCTTTAACCACATCACCATCGCGGGTCTCTTGATGGGACAGTGTTATCACAGGTGTGGCTGTCAGCTACAATGTGTTTGTATTCGTATTTAAGATGAGGATCGAAGTCTTTATGTTGAGAAATTACCGCTGCGTGATGAGCTGCAATAACGGGTGTAGAATGGTAGACCATAGCAGCTGGAGCAGAATGGTAGGTGTAAGCAGCTGGAGCGGTGTGGTAAGCTACTGTAGCTGGAGCGGCGATGGCTATTTGTTTAGCAGGTTGATTGTGGCGGACGATTTTTTGTGAGGAAAGAGCCGCAGCCGGAGAGTATTGCACGGAGAAAGGAGAGCGTGGTAGGCAACAGAAGCGGCCTGGTTCTCAATAGGAGCGGCGAGACTTTGGTGTTGGTCGTAACGCACGAAGCTTTGAGACGAGACTGGCGAGCCCGAAGAGTAATAGATGGGCGATGCTGGAAGACAAGCTTGGGCTACCGCCACGAAAACGCACAAAGTCACCAATTGAAAATTAAAGAAAAATGTACCTTAGTAACTAGAGTAGCCAATCTTAAATACCAATTACTGAATAGTTACAATTACTGAATATTAGTAGAGTAACTTACTTAGTAATGGCTAATATTTCAACAAGCACAGGCTATTTCTTTCTTAAGTAAAAATGTGATGTGGGCTAGTGTGTTTTATATTTTTTATGTTTCACTTCATTTTATCTTAAATTCGTTTTGTTTTCTTAATCTTACTTCCCCTTCATTGTCTTTTCACCTTTTAGTCCTTAATAACGGACATACTGGCACAATGTTGTGGTATATTTAATAAGGCCATTGTATCTATCTGTGAACTGCAAAAGAGTGGCAATGAGTTTGTTTGCCCTTTGTTCTCATAAGGCTCAACCCCTTGGAGATGGTCGGTTGTAGATCGGCACAGACATATCATAGATTTTGTATAAGTTTCATCGTCATCATCAACAGCCTATAATAGTCCATTGCTGGACATAGGCCTCTCCTTAGAAAGGAGGTTTAATTTTTGTTAAATTAATTTGCTTACTATTTGACAAAACAGAGATTGTTGATTTTGTGTGTGTTGATCTATGAGTTTAGAGTCTACCTAAAAGACGATTTCGACGAAAAACTTTCACATCAGCACAGTTGATGTGTTTGTTGGTCGCGGATCTATCACTAACACTCGTAGATGTGATTGGTGGAATTATAAATTAGCCGAACTACCGAACCGAGAAGCTACCGGAAAGCTGGTAAGAAATTAAACCCTATGAAAAAGCATAACGTTACAGAAGCTTTGTACAATAATGCTCTCATAGCCAGGTCCAACTACAGAGCTGCTGTGGAAAAGTCCAAGGGAAACTACATTCAAAAACTTGTTGATAAACTCGATAGAGGAGGCCCGTGGTCACCTTTGTATCACGAATTTAAGGCAAATAGATTAATCGACCTTGCATATATACAGAACATCAAAATTAATTACAGATATACCACAGGAGTAGAATAAACAGCAGAATATCTTTTCGAATCACTTGTACCTGACCAGGAAATGACACTGATTATCATCTACAGATCAGGCAGTGGGCCATCGAACCACCACTCTCACCACTTCGTCTCCAATGTCTGACTTACCATCTTGAGACGAATTTATTAGTATCGTTAGATCCTTGCCGCTAAACAAGGCTTCGGATGATGATAAAATGATAAAAGAAGCTTGTAAACTTTTGGGTGACACGATTATGACTGTACGGGTGCGGACGGGCAACCGTGGTACACCAATTAGCACCCGTACGTGTAACACCGAAAGCCTATCTAAAATACAACCTAAGTACGTGTATCGAGCGGGCACCGTAATGAACCGAACAATACTAAATCCGTAGATTCCCTAGACCCTGCTGTGGGGATATTTATACATATATAGATAGTGCGGGAAGTCTGTTACCTGGAGACCTAGGGTAACAGACGGAGGCGTGAAGGGAGCGGGGTTTAGGAGACGATTTTCTTACTGCCGGCCGAGCAGACTCACAAAACCGATCTACTGACGGCTAAAGGTGTCTTGGTCGCAGTGAGAGGTGGGATAGGGTAATGAATCAAGGTCGGATTGGACAAAATGACTAATTTATTTACATAATAATACATCTTATATACTAAACTTACTCTAAGTACACATGGATGGCTATTTGTTTGTGTGCCATCCGTGTGTTGTGTTGATGCAGCTGCCTTAATCTCGGTCATGCCGAAATGTTGACAGTGCATCGATTTTACGCCGCACCACGTGTGACATATATGCTGTTGCTGGGTGATGCAATTATGTTCATGAATACACATTCTGGCGTCTCTCAGGAACGGCCTGAAGTTCGTACAGCTCAATCTTCTCTGTCACGATGTCTGCAGGTTTGTTGCTTACGGCATCCTTTGACGTTTGTACTGGACGTCGAACTGGTTGGTTGTAAATTGGGGTTAGTTTGGGTGGTGAACGCCGTTCAGGTTCTGTTGGTGGAAGCCGTGTAGGCGACGGTTTCTTGACCTGTTGGAGTCGTGCACTTCCCGTTGCCCATTACAGATTATTGAAACAACAGTACTATCTTTAACTATAAACAACCATGTATTCTGCATACATAGTTGTTTCCATATTATATTACTAGATATATGGAACGATTTAGCAGGGCATTTAGCGCGTGTTTGATTTTTGAATAGCTGGTCAACAATGCAATTTTTATTTGATTTCATGTTCTTGACCACTTCAGGAAAACAGGTAAACCTACCACTCCTCTGCCACCGCCGTGATTTAGACGCTAAATCTTGTTGCAATTTTCATGATTATGTTCATGATTGAACAATGACTATGTTTAAAGGTTGCATTGCGGAAGGAATATTTCCTCGTATTCGGCGGTGCGGTAATATTCAGCATGCAATATAATACCAAAAAGCGGTGACAAGCCGCCGGATGATCCTAAATCCTACCGACCAATCACATTGTTACCATCGTCAGGAAAGCTTTTAGAACGTCTTGTAGTGCCCCGGCTTCTGCCGGGAGCAGTTAATTTTTATGATAGACAATTTGGATTTACGTTGGGGAAATCGACAATTGATGCGGTTATATCGGTTAGAAAGTTTGTCACAGATTCAAAATTTCAATACGTGTTGGCCATTTTCTTAGATATATCTGTCGCCTTCGACAACGCATGGGGGCCTATGCTGTTATTGAAATTAAAATCACGAGGGTGCTTTAAAAATATTTATTCTCTTATCTCTTCGTACTTTTCACAAGGTACAACTAAACTAGTCTTAGTCATCATTCTGTGTCAAAGGTGCTTACAATGAATATCCTCAGAGATCAGTGCTAGGTCCATACTTGTGGAATACCATCCGGATGTACTCTGAACAACGGTTGACAACGGTTATTACTGGTAGAATCTAATAGTAGGACGGGCTTGAGAGATTAAATATATGTTTAACCTTGATATCTCATTGGGGTGAACGTAATCGTTTAACTTTTGCATCCAACAAAACCATCCAGCTACTTTTAAAAGGTAACCTCAAATCACTGACGAGCATCAAATTTGACAATTTCACTGTAAAAAATAAAACCTCAGTAAATAAACCTCAACCTCACCTGTTGTTTTGTCTAACAAGAGTTTCTGTGTATTGACAAGGATGTCAACTGCGACATGGGGTCTATCATTTAATACACTAAAGATCATATACGGAGCTACTTATTTAGGTTCTATGTGCTATGGTGTACCTGTATTGGCCGATAGGGCAACCGTAAGCGCTGTCCGTTATAAACTGTTACAAGGACAACGACTTGCACTGAGATTCTTGTGTATGGCATATGGGACGGTTAGCACTGAGGCTTTGCCGGTGTTGGCGGGTGTGCTTCCGGTCGATCTCGAGATGCAGAGACGTGCAGCCATATAATATTCAAGACAACAAAACATGAAATTCCATTTTTTGGGTGCACGAGATCTCGATGAAATTATAAGATTGCTTCGACAGCAGTCCGATGTCTATAATAACGTTATAGACAAATGGCAACAACGCTGTCATGAATAATCTAAGGGTGCCACCTTTACCAGTTCTTTCCATCTGCTCGCGAACTGTTATCAAGGACATGGCTTGAGGTGGATCAATTTTTTATTTTTTGTTTTTTTTTTTAATTAAGAGAACTCCCGCATTAGGAATACATCCTGTGTCGCGGGAGACTTTACAAACATAAATGAAACGGACACAAAGAACACCCAGACTCAGAACAACAATTTGTGGATCACACAAAGTGTCGTCCCATGTGGGGTTTGAACCCACAACACTCGGCGTAGTAGGAAGCGGCGTGGCGACCGCTTAAACCACTACGCCATCCGTGCAGTCAATTTCTTGCAGTGCCGCTTAATTTCTTACAGGTCATGGTAACTTTAAGAGCAAACTGTATTCATTTAAATTAGTCGATTCACCATTGTGTCAATGCTCAACACCTAACTTTAACTGTGAACAATCTGCTCATCATATCCTCTGAGAATGTAGTCTTTGGTATAATGAACGTAATATAATGTTGAATAGCTTGCAGGTGACACATCTGGGTCGATATATTATAGGGATCTTGTGTCAACTAGGGTGAATTTCCATGCGTTTAGGCGATTCTGCCATACACATTATAAAAATCAAATGTAGCTCACTTAGGACCCATAATATTTTCTGGCTGTGGTGCTTACCTGTGACGGTGACGACGGCGAAAAATGTAACGATGTCAGCTACATACATCCAATAATGTGATTCACTATTAAAAATGTATGTATCTGTGAACAGTATTACAATATATTACAGATCTTCAATAATTTGTATTGGAAGTAGGTATATATTACAAAATATTTTTATACTAGTTGTCCCGCGGCAGTTCGTCTGCGTGATGTTATATAGCTCATACCTTTCCCCGTTTAATAGGCTATCCAACACTTAAAGACTTTTTCAATTCAAGCCAGTAGTTTTTGAGATTAGCGCATTCGACCAAACAAACAAATACAAACTCTTCAGCTTTATAATGTCAGTATAGACTAATGCAACACAAAAATATTGTTTTTTTTTGTAAATCTTAGGCTTTTTATATATTATCAGAGCAGTCAACTATTTGATATTATGTCCCATTCTAACATTATTTGTATTGTTTTAATTCATATTTACTATCTTTTGCTAACGGCTCCGCTCGCGTGTATGTTGGTTTTCGCGGTAAAAAGGAGCCTATGTTACTAGCAGATAATGTAGCTTTCCATTGGTGAAAGAATTTTTATAATCGGTTTAGTGGTTTAGGCGTGAAAGCGTAATAAACAAACAAACACTTTCGCATTTATAATTTAAGTATGGATCAATTACTGCAGTCCTCTTCTTTACGAATATAGCTGACGCACTTATCTCTTCAACGTCCAACAATTGAACATTACAATCAAATAACATAATTCTGATACCATTGATATTTTGTTATCGGAGACGTGGGCAAAATCTAATAATAAACCAAATACATCCTTGTGGTCAAATATCGAAATAACCTTCTACTTTTTGTTGTTTATTTTTGACCAGTACAATTTCAACTATATTTAATGTTCAATTTTATTGAACATTAAATATAGTTCAATTATATGTACCTGTATTATGTCAGGTTATATTACTCTGGACACAGGTTTACTTGATGTAGCCGTTTCCATGTTATTTTAATTTGCAGTATATTGTTAGAAAAATGAAGCTTAGTGTAGCAATTCTATGATATAAATAAGAAAGTTTATAAAATAATCAATTTTCAGATTAATTTACTTATCGAGACTCAAATATTAATTTATCAAGTTATCAATGAAGAAGAGTTCCTTGATTTTACCAACAAAAAGAAGTGAGTTCTCATCAAAACATACAATGTAAAAATGTAATCTTTTCACTGCACAGTGTTCTACCGCAAACAGTGGTAAGAATAATTTGTTAATATAATTAAATTATAAGTTAAGTGACAAAATATTACAATGAACGTATAGAATAGTAAACGTATAGAAATATTAGAAACATTTAAATAAATAAAATGACTATTCGTTTAAATATTATCCACATAATAATAACGCTGAGAGTTTTAGGTATATGTTACAGTGCGATTGTAAAGATATTCTATTGTTTCACCTGCTGATGGACAGGCAGCCAAGATCTGTGGCGGTCTTTTTCGTAAGCTTTTTTTGTTAGGATATATTCCAAATGCCATTCCTCATAACCAGTTGTTAATATTTAGGAAATAAAGACAAGAATAATAACTATTCCAATAGCGAACTTATTCGTATATTGCTTTAAATAAATCACAGTTAAAAATAATTTTGGCAAATATGGCATTGTTACTGAAGTTTAGTGGTGGTAGTAAGTAGGAGCCACATGTACGGGCACGGCCTTGACGTGCACGGGGGCGGCGGTGGGTGCGGTGTTGTGTACTACCGCGTTGAAACCGTTGTGGTCATCGGCGGAGTACTCGACAGTCCTCACGGAACCGTCAGCTTCATGGAAAGAGTACGATCCCTTAACCACATCACCATCGCGGGACTCTTGCTGAGACTTGTTGTCTCCGGTGTGGCTATCAGCTACAGAATAGTTATATTCGTATTTAGGGTGAGCGTCGAAGTCCTCATGCTGGGCGGCTACAGGAGCGGCATGATGAGCTACAAGAGCAGGTGCAGCATGGTAGGCGACCGTAGCGGGGCCAGCGTGATAGGCGATCGGAGCTTGAGCGGCGTGGTAAGCCAAGGCAGCTGGAGCAGCGATGGCTACGTGCTTTGCAGATTGGTCGTGGCGCACGATGTTTTGAGAGGAAACTGCCGAAGCTGAAGAGTAGTGGACAGGGGCAGCATGGTAGGCGACAGGGGCAGCGTGGTAGGCGACAGGGGCAGCGTGGTACGCTACAGGAGCGGCGAGGGCTTGGTGTTGGTCGTGACGCACAATATTTTGAGATGAGACAGCTGAGGCCGGTGAGTAGTGGACGGGTGCTGCTAGAAGACCAGCTTGAGCCACCGCCACGAAAGCGCACAGAGCTACTACCTGAAAAATGAAATAAAAATGTTTAGCCCTCGTTACTTCGGTTAATAAGTTAAGGTTGATAAGTTAAGGACATTTCTTATTATCTTTAGCTTACTTTAGAGTACATGTTTATTACACAGAAGTGCTCAAAGTGAATGATGTAGTTTATCTCGAGAAGCTACCTTATATACTACGGTGTTGTAGTAGTGATCAGCTGTTTGTAGTGAGTAGTGAAACTTGTCAATCAGGTTCACTGTGAACTTGTGCCGTCTCACATGGCTTTTTAAGCTCCATTCACTAGATTTAAGTGAGATTAAACTGAGTAATTATTTTATTATATTATTAATAAATAATCAAATTGGTTTTATATTTTGATGGGTTAGGTTGATAGAGTGGCGATTATATTGGGCAAATTAATGTGCCACTATTTTAAAACTTTAAATAATTGTTAACTAATATTTATAATAATCAGTGTAAAATATTAAATTCAAAAGTTATCTTTCATCATCTATATTGTAATGAGGGAAAACAGATTTCGTAAACTTTATGACACTACATGACGAAAAATAATAATAATGAAAAACTTTATTATTTACATAAAAACAGTACAAAACTTTTGCTATTCCTATATATTATAATAATACATGTATGCATTTACTTATATTTGGGTAAACGTAAAATGGAAATAAAAGCTTAGCATTAAATTAAGTTCATACGGAATGATCTTGAGTTTGACCTGCAATTGATAAACCTTAAATCCCACGTATAACCTTTTTAACAACCTCAAATTTTCAAGTTGTATTATTTATTGTTTACCTTGCTAACAAAAATGTGAAAGGCGGAATTTCCAATACGAGAAAACACTTTTTGATTTATTGACGGGCCTGTTGGTCTAGTGGTTAGTGACCCTGACTGCTAAACCGGATTTCGTGGGTTCGATTCCCACCCAGGACAAATATTGTGTGATGAGCACGGTCATTTCTTCTGTGTCTGGGTGTAATTTATCTATAATATGTATGTATTTAGAAATATATAAGTATGTTTATCAGCGGTCTGGTTACCATAGTACAGGCTCTGCCTAGTTTGGGATCAGACGGCCGTGTGTGAGTGTGTGAGATATATTATTATATATTATTTTATTTTTTGTAGGCTCAACAGAAACGAATTTATTCTTTACACTTGGTTTGAATATGGTACAGGTATTAATTTTAAAAATAAAGTTTTTTCATGTTCTTTTCTTTACATTTTAAATGTTTCATTTTGAAAATGAAAAAAGGAACCCCTAATAAGATGACTTCGCTGACCGTCTGTTTCTCTCTTTCTCTGGTAGAGATTTTTTGTCCACAATACTTGAAATGATTATTTTAAATTTAACTTCAAATACTTACTTCTGTAGACTTTTGAAGCTGCAAGATAATTTAGCTTCTCTAGTTGGTAATAGTATTTTACATGAATTTATGTCAGTTTTTGTTTCATCGTCATATGTTGGACGTCTGGACATTTATAGTAACCTTGACACTCAAAATGATTCAACTGTTGAATTTCATTAGCATGGCGTTAGATATCCATATAATAAGTGTGAAAAATATAAAGATTGTATGTGTGTACGAATAAAAATGTATTTTAATTATGATGTTGTTGTTGTAAACTTAAAGATGTTTCTCCTAGTGGAGTTACCAGCAATAGAATATCGGTGGTCTATTTAATAATACAGGGTCAAACTACCTCTATAAATACTAGTTTTGCCCTTGGCTCCGCCCTCGTAAATGTCGGTTATCGCGGTAAAAAGTAGGCTATGTCTTACCTTAAGAATCAAAGTATTTTCATTTAAATCGATTCAGCGCATATTGATTCTCCATACAAACTTCCACTCCCCTTTTCACCCCCTCGGAGGATGATTTCTAGGATAAAAACTAAACTAAAATTAAAACTAAACTAAAATAAAAACTACCCTATGTCCTGTCCCGAAACTTTGACTATCTCTATACTAAATTTCATCTAAATCGGTTCAGAAGTTTAAGCGTGAAAAGGCAACATACATACACACTTTCGCATTTATAATATTAGTATTATTATATACTTCATCAAACGGTTGTCTTTAAGTGATTGTAGCATACGATTACACTATCCGTGTATCCTGTGTCCTATCTTGCTTTTGGATAGCGTATCGTATTATTTTCCTAAATTACGCAGCTCCTAGTCATTTTTTCCTATCATTTATTTACATTATATAACATTATTACACCTTTACGCTTCTTTTTATCTGGTGAAACAACAGGGAGTTCTAATTTTCCAGCTCACGCTTAGAGCTTTCCGTGTGTATCTCACCTATGTGAGTCAACACCATCCGGGG
The DNA here is from genome assembly GCA_902825455.1 of Arctia plantaginis. Classification (NCBI taxonomy): domain Eukaryota; kingdom Metazoa; phylum Arthropoda; class Insecta; order Lepidoptera; family Erebidae; genus Arctia; species Arctia plantaginis. The sequence goes on along the minus strand of CADEBD010000314.1, from coordinate 8,145,291 downwards.
AAAGATCCTGCCCCTGCCGATGCAATAGAAGCTCTAGATTTAGATGAAAAATAAATTAAAAAATGTCATGTCATCGTCAATCATCATCCTTTTTATTATTAATTAATTTGAGTAAACAATAACATCTACAAAAATTATAAGCAAAGTGTCATTAAGTTGTAACGAACAATTTCTATAGGGTTAAGCCAAATTGATACTGAACGAAAAGTGTCACTGTTACGTCAATCCATTGAATTAAATATGAGGTAATTTTAGTACAAAATTATGACACTAAACGTAAAATAACACTTTTTCAACTTACTAACTGTGTAACTTACTATTAGTATAGGTAAAATACCGCCTTAATCACTTAAATGACACTTTTGCACAAAAAAAAAAGGAATATTGGTTCTCGACTACAGGTAATATTACGTGAAATGTCAGTTTTGCTCTGAGGGGAGGAAAATATTTTGATTAGTGACGAAAAAGACCACTGCAATTTACCGCTTTTTTTTGTAACTTTTTGAAAGTAGACTTAGCAAAATTTTGGATAGTGACAGTTTAGGATTAAGGGTGCGAAATAGTAATGACACAAATGTTTAAATTAAGCGGAATCAAACCCGCGACCGTTGACGTAGCAATCTACACAAACCACTACGTCATTCGGCTATAAATTATAAGTTTAGTTCCTCTAACACAATAGGGCGCAAGCCTTTTGACCTCAACCAGTAGTGCTATTCTGTAAGGAAACAGCAGTGTTGTGGCAACACTATTCGAAAGAACATTTGCGCTGCTACAGCGTCGAATTTTAAACTAACTTAGTTTGAAATTCGACAATGTGGTAGATAAATATACAATTGTGGGCAAAGAAGAAGCCTGAATTATTAGTGACCGCGAAAATAAAACAAAAAATATATTAACAGGTCAACAAGCTAGAATGAGGAACAACTTGAATATAGTGCAATTTCAGTGCCAAGTTCTAGATAAATATAGGATATATGTTTGATATTTTGGGTAAGACATTAAATTAAGATAATCTGTAATAAACTTATTCATATAATGCTTTAAATAAATAGTAGTCAACAATTACAGTGGTGTAATTTACTAGCAAAGTTTAGTGGTGGTAGTAAGCGGGAGCCGCATGTACGGGCACAGCTTTGATGCGAACGGGGTTTATTAAATTACTAAAACTTTCTGTCATACTTACTTCCCCCTATAGTTACCCTCACTGGGGGTACCGAATTTCAGTGTGTGATCGCCTGCTGATCAAGAGGAGGATTTGCAGGGGTTCCGAGAGGCTTTCCTTTAGGGATAAACATAGTTATATGACGGAATCCCCTATTCTTTTCCTCAGTTTGGTTTCGGACGAAAAATATAGACGTTTAGGTAATAAAGTCAAAAAATTAAACTGTTCAGTTAACGAAATTATTTGTATATTGCTTTAAATAAATTGTAGTCTATATCTATTTTGTGGTATAAATTTACTAGCAAAGTTTAGTGGTGGTAGTAAGTGGCTGCCCCATGTACGGGCACGGCCTTGACGTGCACAGGGGCAGCGGTGGGTGCGGTGTTGTGTACTACCGCGTTGAAACCGTTGTGGTCATCGGCGGAGTACTCGACAGTCCTCACGGAACCGTCAGCTTCATGGAAAGAGTACGATCCTTTAACAACATCACCATCGCGGATCTCTTGTTGGGACTTGTTGTCACCGGTGTGGCTGTCAGCTACAGAGTAGTTGTATTCGTATTGAGGGTGAGCGTCGAAGTCCTCATGGTGAGCGATTATGGGGGTGGCGTGATGAGCTACAACAGCAGGTGCAGCATGGTAGGCGACAGCAGCGGGGGCAGCGTGGTAGGCGATGGAAGCTGGAGCGGCATGGTAAGCCACGGCAGCGGGAGCGGCGATGGCTACGTGCTTAGCAGGTTGGTCGTGGCGCACGATGTTTTGAGAAGAAACAGCCGCAGCGGAAGAGTAATGGACCGGAGCAGCGTGGTAGGCGACAGGGGCAGCGTGGTACGCTACAGGAGCGGCGAGGGATTGGTGTTGGTCGTGACGCACGATGTTTTGAGATGATACAGCTGAGGATGGTGAGTAGTGGACAGGTGAAGCTAGAAGACCAGCCTGAGCCACCGCCACGAAAGCGCACAGAGCTACCACCTGAAAAATGAAAGAATAATGTTAGGGAATTTTCATTTAGGTTAACAAGTTAAGGACTGTGTTATTTTTTTATAACTTACTTTAGAGTACATGTTTATTACACGAAGTGATCAAAATGAATGATGGTTGACATCGCGAAGCTACCTTATATACTACGATGTTGTAGTAGCAGTCAGCTGTTTGTAGTGAGTAGTGGAACTTGTCAATCGTGTTCGCTATGAACTTGTGTCAAGTCATATAGTTTTACCAAGTCCATTCACCAGATTAAAGTTGAGTATTATATTGCAGTAATTGGTTTGCTCTGAAATGAATGATCAAAAAGGATTTAAAATATATGATTTTTAAATTTCCTGTTACGGAAAGATGATTGTTTCATTTTATCTTCATTTAATCAGTGTCAAATATTAATTACTAAGTCATGATTCATCTGTAACTTTGCAGTAGAGGAAAACAGTATTCGCATTCTTTGTGACATTTGATATACAGAAGGTACTATAATTATCGTCCAAACATTTTTGCTATTAAAATCGTCATGTTTATTGGAAAGAACCCTATGTAATTATTATTTAAACTGATAATCTACTTAGTGCATTACTTACTAAGGGCACGGTACAATTATAATAGTACCGTGCTAAGGGTCATGTCATGAAGGATTTAAAATATGAACCAAAGATTCCCTCGTGCTGGATTTTAAAAAGTAATCAATTAATATTTAAACTTGTTTGGCATACTTTATTGGTCACTACAACTTAAACTGTCCTCTTTAAGATTTAGTTTCCTTTCAAGCTACAACACTAAAACATTGAGATAGCAATAAAGGCCCGTTGCGCTTGTTTTTTTCTTTTTTCCGTGCGGAAATCCCCTCGGATACCACCTGTCGGTGGCATGTCGGACTCGAACCGACTAAAACCGCACGCCGTCTCGGGTACTAATAGCCGGGGAACCAGGTATACCCTAGAAAGGAAGTCCCTGGTACCCCGACATACCTCGGGTCATCTACAGACGAGTAGACGACCCCCCCGTGTGGGACCGCCGATAGCCGCAATCAGTCAATCATTCAATCAATCAATCAACTCCCACTCCGATGGCCGCCACGAGGTCTCGCCTCTGCTCAACCCACGCCGGGCACTCTGCCAGCGTGTGGAGAGCCGTGTCCACGGTCTGGCCATCGCAGTGGTGGCACTCAGGCGTTGGCTCCTTGCGGATCAGACACAGGTGATCCCCGAAACATCCTTTCCCAGTGATCACCTGCGTCAGTCGGTATGAGAGGGCCCCGTGACGCCTCTCGAGCCAATCCTCCATAACGGTCTTACCGCCGCGATGACGGCGTGCCCGGCGCTCGGTTGCCCGAGTCGTTCCCTCCACTCCCCTATGATAACCTGGCGGAGTTGGGCTTTCCGGTCATCGATTTCTCGAATCTCGGGGCACCGACCCAACTCTCGCGCCTCCTTGCGCCACTGATACAGAGCCGCAAGGGCTCTCGCCTCCAGGTCCCACGGTGGAGTTCCGGCCAGGAGACTCGCCGCCTCAAAGGAGATCGTGCGGTACCCCCTTATGATCCTGATGGCCAGCACTCGCTGCGGTCGTCACAGTATCGCGACGTTGCTGGCCTTCAGGGCCCCCGCCCATACTGGGCACCCGTAAAGGGCCATGGACCGCACAACCTCCTAGTATAGTCTCCTGCAGGAGTCATCGGGTCCCTTCATGTTGGGCAGCAGCCGCGCCAACGCACGCGCTGCCCCAACCAACTTGGGGACCAGACCTCGGAAATGATATCCGAAGTCCCATCGGCCATCGAGTACGAACCCCAGATACCTGATCGAGGGCTCGATGCCGATGCGAGTGCCTCCTACCGTGAGGCTAGATCCCTCAGGCGGCTTCCTCCGAAGCCCGTGGAAGAACAGGGCCTTGGACTTGTGCAGAGCCACCTCGAGACCCAGCCGCCGGATACGCTCAACGACTTGGGCAACCCCGGCCGTGGCCCTCAGGGTTGCCTCGTGGTGCGTCTTGCCACACACGACGGCGACACCATCCAAGAAGGCACCACGAAGCACCCAGTCGTAGCCGATGTTCCACAAGAGCGGCCCTAGCACCGACCCCTGCGAAACACCGCACGACATTTCACGCCTACCGAGACCGGTCCTACTGGGGTAGACGACGTCCAAGGACACCGCCAACACCACTTCGCCCCGGGAGACTGCTTCCTCCGCCAGAGCCTTCACGCGCATGATCGCATCCACGGCGGAGCGCCCCTGACGGAAACCGTACTGGGTGTCCGCCAGATCCGGCCCAACCATCACGAGATGCTTGACGAGGCGCCTTGCAATCACTCTTTCAAAGAGCTTGCACACCTCGTTAAGCAACACTAACGGCCGGTAGGCGGACGGTGAGTCCGCCGGGTGCCCCTCCTTTCGGATGAGGACCAGTTTCCCCGTCCTCCACAATTTCGGAAACTGGCCCCGCTCGAGGCATGCGCTGAAGAACCCTCGCAGTCGGGGCTCGAGAGCCTCGTCGACTAAGGCCAGGACCCACGCTCGGCCAGGAATGCCATCGGGTCCCGGGGCAGTGTTTTTAGCTTTAAGCCGTAACACCGCCACCCTTAGTTCCACCCCAGTGACCTCAGGCACGTCGTCGTCATCCACGTTAGGCGCCTCAAGCGCCGGAGGCGGAGCCATCTGTGGCGGAGTATGCTCCACCACTCGCGTTGGGAACAGGGAGCCAACGACCCTCTCAAGCAGCTCTGGCTGAAGACACCGTGTGAGCGGCGGGGCCCATGGGCGCATCTTGCCCCTAACCATACGGTAGGGGCGTCCCCAAGGCCCGTTGCCCTGGCCGCCGCAGATTTATGATATAGAACTATATTATGTATATGACTTGAGTTTATTATTGGTTTAGTCATTAGTGAGTGTCTGTAAAATTGGATTATTGGAAACAGTAAATTAATCCAGAATGCTCTTGAGTTTGACCTGCAATCTATAAACTTTATATCTTTTATATAGGCTTACTCCAAGCCTCAAATTTGAAAAAATGAGTAGATTTTATAGTAGTACTTCAGCCTATTGCCGTCTACTGCTGAACGAAGCCCTCCCACAAAGAGCATCAACCATCCTGGTCTTGGGCCGTAGTTTATATATTTATCTTGAAAACAAAAAAAGAAAAAGTCGTCATTTTAACAAAGGGAACTTCAAAAAATAAAGCAAATCAACTACGATTGCTGCTAGGTTTTTAGTGTTCTTTGTTAGTATCGTTTGAAGTCGGTTCAACTTCCTTTTAAAAAAGATCATTTCGCGTGAATTGAATGACATTTACATGTTTTAATTGTATTGTATTTTCCTTACATCAATTTGATAGTCTGTTAATATCACCTTGTTGCATTTTAGCTGTTTTCAATAATTTTGGAATATCAATAAATAACAACGAAACTACTGTGTAATAGCGTAGGAGTAGTACTGTGTTAGGCAATACAACTTGAGTAAAATAAAAAATTAAAATAAATTCCTAAAATAAATGTAGCCACAATGACTTCTCTTAATATCAGCTATCTCTCAGTAAAAGTATTATTAAACAATGCCAATTTTTTGTAAGTACTGTTTCGTACAAACGGGTGAAGTTAGCAAAAACTGTTGCTTTGATATTGCATGGAGACACTTCATTTTTTTATTTGTAAATATGTAACTATAGATTTATAACTTTCTGTTAGTCAGTCACACAGCCGTAATCGCTCACATACACCCCGTATGTGAGCGATTACATCTTAGAGCGCCCATTTGGCACAAAATAGATTTCGTGTCCAGTCAAGTTACATAATAACATTATTGTTTAATAATAAAATATCTATAGTAGAAAGAAACCGTTAATTACCAAAGCATGTAGAATACTTTATTGGAAGCTTATCTGTGATCATAGCTTATAATTATAATGCCCTTTGTAACAATAAACTGTTTAACTACCAAGTCTGTATATCTGCCAATCAGCCAAGAAGACGTCATATAATAATTAGAGAGAAATACCATCACAACATAATACGTTAAAATTCTATTTTCACGAAACACTTTTTTATACCGTAAAAGTGGTGAGATCTAATTGTTAGCTAAGTAACGACATAACAATATTTTACGATAGGCGTATTAATATTATAAAACTTTTTCTCTTGAAGAACACAACATAAATATAATGAAATCTATCAAATAATAGGATGCAGGCGTTTTTTTTTTTATTAGACTCCAACGCAAAAAGAGAAGTATTGTAAGTTTAACGTGTCTGTCTGTTTCTTTGTAGCTTCCAAACGACTGAATCAATATTGATAAGGGTTTATGTCACTGCGAGCTGATATGATTTAGATGGTTATTTTCTATTATTTCCACGATCAGTTCACGAAGTTAGAGAACAACAGACAGACAGAGACAGCGGCTTGTGAGTAGCGTCTCCAATAAAAAACAATTAAAAATAATCGTCGCGTTGGGGACGCAAAGTAAATAATTTATATATAAACGAGTATATACTGCTTAAGTCGTTCATTGTTGTCAGGACTTGTAGAGAGATAAAATACAGTCTAAGTACTTATTAAATATTTAGAGAAGAAACAAACACATTTCGTCTGTTTATTTCTTTTTTTTTTGTGTCAGGGGTTTTTCAACTGCCAAGACTTTCTGACATACTTACTTCCCCCTATAGTTACTCTCACTTGAGAGTACCAAACTTAAGAGTGTGATAGCCTGCTGATCAAGATGCGTTCAAGCTCTGCAGGGGTTCTAATAGGCTTTCTCATAGGATAAACCCACATGTTTGTGACCTAATACCGTACTCTTTTAGTTAGTTCAATTCTGGACGGTTTCCAGTTACAAAAATAAAGAGATTTAAGAAATAAAGTCACGAAATTAAACTATGCAGTTAACGAACTTATTCGTATATTGCTTTAAATAAATTACAGTCTATAATTATTTTTACACGTTGTGTAATTTACCAGCGAACTTTAGTGGTGGTAGTAAGTGGGAGCCACATGTACGGGCACGGCCTTGACGTGCACGGGGGCGGCGGTGGGTGCGGTGTTGTGTACTACCGCGTTGAAACCGTTGTGGTCATCGGCGGAGTACTCGACAGTCCTCACGGAACCGTCAGCTTCATGGAAAGAGTACGATCCCTTCACCACATCACCATCGCGGGACTCTTGCTGAGACTTGTTGTCACCGGTGTGGCCGTCAGCTACAGAGTAGTTGTATTCATATTTAGGGTGAGCATCAAAGTCCTCATGTTTGGCGATTACGGGGGCGGCATGATGAGCTACAAGGGCAGGTGCAGCATGGTAGGAGACCGCAGGGGCAGCGTGGTAGGTGACGGGAGCTGGAGCGGCATGGTAAGCCAGGGCTGCAGGAGCGGCGAGGGCTTGGTGTTGGTCGTGACGCACGATGTTTTGAGAAGAAACAGCCGCAGCGGAAGAGTAATGGACGGGGGCAGCATGGTAGGCGACAGGGGCAGCGTGGTACGCTACAGGAGCGGCGAGGGCTTGGTGTTGGTCATGACGCACGATGTTTTGAGATGACACAGCTGAGGCCGGTGAGTAGTGGACGGGTGAGGCTAGAAGACCAGCCTGGGCCACCGCCACGAAAGCGCACAAAGCTACTACCTGAAAAATAAAAGAGAAAAGGTTAAGCTATTGTCACTTAGATTAAGAAGTGGGAGTTTGTGATATCTTTTTTTTTTACACGCTTTTTATTGATTTGTAACTTACTTTGGAGTACATGTTTCCTACACAGAAGTGATCTGAATAATGTAGTGTATGTCGCGAGGCTACCTTATATACTACAATTTCGTAGTGTGATCAGCTGTTTGTAGTGAGTAGTGGAACTTGCCAGTCGAGTTTGCAATGACCTTATGTCGTGTCACATAGCTTTACGAATTAGGTCATTCACTCGATTGATATAAAGGATGTATTGATGTAAATGTTGTTAGCCGACTTTTTACCAATTTTTTTCCTCGAAAATTAATTTTGAATTTGTTTTTATTGTTTTGGTGGGTAACTTGTAACAGAGGGACTTTTTCGTTCTGTCAAATCAAATATTCAAAGCAGCGTTTATAGTTTCTGCCCAAAAATAAACTTCATTTAATAATTAATACTTTGCAAAACAATTAATATAAAAGCCTACTGTAATATCTATATATTTATTATCAAAGAAAAAAGTTTTTGCATTTCTTCTGTTACCTACTTATCATACAGGAGTTTAAGTGTTTAATATTTACAAATGATTTAACTATATAAAGTCTTATGGGTGCGTTTTTAGCTTTTAACCTATCATGATAGGTTAACAAATTTTTACACTGTATTTAGCATATAGCCGTTCCCTGTTACAACTAAAGTATTCGTAATTTAACGTAAAAATAAAACATATAATTTGAGCCCATTTACTGGGAGCAAACAGATTTAACTTTAATTTTCAAGATTATCTTAGTATTTTACTTATTTTGTTAATTTTCTACAGTTTTATTGAAATTTTAATGTAGTCAGTAAGTAATCTATATTTTGTGTAAGTACAAGATAGCCTAAAGTTTAACAGCCTGTACCTAATTTCTATAAAATATTTTTGCTTTCAGTTATAAGAAATGACATCATTCATTTTTTTTTTCAATTTTTACTCCCGCACCAGGAATATACCTGTGTCACGCTGGACTTAACAAACATACATGGAAACGAACACAAAGAACACCCATACCCAGAACAACAGTAGATATTCAACACTAGATTTGTAGATCACACAAAGTGTTGTCCCGCGTATGGATCGTACCCACAACACTCAGCGCAATAGGAAGCGGCGGAGATGACCACTACGCCATACTTGCAGTCAAACATAACTTTGGATTACAAATTAAATAAAGATACAAGGAAATACTGACGTTATTAGAACTAGGTATAAATGAGCACTACGGTTACTACCCAATGCAGTCATTAGTGAGTAGCTGAACAATTGAAATAACAGTTAACCTTAAAGATTGGTAACAGTTCATTCGGAATGGTCTTGAGTTTGACCTGTAATCGGTAAACTTTACATCCTACGTATAACCTTACTAAGAACCTCAAATTTTAAACTTACCTTGCAAACGAAAATGTGAAAGTCGGAGTTTTCACAAGGAGAACATGACTTTTTAAACGATATTTATAAATAAGTTTTTTCTATTTTAAGCTTGACAAAAACCTTTCATTTACTTATCAAACACCAGACTATTCTACCTAAATCATAATTTTAAAATTATAGTCATTTGACAGGCCTGTTGGTATAGAGGTAAGTGACCCTGACTGATAATCCGGAGGTTGTGGGTGCGATTCCCACCCAGGACAAATAATTGTGTGATAAGCACGGTCGTATGTTCTGTGTCTGGGTGTAATTTATCTAGAATATGTATGTATTTAAAAATATAAAAGTATGTTTATAAGCAGTATGGTAACCATAGCAAAGGCTCTGCCTAGTTTGAGATCAGACAACTGTGTGTGAGATGTGTGAAGTTTTAAATTGGTGCATTTGTTTTCATTTTTAAGGTTTCTAGAGACAAAAGAAAACCTTATAGGATCTCTCTCTGGCGGTCTGACAGTCTGTCTGACTTTTTTTAATAAGTGAAGGTATCAAGTTTACTTTCATATCAAATACTTATGCTTGCGGTACATCTTTCCAGTTCCATCCCTTCCGTTGAGACTATAGACTAAAAAAATAATACTGTTGTGATTATAAACAATTGTAAGATAAGAAATTAAATAATAATTAGATCTTACAACTATTTACTGGATAATAATGTGTTGCAACTTGCGGGACTATAAACAACAGAGGCTATGAAAACAAAAAAACAAAAGTCATGAAAACACAAAGGTTTTTATAACTTTTGTTTATAACATGGACATGTGCCATTTATTTATTATTAATACACCTTGTATTAGTAGTAGAAAAGAATTAGTGTTTCATTACCAATGTTAAACACATTATTTAAAAACTACTTTTATATTTTGAGAGATTCATGCTTTGGCACAAAAAGGTCAGCAGGCCAATTCTCGTAATAAAAGTTCGGTCTCAATTCAGCTTCGATCAACTTTCGATCTTACAACTGTCATAAAAGTTATTTTCGTAGTAAATTATTTAACATCCAACGTTGACTGTAATGCCATTATATCATATTGTAACCAAAAATTGAATCGAAAATCTGCCAGCCTTAGTGATACTTTAATATTACTAAGACTGGCTTTATTATATTCGTCTGCGGTATTTCCTGACCGACCTTGAGTGAATTCCTTCCTAAAAGGCTGGCAACGCCTTTGTGTCTCCTGCGTTGCAGACGTTCATGGGCGGCGATGGTCACTTACCATCAGGTGACCCGTCAGCTCGTCTGCAACTTCTATCACTAAAAAAAATTCTTAAATGACAGTTATGAGATCGAAAGTTGATCGGAACTGAATTTTGACCGAACTTTTATTACGAGAATTGACCTTCTGGAATGATACCCTAGTCTCACAGAATATAGGTCGATACTTTACACCGAGTGAGTGAGGTTACCGAAACCCCTGCTTGCCTCGGTTCTGGGGTAAGGACTCAAAGGGCGGCAAGGCACTTGTGACCAGTCAGTTGCAGGTGTCCATGAGCGGTGGTAGTTACTTACCATCAAGTGTCCGTCTACTTGTTTGAACAAGTCATACGCCATCAAAAAATAAAGCCTGAAAAAATGCTTGATAAGAGGTCTGTTCACGTAATTAAAAAATCTCTTCTGATTTCTGAATTACAGGCATTCCTGGGCGCCCCCTTTGATGTGCCTCACGCTTTTTTCCTGTGCGGAAATCCCTCGGATATCACCCACCGGGGATGTGCCACTATCATGGGGTACTGCAGGGAGGACTCCAGAAGCTTCCGATGAGTTCCTGCAGCTCCTCCCGACTGCCAAGGTAGGCCGCTGCGGGGTTAAGTGGGTAGACCGGTTCTCCGGGAGTCCCACACACTTCCTTCGTTTCCCCAACAGAGGGTATGGTGCGAAAAGCATTCCTCGCGTTAAAAAAAGAAAAATAAGGTATTCCTGGGCGGGGCGGTAGTCAGTCACCATCAGCTAGCTAACTGGTCTAAAACCCTTATTACGGAAAGGTACGATAAGGTTAATACAGGACTTTTCTTACTTTGTCTTCTTTATGGACACATAAACATACAAATCTAGATACCAGATAAACCAGAGCGCGCCGAGCAGGAGGAGCAGAAAGGTGCTCCTCCTGCTACCTTACCCATAAAGAGCGTATTTCAATATTCATTTTTATCTTTAGCAATGAAATACCAATTGTCTCTTTTATGGTTGAGCATCATAAGTCGCCAATAAACTACACATAAGATAAGTATGCTATATCAGAAGGTAGTCTGTAACAGACCGTAGTTTGCGATTTATAACACCCGTTATGATATTTAAATACATATTAATCTAGCCAGTATGTCAAGACGAGCAAATTAAAATATTTTGACCGCCGTATTCAAAGCGTATTTTTGGATTGATATTTAGGCTATTAAATCAAAAATTAAAGATTTAAGAAATAAAGTCACAAAATTAAACTATTCAGTTAAGAACTTATTCGTATATTGCTTTACATAAATTACAGTCAACTATTATTTTCATACACACGTAGTATTATTTACCAGGGAACTTTAGTGGTGGTAGTAAGTGGGAGCCACATGTACGGGCACGGCCTTGACGTGCACGGGGGCGGCGGTGGGTGCGGTGTTGTGTACCACCGCGTTGAAGCCGTTGTGGTCATCGGCGGAGTACTCGACAGTCCTCACGGAACCGTCAGCTTCATGGAAAGAGTACGATCCCTTCACCACATCACCATCGCGGGACTCTTGCTGAGACTTGTTGTCACCGGTGTGGCCGTCAGCTACAGAGTAGTTGTATTCATATTTAGGGTGAGCATCAAAGTCCTCATGTTTGGCGATTACGGGGGCGGCATGATGAGCTACAAGGGCAGGTGCAGCATGGTAGGCGACCGCAGGGGCAGCGTGGTAGGTGACGGGAGCTGGAGCGGCATGGTAAGCTAGGGCTGCAGGAGCGGCGAGGGCTTGGTGTTGGTCGTGACGTACGATGTTTTGAGAAGAAACAGCCGCAGCGGAAGAGTAATGGACGGGGGCAGCATGGTAGGCGACAGGGGCAGCGTGGTACGCTACAGGAGCGGCGAGGGCTTGGTGTTGGTCATGACGCACGATGTTTTGAGATGACACAGCTGATGCCGGTGAGTAGTGGACGGGTGAGGCTAGAAGACCAGCCTGGGCCACCGCCACAAAAGCGCACAAAGCTACTACCTGAAAAATAAAAGAGAAAAGGTTAAGCTATTGTCACTTAGATTAAGAAGTGCGAGTTTGTGATATCTTTTTTTTTTACACGCTTTTTATTGATTTGTAACTTACTTTGGAGTACATGTTTCCTACACAGAAGTGATCTGAATAATGTAGTGTATGTCGCGAGGCTACCTTATATACTACAATTTCGTAGTGTGATCAGCTGTTTGTAGTGAGTAGTGGAACTTGCCAGTCGAGTTTGCAATGACCTTATGTCGTGTCACATAGCTTTACGAATTAGGTCATTCACTCGATTGATATAAAGGATGTATTGATGTAAATGTTGTTAGCCGACTTTTTACCAATTTTTTTCCTCGAAAATTAATTTTGAATTTGTTTTTATTGTTTTGGTGGGTAACTTGTAACAGAGGGACTTTTTCGTTCTGTCAAATCAAATATTCAAAGCAGCGTTTATAGTTTCTGCCCAAAAATAAACTTCATTTAATAATTAATACTTTGCAAAACAATTAATATAAAAGCCTACTGTAATATCTATATATTTATTATCAAAGAAAAAAGTTTTTGCATTTCTTCTGTTACCTACTTATCATACAGGAGTTTAAGTGTTTAATATTTACAAATGATTTAACTATATAAAGTCTTATGGGTGCGTTTTTAGCTTTTAACCTATCATGATAGGTTAACAAATTTTTACACTGTATTTAGCATATAGCCGTTCCCTGTTACAACTAAAGTATTCGTAATTTAACGTAAAAATAAAACATATAATTTGAGCCCATTTACTGGGAGCAAACAGATTTAACTTTAATTTTCAAGATTATCTTAGTATTTTACTTATTTTGTTAATTTTCTACAGTTTTATTGAAATTTTAATGTAGTCAGTAAGTAATCTATATTTTGTGTAAGTACAAGATAGCCTAAAGTTTAACAGCCTGTACCTAATTTCTATAAAATATTTTTGCTTTCAGTTATAAGAAATGACATCATTCATTTTTTTTTTCAATTTTTACTCCCGCACCAGGAATATACCTGTGTCACGCTGGACTTAACAAACATACATGGAAACGAACACAAAGAACACCCATACCCAGAACAACAGTAGATATTCAACACTAGATTTGTAGATCACACAAAGTGTTGTCCCGCGTATGGATCGTACCCACAACACTCAGCGCAATAGGAAGCGGCGGAGATGACCACTACGCCATACTTGCAGTCAAACATAACTTTGGATTACAAATTAAATAAAGATACAAGGAAATACTGACGTTATTAGAACTAGGTATAAATGAGCACTACGGTTACTACCCAATGCAGTCATTAGTGAGTAGCTGAACAATTGAAATAACAGTTAACCTTAAAGATTGGTAACAGTTCATTCGGAATGGTCTTGAGTTTGACCTGTAATCGGTAAACTTTACATCCTACGTATAACCTTACTAAGAACCTCAAATTTTAAACTTACCTTGCAAACGAAAATGTGAAAGTCGGAGTTTTCACAAGGAGAACATGACTTTTTAAACGATATTTATAAATAAGTTTTTTCTATTTTAAGCTTGACAAAAACCTTTCATTTACTTATCAAACACCAGACTATTCTACCTAAATCATAATTTTAAAATTATAGTCATTTGACAGGCCTGTTGGTATAGAGGTAAGTGACCCTGACTGATAATCCGGAGGTTGTGGGTGCGATTCCCACCCAGGACAAATAATTGTGTGATAAGCACGGTCGTATGTTCTGTGTCTGGGTGTAATTTATCTAGAATATGTATGTATTTAAAAATATAAAAGTATGTTTATAAGCAGTATGGTAACCATAGCAAAGGCTCTGCCTAGTTTGAGATCAGACAACTGTGTGTGAGATGTGTGAAGTTTTAAATTGGTGCATTTGTTTTCATTTTTAAGGTTTCTAGAGACAAAAGAAAACCTTATAGGATCTCTCTCTGGCGGTCTGACAGTCTGTCTGACTTTTTTTAATAAGTGAAGGTATCAAGTTTACTTTCATATCAAATACTTATGCTTGCGGTACATCTTTCCAGTTCCATCCCTTCCGTTGAGACTATAGACTAAAAAAATAATACTGTTGTGATTATAAACAATTGTAAGATAAGAAATTAAATAATAATTAGATCTTACAACTATTTACTGGATAATAATGTGTTGCAACTTGCGGGACTATAAACAACAGAGGCTATGAAAACAAAAAAACAAAAGTCATGAAAACACAAAGGTTTTTATAACTTTTGTTTATAACATGGACATGTGCCATTTATTTATTATTAATACACCTTGTATTAGTAGTAGAAAAGAATTAGTGTTTCATTACCAATGTTAAACACATTATTTAAAAACTACTTTTATATTTTGAGAGATTCATGCTTTGGCACAAAAAGGTCAGCAGGCCAATTCTCGTAATAAAAGTTCGGTCTCAATTCAGCTTCGATCAACTTTCGATCTTACAACTGTCATAAAAGTTATTTTCGTAGTAAATTATTTAACATCCAACGTTGACTGTAATGCCATTATATCATATTGTAACCAAAAATTGAATCGAAAATCTGCCAGCCTTAGTGATACTTTAATATTACTAAGACTGGCTTTATTATATTCGTCTGCGGTATTTCCTGACCGACCTTGAGTGAATTCCTTCCTAAAAGGCTGGCAACGCCTTTGTGTCTCCTGCGTTGCAGACGTTCATGGGCGGCGATGGTCACTTACCATCAGGTGACCCGTCAGCTCGTCTGCAACTTCTATCACTAAAAAAAATTCTTAAATGACAGTTATGAGATCGAAAGTTGATCGGAACTGAATTTTGACCGAACTTTTATTACGAGAATTGACCTTCTGGAATGATACCCTAGTCTCACAGAATATAGGTCGATACTTTACACCGAGTGAGTGAGGTTACCGAAACCCCTGCTTGCCTCGGTTCTGGGGTAAGGACTCAAAGGGCGGCAAGGCACTTGTGACCAGTCAGTTGCAGGTGTCCATGAGCGGTGGTAGTTACTTACCATCAAGTGTCCGTCTACTTGTTTGAACAAGTCATACGCCATCAAAAAATAAAGCCTGAAAAAATGCTTGATAAGAGGTCTGTTCACGTAATTAAAAAATCTCTTCTGATTTCTGAATTACAGGCATTCCTGGGCGCCCCCTTTGATGTGCCTCACGCTTTTTTCCTGTGCGGAAATCCCTCGGATATCACCCACCGGGGATGTGCCACTATCATGGGGTACTGCAGGGAGGACTCCAGAAGCTTCCGATGAGTTCCTGCAGCTCCTCCCGACTGCCAAGGTAGGCCGCTGCGGGGTTAAGTGGGTAGACCGGTTCTCCGGGAGTCCCACACACTTCCTTCGTTTCCCCAACAGAGGGTATGGTGCGAAAAGCATTCCTCGCGTTAAAAAAAGAAAAATAAGGTATTCCTGGGCGGGGCGGTAGTCAGTCACCATCAGCTAGCTAACTGGTCTAAAACCCTTATTACGGAAAGGTACGATAAGGTTAATACAGGACTTTTCTTACTTTGTCTTCTTTATGGACACATAAACATACAAATCTAGATATCAGATAAACCAGAGCGCGCCGAGCAGGAGGAGCAGAAAGGTGCTCCTCCTGCTACCTTACCCATAAAGAGCGTATTTCAATATTCATTTTTATCTTTAGCAATGAAATACCAATTGTCTCTTTATGGTTGAGCATCATAAGTCGCCAATAAACTACACATAAGATAAGTATGCTATATCAGAAGGTAGTCTGTAACAGACCGTAGTTTGCGATTTATAACACCCGTTATGATATTTAAATACATATTAATCTAGCCAGTATGTCAAGACGAGCAAATTAAAATATTTTGACCGCCGTATTCAAAGCGTATTTTTGGATTGATATTTAGGCTATTAAATCAAAAATTAAAGATTTAAGAAATAAAGTCACAAAATTAAACTATTCAGTTAAGAACTTATTCGTATATTGCTTTACATAAATTACAGTCAACTATTATTTTCATACACACGTAGTATTATTTACCAGGGAACTTTAGTGGTGGTAGTAAGTGGGAGCCACATGTACGGGCACGGCCTTGACGTGCACGGGGGCGGCGGTGGGTGCGGTGTTGTGTACCACCGCGTTGAAGCCGTTGTGGTCATCGGCGGAGTACTCGACAGTCCTCACGGAACCGTCAGCTTCATGGAAAGAGTACGATCCCTTCACCACATCACCATCGCGGGACTCTTGCTGAGACTTGTTGTCACCGGTGTGGCCGTCAGCTACAGAGTAGTTGTATTCATATTTAGGGTGAGCATCAAAGTCCTCATGTTTGGCGATTACGGGGGCGGCATGATGAGCTACAAGGGCAGGTGCAGCATGGTAGGCGACCGCAGGGGCAGCGTGGTAGGTGACGGGAGCTGGAGCGGCATGGTAAGCTAGGGCTGCAGGAGCGGCGAGGGCTTGGTGTTGGTCGTGACGTACGATGTTTTGAGAAGAAACAGCCGCAGCGGAAGAGTAATGGACGGGGGCAGCATGGTAGGCGACAGGGGCAGCGTGGTACGCTACAGGAGCGGCGAGGGCTTGGTGTTGGTCATGACGCACGATGTTTTGAGATGACACAGCTGATGCCGGTGAGTAGTGGACGGGTGAGGCTAGAAGACCAGCCTGGGCCACCGCCACAAAAGCGCACAAAGCTACTACCTGAAAAATAAAAGAGAAAAGGTTAAGCTATTGTCACTTAGATTAAGAAGTGCGAGTTTGTAATATCTTTTTTAGTTGTAACTTACTTTGGAGTACATGTTGATTACACAGAAGTGATCAATGTGAATAATATAGTTTATGTCACGAGGCTACCTTTTATACTAAGATTTCGTAGCATGGTCAGCTGTTTGTAGTAAGTAGTGGAAGTTGTCAATCGGGTTCGCTGCGACCTTATGTCACACAGCTTAACGAATGTGTCCATTCTCTAGATTGAAGAAAGTAATCGTTTTTCTCTAAAATAAATACGTAATTGAAATTGATTTTGTTTATTTTTAACGGGTAACGTTTTCTGTAAAGGAGCTACCTTATTCAATGTAGATGCGTAAAGTTAACATTAATTAATAACTTTGTAAGTAAGCAAAACCTTAACAGTACGTGTGGGCACTTGACGCTTAGTTAGTAATTATCTCTCAAACGTTTTGACTGTTTATGTTCTTTTTTTTCGTTTTATACTCATAGCATCGCTGCATTGTCTTTTGTGCTGTCTGACAGTCTTGAACTCTTTTTCTTAAGAACGTGTAGATATGAATATGATCAAACATCAAAACTATTTTCAAGTAAAATACATCTACTGTCCTTTAAAGCTATCAAATATCAAGTTTCTAATAAATATAAGGACTATAATAACTTATCGTACGAATGAACTACATATCTACCTATAAGTTTGGACGGAACCCTCACTGTGCGGTGACGCGGTGAAAACTTCTTAAGGCGCGTTAGGCACAAAATATACATTATTTTGTGCCTAACGCGCCTTAAGAAGTTTTAAAAAATGAGTTTCTTTGTTAAACCATAAAATACATTTTATGGTTTAACTTTACGTACGTTTATTAATATTGATATTAGCAGCCAAAACAGTGACCCCAAATCTGATGAGTATCTAGACCTACTTGCAACCCACTGTCTTTTGCCGAGTCATTTCTTTCCTACTCGCCTTGACAAATGTATTGATCACTGCTTCATAAAATCTAACTCGAAAATGTTAACCGTCATTTGTAAATCGTCGGTGACTGACCATAGCAGCTTGTATTTAAATGTAAATTTGTGTCAGCAGCGTGGTAAATACTTGAAACGAAATAGAATGGTTCAAAAACTTAATTATGATACAGCTCACAATCTGATGAATAAATTTGATTTCACAAAAATAACATCTATATCGGACCCTAACACAGCAACCAAATACTTTATCGAAACCCTATCCGCTATTGTTAAAAAAAGCACTCAACTGATTGCAATACCGAACCGTCAGCAAATAGGCCAACCGTGGATTACTTCTGGTCTATTGCGTTGCATGAGATTCAGAGACACATTGCATAAAAGGCATTTAAAATCACCAAGTGACAAAGACCTAGAGCTAACTTATAAACGATATCGAAATCATTGTAATAATATTCTTCATAAATTAAAAAACGAGCACAATAAAAATACCTTAAATGAAAACAAATACAATATTAAAAAGACTTGGGATGTTGTAAAAAATGTATGCAATTTGAATACATCTCAGAAAGCTAAAGAGCCTTCCGAATTGCTGAGCGTTAAATCGACATATCAGGAATCACTTGATTACGCCAATGATTTTTTTGTTAACATAGGTGCTAACTTAGCAAATAATATTTTACAAAAATTAAAACTGTCTGAGGCCGAGATGGTGGAAAGCTTTAGATGTAATGACACGCCGCTGAATTCATTTATGCTGCTAGAAACTGATGAATTTGAGGTACATAAAATCATAATGTCGCTAAAAAATACTAATTCGACAGGTTGGGATGGCATATCGTCCAATTTCTTAAAAAAAAATGTGCACTTCATTACTGGACCTCTGGTGCGTATATTGAATTTGTGTCTATCTAATGGCAGATTTCCTGACGTCCTAAAAGACTCCATTGTAATACCAGTATACAAGTCTGGTGAAAAGGACAGTATCACTAATTATCGACCGATTTCACTTCTGCCAACGTTGGCTAAAGTTTTGGAAAAAATTATCAACAAGAGATTAGTTAGTTATCTGGAAAATAATAAGATCCTATCTATAAATCAATACGGCTTTAGACAACATAAATCTACCTCGGACGCTATTGAGGAGCTAGTTACAAATGTGGCGCAAAATCTGGACTGTAGAAAAAGATGTATTGGTGCGTTCCTTGATTTAAGTAAGGCTTTTGATACGATATCAATTCCTCTGCTGATTCGCAAATTAGAGTCTATAGGCATTAGAGGTGTACCCCTGGATCTCCTCGAAGATTACCTCACTAATAGGACGCAAACACTGAAAATTGGAAATGGTTATAGTTCTAAGCTAAAAGTTAATTTCGGTGTTCCACAGGGATCTGTGCTGGGGCCTACATTGTTTCTCATTTATATAAACAGTCTATGCAACATTCAAATACCCAATATGAAAATAATTACTTTTGCTGATGATACTGTCATTTTATTTCAACACTCGTCATGGACGCAAGTTAAGGCAGTGGCTGAGACGGGAATCCAAATCATTACCAACTGGCTTGACTGCAATCTATTAACTCTAAATCTTAACAAAACAAAATATATCACTTTTAGTATAAGAAAGAATTTACAGCCTCCACCTACTTTCATACTGCAGGTACATACTGAAACATGTGCTAATACAGGCTGTTGCGACTGTTACACCTTATCTGCAGTAGAGAGTATAAAATATCTTGGGATTGAAATAGATCAGAATTTGAACTGGAAAAGACATATTACTAATCTCAGATCTAGAATACGTAAACTCATTCCCATTTTTAAAAATATTAGAAACTTAAGAGACCAGAAGACTAATAGGATGGTATACTTTACTTTATGTCAGTCTATAGCTACTTATGGGATTGCGGCTTGGGGTGGTGCGCGTAAAAGTATCCTGATAAAAATTGAAAGAGCCCAGCGGTGCATTCTAAAAATAATTAATTTCAAACCGTTTAAGTACCCTACCTTAAAATTGTATAGGGAATTTGAAGTCCTCACTATTCGTCAACATTTCATTAAATACCTTATTTTGAAGCAACATCGTCGCCAAAGGCCTCCAAATAGATCCATGAGAAGAACACACGATATCTATGAGGTGCCCTCTTGTAAAACTGCGTTTGCTCAATGTTTTTCACACTTTCTCGGCCCGCTGCTTTATAATCGCATAAGTAAAGTTAAAAGTTTGACAAACATGACGAGGTTTGTGTGCAGGAGGGAACTGGAGAAGTACCTAAGCAGTTTAGACTACGAAGGGACAGAAAAAATTATGCAAGTATGTAAGTAAAGACACATTTCGTGATTGTTATTTGTACGGGTGATTTAATTTTGATCCGAAATTATATGGGAGTATGTATAGTGAGTATTGTAAGCAAGCAAAATGGTGGAGAAATATTTTATGTAAGCGCTTAAATATGTATGTATGCGATTATATATGTATGCGTATAGACAAATAGAACTGTGTATAAATAGTAGTGATATACATAGTAAAAATATGTGTGTATATATAGATATTTATTTAGTATACGTAGGTATGTGTAGGTGTATTTGCTTAAAAATGTATTATATTCACATAATACCTTTGTGGGTTACGAAATAATATCTGAGAAGAATTTACCTTGCCGTAACACAGTCTTTTGACTAGCACGGGAGGTAAAGACTTTATCGAAAAGAAAATAAATTATATATATATTTACTGTTCCTATAGCAATAAATAAAACCCTATCTAAATCTTGTTTAATAGTTATTGTAACATAATCTTTTTACACTCGAGTCATTTTATTTTTTTCTTTACTAATCACTGTTACTGTTTTTTATGTTTTTGTTTTCTTTTTTTTTTTTTTTTTTTGTTTTTCCTTGTTATTGTGCTATTGGCACAACAAACTAAAGTATTTGTTAAGATGGATTAGTGTAATTTATTTACCACTATTGACGTATGCCATTAATTTACTTCATGTGCATGTTCGGAGTATAAATTTTTGCTACTTGTATATGGTAAGAATTCTGTATTCCGAATTTGTGTATCATGAATCTGAGATAATTCCGTGCACTAATCTATTTGGTACTTGTAAGTTGTCTAAGTATAGTCGATTTGTTCAGTGGAATACTTATGCGTCGTATCACGTAGTCATTTTATTTATGTCTCCGATATGTTTGGGTTTTACATGTGTCATTTTCTGTTCTTTTCTTTTTAATAAATTATTAAATTAAATTAAATTAAATTAAGAATTGGGTTTAACAAAGAAACTCATTTTTTGAGATGGGAAAAAATCCACCACTTTTCGTACAGAAACCATTTGAACAGAAACCAAAACTTTTGAGTTTACTTTACTAGAATCTTAATACGTACCTAGTTATTAAATTCGTATATTGCATTAAGTAGTTTCATTGTCCTAGCAGAGGAAGCTCAATTTGGTCATGAGTTATTTAAGCTATCTAATGATAAAAATAATAACAGAGTAGTAGTATTCGTAGGGTGTGCATCGAAGGGCTCTTCGGGCTGGAGCTGGAGCGGCATAATAGCTGATGCCAGCGCTAGCGATGCTTCAGGTGCAGCTTGCGCAATTTGATCATGTCGCACAATGGCATTGGCATTGGCATGCGGCTACCAAACCGAAAACAATCAGTACTTATAAACATTATAATTTGCCTATTAATTTCACACGGAAGTCGTAGCAGTGATTGAAAAAGGTGATTCTTGAGATTTTTTATCCTAATTAATATTATAAATGCAACTGTGAGTTTATTTTGTAATGCTTTCACGCGTAAACCACGAAAACAATTAAAAAAAAATGTTTCACCAATGAAAAGCTAAATTATCAGGCATAGGCTACTTTTAATGGCATAGCCCACGTACACGCGGGCAATCGCGGGCAGAACTTAGTATATACATTCACGTATTATTTGTAACTGTACCATTGTTACCTTGATGAACATTGTGTTTGTTTTTCTGGTAATTATAAAAGTATAGAGATAATCTTCGTGTATATACTTGTCAATTTAGACATTAATGCGTTCACAAGAATGAGCAATAAATTCCAGAACGAGATCACTGTAACCTTACGCCTGTTGACATAGTTTCATATGAATACCTTTACGAAATAAATTAAGACAGGTTCGTTAGACTGTCTGAACTTATATTTAATAAGCAAGGTATTTTATTATACAATTTCTATTCAACAATATAAATCAGTTACAATAAAATGTCAAGGCCAAGGTATATCAAGATATGACCGGAAACGATTAATATTTAATCTCTTTTTATAAGTACTATTTAAGTAAAAAACCAAAGAAAGGTTTTCAGCATCCTGCACAAAAAGGGCGTTATTTTTGTATTTATAAATTCCATGTACATTAGGGATGAAACAGGGTTCAAAATACCAGTGGCAAGTATTTATCATTAAGTTGGCTACGTATTAAACATACTTATCTTAGCAGGCTTAGCAGGCAGGGTCACTGACCAAGAGTAAGCTAAGTAACAATTATATTTAATGTGGTTTTTTTTTGTGGATGATATGAAATAGACCATCATATGGAGGTTTCCTATTACATATCAGAATCTGAGTTAGTAAATTTTAAATACACTGATTTAGATATACAGTAGCAATCAATAGTTGTATAATCTGCTATGTTGCTATGTTGCAAAACTAGCGTAAGGTGACCTTAGGTTTCCTTGTATAGTCTTGCTAATCAACTTGTTATTTATTGACACACAACGGTTAAAGCTTTCTTAACCCGGTTTGTAAAAAAATTACTTACGAGTACGTTTATCAGACTACTTGAGTCTGCACAAAACTGATGCGTTATATGTACCCATTTAATAAAACAATAGAATGTCAATAGACGCAATTCATGTTTTTTATTGTGGTTATTCAGATAACATAGAGGAAATAGAAGCAACACCGTGAGCAGCAGCACTTATTCTTAATGATAAAACCACCAAATGTTAAGAAAAAAGTTATGAATTCACGAAAATACCGAGAAATATCAGTACCGGTATTACATAGATACTGAAGAATACCAGAGATTCCAAGGAGCAAACCCTACTGACAAATTATATTTTGCGAACTTCTTATTTTTTTTGACTAGATGGTTAATAAAATCAAAAGTTCGATTTCTTAAATAATGAAAAGTGAAAATAAATTACATTAAATTAGAATGTTGTATTTTTATTAAAAATACCCATACGTGCATCAAACAAATAACAAAAAAGCACTAGGTAAGTTTTACAGCTAATGTTATTGCCTAATTCTATTCTTAAATCTAATATTAATAAGAAGTATTTTGGTTTGTCCAGTCTCTCAAAACAGTGGTGCACAATAGATTCAATAAAACGATGAATTCAAGTTCATAATAAACAAATTAAACAACATAATACTATACATAGACAGTGGTTCATTTACGATTGATGTTATCTTTCTAGGTCTATTGTTAGACATTCGCAATATACATACGTAAATAGATTTTTCAAATATATTCTTTTTAAATGATACAATGAAGACATAATGATAGTCAATAAGACAGCCAACTCTCATTTATGTTCAAATTAAGTAAGTATCGGTCAAAATGACACAATAAGTCTACCTGTGGTACCGAATTATAAGAGTATGACCGCTCCCATCTAATTAATATTAAGTAACTGAACATTACATGACATTGAAGCCTTTTAGTATGGGCTGTTCTTAATTGAAGATAATTGTGGTAAAAAATCTTATCTACTTAAAAACAAAGACTATGTTTTTTTACTTCTTCACGTCTTGGTAACAGCTTAAATAATATGAATTATTTAAACTGTGATCGAAACTGTTGACGAAATTTATGTGGCGATTAAAAATTCAAAGATTCTTATTCTTTTTTTTAATTATTTGATAACTAAACCCTTAGTTTTTAATTGGAACATGTAATTTGTAATAGATCAGTAGCCAACATTATAGACTCCTTTTTAGAATATTCTGTATTCGTCACAGTGCAACATTCATATCACACAAATAACAGTTTTATTAACTACATCCCTTTCTAAAACAAGACACGTAAAACATTTTAGTTCCTAGTCACATTATGTTACATTCTTGTTTTCACTCTTCTTTGACAAATGTAATATTGAGGGCATGTCAGACTGCAATTGTGCATGCTCGCTGTCAACATTCATCGAGTAGACACCAGAATAGTTTTGTAATTTTTGAGACACTGGGCTGTATACCCTCGCTATGTTTAGATGTATTCTGTGAAGCTTGTTGAAAGGCAAGAATTGAGGACGTTTAGGTTTTGCAGGTCCCAGGTCATCATCTATGTCTGAACTGCAAAAAAAATTGTGACTATGAAAGAAAATAGGTCGGATCTTCTTTTATTTTAATTCTTAAATTATTAAGGGACAATACCTAACAATAATATTGTATTAGAATGTACCAGATGAAATCAAATACTATATCACATTTTTAAATCTAATGATTTAAGAAACATAAAAGCATCTTACTAGATTAGTGAAATTCAACTTGAATTTATTTCCTGAAATTAAATCCACTTAGACAACAATTTACTTTAATTTTATAAGCCGTTTGTTTAACCAAATGAGACGACATTTTCTAGGTGGGGTATTTATATGTAAATTGATCATATGTATGAACATTTTGAAGCCTATTGTAAAATAACTTAACACTGACATAACTAACCCATAGGTTTTATATTTCAGACAAAGGTAAACCAATACATCTAATCATCATTCTTCAAATCGATTCATTTTATAACAAAAATTATATTTGATGCATTATATTGAATAATTTATAGAAATTACTGACTTTAATATTATTGTGGGGCATTGAGTATAGAAGAAAATGCTTCTATTATTTGCCTAATAATAGCAACGACTAATTATAAAATCGTGGTAAGCAGCTTGCCCTAGTTCAAAGGAACGTATAACCTAAAACAAAATAACAGAAAATTTACATTCAAAAGCAGATTCGATTGCCAGTAGTTCGCAATTTAGATGCGAAAACTTTACAAATGCCAATTATATTACACATCTAATCTATATAAATTACACAATTATTGAATGACACATAGCACCTCATTTTTTTACCAACACCAATCCTGTTCAAGTTACGAAAAACCAACAGTTAATACATCTTTTACATCAATAAAACAACGTGTCCACAGCGCGATTTAATCGATGGGAGTTCTCAACGAAATCGCTCACGTGTGACTATTGTCATCGTGATTGTTTTATTACTCTCGTCCTGTCTACGGATATAATATGAACGAATATAGTATATGAATCGAATCATCGCCTAGTGGTTAGTGACCTTGACTGCTAAGCCTGAAGTAGTGTGTTCGATTCCCACCCAGGACAAATGGTAAGTGTTTGGGTGTAATTTATCTGTTATGTAGGAATATTTAAGTATGTTTATTCAGCAGTCTGGTTAAAATAGTGCAGGCTCTGCCTAGTTTAGGATCAGACTGCCGTGTGTGAGATGTATGAAGTTATTATTGCTTATAATAACAATAATAACTTCCACTGAAATCCAGACGAGAGTGACGAAACACAAAAACAAATGTCACTCGTACGCGGCTGGTCTGAAAAGTAGTTTTCCCTATACTAATGAGATCGCAGTAAAAAAACTTGAATAAAGTAATGGATAATACTTACATTTCGGGGTTAACTATGTACTGCTGATTGTTCATGAAGGGTGGAGAAATGCGTACTCTGGGAAGGAATGGCACTGCTGTTGAAGCTACTGGTAGGAAATCCGAGTGTTGTTTTACGGGAATAGGCTTTATAAAGTTAAGCTAAAATATGAAATTACAAAAATATAAGTAACATTTTAATTATTTTGGCCACCGCCATTTATTACATTACATTAAAATGATTGTTTTATTTGTGCGTTACTAATATTGACTTGTGTGGTTCCAGAAATATGTATTTTACTGCTCATGTCACTAACACTACGAAGTGTATTACAAGTCAAGTAAAAGTATATTACAAATCATATGAATTGTTTGATTTGTAGACAGGCAGTGCAGGTGCGTACTTGAAATTTTTTTAGAGAGAAGTATAAAACGTTTAAAAATCATCATCATGTTCGAGCAGGTAGTCAAGCGGTATGTCTACAGTAAGAATCGGCTCAGCACCTTAATAAGTTGTTATACGATGTTATTTTGATAATAAATCTCTTTAATAATACAGTCATTTTTTATTTCTTACTACTATGTTAGGAATATTTTTCACATATTGTTAATTTGCGCGAAGAATTGCAATAAGTCCGAAAATGAAAAAGTGCGTGAAATTAAAGTGCATGGCGAGGAACCAATAAACGACTTAAAGGTAGGTACTTATAAACATTAAATTTACGGACTTTTTTCAAAACTTTCTTCATTGGCATTGGCTTTTTGACGACATCCTGAGAACGCTTGTGGGCCTGAAAAATGTAACAGTTTATTCAGTCGTGAGCGAACGCGAACGTTGTCAAACGCTTGTGCAATTGTAAATGTGTCAAATAAAACACTAAAGATATAATTTAAACTGTTCAATGTTATTAAGAATTTTTTTTTGTGCCCGTGTACTACTGACCATAATATCACTTTTACGACCAATTTTTTCTGTAACTTTTAAGTTTATATGTTATACTGCTAAAAGATAAGTTTAAAAAGGACAATTGTTTTTTCATAATTATTTAATTCTGAAAATACTTAGTTAGGTAAAAAAACCTTTTTGAATATTAGAAAAAATATTTTCTAGAAAAATAGCCTAACCTAAAAACGATTCGATTTGATTTAAAATTACTAGTTTAAATTACTATTTTAACGATTTCAATTTTAATTAATTGCTATGGTTAGCTATTATATACATATATATACTTATAATAGCTAACTTGTGTCTAGTGTTTGGTGGCATTAATTTACTACTGTAAGAAGCAGTTAATTACATATTAATGAGTAAAAGTCAAATTAACCATAATAATGACGATAATAACATAGATTTGTGCATAGATTTAATATTTACAGGTTATATGTACAAATTTTGATAATATATAATTTTATAAATAGCCATCACCGATATATTAGCAGGAATCTAAATATTTTAGGCACAGGATAAGAAATACTTAAGCGACAATAATTTGTATTGGGTATTCTTTAAGGAACAACATTAAATTAGGTGGATTAATTAAAATATCACATACGGTTCTAGGTGTCTACCACCACCACCTATCTATCCTCCACACAAACTATCCTCTGTTAGTGGTGTTACCACTAACAGAGGATAGTTTTTACATTACATTACTGTTATTACAACTTACATCGGAATATCTTTTTTGATCTTGATTTTTCCGTAGTTTATAAAAATACTGTATATTTTTTTATATTAGAAGAAAACCAAATCAGTGAGGTTTATTTAAAAATAAGAAGACTATCCTTACTGCGATCTTTTAAACTTTCACGTTCCATAATATATAATTATGTTTATACCCGTATTTCCCTTAAACATAATTACATATCTTCACTGCATTCACTGAATGGTAGAGTATAATATAAATAATTCGTAAACGAGACTAAATACTAACAGAGACTATCACGAATCAAGATCAAATAAAAAATATTATCATTTTTAAGCCACATGTACCAATTAATCGTGGGACTCTTTTGACCAGGATCACGATGCAGGATTCTACATTTCAATAAAATAATAATAGCACTATTAAGTCTATAAATAATAAGATAATTCACAAGTCAGAAGGAAGTTCAACCAATAGATACATTTAGCGGTTATAATATAAATAAATTAGTAGAGTAGTAGAAAAAAAGTGTAGTGTGGGTCTCAAGGTACGCCACCCATTGAATTATTTTAATTTCCAGTCATGGATATTTCAAACAAAAAGCAATAGTTTGATACTTTCAGAATATAATTTAATGTTAATTTGTGCACTATTATTTGACGACACGGGAACTTTGTTTTTTTATGTGTGGTCTCCATATACAACATTTTAAAACAAGTATTTTATTAGAATATAGAATCCGGTCTCGGAAACCCGCCAATAAGCTCTAATGCCAATATTATTAAATGGTACAATACGGTACTACACCTCAGTGTCTAATATAATAATGAACAATGCGTGGAAAGCCGTGTGAACGAGCTACTTTATTTTCAAATTGTGTTTTATTTGCCCATTTTAAATATATTTATATGTGTGATATGTGAATTATATATCTGCTTACAAGTACCTGAATAAAAAGTCAAGATTTATTATAAAGCCTACCTTGAACCAGGAACTAGAAGAGACCCGAAGACTATGTTTATAGAGACTTAAACTCAACAAAAAGTTGCAAGCATACAGTGCTTGGGAGCTAGGTCCCAGAACTACTAGTGCTGACAACTTCTTACCTTGAATGGCTTATCTCTGGGAACTAGTAATGGATAAGTTCTGTAAACAGCATTATGCCCTGGACTACGACTTACAGAAGACAAAGCCTCAACATGTTCTACCGGGTTCTGGTGATAGCATTTCGTATTCACATTTTTATCATTTGTAGTTCTTGGCTCCAAGTGTTCATTATATACCTTTAAGTTGGAGCCAGCAGTAGTTACTCCCACAATTTTGCTGGTAGTAGCAGTTATCTTGGCATCCAAATATAAAGGTGCGTACTGCATTTCTCTTAACGTTTTACCTGTTAAGGGTTTATTATAAACGTGACGAAAAAATTGTTCCGGAAATTTTATTGTCTTTGGGCTTGTGTTTCCACTTGAATAAGGACCCATAGCTGCATTTTCATTACCATAAACAGGAAATAATTGAACAGGCATGCCGCATAATGCTATAAGTGCTATAATTCTAGGCTGCAAGGAAACAAACGGGTTACGCCAGTTTTTTATTTGAATCTAAATTATTGGAATAGGACTTACCAGATCAAACATTTTTCTTAAAATTATCTTCTTTTAAACTTTTAACTAGTCAATAAATAATATTCACTTAACTGAACCACCCAGCTAGTTTTGTTTGTTCCCTGAATTAGTATTTTCTCAAGGGTTGAAAACGAAAAAAATTGAATTTTACTTATTTTACTTCAAGGCACGCACCTCGTCGACCCACTGCGAGTGTTATGATCGAGTGCAGTGGCTAATTAAGAGATTCTATCTATGAGCAATGTTTTCATTCGCAGCCAATGACATCAGAACTTGAACTATTATAACCAGCTATTGTTTCGTGTATCAAGGGCTAGGATTACATCAGCCTTTGATAGCTGAACCCAAGGAATTTTCTATTCAAAATAAGAACATTCATGGAGATGGCAAGGTGCATTCTTACTTTAATGTCCCCGAGGGTTAAGTGTTTACTTGTTTCCTATTGTTTGTGAAAGATGATACAGATCTTAGATGACCCGAGATAGAAATAAAGATGAAAATAATATTGTTTGTATAGCACTTCAGAATTATCTGCTGATTTCTCTAAATAATTGTTAATTGTTTATACAAAAGAAAATGTATAGGTACTAACTTACGTTCGATTTGTTAAGAAACTCCTGAGATGTACATCTTCTATTTCCTTGTACCCTTAATGAGAGATGGTGAAGGTGTTGTCTAGTAATTTATTGTATAAACCTATAAAGGTTTCATTGCTATTCTTAGACAATACTGCAAGACGTGGAATCCAGGATGGAGTAAGATAAATGACACCGCCGACACATTCAATCCCGTGATTCAAATTGACGTGTATTTTTTTAATTTAAATTGATTTCGATTTTAAAGTCTCCATAATGTTTTCCTGAAAAATTTATCGTCACAAATCACAAAATGTGAATTGTTTTGAATGATTTAAAAAAAACTAGTACTTTCTATGCTCGGTTGAGTTCTTTTCGTCTGTTCGCCGATATTTGTGTCACGAAGTCCGTATCTGATGATGGTATCCGAAGGAAAATACATAAAACCTTCAAAAATTAAAGGTACGTGCAGTGTTTGTTATTTTTTCTTAAAATTGTAGAACATTTCTGTGTATAATTATTTATATCATTGACATTAACCGACTTCAAAAGGAGGAGGATCTACGTTCTGTATTTGTGTAAATGTATGTGTGTGCTGTATATCTGCTTTTCAGGAATAGAATAAAGGAAATCCAAATATCATCACTTAGTTGTCAGTCCGTCTGAACGTCTCTCAATCTGACAAGACCTTTTTATCAGAAACAGTTAGAATTTCACTTGACCATTTTGGTAGACGTAAAAAAGAAAAAAAAAAAAGAAAGCCTTTTAAAAAAAGAGTTGAAGCGACTTCAAACAATACCGACAAAGAGCACTAAAAATTAAAAAATAATTACAAATCTAAATAAAAAACTATAATAAGTACCCTCACTATAACAGGTAACATTATAATAGCAATAGTCCCTTCTGTCTGTTTGAAGTCGGTGCCAAGCCCGATGCACCATAAGTAATACTGGTCTATGCCAGTGCGTGCTTCCTTCTTTGCCTAGGCTACCTAGGCTGCACCTCATTTACTGACAATAACGCCACATCTGGCTTAAACCTTATTTCAATTAGTTTAGCTGTCATATGCCAAGATGTGGCGATTTACGGCTTATAAATGGTCTCCTGATGTAAACTGACCACGTTTTTTCCTCCCTGCCCCTAAAGAAGCTCCGGAACGCATCGTGTTGCCACCTATCACCCCTGGGCCAGGCGCTTAAGCCGCCTGCCGTACCTGGTCCGTTCCCGGGCCTGGTGAGCTGGGAGAGGGTTGGAAGTCCCTCCTGGTTCCACTTCGCTCCGCAGAAGGAGTTAGTCGCTCCATACCATGGTCACAATCAGTCACGAGGGAATAGGTCTGCTACATACACCCTGGACATTCTGGCAGCGTGTAAAGCGTCATGACAACGCTCTGGCCATTGTAATTGCAGCACCCGAGTCTCAATAAGATGTAAATGGCTTAACACGTTATACATCAGCAGAGAATATTGATTTATTTGTGTCAATTTGTCACATAAAAGTAATTAATAGTACATATAAGTAATAAAGACAATTTGATCAATACCTCATAAGTCAACGATTAAGTAACCAATGCGCAATAATTTAAGTTTAGAGTTTTGTAACCAGTTCTTGATTACTCAGTAACGGTAACGTAAGTAAAGTTAACTTGAGTAATTAATCATTTAAGTTACTTGCATGTCTATCGGCTGAGCCAAAAATATATGAGGGGGGGAGGGCTGAATCGATTATTGCAGCCTCCCCTTGCATTATTTATAATCCATAGTTTACGTTATTATTATACTATAACTTAATTTTGAAATACAACTTATAAATGTTAAAAATAAATAATATTATAAATACGTAGGGGAATTATTGAACTAGTCATTGAAAAACAATGATTACCAGATGTTGTTGTGTTGTCTTAAGGAAAAGGACACAGTTATCATTCAGAAAAAAGAACTGTTTCTAAAGGATAGACAAAATAACATGTACGCAAGTGGAGCCGCGGGAAGATGGCTAATTCGATAAGCGTAAGGTAAGCGTAAGTATCCGTGTGGTGACGGATTAAGAATACAAAGTGTCACCACGCCTATTCATTCCGTGGGTGTCATAAGAACCAACTAAGGGAGAAAACTACGCAGAACAATAACACTGCAGAGAGAAGGAAAACTTGAAACAAACCCTATACCAACCAGCCAGCCCTATACCAGGCCAGCGTGGTATAGTAGGCCAAAACCTCCTTTCTAAGGAGAGGCCTATGTCCAGCAGTGGACCAGTAAAGGCTGTCGATGTGATGATGATATGATGTGAAGGTAAGTAAAAGTTGTGGAAGAGGGACTCGATTCAGTTTTAGAATTTATGGACTAAGAAACGTATTTTTATAATTGGCTTTAGAGCTTTATTACCATTTCAATATATTTCAACTAATCTAAATGATATAATTGAAGATTGCTTAGATGCAATTGTTAAAAATTTCTGTACCATAGGTAACATCTACAAATAAACTGCGTAATCTACCCTGCACTTTATCCGATATGCATTTCGACGGTTTTTCATACAGCATATATATACAGCTTTTAGCTATAATATTATTAGCTTTATTATATTCACAAGGGCTTTCAGCCATCAAAGAAAGAGTACGCTATTTTGTTGAATTTTTGAAGTTTTTATCGGTCCGGACCGCAAGCAATAATTTTTTCATCAGATTGGTCGAGCCAGGCAAAACAGTAAAGTCTTTCTATCTGTATTGTAAACTTTAATTATTATTATTAGCCATTCTGTTCTTTCACACCTAAAAGTCGTAACGGGAGGTTTCAATGCCTAACCTGCTTTAATGAATACTTTTAATAATAGAAAGACAATAATTGTTATTTTACTGATTGTTCCGCATTTAAACAATCAAACAAAAGCCCCTTTTGGCAGTTTAGCTTTATTATGTACAAATATTATTGTATCCTATGTTACTATGCGGCTCATCGTAATAAAAGTAAAATCCGAAGAGAAAATAGGTATTTTAAGTAAAAATTAATAACTTTATATTATTTAAGTAACCTGATAATATAATTGGTTTTAATTTTTCAACTTATTCACTATGTGAGTTTAAATTGTCTTATTGGAACGTATGTAAATACATTTCCGTCACCACATAATTGAAAACTTATAATATACTCGCTGACCCGAGCTACTTCGGCTACACCTCTCAAAAGGAATAAATTTTCCCCATATTTGCAACATTTTTTATTGAGACACCTATTGATGTTGCATGATGTTATATAGCTTATAGTTTTGCTCGAAAAATGTATTTTCTGAGATAAGCGCGTTCAACCAAACAAACAAACTCTTCAGCTTTATAATATTAGTATACTCGTAGATTTAAACAAATTTTCTTTGCAGGGCTTAAAAAGTGACACTTAATGAATAAAATTCAATGTATGCAAATTTTGAGCTACATAATAAATTGGTTCATATTATTTCATTGCCATATATTAGGAGATAAGTTGTTGACACGGCGGTTGTGTGGGTTGAGTGCTTGAGGCGACTTTCACAGTACAAGTTATAGTAGCAGAGCGGTAATTCAAATTAAACGGATTCTATATACATACATCTATGTGACGAAAGTTACTGTCCAAATATGTTCGCGAATGTTATTTTATATACTTTAACTTTGGACGGACTACTTTTAGATTGTAGTCTGTATTTCAATCTATGACTCATTGTGTTTCGAAATAGAGTTAATAAATACCTCGGGGTGTGATGTCAATAGTGGATTTATCAAACATATAAAGTTTGAATTGCGTAGCTCTTATACTTTAGATTTTATTGGTATAGAAAAAAAGCGATTTCGTCACTGACTCACTGACGATGGTCAAAATTCTTAGGGCCGTAATATATTATTCTATATTGTTACATATTTTTTTCTTAATGAAAATCTGATATTGGCAAAAGCTGATAATACGATCACTGCAGTAGATTTGGGGAAAACCATGGTACATTACATATGCGTCGTTTGCCACCCATACGCTGTGCCACTCTGCGCCTGAAACAGGAGGGATATGGGAGCACCTGTGATTAAGACCTCTGGGACTGGAGCGATACCTCGGCCTCACAGAAAACCGGTGCTAAGCAACTACTGTTAGGCGTACTTTATCTATAAGATGTATGTATTTAGAAATAAATAGGTATGTTTATCAGCAGTCTGGTTACCATAGTACAGGCTCTGCCTAGTTTGGGATCAGACCAAGTAGTGTGTAAGATGTGTGAAAACATTATAAATAATTATCATTAATTATTTCTTTGCTTTTTACTGAATGCGTGAGGTTACCGGAGTACTAACGTCCTTCCACCCTCCCCGCTAACTCTGCTAACTCTTGGGGTATTACTTGTGTCTCTTTCGTTCCAAGTATCCATGGGCGGTGGTAGACTCTTACTGGTGACCCGTCTGATCGTTTGCCACCTATTTAATAAAAAAAAGCTCCACACATATTTCTTACCTGCCAATTGCTTCTAACTTAAATTATAAGCAAATATACATTTGCTTGAATGCAATGCAACATGTAATATGAGCGCCTAAAATAATTCGGTGTGACGTGTGTTGTTCGCTCATGCGTGCTGCCAGTTGGCCCTGACCTTATAAATTAGCTTGAACTTTTAGCATTACTTTTGGTATTGATAAACCATTATATTCTTTTTGCAATACATTTTGTATTTTATGAATATGGTTGCTTTGATTACACAGCCGTAAAGTCATAAGATAAATATTTTTCGAGGATATAATTAAGTTTCAGATAATGTACTATAATGTCAATATGTATGCCTAATAAAGATCAAGAATATTGGTGTTGTTTTTGGCTGCTACAATAACAACAATATCTTAGTGGAGTGCCTAAAAGGTAGTATGGCGTAATATATTTTTTTTATAAAGAAGTTTAATACAAAATTATTATTTTATTTTATAGTTGATCATCATGTTATTGTAAATGTACCTATATTATCACATACTAAGGTGCATTATATGTATGTAAATATGAAAATTCTATATCCTTCATCCAATAAGGCAGTAAACCTCCTTTCTAAGGAGAGGCTTTTGTCCAGCAGTGGACTGTTAAAGGCTGTTGATGTGATGTGATGTGATGTGAAGTAAGACAGTAAATCGCATCAATTATTTAAAATATTTTTTAAATACTTCAGAAAGTTCAAAATAGGTTTTTCGACCAAAAAGGAAAAGAGAGAAGGAGAGAGATTGAATAAAATAGCGTAAAATTTAAATAAAAGTGAAAATGCATTTTCTATGTAATTAAAACGATGGCATAAAAATTGATAGGATCAGTCAGTCGGGTTAGCCAGTATAAATTAAAAAACCATTTTCTTTATAGATATAATTCAGACGTAATCTGTGGGCTATAGTCGGTATATCTTATATAAATAATTCTCGTGTCACAATGTTAGTTACCATACTCTTTCGAAACGGCTGAATCGATTTTTATGAAATTTTGTGTGCACATCGGGTAGGTCTGAGAATCCCCCAACATCTATTTTCCATAAATGACAAGGGTTTTTTCGTACCCCTGTTTTTTTTTAAATATTTCCTAGAAATAATGTATATGGCAAAACATTTGCCGGGTCAGCTAGTAATAATATAATAACCTCATACTGATCACACACGGTTGTCTGATTCTGAAAAAAAGTTTAAATTTACAATACAGACAGACTGTCAGACCGCCAGAGAAACAGACTAGATCCTATAAGGTTGTCTTTTGTCTCTAGAAATCTTAAAAACAAATGCACCAATTGCAAAACTTCACACATCTCACACACAGCCGTCTGATTTCAAACTAGACAGAGCCTGTACTATGGTAACCAGACTGCTGATAAACATACTTATAGATTTTTAAATACATACATATTATAGATGAATTACACCCAGATACAGAACAAATCGTCGTGCTCATCACACAACTATTTGTCCTGGGTGGAAATCTTGCAAATTATATACATTTTAATCTTAAAGTCAATGTATTTTAGCAAATACAGAATGAGATCAAGTTTCATCTTTTACAACACATTCAGTCAATTATTACAGGTTTTTAAATGGGCAAGTTTTTTTTTGTAATTAAGCATTCAGTTTTACACCAATAATGGTTTCATTAAAAAATCGGGTTAATAATGAATTCACACAATCTTCTCATGAACTATTACGATGTAGCAAGTAATTTAATTCTTTCAAACTTTCACAATGACAAGTACGAGTAATTTTTGATGTTTCAACTCGTCCACGCTAATAGTGTCAATGTCAGAATTATAGCGAGATCTTTTTATTTTTATTCTCATAAAAAGTCTTGAGTTTAATGAGGACGAATTTAAAAAGTAGTCTCAAATTTTAATGGCAAGCCTTATTAAAATAGTAAACTACCCATTCGCATAAAATAGGATTAATCAAGCCGCTTTGCGTAATTTTTATGGAGAAAAATTACTGGATTTAGGAACGACTACTTTAACTGTTTTTATTTCTAATAAAAAAAATAAAAAAGACAACTCCTACACTGAAAATAGCCTGTATAGCGGGGGACTTAACAAACATTCATGAAACAGACACAAAGAACACCCAGACTGACAGACAACTCTTTGTGGAGTATTGCTAAGTAATACAAAGTGTAGTTCAATGTCGGGATCGTGGCCATCCGTGCAGCCAAAGTTCAATATTTTTATTACTTACTCTGTCTAATATTTTGAAGTAAAACAGTTGGAAGAAATCCTTAAATATTGACGAGATATTACGTGAGGTATATCGGATCGGTTAAGTACCAAATATTAATCACAATTAAACATTTATTTATTTATAATATAACATCTTAATATTCTGGACTGGACTAGACAAAAAACTAAGATTTAGATAGAATCACTTCGTATAAAAAATATGCAAGGTTATTTTAATTTTAATGAATACTTACTTATACATACATCATAAATTTAAAACAACATCAAAGATCAGTGCATAAAATCTAGCAAGTACAGTTACCAAAATTGAATGTAGACCGATTATTGTGCAACGAACTTGCAAACTTGTTAGTCGACCCTAATATTTCACTATCGGAACGCATAACATCTAAAGTAGTATCTAATATATAAATATAATACACAACAGAGAAAGCATTGAAATAATCTATGAAGTTGTTCCGTGACCCGTCGACCTTGTCGCGCCCAAAGCACTTACGAATAATACATATAAGCGTATCTTAAAATATGCACTTCATCAGTTGTATATCAGATAATCTTAAAAACATGGTCTATAAAGTGAGTTACAAATAACTAATAAAATTAGTATTTATTTTGTTCAGTGGTTAAAGGAAACTAAAAATGTTGTGTGTCGTAGATAGTTGCTCTGAGCGCAGTGTTGGCTGTAGCCGCAGCGGGTCTTCTGCCAGCGGCACATTACTCTCCAGTTGCTGCAGTTTCCTCGCAGAGCATTGTCCGCCATGACGAAGCCCATCCTGTAGCTCGCGTAGCCCATGTTCATGCCGCCCCCGTAGCTCAAATTGCAGCTCCCGTCGCTCACGTTACTCACGTCGCTGCTCCTGTTGTCTACGCCGCTCCTAGACACTATGCTGCCACCCCAGCCCTTTACGCTCCTATTACTCATGCTGAAGAAAACGTAAGTATATTTGTTTTCCTTTGTTTTTTAAGAAGACAACTCCCGTATTAGGAATATATCCTCTGTCGCGAGGGACTTTACAAACATACATCAAACGGACACAAGGAACATTAAGACTCAGAACACAAATTATTGTTCACAAAGTGTCGTCCCACGTGGGGATCGAACCCATAACACAGCGTAGTATAAAGCGACCTGGCGACCGCTTAAACTACTACACCATCCGTGCACTTTTATGCAGTGCATTTATTTTCTTCCCGTAAACAGTTTATTCGCTTCGTCGATATAGCTCATGTATATGTTTTATATGTCTGTATATGTTTTTAGGCTCACCCCAAATACGACTTTTCCTACTCCGTGGCTGACGGACACTCCGGTGACAACAAGTCCCAGCACGAGAGCCGCGACGGAGATGCTGTTCACGGCGAGTACTCTCTAGTCGAAGCTGATGGTTCTGTA
Source organism: Arctia plantaginis (assembly GCA_902825455.1). NCBI lineage: Eukaryota > Metazoa > Arthropoda > Insecta > Lepidoptera > Erebidae > Arctia > Arctia plantaginis. The sequence goes on along the minus strand of CADEBD010000314.1, from coordinate 8,107,581 downwards.
CGCCGCGTGCAGTACTCCGCTGATGACCACAATGGCTTCAACGCGGTTGTCTCTAACTCTGCTCCCGCTCATGCTCACGCAGTTCATCAGGCTCCAGTTCTTCTCGCCCACCATTAAGTTTTTGTTTTGTCTATAGTCACACTGATTAGATAATAAGTTCGTAAAGTAAGCTCTATTTATTTGATATCAAATAAACAAGCATATCATTTAAAAAATTAAGTGTGGTTTTTGTACCTTTGTGTTCCTTATTTATTTATTCTTACTTTTCTGTCTACTGTTTGTAGATCAGATTAGTAAGCACCACATATTCTTCGGCGGCAATGAAGCCACTTAAGGTTATCTATGCTAACTTGAGTGACGTCAGTGTTTCTCCCTCAGGTAGTATGTCCTGTTTTGGAGTAAATTCAGTGTTTATTTGAAACTTTTACTTCTCTCTAACGACTCACAGGCAGGTTAAAAATATATGTTAATGAGATCCATCTCAATAGATAATAAAAAAATGGCGTGGAATTGCATCAATCCAAGTTACGTCATCCAGAAAATGCTATTACATTTCCTAATTTTCTTTAAACGTTTATATAAAATAAGTCCAGCAATAGGAAGAATTTCTGTCTCTAGAGACTAGGTTGTGCAAACAATTAAACCTTAGGCATAGACAACATCTAGACTTGAAACAACTACTTATTAGACGACAGTTAGCGACAAAAGTTCAACAACCATTTTCTCACTCATGTCTCTCAGAGTATTAAAAGTATTATCAGAGGTAGGTAGAATTATTGTAAATATTTTTAAATGACTTTTACTTTGAAAATAATTTTTGCTTTGTTCGCCAATTATCTTACTTATGCCACTATCGTAAAACGATATTTAGGTACCGACTAATTGTTTGATGAACTACGGATAAGTGCAGCAAGGGATCTCAAGGTTGATATTGAAGGGTGAAATTGTAAAAAATGTAGATGATGGTGAGTCATTTTCTCAGCACTGCCAATGCACAGTTTGAAATTATTCAACCTATAAGGTCCATTAAAAATAATGGCATAAGTGTTGATAAGAACTGAATCGTAGGTATCATATAGTTTCAACGGTATAAGTAAGAAAATCACAGAACCAAGCTCAAAATTGTTATTAACTTTCTCAGAACCAGAATCGGTTCATTTCCAGCTTTAAAATAATGGCCACAACATAAACCTTGAAAAAATTATTTACCTGAAGTTATTACTCGCTTAAAATGGATAGTATTAAACCACGGAACTATACACGTACTTTGGCGGATTTTATGGAACAAGTATAAGGTTGCGGACATGATACTTCTAGGACAAAAGTGTTTTGTAGTAAGTCAGCAACATTCTCTAAGACTTTTTAAAAATAGCTGTTATTATGTTATAAATATCATACTTAAATTACTAACAGATTTTTCCCAACATCATATGTCAATGATAATGTCTACCTTTTTACTTATTTATAAAATAAAAAGTAAAATGTCAATAAAATTTAAATACACATAAATTAAATTAGAGGGAACATTTATCCTTTAGTGCATAGTTCTCGTATATGATATTTAAACATAAACTTATAGTAACGGTTTAAGTCGGTGTGTTCGAAACACCAAGCATTATGTTCCACTTGTAAGAATAAAAGCTGTATTTTAAAAAGGATTGTTGTTTTCATAAATCATGCAACAAAGTATGACACGGCTCGCACGGCAGACTTCTCGTCTGTGTATTACGTGAACAGCTTTATATGTAGAGTATTTTATGAATAGCTGAATCATCTTCATTGCATAATATTCGGTTCGAAGACCGCATCTTGAGGTCACGGTGATATATCCATGACATTGATAATAAAACACGACGTTTGATTAAATTGAGATTCCGTTAAATGATACTCATGAACTAGAGCTTTAATTTAAAATGATTAATGTGCTCAAATAAATTAAAAGTTACTTTCATATTAAGGTAAAGTTATTGTTATACAGGATCTATTAGAATCAAAAGAGTACGAGAAATATGTATTTACATTTTACATACGCATCTTGGTAAATGTTTCTTGACAATTCTCTTATATTCTTGCCCTCTAACATACGTATGTAGAAGTAACTTTGAGTTTTCCTATTGATTACACTGTGGACTTTATCAAGATTAAATTCATTCTTGGATATTCCTTGTCTTTTGCTAAGAATATTTCTTAAATGTTTTTTATGAATAACTGTATCAAAACAAATAAAAAAAGGATAGAAGTGTATAGGTTTTTAGAGATCTGCCAACGCGCATCTGACTACTTTTTATGCATGGACATTGACATTAAAACTGTAAGCACCTAAATATAATATAATAGGTTTTTTTTTTTTGGCAAAGCAATCAATATAATCTTTCTTCACCATCTAATAATTTCTTTTTTATTATCTTCAAGATATACCAAAGTTTCTGCTGCCACTGACAATTAAATTGTTCTTTATCACGACTGTAGAAGGAAGGTCACAAGGTAATTTAGAAGGTTTACTTGAGGTCATGGATCCAATCCGAATAAATGTATTTAAAGTGGAATCGGACAATTATTTAATCATTGATTTTTATATGTATGCTATTGTGAACATTTTATTGAAACACCGCGAGTATGCACGTGTGTATGATATTATCTATCTAATAAATTTCAGACAGTAAGCTCATAAAAGTTGAGTCGAATTTAAGGACGTACTGGTAGTGAATATAAAAAATGTTTGAACATAAATAAATATTACTGTTGCTGTATACTTCAAACATAAGTTACCAAACTTTTTTGTTATAACTTACTTCTCTTTAATAATCATGGTTTTATAACATCTGAGTGTAGCCTATTGACTTAATACATAAATTTATGAGGGTCGAAGTAATGTGACATAAATACCAATATCATTCGGCTGCATTAACTCAGAACCGAGAATATTTCACATCTAGTTTTACGTTACGACCTAGATAAAAGTTAGATATTAATTTCACCTCCATGCCTCTTAAATGTTTACATCACTACCGTTCATAGTATAACAAATTATAATGACGATGACTGCACGGATGGCGTAGTGGTTAAGCGGTAGCCATGCCTCTTAATGAGTATTGTGTGTTCGATCCCCACATGGGACAATACTTTGTGTAGTCCACAAATTGATTTCTTCTGAGTCTGTGTGTTCTTTGTGTCCGTTGCATGTATGTTTGTAAAGTCCCCCGCGGCACAGGAATATGTTCTTAATGCGGGTATAGCTTAGCAAACAGTCCGGACTTCAAATCAATTGAAAATGCTTGGGACGAACTTGTACGATGATTGAGACAACGAAATGCCTATCATATTTTGAGAACTAAGAATATCGCTATGCGTAATGGAAGAATACTTCCTATCAAAGTATGATAAATTTGGAGTGCTGCTGTTGCCCAAATTTATGCAAATTTTAATTCATTTTAATATTTATTTATTATCAGTTTATTACGCCAAACCGCTTAAGCGCAGTATTGCCAGCACGTGAAGGTATTCGTGACACAAAGTTATTTTAGGAGTACTTTAAAGTTGTAAAAATACGGTGTACGGTGTGCTGTATTCCTACTTTTGTTTTAAGACGAAATTGTTCTTTTTTCTTTATATGTTTTTTTTTAGAATGTATAATGTATAAAAAATACATCTTGTTACTTTTACTCGTATCTAAGGAGTGTTTACTTGTCTGTTAAACCCAATTTATTTTACTGAGCTGGCATTCTTAGTGTCCAAAATTTTAATAAAGAACAAGCGTGTAATGACTAACGAAATTTAACTTCTAACTTAATTAATGTAATTTTTTATGGGTATAGTAAAAATTTATATGAGGGTGTTTTAAAAATACGATTCCATTCTTTGTGAAATGAAACTCTAAAACAATTTTTATTACTGACGAATCGGACTGATCAACAAAGACTGGGACTCTGGGAGGAACCATATGAAAATATAATACAATGTATTACTTTTGATAACCTCATAATCATCTAGTAAAGTATAATTAAGAATGTTAGGTTTGTGGTATGCATTGTTGAAGAGAGGATGAACTGCATTTAATTGGATTCTAAGATTTTCTGCGTTTAAAAAAACGACCCCAATACATTAAATATAGATAAATATTACACAGTATATTATATAAACTTAAAATGACAACTAGAACTTTTTTTATGGAAGAGGGGGCAATCGAACAGGCGGGTCACCTGATGGAAAAAGACTATTGCCGCCCATGAACGCCTGACATTCAGGAGTAACAAGCGTGTTGCCAGCTTTTGAGGACGGAGTACGATGTTTTTTTTAAGTTCAAACTTCAAACGTCGTATCGGTTCGGAAATACCGCAGACGATAACTTGTTCTTGAACTAAAATCACGAACTACATAAAAAAATTAAGTGATCACTTTTGATCCATTATTCACATTTAATAAAACTACATACACAATAAATAGTAGGTAGCTATTGTGAAAGTTTCCTAGTAATCTATGAAGTAGTTCTGTGACCCGTCGACCTTGTCGCGCCCAAACCGCAATCGCACAGTATATAAGACAATCTTAACGTATGCAGTTCATCAGTTGTACCTCAGATAATCTTAACAACATGTTCTCAAAAGTGAGTCTTTAAATATAAAGTGTGTTTTATAATATACTCAGTGTTTATATAACAAACTAAAAATATTTCGTATTGTAGGTCGTAGCCGTAAGCGCAGTGTTGGCTGTAGCGGCAGCGGGTCTTCTGCCAGCAGCGCATTACTCTCCATCTGCTGCAGTCTCCTCACAGAGCATCGTGCGTCATGACGAGGCCCACCCTGTATCCCACGTCGCCCGCTTTGCTGCCGCCCCCGTAGCTCATGTTGCTGCTCCCGTTGCATACGCCGCGCCCGCTCACTACGTTACTGCCCCCGCTCACTACGCCGCTGCCCCCGCTCACTACGCCACTGGCCCCGCTCACTACGCCGCTGCTCCCGTTCACTACTCTGCTCCCGTAGCCCATGCTGAAGAATACGTAAGTGTTTTAACTTACTTTACTTTTTGTTGATATTCATTTGATGTAGGAAAATCTAACTCATTTTTATTAACAGGCTCATCCCAAATACGACTTCTCTTACTCCGTGGCTGATGGACACTCCGGTGACAACAAGTCTCAGCACGAGAGCCGTGACGGCGACGCTGTTCACGGTGAATACTCACTGGTCGAGGCTGATGGTTCCGTTCGTAATGTCAAATACAGTGCTGACGACAAGAACGGATTCAACGCTGTTGTCTCCAACTCTGCTCCCGCTCACAGCCATGCTCATGCCGCTCCCGTCTACCTTGCTCATCACTGAGTCATAGTATTAGCAAACTAGACCAGTTTGTTTTGAAAAATCTTACTGTAAATAAAATAATTATTTATTATCAATAAACGAAACAACCAAATGCAAGTTTTATTCCAAGTTCAACATAATAGGTATTCACTTGAAGCACTACTCTAAGTAGTGTAGGGGACGGACGGGCAAGATTATTTTAATGTTGTTAAGGACGATGAAGTTTTTAATATGTTCTTAATGAACATGAAATAATTAAGTTATTTTTTATCGCTGTAGTTTGTAATAATTTAAGGTTATGTAAACTACCAGATAGGCAAAACGGATTAGATACAAACAAGATACTGCAGCTGCAAAAAGAAAGCTCCAATCGATGTTCCAGGTCCTTTCGGTATCAAAAGACAACGACGAATAAAAAAAACCTCAGGAAAATCTACGACATCTTACCTGTATACCGTGTGCAAAGAAAAGATTGGATACAATGTGGGATCTGTCAAGATTGGACACATGAAGCCTGTTCTTCATATTATACGGTACGCGGTTCATATTTTTTTGTTTTGATTAAAATGCGTTTTCGAATCAGTATTTTTTTTGCCCAACCTGGGTATTCGTTTTGCCCGCTCTGGTAGGGCAAAACGGATAATGTTGACTTTTTTTTTAATAATTTTGAGGAATAAGTTATTTATTTTACTAATTATTAACTTCAATTACCCAAATAATTATTAGCCAAAGTTAAGAATAGATATGATTATAATATATATTTGTTATTTCATTTTTAAATTAACATATCCTTTTGCCTGTTCTTCCCTTAAGGGAAGTCCTTTGAATTAGTTCAGATGACATATTTTTCAAAGTTATTACTATTACTTTACTATTACCTCATTTTACCCCTTAGGTATGAAATTTCCAAAAATCCTTCTTAGTGGGTCCTAACAACATAAAATGCATCAGCTGCCAAAATATCAATTTTGTAGCCTCACCGATTTAGGCTCTGCTTTGGTGAATCAGTCAGTCAGTCAGAGCAGTTTAATTTTATATCTTTAGATAAATGTGATAAATGAACATTGCAAGGCCTCCTTTCTAAGGAGAAGCCTATGTCCAGCATTGGACTAGTAAAGGCTGTTGATGATGATGATGGACATTGCACGTCAGTAGCTATAAAATCAAACGCAGTATTTCTTTCCACTGAAGTGTACCATGTACCTATATTGCGTTAGTCAAAAGCAAGTTCCTTCGTTTAGACTAACGTAATTGAGTATTACGTGAACCCAAACGAAGGAGCTTATTATCTCTCAGACAAATATGTGGTTACTCGTATATTTCTAGACTACTAATACTATGCTCATCTTGCATAAAAAGTTTGTCTAGTATCTAGTTATAAAGTACAAGTGTAACTTTGTTCTTCCACATTTTTACTTTAAATAATTTTTATTACTATTTAGCTGACCCTACCCTGGTGTTGTGCTGTCAAAGTTTCACGACAAGAAGGTTTTCCCACCCTTCATTTTTTTTTTGGGAATCGTAAAAAATAACTAATTAGGCAATACGGACTAGTTCAAGTAATAAAACAAAGTCTCAAGTAAATAGGCTTACCATTTATATACACATAAGATTTATTTTAAAACTGACACAAAAAAAGTGAAAGATAATTATAATAATACAATAACGATATCCTTAGGTTAATAAATTGTAAATAAAAACTGACATGCATTCAATTAAAATTAAATCCACAATGTTAAAAAATGATGAGACTCATGTCAGAAGAAGGCCAAACAGATCTCCCACAGTATCTTTATTTATTTTTTGTGTAGGAAAATGTAACATTAATCTATTATTAAGGAAGTAGTAAGATTTTTACACATATTAGGTCTTTACCTATGAAATTGCCTTTCTTCAGTACTGGTCATTTCAAATAACAAAACGTTTGTAATGGCTCTGTATTCTAAATTCAAATTAATTTAGTTTTAAAACCATGACATTCTATTTACAAACTCTGTCTTTTGTTTTTTGATTAGCGTTGTATTTTCATTACATTTGAACATTTTTCATTATAATGGATCCTTTAAAAAATCGTGTAATTATGGAATATGAGTACGGTCGTGGCACCAACGCGACACAAACGGCACGTAACATCAAAAACGTTTACGGAGAGAACTGTACAAACGAACGCACAACCCGTTATTGGTTTTCCAGGTTCCGTTCTGGAAATATTGACTTGAAAAATGAAGCTCGTGTTCTTCCGGACACTTTGGTTAACAATAATGAATTAAAGGCGATTGTGGAAGCTGACGAAACTCAATCTACAGCTGAGCTAGCAGCAGCTTTTAATGTAAGCATCAAATATTGATCTATTTGCGACAAATTGGCAAGGTAAAAAAGCTTGATAGATGGGTGCCCCACGACCTTAACGATCGCCAGCGCAACGTACGCGTCGAGACCTGCCTTGCGCTGCTCAACAGGCAAAGAAATGAAGGAATTTTGAAACGAATTGTTACGTGCGACGAAAAATGGATTCTGTTAGACAATCGAAAGCGCTCAGCAAGTTGGTTAGACCCTGGTTCAGCACCAAAGCAATGCCCTAAACCAAAAATGACCCCTATGAAGGTGATGGTCACTGTTTGGTGGTCTAGTGCGTGTGTGATTCACCACAGCTTTTTACAAAACGGCATGAGCATTAATGCAGATATGTACTGTGAAGAACTGGAGAGAATGATGGAGAAGCTTGCACATCTGCAACCAGCTTTGGTCAATCGGTCGTCCCCACTGCTGCTTCACGACAACGCGCGACCCCATACTGCGCAACAGACAGTCTCCAAGCTGCAAGAGCTGGGGTTGGAAGCTCTCCCTCATCCGCCATACTCACCAGACCTACCGACTATTACTTTTTCCAAAATTTAGACAACTTTTTAGTGGGTAAAAAATTCAATTCCCGAGAGGCAGTACAAAATGCCTTTGAAGAGTTTGTTGCCTCCCGTCTAGCTGATTTTTACAAGAAGGGCATCAATAAACTGCCAACGCGTTGGCAAAGATGCGTCGATTGCATGGGTGATTACTTCGAATAACAGAAATAAAAAAAATAAAAAAATTAGTACTTTCACTAATTGCATACAAAACGGCAATTTCATAGGTAAAGACCTATTATATACTCAAGTAGTCCTCGTTATTTCTCTCATTAACAGTTTACATTCATTCAGAGAGAATTTATAAATAATAAAAAAATAGTGGCCAGTTTAATTCCTTTGCAGTTATGTGAGTTGAGTTTGTTTGCTAAAAGTTTTACCGTTAACTGTTTGATTTATGTGTTTATTGTGTTTTGTGCTTGTGTGTTAGGATATATCCTAATACAAAAAATTTGGAACTGAACATTATAATATATTGCTATTATTTTCTATTGTTGTTACATTTTTCAACTATCCGACAACCAAGAATTAGATTCATATTGGTATGTTATTGAAATTTTTATTGAAATTAGAAATGGTAAGGTAACCTCTCCATGTGGTGACGGATTAAGAATACGGAGTGTCACTACCGCTATTCATCCTGCGGGTGCCGTAAGAGCTGACTAAGGAAGGAAACTACACATTAAAACAGCACTGCAGAGAGAAGGAAAACTTGACCCAAACCCTATACCAAACCGACTGGCCGGTGTGGTATAGTAGGCCTATGGCCTATGACTATAAAATGCTGTTGATGGTGATGATGATCACCTTACTGTTAGGCCGCGGTGAGTTAGTGACCTGGTCAAACTATAAGCATTCCTTTTTAGAACTAATTATAAACTAATTACATAAATTATATGATTAATTGGTTTTTTGATTCCATATCATATTTTAACCATTATACTTTTATTTCATTTTGTTTATACGAAATAAAAGTGAAGTAACCTTTGACTATGAGAAATATAGATTGTTTAGTTTGGTTTCAGAAAAAAGTTAAATAAAGGTTCATTTCAAATGACGTAATTTTGCTGCATTAAATCAAAGTAAGTATAAAGTTTTTTTCTGTTTCGTTTATCATAAATAAATAAAATATTAAATACAGTCTTATCTAAATACGACTAGACTTTAATGATGAGCGAGAAGAACAGGAGTATGGGGAGCGGCGTGAACATGAGCGGGAGCAGAGTTGGAGACGACTGCATTAAAGCCATTGTGGTCGTCAGCGGTATACTGCACGCGGCGCACAGAACCGTCAGCTTCGACTAGAGTGTACTCGCCGTGAACAGCATCTCCGTCACGGCTCTCATGTTGAGACTTGTTGTCACCGGAGTGTCCATCAGCCACGGAGTAAGAAAAGTCGTATTTGGGATGAGCCTGTTAATAAACATGAGTTAGATTTTCCTAAATAAAATAGGTATTAACAAAAAAGTATGTAAGTTGAGACACTTACGTATTCCTCAGTATGGGCTACGGGAGCAGAGTAGTGAACGGGGCCAGCGGCGTAGTGAGCGGGGGCAGCAGCGTAGTGAGCGGGAGCAGCAACATGAGCGACGTGGGCTACAGGCTGGGCCTCGTCATGGCGCACGATGCTCTGTGAGGAAACTGCAGCAGATTGAGAGTAATGCGCTGCTGGCAGAAGACCCGCTGATGCTACAGCAAACACCGCGCTTACGGCTACGACCTAAAATACAAAACATTTTTAGTTCGTTACTTCAACTACTAGTTATCAGGGTGTATTTCGAATTTTGGATATAAATAATTTATAAAACTGAATTCTTAATTTCAAAATGATTACTAGTACTTACTTTAGAGAACATATTGAAGTATTAAAAAAAAGTGCACAACTGATGCATTGCATGTGTTAATACCCGCTTATATAGTTGTGGCAGGAGGCATTTGAGTATGACAAGGTCGACAGGCCAAAGTTGCTTAAAAGTTTAAACGCTTACATGTTGGATGTAATACAATGACTAATTGGATTACCTACAGTAGCTACGTAATCTTATTGTATCTAAAAAGCTCTAAGGTATTTAAAACCAGTTGATTTTATTACTACAATAGAATTTTGTTTCAAAAATTTCAACTGTTTTGTTTTGTTTGTTTGTGAAATGTAATTAGACATACATTAGTCGAACTCTAAATGACTTAGATATTTTATTAAAATTTCCCGTTTTTAACAATAGCTTTTGTATATGATTTTACTGTACTTTTATAAGTTTAAAAAAACATTAATTCCAATTTTTTTACAATTTGTTTTGTTTGAAACTGTTGAGGAACTGGTGTTATGTCCCTCCGACACAAAAGGAGAATACTGATATTGGGAAGTTGTATACATACTAATCGACGAGAGAACTATTTATTTCCCAATACGATAAATAGTCCGAATACTTGTCCAAGTACACCATATTATGGAAACAGAAATACTGTACATCTAAGTAATTTGTTATGATTTCCTATACTATATTATTATTATATAAATGCTAAGTAACATTTCAAAGTGGTTTACATGGGTTATTTTAAAATAGATATTTAGTTTAAAGCTAGTTATTGAGTTAAATCGATTAATAGGTTTCGGGAAAGTCCACAAATTAGTATAAAACAAAAAAAAATTGAGCATCGAATAATTTATTTAGAATAAATAAGTATTAAGTTAAGTGCATGTTCACAAAAATAAACGTTAACAAAACAACTATCATTGGAATTTACTATCTAATAACAAACTGCTTTGTATAATAAAATCAATGATGATGTTTCTCTTCAACGTGCTTGGTGGATTGTTTTACGGCAGCTGAGAACCTGTAATATTATAATATATAGTTAGTGAAGAAAACTTTAACTCAAAATGATGTGTTTTACTCACTTATATTTTTTACTTTGTTTTATTATATTTATTAACAGATTTTGAGGGTGAAAGAAGAGAAAAAAATGCTATAGCTTAGAAGCAACCAAGGACACATAAGGAATACACAAAATAAATACATATATATATGTTTTCCATGTATAATATGTATGTATTAACAAAAAAAAGTCAATCTAGTTTTATAGTTCTAGTTCTAGTGTATGTCGTGTGTCAGATATCCGAACAATATTATATTATTATTATGCACATATAAATACATAAATAAATTATATAAAGATCTAATAGTAATTGTCACACATAGCATAAAAATGGTGGTCAGATACATCATTAAAGGCGACGGCGAAAAAATGCTATGGAGAAATCTTACCCAGTATGCTTGTCAGAACCGTATTCAACGGTACGAATAGATCCATCAGCTTCATGGAGGCTGTATACTCCTTTTACAGTATGGCCATCGCGGGACTCATGCTGGTACTTGTGGTCGCCAGTATGAGGGTCTTTCACTTCGTAGGCGAACTCATACTTAGCAGGTCCCTTAAAAGAGAAGGTTATTATAGTAACATGATCGGTACTAACGGCTATTTGCAATTACTTACAACAAAATACTTACAGAGTGGTCAGAGAAACCCTTGGGAGGAGGAGCAGGTACGTCATGACGGGAAATGTGCTGGGAAGAAATGGCATGCTCGTAATGTTTATGGTTTTGTTCTTCAGAGCTCTTGTGCACGTACTGGGCAATTGGAATAACTTTAGCGGGAGCAGCTACATAATGTTCTTCGTGTTTTTCAACATCGGGAATGACCTCAGCATATAGACTATGCTTGAGTTCTTCGTGTCCATGCTTTTTTTCTTTGTGCTCTTCCTGTTTCTTTTCATGATGATGTTGTTTGTGTTCAACTTTATGCTCTACCTTATGTTCAACTTTGTGCTCGACTGCATGTCCGTGATATTCAGGCTTGTGCTCAACATGTGTCTTCTGCTCGACTTTATGTTCAACATGTCCATGATGTTCGGCTTTGTGCTCAACAGCTGCGTGGTGCTTAATAGGGTGAGCGACCTTGTGCTCTACTTTATGTTCGACATGTTCATGATGCCTATGGTCCTCATGTCCTTGGTTCTCATGCTTAATCTCTTCATGCTTATACTCCTCGTGTTTATGTTCTTCATAGGTATGATCATGGTGATGGTCATGGTGGCTATCGAAGCGAGTAATGCTTTGCGAAGAATAGGCGTGCTCAGTGGCTTGGCAAGCACCTATAAAGGCGATGAGAGCAATGACCTGTAAATATAAATATTTTATAGTTAGATACTTCTAAGTATGGATTTAAAACTCAGCTGATTTTTTTTTATAGATACACTGCTTGGTTTAAAGATGCTAATACCCTTACTTTTAAAAACATTTTAAAATTATTCCTCTAGTTACTCTGAAGTGACTTAGTGAACTGACGCTGATTTAAAAATTATTGTCCATTATATACTGTATAATCTGTCACCCAAATGAGACAGTTTCTTTGATAAGCCAGTTTTCTTTAAATTTGCTACAGAATATAGTATTTAAGTCCATGAAGGACAATGACTTTCATATCGGCGATACTTTTGGAAATTCGTGATTAACGTATTTCACATGTCGGTAGGCCACATTTTTCGAAATTTTATTCCAGTCGTTACCAAGCGCATAAGTAACCGGTTTAAATGTCGGTTAGTATGGACAATGTCAGCCGGCGATTATACAATTTACATTCAGGGCTTCAGGTATATTGCTCCCAATATTTTTTATATTAATGAAGAAACTACAATAGAACCACCATATCCTCATAACTATTTAGTTTACTAAAACATGTTTATTTTTTATCGCTTTAGTAGCAAGTCCAAGTATACCGTGTACACGTATATAAGTATACAGTACAAGTATACTCTTTGTTTTGCCACCTGTACTACAGTACAGATACAGATCCTCTTAGAGGTAAACCTATAATCACCTTTTGAACTTTTAGTTTTCATTCTTAAGGATCATTAATTGGCAGTAGATATGACTACCGCTATCCACGGCGCTTAATAATAATTTAACTAATATCTATTATCCTGAATAAATTTTCATAATTACATAATTATGTTACTGCACGCGTCAAATTTTTTATTTGAAGTCAAGTTAAAATAAATGTAACTTGATAAGAACATTTTTGATCAAAATCAGATTCACATTTTACCTCTTATTACCGATTGTGACCTTTTAGATATATTGTAGCTTACCAGAGATCGTCAATCATCATTAACAGCCTTTAATAGACCACTGCTAGATAAATGCCTCTCCTTGTAAAGTTTTGGCTTACTATACCACGCTGGCCAGACAGGTTGATATAGGGTTTGTTTCAAGTTTGGTTTAGATGTCTTAATATCAGCTGTTGACGGACCCTTTCTATGTGTGTGTGTGTTTTTAGTAGGTTCGATTCCCACACACTGCCCCGCCGTTAACCGCAGTCGGATGACGGCCCCAGGGAGTTTCCACACGTTAAAAAAAAAGGTTTGTTTACAGTGCCGTTGTCTTGCAGAGTTTGCTCCCTTAGTCGGCTCTTACGGGACACCCATGGGTGGTAAATCTCCGTATTCTTAATCCTTCATCACATAGATGACCAGGATATCTATGATAATCTCAATTTAAGCGAAAGCTTATTTTTAAATTTTATATTTCTCAACCATTTATGAAAATATAATCTGTCAATAATCATGATTACTTTTACAATATACCTATGCAGAATATTTATAAAACAGAAATATATTATAATTTGTCTAATATCTAATCTAAAATGAAGTATAATTGTGCCCAAACTTTCTATTTTCTGAGTCGATTACACAAATCAGTTACATCAATCAATACATACATCAATCAGTTACAACAATAACTAGCGCCTATCTCAAGCGTTTAGTGATGCTGCATCATGCATGCTGCATGTTTCCTTAGTTGATGCATCACTGATGCATCAAATAAGGAAACAACCGGTTTTGTAGTTAGGTATACTATTTATCACAAAATAAAAAGAAATGCACATAAAGTAACTGAAAGCTACATAAATTATTAGATTGAATAGGAAACGCCTTACTTACCATGCTTTTTTATTAGTTAAATAGTGTGTATTTTCTCTTTCAACTGAATGTAACGCCATAGGTACTAAAACCGCATAAATGTTCTTTTAAACTTTATTGTTCTCAGAAGACTGTGCTTGTATGTATAATATGTATATATTTACAAAAAAAAAAGTATGTATGTATTTACATCAGTTGTCTAGTAGCCATGGTACAAGCTTTGCTTAGTTTGGGACTAGATGGCGGAGTGCGAATGTGGTAGAATATTATAATTATTATTATCGGTAGCTTTAAAATAATAATAACTAGGCAGGCCCTGTACCATAGTAATCAGCCTACTGATAAACATACTTAAATATTTCTAAATATAGACATTAAATACACCCATACACAAAACAAATGATCGTACTCATCACATAATTATTTGTTCTGAGTGGGAATCGAACCCAAATAAAAAAAAAACAATTTTAGTAAATAAAACAGCTCAACATGATTTTTAATGATATTTAATATTTTTATTGATCGTTACTTGCTAAGGTTAATTTGAAAAAAAAGCTGGTAATGCTTTTAAGTAAACTTGTCTCAATAATTATACAAGAACATAAAATTACAAGTCGTCTGCCTCGGTACTCTAGTTGCCATCAGCGCACTTCCGCGGAACGGTCACGATCATGGTCATGGTCAAAACTTATTATCCGAACATCACTCAGCAAAAGGCTTTAACAGCTACGAGGATGTTATCATTTCATATTTAATCATACCTATATCTAATGCGTGAGAGAGCTATGCTTCGACACATGATATAGGTCAGCTTGACCAGAATAATACCACGCCCTTACAGAAAACCGGCAGTAAATACTTTCTCACTGAGTGAGTGTGGTTACCAGAAGTCTAATTATATAATTCTGGGGGGTGCGAGGGGTAAAAAGCGGCAACACAGTGTCATGTTTTATAACTGTTTTGACACTAAACTAATTCTATTTTCGGTTTCTACATAGCTTCAGCTACGAAATAGTAAAATTATTATTTCAAAATTAAAATGCCCGCGCCTTTACCCAAGTCCCGTACAAAGATGTCGATGTCCTTTATCTATACAAATCAATAAAATTGAAGTTTCTGTTTGTAATATCAAAATAATTTATTTATTTTAAACTTAATGCACATATTGTACAAAGGCGGACTAAATCCATTAGGCATTCTCTCCCAGTCAAAGTTCAGGTGATGTAGAAATATGAGGTACAAAATAAAATATTAAATTTAACATAATTTAGGTCCAGAGACATACACAATATACTCGTATAAACATACATACAGGTTAATATAGGGTAAACAATACAGGGTAAATAATAGGTTTTCTTCATGCTAACACGGTTATTTGCACGATACCTGTGCCTAAAAACCATTTTAAATAAAAATGTCTGTCTGTTTGTTCTGGATAATCTTATAAACGCCTGGACTGATTTTTATAATATTTTAATACCAGGGAGCTATCTATATAAGGAGTAACTTAGGCTATTTTCCCTCTCAGAAAAATAATTTAAAATTTTGCCCAGTCCGGGAATCGAACCCACTAAGGCAGCACTTTTCAAATTCTACGCGAACGAAATCGCGGGTATCAGCTAGTAAATCAATATAAATATTTTATAATGCTTTTGTTCATGTATGTTATATATTGTGTATTATGGTATATATTTTAGTGAATATGTTCATTTGTTTATTTCTTAATTAAATAAAACTATTACTATTTTAATTTGTTTACAAAATTGCTGCCCGTCTCATTGCCCAATTCTGTCGGTCTTCTTTTATGGATAGAAATATATTCCTAAAGTACAAAATTGACAGCACTTTGACAATAGTGATAAAATAATGATAATTATACAACAGTTATAAACTATTAAAAAGTATTTTAATAGTTTATGGCTGAGCGAAATAATTCTTCTTTATTTAAAATAATATTTAGTTTTTGCATAGATGTGTATGTTCTTTTAATGACTTTATTTGTGTTTCTTTCACTATGTCTAGGTTTAGAGGCGACTAGAAACTAGGCTTTTCTACTTTAGTGGCATGACCGATGTGTCAATGATACTAACCTTAATTCATACCAAAATTTGTGTTCTTACATTAGTTTAAAAATAATTTAGAAGAAACAACCGGTAAATCAAACATGAAATTAACCATATCAGCAATATGCATTTCAACATTTATCAGTCGTTTTGTTTTGGCAGGCGTTCAGTGTTCTGTTGTGTGACTGTTCTTTAGATTAAAATATCAAACTACATTTTAAAGTAATGTAGTTGATATTAAGATTATATGAAAATATGGGCCTAAATACTAATATTGGGATATTATAAACATAAAAAGATCTTTTGTGACAAGATGATATTTTCATGTGCCTGGTTAATTTAAGAATAAAAATAAATAACTAAATGAACAAAATCTATATTTGTATAAATTATAATTATAAAAAATGTTAAGTTGGTTTGTGTACGCTTCAAAACTCAAAAAAATTAATTCAATTCGTTTATTGCACTCATAATATTGTATAGACCAGTATTATAAATGTAGAAAGAAAAAAATTATGGACCCAGCTCAGTTCTAAACCTATTGATCTCAAGTTTTGACTCGAAATACAACCGCTTTACACACTGTTTTTTTATTTTTTTGTGTCAGTATTGTTCTCATTTCTCATCAATCCAACCACAACATGCAACATAGAAAAGCGAGGCAAGGTAGGCTAAAAATATTGTTTTATGAATTAACTTGATTGTTGAGGAAAGTCTTGAATTTAACTAAGTTTAAATAAGTTTGTAGATTAGAGTCATATCATATATTGTTATCACATACATTAAAAATTTAAAACATGTGATAGCCATGTAATTTTCACATAAACTTTACAAGAAACTTCTCACATTTTAAGAATCAATAAAATAAAATATTTCACAAAAAAATATTAATAGGATAGGATTTGTAAAAGCGGCAACTCTATTGAGATTTAATGATGACGTGGCATCATGTGGATGGTATCGTGCCTCAGATGATTCTGCATATTGTCGAAGAAAAGTAGATTTTTAACATATGAAATACCAATTATACGGGTTTAAAACAAAACTTAGTGCAAGATATTTCTTTTGTTGAATCGTCGCTGTGTCATGAGAGCTATTATTTACAAAACATATATACCTAACACAATGTACAGCGCAGTGGTTACTACGTCATTATGACCTCTCATTTTTATACTATGCCAAATATTTTAATAATTTTTTTTTTTGTAATCACTACAATGGTTTTCTGTGAGGCCGTGGTATCACTCCTGTCGATCCCGGCATTATTCAAATTATGTGGGAGAACTCTGCTTCAGTACTTATGTACCGAAGCAGGGTTCTCAATTTATAATATATAGGACACAAAAAAACCGGTCAGGTACGAGTCGAACTCTTGCGCCGAGGGTTCCGTACCTAACCAGATTTTACGTAGATTTTCGGGAAAATTTGTAAGTACTAAAATTTATCTAAATTTTTATTTTTTGGAATTATTCCTTTACTTGTGCTGTAAGACGTTTCTTTTTGCCAAATTTCGTGATTCTAGGTCAACGGGAACTACCATTTAGGTTTTCGACCCAAAACCTATAGGGTACTTCTTACCTTCTTAGGTTGACCTAGAATTGTCAATTTTGGTTAAAAGCAAGGCCTTACAGCACAAGTAAAGAGATAATTCTGAAAAATAAAAAAGTTGAAAATTAAGGTAAATTTTGGTACTTACAAGTTTTCTCGAAAATCGAAATGTGCCCATATCTTTTTATCGTGTTGACTCAGGACCTTAATTTTTATACACCTAATAGGTACCAAAGACCTCAGTATCTAGTATAAATTTCAACTTGCTAGGTCTACCCGTTCCTGAGAAAATCGGTGGTGACACACGGACAGACGGACAGACGGACAAGAAAGTGAGGTACCCTAAAAATTACGATATTTTCAATTTAAATGTGTGCACTCTAGCACCACCTTTCCTTAAGCGTACCTACTCTTCCCCATTTTACCCAATGCGATTTATAGCACTTAATCCTTTTCTGTTTCAACAATAACAAAATTCAAGTTTGGCGGTTACAGATTTATATTCAACAGAAACAATAAGAACAAAAAGAAGATTAATTTTTCTTTAAATAAAAAGTATTAATAAAGTCTATTGAACTTAAAATAGTTATGCGATGATTTCTTTAACACCATTTTGGAAGCTGCTGAAACTGATCCCGAAAGTGAACCTCAATTCTGCTATTTTATGTTCAGAACTAAGGCCCTGATATATAACATCTGGTATTCAGGATTAGATATATAGCGAATATTTGTTTTTAATTAAATTAATGAATCTAAAAGTCAGATAGGATATTTAGTTTTTTTTTTACAAATAAGTAAGTGTGTACGTTTGTCTTTGTAAGTTCATTAATTTCTCAGGAACGCAGCAGTTGAACTAATTTATGTCGAATCTTGAGATTATAATTTTTTCATTTATGTATAAACTTTGTGCACTTTTATGCATCGGCGGACGTAAAGCCGAGGTCATTCTCTTCCAGTCAATTATCAATGATTACAAAAAATCTCAATCTTTTTCAAAGAACGTAGTAAAATAGTAATTAGTGACTTTTTTTCCTAATTTGTTTACTTCCTAAATCATATAAATATAACAGCAGAATTGTTGTACTCTTACATTAAGTTACCATTGTGACTAGTCCAAGATAGCAATAGTTGTCAACGCATTTACCTGAAATATTAAAAGTTTCAGGTACGGAATGATAAAACATTCAAGGTATCAGCTTATTTGAGTATAGAATGACAATCTATTTATTTAAAAAATAAACTCCTAAATCATCAATCTTGAGAAATCATTTTTCTTGAGTTGTACTCAAACAACTAAATAAACGCTTTCTATTTACGTGTAATTTTTAGTTTTTCTAGTTTCAGCAAAACCCAAAATAAAGTATACTAGCAATACGACTGTTAGCTCTATACACTGTCAGTTTACTTATAATAGTGTGTGATGTCAAATGCACAGCAAACGAACGATGCAAACGAACAGACGGGTCACCTGAAGGTAAGAACTACGGCTGCCCATGGACACCTGCAACTGAGAAGTCACCAGTGTATTGCTGGGGATTTGGGCTCCGATAACATCACTCAGAAGTAACGAAAGATTTAGCTTAATACCGGTTTCCTTTAAGGCCCTGATCACTGTGGTCGAGCCGACCCATTTATTTCAAAGCATGACTCTTCCGTGGTAAAAGGGATTTGTTTAACTAGTAGTATTGGTATGTTATAATGTATGTTGTAACTTTATAAAGTTGCTGTTTTTATAATGTAACATTGCTTTCTCATTAAGTAAATTTGAATTTTAGGCGTCGTGAAGTCTTCAACTCCTGCAGGTTCATACTACATTTTAGTACAGAGCACAACTGCTTTCGCTACAAACTTTTGCAATGTTGACAGAAGGATGATGTTGGCCTATTATGATATATGTATATGTACTTTGGAAAACAGTCTCAAGTAAGTGCTTGGTGTTGCCTCTACGGTGCTACATCTACAGGTATTGCCCCTACAATTGCAACATTTATTCCCTATTTCGCCAGTTTGCGATGTTATTAAAGTTTTTTTATGAGGTAAATTGGTTTTCCTTGTAATGCAATGCACTTGCAACTATAAACAAAAATTAGGGGTTCACCAACTCCAGCTATTATGTTAACTTTGTCTGATGAATGTAAAAATAAAATCTTGTCTTTATAAATGCTTATTTTATGTAGTTAATATGTAACACTATAAGTTATAACAATCAACTCCACTCAACAGTCAATATTCAGAATCATTGATGGTGGTGGTGTTTCGGTACAATATGTTTGGCGTGACCTTCATAGTGCACTTCAGCGTTAAATCCACTTTTCTTATCAGCGTAGTATTTCACAATCCTGCTGGTACCGTCGGGCTGGTCCAGGCCGTATTCACCCTTCACGACATCGCCATCACGATGCTCGTGCTGGTACTTGTGGTCATGAGTGTGGGGGTCCTTTACTTCATACGCGAACTCATACTTAGGATGGGCCTGTTGGATAGATAACATAGTAAGCAAACTATTTGTTGGAAACAACAAAAATAATGGTAATAATGTCGTACATAGTATTCGACGTGTTTAGTTACGTGTTCTCCGTGGTGTTGATGTAGGCTTTGGGCGGAGGAGGCTTGACTATAATGTGGTTCATGGTGATGTTCTTCATGGTGTTCTTCGTGGTGTTCTTTGTGATGATCTTCGAGATGTTCCTTGTGATGTTCTTCGTGGTGAGCAACAGGATGTTTCTGTTCGTGACTTTGGTGCAGTACGATGCTTTGTGATGAGTATGCGTGGCCGTGACCGTGATGATCCTGAGGCCGTGCGCCCACTACGGCGATAACGGCTGCGACTAGAAATAGCTATTTGGAGTTAATAAGATAGAATTTTAGTAAGTATGTACATTTTTTCCTTAAAAAAAGTCAATACTAATCAGTATTAAAATTATGCAAAGTACCTTTGAGACCATGATTATTGAAGTTGTTAACAGGTAAAACAAAAAAGCTTAACTGATAAACGTAAGCTTGTCAATTACCTTTATATACGTATACAAGACAGCTTCTGGAACGAGGCATACGTTTTTCGTCAACAAATGGTATTGACGAACCTGTTTTACCGATTTACTATCACTTTAATGAACTCTTTATTACGTTCAACCTTGTATAATTTTTATTACAATGAAAGAATTTGCCTTTCTTTATGCACGAAACTGATATCCTAAATCTAAAAAGGGCCTATATATACTATCTATTTTAGTGATGTACCTCATGTTTCTTCACTTATCGTGAGTTTTGATTTATGTGCGAAAGTTTTATAAACATCCTATACTATAATATTATTTTAACAACTATTACTAAGAATAATTGTTATATGAATTTGATACCTAAATTGAAGTGTGCAAACAATATTATATATTCGGTATACATTAGGGTCTTAATGAAAAAGTTCTCTAAATAGTACGTAATGTGCAAAGCTTTTTTATCCCTTGTTGGGATTGAGTTGCATGCGCGTAAAAACTACGAAAGTAACAAAAAAAAATTTTGCTTCATTTTTAGGTCATAATCGTAGTAGCCGTTAAAATCTTAAACTGATATATTTGTTACTGGTAATTGCTCACTCACTATAACGATTGCCTTAGAGGGAAAAGTAAACTACGGTGCTGAAGGTGACAAAAAATATCAGATAGTACTACAATTAGTACTAACCAGCCGCCGGCGGGGCCGCGGGGTAGTGGTACGTGTAAAATTCGCAATTAAAAGCGAATATTAATTTTCAAAAATAATATCTACTGATGATAAATATTTGTGTTTTTATTAGTAATATACCACCAATAATGTATTCTCTATTATCCTCCCATATTTCTTCTTTAATATTTTAGGGCCAGCTTCTTATTAACAATAATGTATTTTTTTTAGCATGCACCAGATTAACTGATTCAATTGGATTCACTTATTATAATTAGTGAATCCAATTAAGACAGTAAATCAACAATTTTTTACGATTTTTGGTAGATAATTATATATTATACCAAAATCGGAAACATTTGTATCGTAATGTTTTCCAGTAATTGTTAACGGCATGCGAGCAAATATTACGTAGAGTAGCGTGTAACATACTGGAATGCACTGTTCATGTGCAACGATAGTTATCGTGGATAATATAACTACCACTATAATTAACAACGTGTAACAAAATCACTGTTACCTTCGCTCTCCCTTTTCTTAACAATGTAAAATATTTGATATTTTTACATTGCAAGGTTCACATACAACTTCTAATCACGAATCCATACACAATACAATAATTTAAACTACTTAAGTACTTTTTAAATACAAATATTTTAATAGTTACAAATAATATGCAGCAAAAGCTATCACATACCCGTAATGCACTAATGGATAAGCAAAAGATTTGAAACAAAATGTATAAAGATATAAACATTTATTATTATTTAATCATTACTTAAAAAATTGCATAATTATGTAAATTTGATCGTATCACGATTCAGTTACGTCATTCATTTACATAGGTCGTATCTCTGATACGATTCAGTAATGATTATGATGAGGTACAATGTGGTGAATGCTGTGTTTCACATCAGCGTGGAAGCTGAAACAAAAGATTATTTTATTTTACCTTTAATTAAAGTTCATGGTTTTGTAATAAGTTAGTAATCGATGCTATTTCTAAATAAGTAATACTTCTATGACACCACACAACTCACCCACTATGATGATCGCCGTGGTACTCTACATGTCTGACGGAGCCGTCAGGCTCGTGAAGCGAGTAGTGTCCCTTGACGACATCCCCATCGCGATGTTCGTGCTGAGATTTATGATCGCCGGTGTGCGAGTCCCCTACTTTATACTCAAACTCGTACTTGGGGTGAGTCTGCAATAATCATGTAAGATATTAACGCTTTTTCAGGACCATATAATAATTACCATTACTCCATAAATACTAACGGAATAATCATGGTGTTCGTGCCCGTGATGCACTGGCTGGTGATGTCCGTCGTATTTGTGGATGTACTGTGAGGAGTGGCCGTGACCTACAGTCAGTACTATAGCCATTGACAATACACACAGCACCTATAAAAATATTTTTTTTTGACGTGATTTAGTATTTTAATCGTAAAGCATGACGCTTCATTTTAATTTATCATATCAAGTGTAGTAACTTACCTTGAAAAACATTTTGTTCCCTTTTTTTCTGAACCTGTTCAAGTTTGAGTCACTAAGTCTAAGAGCGAACTGATACATAAATCTAAACAGCATGTGTTTTTATATACCTAGTTTAGTAGCGGGTGTCAAGGCATTTTGATTTCACTATAATTACAATATTGGTTAGTAATTGTTTCTGTATATTAGTGTTGCGATGTGAAATCCCTTATCGTTGCTAAAATAAGATTATGTTGGTATGCGAGCCTTCAACATCGAAGTGCTTCTAATATTTTAATACTAATAATGATACGCAAATTACCGATACTGATAACACGTGAACGGTTTACAAATGTCTCATCATCAGCCTATCGCAGTCCACTGCTGGACATAGGCCTTTCCTATTGCATGCCACTTAGATAGATTTTGAGCTTCTCGCACCCAGCTCCTGCCAGCCATCTTGCGGAAATCGTCACTCCACCTGGTGTGTGGGGGTTCTGCACTTTGTTTGTTTCTTTGCCGAGACGCGGTCTCTACTCAAGAACTCGTTTTCCTCAACGGTTGTCGGTTCTGCGGCTAATATGGCCAGGACACCTGCCACCTCAGCTTGTTGCTCTGCTGTTCTCTGCCGGATCACCTCATTCCTGATGCGATCCCTTAGAGAAACGCCAGCATAACCCTTTCCATAGCACGAGCGACTTTAAACTTGTAGACCAGCCGTACCGTAAGTGTTCACGTTTCGGCTCTGTATGACATGACGGGTAGGACGCACTCATTGAAGACTTTCGTCTTAAGGCACTATGGGATCGACAATGAGAAGACTTGACGTAGCTTCCCAAACGCTGCTTAACCCAACTGAATTCTTCTGTTCACCTCGTCCTCGAAGTTGTTTCTACCTAACTGCAATGTCTGCCCGAGGTACACATAATTTTTAACAACTTCGAGAAAGGCACCGTGTCCCGCAATCGGTTCCGGTAGTATCCTGGCGGATATGGACGCGAGGGTACATGACCAGACTTGCGCGATCCGCCGGCCTGAGGGCGGGGAAGACCAAAACGATCTCGAAATGCGACACCTACCTACCGACTGACGCAGGTATTCACTGGGCATGATTGCTTCGGTGAGTACCTGAATCGGATTGGACGAGAGGAGACGGCAAAACGCCAGCACTTCGAAGACGACTGGGACTCCGCCCAGCATACACAGGAAGACTGCCCCGCGTGGGTGTCTGAACACGAGGTCCTGGTCGACCAAATCGGACATGAACTGTCCCCGCCAGCAATCATTGCTGCCATGCTGGAGGGCTGCGGCGCAGTGGTCTCTTTCTGTGAGGCTTTAATGCTAGAGAAAGAGACCGCTGAGTTCGATCTTGAGAGGACCGATAACGAGCATAGTGGACGTCGGCGGCGATATCAGCCGTCGACGGGGCCGCAGGCTGCCAGAGAGTAGGGACCTCTGGTAGCAGATTGATTACTGCAGTAAGAGATATGGGGGCGGGCTGATTGCATTAAATGCGATCGGGCCTCTATATTTAGCGATAGGCGGAGGGAAGCTTCTTTCTCCCCTGGGATAGGGCCTAGTAGGTGCGGCGTCGATCCGTGGGAGACCTGAATACACATGGTCTGAGTCCTCCCCAGAGTGGGGTGCCTGAGGCCGGCCGTCGGTGTTTTTTTTAGTACAATCCCCACATCCACCTGGCTCCTGCGACAACTATTTTCCACCCCGTCATAAAAAAAGACAAGATAAAGTCGGCCTTAATCTAAAACTTTTAATGGGGTAGTAGTTTTCCCGAGAAATATTGACGCAGCTGGTTTTGATTCAATTCAGATTTTAGAACATGCTTATTATAAACAAATCGCTTCGATTTAATGTATATTCAGATCAGCACTAGAATAGGGACCCATCGGTTTACTTTAAAAATAGAGATATTAATATTAAACTTTCCAATGGTATATAGCTTCAGCACATTATCAAAGATATCGCTTTGGTTTCCTAGGTAGGTACAGTTATGTTGTACATACATGTACGTATACATGTACAACAAAGTATATAACAAACAGATATTGCATATATATTCATGTATAAAATACGAATGCCAAACCGATACCACTAGTTTTATTTTATTTTTTTGTTAAAAATACAACTTCCGCATTAGGAATATATAATGTGTCGCGGGAGACTTTATGAAAATACATGAAACGGACACAAATAACACCCAGACTCAGAACAACAATTTGTGGATCACACAAGGTGTCGCCCCATGTGGGGATCGGACCCACAACACTCAGCGTAGTAGTAAGCGGCGTGGCGACCGCTTAAACTACTACGCCATCTTTGCAGTCAATAGCTAGTACCTTAGCTTTGAGGAAACCGAGAGTCTATTACAGGTCCCTTTATAGAAATGAGCTATCCCCGTTGAGCTTAGGATCCACTCAAACAAATACGCTTCACACTCGCACCCATGCACACACACGCTACACACATACATACACATACTATACGTTCTTATTCATTTCACATAATAATACCAATGCACGGTGGAGCGGATAGGAGGAGCGCCAACTATCCAGGTGATGAGCGGAAAGTTGCAGCTGGCATTAGTCTGAACAATTCCTTGGAGCAATCTCCATCATATATGCGATAGAGAATGCGGAGTAAAGTCATATCTCTGCGTAACGCCAAGGGATCGAGCCGATCGGAAGATCGGATGTTTGGGCTATCGACGATTCGAGTCGTTCTTCATTGAATGCGGTCCAGAGGTAGAATCTGGTACTGAGGTGCCCCTGCATAGAGATGAGAACAGTATTCCATATGCGGCCGAACTTGCGCCTTATAGAGCTGAAGGCGGTGGGCCGGAGTGAAATACTCTTCTATAATCTTCTAAACAGGTTATACCTGCTTAAAGCACACAACTGTCTAGAGTTAGAAGAGGCTGGTAATTTGTCATACGCACCTAGTAAAGATACCAGTCTCTCACACAGACCCCTTAAAACAACGTAGATTAAGATTGTTTATTGTAACTATATCTGTGTGAGAGAGAACAATAAAATATTATTTTTATTATTAAATCGAAAATTTTGATGAAGAACATCACTTTCAAGCAAACTATTCTAAAATTCAGGCAATGCGTAGTAGTAGTGCAAAATACGTAGTACCTGCTTATAACGCCATAGTCACCTACATAGTTACATAATATTATATTCGTTATAGGTCACAAATTGTTCCTGTAACGCGCTTATAGGCATTTATGCCAGAAGTGAGAACTTGTAAGAAATTATGTGTATTAAAAAAGAATACAAAGTTTAAAATAAAACAAGTACAACCTGCTTTACTGGTTCCAATCCGATTCGATAACAGTAACATTATATATGAATGAATGATTTCTTAATGGAAGGCCTTTCTCCATTTGCAACGTGTCGTGGTCTATACCGTGTGTCGGTTTCTAGTTTTTTCACCACGCGGTTAATTATAAATACATTGTATGTAATAACTTTATTAGGACCGTTGTTCGACCGTAATTTAAGAAGAACACAATCCTATTTTAGGGCCAACTTCAGGCAGGATATCACCAATCATTCCGTTGTCGTTTAAAGGTAAAAGAGGTTACACTTTAAATCTTTTATATATTATCATGTTTTTGTAATAATTTACTCTGGTATGGTAGGTACTTCAGTGGTGGACAGTGTTTTTACATGGTGTAAGGGACGTCGTAACGAATACTGAAATAGTATATTCAAGCCATCATTCTGAGTCGAAAATCATTTTAATTTTCTGAAGGAAAATTAAAGGTTTTATGCGTGTCGTGCGGAAAATTAAAGGTGTCAAAGGTTAAGGTCATGCCCCGTAGATAACGCACAAAAGTAATAACTAATATATAATAATAATAAAATTCTTTATTGGAACAAATTAGTAGATACAGGATAAAATATTTCGAAATTATACTCCAGACACAAATAACATGATATAGTATTCTGCTGGTACTTAAAATAGCATAACCTGTGCTATAAGTACCAGCAACCTCTGCAGTATCACAAAAATATTTTTTTTTCTGTAAATAAAACAATAAAGATGCAATTAGAACAATCTACACTACAATAGCTTGAGAACAAGAAAAACATGCAATCACCTTAGGTATGTGGGTGTGGGTGTGCGCGTAGGTATGTGTGTGTGCGCGTGTGTGTGTGTGTGCGTGTGTATGCGTGTGTTGGGTTCCGTGATGATTGCAGTTTTTGTATATAAAATTGTATATTAAATTTTGTAAGTATAAATATACTTTTTCATACCTTATTACGAAAAGACAAATTTTTTTGTTTTAAAAAGCCGGTAGTCAAGTATATGGTTGTAGATGGTGGTGTATAATAGAGTGATGATTGGTCAAATCCATCGATTTCTTAACACTTACATTTTATTAGATAATATTTCAAGTCTGTATGAACCTTTCTTGTTTATGATAGAAGATTCCACATGAACTGCCGCAATCTTGTCAGAATATAGGTACCTTCCATCTGCTACTGTATTTAATAGAAACCTCTAAAAGATTACCACGATTCTTTAAAAAACTTATATTTATAATCTTAAATTGAATACTTTCGTAAATTTAAAATGTGAAATTGAATACTAACTGTGCAAGGCGGGCCTCTTTCCAGTTACTAGATGATAGAAGAAACAGAATTAAATTCTTAATACGATTTATGAGACAAAATTACGATGATATGTCAAATAATAGGTGTTGTTAGTTATAACAGTTTATTTATAAACATAATCAAGTACCAAACTAATCAACAATCAGATTTAAGGCTAAATAAGTTTTAATATCAAAGAATCAGTGGTGGTGGTGATGTTCAGGAACAATGTGCTTGGCGTGGCCCTCGTACTTCACGTCAGCGTTGAATCTGTAAGTATTTTACAGTTTTAGCTACAATTAAGTATTAATTGCGTATTAGAATATTTATCCCCTATTTATCCCGTGGATGTCGTAAGAGCCGACTAAGGGAGAAAACTACGCAGGACAACAGCACTGCAAAGAGAAGGAAAACTTAAAACAAACCCTATACCAACCCGTCTGGCCAGCGTGGTATAGTAGGCCAAAACCTTCATTGTAAGGCTCTCCTTGTGCTTATGTGCAGCAGTGGACTGTTAAGGGCTGTTGATGATGATAATGATAAGAAATATAAAAGAAAATCTGATATCAAATAACACTAGTAAACATAGTACACTATTTGCTGTGGTTTACGCGACATTGAATACTCTTGTAATATATTCTGCTTTGCTTCTGGGAGTTCGTCACATGTAAGTACTATGTGCTAAGAAATGCCCAACTTTAAAAATAATGTTTTGAAAGAGTTCGATACAAAAATTTCATTAAGTAACTTATACTTTAATATAATAAATAACTAAAATAATTTAATCGCCTCACCCGCTCTTCTTGTCAGCGTGGTACTTCACGATTCTGACGGTGCCATCGGGCTGGTGCAGACTGTACTCGCCCTTCACGACGTCACCGTCGCGGTGTTCGTGCTGCTGCTTGAAGTCGTGAGTATGGGGGTCCTTGATCTCATAGGCGAACTCGTACTTAGGGTGGGCCTGGGATGAGATATTTTGTTCCTTAGTCACCTAACTACATCATAATACTAGAAACGCTATATTTTTGAGTAGTAAATTTAATATTCATACATAGTAATCGACGTGTTGTTCCTCGTGATGTCCTTCGTGTTTCTTATGACTGTCTTGTGCGCTGACCAAAGCGATCACAGCTGCTACGAAAATTATCTGTTAAAATAAAAAATTAGATTAATTTAATATATTTAAAAATAAGTAAGTGTATTTTTAATTAATTTTATTTTGTCGATTCCGTTAATTTGAAAAAATCAAATTATCTAAGGTTTTTTCAAATTAACGAAACGGTGTGTTGTATTTTATTAATATACATTATATTAAATAAAATAAAAAATAATTTGTGATTTCTTTTTACTTAAGTGAAAACAAATTATCTTTGCTTACTTTAGTGAACATTTTGTACGTAAAGTTTGTTGTTGATTATTCGGCTAAGAGACGGCAACTGATAATTTGAGAATGCAAGTATAGATCTTTTATATCGTTTTCAAGAAGCACTCGTAAGATTTTTATGCAATACTTTAAATTAAGGCATAGCCTGTTTATTATGCACGAAATGAGATATTATCGACCTTGGTACAGACTGGTGCTTTTACTCTACATATCTCAATTCAGCTTTTTCAATTAAGTGGTTATAATAATTATGTTTTATAATAATGTCAATGCATTTAGCGTAATCTTAGCTCATACTGTATTCCATAAATTCTATGTTGCAATGTTAATTTTTTTCAAGGTGGTATGGGACGAAAACTGTGACATAAATGATTAGCTTTTTTCAGTTAGGAAATATTTAATTTGAAAGATAAGATAATCTGTGTGATTGACAAACCATTGCCTAGTGTCTAAGTGTTATTTTGGTTAGTATATGTATCTAATTTAAAACTTGTCTCTTAAAATAGAAAAGAAATGTATACCTAGACCAATTGATGTCTCTCTATTTGTTTTCCTCACCTCAACTAATTTTGTTCCTTTGTCCTGTCTAGAAACGAATACATTCCTAAACAGAGCTGACCTCAGTTATAAAAGAATACCTGGGTCGCAGGGCATAAAAGAAACCAGCCATATCGTATAGTAATGGTAAGATATTTCACCAACTACAAAATAAGCTATAATAGTAATTATAATCAACCGAGTTATTCACATTAGGGATAATCGCAGGGGTCAACCCAACCGCAGTGCAATGGAGGGGTCTCGCCCTGGGGGAACCGCCTTCATGATCACGGTATCTTCTATGCCAGGAAAGTATATTACGTTACACATCTCATACACGCCTCAAACTAGGCAGAGCCTGTACTATGGTAACCAGACAAATAAATCTACTTACTTCAATATTTCCAAATACATACATATTATACCTAAGTTGGATTAAGGGCAGGGAAATAAAAATGAATATAACAATAAAGACATTACAACAATAAGCACATAAGAGGTATGCAATAAAGAAAGCCGAAGAAATGACCACCGAAATATCAATCAAGGCCAACAGTAATTTATGATAACTTGACTTAAATGTAAGATATACAACTAGTTTTGTAAATATGTAAGTTGTATAAAAGACAATCTACAATTTTCACAGTATCAGTTTACGTTCATTGTTCAAACAGAAAGTCACAAAATAATAAAAATGTTTGCCAAAGTAAGCATTTCAATTGACATCCTCATCATCAATTAATAAAGAATTCGATTTTTTTGAAAATATATATTTTTGTTACATTTTTTTTGACATTCTATTAAATGAAACACAAATGTTTGAAGTTTCTTAATGTGGAGAGAATATTGTATAACCCTAAGTAATCTAGTTAGTTATCTATCCGTATCGGGGAAGTTAAAAGAACGAAACTGTATGATCAATTGCACAGTTTTTTTAATAATAATAATTTATTGCACAATAGACAATTTGGTTTTACAAGGGGTCGCTCCACAACTGATGCTAGTGTTGAGCTAGTAAAACATATATTTGATGCCTGGGAGGATGCCCACGATTCCCTAGGTATCTTTTGCGATTTATCTAAGGCTTTTGATTGTGTTGTTCATGAAACGCTGATCAGGAAATTACAGCACTATGGTATCAAAAATAAAGCCCTGGAACTACTTGCCTCATATCTATGTAATAGGATTCAAAAAGTTGATATTAATGGTGAGCGGTCTCCAGGCTCTGTGATAGAAATGGGCGTTCCACAGGGTTCTATTCTCGGCCCTTTTTTGTTTTTAGTATATATTAACGACTTACCTCACTTTGTCAAGGACAATCTCGAGATTGTGTTGTTTGCAGATGATACATCACTATTATTTAGACTAAAACGGACACTTTCTGATTTCACATTTGTAAGCAGCGCCATTTCGAAAGTGGTTCATTGGTTTGATGTCAACAATTTACTATTAAATGAACAAAAAATTAAGTGTATACGTTTCACTATGCCAAACGTCAAGCCAGTGAAAACTACTGTGATAATTAAGGATGTCGGGCTGGACCTTGTGGACACTACGACATTTTTAGGTATAACACTAGATGCTAAGCTACAGTGGGGCCCACATATTGATAAATTGTCGAGTAGACTCAGCTCAGCAGCATACGCAGTAAGGAAAATCCGAGAGTTGACTGATGTTGATACAGCACGACTTGTTTACTTCAGTTACTTTCATAGCATAATGTCGTACGGTATTCTGCTGTGGGGGAATGCTGCCGACATTCAAACTATTTTTGTGCTGCAAAAGAGAGCTATTCGAGCACTTTATAATTTAGGCAATCGTTGTTCATTGAGGCAGAAATTTAAAGAAATAAATATAATGACAGTGGCAAGTCAATATATTTATGAAAATGTAATATATGTTCACAAAAATAAAGATAGCTTTTTGAAAAAAAGTGATGTACATGCCATAAATACCAGAAATAAAAATAAATTTGTTGTACCCGCCTCTAGGCTCCAAAAGATAAACAAGTCTTTTCGAGGTCAATGTGTCCGATTTTATAATAAAATCCCAAATAATATTCAGGAGTTGAGTATTAACAAATTTAAATCCGCAATAAAACGTGGCTTGTGCCAGAGGGCCTACTACTCGATTGTGGATTACATGGAGGACAAGAATGCTTGGGATTAATTAGCGCAGGCTATTTCTTTCTTAGGTAAAAATGTGGTGTGGCTAGTATGTTTTTTATTATTTTTTCTATTTTTTATGTTTCACTTCATTTTCTCTTGTATTCGTTTGTTCTTCTTAATCTTGTTTTCTCTTCGTTGTTTTTTCACCTTTAAGTCCTTAATAACGGACATACTAGCACACATCAAAACAATGTTGTGATATATTTAATAGTGCCATTGTATCTACTTGTGAATTGCAAAAGAGTGGCCATGAGTTTGTTTGCCCTTTCTTCTCATAAGCTCAACCCCTTGGAAACGGGCGGTTGTAGATCGGCACAGGCATATCATAGATTTTGTATGGGTTTGATTTTGTTAAATTTATTTGGTTACTATTTGACAAAACAGAGATTGTTGCTTTTGTGTGTGTTGATCTATGACTTTAGAGTCTACATGGAAGACGATTTCAAACAATTTTGAAAATTTTATGAAATAAAGAAAGTTTGAGTTTGAGTTTGAGTTTGAGTTTGTTGTATTTTCTTGCAGATCGTTCTCGTCGCAGCTGTGATCGCTGCTGTTAGCGCACAAAACAGTCACTATAAAAACCACGAAGGACATCACGAGGAACACCACGTCGACTACTATGTATGATAATCTGATTCACTGATGAAAAATAGAGCGGTTTTAGTATAGTGATATAATTTGGTGACTCATTAACATAATATCTCGTTCCAGGCCCACCCTAAGTATGAGTTCGCCTATGAGATTAAGGACCCGCACACTCACGACTTCAAGCAGCAGCACGAACACCGCGACGGTGACGTGGTAAAGGGCGAGTACAGTCTGCACCAGCCCGATGGTACCGTCAGGATCGTGAAGTACCACGCTGACAAAAAAACTGGGTGAGTTACTTTATCTTGTGAATACTTTTTTTTTGAAAAATAATCTTGTACTTGTGCTTGCGTTTCCTTTACTCAAGTTATATTTATAAAACAGCTTGTAACGCTAAGATTTATGTTGAACGTGTTTGTGTCCAATTATATCAAACTAAATTATTACCAGCAAGTCTATGTTATATAGTACTAAACTATATATTCGATCTTGTAATCCACATTATATATATATAAAAATAAAAGTTAGGTTGGCGTGAGTATGCTTCAAAAGCTCAAAAAGTTCTGCATCGATTGGGCTCAAATTTTGACCCGAAATACAACCCGCTTCAAAGATTTTTTCAGTCAGTTTTGTATCTAATTTCGCATAAATCAGCCACAATGTTCCACATCGAAACGAGGCAGAGTACAGCTAAGGAGGTTTCAATTCCAACTTTGGATATATTCGGCTTCAAACCAGTTGTCACAATAGTAAAGTAAAAGTGCTATTTTACAGATTTAACGCTGACGTGAAGTACGAGGGCCACGCCAAACACATTGTTCCTGAACATCACCACCACCACTGATTCTGTGATATTACTATTAGAAAACTATTGTTAAGAGATGATTGTTAATTATTCAAATGATCTTGTTTGTAAGAATAAAATGTTATAACATAACCTTCTGTGTTTCTTTTATATCTGGATTGAACCGCGGATTTGGCTCAAAACAAAAATCGGAAAAATAAGATTAAGACTTCTTAGGGCCCGCTATAGTCTGTAGTGATAAAATTGTTTTCGAAGTAGGATTTAATGCAAATAGACGTGCATTGTGAAGGCTACTTACTTCTTATGTGTGACATACCCGTCACTGAAACTGTTTGTTGTATCGACGTTTTTGAGACTGGATGGTTAGGTACTTTTACCAATTGCAAATTTGCAATATTGTACTTTTTGATTCAATAAGTATACGGTGTTGGTGCTGCTGCTTGAAGTCATGAGTAATCTCATAGGCGAACTCGTACTTGGGGTGGGCCTGAAGCGATATATGCGAGTATATCAAGGACTAAAAATAATACAAGACTATAAAATGAATAAATATATAATGTTAAAAATAAAATATTGGTAGCAATTAATAAGTGCCGAGTTACTTTGAAAATATACTAAAAACGCTCCTTTTTACAATCATATTTTTATATTATTAGTAGCTTTAAATGAAATTTAGAGGCAGAAAAAGGTCTTCGTATTTCAAAATTGCTTCCTACTAGGGTTAACTTTGCTATTAAATCATCCTATTTGAAATTTAACTATCATTTGTGATTTACAGCTTTATTAGAAACACTTCTTAGTAAATATAGTATTCGCTATAAGTAAAGCCAAGCAAGGAATTACCTAAATTGAAATACTTTCAATCCATTGCTATTTTGATTTCCATTTAGTGCAAATAAATTCTTTTAACGAACAAGGCCGAATGTTTATATTTTATTTGCACATCGTATTTTATTGTTAACGTGTGTCCATGTATTTTATTTACAAACAAATATACTTTAATAACTTCCTTAAACCGCCATGAGCCATAGCTGAGTATTGGTCTAGAATTCTAGATATAAAAAGGGTAAGCACTAGTATTAGTAATAGTGATATTTCTCTCAAATAAACCTTCATTATAAAATCAGGTATGATATCAATAAAGTTGGGAAAATGACAACTATGTATTTCAGAAAGCATCTTAACGTCATTTTAGTAAGATAACATAAGAATTTTAAAATTATACTAGAAAGGAATTTCCAAATAATTCAAATTTAAT
The DNA here is from genome assembly GCA_902825455.1 of Arctia plantaginis. NCBI lineage: Eukaryota > Metazoa > Arthropoda > Insecta > Lepidoptera > Erebidae > Arctia > Arctia plantaginis. Next base: position 8,073,295 of record CADEBD010000314.1, on the reverse strand, counting down.
AATAACTGTAAATTAACAACAGAATTTAAATAAGACAATATTGCTATTTTTAATAAGAAGTGTTTATGTACTGAAATAAAATTATTTAAATCTTCATTGAAAATTTACTTATATCTACATTTCATGAAATTTAATCTAAAATACAATTTGAACCACTAGTTGGAAGCATAAGAATTAATAATAATAATTGCATGGATGCGGACCGGCAATTATGTTCATGATTGAACAATAATAATAATTGCAAATTACATAATTAAAATTTATAGTTTACTAATCACAACCAGTTAGCAGTTTCCTTTTCGGTAAATAACATTAAATTTCTTACCTTTATAAAAAATAATAATACTAAAAAGCAAAAATACTTCAATAGAAGCATGTTTTTACTAAAATATAAGAATAAGTTTTACTAAGGTGTTAAAATTAAATAATAATATAATAATAATATACTAACACATTCACACAACACCATCTAGTCCCAAAATAGGCAGAGCCTGTACTATGGCTACTGACTTTGGGTAAGATTTATTTAAATACATATATATACTTTTTTTTTTTGTAAATACGAGTACATACATGTTATACATAGAAACACCCAAACCAAATAAAACATGAAATGTTCAAGCGCACAAATGCTTGTCTTGAGCGCACAAACACCACTCGCCATCTGGCCGTCAAATAGAGATATTTAATTTTAACATTTTTAAAAAACTCATGACATGAGCTTTTTATTATTATATCACGCCATCACATGGTGTATTAGATATAAGAGAAAAGGTGTAACTGTTTTTGAGTACAAGGATACCAGGTTATTTAGGAGACATGTACTATATTGCTGATTATAACATATTTGATGTAGATTCCTTATCCTACTCACTCGTACCTGCACCCACCGTCGATCTGCGATTTTTTAAGTGTATTTTTATATACCACTGACAATGACTATATAAGATTCCTTCCTCAACAAGGAACATCACCGTCACTATGAAGCAAATGTAATTTAAAAAGCAAATATACTGAAATAGGTAGGTATGTCGACCAACAAAACAAAATAAGTTCATAAATTTTTGGTCTTAATTTATTCCTATACAAACTTTAACAGCATTATGTACATCATAAAAAATTGTTTTTTAAAAACAAAATAATTTTCAAATATATCAGTGGTGGTGATGGTGTTCGGGAATAATATGTTTGGCATGTCCCTCATACTTCACGTCAGCGTTGAATCTGTAAATAGAAAAAGCTTATTAAGATTTTCTTCTTTACGAAGAGATTGTAGCAAATGATTGTTTTGCTCAATTTTTCAAAAAAAAAGCATACACAAGATAAAGTAACTCACCCAGTTTTTTTGTCGGCGTGGTACTTCACGATCCTGACGGTGCCATCGGGCTGATGCAGACTGTACTCGCCCTTCACGACGTCACCGTCGCGGTCCTTAATCTCATACGCGAACTCGTACTTGGGGTGGGCCTGGACCAAAAAATTTGTTCCTGAATCACTTAAGCTCTTCAAAATACTAGTAACGCTATTTAGTGATTAGCTAATTAAATTATCATACATAATAATCGACGTGGTGCTCCTCGTGATGTCCTTCGTGTGTCTTATGATGACTGTCTTGTGCGCTGACAACAGCTGTTACAGCTGCTACTAGTACCATCTGTAAAAAATAAATTATCATAGCTTTCAAATAAATTAAAACAAATTTAGGGGTCTTTAATTCTTAAATATTTTTTCTTACTTTAGCGAGCATTTTGTAATGTTGGTTATTCAGATAACGAACGAAGTATGATAATTGTCTTATGACCGTATTATCTTTTATACGCCTACTCCAAAAGTTTATTAAGAAGAAATTTTGTAACAGTTTTTATTAATGCAACCGGTTTGTTTGTACTAAAAATAAAAACTTATGAATGGAGTACGTCAAAGACCTCGGGAAAAGTAGATGCTCTAACTTTATAGACTTAACTCAATATACAATTATGTTTCTTGACTTAACTTCAATTATGTTAGAATGATAAGTACTAATCATTAAGCTACGTCAGTGTCATAGCTGTGGCATAGGACCACCGACGACATTTCATCGACAGTCTATTGATACAATATTAAAATAGCAGAATTGAGGCCCTGGTGGCTGTGAGTTCGAATATTTATTGGTACCGGTAGGGTTGGAAAGGTTAAGAAGAACATTGCCTGGTGCCTCAAAGGCCGGCAACGCGCTTGTGAATCCAAGACTTCGATACAAAAACAGTTTTAGTGACGAGTATGTAACCAATGATATATTATAATACGTCATTATATGTAACAATGTAAATTCGTGATGTTTTTCAAAATGAATCGTGACGTCCCACACTGGGGCAGGATACCCTTATAACTGCCATCAAATATACTAAAGCTTTTAGACGTTCTAAAGTGGACCGAGTGTTCTCATAGACATTTGTAATAACAGAAAAAAACAATTCCGGTAATTAACATCATCATTTTTATTGTTTAAAAATAACACATTAAATATTTTTTACAAAAAAAAGCGGTATTTCTCAAGTATAGTTTTTTTTTATGTTAGAGGGGGCAGACGAGCAGTATGATACCTATTGAAGATATGTTAAAGCATCATCATCTTCATCATTATGATCGTCATCGACTGTAGTATTACGTATCGTATTACTCGTATCATCTGAGTTATTTAGAAATGGAGCTTTCAACATGAACAGTGCTTCTTTAGGAATATTTTTCACTTTATTTGTGACTAACTTTTGCTTACTGGTGATTACGGGATCAGAGCTCAGTAAAACAAAAAAATTTTGGGTGCCTGTTATCAATAGTAAAAAGCACCCCACGCTTTTTTTTAAATTTATTTTCTATCTTTTAGTTTGGTTTTCTATAGAAAGCGTGTTTTTTAGTTTTTTAAAAGTATAATTTTTTTAATTAGTGTATCGTCATCGGTCCTCGATATATCTACAAACTTTGAATGAATTCTGACCGTTTAAAGTCAGTCAAAATCACGCCCAAAGGAGTAGGTTACAAACATACAAACAAACATACAAGTGAAGCTAATATAAAGCGTGTAAAAAGTAAAAAATATCCCTATTAGATTTTTCTCTGCTACATTTTCTCGAATTATGCTCTCTATAGCTCTTAAAGTCCTTGTTTCTTGCCTCCTGTGATTCTTCTGTTAATTGTCCGATAGTAGGAAGTGCAAAAGGATATCTAGCAGTATCAAGTGCAAATACCCTGTACTTTCCTGCATCTATATCAAATTCACTTGATATAATAATTAAAATAATGTGGTTTTTTTTATTAAATCTACGTCTATATTAGTTATTTGTGCTGACAAGTCTGTATTTTGGGAAAAACGTCTGGCGGTGTTTCCATCGTTGCTACTGCCGAAACCCGGTTTGGGTTTGTCTATAATTAGGCCTCACTTTTCTCTAAATTCTTTTTGAATTCGGGCTTTATTTTCTGAAACAGTTTGCTTATCCTTCTCTCCACGGACTTCTCATTTTTTTATAGGGAGTTTGTATGCTAAATGTAGTAAACATTCGAAGAATCGAATCCAACCGCGAAGGACAGAAAGACCAAATCTCAAATTATCAGTATTCACCTTTCTTAAAACTATTTTATCTATTTTATTGAAATCTTTTGTTGTTGCACCACACAAAAGGAATTTAATGGTTGAAGTAGTTTCTGTCAGGGCTTAACAAACTTCAAAATGTTTGAGGCTTTTTCTTGTAGAATCATACAAGTAGCATAAACTAATTCTGAAGCTGAAGTTGATGCCCGCAACTGCTTAGACTTGGAACGTTTACTTTTTTCTGATGAATTTTCAAAAGAAGTAAGCGGTCGGCCGCGTTTCATATTTGACCCAATGCATGGGAAAAAAAGTGATGTCTGAAGCCAATCTTTGTTATATTTTTAAAAAAATTCTTTTATTCTACACCTTTCTCCCATTTTGACTTATGTTAATATTTAAAACTACTAATTTTATTATATTTACTCGGCATGACTACTCGTTCGTTTTTCCAGTCTCTATCTTATCTCGTCTCTTATCGTCTCACATCTTATAAAAGATATAAGATGTATATATTTTTGCTCGAAACTATTCCCTTTAGAACTATGCATTTTATTTAAAAGTTCTTGTCTTGTAATAAATAATGTATTCGAGGACATCCCTAAAACGAAATGAATATTTTTTAATAATAATAGCAAATTGGAACAAAATTATTTTCTGTAAATCATGCACTGAAAATTGTTTTATCTCGAAAATTAGCAAAATATAGCAAAAAAAATAAATTGTTTATAAGAGATGATACTATAAAGATTATTTTTAGATAGTAAGCAAAGTTTAATATTGCTTAGAAACAAAATAAAATATCTATTATTTCGTTATTTTCCTGATAATTTTCTACACACCCAAATTTAGCCTGGTCTGCCTAAAACTAATTATATAATAAAGGAAAAAAACATTCTAAAACATAGTTACATACCTGAAGATGAAGGTTCCATAGCTTAATAATCCCAAAAATAAATACTTTTTGTGCAAAACGGCTCTTAAATTGCACGTAAATCACTAATATTGGATAGGGTAGTCTGCAAGGCGTAAGTACGCTTCACTGTAGTAACGAAGTGGGTTTGTTATAGGGCATTTAAATACCGCCAAATAATACCTGAGTTAGTATTCTAATTAATTTATACATGAGGGCTAACAAGTGACATCTTTTTAATTTTTTATTTCCGGCATTTATTAGGGTCTTCTGCCCCAGTGTGCGTCCGTCAGTGTCGAGATTTCGTTAATTTCAAAAGACGCGCTTGTAACTCCTAAGTTGCAGGCGTTTATGGGCGGCGGTAGTTATTTTTCATCAGGTGACCCTTCTGCTCGTTTTCCCCTTGTAACATAAATAAAGCACTGGTTATTACACAGAAAACTAGATTCTTAAAGAAAATGAAAATAATTGTTTCCAAGTAGATATTGTTTTTGGCACAGTGAATTAACATTAGAGTGCGATCAACGGTAAATCAGAAGAGTTCCATTGTCGCCAAGACGCACACATTAACGAAAAATAATATTTTACACACAGAATTTACACCGTAGTGAAGTTAGTATTTTTGCATTTATCGAAAAAAATACGAGAATAATTTTAAGTAAATTATTTATTTGACTGATACTCTGATTTATTGTAAAATAATACTACTCTTGTATACAAAATATGTTATATATTCAATAACTATAAAGAAGAATTAAATATTGTGGTTGAAATATTAAAAATATTTTCTGACCCCAAAATAAGGTATATTTATTGTATATTTGCCGTTTTGTGTCTTTGTGTGCATTGTAATTTTTCAAATTAAAATTCATTTGAATTCTTATGTATTTTTCAATAACGCATTTTATCAGGTAATCACCTATTTGATGAAAGCTTATTTCATTAAATATGTTACTACCTACTAACTAGCGTAAGACTTGTAGAAGTAACCAATTTTCATTTACCATAGTTGGTCAGTTAGTCCTTTAAATTTTTCATTAAAACTAATGCTATGATCAAAAATATTACCAAACTAATATCATTAAAAAAACCCTTCGTTTTTGGTGTCGGTTAAGAATCATAATACAAAAAAAAACAATGTGCTAAACAGAAAATCATTTTAAAAACCAAATCATCGATAACTATAATATTGCGATGTTGAATGAATCCAAATAAGATTGGCTACATCACTATCGGAGCCAAATATGAACTGTGACTTTACCAAATACTTCCTACTACCGATAACGTTTTCGACAAGCAATTATCGTGCAACTCAGCATAGCGATATTTTTTAATGAAGCTGCGTTCCCGGCGAAATCAATACACGAGTACGAATGTTTTCAGAGAATTATACACGTTTGCTCGTAACTCCGGTGCGCCTGCCCCGCCTACATTGCTTTTCTAGTTTATTCACTGTTCTGTGGTTTCTGGTACCTATTGCAGTTATAATCGCTAATCATCGTTACGCATATACAATTAAATATGTTCCAATTCGACTGCACGGATGGCGCAGTGGTTTAAGCGGTCGCTATGCCGCTTACTACTGCGCTGAGTGTTGCGGGTCCGATCCCCACTATTTGTGTAATTCACAAATTATTGTTCTGAGTCTGTGTGTTCTCTGTGTCCGTTTCAAGTATGTTTGTAAAGTCTCCCGCGACACAGGATATATTCCTAATGCGGGAGTTGTCTTTATAAACAAAAAAAAGATTACCTACACTTAAATACCAAAAACTGATATACGACTAATTTGATCACTACTTCGGTTATTTTTTTAACCGACTTCAAAAACACGAAAGAGGAGGTTCTCAATTCGTCTGTATTTTTTTGTTTGTATACGCGCAATCTCAGGACCAACAAAAAACATATTTACACGTGTACAAAAACAATTAATTATTTTGGTAGTTCTGTTTCATATTGCTTTCTTGCCTGCTGCCTTCTCTCTCAATATTACGATTAATTCAGATATCAATTTTATTTAGACACCTAATTGATAATAACTTAAAGTACTTGATTTTATTAAGGTCGACCATATATTATTACCAACATTATTCTTATACAGAACGAACAGGTTATGTCATAATTTTAACTCTTGCATTCTTACGTTGATTTTGGACTGTGTATAAAAGGTTAATACACATGTAGCAAACTATCAGTTTATTTTTAAACGCACAACAGTAAACAACATCTAAAAACAAAATGTTTGCTAAAGTAAGAATCAATGTTTTTAAGTAACATAATAATTTATTTTATGTGTTATACTTATAAATGTGTAATATTGTTTTTTAATTTTCCAGATTTTACTAGTTGCAGCTGTGATCGCTATGGTCAGCGCACAAGACAGTCATCATAAGAAACACGAAGGACATCACGAGGAACAACACGTCGATTACTATGTATGAAAATTAAATTTACTACTCAAGAATAAAGCGTTTCTAGTATTTTGATGTAGTTAGGTGACTAATAAACAAAATGTCTCGCTCCAGGCCCACCCCAAGTACGAGTTCGCCTATGAGATTAAGGACCCGCACACTCACGATTTCAAGCATCAGCACGAACACCGCGATGGAGACGTCGTAAAGGGCGAGTACAGTCTGCACCAGCCCGATGGTACCATCAGGATCGTGAAGTACCACGCTGACAAAAAGAGCGGGTGAGTTACTTTATTTTTGGATGCAGTTTATGTTAATTGTGAAATATACTAAAATTACTCCTAAATTTTTGGCAACAAAAAACCACTTGAATTAAAAGAAAAGTAAAATAATAAAGTTTTACTTTATTATTTTATGTAGTCATGATGAACTGCTTTGCTCTATATCTATAAAATAAGCAACAGACAGACTAATTCACTGACTGATTGATCAACGCACAGCTGTAACCGCTAGGTCTAGAAGCATGAAATTTTGTACAAATGTTCCTTAGGTGACGTAGATGTGCACTAAGAAATGATTTTTTAAAATACCATTGATAGGGTTGCAAAATTGGGATTAGAAATTGAAATGAAACTTAGTTTTTTTTTGGTATATGATGTCGACAACCACATGGACGAAGTCGCCGGCACAAGATAGTAATTTATAATTTAAAAAAAAATGTTGTCACTTCTTCACCATATTGCTTAGTATCTTGGTCTATTTAGTTATTTTTGTTTTACTTAGTGTTCATAAGCATTATTAAATGTAAGCTATATTTTTAAATTTCTATCTGCAGATTCCACGCTGACGTGAAGTACGAGGGCCACGCTAAACACATTGTTCCTGAACATCACCACCACCACTGATTCTGTGATATTACCTATCAAATAGTTAAGACATGATTGTTGATTAGTTAAAATAAGATTAAATTAATACACATTTAAATTAACTTGTATCGTTTTATTTTTATTTTAAAGTAATATTAATCACATCTTAAAGACAACGAAACGTACCATACCAAAATGAAAAAAAAACCACTTATAAGGAGATTTATAAAATAACTACTGTTGTACATTTTTAAAACACACTAGATTCTTTTTTACTTTGTTCAGTTCAAGATTTACTTTAAAAACATAGTTTCAGTCAGAAACAATAATATTAATAATAACATAAATTATTTTTATTACTAGCGATCCGCCTCGGCTCCGAACGGGCGCAATGTAGATACTACTAATGTGGTGACAGTGTGGAATAATTAATTATACTACTATTAGTAATTAATTATAACATTTATGGGCCCGCTCCGCACCCGGGACATTTGTTGTGCCCCTGCATTTTAAACCTCTAATATCTTTTAAACTCTAAACTACAACGTATTTAACGTATTTAATTAGATAAGGAATAATAAGGTATGGTTTAAAATAATTTCGTAAATAACCCAATATTTTTCTGAAATATTAAAAAGATTTGGTTACTGTGGGTTATCGTTAGGAGATAGCCATATACCATTGCAGATTTTTTGTACATATTGTTAAGATATACAATTTCGTATTACATTATTTTGGTCTATCTTGTAAGGTCTTGGTATGAAATATTCGTAGCTTTATTCATTATAGCCATCTTTATATGCAATAGTATATGTACTTTTTCTATAAATTACTGAGTTCAATTAGTCAGTTAAAAATTAAGATAGACCCTAAATTATTCACAATAACAGCATTAAGAATTTTTTCTTATAATAAATAAGTAGATGGTATAACACTATTGCATTGGGCTAAACCTGTAATAATATTTGTTTTTAAAGGAAATAAATAAATAAATAATAAATAAATTATCACTGTATACATTTGTACATAATCCATCGGACTCTACACGCGTAAAAGATTTTGTTCTAATTTTCAATTTTTATAAATAGATGGTGTAGAAACAATCCTCTGGAATTTTTTAAGATGAAATAAATATATAAGATTAGACATGTGGCCTTGTACTTAGGGAGCGTCGATTATTTATTTGTTACATACCTGCACAGACGAAGGCGACATGAACGAGAACACAATTTTTTTGGTACCTAACCTGTTACTTGATGAGGCATTTGTTAGAGTATTAAAGCTTGCAGAGCCGACTAAGGAAGTAAACTACGCAGGAAACCAGAACTGCAAAAAGGTGAGATGAGAGAAAAGAAAACTTGACACAACCCCTCTAACAACCGGTATGGCCAGCATGGCATAGTAGGCCTAAATCTTCTTTTTAAGTAGTGGCCTATATCCAGCAGTGGGCTATTAACGGCTGTTCTTGTGAGATGATGTGATTAAAGCTTTGAATTGCCTCCAAATCTCTAACCATATTATGTACTCGTTGTCATCGAAAAATTATTAAGTTTCATTGTTTGTGAATTCTGATTTTTTTCTGGCGTAGGCAGGTAAACGAGAGGCTCGTGGCTAAGTGGTAACCGAGTATTCTTACACATAGTAAAGTTAACACAAGTTAGTCACAACTGTATTGTCGCCATTTGAGTAATGCTGACTGCACGACACTTTGTGTGATCCACAAATTGTTGTTCTGAGTCTGGGTGTTCTTTGTGTCCATTTCATGTATGTTTATAAAGTCCCCCGCGACACAGGAAATATTCCTTTATTATGCATGATTTGCTTAAAAAAAGAGAAAATAATACAGTCCAACGAATTAGGGGGAGGAGTGGTTGGAGTTCTGGTAATCTTACTCACTCGGTGAGATGCGACGAAAGAATTGTTTAACACCGATTTTCTGTGAGGCCGTCGTATAACTCCGGTTGAACCGTCCCATTTATGTCGAAGCATGGCTCTCCCAAGCAAATTGTTGTGTTGATTTAAAACAACGAGAATAACATTTAGTTTCTTTTTATTATTTTATAACAAATCATTATTTAACAATCTTAAAACAATCAGTCCTTATCAAGTTATCTATACATATTCATTAGTCCTAGTGGTGGTGATGATGTTCAGGTACAATATGCTTAGCATGACCTTCGTATTTCACATCAGCGTGGAATCTAGAATTAAAGAAAAAAGTCGTTTTTAAAAACTGAGGATTACAAGATGTTACAATAAACATTATGTGTGCATGTTGTTGCTCAAGCTATTACGCCTATTTCGTAGAATTTTGATTAACAATTTTCAATATAACTGTACCTTTTCTGACTGAAATAACATTGAACGAATATCAAACGGTTTTTTTTAAAGAGGTTCCAATGGGGCCTTAAAAAGGAGGTCGAATGGGTACTTTTTAGGGTCCAAACTTGGAGGTCCAACATTTTAAATAAAAGGTAAAAATAATAGTAATAACACCATGAATTACACACGGCCGTCTGATACTAAACTAGGCAGAGCCTAGGCAAACCCACGTTTCTGCTATAGAAGTCAGGTTCACCAACCACTAGAGCAACAGGCCAGCCAAACAAGATAATTTTATACTAAAAATAACTCACCCGGTCTTCTTATCAGCGTGGTACTTCACGATCCTGACGGTGCCATCGGGCTGGTGCAGACTGTACTCGCCCTTCACGACGTCACCGTCGCGGTGTTCGTGCTGCTGCTTGAAGTCGTGAGTGTGGGGGTCTTTAATCTCATATTCGTACTCGTACTTGGGGTGGGCCTGGAGTAAAGTTTTAATTTAAATAAGGTCAAGCTACATTATATTGGTATATTATATAATTATGAGTTGATTTTCATACATAGTAATCGATGTCGTGTTTCTCGTGATGTTCTTCATGTTTCTTATGATGGCTGTCTTGTGCGCTGATTACAGCGATTACAACTGCAACTACTACGAGCTGTAGAAAGAAACAAAAATAAATTAAATGCCTAACCTCATGGAGACTAAATGTTATACGAAATAACAAACTCTCAGTCGGTCTTATACCTTAGCAAACATTTTGGTATTTTTTGTTGAATACTCTTAGGGCACAAAGAAGTAACTGATAAATTCCAATTGAATGTGTTCTCTTAAATACACATAAGAGAGTGAACTTTTACGTAATTATTTAAGTTGTTTAACTTGTTTGTTAATTTAAATAAAATTCAGTATTATCAACCTTGATACTTTTACATTTCTCTATACGCGTTCAAATAAACGCGTTTCTTAACCTACTTACTACTTTTACCTCTTAAGACAACTATATTTATATATTCCATTCGTGTCACCAAGTGTTGCTCCAAACTCAAAATCCATGGATTGTGCTATTAGGATGTCAAGTGTATTTTTTTTTGTTCTTTATTGTAAAATAAATCTACAAAATTACCTAAATGGATAGTTTAGATTTAACATTCTGTGGTAGATGATGAATTTTACCATAAATAGAAATAAGATTTTAGGCGTTTTCAGAAACTATGAAACGGTTTTTTTTTTGTTATTATATTGTTGATAAAAACACCGGTGTGTTAAGGAAATTTTTCATTATATTTCTGCGAAGAGTAGGAAAACTTCACACTAACCCTATACCAACCCGTCTGGCCAGCGTGGCGTAGTAGGCCAAAACCTCTTTTTAGTTTACTATTTGTTCCGTGCACTATTAAGGAGTGTTGATGATGATGATGATTCTGTGGTATCGTGAGACGTAATCTTCTCCAGGTACTTGACTACTCTACCTATATTAACTATAAATATTGATAAATATAGTACCAAAGGAATCATTGGTTCATTTGTAGAGTTGTTAAGGTGTTCTTCTCTATCTTTATTTTATTTAAAATCATAACTTTTAGGTTAATATTTTCCAGGTGTAACTAAAAATATTCCATAAAATATCAGAACGGATGTCATAGATTAAAAATGAATGTTAATTAAAGGTATTGTGCATATTATGTATATTTATTACAAATAATAACATTTTCATAAAATTATGTAACAGGTCAAACAACAACTAGTTAATCTTGATTTAATCTTCAATAGTGATAATTGTCATGGTGATGATTATGGTGATGAGACGGATGCTTATGATGATTAGGAACGTGTTTCACATCAGCATGGAAACTGTGAAGAGAAAAAAGGTTATTCATAATACATATATCCTAAAATATTCCTAATGTAGCACACGTTACTGTAGAAGGTAACGTGTTCTACATTATTAGAAGTTTTATGCAAAAAATTATAGTTTTGAAAAACTGAAAAACACGCTTTCTATAGAAAACCAAACTAAAAAATATATTGTTTTTTTAATTAATGTGTTGTCATCGGTCCTTGATATATCTACAAAGTTTGAACGAATTCTGACCGTTTAAATTCAGTCAAAATTACGCCCAAAGGAGTCGGTTACAAACAAACATATAAGTGAAGCTAATATAAAGCGTTAAAAAGAATTACGTAAAATTCATTTGTAAGGTATTGAACCTCATTATATTACAAATTTTGATGCGACGGGGTTAAAAAGTAAAGATCGGATCACTGCAGCCAGTATTAAACTACTTGAATTGTTATTTTGCTTCTTACTTATTAAAAGATTTAACCATTAGGTAGGTATGCGCTACTATATCTATACTTTAGAACAATATGGTCAATACATTACACAGTAAGCAACGTAAGTACGTAAAGAACTTGTAAAAATGTGTTAACCGTTTTGAATGTCTTGTTTTATTTCATTGGCCAATATAACTGGAACTGTCATTTTTAGACTTTTGTGCCATGACAGGACAAAGCATGTATTAGAGTTCTAAAGTTTTAACCTTATACATAATTTGTAACTTGATAGCACTTATTTTTTCAAAATTTTAGCTTCTGCTCTTTTTATATTTCTCTCATATTTTATATTTATGTAAAAGTATGAATGTATTTATATGTATTAACCTGTATTTAAATAAGTATTGCTAGGACTGAGTGCATTGTAATCAACTACTTTTGTTATATACTTTTATCGAAAAAAAAAAGATGTTTGCTGCATAAATATTTTATCATCCTTCTAAAATTTTCTTCACACCAAGACTTTGAATGAATATTTATCTACAGTGGATTTGTCCATCCAAAGGTGGCCTGTATGAAATTGCTTCTTAGCGAAAAGCCACGATTTGTAAATGGTCATTTATTTGATGTACTCTTGTATATATGATGTACCGTACTGAGGTACAATCATTTATTTTTTCAAATAAACATTAAGTTTTCCAAACATGACGTACTTCTTTGAGGGTTATTATTTTAAAAAGGAAAAAGTTTTTTGCTTTATGTATTAATGTGTAGATTTAAGTTTACTTACCCGGTATGTTTGTCAGCATGATAGTGTACATGTCTAACAGTACCATCAGGTTCGTGTAGAGAATAATAACCTTTTACAACGTCTCCATCACGCTCTTCGTGATGCATATGATGATCATGCGTGTGAGGATCTTTCACTTCGTACTTGAAATCGTACTTGGGATGTGCCTGAGGTAAATATCAATATTACTAACAATAAAGCTAACCTTTATCTTCTAAACCCAAACTAAGCATAGTTTTTACTATAGATTCTAAAACCTGATTAATTTACTTATTTTTTTTAATACTAAGTCCCAGATGTTAACTGACTACCACCGCTCATAGCCATCTACAACTAAATAGTCATAATTGTGTCTCTTTTAGACCTCATCAGAATCTGGAGCCCAACACTATAAGACCGCTGTTCTGTGAGGCCGTGATATCACTCTGGTCGAGCCGGCTCATTTGTTACTAAGCATGGGGCTCTCCCACAGTAAATTATGAAATGAAATTTATTTCTGCAGGTAAATCTTTCAATTTTTTTTACAAGTCGCAATTTACAGCTAGAAGGCGCCAGCATTATCTAAGACTTACTCTGGGAAGAAACGCCGTAACAAACCACAGAGGTTTCTTTTTCAATGTTTAATTAAATGAATAAATATTTTAAATATAAATTCATATAGCGGCAATGGAACTCACTAGTTATTTCAATGTTTTAGTTGTGTTCATTAATTTTAGTAAACCAGACAGTATAACTTACGTAGTAGTCAATATGATGATGTCCATGATGATCATGAATGGTTACTTCCTGAGGGTGTCCATCATGTTTGTGGATATGCTGCGATGAATGTCCATATTCCGCTGATACAAACGCGACAGATGCAGCGAAAACAAACATTACCTGTTGCCAAGTGAGTTAAAAGAGTATTAATACTTTTTTCGAACTGCCTCATAGATGAACTATTTTTTAAAATAGAATGCCATTTTTTTAAATGAAATACACCCAATGAATGCAATTGATTTTTACTTTACCTTCCTAAACATTTTGTTAAGGTTGCTTTTATTGCTCTAAGGCTGTAGTAGACTGACATGTCTTTTTATATAAAACAAAAGCAATTAGATTTATATTATTCTGTTTCTCCATAGCCATTGAACGGCCATTAAAATTATTTACGATTATTTTGATTGCGTGTGATCTAAGTGGTTTCATAAAATAAGTTGTTGACATGCTTGATAATTTTGACGGATCTATTGCTCTAGTAGTTACCTGACTACTTAACCAGATGTTGGGGTTCGATTCCCACCCAGGACAAATTATTGTGTGATGAGCACGATCATCTATTTAGAGTCTGTAAATACGAGGGGTGATCAATAAGTAATGATAATCGAGTATTTCTAGAACGCACAAAAACCCAAATTATTTTTTTTCTGCTTGCTTATATATCCACTACTTCAGCTTCAAAAAAATGTATAAATAGGACACCATTACCGGGAGATACATTCATTTGAATACGAACTGTCGAAGAGAAAACATCAAAATGGAGAAAAATGAAATAAGAGCTGTCATCAAGTACCTCTGCCTGAAAAAAATGTCTACCAAAGACATACACAGCGACTTAGAGGAAACATTGGGGGAGTCTGCTCCTCCATATTCCACAGTCGCACGCTGGGCAAAGGAATTTAAGCTAGGCAGAACCTCCACTGAAAAGGAACATCGCGAGGGACGCCCTTCCACGTCCCTTACTGGAGAAAACGTCAAAAAAGTGGAAGATATCGTGTTGGCCGATCGAAGGGTGACCGTAAGGCATGTAGCTGAGGTCACAGGGATCTCCTATGGCAGCGTTCAAAAAATCATTGTCAACAAAATGCATATGAAAAAGGTCTCTGCGCGTTGGGTACCGAGAATGTTAACCGACGAGCAAAAAAAGAAACGAGTCGACATTTCGAGGGTGTATCTTCAAAAGTTCCAGGCCGATAAAGAATTTTTTTTGTCGCGTTTTGTGACCATGGACGAGACCTGGATCCACCACTTTGATCCCGAAACCAAACAACAATCAATAACTTGGAAACGAGCTTCCTCACCAACGCCGAAGAAATTCAAAGTGTCAAGTTCAGCGGGAAAGGTTATGGCGTCTGTTTTCTGGGATGCAGAAGGAATTATTATGGTGGAATATTTGGAAAAGGGGGCCACTATAACAGGCTCTTACTACGCAGGCCAAATAAGAAGATTGCGAGAAGCTATTAAGTCAAAAAGACGCGGTAAACTGCGCGCTGGAGTGCTGTTTCACCAAGACAACGCTCCGGCTCACAAAGCCGCAGTTGCGATGGCTGCCATTGAAGAAACGGGGTTCGAACTGCTCGAACACCCTCCCTATTCGCCAGATCTAGCTCCCAGTGACTTCTACCTCTTTCCTCGGCTCAAAGAACACCTCCGGGGCAACAAATTTGAGGACAATAGTGAAGTGATGGCCGCAGTAGAGGCATTTTGGGAGGGTCAAGACAAAGAATTTTTTTCTAAGGGAATCATGGGCTTAGAAAAAAGATACACTAAATGTATTAACTTGCAAGGAGACTATGTTGAAAAATAAAATACTTTTTTTAATCTAATAGTTCTGTTTCATATTGATTATCATTACTTATTGATCACCCCTCGTATATATGTTTTTCAACAATATGTATGTTTATCAGCAGTATGTTTACCGTAGTACGCCAATTTTGAGATCAAGTGGCAGAGCGTGAGGCGTCTCATGTTATTACTATTAACAAAAATAATTCTATAAACTATGACCATCATTAAAAAAAAAAGTATATTTTATATGTGAAATATTTTACAGTAATATTCTTTACGACCCGAGAAATCCATTATTTTTTCTTTTTTTTAAATAAAATTGTAAGGTTCTATAGGTAAGCCCGGTTAATTTAATTTCTGTTATCTAAGGGCCGTATTTTAAAAGGCGTCCCAGTCGTGAATCTAGTCTTAAAACTATTTTTAATTAGAGATTGTATTATTGAACGTCACTCAAAACGAGATTCACCGATCGTTACTAGCCGCGTTTACACCGGGCGCATGGGTTCGCGCGACCGCCTCGATGTAGTGGCTCGCGAGGCAGACTTGCGAGGCACCTCGGTGACACAGAGGCAAGTCTCGCGAGGCAGGCCGAAACATCAGAGCTCACCGAGCATTCAAAAACGAAAGTTGTGTAATTTCTACTGCAGCTATTGTTCTAGTAGTTTATTGTTTAAGAAAAAGGTAACAATTAAGTTATAAGAAAGGACCAAGACGCTTACGGATCAGAAAACTTTATGAGCGTCGCAATCAATACGGAAATAAATTATTTCAGGATATGAAACATGATAAAACCGTCCATAATTTTATACGTATGTATGATGCGTCCATAATGGACTGCACGGATGGCGTAGTGGTTTAAGCGGTCGCCAGGCCGCTTTCTGAGTCTGGGTGTTCTTTGTGTCCATTTCATGTATGTTTGTAAAGTCCCCCGCGACACAGGATTTATTCCTAATGCGGGAGTTGTCTTTTTGAAAAAAAATATGAAAATAGCCAAAATCACCGTCCACATCGAACGCACAGCGTACACTGAGGCACTTTTGAGCACGTCCTGTTTACCGTACTCCACCACGAGGCACACTTAGCCGAGGCAACGTGTGCCCGAAAAACTCCGAGTCACGTCTACACAGCCTGAGGCATTGGCTCGCGAGGCTGCCGCGCAAGCCGTGCTCGGTTGATGTGCTAATTAAGTGAGTGATAACTTATTACTCAGGCATAGATTTTGACAGATGTTTACTGTTGTTTACATGTTAGCATGATCTCTACTGATCCTGCTATAGTAAAAATCGGTATAAAGATGGACCTAACACTGACCTGGAAACCTGAGGATGGATATAATTAAGCTACTTTTTAATAAGTCCACCTCTATAGATACGAGATGGGAGTCATGATTTTATAAATTAATATGAAGGGAATTTTCATTGAATTATAATCATAGAATTCTAAACATAAATATTTATTTCACTTCAAATATTTTAACTTGAATGATAATCAGGTGGTGGGAGGTCGATAAAAGTCCATCAGCCACCGCGGGCTTCGAATGACATGTTAGTTTTGGATGTTTTTTAAACACTTTTACATAAAGGACGTACAGGTAAGTAAAATTTATGACAATAACAACAAAAGTGATTTAGTTTTAACTTTTAATTTTTCTTAGGTTAGTTTCTACGTGTTCTTAAAAATCGATACAATTTACAGCTTAAATAAATAACAACTGAGAAAAAACGTAACAAACTTTAACTGTGAGGTGGATATTAGTGGTGATGGTGATGTTCTGGAACAATGTGTTTGGCGTGGCCCTCCAGCTTTACGTTAGCGTTGAATCTGTAAACAAAGTTGTTTTATTTTAGACTTGCAATATAGGAAAAAGATTCAATTTTTTTTTTTTAAATATTATTGTCACTCCAGGAATTAGAAACACACAGAGAAATTCCAGATTCAGGAGAAATATATGTACATACAACAAATTTCTGTCCTGTACGGGAATCGAACAGTGAAGGTCTTTAACCGACTTTATTTGACTATCCTTACCTAAAAAATGCATGCAGTATTTTTTAAAATAGTAATTTATACGAGGATCGTATCATGAACTTACCCGCTCTTTTTGTCAGAGTGGTACTCTACAACTCTGACGGTACCGTCGGGCTGGTGCAGACTGTAGACGCCCTTCACGACATCGCCGTCGCGCTGTTCATGTTGACTCTTGATGTCGTGAGTGTGGGGGTCCTTAACTTCGTACGCGAACTCGTACTTGGCGTGGCCCTATAACAAGATATTCTAGTTAAATACATATTTGTACGGTATAAATCAAACTCAAACTCAAAATATCTATAAATGTGAAATTTGTTTGTTGTAACAAAAAGTACTTTTTACAGCAATAACCGACATGCTGCAAGAGCCACGGGTAAGTTGGTATATAATATTTTAGAAAAGCTAATAAAAGGCCAGAAAACATGACAGTACCTTTCCGTAGCAATATTCTCACTTATCTAATTATTCTAGTATATTAAACTGCGATGATAGCGCAATAGTGAGTAGATAAACAACATATTTCTCCGAAAAGAAGATGTGATATTAGAAACATAACTAATTTTTTTAATTTAATTTTTTGGAAGGAAAACAAGCTAAGAATTATGACTCACATCAACGAGGATTTTTTTAGCTTGTCCATGGTGCTGAATAAGTTTTTGCGATGAGTATGCATGTTCCTTGTGTTCGTGTTTTTCATGATGTTCTTGAGGTCGGGCGCTGACTGCAGCAAGTGCAAGAGCGAGCAGGAAAATCTATTAAAAATTATAAAGATTATAATTTAATAAGTTTAATATATTCATGGTCTTCAATAAATTTTCGAAAATGTACTTACTTTGGTGAACATTTTGAAAGGTTCGTTTCTCAGATAATAAAGAGAATCGACTGTTAACTTTTCGAATTAATTTGTCTTTTTATATACATTCGGTTATGGTTCAAGCTTGTATTTTTCGTAATATGTAGTCCAAAAATTGTAAGCCTGTCCATTAATTATAATGAGATTTGCGATTGTTGAATATACAACTTGTAACTGACCTCCTTAAAGTTACGCTGACTTGTTTATCGGTAGATTTTATGAATATTTATTGTTATAAGTAAGTTACAACAGTACAGATACGAAAAGAGTTATTTAAATTTTAACTATCTGCGATTTATTTGAATTCAGCCGTTTAGTTTAAATTTAGTATTTTTTTGTAAATGAGCGGATGCATAGACCAAAGAAATACCTTTATAGTATATTCAATGATTGCTCAAAAGAGTAATTCAAAGAGAATTTTATCGACATTATGTAGTAAAATAGATAAGTGTGTCTGATACATCATCATATACATGTAAATTAAGATAATAAACACACTTAAATGACAACTTATATCTTCGGGGATTGTCTACGCGTAGGTACCCCTGGTTCTAAACAATTCCTTATGATGAGTGTGCAGGTAATTAGCATTTTCTGTCACCCTCTTTTGACGAAACACACCGCGGTGGGTATAACAACAGTGAGGAGGAGGTTATTAATATTAAATTATAAGTAAAAAGCTTTTTAAAAGTTACATTGTTTTTGTTGTACTAATTTAGGAATACATAACGTTTCAAAATATTCTACTGACATGATTCAGATTGACAACTTTTTTTTTAATGAGAAACTTTTTATACTTCTAATAGTTTTACAATTTAGAAATTTAGCTTTACGATGCTTTGGTAAATATATAAAACCAACTTTGAACCAAATTAAAAAGTAAAGAATTTCTGGTGATAGTTTCTTTTTTTTTATTTAAAAACATAACTCCCGCATTAGGAATATATCCTGTGTCGCGGGGGACTTTACTAACACACGTGAAACGGACACAAAGAACACCCAGACTCAGAACAACAATTGGTGGATCACACAAAGTGTCGTTTCCCATGTGGGGTTTAAACCCTCGGCGTAGTAGGAAGCGGCGTGGCGACCGTTTAAACTACTACGCCATTCGTGCGGTCTTCTTAAGTTCTTATCAAATGCTTTGTTGTAAGTTGATTTTGGAATGGACGTTTTAACTGATTAAACTAATAGAAGCTTGAATCTTTTTTCATATTGAGGACTTGAATGAATAAACGAATCCCCGAATGGTAAGTGACTATCGCAGGCCATGAGCACATGCAACTCTAGAGACCTCGGTGCATCGGCAGCACCTGTTGCCTGATACACATTGCATTATAAAGGAATAGTACATATTATTATGGTATTGGTAATACTAGAATATTGTTTAAACCTATTATTCAGTCATTACTTGAATAATTTGTCTGATTCTTTCTAACTCTGTCTTCTAGCATTACTCGGAACACGTTACACATATTGACGTAAAACATTGGAATTTAAATTATATTCCTACTAGATAAGTTGGAATGTCCTAAAATAAAAGGATTAAATCTCTGCCATCCTGTCCCAGTTTGCGTACACTACCAAGTAACGACGCGACCTCAGTTATCAATGTTTTATTTTTGACTTCCAAAAAAACCAACGCGGCTCAAAGGCTCCTCAATCGTTATGCACGGGTTATCGCACCTATTCTACCACACATGTTTAATACTTACTTCCAATCAGGTATCTTTCCCACGTCGTTCAAGAACTATAATTCAAAACATTTTTAAAAATGGAACTGGTAACTTACTAGCTAACTGCCGTCTTATAGTAGTCTTGAGCGCCTTGTGTAAGATACTCGATCGACTTATTAATAAAAAATTAACAGGGTACCTGGAACAGTTCAAATTACTGTCCCCGCAACAATTTGGCTTTCGGTAAAAAAATCAATTTAACAAGTGACGCTATAAGTAACTTAATAACTTACATTGTGCAACGCTCACTATTTTTCCAGATCTTGCGAAGAACTTTGACACTATTTCTATTTCTGCTCTCTTACTTAAACTAAAACATATTGGGGCCAGGGGCCAAAATCAATGCAAGGTGTAATATCTACGGCTCGACTCACTTTGCCTGCAAAAAGACTGTAGCAAAATTCTTACTAGCGTTAAGCTATGAAGAAACCGAATGAAATTTAATTACGTAAAAGGGCACGTACACTCAAACGCGAATACACACACAGACACACACACATATGCGTTGTTGTTTCTCACGCACTAATAAAATCAACCGACATACCAACAGGGGTCCGGACTTTAACTCCTTATCACATACTGCTCAGTAGCCTATCTCATCATCTATTATCATTATCAGCTTATCGCAGTCCACTGCTGGACATAGGCGTCTCCTATTGCACGCCACTTAGATTGATTTTGGGCTTCTTGCATCCAGCTCCTGATAGCCATCTTGCCCAAATCGTCACTCCACCTGGCCTGTGGGCGTCCTACACTACGTTTGCCGAGACGCGGTCTCCACTCAAGAACTCGTTTTCCTAAACGGTTGTCGGTTCTGCGGCTAATATGACCAGACACAGCTATGTCGGTGACCTTGGTTTTCTGTCGTATCACCTCATTCCTGATGTGTTCCCTTAGAGAAACGCCGAGTATAGCCCTTTCCATAGCACGTTGAGCGACTTTAAACTTGTGGACCAGCCGCCAGACCAGTAGCCTATCTAGGAGCGAAGTACTCAGCCAAAGTTTTAGTTAACAATATGAAAATTGTCATCCATTATACTATATACATGTATACTCATTTTTTTTAAATAAATTATTAATTGTATCGTAAATAATTATTTCTATCAAACTTTTAGACTCCATGTCGCACATCGATTCTCACACAGAGTTTATTAAAGTTATGTAGGAGCAAAATAAACATTATTTCACAGAACCACGCCACGGCACTAGTACACATAACTCGATTTCCACCGACTTGCCTATTATTTAACTGCAGAGGAACACATTTTGTATTGAGATGATGAGAGAGATAAGATTGCCAAGATTAGGCTTGATGTTCCACCACTGGGACCACTGGCTGACTGGCTGGTCTGATTCCAAAGTAGGCAGAGCCTATACTGTGGTAACCAGACTGCTGATAAATATACTTATATATTTCTAAATACATACATATTATAGCTTAATTGCACCCAGACACATCACAAATCATCGCACATCGCATCACACAATTATTTGCTCTGTGTGGGAATCGAACCCACGACCTTCGTCTCCTTTGTGCTATCACGTGTCTTTGTGCCTGCGTACAACGAAGCCTTAAGAAAATGTGTCATAAACATGTGTTAAAATATGTAAATGTTATTTATTATACCTTTCTAAATTGTCGTTGCATGAGAAATCATCCATATATTACTACCAGGCACACTGGGCTCAGTCGCAGAAAGGGGAATACGTTAAATAGGTGCACTTTGCAATTATTGCACTTCTCATAACACACACTTCTCAAAAGGAGCTTTTCGCAAAATGAACCTATGACTTAAAGTTTAAAAATTATTCAGTCATCATAACATATACAATAAAATATACTATGATAGTTATAAGTATAATTATAAGGATAGTCTAAACAGCATTTTAACAGAATTGCGAATCTGTCATTCTTTCATGAAAATTCATTGTATTTTCTCATTTTCACGCCAATCGGTGTCAAATATTTTTGTGTATATATTAAAGTGGAGTGGGGTGATAAAGAGAACCGAATTACTGTGATAACATTACACAAAGTAGATATGGATCAACGAAGACAACTCCCGCATTAGGAATAACATATTATGTGTCACCGTGGACTTTACATACATACATGAAACTGATACAAAGCACACACAATTTGTTGATCACACAAAGTGTTGTCCCACGTGGGGATTGACCTCACAACTACCACTAGGAAGCAGCGAGGTGACCACTTAAACCACTACGCCAGTCGCTCTCCATAAGAGCCATTGGCATCGGTAAGATTATTACTTTCAAATTTGCAAGTCTTTTAGTGGGTAACTAGCAATTTTAAAAGTTATTAAGGTTAAAAGGCTATAATATTAATATACAAATGATCTCACGTGCAGCAATAAATGTTACGTGTCGTAGAATAATAAACTGTTTTCCTTGTAAAAATATTTCGGCAAAGATATAAATAACTCACTGTTTGGCCTTTGTTATATCTTCTTCACTTAATGAAATAATGTGTACAACTATCACGTTAACTTGTTTAGTTTATATACAAAGGAATAGGGCACGGAAAATCGGGCACGCCGTCATTGCGGCGGTAAGACCCGTTATGGAGGATTGGCTCGAGAGGCGTCACGGGACCCTCTCATACCGATTGACGCAGGTGATCACTGGGAAGGGATGTTTCGGAGATCACCTGTGTCTGATCCGCAAGGAGCCAACGCCTGAGTGCCACCACTGCGATGGCCGACACGGCTATCCACACGCTGGCAGAGTGCCCGGCGTGGGTTGAGCAGAGGCGAGACCTCGTGGCGGCCATCGGAGTGGGAGTTCTCTCGCTCGATAGCCTGATTGCGGCTATCGTGCGGAGCGAGAGTGCGTGGAACTGCCGTCTCCTTCTGCGAGCAAGTTATGCTCGCGAAGGAGACGGCGGAGCGGGACCGGGAGAGGTTTAGAACTCTCCCGGCCCGCCAGGCCAGGCAGGACGGAGGACGGAGGTCGCAGAACGACCTCCGTCCTCCATAAGCGCAGGCCTGGGGGTGACAGGTGAGGCCATCTGTCACCCTAGCAGAAGCAGGCCGGGGTGGCGGCGAGCGCGTTGCTAAGCGCGCTCGCTTCCAGGGAGCACAGGGAACATGGGGTTCCCACACGGGGGGGGGGGGGGTCGTCTACTCGTCTGTAGATGACCCGAGGTATGTCGGGGCACCAGGGACTTCCTTTCTAGGGTATACCTGGTTCCCCGGCTATTAGTACCCGGCGAAGGCGTGCGGTTTTAGTCGGTTCGAGTCCGACATGCCACCGATAGGTGGTATCCGAGGGGATTTCGGCACGAAAAAAAAAAAAAAAAAAAAAAAAAAGGGCACGGAAAATAGGCAACAAAATAATAAAAACAAATGTTAGGCTTAAAGTAGTGTAATATATTTAAATAATATTTCTATCACATTTTTTAATTTAATGTGTGTTGAATTTGTACAGTTATTTAAACATTAGTGATGATGTTGATGGTGTTCTGGGACGATGTGCTTGGCGTGACCTTCTTGCTTCACATTAGCGTTGAATCTGTCAACAAAGAAATATTTTAGTTTTTCCTTTGTCAGTATATTAACGTTTATTCATTACAATACTAACTACTTCAGACTAAAATATTATTACTCACCCAGTTTTCTTGTCAGAGTGGTACTCTACAACTCTGACGGTACCGTCGGGCTGGTGCAGGCTGTAAACGCCCTTCACGACATCGCCGTCGCGTTGTTCGTGCTGACTCTTTATGTCGTGTGTGTGGGGGTCCTTAACTTCGTACGCGAACTCGTATTTGGCATGACCCTGGCAGATAGTAAATATTAAAATATTAAGTGGTACACATTAGAATTGATAATTCTATACTTACAATTGTTATTATGGGTATTCATTTAAAATTTAAATTATTTCAAATTCAACTTACGTCGACAAGAATTTTCTCTGCGTGTCCGTGGTGCTGGACGATTTTTTGTGAGGAGTATGCGTGTTCCTTGTGATCGTGACCGTGACCGTCTTGTGGACGGGCGCTGACCGCAGCCAATACAAATATGACGACAAGGATCTGTTTACCAACAAAGAGGCACGTGATTGCATTTAGTGTTATAATTATCTTACAGATTACAGAAATAATCAAATCTGTTAGCCCTGGAATAACATCTTTAGTACTGTAAATATCTATAAGACACACAACGCCATGTAGTTTCAAACTAAGCATAGCTTGTACTATGAAAGCTAACGCGACTGATATTACAATATTATCGACTGGTATTTTACCAGATTGACTAATAATAGTCGATAATAATAAATCGATAATATACTTTTTCTTAAATTAAGAATATTGATGTTAATCATATTACTAAATACCTACTTTAGTGTACATTTTTCAAGTTTTCTTAATTAAGACAGACACTGGACTGATAATGTTTAAGTTTTAATTTCTGTTTATATATACGAAAACCAAACGATCAGGAGTTGTTTTTTCGTAACTTAACCAGTTTTATCAGACATCTTACACATACTTTGGGTTAAAAGAAAGTAAAATTTTACTTCAAGGACATAATTTATACACTAATCAAATCACTACGCTCAAAATGGGTCACTTATTTGAACTTACGTACCTAATTAGTACTGATGGAATGTTCCTAATATTTAAAACTGGAATTTGGCAAATAAATATACATATAAATCCATCTTGTGCACTCAAATTCATCTGGGGAAAATCACTACTTTTTTAACCATTCATTCACTTCGAGTCCTCTATATAATCAACCTCATTGCTAAAAAGCATAGAAACATTCTTATTTTCACCAAACGAATATATATGTATATTATTTATTATATTATTAAACTTTAAAAAAATAATTACAAATCTATGTGAAAAAAATTCTTGAAGAGTTATCCTCTAACTCCTAAAGGTCAAGGATCCTTTCATCGTCAGCTCAGCAACATGATATATAGACTACTAAACGCAAATACCTAAATAGCTAAAGACATGCTAACACTGTCACAGATTACTGAATAGTTACTACATATTTTTTATGCTTTCATTTGTTTTCCGCATTTATACACGAAGTTAAAGAAAATTGTGGGATACACACTTGGTTGAATAAAACAAACTCAGTTGTATATTGTAAACCATTAATACAGAACGTCCTTACTATTAAACTAAACTATTTATGAAAAACTTCAATTAAAACTTATTTATTTGTTATATCTACTCGTTTAAAAATTTAGCCACTGACTTTCGACTGTTTAAATATTGTATATAAATATTGTATTCGTTTCTTAAAAATGTTAATGTTTTGCTCCCTGCGGCCACTTAGTTAAAGAACTAAAGAACATCGTTCTAACTAAACTGGTTCAGTAAAGCCATGACTGCAAAACATCGTTCAATAAAGAACTAAATGCCTGCAATAGTAATCTCATAAGGCCTGAAAAGTTTTTGAACCTGAATCATCTGACATGTTAAATGGAAAGCTGCCATGTCAGCTTATACTTCGTTCTGATAGTATAAGTGTAGTTCCCAATAGTTTCTCTCCAGGTCGTTTTGTAAAAACCAAAGTCAAATATCTTTATTTCATAAAAAATATATTTTATATCGTCTCTTATGTAGACTCTAAAGTCACAGATCAACACACACAATAGGAACAATCTGTTATGTCAAATATTTAACAAAATAAATCCAATCCATAATATCCTTGTGGCGATGTACAACCGGCCCGTTTTCAAGTGTTTGAGATTTATGAGAAGAAAGGGTTAACAAAAATTAATGTTGATCATGCCAATAAAGTAAAAGAAAGGGATTGTGATCACTAATGTCAAAGTAAAGATAGAGAGTTAATTGATGATGCCAGTTCTTTTATTTGCAGTATATTGGATTGGACGCGTTAGATAAAACTGTTTTAACTCAACCATTCACATCTTAAATTTTGAAGTTTCTTACATTCTCTTAGTTGTATCGGCTTCATTCTGCAACGTGAAAAGGAACGCGAGAGAACTAGTCCTTCTCCGCCTCGTAAAAGAGGCACCAAGCGCTACAGAGTAAAAACTAGAGTTAAGAGAGTAATAAACGCCTCTCTCAACAGGAGGCGTATTCTGCTGGGGTTCACAGGGATTTCGTTCATTCATAATGATTAAGTTCAATAATTTAAACAAAATGGTAACGTTTGAGGCACTTTAATAAATTAAAATTATTATTTACATTTTTATCACATGCAACTTAAAACTAGTAAATGTTTTCTGTATTTAGTAAATAACTTTAAACACTAGTGATGATGATGATGGTGTTCAGGAACGATGTGCTTGGCGTGACCCTCCTGCTTCACGTTGGCGTTGAATCTATAAACAAAATTGTTTTATCTTAGACTTGCGATAGTAGAAAAACATCCTATTTTTTTCTTGAAAAATACTATTGCCACTCAAGGAGTTAGAGACACACAGAGAAATTCCAGATTCAGAAGAATTATATGTACATACAACACTGTCCTGTACGGAAATCGAACAGGGAAGGTCTTTAACCGATTTTAATTGACTATCCTTACCTATAAAATGCATGCAGTACTTTTTTTAAATAGTAATTTATACTAGGATCGTATCATGAACTTACCCGCTCTTTTTGTCAGAGTGATACTCCACTACTCGGACAGTGCCATCGGGTTGGTGCAGGCTGTAGACGCCCTTGACGACATCACCGTCGCGGTGTTCGTGCTGACGCTTGATGTCGTGAGTGTGGGGGTCCTTAACTTCGTACGCAAACTCGTACTTTGCGTGTCCCTGTAGCAGATAAATAAACTTATAGAATAGGACCATATTAGAACTAGGAATAATGTTGTAATTCAATATTTTAAGATCAACTTACATCGACAAGAATTTTCTCAGCGTGCCCGTGGTGCTGAACAATCTTTTGTGATGAGTATGCATGTTCTTTGTGATCATGACCGTGACCGTCTTGAGGGCGGGCACTAACCGCAGCCATGACAGCAACAATTAGAAGAATCTGTTTAAAATAAACAAAATTGAATTTAAAACAAAAAAAAATAAGTTGAAATATGTTTCTATTGGATGAATTGCTCTTGGTTAAATTTATTATTATACAAAATTATATAATACAAATATTTTCAAACTTCCTTTGAACTGGAATTAAAGGACAAATACTGGCAATATTTAATAAATCTCTAACTAGACACTTTACTAGGTACTTACTTTGCAGTACATTTTCAAAAGTTTCTTTTCTCTGTTAACACGAAGAGACAACTGATACTTCTTAAGTTACAATTTTCGTTTATATACACAAATACTGAAAGTAAAAGATTTGTATTTTCGTAACTTAACCAGTTTAATATAAAAATCTGGCTTGCCAACTTACACTGACCTTGGTTGTAAAGAAAGCCGCGGTTT
Source organism: Arctia plantaginis (assembly GCA_902825455.1). Classification (NCBI taxonomy): domain Eukaryota; kingdom Metazoa; phylum Arthropoda; class Insecta; order Lepidoptera; family Erebidae; genus Arctia; species Arctia plantaginis. The sequence continues at coordinate 8,045,603 of CADEBD010000314.1, read as the reverse complement.
CGATGATTTTAATGTCTTCTTTTAATTAAAGGACTGGTATGATTTCACTTGATTTTATTACTTACTAATCTAATGATTAAGTTTACTAGAATCTTACTTGTTATAATCGTATCGTACAAAATATATTATATTTACTAAAGCCTGTATCATCGTAATATGGTTAAGCAGAAACGTATTAAATGCCCACACTTTGTCGACTATAATTTTATTTTCTATTGCCATCTTCGGAGCTAGAAAATGGATTTGAAAATTGCGTGATCAATATACGAGTATAAGGCAAACTTGGTAATATGGGGAGGAAATAGTAGGAGAAGGTAGGATAAAGGAAGGTAAAATAAATCCTTTAAAAAAAAGTTAAACCGACTTTATATAATACTAGCAAATGGAACTTTAAATTAAAAAAAAATTACAAATGTTATTGAAAAAAAGCAAAATTTGTGCGACCCTCAATATAAGAGGTAACATTAATATAGCAATAGATACCTTTTACTCTGTTTGAAGATTTATTAGGACTTGTGTGAGGGCCTTTTAAGGTGACAGTGAAAATACATCTATCAAAAAGTAATGATAATGCACTGAAAAGACCGAAACAGTATGAGGTTTGACAAAAACGTGGTCCATTTTACGCTTCCAAAAACTTTTAAACCAATTTATTATTCTTTATTAAATTTAAATATACAAATTGTATATATTTTAATGATTCTCTTTTAATTTTCTTGATTTTGATACCCTACTCGATAAGTTTAAGTTGAGCGTATCAATGTCTTTTTGTGTAAGTGAGTTGCGAATAAATACTTAAAGCTAACACACGTTGTTTCCTTGTAAGAATTGTGAAGACGCTATATTAGACCTTATAACAGCTATATGACGTGCTGTTTGGTTATTTTTTTTATTGACCTATTACTATTTTGTGACAAAAATCCGCCATTTGTTTTTTCCTTAAAAAAACATTCTAAAGACACTTGGGTTTTTGAGACTTAACTGCCGAAATCATTCCAGTCATTCAGTCACAGTCACAAACAAACATACAAAACAAATATTCCTTCCTTGGCAATCGGGTAAAAAACCCTTCTTTCAATAAAGCCAATACCTTAGTAGCCTAAAATTTGATCGCTCCTTGGGGTTGGGGGAGGCCTTCGTTCAGCATGCAGTGAATGGCAATAGGCTGAATAGAAAGACCATGCTTTTTTCGTTGTCCACTTTAGATAAAATGCTTCTAATATTCATTTGTCTGTCTTCATTTAAAGGTAATTAAATTACTTAAATAACATTTTTAGGCCCTAATATACTTAAGTACCCAACTCTTTACTAGTTTTTTTATTAGTGACATATTCGTAATCATTATTTTTCCTAACATTTAACAATACTCATTTATTTATTTTCATTTTTTCTGGCAAATCGTAACGCAAACTGCGAACGCTGCTTCTACGAGTAATACTTCATAGACTACTCAAGCCGGAATACCGCTACAGCAACTCAATGGTTTTACTACAATGTCATTGTTAATTTCACCATAGACTAACAATTGATTCAGTACATACTTCTTTCATTTTTGATCGTTAGCCAAAATAACAGCGAGTTAATAAATTACAGTATGCGGAAATGATCTTTTTTTTAGGTTTTCTCTAAAAGTTACAACAATCATCAAATAATAAAATAATAACCAATTATTACAAAAGTTCACACATCACATCATCACATCAACAGCCTATACTAGTCCACTGCTGGACATAGGCCTCTCCTTAGAAAGGAAGTTTTGGCCTACTATACCACGCTGGCCAGACGGGTTGGTATAGGGTTTGGGGTGCTAGGCTAGAAAACCTCCCCGTGGTGCACCCTGGAAACGCTGGCGATGGTACTGTTTCCTCCTTGTCCTCTTGGAGGAGAGGATTATCGCCAGCGGCCAATATTCTAGCAGAAGAGGTAGCCGTTCATCGGCTCTCGGGCAAGGCCTGGTCCAGCAGGGTGGGCGTGTCTGCCGGTTGCCCTGCTGGCTCTTCGCTCTTCGGAGCATGGAGGAGGAAACCTCGGTAAAAAACCTGATGGCGGGGCCCTGTAGGGGCCACAGTTTCTCCGCTGACAGCGGTGGAGAAAGGAGGACGGGCTCGGCGTGTACTCACACTACCACCGAGCAGGCAGGGGGACGTAGTCTCCCTGTCAACCGTCGGCATATCGTAATCCCGAGAAGAGCGCTGTGGTTAAGTCTCGCGGCTCTGATCGGGGGCGAGGGTCTTGGCTTAACCGCCCGGACCGCGAGGAAGATAACCTCTCTAAAAAATTCCCCGAATCCCGTGTTCTGGTGCGTGGCCAGGGGATGCATGGCTGATGGGAAGTTCAGTCGCGAGCGCACTCCAAGCCGAGGTACCTGCGGACCCCTCGGTTGGGTTAAAAACTTACGCTTGCCCGGGTAATGGGGGATCTCTGCCCGGGTGGACCTTTAGTTCTCCCCCACTCGTGGGATTTATTATGGATAATGATAACCAAAATTTAAGAAAAACGATCGGAAAACCAACCAAAACGAAAAAGGCAAGTCAAACGGACACGACAACGAGGAAGGATAAGAGGATCAGTGGAGTGGATGGGTCGTCCACTGAGGGTGAGGTGGCGTCGGGAACGCCTATCTCGGTGGGGCTCCCAGAAGTCAGTCTAACGCTGGTCTCTGGGAGCCGAAGAGCATCGGATCGTATTCGTTCCGGATCCGCCGTCTCCTCGGATGGCGCGGAGGCCATGGAGGCGGAGCGAAGCGACAGCCGAAAACGCGGACGCTCAGGGGACGTGGAAACCGACACGTCCGGCGAAATGATGCCACCAAAGGTGGCAAGCAGCCGCCGAGGGAGGGCGCGCAAACCGGCCTCGGCCCCGGTCTTAACCCCGTCAGGCTCCGCGTTCTCAAACGCGGAGTCCTACAGAAGTGTACGGGTGTTCTCCTGCTCAAGGTTCGGGAGCCGGTGGGGGGAAATGCCCCCCAGGCTCCCGTGTCCGTGCAGGAGAGGGCGAAAGCGGCGGTGGCCGTCATCAACAAGGTGGCCACCAAATCCGTGAACCTTAAGGGCTCGTTTGTGAGGGCCCTTAAGGACTCCTCCTCCGCTTTGTCGGAGGTCGTGGAGGGCCTAGCGGGCGACGTCTCTCGCCTGCAGGTGGCCAACGAGAAGCTGACAGAGCGGGTGAACGAGCTGAGCGCTCAGTTCGCCCGCTTCCAGGCGAACCTCCCCGAGCGGGAAGCCCCGTCCGCGTCCCAGCCTGCCCCTACCACCAACTCAGGGGCATTTGACTCCCAACTGCGAGAAATCCTCATCGCAGTTGGGAATATGCTGGACGGACGCCTGGCTGGCCTGGAGGCGAGATTGCCTCCTGCGCCGATTATGCGCCCCCCGCTCGCGTCGGCACAGCGGCCTAAGGCCGCCGCTCCGACCGCGCTCCCCGTTGTGGGAGGCCGCGTTTCTTACGCGGCGGCGGCGTCTGCCCCTACTCCATCGGCTCCACAAAAGCCGAGGAGGGGGGCCAAGGCACCGGCCCAGGCGCCGGCCAAGGCACCGGCTAAGGCGCCGGCCAGGGCGCATCCCCAGGCGCCGGCCAAGACGGGGCTTAGAACAGCGCCGAGGAGCGGAGTGGCATTCCCTCCGCTCCCCACTCCGACACCCCTGCCGGGCCCCTCCGCACCTGCCCCCTCCAACGAGGGTTGGCAGGAGGCGAGGGGCTCCAAGAAGTCCCGAAGGCGGGCCAAAAAGGCTGCCCAAAGAGCAGCCCAAGCCCTGCCTTCGCCACCGGTGGCAACGGCCTCTGCAAAGAGGCCGCGGAAGCTGCAGCCGCCCAAAACCGCGGCGGTAGTGGTGACCGTGTCCCCGGAGGCGGCTGACGGCGGGCTGTCCTACGCGGCCGTTTTTAAAAAGGCCCGGGACAGCCTCGCCAACGACTTTGGGACGGTGGGGGTCAGGATGCGCCTCGCCCAGACGGGAGCTCGAGTCCTCGAGTTCCCTGGGGCTGAAGGCGCTAAGACGGCGGACACATTTGCCGAGAAGCTGCGGGGACTCTTTACAGCCACGGATGGTGTAAAGATCGCCAGGCCTACTAAGTGCGCAGAGCTGCGCATCTCGGGCCTGGACGACTCCGTAACGGCCGAGGATGTCCGCGCTGTAATCCGGGAGAAGACGGGGTGCAGCGCGGACAACGTCAGGGTCGGCACCATCCGCCCCGGTCCAGGAGGGCTTGGCGCCGTGTGGGTCAGCTGTCCCGTAGCGTCGGCCAAAGTATTGGCCGACGCCGGCAGGCTGCTCATCGGTTTCGTGAGCGCCAGGATCACAGTCCTGGCGGCGAGACCGATGAGGTGCTACAAATGCCTAGCATCGGGGCACACGCGCGTCAAGTGCGACAGCTGTTTCGACTGCGGCGGACTGTGCTTCCGCTGCGGTCAACCGGGGCATAAGGCGGCAGAATGCTCTGCCGCCCGTCACTGCCCAGCGTGTGCGGCGGGCAATAAGCCCGCCAATCACCAGATGGGGCAGAGAGGCTGCAAGCCTCCCCGCAGTTCTCGGCAGACGTCAGGGGCCAGCCAGTCGACCCAGGCTGCCTCTGATGTAGTACGTGCGTCGTCGTCGTCGCCCATGGAGGAGGTTGTAGAGACGATCCAGTAATGGATCAAGTCTCCAACCTCCTGGTCCAGACGAACCTGAACCACTGTGCCGCGGCGCAGGATCTCTTCCTGCAAACCATGGCACAGTGGTCGATAGGTGTTGCCGTAGTCGCGGAGCCCTATTCTGTCCCTCCCCGTCCAAACTGGATGGGTGACCGGGACGGCTCCGTGGCAGTCGTCGGTTCCACGACGGCTCATTCCCCGCCCTTGTCGCTAAGAGACAAGGGCACTGGATATGTTGCGGTCGAGTGGGGGGGGGATCACCATATATGGTGTTTATTTCTCCCCCAACCGGAGTTTGAACGACTTCGAGGTTTTCCTAATCAGCTTGGAGACCTCGATACGGCGACTAGCGTCTGGGCACGTCCTTGTGCTGGGGGACTTCAACGCAAAGTCCATTGCGTGGGGTTCCCCCAGGACGGACGCAAGGGGCGAGGCCGTAGAGGAGTGGGCGGCCTCGGTGGGCCTCTGTCTTCTAAACAGAGGCTCCACCAACACGTGCGTGCGACAGCAGGGGGGGTCGATAGTGGACCTTTCGTTCGCTACCCCTGCCCTCGCCTCACGAGTAAGGAACTGGCGTGTCCTGGAAGAGGTTGAGACGCTCTCGGATCATCTCTATATCCGATTTGAGCTCTCCCGGACCCAGGACTCCAGTAGGGGTCACGTGGCGCGGCGTTTATCCCGCTTTCCGCGGTGGGCTGTTGCCAGACTGAACCGGGACCTACTAGAGGAGGCAGCCATAATTCACTCGTGGCTGTCTCCTCAGGCTCCGACCGAGGAGGTCGACGTGGGGGCTGGCCGCTTTCGCGATGCGATTACGCATGTATGCGATGCGGCCATGCCCCGCGTTCGAGGTCGTCGGCCTCCAAGGAAGGAGGTCTACTGGTGGTCCCAGGAGCTGGCGGACCTCCGTGCGGCCTGTACACGTGCCCGGAGGTCCTACACGCGCAGTCGGCGGCGTCACCGTGGAGACGGTGAGGAGGACCGGCTTCATGAGGAGTACCGACGGGCGCGGAAAACTCTCAAGCTGGCCATTAGCCGCGCCAAAGAAGAAGAAAGACAGGAGATGCCGGAGGGTCTTAATCGTGACCCCTGGGGTCGCCCTTACCGCGCGGTGCGACAAAAGCTCCGCGCGTCGGGCCCCCCCCTTACGGAGACTCTCCAGCCCAGCTTCCTGCGAGAAGTGGTTGAGGGCCTTTTCCCGCAACGAGCGGAACACACTCCCCCGGCGATGGCCTCCTTGGCCGGAGACGACGGGGAGCACGGGGAGGAAAATGTTCCGCCCGTCCGGGATTCGGAGGTAGGGGCGGCTGTTCTACGGATCCGGTCCAAGAACACCGCCCCTGGGCCAGACGGGGTACCGGCCCGAGTGCTGGCCCTGGCCCTCAACCACTTGGCAGACCGCCTCGGGGAGGTGTTCGACGCTAGCTTGGCGTCGGGACGCTTCCCTAAATGCTGGAAGAGCGGGAAGCTGGTCCTATTGAGGAAGCCGGGACGGCCTGCCGATTCGGTCGCGGCCTATAGGCCCATCGTGCTGCTGGACGAGGCGGGCAAATTGTTTGAGAGGGTTCTTTCTGCCCGCATCGTCCGGCACCTCTGCGAGGTGGGCCCCGATCTGTCGGACGCCCAATTTGGTTTTCGGGCGGGGCGTTCGACAGTCGACGCTGTGTTGCGCCTGAGGGCCGTGACCGAAGAGGCCGTGAGCTGTGGCGGCGTGCTGTTGGCGGTGTCATTGGACATCGCCAACGCATTCAATAGTCTGCCATTCAGCTGCATCAGGGAAGCACTCCACTATCATGGGGTGCCAAAGTACCTGAGGCGGCTGGTGGCAGACTATTTAGAGGAGCGTACCGTCGTGTACGAGGACCGAGAAGGTAATTTGAGGAGTCGGCCCATGTCGTGCGGTGTTCCACAGGGGTCTGTTCTTGGACCCCTCTTGTGGAACATAGGGTACGACTGGGCCCTTCGCGCCGATTTCTCCCCCGGGCTGGGTGTAATCTGTTACGCAGACGATACCCTCGTGACAGCCCGGGGGGCAAACTTCCAAGAGGCGGCGCGCCTGGCCACAGGGGGAGTCTCCCTGGTGGTCGGGCGCATTGAGGCGCTGGGCTTACGGGTGGCCCTAGATAAGACGGAGGCCCTGTTATTTCATGGGCCCCGTCGTGGTCCACCCCCTGGCGCCTCAATCGTGGTCAACTCGGTCCTCGTACCGGTTCGGGCCCAGATGAAATATCTGGGCCTGATCCTCGACGGGAGGTGGCTCTTCGACGAGCACTTCCGACAGCTTGCTCCAAAGCTGGTCGGCGCTGCGTCTGCCCTAGGGCGACTTTTGCCCAATATGGGTGGACCCAGCGTCGCGACAAGACGGCTGTACACGGGGGTTGTCCGGTCAATGGCGCTGTACGGTGCACCGGTGTGGGCGGCGGCTCTGACCGCCCAGAATAGGGTACGCCTCTGGCGCCCTCAGAGGGTAATGGCGGTCAGAGCCATACGCGGTTACCGCACCGTTTCTACGGAGGTGGCATGCGCGTTGGCCGGAACTCCCCCGTGGGATTTGGAGGCGGAAGTGCTCGCCGAAGTTTATCGGCGAGTGGCTGACTTCCGGGCGGAGAGCGGATTTCGCCCTCCGCCCGAGGATGTGCGCGAGTGGCGCGAAGCCGCTCGCCGAGCCACGATGGCTCGTTGGTCGTTCCGGCTGGAGACTCCACGCGCTGGCTTCGCCGCCGTGGAGGCTCTCCAGCCGGTCATCGCCGAGTGGGCAGGGCGGCAGCACGGGACCCTTTCCTTCCGGCTGACGCAGGTGCTTTCCGGGCATGGTTGCTTCGGAAAGTACCTGCACACGGTCGCTAGGAGGGAACTGAGTCCCGCCTGCCACCACTGCGACTGCAGTGAGGACTCGGCCCAGCACACGCTGGCGGTCTGCCCCGCATGGGCGGCGCAGCGCCGGGCCCTCACTGCAGTCATCGGAGTGGATCTCTCGCTACCGGCCGTAGTACGCTCCATGGCCGGTAGCGACAGTTGTTTTACCGCGGTCGCAACCTTCTGCGAGGTAGTAATCTCGCGGAAGGAGGCGGCGGAGAGGGCCCGGGAGGACGACCTCCACTCGGACCCGATCCGCCGCCGGCAAACCGGGCGGCGGAGGCCCGCCTACCACAGCCTCATGCCGCCCTGAGTGTGGCCGCGGGTGGACGGGGTGGGTTTCCCCTCCACCCGCATTAGTTTGGCCAGCCGCGAGGGGGGCGGCGTCCGCGTGTGCCGGACGTCGCCTAAAGAGAGGAACATCAACACTGAGACGGAGCCCGCACCAGGAGCGGGCTGGCGCTAGGAGGGGTCCGGATGTCTTAACAACAGCTGTTCCCGGATCCCTCCTGTTACAGGCGCAGAGTGGCACACCGTGTGGTTTTAGTCGGTCCGAGTCCGACACACCACCCCGCCGCAAACCCCGGAGGGGTGACGGTCCGAGGGGATTTCCACACGTTAAAAAAAAAAAAACAAAAAAGGGTTTGTTTCAAGTTTTCCTTCTCTTTGCAGTGCTGTTGTCCTGCTTAGTTTGCTCCCTTAGTCGGCTCTTACGACACCCACGGGATGAATTGGGGTGGTGACAATTTGTATTCTTAATCCGTCATCACACGGACTTCAAACGGACAAAAGTTCAGTGAATAGGATTTAATTGATTTGTGACGCTTATTGTATAAACAAAGTAAATAATTTAAGAGGCAATTATAATACACATATTAATTTAAATGGAAACTTTATTGTACACCATTGATGACAGAGGAACTTTATTCGAATAGTTAGTGATGATGGTGATGGGGTACAATATGATCAACGTGTGTTGAGTATTTGCTCTCACTTTTGTGTCCGTCGCGATGCTCATGCTGTATCTTGTGGTCACCGGTGTGATGGTCATCCACTTTGTATTCGAACTCGTATTTCGGATAAGCCTAAAAATTTACACACATTTTGACAATTAGAATTAATACGCTTGTAAAAACTATAAATTTACAGTTAAATATCAAATTTTTGCTTTCCTTGCAGTAACCAACTAGGATAACGTCTAAACGAATATTAAAAGATATTTTTTTCACTTCTAATTATCGTACTTAAATCTAATCTGAATCTAAGTACTACACACTTTGGAATCTTGGAACTGATTTGATAGTGAGATCACTAGGTATTTACATAGTGGCTAATAGGTCTATCGAGTTTGGGCACATGTAAATTGTATTGATGAGTCCAATTGTTACAGATTAGTCTAATGATAAAGCCAGAAGACTATAATTGTTATTCTTAACCTGATTATTATTGCAATGGACCGAGATGGATCAAGATAATGATCTAAAAAACACATTTATTTAAAATATGCTTTACAGATTTTTATTAAACAAATCAGGCTTTGACAAGTGATGCCATTAATTTAATCTATCAAGTTTTACTCAAGGGTCGAATACCAAAACTTTATATGTGCATAATACGCATATCTTGCGTATCAGGGTGAGTTCTACAACTCATTGTAATATCATAGATATTGTTGTCCTTTAATTAAAGATCAATTAAAACTCACATAGTAATCAACATGGTGATGTCCATGTTTGTCATGAACTGTAACTTCCTGATGGTGACCGTCATGTCGATGGATGTATTGGGATGAGAACCCGTGTTCAGCAGACACCATCGCGACTGTTACAGCTAATACGAAACAAACCTGCCAGAAATTAGTTTGATTAATAAAATTATCACACTGAGTTATTGCAACCAAAAATTTCAATAGTTTTTTTTGTTTTAACTATTTTTACCTTATAGAACATTTTGAATTGTTGAGATACTTGTACTAATGGTACAAACGAAATTAGTGAACTGATACATTGAAAGACAACAACGGGCCTTTTATATTGAAAGATTAAGCTATCAAGGTAGTACAGGCATCAATAAAGTTTCCAACAATAAAAATATATTTATGACCGTTTAAAATGAAATATATGTATCAGTTACGTAAAATATCAATGTTTCTCGCAAACCTACACTAATTGCCCAATCGACTGCAGTAAGTTAAAACCCCACCACATTTTCTGCAAATAAATATTATTATTATTATTATTAAAAAAATCATTCTTAAAATGGAAATTTATAAGAGGAATAAACCAAGAGGTAGTCACTAGTCAAAAAATGAAAAATAAAGCGGAACGAACAATGGTTACTATTGTACCACAACCACTGAATGAATAATGGTAATTTATCTACCACCAGCAAAACTACACCCTACCCGTATTTTATTTTATTTTGGTAATAAATATAAAATTAGTGACCCCTAATTACCCAAAATCCAAAGCAACTTTTGAAAAAAAAAATGCATACAAGCTCGCGTTTGTTTAAGAGTTAATTTATTTGGCAACAATGGATATTTATGTCAGTTTTGTCATAAAAATGAAAATAAACATTTACAAGAATACGATTACTTGTTACTTAAGTAATTAACTTTGGTGGGCTGGGTCTTTAAACTAGGTCTTTCTCAAATAATTATTTATAAAGATCCTATTTAAATGTCCTTAAACGTCGTAAAAGACTACATATATAATACCATATCGAATTTATTCAAGTTGAATTTTGCATTCTATGCAAAAGTTGCACACATCTTGAGACAGTTATCAGTTTTTTAGTAGAATTTAGAATTATTTACACAACAAAAATCATAAAATATCATTGAACATTATAAATTATTTTAAACATTTGTAAATATACTGTCGTTTTGTTCCCTATCAGTTTATCATCATCGTCATCATCAGGCTATCGCAGTCCACTGCTGGCCTCCCCATCGTCTATATTTCTACCAGAAAGAACCTTCATTTTCAGTGATTCTAGTCTATATATAAATATATTTTAATAATTATAATTGCAGAACAAAAGTTCTGTCATCATAATCATACAGTACGGTACACAAATGGGGAGCGGAACCGTGAGAGGTTTAGAACTCTCACGGCTCGCCAGGCCGGGGAACGGGCCAGGTACCAGGCAGACGACTCAGGCACTGGAGGTCGCTGAACGACCTCCGTCCTCCATATAAGCGAGGGACTGGGGCTGACAGATGAGGCCGTTTGTCACCCTTGAACATGGGGTTCCCACACAGAAGGGGGTCATCTACACGTAGTAGATGGCCCGAGGTACGTCGGGGTACCGGGGTTTTCTTTCTATTATACACGTCGGTATATTATTATTATTCTTTTCTATTATACAGTACAGGTACCCGTGACTGCGAGCGGTTTATGGTCTATTCAAGTCCGACATGACCACCCCAGCTGTGGGGTAGTATCCGAGTTGAGAAAAAAAAGGTAGACAAAGAAAACTGAATGAAAAAAATGAAAATGAAAACACGCATAAAACTGTCATATCGTTGTGAAGCGTACGCTTAAATTTGCTAGATAACTTTTTGGATAGGTACGTCACAGTTTTAATACAGAATGATGCATTTTAGATTGGTTTTCATCTTCTCACCCTTTTTCCAAATTCATTTGGGGTCAGCGCAATGAATTTTTAGTCTGAGTCTCAACAGATCACTGCATTCTAATTTTCTAACAAAATCCTCTTTCTCATAGTGTTTCTTAGTAAAATATTTTGGTTTCTTTCTTTTAAGTAACTTTTAGTTTTAAGTTTTAAGATTTTAGACAGTATAATAAAATTTACTTACATAAAAGAAATTAGAGTAATCTCAACCTATTTTATGAATAAAATATATAACTGTATGTGTGTCCCTTTCTGTTGCACTAGAATTAAGCTTTGGTTGTACATACGGATATCTTCATTATGATAAACTTTTAATATCAATACAATATTGAATATGCTTTCATACATAAATCATATTTTATATAATATAAAATAATCTTGAGATGCTACCATCATGACACTAATTTTAAATTTATACTTCATTGAATCTCTAGACCTTACGTTGTAAATCGTTCAACAAAAATAGATTTCATGTCGACAGCACTTTCCCAGAGAAAAATAACGTACGAGGTAATACTATGGAAATAACGATTCTTGTATGTGAGTTGATATAACGGTAATAATTATTAGGTGTCCGTTACGGTTAATTTGCGTAATGCAATTGATATTTCGTACAAACTGCGTAAACACACACAATGCCATTATGAACAAAGTTACATTTCCGTTGCATGTGTACAATAATGTAATTTTTTACGAAATGATTACAAATTGTTCATATGGAGTATATTGTGAGCATTTTCACTTAAAAAGTGCAATTAGTTTTACCTTGATAGTTTTATTTTCACTATATAAACCTCGATTTTATAGATATGTATCAGTTCACTCATAAGCGCAGTAGAATCACCAGCATTCAAAAATGTTTGTCAAGGTTTGTAATTCAAAGATCCACTCATTGCACAAAGACAGTAACTATTTAAAAATAGCCTAAATTAATTAGGGAATTACAATAAACGTTACATTAATAAATGTGATCACTTTGGCTGTTTTCAGATTCTATGTGTACTGGCTCTAGCAGCAGTAACATCAGCAGAGCATGCTCACTCGTCGCAGCATATCCACAAATACGATGGTCACCACACGGAAGTATCCTCCAAAGATCATCACGGACATCACCACTACGACTACTATGTAAGCTATCTCACCATACCGTACGTCGACTGTATGTATCTCACTCTTTGTAACATGACTAACACAGTACTGTTTATCTACAGACGCCACCGAAATATGACTTTAAGTACGAAGTGAAGGATCCTCATACACATGATCACAAGTCGCAGCACGAGGAGCGCCACGGTGACGCCGTCAAGGGCTATTACGCGCTGCATGAGCCAGATGGTACTGAGAGACACGTACACTATCACGCTGACAAACACTCTGGGTAACTACTTATACATACTAGCTAACTTTAAGTTAATACGATCAGTATATGAATTGCATAAACATTTTCTTTATTAGACTAATGGATATAATGTTTCATTTGTCTACAGTTTTCACGCAGATGTGAAGCACAGCACTCATCACATAATACCAAAACATCATCATCATAACTAGACACCTGCAGTATTTTACCCTACAGCTATTACTGTTGTCATTGTTTTTTATCGATTGTATACATATTATTGTTATTAATCTCATGTTAAATTATTTTAATAAAAGCTAATTACAACTTTGTATTTGTTGCTATCCCTAAAACGCTATTCTAAATTTGTTAAGATTTCAACAACTAAGTGCTTGAAGAGCATTGAAAAGTCATACATTTTTTGATAATATAACTTCTTAAACTAATTCATTATGATTTTACAATAACCTGGCCAGTTTATAAATTTCTGTTTGTCTGAATTATTCCTGACGTTTGAGTTCAATTCCTTCACGAGAACGAGAACGAGAACTTTCGATCAGTTGTTAATCTAGTTGTTTATACATACTCGTAGCACGAGCACTCGGATCCCATGTTCAAAAATGTAATTTCCTACAAAGTTTTGGTATTTACGCCGTTTGAGGATTCCTGCAGATGCAGCAGCAACACCGAAATAACCAGCTGTGCTTGAAAGATGATGATGATGGCACAAGGGTGTCGACGTAAGTTGCGTCCCACACCAAAGACTTACCATAATCTTACTTAATCTTCCATAGCAGCAACGATATACCGTCTGGTCTCTTACTATCGTTTCGTACCAGACCATTAGGTTCACGTACATCTGGAACGACGACGAGAGCACGACGGATAATGTCGTTAATATTGGTATGTCGAGATATAAGGCCAGGGCTTCTGCTCAACAGCTTCTCCGCAATGATTAAGATGCGGAGAAACACAAGCTGCACCTAACCGAAGTAAAAAGGATAAATGTTGTAAATATTTTAATTACATTATAATATGTTTCTTTTTCATTGTAATAATTAATAAATTTTAAATTTTTTGCTTTTTTTTTCATACTCACACTCACTCGTCTCTTAAACTGAAACTATTTTTCTTATTGTTCATTATATAACAATATACTTGTTACTCGTTATCAATATAAATAAATAGCCTAAAAATGTCTTAGCTCGTTATATTTAAATTCTTTCTTTCTTTTTTAAAACACATCTCCACTTTTCAAATATATGAAACGGATACAAAGAACACCTGTGAGTCACACAGGCTAAGAACAACCATTTGTGGATCACGCAAAGTTTGTCTCATGTGTGGGTCGAACCCACAGCACTGAGCGCAGTAGCGAGCTACGAGGTGACCGCTTAAACCATTAAGCAATCCATGCAGTAGGCAATTAAAACCTGTTACTTCATCATTGCCGATAGTATTAGCGACAGTTCAATTTTCATCCAAGTTACATGTAAAGGGGATAAGTCTGTAGACCTACAAGGTGCACGCAATGAACTTAGAAAGGCAGAATGATTAGTTAACTCAACCAGAATTTTGTATCCCATCGGATTTGAAATGGAAATGCACACTTTTATACGATTATTCACCTGCCCTATTAAAATTTCACCTCAACGCCTTTTAATTAACTCTCCCCGATCAACGCAACCTAGTGAGATGGTGATGAAAGCTACAGAATAGGCTTGCAGGATGTGCAGTGCGAAAACAGTTACAGCCAGGCACTTACTGACAGGTTTCTAAGGCGCGCTTAGACCGGGGTCATTATTGAAGTCGCTATGATAGGGTATTACAAATACGTGAAGCTATGAGTTTATCACTGGTGAGAGAGAAAAAAAAAGAAAAACAAACATTAGAACTAACATCGAGTTTGTAAAGGAAAGCTCAACAAAACAAACTTATACAAACAATACAAAACAAATATTAAAAAAACTCATGTTTTTAAAAAGCTGAATATAATACGTAGCCCATATCAGCGGGCCAGTCTTGGGAACCAATGGAAAAAGGATAGAATCATGTTAAGCCACAGGTAGTCACAAGATACTAAGAGGCTTTTATGTCATTCCTCAAAAGCGTTGCCGTTCTTTGAGGGCCTTCTCTTCTTCACAGACTCTACTCACATATATGAGTACCAATGACTTTTTTCTTACACATTATTCATTTCCCTTAACCAAATCTTCAAATAATTTTACTTTCCTGCTATAGCTCTCCGCCAGGGAATGGACTATATAACTCAAAAATAAGTTTTTAATTAGGTTATTAGATCTAGACATTAAAGCCAGAAACAAAAAAAAAACACTGAAGCTTTATTATATCACTAAAAATCATTGACTACTAACAAACTTTTGCGTGTTTATAAATAAAACCGAAGAAATGGTAACAAATTCAAACAACAAAATTATAACGAATTTAAGTTTATTTATAAACCATTATTATTTTTAACTTATTATGAAATCATTAATAAGTAGAAAGATAAATTATACAATAAGAAGACTTGTTTGTGAATTACTCATTGCGATGTTTCTGTACCGCTATATGTTTAACATGTAGCGAGTAGTCACTTTTGGTGTCGTGTCCATCATTGTGCTCGTATTGCTGCTTATGGTCGCCAGTGTGTGGGTCGTCTACTTTATACTCGAACTCGTACTTAGCATGCGCCTACAATGAAATATAAGGTTGTTTTAGCACGAATTTTTTATTTAAAGAAACTGGAATATATTGTGAAAATTATTTTATATCTGATATTGTCTGACGTTCGATGTTCATTTTTTTTTTTATTGTAGTCCACCTTTATTGAACCATTTCAAACATATATCTAAGTTCATCATTTTCAGTATATTTTAGTGAAAACTGTCATTGCATATAATTTCCACACAATAACAAGACATATGCATTTCAGTTAAACTTTCAGAATAAAACTGATTTTTTTTAAAGTTTCGCACTTCTAAGTTATATACTACCACAATTAATTTAAACTTAGAAATTTATTTTTTCTATGTTCGGAGGTTTACCTTAGTAAAGAGGTAGGTATAAAGAGCCGTCTCGTGTAATATATATACGAGTATTACAGTACAATCACAAAATATCAGATTTTAAAAGTGTAATTATTTGGCACTTAAAAATACTAATTACTTAACCTTATCTAATTTGAACACTGTTAATATCATTACTTACATAATAGTCCGCTTGATGTTCTTTTCCTTCATGATGCTGTTTCAGCTTTTTGTGATGCGTCTGCTGTTGTTTCTTATGGTCTTGTTTCTTATGTTCATGTTTGTGTATGTTAACCGGTTGAGTAAGGCCGTCATGTCGGTAAATATGTTGTGAAAATTGAGCAGGTTCTTTTTTTTCAGGAACATATTTAGATTCATCGTGATGGTATTTAACTTCTTTGTGGTTATGTTTTGATTCTTCGTGATGTTCTGGTTTTTCATGATGCATCTGTTGTTCTTCCTTATGTTGTTCATGCTTGTATATGTAGACGGGGTGTTCGGGACCATCATGTCGATGAATGTATTGTGAAGATTGAGCGGGTTCCTTTTTTGCAGAATGATGTTTTGGTTCATCGTGATGATGTTTTGATTCTGTGTGATGATGTTTTGATTCTTCGTGGTGGTTTGGTTGTTCGGGATTTGTGTGTTGGTCTTCTTTCTGTTGTTCATGCTTGTGTTTGTAGACAGGGTGAGCAGGACCGTCATGTCGATGAATGTATTGTGAAGATTGAGCAGGTTCTTTTTTTTTCAGGAACATATTTAGATTCATCGTGATGGTGTTTAACTTCTTTGTGATGTTCTGGTTTTTCATGATGCATCTGTTGTTCTTCCTTATGTTGTTGATGCTTGTGTATGTAGACAGGCTGAGCAGGACCGTCATGTCGATGAATGTATTGTGAAGATTGAGCAGGTTCTTTTTTTTCAGGAACATATTTAGATTCATCGTGATGGTATTTAACTTCTTTGTGGTTATGTTTTGATTCTTCGTGATGTTCTGGTTTTTCATGATGCATCTGTTGTTCTTCCTTATGTTGTTCATGCTTGTATATGTAGACGGGGTGTTCGGGACCATCATGTCGATGAATGTATTGTGAAGATTGAGCGGGTTCCTTTTTTGCAGAATGATGTTTTGGTTCATCGTGATGATGTTTTGATTCTGTGTGATGATGTTTTGATTCTTCGTGGTGGTTTGGTTGTTCGGGATTTGTGTGTTGGTCTTCTTTCTGTTGTTCATGCTTGTGTTTGTAGACAGGGTGAGCAGGACCGTCATGTCGATGAATGTATTGTGAAGATTGAGCAGGTTCTTTTTTTTCAGGAACATATTTAGATTCATCGTGATGGTGTTTAACTTCTTTGTGATGTTCTGGTTTTTCATGATGCATCTGTTGTTCTTCCTTATGTTGTTGATGCTTGTGTATGTAGACAGGCTGAGCAGGACCGTCATGTCGATGAATGTATTGTGAAGATTGAGCAGGTTCTTTTTTTTCAGGAACATATTTAGATTCATCGTGATGGTGTTTAAGTTCTTTGTGGTTATGTTTTGATTCTTCGTGATGTTCTGGTTTTTCATGATGCATCTGTTGTTCTTCCTTATTTTGTTCATGCTTGTATATGTAGACGGGGTGTGCGGGACCATCATGTCGATGAATGTATTGTGAAGATTGAGCGGGTTCCTTTTTTGCAGAATGATGTTTTGGTTCATCGTGATGATGTTTTAATTCTGTGTGATGATGTTTCGATTCTTCATGGTGTTTTGGTTGTTCGGGATTTATGTGTTGCTCTTCTTTCTGTTGTACATGCTTGTGTATGTAGATGGGTTGAGCAGGACCATTATGTTGATGAATGTTTTGTGAAGATTGAGCAGGTTCCTTTTTAACGAGATGATGTTTGGTTTCTTTATGGTGATGTGCCTCTTTTTTATGATGGTGCTCCTTACCCTTAAGAAGATTTTCATATTTGTAAATATGTGTTGGTTGAGCGTGACCATCATGGTCATTGGTTTTCAATTCTACATGCTGATGATTTTGCTCCTCTCGTTTGTGTTCTTCTTTTTGTTCATATATATAAACTGCCTGATGATGACCGTCGTGTCGGTAAATATGCTGCGATGAAGAGGCGTGCTTCGACGCTACAAGGCCTCCTAAAGCGAGCACGCATAATACCTGAAGATGATTACAATTATAATTAATTCATAAAATTTAGATTAACTTTTAAATATTGTAGCTGATTAGTACTCCTAATATAAATTGATATTATGAAGGCATAAGTTTTGTATGTTAACGTTTAACCAATTCTAATAACGTCATTTTAGAATGTGCGCAAAAATGAATTTCACGCAATGTAATTAGTTAATTACTATACCTAGTTGAGTTACAATTATCTCTTTTGCCCAAATTAGTCAATTAAGACACGGGTAAAATCGAAAAGTCACTAAAGAAAATTTTAAATGATGATATAAGTCCTTTTAAAACATAATTTAAGTCATTGAATTACTTTAGGTGCAGTTCAATTCATCAACTTCGTTATAAAGCTATTACACACTGAACAGTCCTACACATCTTGTCACTTATACTATCATTTTGTAAACTAGAAACAAGAGACGCTAGGCGGGTAAAGTACTTAGTAAATCAGTAAATTAGAAATAAGAAGAGGTAAATACCGTAAATTTATCCGACAAAATGTACAAATGTATTAAGTTTTATGATAAAATTACAATTCTAAATTGCACTCTCACGAAACTCTTACGACTATTAGGAAGCTAGTGACTAGTTACTAGCTGCATAATATTAAATCAACATTATACTGTACCCTGAGAATCATGATGTGGTAGCTCTTTATTTGTAGCTCAGCAAATGATAATTACCGAACGTCGAAGTTAACTGATACTTTTTGCTCATTAACCATGTCTTTTATATTAAAGACAAACACAAAGCAATATTGATTTCGTTTAAGATATTCGTACCTTCACTCAATAAAGACATTTAATAAAAATTCTTTGTAAATAATTATTTCGTAAATGCATATTTTTCTCAGGGCACCTACACTTATTACGGAAACGTAAATTTTATTTACGATTAAAGTATGTTCTATTGCATATACTCTTAATTGATAATGAAGAATTTGACATATTTGGAAGTGATTTATTGTTATAGCGTTTATTTTATTTGGACATGGCGATCAAAATGACCACACAGCCTTGGTAGTTGTTTAAACCGATTTATGTAGTTTAATCATTTATTTAGAGTGCATAATTCTTGGATGGATGAAGTCTGCCTAAGATCGGGATAATTAAGGATAATTAAATATAATTAATTAATTAAGCGGTGGATGGTGATAGGCTGATGATGATCATTATAGAATTCATAAACATCGTTGCACTTAACTGTCCTAAGTACTGATGCACCACTTAGAAGGATTAAGTAACTACATTTGATTAGCCAATTACAGAAGCGCGATGGAATTACGATAATAAATTTGAGGAATAGATATACAATTATAAGTATCCTTAAATAAGTTAGTATTAGTAATAAGATTTTAATAGAGTAGAAACTGAAGATTGTATGATGATATGAATAACAAGGTGAAGTTGCTGCAAAGTGAATGTAGAAATTACAAAAAATACACAGAAGTTTTAGAAAAGACTGTACGAGATCTTCAATACCAGTCACGCTCTTCAACGATCGAGATTCGTAATGTACCATTAAAATCAAACGAGTCGGCTGCTGATCTTACGAATATTATAACGAATATTGGGAGCACCGTTGATCCACCAATATCACCTACGGCAATCCGAGATGTTTATCGTGCCTCGGGAAATTCACCCAACAAAGCCATTATAGCCGAACTCACAAGTGTACAAATAAAGACAGAACTTATATCCCGAGTACGTAAATTTAATACTAAACATGAAAGTAATGACCATAAGCTTAATACACAACTCATAGGGCTCCCTGGGCAAAAGCATCCTGTGTATGTGGACGAACACTTGTGTTCCTCTGTGAAGAAACTATTTTATTTATGCAGGCAATTTGCAAAACAACATGATTACAAATTTTGTTGGTCATCTAATGGCAGAATCTTTTTACGGAAACAACCGGGAGATAAACAAATACTGATTAAATCCGAAACTACCCTCCAGGAGCTCCAAGACAGTAAATGACTACTACTACTCTGCCAAGTCATAATCTACCATAACTACTGCGTCATTCCTTGTATACTGCATGATGAATATTTTTGCTTTATTAAGTACTTTATATTAAGTCAGATAACAAACACTAATCTACACACAAATACACATATACCTCTAAAATCTACAAACACACTAATAACACAATCTTACATTGCTAAACCTGATAATAAAAGTGACATTGCTATCAAACCGTCATATATACAAAAAAAGTACACGTCTGCTGCTATTAATCTACAAACTCAAACATCTATCCTACACACGCACAGACTTTCATTATATATCATAGACATTACTCACACACAGCCTGTTGAAATCTATACTAATATTATAAAGCTGAAGAGTTTGTTTGTTTGTTTGTTTGTTTGAACGCGCTAATCTCAGGAACTACTGGTCCGATTTGAAAAATTATTTCAGTGTTAGATAGCCCATTTATCGAGGAAAGCTATAGGCTAGATATCATCACGCTAAGACCAATAGGAGCGGAGCACCAATGAAGAATGTTTCAAAAACGGAGAAAATTTATTACTATTGAGAGACGCAGACGAAGTTGCGCGGGTCAGCTAGTTAGTGATAAAATTTATAATAACCAGCTGACTCCTAAACGAATACCTATCCTACCCTCAGCAATGCCTCACAAATTGCGGATATACAACTTTACAAATGGCTACCTCAGTTTATAATATCTTGTCTGAATTAGACAATATAGATGTCGCGAAAGCTTACACGTGTGATCCAATCGAATGCAAGAAATTTGTTAGTAGTGTCGGCCCCTCTACGACTATTGTACATATTAACATACGCAGCATTAAAAAGAATTTTGACGAATTATTAACACTACTCACCTTGCTTGAAGTTGATTGCGACGTTGTCATTCTAACCGAATGCTGGCTTAGTAAAATCGCTGACCTACCAGTAATGGATGGATACAACTGTCACCCCACAAAAAAACCGAAAAACCAAAATGATGGGGTAGTAATTTATATAAAAAAACAATTACAGTACACAGTTGAGGAACCAGACTTTATCAATGGCAGTTCCCTTACTTGCAAAATTGGCAATAAACTAGCCATAATTGCCATTTATAGGTCTCCTTCGAGCTGTTCTAACCAAGGGTTCGATCTCTTTTTGAACACTCTGGATAATGTACTAAGCTCGGTTAGCAAGTACGATAATATATGTCTTATTGGTGATACTAATATAGACATAACACCTTCTAGTACAAATGAACGCTCTGCCAGCTATCTTACTCTTAATGCTACCCATGGTCTTCTTCCTGCACATTATTTCCCAACCAGATCAAATTCGTGTATAGATCATGTAATCCTTAAAACTATTAAAAAATCAACTGTGCTTGTCTTAGACTCACATATTACAGACCACCTCCCACTACTTGTTGCAGTCGAGACTGATAGGTGGGTCAAAGGAACGTTACCTGCTTTTAAAATTCCTAGCATAGACTATGATAAGGTCAAGTACGATATTGAGCACCATGACTTTAGTCACATCATGACTTCAGAGGATCCTACTAAAGCTACCATCGCTCTTGTTACTGCAATACAAAACATTGTAAGTGCAAACACAAGAGTTGTACATGTTAAAAAAAGAAATAGAAACCTAAAACCGTGGATTACCCCAGGTTTGTTAAGATGTATACGCCACCGCGATAAACTACATAAAGAAGCTAGAATGTCACCTAATAACCCAATTATACTAACAACCTATAAAAGATATCGTAATTTCTGCAACAGTCTACTTAAAAAACTCAAAAACCTACATGATAAACACGAACTGGATAAAGCAAAATATAATACAAAGGCACTATGGAATAAAATCAAGCATATTACCAATACAGAAAAGACATGTGCACCCCCTACGGAACTGCTTGACAGCAAATCTGATTTGAAAATAGCCATAAATAGTATTTGCAAATACTTTGCTACGATTGGCTCCGACTTAGCAGCAAAAATCCCCCCCCAAATGTCACAATTGCCTTTAAATAAAAGCAATCATAGTAGCTCCTTCGTAATTCTTGAAGTAGATGAGTCGGAAGTAGAGGCCACCATTATGAACCTTAGGCACGACAGTGCCACGGGCTGTGATGGCATACCGTCCTTGCTCTTAAGGGTATGTAAGAATACTCTTGTTTCCCTAATTACTCACATTATAAACACTTCAATAGCAAATGGAGTATTTCCGGAACCTTTTAAGAAAGCGCTCATTCATCCGATCCACAAGGGCGGGGACAGAGACTCCATCAACAACTATAGGCCTATTTCGGTACTTTCAGCCCTCTCTAAGGTAATGGAGAAGCTAATTAACGGAAGACTAGCTAACTACCTTAAGAAGTACAATATTATAGCTCCCAATCAATATGGATTTAAAAAAGGGGTTTCTACTCAAGATGCAGTCTTAGATCTAACAGAGCATGTAGCAAGAAAATTAGATGCAAAACAAAAATGCCTTGGTATTTTTATTGATCTGAAAAAAGCATTTGATACGGTCTCTGTCCCCACCCTTCTTATGAAACTGGAGTCAATAGGTATACGTTTAAAACCCCTAGACCTTTTTAAGGATTATCTTCAAAAAAGAAAAATAGTTGTTAAAATAGGTTCATGTATAAGTGATGAAGAAACTGTTACGTATGGTGTTCCGCAGGGCAGTGTGATCGGGCCGACACTCTTTCAAATTTATATTAATGACCTATGTCTTCTGCCGTTGCGAAAGTCAAATATCTTTACTTATGCGGATGATACCGCGATTGTTATCTATGGTGATACGTGGACAGAGGTCAGAACCACTGCAGAGAAGTCCTTGCAAACTGTTGCACACTGGCTTTGCCTAAATCTGTTAACCCTGAATGTAAGTAAGACAAACTATATGCCTTTCTGTATAAACAATAGGAATAAAATTGCAACAGACTTTATAATAAGGGTTCATACATGCTCTGATCCTGTCCACTGCTCGTGTGAGGCACTTACCTGTGTAAATCATATAAAGTATCTGGGTGTAGTGATTGATAGTGGATTGAAATGGTACGATCATATTGACAGTACCATTTTAAAAATTAGGAAACTTGTATATATTTTCAAATCTCTTAGATACTGCGCAGATATGGATACTATGAGAATGATATACCTAGCGATCTGCCAATCCGTTATCACTTACTGCATACCAGTGTGGGGTGTGAAACCAAGTTCATTCAAATAGAGAGAGCACAAAGAGCGGTCCTGAAGGTAATACTTGGTAAACCATTTCGGTATCCGACTCATTTATTATATGCAGATAGCAAATTTCTCTCCGTCAGAAAACTATTTGTGCTCCAAGCAACCCTTAAAAACATACTCAAGTTCCCCCACCAGATCACACAAAGCGTACAAGAAGAGTTTTATGCAGTGTGGAAAACCACAAAACTGCATTCGCCGGTCGACAATTTTATGTCAATAGTACTTTTATTTACAAAAAAATATATAAAGCTATTCCTATTAGTGGCTTAACTCCTCGCGAAGTGAAAAATAAAACAATGGCATTTTTACAAACCCTAGACTATGTACAAACTGAAGGACTACTTCAACTCCAGCAGTAAGCATCTGCCCACACCTACCTACGCATGCTCGCATACACGCACACGTACACACACACGCCCCCGCACACATACACACACACCCTCATACACACGCAGCCATACATACATACACACACGCGCACACACACACACACACACACACACACACACCGCATTATATTTCTAACCTCTAAGCCTACAATCTGTCTCTATAACAGCAGAACACTAACTCCCAAGTCACAGGAACACCTAGTTTGGGAGTTAGGGTTACTCTATTGGTGTGACCTTTAATTGTTAAGATGCTTGTACGTTTATGTGTATATATATATAAGAAAACTGTTAAAGGTTATTTATAACAATAAAGATTATTATTAATTATTAATTATTAACTTACAGTACGTGTAACGGCAATGGCAGTCCATGGATCGGTGTATTGTCTTTATAAGACTCTTTTAAGGAATCAGAACTCTGCACTGTGTCTTTGTATAAGCAAAGTATGTTTAAAGATATCACAAAAAGGTACTAACGTAGTTTACTCATCCACCACTTACTAATGAAAAAATATCTGTGTACCCCTTTTCAACAACCAAAAAAATGTGGCGTACGAGAACATACATATATCATTTTTGGAATACTTAACCTTTGTTCATAGAAACTGGCGTAGAAAGATAGTTAAAAATGGCTACATAGATGTCCGGTATACGTTCCAACCTGTACTGTATAGTACAAATCAAATGATAATTCAAGTTAAATACATAGTCGAATGAATTAAAACAAAACATTTAATATGGTCGACATTAAATCGGTAAACGATCTTTAGTATTCTTGATAAATTCTGGAGTGAGTTAATGTTGATATAGTATCTACTGATTGTATTGGAATTTGTAACCATCGCTATGGGGCTTTTGATTTTTTTCTGTAAATATGCACATTTGATGCATCGGTTGATTGCTTAGAATGTATAAAATGACACGAAGTGCACACTGTTCCGTAGTAAATTAGTGTTACGAGATTACTTTAATTTTATAATTACGGATGTCAGAGGAATCTGAATTTCAATTATTTTAAGTCCTCAATAAAAGCCTAATAATTTTATTACATTATTTGGGACACGTTTCTTTGTCTTTAGTACTTTGTTTTGGATTTTGTACCTTGTTTTAAAAACTTTTACTATCACTTAATGTTATTCCCACGCATTTCCTGTACTTTATTTTGCTGCTTGAGTTATTAGGCAACTTACATATTAAAGGTATTTTTACGAAACTTTTCATACTTACAAGAATTTATGGTGCGAAACTTTCTTACAAATGACTCAATTGCCCAAAAAAATAATATATAATTGTTGCATAAATCTTATATATATATATCAGTAAAAGTATAGTTCTTTTTCTTATATTGATATATAAAAGGCGGCTTCTTGTCCGTTATAGTATCAGTTTCTTTGAAAGCTTAGTGCAGTTAGGGCAAATCTACAAAGGAATTAGGAATAAAAAAAGCGACACGCAAGTCAAGGTGAGGTTGTGTCAAGGATTGTGTAATGATCAGGACGTACTGAATACGACGCTAAAAACACATAACCTCACCTTGAACCATATCCACAGATAACCAAATGATTATCCATTAGTTGGTTGGTTCTTGATTAACATTCTCTTTATTTTATTCTTATGATTTTGGTTTCTAATTCTAATTCGAAGAGTTTATTTTTCTTTTTGGTGCCTTTAATAAAGGCTTGACTATTAAAGAATATTCAATATAGTCGATGTTGACAAAGCTTGTAAATAAGTAATATAATTATACAATAACGTAATTCTCTTTTCTTAGTGACTATTCATTTATTTGAAATCATTTTTTGTTTATGCATACCTTTCTCTTGGTTTTTTTCATTGAAAAAAATAAAGAACATTAAAAAAACATTTATTTGGTTTATATTTTAGAACATTTTGAGCATCCTACCAGAAAATATACAGGTGGCCGGGCTGCAACGTGCACGGTGCAGCCCGGCCACAAACTATTTCTTTTTAAACAAGATATATTGGTGGTACATTTAATCTATTAATTGGTACAGCAAGAACAATAAAAGAACATTTAATTGATAGGTCTATAAATTACGAAATCGACTGTGGCCGGGCTGCAACGGAACACACAACTTAGCACGATAAACACGGCCATCACCATATCGATTATTATGTGAGTTACAATCATTTTAGCTATGGCCATAATTTCTAGCCAAGACTTTTTACTTACAAAATTATTTATTTTACATGTTTGCTATTATAGGCTTATCCGAAATACAAATTTGATTACAAGGTGGACGATGATTACACTGGAGATCATAAGCAACAACATGAACACCGCAACGGCCACGATACCGAGAGTAAATACTCGTGGCACGTAAAACACTTCGTGAATAAGAAACACCACGAGGAGAAAAAAGAAAACCAGAAAGAGACAAAAGAGCAACCACAAGTAAAACATCATTAGCAAGAAGATAAACATGACGATAACATATCTAAACTGCATCATGACTAACATGGACACCAAGATAAATCAGAACACCACGTGCTCATCGATTATTTTGTGAGTAGCAATTACTCAATAAATTATTTCATCAATTTTTTTTTTGTTTGTATGTGATTTATTTATTTAATACTTTCTTTTTAGGCGTATCCAAAATATGAGTTCGGATACAAGGTGGATGATCCTCACATCGGTGACAACAAAGAGCAGTTTGAATATCGCGACGGACATTATACTAAAAGTGACTATTAATTACATTTAAAACATGTCGTACCTTAAAAACATAATTATCGTTAAATTGTGTAAACAAGCTAATTAAAGAAGAAAAGAGAATTACGTTATTGTATAATTATATTACTTATTTACAAGCTTTGTCAACATCTACTATATTGAATATTCTTTAATAGTCAAGCCTTTATTAAAGGCACCAAAAAGAAAAATAAACTCTTCGAATTAGAAACCAAAATCATAAGAATAAAATAAAGAGAATGTTAATCAAGAACCAACCAACTAATGAATAATCATTTGGTTATCTGTGGATATAGTTCAAGGTGAGGTTATGTGTTTTAGCGTCGTATTCAGTACGTCCTGATCCTTCCACAATCCTTGACACAACCTCACCCTGACTTGCGTGTCGTTTATTTCAGCTTGAAGCTTAACTGTACCTTGAAATATAAATATGTGATTGGAGAGCTTCTTCTCATGAAGTGGTACTTGAGAAGTGGATGATGTTTTAGTTCATTGTTATGCTCCTTTAGTTCTTCGATAATCCGGACCTTAAAAACCATAACACCTTTCTACAGATACAAATTTTAAAGTAATAGGGGTTAACGGATGAAATTGCTGTTGTATAATAATAGTACTTTGAATTGACATAAAACCTCCATTATGTGTGATTTTCGTGTGAAACTTTTTTCACATGACACCTATGAAGTTTTTCTTTAAAAAAAGGTGCAACATTCGATTTTCTACTTTCAATTGTTTTCTTATTGAGCTTAGACGTGAAAGATAGATACTTCTAAAATTCGAGTCATTTTTGAATACGAGTTCCGACGCGGAACTAACGATGCAGAAACGGCTCGCAATATCAACGCTGCGTTTGGAGAGGAGACTGCTAATTAACGCACCGGACGTTTTTGGTTTAAACGCTTTCGTAATGGAAATTTCGACTTGAAGAACTAAACACGTGAAACACCGCTCACACAGGTGAATAACGCTGAATTGAAAAAGGTGATGGAAACCGATCCGAGTCAAACTACCTAGGCATTACCTACAATATTGACGCCTTTGTATGAAATCAAAAAGAAAAAAAAATGAAAAATGGGTGTCTCATGATTTGACTGATCTGCAGAAAGACGTGTTGAAACTTGTGTTGAATCGATACAGAAATGAAGGAATATCAGATCGAATTGTAGCATATGACGAAAGGTGAATTAAAGGTAAAATCCCGACGGATACCACCTGTCGGTGGCATGTCGGACTCGAACGGACTAAAATCGCACGCCGTCTCGGGTACTAATAGCCGGGGAACCAGGTATACCCTAGAAAGGAAGTCCCTGGTGCCCCGACATACCTCGGGTCATCTACAGACGAGTAGACGACCCCCCCCCCCCCCCCCCCGTATGGGAACCCCATGTTCCCTGTGCTCCCTGGAAGCGAGCGCGCTTCGCAACGCGCTCGCCGCCACCCGGCCTGCTTCTGCTAGGGTGACAGATGGCCTCACCTGTCACCCCCAGGCCTGCGCTTATGGAGGACGGAGGTCGTTCTGCGACCTCCGGCGCCTGAGTCGCCTGCGGTACCTGGCCCGTTCCCGGGCCTGGCGGGCCGGGAGAGTCCTAAACCTCTCCCGGTCCCGCTCCGCCGTCTCCTTCGCGAGCATAACTTGCTCGCAGAAGGAGACGGCAGAGTTCCACGCACTCTCGCTCCGCACGATAACCGCAATCCGGCTATCCGAGCGAGAGAACTCCCACTCCGATGGCCGCCACGAGGTCTCGCCTCTGCTCAACCCACGCCGGGCACTCTGCCAGCGTGTGGAGAGCCGTGTCCACGGTCTGGCCATCGCAGTGGTGGCACTCAGGCGTTGGCTCCTTGCGGATCAGACACAGGTGATCCCCGAAACATCCCTTCCCAGTGATCACCTGCGTCAATCGGTATGAGAGGGTCCCGTGACGCCTCTCGAGCCAATCCTCCATAACGGGTCTTACCGCCGCGATGACGGCGTGCCCGCGCAACAGTGCCCTAAAGCAAAGCTTACCAATAGAAAAGTAATGGTAATTGTTTGGTGGTCTCTCCATGGCGTTATTCACTATAGCTTTCCCAGGTTTGGTCAGGGAAAAACTGCGGATGTTTACTGTGCCGAACTTCAAACATGGTGAAATTGGTAGTGAAACAGCCCGACTCGAGAATCCATCTACGCCATTATTGCTCTATGATTACCCAAGACCTAACACTGTACGAGAAACCGTTATATCTATAAGTAAAAACGTTTTTAGTAAAAAAACCATACGTCATGCTCCGTACTCGCCCCAGAGTTTTATCGTAAAGGCGTAAATGAACTTCCGTTTAAATAGCAGCTTCTATAATATTTGAGTAATTTATTATTTTAATGACAATTTGGTAATAAAGAATAATAAAGCTATAGAATAATCAATTTCGTAAAAATATATTTTATATGAAAGCTTACAAATATCTCAATCAACAAAGAAAACGTACAAAAATTCATGAGAAGAAAAGCGGATGCCAGGAAAAAGCCATTACTGGTGATTCCATAAGTTATTTTAAATAATCCCTTAATGATTATACTAAAATACGTCAGTTAAAGTGTGAAACGTTCATCTTTTACACGATAACTTAGATTTTACCGAAATTCGTAACTTTAAGAGTAAGGTTATTCATACTGCAGTGTATTATAGTTTGACCCAAAAACAGGTTAAATTTGATTATATTGTATAACACTAAATATTCATGCTCTGCCAAGAGCGACACGACAGAGAAGAAACATTCATGTAGGTATATCAATTTCAAAACATGGTATATTCTTGAAACCAAAAGCACATTTTAAGCAATAGTAGGCAAATCTTATGTTTGAAATACATGAATATATTTTATGCATTCGTATTAATTAGTTTTTGGAAGTGAGTTTTTTTTCGTATCCACGATATGTTTATTACAAATAGAGATTTCTTCTCTTCCTTGTTGTAATAATTTTGAAATGGTTGAGTTACAAAGCACCGAAGGGGTAAATAAAGGTAAAATAAGTCAAATCTCTTGAAGTCAACCGGGGATTTAGTTATGAAAGATAAGAAACTTGAGAGAATATTCAAACAAAAACATAGTAAAAAATGTCGATGTAAGTTAGGTGCTATTGGTTTTCTTAAAGGGTGGGGAGAGTGTATAGGTAAACAATAACTCTAGCAGGCCAGGATCGCATAGCTGTAGATCTAACTGGCTCTCTAACTTTGAAATGAGAACAGAAATGATGAAATGAAAACCAATGAGAAATGAAATTATTCATTGAATCTAATATTAAGTATATAATTTTTAGTAAATTCAATCAATATAGTTCAGTTTGTCAACGATGATGCGCTCTATGATGTACTATAAAATTATTAAAGTTAAATCTACGCCGTAGACATACTCGAGAGCACAGAATTCACATAAAGATACCTAAAATATATCTGTAACAATAGCAATATTTCAGTTCCAAGTGTATGATATAATTAGTTATAATAAATATCATTTTTATTACCAATTAAAAGAACTTGCAATAGTTAATAAAATGTTTGTTTCCATAATAAGTGTAGGTGGCTTAAGAAAAGTATGCATTTACGAAATAATTATTTGCGAAAAAATCCTATTATAATGTCTTTATTGAATGTAAGTGCTGCTACTATTGTGACCGATATCAGAAATGCCTTGGGTTCGGATTTTAATATAAAAGTCGTGGTTAATGACCGGCAAGTATCAGTTCTCTTAGACGTTCTGTGACTACCACTAGCAGAGCTGCAACAAAGAGTACTACATAATGTTTCTGAGGGTACAACGAGATACAATATTTGTTTAATAGTTATTATTAGTATCGATTTCTCCAAAAGACTAGATTCATTTTCAAATTATATAATTTCAAAGGTTTTACTAATTAATCTTAAAATAGTAATCTAACATGCTATTTCAGGTATTATACGTGCTTGCACTAGGATGCCTAGTATCATCGAAACACGCGTTCTCATCACATCAAATTCATAGAGATGGGCACCATCGGCTTGTATATATACATGAACACAAAGCAGCAAATAAAGGTGTGCACCATGAGCAACCAAAACATTCTGAGCAACCCAAACATCATCAACAAAAAGAGGAATCGAATAGAATCGAAACACCATCAAAATAAAAAAGATCCTGCCCACTCCTCGCAGTACATTCACCGACATGATGGCCACGCTCAACCAACATATATTCACAAATATGAAAAACACCTTAAGAAAGAGGAGCACCATCGTAAAGAAGAAGAGCGGCATCATTACAAAGAACAAAAACCTGAGGGCGACCAACCAAAACATCATCATAAAAACAAGGAACCTGCTCAATCTTCGCAATACGTTCATCGACAAGATAATCACGCTCAGCCCGTCTATATACATAAGCACGAACATCATCATAACAAACAATAGCAAATGCAAATTCAAAACGAACAACTTAAACACGCCGCTGAAATGAAACATCAAAACGTTAACCACGAAAAAAAGAACAC
The DNA here is from genome assembly GCA_902825455.1 of Arctia plantaginis. Lineage (NCBI taxonomy): Eukaryota > Metazoa > Arthropoda > Insecta > Lepidoptera > Erebidae > Arctia > Arctia plantaginis. The sequence continues at coordinate 8,015,089 of CADEBD010000314.1, read as the reverse complement.
CATGTGGACCACTACGTTAGTAACAATTATTATTTTAAAATGTCTTACATATCTATAAACCATGTTAATATAATCAATGAAATAGTTTTCTAAAGATTGAGTCAGACAGTGGAAAGGTCGGAACAGCGACGTCGGGTGAGCGACTATAATGAAAGTTGATGGCGCCGGTGGTTCGGAATAGCTCCTATATATTAGAATTTACTCACACTGCATCTTGGTCTCGCCCAGCCTGCTACTTATCCAAGGCTTATAATTATTACTGTTTTTTTAATTCTTTCCTGAAAACACTAGTGTTAAAAATTAATTTACATTTTTATTACAGGCACAAGCCAAGTACGAGTTCGATTATAAAGTAGACGACCAACATACTGACGATCATAAGCAGCAACATGAGCACAATGATGGGCACGCCACCAAAAGTGACTACTCGCTATATGTTAAACATTGTGCCAGAGAAGCATAATCATGAGTCATCATCATCAACAGCCTTTAACAGTCCACTGCTGGACATAGGCCTCTCCTTAGAAAGGAGGTTTTGGCCTACTAATTAATCATGAGTAACACGAACCTAACCAACGCGGTTGATTTTGTTGATTAACTTGTTACTATTTTTTGTTAATCTTATGTTAGTGCGTTTACTAATTGTCTACTTGTTGTCTTTGTTAAGGAATAAATGTCATTAAAACAATGTCTTGGATCTCTTTCATTTATTAGAAAATATTTAAATTCATTAGAAAATATGTAATTTATTATACACTCTAAGACAATTAAATGTTTTAATTTTTCCTTGGTTTTCCTATGATTTAAAAGGCAGTCAAAAGTTGATAAATCATAACGTGTTAGCTATAAAGCTTACATTCTTGCTTGAGGTCTGATGTCTGAGGACCATCCCTGCTTTTTTGCTCCCTGCATCCCTGCTATTTACTTCGTTTAGATGACGGTGTCGATAGGAGACAAAATTGTAAAATTGCGAGTTTAAGAAAGTTTAAAACGTGTTGTAGTAAATATTCGCCACAAAACAATTGATCAGTCATTCTAACAGCTGCAAATACTTAATCTTTGTTTAAGTGTTTGTTACGCATTCATACCTTAATTGCTTAACATAGCACCATGCAATTTTATTCATTAGTTGTCATTGATACATAACAGGACTTATCTAAAGCTGCCACCATATATATTGACTATGTTGTCTGTGCTCCATGAAGCTGTATTTATTTTATTTAAAGTAAAGGCTGGCCAAGAGTTTAATGTGAATGTGTAAGATAACTAAATGGTTATCTTTTTTTTTATGTCTGTGTACACGAACGGGTAATTATAGTGAAGTAGTAATATTACGTGAAGTTTTTGGAGATCAATCAATCGGCATTGGCGTTACATCGCTTTTGCAAAGAAATCGCAATCGACTTTACGAGTCACAATTTCTAAATTTCTTATTCTGTCCACATTATTAGATCAGTTTACTTTAAGATCGTCCTTGTATTTTCAATTTGTTGTTGCTTGGAAATGTATATAAATTTATTCGGTCTTCTAAAGTGTAATAAAAAAACTCGTTTTTCATACTCAAAATTTAATTCCAATGGATTTATCCGATCTTCTGTTTTGATAAACCCTTTTTTTTAAAGTTGGACTTTGTTCAAACAATACTAATAAAGAGCACTAAAAATTAAAAATAATAATTACAAATCTAATTAAAAAAAATACAAAATAAGTGGGACCCTCAATATAACAGGTAACATTATAATAACAATAGGTACCTTGCAGTCCGTTTGAAGTCGGCGTATAGAAATGTCGTCGATGTCTTTGTAATAGTACGGTAAACGGTACATTTTAAATTTGCAAGGAAATGATATATATTTCGTTTGCCAGGAATGGCAATGCTGTTGATATCGCCATTAATGAGGCATTGTCCCTACATCGTCAATCTATTGACATTGTGACTGTATGTTAGTAGAATATCGATAGTTTGACCAATGTCAATGGCATCTCCATAACGTGTCAAAGGAATGACAGTGACTTGTACGTTAATATTAAATAGCAGAATTGAGACCCAGTACTACTGTAACTGTACTAACTAATGGCAAAATTAAATTAATTATATTTAACGACGGTTTATTCATCAAACCTACTTACTTTTGCAGAGTAAGTAGTTACTTCCTAGTTCGGTGTCTCCTTTTGTTAGTTTTAGGTTTTTATAAAAATATATTAAGGATGATTATGATGATATATCAGTTTTTGATAAATGTAGTGATATAAATTGTATAGTTGTAAATACTATTAGGTACTGATTCCCATATTGCAATGCTCATGTAAATTTAAATACTCATCAAGTTTAAATAGGCTAATCGGTAAAGCAAATTGTGTTATTGGAAGTACAGAATTATAATTCAATAGATATTAGGAGTAATATTTCTGTGAAGTATAATATTTAATTAGAGTATTATATAATAACCTCGACAAAAACTTGTCCTGGGGTCCGCAACTACAAGAAGTCAGTAGGAAACTGTTTGCTTCTGCTGGATCTCTGAGAAGGCTGCGTAACTTTTTACTAATTACGACCAAAATTGCGCTTTCAGAATCCCTTCTTCTCCCAATCCTTGACTACGCAGATACCAGCTATCCCGATCTCACCGAAGACTAACTTAATAAGGTTGAGCGGCTCCAAAACTTTTGCATAAGGTTCATCTTTGGATTGCGCAAATTTGACCATATTTCTGAATTTCGGAATAAGCTTAACTGATTACCCATTCGTCTTCGCCGGAATATTCATATCCTTTCACTATTATACAACATTCTCTTTAATCCCAACACTCCCCTTTATTTAAACGAACGCTTCAGATTGCTACGTGATACGCATTCAAAGACCTTAAGATCGTCAGAGAGCTTGACTTTGGAAATGCCGAAGCACACCTCGACTTTTATGGACAAGTCATTTAAAGTGCAGTCTATACGCTTGTGAAATGCATTGCCACTGCCCATCAGACGAGCACAAACACTGCCTTGTTTCAAAAGGTTGCTGAAGGAGCATTTCCGAAACTGCTAAGCGAGGGTCCCTTCACTCAGTCAGAAATCTTATATTTATCTGTCTCTTACTGCTATAGTCTCTGTTGAATTGTGATAGTACTACAATCACGTAATTATAAAACTTCACATAAATGTTATTTTAAATAAGTAATGTTAGAAAGTTATCTACACGTGCATTTAAGGTCCAGACGAACAAAAAGCAGACCCTAATAAATAAGTGAACTTTATAATCTCAAGTATTGCGAAGTGGATGACGGCCCATTATGAATAAAAGACTTATTATTGCGTTCTTAAGACGAATACCATAAAAAAGGGAATAGCCAAGGGTCCACGATAGCAATTAAAAACGGGCACATGTGCAAGACAGCACACGAATAAGTGTGAGTAAAGCTCTTAGTTAGGGGTCCTTTTGGGAACGATAAGGGATAAGGAACGGGGTAGTTGGTCTTGAGTAGTGAGACAAGTCGGTCGGTCTTAGGAGCTAGGAGGCAGAGGTTGTTCGTCAAAAAGCTGAACGTGCTCGGACGCGCGTATTGCAGTTAGTTTGAGTAAGTTAAATATATAGAACGTTGAGGACAGCTAGGTGAGTCTTTATTGGTTATTATGTTTATGATAATTATTATATTATACATATTTATATTCCGGTCTGAGTAACGTAGTATTAATTAATAATTTAGATGTAGTTTCCATGCAGTTTCTCTGCTAAATTTTACTTACGCATTTGGTATTGGTTAAGATATCTTGAATGTGATAGAATGATTAGTGACCCCTTTATAGTGCTCTACAGTGTGGTGAATCGAGGTATAACTGAGGCGATACGACCACCTTGGTTGATCAGATCAACCAGGCCGCGGTCCTTGCTACACGGTTATCCTTCGGTGACCTGTCATTGTGGTGTATTTAGGAGGAGGTTAGTGTAGGTTCAGTGAGTGCCGTGTACTTGAGTGGAGAGTGTCTTAATGGGCTTGTCCTGGGTGGTCGGTTTGCGGGAAAGCGCTGATGCTGTTGATGAATTGATGGAGATCGAGCGGTCCGAGTCCGCCGTCGGCGCACGCGTTGTGTCCGGTAGCATAAGGGTTAATGCCACATCAGACGAGCAGTATTCACGTGTCTGACCTTGCGGCCTTGAGCATTCAGTTGTAGAAGTTGATTGACTCACTTTAAGCTTAAGTGCACAATGGATGGAAGTCTAATAGGATAAGCACAACCAATACCAATGTATTTAATTATTTCATTTAGACTTTGATTCCCTCTTATCGCGGTCTTTTGTTGTTTATTCGAATGTTAAAAGCCACTGGGAAGATGTCCAGTCAGGGTCGAGTCTTACAGCCTGGCGCGGTTGGAGGAGCGTTAGACCTCCCCCACAGGGAGGGGAGCTGGCTATGTGTTTTATAGTTGAAAAACTGCTTTACTCAGGCTAGGGTATTTGAGGTACCATCACAGAATGTATATTTTGTGTAATTAATATATTGTGTAGTGATGTGTGTATGTGTTTAGTGTATATGTTTGAATTAGTTTGTATAATCTAATAGTCGTTAGTCTTAATTTCCAAAAAACTCCGATCTACAAACTGCAACCTCCTAGCTCACTCCTATTCTCCTTCTCCATCCAGCGGTTGCCTGGAAGAGATCGCGAAACGCGATAAGGCCGCCAATTGTACAAATTTTAATACTCTACTCTCCATGTTTCATTTATTAAACTTTAGATATAAGACACACCAATGTATACAAACTGATTTCCTCTTTTTTATTATGTTTTTTGTACAATAAAGAGTTATCTATCTAACTATCTAATAATACTCTCATATTCATTTTCAAGAAGTTTTTAATCCAATAACGTAACATGTTTCACAAAACAAAAATCAACAATCATAATAGAACGACAAATTTTGTAACATTTAGTCTATTGATGGTGATGATGTTTTGGTACTATGTGATGTGTGCTGTGCTTCACATCTGCGTGAAAACTGCGAAAAAATAAAATGTTATATAACACTTGTTTGCAATTTACACAACTAGTTTTACCATATTTATTACTCATTCTACATCTTTAGTATAAAAATTATATTAATATGTATTTAAATGTTAGCCACAGTTAACGGATAACTAGGTTCTTCTTCTCTGCGTGAAAATTGATACAACGCAATACAATTACAAAAAAGGTAGACATTATAACATGAATTTATAATAAATTCTTACCCAGAGTGTTTGTCAGCATGATAGTGTACGTGTCTCTCAGTACCATCAGGCTCATGCAGCGCGTAATAGCCCTTGACGGCGTCACCGTGGCGCTCCTCGTGCTGCGACTTGTGATCATGTGTATGAGGATCCTTCACTTCGTACTTAAAGTCATATTTGGGTGGCGTCTGTAGATACACAGTACTGTGTTAGTCATGTTACAAAGAGTGAGATACATACAGTCGACGTACGGGATGGTGATGTAGCTTACATAGTAGTCGTAGTGGTGATGTCCGTGGTGATCTTTGAAGGATACTTCTGTGTGGTGACCATCGTGTTTGTGGATGTGCTGCGATGAGTGAGCATGTTCTGCTGATACAACTGCTACAAGAGCCAGTACACATAAAACCTTAAAAAAAAGGGAATATTAATATTTTATGCTTTAAATAGTATTAAATAATAGTGTAGTACGGTTAAATCTGCTGGGGAGTTACATACCTTGAAAAACATTTTTAGTTTGCTGCTCTACAGATTCTACAAAGCTTCGGAATGGACTGATACTTATCTAAAACGATTGAGGTTTATATAGTAAAAATAAAATTATCAAGGTAAAACTAATTTCGCTTTTAAAGTGAAAATGGTTACGATCAATTTCATATGGACAGTTGTAATCATTTCGCAAAACGTACATGCAAGGAAGTCTGTACATAGTGGGATTTTGTGTGTTTATGAAGCTTATACGTAATTGCAATTGGATTACAAATATGAACCATAAGTGACACGCAACGCCTTTTATCGTATTATTCATTTAGACTATTGATTTTTATTACACTGTGACATACGAAAATCGTGATCCCGCCAGACTACCAATGAATCAGCAATTAAAGTAATTTGTATTAAATGATTACACTGTTCCATGCTTTCATGTTTCAAGTCTGCTCTAAGCCTGAAACAGTCCTTTAAGGCTTACATCACTCCATAAGATAGAGCATTTAAAGAATAATAGTTGTACAGAGTACGATTTACTTGTGTTCGTGGCGCACTGACACCAAAAAGAATACATTCCGGTATTACAACGTAAATTCAAGGTATAAAAAATTATTAAAAGATTTAAAAATTGTATCATCATATCTTAATTGTTAAAAATGTATGGGTAGTGTTCTATATTTTTACACTGTTGCGTAATGTTTGCCGAGATCTGCGCTTTTATATATCTTATGTTTTTAATATATGCAAAGGAAACGTTATTATATAATGAGCCTGTATCTTCCTAGATTTACATAGCTATCTATCTTTTAATACTTTTAAAACATTGTATGAACCATTGAGTTAAAACAACACTAGAGAAGCAAACCTCATTATCACACGTCGAAAAAAGTGTAACCCCTTTGGAACTTTGACGACGTAGCTTTGATACCACGAAACATTTGAAAGTAAACATATTTATGTCTCATTTACACGCGAGACAAGAACAACACCATCGCTCGGATTAGACAAAGACAAAGACATAACTTTACGATGGTGGGCCAGTGTTGACTACCGTATGAAATGTTACCCATAACAACCAAGAAACAATTTTTTTTTAAAACAATTTTGTAATAAAATAAATTAATTTAAATATTTTAAATAATATATTTCGAATTGAATGGAATAGGTATAAATAATAAAATAACTAGAAATATTTGGTTAAAAGGGTTTATATTCAGTGTAAAATCAAACTCCGCTATGAAGCATCAGTTCTGTATACAATTGTCTTTTAGACTCTTTTTTATAAGTTTGTGTGAATATTTTACTTTCATGATACAATCTTATTTTTACCTATGTATAAATAATGGCATTTAATAGTAAAAGTGAATGATCAACTTGTACTGATAATAAATAATCCCCAGGGTGCATTGCAAATTCTTTTAATATTTTAAAATACAAATAAAAAAAAATATAAAAAATATATTTTTTTTGTTTTTTAATTTTTTTTATTTATATTTATTGACTTTTTTATTTTATATATATATATTTTTGTACAATTGTTATTTATATTTGATAATTAATTAAGAAAAATGAATGAATGAATTAATTAATTCTTTTATACAAAAGTCTCTAACACTGCGAGCTTGGTAGAAGGTGAACGTTCAACGGGTCCCTAAAAAAAGTGATCGATTCAGCCCTAACAACTACCGTTCTTCCTATATTTTATTATTATTGACAAAATGTTTAAAAACAGTATAAAGCATATTATTTCATAAATTATAAATTCTCCCACTAATGTGGGAAAACAAAAATGATTTTTTAATGGTAACACTGATTCTTAATTACAATTATCTATGTTTTATTTCAATTATAGCCTTATTTACGATATTATCAATACAAAAACTATTATGGTTTTCGGATCGGATTCGTCGGAGTCGGATTTATTATGGTTTTGTGACCTGGAATCGCATTCTTTCACTACGCATTTACCCATTTTGGCGATTGTTACTGTCATGTGTCGCTATTGAACACTGAATTGACGTTTGCTACGCATATGCCTGTGGACAGATGTGCAGTAGCAACGATTTTAGGCGGTAATTACTCATCTATGTAAGTAATATATCAATGGTATGAACTCTAAAAGTAAATTTACACACAAACACTCTTGTCTTTATTCCATAACGGGTAGACATAGGCGAATTAAACGTCATTATTCTGACGACTATAACTTTAATCCAACTTACATAATATGGGGCAAGGCTATTGCCGTAAACCAGACACATTGTAATACTAAATAAATATACTTTTCTATTTCTAAATATGTACAAATTTTACGTACCGACATCGATTATTTCGAATTAGAAAATGTTACTTATGCAGTGTACTTGTAATTCTGAAAACAAGAAATGAAAGGAATCATTCTAGTGCATAGCTTTAATCAAAACGAATTTATAACGGCTTTGTCTTGACTTATTTTTTGATAGATTTGGTGGGTAAAATGTTACCGTTGGTGAAATTACCCATGGAAAACATGGAAGAAAGTGATTACTACTAAGGTAATATTAAACTATACAGATATTTACCGTTGTTTTAATTTACCAAGATTCAGTTCGTTAACAGAATTATTTTTTAGCTAAACACAAAAGGAAAGTGAATATGGCTATAATCATAAAAATATGAATGAATGCCCTTGATGTGACCTATATTCAAACAATTAGTCCTGTTTTCATTGACAGTCCATTAAAATAAAAAGCATTAAAACCTTACACCTACAAAAAAGTACTCTGCTAAAAATGATAGATACTTATCTATTTATTTTTTAATTATGTGCATGTTATAGGCTTAATTGTACCAATTCACAAAGCTGGCAATAAAGGCAATGTCAAAAATTACAGGCCTATGACAATATTGTCTGTTTTCACCAAGTTAATGGAATCTTTGTTATGTCCCTACGTATCATGGCATATTAAAAGTGTTCTCGCAGACTCTCAACATGGATTCGTCTCTGCTGACATGCACCAATCTTGTAGATTTCTTTGATGATATATCCCGTTCTTTGGGTAGTCACACTCCAGTGGATGTTATTTATACAGACCTTTCGAAAGCTTCAGATAAAGTGCCTCATAGTATCTTTTTACAAAAATTATCGCAGTTCGGTTTTGCTGGTGCCTTCTATAGATGGAGCTCGTCATACTTGCGCGACCGATCATCAAAAGTAGTAGTCAGTGGATACGAATCGGACCTGTTTCTTAACTAATCTGGTTTTCCTCAAGGTTCCCATTTAGGACCGATATTATTCAGTATATTCATGAACGAAATCATTTCATGCCTCAAAAACAGCAAAGCATACCTCGCATATGTATATACGCGGACGATTTTAAGTTAATGAGACCAATCTTGAAGAAATAGCGTTACTGCAATATAATCTAAACAGATTGGTTTGCTGGTGCAACGACAACAAAATGTTGACAAATGCTGTTATCTTCGCTTTACTCGTAACCGTAATAGTAAATTGTTTGGGGTTTATATAATATCTGACCAACATATTCAAGAAGTCGAATGTTTTCGGGACCTTGGTGTTATTCTTGATAAACAACTAAATTTTATTGAACATTTTGATCACATAGTCTCTAAATCAATCAAAATTCTCGGTTTTATAATAAGGAACAATAAGAACTTCAAAAATAAAGCTACTATAAAAGATTATACGAAAGTCTGGTTCGGTCTCTTATGGAATACTGCTCTGTAGTATGGCATCCGCATTATGAAGTTCGTTCCAATAAAATTGAACGTAGAACGTAGAACGTAGAATTATGTACCACTTGGCATATAAATTTAACTTGTCAAAGAAGCTAACTATTTAGTTACACAAACCTACTAACTAATTTCAACATAACATCATTAAAAAGGATTTTAGATCGATCTTTTTTAGATAAGTTAGTCAACGGTAATATCAATTGTCCTAATCTGCTACAAAAACTTAACATCACTACCACCCATAAACTTCCACGACTATTTAGATACTGCTTGTTCACACCTAAGCTATCCAAAACTAATGGCTATTTCTCTCCTTTAAATAGGCGGACCAGGCGGAATGTAATTCTATTAGTAAAAATAAAGATATCTATATGTTTAGATGAAGTTTTCCTTCTTTTAAAAATAAACTATTATTGTTGGGCTGAGTTATGCGTATGAGGATATTTGTTTATTTTATATTGTAGATTTTTAAGTAGTTATTATGTAAGAAAATGTCTGCTTAAGTTTTTTCTTTAAGTAAAGGAAAGCGTAAGCTCCCAACTCTCTTTTATTATTATGCTTTCCGTGACAACCTGTAATTAAGGCAGTACTAATGCTTGTATTATATATAACCGCCATCGTATTTCTTGATTTTAAGGTTAAAACATAAAATAAAATGTTTGTATATGTGTTGCAGAAACTGGACCCAAGACTCTTTCGAATTGTGCGTAATTAGTGCCATATTATTTTAAAATAAATATAATGCAACATTTAAGCAGTCTTTAGCAAAAGCTTAAAATACACTGCCACTTCGATATGACCTTACATAAGACAGACAGATGGTCCAAATTAATTATTGGATGTTTTTTTTTCAAAAAAAGCTGTATATTATATATTTCACAAGTAACAAATTTAAATTTCAAGTATCTCTTGATATTCAACACGGTTAGTTTTATTTGTTTTGAAAAGAAGATGCAATATACCAAATAACTCTGTAATAGAGTACTTTGAATATTCCGTTTTATATTCATTAGAGTTGAGGAGCAACGAACTACTTCAGAAGACTCCCAGACACCTTTGGGACACGCTCTGACAAAAATTTGAAGATGCAAAGTGTTAGTAGTTCCGTGCGAGAGCGGAAAAAGGAATGGAACTTTTGCTCATATTCACAGCTGTCACCATTGCAAAGTTGCCTAGACGTCGCCAGCAGTAGTTTAAATTATCAGCGTATATTGGAATAGAACTATAATACACTTATAATATTTATTTGTAACACAGGTAAGTATATTTTTGGATTTTAAAGTGCTATTTATTCTATTAGTAGTAGTAGGCCAAAACCTCCTTTCTAAGGAGAGGCCTATGTCCAGCAGTGGACTAGTATAGGCTGTTGATGATGTGATGATTTATTCTATTTCTGTTCTTTCGTAAACGGCAATCATCGAACATTTTGCTAGTTTTAGAGATCGTTAAGTGAGTGGTTGGTAAGTAATTTAAAACTGTAGTCCCCAAGCGTGGGAACTCTAGATTGAACACCCACATTAATATTTCACATGCACACAGACGCATCGCGAACTATTAGTAAAACTAATCAATATACTTTCAGTATTTCGTATAAGGTAATATTCATCACCACTTCGTCTTTGTAGATTGTTCATGAATGTCACAAAAAAAACGCAATGTATCGTGAAGCTCGCGGGCCCAAAGTGACTAGTCGGCGACAAAGGATGTGGTCCAAGTGTATGCTTTGTGGGTATTATATTGAAAGTATTCGTTTTATGGAGAAATCTGGTGACATGGGAAATGAAGGTTGCATAGATTTTATTTCATGTTTTATTTATTTATTAAAAAAAGGGTAAATACGGATTGAAAAAAAAACACAGCGATTTAGTCAAAGAATCTTTAATTCTTAAATTTTTTTTGAAATCATCTCTACGTAGACTCTAAAGTCATAGATCAAAACACATAATAACAGAAATGTGGTTTTGTTTATATTTAGCGAAACAAATATTTACCTATGGCAAACCCGTTTCCAAGGGGTAGAGCCTTAGCTCAGACTGTAAATATGTACACTAATGTACATATTTAAAGTTGGAGCGATGAGTCTTTAAGAACCATAAATTAAAGTAAGTATTTATTCATTTTTATTTTTTTTATAATAGAAATAATACTGTAATATGAAAATATATATTAACTAAACGAAAGTAAAGTAGAATAAGTTAAAATAATGTGATAGCGAAGTAACGCTGTTCTTAATATCCCGAACGAAATCTGTGTCGATCTCGATATGAATCTAAATATTGCTCTGTAACGATTAGTTACCGGTAAGCTGCGTAGTATTGGCCACAATCGAGGAGTCCGTCAAGTTATGCCATAATTTGATTAAAGTACCTGGAGAGTACTGTTTCTGTTTATTTTACTATCCAGTCCAACCATCATCTTATTTTAAGCAGTTACAGTTTATGTCCATAATAGGCTTGTGTCCACCCATAACAAATTGCTTAGTTTATAGTTTCAAATTATAAATGAAGAGACATAGATAAGAAATAACTGACTAGACTGGTTTTTTCTTATCTATGTCTCATAGATAAGAAAAAAACAGTCTATTTCACTTAAAAGTTAAAGATTATTAATATTTAAAAAAAAAACTATCAAAATAGGCATTAAGTGACGTGACAGCGAACACCAATCAGAAAGTGTTACCTGAAGCCACGCAAAACATCATTGTTGCTGTTGACGTTTTCATACAACAGAGCAGGTTACTCCTTATTGTTTTTCGTTTTTAGCATATTTTCTCACCTTAATACAGTTTCAGTTGACTCTGGACACAGATGTAAACAGTTTGTTTCGTAGATTGTGACGTCATTCAAGACGCCATGACACTATTCAGCGTTTTCAACGTCGGAAGAATGCGAGAAGCTTATCATAAGGAATTAGGGATGGTTCAATGAAACGTTTTAATCATGAAAATATTTTTATTAGTACTAAAATAACAAGTAACATCACAGTACGCCATAATAATCAGTTTAATGATGATGATGGTGTTTTGGTACGATGTGGTGCGTGCTGTGTTTCACGTCAGCGTGGAAACTGTAAAGAGTATGAGAATAATGATTAATATTATAAAGTATTTACAAACTGATTACTGGTTGTAAAAGTCGAATACATACCCGGTGTGTTTATCAGAATGGTAATGTACGTGTCTCTCAGTACCATCAGGATCATGCAGAGAGTAGTGTCCCTTCACGGCGTCCTCGTGACGCTCCTCATGCTGAGTCTTGTGGTCGTGTGTGTGAGGATCTTTTACCTCGTACTTGAACTCATATTTAGGAGGAGTCTGCGGAAACATATGTTAAGTATATAGTAATTAAACTTAATCAAATGTGTAGTACTAATCCTAGCGGACTTCAATACTTACATAGTAGTCGTAGTGATGATGACCGTGATGGTCTTTAACAGTTACTTCTGTGTGATGTCCGTCATGTTTATGGATATATTGTGCTGAGTGAGCATGTTCTGCTGAGACAATAGCTATCGCTACAGTTAGCACACACAATACCTGAAACATAAAATGGTTGATGTAGAAGAATCAGATCACAGAAATGTTATATTCATACTTGTAGGTAGGTAGGTAAATAGAGTACTATTTAAATATATAGACGGGCAGTAAAGGACGAGCAGACAAGTGATGGTGACTACCGCTGCCCGTGGTACACCTGCAGCTCAAAGTCACAAGCATGTTGCCGACCTCTAAGTTCTGTGATCAGTCACTTGTGATATTTCTAATACTTTATTAACAAAATATGCCAAACTTTCAAATTTGTTCGTCAGTTTGTGTGTTATCAATAAAATTATCTAATATCTAGTAAATATATTAGTAAATTTTTATACCAACTTTTTTTTTTACGGTGAAGTAATAGAATAATATTTTACCTTATTGATCATCATAGATTTTTGTTACAATGCAAATGTTACCAAGATTAATAGCTAACTGATACATGTAAAAAAAAATCGGGGCTTTTATAATGAAAAGTATAAGATCAAGGCGATACTGATTTCGTTGGTTAGTAGTAAAAATTACTTTTACAATACATGTATTTGTAATAATATCGTAAAATTTCATTCTCGTGAGAACATTACATTACCCTCTGTAATTTGTGTTCGAGATTACATAAGTTTGAGTAGTACTCGTAGCACGCATAGTGGGCACAATTGATACTTGACTAGGTTGTTCGGTCGTGTATGCTGTAATAAGTTGTAATAGGTACTGGTAGCCTAGTCAGATATATAAAAAAAAATTGACAGCTCACCTCACCATCCGATGCACAAACAAACGTTTTTGTACTCATGTTTTTATTAAGTGTTCTTGTAATTAAGTTTAAAAATACCCTCTCTTAGTGATTTTTGAAGTCGATTTAACTATTTTTTAAAAAGAGTTCATTTGGTTTTCAAACAAATGTTAAATTTAGTATACTGGTTAACTTTTTAATATAATTTTGAAAATAGAACAATGAATTTGAATATGAACTTAAATATATTGAAATAAAAATCCATATTTATTTTACATTTTACAAATTTATTTCATATAAATAAATTAAAAATAATCAATTACAAACAGTTCTAAATCGATAACAATAAGGTGTAGAGGTAGCATCAACTTTAGTGATGATGGTGATGATGTTCGGGAACTACGTGTTTAGCATGACCTTTGTATTCTACGTCGGCGTGGAACCTGATAACAAAAAAGGATAAATGTTATTAAAAAAATAGTGTTACCTGATATAAAAACTTTTCAGTTAAGATACTTACCCGCTCTTTTTGTCAGCATGATATTTCACAATCCTGACAGTACCGTCGGGCTGGTCCAGACCGTACTCGCCCTTAACGACGTCACCGTCGCGGTGTTCGTGCTGGTACTTGTGGTCGTGAGTATGAGGGTCTTTCACTTCGTAAGCAAACTCATATTTGGGGTGGCCCTGTAATAGTGTCAAAATACAGTTAATCGACTATTTGAAGAAATGACTCAAACACGCTAACATACAACAGAACAATCATAAGTCTCATACATAGTATTCCACGTGTTTAGTCACATGTCCGTCGTGATGTTGATTTAGGCTTTGAGATGAGAAGGCATGACCGTGATGTTCGTGATGGCCATGGTGTTCTTCGTGATGACCATGATGTTCTTCGTGATGACCATGGTGTTCCTCATGATGACCATAATGTTCCTCACGGTGCTCATGGTGTTGTTGCTCATGGTGTTCATGTTTGTGTTCCTCGTGATGGACTGGAGCGTGCTTGTTTTCATGGGCTTGATGTAGAACAATACTCTGCGACGAATAAGCGTGACCGTGATCATGGCCGTGGTGGTGATGATTTTGGCCAGCGACTGCTGCAGCTGCCACAGTGAAAAGGAAGACCTGTTTGACAATAAAAAATATTCAAACTCATAATTTACAAATTAATGTGGATAGTAAGTTAAGTATTTATTAATTATTATGTTATATTATTTATACCTTAGTCAACATGATTACTTTTTTCACTACACTACACTACTTGATTCACTTGAATGTGTAAATGTTGACTGATACTGAAATAAGATTTTTTGGCTTTATATACATACAGAACAGAACTTGTTCACGTATATGAATGCATGTTTTGATGAAAGAGTGGTTTTAAGCCAGTTTTTATTATTTGTTGGACAAGCTTTTGAAAGCACTTTTATTGAAGTTGACATTAACTGGATCACACTGAAATATACATTGGACTTTTTTATCTTATGGTTCTGTACAAATCATATCAATGATCTCTTGAAGGCCAACCAGGTTTTTGAATGGGTTAGAGTAAAAGTCCTGCGATCAAGTGGTTCGGGATACTACTAACCTGATACTAGTAATATCAATAGCCTTTACCTTAGAATACCACGAATACTACTGTCCGATTTTTTAGACCGTCATTCGCTTTTTTTTATATAACTAAACAGCGCTAAATGCTAAAGAAGGGAAAACCGGATTTGAACATCAAAAATTTAAACAATTTTTCGAGTGATTAGAAGTCTGGAGGCCTTACACAGGCCGACCATTGTTTTCCCCTAAAACAAGAGTATACTTCTTAGTAGGAATTTGGTATAATAATAATACTGCCGACCCCGAGTTCAGCTAAGCAAACCTTTAACTGAACTACAAGCCTTTAAACTAAGCAAACCCTTTTCACTACTATCTCAGCGAAAAAAAAAAGATGTTTGAGCAAACTCAACGTCATTTGAAAGCTGAAGACTTGAACTTTCACCAATCATATTATCCTATATAAATTAAGAAAAGTTCAATGTAAAAACTTGCTTTTAACTTACGACGTAAGAAATTTAACTTATATTAAGTTAAATTTACTTAAACATTTCCAACAAGTTGTATTGGTATAGTATATAAACGGTTGGGTTTTATTATGAAATCAGTAAATGCTCGATAACAACTAACGATAACAACTAACGAACTCAATGAATCCATACATATAAAATTACTTACCCTGACTGATTACAACCACTGGTGCTACAAACTTAAAAAAATTGCAGCTGTTGCTTTTTATGTTGTAAGCGCCCACTAAGATAGGGTTTTTTGGAAATCTCGCCCCCAATGGGGTTAAATAGGGAATGAATGGTAGTATAAAGCTCGTCAGTTTTGAAGTTAGAAACACGAAGTAAGAAAAGATCAGGCGAGTGAAGCCGCAGGTAATAACTGTTCAATGTTCATACAAGTACAACACAAACAGTACCACGGTCATACTTTTTGACAATAATAATAATAATGTAATATAATATTCTACCACATACACACAACGCCATCTAGTCCCAAACTGAGCAGAGCTTGTGCTATGGGTACTCGACAACTGATTTAAATACATATATACTTTTTTTTTTGTAATTACATACATATAGACCAAATCAAACATCAAATGTTCAGGCACACAAATGTTTGACTTGAGCGGGAATCGAACCCGCGACCTTTCGAATAGCAGTACGTTACACAAACCACTACGCCATCTGGTCGTCAACAACACATGAAGTAATTTTGTATCAAATTTATAGAGTATCATGGTTAGCCTGTGAGGGAGCCATACAGGGGCACATGGGCCAGCTCCACGGGAGTGACACCCTTTTTTTTTTCCGTGCGGAAAGTTTTTAGTGATGAAAAGAGAAAATAACTTATATTTTTGAAAAATAAATGGATGAGAATTAAGCCAAGTTACGTTACAGTAAAGTGAGCACGTTTAGTTGAAATTTCATTCCTCGTCATTTTAAAATCATAATTAGTCCAACTTAGCTACAAACAAATATTTCCATGGGAAGTCATTTAGTATTTTGAAGACGAAAGAAGAAAACTTGGATTCGCTAAAGTCTTCAAATTAGACTTGCAACGAATATTCGGTTACTATTCGGTATTCGGCCTATTCGGCTGCTTTTATTATATTCGGCCGAATACCGAATATCTACATATTATTCGGCCGAATACCGAATACTTAAATAATATATTTTGTCATTGAGAAATAATTGGTAAAATGAAAAATTAAAATCGATTGATTACGTATATATTCATATTTTCATTTCTGTTATAATCATTTAAGTAGTCATTGGTGCATAACAGAGGTACATAATCATCTTCTGAATAGGAAAAATGGAGGATTCTATGTATTTGAATTATTGTGGTAATCAAAATTTAGAAGGGTAAGGTTCTCATTTCTTTTATAATCATTTATTAAGTAGTCATTGGTACATAAAACAGGTACATAATTTAATTCACGTCTGTACAAATTCAGCCGAATACTTTTGCCTAATATTCGGCTATTCGGTAAGGGGCCTCGCCGAATATTCGGTATTCGGTATACTGCCGAATATACTATTCGTTGTAAGTCTACTTCAAATAACATCATTATTACAAAATATGTTTATGAATTACATTATGGAGTGTGATAATTAATAATTAAAAAATGTATTTAAGTGGGGAGACTTTTTTCACTCACAAGTATACAAACACAAAATTTGTATGTGTAACACAAACGAGCCAATCCAGGTTTATATAAAAAATACATTCGAATACAATCACGGCATTAAAAGGCGCGTCTTGATAATTTTAGCCACTTCGTTTTACAAAATCATTACAGTAAATAGATAGCGTATACTGGCGCCAAAAATAATTATACTGAAATAAAAGTTTTAAAGAAATAGACATGAAGAGTATTATTCTGAAAGTTTTTAGTTATTATCATAGTCTTTTAAATTAAACTAGATCAGATGTGAAATAAAATAGTACAAATGTTAAGATACTTTATTAACTCTAAGTAACAAACAAAATTTCAGTGTGTTCTTCAATAATGATAATGTTTTTTTTGATAAAATGTGGTGGATGTTATTTTCACGTCAGCGTGGAAACTGTAAAGAAATGCATGACCATGAGAACAATCACTGCTAAATATTTCAAACCGAATAGTCGTTGCAAAAAAACAAATACATACATGGTGTGTTTATCAGAATGATAATGTACATACATACAGTATTGTCCCTTCGCGGCGTCCTCGTGATGCTCCTCATGCTGAGATCGTGTGTGTAATGATCTTTTATCTCGTATTTGAATTCGTATTTAAGAGAAGTCTGTGAAAGCACACAAAACATCAGACCTAGAAAAATGTGGGGTAATAATTCTACCAAGTTTTAAACTAACGTAATAATCGTAATGGTGATGCCCGTGGTGGTCTTTGGCAGTTATTTCGGTGTGACGTCCGTCGTGTTTGCATGTTCTGCTGAGACCATAGTTGCGGCTACAGTTAGCAATAAAACCACTCACACCACATTTTTAGTATGGTATCTAAAGATGAAACAAAATTTCTTAAGATAAAAGGAAATCGGTTTTGTGTTTTCCTCCTGAAATCATGACGAAATATTTTACCTTTTTGATCATCATTGAGTTTGCAATGCAAATATTGTGTACAGGGTACTACTTGACTGAGCTGTTTCTAAAAAAGTCGAGTCTTTAATAGTTAAAATTAAAAAAAAAACAAGGTAACACTGATTTCACTAGTTCAGAACTTTCATAATACCATACATTTGTAAAAATTTCGTAAAACCTCATTCTCGCGAGAACATTACATTAATTGTTTAAATGACGACAAAATTAATTTTACTGTTATGCAAAAAAACACAGTTAACCATTTTACAAAAAAAAGCATTGTCGTAACAAGTATATGTAATTTCAGGGACCAAAGGGGCTCGTGTCCGACATGCCACCGACAGGTGGTATCCGAGGGGATTTCCGCACGGAAAAAAAAAAAAAAAAAAAAAAGGGACCAAAGGGGCAATTATTTATCAACAGTGATGAAGAGAAATCGTTTCTATTTAATTCTTAAATTAATATCGAATGACTTCTCTATTGGTTTGTAACAAAATTTATTACGTAAATATCTATATATAAATTACGTAAATAAAACTGAATATAGCGCCAGCAAGCAAGTAGTAATTATTAGTAGATTATTAAAAATAAAGATGTGCAAAGGTATGAGAATAATCTAAAAATTCCAAAATAACCTAAACACACATACTACAACAGCTAATAGACCTTATATATCACTTTATTAGGATATTGAAGGCAAATGACCAGACAGATCATCTGATTGAAAAGGATTACCGCTGCCCATCGACACTTGTAACTTACAAAGAGCAAGTATTTGAATACGCTCTTTTCTTGATGGAAAGGAAGTCGTATCGGTTCGGCAACACCGGTCTACAAAATGTTTACAGACATTGTTCTGTAAGTATAAAGGTTCGTTCTGTAGTACTTTAAAAGTTATTACATTATAATTAATACTAAAGATTTTGGACATCTGACACAAAATGCCATCTAGTTTCAAACTAAGCAGAGGTCGTACTGTAAAAGCCAAATTGACTGATAGAATACTTTTATACTTTTTTTTTGTAAATACTACATATTATACATAGAAAACACCCAAAATCCGAAATTAATATTTGCAGATCATACAAACATTTGATCCGACCCGGGGATCGAACCCGAGACCTCAGCACAGCAGTCTCGTACGCTACCACTGTACCACTGAGATAGTCAATTTAATTATTGTATTTACAGTTCTTATACTTAAAAAAAATGAAAGCTACATATATATACTTTAAATTAAAAGCGTATGTGTTTGCTAGAAGTCATGCGTCATGCGGAGGGATGAGGAAAATGTGGCGAAGAAAGTTTTAGGTATGAGAGTTGAAGGGTACAAGAGAAGAGGCAGATCGAAGAAGAGGTGGATGGACTGCGTCAGGGAGGATATGGCTAGGAAGGGAGTAAACAGTGAGATGACGCATGACAGAGTAGAATGGAAAAATCATACATACTGCGCCGACCCCAAATAATATTGGGAAAAGGGTAGGCAGATGATGTGTTTGCTAGAAGTAACACAGAATATTGATAAATCAGTCCGTGAGGTATTAAGTAACTTACAAAATTAAGGAAATTTAGCTTTTTACAGTTCTTTTAATTGAATTCAAATTTACCAAACCATTTATATAAGCCGACAGAAAAAGTGACATTTTATTTTGTATTTACCGTAAAACTAGCTTCGTTATCGCATATTTATTTTAGAATATTATGAAGTTTGTGAATCTAGGAAACCTGATTTTGATTCTCTTGTTCATAGGTTTAACTGTTTAAATGATTATTGAAATACAATAAATAAATACTTGTTTATGCAATGGTTAACAGGTGGCTGAAAATAAATAGTAAAAAAAAAACTTTCTATTGGCATAGAGAAAATAGTTTGCGCACAGGACTTGATGCTCAAAAATGCTTGTTGAAATAAAACTTCGTAGAATTTGTTCTTTTACAGTCAATGTGTATATTTCATGCGAATAAATTAAAGATAATCAAACAAAAACAGTTCCAAATGGATAACAATTAAGTGTAGAGGTAACTTCTAGTTCAGTGATGATGGTGATGATGTTCAGGAACGATATGTTTAGCATGACCTTTGTATTCTACGTCGGCGTGGAACCTGATAACAAAGAAAGGTAAATGTTAGTTAAAACATAATGGTACCTATTATAAAATCTTTGCAGGTTAGATACTTACCCGCTCTTTTTGTCAGCATGATATTTCACAATCCTAACAGTACCATCGGGCTGATCCAGACCGTACTCGCCCTTAACAACATCACCGTCGCGATGCTCGTGCTGGTACTTGTGGTCGTGAGTATGGGGGTCCTTTACTTCGTATGCGAACTCATATTTAGGGTGGCCCTGTAGAATAGTCAAAAGGCATGTTAAATTTATTAATCGATGAAAAACCAATAAAATACAGAAACAACAATACAGTAAAACATTAAATTTCATACATAATATTCCACGTGTTTAGTCACATGTCCATCGTGATGTTGATGGAGGCTTTGAGATGAGAAGGCGTGACCGTGATGTTCGTGGTGACCATGGTGTTCCTCATGGTGACCGTGGTGTTCCTGATGACCATGATGTTCCTCATGGTGCCCATGGTGTTGTTGCTCGTGGTGTTCATTTGTATGTTCTTCGTGATGGACTGGAGCGTGCTTATTTTCATGTGTTTGATGAAGAACAATGCTCTGAGACGAATAAGCATGACCTTGATCATGACCGTGGTGGAGATGGTTTTGCGCAGCAACTGCTGCAACCGCTACGGCAACGAGGAAGATCTGTTTGACAATAGAAAAACGTAAAACCTATTACATTTGTATAATGTAATATATATATATTATGTTAACGATGAAATATTTATAGGAAAAAAACATACCTTAGTCAACATGGCTACCTAATTTATTAATATTTAATCATTCAATATTATTCAATTGAATGTTTCAATGTTGACTGATGTTAAAATAGGATTTTTTTGGCTTTATATACATACACAGAAAAACTTGTTTGAGTTTAAGGGTACGTAGCTGAATGCATGTTTTGGTGATAAAGCAACTTGAAACCAGTATTTCTTTTTTGTAGGACAACTTTTCAAACTAATGAAATCGATCTTAACTGGGTCATACTCAAAAAAAAATGTTAATTTTATATCTCATTTCTTAATTCTGATTTATAATCACTTAAAAGTTGATCAGAAAGAAGGATAGAGGGTCAATAAAGAAGGCTGTATATTGCTTCAACAGCAGTTGTATTTCTATTTAAAAATAATATGTGGTAGTCTAATCGTATTACAGACTTGGAATGTAGTTTTAGAATATCAAATTGACTTCCTAGGCGCTATTGATCTGAAAACTAGGCGCATCTAGTAACCTGCCTACAATTATGTGAGTTACTACAGAAAGTTACAAGTACTGCCTTAAATTTATTAATTTTCTATACTGTCATTGATTAGATTTGTTAAAACAAGCCAAACCAAAAGCTAAATACTCATGTTTTTGTATTTCATTTTGATAACATGTTAATTTTAAGGAACACGTTTTTTAAAACAAAACAACAAATAATGCCCGTAAAAAGTTTTTAATGAAATTGGAATGTAATGTGACTTAAGTACATATTTTTAGCGTTACTTCAAAAAATTGTAAAAGTGAAATTTGACGATAGTTAACGCTTTAATTGTATCTATTTAAATATATTCACTGACTTACTGGCAAGAAAGGAAGTGAAACTATTTAAAAATAAGGGCCTAAAATAGTAAAAATAAGATAGAGGTGGTAGACAAAACATTGTCCAGAAATGCTATGTATCAGCGGCATGTATGTATGTGGATGTGGTAATAATAAAAATTATTGTTACATCTTTAGAAATATTTTTAATAACTGAGAGTAACAAGAAAAACAGTAGTATAATATGTCTGTACAAATATGAGTTTAATGATAATGATGGTGTTTTGGTATGATGTACTGAGTGCTGTGTTTCACGTCAGCGTGGAAACTGTAAGGGAAATATAAAAAGATGATAACAAACTATTTGTAAACTGATTACGCGTTGTAGAAGTCGAATACATACAGTATTATACATACAGTGTGCTTATCAGAATGGTAATGTACCTACGTGTCTCTCAGTGCCATCACGATCATGCAGAGAGTAGTGTCCCTTCACGGCGTCCTTGTGACGCTCCTCATGCTGAGTCTTGTGGTCGTGTGTGTTAGGAGTTCAACTAGGAGGCTAGTTGAACTCATATTTAAGAGGCGTCTGTGGAAGCATATATTATAATTAGACCTAACCAAATGTAGAGATGTCGATTATGTTGGTAGATGTATTGTGCTGAGTAAGCATATTCTGCTGAGAATATACCTGCCGCCACAGTTAACACATACAATACCTAAAACATAGACTGTTATGATCAGGATCTTATAGATAAAACACAGTGATTTTTTGATCCTTGAAATTTTATAATTGGTTGCTCTTAGCAACAAGGAAGCCCTTATTGCATTACATATTAGTCATTTTTATGTACCATACTACAACGTAAAACGTTGTACCAATAAAGAGTTTTCTATATATCTAATCTATCTATCTATCTATAACTGTTCTTTTTAAACAAATTTCCTTAAGGCAATATTTTACCTTAATGATCATGATTTAATATAAATTTGGTACCAAAGCAAATTCTTATAGTATTTTTAAATAACTAATACATATTTATGATTCATGCAAAGATTGTTGGACTCGTACAATACGTGCTTGTACATTTGTAATAATTTTGTAAAACAATCTCGTCACCACAATACATTAATTATTTGATGACGGTAAAAACAAATTATGTCAGTGCCAAAATGCGTTTGGGTTTTTTTTTTGGTTTAAAGGTATTTTTAAAAAGTGCGTTGAAAGATCAAGCCTATTAAATTGAGATATTCATCTATCCGCATGTTTT
This sequence comes from Arctia plantaginis, assembly GCA_902825455.1. Classification (NCBI taxonomy): domain Eukaryota; kingdom Metazoa; phylum Arthropoda; class Insecta; order Lepidoptera; family Erebidae; genus Arctia; species Arctia plantaginis. The sequence continues at coordinate 7,991,829 of CADEBD010000314.1, read as the reverse complement.
CAAATGTCCATCATGTAAATATTTTGTACTTCTCTACAAGTTGCAGCTTACCATATTAATTAACAAATGGAATTTGAAATTATTCATATCTTGATTTTTTTTGCCCTGCTTATTCCTGGCCATTTTAAACTACTTCAAATGAACTTACTGAAATACACAAATCATATACAAACGCAAGGCAAGACAATTTGAAACATTAGGAACAATAAATTTTACAGATAAAATATGTTATTGCAGATAAATTATGTGATGCTTGCAGTAACTTAGTATTAATTTAAAACCTAGAAGATATGAGTGATACTTAAAACTATGATGTTTAAAAAACATGTAGGTATTTATATGCTAATGAAATGAAAAGATTATTAATAAAGTTACATAAACTAGCGCTAACGTGAACTGAACACAACATACTCGTATATGTCATTGTGTCAGTGTTTTTATAACAAAATTAAGGATCTTTGATTTGCCATAGTTCTCAAAGTACAAATTGTAATTGAATAAAACTTGGAAATATGTCTAATTACATCACTGAAAATTTAAATTACTTCATTGAAAATTCAAATTTTGAAGCTTCATCCACAAGTAAGGTACTGAGTATTGAAAATATTCTGAAATGTCATCATCATCAACAGCCTTTAATAGTCCACTACTGGACATAGGCCTCTCTTTGGAAAGGAGGTTTTGGCCTACTATACCACGCTGGCCAGACAGGTTGATATTTGGTGTGTGTAAAGTTTTTCTTCTTTTTGCAGTGCTGTTGTCCTGCGTTGTTTTGTGCCCTTAGTCGGCTCTTACGACACCCACGGGATGAATAGGGGTAGTAACATTCCGTATTCTTAATCCGTCACTGCACGGAAAATGTCATGGTATCGGACAAACAATGATTACAGCAAAGTTCCTATTAACCGATTGTACCATCAGAAGTATATTTGTGATTTTTCATGCTATTTATAAACAATTAAGAACACATTTTACACTGGTTACCATTTATAATAGCTGATTCCTTGTTAGCACCAAAAAAGGGACTCACAATGTGCTCTTTTTTATTTTTAATGTATTGGAATAGAATAAAAAAACGTTGTAATGTTATGTAAATATATTTCTAAAAAAAATAATTAAATAAACAAACACAAACGGTTCTAAATCGATAACAATGAGGTGTAGAGGTAGCTTCGAATTCAGTGATGGTGGTGATGATGTTCGGGAACTACGTGCTTAGCATGACCTTTGTATTCTACGTCGGCGTGGAATCTGATAACAAAGAAGGTAATTAATATGTATGTTATAATTTATAAGTATAGGGGCCTATACATGTAACTTTGTAGTTATGGTACTGACCCTCCCTTTTTATCAGCGTGGTACTTCACAATCCTGACAGTACCGTCGGGCTGGTCCAGGCCGTACACGCCCTTAACAACGTCACCGTCGCGGTGCTCGTGCTGGTACTTGTGGTCATGGGTATGAGGATCCTTTACTTCGTAGGCGAACTCGTATTTAGGGTGGCCCTATGGTACAGTCAAAATACAGTTAAATCATTGTCCACTGAAATCATACATATAAGACAACAATACTTCAATACAATTAAACAATATAAACTAAACAAGTATCATACATAATATTCCACGTGTTTAGTCACATGTCCGTCGTGATGTTGATGAAGGTTTTGAGATGAGAAGGCCTGGCCGTGATGTTCGTGATGACCGTGACCATGGTGTTCTTCATGGTGACCATGGTATTCCTCATTGTGACCGTGGTGTACCTCATGGTGGCCACGGTGCTCCTCATGTTGGCCATGGTGCTCGTCATGGTATCCAAGGTGGTCCTCATGATAGCCATGGTGTTCTTCGTGGTGCCCATGGTTTTCATGTTTGTGTTCCTCGTGATGGATTGGAACACGCTTGTTTTTATGGGTTTGATGAAGAACTATACTCTGAGACGAATAAGCATGACCGTGATCGTGACCATGCTGGTGATGGTTTTGTGCAACGACTGTTGCAACTGCGATAACTACGAGGAAGATCTGTTTGAAAATAGAAAAAAAAATATAGCACGTGTAGGAAAATAACAATAATTAATTATTATTAAGGTTTGGTATAATGTTATTCATACCTTAATCAACATTTTTAATTTTTAGTATTATTCACTTGAATGGATAAATGTTAACTGATACTAAAATAAAAATACATTGGCTTTATATATACACAACAGAACTTGTTTGAGTACGAAACTGATTTTATGTTTTGGTGACAATAAAACTTCAAACCAGAATTTTTTATTTGTAGGACAACTGCTTAAGTGTTTTAATTATGCAATTACTGAGCTAAGTCGTACTGAAACATCTTTTTTGTTAATATGTTATGTTCTGCCATATAAAATCACTACAATGAACTCTTAAAGGTTTGTTGAGAAATAGTTAATGAGCCGGTAAATGAAAGAATTTCTTCAGCAGCAATAGCCATTTTTTTTAAAGTGTTGAAACCAACTCGGGCCGTCACCCCACCTAAAACCACACGGTGTGCCACTCTGTGCCTGAAATAGAAGGGATCCGGGCATTTCTATTATTGAGACATCCGCACCTTTCCATTCGGTTTTTTATCACCCCACCGGGGTTTGCGGCGGGGTGGTGTAACGGAATTGGACCACCGCTTCATGCCCACCGACCTGAGTGTGGCCGCGGGTGGACGGGACGGGTTTTCCCTCCACCCGCCATAATGACCGGCCGCGAGGAGGTGACTTCCGCTTGACTTGCCGGACTCTAGGAGGGGTCCGGATGTCTAATATTAGCAGTTCTCGAATCTCTCCCATAACAGGCGCAGAGTGGCACACCGTTTATTTTTAATCGGTCCGATTCGACGGCCCGAGGGGGTTTCCACACGTAAACAAAAAAAAACACTGACAAATAAGATCTGGCATATAAGTATAAGTTAACTAGAGAAGATAACAATAGAAGCAATATAATACACATATAATATAACACATTTGAAATATTGTAATCTGTGTTTTTTGTTTTAAATAAAGATTTTTTATTATTATTCTCTTTATTTATTTTATATACATATTATTTACATTTTTAAACATAAACTTTATAAAAAATTATAAAAAAATACATTTAAAAATATAAAAAATAGTAGACCACCGACATCGGGTACAGGGACCAAGACACCGGTGGTTAGGACTCCAAAGATAGGAACCTCCTCACTATACGAGCCGTGTCAAGGAGGACTGCCTTCTGCATCAGACCCTTGATCCAACCGTCCAACGTGAGCCTCTTAAGGTCGAGGTTCTTGGCTATCAATCTGTGAGCAGATACGACTATCGGAACAATGATCACTGAATCTACATTCCACATATCGACAATCTCTTGAGATAAATCTAAATATTTGATTTGTTTTTCTTTTTCAACTTTCACGAGATTCTCGTCATGAAGAACGGCGATATCAACAATCGTTCGACCAAAAAAGCGTTCCTGCAATGTTTGTTTCATGTTAGATTCTGGTATTCCCAACGACTGTGATATACCCAGATACTTGTAAGTTTCAGTGGCAGACAGAGATCTGAGTTTTGTTGAATCTGAAAGCTCTATTCCTTCAGATTCAACTATCACACCCTTCTTTACATGACTGCACACTTGTCTACACCAAATTTCCATTTTGATAGAATTACTAAAGTTTTCCGTCACCTTTAGTAACTTTGTCAATTGTAATTTGTTGGAGGCTAACAGTTTCAAATCATCCATATAAAGAATGTGAGATATAACTTGATCTTATTATTATTATTATTAAGCAATGTATAGTATTGAACTAGTAGTAGTAGACTAATAGGTATATATTAATAGAAAATGTTAATTTTTAGAGTTGTAATGATGAAAATCTAAAGCTCTGAGGACCACATACAGGCAAAATCAGTCATTTTTTGACAGTATGTACAGATTTAGATGTATGCAGAACATTAAAAAAGTTTTCAGGGTAAATAGATTTGTTTGCTATCAAAGTTTCTCTTCTAAAAACCATTATTACAAAACATTTTTTTTATAAATAAGTTTATTTTAATTATTTTATCTCTCTTCTTCTGTTGAAGTATACACATTTATCAATTTATTATGTGTATAACCCGATTCATAATGATTTGACTTACAATAATCCTTCGTATCATCAGTTTTTTTTTTAAATATTTTAGTGTAAGTTTGTAGCCGCTTTTCTTCTCAGGCTGACCGGCTGACCCAGTGGAGAGATTCAAGAGATTACCTCAGGGCGCCTTGTATGAGAATAGAAGTATGTGCGTGTGGGAAACCTATGGGACTCTTTAGAGGAAAACAACTTACACCTCAGTTATACATACGTGTATATTTCAAAAAAAAACTTGATTACATTTACAAAAAGAAATTAAATAAATTAATCAGTGAGGGTGCAAAAAAAAAGAAAAAAAGAACCGCAGCGGAGCGCGTTAGAGCCGAGCTGATGGTGCTCGGAGCCTTCTCGTCTTCACTCTGGGAGGTCCCTTCACCTTCCGCCCGAGTCGGCTATTTATATTAGATATTGATGAAAGTTAAACAAATTGCATTTATAAGTTTTTAAGTGAGTACGTAACCCTTGGGTACGGCTGTCCGCTTGCGTCGTGAGCCGCGCAATCACCAGCTTTGCCAGAGGGTACCGAGAAACTTGATTCTGAACCAGAAGGCCACAAACGAGCAAGCACGCCGTCTGAGACTGACCGTCTTGACCCCGAAATCTGGGACCCTACGAATGGATTAGCACTCATATAATTAATCAGGTTCCAGAAACAAATAGGTAAAAAAAGAATTAAAACCTTACTCACCACTCTCGTGGGTAGATTTGAACAGATAATATATTACGAAAATTAAATCACACAACAATCAAAACACTATTTAAGATTGGAAGACACAAGATAGCAGAGTGTCTCCCGTGGCTGAAAGCCGGACATATATATCCTCGGTTCAGGAAGCTTCCAGACTTTATCCCTACTCAACATTTTACTTTGACATTTAAATTTTGAAAGAAAGCAACGCTTACAAAATCAAAAGTAACTCCTTCCTACCATAGCAGAACACTCTCAGCACCTATACAATTTGTCATGACAGATTAACAAAACAGATTAAAAAAGTAAGTCTTTTTATTAATCTATCATGTCTCAAACAAACGCCATCTAGTGGACCGAAAGTGAACGAAGAAGATCAATACCGTAGCTACAAACTACTTTAGATAAATCAACAACAATGCGATGCGGCCAACAGGAGTCGCTTTTAACAATACCGTACGCATTACAATTAATGTACAAAAAAATAACTGTTACAAGTTGCTGTAAGTTATGTGACCGACGTTGCTAGCAACATTTAAAAAAACACTCTTGTCAGGCCCTCTGTCAGACAATATACTAAGAATATTTATTTAGTGCAATGCAAATGTTGTTATTACTGACTAGTACCTATTGCATTTGCAACATTTTTTGTTGCAGTAGAACCTAAGTTTATGAATCTTTTAATTACTCCTAACTTTTTTTAACTGGAAATTGATGCTAGTGATTCGTTATACTTACGAGTACAAGGCTAGTGGCAAGTGTCACTACTCTTCAATCAATTCACTTTTACGGTTTTCATTTTAATTGCTTAATTGTTTCAGTACAGGTTCGAATAAAAAAAATGCTATAAAATAAGTTCAATTTACTTAATCTTTCTAAACTTATAGTTGTTATATTTTTATATAGTATAAAATAAACATGATGCTTAAGTTGGCTGAGCATTGTTAAATTATTTTTCAGATATTAGGTTGCGTTTCGGGATTCTTGTTCCCTAAATATTTAGTAACAATTGTTACTTGACTGATACTGAGAACTTACTTTATGCGATTGATAAATAATTTAAGTAAAAGTCTCGCCTGCTACTTTTTATTTAGAGATATTTTTACTTAAATTTTGTTCTGTTATAATCTTTAAATATACCTTAAAGACTACTCTTTGAATCTGAGAATGTGCTGTTAGTATTATGTGCTAGTTTATATGATATGCAAATTATTTTTCTTCACAAATCGTTATACCTCGAACATCTATGTTTATATAGGAAATCGAGGTCTACGGAATCGTTAGCAATGTTTGAAAGCAATGCACTGTTTGTTATGTTGTTTAAGATTTACATTCTCTTAATCTAAATATATTGGAAAAATAGATAAAACATTAAGTATTTAGTGAGCCTGTTGCTCGAGTCACAGCAACCTGCGTTCCAACCACTGATCGAGATAAGGTAGCGCCCTAGTTTCTTGGTTTTTAAAGGGCTGGTCTCTGAACCTGTCAAGGTTCTCTGATTTGTTTGCTGTTGGTCTCGGAGTAACCGCGTGCTTGTAGTCGGAAAAATAGAAGATATAGGATGCAGTAACCTTTTGTAATTTCACTTACTTTACACATAATGGCCGGACAAGAGGTAAGAAATACTGGCGCTGAAAGTAATAATAAAGAAGTAAAATTTGATAGATAAAACGTTAGTTAGAAACGCTGGCATGATATTTAAAATTAGTTTTGTTGAAGTACACCTTAGATGTGGTAAATACAATAAAATATTACCATTATAAAAATATTTTTATTTAAAAGTAAGAAATAAAACTGCAGTAGGTAATAACAATTTGTACAAATATCAGTTTGATGATGATGATGATATTTTGGTACGATGTGGTGTGTGCTGTGTTTCATGTCAGCATGGAAACTGTAAGGAAAATAAGAACAATAAGTTATTTAAATAATGTCTGTTAAATGATTTAAAAGTTGTAAAATCGTTGTACATACCCAGTGTGTTTATCAGAATGGTAATGTACGTGTCTCTCAGTACCATCAGGATCATGCAGAGAGTAGTGTCCCTTCACGGCGTCTTCGTGACGCTCCTCATGCTGAGTCTTGTGGTCGTGTGTATGAGGATCTTTTACCTCGTACTTGAATTCGTATTTAGGAGGAGTCTGTGAATGTATATATATATCATCAGTATTCGTACCATAGTGTTATATTACTAGACACACCATACCATAGTGCACACACACCATAGTGCATATATTTTGTTTTTATGCTCTCTTTTCGCTACGACAACGCTTCGTAACACTCGGCCGCCATACGCTCTAGAGTAAAGTAAAGATGCTCACTCGCTAAATTTATAGAGATTTGCATAGACTCAATTATGTTTGCTACATTAGTAAACAAAGTGGAAAGTGCCTAGAAACGAATTCGTCAGCAAAGACACCACGCCTCTTTTTTCATTTAAGTAAAGCTGCTAACTAAGTCTCTGCCTTTTCTTATAAGATTCTCATCACCTCGCTCTGCCCATCTTGCGTATTATGACGTTGACTAGACAAATCATAGCAAAACTTTGAAACTAACATAGTAATCGTAGTGGTGATGCCCGTGGTGGTCTTTCACGGTTACTTCGGTGTGATGTCCATCATGTTTGTGGATGTATTGTGCTGAGTGAGCATGTTCTGCTGAGACTATAGCTATCGCTACAGTTAGCACACACAACACCTGAAACTTAAAATGGTTGATGTAGAAGAATCAGATCACAGAAATATTATATTCATACTTGTAGGTACTCTATTTTAATATATAGACGGGCAGTAAAGGACGAGCAGACAAGTGATGGTGACTACCGCTGCCCGTGGTACACCTGCAGCTCAAAGTCACAAGCATTTTGCCGACCTCTAAGTGCTGTGATCAGTCACATGTGATATTTCTAATACTTTATGAACAAAATATGCCAAATTTTCAAATTTGCTCGTCAGTTTGTGTGTATTCAATAAAATTATCTAATATCTGGTAAATATATTAGTAAATTGTTATACCAACTTTTTTTTTTAAGGTGAAGTAATAGAATAATATTTTACCTTATTGATCATCATAGATTTTTGTTAGAATGCAAATGTAGATTAGTAGCTAACTGATACTTATAAAAAAAAGAAAGAAAAGTATAAGATCAAGGCGATACTGATTTCGTTTAAAAGCAAATGTTTCTAAGGTTTTTAGATAACTGATACATTTCTTAAAAAAACGAGGCTTTTATATTTAAAAGTAAAGCAATCAAGGTAATATTGAATTCATGCGAATATTGTAGAACACTTACGATTCGTACTCGTACATTCTCTCGTAATAATTTCGTAAAACAATCTCGTGAGCACATAACATTAATTTTTATGGTGATAATATTTTTAAAATGTAATTACAAAAATAAAAACTGTCCTCTTTAAATGAATTTGTTTTACCGACAAAGCTCGAATTTCAGGACTGTGAGATTGTGATTTTCGTATTTCTATATCTGCGTACAACCGATTATTATTTATTTAATTCACCAACAGTTATATACAATATAATTTATTACAAGAGACACACAAATTATTCGCCTAAAACTAATTACATAACTAATAACAGGTGAATACAACACGCACAACAATATCGTCTCTAGTAGTGTGTCTGTAATTCTTTTCAGGTTATATTTTATAATATAACTCGACGACCGATTCAGTTATATCTGCTGCTAGCTGTTTATTCTAAATTTACTGTAAATTGAACTCGATTAGGTTTAATTATATGTAGATGTATTGTGTAATAGTTATTTTTCATCAGCATTTTTGTAAAAAATGTATAAACATTAATATTATAACATTAGCCTTTATTGCCGTATTTACCTAGTTTAATAGTCCGGAAAAAGAATGGATTCAGTTTTAATCATGATAAGCAGTATATCGATAATGAACGCTTTGGATGTACATTTTAATTAGATTTTTAACACGTTTTACTTGTTTTATAAATTTTCGTACCTAAATCAAACTTTGTGCCTATTCGTGTGTGTGGTTTGCATGCTAATGCTGTAATTACGTATCTTAGAGCTGACCTAATGATGGAGCTGGATGGAAGTGAAATTGGAACTCTTCTAGAGTCATGTGTTGACGAGTCTAACACAGACAAAACGTATTTTTTAACTACATTTTTATAAAGTGACAGAATTAAAACAAAATAATCGTCAAACCTGGTTAGTATTCTCAAGTGATTACAGATAATCGCGATAAATATATTTTAAAATTTTGTTGAGCATACTACTTGTTGGGCATCGAAATAAACAAAGACCATTCTATGAGAATTTACATCTATATTTCACATAAATAAATTAAAAATAATCAAACACAAACACTTTTAAGTCGATAACAATAAGGTGCAAAGGTAACTTCAAGTTTAGTGATGATGATGATGATGTTCAGGAACGATGTGTTTAGCATGACCTTTGTATTCTACGTCGGCGTGGAACCTGATAACAAGCAACACATTTACATGAAACTTAGAAGCACAGATACTTTTTCAATTTCTTTGCAGGAATCGTACTTACCCGCTCTTTTTGTCTGCGTGGTATTTCACAATCCTGACAGTACCATCGGGCTGGTCCAGGCTATACACGCCCTTGACGACGTCACCGTCACGGTGCTCGTGCTGGTACTTGTGGTCGTGAGTGTGGGGGTCCTTTACTTCGTAGGCGAACTCATATTTGGGGTGGCCCTATGGTAACATAAAAATACAGTTAGATCACTGTTCGTTAAATCACTAGAAATAAAATAACTTTCTACAATACAATCACAGGTATCATACATAATATTCCACATGTTTAGTCACATGTCCGTCGTGATGTTGGTTGAGACTTTGAGATGAGAAGGCGTGACTGTGATCTTCGTGATGACCGTGGTGTTCCTCATGATTGGCCTGGTGTTCTTCATAGTGACCACGGTGTTCCTCGTGGTGACCATGGTGTTCCTCATTGCGATGATGGTGATATTCCTCATGGTTTACTGGAGCGTGCTTGTTTTCATGGGTTTGATGAAGAACTATACTCTGAGACGAGTAGGCATGACCCTGATCATGGCCATGATGCTGATGGTTTTGGGCAGCGACTGCAGCAAATGCCACGGTGAAAAGAAAGATCTGTTTGATGATAGAAAATGTAAAATACATATTTTTATAAATAAATATTATTGGTTAATGTTTATTAATGCAATTCATACCTTAGTAAACATGATTACTCTTTTAATAGTATTCACTTGGAAGTCCCAATATTGACTGATACGTAAATCAGATTTTATTTCATTTATATATGTTTCAGAACTTGATTCAATACGAACTAAAAGTGAACATGCAACTCTGGACCTGTCTTTTTAATTTGCAGGTCAACTTTTTCAAACATAATAAAATAAAACATTTTTGATTTTTTTTTCATTTTCATCTTTCAGTTTCATTACTATATTAAGCCCTCTCGTAAGTAAGTATTAGTATAAGAAGTCGTTATCATTTGCCTTTTTTTGGCAAAAGCATATTAGAGGTACCACTAGACTTTCGATTATCTGCCTTTGGCTTACGGCAGAAACTTGAATTTGTTGGGTCTTATTAAAAAGCTCTTGGTTTGATTCCCAAGCCCTGCACGGCCCAGATCCTCGATACCGAAAACAAACAAGACCACGTAGCCACACATTCTACTGAAGATACATATACAACAATGGAGACCAAATGTCAAAAAGATAATTTGTAGAGGTTACGGTCTTCAACAATGAGAAACACGACAAGAGGAAAAAATATTTCCATTTACATTACGGTTATGTTTTCACTGTTAATTAATATTATAAACTAACCAACATATTGCTCCGCATAAGATAAAGTATGCAGGACTTTGAGATAAATTTGAATTTGTGTCCTGTGATGTTCATGCGTTTGAACTTGAGTTCTGATTAGAACAATTTTCTCGGAATAGTTATGGGAGAAATAGTTTTAACACGTTTTTCGACGAATATCAATCATCTTTTCAGCAGTGTTAAAATTGGCGACTTTTACCCACGATTTTTTTTACTTGTCTATTTCATATTATTGATTATACGTACATTACTATGAGACAATAATCTTGATTTCAAATCTGATTGTCGAAAACAAAGTTGACTTTTTACAAAAAAAATATCATATTATTTTTGTGATAGATTTAGCAAGTGGAACAAGTTAGCACTAAATATCACACGGAAGAAGTCGCAGGCATAGCTATTCATCAATAAATAGTTGATTATAAGCACAGGTACATACATAATATATATATATTTATATCTGATAACATAAACTCGTTCCAATCAGTGCAAGTGCAAAGAAAGAACTTGCTTGTAAAAAGTGAGTATTAAAATCAATTTACTTTATTACTCAACACTCGTTGTTTTGGTATAAGTATTTAAACCGATGTCTTTTCGTTACACGTTTCCTTTTCGTTACATTCAGTACACCCGCAATTTTCTTAGTCACTGCCCAAAACCATCATCACCACTTCCATGATCACAGTTATACTTACTCGTCTCAGAGAATGTTCTTCATCAAACTCATGAAAACAAGGACGCTCCAGTCTATCACGAGATACACTACCAATGATATCATTAGCAACATTAGCACGGTCACGTAGAGGAACTATATGGTCACCATGAGTAATATCAGCATGATCACGTGGGGGCACACCATGGACATCACGATCAACATAGTCACGCATTCTCATCGCAAAGCCTCCACCATCATCTCGACAGGGATGTGACCAAACATGTAGATAATATGTACGTAATATGAGTATTGTTAAAGTTTGATCCAATCAAAAATATAACTACTAACTAACCGAAAGTGTGCATACACAAAAAAAGTAAAACGATCAAGGCTCAAATTCCATCCCTGTGTAAGATTGATAAGTCATTCTATTTGCTAAAAAATTACAAAGTTGTGTGAGTGCGTGAGTGTGTAATTTGCGGGCTTGATTGTTCTGTCGATGTTAACTATGTCTTAAATGTGAGACACCCCAAATATGAGTTCGCGTATGAAGTTCAGGACCTCTACACCCTCGACCACAAGTACCAGCATGAGCGCATATATTTACGTTATTTGTCATCAGGTTCCACGCCGATGTAAAATATGAAGGTCATGCTAAATACATAGTTCCTGAATAGCATATTCACTGAACGTCACTAAATTTTTAAGCTACTTCTTTGTAATGTGTTATCTTTATTACTATGAACTTGGTAAATGCAGGTTATTTTAAATACTTTTTCCAATTCCTGAATTTAATTTTTGTATGGAATCAATTCCTTATCTTGGGAATGATTATTAAAATTTTAACTTAAAATTTAGCAATGCTGTGCATTTAGTAGTAATTTTCTACTTCTTTCTAGTTGTTTTAAGGTTATGGTGTTTTGATTACTTGCTTGGACAAATGTTTTCCGATTCATAAAATTTTAATAAAAAAGTCAGGGTTTTAAATAGTACTACATAGAACTTGGTAATAAAACAAGTTCTGTTGAAAATCGTTGCTTTTGTTCTTACCCTAATTAAAGGTTGTACTTACTAAATGAATTGATTTGGCCATACTTTTGCATATATTACCAAACATTTTAAATTAATGTTGTTAATAATTTTTTTATTTATATTGAGAACGTACTCGTATATTGTGTATAAGGCTTGAGATGACAGGTTTTAAATTTCCTATAGTGTTTATAGATGACTTATTATTTTTTTCCTATTAATCATTAATTAGCCTTTTTAAGTCTAAAGCCATAAATGAACATAGTCATATTCATGTATTTTTTTAACTAGAGAAATATGGTTGTAGAAAGATTTTATGGTTATATCATATTTTAGGCGACGTATTAAGAATACAGAGTGTCACCACCCCTATTCATCCCGTGGGTGTCGCAAGAGCCGACTAAGGGAAAAAGCTACGCAGGACAACAGCACTGCAGAGAGAAGGAAAACTTGACACAAACCCTATACCAACCCGTCTGGCCAGCGTGGTATAGTAGGCCAAAACCTCCTTTCTCAGGAGATCCATGCTTATGTCCAGCAGTGGACTATTAAAGGCTGTTTATGATGATGCTGCTGCCGTTGTATACCATAACATATGTTAAACGAGTACAGCAGAATAGCAATGAGTTGCATGTTAGGGTCGTTATATATATAGCTAAGTATAATCATATGATATAATAGAATAAAATAGAAAGAGTATAATGAAGGCGCTACCATTTTTTCTATACCTACTAATAATGTCTACTTGACGTCATATCTATGTCACTTCTACCCTACAGAGGTTTTTCTTAATAACTAATGAATATTCAAGCGTCCACTTCATAATATTACTCCTACACCGAATATTCGAACATATCCAGCGGATTAACGTTGGAAATTTCCAATTATGTAGTCTGTATTTGATTGATCGATTGTACGTGTATTAATCTGTATATGCATGTAATTTCAATTTCTCTCGGCGTTTCTTCTCAAGGCTTATTTACGGAATTTTATTTACACAGAAGCTTTTGCCAATGAACAAGAATATTTTAACAAAAGAAACAATTTTAAGACATAAGCACAACTACAAGTGAAGAATAACCAATTTACAATTGTTTTTATCTTCTCATGTTAACTGTTAAATCAAAATAATTGTATATGTTGTAACTAAATAACTATTTGATTAATTTACATAGAAGTGATTGGAGAGATTATAATGTCGTAATGCTATAAATAGAATGTAATAATTCATAAATAACATAATGTTAAACATGCTAATTTAAACTTTTCACAAAACTTTTAGTCTAATCGTAAATTTACATTTTAAGAGATACACATGGATTGTACTTACATTTTCTTTTTGCGCGTCCGCTTCAAAAATGTTAATATACGAGTATGTGATCATCAGAACTGATAAGAATATTAAAACAGATCATTGTTAGGGTTCGGTACCTCAATAGGTAAAAAAGGCACCCTTGTAAGATCACTTTCTTGTCCGTCTGGCCGCCTGTCCGTGTGACAACGGGTAGACCTAGCAAGTTGTCTACTGTCTGTCTGAGGTACTAATAAGTACTGAGGTCTATGGTCCCTATTAGGTGTATAAAAATCAAGGTCCTGAGTCTACACGATAAAAAAATATGGGCAAATTTCGATAAAAAAATATGGGAAAACTTGTAAGTACTAAAATTTACCTTAATTTTCAACTTTATTTATTTTTCAGAATTTTCTCTTTACTTGTGCTGTAAGACCTTGCTTTTAAGCAAAATTGACAATTCTAGGTCAACCCCGGAAGTAACCGGAAGTAGTAGGTTTTGGGTCGAAAACCTATATGGTAGTTCCTTGTTGACTTAGAATCACAAAATTTGACAAAAAGAAACGTCTTACTTGTCGTACTTACTTGGTACTTACAAATTTTCGCTAAACTCTACGTAAAATCTGGGTAGGTACGGCACCCTCGGCGCACGAGTTCGACTCGTACCTGACCGGTTTTTTTTTAAATCCGTCTAACAGTTAAGTCTGTCATAGATAGCCAAAAAATATATATAGTATGTTATTCTCTCTTGATAATATATGAAAGAAGAAACTGAATGACTGATTCACTGACTGATCGATGAACACGCAGCTGAAACCGCTGGGTCTAGAAGCATGAAATTTTGCACAAACGTTAATTAGGTGACGTAGGTGTGTCCATCCAAGGGTGCAAAATTGGGGTTGGAAATTTATATGAAACTTCGTTATTTTTGGTAGTAGCATTTTCAAACTGACAGTAGTAAAAAAGTTGTTTTACTTATTTTGAAACTACTCATAAAGAAGGGTGCAAGTTTGTATGGGGGACATTTTTTTTAACTTATCGATGCCAAATTCTCAGTATAATTTTATTTTCCATCAAAAATAATAATTATTAGTCATCTATTTCTTTACTTTTGAAAACTACCCCTGTAAGCGATTAAATGGAGTTGTTACAAAACATGCATAATTACGAGTATTATAGTAGAGAAAATCCGAGCATTCCAAAGATTTGTGCAAAGCCGGGGCGGGTTGATAGTTAAGTATAAAAACTAATCAAAATACTTTCTAAAATTTAATTTATTTTACCTTGGCAAATTTTTGTGTTAATCTTAGAAAATGACCATTTAGAGTTACTATATTTAATAGATGTTTGTAAGTAGCATAATTTCATAATACATTATTATCGTAGAACCCTATTGGTTTACGCGGCGCACCCTCCGCACCCTTAAAACTTGCAGTCGGGTATTCTCATAATACGTTATCAACCATCGTTGTCAAAAACCTTGATGAATTACAATCAAGTTACTCTATCCATTGGTCATTATCAAACAGACTGACGAGGAGGAAGATTTTATTTTATAGTATGTAGTAAAAAAACAAGTTTTACTGAGTAAGGTTCATTGAATTCTTCTTAAACCTGTTTGTCGAAACCTGCTACTCATTACAGAACGGTATTTTAATAAGACTTGTCGACCTTGTGTAAAAACGAGATCACATATATTACATGTCATGGTCTTAATTTGGAGCATTCGTAACTGACCATACACAATTCATTGTAACGTATTGTGTACTTGCATGTAAATAAAGTTAAAAGAATTACTAAGCCTGAAGAGTTTTTCAACTTACTAATCAATTAGTCTCATATATTATGTCTTTCTTTTCCGCAAGTAAGTTTGCTAATATTCTATCTGGAGGAGCTCTTCATATGTGATAGCAGCTCGATAATAAAATATAAAACTTCTTCCTTTTTGAAGGTGATTAAATACTAAAAAGTTAAACCATAAAACTTTTTTTTGTTTGAGTCGGTTAAAAAGTAGTGAGGTAGGTTTTCGTTAAATGATCGTGGTTGCTCATAACCTGAAACAACATGGGCGCAAAGTTTGGTTTAGAAATTTAAATTCTTAGTTTTTTTTTTTTAAAGAGCTGTATTGAGGTAATTACCATCTTTTGTTGATTATATAATAGTCGACACGATTATATTATGGGTATGTGTGACGTGTTCACATGGATGTATATCATGAATAATGTTAACACGTAATGTTTTATACCTTACGTGTTATTTATATGAAACTTCGTTATTTTTCATAGTAGCGTTTCCTTAAACCGAAAATGTTCCTCTAAGAACGGATTTTTGGAAAATTCATCCCTAATGGGCTAAAATAAAAGATGATTGGTTGACTAGAAGTTCGAAGTTTAAAGTTAGAAACACAAAATAATAGTAGGCAAAAGATAGTTAGTTATAAATTTTTAATCATAAATTATTTCAGTATATAGCTTAATGCTTGTAAATTTTGCAGGGATCTGTCACACAAAGATAAGCGCTAAGTGAAACAAAAATATTGGATGCACCAATTAGTGTTATAGTCGTGTGGTGACGGATTCAGAATACAGAGTGTCACCACTCCTATTTATCCTGTGGTCGTCGTAAGAGCCGACTAAGGGAGCAAACTACCCAGGATAATAGCACTGCAAAGGGAAGGAAAACTTGACACAAACTCTGTACGAACTCGTCTAGCCAGCGTGATATAGAAGGCCAAAGCCTATTTTCTAAGGAGAGGACTATGTCCAACAGTAGACTATTAAAGGCAGTCGATAATGATGATGATGAAATAGTTATCGCTCAAGGAATAAGCGGTCTGGAGTTGACATTATGGTTTATCTTAATAAGATTAATTTCCTTAAATATTATATAAATATTTATATTTACAAAATCTTATTTACATAATGCGATAAACAACAACATTTAAAATTAAAACAGCAATCAATTACACTAGAAGATTAGATCAGTGGTGCTCAGGAGCGTAGTGCGTGAACCTCATATTTGACATCAGCGTTAAATCTGTAAATTGGAAATAAATATGATATTTTAAGTGTAAGGGTTTTTACACTTGAGTACTTATACGATTAATGTTAAGTTAGCAAGCAGATGACAGGCATATGTTATGATATTAATTCTTAAAAGTAGTTTTACAAGATCCATGCTACCCTACAGAATTGAGTTTGAGTTGACTGCTTACAGCTAAACCTCCCTCTAACTTGTTCTATTTAAGTGAGAAAAAACTTGAATTCAGAATTCAGTGAGAAAAAACTCCTTGCAGCTATTATTCTTAAATATATTTATTTTAATTAAAACGAATAAGTACCGCGTACTAGAATACATTAGAGTTATTACAGCATAGAAAATCTATTACCAATATTATTATGAAACAACATAGTGAAACCCCCTATGATCCCCATAAAAATATAAACCGTCCAAAGTTTGTCAGACAAAGAAGTCTTTTTACACATCATTTGTACAACGTTTGTATTGTTTTCTGGGTCCGTTCATTTTTAACAGTGTAAATAAGTTGATATCTATTTATGGCCTCAATAGAAACGATTGCTAAAAAAGATCACATCCTGGTTGAAGGGTCTAGATTACCGTGAAACGAAAAATCTTCTGGCGTTGTTGCCGTATTGGGTTTTTGTACGAACATCTAATTTCTATTACGTAATCATAAGTAAATATTAAGTTATTAAAGATACATTAAAACAAACCCTCATATACACAAATACACATATACGAGTACATTATCGCAATTTACAAATACAGGTTCATTTACACACCACTATTACTTTATAAAATTTGGCCTAATAATGTTTAGTTTTGTATAATATATGACTAGAATAGTTTCTATATAATTTCTGAAGGGAGTGGCACCACATGCTGAGACACAGGTCTGACCTAGTTCGGCGCTGGATGCTGTTCATAGTTCTATTGTCATATATTTTCCTAGTCGGCGCCTGTGAACAACAATCTTGCAAACATTTTTCTGGCAATAAAGTTATTATTATAATATTATGCTATTCTTAATACTCACCCAGTCTTTTTGTCAGCGTGGTACTTCACAATTCTAATGGTACCGTCAGGCTGATGTAAAGCATATTCGCCCGTCACGACATCACCATCGCGGTGTTCATGCTGGTACTTGAAGTCATGGGTATGAGGGTCTTTAATTTCGTATTCGAACTCATACTTAGGGTGGGCCTGTAATTCAATAATGAATTGTAGTTGAAAATATTTACAAGCAAAGGACATAATTCTTAATACTCAATGTTTAGTTTCAGTCAACATACATAGTAGTCAACATGGTGTTCATGATGGCCGTGGTGTTCATTTTCTTTATGTTCCTCATGTTTGTGCTGTTCTTCATGTCCTTGGTGGTGGTGCTCATGATGAGGTTCATGCTTAGTGTCGTGGGGCTGGTGTAGTACTATGTTCTGTGAAGAGTATGCATGGCCATGATTATGGTCATGTCCATCCTGGGGTCGAGCATAGACCGTCGCGATGACTGCTGTGACTAGAAGTACCTGTTAAACAAATAGAGTTAATAGTATATAATATTTTGAATAGATTTCAAACCTACTTATCATATTTATCATATGCTATTTTCAGCTGAATGTTGCTTTCACTACCTTAAACATTTTATTATTTTGTCCCAGTACTTTACTTTTGGAGTACTTATCAGTAAATGATAAATATGTGATTAAATTATTTCTTTTTATACAGTCTAAACGTTTAATGAAATTGATTTTTTAAGTAATATTTAAACAAGTTTTACACATGTGACCGATTTGGATAAGTTTATAACAGATAAAGTAAGGCCAGCCTGTCTCATTGCGTAAATGCTTATTAAATTGTTTATTCTGAGTCTCAAAATCTTGATCCTTCCAATAAATACACTGTCTAAATTTAAATCTGCAGTTTCAAGTTTAACGCCCAAGTAACTAATCATTGGTATAAAAATATTACTTTTTACGAGACGGATATACTTTTATAAGTTTTTTATCAATTTTCATGTTATATTAATTGAAATATAATAAAAATAATAATAAAAACTTCACTCTTCTCACACACGGCAGTCTGGTGACAAACTAGGCAGAGCCTGTATAATGGTAACCAATCTTCTGGTAAACATACTGAAATATTTTTAAATACATACATATTATAATATCATCATCATCATCATAAAATAATAATATAATATAATAATATAATATAATATAATCCAAATGTCTAAATTTTGGAAAAAGTAATAGTCGGTAGGTGCAGGGTCTGGTGAGTATGGCGGATGAGGGAGAGCTTCCAACCCCAGCTCTTGCAGCTTAGAGACTGTCTGTTGCGCAGTATGGGGTCGTGTGTTGTCGTGAAGGAGCAGTGGGGACGACCGATTGACTAAAGCTGGTTGCAGATGTGACCACCAGACTTTGCACCTACCGACTATTACTTTTTCCAAAATTTAGACAACTTTTTAGTGGGTAAAAAATTAAATTCCCGATAGGCAGTACAAAATGCCTTTGAAGAGTTTGTTGCCTCCCGTCGAGCCGATTTTTACAAGAAGGGCATCAATAAACTGCCAATGCGTTGGCAAAGATGCGTCGATTGCATGGGTGATTACTTCGAATAACAGAAATAAAAAAGTTTGAAAAAATAAGTACTTTCACTTATTGCATACAAAACGGCAATTTCATAGGTAAAGACCTAATATATATATCTATATGTGTACCATGCCTCAGGGATCATTTCGCACAAGCATTTCCAGTAGTATACCCATTTTCAGCAGTGACTGCTGTTGGCGGGCATTCACTTCTTCTTCATCATCATCATCTTCGAGGCTAGTTTTCTCTCTTGAATGAAATTTATTAAACAATCTAAAAATGGTGGCCTGAGAAGGAGCCGACTCACATGAAGCTGATTTTAAACGTTCTAAGCTGAAACCTTCAGATAAAAAAACATTTGAAGTCGTAATACTCGTATATCATAGCACGCAAATGTTCTCGTTTAAGAGTCATTGTAGCAGACGAAAAAGCGCGAAAGGGTGACAGTATAATACTTTTTTTTTATTGCTGTAAATGGCTTTTTGAGTTCGGTTTTAAAATAAATTTGACTTTTAATAATATATGACACATATGCGTTCCATTCTCATATTTCGAGCATCTCAACACTCATATAGTGACCTACGTTAGATTATCCATTAATTTTTCATTGTTAAATATCCCAGTATGTTCATCTCTATCAAAAGGTGTTAAAAGAACTGAATATTTCCTTTGCTCGTCTTAAAGCATAGAGCAGCAGCGCATAAAGAGTGTGCGCAATGTGCTACTTTCTTTGAATCACATACCGGATGTTCTCAAAAAAACCAAGGCTAGTGTATTAAAAATAGTAGATAAACATAAGTTACGATACAGGGAGTGCAGAGAGGAATATCAACTAGATTTATTGTGTCATTGATATTCTTCTAAAAACAAAAATAAAATATTTAACAGCGTTTTTCTTGAAATCTGATTTAATCTAGTTATTACAGTTTTCATAAAGACGGCAGGGACGGGAGTCAAAGGATCTTATAATAACTAATTGCAATTTGTTATTCATTGGTTTTGACCCAATTACTTCCTGCATTTTTTTCTCAAGTACTGTTATTCCTTAACGTCACATAGTCCAATAAAATGAAACAAAGGCATAGACAGTAAAATAATTGTATTTACAAAACATAATTTAAACCATGCAACAATTAACAACCTTGAGAGTTAAAACAGAAATCAACTATACTAGAAGTGATCAGTGATGATGGTGGTGCTCAGGAACGATGTGTTTGGCGTGACCCTCATATTTGACATCAGCATTGAATCTGTAAATTAGAAAAATATGTAATTATATATAGCCCTTTCATTGTTAGTTAATTTATTAAAAAATGAGCTTTCAGCATGATGTGCTACTACTAACAAGGTTTGCTTCGACTGTCCAATGTTTACTCTTTAATATTATATCGAGCCTGGTGTAAAAGTATAGGGTGCTTCAAAAAATTGAGTATTCATTACATAATTTCATAATATCTTAATGTGGTTTGTAGTTTAATATAATATTCCAAATAGCACTCACCCAGTTTTTTTGTCTGCGTGGTACTTCACAATTCTGATGGTACCATCGGGCTGATGTAAAGCGTATTCACCAACTACGACATCACCATCACGGTGTTCGTGTTGGTGTTTGAAGTCATGGGTATGGGGGTCCTTAACTTCATATGCGAACTCGTACTTCGGGTGGGCCTGTAATTAGTTAATAAATTTAAGTGATGTTCTACTACAGGTCATGTGTGTCAAATAGATGATAAGTTCATAAACAATAATTGGTTTCAATCTACATACATAGTAGTCGACATGGTGTTCATGATGGCCGTGGTGTTCATTGTCTTTATGTTCCTCATAGTTGTGGTGTTCTTCATGTTTCTGGAGGTGGTGCTCATGATGAGGTTCATGCTTAGTCTCGTGAGCCTGGTGAAGTACTATGTTCTGTGAAGAGTATGCATGACCATGACTGTGACCATGTCCCTCTTGGGGTCTTGCATAGACCGTCGCGACGACTGCAGTGATTAGGAGTATCTGTTTAACAAATAGTAAACCTGTATCAAATTGTTTAAAAAAAAAAGACCATGGGTCAAAATATCATCATACTTAACTAATTAATTTAAAAAAAATTGCTTTTATTACCTTAAACATTTTGTAGTCGTTTTTACTCCTGAGGAACCAAGTGGTCAGTGATAATTCCTCGGTCGTAATTTTCTTTTTATACTTACACTACAAAGAATTAATGAAGTGGATATTTTGCGCAATATTTTAACCAGTTTCATACATATTTATGACAGATTTCGGTTAGTTAATATAACCTTGAGAAAGGCTTGACTGTTATTACTTTCTTTGATTACAATAATATTACATACGTGGATGTTTAATACTTCAATACTTTATTTCAGAAGAAGCCTTTTTAATGTAATATAAAATATAAACTAAGTATAGATACTCAAAACATTTAGATATACGAGTACTTGTACTATTAAAACATTGACCTGCATGTATTTTCTTGAAGTATCAATCTTTGTTAGGCAATATAATAATTTCTTTAAATTCAAGGGGGATCATGTTACTCAATACAGACCAAGAGATCCTACGAAAATAATGATTCGAAAACATCTTTAATGAAAAAGAATGTGTATCACATGTGCATTTAAGTTTTCAATAAACTTCCTAAGAGCCTTAGGGAACTTCCATTTAAATATTTTAAAATTAAGTTAAGAAAATGGCTAGTTGATAAGTGCTTTTATACAAAGAGTTCATGCAATATAAAACTGATGTATATGATCATTTGTAGATTTAATAAATTAGATATAATAATTCAATGAATTTAATAATTTCTAAATTTAATAATTTCTATGTAATATTTTTTTTTGACATTTTGTTAATTTTATTAGTTAATAGTTATCATTAGTTAATGTTTTGAGTCTCTATATAAATATTCGCATGCCTAGTACAGGCAGAATATAGCTTGAACATTATACACCTTTGTAAAATCTGGTACCACCTGTATTCTGTGCAAATAAATGTTTCTTTCTTTTTTTCTTTCTTAACATCCTTTCTAAGGAGAGACCTACGTCCAGTAGTGGACTACTAAAGGCTGTTGATGATAATGGTGATGCTGTACTATTACAAGTAACTGTTAGCGGTTTTACAGTGACTGTAAATATAATAAGTGTATTATATAATTATGTAAATAATATGTATTAGGGGGCACGGCGGGGCCATCCTTTTCTCGTAGCTCATCAGGTCATTTTCAACATCCTGTAATTTTGTGCTGGCTAAAGCTAGAAAACTCAATTTTCAGTAACATGCGACAATACAACAACAACAATACATGCAATACAAGGTTACTTTTGTAGTTATGTAGTAACATGGTATATAAATAGTAGCAAGGTATAGGTACAGTGCACTATAAGACGTTAGTAAAAATATGAATACAGATATAAATATGCGTAAAATATACATTTAGGAAAGAGTATGGATGGATTAAGTATAACCCATTTGCTCAAACTCCCTCAAAAAAGTATGAAGACTACGTTTCCATGACCGCAGGTTTGGAAGAAAAATATAATTATAAAAATAAGACCAAAAGTAACGTTAAGGATAAATATTGACGTCAGTCTTGGTAGCGGTTCTATGTTTGGTATAGTTCAAATAATAAAACTTGACCCTGATAATAGAGATATAATTTAAAATATATCAAGTCGTTGTAAATATAAAAACAATAAAGAGACCTAATAATGATACGGTCACTACGAGTATGCTATGTTGTTAGTTAAGCAATAGTTATTAAGTAAAAATACATGACAAAATTGTTAGACAGATGTTTCCATTGATAGTTAGGAGCATCAAACCTAATCTGCTTAGCTCTCTGGAGCTAATATGGCGAGAGAGTAATCTTCATTTGAATATAATTTGTTCCTCCTCGGTTAAATAATAAGCAATATTATTGTAATTGTAAATTGATGTTTAAGACTTGGCATGTGCATTGTCGATATCACTACAATCATAATGATAGACGTATATGGATAAACAACCTTAGAATATCATCCTGTTTAAATACCAAAAAATGGTTCTTTTTAGGTTTGGAGGAACTTAAAAATCATCTGAGTCAAACATTAGATGAATTCAGATGGGCCGGCTAAGTTGTATAACATTTTTTTTGGGCATTTACTAAATTATGTTAGTCTAGTTAGTCAAAGTCGATGTCATCGATGTCGAAATTAAAACTATATTCTCTCCGTCTAAGATAAGATCTACGCCATAGTTCTTGTATTATTTTCAACCAGATCGACTGACGACCTGACGAAGGCTAGGACGAACTAGATGTCGAAGAGAGGGGACCGTGTACTATGGTGCCCATATCCAACAGCAGACGACTTATTTATCAATGATTTGATTGAATCAGAAACAAAACACTGCTTATAATATTAAACACCTACGTAATACAAGAATGCAATCTCAGTCAAGTATTTCTTAAGGTCAGATTAACTAACCAAAATCTGTCACATTAATGTATAAAACTGGTTCAATTATTGCGCAAAAAATTTACCTCATTGAACCTTTATGTTGTATAAAAAGTAAGAATATGATCGGGAAATAGTCACATACTGCTTAGTACTCCAGAAGTAAAGAACTTCAACTAAAATGTTTAAGGTAATAAAAACTACCACATTTAATATAATCTAAAAAAAATGCATTCCCATACCTACAAAGCTTTCATTCAAAAGATGTTTTTACCAGTTGTATTTGATATTGGTTTAACAGGTACTTCTAATCACCGCGGTCGTCGCGACGGTGTATGCGAGGCCGCAAGAGGGACATGATCACAGTCAAGGTCATGCATATTCTTCACAGAGCATAGTACTACATCAAGCTCACGAGACTAAGCATGAACCTCATCATGAACACCACCACCAGGAACATGAAGACTACCACAAACATGAGGAATATAAAAAAAATGAACACCACTTGCACCATGAACATCATGTCGACTACTATGTATGTAGCTCAAAACCGAATATATTGCAGGAGGTTGACATTTACTTTCAGACAAGACAAACTAAAACTTATTTACTAATTACAGGCGCACCCTAAGTACGAGTTCGCATATGAAGTTAAGGACCCACACACCCATGACTTCAAACACCAGCATGAACAACGCGATGGTGATGTCGTGAAGGGCGAATATGCCTTACACCAGCCCGATGGTACCATCAGAATTGTTAAGTACTACGCTGACAAAAAGACTGGGTGAGTATTCAGAACAATATTATAATAGAAATAAATCACTAGTTGCATACGAGTGTTATAAGTGTAGTTACACATTATAAATATGAATAAAGCCTAATTCCATTTATGATACGAAGAAAAATTTGTATTTCATTCATGGGTGTAAAATATATTTACCGTCTGCAAGCTGATAATTAATTAACAAAAAGTCAACCTATTAATTTAAATAATAAGTTATGTTGTTTTTTATCAAAAACTAGTGATAGTGAAGCCATAAAAATATTTTTTTTCCCAAATTACAGGTTTCACGCTGATGTCAAATATGAAGGACACGCCAAACATATTGTTCCTGAGCACCAACATCACCACTGATCTCTCTTCTAGTCTAATTGATAGCTGTTTTTACTATTAAGATTGTTGATTTTATGATTCAAATGATGTTTTGTAAATACAAGTATTTTACTGCTTACCGTTTTCTTTAATTTTTTTATTAGTACCAAGCTACTCCATAAAAGACAACGCCTTCCCATGCCTTTTGTTGGTCTTCTTTTCTGGTAAAAGATATGATAAGAAATTTTATCTTATTTTTTGTCAATAAATCAGTCATCATCATCATCATCATCCTTTAATAATCCTCTGCTGGAGGCCTCTCTTTAGAAAGGAGGTTCTGGTCTACTATACAACGATGGCCAGATGGGTCGATATAGGGTTTGTTTCAAGTTTTCCTTTTGTTTGCAATGCTGTTGTCTTGCGTGGTTCTCTCCCCCTTAGTCGGCTCATATGACGCCCACAGGATGAATGCCACTCCGCAGACAAATAAGTAATTATTTCAAGACTCATTGATTCATATGAAAACAGGTGTTGAACGGAAGAATTTTTGGTCGAACGATGAACCTTTTTCATGGCTTGAAAAAGGTTCATCGTTAAAAAGTTTTTTAAATTTTCGTAAGCATCCGTAAGCATACGTCATGACGTAGTAGTAGCAATGTCAGTACAAGGATTGCACTTCGAATCAATAGATATTGAAATTTTAAGTACATAAAAGAAAAGTACATAAAAGGTAGGTCTTAAGTTTATAAAACACTAGCTGACCCGCGCAACTTCGTCTGCGTCTCTCAATAGTAATACATTTTCTCCGTTTTTGAAACATTCTTCATTGGTGCTCCGCTCCTATTGGTCTTAGCGTGATCATATACAGCCTATAGCCTTCCTCGATAAATGGGCTATCTAACACTGAAATAATTTTTCAAATCGGACCAGTAGTTCCTGAGATTAGCGCGTTCAAACAAACTCTTCAGCTTTATAATATTAGTATAGATTTCTAGAACAATAACGCTAACAGTTTATCTAATAATAAAAAATAATAATATTCTACCACATTCACACAACGCCATCTAGTCCCAAACTAAGCAGAGCTTGTACTATGGGTACTAGATAACTGATATAAATACATATATACTTTTTTTTTGTAAATACATACTTATTATACATAGAAACATCCAAACCAAATCAAACATTAAATGTTCATGCACACAAATGTTTGACTTGAGCGGGAATCGAACTCACGACCTTTGGAATAGCAGTCCGTTACACAAACCACTACGCCATTCGGTCACCGAATCTCAACTTATTGATAACACCTTCGTAAAATAGATCACAGATGAACTTCTACATTGTTTAACTGTACATGTAGTGATCCACTGCTGGTTAATATAAATAGTAGGGGTCGAAATTTTGTCCTACTGATCTATCACTTAACCTTTACATTTGTAATAATAAAATTAGTTTACTTTTCTAAGCATTTGTTCTTGTATTATTTTTGCATGCAAGATAAATAATATTTTAAATGAACTTATGGTATTGATAAGAAAAAATCTACATTGTTTTTTGAAAACCTAGGAGCATATTGATACGAGTGAACGCTTGGCTAAATGAAAGTTAATAAATTACTGATAGGCAATAAGTATAAAATGAATTAATTGTATGACAGTGGCGCTGTGACTATTAAGGGTCGATAATATATTCTTAAAGATGTATTCATTAAAACAAAACTTTACAAGTAACGTATGACAACCCGCTTTGTATACCTTACATAGTATCGCTTTATCAGCATTGCATAATGTGTTAAATATCACGTTTTGCATTGCAACCAATGAATTACTTAGTACTTTGGTTTCGTCCGTTTTTCATACGATAATAACTATGGCGTAGATCTTATCTTAGACGGAGAGAATATAGTTTTAATATCGACATCGATGACATCGACTTTGACTAACTAGACTAACATAATTTAGTAAATGCCCAAAAAAAATGTTATACAACTTAGCCGGCCCATCTGAATTCATCTAATGTTTGATGATTTTTAAGTTCCTCCAAACCTAAAAAGAACCATTTTTTGGTATTTAAACAGGATGATATTCTAAGGTTGTTTATCCATATACGTCTATCATTATGATTGTAGTGATATCGACAATGCACATGCCAAGTCTTAAACATCAATTTACAATTACAATAATATTGCTTATTATTTAACCGAGGAGGAACAAATTATATTCAAATGAAGATTACTCTCTAGCCACATTAGCTCCAGAGAGCTAAGCAGATTAGGTTTGATGCTCCTAACTATCAATGGAAACATCTGTCTAACAATTTTGTCATGTATTTTTACTTAATAACTATTGCTTAACTAACAACATAGCATACTCGTAGTGACCGTATCATTATTAGGTCTCTTTATTGTTTTTATATTTACAACGACTTGATATATTTTAAATTATATCTGTATTATAAGGGTCAAGTTTTATTATTTGAACTATACCAAACATAGAACCGCTAACCAAGACTGACGTCAATATTTATCGTTAACGTTACTTTTGGTCTTATTTTTATAATTCAATTTTTCTTCCAAACCTGCGGTCATGGAAACGTAGTCTTCATACTTTTTTGAGGGAGTTTGAGCAAATGGGTTATACTTAATCCATCCATACTCTTTCCTAAATGTATATTTTACTCATATTTATATCTGTATTCATATTTTTACTAACGTCTTATAGTGCACTGTACCTATACCTTGCTACTATTTATATACCATGTTACTACATAACTACAAAAGTAACCTTGTATTGCATGTATTGTTGTTGTTGTATTGTCGCATGTTATTGAAAATTGAGTTTTCTAGCTTTAGCCAGCACAAAATTACAGGATGTTGAAAATGGCCTGATGAGCTACGAGAAAAGGATGGCCCCGCCGTGCCCCCTGATACATATTATTTACAAAATTATATAATACACTTATTATATTTACAGTCACTATAAAACCGCTAACAGTAACTTGTAATAGTACAGCATCACCATTATCATCAACAGCCTTTAGTAGTCCACTACTGGACGTAGGTCTCTCCTTAGAAAGGATGTTAAGAAAGAAAAAAAGAAAGAAACATTTATTTGCACAGAATACAGGTGGTACCAGATTTTACAAAGGTGTATAATGTTCAAGCTATATTCTGCCTGTACTAGGCATGCAAATATTTATATAGAGACTCAAAACATTAACTAATGATAACTATTAACTAATAAAATTAACAAAATGTCAAAAAAAAAATATTACATAGAAATTATTAAATTTAGAAATTATTAAATTCATTGAATTATTATATCTAATTTATTAAATCTACAAATGATCATATACATCAGTTTTATATTGCATGAACTCTTTCATTGTATAAAAGCACTTATCAACTAGCCATTTTCTTAACTTAATTTTAAAATATTTAAATGGAAGTTCCCTAAGGCTCTTAGGAAGTTTATTGAAAACTGAAATGCACATGTTATACACATTCTTTTTCATCAAAGATGTTCTACAAAATGGAATCATTATTTTCGTAGGATCTCTTGGTCTGTATTTAGTAACATGATCCCCCTTGAAGTTAAAGAATTTATTATATTTCCTAACAAAGATTGATACTTCAAGAACATACATGCAGGTCAATGTTTTAATAGTACAAGTACTCGTATATCTAAATGTTTTGAGTATCTATACTTAGTTTATATTTTATATTACATTAAAAAGGCTTCTTCTGAAATAAAGTATTAAACATCCACGTATGTAATATTATTGTAATCAAAGAAAGTAATAACAGTCAAGCCTTTCTCAAGGTTATATTAACTAACCGAAATCTGTCATAAATATGTATGAAACTGGTTAAAATATTGCGCAAAGTATCCACTTCATTAATTCTTTGTAGTGTAAGTATAAAAAGAAAATTACGACCGAGGAATTATCACTGACCACTTGGTTCCTCAGGAGTAAAAACGACTACAAAATGTTTAAGGTAATAAAAGCAATTTTTTTTTAATTAACTAGTTAAGTATGATGATTTGACCCATGGTGTTTTATGTCAAACAATTATCAGCGTTTAACAGGTTTACTATTTGTTTAACAGATACTCCTAATCACTGCAGTAGTCGCGACGGTCTATGCAAGACCCCAAGAGGGACATGGTCACGGTCATGGTCATGCATACTCTTCACAGAACATAGTACTTCACCAGGCTCACGAGACTAAGCATGAACCTCATCATGAGCACCACCTCCAGAAACATGAAGAACACCATAACTATGAGGAACATAACGATAATGAACACCACGGCCATCATGAACACCATGTCGACTACTATGTATGTAGATAGAAACCAAATATTGTTAATGAACTTATCATTTATTTGACACACATGACCTGTAGTAGAACATCACTTAAATTTATTAACTAATTACAGGCCCACCCTAAGTACGAGTTCGCATATGAAGTTAAGGACCCCCACACCCATGACTTCAAACACCAACACGAACACCGTGATGGTGATGTCGTAGTTGGTGAATACGCTTTACATCAGCCCGATGGTACCATCAGAATTGTGAAGTACCACGCAGACAAAAAAACTGGGTGAGTGCTATTTGGAATATTATATTAAACTACAAACCACATTAAGATATTACGAAATTATGTAATGAATACTCAATTTTTTAAGGCACCGTATACTTTTACACCAGGCTCGATATAATATTAAAGAGTAAACATTAGACAGTCGAAGCAAACCTTGTTAGTAGTAGCACATCATGCTGGAAGCTCATTTTTTAATAAATTAACTAACAATGAAAGGGCTATATATAACTACATATTTTTCTTATTTACAGATTCAATGCTGATGTCAAATATGAGGGTCACGCCGAACACATCGTTCCGGAGCACCATCATCATCACTGATCACTTCTAGTATAGTTGATTGCTGTTTTAACTCTCAAGATTGTTAATTGTTGCATGGTTTAAATTATGTTTTGTAAATACAATTATTTTACTGTCTATGCCTTTGTTTCATTTTATTGGACTATGTGACGTTAAGGAATAACAGTACTTGAGAAAAAAATGCAGGAAGTAATTGGGTCAAAACCAATGAATAACAAATTGCAATTAGTTATTATAAGATCCTTTGACTCATGTCAAAATATAGTATCTATGTATATGCTGCCGTCTTTATGAAAACTGTAATAACTAGATTAAATCAGATTTCAAGAAAAACGCTGTTAAAGATTTTATTTTTGTTGTTAGAAGAATATCAATGACACAATAAATCTAGTTGATATTCCTCTCTGCACTCCCTGTATCGTAACTTATGTTTATCTACTATTTTTAATATACAAGCCTTGGTTTTTTTGAGAACACCAGTATATGATTCAAAGAAAGTAGCACATTGCGCACACTCTTTATGCGCTGCTGCCCTATGCTTTAAGACGAGCAAAGGAAATATTCAGTTCTTTTAACACCTTTTGATATGTTTCAATAGAGATCAACATACTGGGATATTTAACAATGAAAACTTAATGGATAATCTAACGTAGGTCACTATATGAGTTTTGAGATGCTCGAAATCTGAGAACGGAACGCATATGTGTCATATATTATTAAAAGTCAAATTTATTTGAAAACCGAACTCAAAAAGCCGTTTACAGTCTGCTACAATGACTCTTAAACGAGAATATTTGCGTGCTATGATATATTACGACTTCAAATGTTTTTTATCTGAAGGTTTCAGCTTAGAACGTTTAAAATCAGCTTCAGGCGAGTCTGCTCCTTCTCAGGCCACCATTTTTAGATTGTTTAATAAATTTCATTCAAGAGTCAAAACTAGCCTCAAAGATGACGGTAGAAGTGGATGCCCGCCAACAGCAGTCACTGCTGAAAATGGGTGTACTACTGGAAATGCTTGTGCGAAAGATAGATGCTGAATGACCTAGCTGACTCTTCTGTACGCATCGGCCTATGGATGAAATCGGATTAAACCAAAATCATGTTCAATGAACATGTACTACTGGAACCGATTGCGGTACATGGTGCGGTTCTCGAAATTGTTCAAAATTATGTGTACCTCGGGCAGACATTGCAGTTGGGTAGAAATAACTTTGAAGATGAGGTGAACAGAAGAATTTATTTGGGTTGGGCAGTGTTTGGGAAGCTACGGCAAGTCTTCTCATCGAACACACAGTGCCTTAAGACGAAAATCTTCAATAAGTGCGTCGTACCCGTCATGACATACGGAGCCGAAACGTGGACACTTACGGTACGGCTGGTCCACAAGTTCAAAGTCGCTCAACGTGCTATGGAAAGGGCTAAGGTGGGCGTTACGCTAAGAGATCGCATCAATAACGAAATGATCCAGCAGAGAACTAAGGTTACCGATATAGCTTACCGGATTGGCAAGCTGTAGTCGCAGTGGGCTATCCATATTATTTATCCAGAACCGACAACCGTTGGAGAAAATGAATTCCAAAGTGGAGACCGCGTCTCAGCAAACGTAGTGACGGACGCCCACAGGCCAGGTGGAGTGAGCTGGATGCGAGGTGCCCAAAATCGATTCAAGTAGCGTGCAATGGGAGAGGCCTATGTCCAGCAGTGGACTGCGATAGGCTATAATGACACAAAATTTAATCATCTAGTGAGGAATAGATGTAAGTATATTTCAAAAAACACAGAGATTTTTCTAGAACTATTTTAATAAATTAAGTATAAAATTACTTACAAATGAAATGTGATGCAATCCAAAACACTGTCAGAACAATTTTAAAACAATAAAAAAATGCAAATTTTCATCCTTTTCTTCTTAATACCACGAAAATATTCCGATTTGCGATTTGTGACACAAGTGCACAATACGGACGCTGAGTGTACTAACTTTAAGCTACGCCAAATATGATACGGTCCGGACCTAGTTAGAATCATAGTGCACAGTTACGTAGGCCCTTTTTTTTTTTTTTTTTTTTGCGTGCGGATATCCCCTCGGATACCACCTGTCGGTGGCATGTCGGACTCGAACCGACTAAAACCGCACGCCGTCTCGGGTACTAATAGCCGGGGAACTAGGTATACCCTAGAAAGGAAGTCCCTGGTGCCCCGACATACCTCGGGTCATCTACAGACGAGTAGACGACCCCCCCCCCCCCCGTGTGGGAACCCCATGTTCCCAGTGCTCCCTGGAAGCGAGCGCGCTTCGCTACGCGCTCGCCGCCGCCCCGGCCTGCACTTATGGAGGACGGAGGTCGTTCTGCGACCTCCGGCGCCTGAGTCGCCTGCGGTACCTGGCCCGTTCCCGGGCCTGGCGGGCCGGGAGAGTCCTAAACCTCTCCCGGTCCCGCTCCGCCGTCTCCTTCGCGAGCATAACTTGCTCGCAGAAGGAGACGGCAGAGTTCCACGCACTCTCGCTCCGCACGATAGCCGCAATCAGGCTATCGAGCGAGAGAACTCCCACTCCGATGGCCGCCACGAGGTCTCGCCTCTGCTCAACCCACGCCGGGCAAACTTAGGCCCTATCCTCTTTGTATTTGCTCCGTGACTTTAACATAATTTGACACATTTGAATAACGAAAGGTAAAAGCAATAATGAATTGAAGTTTGAAATAAAAATATGCGTGTAAACTCATTCGAATATGAAAGTCATGTCAAGTCAAGTCAATACATCTTCAAAATAAGCTGTTTTTAATAACTTTAGTAACACAATTCTAGAAGTAAAATACATCTTTAGATGCTATTAAGTCTATGTATTTTACTTCAGGTACAGATAACGAAAACAAAGATACACACAAAAAGCACTTGTATTTACAAAACATCATTTAAACCATGCAACAATCAACAACCTTAAGAGTTAAAACAGCAAGCAATAAGACTAGAAGAAATCAGTGGTGATGGTGGTGCTCAGGAACGATGTGTTTGGCATGTCCTTCATATTTGACATCAGCGTTAAATCTGTCAATAAAAAAATATACATGCTGCTTAACTTCATAACTAATAGTTAAAGTACTATTGGAGCTTTAGGGTTTTATACTTCTAAATTAAATACTTATAAATTTGTATTTAGACTAACTAATATAGTATTTTTAATTTATCAAGCCTGGTCTGAAATTTCACTCTGTTTTTCAAAATTGTAGCTTTATCCACGTCCGATTTCAAGAAATTTGTAATAAGTTACAGTAGTTTTCATTTTAATATTACGTTCTTTGAAATACTTACCCAGTTTTTTTGTCAGCATGGTACTTTACAATTCTGATGGTACCGTCGGGCTGATGTAAAGCATATTCTCCCTTCACGACATCACCATCGCGTTGTTCATGTTGGTGTTTGTAGTCATGGGTGTGTGGGTCCTTAACTTCATATGCGAACTCGTACTTAGGGTGTGCCTGTATTTAGTAAATAAGTTTTAGTTTATCTTGTCTGAAAGGAAGTAGCAACCTCATATAATATGTTTGGTTTTGAGCTACATACATAGTAGTCGACATGTTGTTCATGGTGCCCGTGGTGTTCATTTTCTTTATGTTCCTCATGTTTGTGGTGTTCTTCATGTTCCTGGTGGTGGAGGTTATGATGAGGTTCATGCTTAGTCTCGTGAGCCTGGTGTAGTACTATGCTCTGCGAAGAGTATGCATGACCGTGAATGTGATCATGTCCCTCTTGCGGCCTCGCGCACACTGTCGCGACGACTGCGGTGATTAGAAGTATCTGTGAAACCAATATCAAACACAACTCATTACTGATAAGTAAGTTGTTCAGTAAGTTTCAGTATTATTTAAAAAAAAAAAATATCTTGAATTAATATTTTCTGAGAGTGATTATAAATGTGGTGTATTAAAAAAGTTACTTTCGTTACCTTAAACATTTTAGTTTCAGTTCTTTACTCGTGGGGTACTTAGTAGTAACTAATAATCCCTTAATCGTATTTTTTCTTTTTATACCTCTTAAAGTTTAATGAGATTGATTCTTTGCGTAATATTGAAACCAGTATTATAAATGTGACGGATTTCGGTTAGTTAATTTGACCTTAAGTAAGGCTTGACTGTGATTACTTTCTTTTCTTCTGAAGTAATAATATAATTTATAATTGTACAACCTTTTTTTTTTTTTTTAACGTGTGCAAATCCCCTCGGACCGTTACCCCACCGGGGTTTGCGGCGGGGTGGTGTGTCGGACTCGGACCGACTAAAACCACACGGTGTGCCACTCTGCGCCTGTAATAGGAGGGATCCGGGAACAGCTGTTATTAAGACATCCGGACCCCTCCTAGCGCCGGCCCGCTCCTGTTGCGGGCCCCGTCTCAAAATTTTCCTCTCTTTAGGCGACGTCCGGCACACGCGGTCGCCGCCCCCTCGCGGCTGGCCAAACTAATGCGGGTGGAGGGGAAACCCACCCCGTCCACCCGCGGCCACACTCAGAGCGGCATGAGGCGGTGATAGGCGCGCCTCCGCCGCCCGGTTCGCCGGCGGCGGATCGGGTCCGAGTGGAGGTCGTCCTCCCGGGCCTTCACCGCCGCCTCCTTCTGCGAGATTACTTCCTCGCAGAAGGTTGCGACCGCGGTAAAACAACTGTCGCTACCGGCCATGGAGCGTACTACGGCCGGTAGCGAGAGATCCACTCCGATGACTGCAGTGAGGGCCCGGCGCTGCGTCGCCCATGCGGGGCAGACCGCCAGCGTGTGCTGGGCCGAGTCCGGAAGGTAAGGGTCCCGTGTTGCCGCCCTGCCCATTCGGCGATGACCGGCTGGAGAGCCTCCACGGCGGCCAAGCCAGCGCGTGGAGTCTCCAGCCGGAACGACCAACGAGCCATCGTGGCTCGGCGAGCGGCTTCGCGCCACTCGCGCACGTCTTCGGGCGGAGGGCGAAATCCGCTCTCCGCCCGGGAGTCAGCCACTCGCCGATAAACTTCGGCGAGCACTTCCGCCTCCAAATCCCACGGGGGAGTTCCGGCCAACGCGCACGCCACCTCCGTCGAAACGGTGCGGTAACCGCGTATGGCTCTGACCGCCATTACCCTCTGAGGGCGCCAGAGGCGTGCCCTATTCTAGGCGGTCAGAGCCGCCGCCCACACCGGTGCACCGTATAGTGCCATTGACCGGACAACCCCCGTGTACAGCCATCTTGTCGCGACGTTGGGTCCACCCAAATTGGGCAAAAGTCGCCCTAGGGCAGACGCAGCGCCGACCAGCTTTGGAGCAAGCTGTCGGAAGTGCTCGTCGAAGAGCCACCTCCCGTCGAGGGTCAGGCCCAGATATTTCATCTTTGCCCGAACCGGTACGAGGACCGAGTTCCGACCGAGGCGCGCCGCCTCTTTGAATTTCGCCCCCCGGGATAATTGTACAACCTACGTCAACTATCATTACCATTCCTTGGTCATAACATCTAAATAGTCTAGATAAAATAATTTCTGAAAATAATATGTTTAATGTACATAATAACACCGCTTTTACAATTCTAAAATATATACTATTTGCAAGAAAAGATTACATAATCTACCGAAAATATTAAAAATTAGCATTTATGTTCTTAGCAAACCGATTAGGAATGAACGCTTTAATTACGTACTCTTATTTTAAAAATCAGTAAGATTGATCACATTTTAAAGTTTTATTGCTGGGCAACTTGAAATTTATGCTATGCGTACATATTACTAAGAAACACGTGAAAAGTTTCTAATATATTCACCTATATACACATAATAAAGCCACACCGGGTAAGCGCCCATTGTGATCAGGTCATAAAATGACCAATTAGCTTTTTTGTAATTAAGTACGTGTAGAATTCCCTTTGAGCCTTCACTCCGCCGGATTTTGCGGTGGGGCCGTGTATTAAAATTAAAATAACTACACGATATATTTATCGACGTCCAAGGACATGCGGACATCGCCGTCTCGCGGTTGGCTATTACACCGAGTAAAGGAGGAAACTCGTCCCATCACCTGTGGCCACACTGTGGGTACAAGTGGAGATCTTTTTCACAGAAGGATGCGACCGTGGTGAAAAATCTGTTGCTACTAGCTTAATATACATACCATTACTTAATATACATTTGTGCACACAAGTAAAAACTAATTTTATATACTTTTATATTTATTTTATGTAATATATAATAATATATGTAAGAAATAGATTTCTATTTAATAACATATATTTAGGCTGATATTATACTTTTTATTGATTTTGTGTGTCTTTTTTTTAAATATTTTTTTAATTAAATTATTTTAAGCAACATTTTATTTCCAGAAAATGTTTGAAATTGTTTGAAAATGTATTTGTATTATTTTTTTCTTTAATGTGTTTTGGTAATTTATTATATACTTTGATTGACATGGTTAGAGAGCTAGACGACTGTATCTTCAATCAGAATGTAGGTGGATTTAGTATATTATTGTGTTTTTGTTTGAATCTCTTTACGAGTGGTATATTATTGGGGGTATTTGCGAACGAATTTGCAGATTTCGAAAATGTACAAGCAGGTAAGGGTTAACAATTTGTGTTTTTGGAAATGTAGTTTATAACTGTCGGTTTGTTTTCTGTTGATTATTCGGATTAGCTATTTTTGTATGGTAAATACAGTACGTGAATTTTGATGCATGATTACGAAGTTCCGAAATTGAGTCTGATGACATTTCTTTACTAAACTAGACAATATTTAAGATAATTGTATGTAGTAAATAAAAACATCGTAATAAAGTCTGTATAAAGTCTTATATTTTGTACTAAATAACAATTAAGACATAACGATAGATCACAGAAGGTACAAAAATTAAATTAAGAGTTCAGTAGTGATGATTGTTGTGGTGGGGTACGATGTGGTGGGTGCCGTGCTTCACATCAGCGTGGAAACTGTAAAAAAAGTGTTATATAAAATTTCTGTAGTAAAAAATAAGAGACCCATGTTTCGGCATAAATGGACTAAGTTTGACCGGAGTGACACCACGGCCTCACAGAAACCAGTGTTGAGCAGTTCTTTCGTTACTTCTAAACGAGTGAGTGAGAATACTGGAGACCAAACCCTTCCTCACCCCCCCCAATCTAGACGGGCCTGTTGGTCTAGTAGTAAGTGACCCTGACTGCTAAGTTGGTGGAATAATTGTGTGATGAGCACGATGATTTGTTTTGTGTCTGGGTTTCATTTATCTGTAGTATATATGTATTTAGAAATATATAAGTATGTTACTCAGCAGTCTTTTTACCACAGCACAGGCTCTGCCTAGTTTGGAATCAGACAGCCGTGTGTGAGATATATGAGGTTATTATTATTATATTATTATTCTGGGGGGAAGGATTGAAAGGGTAGCAACGCACTTGTGACTCTTGAGGTGCAGGTGTCCAAGGCCGACTAGAGTCACTTAACCTCATGTGACCCGTCTGCTCGATTGCCCCCCAATACCATGAAAAATGTAGTAGTGATACCTATTTCTTAGCGTTACATGGATTCACCGTGCGAGTGCCGGGTCCATCGCGTGGAAGATGGGGGCAACACATGCGACTTCGATATCGCCAGGATTTTGCGACCCAGGAATAGGTTTAGAAGGTTTATTATTCATTATGAGAATATGTAAAAGTAAAACTTCATATGGCAAATAAACATAACTAAATAAACATTACAAAGAAATCGTTAGTCAAAACTTTTTGGTTACCAAGAATGCGAATTAAGAATAACAATGATCATTTGGACAAAGTCAACAGCACATTTTCATTTCACGAGCCTCCTATTAGTGATGATTATAGAATTGCGAACCCAGTGCTAATATATTAAAAGGTTTTTCACAAGTTCAAAAAAAGACAGATATCACTTTATCTTATTAAAAAATATAAAAATAGAAGGCACGACTAAATACATACCCAGAATGCTTATCACCATGATATTCTACGTGTCTTACAGAGCCGTCGGGCTGATGCAGAGCATAGTATCCTTTGACATAGTCACCGTCGCGATGCTCGTGTTGAGATTTGATGTCACCGGTGTGAGGGTCTTCTACTTTGTAGCCAAATTCATATTTGGGGTATGCCTATAAAATATAATATTTACAATTAGATGTTTAAAAAGATGCTCAAAACATGGTCCAAACATAATAACAAAATACATTAGAATTATAAATTTCCCATTTATGGCTGGAGAATATTGGTAAGATAGATAAACTCGTAATCACTTGTAATTTTTTTCAATTAAATCTATTTGTTTTTTATTGTTGACTGCAATTTAGCACTTACGTGATAGTCAACTGCGTGCCCATGTCCGTGACCGTGATCATGACCGGATATGTGAACGGGATGTGCGGGACCATCATGGCGATGGATAAATTGGGAGGAGTATCCATGACCGTGGCTAAGCACACCCTCCAGAGAAATGACCACTACTACGAGGAATAGAATCTAGAAATATAAATAAGATTTATTGTTTAAAGTTACATAAACTTGAAGAGTATGCACACTCCAAGAGAAGACTGTAATCATGTGCATTATATTTATAGATACAGGACTGTTACATGTAACTTTTTACCTTTGAGATCATTTTGAATTTAATGTTCGAAGTTGCTGTTTGTTTGAATGATTCTAACACCAATAGTGAACTGATACATTGTCATAAAATTCAATGTCTTTTATATCAATAACAAACTAGTCAAGGTAATACTGATTTCACTATAAGTGGATACTGCACGGGCCCGTTCAAATTATAAACAAAATTAGTATGCAGTGTTTGCGAAATGATAATAGATAATATACAAAAAGTTGTAATGAAATTATTGGCAACCTTTGTATGCATACTATAGTTAGTGTTTTTGATAGTGGAGAGAAAGGTAAAGATATAGATATGTTTGGCTTTACTCACTTATGTATGTATTTCGAAATAAGTGCTATCCCAAACTAAGGATCCCCAAAAAAGCACATGTCAGTAAAACCGTTTAAACAAATTTAAAAAAGAGGTAAAATCTGATTATAACTGTAGCAGCTGACCCGCGCAACTTCATCTGCTTCTTTTAAATGGAATAAATTTACACCTTTTCTGCATCATTTTTCATTGACCCTCGGTTTTTATTGGTCGTAGCGTGATGTTATATTATGGCACATTGTAATGGTAAATGGCGTATCCAACACTGAAATATTTTATTTTTTAATTCGTTATAGTGGGAGATCTCGATTCGATTCGATCTCTAGAGATTACCGTGATCAACCAAAGTAACAAACTGTTCGGCTATTAATATTAGTATAGATTAGTATTGGAAAATATGTATTTAAAAATATGTATTATATTAATATATTAGATAGTTAGGTGTGTGGCGACTTCCACAGACGGTGAAAACCAATAAAACATACTATAGCGCCACCTATTAAAGACACAGTGAATTACGTAGTAACTGCTAATCCTGTTTCGCGATATGAAGAGTTCTCAAGCGGATTGATATATTTACAACTTTCCAACACCGACTGTTGGACTGCGGCCCACCTGGCATGATCACCTCGCCTGGTTAGATGATCCTCCCTTTGTGTTGGAGGGACATGATACCCGTTCCTTGAAATCACACGTCATTAACCAGGTTCGCATCAGAGTAGGGTGCCTGACGCTAGTCTTCTGGGTGGCTTTTAGTTAAAACCCCACATACACCTAGCTCCTGTCACCAAAAAATTCGAGACGCGATGAAATTTACCCGTCTACAAAAAAAGGACACCTTTCCGCGCTGTCTGACAAAAATGATCAGTCTATATGATGTGACGTAAATGTAGTATCATTTTTTTTTATGAAACAACATAATGTTGAAAATGGATTTATTTTTTATTTTTTCATACAAACAATAAGTGTAAGAATATGTTAACAAAACAGTAAATTTAAAACAATAACAGTGTTATAAAACGTATGTAATGCTCAGTGATGATGATGATGTTCAGGAACAATGTGTTTAGCATGACCCTCGTACTTCACATCTGCATGGAACCTGTTAAGAAAAACAAACCGTTAATCAAATAAATTATAAATATATAGATAATTAGTTTGTAGTTCACTTATTCACTCACCCGCTCTTTTTGTCTGCGTAATACTTCACAATCCTTACGGTACCATCGGGCTGGTCCAGGCCGTATTCACCCTTTACGACGTCACCGTCGCGGTGCTCGTGCTGGTACTTGTGGTCGTGAGTGTGGGGATCCTTCACTTCGTAGGCGAACTCATATATGGGATGGGCCTATATAACATGCAGTTTTAATAAGTATATACATTTTTATCCAACCAAATATAAATGATCTTAATGGTATCATACATACATAGTTTTCGACGTGTTTAGTCACGTGTCCGTCATGGTGCTGCTTAAGGTTTTGTGATGAGTAGGCGTGTCCGTAGTGTTCATTGTCATGTTGCTCATGATGACCATGGTTTTCTACATGTTGTGCCTGGTGGTGTCCATGGTTGTGTTCTTCGTGGTGGCCATGGTGATATGCATCGTGATGATCGTGGTGATACTCCTGATGGTGAGCGGGAGCTTGCTTGTCTTCGTGGGTTTGATGAAGTACTATGCTCTGAGACGAGTAAGCGTGACCGTGATCTTGGCCGTGGTGGTGATTTTGAGCAGCGACGGCTACAACCGCGACAGTGGCGATGAGTGTAATCTAAAGAAGTAAAAATGTTTTTTGATTTTATTTATGTAACAAAATAATAAAGTAGCACATTATTGGTTGATCATTTTTATATGCAGTACCTTTGTAAACATGATGATTTTATTTGTGAACCAAAAAAGTGGTTGAATGTTTACTGATGTTTGTAATAAGGAATCGGCAGTTTATATACTTCAATCCAATAACTTGTTTCAAGAAAACAAGACAATCATAACGACTTTTATATGATTAAGTCCAAACCTGCTGACATTGCACTTGTTTCGATTTAAACTGGTGTTGTTCCGAAAGACTAAAATACGTTAATTTACTAAGAGCTTATTCCAACTTTATTGGCAAAGAGTTAAAGGCATCTGATGAACTTTCAAATTAGTACTCGTTAGAAATATTTGTGAAGCCCTTTTAAAGTTAGAAATACTACGTGATTTGAAAAATCTAAACATTCCTTTAATATCTACTATATTTTTCATCCAAACTTAAGCATCAACTCTCCTAGCGCGGCTACATCTGCTTAGCAGAATCCGATTTAATTACTTCATTGACCTCTGAACAATTCTGAGTTGTTCTAATCAATGGATTTTAACATAACTCTTGTCACTGAAACAGGCGTTTACCGTATTCGTTTATCGTATATCGAATTGGTAGTAGATAGATAGATAGATAGATAGAACTCTTTATTTGTACACCATTTTACAAGAAGCATGATAGTTACATGAAAGTAGTATTTTATTCGTTGCCCTGAATAAAGGGAAAGCCTTTAATTTCGTAACGAAACTCAACTCAATACTCCAACATAAATTAACATTTAAATAACCCGACTATAAATCCGAATACTATGTTACTGGGACTGAGGTACATAGTTCTTCTTCCCACTCCAGCTTTGTACGGAAAGAGCATTTTCCTCTTATTGTGTGCTAATCTTAGAAGATTGAATTACAGCGACCTTTTTAACAAGAATGAATCCATAATACATTGCTCATGTCACTATTGATTTCGGTGGCGCGGCGCACGGCAGAGAAGTGATGATTTTGCCGATATCTTTGCCATTATTGTCATATTTTAAGATGTCCTCTGTACATTCAAGCTAATCAGATCACATACTTACACTCATGTGTACATATGTATGAATGTATATCAGTCCCTAAACCGTTTTTAAATAATGATTTATGATAAGTCGCTAGGCACACCTTTATTATGTTAGTATCCCTAGGTACGTGTATATTAAAATTGTAAAGAAAAAGATAGTGGCTTTTTTGAAGTCGCTAAAAGGTTTGTTTTTTTTTCGCTGAATAAAGAGTTTTAATAATGATAAAATAGTATATATACCATTTTAGTTTAGTAAGTATTTTAATATAAGTTACTTGACAGGGCAATTTATATCAGTAACTATTACGGTGCCTACAGTGCTTTCCTGTGTTATTAGTGGAGGCTGACTATAGCTAATAATATAATATTTGGAATATCTAACACACAACGCCATCTAGTTTCAAACTAAGCAGAGCTTGTGTTATAAAAGCCAGTTTGGCTGATAGAATTCTTAAATATATTTTTTATAAATTTATACATATTATACATAGAAAACACCCAAACTCTGAAACAAATATTTACCGATCATATTAACATTTGGTCCGACACGGGAATCGAACTCGCAGTCGCATATGCTACCATTGCACCACCAGCAGTTACATGTACGCAACAGGTTATTCACAGTAGAGTTTCTTTATGATTCTAGTAGCATTCAGCAAATACCAAATACTAAGAAAAATACCATTAAAGACTTACATTAAATCTTACGTAATCTAACTAAAACATCTACTTCTGAGACTATGACCGACCTTTTCCAGCTCTTCGCCCGAGTCCTATGACACAACCGTTCTTCCAAGTTCTAGTCTTTTAAGATTGACTGCCTACCACGACAATTCTTACTAAGCTCCTAAAGCAGTGTTTTGAAATATTCCATGGAGACCAATTATTGTTTGGATTGAAATTAATGTTCAACATAGCACTTTTGTTTCTATAACTCAACGTACCTCACTTAAAAACCCTTATTTTTTAGTTTTAATAGGGTGCCTTTTTTGTATATAAAGCAATTCAACACTATTAACAAAAATTTGAATTTTTACAATTACTTTACTTAATTTTCTTTTATATGTTTGCAGTAATAACAGAAGTTCTTAATAATGGTTGATAAGCTATTTTTAAATTCTCGTCTTAATACATAGGTAAATTGAAGTAGAGGAGATGATGAAGTATCAAGAGAACGCAGTGCAACATTCTTGTAACGGGGAGAGCATTATTCTGTTCTAACAAAATAACACTTTATCTCAGGCGAGGAGATAAACACTTTACTATTGTAACTAAGATAAATTACAAATGGATTATTTTTACACGCTTTATATTAGCTTCACTTGTATGTTTGTTTGTATGTTTGTTTGTAAACGACTCCTTTGGGCGTGATTTTGACTGACTTTAAACGGTCAGAATTCGTTCAAACTTTGTAGATATATCGAGGACCGATGACAATACACTAATTTAAAAAAAAATTGTTTAAAAAAACTATAAAACACGCTTTTTATAGAAAACCAAGCGTGAATTTTAGAATTTTAAAACTATTTTTTTTACATTTAAATTTCATATTAGGTTTTGCTTGGATCTTTTGAAAATGAATTTAATTTTGGGTATACAGTTAAACTAACCTTGTATAAATTACATCTACGAGTATTACTTTGAGGTCTTGATAAGATTATTCCAGTGGATCATCAGAATGGTAGTATAATAAAAAAACATAATTCAGTCGCGGATATATTTTGTACTAAATATCAAAATAAACATAACATTAAATCACAGAATGTTCAACAGGCAATGTAATATTTATCATTTTAACTGTTCAGTAGTGGTGATTGTTGTGGTAGGGTACGATGTGGTGGGTGCCGTGTTTTACATCAGCGTGGAAACTGAAACAAGAAACCGAACATAGTTATGTTATCAATTTGTCAGTCATTTTGTGTTAAAGAAATTGGATAAGGCAAGGAAGCTAGAGTAAGGGATACTGTAAATCTAGAATAGGAACTGAGTTTCAGATTCGTAGTAGCTCTAAGAGGCCAGGGACACCTAGGGGACACCAAGGCATGGATATCATCTGAAGATATCAGTTTATCCTATTAAAATGTATAAATAAATGGTACGACTATATACATACCCAGAATGCTTGTCACCATGGTATTCAACGTGTCTGACAGAGCCGTCGGGTTGATGTAGGGCGTAGTATCCCTTGACGACATCACCGTCGCG
This sequence comes from Arctia plantaginis, assembly GCA_902825455.1. Lineage (NCBI taxonomy): Eukaryota > Metazoa > Arthropoda > Insecta > Lepidoptera > Erebidae > Arctia > Arctia plantaginis. The sequence continues at coordinate 7,948,150 of CADEBD010000314.1, read as the reverse complement.
GTGCTCGTGTTGAGATTTGATGTCACCGGTATGAGGGTCTTCTACTTTATAACCGAATTCGTACTTAGGGTAAGCCTGTAGACAGATTTATATATATGTAACTATTTTCTATTTGACGGAGCTATTGGTTTAGTGAATCTAAAATCTGATTGCTAAGCGACGCGAGGGGGAGTACGTTTCCCACCCAGGATAAATACTGTGTTAAACATGAACATTTGCTATTTTTACCGGTATAACTTATTGATATATTTATAATACAGAGTAATATTTATGAGTAGGTACTTATCACTGACTTTTTTAATTATGAATCGAAATCTTTTAACCAAAATATTTATCGTGTTTTTTTTAACCTCTTCTAAAAAAGCACATTTTTAATTCATACATAAAACTTACATAATAGTCAATAGCATGTCCATGCGAATGACCGTGATCGTGTCCAGCCACATGGACTGGATGGGCGGGACCATCATGGCGGTGGATGAATTGTGAGGAGATCCCGTGGCAAAGCACAGTCTCCAGAGAAGCAACCACTGCCACGAGGACGAAAACCTAGAAGAGGAAATATAAATAACATTTACTGTTTAAAGTTATATTAACTTGGAGTATTTGTTCACTCGAAGAGAAGACTAAGAGGACTGTAAGTACGGCAATACATTTAGAGATGCAGGACCATTTTATCAGCATCACTCCAATTGATTAAGTCGGATTATACCCCTTTCTCAAACGGTCTAATGTCAAGGGCACTTTGTGGGTCTGTTTCACCATTGTGACTTGAACTAAGGCTCGATCGGGTTTGGCTACTGTTTATTTGTAGGTAAGTGCCCCGTAATATGAATCAATCTAGAATATTATTTTTATTTAGCTTTGTATTTTCCTCCGCCTGTTTCTTCCTTCGAATGTATCTTTACTGATGTATAGAATATATTTCTTCTTTTCACCGGAAAATAATTGAGTTATTTCAACTAAACTGAAATCCAACATGCTGAATCACTTGACAGACGTAAAAAAACACACTCCAGTATTTTTAAATGTATCATTTTACCTTTGAGAACATATTTAAGGTTAATTTTTTGAACTGTTTATACTAATGATTCTAACACCAATAGTGAACTGACACATTGTGATAAAATTCAATGTCTTTTATATCAATAATAAACTAGTCAAGGTAAAACTGATTTCACTTTAAGTAGGCACTGCACGGGAGTATAAATTAAAAAAAATATTATGCAGTGGTTGAGACATATCTAATAATAATAGATAATATAAAAAAGTTGTAATGAAATAATGCCAACGTTGCTTAAACACTGTATGACAGTATAAACATTTTCTTGCAATAGAAAAGACAATCACGGCAACAACAACAAAGCATTAATTTGAAATAAGAATTGAAGTAGTATTGCATCGATTGAAAAGAGAATTTATTGTAATATAATTAACATGGATTCGGAGAATAAGAAATATTTTTCATGACAGTTATTTCAATAACAGTAAATAATTACCATTATTTACATTCAATGACTGACAAGAAACTGATGTCAAATCTTCACTGATGTTTTGGACGACATTTTAACTTCTGAGAAAGACAGTTCAGAGTACGAGTACGCCTTCAAACAAAGTTTTGATTAAATAATAATATGTCTATCAGTCATCATGTGAGTCTTAACCAAGTTAAGTAATTAAAGATTAATTATCAGATTACGAATATAACCGTAAATTAGAGGTTAAAAAAACGTAGCATCCATAAATCATTTTGAATAATCAAGTGACATCCATTTTTACCTAATTTAAACTAATTTTACTTCATCATCATCATCATCAACAGCCTTAAATAGTCCACTGCTGGACATAAGCCTCTCCTGAGAAAGGAGGTTGATTTTACTTGCTAGGTCATAATTAGATTTAAAAGTAGACAGATGATAACAAAACAAAATTAATAAAAATTAATAAATCTGTTGGGAAACTATGTTAAACTCTCGAATAAAATACATACATAATAAAATACGTAATAAAATAAAACACGTACCTTATAATATTCTTGATTAAATGAGAAAGAATGATTAAATGAGACTTAGAAAGCTGATATGAAAGATTAGCGAAATGCTGGTAAAGCTCATCAGTCAAATTATCTTTAAATTCTGTTCCCTACTTCACATCGTCTTTAATATATGTTGATATTGAAGGTGTTATACGATTGAAATCATTTATTTAGAATATTGATTGGCTTATTTTTCTAGTGGTCCATTAACCACTAGAACAACATTTGAAATTGTTCATGTGATAACGGTCTAGTCACATATAAAGGTTATTTCCTATGTTCTGGTATGGTTCTTTGACATGGTTCAGCTAAACAATGCCTGACGCGTCTATTAAGGTCGTGACCGCACAGGGCTGGACATCTAAGAACTAATATAACTAACACAAAGTAGCAAGTTTAGGGCTGGTTATTATCTAAACAATAAATAACATAGAACAAAATATACTGTAAAAGAGTGTCCTCATAATTTCTCCTTAAGATTAACGCATTACAACAGAAATTAACTTCACGACTGACTTGATATGACTGTCATTTCTCCTCTACTCACATCACATCACATCAACAGGCTATAACAGTCCACTGCTGGACATAGGCCTCTCCTTAGAAAGGAGGTTTTGGCCTACTATACCACGCTGGCCAGACGGGTTGGTACAGGGTTTGTTTCAAGTTTTTCTTCTCTTTACAGCGCTGTTGTCCCGCGTAATTTGCTCCCTTAGTCGGCTCTTACGACACCCACAGGATGAATAGGGGTGGTGACATTCCGTATTCTTAATCCGTCACCACACGGATCACTACTCTACTCGTTAATTCAAAAATGCCTATAATTAATATATTTCAAATATGTAAATGATTTTGATTTCAAGTCACTAGATAAAATAAAATAAAAAAAAAGCAAGACATCATTTAAAAAATATATTTAATTTTTTGCTACATACAATTTCAATAAATTATTTAAAAATATGTTAACAAAATAGTGTTCAAACATAATAAACAAGAAATAACGACTCAATTTTGGCAGTTCAAGTTCAGTGATGAGGTTGATGTTCAGGAGCAACATGTTTAGCATGACCCTCGTACTTCACATCTGCGTGGAACCTGTTTTAACAAAAAACAATCAGTTAATCAAATAAATTACAGACATATAAGTCACTAGCTGACCCGCGTAAGTTCGTCTGAGTCTCCCAAAAAGAATACACACGTTTTTGCAACATGTTTGATGGAAACTTAGTTCCTATAGGTCTAGGAGCTCTAGCGCATGATCTATAGACTATAGCTTTCCTCGATAAACGGGCTATCCAACAGTAAAAGAGTAGCGCTTCAATCAAACAAACAAACTCTTCAGATTCTTAAATAAGTGTAGATTACAATTCATAATAGTATATTTACTCACCCGCTCTTTTTGTCGGCATAATACTTCACAATCCTGACGGTGCCATCGGGCTGGTCCAGGCCGTATTCTCCCTTCACGACGTCACCATCGCGGTGCTCGTGCTGGTACTTGTGGTCGTGAGTGTGGGGGTCCTTCACTTCGTAGGCGAACTCGTATTTAGGGTGGGCCTATATATCATATTGGTTTAATAAGTATATACATTTATATCTAATCAAATATAAATGATCTTAATGATATCATACATACGTAGTATTCGACGTGTTTAGTGACGTGTCCGTCATGGTGCTGCTTAAGGTTTTGTGATGAGTAGGCGTGTCCGTGGTGTTCATTGTCATGGTGCTCATGATGACCATGGCTTTCCACATGGTGTGTCTCGTGGTGTCCATGGTTGTGTTCCTCGTGGTGGCCATGGTGATGATCGTGGTGATATTCCTGATGGGGAGCGGGAGCATGCTCGTGGTTTTGATGAAGTACGATGCTCTGAGACGAGTAAGCGTGACCGTGATCTTGGCCGTGGTGGTGATTTTGAGCAGCGACGGCTACAACCGCAACAGCGGCGATGAGTAAAATCTAAAGAAATAACAATAAATTAGTGACCATTGTTATTATTAAAATAACGTTTTTCTAAGTAGCATGTATTTCGTTGATATTTTTATATACACTACCTTTGTAGACATTATATTTTTTTAAACCAAAGTAGTTGAATGTTTACTGATGTTTGTAATCAAGAATCGGCAGTTTATATACTGAAATCCAATAACTCGTTTCAAGAAAACGATAAAACCACACCAACATTCATATAATTAAGTCAAACCTGCTGGCATTGCGCTTGTTCTGGTTAAAACTGGTGCAGTCCTAAAAGACAACAATGGATTTAATATTACTTGTAGATGTTAATTTTAGCAACAACTTAAAGGCATCTGATGTACTTACAAACGAGTACTCGTTAGAAGTTAGAAATATTTGTTTACAATAATAATGTTTACAATAAGGCCTTTTCTTTTTTTACAAGTAAGTGGTTTGAAAAATTTGCACAATAGTTTAGTCACATCATCACATCAACAGCCTGGAATAGTCCACTGCTGGACATATGACTCTCCTTAGAAAAAGGGTTTTGGCCTACTATAGTACTATATGGTATAGGGTTTGTGTCAAGTGTGTTCCTACTTTACTTAGTTTAGTACTACAAGTTAGTTAAAACTTTCAGCTTCGACTCTTTTAGCGAGGATAAGTCTAAGCTTGGCAAATTCTATTTTAATTACTTCAGTGACCCAATGGTCATTGAAGTAGTTAAAACAACAGAGCATTATTATTAAATAATTCTCTGTTGTTTAGACAACAGATTTTGCTAAGCTTAGACTTACACTTAGGTGTAAGTCTAAGCTTAGCAAAATCTATTTTAATTACTACAGTGACCATTAAAGAATGCTCTGTTGTTGTATGTATGTAATGAACTGGACACTACACTTTGGTATCTTTGGCGACCGTAAGATATGGCCGTAAGGCGTGTATCGTAACTTCAACTGCAGAAATTTCTTCCCATTCTACCGGTCCACAGTGCGTAGGTAAACGGAAATATCATAGTCGGTCATTATCTTATGATAAAAATGTTTAAATAAATTAAACTATATTTGATATTTAACCAACCTTTTGTTTTGGTTTATAAGGAGTGTGAGAGTAAGTTTATATTTTAATAGCACTAAAACCCTAGCAGCAGTCGTGGTTAATTTGCTATCATTTTTTGAAGAGTTCCTTTGTCTGTATTCAAAACACATCATCACATTTTTATGAAATTTAAATGGGACCATTTCGGAATAAACTACTGTCAAACAAAAACATAATTTTGAAAATCCATCAATATGTGACGGAGTTATGCCCCGAACATACATAAAAAATATAAACATCCGAATTGATAACCTCCTCTTTTTGAAGTCGGTTAAAAAACAAAATAGAGTGCTACGGTATAAGGGGAAACACTTTAAATCTTCTGAATTGTTACTTTTCAAACAGTATAATGTATTTTATCCAGCTAATGAATATAAACTATGATAATATGGGTTTTTTGGTTTGATCATAGAAAAAAAATTGAATTGGAAAGAACATATTAGTACTCTTAGTGATACATTCAGTAGACGCTCTGTATAAACTTGCTCCAACGGTAAATTTTGATACCTTACTTACTGCTTATCACGGATTAGTGGCCTCCGCATTAAGATATAGTATATTTTTTTTGGGCAATTTAACTGATAAATCATAAGCTGATGGTCGGTGATGGCGACTCCTGCGTCTTCAGCTTTTGATGGGCTCTGATATGACTTGCAAAACCTAACATACTTATAATCACGGCATTTTAAGCCTTCCATCATTGTATATTTTGGAAACATGACTCTATGTGAAAAATAATCCAACATCATTCCCAAGATTATCTGATACAGTTCAGCGTAACAGACGAGACAACAAATTTACTACTTACTTGCACTTAATGTGTAACTTAAAATAAATTTAAAATTTACACTTGTTATTTACACATAGAATTGATTAATACCAACATTTTAATCCATTGACTGGCCATCTTCGTTGTATCATAATTTCCTTTCTAAACTAATTTTCAGTAATGTCATGTTATGTTAAGGAATTTTTATGTTTCACAAGAATATATATTCTAAAGCGTGTATCATATTCAGTATCAAATATTTTTATTATAACGACTGTACATGAAATACAGCGTTAGAAGGTAACAGTCTAATTGACGACCTCTGCACCGTGGCAGAAGGGCATTTGATTGTTATTTCCAAGATTGCGTGATCTAGTCCCATGCGATATCTGCATATATGTTATATATATAATAACATCTTCCTGCCTTTCTCCAATTCTACATGGGGTCGCTGCAACGCGAAACATTGCATTTTTTTTTCTTTAATGGGCGACCGCCGGACTGCCTCCAGCCTTCGTTAATGAGGTAATTTATTTATTTATTTATTGAGTCTTCCTGCAAACATATTGCATAAGGCGGACTTAATGCCTCAGGTATTTTCTTCCAGTCAAACCTTTGTGTGTGGCAGGTGTATATTTGGGACAGGTAAAGATGAGTCTCATTTGGCAATGAAGCCATGTTACAATGGCAGAAAAGAACAAAACCCACAGATATATAAGTACTAGATATACATACATATAGTTTATACATATAAATATCATAATAAATGACAAAAAATATATACGAGTAATATATTATAATATATATGAAAATAAATATACTCTTAGGGTGTTATTCTGATGACTCCGTCAACAAGTCTCTATAGAGCTTCCGTACTTTAAGCTTAAAAGTGTATCGGTTAGTGGACATCCTGATTTCTAGTGGGAGTGTGTTCCAAAGAGTTACAGCTTGAACAGGGAAGGAAGAATGGACCATACTGGAATTATGTGAAGGACAAAGAAGGAGAAGATTGTTGGAAGAGCGAAGAGTTCTGTCATGATTTTTTTTTTTTTTTTTTAATAATAATAATAATAATAATAATTTATTGACATTTAAGTTGGTACACATATGATTGAGAATCCCCTGGCTCCTGCACTAGTTTAAACTGTGTTGCAGGAGACAGTGTTTTCCGCACGTAATATAAAGAACTCTATGTCATAGTTAAATAAGCAATACAATAAAAAAAAAAAAGACTAACAAAACAAAAAGAAACTCAAAAAAAAAAAAAAAACTTAAACATAAAAATCATCATACTAACTTTAATTACCCAGTTTGTGTGTGTATGTGTGTGTGTGTCTGAGTTTGTGTGTGTATGTGTGCGTGTGTCTGTGTTTGTGTGTGTGTGCGTGTGTCTGGGGGTGCGTGTGTGCGAGCGGGTGCGTGTGTGAGCGTGCATGTGTGTATGTGCGTGCATTTGAATTTTTGTGTGTATGTGAATGCCTTGCTTGTTACGTATATTTATTCGTGACTATGTCTTCAGTGCTGTCATAATTTAATGAATTTAACCACGTAAGGATGGCCTTTTTTACTGCATGGTTATTTAGTTTACTAATTTTACCGATTTTGTTATATTTGTTATATATATGTGGAGCTAAGAATTTGTATTGTTTTTGTGCAAAACTAGTTTTAGTACGAGGGACTGGAAACCGTTCTACTCTTTTATTTTGTGCAGGTAAGTTAGGGACTGTTTTCCTATGATATCTCCGTAGTGTTTCATAAATATATAACTTCCTTACAGATAATACCTCTGTATATTCATAAAGTGCAGTCGTGGGATATCTATATGGCAGGTATAAAAGGACTTTTAAAACAGCGCGCTGTGCGCGTTCTACATTAATCATGAAGGTTTTAGCGGCACCACCCCAGGCGCATATGCAGTACCTTATAAGGCATTCGCATAGCGCTCTATAAGATTGTATGAGAAGCGGGACGTCAGCTATTACGCGCAGGCTCTTAAATATATGTATAAGTCGTCTAACCCTCGAAGTTGTTGACATGAGGTGGAGGTTCCATTTCAGTTGATCATCTATTGTTACACCTAGGTATTTTATGGAGGCTACACGCGTCAGTGTTGCACAGTCACATATATGCCTATCTGTATTCCGGTTACAAGGAAAGGTGTGTATTTTGAGACAGTATTCAGGAGGAGGATTACTAACAGATGTTATGCTAAAACAGACATACTTGGTCTTGTTAGTATTCAACGACAGGAGACTGTTTTCCAACCAAGCCGTGACTGTAGCCAATCCACTCGTAGCCATATCAAATGCTTTCTTCCAGGTAGCTGCATAGCATATCAACACCGTGTCATCAGCAAACATTATCATATCCAATCCTGGTAAGGCAGTGCCGCACAAGTCATTCACATAAATGAGGAACAGAGATGGGCCAAGCGTACTACCTTGCGGAATACCGTAATTGTAGGTGGACTCCTCACTTACGTGATTTGCCACTTTGACAACCTGGGATCTATCAGTCAGGTAATCCTCAAACCAGTCTAGCACCACCCCCCTAATACCAACATTATCAAGGCGTGACAATAAAATTGGTATGGACACAGTATCGAATGCTTTTTGCAGGTCTAGAAAAACTCCTAAACATTTTTCTCCTCTATCTAGGTGCGATACCGCAGTAGAGGTGAGCGTAAGGACTGCGTCTTCTGTAGATTTTTGATGCCTGAATCCGAACTGGCGATCACTAAGAATTTTGTTAGTTTCTAAGTACGCTATCAGCCTTTTGTTAATAATTTTTTCCAGTATCTTTGATAATGTTGATAAAAGGGAGATGGGCCGGTAATTCGAAGGTTCTTGCTTGTCCCCAGATTTAAAAATAGGACAAACAACCGCCTTTTTAAAGATTGGAGGAAAGATGCCCGTTTCCATGCTCAAGTTGCACAGATAAGCAATAGGTGGGGCGAGAGATGTGATGTTTCGTTTTACAATGTCAGTTGTTATGCTGTCCCACCCGGGAGCACTGTGCGATTTGAGTCCTAAAACAATGCTTTTAACTTCAGATGGATCTGTAGGTCTTAGGGACATGGAATTTAGCGGAGCTGTACCGTTCCTGGCTTCTCGAGCTAGGTCATATTCCGACTTATGAATCAGGTCCTGAAGTTTTTTAGCGAGTGTACATCCAATTCCGGTAAAATAGTTGTTTACTATACTGAGAGCTTTTGCTGGTGGATCGTCGATATGAAGTAACTCATCAGCTCTTTCATTTTTACTTTTCATATCACACACTTCCTTTATTGTTTTCCATGTCTCTCTTGCATTGCCTTTAGAAGATTGCAATCTTTCTTGATAATATTTTTGCCTTAAACATTTTATTATATAATTACAAGTGTTTCTATATTTATGGTATTTATGCATTTGTTGCGTATCATTTTTAGATCGTACGGCAATTTTATGTAGTTTATCCCTCCTTCTAATACATTTAACAACCCCCACAGTTATCCATGGCTTTAAAGGTCTATGTTTATTAGAAGTTATTGTCGTCGTGGTGTTTTTTGATACAATATTACACAGTTTGGTCAATAATATTTCCGAAGCAATATTGTAACAGTTATTTTTTGTACATTTGTTGGTCTTGTTAAAAGCTACATCTATTAGCCGCGTTGCATTGTTTTTAATTTATCTAAGGTAGTTTATAACTACATTTTTGATCTTCTGTGTTCACTGATGTTAAATGTCAAAATAAAATGTTGAAGAGGGGTTATTTTCTGGAAGCTTCGTTAACCGAAGATATATAAGTCCGGCTTTCTGTTACGGGAGACACTGCTATCTCGTGCCTTCCGATCTTATATAGTGTTTTGATTGCTGTGTGATTTGATTTTCTTAATATATTATCTGTTCAAAAGTACCCACACTAAAGTGGTGAGTATGTTCTTAATTCTACTTAAACCTATTTGTTTCTGGAACCTGTTTAATTATATGAGTGCTAATCCATTCGTAGGGTCCCAGATTTCGGGCTCAAGACGGTCAGTCTCAGACGGCGTGCTTGCTCTTTTGTGGCCTTCTGGTACAGACTCAAGTTTCTTGGTACCCTCTGGCAAGGCTGGTGATTGCGCGGCTCACGACGCAAGCGGACAGCCGTACCCAAGAGTTACGTACTTAAACTTATAATTACAAATTTGTTAAACTTTTATCCATATCCAATATAAATAGCTGACTCGGGCGGAAGAGGAAGTAACCTCCTGGAGGGACGACGAGGAGGCACCGAGCACCATCAGCTCGGCTCTGACGCGCTCCGCTGCGGTTTTTTTTATACCCTCTGATTTTTTTTTATTGTAAATTTAATTTTGTTTTGAAATATACATGTATGTATGACTGAGGTGTAAGTTGTTTTCCTCTAAAGAGTCCCGTAGGTTTCCCACACGCACACACTTCTTTTCTCTTAGAAGGCGCCCTGAGGTAATCTCATAGATCTCTCCACTGGGTCAGCCGGTGAGTAGTCCGCCTGAGAAGAAAAGCGGCTACAAATTGGCGACCAACGTTTGGCCAGTGATCCAAACCTCTGTGTGTGTGCTGTGTGAGGGTGCCTGAGGGTTTTCACTTTGGAGGAGACACTTACCTCCGTCCGATACTCCCCAGGACGTTAATTGGTTGTGCGGGTGCAGTACGCATGTAATAATTTTACCCTCATTGTATTTTCAGCCTATCGTACCATCATCCCTGAGGCAAGGAAAATCAGTGAGACACCTAAATTCCAAATTTAACTCAAAATTCCTACTGCACATATTTCGGGTAAGTTTTGAAACATTTTCTGGCCTAAATTTTTTTTTTTTTTTTTGAGTTAGCTACTTCTGTTCGTACCTTTGAGGTCCGTAGCGTGAAGTTGTGCATACGTGTATATTCAGTGTGTTTTTTTTCCCAGTACTACTGGTGTAATTTACATGAAACTTAACTTATAAAGTTTTATGTACCCTCCATTTTTTTTATATAACCTCTTGGCTTAAAATTAGAATAAAATAGTTTTGTGATATACATACCCTACTTAAAATTTATGTTGAAATAACTTTTATGATAATTAAACTTTGTCAATTCATTGGATTACTGTGTTAATGTTCTAAAGATAATATAACTTGTGTCTTGAATTGTGAAACAAGAATATCTTTGTCTTTAGTTGAATTTGCTTCTCAAGTTTTGAGAATTACTTAATGTTTTAATATTTTATTATAATATTTGTTAAAAATATTAGTGTGCTTTAACCTTCTCACACTTAATAGTGAAGAAGTATACTCAGTTTCTACTTTGAAATATTACTTGATGTTTTAATATTTTATTGTAATATTTGTTAAAAATATTAGTGTGCTTTAGCTTTCTCACACTTAATAGTGAAGAAGTATACTCAGTTTCTACTTTGAAATATTACTTGATATTTTAATATTTTATTACAATATTTGTTAAAAATATTAGTGTGCTTTAGCTTTCTCACACTTAATAGTGAAGAAGTATACTCAGTTTCTACTTTGAAATATTACTTGATATTTTAATATTTTATTATAATATTTGTTAAAAATATTAGTTTGCTTTAGCTTTCTCACACTTAATGGTGAAGAAATATACTCAGTAGCAATATTTTTTTACTTTGAGATATTACTTGATGTTTTAATATTTTGTTATAATATTTTTTAAATATTAATTTACTTTAAACTTCTCACACTCTGTTGATAGTAAAGGAGTCTACTTAATATCATTATTTTTTACTTTTTTTTGAACTGTAAAAGACATTAAGTCTGCATTACTGGTTTGTTAACTTGTTAAGATTATTTTTTTTTATAATCGAATTTGAATTGTAAACCACCATGGCACATTTATGTATGTGCATTAACTACCTTAAAATTGATGAACTTATTAATGAACTGTCTTCCATGGGGATTTCAGCGAATCCTGAGGATACGGTTGTCGGATTGCGAAGTGAGATGCGTACTGCTTTGCGGCTTATCCGGCGTGGCCGCTTTAAGGCCATCGCCGCTGTTCCTGCCTTTTCCGCCTCTGACATGGTCTGTCAGCGGGCTTAAGGTCTTTGAACTGGAACAGGTTTTTTCTTCAGGTGACTCCGTTTCGTATTATAAATTGTCTTATTAGAGTTAGGGCTAGATACCTTCTAGATAGGTTAGCCGGTGTAGTTATAACTGACTAGACCTTCTCAGGACACCCCTTTGTGACCTGAGGGGTCCATTCACTACATTTCCTACATGGGAAATGTTCTTTCAATTGTGGTCTCGGACTACGTCAAAATTTTTCTTATTTGTGTCCTATGAGGATTGCTTCCGGCCTACTGTCGTGTTTGGGTCCCATATGGATGGCTTCAGGTTATGTCATGTGGTGTCCTATATGGATAACCACAGGCTTTGTAGTCGCGAGTCATAGTATAGAATGTTTTCCTAAACCACGGGGTTCGTAAAACCACTTATATGGATTTTGGCCCTGTTGAGGATATTCCCTGCGCACACTACGCAGGGAATACTTTGAGGGAGGGGGTGGTGTAACAGTTATTTTTTGTACATTTGTTGGTCTTGTTAAAAGCTACATCTATTAGCCGCGTTGCATTGTTTTTAATTTATCTAAGGTAGTTTATAACTACATTTTTGATCTTCTGTGTTCACTGATGTTAAATGTCAAAATAAAATGTTGAAGAGGGGTTATTTTCTGGAAGCTTCGTTAACCGAAGATATATAAGTCCGGCTTTCTGTTACGGGAGACACTGCTATCTCGTGCCTTCCGATCTTATATAGTGTTTTGATTGCTGTGTGATTTGATTTTCTTAATATATTATCTGTTCAAAAGTACCCACACTAAAGTGGTGAGTATGTTCTTAATTCTACTTAAACCTATTTGTTTCTGGAACCTGTTTAATTATATGAGTGCTAATCCATTCGTAGGGTCCCAGATTTCGGGCTCAAGACGGTCAGTCTCAGACGGCGTGCTTGCTCTTTTGTGGCCTTCTGGTACAGACTCAAGTTTCTTGGTACCCTCTGGCAAGGCTGGTGATTGCGCGGCTCACGACGCAAGCGGACAGCCGTACCCAAGAGTTACGTACTTAAACTTATAATTACAAATTTGTTAAACTTTTATCCATATCCAATATAAATAGCTGACTCGGGCGGAAGAGGAAGTAACCTCCTGGAGGGACGACGAGGAGGCACCGAGCACCATCAGCTCGGCTCTGACGCGCTCCGCTGCGGTTTTTTTTATACCCTCTGATTTTTTTTTATTGTAAATTTAATTTTGTTTTGAAATATACATGTATGTATGACTGAGGTGTAAGTTGTTTTCCTCTAAAGAGTCCCGTAGGTTTCCCACACGCACACACTTCTTTTCTCTTAGAAGGCGCCCTGAGGTAATCTCATAGATCTCTCCACTGGGTCAGCCGGTGAGTAGTCCGCCTGAGAAGAAAAGCGGCTACAATATTAGTGTCATAAGTGTTATACAAGTCAACCCAAGTATCATTGGTCAGTAATTCACTAATAGTTTTGTAGTCGATTTGTATTTTTTTGTGTTCAACCTTATGTTTAACTACTGTAGAATTTTCAATGTGGAGCAGTATGGGCGAGTGATCTGTAATTAAGTGGTCAAATACCAACGTTTTCCAGTTACTGGAACATTTAATCATGTAGTGATCTAAACATGTTCTACCCATTCTAGTTGGTTTTGTGATACCTTGCATAAGGCCATGTGCTGCCATCAGATTTAAATAATTGTTCGAAGACTGACTTAGGCTTTCCGGTGTAATGTCGATGTTGATATCTCCAGTAAAAATAATATTTTTAGTACGGATGTTACTTAAAACCGTATCTAATGATTCAAGATATGGTTTAGTATCTGAAAAGCACGGTGGGCGATAGGAGCAAACTAATGTATAGTCAGGTTTTACTGTGATAATGAGGCAATTGCCCTCTTGTACACCTGGCTCATAAGCACTGCTCATAAATTCACTGCGAATGTACACAACAACGCCGTCATTTTGGTTAAGACTAGATTGTGTCCAATGCTTGTTGTAATCAGGAATGTTGGGAGGTGGATGTTCTATATCTGTCCAGCACTCCGAAAATACAAATATATCTATAGGAATCTTTAATGAGGTAACAAATGCCAGAAAGTGGTCCAAATTGCAGTTTATACTTCTAATGTTGAAGCTAATTATTGTCATCGATCTATTTGTTCCTGTACTCGTATTATGGTTCAGTAGTTGTGAACACGTACTGTTGACCATAACAGACCTACAGTCTACATGTTCCCTTTCATCAACCTCTTTAATGATTTGGAGATCGAATTTTATTAGTAAAATGGTGACACTTTTGGGTGATTATGAACAACAGAATACAAATATAAAGTCGATTGGGAGTTATGAGCAGTGTCAGAAATATTAATAATTTAGACGTGTTTATTATTATTAGATCAATACGAGTATCCATTTTGTTTAGAAAGCTAATAGAAAAATTAGATATACTGTAGGCTTTAAAGTTTAGAAATACCTTATTGTTCGTTTTAGTATTAAAATTTGCTTGGGCCACAGATAAAATTAAATCAATATATTTTACATTATAATTTCTTAAGTAGCTATAGCGTGCTTCTTGTTCTATGAAATACTCTGTGGATTTTATGTTCGTTAAGATATGTAATAATTGTTTCTGGATGTGAGATGATAACACATATATAATCAAAACGTTTCTGTTAACTGCAATGTAGTACTCGCACAATATTGTTATTGCAAAACGCATAGTGTAATGAATGTGTATGTTAGTGTGAATAGATGCATAATTGCAGTATCTGTAAAAAGTACGGGCGTGTGCAATCTGCAAGTTTGGTAAGTTATACATTACAATAAATATTAAGTTTGGTAAGTTATACATTACAATAAATAGTATTTTTTTTTGTTGCAGGGTAATCTTACTGTATGTATATTTTTGTCCATTTACACACGTACATGTGCACAGGTAACAACAAAAAATGGAGAACAAGAATCTCGTAACGGGTAAAACATACATTGTAGAAGTAGTTTCCAGTTCAATAAATGTGAGGTAGATTAGATATATTATATATAAAGGGATTTGTTTCTGTTTATTGAATTCACCAGATAGTCATTTCATGCAGGATGTCAGTCCTTCAAGATCTGATTGCTGGTCTATTCTCATGGCCGGTTCCCCCTCTTTTTTCCTGATAAAAACTCTTCCGTGAGAAGTCCAGCGGTAGGCATAATTATTTGTCTTAGTAAACTCCCGCGCCTGATAATATAGTTTCTTCGCTTTAGAGGTGAGACTCTCCGAAATATAAATAGGGGTATTCCCTCCCAAATTAATGTGTGAGCTATTAAGTCTGTTCGACCTGTTCTCTCTGTTGAATTTTTTTACATTTGAAAGTAATTTTTCTTTTAAAATGACGCTCGTGAATTCTACTGAAACAGTTCCCGCAGCTTCAGAGCTTTTGTTGTTCCTAGTGCGGTAAACATCCCGAACTTCCTGCGCTGAAATTTGAGTGTTCATGGTTATTCCGATGGTTTTCACAATGTGAAGGAGATCCTCTTTAGACTCTCCTGGTTTTTTGGGAACATTGCGTATCTCGAGGCTTGCAGATTTCGAATTTCGTTCAAGGTTGTCGACTTTATCCTCTAGCGATTTAATGTACTCTAAACTGTTCTTCCTTTCAAGCTCAAAGCGAGCCAATTTTTCCACCATTTCATCGTATCGGTGCCCCATGAATTCGACGGCAGCCTGCAGTTCGACATTTTGTGCTTTGATATGCTCCATATTTGTTTGCAGTTTGCAAAATTTTTCATTCTGTTCCTGTCTCAAAGTTGCAAATGAAGATAGCAGATCATCGCGGAGTAAGTTCAAATCGACCGTTTGTTCCAAGTCATGTTTGCGTTTTTGTCGGAGAGTGATACGGTCCATAGCTAGTTCAGAATTCGGTGTCGACAAGTCAGGCTCGGAGCTGTGATGAGGCATAGTAAAAGAAGAATTTATTCCCTTATTGGGTGGTGTACGCTCTGTCATTTTTATTTATAAGCTTATAATGTGGCGCTTATTACGTTTTAACAATCACTCTTGCAAAAGTATGCTGAGTAATGCCGCAATTAGCTATCGCCAGACACTGCCCACAAAAGCCTATGCAGTACACAAAACAATGAAGCGCAGCGTCCGAACAACAACACGACGACACCAACTCAAAACAGTCACAAACAAGCTACAAAAGTGCACACTAAGAAAGACTCACGTCCAAGATAGTCACTAGCATAACTTAAATTATTGTAGTGGCACACCAATAAAGGCCCACGGGTCGCAGCGCAGCAACGCAACGTCGCGACCGAAAGGTCGTAAGAGCGCTGTATACGGCGTCGCTTACGCGTTCACACTTGATGCCCTATTATAATGTTAAGTGCGGGTAAAGCTACTATAAGTTTTGCGTTAATCAGTTCGGTAAGCTTATTTTACTTAAAATCACAATACACTCACCATGTTCTAACCAGTAAAAGATAGTTACTCAGATTAATTAAAGTTCGCACTATAACACTGCACTGTAGATCAACATTTACCACAGTTAAGTAATATACTCTAGTGGAGCTTTTAGATAACAACCAACCCGTAGTGACAGTTCGTGACGGATTAGATCAGAGATATTGAAAGTGGGATTTCAAGTAGGTAGGTGAGTTAGATGAGTGGAGAAGAGAGTGTAACACAGTCAGAGCTCTAGAACTGCGGCGCTGTCTTATAGGTAACCATGACAGTTGCGTACGGCAAGCGGATATGTGATCGTAATTTCGCAGGTTGAAAATGAATCGAATGCAATTGTTGAGAAGTCGGTCTAATTTATTGAGCAGATCTGCATTCAAGTCGAAATAACACACATCGCCATAGTCGATAAGTGGAAAAATTAAACTCTGCACAAGCATCGTCTTTGTTTTTATTGGGAGGAAAATTTTAAGGCGATAGAATCCTCGTAAAATATTCGTAACCCTCTGACTGACACTAGTTACCTGAGTTTGCCAGTTCAGAGTCGCAACGATGTGCAGACCGAGATCCTTGACCGATGTACTAACAGGCTAAACGGTGTCATTAAAGATGATGCCAGTAATATTATCAAGATCAATGCTGCTTGTCATTCTCGGACTTCCTATGATGATCGCTTGGCATTTTGATGGGTTCACCGTTAAACCGAACCTGCAGGACTAGTTTTTTATGGTCTCTAAGTCTTGATTAATACTATTTACAGCTTCGTCCAAATTTTCTACTCTTGCATGTGAATAGATCTGCAGGTCGTCTGCATACAAGTGATACGAACACCGAAGTTCATGGGTTATGAGATCGATAAATAAAGAAATTAGGAATTACTTTTGGAAAAGACAAAGCAAGAAGATAAATTAGATAGACCCTTTCTCATTCTGTATGTTTGGAATAGGAAATGAGTCTTAGTTCCGCAGTAGGTCGAAGGGGCTGAAGTCGCCTGAAGTGGTGGATAACTAGATATCAACTGAAATTTTCACTTTATCATATTACAATAAAAAAATAGAAGGTACGACTAAATACATACCCAGAATGCTTGTCACCATGGTACTCCACGTGTCTGACAGAGCCGTCGGGCTAATGCAGTGCGTAGTATCCCTTGACGTAGTCATCGTCGCGGTGCTCGTGTTGAGATTTGATGTCACCGGTGTGAGGGTCCTCTACTTTGTAACCGAGTTTGTAGACAGATTTATATAAATACAGTTAGTTATAATTTCTATTTGACAGGGCTGTAGGTCTAGTGGATAGAAACTCTGAAAAAAAGCTAAGATAATTAAAAAAAAAAATTTATATAATTTAATGTATGCAATAATGTAATTTTTTGAGTTTGGAACCGAGATCTTAGGATCCAATCACATGTTTCTCACATTCATGATACTTACATAGTAGTCAACAGGATGGATGAATTGTGAGCAAAATCCGTGCCCGTGGCCAAACACAGTTTTCAGAGAAGCAACTACTGCGTAAGGACGAGAACCTAACAGAAGAAATATTTTTGTTGTTCAATCTTAATAACTGATCGTTTGGTTAAGTTGTACACTTCCATATTCCGAAGTAATTCAAAGACAACAACAGATAATTAAAACATAGGTATGAAACCATTTTGTTACGGAAGAGCCATACCTCTTCACATGGGCTGCCTTGATCGGGGTTATACCAAGCTCTCACAGAAAACCTAAGACGACACAAAACCGAAAAAAGCAGACTTCCAATAAATTCTATTTTGAACCCAGAAATAACAATTTGTCAGGAAAGGCGTCAGTTTAATTTATGAAGTTTAACTTTACTGACAACAAACTGTTTAACTTTAAAAATAACGTGGCGTATGTGACCTCAACCTCTTTAAGAAACTGTGTAATGTCAGTAACACCTAGTGAGTCTTCTTTACCAGTGTGATGTCAGCTAAAACCCGATAGAGTCTGGCTTCCGTTTTGGTGCACTCCTTCAAAATCTAAACCTAATTTTTTAAGAGCCTTTTGTGTTTTCGTCAATGTTATAATGAAAGCTGTTTATTATATTCGTAGTTTTATTTGGCATTCTCCACCGCTGCCGAATATATCCTTATAATTAATTGATTCTTATTACTCCTAGAATACTACCACTAGATGCTGAATCATTTGATAGACGTCAAAACACAATTTAATACTTTTAAATGTCACATTTTACCTTTCATATCATATTGAAGTTTAATGTTTGAATTGTTTGTACTAATGATTCTAACACCAATAGTGAACTGAACCTTTGTGATAAAATTCAATGTCTTTTATATCACCAACATATTAATCAAGGCAAAACTGATTTCACATTGTGTAGGCACTGTACGGGAGTTCTAATAAAAATATACATAGTAATTACAGATACTTAGTAATTATAGATAGTATAATAAAAATTGCAATGAAATATTACTAACGTTACTTAAACACTGTATACCAGTATAAACATATTATTGCAATAGAAAATACAATCACGGCAACAACAACAAATCATTAATTTGAAATAAGAATAGAAGTTGTATTGCATCGATGAAAAGAGAATTTATTCAAATATAATTAACACGTAATTAATTAATTCGCCGAGAATAAAGTTGCTTTCAATCATTTGTTGTAACAATAATACTTACTTACTATCATTTATATGTCATGATTGACTAGAAACTGATATCAAATCTTTATTGATAATTTTAAATTTCGACACTTTTTCGTAAGTATACCTAGAAAGAGAGAGAAAGCCACTTTAGAATACGCTTTTAAATAAAGTTTTCATTAACATTTTATATGTCTATCAGTGATTAGTTAAGTATAAACCAAGTTATATTAGATTATGTACGAATATAAGCGTTAATTAGAAGTTGCCAAAACGTGGCTGGCCACCATTGATTATATTGATTAATAATGTGATATCCGATTTTTACACAACTAAAATTTTAAAATAGTTAACAGAAATAGTTTAATTTGGTGTTATAAATGGTCTCATGAAAGATTGTCAATAAATTAAAAATATGAAATATACGAGTATCTCCGTAAGAAATTACATCTCTTTAGAAAACTATGAGATAAGAATTAGACATAATAGTATATTTAAAAATAAGTTGGTTTAACTGAGACATAAATTTACAGAAAAATGTTCAAACATCTTCTACAGGGTATTGTATTGATTTTTACAATAAAATACATATTCTTAATTAAATGAGGAGAAATTTTAAAGCTGATATGAAAGGTTGAGAAAATATTGGTCCAGCTCATTAGCCAAACTGTCTTTAAATTCCACTTGATTTAGAAAAAAAATGAATAAAGCAAGACCCCATTTAAAAAATATTTAATTTTCTGCTACATACAATTTCAATAAGTTATTTAAAAATATGTTAACAAAATAGTGTTCAAACATAATAAACAAGAAATAACGAGGCAATTTTGGCAGTTTAAGTTCAGTGATGAGGTTGATGTTCAGGAGCAACATGTTTAGCATGACCCTCGTACTTCACATCTGCGTGGAACCTGTTAACAAAAAACAATCAGTTAATCAAATAAATTACAGACATATATAAGTCACTAGCTGACCCGCGTTACTTCGTCTGAGTCTCCCAAAAAGAATACACACGTTTTTGCAACATGTTTGATGGAAACTTAGTTCCTATAGGTCTAGGAGCTCTAGCGCATGATCTATAGACTATAGCTTTCCTTAATAAACGGGCTATCGAACAGTAAAAGAGTAGCGCTTCAATCAAACAAACAAACTCTTCGGATTCTTAAATGAGTGTAGATTACAATTCATAATAGTATATTTACTCACCCGCTCTTTTTGTCGGCATAATACTTCACAATCCTGACGGAGCCATCGGGCTGGTCCAGGCCGTATTCTCCCTTCACGACGTCACCATCGCGGTGCTCGTGCTGGTACTTGTGGTCGTGAGTGTGGGGGTCCTTTACTTCGTAGGCGAACTCGTATTTAGGGTGGGCCTATATATCATATTGGTTTAATAAGTATATACATTTATATCAAATATAAATGATCTTAATGATATCATACATACGTAGTATTCGACGTGTTTAGTGACGTGTCCGTCATGGTGCTGCTTAAGGTTTTGTGATGAGTAGGCGTGTCCGTGGTGTTCATTGTCATGGTGCTCATGATGACCATGGCTTTCCACATGGTGTGTCTCGTGGTGTCCATGGTTATGTTCCTCGTGGTGGCCTTGGTGATGATCGAGGTGATATTCCTGATGGGGAGCGGGAGTATGCTTGTCTTCGTGGGTTTGATGAAGTACGATGCTCTGAGACGAGTAAGCGTGACCGTGATCTTGGCCGTGGTGGTGATTTTGAGCAGCGACGGCTACAACCGCAACAGCGGCGATGAGTAAAATCTAAAGAAATAACATTAAATTAGTGACCATTGTTATTATTAAAATAACGTTTTTCTAAGTAGCACGTATTTCGTTTATATTTTTATATACAGTAAGTACCTTTGTAAACATTATATTTTTTTGATGCCAATGAAGTTGAATGTTTACTGATGTTTGTAATAAAGAAACGGCAGTTTATATACTGAAATCCAATAACTCGTTTCAAGAAAACGATAAAACCACACCAACATTCATATAATCAAGTACAAGTGCTGGCATTGCGCTTGTTCTGATTAAAACTGGTGCTGTCCTAAAATACGACAATGATTTAATATTACTTGTAGATGTTAACTTAAAGGCATCTGATGAACTAATAAACGAGTACTCGTTAGAAACATTTGTAGAGGCCTTTTCTTTTTTTTGAAGCACCTTGATTGAAAAATTTGTACAATAGTTTAGTCACATCATCATGTCAACAGTCTGTAATAGTCCACTGCTGGAAATATGCCTCTTCTTAGAAAGGACATTTATATTACTAAAAACCCAACGAGTAACGCTCTTTCTACTTGAATCCCCTGCTTTAATCGCCCAGGGAATTGTACAACACCCACTTTTCCACTTCTGTCCCCCAGGGGATTACACAACACCCAACATTCCACTAGGATCCCCTTTTTTTCTGTGCGGAAAGCCCATCGGATATCACCTACCGGTGTACCAGATGTACCTTAGGAAAGAAATCCCTGGTACCCCGGGCCATCTACGTCTTGCAGAACCCCAGAACCCCCTCGTGTGTGGGAACCACGGTATTCCCATTCTACCGCTCCAGAGTGCACAGGTAAACGGAAATATCATAGTCGGTCATTATCTTATCATAGAAATGTTTAAATAAATTAAACTATATTTGTTGTTTAAACAACCTTTTGTTTTTGGTTAATAAGGAGTGTAAGAGCAAGTTTATATTTTAATAGCACTGAAAACCTAGCAGCTTTCGTGGTTTATTTGCTACCATTTATTGAAGAGTTCCGTTGTCTGTCATGAAATTATGAAATTTAAATGGGACCATTTCGGAATAAAAATCTGTCGAACAAAAAAAAAAAGTATTTTGAAAATCCGTCAATATGTGACGGAATTATTTTACATACATAAAAAAAATTCAACATTCGTATTGATAACCTCCTCCTTTTGTAGTCGGTTAAAAAAACAAACTAAAGTGCTACGGTATAAGGGGAAACATTTTAAATCTTCTGAATTCTTACTTTTCAAACAGTATAATGTATTTTATCCAGCTAATAAATATGAACTATGATAATATAGCAGTAAAGGAATTATTTAACTCGATTTTTTTTGGTTTGATCATAGATAAAAAAATAATTGGAAAGAACATATTAGTACATTTGTGATACATTTAGTAGATTTATATTTATTATTAGTATTTGTAGAGAACCAACCCATTGAACTGTTTAGGATTTAAAAAAAAACTCATTTGTAATTAAATCGTACACATATATTAAAACAGACATAACATTAGATCACATAAGGTTCAACAGGCAATATAACATTTTAACAGGTCAGTAGTGGTGATTGTTGTGTTGGGGTACAATGTGGTGGGTGCCGTGCTTTACGTCAGCGTGGAAACTAAAATAATAAACAGAATTTAGTTTATTTTCCATAAATCAATTTTGTTATTTACACTTAGAATTTATTAACACCAATATTTTAAGCTATTGACTGGCCGTCTTTGCTATATCATAATATCCTTTCTAAACGAATTTCTCAGTAATGTCATGTTATGTTACCCAGCTAATATCAAGGAATTTTTATGGTTTTTAAGACTATGTATTCTAAAGTGTGGGTATCATATCCAGTATGAAATATTAGAAAAAATTGTTTTTCACCTCATCACGATGAAGATTTTGATTTTTATTATAACCGCTGTACATGAAATACAGCGTTAGAATGTGAGATTCTAATTGACGACCTCTGCAGCGTAGCAGTAGTGCATTTAATTGTCATTTCCAATATTGCGGGATCTAGTCTCATGCAATATCTGCATATAAATTATATGTATCACTAGCTGAGACCCGCGGTGTTACCCGCGTTTGTTGTTATAACCCCGGGCAACGCCGCGCGGCGAAGTTAGTCTAAAAAAAGTAGCCTAAGTTACTCCTTATGTCATCAGCTATCTGCCAGTGAAAGTCCCGTCGAAATCGGTCCAGCCGTTACTTGAGGTCGGTGCAACGCGAAACATTGCATTTTTTTTAATTTCTTTTATGGGCGACCGCTTTACTACCTTAAAGAGGTAATTTCTTTTGCAAAATACAAAGCGAGAAGATAAATTAGATTAAAGAACACAGATAATTCAATGCAAGGCTACTAGAGCCCTTTTCTCAAACTGTAAATTAGGGATAGGAACTGAGTCTTAGTTCCGTAGCAGTTTGAAGAGGCCGAAGTCGCCTAGCAACCCCTAGGGCATAGATATCAACTCTGAAAATATCACTTTATCATATTAAAATATATAAATAGAAGGCACGACTAAATACATACCCAGAATGCTTGTCACCATGGTATTCCACGTGTCTGACAGAGCCGTCGGGCTGATGCAGTGCGTAGTATCCCTTGACGTAGTCACCGTCGCGGTGCTCGTGTTGAGATTTAATGTCACCGGTGTGAGGGTCCTCTACTTTGTAACCGAATTCGTATTTAGGGTGTGCCTGTAGACAGATTTATATAAATGCAGCTTGTTATAATTCTAAACTAAACAAAAAATTCTAAGCTAAACAGCTATTTGACAGGGCTGTAGGTCTAGTGGATAGAAACTCAGAAGATAAGCTAAGATAATTTAAAAAAGTATTTATATAATTTAATGGCTTCAATAATATAGGTAAATAAGTACCTACTAATCATTAACCTTTTGAGTTTAGAACCGAGATCCTACGATCAAATCACATATTTCTCACATGCATGATACTTACATAGTAGTCAACAGCATGCCCATGCCCTTGACCGTGATCGTGTCCAGCCACATGGACTGGATGGGCGGGACCATCATGGCGATGGATGAATTGTGAGGAAAATCCGTGCCCGTGGCCAAACACAGTTTCCAGAGAAACAACCACTGCTACAAGGACGAGAACCTAACAGAAGAAATAATTTTGTTTGTTACATCTTAATAACTGATCGTTTGGTTAAGTTGTACACTTCCACTTTCCGAAGTAATTCAAAGACAACAACAGATGATTAAGACATAGGTATGATACCATTTTGTCACGGAAGAGCCATACCTCTGCACATGGGCTGCCTCGATCGGGGTTATACCATGCCTTCACAGATAACCTATGACGACACAAAACCGAAAAAAGCAGACTACCAAGAAAAACCTACATATGTTGAGCCCAGAAATATCAATTTGTCAATAAAGGCGTCAGTTTAATTTATGAAGTTTAACTATACTGCTTCAAACAATGAAGCGTGTAATGTCAGTGGCACCTAGTGAGTCTTCTTACCGAAAACCCGATAGAGTTTGGCTTCTGTTTCCGTGCACCCCTTCACAATCTAAACTTTTTTTTTCAAGAGGCTTTCGCGTTTCCTTTAACCTTATAATTATAGCTGTTGATTATATTCGTAGTTTGGTTATTTGGAATTGATCACTGCTGTCTAATATATCCTTATAGTTGATCAGAATAAGTTTTTTCTTTTCACAGGAAATTAATTGATTCTTATTACTACTAAAGTTTAACATGCTAAATCACTTGATAGACGTCAAAACACACTCCAGTATTTTAAATGTCACATTTTACCTTTGAGAACATATTGAAGTTTATGTTTGAATTGTTTGTACTAATGATTCTAACACCAATAGTGAACTGACACATTGTGATAAAATTCAATGTCTTTTATATCAATAATAAACTAGTCAAGGTAAAACTGATTTCACTCTAAGTAGGCACTGTACGGGAGTTCAAATAGAGCCATAATTAGTATGCTGTTTCTGCGACATACTAAGTAGTAATAGATAATATAATGAAAGTTGTAATGAAATATTACTAACGTTACTTAAACACTGTATGACAGTATACTCGTATAAACATTTCCTTGCAATAGAAAAGATAATCACGACAACACCAACAAATCATTAATTTAAATTAACAATAGAAGTTGTATTGCATCGATTGAAAAGAGAATTTATTCAAATATAATTAACACGGATTCGAGAGTAAATTTCAAAATATTAGGTCTTTACCTATGAAATTGCCGTTTTGTATGCAATAAGTGAAAGTACTTTTTTTTTCAAACTTTTTTATTTCTGTTATTCAAAGTAATCACCCATGCAATCGACGCATCTTTGCCAACACTTTGGCAGTTTATTGATTCTTGTAAAGATCAGCTGGACGGGAGGCAACAAACTCTTCAAAGGTATTTTGTACTGCCTCTCGGGAATTGAATTTTTTACCCACTAAAAGTTGTCTAAATTTTGGAAAAAGTAATAGTCGGTAGGTGAAAGGTACACACGTAATATTCGACGTGTTTAGTCACGTGTCCGTCATGATGCTGCTTAAGGTTTTGTGATGAGTGGGCGTGGTGTTCTGTGTTATGGTGCTCATGATGACCATGTTTTTCGACATGTATCTTGTGTTGTCCATGGCTATGTTCTTCGTGTTTGCCACGGTGATGTGTATCATGATGATCGTAATGGTATTCCTTATTATGCGCCATGCTTATCTTTGTGGGTTTAATGAAGTACGATGCTTTGAGACGAGTAAGCGTAACCGTGATCATGACCTTGATGATGATTTTGAGCAGCGACGGCTACTATCGTAACAACGGTAATGAGTGTAATCTAATGATATAAAAATTAATTAGTGACTATTTCTTACGCTTAAAACAATGTTTTTCTAAGCATCACGTATTTCGTTGATTATTACCTTTGTTAACATTATGTAATTTTTTGTATACCAAAGAAGTGTTTGAATGTTTACTGATATTCTGTATGTGTAATAAAGAATAGGCAGTTTATATACATAAATCCAAAGACTCATTTCAAGAAAATGATAAAACCACATTGATATTATATAATTAAGTTCAAACCTGCTGACATTGCACTTATTCCGATTTACGCTTTTAATTTGAATAACAAGCTTTAAAAACAATGTATATGTATATTTGCAAATATTTTGTCTATAAGTAAATTTGCAATCGAGGTGGAGAGAGTCTGCACGATTTTGTTGGAAATACTTAATCTGGCAGCATAGATTCTAGGTTTGAAGGTTTAAATGAAGCAAAATCTGAAATTGTTAAAAACTTTTTGCTGCTAAAATAAACTAATCTCCTTTGGTTCAGAGGCAAAGCTAGCAGTTGGAAAGGGGTTTTCACATTGAAACCTTCAATGTCTATCTTTATTTATCTCCTACATAAGAACATAAAATATTGGAGTTAAAGTATGAAATTGCCAATTTCTACTGTAAAATTGAAACTCGCTTTTTTCTAAGATGTAACATATTTATTTAATCAAAATATTTACCCTCATTATAGTTAATGAGGGTAAATATTTTATGGTTTATGGTTTAAGACATTTATTTCCTCTAAAGAATATTTACATTCGTTTGTCAGAGAAAATACAAGATAAAAATAGTAAGTAACAAGTGCCGGAGCGGTGCTTAAATTACATATTATTGTTTTTACATCTAAGTAAATAAATATGTAGTACAAAACTATTAATAAATAGAGGGTATAAAGAGGGTAGCTATCACGAAACAAAACCAGCCAGACCCACGCCTGCCGAGATTACCAAGTTTGCAATATTGCAAGTTGTAAACAAGTATGTTATGGCCGTATTACGTATTGTATGGCGATTGCTATCGTACTTCTATCGAGTGACTGTTATCATGTTTTTTTTTTTTCGTTTTTAAATTAGCTTTAATTTTTTTATACCATTAATATGTATCCTACTGTTTGTTAAATATTAAAAGTATTTTTCAAATATTTTTTTTATAGTGGTTTATTTATTAGTTCTTTTTTTATTCTTTTTTTATTAGTGAATTCATCTAAATTCCTATTTTTTCTTTTTTTTTTAAGACGTCTTAATATTTTGTTTTTACTAAGTATTTATTCTATTAAATCTTTACTTTATTTTAAAATATTAAACGTTTATATTTTATATTTTTGAATTGAGTATTCATAGAAATACAAGGCCCCCTTTTTTTTAAAGTTGGGCACCTTCGTATTTAATATTTCTTAAGCCGTAGTTGGTTCGCGGTATAGGGAGACATATATTATTAGCGTTTCGCAACATACGGTGATGTACTTGTGACTTTTTGGTAAATGTTATTTGTGTATGAATAGTTTTCCTAATTATTTTTCTTATAAGAATACATGTATTATATTTGTATAGTTGATTGATTGACATTATTTTAAATATTTTGATTGTATGTATGTATGAATGTATAGTTACATTGCTGCCATCAACACGGAGGTTCATTTATTAATGCCTTTACGATAGAACACTGGGGATCTAGACTCGACAAACTGTGTGAAAACATTTTTACTGCCTCCTGTGAAGATTTTTTTTTATCACGTAGAAAATTGTACAAATTACGAAAAAAATGGTAGTCCGTTGGAACAAGGTCTGTCGAGTATGGAGTATGACGTAATGTTTCTAACTGCAGCTCCTAGCAGCTAGAGTTACAACGGTTTCTCTTGCAATTTGAGGTCTTGCGTTATAATGGAGCACTTATGGTGAGTATCGATTCACGTGTCGGGGCTTAGCCATTGCATTTTTTGCCTACCGTTATCGTAAACAGTCCACTTTTTATCACATGTCACAATTTGATCCAATAATCCTTCCTTTCTGTAGCGATTCAACAAGGCAACACAAGTTTCCACACGCATTTCTTTCTGCACATCAGTTAAATCATTAGGCACCCATTTTTCATATTTTTTTTATCTGATTGATTTGATACAAATGATTATAATATTGTGGTCAGGGTAACGTTAAACCATGCTGCTAATTCCTGGGTAGTTTGAGTAGGATCGGCTTCAACCATCTTTAATTCAGCGTTATTCAACTGTGCCCACACAGGTCTTCCACGTTGATTGTTCTTTAAGTCGAAGTTTCCATTACGAAAGCATTTAAACTTAAATTGCTCGGTGCGTTCATTAACAGTCTCCTCTCCAAACGCAGCGTTGATATTGCGAGACAAAAAAAATTGAAAAAAAGCGTGGGGTGCTTTTTACTATGGACAACAGGCACCAAACGCTTGTATTTCAAATTTATTTTCTATTTTTTAGTTTGGTTTTCTATAGAAAGCGTGTTTT
Source organism: Arctia plantaginis (assembly GCA_902825455.1). Taxonomy (NCBI): domain Eukaryota; kingdom Metazoa; phylum Arthropoda; class Insecta; order Lepidoptera; family Erebidae; genus Arctia; species Arctia plantaginis. The sequence goes on along the minus strand of CADEBD010000314.1, from coordinate 7,920,101 downwards.
TTTAGTTTTTAAAACTATAATTTTTTTATGTTAGTGTATTGTCCTCGAAATATCTACAAAGTTTGAACTAATTCTGACCGTTTAAAGTCAGTCAAAATCACGCCCAAAGGAGTCGGTTACAAACATACAAACAAACATATAAGTGAAGCTAATATAAAGCGTGTAATGACTCGAATTTTCGAAATATCCATCTTTCACGTCTAACCTGAATAAAAAACAATTGAAAATTGAAGTCGAAAATCGAATGTTGCTTATCTTCTAAAAGAAGAACCTCATGGGTTTCATGTGAAACAAGTTTCACACGAAGATTTTATGTCAATTAAAATTATCTATTAATAAACAACGGCAATTTCATATTTTAACTAGTGATGTGCCGGATCGTTAACAACGTATATCCGCGGATACGGATCCGAATACGGATATTTGGTATCAAGGTCCGCGGATACGGATACGGATACGGATCTTAAGTTTCTTACTCAATCGGAGCCCGTGACCTTGATAGTTGTCGCCACTTGACGCTTTGCCGTTGATATTTAAATATTTCATTATTTTAATAAGCTAATACAAAGATGTTTGATTGATCTCATTATAAAGATAGCTCTTTCAGTACCTACGACCTGCCTAGTTGATTTAGTGTAGTACGATAAATGATTGCAATACAAAGGTGCCAAATATTTGTTTTAAGAAATAAAAAGTAATCTGAACAGAATTCAATAGTTTTTCATAGTTACCTAATAACCATTATTCAGGGTTAATTTAAATTTACTGAAAACCTCTGAAGTGCATATTAGTAACATTATAAACAACAACTTTTCTTCTGGACTAACACCGAAAACGAAAGAAAAAAAATTGTTTCTCCATACAAACTAACCACATTTAATTGGTCATTTGAATGGAGGACCAATTTTTTTTTAATTTGACGTTGACCAGAAAAAAAGTTGCTGTTTATAGTGTTACAAACACATACCTAAGAGTTTTACAGTGAATACTAAATCACCTATATAGAATTTCATCTATGTAATATGTATTGAAAGATCCGCCAAAAAAGTCACGGATACGGATACGGTTACGGATCTCTCTTCTCCCTTGGATATCCGCGGATACGGATACAGATACGGATATCCGGCACATCACTAATTTTAACCCCTATTTTATCTGAAATGTTAGTTATATGTGTATAAGTGTTAAATTATATTATTATTAGTTATTTTATTCAAGGGTGAGTTACATGAAATTCAGATTCAAATACTGACCCATAATTATTGAACTCAGGGAAAAGTAGCTCACGAATAAAAGGATCAAGGAAAAATACAGAGATAAACTCGTTCTTCAATTACGAGTAAGTACTCATAAATGTAAATGTTTATTAAAAGGTCGTGTGCAGAGAATACAAAACCTACAAAAACCACCGGGTATGTTTTAATCAACACACGAACATTTGTAACAGATGCAAATTATCTAAATAAAATTAAACTTGCCCTGACTAACTGACTGATTTATCAACGCAGAGCCTAAACCACAGGGGCTACAAACATGAAATTTTATTTACTGATTCTTTTTATGTTGTAAGCACCCGCTAAGAAAGGATTTTTGGGAAACTTCACCGCTAAGGGGGTAAAATAAGGGATAAACGGTTTTATAGAAGTTAGTCCTTTTCACAGTTAGAAACACGAAATAAGAAATAATCACGTGAGCGAAGCCGCAGGCAATAACTAACATAAAACAAAATAAAAGGCCATTTATTCTACTACTAAATTATTTTAACAATACGAGTACTTGATGTGATTATATATACCTAGTAATTAATTGTATAATAATTAATTATTTGTGCTAGTTATTAAACAACACTGTTATAAATTGTATAATTAATTGTGCTAAATACTAAATAACATTCCGATTAATTGTATAATGATGAATTAATTGTACTAAAAATAAACAACATTGCAATGAATTGTGTAATAATTAATAATTTTGCTTAATAATAAATAAAATATCTTTGTATCATCGCCATAAATAATATGTATAATTCAACGTATTCTATTTTACTTTAAAATTAATTCATTCAATGTTTAACATTGCGTGCATGCGACCAGACCACAGGCCAGATTTGCGCGGTGCTAACGGCGCGGTGGAGCGTCTGGCGATTAAAACAAATGCTTGAAAAATAAACATATGTATGAAACAAAACGGTAGACGCGGCGAATAGTATAAGAGCTAAAACATTTTAAATGTACTTGCCGCAAAATATTGAACTTTTTCTTCAAGTGCCATATTCGTTCCGAAAGTTGGTAATCATCAAGGCTATTCTATTTTCAGATAGTTTTTTTTAGGTTTAGTCTTCCATGACATAAATATAAACACGGAGTTAAGAGATTATCGATTATCGGAAGAAATAAAAGTACACTTTCAGTTTTTGTTCAAATCGTGACCTCCACAATTTCTTCAAAACATTATACCTATTTATTTTATTTACTTAACTTGGATATAAGATATATCGAATGGCTTGAATAAAAAACGACTACTCTCCAAACAATGTCGAGACCAATGTTGATAAAGACATTTCGCTCTCGGTCTATACTGGTCGCAGCAGTCAACGCAACTGCTCGTAGGCCTCCCCCATTTTCTTACAGTACTGCCTGTCTTTGGCTAACAATACATACACATCTGCCCAACGTTTCCTTTGACGTCCTCGTGATATTTTGCCGTCCTTAGGAATCCACTCCGTGATCTTTATAGTGCATCCATCATTAGTCATCCGACATAGATACCCCGCCCAATTCCATTCTTCCATTCGTTCCATTCATCTTATTCTTGCTGTAACATCTTTAAATTTTGTCATTTTCCTAATGTCATGGTTAGTAATTCTGTTTGATAATCGTATTCATGCTTCTTTACATTTTCTGTTGGCATATTACTAGCTTGCAATCTTCACATTTTCTTTATGACCAACTATTACATCCGTATGTTAGCGTTACTACAAGGTAGAATCGCTATATCAGAAAACTTTCTTTTTATTTTGATACTAAATGATGTATTTTTCTTCGACATACATCTTATTCGGTGTGGTGTTCAAATGAAACAGATTGACCTAAGTAGACATAGTCTTTGACATATTCTATGCCCTGACCATCGATGATGACTGAATTTTACACTTCACTATTTGTGATTGTTTTGGTTTTAGTGAAGTTGATAGACAAGCCCACTGTTTTACTTTCCTATGTTAGTCGCAGGCAATTTCTAGTCATTAATAATAACACAATAACTAAATATATTTACACCCAATTTATAGGTTCTTGAGCTTGGTCAAGGCCATGTTTAAATAAATCGGTCGCAAGTTCTAATTGATGCATTGTAATCATCTCCCGTGAAACGTATTTTCATTCAGTACAATGGCCTCATTTTACGTCCAATTTTAATACAAGTTATATTGAGTTTCTAATTTATATCACGCCTGTCGGGATCAATATTGTTATTTTTTTTATTTCCTAAAATTATTTTCGTCATACATTTCGTGCGTTGGAAAGTATATAATTAAAAAAATATATAAATCAATTCAAAAAAGTTTTTGAATTTGCAATGTTTAGTTAATATTTTGTTTTTAAGTTTACTCAACGCGGGATAGCTTAGGGGTAACATACTTTCTATACAATCATATACTTTTACGAGAATTCACCACAGCAAAATTTTTCTTCGTAGATTTCCTATTGTCCTTGCATATATAGCAATATTTGGCTACAGAGTAGACATAAACGGGCAGACGCAAATATAGGAACCTGTTTTGATTTCTGAATATTATAAATATTTAAAAACAGAGGTATATAAAGATAGATTTATTGTAAAATTGTTTATTTTGTACAAATGATTAAACAGAGATAACATTAGATCACAGAAAGTCCAACAGGTGCAACATACAACATATCACAGTTAGCTTTAATAATGATGAGGGTTGTGGTGGGGCACGATGTGATGAGTGCTGTGTTTCACGTCAGCGTGGAAACTGGAATGTAAATAAATAGTTTTTATTAATAAACTCGCTTAGTTACTGACTTTAGTTGTTATAACCTAAATAACTATCACTATGTTGAAACAGTGCATCTATCAATATTAATCCTCGTATTTCTCTCTTCTCGCTTAACATCAAGTTAGCCTTTTAAATGACAGAATGTTCTTCTCTCTCTCCAATACAAGTACTGGAAACATCTATAACTATACCAAGTATCTATACCTTGTTACTTCTGTTATATTTTTATTTACACTCGTATTGACCGAGAATAGGTAAGTTTTTTTTTGTTTGTTACTTTAGAAAACAGCTGCTTCTCCATGTTGCATGTTTTTATAGCGATGCCTAACATAGTTAAAATTTTCACTCATTCATCGACAATATTTGTAATAATATTTTAATTAAAGATAAATTTACCCAGAATGCTTATCACCGTGGTAGTCGACATGTCTGACTGAACCATCTGGCTGGTGTAGAGCGTAATATCCCTTGACACGGTCACCGTCGCGGTGTTCATGTTGAGACTTGATATCACCGGTGTGAGGGTCTTCTACCTTATAGCCAAACTCGTATTTAGGGTAAGCCTGTAAAAATCAAAAAAATTGTCATATTTCTAAAACCAATTGTTCAATGAAAATATTTTTCTCGAAGCTTACTAAATTGCAACATCTCATCTCATCCGTAACAGATATTTAACTTACGTAATAGTCAATAGCATGACCGTGTCCATGACCGTGGCCATGACCATATCCATCATGTCCGTGACCGTCATGACCAGCAACGTGAATTACTTGAGCCGGACCATCGTGGCGATGAATGTACTGGGAGGAGAACCCGTGTCCATGACCAAATACAGCCTCAAGAGAAGCAGTTATAGCAACAAAAAGCAGGACCTAAAAAAATAATTATGTTAACGACTTTTTCACTTTAAATAATACTGATGTTCTTTTTTTCATTGTTTTAAATAGGTAGGTGATATCTAAGTGTCAGAATATTTAAATCAAAAAATTAGGTTAACTAATTTAATCATCAGTATTTTATAGAATAATTATTGTCCTCAAAGTAAATATGACGTTATGGTCATATTTAAAGTGTTTGAAATTCCAAGAAACGTTAAATATTAAACGTGAAATTTTGATCATATTTGCGTAGAAAAACTATAAGTGGTTAGTAGTCAGCATTCGCAGTCGGTACACAATCCATGGATTCTTAAAAAGTTGGGTACATAGTGTATCAGTCAAGTTTCATATTTGACTTATCCCAGTACTCTGACCGATCACTCTGGTGTGTTTGGCTTTCGACCCATAAGCCTGACTAAACACTACAAATACATTTTATTTGTTTTGTTTGTTTATTCCACTGCGAGAAGAATCCAGACAATTTAAAAGGTTATATGATGGGTTATGGTTAAACCGCCTCACGGGACAGTATTTAAAAGAAGATGTGGTTAGGCTTTTAATTGTACATGAGAACTTCATTTTCTCTGAAACACTGCACAAAACACTTAAAAATAATGAACTTTTAACTTAAATTACCTTTGAAAACATTTTGATATTATATATTTTCACTGTTTATTTATGCGAATGATTCTAAGACAAATGCTGTACTGATACATTATAATAAAAATCAACGTCTTTTATATCAATAACAAAGGTAGTTATTCAAGGCAATATTGATTTCACTCTAAGTAAGTATTCTATTATAGTTTAAATTATTCAGCAAGGAAATATGCGGCGCCCGCAACAATTTCATAAAAACCTTTCGTTCGGAATGTCTATGTACTTATTACTTTACAGTGTGACATTGTCACAGTTGATTATGGGCACATTGCGAAAGATATCTCCGTATTATTGACACAAATTTAAATGAACAAAAAGCATTTGATTGGCTTCGTTAATGGGAAAAATAATGACCGATACCATTCTGATAGAGTTTCAATTCCGTTAGTGTCAGACTTCTAAATCGAGACTGAGCGCGATTTATTCAGCATATACAGACTGACTAAATCAGTCTGTATATGCTAAATAATTCAAATGCGTTTTCTAGATGATGGATGCACATATATTCATACTTGAATGACTAATGATAGATAATATCTTATTAGGAACGGTTACGATTTAACCACTCCCTTACAATTTAATTTTGTTTGGTTCTATCAAATGTCAATTAGTATTTTTTGGAATTATCCGCTTATTTAATAGCGAGTAAACGAGCAGACGGGTCACCCGATGGTAAGTAACTACCACCGCCGATGGATTCCTGCAACTTGAGAGAAAAGTGCGCGAAAGTTTTGAGTGTTTGCTCACCAAACTTAGGCCCGGTATCCAGTAAAGCAGAGAGGAGGGGAAACGAGAGGCTATTTGAATAAACCAATCAGATTTTGTTATTTTCACATCTCTCCGCTTAGCAATTGACAGTATTGTTTTATTGCATTCCAGCACAGACCGGCCATTCTTACTATTTCACCGCGACAAGGTAGGTTCCAAAAAATATCTAGAAATGTAGGACTTCTCTATTTTAATATGATATAATTGTGAAGTGACTGCACTTATGGCGTAGTGGTTTAAGCGGTCACCTCGCCGCTCCCTCTTACTGCGCTGAGTGTTGTGGGTCCGAGTGCTGAGTGTTGTAGCTGAGTTTGTGTGATCTACAGTGTTGTTCTAAGTCTGGGTGTTCTTTGTGTCCGTTACTATGTATGTTTGTAAAGTCCCACGACACAGAATATAGTTCTAGTGCGGGAGTTGTCGTTTAAAAGAAAAAAATCTAATAAAAATAATATACAACCATCAACCAAAACGTGCAATAATTATTTTTAATTTACATCCTTAAATTTACAATCAGTTTATAACCATTTCATTTCATATTCCTATTTCATACAATCATTTCATTCAACCATTCATATCATATTTAATGTATGAGGTCTTCAAAATTATGTAACACAAAAATAAAATAACCTAACCTCCGTTATAGGGAGAGGCCTATGTTCTGCGGTGGAGTACGGTGTACTCCCGGCTGTTGATGATTATGATGCCGAAAATAAAATGAAATAGGAATAATAATATTTTTTATTGACATAAAGCGTGTTACATTCATTTCAAAATTCTCTGACTCTTGCACTAGTAGATACTGTTTTGCAGGAGGCAGTCTCCGTCTGTAAATACCGTATCTACAACACAGTCGAAGTATTAAGTAAGTTTACAATAATGTCGGTAAAGAATTCAATAATAAAATCTTTATGTTAGAATAGCTTAAGTTATTTTTATATTATGAAACATTTAACTAACATGAGATAGTTTTCGGTTAAGGGGAATAGAATTGATAACAATATCTTATTAGACAATGCAGGAATATCAATTTTGATGTGTTCGCTGGTATTTCGTTTCAACGTTCTGTTTTATACTCATTTCAAACGACTTAAAAGGAGAATGTGTTAGTTTGTCAGATTTTGGCGTATGTTAATTGAATACTTGAAGACAATAAATAATCCTGCGCTTTGCGATGTTTCATTAGAATTATATTGAATTCTTAATTTTTTTATTGAGCTGATATACCTACTCGTAAAGCTGATACAGACTCTCAGCATTACTTATTGTCACCCACTTCATACCGACTAGAAGGTATCTATTGCTATTAAAATGTTACCTGTTATATTGAGGGTACTTATTTTACTATACTTAATTTGTTTTTTTTTTCAATTAGATTTGTAATTATTTTTTAATTTATAGTGCACTTTGTTAGTATTGTTTGAAGTCGGTTCAACTTTTTTTTGATGAATTTATTTTATCGTTTTTAGTGTGAGATACGTCTGTAATGAGTATATACGAAATTTAAAACACTACGTACTATAATGTTTATAGTACCAAACTGTTGTGGGTATCTTAGATTGTATTATATTTAGTTTTGATAAGTCCTTTACTTCATTTAGATAAGTTACTGAGATGTTAAATATGAACCCAAAAATATATAGTTTTCTACATTACTTAATTTTCCACCATTAGGAGTGGCATTTTTTATTTTAAATTATTTGATATACATAAAACATATACGGTTATATTACAAAATACAAGTTATATTACAAAAACACGTAAACAAAATTATAAAATATTAGGCATAATGTGTAGCAAATGCTACCAGTTCAATTCACGCTGTGCAAAAATACATCACCGGTCTTAAGCTTACCCCAGATACTTGCGTCAACAACTCAAAATTAAGAAATGCACACAGATAGATCACAATACACTGAACATAAAATTTAAGTACATAAAAATTTGAGTGTATAACACTATTTCGATTAGAACAAAACAAAAAAAAAGTATTTATTTCTTGACATTTGAAAGGAACCAAAGGGGAAGTATACACTAGGTAACAAACATGAAAATATTTATTTATTTATCATTTATTTATATCTTTATTACATACAGTTAACACATAAATTAGTTACAAGTACATAGACGTAACAATCGGCGGTCTTATCGCTCACGGCAATCTCTTACAGACAACCTTAATACGGATATGAAATATTTAAAAATTTGGTTAGTTTACATACACGTAACGTATTATCGCGTGAATTTTTAAAAATATTAACAAAAGCATTCATACAAAAATATACATTTGTTCACATTACACATAGATAAATACACATACATACATAAATAAATATTAATAAATATTATTTATATATACAGTCCAAAATATATAATATATTTAATAAAACTAACAGTATTTATCATGTCAAATAAAAATCCTTCAATAGCTTTTTGAAAAGGTTTTAGCTTGTCGAATTGTCAAAGGCAAGTTGTGCCAAGATTTGCGTAAAAAACGTTTTTGTTGTCTAAATGTTTTGTAATCTCATTTATTACTTTCTGGTGCACATATCTTTGTAACCCAACACAAACACCTAACAAATATCTTGAAAGAATAAAACAAGGTCAATACATGATTATATTATTGAAAGAGTTATGCTCTAACTCCTAAAGGTCAATGACCCTTCCATCAACAGCTCAGCAAAATAAGATAACGACTACCAAACGCAAATACTTGTACAGCTACAGAAAAAAACCTAAATCAGGTTCTCGGGGCTGTAAAATTTGAGGGTCGCCCTCGATTCATCTGGGATCCCATTATCAGGTAATGGGACCAACTCGGGATTATACCCTTTCGATTACAAAAAGTATTTTGAAAATCGGTCTATAATTGACGGAGAAGTTACGTAACAAATACATAAAAAAATACAGTTCAATTGAGAACCTCCTTTTTGTGTTTTTAAAGTCGGTTAAAAACTTACATCAAAGATGTACTGACCTACTGAATTACTAACTACTGACCTAGCTAATATAAGTATAGAATTAAAAAAAAATTAAGTAGGTACCTAGTAGTTTACAATTTAAATTAAATTATACAATTAAATTTATGTATTATAATATAATACATATTAGTTATATAAACATTTACAGTGCAAAAAAATTTAGTAGATATTTTTGAACCTTTTAGCGGTATTGGAGTACTTAGTTTCATCATCATCATCATCATCATCAACAGCCTATACTAGTCCACTGCTGGACTTAGTTTAAAAATGTATTATTAGAACGACTAAATAATGCATAAGAACGTAAAACAATTTATTTTACTAACTTTTAAACTATCGCCCTTTATAATATATAATCATGTTTACGGGCATTAACGCGCTCGCGATAAGCATTAAAAGTACATACCAGAGTTTATTTTACATCTACTTGACCGTCACGGTGACCGCGTTCGGTGCTGAGATTGGCTCGCTCTGAAATCTTCACCAATCGCAACGCCGAACGCACTCGCTATCGAGAGTGAGTTGATGTGAAATAAGCTTAAACTAGGCCCTCTGTTGCTGACAGTCAGGCTGAGGCCAAGGCCAATGCAACTTGGTCAAAACGTCAGACAATACAAAGGTATATAATTGCCGCCTTACGGTGTGAGAGTGCGTCGATTTCTGCCGTCTAATTCTTGCGTCTAATTCAAGTTATGCTTGCGAAGGAGATTGATGGCTGAGTGGTACCGTCTGCTGAGCGCCCGCGTCCTTTCGGTAGCACAAAGGGAACATGGGGGTTCCCACACAGGAGTGGGTTATCTACACGCCGTAGACGGCCCAAGGTACGTCAGGTACCAGGGATTTATTTTCTATGGTACACCTGGTTCTCTGGCTACTAATACCCGAGACGACATGCGGTTTTTAGTCGGTTCGAGTCCGACATTACATCCCCACCGGTGGGTCGTATCCAAGGGGATTGATAAATTGCAAAGCTAAGTAATCCTAGTCCGAGAATCCTTCGCGCCGCTGAGAACACGTTAAGCCGTCTGTGGCAATCGTTGCGTGTAGTTGGAACTCTAAATAGTTCGTCAAGAAAACTTATTTCTACAAAACTTCGAACTTCGTTTTTTTTTAAATGTAAAGTTTCACTTAAATTTTAGGTTATTATTTTGCTCTATGTTGCCATAGCAATTTATTAAATACAAGTATAAGTATAAGTAGCTCACTTAAAACAAAAAATATATTCCCTGTAAAAATAGCAGATATAAATAACAGTGCATGACGAATACATCTGATTTATATATTTTGTTGAATAAATAAAATTGTAAGAATATGAGCATTATACAATAACATAACATAGATGTTTAATATATATACATAATAATTCATTATGTGAGTGGGTTAATTGCGTAATTCGTAATCAGTAGCATTTTTAATTGCTGCCGAGAAACGGTAACTTATCTTTACATGACCTTAAAATATCTAATCGTTTAGAGATCCAAATGTAAATTATTTTAGACTTAGATGACTATAATAAATGTTATCCGCAGCTATGACTGCACAGGTTTTATTTGGTCGTTTGTAATGTTGAACCTCTCTTGTATTATTGTACTATATTTCCATCCGATCAAACTAAAACATAACAAATGCCTTGGGGATCTATTCAAGAATTCTTGTACTTTAGGTTTGACTTCTTTGTCCTTGATGCTTTTGAGCTTATAAACTTTACTGAATACTCAGTGGTATTGTAGCGTATAAAAACCTTGAAGATTGTTACGTTAGATACTTAAACAGTTTAATGACTACGTCTTATTCAAGATCAAATAGAAGCAGAGATAGCCACAGAAATTTTACAGCCGACGAATAACTATACAATAATCAATACGCAATGTCCAAGCTTGATAATAATGTCTCTGTTACCCGAACCAGAAGGCAACTGGAATCTGATCGGATGATCTTAATATTGCTTAAAATAATACAATGTATATTTATGAACTTTAATAACACATTGATCATAGAATATTGTAGTTTGCTAAATTCAAGTGCACTGAACTAAATTTATTTATTTTTATTATTCAATTCTCTTTGCACAAATAACAACTGATTATACAAAAGCGGACTTAATGCCACCGGCATTTTCGCCCAGTCTAGCTTTTGGGTGGTTGGAAAATGTCTGAGTAGGTGCACTAAAAATTAAGTCGTTTGTGTTAACGAGATAATAAAAATTAAGGAGATCAGAAACAGTCTGACAGATTTACATACATACATACTGAAATACACATACATTTGTACCTTCTGAGTTGTACATATGTACTCATATAATACAATATATAAAATTATAGGTATTGGACTTTCGTTTTAAATGAGAGGCAGAGACTATTTTTTTCTTTTCGTGTGATTGTTTGTTTCTTAACATGTTTTCCTCGGAATAATGCTTTCATAATTAAATACAGTATTACAGAAAGTAATAGGCTAGGGAATATTACGATTATAACATGTCGTCCATTTAACTGTTGCATTAGTAAATTGTTTAAAGTTCTGAGTTGTGAGTATTTTGTATTGCATGGGATTTGCTAAAACAGTCAATCGCCTTATGCCACAAGTGGAATATAGCTTAGCTATAGAAAATAGGTTATGTATAGGTTTTTATGCCCCTAAGAAAAATCTATTGTCTCATAAATGTATTTTGTAATTAAATACAAAAAGGTCCGTTAAAATAATAAGTATTATTTTTAAACCAATGAAAAGCCTTACGGACAATTTTCGAGCAAGGTTAAGTGTTGAAATACACTTAAAGCTTTCAAAAACCCGTTTAAACTACCTGGTCATTTATTTAACTTGAGTGATTTACTTTCCAAAAAAATACTATTTCACAATTTTTTGACATCCGGAGATCATATTTTCGCAAACCAGTTTGCAGTAAATTGCATCAAAATGCGCCCATCCACATAACTCGAGCCAAAAAATTTAACAAACCTGTTTGATGACAAGTATTTTGTGTATAAAACAGTAATACTTTCCTCATATACAACAGACTTGTGAGAGCTTTCGTGAAAACAACTACAAAATGATTTTAAAGGTAAATTCAAAATTGAAATATTGTCCAAGTGAGAGCGCAAAGTCTTTGAATAATTAATTATGTCCCATAAAATTTGTTATTATTTTATAATCATTAGAATGATTGATTATTTTAAAAATCTGTAACCCAAGCAAGAGAATGATTGATATTAATTATGGGTTAATTCCCTAAATATTTATTGCTAGACATCACATTTAACACCATCCATCTTTGCAGATTATAGCTGGATTACTTCTTATCGTGGCTACTTACTGCCAAGATCATCATGGCCACACTTTCTCGCTTCAAACACTAGTAACGCATGAAGTGCCTAAGAAAGTAGAAAATAATCACTACCATAAAACAGAATACAAAGTAGTGCCGGTTCACAAGCACGTAGCACAAGTAGCTACTAAAAGCTCCGGTCATGCCGTGTCATCTCAAAGTCTAACTCATCATGCATCACATGAACATGTAAATGAAATTCTTCATAACGATATTTTGAAGAGGGTTTACTTTACTCCGCAAGAGCCAGCTCCTGTTTACGAATCTCAAGAACCCGTACGGGTTCCAGTCCAATTAAAAATTGTTCAACAAACGGTGCCTCACGCCCCAACACAACACCGTGTACTGCAGTTAGTAAAGCAAATCCCTATTAAACCTCAAGTTATTAAAGTGGCTCCCATAATCCCAGTGATTCACCAAGCACCTATAGCTCCAATAATCCACCAAGCTGCCATAGCCCCGGTAATTCAACTATCTCCAATTCAACATCCTGCTGTTCAAATATCTCACCAGGCACCTATCCTGAAACATGTTGTTGAAGTATCTCATAAAAAACCAATTCAACACGATGTCACTAAATTAACCCATGTACCGGTTTATCACGAACCATTACACAATACTGAAACATACTATAAAGAATCTCATAAAGAGTCTCATGATGATCACCATGAACACCACGTTGACTATTACGTAAGTAAATTAATGATCACGTTATTGTTGTATTTACTTTGTGCCTTTTCGTCTTTAATTGTATTTTACAAATATTTTGTGAAAATTTTCAGGCTTACCCTAAATACGAATTTGCGTATGAAGTCAAGGACCCGCATACCCATGACGAAAAATACCAACACGAGTCTCGTGATGGCGATTCAGTAAAAGGAGTTTACAGTTTACATGAACCTGATGGCTCTATTAGAACTGTAAAATATAGTTCTGATAAGAACACTGGGTAATTATTTCACAATATTAATAGGTATATGCTATTATTTTGGACTGCCGTTTGACTGATAGACTAACTATAAAGTATTAAATACTCATATGTACTTCAATACGTGAAATGTTGGTAAGTAGGGTCCCAAGATGTCTTCTGAATGTTAATTGAGAATCGATTATTTACGAAATGTATAATAAAATAAATTCTAAGGTAGCTGGCGTTAAAATGTTCCTGGTATGTTTGATAACCTGGCCTGGTGATTTCTTCAATCACAGGGTGGACATATAAGAATACGAACCCGGTCTTTTGGAAAAAAAATCCCTAATTTGCCTTCGTCCTTTCGTCAGCCTAAAAATAATTACAATTCTAACAACAGTTGACGTCAAACTAAACTCATTGCAATGTTGCATACCACAAATAAAATTCATAAAAGGGCATTTTTTTAGTGTTATAAATTTAACACGTGCATCTGTATGTTTGTATGTGGCATCGAAACTCTCAAACAGATTGACCGCTATTGATTTGAAAGTTGACTTACTCGATAATGTTCTCATATTAGATACATATAATAGTCGGGGTTATTTTAAATATTTATTATTTGTGAGTTAACTACTAGTACAAGTACAAGTACTTGTGATAACCTCTAATGCAATTTTACCTATCATAAATCTTGTCGTTTGATTTTTAAAATTTTGCTAAACGTTGCTCATTCTAGATAAATAAATTTTATCTGCACATAGTAGCCTAATGTAGGACATACTATGACAAACGTTACAATCAAGGTTTCAAAATATTAAATTTCAAAATATTTTCAGTACGTCTTAAATTTTATCTTTTCTACACCGAACTTATTTTTTTTTATTTTTAATGCAACTCCAATATTTCCTCAGTTTCAGTGCAGAAGTTTCACACAAAGGACACACGGAACACATCATACCCCACCACCATCATTAGTTTAGACAACTTATTTATTTAAACATAATATTTAATTTAGTCCATAAATATATACCAATTTAAAAATCATGTGTTTTATCTTTTTAACTCCTATGAATATTCTGAATTTAGAATGTAAATAAAAATGTAAAGTATGTAATTATACATATATGTGTACCTATGTATAATATACATCTGTCAAAATATGAAATTTAGATAAATATGTCAATGTGAATTGGTGTATCTGGTTGTTACTCTTTTACGCCGTAACTATTCGAATGAACATCATAAGCTTTTACATAAACATTCTTAATTTAAGAGATACGGTTAAATTCAGTATCCTTAATAATATTCATTTACGTGCCTTTTTTGGTACCCTATGTCTTACTTGGGGTAACACTTATCAAGAAAAATTGATACATAGATGAACAAAATCTACACTGCCATCATGATGTAAAGGGCAAAACTACATTTTTTTCGAAATTGCAATCATTGTCATACTTGGCAGCAGAAACATTTGCCTATCTTATATTCTCCTATCCGTCAATATTGTTTATATAATTTTACAAACACGATAATCAAAAGTATCTTAAGCTCAAAGGCCACAACTGAGCCATTATTGTGTGGTAGAACGTAAAAAAAACACATGCTATCTAACTTACAGTACGTCCTACCCTAAACCGAGGGCAACCATTAACATAAAGAAAGAGCTACGATGTCTACCTAATTTAACTTCTATTTGAATTCAATTATTCAAATACAACAAATGCGACAAAATTAGATATGCGCAGTACCACAGTTTTTAAGATAAAGACATCCGTATTAGAACCGTAAAATGGATATATCCTTACGTCATAGAAAGTTAACGGAATTGCTGTTACATATACCTACATAGCAACACGTGAGTTGTATAGCAATTAGGAACGTTTTAATCTTCCTAAACTTAAGTAATACCAATAGATTTCGATGGGATTATCAGAATTTGTGCTCGTATTAGATCTAGTTAATTTATTTATGGTACAGAGAGCCATTCGAGCCTCCCCCCCTAAATCAGGAGGAGGGAGGTTCGGGCTCAACTGATCAACACCGGCTTTGATGAAAACATGATATCATTCCGATCCCACAAAAACTTCAATGACGGTAACTTAGAAATTTGCGTATTACAATGTAGTTCATGGTTATACAATAAAGATATTAAATGCGTAAGTAGTTTGATCTCACCTAATTCTTATACAAGACGAATGACAATGACATTATTTAGGTCGCTTTCTATTGTCAAGAGAGACGAGTTAGGTAAAAAAACATCATTGATTTTAGTATAAATCGATTCATTGTGTTAATTTCGTATCTTGTTACACCTTGCCAAGTAGTTTACATATTTATTATCATAAGGCTTTCATATCGCAGGTTACAGTATTAGGATTTAAATTTTACAAAAAAAAAAACCTTTCTTTATGGCCAGCTATTGTTTGAATAACTTTGTCGCGAACATACTTTATTATTTTAATTTTCTTTACTATGAACACTAATTTGTGCGTACAGAATACAAATCTACAGGTTTGTCAGCCTAGTGTAATAATGACTAAAACCGGTGTAACGATATTCCAGGCAAAATTTTATTTACTCCTTTAATAAATTTTACTCAGAGTTTATTTATAAAATTTCCATAAATGAATGTTTTATAGGTTTTGTAGATATAAAATAATTTACAATTCTTACTATGACATAGAAAGATAAATAAAGTAAGTGAGAAAAAAAAATAGTAAGAAAAATGAAATATTATATTGATAATAAATAATATTAAAATATTATTTGACGGTTAGTAGTGTAGAGTAGTGGTTTGTGTAACGGACTGCTATTCCAATGGTCGCGGGTTCGATTCCCGCTCAAGTCAAACATTTGTGTGCATGAACATTTAATGTTTGATTTGGTCTGGGTGTTTCTATGTATAATAAGTATGTATTTACAAAAAAAAAGTATATATGTATTTATATTAGTTGTCTAGTACCCATAGTACAAGCTCTGCTTAGTTTGGGACTAGATGGCGTTGTGTGAATGTGGTACAATATTTATTATTATTATTATATTATTAAGCACTAGAATCAACTTCCTATCATATTTTTGTGAACATTTCTGGTTTGGGTATATTTCTTTTTACTTGAATTATGATAGATTTTAGTCATCGAGTCGAAGCGAATGCTAAATAAGTGTTTGAAGGATGAAAAAATGTCCTCTTTTTGCAATAGATTAACCTACTGTTCCACGACCTACCTTCATCTTCTTGTGCTCAGAAACAATCCGTGCACCTTATTATGTTCTCTTATTCTCCTAATTCCGTTCAATAGTTCTAATCGCTATCACAGGTTTCCATTGGTTTAACGGTACGGTTGTAGAAATCTTTTCATCATTCAATACGCGATAGTCAACCTTTTGATGTTTTTTAAAGGAGTTTTTTTTTTTTTTTGCAGTAAACAGATTGATTTACATACGTATGTTTTCGTAACTACACATTTGGTTATCTATTTATATTGCGCAAAGAATGCGTATTTACTATTAAACTATATAAGTAGGCATATATCATATTTAATTACTTTACTTACATATGAATTAAGATCTCAGCTTCTATCTGAATGATTCAGACTCGACACGACTTTGACACTCATTCATTTTTAATATACTCTCTGCAGACCTGAGCAAGATATCCTGTAAGAGAACGGCTTAACTCGCCTTTTTACATTTTGATATCCAATTTACGCGAGCGTTGCATTAAAATTGAAAATTCATGTCATCAAATTAAACATTTAAGTTTTTTAGGTCATAGAATAAAAATACAAATTTATTCATAAAAACAATTGGGCTCTGTTACGCGCTACAATTACTTCATAAAGATCGTAATTTAGATAGTCATGAGTAACAACAAAGTGTTGCTTTCAAAGATGTACTTTAAAAGGTTCATTATCTATTCGCATCCACACATATTCGCATAACACATTCTTTTTATTTTAACACAAAATATAACATGGCATAATTTTGTTTTTCCTGATTATATTTACGCATAATTATTTAGAACATTTTTTCTAATCATGATAATGTTTAAGCAAGGTATTCTAAAACATAAATTTATTTACGCATAATGATTAGAAACATATTTTTTATAGACATAAGTAATACTCATAATAATGAAGTCCTAAAATGTTAGACACTAGTAGACATTTTTATACGATACTAGCGGTGGCTTAGGGGTGGCCGAAGGGTTAACTAATAACAATATTTATCATAATATAAATTGCCGTAACAAAACGTACGATCATAACGCATAATATTGTAGTGCATTAATGTTTTGCTGTGATGTATATTGTCATAAATACCGTTGGCACAATTGCCAAATTATGCCAAGACCAATTAGAACAAATGATTGTTATGCCAATTCTTGCATTATACAAACATTATGCCAAACAATATAATACCTTAAAATTTAAAAAGCGAAGAGCTATCCTTTCGAAGAAGAAGAGCTATATTCCTACCGATTTTTATGCCTAAATACTATTAGGCTAATGGTCATTATGCCTAGTAACATTATGCGAATGAAAATTATGCCAAAACAAGTTAGTCTAAAAGGTAATTATGTCAATATTAAGCCTACGTACCCAATGGACCTCCAAGCTTCGATCTCATCGACAAATATGACCCTTTGGAATTCCTTGTCCCGTTTAGACCTTTACATTTAGATTTCGTCTATACTTTAGTGTACGTCAGACCCTCTATCAAACAATGTGTTTCGTTGGAACTTATTTATACATATTCATATGAAAAGTTAAAATGCAATTGTATCAAAAATAAAACACTATCAAATAAATCTATATTTTTCTTAAAAATATAATATCAATATATGTATGTATGTGTATAATATTGTATGTGTGTACATAATATTTCTTGTTCCCATTTAGATTTTTTTTTTCCGTCCGAATGTCCGGTGTCGCGGGAGACTTTATAAACATACATGAAACAGACACAGGAAAAACCCAGACTCAGAACAACTATTTGTGGATCACACAAAGTGTTGTCCACAAATAGTTTGTGATTCAAATGATTGGTGTAATATGATGGTGTAATATGCTCAATTTTTTGAACTTATGCTGCTTTAAGCTCGTGGGATCAAAAATGAATGGTCTAAATAATATACGGCCAAACAAACTCGTAAAGCAAACAAACACTACAAACATCTCGAGAAATAAAGTGCTCACTAAACAATTTTTCCATAAAAGAATGTTTGAAAATAGACCTCGGACTAACTCACTAAACGATATTTTAATCCCTGCAAGTCAACAGTTGGAAAACGATAGTGGACCACAGGATAAACAATTTTACGGGCAAACCCTAATAGCAATAAAGGACCCGCAAAACAAACCAACCAATACCTACTGGTAACTGTTTTTCGCAACTCGTAGACGTATAATACCAAAAAGTGGCGACAAGCCACCGGATGATCCTAAATCCTACCGACCAATCACATTGTTACCATCGTTAGGAAAGCTTTTAGAACGTCTTGTAGTGCCCCGGCTTCTGCCAGGTGGAGTCAAATTTCATGATAGACAATTTGGATTTACGTTGGGTAAATCGACAACTGACGCTGTTATATCGGTTAGAAAGTTTGTCACAGAGTCAAAATTGCAATACGTGCTGGCTATTTTCTTAGATATATCTGGCGCCTTCGATAACGCATGGTAGCCCATGCTGTTGCTGAAATTAAAATCACGGGGGTGCTTTAAAAATATTTATTCCGTTATATCTTCGTACTTTTCACAAGGTACTACTAAACTAAGACTTGATCATCATTCTGTGTCGAAGGCGCTTACAATGGGATGTCCTCAGGGATCGGTGCTAGGTCCATACTTGTGGAATATCGGCTTCGACGCTTTTCTTGCGATACCAATACCATCCGGATGTACTCTGAACGCGTATGCTGATGACGGCTTATTACTGGTGGAATCTGATACTAGGGCGGGGCTTGAGAGATTAGCCAATAGATGTTTGAACTTGATATCTCAATGGGGTGAACGTAATCGCTTAAATTTTGCACCCAACAAAACCTTCCAGCTACTTTTAAAAGGTAACCTCAAATCACCGCCAAGCATTAGATTTGACAATGTTACTGTAAAAAATAAGGCCTCAGTGTGTTACCTAGGATTAGTTTTAGAAAGAAACTTTTCATTTATCGAACATATTAAAATAGTTAATGAAAAGTCTAAAAAGAGTTTCTGTGCATTGACAAGGATATCAACTGCGACATGGGGTCTATCATTTAATACATTAAAGATCATTTACGGAGCTACTTATTTAGGTTCTATGTGCTATGGTGCACCTGTATGGGCCGATAGCCCGTCCGCCGCCACCTGTCCGTCGCAAACTGTTACAAGGCCAACGACTTGCACTGATATTCTTGTGTAAGGCATATAGGACGGTTAGCATTGAGGCTTTGCCGGTGTTGGCAGGTGTGCTTCCGGTCGATCTCTAAGTGCAGAGACGTGCAGCCATGTACTATTCAAGACAACAAAACATGGAATGCGATTTTTTGGGCGCGCGGGATCGCGGTAAGATTACAAGATTGCTTCAACAGCAGTCCGATGTCTATAATGACCTCATAGACGAATGGCAACAACGCTGGGATGAATCATCCAAGGGGCGCCATCTTTACCAATTCTTTCCATCTGTTCGCGAACGGTTGTCGAGGACATGGCTTGAGGTGGATCACTGTGTCGCTCAATTTCTTACTGGTCATGGTAACTTTAAGAGCAAGCTTTATTCATTTAAATTAGTCGAGTCATCATTGTGTCAATGCTCAACACCTAACTCTCACTATGAACAGTCTGCTCATCATATCCTCTGGGAATGTAGTCTTTGGTATAATGAACGTAATATAATGCTGAATACCTTGCAGGTGACATCTGGGGCGGTATACTATGGGGATCTTGTGTCAACTAGGGTGAATTTCCGTGCGTTTAGGCGATTCTGCCATACATATTATAGAAATCAAATATAGCTCACGTAGGACCCGTAATATTTCATGGCCGTGGTGCTTCCCTGTTTAAAAGGGTGTATGCCCATTTTACTTCATTTTGTCTCCCGCTTTGCTAAGGAGGGAAGTGGATTTACTGTATTTCCAACTCCTCCAATTTTCTTCTGATTAATTTCGTTGCGGGTTCCAAGACAGTTTAATTTCTTCCTGGGACTTCCCGAGTGTCATAACTCGGTGTGTTCGTGGGTCACTGCTGTGGATCCTGGTGTACAGGAGTTACAGTGGTGGGCGTGTGGGCGGGATTAGTCCCATAAAAAAAAAAAAACTCGTAGACGACGATACTTAAGATCCAGAGACAGAGCCAAAAGAGAAGCCTATAAAGCCTCCACCAATATTTGGAGATAAAGTACAGAATATACAACCACTTATTAGCATATTAACTAATCATGTGCAAAATAATTATTAACTCAACAACGAACCAGTTAAAATACAACCAAAAACACCAGATGAATATAGAGAAATTGTTAAACAGCTTGAAAAAAAATGTACGTACAAGCCCAAACAAGAAATAAGTTTCAAAGTGGTCCTTAAAAATATCCACCCATCAACTGATTAAACGAACTTAGAACTTAAAAATTTAAACTCTCAAAACTAGGCCATGCCAATATTTATGGCAAAAAGCCACCAAGCCGAACTAAAACCGTTTGAAAACAACAAATATGTTTACCACATAAAATACCTTTTAAAATGTAAAATAAAATTTGAACCCCCTCGCCCTAAGCGGGAGATACCCAAATGTGCTAAATGATAAAGGCTTATGGCCGTCGAAACCCAAAATGCATTAAGTGCGCTGGAGGTCACCTATCCGTAGACTGCGATTTTTTTTTTTTTTTTTTTTTGTTTTTTTTTCCGTGCGGAAATCCCCTCGGATACCACCTGTCGGTGGCATGTCGGACTCGAACCGACTAAAACCGCACGTCGTCTCGGGTACTAATAGCCGGGGAACCAGGTATACCGAGAAAGGAAGTCCCTGGTGCTCCGTAGACTGCCCATAGAAAAACACGATCTAACAAAGTGAAATGTGTTCTTTGTGAAGGAAATCACCCTGCTAACTACAAGGGATGCCAAGTATATAGAGAACTACAAAAATTCATACTACCAGTTAAACCAGAAATAAATAAGAATCAACGTAAGTATGCCAGACCAAATCCCACACAACAAACTGTAAAATGGAGCCCAAATACCAAAGCCAAAAGACATATATATATATATATACGCACTAACTAAGGAAGCAAACAAAAGAGAAAACAAAACTACAACATGCTAATAATAGCGATAATAACAGTAATGGGGACTTAATAACAATGTAAAAGCATGATACAACAATTTATAAATATGACAAACCTACTTATAACACTCAAGACTAAGCTGCAAAATTCGACTCCATAAAAATGGTTATTTGGAACGCCAATGGCCTGACACAACACACCCTCGAGGTGGAAACTTTTCTTGAACTATACAAGTTTGACGTACTCCTAATATCAGAAACTCACTTCACCAAGAAAAACCATTTAAAAATTGATTTCTATAAATTATATTATACGACGCACCCTGATGGTACTGTCCATGGTAGTAACGCCATATTAATAAAAAACAATATCAGACACCATGAAACTGCAAATTATTGAACAAATGAAATACAAGCGACAAACATAGTAATTGAGGACTGGGCTAGACCCTTCACAATCTCAACCGTGTATATCCCTTCTAAACATAATTTAAAACAAGACGACTTCTTCAAAGAAAAAATAAGACGAAGTTCTTCAACACAAGGAAATCGATTCGTGGCTGGTGGTGACTATAACGCCAAACATATTTATTGGGTTCACGAACAGTTACACCGAAAGGCCAATCGCTGCTTAGAGCGTTAGATCAGTTGAAACTTACCTGTATCTCTCATCAAGAGACTCACATGGAGAAAACACATCTTTACCAAAAGACTGGCAATGGGACAATAGATCAGAAAAATGTACTGGATGTTGCACAAGAAGTTTCAGTTGTCAATGACAAACTAGTTACTAATTTTAAAAGCCATAATTAAACCCATATGGTGCTACGGTCTGCATCTATGGGGTACAGCGGCAAACTTGAACATAGAAATCCTGAAAAGATTTCAATCTAAAATGCTACGCATGATAACAAACGCACCTTGGTACATAACAAATGATAGACTACACGACGACCTTAACATTAAAACACTAAAAGATTAAATAAAGGAAAGGATGACTAAATACAAAACAAGAATCACACACCACCCTAATGTACTTACTTGTAAAGGATTTAATGAAAGTGCAAATGCCACGAAGGCTCTAACACAAAAACCAACAAGATCTATTATTGTAAAGTTGTACATCACATAATGATGAAGCGATATTGTTTATGAACAATCTTGCACAAGCCCAAGACTTGCAAATACCAACCTAAAGCTGAATAACCATAAATTGCATTATAAATTTATAAATAAATAAAAACTGCAGCTCTAAACAATTCGCACACAGTAACTCAATTATGAGAACACGTATATTTACGAGTATATTTCATGTGATATAATTACCTATTTTTGATTAAAAAAGCCAAAGCAAAGCCAATAGGTATCTTTTTATGGTGACTGTTTAGACCAATACCACAGCCTCAGCAACGCCCCCAGTGTCCACAAGTTAGGGACTGATTGCCTGAAACCCTACCCCTCTGGTGCCGACGCCCTCGCCTACGAGCCAGCATTCCCAACCAAGCCTGATCATGGGTTTTGAGGCCGTCCGAGACGACCCTTCTCCACTGAAAACGCTCTTTGTGTTATTTTTTTATATTTAGTTATTGATAAGGGAGTTTATAAACTTGATTATCTGGATCCAATTGATTGTCTGTAAATAATAATTAGTCAACACATATTTTAAATATCATGGTTGTGTGACAGTCGAAGAGTTATAGTCATAATTTAGTCAAAACTTTATATTTTCACTCATAACTTACTGAGTACATAAAGTTTTATTTTTAAATGAAGAATGACCACAGAGGAGTTCCCTCGTATATTATACTTATCGTAAAGATGCATTGTTTGTAAAATAAAATTGCAACTTTGTCTGTTTAATGTAAATGTGATCTTTATATATAAATATATAACTTTAATTATGCAATAAAAAGGTTTGGAAGTTAAATTTGACTCTAGCATAGAATATGTAGTAAGATATGAATATTGCAACCGTCTGGCCAGCGTGGTATAGTAGGCCAAAACCTCCTTTTAGGGGAGGCCTATGTCCAGCAGTGGACTATTATAGGCTGTCGATGATGATGATGATGATGTTTATTTATTGAAAATTAGTACCATTGAGGTGTTGAGTTGTAAATCTAGATTATTAGAATGACAACTATCAATTGCATAAATATGCATTATCTATCATAATTTCTATAACTATAATATCTGTTTCTAAAATTGTCTCTTCCTAATCGAATTTTAGAGTGGGATCCTTTGTTTTCACATTATGTTTTTTTCATAATAATACTTTGCCATAATTTGCTTTTGGCATAGATACACTTAATATTGGCTACATACCCGCTGGACCTCCAAGTTTGTACCCTATCACAAAAGTACCGTGTGGTGACGGATTAAGAATACAGAGTTTCACCACCCCTATTCATCCCCTGGGTGTCGTAAGAGCCGACTATGGAAACAAACTGTGCAAAACAACAGCACTGCAAAAAGAAGGAAAACTTGAAACAAACCCTATACCAACCCGTCTTGCCAGCGTGGTATAGTAGGGCAAAACCTCCATTTTAAGGAGAGGTCTATGCCCAGCAGTGAAGTGTTAAGAGCTGTTGTTGATGATGATGATCACAAAAGTACCCGTTCGACCTCATTTTTAGCTCCCTTTGGATCCTCTTTAAAATGAAATAATCAAGGTGCCCGTTGGACCTCTCTTTTATTACCCGATGGACCTTCAACATAAAACCATTAAAAAATGGCACGTTGGACCTCTTTTTTAGTACCGTTTGGAACTCAAGAAATTATATATTCATTTGGAATTCGTTTAATGTTATTTAAGTAAGGAAAGGATCAGTTATGATGAAAATCGTTAATCGGAATTCTCAAAATTAGGTAAAGGAACATTAGCAAAAGCAGGCACACTAGGGACAATCCGTAGAAAAAGAGAATATATATATATATATATATATATATATATATATATATATGATATATATATATTCTATATGTACATATTCTCTTCTCTCTAACTCTCTCAACACTTTGTATGATCCACAAATAGTTTTTGTGAACCAGGGTGTTCCTGTGTCCGTTTCATGTATGTTCATAAAGTCTCCCGCCTACCTATTGGAGTTCTAGCCAGATAAATATATTAATCTGAAAGCTAAAATTACTTAGTGTAACATTATGTAATGCACAAAATTTATTTTTTCTTCATAATCTCATTTCCGTCTTGAACTCATTTTCAAATGTCGAATTTCCGAAGAGAGAGTGGTCTTTTCGAAATAACCAAGCAATTATTTTTTCTGAGCATTAGTAGTGAAATCGTACTTTTGATCGAATAAGAAGTACCTAGTTATGCAAAGGAATCTGGAGTACTATACTAGAATACTAAATACAGTAATTTCTTCCTATCTGCTTATAGGTCGATATAGAACTATACGATCCATTTAACGAATTCCTTTTTTATTTATACTATGAATTGCCCACGCATATATTTACTTCTTTATTCATAAAAATGCTATGACGTTTTGGCGTCACGATCTAATTTAGGAGATTGAACACCTTCACATTGGTTATGTAAGTTACGTCATAAGACCCGCGCGCGCCGCGGGTTACAAACATGACGCCCCGACTAGAAGCAAATTGATTCAATACTCTCGTAACGTCTCCGGTATATATATTGAGCTAATGACTATGTTAATTCATCAGTTCCACAGCGGAAGTCTTACAAGAAAGAACAAAATGTTAGCTAAAGTGGGTGTTACTAATATTATTTTTATTTATTTTGTTTGCTATGTGTTTAAAAATAATATATAATCGGACGATTTCACATTTTAGGTATTAATACTAGCTTTTGTTGCTGTGGCTTCCTGTGACGATTATGGATATACTCGTAGATACAAAGGAGTGCACCATCGACCTATGCATAAATACAAACGTCACTATGAGCATGTTCCAATAAAAGTTCAAAGTGAGCATGAATCGTCTCATGAACCGCACTACAGTCATGCCCCTCAAAGTCACGGGCATGCCTATTCGTCGCAAAGCATCAACCATTACACAGGACATTCAGGACATTCAGTACATTCAGGACATTCAGGACATTCAGGACATTCAGGACATTCAGGACATTCAGGACATTCAGGACATTCAGGACATTCAACATATTCAGGACATCAAGAGTCCCGGGATAGGCATAATGCACACGTTGCTCCTGTCTATCAGCATGTTGAAGAGGATGAACCAGCACCAACTAACTATGAAATCCCAACACATCATTACCACAGTATACAACATGATTCACCAGCCCCCGTACACCACGAGCACTCTGTACACCACGAGCACTCAGTACACGCCAGTAAACCCCATGACCATGTCGAACATTTCGACGAACACGAGCATCACACCCAACCACGCGAGGCTCACGGTCACGAAGAACAGAGCTATGGACACGGCGGCCTACACCATGAAGCTCCCGTCCACCATGACCATCATGCTGAAGAACATGAGCATGAATCTCACGATGAACTCGTTGACTATTACGTAAGTATACGACGCGGCTTTAGAATATAAACACTTATTAACCGTACTTTTATAGTAACTTTCCATTAGTTGATTCGAGTCACATCTTGAAACTTTTAAATCACTTAAAATATTTACATATTGCAAATGGAGCAATAAATACTTTCGATATTACAGGCCTACCCCAAATACAACTACGAGTACAAAGTAGAGGACCCTCACACCGGTGACAGTAAGTTCCACCATGAATACCGTGATGGAGATGTCGTCAAGGGAGTGTACAGTGTTCAAGAACCTGATGGATCAGTCAGAATTGTTGAATACAGTTCAGATAAAGACAGCGGGTAAGAATAAGTGATAAAATAATTGCTGAAATTTTGCTTAAATAACTAAGTTTATTTCCTACATTAAAAATATTTAGGAAATACTTCATATTTAAATTCAAACGAATGTGAAAGTAACTCTATCCGTTTTTTTACCGTTTCGTAACTAAATAATACTAAACTAGGTATAGAAGTAACTATTATACCATCAATTAGACGGGCCTATTGGTCTAGTGGTTAGTGGCCCTGACTGCTAAGCCGGGAGGTCGTGGGTTCGATTCCCACAAATATTGTGTGATGAGCACGGTCATTAATTTGTTCTGTGTCTGGGTGTAATTTATCTATAATATGCATGTACCTATTTAAAAATATATAAGTATGTTTATCAGCAGTCTGGTCACCATAGCACAGGCTCTGCCAAGTTTGGGATCAGACGGCCGTCTGTGAAAAAAAATAAAAATTGTATCTCCAAAGTAAGAATATGACTATATTCGATCACCGTGACAATCTTGTGGTATCTAAACCTAAAGTTATACCTAAATACTAAATCACCATTAGTACCTCTAATATTCGCTTATTTTTTACAGTTTCAAGGCTACCGTGAAACATACTGCTCCAGGCCACCATGTCCATATCGAGAGTCATCACGAAAATTAAATCTGAAGACTGAAAACCAAACAAATACCCTCCTATGTTATCTTAAAATATTGTTAGTTTTTACTGTTGCTAGATGTGTACTTGCCTATTTTATTTTAAAATAAAATTTATTTAATATAATTTTATACAATGTAGTTTATCTATTGCGCTTTGCCTAGCAGACTATTAGTTATGATGTAATAATATGAATATTTTTAAGATTAACATTTTCTGTAAATTCCCCAATAATAGGAACGAATACTAAACTATAATACAGGCCCGTAGTTAAGTAATCAGACGCTCTTCCTTATTTCAATCGGAGGTCTAATCTTATCTATTATTTTAAAGCCTGATTTTTGTCTGACAAATTTAGTTTTCAGCTTCTTACTTCCTATTATAACAAAAATAATCTTTGTTACCCAACTCAGATTCTAAATAATAATCAAAATTTGTTGGTCAAATAAAACAAAAGTAGAATATTACTCCGTTCATATAACAACAACACAGATCCTAAACTTCTGGGGTTACAAATTTATTTGGAGGCGGATCTTTTATTTTGTAAGCATCCACTAAGAAAGAATTTCACTCCTAAGGGGATAAAATAAGGGATAAACAGTTCTATGAAATATCCTCAAAGTTAGAAATACCAAATAAGAAATATAAACACACGAGCGAAGCGGGGTGAAATAGCTGGTTTAATATATTACCATACTACTACATAGGTACACAATGTGGTTCAAAATCACGTTAAATATTTAAACCCATAGCGTCATTAAATTCTTCTCACAAAGAATACGAATCGCTCTGATTAAAACGAGTGACATAGTACTATTGATCTACGCAGTCTACACCATCATTATCATTCCACAGGATTCTCAAGAAAGTCCATAATTCCGGTGTCAGTCGCGGCTACTATTTTAACAGCAACTTACTACAGCACGTGATTTGATTTGTCAATTATGATAGTATAAACTTATTACGACTACGGGAAGTGATAGTTATAACCGACATTGCGTTATACAATTGTACTCGTATACCTAGGGGAATAAAGCTGTCTTCACACTTTGTTTAGCGTTTGTTTAGCGCAGGTGTTTTGATGAACGCAACGTGGACGTGTGTATTTTCCAAAAATCTAATACACCGATAAAAATCCTACTGGCTATATTTTCAAAAGAAAACTGTGCTAAAACGCATGTTTGAAGCGGTAGATATAAGATACACTTGAAGACTGAAGACATCACGACAACGGAACCTTCGTTCAACAGTGGACGGCAATAGGCTTATGGAATTTGGTGGTAGAAAATTATCTCAATATTATTATACTTAGAATATTAAGAAGTGATCGTAGGTAGTAAAGTAAGGATGCAACTTTTTAATCAAGCTTCAATACAGTGCAGGAGTAAGTACGCCTGCACTGTATTGTAGTAGTAGTCTTGTATTGTTTTGTAGCTAGTTGACATAATAACACATATTTCATACACTGCCATCTGTTCAAAAACTAGGCAGAGTGTAAACTATGGTAACCAGACGGCTGATAAACATACTTGTATATTTGTAAATAATTCCATATTATAGATAAATAACACCCAGTCAGACCCTAGAGACAATTGTGTGACGAGCACAATCCTTTGTTCTGTAATGTTCGTGCTCGTCACACAATGATTACTCACAACTTACAAAGTTATTTGTCTTAGGTGGTAATCGAACCCACGATTTCTGGCTTAGTAGTCAGGCTCACTAACCACTAGACCAACAGGCCTGTCGAAAATAGTTTATAATACTTACTTCAAAACCTTTTATTAAACATTCGTAAGCGCGATAATTGCTTGCAACTGTTTTTTTTATTTTCATTACATTAATTCATTACATTAATACAAATGAATAAACTCATTCTAATGTTAGTGTTGAAGCGTTTGCCATTTTAGTAAGGTAATAATATAGATCGTTCCTACCTTGTTGATTTGTTGTTATGAAAACTTCGATGTACTGGGAATTATTTCAGATAAATTATTTTAGTTATTTGCTACCTTAAATAGACTAAATCTATTTCTAGAAGTGTCCATTCGTTGATAATGTACCTATTCCCAAGTAGTCCGGAGTTGTTACAAAAAGCGTAAAATGTATGTTACTTGTTTACCACTTTAGTAGTAAGACTTGTATGGCGTGTATCGTAGATAGTATAAGATGTCGGGATTGAAAATGGCAGGTTATATATAAATTATACGCACACACACATTTAAACGATTATTCGGACACAAAGTAAATTTGAAGAGCCGCAATACTATGGTAAAGGACTTAACTACGTGTCTTTGGAATGAAGTAAAAAAAAAACTATCTATTGTATATATATATATATATATATATATATATGTATGTTGTTTTGATTTGTTTAAAAAATAAATTAAATTTAGTCATTAAGAGTTGTACATATACTGTATGTACATATATATATGTACTGATAAAATACAAATAGCTTCATAATGCCATAGTTTTACGGAAAAGTTTATTACAATTTTATTGTGTAAGTTACTTTTGTGTAAGTTGTTTTGTCTTGAAAAGTATTAAACGTGAAACGGTACCTCTTAGATTGGTTGGACTATAATTGTTGTCTGGAAGGTACTCAATTAAATAGAAATTTTATGGTGTGAATTACACATACTGTAGTCGTGTAGTCCAATTTATTTCTATACTTAAAAACTCTTCTTTCTACATTAATTTTAGCACCTTCCCACTTTAATGAACCTACCTTCCATTTATTTTAAATATGCTACAGAAATTCTAAGCAAAATATTGTTAACATCCACAAATATATCTTAAAAAATTGTCAAAACATGAGAGACATCAGGAACTGCTGAATAGTACATAAGTAGGCATTGAGTTTAGCGTTATTTCACTATTCAAGCGCATTGTAAATGCTGAAAGGTACATCCCAGAAAATATAGAAGAGTTAAACTTGTCTAAAACTTTAGTAGTAAATTGGCTGCTTAATTTGGTGATGTCTCTAGCTGTCATTATTAAATACCAACACATTTAGGACTAGTCAAGTAAATCATTAAATATTTAGTATAAGAGTATTTCAAACAACATTCAATATGTACTATTCCTACCCTGATAAACTCAAAAACTATATGGTATTTCAATTTATATTTATAATAGAGATAAGAGCAGAGAAGATAGTATTTCAATTTATATTTATAAATTGAAATATTATCTTCTCTGCTTACGTTAGAATACTTTATTAAAATTATTATTATTTTAACAAATAATATTTGTCCATCATTCACTTTTACGATCCCTCGAGAACTGCCCCTTTTTTACTGAATGCAAAGCACTTTTTCTTTCTGGCCTGGCATACACCTTGTATGCAAAATTTCATAACGATCGGATAAACAGAATTGCAATGCCAAAAAACGTATTCAGCATTTATTAGTTCTTGAATTAAATTGAATTCGAATACATTAAAATATGTTAAGCTATGTGATGTCTTTTAAAGGCATATTAAAATCGTAATAAGATTAGATTAAAATTGTGGTATAATTTGCAAAACCATGTCATTTTTAGCTTATCGTTTGCGTAGCGTAAACAAGCTCTCCGGTTACAAAAAGACGAGAAGTGTGATAAGATGCTTTTTTTCACCTGAGTCCCTCGTCATAGAGCGATTATTCTATGAGAAACAACCTCCAAACCTATACGACTCTATTAGGTTATCATCAATAGTATTATAAAAATAAATTTAAAGAACATTTTTGTTTTTACACAAATTAGGTAAATTAAAAAGAAACACTCTTTTACTAGATATATTCAGATAAAAATAATTCATATGAAAAGATCAAAAATATCAGAAGAATCGGGATGAATGATACTGATACTTCTATATACATTTTCTTTCTTAGTTTAAAAATTATTTTAGGTAATTTTAGAATATTTAATCTTTAAAATTGGCTGCGGAATACGTGGTGAAAAAATTAAACATTGTTTCAGTTATTAAACTAGGTTTATTTTTAACATTCAGAAACAATAATAAAACATAACATGATTTCAATAATATAACTTAAATAGGTTTTCTTAGTTTAGGGAGTAAGTGTGACCGTGCTTGGAGGTTGTTTTCACTACTGCATTAAATCTGGAAAAAATAACAAAGATGTGGGATGTATATAATATTACAGCAGGTATTTTATGGACTATACTGGAAACTATACTATACGAAAACTGGTCATGACCAGAAGACGGGCTTTTTTAGCACAGTAAATTAGCATTGTCATCCAACGTAGCTGTGATGATATGGAGGGTTTTTAGCGCTTGTGCGTCTAAATAGCCAATATATTAAAATGTATAACTAAATAAATTTATTAGTATAATACAATATAACAAAGAAAATATCGATACAGTTATATTATCCAATTTTAGTTACACTACTTGACAATTGAGTCTTGATCACTTTCAGATTTTTTTTAAAGTTCAAGTCTGTTAAATAATTTAACTGATATTTTATCCGGTCTGTCGTGGAATGCTTATTGTAAAATATGTAAAGACAAAAATAGGAAATAGTTTGTAATTTTCTATGAAATCATACACAGAATGTCAGAGTTTGTATGGTTACATTTAATTTCTTTGTAAAATAAAAATAAATAGGTCTTTGTGTTGAAAACTTTTACTGATTATTGAGATTGGTGCAAACAGGTTATCAATGATTATTTTCCCAAAAAACTCTACTAAACTTACCCATTGTGTTTATCAGCAGTATATTCAACAGTGCGCACGGAGCCATCAGCATCGTGAAGGCTATAGACTCCCTTCACAGAATCACCATCACGGCTCTCATGTTGGTATTTATTGTCTCCGGTGTGGGGATCTTCAATTTTGTATTCATATTCATATTTGGGATGAGCCTGTAGTGAATAAAAAAAATAAATAATACTATCTAAAATCCAGTTTTTTCCCCGTTAGATTCTGGTGCAGTAAACGTATTACACAATAATTACTACAATTATGAAGCAAATTATAAAAACCACAGTATAATAACACTATTATGATTGAATGGTTTCAAATATCAACTCACGTGGTAGTCAACAAGGTGTTCTTCCCCATGGTGTTCTTGATGACCATGGAGTTCTTCGTGATCATGTTTTTCTTGGTAAACATTTTGTTCCTGGTGACCAAGTTGTTCGTGGTTGCCATATTGTTCTTCTTGACCGTATTGTCCCTGGTCACCGTATTGTTCCTGATGACCGTATTGTTCTTGGTGACCGTATTGTCCCTCGTGAATGTTTTGTTCCTCATGACCATATTGTTCTTGGTGACCATATTGTCCCTGGTTACCGTATTGTCCCTGGTGACCGTATTGTTCCTGATGACCGTATTGTTCTTGGTGACCGTATTGTCCCTCGTGAATATTTTGTTGCTCATGACCATATTGTTCCTGGTGACCATATTGTCCCTGGTTATCGTATTGTCCCTGGTGACCATATTGTTCCTGATGACCATATTGTTCTTGGTGACCATATTCTTCTTGGTGACCATATTGTCCCAGGTGACCATGTTGTTCCTGCTGACCATATTGTTCTTGGTGACCGTATTGTCCTTCGTGGCCATATTGTCCCTCGTGACCATATTGTCCTAGGTATTCCTGATAACTATGATGTTCTTGTTGGGCATTCTGCTGATTACCACTTGATACAGAGACTTCATGATGGTTCGTAATAGAAGCGTGTTGAGCGGGTTGGAAATATAGAGTTTGTTCTCCGCTGTGGTAGCCGTGAGAAATTTCTTGATGACCGTGAGATTCCTGGTTGTGAGCGCTGAAATATTCCTGACGACCCTGGTTGCTATCGTGGTGTCCATGACTATCGCCTTGATGACTTAGATCATATTCATTGTGACCATGTCCGGAAGACTCAGGGTGAGTAATATGAAAAGATTGAGAGGTGTATGAATGTCCGTAGTCATGGCGATCTTCTGCATACACCACCGCCAGTACAAGGCCAATCAAGATCTAAAGAATAATTAAACAACAAATATATTATGAATAAATTATATGACCCACATAGGAAATGAGCACGGATGGCTATAAGATAATAATGCAATGTATTAGAAAAGTGATCAATAATAAAAGGTCCTTTTTAGTTTATATCTCATTCTAATCAGATTTTTATATTAGAGTTTCTTAATTTGCACACAGTAACTAACTCTTACATTATATCACTATTATCTATATTTGAAGTCACTTCTAGTTTTGTATTTGAATGTTTGGAATATTATTGTTACTTATAAAATTCGAAAAATACTTACTTTACAGAACATCTTATTACAGTATGTTCTTTAAAATATAATAATTGAATGATATAATTGTTGATGTTTTGAGCCTTTTATACTCAGAAAACTCAGTATAACCTCTTCTTTGTGAGTGTTTATTGTTACGTCATTAAACTGAAATCTGGTTCCGTTATTATCACTTGTTCTGTAATGAACATATTATTATGCATTTCATAATTTTGTTTCAAAGTAAACATTACAAGATGATTCACAATATTTACAGAACATAAAAATCTTACTCACTATAGACAGCTTAACGTTTAGCCAAAAGTTTAATTTCGCTGTTCAAGATTGCAACATAATTAATAACATATTAAGGTCCCGGCTAAGACGCAAATACGAGTACCAATAAATAAGATTATTCATCTGGGGCTAAATAACTCAAAATGATTGAGGAGAGGCAAATTAAAACTTATTCATTCACATCTGTTGCAAGTAAGAGAATTTTGTAATTATTTTTCAAAGTAATAAGTATTGTAGCACTTGTTGTATATTTAGGATGCTTACTTGGCTTCAGATATTATCCTCTTTATTAGAAAATGATGTCTGTATGGGGCATTGTATATTAACATAAAATGGAAGCGAATCTAAACTATTTGTACTATTTGAAATAATTACAATACATTTTTAAACCTTGATATTAGACCTGTAGTCCATCCTGAGCTACGGACAAAACTCGATGATTCTTCTTTTTGCTTCTTATTTTCCTGGCAACAAAAGCTTAAGATGACTCTACCATCTCTGGAGGTAAGTGTAATATTTATCCTTAGTATTTCATCACAAAAATTTGTTTAAAGGGCTCGTTCCAATAGTCTGAGGTGACAAAAATATTGATTGTAACCTTGACTGTCTGGAAGTCCATGTCGTCTTGTTCAATTTTTCGAAACTAAATTTTGTTAGGCATGATACGGTAGGGCTCATCACAAAAACCTATAAACTTCAAGCCCTAGAAGGGATTTCGGGATTTACTCGAGCGTTTCAGATTAAGATAGGACCCACAGTTAAGTACCTCCACCATACATGGGCCCTACGTATAAGGGGGATCGTCTAGGGCAGATACCCATCAGATTAGTCAACAAAAAAATCGATGGCAAGAAATATTCAAGCGTATAAGATTAAGGTAAGTTGAATCAACTACAAACACATTAGTGTGTATTTAAAAAAAACGGACCATTTAAGCGTGACATGAAGCAGTGGGAGGGTCACAAAGTTAAAAAAAACCTATGACCTCGTCATTTTTTTTTATTTTGAAGCAAACAATGCAAGCATTCATCTTTAAATGTCTACATCATTCTTCGTGCCTTTATTTGTCACATTTTATAAAAAAGAAATATACATAAATGTACTTCTAACCGTCAGATTCAAAATACCCTGCAAAATTATCGTCAGATTTTAGGTTAGTATGAGAGGTACATCAAGCTGAACCATCTGTATAAAATCTAACACGCTCGGGTATTTCGAAATGGCGATTATTCGAATTTGCAGTTTTTATTTTTAATAATTCGCTACGAGATTGGGTCTTTTCGATTTCCTTCCCTTACATTTTGGAAAACCTGTAGAAGCTTTTCTAGAAGATTATATAACTTTAATTCATTCTATTACATAATCTTTCAAATGCAATAGGTTCCCATGACGCTAGAGTAAATCCACATTTAGCATCATGGGCTCACCTACTAATACTTTTCTTTTAACTTTATTTGACCGTTGTCGCTTCTTGCTTTAAAATTATTCGTTTTAGTAAACATTTAATAGAATACATACTAACAAGGTAGTAGAATTACGTAACTAAGTTGATGGTTGTAAATGAAAATATAAAGTATCCAGTTTTAATGTTTTTGTATTTTGTTTTAATGTTTTAGTATTTTTATAGTGTTTTATATTATTTTATAAAGTGTTAAATGTTGGCAAAGTTATTGATGGAGACATCGTTTATTAGAATGTGTATCACATGGTATTTGATTATCCGATTTTAAAACCTAAGTCCATCTTGATGATTTATTTATTCATATTAAAGTGATTTTCAAATTTTCACTGTGTTACTGATCACAATGTGCTTGAGGCCATCACATTTGTGTCAAACACAAATCTTATTTTATTTTTATTATTGTTATTTCGGGACGTCTCGAGTGTCATAATTCTAGGTGTGTTCGTGGGTCACTGCTGTTGATCCTGGTGTCCAGGAGTTACAATAGTGCACCCACCACTGCGTATAGGATTGATTAGTCCCGTTTAAAAGAAACCATTTGTTAATTTTAGGAATGCCAACAAGTGAAATAAGACTAGACTAGACTTCCCTTCGCGGCACCGTGCGACTAACGTGTGACTTCATGTGCTAACAATTTAAATATTGTTTTCTGTTTTTTCTGCGACTAGTTTCCGGCTTGCGGGCGGCTAAAGGTTGTGTATAGTGTTTTTAAAGAAAGTCAGTAAGTTTTTATTGTTTTAAACAGTAATATAGTGCTGAATTATTTTATTACGACTATTGGTGAGTAAATTTATTTTCTTCCTAAAAGTGGGTAGGAGGTATTCTTTGTTTATATTGATTTTTCTCTGCGTGTTATTTATTTTTAAACCTGTTCCTTTTGAAATTGTTGTTTGGTGTGTCTTTGTTTGGCTATGTCGGTCGTTAGCGAGTTGCCGGACCCCGGCGGTACAAGTGAATTTCTAACACCAACCGGGAAAAGGACATTTATCGAAATGTCACCTACGGATTTCTCGCCGAAAGACAGTAGCCGTAGGCGCGTTATTAATTCGGACTTAAGTGGTAATGTTTCGTCTCCTACCGGCCGTGATAACTGTGGGGAGTACAACTACTGTGACTTAGTATCACAGGCCACTGATTATTTGGCAAAAATTAATGAATTAGTTAATGATCAGGGATCTCGGATGAATGTAGGTAATAAAACGGCGATTATGGATATTACTCAACGAATTACCGGTATCGTATCTTTGTTAGCAATAAAATCCTCTAGCAACGAAACGAAGTTAGCGAATTTTGAGCGACAAATGGAGGGTATCGCCACTCAAGAAACGAGTTTAACGTACGCGGACAAACTTAAGCTTCGATTACCACCTAAATCTGCTCCGTGCCCGGTACCTACTGAAGCGCGCGTTCCTAGGCCTTGTGTTATTGCCTATCCCACTACGGAACGCTTAGCGGACTATGCGACCTCGTCAGCAACAAAACAAGCTCTCATGAAGGCTATTAAACCGAGCGATGAGGGATTTCAAATTGTAGGCGTTAAAAAAACCTCTAAGGCAGGCGTCGTGTTACGTGTAGCTAACGAACGGCAGCTTAAGAAACTGGAATCTGTGGACGCCATTAAATCAGTAGGGTTGCGCTTAGAAAAACCGAAAGGCCGTAGGCCCCGTATAATTGTAAAAGACGTACCCGGTTCTATGGAAGATCGTGCCTTCCTAACAGCCTTATACCGTCAGAATATCAAGGACGAATTAAAATTAAGTGAGAACGATTTTATTAAGTCAACCAAAATTGTTAGGCATCGTAAACTAGAAAATGGGCGTCAATGGATAGGTTTAGAATTAGAGGCAGCAGTTCGGAAACATCTAGCCAACACAAAAGATAAACTTTATATAGACTGGGCCACATGTAGATTCATAGACGATATAGAAGTAGTTCGTTGCTTAAATTGTCAGCAATTCGGTCATGTACAAAAGTTTTGCACCATAAAAACCCCTACTTGTGCTAATTGCGCCGCCGCACATGAAACGCGAGCTTGTCCAGATAAAGACACACCAGATTTTAAGCCCACGTGCGCACAGTGTAAGCGGTTCAAAAAACCATCTGACCATCGATGCGGCTCATACGACTGTGCCACATACAAATTAAAACTGGAACAGCTAATATTAAATACTAATTACTGAATAGTTTAACTTAGTTTAAAAAAAAAAAAAAAAAAAAAAAAAAAAAGTTTAAAGAGTAACTTACTAGTAATGAATAATATTTCGATAGGCCAGTTAAATCTTCATAACGATAAAATAGCTACATCAGAATTAGACCGTTTAATTTTAGAACAAAAGTTAGACATTGTCCTTTTACAAGAACAATATCAGAGCGCTCACTTGCGTCGTAATGTAGTACAGCTTGACTGCCGTTCGCGGGCTGGGATATATGTTGCAAGTTCTAATTTTACGGTAACATCTTTGCGTAATCTTATGACGTCACACTGCGCCGTTGCTGAGATCTCATCCTCTACCTGTAAGGTTTACGTAGTGAGCTGCTATTTTCAATATTCACATCCTATTGATCCTCACTTACATCACTTACGTTACGTCTTGCAGTTCCTCGTGGGACATAAAATTATCATTGGAGCTGATGTCAATGCGTCATCTTCATTATGGTATGGCAAGTTGCGTTCAACCGACACGGTTCGACGTTGTGCGGTTGAAGATTTCATTGCGGAAATGAATCTTATTATTCACAATACCCCCGATGCACCACCAACTTTTTGCAACCCAATGGGTGAGTCTTCTATTGACGTGACGCTTACGCGCGGCGACGTCTCGATATCCGGATGGCGTGTCCTTCCGGACGCATCCTGTAGTGATCACCGCTTAATCGTGTACGAATTCATACCAAGGGTTGCACAGGATCCACAAAGGGCTCCCTATAATTTTAGATATAAAACTAAAGGTGCGAACTGGGCTTTGTTTGGTTCACTCTTTGCAAGTCATACCAAAGACTTCAGTCGCAGTAGTTTATCAGCTGAGGAAAGCGCAGAAATACTATCAGAAACTTTTACATACTGCGCTGATGTAACTATTGGTCGCGGATCTATCACTAACACTCGTAGATGTGATTGGTGGAATGATAGATTAGCCGAACTACGTAGAAGCTACCGGAAAGCTCGTAGAAAATTAAACACTATTAAAAAACATAACGTAACAGGAGATTTGTACAACAATGCTCTCATTGCTCTTAGAGTTGCCAGGTCCCACTACAGAGCTGCTGTGGAAAAATCCAAGGGAAACTTAATTCAGAAACTTGTTGATAAACTCGATAGAGAGGGCCCGTGGTCACCTTTGTATCACGAATTTAAGGCAAATAGATCAATCGACCTTGCATACATACAGAACATTAAAATTAATAACAGATATACCACAGGAGTAGAACAAACAGCAGAATATCTTTTAGACTCACTCGTACCTGACGATCGACCGGAAAACGACACTGATCATCACCGACAGATCAGGCAGTGGGCTATCGAACCACCACTGTCTCCAATGTCTGATTTACCATCTTCAGACGAATTTCTCGGTATCATTAGATCCTTGCCGCTAAACAAGGCTTCGGGCGATGATAAAATATCTAACAAAATGATAAAAGAAGCTTGTAAACTTTCGGGTGACACGATTTTCACTGTCTTTAAACGTTGCATTGCTGAAGGAATATTTCCTCGTATATGGCGGTGCGGTAATATTCGTATAATACCAAAAAGTGGCGACAAGCCACCGGATGATCCTAAATCCTACCGACCAATCACATTATTACCATCGTTAGGAAAGCTTTTAGAACGTCTTGTAGTGCCCCGGCTTCTGCCAGGTGGAGTCAAATTTCATGATAGACAATTTGGATTTACGTTGGGTAAATCGACAACTGACGCTGTTATATCGGTTAGAAAGTTTGTCACAGAGTCAAAATTTCAATACGTGCTGGCTATTTTCTTAGATATATCTGGCGCCTTCGACAACGCATGGTGGCCCATGCTGTTGCTGAAATTAAAATCACGGGGGTGCTTTAAAAATATTTATTCCCTTATCGCTTCGTACTTTTCACAAGGTACAACTAAACTAAGACTTGGTCATCATTCGGTGTCGAAGGCGCTTACAATGGGATGTCCTCAGGGATCGGTGCTAGGTCCATACTTGTGGAATATCGGCTTCGACGATTTTCTTGCGATACCAATACCATCCGGATGTACTCTGAACGCGTATGCTGATGACGGCTTATTACTGGTGGAATCTGATACTAGGGCGGGGCTTGAGAGATTAGCCAATAGATGTTTGAACTTGATATCTCAATGGGGTGAACGTAATCGCTTAACTTTTGCACCCAACAAAACCTTCCAGCTACTTTTAAAAGGTAACCTCAAATCACCGCCGAGCATTAGATTTGACAATGTTACTGTAAAAAATAAAACTACAGTGTGTTATCTAGGATTAGTTTTAGAAAGAAACTTTTCATTTATCGAACATATTAAAATAGTTAATGAAAAGTCTAAAAAGAGTTTCTGTGCATTGACAAGGATATCAACTGCGACATGGGGTCTATCATTTAATACATTAAAGATCATATACGGAGCTACTTATTTAGGTTCTATGTGCTATGGTGCACCTGTATGGGCCGATAGGGCGACCGTAGGCGCTGTCCGTCGCAAACTGTTACAAGGCCAACGACTTGCACTGATATTCTTGTGTAAGGCATATAGGACGGTTAGCACTGAGGCTTTGCCGGTGTTGGCGGGTGTGCTTCCGGTCGATCTCGAGGTGCAGAGACGTGCAGCCATGTATTATTCAAGACAACAAAACATGGAATGCGATTTTTTGGGCGCGCGGGATCGCGGTAAAATTACAAGATTGCTGCAACAGCAGCCCGATGTCTATAATGACCTCATAGACGAATGGCAACAACGCTGGGATGAATCATCCAAGGGGCGCCATCTTTACCAATTCTTTCCATCTGTTCGCGAACGGTTGTCGAGGATATGGCTTGAGGTGGATCACTGTGTCGCTCAATTTCTTACGGGTCATGGTAACTTTAAGAGCAAGCTTTATTCATTTAAATTAGTCGAGTCACCATTGTGTCAATGCTCAACACCTAACTCTCACTATGAACAGTCTGCTCATCATATCCTCTGGGAATGTAGTCTTTGGTATAATGAACGTAATATAATGCTGAATAGCTTGCAGGTGACATCTGGGGCGGTATACTATGGGGATCTTGTGTCAACTAGGGTGAATTTCCGTGCGTTTAGGCGATTCTGCCATACATATTATAGAAATCAAACATAGCTCACGTAGGACCCGTAATATTTGTGGCCGTGGTGCTTCCCTGTTTAAAAGGGTGTATGCCCATTTTACTTCATTTTGTCTCCCGCTTTGCTAAGGAGGGAAGTGGATTTACTGTATTTCCAACTCCTCCAATTTTCTTCTGATTAATTTCGTTGCGGGTTCCAAGACAGTTTAATTTCTTCCTGGGACTTCCCGAGTGTCATAACTCGGTGTGTTCGTGGGTCACTGCTGTGGATCCTGGTGTACAGGAGTTACAGTGGTGGGCGTGTGGGTGGGATTAGTCCCAAGTGAAATAACCAATACATATGTGATAAAATATTATATTTACTTTACATTATTGTCGGTCACAAAAACTGGAGTTTTTATACATCATCCTGCAAGCAGTTCGCCTAACGTTTCACAAAATGTATTTGAGCTTGAAAATAAAACCGAAAAATACTTACACACTACTAGAAAATATAATACAAAAGTGCTAATGCGCTTTAAATAGATGATGGATGAAAAGTTCTACACTAATTTGGGACTTAGTCCCATGAGATACTCTTACATGTTATGAAACGCTTAGCTGCTAAGCATACAACCAGGAAGTCTGCCTTTAACCGTGATCACGATACTCTTTCGTTGTCGCATTCCGTCCGTACTAAAGCTAAATAAAATAATAAATAGATGTCGTCGGTGTAGGTCTACGCGCGGTGGGTGGTCTAGCCTTGGAGATGTCCGTAGGCAGGGGCGGCTACGATGGCGGCGTGGCCCGCGGGATGTGCGGCATGACCTTGCCTGCTCACCACCGCGTTGAATCTGTTATGACAATATTATTCATAAACTGCAATCATTTTAACGTAATTAACTGAATTCAGATACATACAAAAAACATTGGATTCTAAAACTATTCATTCTACATTTTCAATTGGTTTTTAGTGCATTTCATTACGATTTAAAAAAAAAGAAAAGAAGAAAAAATAATCTTCTATTAATTAGTGTTAATAAATTACTTAAATTACTTTAGTTTTCATTGTTAGTTATGTATCATGAGATAGTAAACCTTTAATTGGAGGGTTAAATTAAGCAAATTAACACATCTGCTATATATGTGCTGTGCTAAGTAATTTTCTATATTTAATAGACAGACAAAGACAGAGTGATTACAGCAATCACTCTGTCTTTGTACTACTACATATACTTCTTTGTATACTTCATAACATTATTATTATAACATTAATATTATCTATATAGATAGATAATATTATTATTTTTTGTAATAATTTTATATATTTTTCCAAATTATGTTCTCAAGGTGAGGGTTAGATAAAAATAAGTATACGTATATGATACCCATATTTCATAAAATATACTTTTTACTTCCCTTTTAATAAAGTTGACAGTAGTTGAATACCCAATGACAAATTGTCACATCAAACCCATTCGCTAGCAATTTATCATACTCGAAGATAAGCACAGATTTGTCAACTAACCAACGATTTAGCAATGTCATGTTTTTTACTATATTTAAGTCACGTTTATGTTACGAATACTGTTTTAATAATCTTACCCATTATGATCATCAGCAGAGTAGTTTACGGTACGGACTGTGCCGTCCGGTTCAACAAGGGAATATTGACCCTTTACAACATCTCCATCACGAGCCTCCCATTGGCTCTTCTGGTCGCCCGTGTGGCCGTCAGTGACACCGTAGTTAAACTGATAGCGGGGGTGGGCCTGAAATTTGCGTATTAGTAAAATACCGGTTGATTTCAGTAAGAAGTTTTTTTTAAATCTTAATAACGGTAATCATAAAATAACGAGCTGAAAATGAGCAACTTAAGGCTGGAGGGGTGAAATCCTGATGTTTCTAATAGCAACAGTCGAAATCTAAAACTAAGAATGTTATTTAATCGAAGCAATGGAAGTTCCTAGACGTTGTCATTCAACGGGTTAACATTGAAAAATTACAGCGGTCTATGTGTGCACCTACTTTTTATCTTGTATTTATATTTACTCGTGTCATTTTTATTTCTTATATCCGTATAGAACAGTCGTTACAACTTACATATATCTCAACAGGGGCAGCGGCGTGACCGTACGCTGCGTAAGGCGCGCTCAACACCGGCGCGTGTGCCACGACGGCGCTGTGTCCTGCAACATACCTGACATCAACATACACACAAACACGTGGAAGTTGTTTAATCACTTCATTAATAATATGACAATAAAAAGTTCGGTCTATCTAAGCGAAATTCGAAAGACAAATATGTGATTAGAGAAAATAAATTTCAACTCCTTAACATTCACTGACTTGATAATATTCTTGATCTTACAATTTTAGGAGTTTTAAAAGCCTCGTAGAATTTCATATTTATTTTCAAATAATTTTATAGGAACTTCGCCCTATACACCCTATATTTTTTTGAAGAATTTAATAAGAACATATAAATCTATAAATATAATAGTGTGAAATCCTAAATAATTCTATTGAATGTATATACAGTATAAATTTAAGTAAGAAAATAGGATAAAGTGTATTTATAGGAATTCTGTAGGTAATCAGCACATTTTATTGCTAACGTCATATTTCTGATCTTCTTTATGATAATTGGATATACCTAATCCAAGTCCATATGCAGGAGCAGCGGCAGCATACCCATGTGCTAGGGCAGGAGCTCCCAACACAATACTTTGGGATGATACAGCGCCGTGTGACGCGATCAATCCTGCGCGGGCGACGCTAAATAGTGCGCACGTGAAAAACACCTGTAAACAAATATAAAATAAAAAAATTGGTCCATAATATTCCGTGATAAATGGATACAGGGTTTGGTGTTGAAAAGCGTTTTCACTACAAATTTCGATTTTCATTTGAAGAGACAATATTAAACAGACTTCATAAGCGAAAATATATAATAATTTTTACTACGTTGTCTATTTCAAAGATTTTTTGTAGAGTATACCTCAGGTAATATCGACCAGGTATAGAAACCAGTTGAATATATACACATTACACTAAAAAAATGATCACAAAAAAAAAGTAATCACTTGTGCACTGTTGAAAAATACTTTCAAATTTAATATTATACGAATTATGGATACGTAATAAAAATATTAAAAAACACAATCAAATCACCTATATGCTAGTGAAAATTGGTTAACCCATTTTGTCATTCATCAATTTAATCATTGATATGCAATTAATAAAAAGTTAATTTTGAAATAGCAGGGAGACGTCTATTTATTATGTAATTTCTTTTTTGTAGACATTTATTGTAAATAAATAATAAAAAAGTAAAGTACCAAAATGGTCGGGCTCTTTGTAAAGTTAAGTCAATGAAAGAAGCTTCTGAATAAAGTAGGTGTATAAGGACCTTAACATAACAAGTGGTAGCCTGTTGTCAGTGCCAACTCAAATGGAGAACGGTGTGAGCTTTTACATGGAGGTATGTATGATGATAAACTCAGGATGACTGATCGTTTAGTCCAATGGTTAGTGGTCTTCACTTCTAAGATATTGCAAGATAAATAATATTGTGTGATGAGTACGATTATGTGTTCTGTCTATTTATATTTATAGTAATTATGTGTTTAGAAAAATAAATACAGTTTGGTTCTTATCTATCATAATGCACTGTGTGAGATATGTCAATTAATTAAATATTAATGTTTTAGGCCTTATTCCACTAGACACATATTTATATGAATAGTTAGTATAACATTGTGGTATATGTATATCTCTATGAGTAATTAAATCTCAATAACATTATTTTATTCAATTACCTTAAAATTATAGCGAATTTTAAATGATTTTATTTGGAATTTAGTGTTTTTTTATTTCAAAGTATATTCCATGTTGGAAAACTTTCTTTCTATTGTTCTTTTGTTGGGTATAGTTGAGTATGTTTATCATTATTCAGCTTAGTC
This sequence comes from Arctia plantaginis, assembly GCA_902825455.1. Classification (NCBI taxonomy): domain Eukaryota; kingdom Metazoa; phylum Arthropoda; class Insecta; order Lepidoptera; family Erebidae; genus Arctia; species Arctia plantaginis. The sequence goes on along the minus strand of CADEBD010000314.1, from coordinate 7,875,594 downwards.
CACTGCAACTTCTTCCAATTCGTCCTAAAAAACCTGGCTCTCTATCTTCCTCATTATTAAAGCGTATTTATTCTATTTAATTTGCAGATATTATTTAAAGTGCAAAAATAATCGTATATATTCAAAAATAACAAATCATCAACAACTACAACAAAGATCAGGACAGAAAAGATCAAGTAACAGATTCACAATATTTTGAAGAATTCATAGTAGGGAAAACCAAAACATAATTTAATTGTAAAGTTTTAGAAATACACGATATAAGAACTAAAAAGTGTTAGACTTAACTAACTTGGCCGAAACCTCTTTAGAGATGTTAATTTGGACAGTAATCAGTCCGTTAAATTTATGAGTCCATGACGTATTGTAACAAGTTATGCGTTAATTAAAATTATCTAATTTTCTTGCACTCTAGATGATGGAATGACTGTAAACTATTGTTTAATTTGTAAGAAAAGTGCGTGTAGTAATGATTTTTTTAGGCAACTACGTAAAATTCTATTGCTGAATAGGTAATTTTAATAAATAATTATATTGTGTCATTAGCGCTTGGTTTTTGTACAGTAGCAGAATTTATACTAGCTCGTTCATCAAAATATATTAATTAAAATTATTAGTTTACTTCAGTTAGGAATACCAACAGCTATAAAAATGATAATGGTCAGATTAATATACCACATCAATCAAATTACAGATTTTCACGAATTGAAACGTTATAATTTAACAGAGGTACTGAAACACTAACGAACACGACACTGACCCTATATAATAAAAAATAATGAATCTAAAAATAATACGAAAAGAAAAATAAGGTTTAGCATACTGCGTACAATTACTACCGTAGTGTTGTGATATTTTGACAGCGAGTGAGATCAGTCTGTGCATACACAATATACGAAATGCATATACATACATATCAATCTTACTCACTTTACTTTTATATACTAATCTAATATATCATTTTTGAAAGAGTGACTATATTATGATCTGCTGAATACAAATATACAGGTACAATGTTATCTCTTTTATGGAACAGAGTTCTATTTTTTTTAATCTACCCCTTGAGAAGAAACGTTATAGATTATTTGTAAAAGCCCTAAAATTTCTATTATTTTTTTCTTTTCTTTTTATTTATAGAATATTTTGAATAAAATCACAAGCACATAACAAAAACCACCAAAAAGCACACTTCAATAACACCAAACCACTTGACCACTTTACCTTGGCAAACATTTTCTAGTTTTGTCTAAGTTTAAACTGTACGTTACTGTCAACTCTAGAGCTTGCTGTGTGCCAAATTCCAAGATTACTACGCTTATATAGGGCCTCTATGTCCTATAGATACATATTAGAGTCCCGTTTGGGCGTGTCGTAGGAAACTGTATGTAGTATGTGGCCGTGGGCGCTGCCCGCAAACTAGACCATTGGATTAATATAGGTATGACAACCTTTGTCAAATACGTAACATGCATTTTTAAGAACACCTTATTTTAGAATTATACTAAACGTTTTAACTGTTATTTTTCGAGTTCAAGTCAGAAATGTCTAGAATGAACTGCCTGCCTTTTTTCTTCAGACATTAATTTTCTTCAACATTCAAGAGTAGAATGGATATGTTTCTCTTGAAGAGTACTATTTCATGTGCTATTTTCTTATTTATAGTCGCTTTTGTAAATGCTTTGGAAGACAAACTGTTACAGTAGGTAATGAATAAAAGCCATCTAGCCTTACAGGAATATAAATTAATCTTAATTTCTTTAGCAAAGTAATGTATGCAACTGGTTAAAAACAGAACGTTTAATACAAAACTGCTATAAATGTTTAAAAACGCTGTGTGACTCAATATATTCGATATCAATATCAGTATAATATTTTACTACAAAATGTAAAATATAAATGAAGTAAAAGGGCAAATCTTAACATTAGATATACATCCATGCGTTTATATTGTATGTGTCTTACAGGGGTCCATCCATACTTTTCTTTCACTCACTGTTCAAATTGCTAGGTTAAGAATTGACTTCAGAATATGCTATCAATACGTTTACTTGACACATAGTTCTGCAGTGCCTTTCGTAATTCGTTATTTCAGCTTGATTGAATTATGTTATTTCTCATTATTTATTTGTAAGGTATACAATAATATTCAACTCTGAACTATATTTCTAATTGTATTTCTTTTAAGCAGTTTTTGTTTCTAGTAAGTAGAAACCGTATCAAATGTTAGTACAAAAACTTTCGGTAATCATACTCATCATAAGAAAAGTTATGCACTTGTATCTATTTATAGGCTGTTACTGAGTCCGAAAATGGAGCCAACTTTTAATAATTACGACATCCACGGGATGAAAAGATCAAGTAACAGATTCACAATATTTTGAAGAATTCATAGTAGGGAAAACCAAAACATAATTTAATTGTAAAGTTTTAGAAATACACGATATAAGAACTAAAAAGTGTTAGACTTAACTAACTTGGCCGAAACCTCTTTAGAGATGTTAATTTGGACAGTAATCAGTCCGTTAAATTTATGAGTCCATGACGTATTGTAACAAGTTATGCGTTAATTAAAATTATCTAATTTTCTTGCACTCTAGATGATGGAATGACTGTAAACTATTGTTTAATTTGTAAGAAAAGTGCGTGTAGTAATGATTTTTTTAGGCAACTACGTAAAATTCTATTGCTGAATAGGTAATTTTAATAAATAATTATATTGTGTCATTAGCGCTTGGTTTTTGTACAGTAGCAGAATTTATACTAGCTCGTTCATCAAAATATATTAATTAAAATTATTAGTTTACTTCAGTTAGGAATACCAACAGCTATAAAAATGATAATGGTCAGATTAATATACCACATCAATCAAATTACAGATTTTCACGAATTGAAACGTTATAATTTAACAGAGGTACTGAAACACTAACGAACACGACACTGACCCTATATAATAAAAAATAATGAATCTAAAAATAATACGAAAAGAAAAATAAGGTTTAGCATACTGCGTACAATTACTACCGTAGTGTTGTGATATTTTGACAGCGAGTGAGATCAGTCTGTGCATACACAATATACGAAATGCATATACATACATATCAATCTTACTCACTTTACTTTTATATACTAATCTAATATATCATTTTTGAAAGAGTGACTATATTATGATCTGCTGAATACAAATATACAGGTACAATGTTATCTCTTTTATGGAACAGAGTTCTATTTTTTTTAATCTACCCCTTGAGAAGAAACGTTATAGATTATTTGTAAAAGCCCTAAAATTTCTATTATTTTTTTCTTTTCTTTTTATTTATAGAATATTTTGAATAAAATCACAAGCACATAACAAAAACCACCAAAAAGCACACTTCAATAACACCAAACCACTTGACCACTTTACCTTGGCAAACATTTTCTAGTTTTGTCTAAGTTTAAACTGTACGTTACTGTCAACTCTAGAGCTTGCTGTGTGCCAAATTCCAAGATTACTACGCTTATATAGGGCCTCTATGTCCTATAGATACATATTAGAGTCCCGTTTGGGCGTGTCGTAGGAAACTGTATGTAGTATGTGGCCGTGGGCGCTGCCCGCAAACTAGACCATTGGATTAATATAGGTATGACAACCTTTGTCAAATACGTAACATGCATTTTTAAGAACACCTTATTTTAGAATTATACTAAACGTTTTAACTGTTATTTTTCGAGTTCAAGTCACAAATGTCTAGAATGAACTGCCTGCCTTTTTTCTTCAGACATTAATTTTCTTCAACATTCAAGAGTAGAATGGATATGTTTCTCTTGAAGAGTACTATTTCATGTGCTATTTTCTTATTTATAGTCGCTTTTGTAAATGCTTTGGAAGACAAACTGTTACAGTAGGTAATGAATAAAAGCCATCTAGCCTTACAGGAATATAAATTAATCTTAATTTCTTTAGCAAAGTAATGTATGCAACTGGTTAAAAACAGAACGTTTAATACAAAACTGCTATAAATGTTTAAAAACGCTGTGTGACTCAATATATTCGATATCAATATCAGTATAATATTTTACTACAAAATGTAAAATATAAATGAAGTAAAAGGGCAAATCTTAACATTAGATATACATCCATGCGTTTATATTGTATGTGTCTTACAGGGGTCCATCCATACTTTTCTTTCACTCACTGTTCAAATTGCTAGGTTAAGAATTGACTTCAGAATATGCTATCAATACGTTTACTTGACACATAGTTCTGCAGTGCCTTTCGTAATTCGTTATTTCAGCTTGATTGAATTATGTTATTTCTCATTATTTATTTGTAAGGTATACAATAATATTCAACTCTGAACTATATTTCTAATTGTATTTCTTTTAAGCAGTTTTTGTTTCTAGTAAGTAGAAACCGTATCAAATGTTAATACAAAAACTTTCGGTAATCATACTCATCATAAGAAAAGTTATGCACTTGTATCTATTTATAGGCTGTTACTGAGTCCGAAAATGGAGCCAACTTTTAATAATTACGACATCCACGGGATGAAAAATGGCGGTGACACTCCGTATTCTTAATCCCTAACCACACGGATATCCTTTTAATATATGTACTTGCAATTTTCCAATCTTTTTTTACAAAGTTTGACCCTTATTACCTGAGTAATTATAATGCATATATGAATACTTTACTTTTAGAAATACATAATTATATATTTCACAAAGAGACTATACTCGCCCTTTTCTTACAAACTAGTTGAAAAACCATACAGTGTTTGCAAGTTAGTTTCGATGTCGCCTAGACGCACACATTAACGGTAAATAATATTTTACGCCCATAAAAATTTGACGCTAATTCGTCACACAGGATTTAGTGAATACTAGCTGACCCGGCAAACGTTGTTTTGCCATATACATTATTTCTAGGAAAAATTGAAAAAAAAATTAGGGGTGTTAAAACACCCTCATCATTTAGGGGTATGAAAAATGGATGAATAATAAAATTTCATAAAAATCAGTCCAGACGTTTCGGAGGAACTAACATTGTGACACGAATTTTATATATAAGATAAATCCTAAACGCCACTTATAATGTTACCAGCCTTTAAAATAAGGTAGCGTTTCAAGCGTCTTATATTATTCTAGAGGCAGATCGGCAACACACCGTAGTGACCCGTACTTTTGCCATTGTGACAACACACTGTACTTTTGCCATTTATAAAAAAAATACGAGAGTAATTTTTAAGTAAATTATTTATTTGACTGATATGTTATATATTCAATAACTATAAAACAGAATTAAGTAATGTGATTGAAATATAATGTATTTAAAATATTTATTGACCCTGAAATAAAATGTATTCATTGTATTACTGCCGTTTTGTGCTTTTATGTGCATTGTAATTTTTAAAAATAAAATTAATTTGAATATTTATGTATTTTTTAATAACGCCTTTTATTAGTCGGATAACTGATTTGTTGATGGGTAGTCACCTGCTTGATGTAATCTTATTCCATTAAATGTGTTAGTACCTATACTAATTTACGTAAGATTTGCAGAAGTATCTGATTTTTATTTACGCACCTTAGTTGGTGAATTGGTCATTTAATTTTTCGTTAAAACTAATGCTAAAATCAAAATGATCTTCAAAATAAGGTCATTAAAAAAAACAAAAAAAATTAGTGCACTACACAGAAAATCATTGTAAAAACCAAAATCATCGAAAACTATAACATTGCGATGTCGAATGAATTAAAATAAGATTGGCTACATCACTATCGGAACCAAATATGAACTGGGACTGGACTGGGAACAAAATGTATCGAAATATTTCTGCAGGAATTGCAGTTCACTGCGTGCTCTCGTGGTTACTATGTACTTAGTTCTCAAATTTGATACGCAATGTATGATTGTTTTAGTAGATTAGATCATAACGGTTTTCTATCTTGTATTACATAATACTTTGTGATTTTTTGTAAATATTGCTTAAAAAAAGTTTTTAAGCAAAATTTACAAAACCTACCGATGATATGATATGTTGCCCAGTTTTTTTTTTTTAAATAACCCAAGATGGTTAAAACCGCAGAAAAGTAAATAAATTAGAAATGCGATGTAGGCGAGGCAGGCGTACCGTAGTTACGAGCAAATGTGCTTGAATCTCTGAAAATATGTGTATTATTTTCGCCGGGAACGCAGCTCCATGAAAAAATTTCGAAAACGAAATCAGGACTGGAATTTGTCCAAATTGGACAAATTTGCAAAATTGGACAAACTTCGGTACGCCTGCCTTGCCTACATCGCATTTCTAATTTATTCACTGTTCTGCGGTTTTAACCGTCTTGGGTTATTTCAAAAAATATATTGCTTTTTATACAAAAGAGAAGAGAGAGAATACAAAGAATTTTCTCTCATAGTTATTACAAAACCCTTCTACAAAACAAGCAAACAAACAAGTTTATTGAACCATCAAAGTTACATTTTGATAGGTGCTCTGTCTCCTAAACTAGGTTGATTAACCTGTATCATAGGAGTCAGTGCCTTCCTTAATTAGAGGTACAATGGTTTTACAATATAACCTTACTATTGTTAGAAATTGTGTCCTGAATTAAAAGTCTATTTTTAATTAAGTACCGCTTTAAGTAGTTAAGAAGGATTTTTGATTTCTGAAACTATAATTAATTACAATATTGTATTCTGATAAAATATTTCGTGAGTTGTATAAATATAACCATGTTTTGTTGTGATCGATTATCTTGATGATTAATGTTATGTTCTGGAAGTGGTTAAAACAAAATAATTGTAGGTGGTAATAGTAGCAAGGACAAAGTAAATTCACACTCTAACATTGACAGTTATTGCCAAAGGTTGCTTATTGAACAAAAAAGGGGAAGAAGGATTTCGAATTACAATTACTCGAAAGCAATACTCGAAAGACGTATTTAAATAAATAATAAATGTAGGTACTAAATGATTCATAACAAAAGCTGTCCTATTGACATACATCCGAAATAGTGCAGAAACTAGTTAGCATTGAATAAAATTAGATCTAAGCAAACTACACTGAGTTTGTTAAAGATGTATACTCCTACGAGACTCATAAAATACTTTGAATTCTGTTTAGTAGAGTAGATTCCTAATTACATCTGAAATGATAGTTTTATAGGCTTGCAGTTCATAGTAATGGCTAATAAAAGAATAATAATATTTTGGACATCCGACACACATCAACTAGTCCATCACAACCATCTAGTTTCAAACTAAGCACAGCTTCTACTGTGAAAACTAGATTGACTGATAGAATACTTACATACTTTTTTGCAGTAAATTTGTGCATATTATACATAAAAATGACTGTCCTGTTAGCCTAGTAGTTAGTGACCCTGACTGCCGGAGGAGGTCGAGGGTTCGATTCCCACCCAGGACAAATAATAATTATTAGTATAAAAAATACTCAAAAAAATGGCATCAACATTGTCTTCCAGCCTTTTTTTTATTTTATTTTAAGTCAGAGCAATGACAAATTGTTGTAGATGGTTCCTTCTATGGCTGGCGATCGCCTGACATTAACTCTCTATCTATCTATCTCTCTTTCTCTCTATCAAACGACTTTGGAATGTCATTTCCAGACAGGATAAATCAAGAAAGTAAATTGAAGGAAAAAGAACATATAATGACAAAGGAAATAGAGTAAAAAATAATAACAGTAACGAATTCAGTAGTCCGTAGAGGCGATGCTCGCCGTATGTCGGTCCTCAGATTAGAAGCTACTAAGGCAGCACCAATTATTTTTAATTAACTGAACAATAAAAGACTTTGGTAATTGTAATTCAAAGTAAAATCTAATCTGCAAAAAGTAATATTTAAACACAAGTAATTGAAATAACAATATCTACACACTTAGGCAGTTCGAATTATCGGTAAAAAGAAGGTATAAATATAAATATTAGGCTAGACAAACCTATTTTAAAATTCAAATCACTAAATACGTGAATACATATAACTATTTGAAGTGTAAACTTTAAATAGCATATTTTTATTTAGTATTTACATGTATTCTAACCTTTTAAAAAGAAAATATTTACAGGATAATCAACCTTTAAATCAGGGTGTTTACGTCTATCCTGTAGTCTCGGATATCAAGTAGCTATGACTCATCTATCCGATGTCATTAACCTCTATGCATATTACCACTCGCTTCAATGGGCAACGTAGGTCCGGTTTTGTGCGCTAATATTTAATTATTTGCATGGAAGCAGAAGATTTAGGTTATTACATAATCAGAAGAGGGTTAAAAGGTTTTTGTGTCAATAGTATCTATTAATTTCTTGCCTCTCTCATTTCTTGACAATAACGCTATAGATTTAAGTTAAACTTAATGTATTTGGTTCACAAGGGCATCATAAACTAAGTGCTGTTTTTTTTTTGTCGTATACATCGTTGTGAGTTGTCACCACCATTAGCGTTGTCCGAGCTTGAAGCAAAGGCTTGTGGTTTGCATTTTTTGACAATGAGAGTGGCTCTTAACATCATGCTCTGACTTCTATAATTCATGACTGTAGTAGATTGCTATATTGATAGTAGTATAAATACAATCAATCATCAATTCTATAAATCATAACGTAGTTAAGATAAGTCTTGAACAGAGAATAATCAAAGCTTAATACTTTTAACCAATATAAACTCAAAATATCTTTATTTCATAAAAAAAAATTTGTTTGTAATCGTCTTTTGTGTAGAATCTAAAGTCATAGAACACACACAATTGCAAGAATATATCATTATATATTCCTAAGTTCTAAAGCATTATATCCAGTTAATACCAATTACATTGTGTTAGCTATTCATCAAATATAAATACCGAAGAACACCTACAGCAATTTATAACGAAATACCAAGTAGGATACTATCGCCTTACGTAACAAATATTCGAAAACAATACCCTCATTCCTTATAAAATACACGCTTCGAAATGAGAACTGTTATTATTTAGGAATTTATGTATGAGCTTTTGAATGAATACTTGTTACATTCAATGGGTACAAGTTAATTTAATAGGGTGGGTAATTTACATCTATCAAAACTAAGTTGATTCCACTTTTTTCGACATCTTCATAAACTCCAAAGGTTTATTATAGCATTTTAAAGACGTTGCCAAAGAACAATGGCGAATTCGTAGTTGAGTATAATTTGAGCGTCTTACAATGTCATTCACAGGAAACTAATTCTAGTAAATATCTACGTTTTATGAAACTATCACCTGTCAGTAATACCCCAGGAAAAGAAAGAAAAATATTATAAGCTTATTTGATTGTTTTAATTTCCTTTACCAGTTAAGTGTTACCATTTTATAGCCATATTTTTCATGTAGTGGAAATACTGTCCAATAAAGTATCATAATATGGTAATCACTTAATAGTAATATGGTAATCAGATAATAGTTTTATAATTCTAAGTAGTGAATCAATAAATAATATAGTTTGTGGTGCGTTATTAAACGCAGTGTTTATGAATTTGAAAATCCTGTAGTGGAATATAAGGAAGTAAAAAAAATGAAATGGCAACTGCAAGCTGAAAAAAAAGCAATGGTTTTTTGACAAATCTTTACAGATGTTTGCGCTCTGTGTTTAAAAATAAAGACTAAACGTCTGACACGAATGGCCGCCGCCGATTATATTAGTTTAGGTTTTGAATTTACAATTCATTACATGTTGAAATAGGTAATAAATTAAGGAAAAGGAATATACTTATTGGATATTATATATGCGGATATATAATATCCAATAAGTATATTCATATATAATATCCAATTATATTCCAATTAAATAAATATACTTATGTATAAGATGATTATTTCATGCATCAGACACATTAAAAGTGACATAAAAATATAACCTACGAAATTTCTACAGCTAGTGGACTAAAATAATTCTTTATTATCTTTTTATTATTTAAATGGCACCTATTATACAGTTATAATTATCAAAAAGTTATGTAAAGTCGATAGCCATAGACAAATTAATAAAATAAATTAAACATTAAGTACCTAGTATGTTATAAAAGACTTTATCTATGGACTCTTTTAAAGACAGTCCATAGATGCAGTGCGTAACTTAAGTCATTAAATGCTTATATCTATTTTCCTACCCTTTTCCAAACAAAAATTGTTTTTTACGTAGATTCTAAAAAAATAGCCGAATTTTTTAATATTTTTTCACTACTTTGATTTGATTGATTCCAAATATTTTTTGTATGGAGACCCGCCATTGCTCTTTAAGCATGAATAATATGCTAATTTTGACATCATAGGCATGTGTTTATTACATAAATACATGTGTAGTATTTAATAATAATTATGCCAATAAATATTAATAAATAAATAAATATGCTAATAAAAATTTTATAGAACCTTTCTTTCTCTCTTACTGTTTGTTGTCTAAAATCACAGATTTTTGCATATAGTTTAAAGTAATCGTGATAACTTTAATCTACATACAAAAGTATGTGATTTTTCGAAAAAGGTAGAGAAACATTTTCACATATAAGTATAGCAGTATGTGTAGTTATCATGAAGTAATAATTAATGACCGAGGTTGTCAGCAAAGTATGAAAAATCTGATAGACTGAAACAGACCAACTAAATGTGAGACAATCCAGATACTTACAACTTGGTTAAAATCATTCCTTAGTTTTTAACTGACTTTTTTTTCAAAATTATTATTGTAATCTAAAGGATTTACTCCCGAGGTGCTCATATTACTACCAAATCAGGAAATGATGAAAGGATACCAGAGAAATCGAGGGAAACCCTCGAATTTTAGCTATGGAGGAATTTGCGTTTGGTAGTCGTTATCTGATGTTGCTAAACTGATGATGGAAGGGTCCTTGACCTTTAGGAGTTAGAGGATAATTCTGTCATTAACTTAAACTTAAACTTAAAGTATCAACTTTGTTTTGTTTTTTCAAGATATTTGTTAGATGTGTGTATCGGGTTACAGAGATGTTATTATGTGCACAAGAAAGTAATAAAGTGAGATTTCAAAACATTTAGACATAAAAAAATGTACCCTTTCGATTACATAAAGAATTTTAAAAATCAGTTCAAAATTGAAATTGAAGATATCGAAATACAAATAAACATGAAAATCGCTCCTTACTTTTGAATAAAATTATTTACAATCGATAATGTGTGCATAAGAGTTGAGGTTGCGCCACTTAATTAAGTAACCGTATAATCCAGATAATTAGCGGATGAAAGATAAATGAACTTGTGAATGCTTCACAAATGTTTGTTATACGTGCATTCCAACTACCACCAGACACAAACATTTTTATTACACATAGTTATACCATAAATCTGTCTTACATTATGCAGTTACGAATATTGCTAACATTTCTAAAGTATAACATACATAAATTGTCATATCATTTACAGGTGGTAGAATATAAAACAAATTAACGATAAATAAAAAATATTCCAAAAACATATAAGTTAACCCATTTGTACCGAGAGTTAAAAAGTTGGTGATGCTTAAACCTTTTAAACATTTTTTAAGAGTTTTTAACCTTCTGTGGAGTTTTCAAGTAGTAATACTTAAACACAACGCCACTGTTTTAACTTTGCATTTTGATATAATGCTACGTATTCACTGTCTGTAGCAAAAATAAAAACTACTAACTAACTAATATATGAAACTTCTTATTGTACTTACTTCTTATTGTATTGTACAAGCAAAAAACAGATAAAAGGACATACATCTTTTTTTGCTACGTCTAGGGACCCTAGCCAAAATGAATATTTTGCATTTTAAAACAGCTATATACTTGACGCTAAATATACATATTTGCGTCGTTTATCACGAATTTCTATTATTAATATTGATTAACTACAAATTTTATTATTTTTGAAGCAAAAGAGAATAAACTTTATTTTTTAAATTAAAAGAGGTAAAATGTATTAACAATATGAAGGAATTTTCAACGCTTGTATGTAAAAAAATATATATTTCATCACGTTACCTTTCTTAATTTTACTGATGTAATATTTACCTGTATCTTTAATATCAGACACCAAAGGATGAAGGTATTAAATATTATTTTCGAAAATAGTTAGGTATTGTACACTTACGAGTACAACTACTTTGATTAATACAAAATTGACATTGTTACGTAAACAATGTCAATTTTGCATTAATCAAAATACATTCACATGACATTAATTGATAACTTTTGTCATGCCTCATGACTTTTAATAATATTTTAAAATATGTACATATTTACATCTATCAGTGTTACCATAAATTACTAGTTATTTGTTTTGAATATTTATAATTAACTTTCATAATTGTCAAAATTTAACCCTCAGGATCTACTTCCTTGACGGTCCTTTGCATCTCAACAGATATATGCGTTATTTACTTTATTTGTAGACATTTACATTTAAAGATAGCTATACATTTTATACCTTTACAGCTCCTTAAAGGTAAAGGACACCCAAGAAAGCAGTCGTTTACTTTCTTGTAGATTTCATTTTTAAACGTTTTTTCTTCCGCAATTTCTTCCGCATAAGTTTAACACTTATGACTTAATTCTGCCAAAATATGCGCACTTAAATAATTTATTTCAATTTTGAAAATATTAAAGTATAAAATTAATGAAATATCATTTATGTATTCAGATCAAATTGCATGTGCCCGGTAGCTAAGATCGATTTAGAACCACTTTTTAATTGAGTTAAGATTTGTAACTGCAACTAGGTAACTACATGTTTCCTTTACAATGTTGTAGTTGGTACTAAATAAATTTGCTTAATAAAAATTAAGATGTAGTGCTATAGAGATCTAGGCAGTTATTGTATATTATTATTTTTTATGAAAATTTACAAGCAATTACTTATTTAACAACTATTTAAACTCAATTTTAGATTTTAATTTTAGCTTTAAATCACCCACATTAAGAGCAATTTTAAGAAGTAAGACTTTAAGATTCGGCAAAAGCGTCCGAAATTTATTATAAGCATAATAATTGAAAGTTCAAATTGGATTTGACACAATGAAGTATGATATACCTAGTTTTATTTTTATGTGAATGATCATTTCTGGTTGTAAATACCGTAATGCTCAATGTTTCTCCTTCACTTGACTTAAATACTATTCAAGAAGCTTTTGTATTAATAAGAAGAGTAGTTACACCGTCATGCTTGGACACGAAAGGTACTCTATTTACGTGTATTACAACCACGACCGGATTCAGACCAAATGTTTGTATGATCTGCAAAAATATTTGTTTTGGAGTTTGGGTGTTTTATATTTATGATATGTATGTATTTACCGGAAAAAAGTAAATAAGTATCCTATCAGTTAATCTGGCTTTCATAGTACGAGATCTGCTTAGTTTTTAACTAGATGGCGTTGTGTATCAGATGTCCGGAATATTATTTATTATTAATTCTAGGTCACTCAAGTAGCGGCAATTTTTTGTGTTGTGTTGCTATTTAAAAACAGCAAGTTTCCATCAGCGGCGGTCATCACTAACTATAACGTGAAATATACCGTAAATAAAAATCAGGACAAGTGCGAGTCGGACTCGAGGGGACCGAGGGTCCAGAGAGACAGACAGACAGGCGTACAACAAAGTGAAAAAGAAACTCTAAAAAGAACACTAAAAACCAATTTTACTGTTTTGTTCAGTTTCGGAATATTCAAATTTAACCAATATAATAATACTCCTATCAATGGGTGCATATTTATAACATCATCTTACAAAAATCGCCCAAAGTTCTGAAATGTGATTTGACTAATATAGTATCAAGGGAATGCTTAGATTATCATTAAGTCTATTGACACCAATTTTGTCCTTAATTTTAGAAACACAATAGTATAATATACCTTACACATCTCACACACGGCAGTCTGATCCCAAACCAGGCAGAGCCTGTGCTATGGTAATCGGACTGATAAACGTACTTATATATTTTTAAACACATACATTTTATAGATAGATTACACCCAGACCCAGGACAAATGATCGTGCATATCCCACAATATTTGTTTGGGTGGGAATCGAAGCCATGACCTCCGGCTTATCAGTCAGAGTCCAACAGGGCCGTCAAACAATAAATAAAAACAATATTTTATTCAATATTATTTAAAGTTAGCGCACCTTAAGATTTTATGATTCAACGTCAGATTTTTTTTATTTTTTGCTTCTCGGATTTCCAGTTCAGTATAGTGATTTTCTACGATATAGTAAATATAGAACAATAAGTAACATTTCTCTTGCCCTTTCTCCAATTCCTGATTAGGATCATGAACTATATTACACGGCGCTACGGTACGGCGCCAAGTGTGGCGTGTCGCAGTCACATTGCGACAATGCCGACGGTGTCATGGCCACCGGTGAATGTCCACGCCATATACAACTAAAGCATAATAGTAACAGTTTAATTGTACACGCGTAAATCGTGGGATATAAATGTCACACGCTGAACAAATTCGTCGTGCCTTCAGGTTTGGGTAGTCGATTTCGGAACTGGATCGATTTGATAATTACAAAATACTTGGCAATTTATTACCCAGTAAGAACTTTTAGGGCATTTGTTAATGTACTAGTTAGAGCAATATTTTTCTTTGATATGATAGTAAATTAAAACTTTAATTATCGCACGCATACAATCTCTAGGAAACTAACAACTTATAAGCAATTATGAATTTTTCTAAATCTCGACCAAGTTCAGTCATAAGTATAGACTACTAGCTAATATGCAAAACAGAAAATATCATGCAGCGTATTCAAAACATCATTCAACATTAGACTTTTGAAGCTTTAAGACAAGTGGTTTAAATTGTGAAATAATCTATCTATTCTAGTTAATATTCAGTTCCGATCAACTCTCGATCTTGTAACTATCAAAAAAGGTATTTTCGTAGTAAAATAGTAAGGTTACCTAAGACTAGCAGTTTACCGCTTCTATTTTCGATTACAATAAGATATAATATATATATAATCACATTAATGTCAACTTAGTTTAATACTTCACTACGAAAATGCCTTTTATGACAGTTGTGAGATCGAGAGTTGATCGGAACTGAATTGTGACCGAAATTTTATTACGAGAATTGGTCTTTTGAGTAAACCTGCATACAATTAATAACATATTATACTGCTGATAATTCTCAATAAAATTAAACTTATATATTATATATATACATTTTTGATCATCGTATTCCTTGCTTGTTTTAGTGCAGCACACTACACAATAGACAACCCAATAGAGTATTAAATATCGACGTGATTAATTTAATGCTTCACATCAGTCGTTAGAATTATTCAATTACATATAATATTTATTTTCAGGTAGTTTTTAGAGATCGTGTACATAGTGGTATGTTATGTAACATATACATAATCGTTAGATATTTATTGATTAATTTATAGAGCCAATATAGTTCTCATTTATATATTCTAATATAAAAAACTACCATAAAGATATATATTAAGAATATATAAGAGAGTAAGGCATAGAGGACGACTAGGTGGCGTTAATTATTTTTTTTAGAATAAAACTCCCGCATTAGAAATATATTATAATGTGTCGGGGTGGACTTTACAAACACAAAGAACACCCACACTCAGAACAATAATTTGTGGATCACACAAAGTGTTGTCCCATGTGGGGATCGAGCCCACAACACTCAGCACAGTAGAAAGCGGCGTTTCGAGCATATGTGTAGATAAACGGAAGTGGTGACCACTTAAGCCACTACGCCATCCGTGCTGTCAAAATATTTTTAAGTACCCTATTTAAAAGTACCCGACCCTATTTAAAAAATGGATCAAGTTAAATGAAGTGGACGTAGGCATATTGCTTGTTACGACTTTTAAAATTATCTTTTAATGTCCTTGTGTGGTAATGCGATACCAACGCTCCCACTCGCTCCAGTTTCCGAGGCTTTGCACTTTCACTATCATTGTGAGAACGTTTTACGCAACTAGTATACCGCATGCGTAATATATGTGGTTTAAAATAAAACTAAATATTTTTATGTACTATTTCTAAGGAATTGTAAGTATCGGGTTAGTTAACAATTTGGGACATGTTTCCAGATAATTTGGTACAGAATATTTCTATTCTATTACTTTCTATTAAACAGACAACCTTTAATGATACGGAGGTGAAAATATTAATATAAGAGTGCAAAGAGGCAATGTCTACTTATCTAAATGATGGTCTTAAATGAATAAAAAATATACTAGAAATGAATTTATATTTTACACAAGTCAGGTTTACAACGTAACGCATTTCGTTCTAGATTTCTGCCCTTCTCAAATGAATGGTAGGATATTAACAATCTTTTAAACAATAAAATTAAACAGTTGCTTAGCCTTATTTAGTGTGTCTATATTAATCTAAATTTACAATACTCAATCGAAATTAACACTAACTAATTTGTATTCGAATACCGTAAACTAAATATCAAATATATCTAAAAGGTTAACAACGGGTTTTCGTTTTTTGACTATTTTTTTAATCACCTCTGTGGGTCCTGATTCTTGTACTGAACTATGATATCTGTCATCTTGAGACTCATCGTCATAACTACTTACATAATGAGGACGATCATATTCATCATCAACGACTCTATATTCATAGTTTTCAACAGTTGTGGGTTTTCTTAATTTCTTTTTTGGAACTAAAACGTAATCTTCTAAGTTTTCACCAATAGTTGGATAACGGTGCTCAGGTTCCCGGTACTTGTAAGGCCTTTTCTTGTTTGGCCTGTACAGAAAATCATCAGGGTAATACTTTTCGTAAGGTGGTGCGTCAGGTGCAACAGGAAATGTATATTTTGTTGAACCCGAAGGATGTGGATCGTATTCCTCGTATTTGTGTCCTCTATAACGTCCATTGTCAGACTGTTTCACGTATCTGTTGTAGTCATAGCTGGATTCAGCGTATTTATCATAATTGTCTCTATAAGAATCTACAGGCACTTGTGGATATTTCTTATTCAGTTCTAAACCTACTATGTTAGAATACGAATGATCTCTGTTACCGTAACTTTCTTTTCTAGTTTTTGTTTTACAATTCGGATCGAAGGTGTATCCGACGTGACTTAGTGGTTGGATATCTGAAGAATCGTCATGTGGGTGTCTTATTGTGATACTGTGTGTGTAGTCACTTGGTTCCGAATCTAATGTATCATCCATATATGATGGGTGCTTTAGCCTTTTCTTATTAAAATATTGACCATATTCTGATGATGATGCATTAGGTATTCTTGATTTCCTTTTTTCTTTTTCATAGTAATCCACATCCACAGAACCTTCAGGAAAATCATAATACCTGTCATAATTTGAAATAGACTTTGCTTCTTTAGAACTTCTTTCAGTTTCATCAGAAGGTACTCCATTTTCAGTATTGACTATAGCTTGAAACCCAGTATTCGGTCCTGCTGCATATTTCACTGTTCTTGTGGAGCCATCTGGTTCAACAACACTGTAGTGACCTGCAATTTGATAGAGTAATAAATGTCACTTAGCTTAAAATAAACAAATTTTGACTAATGTGATTTAATATTACTGATGCATAGCATTCATGAGCATGGGTGAACTGACATCGACTCATGTAGGGTTGATTTCTATGTTAGAAAATTACTTCGAAAATATAATACGCAAACAGATTTTCGTAGTATTAAATCTTTAATGTTCGTTAATGATATAGGAATACTTTTGTGAATTTGTTTTGAATGAGAAGTTCTGTTCTGTATTTATTAAAGTTTAATATATATAAATGGTAAAATTTCATGAATAATAAAAAAAATATGTTTGTTTAAGACTATTGCTTTAATTTTAAATGCATAACAACCAATATGTGATGATTATTTAATACTCATATGGTATATAATTTATTATGGAACTATCCATTTTCTAAAATTATTTCTTTTAACCAAACAGATCAATCAATTTATAAATCAATTTAATGATTAATATACCTTTTACAGTATCACCATCTCTGGATTCCCATACTGTTTTAATATCTCCAGTGCGCCCATCAGATACTCCGTAGCTGAATGAGTAACTTGATTTTCCCTGGCAAGAAAAAATACGGTCACTGTTTAATGCATCGTCATTTTTTTGCTCGATTCATAATTGCATCGTAATGACAATAATTAAAAAAAACTTAGAGAATGTCTGAAGTGATAGCTTGCGTGCAATAGTTTAGTATTTTACCCATTATGAGAGTTTGCATGTTCAACCGATTGCGTTTATTATTCTGAATTATTGATTCGAGTTTTAATCGTTTCTATAAAATAGGTATGCAGGTATACAATTATAATCAGGTAGAGTGAGCCTACTATTGCCAGTCTATTCGTCAATTGCTAAGCGTAACGCATGCTCTGTGTATCACTCTCGATCAAGACTAATATTGCGACATTGGAAACCGGTAATATTCTAAACGATGGCGAACAATTCAATGGTGACAATAGTTGAAATATGACCAGTCACTTTCATTCAGGAATAAGCGCATGTTATAACTTTTACGGTTTGAAAGGATTTTAATATCGATTATAATTTTTTTGAGTTTCATTAATTTTCCTAGTAGCCTAGACCACAGTGTCAAACTAAACATCAACTCTTGTCATTGTGAAAACAAACTATTTTTGTTAGTTTATGTACACAATATATGAAAACGATTGGCAATTAATTAATTCTTCCATACTGTCATTTTTTATAAGTCAGATTGTCTGTTAACAGTAGCGAGATAAATATCACTTAATGACGGCCATTTCCTCGTCAAGTTCAAGATGAACCTGCCACGCGCGCGTGCGCATCGTGCACCGTTATTCAATGTCAATGACGGACGGATCGTTCACTTTCTTTGATTGCCGCTCCGTTTAGCGTATCAAGTTTCGCTTTTTAGTATTATGCAAAGATGTATGTTGTAATATTGAAGATGTCGTTTTTTGTTTTTTTAAGATTCACAAATCTACAATTTTTCTCGGTGTTAACGAAATCCTCCGATACCGATAATATTAAAATAATTGAAGTAACTGCTATAATTATATTACATATAATTATGTTTACGGTAGTTAACGCGCTCACTGTTTTACAATTGAAACTAAGTAATGATATTTTCATGCTAATAAAATCAGCATCTTTATCTTGTTACGAGTATGTTTAACATTGTTTAAAACTTTAACGCCAGAGTGTTACATATTAAATGGTCTCGTTAAATTGAGAAAAGTGGGTGAACAAGACTACGTTGGTCGCATTTGTTTCGACATTCTGCGACCACCTTTAATAAGAATTTGTGTGCATTGACATGTCGCAAACTTCGTCTGTGATAAGCATATATGGTTAGTAAGTCGATTTGTAACACAAAATTACGATCATGAATTTTAGAATTTCATTGATACAGTTCGGCTCCAGCAGCTCAAAAAAAATATAATTAAATTTATACATCAAATGTGTAAGCTGTAAATTTAAACTGACCAACAGTTGTCAATTTATGACAGCTGCAAATAATTATTCTTTTACTTAATAACATTTTTTTTGACAGTAATAAATATTACATGTAACTGGCACGGTATAGTCTCAAATATTTAACTTTTTTGGTAAATTATCAGCCTCAGAGATCTCAAACTCTATATGACTTCTATAAAATTTTCATTCTTATAATTTTAGATGCTTGTATAATAGCCTCCTATCTATCAAATAGTTTTTCAAAGGTGAAACTATCACCATCTTCTAAACGCCTGATTAACTTGAAAATATGTACATTTATCTGGTCTTGAACCAGTCCTTGATTGTGGTAAAAGGTAAAAGTTGTTAAAGCTTCCTACTATTTTTTCTGGGTTCCCTCTATCTGTCAGAATCTTGATGCTCCGGAATTTATTTCGCATAACACGATTCGTAGCATCTTTTTTAAACAAATATTTTTAAGGCATAAAAATTATTTAGTAAAATTATTGTGTGGCCGAATTTTTATATGTCCGATTTACAATGTCATACTTGCAAAAATTAATTTACCATAGTTACCTTTGACAGAGTTAAAATGCCGCATAATTTTGTTCAGTATAATGTTTATTTAGAGCGACTATTATTTGGTACAATTTTATTTGGATTAATGTTATTAGTGATATTGCCATCAGGCACTATTATTGCGGCGGTAAGGCCCGTGATCGAGGATTGGCTCGAGAGGCGTCACGGAACACTCAGGTGATCACCGGGAAAGGTTGTTTCGGAGATCACCTGTGTCTAACCCAACCCAGCCTGAGTGCCACCACTGCATTAGCCGGACCATTGACACGGATCTCCACACGTTGGCAGAATGCCAGTGAGACGTGACCTCGTGGTGGCCATCGGAGTGGGAGTCCTTTCACTCGGTAGTATGATTACTACCATGGTAAAGAGCGAGAATGCGTAGGCTAGGTACTGGAGACGACTTGGATGCCGGCGGTCTCAGAACGACCTCCGTCCTCCATAAGCGCAAGCCTGGGGGTGACTGGTGAGGCCATCTGTAACCCTAGCAGAAGCAGGCCAGGGAGCACAAAGGGAACATGGGGGTTCCCACACAGGAGGGGTCATCTACGAAGTACGTCAGGGTACCAAGTATTTCCTTTCTTTGGTACACATGGTTTCCCGGCTGCTAGTACCCGAGACGGCGTGCGGTTTTTAGCCGGTTCGCCGCGGAGATGCCAGGTTTTCAACGCCCGCCGCCGCGGCTGAGGCAGGCCGACTAAGCTAGCCAGCAAGCCGAAGCTGCGATGGTGAACGTTGAAGTCATCTTAAGATCGCGTGGGACTGCCGGAGCCGTGACAGATATGCTGCATGCTACATTCTTACTTGCATGCTGCATGCTTGCTGGCTTCATTATTATGGTAGGAAATACAAAATGATGGATAGATAGTCTTTCAATAATTATAAATTTGAAATGTATGCCAAAAGATGATTCACTGTAAACTTCCTGAGATATGATAGTTCTATATTTTAATGACTATCAATATGAAATTTATGCTCAAAGACCATTCTGACCATAATTTTTGGCGATATGATGGTTCTGTTTTTTAATTATTATGGATATGAAGATGACTATGAGTGTTAAAAAAAATTATGAGTGTTGAATGTATGACAAAAGAGTGTCTGCCAAACGATTTTCTGCGAAATGAAGTTTATGCTATCCGTTGTTATGCAAAATAATATTATGATATAAAAAGTTCTGTTATAAATGGTAGATCCAATTTTTCTACGCTAAGTTTCGAGATAGACTAGACTAATAATTATTAAAATAGTTTGTTATAGGGAATGAAGAATTTCATAACCGAGAATCTATTTTTATCTATAAAAGATTCTTGTGACACGGGGGAATTTACAAACATACACGAAACGGACACAGATAATATCCAGACTCAGAACGACAATTTGTGGATCACACAAAGTGTCGTCCCATGTAGTGATAGAACCCACAACACTCAGCGTAGTAGTAATCAGCGTGGCATACGGTTAAACCACTACGCTATCCCTGCAGTCAAAGTTCATTGTAAATGAGAAATAAATTGATAACAGATGAAAAATTTAAAGATTCTTAAGGTACTGGGTCCACCAATGGGGATGACCTGGCTTTGACAGCTCATAGCAGCCATGTTTGATGATGGATCTTTGACGTCTCTTGACTTTTGTGTTCAGTAAGGGCTGCCATTTTATCATGTCACGTTTCACTTTAAACCAACGCTTAGAAGTTGACCAAAATTATTACGTAAATTCGCGTTCTCCTACCGCTACAGTAAGAGCGCTTCGCGCAAAAAACGGTCGTCATAGTGCTCCTTCTGTGCACGCTATAAATCGCATAATAACAAAATTTGAAAGTGAATTCACTCTCCACGATACTACTGTGCCTGTGAGATAAAGAAATCAGTTCAGGCCAGTGTTGATGCGAATTCAAATCGATCAGTTCAACGCCGTTCACAAGAGTTGGGGCTCTCTCCAATGACCACCTGGCGTATTTTGCCTGGTTGGATTTGGCCCTACACCCATACCAAATTATTTTGGCACTAGAATTGAAGCCATCCAAACATTGTATCCGTCGTGAATTTGCCGATTATGCACTGGCAATGATGGAAGCCGATGACGATTTTCATCGTAAAATCATCTTCTCAGATGAGGCCCATTTCTGGCTCAATGGATTTGTTAATAAACAAAATTGTCACTATTGGAGTGAGTCAAATCTACGTGTGGTTCATGAATCACCATTGCATCCACAAAAAATAACAGTTTGGTGCGGTTTATGGTACGGTGGAATCATTGGTCCGTACTTCTTTGAAAGTGACGAAGGAAACTGTGAATGGCGAGCGCTATAACTCGATGTTAACCGAATATTTCTTTCCGGAAATTTATGATATTGATGCAGACTACCTTTATTTTAATACGGTGCACCACTTCACATTACTCGAGTGAACATGGAATTATTGCGTGGCAAGTTTGGTGAGTCGTTAATTTCGAGAAATGGACCGATCAGTTGGCCACCAAGATCGTGTGATTTAACACCTTTAGACTAGTTTCTTTGGGGTTACGTTAAATCTTAAGTATACAGCAATAATCTAGCTACAATTCGTGACCTAGAAACCAACAATCGACGAGCCATAGTCGACATACCGGCCGAAATGGTGCACCGCGTCATCGAAAATTGGCATGAGCCGCGTTGGCCGATATATTATTTAAAACATTAATTCCATAAAATTATCTATCAAATAAATCGGTCGGATGCATTTTTCATAAAAAAATATGTGTTTTATTCAATAAACCAGGACGTTCTTATTGGTAGACCCCATATATTTAAACTCAAATGCTTGATTGAAAAAAAAACAGTTAAAGTGAAACTTTTTACTTTAACCTCACATAATATTAGTAGATTTGTTAACACATTGTATACTGAACAATAACAAAATAAATTTACAGTTGAATTATCCATAGTCATCTAGGCTATAGTATTTTATTTTAAATAATGGTATCGTACTGCAACTCAACTACTTACATTGTCTGGTGTTTCCTCCACTTTCTCGTCAATAAATTTCCTTTCTTGACAATTGATAACCAACAATTTTGCCAAAAGGACCTAGAATAGTAATATGTTAATTTTAGTTAGTTTAGAATGCTTATATATTTGGTTGCAATAAACGCTTTAAAAAAACAAAAAAAATATGATTTTACTGAACAGAGAAGTGAATATTACATTAACTCGCTTTTTATAACTCTGAGATGTTTTACATTGCCACTTCCGATACATCGACCTAAATCTCTGTTTATTTATTCAAGCTTCACAGTCTATTTTTTTAAATATTTATTACTTACTAATATCACAAAAGTTTTATCCATATTTCTAGTTCTGTCACCACATAAAAGTCACGTCACTAAATCAGGACAGGATCACTTAGAAATTTAAAAATGAAAAAAAACGAGCCCACCCATCTCAAGGTTGCAACTGAAAGACGAGTTGATTTCACCACCACTTACCTATTTATAAACGCACACAGGGACATCCCCGGAGTGTCGTGAGTGTTGTACGATTATACGCACTCAGACAATGATAATGAAACAATTAGTTGACTAGGATGCGATAGTGCTGAATTGTAAATCAGCTACTGGTAATGATCTGATAATTTTTGCTGCAACATTGTGTGGACTCCAAGTAATTGTAATTTTAAATTCAGAAGAGATAATTACAGTTTACGTTACAAGATAAAAATGTAGCTTTGTTTGCATCAAATTTTAGAAGTTTAGTGGTTTCGGTTAACACTGATTTGTGAAGTTGAATTTTTAGATTTGATAGCATAGGGTTTTGAATTTTCAGAGAGGGGAAATGAAAGTCCAAAGAATTTAACTATGTTTATTCCATTTATCGCCTTGAAATATTTTACTATTCGTCATTTTCACTAATTAACTATTTGAAAATGTCACCTAAAATGATAAAATCCTCAAACATGTATCCTATTAATATTATAAACACGGAAGTTTGTGAGGATGTTTATTGATCGATCACGCCAGAGCGGCTGGACAGTTCGAGATGAAATGCAGTACAGATAACATGTACCATAGTACGTTTTTATTATCAATAAAAATCACCATTCGATCTAATCGATCGGCGAACGAATCTGGGGGTGAAGCTAGCCTTACATATGCTCGAAACCCATAACCCTCCTTCTAGCCACGATTAATAATAACATTAAGACTGCTTGTCTTGTAAATACATAGTCGGCAATAAAAACCAAATGAAATGACATTATCATAATAGCTAAACATGCAAATTAAGGAAAGTGTAAACTTTCAGATATAATGGCGCCGCAGTTATTACCAGTTTTTTTTAATTATCAGTTTTTTTTAATTAGCAATTTTAATTTACCTACAGTTATTGGCTGTAAATTTTGTAATCACATAACGACTTTGAATGGTCAGTGTCATTGGAGACCTTGACTGCGATCTGAGGATGAAAGTACGCACTTTTACGTCATATCTCTTGGTAAGGTAATTAGAGCAATATACTTTAGGGTCCAAAGATATTGTTGTATTCAAGTGGCGTGTTTTCATGACCTATTGTGAAAAAATAAACGTTAAGAGAGGCTTTGGCGTAGCTGGATATCCAGTGCAAAGTCGGACAATACTTTGATTTTAATAATGATTCATTTATAATTAAGTTTAGATCCCACCTGGGTTAAATAGTTACTGAAAGGCATAATGGTCTCCGATTTTGCAAGCGTTGATATGCTATGCTACAAGCAATAAACAGAATCATATTTTTTTACGTTTTTCTTTTGATAAATATAGAATAGATATAATAAATTACGTAAGCATTTTCATTTCCTGGTAATTTTGTAACAATGTACACTACGAATATAAAACACAAATCAGAACGAGTAGCGCCATCTATTGTTGAAAAATACACTCTATTATGAACTGGAGTTTAGACGTGTAATAAAAAATTAGTAACATGTGTTTGTGCAATAAGCCATATTATAAATATAAGCGGTAAACATTAATAATATCAGTAGAAATAAACGTTTAAAAATGATGATTGATTCTTCTTCTTCTCTGCCGAAAGACGTCCACTGCTGGAAATAGGCCTCCCTCAAATTTTGCCACAACAACCGATTCGCCGTAATAATGCCTGATGGGGCCAAAAAGTTCTCGGTTGGCTTCGACTTCCCGGAAGAGAGCGTATGTAGGCTCCCGACAAGGTGCTCCGACGACCTGCTGAAGGTTGCTGGAAACTGTTGGATGCCTGCTGCACAGAACCGGCTGTTGATGATTGATTACGCTATGGTAAATATTCATAATAGGATAAATAACCTTACACAGGCTTCAAGAAGACTGCGGGTACACAGCAGTAAACAAAAAATGGTATTTAATTTCTGTGGTAAATAAGTTAATTAGGGCCTCAATAAAATTAGGACAACTCCCAAGTTACACAAAGATTAGTAGATTGTAGAATTTATTTATCTTTTAATTCTTAAACAAATTTGCTGTCATAATTTTGATTGAGACTTCCACCCGGAAAAAAAGGACACTGACATCGTAGTGGTAGTAACACTGTTTCCTTGATATCACTTGCCGGAACGCACCGACAATACAAAAAAAATGATCGTGTAGCCGATAATCAGTCTTACAAAGGTATAATCTATTATGAAGATTAATAACATAAATGGTAGGTAAAAGTAAAGTGGTTTTAAAGAACCGACATTTATCGCACACATCTATCATTGTTACTTATACGAGTACAATGGTTGAAAGAAAGTAAATTATTGGTCAACGTTTTAAATCTTTGACAGGTTAGAATATAATATCCGATAGGATTATATGGCGCACTGAAGCGCAAATTAACGATACCATTATTGTTCAATTATTCAGTAATAATTACAAGTAATTTCCAGTTATGAAGTTTATTGCACTTATCGTATGAAATGATAAGCCGAGTATATAAATGAAGAAAATGATAAGCCATTTTCAGCTGGATGATGACACTGATGAAGATTTTCAAATACAATCCTAATTACAATATTCGCAGTTAAAGTAATAATGTTAAAAGCGGTCGCCTAGAGGTTGAAAACAAAGCTTTGTGTTTTGGATTAAGAATTTCGACCGACGTTGTCAAACATACGGTAAAAATTAATGATAATGTAGAAGAATTACAAAAATAGGTGCAAAAAAAAACGTTTTCCAAATAGAGCGCAAAAACTATTTGCCTATGAGTGATGTTTTACTGGATTCGTTTTCGACAAGTCATCGCACTACAAACCCCAGTAGTCTGATGGCCCGAGGTAGATTCTACACTCACAAAGAAGCAGAAAATTTCAAAGTGACAGTGACACTAATTCAATGTTGTTGACACTAATTCAACATTGTTGTTTACATCATGACGCGATGCGATTGAATCTTTAATGTTGATACAAAAGGGTATTTTATTATTTTTCAAAACTTAAATGTTTTGTAAAATATTAAGTCTGATAAGATACTTTTTGTAGGTATAATTATTATTCCTACTTTTACTTTGTACATTGCTTCAATGTAAATGTCCCAGCAATAGTTATTAATAACCGTTGAGTAGCATTTCATGCTTCAACTCCTTGAATAACGATGATGAATTTGTGTTGTAAAAGTGGCCTACACTTTCCATTATGTTTATAATGAAAAAAAACTCTATACCAGTTATAGCAGTATTACAAGCTAGAAAAAAAAAACAGAATTTTTGTATTCCTTTTTTGTATTTGCACATCGTAGTATAAAATTAAAGTTATTTTTTTACAAGCTATTACATTTTTATTTAATGTAATCAACTGTATTTCTTAATTATAAAAATGAGTCACTAAACAATAATCTCTATGACAGTATCATGGTAACTGTTCAAAATTAGCATTTGTGGTAAGTACACATGTACACATTGCAATCCAGATTTCTGTTATCCATTCGGTAAGGACTTTATAAAACGTTTACAATCAAAATAACTTAGATATTATTCTAAGGGGCACATAGAAAATAAAAAATATAAATTAATGGATCCAAGTTAATATCACAGTCTGATACTGGTTCCTCATCATATAATAAATAAAGCGTCATCTGCCGGTCAGTTTTACAACGACGCCATCTAGTGGTGTAAGTTAAAACCAGAATAGCCGTGAGGCTTGTAGTATGGCTGCGGATGTTTGGCTACTCCGATACGCTTGACCACGGGATGGAAACCGTACTTGTCAGCAGTGTATTCGACAAGTCGGGTGGTGCCATCTGGCTCGAGAAGGGAATATGCACCTGGAAAAAATATTCAATTTATTAATTAAATTATAAGAAATAGAAAACGGAAATTATGAGATTTGATGTTATAATAAATTTATTGCAAAAATTAGCTTAGATATTGAATATATATATACATTTTATGACGTTGGATTATAAAAATATATGATTTAAAAAATTATGGTTCTGGTGTTGGACAGTAGTTAAAAAAACTGCAATGTGATTTTTAACTTCTGTAAAAGCGTGATTACGTGAGAAAAAGTATTAGTGATTTAGTACCAATACCACACGCCAGATGGTGTAAGAGTCATAAAAATGAAGTAGTTTTTGCAGTTTTTGTTCCGGGGTTTTACTAACTAACAACTAAACCCCCGGAACTACCAACAGGACCACCCAGGCCCAACCCCGTGACCTGCCTGTAGTGACAGGTGGAGCGGAACACGACGGAAGTCACAACGAGCTGGGGTCTACGAGATGAACCACGAGAGTCTGTTTGTTTAGATAATTGAGAACTATATAAGCTTAGTAACATCATACTACGATCTACACTTAACAATGGTGCAAAAAGGCAGATAAAACTGTAGGGAACGGGTAGCGTTATGTAACAAGACAACAAGAAGCACTTCCACTTTGCACAAGATGACAGTCTTGTGGAAAGTGGAAGTGCTTCTAAATTGAGTAAAAATATAAATGAAATAGGTGTATGTATTTCGTGTTTCAATTTTCAACGATTTGAAAATTTTCTGGATGGCATGAAAATTTATTTCATGTAGTCCCAAGCTTTTAGTATAATATATTTAAGTTCCTATTATAATACTTTCTTGTTATAGATATGAGTTAATAGTTACCTTTAACAACATCTCCTTCTCGTGTCTCCCACTGAGACTTATGATCACCAGTGTGCGGGTCGGAGACTGCGTAGTTGAAATCGTATTTTGCATAGGACTGAAACGTACAACATTGATAACAGTTATAACTTTTTCGAACATTTTTAATGAAAAATATTCAGTATTTTTAACTGTAACAATATTTTTTAATTGGTAATAATGAATTTAATACATATTTGAGAGGAACTCATTCAGATTTCACTCATTGTTATAGATTTTATTAGTTACATTAAATAGTAAGGAAGACATCAACGCGCTCGGTGTATTAAAACCAACTTACACTTCCCATTACTTTTGCGATTACCGTTCGTATTTATTTTTATTTAGAGATAAATAACTTTTTTTCATATACATAAATAATATTTTAATAAAAATAATCAATTTATACCGTATAGTCTTTATTTCTAGATTGTTAAAAAATAATAATATAGAAAAAATGTACAAAGTTTGCTATTTTAGAAAAAAAATTCTTAGGCCATTTGATCACGTATTCGTTTATGAAATTATATTGGAACAACAAAAAAAATATAAAAAAATACTTATAAAAATGGCAATACCATAATTATTATATGGTTCACCCTATACTTATTATGGTGTTTGCAACACTATTCTATATGAGTATTTTTTTAATAAATTACTAATCAAATATCTAAAGAAATATATGTAACTACATTTACGATTTAATTGGAGCAATACTATAACAACTATTGGTCATCACTCTTGCCCAACGCTTACAATAATTCCGAGAACATTTGTTTACTAATAATAGCTATCGGCTTTGTGTATTTTTAATCCTATCCTATAATCTGTGTTTAGTAGGAATATTTTAAAATGGATTGGCACTGACAGTGTAGTTACTTTTTTTACAAAAATCATAAGTATTATCGCAACTACATTTTGAAATGTATTTTAATAAAAATCTTCTTTTCTTCAATTAAAATTGGATATCTTTTTGTTAAACAAAAGGATCTGCTATTGTGATACCATTTTGAAATTGGTATTTAGTAGGAATATTTTTAAATGAATGGGCACTGACAGCTTAGTACATTTTTTTTTACAAAAATCGGTCTTGAATTAGCATGATATGTTAAAAATTTGGGTTAAAAGTAGAGTGAAACCATTTTTTTTCTTCAAAAGCTTTAAATTTACATTAAAAACATGTTATTTAACGATAGCTCTAGTATTCAGCAGTAATTACCAGTTATCAAAATGAAAAAATAATGGTATTTGTTAAAACTACAACCAAATTTGTAACAAGAGGTACACATTTGGGTAAAAATGGATAAAATTGTGATATGTTATAGTAAATTATCTGGTTAATCGAATCCTTAATGGTGGACCACTATTTACGCCACCCCCTGTATAAGTAATATCCCACTGATAAACACGCAATAGCTCCTTAAGATCTACTTTTATTTTCTCAATCCATAAAGCGTAATTAATACCGATAGCCCAAAATAGTTAATGACATAAAAATAAATAAAAATATAAAATAAATAAAACACGATTTTTAGCGAATGAAACCCAATAGCAGAAAAGAATTCCATAATCCTCTTACTTCTATTATATATGTTGATTTGTCAAAATGAATGTCCAAAACTCGAAAGGAATTTTACTAAAAACTAAAAATCGAGACATACGACTAATCTGTTGATGCAGCTAGGAGGTGGTTTCTGGCTGCATCAACAATTTAGTTCAAAGAAGTAATAATAACCTCGCACATCTCATCATTTTATTTACAAATTTATTTTTGAAATCGTGTTATAAATTGCGAATTGGGTTTGTTTCTTATTATAATTTCACACCCAACTCTTCGATCGATCATTTTTAAACTAGCATAATCGTCAGGACTACTAAAAGACTAAATTATCGAAAGACGAATAAATAAGCGGACAAAACCCAGCAATCTATTGGCCTTCCAAGCATTTTATGCCGTCAGCCTTTCTATCATTTCGTAGCTACAATTTACGTTTTCCTGCCTCAAACTACGTAATAAATTCCCTCCTACCCTCGAATCAAACGACACACAATGCAAATGACACTGACGCAAACGTTATAAGTATGGCAACGTCATGGTGTGTTACCGTTACGGTACTTACTTCTAACATTTTCAAAGAAATGAAGACCTTATGTGAGTTTTAAATGAGCATAAGTGTTTAGAATTTCTAAAAAAATAATTTGGAATAACGTCACGATTTTGAATGCTCTATATGATATTTGGTTTTTATCGGACATCAAAGCAAACAGTGGTTTGTTATAAATAGCTTGACAGTTTTTTTTTTTAATGTCTAGCGAAAATTTCTAAACTAGTTACTAAACTGTATTTACCAGATTTCAATAATATTTAAACTTTTATAATATTTTAAATATAAAATTGTATGAAACTGTTTAAGATACAATTAAATCCTAACAAGAGTAGCTGAAAGGATTCGTATAAAATTACAATCGAATATAGATTTTAAAACTGGTGAAGCCACGGGTCAGCTTATAATATTTATTTTTAGGTTATTATGTAACAATATCAATATGATAATGTTACTCAAACACCTCTCAGTGAATGGTGTTGCTGTGATCCCATCTGACCTGGTGATGGCGATACTGTAATAGGGTTAACTATGTTTGAATACAAGTCTAAAACTAAGGAAGCATTCCTACCCTTCTAAAACATATATTTATTGGATTGAATCGTTTACATTTCATTTGTTAAATACTTTTTTTAAAATATCTCTTACGGAAATGGCAATCATATTTTCTTTATCCATTTCAATGAGCTGAATACAAGAATTTTGATGTTGACTAAAACGTGAGTAACACACCTTGTATTGCAAGCGTCTGGAACTATATTTCATTTAAAATAATTTAGAAATAATTTGGAAATATAGTCAGCACAATCATCTCTGAATTCTAAGACATTTTTTAGACATATTCCACTCCTTTACATACGCTTCTTTCAATGTGTACCAAAGCACTGGGTCCTACGCCTTCGGCATTAGGTCTATCTTAGGCTCCATTCTCTAGTCGTCAATCTGACTGGGGCGTACCCTATCTTCAGTTCACTAATACGCGATCTCAAAATTAGATTACTCTTCATAAATTAGAGATTTTAATAAATACTTACGTTATGACCGCTGCCCTTAATATAACCGTGGTTATATTCACTCTGATCCTGGTAGTGCCCGTAACCTCCAGTCCCCGAAAGGTCTACTCCACGTCCAGTGTGCCCTATCAGCCCTACTCCGTGTGCTGTGCTAACTGACAGTGGTACTCCGTGTTCACCGTATCCTGATAAGCCTACTCCATGTCCGCTGTACTCTGAGAACACTGCCTGGTTTCCCTTATAACCGCCGTAAATATAACTCGCCTGCACGACAGCACACCATGTGGCTAATGCAAATACCTGGAAAGTACAAAATTAATGCATGTTATTTGTCATAGTTGTTATTTTTAAAGAGGTCCGTGGAAATGGGGAATATACTGTTATCAGTCTAGAATCACGCATATCCAGAGTTTTTGTAGTTAAAGTACAAAAATCACATACGTATATAGTTTTTTCATTGGCGATACATAAAAAATAGGCTTTTACAGTTTAAAATTTTCTATATAATTCAAATTCAAAAAATATATGGATGGATGTTACGAATAGTCCTTTAAAATTAAATGAAATTAAAATTTGATTTAATATTACGGGTGCCTTAGTAGCTAATAGAATTTTGCATATGTATAAAGAACCAATAAAAATAGTTCTACTTTTTTATAAGATCTATTTATGATTGTAATTAATATGTTTTTCTCCTCACATTGTCTATATTAAAGTTGTAAAAATTTGAGGTTCAATAATTGACTTTTAACTATCTAAGTTTTTTTTATTTTAAACACATCATGCAGATTTATATAGATATATTAATGCCTAAAGAATTCTCTAACAATCATCCATTTACATTTCATAATCCATTTTTTTTTTACATTCGGCTATAAACGTAGAAAAAAAGCGTTGCAATTTGTGAAATGTCAAAAAACTTTATCAAATTATTTGCAATAATTTACTTAAATGATTATTGACTTGTGTTGTGTTGTTATTACATAAATTGCTTAGATGTCTGTACGGAGCCGCAACGATGACCGTCCAAGTACAAGTAAGAACAGATCACAAGACCAATTCAATTGCATCGCGGTGTTAGACGTTATTTCACTGCAATTCTTTACCAATGCATTGGTCCTCAAGACGCTCCATTGAAACGAACGGGGAATCAATATCAATGACCATAACGTCTCGCACTGGCGATTTGCAGACGACATAGTGATCCTGGCGGTATCTCTGCATGATCTGGATGAAATGTTTAACAATCTCAATGATTCTTTAAGACGAGCAGGACTTGGGATGAATATTGATAAGACCAAGATCATATATAATGAGCATGTATCCCCGAACCCCGTGGCCGTGTGCAGAAATACGTCTATCTTGGCAAAACTATCTAACTCGAACGGGAGGCCGAAAGAAGAATTTGTCTGGGCTGGGCGGATGTCTCTGGGAAGCTTCGTCATATCTCCGAGTCGGAGATAGCACAATCGCTCAAAACCAAGGCATTTAACCAGTGCAACATACGGAACTGGGATGTGAACATTCACCGTTGGAATCATAAGTTTAAAATCACTCAGCGTGAGATGCTGGGTGTTTCTCTAGTCGACAAAATTCAAAACGACACAATCCGACAGAGAACTGGAGTAACCGACATCGCATTCAGAATTAGTACGGTGAAGCGGAAGTGGGCCGGTCGTGTCTCCAGGCTGACTGATGGGCGCTGGACACGATATGTCCTAGAAAGACCGACGATTTGAGGAAAATGGTAAGCAGCGGATGTATGCGGATTGCCAAGACCCGGATGGTCAGCGTTCTTTGGGAGAGGTTTTTGTATAGTAATGGAAGGCGACAGGCTAAAGCTAGTTGTGTTTTTTCGCTTTTTAGAATGATAGAAAAGCTCTGTGTAAAACAGCCTGTATTTCTAATCTCACCTAAAAAATATTTCCTTGTGGTAGGTATATAACTCAGCACACAATTTTAATTCTAATTTCATTCAAATTCAATTTGCTGTAGAAAAACCAACTTCTTTCTCTAAACAAACCACTGTAATTATGATCGTATTAAACTGCAATGCTCTTTATAGTTTTATATTCATTTGATTATCGTGAAATTTCGTGTACACAATACATTTCGTCCAAAAAAAAACACTGTTCGCGAGGGATGACACAGTTACATTTACGAAGCAAAGCTGCGGTCAACTTGTTATTCTAATTTAACCTGCTAACCTTGTTTACAACAATACAAATATATACATATAATGTATGTGTATTAATTTTTATACTAACAATACCAATTGGATTGACCGACAGTACAATAGAATGTAAGGAAAATTCGCATCAATTATGATTGTGATACATAAGGTCAGTGTTTCGTGGGTCAACATATCTTTATGTTGTATTCGTAATCTCTTCTAATCTGCAACTGTAGGTATATACTACTAGATATCTCACCACTATGTCTCACCACTCTCTGAGAAGTATCATAGTGCTATCGCAATGATTTCCTTATCATTGATTAGAATAATAGGTGTGTAATCCTGATCTTCTCGAACGGTTACATTCCCTAATTCATAAACGTAAATGTAAACCTCATTAGTTTCCTTCCCTTCCCAACTACATTACAATGTACACTCGATTTTACTATCTTTAATTGCCAAAGAAAGCAAATCTAATGGCAATAAGTCGGAGTTTAGCCGTTTTCTTTGAGTAGCAATAAAGTAAAATGTACATAATGCAGGCATCAAGCACGCCTGCTTCTCCGATGGGGATATGATCTGATTATTAAATAAATTTTACAACAATGTGTCTGACTTTCAGTCATAGAGGTTTCTTACCACTTTTTTCTTTCACTTTTTAAGAGCACCATCTTATCTTTAGAGTCGGAAATGAGTTGATAATCCACCTAGGGACTTAAAGGTTCTAGGCTATAGATTACCACAATTGTACACGAGAACTAATAAGGGAATTAAGATCCATGTTTGCATGGTTAACATGAATGAAATGTAATTTGAAGATAAAATCAAATAGGCATTTTTTTCAGGGACCACGACTACCACGATTACTACTGAAATATGCAATATTGATTCTTAGTCAGAACAATGTATCTTTGTACGACCTACAGTATTCTAATGATAGAACAATGTGAGTAGGTGTTGTTTATGTCCATGAGGTCTATTTAAACAGTCCCTGTGAAATAGAGAACGTTTCCAAGTGCGGCATAGTATTAACTGTAGCTTCGTCCTCTTTAGCCTGCAAATGTAAATATTAAAAAAAAATGTTTTTGCCTTTAATTGCAATCGCAATCGGTTTTTAGGAAATACAATTTTCTATGGCTACAGTACAATATTTAATATAGGTTCAGTAGTAGAAACCCTACGATTAAAGGAAAAAAATTGAATACATTAACTTTCTTTACGTAGATGAAAATGAAATTACGAATGTAGCTAAGAAGAAAAAAAAAATGAGAAATTTGTTATTATTAAATCATAGATCTCATTCGTTTCGCATATTAATATTCAAATATCTCAACCGACGCTAACTAGTATTTTCTCTGTTTCATTTTACAAATATTCATTCACATCACATCACATCATCAGCCTATCGCAGTCCACTGCTGGACATAGGCCTCTCCCGTTGCACGGCACTTCGATCGATTTTCGGTTTCTCGTATTCAGCGCCTGCCAGACATCTTGCATAGATGGACACTCCTCCTGGTCTGTGGGCGTCCTACACTACGTTTGCCGAGACGCAAACGTTCATATTATATTCATTCATATTTTATAAATTAACAGAAATGAACAATTACTCTAGTTCTATTAGTCCGTTAGATGACGGCTCAACTCCGATTATTTTATTTTTTAAGATAGCGAAAACAAACATTATTTTATGTCACGTAAATCGTTAATTTCCATTTGTGCGGTAAAATTTCCACCTATCGAATGAACATTAAAGAATTTTGAAGGTGAAAATCTTCATTCAGAGATTTTTTAAGGTTAAAGGGTACTTAAAAAAGCCACACTACACTATTGAATTTACATGATAATTTAATCGTTACTTGTCATGGTGACTTGATATGAAGCATATAAAATCATTATTACATATGTTTATGAAAAGTCTATTTAGATCCCACGTAATTTGTTACGTATTCTGTTCCAGTAATAACGATGTTTTCCATTGTGTTACGTATCGTTTATACGACTTCAATACAGATCACCCAGCCATATCACTCGAATATATATTTGATGATTTAAAAATCGTGATACGAAATATAATTTATCAGGAGTAGTTATTCATCTTTAATTTACGAAAACAACTTGGCAACTATTTCTTAAAAATGGAACGTTAAGATCTTAAAAACATAAGACGATGGATAGAAAAACAGAAATTTTTTTTTTTTTTTTTTCGAAAGTGGTTTATTCCGAAATGGTCCCATTTAAATTTCATATAGATCTTATGATGAGTTTCGGAGACAGACAAAGTACTTTTAAAAAAAAGACAGCAAATCAACAGCGATTGCTGCTAGGTTTTTAGTGGTCTTCGTTAATATTTTTTTTTTGACGTCATTATTAGAAAAAGATAAATCGTAAGACGCTCCTACACTTAAAAAAAGTCAGAATAACTGATCTAGTCCGAAACACCGATGGCACCAGAATATGATACTAACTCACTTAGGATATACTGTAGCTACTATTGCTTTAGTCCCAAAAAGAGTATCTTACACATAACATCTATGATGTAGTGGTTATAAAACATCGATTACTGATTACCCCTTACAGGGAAGCTGGCAGAAATCTGTTTGGTACAATTTTATTTTTTCTACGTACAATTAGAAAATTATTAACTAAAACAAATGGTTCAGAATAATTTCCAAGACGTTCGCCAAACAATTTTCTTTGGATTAGTAACTTTGACAATTTATATTGAAAATTGACATGCTTTAGCTTGATTTTTTCTATTTTCGACCGAGGTTTAGGGTTTGGTTGCGTCAGATGTGCTATTTATGAATGTATAATATAATATTTTATACATTTGGAAATGTTTTTCTTATCCTCTCATTTTATTTCTACTTCTCATTTTTAATTAGATTAATTCATTTCTGAAATAAAGCTTTTGAATTCTAAAGTATGTTTTGTTAAAACACACAACCACTACACTTACTTGTAAGTTACGCATTTTCACTTGTAAATAAGGTCACTTTCGTCCTCTTCGTAGCCGACAGGAGTTGAACTGACACTGATGCAGGTCTAAACAGACCACTGTATTTATAAGCAACCGTATATTGCATCAGCGCCAGTTATACCTGCGCTATAATACGCGAGTATCATTTAGCTACGCTTCTTTTCTATGTATATATGATAACACGACTTGTGCGTATGGAGATTAAGTTGAATTTAACAAAACATCAAGTGATGATAAGAAAATGATAAGCTTTTGCCCTATATTTTTATATCATGTTCCACATATGCGGTTAGATACCAAAAATTAAGCCATTATTGAAAACCGGCAATGACTCGAGCACTCAATAATAATGGATCTAACAATTTAGCCTTACTGGAGCGAAATCAAAAAAGGAGTTCTGTGACTGTAATATGCCTGTATTTATGTTCATTCGA
The DNA here is from genome assembly GCA_902825455.1 of Arctia plantaginis. NCBI lineage: Eukaryota > Metazoa > Arthropoda > Insecta > Lepidoptera > Erebidae > Arctia > Arctia plantaginis. The sequence continues at coordinate 7,838,761 of CADEBD010000314.1, read as the reverse complement.
AGTACTGAAATTCTAAATTGACTTTGATTAACGATATGCAAATTGGACTTAATGTCATTGTGCATTAATAATCTTAAAAATAGAATGGTTTATTTTATTTGCCGTTATTAATACCATCTTGGTTACGGTGATGTATGCTATTATGACCTTTGTTGCGTCTGCATGGTGACTATTTGTCCATAATCGCCACGCTGGGTAGGCGGGTTAGCGATCGGAGTGCGTAGCTTGTCGCACCGGTGACGCTGCTGCGACAAGAGAGAGAGAATGGGAGATTTCTGCCTGCTTCTCTTTAAGCGGTAATCAGTAATCGATGCTTTATAATCACAACACCATAGATGTTACGAGTGAGATACCATTTTCGGGACTAAAACAATTGTAGCTACAGTATATTCGAAGTAAGTTAGTATCATATTCTGATGCCATCGGTATTTCAATGGCAGAGGCCTATGTCCAGCAGTGGACTGCGATAGGCTGATGATGATGCTATTATGACCTGAATGCAGATCTACTCAATAACTTCTTCTCCTTCTGAATAACTGGATTCGATTCGTCTTCAACCTTCGCAAATATGACCATGATTCCTCCTTTTGTCGTGAATTGAACTGGCATACTATTCGTCAGCGCCGTCCGCTGCGCGTCCTCACTAACTTCTATTCTATTCTCAACTCGCCCATTTCCCCCTCCTACCTGACATCTTCATTCCAATATCTGTGTTCCAACCACTATTGAACCCTCCGTTCATCAAACAATCCTCTTCTGCGACTCTCTCTTTTAATGGATTTCGTTTTCGTTATCTACAGCATCCGTATAATAATGTGTGACAAGGTAAAAATACTTACCAAATAGTTGATAGAGAACACTGGATAATATTTTAGTACTTTAGAACTTTAACTATACTTTAGAATTAATACTACTACAATATTATTAAAATACTCGTTACCTAAGTTACGGTTAAAAACAGTGTAAAGTAGGTAAGGATTTTTTATTATCAAGGTTCTTTAAATAGACTAAGTCCATTGATATGAAATTTCTTGCAAGGCTGCGAATTTTTTCACTTGCTAATTAACCAAAGCATGTTGTACTGTAAAACCATAAAATGTAGACCTGCTTGCATATGCGAGGTTAAAAAATTGATACTTGATACTTGTTGTCAGATTAATTAGAAAATAGATCCATAAAGAAGAAAAACATTCTTCTTTATGAATCGCCGCGACCGCGACTTCATTTTATTCCAGAGCTTGGAAATATGAATAATAAAAAACTCTTCCTAAAATGTAGATTTGGATAATTTTAATCAATTTAAGTATCCTCGGTAAGTTCTTTGTACTATATAAAAGTAACCTTACATTATTTTCTAAACTACTGACAATGAGTACCGGAAATTTAATAATAATTAATTAATTGTCAGTGTAATTGAAGGCCAAAATCGATCTAAGGGAGAGGCTTATGTCCAGCAGTGGACTGTGATAGGCTGATGATGATGATGAATTGAGTGACTCAGGACTGAAAACTTAATCGACAAGTAATTAGACAAACTCTAACACGTTCATACTATTAATTGAGATATTCCTAGAGATTGTTAATTGCTGTACATAAAAGGAGAAGCATTATAAGTTTTTTCAATCGGAAGTGTAAAACAGGTTAAATTATTTAGTTGTGATTTTTTGCTGACACAAGACAATCGGCTCATATTTTGTCGTTTTAAAATCTATCAGAACTATATACATATGCAAATAAATAAAATTAATTCTAAATTAATTTTGGTATTTATTTTGGAGTCTGAAGGCTATTCGATAATGTCGGTATAATCTAGTTTAATGGAACTAATCAACGAGTTAAAGTGTCTGAAAATATACATTTTTGCTAAATAAATTTATTTATAACTATCTAAAAGCAATATTTAATAGACTCTTGCTTTAGAAGGACTATACCTACAGGTACAATATAGATCCCGCCTAAAGAAGCCGCAAACGCACATTATAGGCACATTGTTACGTGCTTCAACTATCGAACAAATTGATCTACATACAGTTTATTTAGTGTGTTGTTTATTGCATGTAGTATGTAATTATTAAGCTACACTCAGTACTCATTGTGTCGAGATAGAACGTCTCGTATTAATTTTTAATGAAGTAATAATGATAACACCAAAACATGCCTTCGAAATAACTCCGAATTTCAAGTTTGCTGGGATATTTGTTTTTCTTATTTAGTCCTACTATTTATACGTATTGACCGCAATTAAATCTACAACCAGTTTTGTTTTATAATCTTAAATGCTTTACTTTATATGAACACAAGTATATAGAAATTCCGAAACTAATAAGACCCTATACACTCCGTAAAGATATCCTGCATTAAGTTGTATGCATTTGTTAGTACTATGGTACATACTTTTTTTGTGTGGAAACACCACGGGTCACTACTTCACTTCCATTTTTGTACAGTTATTATGCTTAAAAGAGCTTGATTAAAAGAAAGCTACAAAAATAAGTATTTTTATTTGCTGTTTTAAATTTATGATAAAAGATCATTTTTAGAATATGGGTGAATCGGAAGCTGCTAAAAATTTTATACTTTTAATTTTTTATAATAGAGATGGCAAAGGAGCAGATGGGTCACCTGATGGAAAGTGATTACCACCTGCGAATGAACGCCTGCGACTCAGCAGTCACAAGCGCGTTGTCGGCCATTGAGGATAATTATAAGCAATGTTGTACTAATATGTAATTAAAATGATTACTATAAGAACGAAACTAGAACGATTACTTTGGTAATAATTTACATATATTTTTATTGAAACCATATGGCGTTTGTAAGGATCTATAAATAAATTTAATTACATTTACATCCTGAACTTCTTAGTCATTTCCTAAACAGCAAATACATTTTCATTCTCAAACTTCACGCAAAAAATGTAATCAGGTATCTAGTCATGTTTGTCAAGATCAAAACTAGAAAACATTGTAAATTAGAAACACTTGAAAATGAAGTAAACAAAAGCAAATACGAGTACAACAAAAAATAGTAGACTAATAAAGCAGTAATAATTTGCAAATTGTTCAGAGTTCAGAATGCCCTTTATCCATGATTTCAGTTCTAGTCAACTTAGCAAGCAGTTAACAATATTTTAAATGCACAATATTTTCATGTAACTACATGGCCAGTTAAATATTGAACTATCTAGAGTGGTTATTACTTCTTTTCTTCTATTTTTTTTAGTTCTGACTTTGATTTCAATTTGTATTACTAAGTAATCTAATTTAGTATTTACATTTCGATTCGTTATCGTGTGATAAGATGCCAAACTGCATCGGTGGTGCAGTGGTAGCATATGCAACTGCTGTGCTGCGGTCTCGGGTTCGATTCCCGGGTCGGACCAAATGTTTGTATGATCTGCAAATATTTGTTTCGAAGTTTGGGTGTTTCCTACGTATAATATGTATGGATTTACAAAACAAAAAGTATATAAGTATTCTATCTGTCAATCTAGTTTTCATAGTACAAGCTCTGCTTAGTTTGAGACTAGATGGCGTTGTGTGTCAGATGTCTGTCTGTCTGAAATATTTATTTAAACGCTCACGTGGTTGCAATACTGAGGGTAAAACATCCAAAAAAGTGAACAATTCTCTTTGTGAAGTGAAGTAATTCCGTTTCCTTTTTTCATAAAGATCACATACTTCTAATAATATAGGTGATCAATTTTATACATCTCTAGGTTAGACAAGATAGCAATGGTTCTCTATGGCGACCTACAATGTGCGTAGGATACATAAAATTTTATTGGATTTCGGTGATACATTATTTATTGATACATATAAATTTATAGATGGCCCATAAACTTTGTAGGTTTTTAAGAAACTCACGACTTCTTACAAACTCATAACCCTTTCAAGGATATCTGAATTAATCTAATAATCATGAGAATTGTTTCAAGAGAATTTACTTAATTCAAAGTTGAATCATTGATTGCCGTGCACAATATAATTAATTAGTGTAATACCCGACTACGACCTATTAATTGATCTAAGACATTCATTGTCCACTTTTCGCAAAACGATTTTTCTATCTGTCTTATTTAGGTCATCTAGACTTAGAACCTCTTTTAACTTCTATTAAAGAAAATCACAAACGTTTTATTAAAGAAAATCACAAACGTTTTATCAATAAATTAATTTTGTTGTCAATAATCAAGATGTTCTTCAAAAAGGTTTTTTTCGCTGCAATGCAGAAAATATAGAATGATTTGTTTTCATCGTCACCGAATGAGGTTACGTTGTGGGTGAAACAGAGTTTGTTGATTTGTATAAAACTACATCCACGATTCCAAAAGAATACAGGGATGGCAAAAATATCTGCAATTCTACTGTTACTTTATTTTTAACCGACTTCAAAAAGGAGGAAGTTCTCAATTCGATTGGTATTTTTTTAATTTTAGTACTCAGTACTTTTAGTACATAGAAATAAACAAAACGGCTCAAAACGTATACAAAAACAAAATGTACCTAAACCATAACTTCGAAAAAACTATATGTTACATAAAATTATTTACACCCATGAATATAATATTTAAAACGCTACTAGTTTACTTCGTCATGGTTATGTAGTATAAGAGTAGTAATTGTTAAATGGCAACATGCACCTTAAACTCCGTTCTTACAATTCCACCTACGGATGGTGTCGTAGTGAACATGTTCACTAGGCGGATCTCAGATCGCAATCTAAATAGTCATTAAGGTCTGCTTTTGATGACTGAGTAGTCGTATATATAATTAATTACAAATAAATGCCGTATTAACTACAGTGGGAACATAAACGGGAGGAAATCGTTATTGAGGACACCTAAAAAATAGAGATGTATGTACAAACAGTCACGCCTAATATTCTCGTGTAAACTATATAGGATAGACAAAGACATATGAATGTGAAGGTGATGCTAATAGTTTCTGGACACACATGATTATTTAGGCATTAAATGCCGACATGGATTGTAAATCTTTATAACTTATTCGAATATCAGTAGAGTACTTATTGTTTACATGTCAAAAAAGTGCACAAGGCTTAGTTTTTAAGGCAGTAAAATGTCAAAATTAAAAATTATGTAAATATATCTCTAGTACATGTCTTGACATGACGTCATAAAGTCGTCATACTACCGTCGTGATGTCAAAATAAAAGTCTTTACTAAGTCTATGCTATATAAAACAAAGGTCTATACTGGTCAATGGATTGAAGAGGGATATTCTACAACGGTCGAAATTCGACAGCCGGAAATACTCCTGTTTAGATTAATATGTAACTTTAGGAACTTCTGTCATTATTTTAAAGTAATTATAGAAATGCCTAAAGCTAAGAATACATATATTCTTAACGGAATATAATACCCAAGCACAAGTTCTCCATGATGAATATTCTAGTCCAATAATCTGGTCGTTATTAGTGAATGTCATCCTTTTTATGGATTTGAAGGTCAAAAGGATGTTGCACAGACAAATATTTATTAATTGTGTAATTGATGAAACCAGCAAATAAATTGATATTTTTTAATGTTTTGGGAATGGCTTAAACAATTTTACGTTTCTTATTACAATTGACCTTTAGTGCAGTTTGCTTTATACTGTCTTAATTTGCAATATAAGATATACAACCTAAGGTCTAATCAATTTCTAGTTTAAACAGTTTGTACTTAATGTGTTACGTGCAATGTATTATTAACAGCATTACAACGTACATATGGACGAGCTCAAATAGAAGAGCCCATTAGTATGAGCTGTATGAGCTATGTATAAGAGTGATTGTTTTTATTCCAAAACGAACCTTTTACACGAGAGAGGAAATAGTTATTTAAGACAACTCGAAAAGAGCAAGGTATGTATAAACAATCACGCCTATATTTCCGTGTATATTACCTATATAGAATAGCCAGAGACATATTAATGTGAAGGTGAGGGTAATAGTTTCTGGATATACATATTATTCAAGAATTAAATGCCATCAAGGATTGTAAATCTTGATAACTTGTTTGAATATCAGAAACAATAAAGGTTTGGAAATTTAAAAAAATGCTTGGGTAAAGGGTAAATATCATATATTATATAAAAATTGGTTTCAAGTTTGGATTAAAGTTAAAAACAACAGAATAAAAATAAGAAATAACAATTATTTCTATAGGGGCTTTGAACATAGAAAGGAAATGAAAGAGAGCTAAGAATTTAATATTGTTGTTGCTCTAGTTTAAAATGTAGAAGTTAAATAACCATTCTCATGTAGTCTTCATCCATTAACAATCAAAAATTTCAGAACTAACATCAGTAACATTCGCTTGTACAATCAGAACAAGGCAACGATTGCAGCATCTACAACATCGCATCGATCCAAAAGCATCATTACTAATCGATACTTCGAATTAGTAGGTAATCGTTACATAGTTATTGCGAACAATTGGTTCAGAACTTTAGAGGAATTAGAGTGCAGAAAATAATAATGATAGGTTCATATAGGAGAAGATACACGCTTTTTACCTTTTATGAGAAAATTTATTTCAAATTATACTGAGTTTTATGATCTCAATTACCTTTAAATAGGTATAGAAATCGTGAACGCTACAGCTAGCATTACTCGTAACATCTTTTTCACAGCGAAATCATAAATATCAAACTTTGATATTTTTATTTTTCGAAAATGTGATCGAAACATTGTACCTAGTTTAATTAGTTTTAGTTTAAAGATAGTTAGATAGTTCTAGTTTAATAAGTTATAGTTAAATTAATTAATTAATACGTGAAGAAAATCCTTTGATCCCTTTAAAACAAATAAGCCAGACATTGCATATCATTTAGAATACTTATCGTTTATATGTAAAAGAAGTGCTCAAAGCAAATTTTTTAATAAAGTGTTAAATAAAGTTAAAAATTATATAAATACATATATCTCTAGTATATGTGTTGACATGGCGTCATGGGACAAAAATAATAGTCAATGGAATGAAGATATTCTAAAACGGTCGAAATTCGAACGCCAGAAATACTCCAGTTTAGATTAATATGTAACTTTTGGAACTTCTGTCACACTTTTATATATAAAGCTAAGAATACATATATACAAGACGACCGGATGGCATAGTGGTTTGCGTAACGGACTGCTATTCCAAAGGTCGCGGATTCGATTCCCGCTCAAGTCAAACATTTGTGTGCATGAACATTTAATGTTTGATTTGGTCTGAGTGTTTCTATGTATAATATGTATGTATTTACAAAAAAAAAGTATATCTGTATTTATATCAGTTGTCTTTGTTTGTTTGGGTTTGGGACTAGATGGCGTTGTGTGAATGTATAAAAATATATTATATTACATTATACTTAACGGAACATAATGCCCAAGCATAAGTTTTCCATGCTGAATATTCTAGTCCAATAATCTGGTCATTAGTGGATGTCAACCTTTTTATGGATTTGAAAGTTAAAAGTTAATGTTTTTGGAAATGGTTTAAACAATTCTATGTTTCTTATTTTCATTGAGCTTTAGTGTAGTTTTCCTTATACTCTCTTAACATGAAATGTAAGGTACACATCCTAAGGTCTATTCAATTTCTAGTTCAAACTGTTTGTACTTACTGTGTTACGTACAATGTGTTATTAGCACTATGAAACTGAAAGTAGGGCGTGACGGTCAGACAGTTCACACGACTGGACCAAAAACCTTGAATGACGGCAACCAGAAACTGATGCTAAGTCATTTCTTTTTACGCATTAGTTATTATTTTAAGATTGACGAACTAATTCATGAAAAAAAAGTTCTCGACTTTAACATACCTTAGAAACTCCCTAATACAATATTTCTTTACTAAAAATAGTAGATCGTCAAGTTCAATTGTGGTTAGTTGCATTAAAAAATAGTTATTTCCTTATTTTTTGTGCAGTTTGTGTTGTAAAGTATAAACATCATCTTGATTCTGAAAACTGAATTATCATATTTATTATTCTCGTTGAACTCAAGTTTTTTTGGAGCTTTTTAACCTACTTTATAATTTTGAGAATAATGTATACCAGCAAACTAAAGCTTTGAGATGACAAATGGATCTTGAAAAGTCGAAAACAACAATAGTATGCACATATAACTCGTACTTAAGAAGATGGATAAAAGTGCACCTTTGCAAAATAAAACAAAGCAATTTGAGCTAATTAATTCACGAGAATATTACAGAATATCAAAGGCAGATGTCAGATCATGCAAGCAAGTTATGGGCCACCTCTCTTTAAAAGCGTTAAAGTTACCGTCTTCTTACGAATTTCCCAATCATGCCAAATCTCAAAAACTACATGCAATGTTCAACTGTTGAGAAAATTTTAAACAACAATATTAAGACTATTGGTTTTTTAGTAGTTATTTTCATTGAAGTATTTTTGTAATGACATGGGGGTTAAAAGAGCAGACAGGTCCCCTAACAGTTTATTTTGCTTAGACTACTCCGCAATAGAAATATATCATGTGTCGCAGGGGACTTTACAAACGTACATCAACAATTTGTGGATCACATAAAGTGTTGTCCCATGTGGGGATTGAACCCTCAACATTCAGCGCAGTAGGAAGCAGCGAGTTGACCACTTGAACCACTATGCCATCCGTGCAGTCAAAGTCACAGACAGTGAGTGACTATCGCCGCCTGTGAACGCCTACACCACACAAGAACTCGAGAGTCACGAGTGACCTTTAGAGAAGTCTCTTCTAGTATCAAGAGAGGTAAGGTTTGGGCTCCGCTAACCTCCCGCACTCGATGTAAGTCAACGAAAGAATTGCTAAACCCCATTATTCTGTGAGGCTGTGGCATCACTATGCTCGAGCTGTTTGTGGTGCTCAGGATAAGTTTTTGGTCCCTCTATAAGTTACCATTAACAGCTTCATTGGATAGATTAATTCCCAAACTATTTTGGGTAAGAGACCTCTTTTCGGAAATGATGATGCTTGCAGTGATATCAGACCTCAGACCCCCATAGCTAAATTACTGCAAGCATATCGAGTTGTTGAGTTTTTTAAAAGTAAAACAATAAAACTTCCTACTAAAATATTAGTAATTCTTATAACAAGTTGGTACACGTAACACAAATAATAAAGCATCTTGAAAGTTTTAAATGAGAACTTTTGTTAAACAATTTTCAAAACTATTAAAATTTTTATGATCCTAAAATCAAACTTCATTAACTCACACTTATGTATAAAACATAAAACTTTGAGAATCCAGTATAGGTATATTTCGATATGTCCGGTACAAAAATGACACTTCTGGTCATACTGGTAAATTAAATAAAACAAGACATTAAAACGGTCGAAATTTGCCACTAAAAGTTTTCTAGCACTTTATGTTTTTAAACAATAAAGCACATAACTGACAGACTGATTGCAAATAGCGCCATCTACATATTTCTATAGATACTACGTTTAAATTTACAAACGTCCACTCTACTAGAGTTGAAACCTCGAGTTTGCATCGTCACGTTGAAATCTACTACGAAGGAAAGCAGGTAGGATTACAAATGTGTGAGCCATGCAATAAAATAATTGACACTCATACTACGAGATGGCGCTAGACGTGAATAATTCAAGATTTTTAGAATAGATTATTTATTTCAAATAATAGCTACTTGAAATAAATAATCAGTTAGTTGTTAGTATAACTTAAACCTTATGTTAGTACTACAGTATTTCACCATCACATTCACAAAAATAATACCATACAATAAATTTTTACAAATTAGTAACACTATTAATATTACAACTGCAGGCCCTTCCCATGGAGACGGAATTGCAGTGTTTTACAAATTGACAATCAAGGTTATATCATGTTTTTATACAAGACTTTTTTTAAATACAGAAGTCAAAAAACTACTAGTTTGTGCCAAGTGTTGCAGATGTATCTTAGCAGTTTAACCGCTCTTATGCTTGTCCAATTTTTTCTTTTTTGTTTCGATATAAATCATTATTCGATAAAATAAGTGTCATAATTAGGGTGTAATAGTATTTCACTCTGGAAGCTTTTAGTCATACTATATTTTTATGCACTTAAATAAAAAAAATAAGGATACATTTTCTTTTGAAATTACTAATTTACACATATAAACTTCCTCTGATATTAGTTATAACTTTCATGATGGCCAAAAAAATAATCCATAATCCAGTATTCGAGTCTACCACTTGTCAAAAAAACTTATATCACTCATTAAAACGAGCCGAGTTCCCACGCTAAAATTCTTAAAGCCGTTTATGCATATACATATAATCAAAAACATAAGCTTCCTTCTGGTGCAGTAGGGTAACAAAATACTAGGGGACTGTTGCAACTAACCTCTAACAACTACAATTATTGAAAAGTAATTTTTATTATCATCATCATAATTATTGATTTTCATTTTGGCAATAGAAAGATTTTTTAGTATTGTAGGCAAACACGTTTTTATATTTATAATGTTACTTGAGTTAGAGGATATACCTAATGAACAAATGGATGTAATAGGTAAACACACACACACACACACACAGTGTTTAGTCACTGTTTTGCTCCTGAGCGTTGTAGCGTAAAGTTTAGTAATCTATAGATTATTCTCAAGAATTTTGATATCCGTCTGATAGAATATGTTAGTGCTTTTAAACAAAAAAAACTTCAGTTTTATAAAATCAGTATTTCAAAGTTTATCCCATGCTTAACCTATAGTGCCTTTCTACACTATTTATAATTATCGAGATATTTTTGTTTTAAAGTTAATTAAACTAAAAAACTGTAGCTTCCTGACACCGTATGACAATAAATACGGTAATAAGAAATGTATTTAATTATGTTAAGTGTATATACTGACATTTTTATATCATGAAATGAGATTTGAACGCTAAATCACCGAGTTGTTTACGGTACCAACGTGTCAATTGACAATTCCTAAAGAAATACTACCTATGAAGCTGTTTTCTTAACTTACTCAGAAGTATATTTTTTTATTTTATTTTTTTTGCTTTCAAACTTAAATATCGGCACATTCTTGGCTGATGAAATCTTTTAGTATCATGATTATTCCACCACAGAAACAAAGAGAAATAAAGAGATGATAATAAAGTGTGTGAGTGAATTTTCTAAATTTATAAAAATAGTATAAAATTTTCTAAAATTTTTAGAAAATTTTATACTATTTTTATACAGACACTCAGATATACAGATCAATATACGTTAGTTACAGAATAAGGCCTGTGACATAAAAATACTGTAGCTGGAACATTGGTTCAGCTGTAGACGGCGATAGACTTATGACATACCTAAAATCTGTTCTAATAAAACGATTTTGAAGTTTTATGTTCGATTATTGATAGTTTTTTTTTAGATTGGAATCATTCCGTTTGCATTATGTAGACTTCTTATTTACAAAGGTTCTTTTTCGTTGTTTAAAAAAAAATACTGCTGCACTAGGAATATGTCCTGTATCGCGGGGGGAATTTACACATATTTATGAAACAGACACAACATCAAAACACCCAGACTCAGAACAACAATTTGTGGATCACACAAAGCATTGTCCCATGTGGGAATGGAACCCAGAACACTCAGCGCTGTAGGGAGCGGCGAGGTGGCGGCTTAAACTTCTACGCAATCCATGCAGTGCAGTCATTCATTGATAAAGTACCAAAACTCTGTGACCATTAAAAGAGACAGATAGTTCTAATAAATGAGAATGCGGAAAACGTCTAGTGTTTTATAAAAAGTGTCTGAGTAAAAGCAATTAATGTTGTAAAATTTGCCTAGGGAGTTTTAATAAACCAGTAACAGGCTAGTTCGCCATATCTGTCATTGACTAGTTAACGGGTATGTAAATATTTAGCAAAAAGGATAGGCCCACGATGTAAATTGTAAATAGGGTATGCCTGTATAATGACTTCTTTAATATCGAGATTAATTTTAATATGCGAGTGCATATTCATTACCATTTAATCAGTGTACCGAGGTAGGAAAATGAAATATTTAACACTTTGTAGGCTAGAATATTTTATAGACTAGTTTGTATAACATAAAATGTTTTTTATATATCCTTAATCTTGAAAACTTCAGAGTCTCGTCCATCTCGTTGCGAAAATTCATGACGATTCGTCTAGCGTTTTAATAGTGAAAACGTAACACATATTTAGATTCATTTTTCACTAGGACTAGGTGACTTGGTCATAAAATTATGATTGATACTAAAATTCGGTTAACTCCATCACAATTTGACCCATCACATACAAAACTAACAAGATATGTCGATAGCTAAAAGATCTACGATCAGCTCGACCCTTTGGCATTACGTAGAGATGTAGCTTTACTCTGCATTCTCTATCGTACGAGTATGTATGATGGAGAGTGCTACGAGGAATTCTTCCGACTAATACCGGCCGCAACTTTCCGCCATCGTTCCACACGGGCTTTTTTTATCTCCATCACTTGGATAATTGGCACTCCACCACTGTAGGATCTATGGAACAAGTGGTCGTCTGTGGTATTTCCGGTCCGATACGACCTTCAAAAAGACTCCTGAGTTGCAGGTATTCATGGTCTTTAAGTAGTCACTTTCCATCAGGTGACCGGTCTGCTCGTTCGGCCCCCTTTCATAAAAAATAATATTATTATACTATACAGTTTCAAAGTAATTAAATAATATTTTTAACGTATGAAATACTATGAGGTACGATATCATCAAGAGTAAACACAATCGGTGCATTACATTGAGTACCTCATTTAGTCAAATAATGTCCCGTCATAATTATACCGCTTAATGACTTTGTAATATGATTGATGATCGAGACTACCTGTGTGTACTATATTTTCCACTTATTTTATCATACTTGTCATCTAGTTAACCACGTCTGGCATTAATTAATTATCGCGATTAAGAAACAAGTAAACAAATTGCATATATTTGTGAATTGCAACGTACCAACTGTACTCAAGGAACTGGGAGCAGCTACGATGACCTCTTAATTATGCTACTGCGATCTGTGCGAAGTAAACCATAAGATACCTGTTTATCCTTCTAGGGAAATCTCTCCCCGCATTCTTATTTCTTTACCACATTCTAATTCCAGTTTGCTAATCTTTTTTTGCATGGCGAAATCATCTAACCATTTTAATGTTAAAAAAAATCTGTTACTACATCGCACCTTTATTCATAAACTGAATTAACTTAGAATTTCAATATTGTGGGAAATCGCATTTAAAGTTTGACATGCTTAGATTGATAACTTTAAAAAATCAAAAAAAGAAAAATAGAAGGGTTAGGCCAAGTACAAAAACAGATTTATGTAGCGTTATTAATGAAGTATTAGAATAAGATAGAAAAATATATTATTTTAATCAAGAATACACTTAAGAGAAGAGTTTAAAAAAAAGTTCGTACTTAATTCACTTTTCACTAAAATATGTGATCAAATCAATTTGACGTAAATGAAGTAATTTAAAATATTGCAGTTTTTTATTAAAATTATCTTGTAAAATCGTGAAATATTAAGTTTTTTTTCAATATTGAGATAGAGGCATAAATGGTCGAAGAAATATTTCTAATTAATACTTTCTTAATTTTAATTCGTAAATTGCACAGGTATTGTTTTTAATAAAAGAAAGAATTAGTTTTCTATTTATCAAGTTTTATTATTGAAATAAAGTGATTAAAAAACTGTCTTGAAAATTTTTCTGATAGGGAATAAAATACTCATGTGAATTACTTCAAAGTATTTTCGGTACAACAATATTAAATAAGTACTTAATTAAATAGCTACTACTAATCAGTAATCCAAGGATAATAAAAACTAAATTGTTTTTAAAATCTTCTGAAAACTTATTATTCTTAAATCTGATGTCTTTCTAAAATCTTCCAAAAAATTTAAAATTAATTAACAAAAATAGTATAATAATTAAATAATAACTTCACAACAATTCCCAAAAATAGAAAAGTAATTAACAAAAATTTAAAATTAATTAACAAAAATAGTATAATAATTAAATAATAACTTCACAACAATTCCCGAAAATAGAAAAGTAATTAACAAAAATTAAATATTAACTTAAAATCTTACAGACTTCTTGTCATTAAACATAACTGTTTTGGTTTTATTATCACACTATAAAATGAGATCTGGTTAAAAAACTTAAGGTTAGAAATAGTTTACCTAAAGTATGTTATTATAAAAACCCGTGTAAAAAGAAGGAATTAATGCCTTCGAAATCAGTTCCCGTAAGTCTTTTTTCTTATTTTCACTTATTTCATGTTTATTAAAGTATGCTTCTTGAAGTTCTATTTCTGTTGTTAGCTTCATTTTCTTTCTTTTGTTTCTTACATCAACCTCCTTGTAGTTTTTATCCTGGTATGATGTTTTGTAGAAAAATAAGGTAGGGTTTTCTTTAGTAGTTTTTAAGACTTTTATTTCATTCCAATTAACGTTCTGTCCATCTGTATTTATTGTATAATTATATCCCCATTCTTCTTGTAATGTTTTCATATCATAAAATGATTGATAATTCATTTCGTGCACAATTAATGGAGGTTGAGTCTTTTTGGCATTCTTAATTAAAGCAATGTACTGGTCGGGTGTATATATGGGGCCTGATTTTAAGTTTTTATTTATTTCTTTCTCAATGAGGCTATGAACACTATCAGCTTCATTTTGCGTGTGACCTCGTATCAGAAATTTATGTGTTATACTCGTAATATTTAATGTTTGTACAGCATATAGATACAGAGATGTTATATATTTATTTTTGTTTTGTCCACAGCAATTGTCCGAATAGAAAATTACTTCCTTCGAATCACTGTCTTCATCGTTTATAGTTTTCAGATATGCCCATACACATGATCCGATTTCAACCGCACCACGTTTAGCGTCACTTTCTGTCCAAAAATAGCAATGCACATTTTTGTAGGCGACTTTACATTCATGTGGCATTAATTCGGTTACAGTGAAATTGTAACAGTTAAGTTTTGACTTGTAGTAAAAGGAGGAACTATTACCTTTGGGGCACTGCAATACTGCCTCTAAATCGTATACAACTACTCTCGTATTATTGTCTACTTTTTTACGATCGTTAAGTTTCTCAGCTCTACAATAATCCTTCTCTTCTAAATGTTTTAAATATTTCTCTTCGAAATTATTTTTTTGATTTTCATTTGAATTACGATAAGAATTACATAGATCACATTGATCCTTTTTGGGTTGATAAAAGGACAGATTAAATTCATTTGTAAATATTTTATAGTAAGTTATGTATGTACCTGCTTGTTTGTTCTGTTTTTCTTGTTCTTCCTTAAAATCGGTGTATAAATCTTTAATAGTTTTGTTACCTTCTATGTATTCTTTTGTTGTAGAAGCTCGCAAGTAATGAGATTCAATTTTAGGGATAGAATTAATGTGCTTTACGATAGCACTGCGTATTTCGGAATCAATTTTTTTGTGGTTTGTATGTTTTCCTCTTAAATCGTTAAATGAAAAATCATTTTGATTTATTCTGTTTTGCACGGTAAATATCATACGATCTGTGATATCCAAAGTTGCCTTATAAAAAGTTTTACAAACTCGGATCATTGCGCAGTCTACTTTAAAATAAAAGGCTTTGTTGTTATGCCTTGGTCTTTCAGCATTCGTATATTTGTATCTAGGTTGAACATCAACCATACTCGCATTTATATACGCTCTTTGCTTTATTAAATCACCCAAATCCCAAAAATTCTGAAATAATTTGTATCTCTGTTCTAAATTTATATTTGTGGTACATTTAAGCCTACATTTATCCGTGCAAGGTTCCTTTAGATGCCGAGCTGATACACGTTTTTTAGTTTTAGACTGCGATACGTACGATTTTCCCTTATTACGCATACGTTTAAGTTTGTTCTGTTTCCATTGAGTTGGAATTTTGGTGCGTTTGCGCCCTGTTTTCAGGGTAGATGTTGTAGCCAGTTTTGAATCTGAAGAACAGGTAGAAGAGGAGTTCGATTGGCAAAAAAAATAGTTCCTTTTTTTTGTAAGTTCGATATTCACGTATGTGGGATCAGTATCACTCAAGTCAATGTCACTTTCATCCGTATATAGAGGAGACGTGTAATAACTTTGAGCCCCATGTAAATTGGTCCGATTACTTATTAATTGCTGAAAGATATAAATTGGAATTCATTATTATGAAGAACGGCAAATACTGTTTTTCTTTTACAGAGCCCTAACGGCTATAAAATATAACTCACCTTTCGTCTATATGACTGTTGATCTGGAGGTATGTTTTCTACAACGTCATCATAATCTGTTTCATCAATAATAACATGAGGTCTAGTAGCAGGTGAATGAGAACTAGTCGAACTTGATGAGGATGAGTCGAATGATGATGAGCTAGATGAGGAAGTGGAGCTCGCAGATGACGTTGAAGATGAAGACCTTGATGAAGAAGTAGGTCGAGAAATGATCGTATTGCCTTCCTTATCAGATATAGTTATGTCACTATCATAATAAGGGACCAGACTTTTATTAGGTTGACTGTTTTCAAGGTGTGATTTCTGAAATTATTACATTATGAGGTGTTAAATGGCATTCGTTAGATTATTAAATTAATGTAGTTTAGTTGTTTGTTTATTTCTCCTTACTTAACCCAAAAAGTCAACAAAGCAATTAATATAAAAAAATGAAATAAATGCAATTCTACTTAATAATAAAATTACTAACCTCATGATCGGAATCCTTAATACTACTTTGATTGTTGTAGTTTTCAATTAAATTACAGTCTCGAGTATTTTTATTATTTTCTGTGGTGTTTTCTACAATCAATTCTAAAATCTTTCGAGCTCGCGAAGACGACATTCTAAAACCAAAATAATTCTTGAAAGCCGATATTCCATTCATAATTTTACTAAAACAGTGAAATAACTACAAACAATACGTAACTTCTATTTAATATATTTAATATTAAACAGAAATATATATTAAAGTAACTAATTTTCTGTTAATTTATACTACAATACTGAAACAAAACTTAATTATTAAAGTTTTGTTTTAATATTTTAATACTAAACTGCATTAATTCAAAATGACGCGATAATTGATACGATATAATTTATACAAAACTGAATTAAGTCACAATGTTTTCTATAAAAATACATTCACTTTTCTAATAAAATGAAATAAATTTAAATTGATGCAGTTTTTAAATAAAATAAAACATATTAAATAATTACCTGATACTAAAATAACAAATTATTTTGGTTTATTCCCCTTTTTTTATGAAACGTTGAGGTTTTGAATGGCACAGCGCCGGCTCATTACTGAACTCGCTCACTTTACCGGTACCGACATGTCCGTGCGAGTTCGTCAAAAAGAGAACGACGATCTCTTATCTCTGTCATTTTCATGGTATCGAGTCGGCTGTTGGATTGTTCGTGTTCTACTGATGAAGTTGATTTGGTATTTGTTGAAAACTCGAAAAACGTAAATTTTGAATTAATTCAGTTTATTATTAAAGGTGCGACATTTTCTTTCACAACGCACCTGCTGCTTATCATACTTTTTCTCAATTTATCTTGTTTTATACCCTTGTGAACATAATTTGTAACTCTATTGTATATTTTTTCACATAACATATCTTTTTTACAATTTAGCTTCTCTAATCCAATCTATTTATTGAATGAGGGTTAGAAACATTTTTCTTTTTTAAGATAAGTTTGAATATTCTGAAATGAAGTCTGTATAAGAGACAGATATTTCAAGATTCAGACGATTTTACATTTTAAAATATATCTGGAATAATGTTGAACGTCAATTCAGAGTTGCCCAATAGCTTTTTGCTACACATTTTAACAGTGTAAGCAAAATACATTACTTAATCCAATTGTTTAGTGTCGATAGAACAACTGTTTACCATTAAAGAAACACTTCATCGTCCCGCTGTAAAAAAATATCTGCAAAGAAAATTATGTTCCTAAGGCTTTCAGTTTGACTGATATCATAAAATAAATATACCCTATGTTAGTAACTCAATTATCAACTTAGTCTTCATCTGTTACAAGCCTTATCTGCTATGTTTATATCCATACCAATATTCAAATTATTTTTGAGAGTTGAAACAAATAATAATTCAATATAAAGTGATCGCAAAGACAAATGTCTTTGCAGCCCCTTTAGTGTTCTATAGTACGATTCAATATCTAAACATTTGCATACGAGTGTGATAATGACACTACATGAGTGATTGTACTGTTAGTGTAAATGTTCTATAATTTAACGTTTAGAATGTTTTGAACTGAAAGTAGGTTACATGCTGATGAGTGTGATTTCACACTTACCTTGGAATTGAGAAAACCTTCGTCTTTATAGCTATTAGTATGTTCAAGTGTTTATGTCGTCTCGTGATTTATAGGCGCTGTAAATTTATTATACATCTTTATAACGAAGGCTGAGTGGCCGAACAGCCTGGAGGTTTTGGTATATGAATAGGCCAATGGTCGCTTATGAGAATGACCCTCAAATGACGTATAGAATCATAATAAATATTAGCATTGATGTATAAATATTAGACATACAGAATGCAGGAACGTACAGTAATATTCTTATTTCTTTTTTCAATTTTTTTTTTTTATAACCAAGTTTCAGTGAAAATGGAAAACAAAATTCTTGCCTGGCTTCTTGCAAAACTATTTGAAATAGGCCAGTTTTTAGACTTTCGTAGTATTTACAAAGTAGGAACAGTAAATCATGAAAACATTTTTTTCAGGATATCTACACATCAAGTGGATATTTTTTTTTTACCAACATAAAAAAACACAAAAGAAGAGGTTATCAATTCATCTGCATTTTATTTATCACTCGATATCTCCGTCTATTGTGGAGGACCGCTTTTCAAAATTATTTTTTGCAATAGTATCATTGGAAAAGTTGGCAACGACTATTTTTTTTCGATTTAGTGGAATGTAAATCAAGTGGCATATTTCGTAAAGGGATCACACCTTTGACCAATTTTCTACTGTTTAGTTCCAATTTCTGTAAAATTTAAGTGTCCCAGCTCTACAAGCTAAACTGTTACATTGAAAAATATGAAAACTATCATGAGAAAACTGTATATAACAGACTAAAAAGAAAAAAGTATCGTACTAAGTTAGCAGTGTTAGTTTTAAAATTAAGAGTTCAGCGAGATTACATTGTTATAGAGCAGTTCATTGTACGTTCCAATTTTATTGGATTGTGATAGAATGTAGACGGCATATTGATAATATAAACACAAAAATATTTACATAAATTTTGCGCCGGCACTACTATAAACTAGTTTAACAGGTGTGAACCAGTCGTTGGTTGTTTACATAGTAAACCCAATTCAAGTAGGAAGTTCATTGATCGTATAAATATTATAACCAAATCATTACGACTTTTAATAAACTTGTTAATGTCTTAATTCAGTCTCAAATTTGTATTTTTTTACATGTAATATACTTCCTTTCTGTTTCCTGTAACTTTTCCGACTGATTTCGGATGTGTGAAACAGGAATCTTGGTCAGCGCGCGCTTTTTAAGATAAGACAGCTTTTATATGATAAGATAGCTATTTAAGGTAAAATAAGACAAATTTATTGAAAAGTAATAAATGACATAGCATACATTCTAAGATGTAAATTCCAATCATAATGCAAATGTTCAAAATAATGACAATGACACATACGCCACTTTTTTTTTTGTTTTCTTAAAAAAAAAGTAGCAACCAGCGACTAGGTGACCGCTTAAAATACTACACCATCCGTGCAGTCTATTGATTATAATATCATATCTATGAACCAATGAATCCATTATATTTATACAACTGCCTCGGATTCACAATACACAAGTTCGAAATACAGAATTGTTGTTGTTACAAATACACATGAAATAATTAATGGCTTACCCATCAATAGTGATAAACACATTACATTAATGTATTGTAACAAATACATTAGTTCGTTGTGCTCTTTGGAAAGGAAAAAAACATAAAAATATTTGCTGTGACTTAAATCATGGAAAAATACATGGAATTTAAAAAGATTATGGTAGAGAAACTATCAATCAAAACTGAAATATATTATATTTTTATTTTATTACTTTAAACGTCTTTGGCCAATAAGCGCGAGCGGTACTACTTGGTCTATTGATGGCAGGTAAGATGCAAGGTGTTACACATAATATGCGAATACTTTAAGGTTAGCTCGTTTGTTTTGTTACAAAACTAAATGAAGATTTTTAAATGAAGAGAATGATAATGTTTATCGCGTTTTAATAATGGAGGGAACTAACGAAACTTCATTAAAGTTGAAGGATATTCCAATTTGATCTACTTAAGAAATTTGGACATATTGACGAAAAAAAATGCATATTTACTAGAAACACATTTAGCACAACTTATGTTTAGGTGTAGTGAAAATCAAGTATGTCTAATGTGAGTACTCTGGAAATTCGTCAGGATCCGAAAAATTATTTGTTAAATTCATATTTAGATATGGCTATTACTTTTAATTATCAATTGTGTTATAAAGAACTTCCATCATTTACACACACACAGTTTACCAAAGTAAGATTTGAGTAAGAAAGAAACTTTGAATTGGTTCCTATTGGGTCGAAAAAAATATTTTAAAAATACCTGGATAGACCCATGAATGAAAGGTATTCTTTAACCACATATGTACATAATTACATACACATATGCTTTATTACACGATTGGAACTACTTATGTATTTGTAATATTTTCGTAGTATGACGGTTGTCAAATAAACAACATTCGCCGATTACTGCAAGTGCCCTTAACTATGTTTATAATATTAAATTTACATAACAGTCGTATAAGTACATTATTTCAATAATCCTTTACTTTTATTACACAACCTGTATGTAAGAATAACAAACTATTTAATAACACAATCCCCGTACTTACCTACCAATAGAGAAAGTTAAATTACTTGTATAATGCATACAATAAACTTTATTCGACAAAAGTTTAGTAGATATAATAGTACATCAAATTCATGACCATGTATAAATGATAGCCTTATCGTTAATAACAATTTCTTACCCTTAGTTGGACAAATAGACTGTAGATAGAGGAATTCATGGGTAGTATAGAAAAAATGTAAAACAATTATATAATGTTAATACAGCAAACAGCATTAGATTTCGATAATAAGTAAACAGGAAAAAATTGATTATAATTTAGTCAGTCTTAGCAATACTTCTATAAATACACATTAATACAAATAAATAATCTGTAAAACATATACTCATTTTATAATATTATTATATTATAAGCATGAAAGTGAGTTTGTTTCTTTGTTACGTTTTCACGCCTAAACCACTTAACCGATTTTAAAAATTCTTTCAATAATGTGAAGCTGCATCAGCAACATAACAACATAACATAACCGACATACACGCGGGAGGAGCCTCGGTCAAATGCTAGTATAATATAAATAAATACACACACACATACTTGTATGACTAGTTGAAATAATTATCACAGCAGTATCAATTTTAACACACAAATGACATACTATCTTTTCCTCATCATCATCATCATCAGAGCCGAGAGACGTCCTCTGGTGGACATGGGCTTCCCCCAAGGTTCACCATAACAATTGGTCCTAACCTATCTCTTGCTTGACTAATATCATTAAACATCAATTTCCCTAGAAGACGGGAACCGGATGACGTAATTCTTAAGCCAATTGCTTCATTGTTGTTGTCCACTCAATGTCACTGCCATTTATAATGTCAGGAAAACAAAATGGGTGTTTTAAAAGGACGGTGTGTCGGTAAACATAATTTATGGGTACTTGAGGCGGACTGGTTTATATTGATAAAAAATCAATGATACATGTAGGTATGTTCGTTAAGATAAAACTTTTCCACTTCCTGAAAATTTGCTTAATTTTGGGTGATACTGATAAGATCAGTATAATATGTAGTTGCCACAATTTCAGTCAGATGTAAGACAAGCATTCGGCCTTGCTCATGATCAATGGTTATTTCAAACCTGAACATCGTTTACCTATACGAAATGTTGTTGTGGAACGAATCCGATGCAAACGGACTCAGATTCAACCTGAATTTCTCACGGGTATACACTAGTTGCTAGTAGAGACTAGATGCTATCAACACTGTAAGACACATTTAATATGCATATAAATTATATATTTTAGGCTTCGCTCGTATTAATGTTAATTATGTCAGTCATCTTTTTCTAGATAAAAAGAGTCACAGTGTTATTCCAGATTAATATCTATCTCTGTACCAAGTTTCATACAGATCTGTCAGCTGATCGAATGTGATCAAATAACTCCACACGTCCAACCTCACAAACCTGTAACGTTTACAATATTAATGGGATGGAAGTTTCTCATATGTATTGTCATCCATGGTATATATGCTTATCATCTACTTCTAAAAAAGCTTTAGTTAAATTTAGGATAAATATCACCTTTGCATATCGATATCGTTTATCTAAATGCGGTGTGATCAAATGAGTCATTAACATAATTGGGAGTGAATTTTTTAGTATACTCAGAAAAATAAAACTAAATATTTACATTCATCATAAAAAACGTCTTGGAATATTATTTTTGTATTAAGACTGAGTTATAGGCAAATTGTTGAGTGTGAGCATTGAAAAGATTCAATAAAACTTTTCAAATTTAATAATTAAAGCAAACAGTATCTTCTGATCTGGCTTCTGTCTTAATTTCAGTGTACAAGATCTAAAGCGCAAGCCTGATACAGGCCAAGTAAGACTACTACTTTTGATTTTCACTTTTCCGAGTCGTCTATAAGCACCTGGTAGACCTAGGATCATTATATTATAAAGTCTTAGATTCCGTTTATCACTTATTTTTACACCGTGTATTCTCTTATGAAAAAGAATACTGCAAGCGTCGCAGTATTGTGATATCACAGGAGGTCAAGGTCATCGCCAAATTCGGCTGATGAATCAGGTAAATAAACCAGTTGTTTTACAGGTATTTATGGTCACTGCTTAGTGGAGCACTGTAAATTACAAAACTGCCTCGGTAGTGCAGTGGTAGCGTATGCGACTGCTGTGCTGAGGTCCAAATGTTTGTATGATCTGCAAATATTTGTTTCGGAGTTTGGGTGTTTTCTATATTTATTATTATTATTCTCTTTCTTTCATTAAATATACATATAAATTACATTTTTAAATAATTTTATGTACAAAAAAATGCATTTAAAAAGTTAAAAATTAGTGTCCCATCGGTATCGAGTACAGGGACCAAAATATCGGTGGTTAGGAATCCAAAGACAGAAACCTCCTCAATAAGTGCCGCATCGAGAAGATCTGCTTTTTGCATCAGGCCCTTAATCCAATTGCCTAACGCGAGCCTCTGAAGATGTTGGTCGAGGCTCTTAGCAATTAATACACGGGCCGATATGACTATCGGTACAATGATTGCCGAATCAACGATGAAGGCTCCTGGCATTTAGAAAACCACAACTACTACATTTTTGTGGAATATATAACCTTATCACCGATGAACGTGGATGATGCATTCGGTACGCAGTAAGCAATGTACGAACTCTTCTATCCAGGGTATCAAGTTCAGTTTGAGTTCATCTAATAAGGCCAAAAAAGTAGCTTAGAACTAGTATGACCCAATCATTATACGCTCTTACCTTATTACCACCTGCCAAAAGATCATTTAATACGTTTTTGGAGGCGGCTAAAGAAGCATTCCTGTAACGATTGTTTCATAGTCAACTCATTTACACCTAACGCTTGTGACATACCCAGATATTTGCAAGTTTCGTTAGCTGAGAGACACCCAAAGTGCGTGGAATCTGAGGGATTCAACCTATCAGATTCCACAACCCTGCCTCTTTTGACATGCATGATTGCACGCTTATCTACACCAAATTAGATCCTAATACATTCACTAAGGGTTTTAGTTATTTCTGTTAAATTTATCAGTATGAAATTGCTAGAAGCAAATAGTTTTAAATCATCCATGTAAAGGAGGTGGTATATAACCTTACCACCTCTATGCAAACGAAACCACAAAGACATTAAACTGTCACCCTGAAATGTACCCCGCTTAATCATTATATATTCGCCATCACCTTGAGATTAGCCTGGATAGCAAAGAACCGTTCTCCATTGCCGCATACATATCTCCAGAAAAGTGCATAGAGTTGTATCAATCTTGTCCAACTCTCCCCTCAAGAGCCACGTATCCGACACATAGTCATAAGCCTTTTTATGATCTATCCAACATGTCACCAGAACTGTTCGGTTACGGCGATATTGTTGGTTAATAGTCGTGTGAATAATAAGGAGCTCTTTATTGTCACGTGCCCCACCTCTACATTCATTCTGAGAGTAAGACATAATAGAATTGTTCGTAATGTGAGCTACGGAGCCACTGTAACCAAAAGTTATGCAGTCCGTCCGGTCCCACTGTCTTCCAATTCGGTAGCGAACGATCTGCATAAGCTATATCAAAGTCTGAAATTGATACTGGCTCCATTATATTGATTGAGTCACACGATCGTTCGACATCTCGCATCCATTCACCCTCTGTGTGAGTGATAGGCATCGACCATATGTTACGCCATTAACTTTAAACCATTAACATTAATTAGTTATTTTAACATCTGGGAAATGTCCACCACTCACTAAATCAGGCTGTTCCTACCTTCATAAACCCACCTCTCGTCCCTTTGGAATGTGCAATTCTAAATATATCGGTCCACTCTTTTTTATACCTTCACGCATCACTATCGGCCACGTATTCTCGGATCGAAAGCTAACCGATAAGTGTCCTGGTCTCGGAAATACGACGTCCAATTCTATGCTGCCAAACTGGTACAGTAGATTTAGGTACAGTAGATTTAGGTCGAGTAGTAGTGACATTTTCATTTATATCAAAACCAACTACTCGACAAACTGTAATAGCCGCACAGTATATAATACAATGTGTATCACTAAGATCTTCGCTATTGTCTAAATAATTAAGTAATAACGAATCCAGGGCACCCTCCAGCGCCAAATTTCGTTTATGAATGGACAAACGGGATAACCGAGGTCTATTATTGCAATTTACATACCGGTATTCCAGAATCGCATCCTCCAAAGATCACCTTATCCTATCATTGTATTGGGTACTTACGGATAAAACTTCACTCTCCACTGGTTCATCAAAATCATCAGTATGTGATACCAACTGAGATGTGCTGTTGGCTACCATATCCACAGTGTGTGACGAAGAAGATACGCTCTGACATGCGGAATACTTGATTGGGATAATCAAGCTATTCCGCATGTCAGAGCGTATCCTCTCAAGTACTACATCATCCAGCAAATGACAGCGCTGTATAGGTCGTAATTGATCCGACAATCGTTGTGCTCATACGTTGACAGCTGGTTCAAGCTCCTGAAACAAAGAGACTAGTCGAACACGGTACGCAGTAAAGTTCGTTCCCAGCTCTGAGGCCCGATAATATGCCCGCATGACATTCTCATTGTTAGAATTTGTCTACTTCATGCTCCGCACATCACCACCGGTACCGGGGACCCTATTCAAGGTTAGTGATCCTCGAGATCCCAAGCACGTCGGTATTATTATTGTTATTATTATATATTACGTACCATAATATATAATTATGTTTACGGGAGTTGAAGCTTTATGCAGGTAGCATTGGCCATGGTAAGCCAATTCAGAGGTATGTACTTAATACCTATAGCGAGCCTGTTAATTCCCGTAGTAGTAGTAATTACATGAATTAATTATAACCAAAAGCACATAGTATTGTGTCAAGATTAAGCTTTTATAACTAGCATTACTAAGCAGCTCCACTTCTTTCCTGATAGTGCTGTGCCCGACAGGGTCCATAATTGTTGCCTATTTTTAAGCCTACCACCTGTAAGTGTACATTATGGAATGCAATAAATTGAATTGAATTGACATACTTTATAACCTACTTCAAGAGTCGGCTCATTAAATGTTAATTTTTATTTAAAATTCGGCTCTTGCCTATTCCTCGAAAACAAAAAAAAAAAACTCTTCAGCAATATTAAATTATTACAATTAATCTTACGTATTTTATTTCCTTCTAATGAACTATAAGAGCAGAAATCTCATCGTCGGTAAGATATCAGCTAATCCATTTAACGTTTGGTAATTGCTAAAAAGTTACTAGGCCTGGATCTTGCTACAGCTCCATTAAGTGCGAGTATTGAAGCTATTCATATAATAAAAGCTTGCTTCACTACTTCAAATCTTATTTATTGGATTACAAAACTAGTGAGGCGAGGCTCCCTAAATGAAACTTCGCATTGCTAAATAATAAATTATGTTATTTATGTGCATAATGCGGCAGCGAAATAAATTTATTAAGTGAATCAGATGGTATTGGTGCGGGCAATGTAATTAGTTTAATCGGTATATAATTTTCTCTGACATGTGTTTGTACTGTATTGTTATTTATCGCTATTCTTAAAAGACGATGTATGATGTTTAACACGTTAACTTTTTTTTCTTCAATAATTTAAAGACCTTTTTTAAACGTGTTTTATTTAGTGCCGTTTAAAGAAATAAAAATTTCACAAATTGACACGTTTGTAATTATATAAATTTGATATTTCCCTGGAGTATAAATTAAGGTATACCATTATTTCTAGTTTTAAATAGTTAGAAGCTTTTGAATCAGAGTTTTAAAGGATAATTTACGAACAAGGGAATAAACCCTCTGTAATAATGACAACCCAAACATAATTAGCACAAATTACAAATACACTCAGAAAAGAATATCGACCAGTAACTTAACTATTTAAAATGAAAAACACATGTATAAATATAAAAAAGAATCGCCTTCATGTGCCACCATAATCATCATGATCAACAACCTTTCATAGTCCACTGCTGGACATAGGCCTCTCTTTAGAAAGGAGGTTTCGGCCTACTATACTACGCCGAAAAGAATGCCTTAATGTATAGCTAAGTATTTTAAAATTTGTTATAAAGTTTAATTAAAAAATACTCTCTGACTGAAAATTTTCAATAAAATACTTATGGTCTTCAAACTGTTTAAATTTATTTATCAACTTCTTAAACCACCATCATGTTCTTAAATTGCCTTATTAACATCAGTATTTGGAGTGACATTATTAACTGAATGAGACTAAACGCGTATCTGTTTATTATTCCACAATGCAGGTCAATACTAAATGAGGTATGTTGCTCAGAGGACGAGCACCGAGGCCTCAATGAAACTCGTTCTTCACTCGCATCGAATCGTATGGAAATTATTTATCTCAATTTAACCAATTAGAAACAGTTGTGAATATATTTATACTTTCCCTTCCCGACGTTTTTTTACATGTTTTTTACTATCGGGACTATTGCACATGCCAAATTTAAATTGGATAATTAATATGAAAAGTTTGTGCGTACATTTAAATCTTCAACGAAAACCCAATTTACGCCAGCGAGTTCAATAACGATGTTATATAAAAATGATCAATGTTGTACAAGCTCGGCTTAGTTTGGGACTAGATGGCGTTGTGTGATGTTGGTAGAATATTAATATTATTATTTTATTAATTTTCTATTTCACTACCATTCCGCTCTCGTACATCTACTGCACCACATTATAAATTCATAGTTTATTTTAAATAAAATGAAAGTAATATATAATGTTCACAGTATCCTTGGCACAACACAGTTATTATATTATGAGTGTATCGTTATTCAAACCATTTTGCCAGGAGAGGCGATGTATCAATGCCAGTCACAACCTTATCCACTGGGATCAAAGCAAACCCTACTTATTTATAAGCTGCTATCTATAGAGATATGCAAAGTTAACAAATGCGCTGTCTCCTCTTTATAAGGCTTTTCATATAGGCTTTCATTCTAACACGCCAAAATAACCACTGTTCTCATCTATTAGAATATTTGATTTGTT
The DNA here is from genome assembly GCA_902825455.1 of Arctia plantaginis. NCBI lineage: Eukaryota > Metazoa > Arthropoda > Insecta > Lepidoptera > Erebidae > Arctia > Arctia plantaginis. The sequence goes on along the minus strand of CADEBD010000314.1, from coordinate 7,810,798 downwards.
TTCAATTTCATGTGTTTTGCTTTGGAAATGGGTTTCACTAAAACGATATGAAATAAAATCTCTCGTAAATTGACAAAAAATATATATTTGTTGGTTTATCAGTGAAATTTGGAAAACTAAGTCGGTACTTTCACAAATGGCATCAGTTAAGACATTTAATTATGACAGTACTGTACTACAGTACTACTGTAAGTATGACAATACTACAGTAAATTTCTTGATACAAATATATTTCTTCTGTAATACAGTCTTACAACTGAAATAACTGTTTAGTAAAGTATGCTTACTGTTTTACAAAAGAGTGTAGCATCTTTGGTTTGAACTTTAACTCGTATAAGCAATTAACATAACAAAAAGTTCCGTTACAATTAATTGTATGTAGAGTAATTGTATGTTGACATTATAAAACACTCCTTGACGCCATTTTAACAGATTCATTGAAGACATTCTCATAAACCAATTATAGTAATTAAACTGTGTCTTACATTTAAGTGCGTTACGAAATTTTAACAGATTCTTAAAAGGTCCTTGGCAATAACCACAGTTGGTAAAATTAAATGTTAAAAAAGCATTACGTAATCATTCTGTCTATATATTAACCAATAACTCTTCAGTGTAGATGTTAACCTGTAAATTACAAAAGAAGTCATTAAACTTCCAAAATAATTACGGTTTATTATTGCAATATGCCTATCATTTTAATTTAATAGCAATATAAAATGTCAACACTCTCATTCATATTTGTTATAAAGCGATTTACAATATATTTCACTGGGCCTCAAAAGAGAGTCAATGTGATTATGGTGACTGCCAATACAACGAAAAAATATACTTAGATAGCATCTGTCGGGAATACATCGAACTACGTAGTAAATACTAAATCTGCAAAGTGCCATGAAAGTTTTCGCACCGTTTAGTATCAATACAACTTTGCAATATCAACCATCGGTCTAGAAGAACAAGTTAGCTTTTGTCTAGAGCATTCCACCATGCTGCAGCTGACTTACATATTACACGATATCGTCACGTGAAGGAACAAGGACGGGACACATGTGATACTCGACATGGGGAAGTCGTTGGAAAGGGTGTTGCATGAAGGCATCATCAACACTGTAGACGACTCCATCACAGCGTAGACGCCTGGACTTTTTGTAGTAGACATATTGAGATCACACCAATGATATTATATACAAACAAAAGGTAGATACGCCACCAACGTATTAAACGCGAGGGTCCTAATTAGGACCACTGCGAGCGATCGCACGTACTAATTAATTAGAGAAAATTTGTTAAATGCCTTCCTGTATATTCTGAAAGTGCACAAATTATGACAAAAATGTAAATAAAGATAAAAGAATATCATATCACAAGTAAGTGTATGTTTTGTTCTAAAATGCATTAATAGATGTACGGTTACGGTAAAAATATTTTGTGCGTGCAGTATGAATATAATGTATCTTCCTTTAAATATCATTGGTTACACATGCAAACAATAAATAAAGGCTAAACACAAAAAACAACATAATATGAAAGAAGGAGGTATTTAAAAAAAATTACAAGCTATATCTTGTAAGCATTTATTAAAAACTGATGTTTTTATATTTTGCAATTATTTTTTACTGTTATAACTATGTGCTGATTTGGTGGATTGCACACATCGAATGAAAATAAATGTTGGTCGATCGTGGTATACTGTACCGTTGATCAGGCGAGTTCAAACCGTGCCATCAATAGTTGCTTCACACTGACGCAATTTCATATATTACAGTACCGATGTATTAAGAAACATGTAAATGTTCCTTCGAGCGTCGCTATTCGTGCGGGGATGCTCTTTAATAGTGTTTATACTGTAATTCTAATATTTTCTTTGTTCTAACACCTTCGCAACAATAACAGAGTTTATTTCCAAATAATTACATATAATTTCGGACACTTTATTAGAGTGCACTCATGCCTTCTCTCTAGAAAATAAGATTATTTTGTTATGTCACTATTATATCAGGTTTCTACTATTGTTATATAAATGAGAAGTATGAAAGACAGAACTCATTATATATGTTTTATCGTACACTATCATAAAAACTACTATATTTAATTATTAATTTTAATTAATTTGAACAGTAAAGCACAAATATTTAGTATCTCTCTCTCTCTCTCTCTAGACTCTAGACTTGCAAGAAATCCTTTAAGAATCATCATCATCTCAGTGTATCGCATCAGCCTATCGCAATCTACTGCTGGTCTATCCCATTGCACGCCACTCAGATCGACTTTGGGCTTTTCTAAGAATCGTGTAGCAGATAATTAAATTTTGAATTAATATCAATATCTTTCACATAATTATCTATACAGCACGCACTACATTAAAAAAATATAATATCATTAGAACCGAATTTTACACGCCCGTATTACTAATAGCATGTATTTATCTTGATCGAGATAATTGATATCGATAGCGTCAATTATCACGGTAAGCTCTTGGCAATATATCGCTCCAACGATAGGTCGTGCCCAGCGGGACAAGTGCCCCTTTGCCATTTATAATATACTATTAGCTTGATACGCACCAAGCCCAATGTTTATAACATGCAATACTCAAATACTAAATTAATAAAGCGTATGAAATATTTTCCAAATAATCTATAAAGTATAATTATTGTTTAATCAAACTAAAAAAGAAGCTTTAATAGTGAACCGGAATTATCACTATCACTTATCACTACATCGTTATTAAACGTAACATGTTGGATTTCTTCAAATAAATTAAATGCCTCAAAATTAAGGACTTTACTGGTTTATAGAGCTATACTATACCAAGAAATTCTATTTTCCGCCTTTTCTAAAACATATATATACCAAGTTTGATTTCGATACAACAATAAAATTAGAAGTAGCTTAAATTTTACTTTTTAGATTTGATACATAGCCAGCTATGGTAAAAATGAAGCCTATTTTCTAGTTTATTTTTATCACTGTTTTAACGAAACAAAATATTTTTCAAAGAAATATATTTTTGCCGTTTGTTTTAAATTACTTAAGCCCTGTGCTCAGGTTAAATCTTAACCTCTATTGTAAAATTCTTGTGACTTTGATTCAAGTAATTTAGTCCACATTTATAAGAAGTTATTCATTATTGAAATGTTTTCCAAGAAAAAGGAACGAAAAATGCAAGGAGCGAAACAAATAGTAATCAGAAGGGGCAAATCACATTATAGATTAAATTATATTAATGTTAAGGGAAAACATCCCATGCCAATTATATAGTTTTCCCGTCGTGATTCTTACAATGTTAAATATATTTTCAGCTAATTCATATGGAACCCACATTCCAAAATGTTGTAACCTATCAAGTAAAGACAATTGAATGCAATGCATAGTGAATGCATAATAAGCTATATTGTTAGCTAGCTAGTTAGTTGTCTAGTTACTCACAAAGTTAATGAAAGCATTATAATAAACATATCAACAATGAATAAGTGACAAATTCACCCGGATCTTGAACTATATACTCGTAACTTATTAATATTTATTAATTTTTAAACCAAAAAATGGCAATACTGTTATATTTAATAAATTTCAAGTACTCTAAATAAAAATATAAATAAATATGAGTGCGTATAAAATATAAAAATTTGCACAATTGTAGCCATTACAAATATTAAAACTTTATTATACTCTGAATTACGGACAAACTTGAAATCACCTCTTTTAAATAAATTGTTTTATAACAAAACAATACAACACCATAAAATAATGTTAAATAATACATTATAATAGATGATTATATAACATAAAATAACAAAATATGATTCTTCTAAAATGATAAATAAAATTAGCATAATAAACTGCAGGAATGTTATGTGGTCATTAATCTTAAATAAATTCAAGTTTAAAAGATCGTAAAGGCTTTGCAATGTTGTTACGAGTATAAATAAAACGGCTGGAAAACCGAACCGGTTTAACACGAGCGCATCAGATTGTACACTTCGTGAGTGGAGTGTGACAACGTTCATCGTAAGGAAGTGGGACAGTCTACTTCTATATATGTATACTATTGCAGTTGGGTAACATATATGATGAATTCATATTTTCTGTTTTCATTCTCTTTGTTCCAACTTTATGAAATAACTTTAAAAAGTAATGGGCATATTTAAAAATTCAGTGTGAAACTGTGAAGTTTTTGTAGTTTATTTAGGAGTTTATTATATTTCACACTGGCAACAATACTAAATAATAATATTACCTCATGGTACCAAGGGCCTTTTTATAAATATAGGGTCTACATTATAATAAAAAAATCCGGACAAGTACGAGTCGGACTAGCCCTCCGAAGGTTTTATTCATTTAATCTTTATGCACAAATATAGCAAAGGTGGACTCAATTCCATAGGCATTTTCTACCAGTCGACCTTAAAGCGATGCAGAGTCAAACATGGTACGAGTAGATTCACAGAAATCAAAAACATATTTTCTTTAAATATGGCACAATTTATAGAAAATCATACTTCAACTTTTAATAATAAATACAAATACAATATTATTCTGTTTTATAAGTGAAACTGTACTTCGATTACGTACTTTCAATAAAGACTAATTTTTTTCATGATTTAATTACATATGTATGGTTTTCAGATTTTTCCTTATACTTATAGTATGTTCGATATTACTTGCCAAATTTCATATTTCTAGATCAACGGAAAGTACCCTATAAATTTTGGTTCCCTTGAGTTTTGATTATGTTAACATAGATGTTTGATTTTCTAGCAGCTTCCAGGGACTATGGACTTGAGTATATATGGTTTTAATTTCAACTAGATACCTCCACGCATTCCCGAGATAAAGTGTCTTGACAGACAAATGGAGTCGTTTTGAGTTATGGAGCTCTAAATAGCAAAATTAAATATGTTATTATCTGGTGTACATATAAAAAATATTACTAAGAAAAACGTATAGTGTGAGATAGTATGTGCCAATAATATTACAATACAACATAATATAAACGTGTGGTGACAGATTTAGAATACAGAGGGTCATCACCCCTATTCATCCCATGGGTGTCGTAAGAGGCGCACAAGGGAGCAAACTACGCAGGAAAACAGCACTGCAGAGAGAAGGAAAACTCTTGGTAAATGTTAAGCTATTTTTATGTTAACTTTTGTAACTCGAAATGTTTATGCAAGTTTTCATAATAATATATCTAATAATAAATACTTCATTACTTAGCTATTTTGAAACCATGTCCATTGTTTTCTAGTGATATGGTAACCCTCGACCTAGAGCATTACCGTTTCTCATCAGTATGCCTTTTATGATGTTGTCGTATTATGCAAAGAGTCACTCTGTGGTCACTACATCTAAGCCTTGATCTATATTCTGTACTTACTTGATTGTACTTACGTGTACCTATATATCGTTATAGGGTAGACAGACTTATACATTCAAATTTATTTTTTTATCAGAGTAACAAAATTATAAGAAAGAGAAATTACAGATTTTGATTAAAAACTACGTGTACTTTATATTAAAATATAAAATAAGAAAAACAGTAAATACCTATTCATATTTATTATTCATATTTAGTTCTCAATTCTGTATGGCTGCAGTCGATTACAATTTTAGTTGATTCAATACTCGTGTACTCCTATATATTTTTATTTTTCTTTGTAGTGCCGTAGTCTTTCTGTTTGAAAGCTATTTAATGCCAAACCAAAAAAATAATATCGTTCATAGTTTTCAGAAATAAGCGATTATAATACATGTCATTTATGATACCTTAAGAAATATGTTAAAATCACTTTTGGCTATTTACTGCTTGTGTATTGTAACCTTTACGTGTTCATTTGGAACGTTTTCGTCTATCCTATAGTAATACTATAAAATTGACACTATTAAACACTACTGCTAATCCAATCCTACAGTAAAATTGTATTGCATAAAACACAAATAACTTTATGCATTAAATACTACGTACATATTAACTGCACTATAAGGCTTAAAATGATTGATTCTAAATTGACGATGAATTGACAATTGTTTTTAATTGGTGCCACCGTTGGTTATGACCCTGATGCTTATAGTTAGAAGTCTAATATAATTAATCTACGCTTGGTAGAAAAAAAGATTTACATGTCCGTATTGTGAAAACACATTGACAACAGTTATAAATTTTTATTAAAGAAGCAAAAAAAAAAAATTTACTACTTAAATTTTTTAAATGATAAAAAAACGACCATACTCACATTTAAACCGTAAAGTCCAAATCAACGTAGCGTAAAGTTACATCTATTGAAAATACTTATTTAGGCTACAGACAGACACAGACACATCCGTCAAATTTATAACATCCGTCTTTTTGCGTCAGAGATTTATTTAATTAAATATTGTGATTAAATTAATTGGATGAATGAATTAAAAAAAAATGGTAGGTACTCTGTTCTGTATAAATACTTTCAGGGCTACCATTTATTATTTGAAATGAAAATGCCTTCATATGTATATTTTCCTACTTACATAGATTAAGCCTAAGCATTTCTAGACTGCTTGTTTTTAATAATAAGCATCTTTCATTTGTGTTTTGTGCTTGAAATTTCGTACTTTTAAAAGTTACCAAGATGATAAATACCCCATCAAAATATTTAAAAGGTTCAAATGGTCCATCATACGAGTAAATAACTTTAAAAAATAACAACAATTATGAAAACCGTTGTTCAATAAAATATTATCATAACGTTTGTTAAACCTGCTACAGCTCTTGTGAAATTGTATGGTTATATTTTCATGTTCAGCATTAGTTATTGTCATGTTAACATTGAGTTTTTGTTGCGAGAAAAATAAAAGTTGCGCTTTTTAAGTAGTGTCATTTATCCATTTTCTTACAATATTTTGTTTCGTGAGAATGAGTTGAAGCATAATTACCTGATTAATTTATTGGCAGCGTTACGTGCGAAACGTAGATCCAGTCTTAATTAATTGTAATGTATACATTTTGTACATTATAATATTAATAAAAAGCTAGTAAATCATAAAAATTATTTAAATTCACACGCTAAAAGCAGACCTTAAATAAATATACCTTCACATTTCTTTAAATAATTAAATTCAGTTGCAAGCAGAAACATGCTTTCTGTACGCGTCACGTGTGTTGGTTACACAAATTCAAAATTTATTTAAAAGAAGAATTTAAATATCAGCTCAGCTCTGTTTTTTAAATTGTACCAAGCATTAGTTCTCCTCTCAATTATTCGGAGAGACTAAATTCTAACTCGCTTAGGACGACAGTTTTCAGGATCATCTAAGATGGTTATGAAATTTTTGTATAGGCGCTTCAGAATCTGAAATAAGAGTAAAAGAAATCGGTCCCCGCGTCGGCCTTAAAATAAGGACATAATTACAACTTGCAATATACACGCATATTAATGCCACGTTACGGGGTCAAGGACAAGTGTTGCGTAATGATGAGCATGGTGAGGACAAAACCTGTTTGTCTTTAAAATATAAACACAAAATCTATTGAAAAGCTTGCATTATAAGTTTAGTACGAAAGGCAATTGCTTTTTTTAATTAATTCGTGGGAGTTATAAGGTCAGAACAGGTCGTACAGAAGCGCTATTAAACCTTAGTGAATCCAGCATCTTAACGACGGAAGAAAGTTCTTTGAAGCATTCATCAGTTTAATTTTCCTAAACCTTTTTTATTTTTTATGGTGTCAGTAATGAGTAAAAAATTAAATCAAATAAATTATTTACTGATACGTTCTCGACATAGTATCAACATAAGTGATAAAATGTTATTTTCAGAGCGTATCAAAAAAAAGAGGACAAGGGCCATTCTATAGATTGTTCATCGTTTTTTCAGATTATGTCTTTCCACAAAATTAGTTCTTGAAATACATAACTACAACATTGATATCTGTCGGATTAAATCAACATAACTTTACCATTTGAAAAATACCCACCTTTGCATAGATATAACTTACAATTTCCTAAGCGCTAAATTTGTAACCTCTTTGTTTATGTGATATAAATGTTGAAGCTTACAAGAAGTTTCAACAATTAAAACCTAATGTCAATACTTACCTATACATTTAAAGGTAGTATTAAAATGTACTTAACAGGTTTATTGTAGCAGCAGTAATGTATTATTCTAAGTCAGGTCAATGTCACTCCGTAGTATAACATTATTATTTTAAGATGCTTCGTGATTGTACCAGGGTTATTTATACATTGTACTTGAAATATTAATATGTAGACTTGTTTTCTTCATTTACCACAATTTGGTCACTTGCGGTACTACATAGATTTTTCATGCGGAAGTAATCAGTGCTCCAATTGCACTACTATTAAAGGAGGTTAAAGCTATTAAATTTGTTTATTGTTACATTCACATACTGTGCAGGGTAATTTAGCTTAAAAACTTAGACACACTAAACTTAAACTATAACTGTCTAATAATTTTATATAATTATGAAAGAGAGAAGGAAAACTGGACACACGCTATACCAACCCATCTGGCCAGCGTGGTATAGTAGGCCAAAACCTCCTTTCTAAGGAGAGGCTTATGTCCAGCAGTGGACTATTAAAGGCTATTGATGTGATGTGATGATGATGAATTATGAATTTCTGTTTTGTTTCTGTTGGCGTAGCCGTAGAAGTAAAGAAGTAGAGAATTATTCTATATTCTCTACTATTATTCTTCTGTGACGTATTCATTATGTTAAATCACTTTACATTCTATGTCTGTACGAAATAAACGGCATTCCGTTTAGTTCAAAGGTTCTGATTGATTAACAAACCAAAAGTAGTTCTTCTTTGGAAAAAACACTTTCAATTAATCTTAACTATTTTTGACCTGGTCAAAATTGCTAACTAATAAGAGATGTCCTAATAAACTCTAGATGTTCCAGGAAACCTCTTGTAATGCATTTATCAACAACTATAATATGTTTTTATTTACATAGAAGACTACAAATTGATTTATACGTCATTCTCATTACACAGTTTATTCGTTATGTAACCAACACTAACGTTTATTTTATTATCACACATGCTACTTTGCACAAGCTAAACTTATTGGCAAAATACTTTAAAAAAACACAGAACAAAAATTCGTTAAAGAGAAAGTAACCACTTTTGATTTCGTTTAGTGATGTTTACGAGAGTGCAGGCGCGTCACAATTCACTTTTTCATACGTCATTACGAATTTGAGGCAGGTCAAGTTCACTCTCGCTTTCATTGAAAATGAATCTAAGAGTGAAAGTGGTATGAGTATTTGATCGTATGATATGACGCGTATGACTACGTCAGAAGTGTACGGCTAATGACGCGAGTGTGACGTTAGCGAGTAGTGATAATAACTCACATTCGTCGTTACGTAGGGGCATTGTTACATTGATGTTTAAAACTATTTGTTTATGTTCGACGAGCAATATACGAGCAATAGCAAAGCAAAAATGTATGACACTTTAATCACTTTAACCTCTCAGGCTTGAATGAACGAGAATTTTAACCTGAATTTAGAATCTGTTTTAAACCAACTTCTAAAACTGAGTAAGCTCTCAATTCGGTTGTATTTTTTATGTTTCTTACCTCAAAACTCCGTTATTTACGAACCAACTTGAAAAGTTATCAATACCCATATACCCAAAAATAATAAAAAATCTATAATAAAAAGTCTGTCGTGATTTCATAATTCATCATGATGTAGGTTCAATGAAATCGGTGAAACTTTTTTAAAAGGTAATTATATTATTTTTTAAGACATGAAACACTCGTCCGGACGCTTACAATGAGAAGCAAGCCTGTAGCCTTTTTTTTTTGTTGTCGGGGTGGAAAATCCCTTCGGATCTCCGGCTCCTTAGGGATGTAGGAGCCAGGAGTATGTGGTGTTTAAACTAAAAACCACCACGACGGCCAGACTCAAGCGCCCTACTCCGAGGAGGACCCGGACCCAAGCTTCGAGGCTAGGCAGAAAGGCGCTGACAGCGCGTTGGCGCGCATTCCGTGGTTGCTCCAGCAGCCATTGCATCAGTACCTGTCGGTGAGCGTTCCGCCGCATTTCGAGCTCGTCCTGGTCTTCCCCGCTCTCACCCTGGTGGATCGCGCGAGTCTGGTCATAGACCCTCGTGTCTATATCCGCTAGGATATCAAAAGGCGGGAAACGTGCCAGGACAATAGCCTAGTGGGGGAGGCGTTGGATTTACGATCAAGAGGTCGTGGGTTGAAATCCTGACCAGTACACTACCGACGTGAACACACTCCTAGCAATTTAGCGGCAGGCGATAACGCGAATACTAATAATTTTGGTTGCTAGTAGTAGACCTTTAAAACTTGATAAAAATCCAATAACTTGTTAAATGTAACTATGTATTTAAAAATAGGTAATAACATGGAATCCTTATATAAACAAAAACAAAGCTTCGCTAAAATATGCCTTTACTTTTTTCTGTTATATTACATTTTTAGCGTATTTTTCATTTTAATTAAAAATACTACACACAATTTTATTCATTAATTACTGTGTGATAGCATACGATAATACCTAGTAACAAAAACTTTTCACGTTCTTAATTTTGTGCTTCTTTTTGTAATAAGTAGTATAAGAGAGTGTGTATTTAAGAGCCTGGCTTTGATAGAGCCGATGTAATTTTTAGTACTTACCGATATTCTACCATAGTTCAATTTTACTTCTTATATGGCACTACGAAATACCTGTCATGCATAAACATTTAATAGTTCTACGAAGGCAAATGGCGTCACAGGAATGTTACAAAAATTCAGAAGCAAAAAAGTGAGTTTTTTTTGTCGTGTAGTATTGTTAACGACACCACTGAACCACACCGCCGCGCTGGTATGTCGTTTACAATTTTTGTTGGTAACTATACCACCGTAATGAAGTTCTAACATTTTATGCATGTATCGATATCAATTAGTTTTCATCATTTTATTTTTTATTCATCATTCATTAGTTATCATTTAGTTAGTAGTAAAAATTACCATTTTAAAAAGGCTATGGCCAGAAGTTGCTTGAAAGATAGCAGATGAAGTAAGACAAAAATACGGTGAAAAAATGAACAGTTATTGGATGACATCGGATTAAGTTTTTTAAATTAATCTAGTTTTTATTGTTGTAATGGAAACAATTATTATGTGTTACGAACATTATTATTAAAAAAATATCACAAAATGAATTGTTTTATTTCACGTTGTACATCACTAGTCAGAAGTGGCGTCGTTAAAGTAATAAATTGTAAACGACATCTGGGGTGTGTTTCAGTGATGTCATGACAAAGCGTGTATTTTAAATGTAAAAAAAACACGCTTTTTGTATTTAACTAATATTTTTTGCTGCCCCCTTTCATTGAAAATGTTGGATGATAATACTTAAACATGATGTACCAACAAACTATAAAATATTGCAAAGAGTTTCTGAACAGGACACAAAACATGATAAATTCATAAGTACCTCTGTGTATCTGTGCGACTGTTACATTTTTTTATCTAAACCTCTGAACCAATTGCTTGATTTCTAGTATAGATATAGAAAATAACTTCAGAAAGGACATAGGCTTCTCCATGTCTTAAAATTTTGCCATCATCTCATAATAGGGTCAAAAAGGAGACAGATTATTTATTATTTGGTATACACTGTATACTTAATTAAAGGCGTAAACTTTACAAAACCCACTATTGATGTAGTTATTATAACAAATACTAGGCCAGTAATTAAGAGGGTTTACTTTATGTTCAGTTGGCAATCATTGTTGCCGCACTTGTTGTCAATTCAATAGATTTAGAAGCAAGAAATACTTATAGAACACATAATTACGGGTCATTTCTAATTGCAAAGTAAATTGTTATAATGGCCGTGTAGACCATATCTGAGGTTTTGCAATACTTAGCTATTTGCGACTGAACCGTTGAATAAACACGTGCATAGCAGAAAAACTTTTCGTTAAATTGATTAAGTGTTAACAGTAGTTACCTAACTACTGTTAACAGTTATTTTTTTCAAAATTTTTAGAGGTCTCAGTACAATAGATCTGGATCATCATTTCTTGTTCTAGATACATATTTTGAAGAACACTAAACTCTTTTCAAATCAATCAATCCCTATTTGCACCTAGTACATAAAATATTGTACCACTACAATACCGACCTTTGAAAAAGCCAGGAAACATCAGAGACAGAAATTCAACAGCATTAGATAGATATTATTAGCCGCTAGGAAGATTGAAAGCCAGAAAAGAATCCAGCCCATAGACAGTCATAAATTCTTGGCTGCGATTGACCAAAAATGGCATCAATGGACTGATCTAGATGCACGGCTGGCATCCCCGGACCAACTGTGGGGTCAGGCTAGGGAGCTACTTGAGTGTTGGAATCCAAACCCTCTACAGTGACTCGCAAACGTCAACACTGGATGACCGATGGGACTTTTGCCCTTGTTGAAGAGAGAAGAAGAATGAAAGCTGGAGGAGCAGATGTGAAGACGCTAAATGTAATATCTGCTCGTATACAGGAAGCTTGTAGGCGTGACCGCAACAACCATCTGCAACGCTTGTGCGCGGAAGTCGAAGTTCACGCTGACAGGCACGAAACTGGAGACCTGCATCAAAAAATCAAAGCAATCACCAAAACTCTTTCTTCCAAAACATGGGCAATAGAAAACTCACAGGGCGAGCTACTGACCGAGATAGGTGCGATATCTGATACGTGGAGGGACTACTGTCAATCGCTATTTGAAGATCCATAAGCTCACAACTATCTCCCGACAGAACCCCGGGCCGAAGAAAAGGAGCCATTTGTATTGAGAGATGAAGTGCGAGCCGCTATCAAACGCCTTAAAAGCGGGAAAGCCACAGGAAGGGGTGCCATACCGATTGAAACTATCAAGGCTTCAGGAGAGTATGGTGTTGATATTTTTCATAACCTGTGTAACAAAATTTGGGAAACTGGAGCTTGGCCCCAGGAATGGACTCACACAGTCTTTGTACCTCTACATAAAAAGGGCTCTACAAAAATATGCAGTAATTACCGCTTAATTGCCTTAATACCACACGCAAGTAAAATTCTACTGCATATTCTTAATGAAAGATTAAAATCCTATCTGTCCAGGGAGATAGCTCCCGAACAGGCTGGTTTTGTGAGGGGGAAGGGTACCCGTGAGCAGATCTTGAGCGTGCGCCAGATTATTGAAAAGGCTAGGGAATTTAACAAGCCGACTTATATTTGCTTTGTTGATTTTTCGAAGGCGTTCGATTCGGTAAAATGGCCAGTACTTTGGGAAACTCTCCTGGCTATGGGAACACCCAAACACCTTGTCCACCTCCTTAAAAGACTGTATGAAGAGGGAACAGCATCGGTAAGAACAGACGACGTATTATCGAGTGAATTTCATCCAAGTGCCGGGGTCCGTCAAGGCTGTATCTTATCGCCACTTCTGTTTAACATCTACACGGAACTCATCATGAGAATAGCACTCGAGAACTGGTCAGACGGAATCACTATTGGAGGCTATAAAATCTCCAATTTGCGTTACGCGGATGACACTACTCTGTTTGCAACAAGCATCGGCAACATGGAATCCCTGCTAACCAAAATGGAACAAGTGAGCCTTGATTTCGGCTTGAAGATAAATCGCAGCAAGACGAAGATTATGATTGTGGATCGACTCAACAATAACTCGCACGAAGTAACGAAAATTGCGAATTGCGACGCCATTCAGTCATACATCTACCTTGGAGCACTGATATCGAATAATGGCGGATGCGCGGACGAGATCAAACGGCGCATGGCTATCACCAGGTCTGCCATGGATCGGCTTGGGAAGATATGGAGAAACAGAGACATAACAAAGGCCACTAAAATGCGACTTGTCAGGGCACTAGTGTTTCCCATATTTCTTTATGGTGCCGAAACGTGGACTTTAAAAGAGAGTGAGAGAAAGAAGATCGACGCTTTAGAAATGTGGTGTTGGAGACGAATACTTCGTATAGCCTGGACAGAGTTCCAAAACAATGTCTCAATCCTCGAAGAACTGGGTATAAAACAACGTCTTTCTTCCATCGTTCAAGGTCGTATTCTCACTTTCTTTGGTCATATTATGCGTCGGGAAGACAAGTCTGTGGAGCGACTCGTGGTTCAGGGCAAAATAGAGGGCACGAGGGCGCGCGGTAGGGCACCAATGCGCTGGACAGACCAAATCAAAACCGCTCTAAATGGTCCACTCCACGAATGCACGAGGCAAGCAACGGTGCGAGAGGAATGGCGACAAATTGTGAAGCTTGCCACCGCCCCGGTCATGACGACCTCGTGGTCGTGGTCAGAGTGGTCGTCTGACAAGAGTGTGACGACGGAGAAGAAGATAGATATTATGTATTATATCGCATTTTTATAATTCTTTCATCATCACTATTTTCCTGCCCTTTTTATTCCTATTACTACTACTACTATTTTTCTTCTATTTTTCTCCCTTTTTTGGTGGTGACTAGTTGCTTTTGTAGCTGGTTATCTTTTTTGTGTATAGGAGGGTAAACGAACAGACGGGTTGCCTGATGGTAAGTTGCGATCATCACTCATAGACAACTGCAACTCAAGAGTCACAGAAGACGTTACAGCGTTTGAGTCCCCCCTAGAATCAGGGGAGGTTAGGCTACCAGCGGGGTTCCAGGAATTTCCTTTCTAGGGTACACCTGATTCCGCGTCTACTGGTACCTGAGACAGAGTTCGGTTTTCCCAAGTTTCTGCACAGAAAACAAAAAGGTTTGGGCTCCGATAAAAGAATATCGGAGCCTAAACTCCAGCTTTGTTTTTCTCACTCACTCGATGAAAAGGACTGAAAAAACTAAACACCGATTTCCATGAGGCCATGTTATCACTCTGGTCAAACTGGCTCACTTGTGACGTAGCAGGGCTCTTCCACCAACTTACGAAATATATCAGATTTCAGAAGTTGATTGACTAAGTAAGAGGGTAAATTGGTCTAAAAAGCTACCAAGGCTAGGGAACTAAGGTTAAGGGTATGGCAATTCTCCCTGGCGAAACTGGCTTAAAACTGCAAGAGCTCAAAGAGGTTGTCGTAATAACTTTACATAACAATATAAAGATTCGTACTTACAAATAATTCAAATTTTCTTGGTATTGTACAATGAAATAGAGGACTTCCTCGTTTGGGACACCTTAAAGATGAAAAAGTTTTTAGTATTGTAAGTTATAATTTAAAATGATTTATACTTTCAGTTAGCCCCGAAGTACATTGAAATGCAAATTTAATTTTAAGAATCGAAAATAAACTCAGGTAGATGATAAATTAAGTTCGGAAATATCAACTACATTGTACACTACACATACTACTCGTACACATTGACATTAAGTGCTAACCTTACAAATAAATGAGGAACAAACAGATGTATTTTATATTATATTCTGTCTGTCTTGTCTGACGTTGTAACATTGGCGATCGGTACTTATTACACTGTACTGACACAATGTTAACAGTGTCATTGTTGTAAAAAGTACTTCCCATTTCAATTTCAATTCTCTAAATTTATCTAATTAATTGTTTACATTAAGTTAATAGTCTGGAAATGCGTTCCATGTGTTGATTTGTCCTACAATTCGTCGATCTAAAATTTTTATGACTTATTTTTAGAGATATCAGTGCCGTATGAACATCTACAAGCCCTGTCTTTATACTGTCTTTTTTTAACAATATCTTGAAGAAATGAATTTAATTTGATTATGGTTTGTCTTTTGCATTTCATTATTTTAATTTTAGGAGCTTCGTGTATTTCTTTTCCTTTGTAAATAATTTATTGAATTACTATTTTAGAAAGCAAAAAAAATAAAATACAAAATGAATAGATATTTTATTTTTTTATCAAAAAATTGAACCTGTATCTTTTTTTACCTGATTGATTTAAAAAAAATATTTATCTTAATAGACCGTTTTTGTTTTACTGTTTTTATTGTTTGTTACCTTGCTTTATTTATTGCACGGACTGCTTTTTAAATATGTTATTGACCTTTATTAAGTCTGCACGATGTGATCTCTTATAATAATAGAAGAACAAGGTGCTAGGAAAGCTTTTTGTTAATGATTTTTAGTATGTTTACTCCGTTAGATAACTAAATAATGCAGTATGTTGATTACTATAACTTGTATCTAATACAAAATGAAAAAAAAAGTTTATTTGAAACAAAAGAAAATACATTCACAGTGGATACATTATTGTTAGACACTACAAAAGACATTGTTGTTAAACAAACTAAAAGTACTAAGACTGTTACAAAACTAGAAAAAACCATGTATGTTATCTGACAGTATTAAATCTTGGAAATTCACAAACAATATTTAGATTTAAAGGTGAACGTTACTGTACAGCCGTGAATGTAATACACAATAATTTCTTATTGTAGGTAAAACAACAAACTATATGGTAAACAGTTACCAGTGTCATGCTGGTAAACCTCTCTCTTGATCATACTCCTCAGCAGATATGCTTTGTCAATATCAAATGTGCCTAGTTGAGTTACTTTTCCTTAACTATTATATATATAATTTCTGTAACTAATATTGCTTTTGTTTATACTGTTAAACCTTTTAATAAATAAACACTCTGAAAGGCTAACTATTGTAAGTAATTATATGTATCACAATATTCAAAATTATAGGTATTATAACAACAAGTAGTTGTGAAATGCCGCCAAAGGTTATGGAGTATATATAATATTACTGTACAGTTTTCATAAGTCAATTTTGCGTAACTCGATACACATAAACGATTGTATTTAGTAGTAAACATTTGTTATTTCTGCAAGATCTTATTGTTGTTAATACAAGTCAAATGTTATCATACCATCAAATTACGATCCTCATTGGATTCTAAACAATAAATTAAAAGAAAGTTTTAGACACATTCATCGAGTCGGTGATACTGATCACGATAATAAGATACTTGTTAAGTTGTTTATTCTTTAATGGTATAGTGGCAAACAAATAGACAGCTCTTCTGTTGGTAAGTGACAATCGCCGCCCATGGACACCTGCAAGTCAAGACAGAAATGCACTGCCGTCATTCCGCTAACGGGCCTGTTGGTCTAGCGGTTAGTAACCCCGACTGCTAAGCCGGAGATCGTGGGTTCGATTCTCACCCGAGAGGAATATTGTGTGATGAGCACGGTTATTTGTAACGTAGAGTTGGTAACTCTACGTTACCAAATCAGTAAATCGATGAGATAAAACAGTACATATTGACAAACTATGCTGATTGTTATACATAAACTATACTTTTTTACATGCATACATTTTTGAAAACGATTTACACTTTATTTTTTAAAAATATTGTCGAAATTCCCCTCCTATAAAAATAACGTATTTATCTATATAAGTAGAGTTACCAAAGCTTCCAGTTTTTAATCACAATGTGCTATGTCGTATTTCCATGGCCTCTTATAGCCTTTCTTTTAAATATATTTACAGAATCTTGTTAATGTTATTCACAAATATATGTGAAATCAGCCAGTCAATAACATCACAGAAAAATCTTAATCACATCTTTGTCGATCTAAAATCGTTCAAAAATTATACATACATTACATCATCGTCATAAAAAAAACACATGTACTATAGACAATAATTAACAAACAACAAATTGTTAAACAGGTACCACAATGCAAGGTTTACATCCGGGCATATTAGCGCTATAGCCAAGTACCATGCCTCAGTACTAAAAACTTATGAATAGACAATATGACGATGTAGCGAATTTATCTTGGCAGTTGCTTTGTCTGCACAACGGAGAAGATCAGTCGGGCGTGTTAACGTTAGACCGGCAGACACGAATTAATAGTAATTAAACGTATTATGAACAGCAAAAAAAAACGTTGTTATTTCTTTTTAGCTTATCTCAGACGTACAACTTTCAGTACGCATAAAATATGTTCGCAAAGCTCAATGCTGATCCATGTGGGTACGTTATTAAAATAATATGCAATTATTTTTTAGACACCTGTTTGTTTTATAAGGTGTCGTAAGTAGTAAAACGAAAAAGAATTTACACAAATATTCTTTATTGAGTTTTATTAAAGGGTACTAATAAGTTTGATAAATTATTTTAATTTTCATAAATTAGCGTACCGTTTCCCATTATAATTCTGAAAAGTATTTGGAGAAATTTAAAAATTTGTTTTAGTTTCATAAAATTGAATTATAAGGAATGGTCATATTGATAGGTTCTGGTGCTATCTACTTACAATAAAAAATAAAAGAGCCAAATAATCAATTCGGCAATGGAAACCTAAAAGTATGTTACTTTTTCATTGCCGTGACTGGTTGCATATTCACAAACCGTGTCTTTGAAAACCAAAGGTAAAATCAAAAAACCAAAGTTTTATCAACGCTTGCAATGTTGTCCTTCACAGTAGCGATGTATTAAAGGCGTTATAGTAATAATGCATCTTCACATACTGATTACATAGAACTGATGACACACCCGCCATTGAGCTGGGAATTCGCATCCTACGACATCTTTTCGTTTTTATTAAAATTAAAGATAAAGAAATATTTCACTAGCCATGAATAAGCTGTGAATGCATTACACATAGCTATTTCTCCAAAATATAAAAGTTCATATAATTTGCAAAGAAAAATAAGTGCTTACTTTAAAACGTTTTGAGAATTACATAAGACCAGGGTTTTGCTTGCGGTAGCATAAATTCTTTACGGTTTTATAATAGCATCATTGTTCATTAAAGTGCACGTAACTTCTGACATAAAAGAACACTCTCTTAAATTGCAAATAATCTTTCATCTAGCAAAATATCGTACTATCTCACTTATACAGATCGTCAGGAAACCAGGAAGTGTCATTTGTGCAACATTCGTCACGAAGCACGACTTTATTACCAACTTCATGAAATTGAAGCGCTACACGTGTCATCCAGTCACGAAGACCGAGGAAATTATAGTTATGCTAAAAGTTAATAAATTGATTTATGTATGGGAATGCATAAAGTGTGTTTATTTAGTGACTATCAAATGTTTGCATGATTAAAAATAAACATAGGTTCCCTAATTACAGAAAATGTAGCTACTGTAAAATGTAATTACTAAAAACTAATGTAGCTACATTAGTTTAAAACAGGTGTACGTTATATAGATACGTATTGACATTTCTATCCCCGACCTAACAGAGGTTATTGTTTTAGAGTGTACTTAGTTATTGAGTTTATAAATGAGTCACTTAATAAAATAACCAGAGTTGAAATTTATTGTGATATTTTCGCTGTTCTGCGATTTTCTAGTCTCTACTGATTCTAAGAGTCTCCAGCCAATTTGTATTTTAAAGAAATCTGTTTACGTCGTAGCATTTATTTCAGTAATAGTGCGAGGATTCTGGGTGAATCTATTTAAAACGTAGACAATTTACGTAAGTACATTTTTAGGCAAGCAAACGATTAATTAGGTAGGTACTTAAGGCATTAATCAACAAAGAAAGAATCTTCACTCATTTTTACACCAATTCATATTCGGTTGCCAAATACAGCATACCGAGTGAGACTAGTGTCTTACCCTACTCCACCATGGCTACTTTCTTGGGTAGAAATTAAGTTTGTAATCTATTCATCGCAGTTCGACTGTATTCTCTACTAGCTGACCCGCGCAACTTCGTCTGCGTCTCTCAATAGTAATAAATTTTCTCCGTTTTTGAAACATTCTTAATTGGTGCTCCGCTCCTATTGGTCTTAGCGTGATGATATATAGCCTATAGCCTTTCTCGATAAATGGGCTATCTAACACTGAAAGAATTTTTCAAATCGGACCAGTAGTTCCTGAGATTAGCGCGTTCAAACAAACAAACAAACAAACAAACAAACAAACTCTTCAGCTTTATAATATTAGTATAGATTACACAATTGCTACTTCATAGTAGGACCTTGTACTTGTATCAATCGACCTTGAACGGTTTGTATATGTTTGTTTTTTCATTAACATTATATCAGTCAAACACAGATTAGACAAATTTAAAAATAATGACCTTGATTGTTAATTAAATCGTAATAGAGGAAGGATGAGTTATTTTTAAATATTCTTTGACCATAATTGAAGGTAACACTTTGTAAAGTAGCTATTAATTTCCTTAAGGAAATTCGGTTAATCAAACCTTCTTAACATATTATAAAATAGTAAACGAAGTTTCATTTGTGTTTTAAGAAATTCATTATTATTTATTTTACGACTTTGTGGTGTATTTTGTAGATACTAAAATATGATATTTTAATGTGTTAAAAACAATGTTGATTTTTATGCAAACTTTACATTAAGCTAAATGCATTTTACGAACGGGTTTTTATCGAACTAAGTCAGAAGACCCCGTTAACCTTGACCATTATATCAACGAGGACGATAATATTGCTAGTCAGGATACATTGACACCAGAGCCTTCTCATTTGTGTAGTGTACATGGCTACAGAATTACTTTTTAACTATAAATGTCTTCTTTCTATTAGACGACATTTATAAAATGTTATATTTGTAACTGTTACATTTCCGGTAATCAACAACCGGGAATGTGACCCATAAATACAAAATATAAGTAAGGCAAAACATAGACAAGAATGAAATACAATGAACGAAAAGTATATTCCATTGCATTTCGTTCTTGACACTATCAAAAACCCGTTCCCAAAGTGTTGGTAATGGGCCTGCCCTCTATTTATTACGTTATCGGAAACAACTTAATGTTGAAAAAATGTGTATGTTTATCTGTTGTAGCTTCGGATCACCGCGATTACTGGTTAGGTATCTTTTTTTTATGATAGAGGGGGCAGACTAGCAGACGGGTCACCTGATGAAAAGTGACCATCGCCGCAAATGAACGTCTGCAACTCAGGACTCACAAACGCGTTGCCGGCTTTTTAGGAAGGAGTACGCTCTTTTCTTGAAGGTTTTAAGGTCGGTCCGGAAATACCGCAGACGATAACCACAGATTGGTTGGGCGGGGCAAAGTGTCTCGAAATGTGCACAGTAATGGAGGATGAAAATTTTACCGTGTAGAACGATGGCGGAAAATTGACTTAGGGAAAATAGAATTTAAGATAAGATCTCTAATCTCAATAGGTAATAACTTTAAGCCATTGAATAAGCGGTCCGGAAAAATATACATTAATGCGCAATCCGTTTTGATGATAGTCTTTCACACAAAGTAAGCGTTAGACGATTAGAGACCCGACACAATAGATTTTTCACAATTCATTGTCTGCTCACAGCTTTGAAGTTTGTCTAAATAATGATCTAACTTCATTGACTAATGCAATTTTAATTACTTAATTTTAACCTCCGTCTCACGAAATGTTGTAACTCTATAAGTTAAGTACACTTGTCTTGTTTCCATAAAATAGGAACCTCTATCTGAGATTACCTTTAAGAAGGTTAATTAGTCAAACGATTTTCAATTCAAAGTACTGACATTTAAAAATAGAATAATAGATTTAACATTATATATAAACGTTCGTATGTACACACAGCAATCGAAATATGTATAAGTGTTATGGCCAGGTATGGCCTGGCCGTAACACATACACATGTATGTATGTGTTATTCCTTGATCAAAGGTTATTCCTTTAAGTGTATTATTATACGTTTACATGTGTGTGAATTGTAAACAACTAATTTCTTCACTCATAAAGGACATCATTCACGCTCCGTACAAAAAGTACCCAAAAAAAATTGTGCCGGCCAACGAAAAAAATGGTTTTATCGGTTAGAGAAAGACATTCCAAGATTTTTTTCTTTAGACGGCTAAGAGCTAAGACCGATTACTTATGAGTTATATGACTTAGAAAAAATATAAAATTGCATTTATACGAGTTCGTCTGAACATTTTTTACTACATTACTATAGCAAAAATCAAATAATGATGATAAAGAATAACTTAATCTCGCTTAATAATAATATAATATGACAAAGAGTCTAATTATATACAATCATCACTAGGTACCTAAGTACCTACGTAGGTATTTATATGTAGGTATTTATATGTATATATTTGTTATAAAATATATGTAAAGAAAAAGACTTCATTTCATTACCTACGTGGCTTTATTCATTTGTTATAATTCCGCAGGTCTCATTTCGATGGTCTTGCCTTGTTTAGGTTTTTAATTATTCAGAAATATTTAATTGATACATTAATGTAAATGCTCATTTTATGTTTTTAGAAAATCCATTTTGGGTCTAAAAGTTGGTCGTAGACGTTTGTTGTAATAATACAAAAAAAGTTAAAAGATAATTTGCCGTAAGATGACACAGTTTTTTTTTTACTGGCCGGCACTTTAATTTTTGGGTACATTTTGAATGATGCCCTTTGGTTCAAAACCATTCTGCGTTGTTGGATGCTAGAGAAATTGAATTCTCTATAGTTTATTAGAATCACAGATAGTAGATACACGGTCACCACGCCGCTTCCTACTACTGTGAGTGTTGTGTTTTCGATCCCCACATGGGACGATACTTTGTGTGATCTAAAAATTGTCGTTTTGAGTTTGGGTGCTGTCTTAAAAAGTAAAATATTTATATAGATGTGGCACAATTGTAATTGCTAAAGCTACTTCAAAATATCCGAAGAATGTCGGATCTCGGACACAATCTGCATGTATCGATGATACACTGGACTGGCCAAACATTTTATCTTTAGTTTTAATTACATGAAGTGGTAAAGATATCGCCTATCTTGCGCACAAGTATCGTATTTCAGAATTATTTTTTAATTATATCTATACAAAAACAGAACACAGAGGTTTTGTAGACTTAATATAGATTTAATGTGATACAATGACATTATAGTCATAATTTTAGAGTGATAAGAATCTTTTTATAGTAATGGAGTGAATATTGAAATAAAATCACTTTATTTTTTTTCATTATTTCTTTATTTTACATATTTACAAGCATAAGTACAGCTAGTGACAAACTTACATTCTAATAAGAAACATGGATCTTTAAAAGAAAATAACAAAACGAAATATTTTATTTATATTTTCAATGAATAACAAACATACATTGTATCATTCAAAATAAAAATTATTTATTCACAACGGGTTTGAAAGTCTAAACAACACAACAATTACCACTTTTCATAGCGATAGAGATTCATTACCAAGAACAAAGATGTTTCGTTACACTCTCTGGATTCAAATGCATATTGCCATTTTAAAAATCATTTTGAGAGTTTATCCGACGGTACTCAGATGAGAAAACTATTTTCTCATCTAACGACCACGCAAAATGTGTCACAGCAAGTAACACAATGCAAGTTATGTAATGCTTTTTGCATTTAATCTTTCTAACTAAATATAACCTTGATATCAATGTCTTGAACATGACGTCAAATATGACATCATTAAGTCTGTAACGTGTCATGGTGATTTCATTTATTAAATTAGTCCTGACTAATGATACAAGAAACCTTTTATTAAAACCCTATTAGCGGCATTATTAGCTCTCACAATCGTAATGTGAACTTTACATAAACTCTGAAATTAGGCTTCACAGGAACTTTATTCATATTTGTTGATGATGATTCATATTGATGACGTTCTAAAGCGTGAAGGGCATAACGATGTTTAGTATTTAAATTTGTTCCATAGCCATCTGTTATTCAGATAAAAAAACATAATTACAATTTATTCAAACCAACAATACTCAACATTCAATTACGTCATCAATTCAAAAAAGGTACAGAACCGGTACCTGTACAAAAAAGGTTTTAATAAAAGGTTAACAATGTGTTCATTTGTTATCTTACCATAGGAAGGTTATCAACGAAAATCAGGACAATATACAGAACTGTGTGTATTTTGTTAATTTACTTATTACAATAGATTAAATTATAATAGATTTAGTCTAAATATGTA
Source organism: Arctia plantaginis (assembly GCA_902825455.1). Taxonomy (NCBI): domain Eukaryota; kingdom Metazoa; phylum Arthropoda; class Insecta; order Lepidoptera; family Erebidae; genus Arctia; species Arctia plantaginis. The sequence continues at coordinate 7,786,885 of CADEBD010000314.1, read as the reverse complement.
AAAATGTATAGCAGTACAATTGTACAGGGAAGCGTCCTTATCAAAGATTTACATTATCATAAATATGTAATCCAGACTTTAATTTCGTTACACCGTACGATTACGGAACACTTTAGACCGACGAGCGACGGTCACTAAAAGATTTTATTTAAACATATTTCATCTGGCACTTTTGTCTTACACTAGTGTTCTATTTAAAACATCACAGTTACTTGTTGCGTTCATTTTGCAACATGCAGTACATGTTGCAAAGAACTTGGTAACCTTAGCGATGTTGGGGCTGGACGTAGGCTGGGAATTGGTAAACAAGGCGTCCTGGTGCTCTAGCTGTTCCCTGAAAACAAAAAAAAACATGCTTAGTAATAAAAAGGATGATTGTTTCAAATTTCTTCTTTCACATAGATACACAGTATATCGTATGTGTATAACAAACATCAATGCCTATAAGTGTGCGTGTATAAATAAATAAAATCTAGACTTATGATCACTTATTAGAACAAACATAAGCTAGTGTAACAACACGCTTTTGTAACTAGCAGAACTAAAAACTAGAAAATCAGTTTCGATTAGTTCAAAAAGAAAAATTATTTTACCGTAAAAATGCGTGCGGTGCAAGATGTTAATCGTTGTAAAAATATTTTCTTGTTCAGATATCGGTAAAAGTAAGTTATTTTATTATAAAATATCTAGAAAAGCACCCACGCTTTTTCTGTGTGTATATATTAAGACCATGTCACTAAAATCGTGGTATGTTAGAGTTTTTCTTTGCTTCACAGAGTTATCTAATTGTGATAAAAATTTGAAGCTTATATTTCTGCTAGAAGTGCCTTAGAACATTGGTATTCGGTGAGTATCCCTTTGACAAAATTAATAAACTGCAATGTTTTAGATTAGGCAGAAAAGGCAGTCTACTACAGCTTAATTATTAATTTAAACTTATCAACAATTTCAATGTCAAGTTAGCACTTAAGATCAATAATTTTGCAAAACAAGCAGAGCTTTAAAAAGTTTAGTAATCTGTTTCGACATTGTCTCAATATATTTACTTAATGCAATAACCTGTTGGACTTAGACTGTTTGGAAATAACTTTTATCAAATCAGTCTTATCCCAAGACTACAATGACTAGATTTCTTAACAGTTTTGACAGGTTGGGTAACAAGCCGCAAACTATAGAGAACTACCGAAATGCTCCTTATATCTTCTGAAATATCAGAAACTTTAAGTTTCGACATATTTTTCGTTTATAAAGTAAGGCGTTTATCCCTTTTACTGCAGGGTGCACAAGGTCTTGTTTATTTCACTTACTTCTAGATTGTTTCTTATCAAGCGTCTCGTAGCTTCTTTTTCATATTTCCACTGGAAATCATCGGAGGACTCACGAGCTGTCTCTGATAAATCACTTTCTACGTGATTTAACTTAGCATCTTCTTGTTTTGCAGGTTTTTGTTGCTCTCGCGTGTAGGGGACAAAATATCGGAGGCCTACTCCAGGTAAGGTTTGTGAGCTGAGGATTATTGGGTTGCCAATATTTTCAGTTTTGATGGCTTGATTTTTAGGGATGTAAGCATTGACGAAACGTTGAGCATTGTTTAGTGGAATAGGAGGGAGGGTCGACGGATTGTATACAACGTGAGTATATCTCGGTTGAGGTACGAAGAACGGAGGACGCCTGCAAAAAAAATCTTAATTTTAGTTCTAAGTGTCTATCAAAACGAAATAAAACTTTGCAAAGTATTAGTGAATAATAGAGGTGGCTAGAACTTTTTTCACATACCTACGCCATTTTAAAGTAAGATAATTAATGATAACTAGATACTAGATAGAAATTTATTTTTAGCATTGTTTTTACCATTGAGCGTTAGGATCAGGGGTGTCATTAGAGCGCTCCTCCCAAACCGGAGCCGGGACGCGGTAGGGTTGCGGCAACGGCGTCGGCTCCGGTGTAGGTGGCTCAATCGGGCCTCCTTTTGTGCCAAACTTCACCATGATCGCTTGTGCGCTTGAAGCGTACACTATCAGGCATGTCAGCAATAACTAGGGAAACAAAAAAAAATTAGGGCCTCTCGTCTCGTTTTACTTGTGTGTACAAGATACTGCTAAATTGTATACCAATGAGTTCTAGATGCTAAATAAGTATGTTCATATATATAAGATATGTAAGGCAAGTATTTGTCAACAGATTAAATAGGCTAAACATAAAAAGCGTCACCTCTTATTTGTTGCACTACCATTCAAAAGTTTAAAAGTGAAAAGGTGTCAGAATAGGTCTTTACCTATGAAGTTGGAGATTATGAAAACCAGTATATTCAAATTTAATTATCTGTGGATTGAAATAAAGCTTATTCGAAAGCCAACATTTTAATTTAAAATTTAGTATTTTTGTGAAATTGTGGTAGTTACTTTTTTTGACACCATGGATAAAATAATAATTCATCCAATTTTCGAATAATGAGTTCCTATGTGGAAATACCGCTGCGCAAACAACACGAAACGTTAACAACGTGCACGAGCCTACCACTGCTTGCATAATCACGGTCCAATATAAGTTTAATCGTTTTAGATCTGGAAAATGTGAGTTGAAGAACGAGTCTCGCGGTCGGCCGGTAACTATAGTCGACAACGACGAATTGAAGTGGATGCAGATGCAACTCAATTTACGGCTGAGCTTGCTGCGGGCTTTGGAGTTAGTGTCAAAACAACTTTGAAGCACTTGCATTAAATCGAAAAAACGCTTGATAAGTGAGTGCTACACGAACTAAGCGACCATCAGCGAGACTTATGCGTCGAAGCATTCATAACACTACTGAATCGGCATAGAAACGATGGAATTCTCAGTAACTAATCAATTAAAAAAATGTATCGAAAGCTTTATGGAAATCTCCACTTCTTTCTTTTATTATCACATAGTATATTTTAGGTAGTTTATTAATTAATTCCTTTAAATAATATTGTTGTTTTCTTATACATATTTTGTTGGTAGTCTTTAAATCTGTTTAATTAAAGCACAACATGTGAATAGAATAGAATAATTAAATTTTTGTAATGAAACTTAAGTGCGCTTTAAAATTTAGCGCTTAATAATGTCATCTGCGAGACGCAGATGTTCATTGTCCTGTTGATACAATCGCTTCATATTAACCTTTTAATGGCTGCTTGAGAACCGTAAAAACATTTCGAAGACCAACATTGTTTGTTCTATTCATCCTTATATTCTTTCGCAAATCATGCTTAGATAACATCAGACATCATAAATTCTTGTAAATTGCAATCTACAAGATTTTAATTTAAATTCTTTATAGAACTTTTTGGTCATGTATATCATCTTGAACAACGTTAGCTGATCTTAATCTTTTCTTTTAACAGGATCGATGGTTACTTGTGAAATAGAACTGTTTGTGCAGAAACATTAAACCCCCAGAACAGGGAAATTAATAATGTCAACTGACTGTCACATATTTACGTAGTTATAATGTAAAATGGATTGCTAATAATTAATAATTATTTGTTAACACATCTCGTCTGATCCCAAATAAGGTAGCGATTGCACTGACTTAACATACTCATATATATTTCTAAATACATTCACATTGTGGATAAATTACACTCAGTACAAGAATAAATTTGCTGTGGGTGATCACTTTTAAATCGATTATCGATGAGTATTTTATAAGACTCAAATGCTACATTTCCACGGACTTATTTATCCCGCAAAAGTTGTTTTTTTTTTAAACTTAAGTACCATAATAGAATTTAGAAAAAACAAAACATGCTGAAAATAACTATTATTATCTTGTCATTACAGTATCACAATGTAATCATGTACAGCCAATTTATACGCATCAAATCTCAAGTCATTTACAAGAGGACCTTATATTGAATAAAATTCCTTCGTATAATTATGAGCCAGAACCACTGCTTAATGGCATATTAACATGCCTATGACATTGAAAAATGCTGCTATTGTAGCCTCTACACGATTCAGTCCCTACTAATATTAGAAATGCGAAAGTAACTCTGTCTGTCTGTTACGCTTTCACGGCTAAATGGTTAAACTGAGGAAATATTTTGTTTCTTGAGGAAGGGCTTAGGCTACTTTTTACCACAATAACCGACATACACGTGGGTGGAGCCGCGGACGAAAGCTAATCTTATTTAAGATACGGTGTGAATCGATTAAAAAATAATAACCAATCCGTAATTATGGTGCATTACAACTTTGAGTACCCATTCTCATTACGCGTGCATAATAATATGGAACTGGAATGGTATGAACTTGAATAAGTTGTTTATAATAAATATTGTACGTTCAATTATAGATATTATTTAAGTTGAGTTATTGTTTATAATAAATAAATTTATAAAAATTATAACAGTAACATTAATATCGGTAACTTTATGTAATATAATATGAATAGTTGTAAATGTTACCGCTATCAAAATATTTTTAATTTAAATTTAAACTGCATTGATAATCCTCCTCCTCGCTTCGATTGCCTCAATGCTGAGGGTCGTGACCGTGTCCTCGTAGTTAAGAGTTTGGTGAGGATCACTCGACGCCACCCGTCCCTATCCCCCGATAAGTGTAGAGCATCGTGGACTGTGGTGTCGAGAATAGTGCGGATATGATCAGTCTAGCGTTTTGGGATTCTACCTCGTGGTCTTTTTCCATCCACTTTGCCCGTGAACATTAACATCTGCAAGTAGCCGTCCTTTCTAGAATGTGGCCGAAGTATTCCAGAACTCTAAGCAGGCAAATGGTAGAAAGTCATGTCTGTATCTTGATTTCTTGCAGGATTGACTCGTTGGTGTGATGTGCAGTCCAGGGAATACCTAGCATATTTCGCCAGCACCACATCTTTCTTCAGTGTCCATGCATCAATACGGTCTCGATCAGCTTTCTTCAGGGTCCTCGTCTCCGCGCCGTACAATAATATGGAGAACACCAGAGTACGTACAAGATTGGTCTTGGTTTGCAGGGAGATGTTTTTGTCCTTCCATATCCTATAAAGTTGGGCCAAGGGGGGCCACCCTTTGCCATTCCAATTCTTCTTCTTATCTCGTTTTTGCATTTAGCCATTAGCCATTTACTACTTATGCTTGCGTCCAGGTATACAAAGTTGTCGACTACCTCTAAGACAAGATTCCCGGTGAGCTCAAGTTTGCCTGTGCGATCTATGACCATCTTGGTTTTGGACCTGTTTATCGAGATACCCATTTCAGTGCTGATGAGTTCTGTCCTATCCAAATAGGTAATCACCTCTGCTTCAGTTGCCACTAGTAAGGTGGTATCGTCTGCATATCGCAAATTACAAATTTTGCGACCACCGATAGTCATGCCTCCACCCCAGCCATCGCAGATACGCCTCATTATATATTCACCGTATATATTGAAGAGGATGGGTGAAAGGATGCAGCTCTGATGAACTCCCTTTTCGAAACTGAACGGTTTAGATAACGTCCCGCCGACCCTCACCATTCCTTGGCTGTTATGATAAAGTGACTGCAAGAGAGCAGTTAAGTTATGAGGTACACCCAGTTTCGATAAGACCCTCACTTGACACAATCGAAAGCCTTGCTGTAATCAACAAAATTTCTCCTTTTTCTCAAACATTTCTCCACAATCTGCTTGACATGCTTGTATTTTTTCACGGGTGCCTTTTCCCCTTAACAAAGCCAGCCTGTTCTTGCGGGATCTGCCAGTCAAAGTAGTAGTGGACCCGGTTATAAATGATATACAGCAAGACCTTGCTTGAATAAGAAATTTTTAAATAAAATAAGCGAATAATAAGAAATTTTTTAATAATAAAATTAAAAAAAAAAGCGCTTTTTTTGGTCGAACCCTTTTTGTGTAGTGAAAGGATGATTGACTGAGTCCAAGCCTTGTGCACTCGCTCACATTTTCCGACTGTGTCTTCAATGACCCATGATTTGGGCTTAAATTGCCTACTTAGCAAATGGCCTTTCTTAAATGGATCTTAAGTCTGTTGTTTCATAGCGTGACAAATGTTACCAATGAAGTTATTCTTAACAAGGTGGCATTTATTCCTGACAAAAAAAAACGTGTGTCGGAATCGGACCATACTGTGTGCCACTTTGCGCCTATAATAGGATTGATCCGGGACATTAATTAAGACATCCGGAGCCCTCCTAGCGCCTGCCCGCAACGGCGCGAACACCACCTTAGGGTACACTCTCTATTTAGGTGACGTCCGGCCCTCGCGGACGTCAGCTCATATGGCTCTCCGACTACATATTAAAAAATGAAACATAGTAAAAAAAAATTTAAAGCAATTCCAAATACCACTAATTCGTCTTGAATTTACTTAAATGATTTTGATTTATTCTACAACTTTCAGGAGTTAAAAGCATTAAAGGTGCACAAAGCAATAAAATCATCTTTTTAATATTTAGATACAAAACGTGTTAAATATCGAGAGAGAACTACATGTATTGTAGCGGCTTAAATTAGCAGCAGTGTACAAGTTAATGCAATCAGTCAGCCTCTACATATTATTTTTTAAACTTTAATTAACACAGTTTTATGCAACTAGATATGTAGCTTTATGCATGAATACATCTTTATCTTATAACCTTGACGTACTTAGCTTTTTGCCTATCTTTCTGATGAAAACATCCTTTAACTACCATATTGTCATTGCATACCAGTTTTCACAAAATGTCGTTTGTTTAATGTTTTGTAAATTGCGTACTTTTATTTTTGCCAGTCGCCATTGTTTACACATTTTACTTTACGTGTTGTAATTAATTATATTTCTAAACATACAATTATGAAATTTGAAGGTTATATCGAGAATCTTGAAGATTTAATCAAGTCAGTCAAAAGAATTAGAAGATTGAACTTAATAATTATTCACACAGTGCAAATTGGTTAGAACTGTCAAGGTCATGTGATGTTACTTCAGATGAGATGCTATCGAATGTGTAACATTTTTATTGAAACGTACCTGGGACCTCGACGAGAATCTCATGTTTGTTTGTTTATGTGTAGACTACCTTGGCATTCGTCAGTTCCTCCTGTAACAACGATGAAACAAATTAGTAATAATTTTATCAGTCGCGGCAGGATACAAAGAAAACATCGTTCTCTTGTCTCCACTTCAAAATTAGAACAAGTGTAATAATAAAAACATGTCAACTCAACTATACTATACAACATCCATAAGAATATACACGCACACAAATCAAGGCAATAAATGGTTATACCCATTAACTAGCTATTTCCTGCAGCATCGTATATCGTATAACTTACGGGGGTAAGTGCAGATTTTTTCAACCCTATGTTTATTTCTGTGCCTCTGACTACTTGTTGTTGCTTTACTTTCGTATTTATAATATTACTTAGGATGTAGGAAAGAAGAATGATTTGTCTTTCATTATGACTTGCTGTTTTTAGCTTCGATAATTTTCGTTTAATTTTAGCAATTGCCTGCATGCTACTACCATAACGCCGAATGCTCATCTCAGCTATAAATTATGACTGTGCAGTAGCTGCATCACAAGTGATAAAATAGCAGTCAATCGAGCTGGAAAGCTTACTATTTACGACATACCCAGCCATATTTTAACCTTAACATAAACATCTTAACGTGATCATCATCCCATACACAAAAAAATATAACCTCTAACAAACTCAAAACAAACTTTCATCAAACGGTATGTGATATATTGCAGTGTAAACTTACAACTACATTACTGAGCTTAACATATACAAGAATAATCATTGCACTTATACCTCTAAACAAGTTTAAAGTACAATACAGATTATGTACAACTAGTTATGAAATATTGAAAGAAGAAAGGTGAACAAGTCGGCTATATCTCGCACGCATCACAATGCTACCAGTAAATAGAGCTTGGCATTTATTGCAGCTACCTGATGGAAGCCGTGCTTAGTGGACCATATTGCAACGTTATAATATAATTTAATGATGACACATAATGTTGAAGATGTCTCTAATCTAGTAAGATATAATGTTGATAGTAAAATGTTATAAAGTAAAGGCTGGGGCAACAGTAATAAGACGATTGCGATAAATTGGTAACTAAATGCGAATGGGTAAAGTATAGTATGTATAGCTAGTTTACCGTAAGCTATAAGAATCTAATATTTATATGATAATTTTCCTTTCACGGTCAACAGCGGACAGGTTCCTTCCAATGTACGCCTTATCCAGTTTTTTCAAGTCAAAGGAAGTCTTGCCAAGGAAAAAATAAAATGTAGTCACAAATATTTCATAAATATTTAAAAATGGTTTGAAATCGTCTTTTATGTAGACTCTTTTATAGATCTACACACACAATCCCAACAATATCTGTTTTGTCAAATAGTAAGTCTATGTAATCCGCAATTGAGTAATAAGCTTTTTGACATAATTTACGGTTTATTGCGGATTTGTTAACACTTAAGTCTTGAATTATATTTGGGATTTTACTATAAAATCGAATACATTGACCTCGAAACGACTTGTTTATCTTTTTGAGCCTAGAGGCCGAGGTACCACAAGTTTATTTCTATTTCTCATAAATTTATGTAGTCAAAAATAATAATTATGACAATAGTAAATAAAAAATAAAAAATAATAATAATACAATTACATTATTTGTTTATCATTAAGAAACACCCTTATTGTATAATAACAATTTGATAATAAAAGGACTTTTAGGTGTCGTTTAATGAGTCTTATATGAGTTTAGCACTGCAGAATATGCTTTTACTCATAAGTGTTGTCTTAGCAGTGCGCAAACATAATCTATTGCTATGACAGTCACGTCGATTGTTGTGGAGATATACCTACATATAGATATCTGTATATAATCCTGTTAGAATCTTTATTTTACAATTGAGTTTATAGTTTATCATCAAGGTAAGAAAAATGTATGTACTTAGAACAATTATATTTGGATATTATGGAACCAAAACAATTTATCACGGCTACTTGAGAAGGTATTACCATATTTTTCATTTTGACTGAGCTAACTTTCATTGCATTGTTCGAGACTTAACAACTTACAAGACAGTTATGGAATTATTGTTATTACGTTTGTGTTTAATTGGCAGTCTACTGGTTATGTAATAAAAGTAATCTATGGGTGTATTGTTAAGGGTAGGTATACCTTTTAATAGAAGTATCGTCTGTTTTGCTTAGTCTATCCAGATAAGCAAAAGAATATTATTTCAACTCACTTATTATACATCAATTATAGACAACAATTTTTACACCGAACAAACAGCCTATATGCATTCTGTAATTCAAAGCAACAGCAACACACCAACATAACCCAAGAGTATACCTAAAGGCCCTAAAAAGATAATAATACCAACAAATGACGAATGACACAATTTACGATGCGTTAAAGCAGCACAATTTGTCAGTGTTGTATTTCATACATTAAAATGTATAGGCGTAAAATATTGGGTGTTTGCCAACGCGACGTAGTGGCTTATTGACATAACGTCGTTTTGACCCAAATACGTGATGAAATAAACAATGTCAAAAATCTCTACAAGATACGTCTAGTAACGGAGTGCGTGTTTTTTAATACTTTTTAATGGTACGGTAAATACATAACAAGAAGCCAAATTGAACTTAATAAGGGAGCATAATTTTTGTCATTGCAAAAGGTCAAGCGATTCGGAGTCAATTTTGTTGAAATATTAAGACAATTACATAGCAACAAGGGTATCTTTACTGAGTCTTATTCATGTTTTTTATTAACGTTATGGTTCGTAATATCTTTAGTAAAACGATAAAGCGAATGGTGATACGCGCCTTATATAAGGTAGGTCGGAATAAATAATGTTCGCATATAATGTAACAATTTCTACGAATATTATTATTATTTATTTTACACTTCCTCCATTACATTTTGCACAAGGCGGACTTAATGCCACATGGCATTATCTACCAGTCAACCTTTGGATGGTTCACATGGCAGGTGCATATGTACAATTAAGCTATGAACTAACCATTTACATTTATTATAAAAATAACACTTAATAGTGCTATTTAAAAGTACCTACATAGATAAATACATATTTATGTAATATACATACAGAATAAAATATATACCATAATTTCTATAGAATAAATATTTACAATAATAATACCTCTCAACTGAAAATGCGTATTTAAGATGCAACACTACGGAGTCTTATAGTGAGTTATTGCGGCTGCAGTCTTTATGTGCATATATGGCTAAATACATAAATACATTAGTTGAGCTACTCCAAATCCAAGTGTTAAGATGAAAAATATATATATATTTTAAACCACTTCAATGAAAAAACAAGGCCACTTATTATTATGTAATTATATGGATTCTAATGGAATAAATTCCATGACGCAAACTTTTAACAACTTATGCGTAAAGATAAGTTGTAAATATGGTGAGTTTGATTCAATTATAAAAACGGTGATAGTATCTTTATGCTCCTATTACTTTATGGAGTGCTAAGGTAACATACTCAAAGAGAATAAGAGCAGCATTGCTAATTTGACTACCTTTAAACCCACCTATTAGTTTACATTTGGTATATTATGAGAATACCTTAGTTGAGTGTATATCTCTTATTGAAAATCACATGAAAACAAGTAATAATAATCAATGTATAAATAGCGTCGGACTCTCGCATTGCATTAGGGAACTATTGGTGAGCATCTTAGCATAATATGTTGACAATAGGTATATACCTATTGCCAACAAGGCAAAGCCTTTTGGAAGTGTGCACTACACAGTGCACTGCACAGGACAGTTCTCCCTTGTGCCTTCCTGAGTATACACGGACACGGATAATAACTTCACACATCTGTGTTGTGTGCTGCTGAACGTCATCTACTCCCAAACTAAACAGAGCTTGTACTATGGGTACTAGACAACTGATATAAATACATATACTCGTATATTTATTTTTGTAAATACATAGTTATTACATCTAGAAACACCCAGACCAAATCAAACATTAAATGTTCATGAACACAAATGTTTGACTTGAGCGCGAATAGAACCCGCGACCTTTGGAATAGCAGTCCGCAATACACAAATCACTACGCCTTCCGGACGTCTTTTCTGTATCTTTTCCTTTATATTGATTTCATAGGCAACTTAACTCGTTCAAGGATAAAATCATTACATTTATATCCACCAAGTCTCATAACAAGTATTTAGGTACATAAAAATATATATGTATCAATTTTGATGACCATTTACGCACCAGTTACCGTTTTGATGTCAAACGTCGATCAAGCGGTGAGATGTGATAAATTAAATTATTTGCTAGTAGGTAAGTAATGTTAAGTTTCCAAACTAAGTATCGTATATCCGTAATCGTGTAGAAGAATTTGTCATAAATTTTATTCGCATGCTTCTAAAGGCAGAACCTGACATGAGCAAATTTTCGACCAAATCTTCACTAGGCTTAAGAACGTTAAAAAAAAAACGTTCGAAAGGTGGACTTTTTGAAAAAAGGCAATGATATACAGCTAGTACATCGTTGGCTTTTTCAAAAAGTATTCGAAGTAAAAAACAGTATTTATTTATATATATGAACTCAATGAGACTAGCCATTTGGTTGTAGAAATAGTATCAATCGTATTTGATTAACATTATTTAAAGAGCTTCCTACCTGTTCTACGAGTACAAGTTAAAAGATACGTTAAGTTTAAAGTATATTTGAGTCACTAACATGTAATGATAAAAAAATGATAAAATTAGTGGCAATTATTATTGATCAATTGGTTAAGGCCTTTTTTTTAAGCTTATTTGCATCAGTTTAACTCATAGCAGTTTTAATGTATGCACGTATTATTTCTTTCCTAGTCTCCAAATATTGTAATATCTTGTTTCTATGAATTGGTGCAATGCAACAATCAGCTCATACTTACTAATTGTATTCAATATACTATACAATACATAAATTACTGAAAATATTTAAAACACTTGTTTTAGTTACAGTTTCATTACAATATTACTCTTAAGGTGTAATTTAATTTGGAAAATGTCTGTTTACACCCTTAGTATAACGAATGCATTGCAGCATCTAGTTGTAATAAATCCGAGATACTCGATTCCTTGTATGTACGTTATTGAGAAATTTGTTTTTGCTGCCAACTAGATGGTTAATTTACAATTCGTTAAGTTAATTTGTTATTCGACGTGTAAAATTTACATCGCAATTTTGTCGGTATTATCGATAGAAATCTATCGTTTCTAAAATCACTTGTAACAGCAACTACTATTAACTTTTGTTGTAATAAGATATTACTTATGCATGAATCTAAGTATCAGAGATATAATTTGAAATCAAAATTTGACTGTATTTTTAAATAAATAACTAGAAATATGAATTGATTAATATAAATAATAAGGCTGAAGATTTCTTTCCTTGATTGTTCGTTTGATTGATAACTTATATTAGAAGCTATCAAACAGATTTGAATAAATCATTTTAATATTGAATAGAATATTTTTGAGAAAGGTTATCTACCACAAGTATAGCCAAGAACTTTTTGCGCCAAAGACGTCATCATGTACAAGAGCCACGTCTGTCAAGTTGTATTGATATCTAGACGAAAAGTATCAAATTCTTTCAGACACCTTCGATTAGGTTTTTAATAACAACACAGATTGAATTTCCTGGTAATCGCGAGCTGTCTATGACAGTCGACCTTGATCTTTTGTTTGATTATGATTTACAGATATTTTATGTTAGAAAAAAATGTTCCGAAAATTCAGTGACTACCTATTAATTATTTTCTAAATAGATTACCTCAGCCAGCAGTGGCTTAGCTTAGCTGGCTTTGCAACCTTTTCTTAAGTTAGATAAAATCTTTAAATTTCTAGAATTAAAATATATATATATTTTAACTTCACACGGCCGACTGATTCCAAATTAGGCAGAGCCTGTACTATGGTAACCAGACTGCTGATAAACATACTTTTATATTTCTAAATTTATACATATTATAGATAAATTACACCCAGACACAGAACAAATAATCGTGCTCATCACACAATTATTTGTCCAGGGTGGGAATCGAACCCACGACCTCTGTCTTAGCAGTCAGGGTCACTAACCACAGGCCCGTCGAAAAAAAAAAATGGTTACAAAGAAGCTATTATAGCTTTATTTCACAAGTGCAATTTGTTAAAAGATTATTAAACAGACCGTTAAGCAAAACATAACATAAAACTCATTTTACATTCTTACATACTTAACTGTATAAAAATGTATGAGAAAATTTTAATAAATACTGATGATATTTTGATGATATTTTGGTTCATGCAATCCTTGGGTGTAAGAAAGATTTTACTTTTTAAGGTACCTTAAAATGTCACCTGTTGAACGTTTTAGCGTTGTGTTAATGTATAAGGCGCCCTTTTAACAATTAAAATAAGAAGAAAATAACACCTAAAAGAGTAGGTATTTTAATTACTCGATTAACTACCTACAAGTAGGCAGGCGGTAACAGTTAATTGCATCAATTTTGTCATCAATATGCAGATATTTCTTTGTTTTCTTCACTGCAGTCTTTAGCTGCACACCTATACTGCATACCGTGCATAATTGTAGGAAAACATTAAAACGTCTTCATAGACATTCATATTAACTGTATTAATACTTATAAGAACGAGATCTAGTTTTTTTTAAGAGGTTTTCATGAGATATTCTGCATTCGAGTACATCACTCTACGAGACTTTTCCTAAACTTTCCATCAGACCTCCACAACCCCAGTACTAGGAGATATCTAAGTTCTGTAAGTAGACTACATTGGAATATATGCGAGTTACTTTATTTTTTTAGTTTAATTGGGATTAGATAAATTGTGTTATAGTTCATTATATCAATTCGTTTAGTGCCAATCACATGATTGACTTTGAGATTTTCTCACAATATCTTAAGAAAAGTCAAGTTTAATAAACTTGAAACAATCCGGACAAGTGCAAGACGGACTCTCCCACACCTACAAATTTGTAAAGAATCCTCGGTGGGAGAGTAAAAAATAGTTCAGGAATCGAGTCTCGCAGCTTTGCCCGATATTTACTTTCTAAAACCTATAATTACTTATATTATGTGTTTTGTAAGTGAAACTGTGCCTCGATGATTGATTACGTACTTTAAATAAAGACTATATTGTTTTATGATTTAATTACAAATGTATAGTTTTCAGGTTTTCCCCTGTACTTGTGTAATACTGTACCTGTAATAGAATAATACGATGTTACTTACCACCAAATTTCATAGTTTTAGTATTTCCCTATAAATTTCGATTCTACTGAGAGTGTCAAAATATGCGTTTTTAGTAGCATAAGTCGGTGTATATTTTTTATATTAACTTAGAAGCTTCAAGTAACTATAGTCCTGAGTCTGAACATATGGTTTCAATTTCAACTCGATACCTCCACGCGCTCCCGTTATACAGGGTCTTGACAGACGGACAACAAAGTAATGTTTTAAGGGTTATTGTTTTTTCCTTTTGGGGTACAGAACCCTATAAATGACTTAAGTTATAAAAGAATGATAAGTTATTAAAATATACCTATCATCTATACTTCAGCTGCCATGTGAATGTAATTAGAAGAATTATTAATTTATGAAACACAAAAGTAAGTTAATAAGTATAATTTTAAATATAACAAAGAGGTATAGTAAACGTTCATTCATTGAATTTAATTGTACTTTTAATTTTAAAAAAATACTGGTTGCCAAAACGTATAATTAATGACATAACATTTTTTTGAATGTTAAATGTGTAGAACGACTAAAGTTACAATGTAAGTTATTGTAATTAAAATTATAAATGAAAAAAAACTATTTCGTCTGTTTGTTTATTTCGTTATTCATTACATTTCACCGGACATAAAATATATTTTTTATACACATGGTGTCAAGTGCACAAAAATCGATTTAAGTGTTATACCTAGGTATACCTTTTGTCTAAAAAAGAACTATTGCCGAGGGATAGAAAAATAACTTAAATGTAAGCATAGCCACGTACACAGCTAGTTACAAATAAACTGAAAAAAAAACAGCAACATATTTTATCTAACATATGTATCGGAACGAAAAAATGTAAATCACAACACTTTTTTACACTAAAAAAATAAAAATATTCTACATTTCTAGCCGATGCTAATCTACTTAAAATATGAGTACAAAAATAAATTATAATTTACACTGAAAAAAAGATTATATATTTGTGTATATATGTGTATATTTGCTCATTTGCATAGCACTCACATAACAGCCTATCAGTCGCAACATGAAACGCATTTTTTATTCTTTTATATAATGTCATGCATGAGATATAAAGGTTATTTTTGTTTTTATTTACTGATTTATTATGCATGTACTGTGAGCCGGCTTTAAAATATGAATGCTTACACAAATCACAAATATGTGGACATAAATATCTTTTCTGTCAAATTAAATAGATATTTACAATTGAGGACTCATACTATTTACAGAATTTAGTTCAAGTTGTATTTTATACTAGAATCCATCTACCGTTATCAATGTACACAAGCCAAGGACAAAATGAAGAGGTGACAGGTGAAGCTTGATGAAAATTGTATGCATAAAAATAACTTTCACTATAAAAATCGTTAATCCTTTTTGTTTTCAATCAATCGACGTCAAATGTAACGTAGGTAAATAGAAAGATAGACTTTATCCTTTCATATTTTAATACGATGAATTAAAAAACTCGCCTGCTCGTGACCTAAGTATGCAAAATTTTAACTCTGCACCAAGTAAATACAAAACCTATTATTCACGTATGGTTACTTTTGATACAAGAGCTTTAATTAACATCTCGACTCATTTTACTATCAAAATATATCAGTATTACAAACCTGTTTTCATAGAAACATTACCATAAAATTGTCAGGTATCCTTGGCACCGTGCCTTGACAGTGGGTCTAACAACAAAGAGACTACATTACAAGTAGACAGGACATTAAATGTAAATTTGTTCCACCCACTCGATCACACGGCTTAGATACCTAATCAGTAACACCACTGTATAATTTTGTCTGTTAATTTCTTAGATCGTATCATTCCTCTTTTTACGCAGCAACAAAAATGACAATTGAATCAATTCGATTATGTTTTGCGTTAATAATATTATGAATATAAGTAGAGCAACTGTTGCGTGCTAACAAGTTTTGTACCGCAACGAATTAATAAGACGGGATTATCTGTCAATCATAATAATGTGGTTACAGGAGCTCTTTCCTAAGCCTTGTTTATTACCGTGTGTTTTCTAACCTCATTATCGTCATTTTCTAAAAGGTTACACATTTATAAAGATCACAGTTGCTTTTGCAATAAAAGCATTGCAGTATTTTTCGATATTTTGCTTTAAGGATAGGTAATATAACTGTATGTAATGTAGTCTAGTCTGCTGCATCCGTGACTACGACGAAAGTACCATAGAAACATTATCGCTATTAGGATTTCGACATCTAATATTATTGAGAACTCTTTCGAGGTAGGCAAAGATCGTTAACGATTCATTAACTATGATTTTTAATTCATATTTTGTTGAAATCTGATCGTAGTAAATCTGTATCTCGGAGACTTTGTATTCCCTATTAAATAAACCAGACACAGTTAGAACAAGCAAATAGTTTTCCTAGAGCTCAACGATGTGTGAAAGTCTAAACAGATCTATTTTCAAATTAAGATCATTTATCATTCACTTATCACTGTCCCACAAACAGGACCCAGTCTCAGATAGTGCAGTAATAATTATATAAAGTCAAACCATCTATGTTATCTAAATTTAACTAAAACTACACATTGTTTTCTAGAGTCATCTGGTCCAGCCCTTTTAAGCAATTTAATAACACACTGGTTACATGGTATATGAGTCGTAACGTAACGTAACCAACAGGTTGCTACCGGGAAAGGTATGAAACGTCACGTGCCCTTTCTCTGATCTGATTCCGTATTTATTCTAACG
The DNA here is from genome assembly GCA_902825455.1 of Arctia plantaginis. Taxonomy (NCBI): domain Eukaryota; kingdom Metazoa; phylum Arthropoda; class Insecta; order Lepidoptera; family Erebidae; genus Arctia; species Arctia plantaginis. The sequence goes on along the minus strand of CADEBD010000314.1, from coordinate 7,769,897 downwards.
TAACAGAACCAATATGTTACGTGTTGTAAAACTGTGTGTATCTTGTTACAAATATTTTATAACTTTAATAATTTTACACATCTCATATACGACTGTCTGATCCCGAACTAGCATAGCCGGCACTTAAGTTAACAGTTTAGTAAAGTTATTATAAAATTAAAAATTATCATTTTCAAGGGACTTCATAATAAAACGTTTGTTTTCGTATCACACATCAGTACATTTGTTTGTTTTACAAAAATATCTAGAAATTAAATATTCTACGCCACTGTATAGTAGACAAATTTATCATAGATAAACAAAGAAAATAATGAAATGTAAGCATGTATATAACACGTATGATACACATAAATCACCATCACCATCTCTCCAGGACTTGTAATAGAATACTCAACAGCCGCATTCAGTAAATCGTCACCATGTAGAAATAAACACTTGTGTCACCAATGTATCAATTATGTTAAATCGTGTCTCTGACATTTGTAAACAGATATTTAAAAATACTCTTATTGATGTAATATTAAATAATTTAGACCTTGCCGACAGGGCCACTGTTTATATTTTGCGAAGACCTAATGAATGATAACCAAGCAAAAATATTTTTTATATTAATAATAAATAAAAAATAATAAATTAATATTTATATTTTCGGAATGTGCGATCATGCCAGTAAATAAAAAAGTTAAATATTTAATAGCATTAGAATCATATCATAATGAAGAATTTAAGATAAACAAAATATATAATTATAGTGTTAGATTAATAAATAAGGGAAAATTAGAGCAGTTTAAAAATAAATAATTATTATATGGAAATGACTAGGAAGTATGTAGTACGTAAGTTATGTAATAAATATCAAATACTAAGAGAGGATAAGAAAATAAAATGTAAATTTAAACTAAGACTAAAATAAATGTTTAGATAGAGATTTTCGACAGTATGTATGTATGTATAATTGTTTGGCACGCTCTGCGGCCTGAACGGCTCTATGTATTTGAGCTTGAGAGGTGTTGTTAGATTCGTATTTACTGTGAGAGTGATACTGGGTATATCGAAATAAAAAAAACAAAATGGCGGATATTTGGCGCCAAATTCAAATATTTGGCACGCTCTGCAACGGCCCGATAGATTTTTTATGCAGTCAGGTGTTTTGTTTTTTTAATAATTAGCTTCTTTAGTTAGTATTCATGAAGTAGTTGTAGTAGTCATTTAAAAAGTAGCATTTAAGTACTAAGTTTATTATAAATTGAGCGGTTCGCCTACAAACTGTTAGAACAGTTTGGCGAATAGAGAGACTAAAAAAAGTAACTTAATTTTAAATATAGTTTATTAAAAAAAAATTAGGACCTGACCTTGCTCTTACTTCAGAATGTAAAGACTACTCGTCTTGATATTACAAATTCAGCTTTTCTTGCGGCATGTAGAATTTTAGTTCGGTGCTCATTGCTAGCTAGAGCAATTCATACAGTTCCAGTAAAAAGCCAAGTGTCATAATTTTTCAATTAATTAAATTGTTATAATATCGTGGTTTCAATTTTTATAAATGAAAGGCCAATTACAATTACTTCGCGGGAAGCTCATATAAGCGGGATGTTTCTATTACCCATCGCGTTCATCCACAGTTAGGTTGGCATGTCGGAGGCGCCGACAGTCCTGGCACGCTTCTCGCCTTTTGATATCAGATTGGACGCTAGAAGACGGCATGGGCGTCTGAACGCGAAGTCCTAATCGACCAAATCGGACGAGACCTGTCCCCGCCAGCAAGCAGAAAGAGACGGGATCGGGAGAGGGCCGATCCCGAGCTAAGAAGACGCCGGTATGAGCCGCTGAAGAGACCGCGGGCCGCCAGACAGTGGGGACTTCTGGTGGTTTGAGCCGAAGATTTCCACTCCGTCACCAAAAAAAAACGAGCTTTTGACCTGACCTGACCTTACCTCACTACATTACATACCACTAGCAAGGCTGTCTATTCATTACTTTTATATTCAATATACTTTTTCTTACACAATATTAATAATGATATATGTAAGGTATGTTATTACAAAATTATGGTTAATTAATTGAATATGTCGCCGTGGCGAATGATTGGCATTCAGTGAATTCATGTTTCACAAATCGCTTATGCAAATCTAGTACAATAAAAGCACCATTTGAAATCAATTGAGGCCAACGGCATCATCAATCGCAATGTCAATCACATTAGTTCATGGAAAAACAAAGATCCTCTAAACAATCGTGAGCCTCATATGATTTGCAAATGTACAATAATAAATGGAGTTAGTTGCACTAAAAATTCCTTCATTCCTTCACTGCAGTTGGAGTTGCTAGAGCAGAAACTCTCGTTAGTTTTATATTGAAATCTAAATAACGTTTACTTTGATTATGATCGCGGAAAAACTCGTGAAAAGAAAATTAACGTCAAAGTCAGTGCCAAAGACAGTCAGGAAAAACAACTTCCATAGCAACATACCAATTCTCTTTATGTCACCTTGAAACAATAATTTATGTTAGATTTTACTTACTGACATTTAATATGTTTTACACTATTTACACAAATACAATGATTTCAGTTGTTATTGTCGAGAATATCTTTATCACTTTTACAGAATTCTTGACAAATATAGTAAAGGTTTAAGCTTGATTTTTAGTAAGAAAGAATAAGTAATGTTTTTTTTTTTTTTTTTTTTTTTTTTTTTTTTTTTTTTTTTTTTTTTACTCACATACAGCAATACACCATGCCAAAAATAAGGAGGTACAGTCACTCAGCGACAGCTGTCCGGTCCACGCGTCTTATCGCATTCCGATAAATGCGCCAAGTCGCCGCGAGTAATTATTTATTAAACAGTATTTTTAGTGTTCAAACGTACTGATTATTGGTTAAGTTATTATTATAAGGGTGCTCCTGGGAGTTCAGGTTCAGGGGCCCCCTAAACCACCATGGAAAAATTTACAAGTACCCCCACCGCAAGTTATGCCAACGTTACCTCTAAAACTATTCAAAGAAAGATCAAGCAATTGTAGTTGATTCTATCGACGGAATTATGCTACGAGATTACTTATTATCACTTTCCACTGTCATCAAACCATCGTCCATCCGTTTTATATCACGTATAGCCAACTCAAGAATATGTGTGTATTTGGACTCCAAACAATCTGCTGACGAATTGATTGATAAGGTAAAAAAACTCAAAGTAAAAGATAATCTATTAGAAATTAGACCGTTAATAACTAGGAACAAACGAATAGTGTTATCGAATGTTTGCCCTGTCATTCCGCATGAAGTAATAGAAGAAAAATTGAAGCAAATAAATGTAAAAATATTGTCTCCCATTACGTACATGATTGTAGGCATTTCGGACCCAGGCTTTTCTCATATTATGAGTTTCCGACGACAATTGTACGTTTCACCTGAGTATGAAAAAAGGCTTCCGGAATCAATGCAAATTAATTATGAAGATACTAACTATTGGATCTACTTAACAAATGAATCCATGAAATGTTTTGTGTGCAATGGTATTGGTCATTTGGCAAAATACTGTCCTCAAGCTATCCAGCAACAGGAGTCTACTCAATATCAAAATAATTCGACTCATGATACTATCGAATCTTCAGACTACCCTCCAATTGAATTCATCAAACCACAGATACAAAACACTAAATTACCAGATAACGCTCAAGAAACTAATAAAGGCATTAAACGAATTCATTCAAATACCGCATCAGAACCATCGCAATCAGAACTTAACCAAAATAATACTCCTATAGAAGAGTCTCCACAACCCAGCGACTTCACAGACGATACTGACAGCAGCTACTCCCTAGAAGAAATACCAGTTAACAAATATATTAAAAAGAAAAAGAAAACTCTCGACAATAGGACTGAAGATCAAGTTTGGAATGACATTGAAATTGAAATAAAAGATTCAAAACCTCACCTTCCTCTAACATTAAATCAGTTTATAAGCCTTTTAGATACATCACGAAATAAGCAAAATATTCAAGAAATCGTCAAGGACTACACAGATGACATTCCTGAGTTAATCAAAATGTGTGTATTTCTTCACCCCAAAATGAATAAGACCTTAAAAAACAGATGTTCAAGATTTACCAGAAAAGTACAAGACATTTTTTCAAAGGAAGAGTCTACAAGTAACAACCCTTAATTTTTTGTTTTTATATTTACTTATATATATTTAGTATACTTTTATTTCCCTTTAACTTTAATTATCGTATATTCATTTAAACTACTTAGATTCGTAATGAACATATTGCAGTGGAATGTAAATGGTTTCCACGCCCGATTTGAAAGCATAAAAATAATACTAAATGATGTGGACCCATTATGCTTTTGTATACAAGAAACTAATTTTAAAAATAACTATTGTGCTAAGTTAAAAAATTACGAAAGGTTTTATAAAAACCGCACACACAGCAGTATAGCTAGTGGTGGTGTAGCTACGTATGTAAAGCCTCACACACTTCCTGAAATTATTAAAGTCAATAGCTCCTTAGAAGTAATAGCTGTAAAAATTAAATTCCCTCTAACTTTAACTATCTGTAATATATATTTACCCAATAGCTATTCCTTTAGTGAAAATGATTTGAATAACTTAGTTAATCAGCTTCCATTGCCCTTCGTATTGCTGGGAGACTTTAATAGTCATCATTTTCATTGGGGTTCGAATCACTGCGATCAGAGAGGTAAAATTATAGCTGATTGGTTGGACTTAAGTAACAATTTAATTCTCCTTAATTCAAATCAACCTACTCACTTCAATAGTAGTAATGGTCATACCAGTTGTATTGATTTAACTTTTGCTTCACGAAGTATATCAACTTATTTCGACTGGAACGCATTGGACGACCTTTACGACAGTGACCATTTTCCTATCACCATTACATCAAGAATTAATTTAACTCCTACTATTGAAAATATTTCACAATATTGGAAATATCAATCTGCAGATTGGCCCAACTTCCGTTTAGAAATCGATCACAAGATTAAAGAGTTAGATAAATTAAACCTCTCTTCTCATACATGTATAAATAAAATAGTTAACGAATATAATCAAATAATAATCAGTGCGGCCGAAAAATGCATTCCTAAAACTACAGGAAAATCAAAAAAGAAACAAGTCCCATGGTGGAATGAAGAATGTTCTAAATCACTAAAAGAAACAAAAAAAGCCTATAGAGCATATACAAGAGAAAGGAGAAAAAACCAAGATAGCCAATATATTGACGAAGAAAATCTACATAATCTAGAATTATTGAAGATAGAATATCGCAAAAATAGAGCGAGAACTAGAAGAATATTTAAAGAAAGTAGGAAGACAAATTGGGAAAAGTTCATAACATCGATTAATAGTTATACTCCGATTGGAATCATATGGCAAAAAATTAATTCAATTAATGGACAAAGAAGGCGAAAGCAAACGATAATTTTAAAAAATAATCAAGGAGCTTTAAGTACTGATCCAAAAATAAACTCTGATTTACTAGTAAGAGCTTTCGCCGCGAACTCTAGCTCCAGTAATTATGACAAAGACTTTCTACAATATAAGAATCAAATAGAAGGGGCCAACACTGTATTTAACTTACAAGAAAATAGTAACTCGCTTAATGAAATGTTCACACTGCATGAACTTCTTTTAATAATACACCAATTAGGCGATTCTAGTCCGGGCCCTGATAATATTTCAAATACCTTAATCAGAAATCTCTCTGACTTAGCTCTTGAACGACTCATAGACATTTACAACTATATCTGGATTAATCAAGTTTTTCCTGACCAGTGGCGAGAGGCTATTGTCATACCCATACCAAAGCCAGGTAAAACCGCTACGTTGACAACTAGTTATAGACCCATTTCTCTTACTTGTAATTTATGTAAATTGTTTGAGAAGGTCGTAAGTAACAGATTGAGATGGTATTTGGAACATAATCAACTAATATCCCACCTGCAATTCGGATTTAGGCAATTTAGATCCCCTTTAGATCATTTAGCTCACTTAGAACATGATATACTCACATCTTTTGCAAATAAAAATAAAGTAGTAGTGGTTTCTCTGGATTTGGAAAAAGCCTATGAAATGGTGTGGAAGCATAGGGTTATGTTGATCTTGGAACAGTTCAATGTAAAGGGTAACATGCTTGCCTTTATTATTAACTTTTTGACTAAGAGATCCATAAGGGTTAAAATCAATGGTGTTCTATCTGATAAGCTCTACACGGCAAATGGACTACCTCAGGGATCAGTTTTGAGTGTCATCCTGTTTTTGATAGCTATAAATGATGTTTTAGAAGTTATAGAGAGACCTGTGAAAGGTTGTTTGTTTGCAGATGACTTGACAATATTGTGTAGCGGCAATACTCTTAAACCAACAGAGAGGCTCTTACAATACACCTTGGATAAACTTAATGAATGGTGTAAACACACCGGTTTTAAATTTTCCGAAACAAAGACTGAATTCATGATTATTTCGTGTAGAAAAAGCAAAGGTACAATATGTTTAGCTATAAATAATCATAAAATCAGGGAAGTACAAAATCTTAAAATATTAGGTCTAACATTTGATCAAAAAATGAACTGGGTTACTCATATTAAAAAACTAAAATCAGAATGTTATAGTAGGATGAATGTTATTAAAATATTATCAGCAATTAAATGGGGTTCGGACAGTAAATGCATCAAAAACACGTATAAAGCATTGATTAGGCAGAAAATTGATTATGGTTCTATTATATACGACTCGGCGTCTTCTAACATTTTAAAGCTTTTGGAAAGCACACATAACACCTGCCTAAGATTAAGCTTGGGAGCCTTTAGAACTAGTCCAACCAATAGTATCCTGGTTGAGGCAGATGAAATGCCACTAACGTTAAGAAGAAAAGAGTTGTGTCTTACGTATGCGGTCGGCCACATGGCCGTGGCCACAATTACAAGGATTCGTTCCTCTCAAAAACTACCTTACAATCTGATATCGAATACAACCTTCGCCCGTCTCTTCCTCTTCCATTAAGACTAAGAGTTCAAAAATATGTAAACGAAATTGAATTTAAACTTCCCCCTACTTATTCTCGCGAACATCCTAAAAAACCGCCTTGGGAAAAAATTTACATCACAGTTAACTTAGATATAGCCAACAAACACCCCCGAGATAACACTCCTGATTACATTTATAAAAACATGTTTAACCAACTTAAAGATAGTTATCCGGACTATGTACATTACTATACGGACGGCTCGGTTTTTAACGGAAGATCGGGTTGTGCGATAGTTTCAGGAGATGAGAGCTACAAGTATAGATTACCCGACTACTCATCTATCTTTACATGTGAAGCAGTTGCTATGCTGAAATGTCTAGAGGTAATTAAGAACAAAACGAGCATCAATAAAAGTATCATTTTTTCTGATTCAATGTCGACTCTCAAGGCCTTAATAAATATTAGAAATAAAGAACCTTTAATAAATTTAATAAGAGAGAACATACTTAATCTAGTCAATAATAATTTTGTCATAGAATTAATCTGGATTCCTAGCCATAAAGGTATTCCCGGCAATGAAAGAGTGGACAAAGAAGCTAAAGAAGCCACAAAATATGATAATTGTAATAACGTTACTTCTAATATTCAAGACCTTAAAAAGTACCTTAAACTGAAGGTAAAAATGTTATGGAATAGCTATTGCTATACTAATTAATAGCTAGCTAGAATAGCTAAGAATAGAATAGAATAGCTAACTAATTAATTACTATAATTTAATTTAATATTGTAAACCTACAGAGGTCGCTAATGACCCTAGATGTTTGAGCGACCTCAAATAAAGAAGAAAAAAAAAAAAAAAAAAGAAATAAGGAGGTAAATCACTTTATTACTTGAACTGAATTATTTTGCCTATGACAAGGTGTCATGCTTTTCATTCACTAGGTCAATTTCTATACATCGTGGCCCAAGACATTTCATACAACGATTATTTTGTATTATCAATATAATGTGTGGTCTACGATGTTGGTACTTACAAGCATTCGCGTATTTACACAAAATATTTCCAAGTTAGTTACATGTACCTCGCGGTGTTTATCTTTATAAAACGACCTTGTTTATTTAATGCATAATATTTTGTTACTTTAAAGCTTTCGGCTATGTAACAAGGCCGACATTTGAGAACATTTTCTTTGGATTTCAAACCATATCAGTCCTAAAAATTGACAGAAATAAATGTAGAATTTATTTCCTTGATAAGTTATTTTAAACGTGATATTAATCATATTTATTTTCGAGAATTCGGGAAATAAATGATAAATATCAAGATTTCAACAGCAGATAAATGAGTCTAATAATGAATACGCTGTTCTACTTTATAAACCTATACCATATAATAACTAGGTATATTGTAATAGAAAATTGACATGTATTTGAATGGAACCTATTGGTTTTTGTGTCAAATCCGAGTATTATAATTTTAGATTTTGCATCTAAACGTGTGTCGCGCACTCAAAACCTTAATCTCTAAACTAGATTGTAATCGGTTACTTTTTGGTGTTAAATGCATAAATAATATAACTAAGACATTAACCACCCTTACTAGACCAAGTTAGAGACTAGAAGATAGAAACCACTGTTGTGTATATATTAAAGGAGGTGTTAAATATTTATACGTTCAGTGCACTTATAGCAATCTACGTACACATTGGATACATTTACTTGTATTTGTTTTTGATGAAAAATAAGTGCGAGTTTACCTTTATGCTTTACGAAATCAGCAGACATGGCTGATCGTTTAGTATCTGTAAGTGATATCTCAAAAGAAGACTGTTTGATTTATAATACAACGGTGTTACTTGCCCTTTTTATTTTATTTTCTGTGCGGAACTACCCTCGGATACCACCTACCAGTGGGTGATTATGTCGGACTCGAACCGACCAAAACCCGCACGCCCCGTCTCCAGGACCCTAGAAAGGAAAGCCCTGGTACCCCGATGGTGTTACTTCCCCTGGCCTTAAGACAATATTAACATTGATATTTATATAGCGGTTATATTTTACCATTTACTAGCTTTTGCTCTTACCAGCGGCTTTGCTTACGTAAAAATTGATTTTCAATCTCTTGGAAAAGTTTATTTCCGAATGTAACATTTAACGCAACTTCCTTTACGCAACGCAAATACCTATAAAGCTAGAGAAATAAGCTAAAAGCTTCCTTCTCTTTGCAGTGCTGTTGTCCTGCGTAGTTTGTTCCCTTAGTCGCCTCTTAAGACACCCATGGGATAAATAGGGATGGTAATACTAAGTATTCTTAATCCGTCACCACACGGATAAGGCAACACGTTGTGGGGGCTGTAAAATGTGATGGTTTCCGTCGATTTTTCTAGGATTCCATCAACAGATCCTGATTTGGTGATAATGAGACCACCTCGGGAGCATACAAAAAAAATACAGACGAACTGATAACCTAATCTTTTGTGTTTTGGAAGTCGATTAAAAAAATATTGAATGTTAACTTAATTTTTATCTTAAGTTGTCATTTATGGCACAGCCTTTACCTTCAAAAAATTAAGATATCATATAACTTCAATATTATTCACTTTCTTCTTTAAATTAGAAATTTATAATATACATTACTAATCCCCGGTTAGTAATTAAAAAAAATGTTGTTAATTATAGCATATGCAAAATTGTGCATGCAACTGATATACGTCGAGTTTCATACATATATGTAATTTTTTTACCGGTGATCTTATATTTATAGTACGTAAATTCTACCTTTATTTCTGTCAATTTTTGATAGTTTGACATGGTAGTTTGACTAAAGGTAGTTTTTTTCTGTGCGACAATCCCCTCGGATACCACCCACTAGAGGGGTGGTTATGTTGGACTCGAACCGACCCGGAAATCCCTGGTACTGTTAACACGTTAGCCCAGTCAAAATCATTGGTTTACGATTGTCTTGACCCGTCACTAATATATTGTCCTGTCAAATCAGTTAAATTACTTTTAACATAATTAACACAATTAATCTAATCAATTTGAATAAAAATTATTAGTACTTTTCCTTAAATTAATTCATTTAAAATAATCATTACTTTATTACTTCTTCTAATCTGTCAGTCAACAATAGTAATAAAGAAATGTTCGTTTTAAACTGCTAAACACACTAGTTTACTCATTCATAAATATCATATCCTGTGTCCTATGTGAACATATCGCTTTTTATGAGGACCGGATGGCATAGTGGTTTGTGTAACGGACTGCTATTCCAAAGGTCGCGGGTTCGATTCCCGCTCAAGTTAAACATTTGTGTGCATGAACATTTAATGTTTGATTTGGTCTGGGTGTTTCTATGTATAATATGTATGTATTTACAAAAAAAAAGTATAAATGTATTTATATCAGTTGTCTAGTAGCCATAGTACAAGCTCTGCTTAGTTTGGGACTAGATGGCGTTGTGTGAATGTAGGAAAATATATTATATTATATTATGTAATTTATATTTTAAGCATGGCAAGTTTAAAAACTTTTAATGCGTTTGAACGTTTAGTTAGGTGTACAGGATCTGCCGTTCTTCTTGGAGCTGCTCGGTACCTAAAAAATGATTGCTTTGTTCAGATTGATTGAATTAATGTTTAAAGAGGTAAAGATGCGCAATAAATCCTCTTCAAAATTGAGTATCATTTAGTTTTCAGTATCATAATTCTATAGCAATTGCCGGCACGTTTGTAACATTTGAACAAAACAGAAACGAAGTCTTATAAATTCTTTTGTAAACACGCGGTTGAATATAAAACATGAATGGCATTATCTACCACTTGTTATTGTTTTAACGCTAACTAGCTATTGTACTAATGCAGCCGTGGAATGAAGTCGATAGTGGAAGTAAGTCTAGAGGTGAAAAAAAAGAGGAAGGAAGTGATTATTACTCGTTTAAAATGTACTTTACTACCTTGGATCTTAAGTACAACGTTTTGCTTATCAAGCGAATCCAATGTGTATTTTGTGAACTTATTGTCAAAGTTTTACATTTTGAAAACAAATTATGTTATAATTGTATATTTCTCCTTTCTTTTAATCGACATCGCCTTTTCAAAGTACTTCTAATTTTACGGGCAGCTTAGCACTGAAAAAAATTAGGAAGCAAATTTTTACTGACTTCAAAAAAAGATGATGTATCAGTTTGGCTATCTTTTTTTGTTTGTTACCTCATAATTCGATAATTTATGAACCAATTAACCGATTTAAAAAAGACTTTAGACCTGTTATTTGGGAGTGTGCACTGCCCGTTTGGTTCTATTAAAATTTAAAGATAAAATAGAACGCCTAAATAAGAGTGGAAAAGGTAAAACGGAATGAAGAATACAGTTTATAACAATTAATTATGATGTATTCGCATGTCTCCTTATTTTAAATTAATTATATGTACTGTTATGCAATTCAATGGCGTAATAAAACAAATTCTTCCCACAGATCGTAGGATTTACAGTTAAAATTTAAATTAAACGGATTACAGTTAGAGTTAAAATACTCGGAAATTAAGATTCAGCAAATAAAATTATAATGTTTAAAAAAACTGTAATAATGGACAGTAGTTTAAATCATTCTAATCGATTAATATATGTAATGTACACACAAGTATATACATATACCCCGCAATTTATGCACTCGATATTAATTATCCTAGTTTCCTAACATCTAATTGGGTTCGACTCCGGTTGGCCTAACCTCTAATGCCCTTAATTTAATTGCTGTTTTCTGACGCCCTTAATTTTACCTCGTACTAGTGACCAGATCACTAAATCTAAGGCAAATTTATTCAGAATATTATTCGTAAATAACATAAATGTTGAATCAATAGCTTATTCTCATTCTATTAAACAAAAGGACGACTTCATACAGAAGACAATAATTAATATTTCATATTGTGTATTTTAGTGTCATATTATATATTATAAAATCTTATTATTGATGTAACACAACAAGCTAGTAATTGATATGTTATCAACTTTTTGTTACGTACACAACTTCCATAACCCACCCAAGCTTCGTTAGACATCACCGGTTCCTATAGAAACAAGAAAAAATAGCAACAGTAAATTAACATACCTAAGACGAGTTAATTCCTATTTCTATACAAGTACATTGCAAATGATTATGAAAACATTTACATTATACGACAGTGGTAATGTTCTTTGAATACAATAGCTGGAAGGCGCCAATTAAACAGGTACATATTATTAGGCCGCGAACACATGCTGTGTCGGAGTTCACGGCCAAGCCACTCTTGCGTAACTCAGAAGAAAACAAATAAAATCGATAAAATCTTCATTACACTATAAATCTTTCGAAGGCTACAATTTTGCAAGTACTTGTGAATTTAACTCATAAAATGTAGTGGGAACTATTTCATGCTAACGAAATCGTAAACTGTGTTTTAAAAATAATTCTAAAAACGCGTGGTCGTGTGAATTTTCGACATTAATTAGTTGTTTTAATGAAATAGACTCTAATTTAACAATTTTTTACAAAGATTTTGGATAATTAAAGTAGCGGTTAATAGATTTATTTTATTTAGATTACTGTTTATTCTGTGTTGAAAGATAGTAAACTATCAGAATCAGAGATTGATCAATTCCTTAGTGTATTACATAGGAGAATAGGTACCGGTGACAGATACGCATCGCTTACATAACAAGTTGTCAGTATATAGGTTAGCTGTGCCGTTGACATGGGAAATTCATCGTTATATTGGTTATGCAACATTTGGCGATGGAGGTCATGCAGTGTCGTTGCGTGTGCCGTATGCGGTGCCTCGCGAATATTTAATTTAACCGTGGGATTAGGAATGCGAAATTGTTCTAGTAGTACAGTTTTTGTTAAGATACATATGTTACCATTCTAGTGATGCATATAACAGAATCTAGTTTTTTTTTTCCTTATCTAAAAACGTAAGATTTATATAGATATACGTATATATCTCCTGTCCTTAGTCTGCAGTTTTTAGTGATAAAATTCAAGTTTTTTTACTTTATCCCTCCGGGCTAGAATTTTTTCTAAGATTAAATCAAATTTCATGAAAATCTGTTAAATAGAAAAGACTTATAAGTGTGACACACAAAGAAACTACCATTTGTATCATTGAGTCACTGTGGGTAGTTTGAAATTTGCACACTTACGAAGAGCCATTGTCACTACGATGATTGAATGTCACTCAACATCTGATTTAATTAAACGACAAACAAGAAGCTCACCTAAAAAAAATCATGTAAAAAGTTGCTAAGAGGAGACAATGTGGCTCGAACTGTCAAAAAGTTATCTGATCTCATGTAGAGCCAAACTTCTAACTCCACACGCCCAAACTTCACAATCTCTACAATTTATTTAAAATTGTATCTTGGCTGTTTCGTTACTACTCAATGCTCAATAGTAAATCTATTTTTAGGGTTCCGTACCTGAAAAGGTAAAAAAGGAACCCTTACAAGATCACTTTCTTGTCCTTCTGTCCGTCTGTCCGTGTGTCACCACCGATTTTCTCAGCAACGGGTAAACCTAGAAAGTTGAAACTTATACCAGATACTGAGGTCTACGGTCCCTATTAGGTGTATAAAAATCAAGGTCCTGAGTTAACACGATAAAAAGATATGGGCAAATTTCGATTTTCGCGAAAACTTGTAAGTACCAAAATTTACAAGAATTTTGCTTTACTTGTGCTAGACAATTCTAGGTCAACCGGAAGTACCCTATATGTTTTATGTCGAAACCCTATATGGTAGTTCCCGTTGCCCAAGAATCACGGCATTTGGCAAAAAGAAACGTCTTACAGCACAAATAAAGAAATAATTACAAGACATAAAAAAGTTGAAAATTAAGATAAATTTTGGTACTTACAAATTTTCGCGAAAATCTACGTACAATCTGGGTAGGTACGGAACCCTCGGCGCACGAGTTCAACCCGTACCTGACCGGTTTTTCACTTTATGTCCATGCGACGGCAGCGAATAGAGCTAGACGGTAGCAATAGTTTTAATTGATGTTCCTCTCTGCAATCATTACTTATAGAACTATTGTAGTGAATAAATTTTTCACCTTACATGTGACAGTAGCAAAACGTTGGTCGTTTTCACAACAATAGTCAACATAGTTTCACTAAGGTGTAGATATTGTGAAGTTAGGTCTTCTAGAGTTAGGATGTGTAGAGTTAGAATTTTTGCTCTACATGACATTTGATAACTTTTGACAGTGCGAACCATATTGTCGTCTCGGCAACATTTTACATGAAAATGTGTTTGGTAATCTAAAAAATAGATATACTGGTATACACTATAGATTGCAAACGAAACGAAAACAAAAGGGAACAAATAAACAAAGGAAAAACAATTTTAATATTTTTGTTTTTCGTACATAATATAAATGAGCGAGAAACCACTCAAAACCTATGGGTACGGTAACGGCGACAGGGAAATGCTTATGAAAAAATATCCAAACGAATGATTCCGTCGCCCTTAGTCTGACTTATGTGCTTTGTAATATATATTCTGCTCCGCTATAACTGCTCTATTCTGAAGTTTGTAGCGTGATGTTACCTTCCTTAATATATACTCCATCCAAAACAATAAGAACCAATTAAATCAAACTGATAGTAAAAAAAGACACTTCAGCTTTATTATATTCGTATATATAATGTACTATCGCATCGTTAAAACATTAATTTATTTTTATTTCATTCTTCATATCACTAATTTTGCATAAATGTTGGTTCCGTTCACATAAAATGTTTTAGATTAATTTAATTTTTATTGATTAATTTATTTATCATATCATTTTTGTTGTGATCTTATCGCAAAGTATGTATATCTGTAATAGTTCAGTTTATTATAATAACTTATGAAGAACCACAATATTTAACTAAATTGAAATTGGTCGGCAAAGATGGTTTACGTACGCTTCAAATATTCAAAAAGTTCTGTCCTGATTGAGCTCAAATTTTGACACGATATACAAACCGCTTCAAAGATTATTTTTATCTATTTTACACGACAGTTTGATCTTCATGTCCCTTCAATGCAACTATAAGGTGCCACAGCGCAGGGTGATAGGGTACAGCTGGTATATTAAGTATTTTGAATTTGATAGTTTAATATCCGGTACACGTTAGGTTTGAGTAAGGATAAGTCCTTACGAGAGGAACAATAGCATTAAACGAGAATGAAAGTGCATGAAACAGTTAAAACAGAAAAAAAAATAAGTTGGAACTTAACTTTACATGACGATTGCGATTGGCTCATACCCTTGAATAATTGAATAGGTATTATGTTTATAACAATGCATTTTTCGTTAGACACTTTGTCCAAATCAAATATCCAGCTACTGAATGTCTTGATTCTAAAATCTTGATACCTATAACTTTTATCATAGGTATTTTTATTTTATTAATTTTTTGAATGTTTTTGGTCGACAAAACAAACGACTACATTTTCAAGAGGCCTATATAATAAAAAAAATAGGGCTTCTAATGATACTATTATCTTTTGATCTACCCGTACTTAATTCAATGTTACTTAATGTAGGTAAGGAGGCAAAGGCATTGTTTTGCTCTGACATGTACAATGTTCTTTGAAAATGGTTTACACTGAGTATTTTAAGGGGTCTGTTAGTGGTTACTGATCCTGAGTGCTAACCCAAAGATCGTGGGTTCGTTTCCCACCCAGGACGAATTAATTGTCTGATGAGCGTGATCATTTGTTCTGTGTCTGGGTGTTATTATCTATTTTATGTATGTATTTAGTAACATATAAATATGTATACCAGCAGTCCGGTTATCATATACAGGCTCTGCTGATTGGGACAATATGTGAGATTCAATTCTTTATTAATAAAATATAAGCATCACAGTATACACCAAATCGCTTATATCTATGCTAATTTTAACAAAAATAAACTAAATACTATTACAATTGTAAAACTCAGACCATTAAAAAGAAACAACATAAAATTTGTAAACAAAAACAACCTTACATCAACTTAGGAACTATAAAATTACTCTTTAAAATTTAGATATGTATAAATATGTTTTAAAATTATGTTCTGGGAGTCGAAAAATATATCTGCATCTGGACTATTCTGAAGGAACTCATTGATAAGCCTAATTGCTATAGCAGTGGGGCTATGGTCAGCCTGGGGAGAGCGCCACGTAGGCGGACAGCACAGGAGTCTATGTTGTCGTCTTCCAACGGCACGCATATATTGGTCGGGAACATAAAAATGTATTGTTTCCCGTACAACAGGGCTATCTACCTTATTCGCCAGTATCAAACAATAATGCATTATATGTGTAGATGTGTGAGGTTATGTTAGTTTCGGTAGTAGTAATTAATGTCGGAGTTGAAAAGAGTTTTTATAACACAAATTGATTAAGTATTTGGTAGAATGGCTATTTCGGGATGTAATACTTTCTTATTAATTCCAGTTAACTTCATCATAACAATAATTTACATTTTGGCTCCCACTGAAAAGTATTTTTTTGACTGAATCATTATTACTAATAGAGCCTCTCTGACTAATATAATTACTTTAAGAGCACAATAAGCAGGTCATCATATCAAGGTTTTTTAGTTAAATAATTGCCCCAAGAAATTTCACTATGAAGTATCTCTTACAAAAGTAAGTTCTAATGAGATAATTCTGTGCAGATGCTTGTAACAAATATAATGTGAGTAAATTAATTATAAAAATTGACTAAATTACATTGTATTATTAAGTTTATATTTTATTAGACCATTAAACTAAAACACCTTCTCAACTCACCGCCTGTTAAAGCAACTAGTATCATATCAATCTCTATCTATAGAAATAGTTATCATAGTAACAAATAGGCCGTATCGGATCAGTAAGCAAGACATTAATAAAAATGATCAGTTAATAATCATTTTGTAAAAACCATTGCATATTTTCTGGTAATTAACCTATAGCCTATTAAAGTTAAGAAATCATTCTAAGTTAACGTGAATTGAAATTAGATACTCAACTTTACGACCATTACAATTGGCTAAATGTCTGAATGGTTTTCAAATTGTTACTGCAAAATTTTAGCAGATTTGTAACGGTTACCTGTTTCTGTAAATACCTACAAAGCTTATTTAGGGGTATTACATTTAAATCTTCTATTAAGGTTTGTCTCCAATACGCCTTGTACTGCGAGTCTGCGAAGGCAAAGTCAACAAAGTTTTTTTTTTTTTTTTCATATATTGTAGGTTTTAGTATTGTACACTAGTTTTTATACGAAAATACGTTTCCTGGGACAGTTACTTTGCTATTGCGTTATTTTTCCTTTTTATGACAAATAAAATATATACGAATGAGAAATCTTCGATACAAAACAATATTACTTATTGTTCGAAAATAATACTCAAATGTTCAAAACAGAAACAAACTAGGATTTACTTGCGAAAATGAACACTAATCTGGCTCACGATCATTGTTCTATAAATAACGTTTAATAAAACATCACGACATCGTGTCATGAATGCAATACTCTTCAAATGCAGTTCGCAACCCTCATTTTCTTATTACGTAAGTTTTGGCTGGTGTAAGTGCTTTGTTTCGACTAAAACCATCCGACTTGTACACTAAAGACTGTGATAACACGCACCATTGACGCAAGAGAATCAGTAACATTAGTTTAAACGCTAAAGGTTGTTTAAAATTAAATAACATCTAATACTTCAGAAATGTCCGAATTGTTATGAACCTATTCTGCAAGAATTTATTTGTTAAACCAGGTTACGCGTATGTCGCCAAAATATTTCGCACATGTAAACGAATTTATACATCAAATAAAGTTGAACACGAAACAGTTGCTTATCTTTATTGCACATGTAATCTGTTCATCTTGTTGTTTTTATTTTTAAATTAGTTAAGTAAGTTGATTCTATAGTGTTTAACTGAAAACTTTTGGACTGTAAGCACTATTAAAACACTAGCCAACACTAGTCTCTTAAAGGATATAAATTTGCCCCACTTTTTCATTTATACTTGGCTGTGTTATATATCCTATAATCTTTGTCGATAAATAATAATAATAATAACTTCACACATCTCACAAGAGGCAGTCTGATCCTATACTAGGCAGAGCCTGTACTATGGTGACCAGACTGCTGAAAAACATACTTACATATTTTTAAATATATACATATTATTGTTAAATTACACCCAGACATAGAACAAATGACTGTGCTCATCACACGACATATGTTCGGGAATCGAACCCTAGGCCAACAGTCGGGCTAAATGGGTTATTCAACACTTAAAGAAAATTTCAATTCGAACCAATATTTCCTGAGATTAGCGCGTTCAACCAAACAAACAAACTCTTCAGCTTCAAAATATTAGTATAGATTAAACATTTATTTTCAGCGTTGAGCGTAGAGTTGGCAGTGACATCTGTTCATGTACTATTAAATCAAAGACAGTGTCTACATAGAGTTTAACGATTTATTATAATCTGTACTCAAGCTAATAGTACCGGAAATATCAAACGTCAATGTCTATGGACTAATAAATTAAAAAGGATACTTTCTATATACATTATTTCGCGTGTCGTCAGGCATTAACATATAATGGATGTGCGAGGCTGTGTGCAATGACTGAATTAAAACAAACTGTTACATTACTACGATTAAGTAACCAAGTATTACACACGACTTTAACAATGCCATGGTTTGTTTTGGGATGGCATAAGTTCAATTACGATTACAAGGAAATTGAAGACATTATTGTGGAAATCTTTGATCAACAATTACGTAAACATTACGATCAAGATCATAGTACTAGGAAAAGGGTCTCAGGGTCGTCGTAAAATGCAAGCGTATTTTATAATCCTTGATACGATGTTTAATGTATCATAAATGAAATATAATAATTAGCTTTAAAAACGGTGTCACTGACTTAATTGCGCCTACATCATGAAGATGGTTTTAATTTTCCAGCTTTAGAGGTGTATTTTTTATTTCAAACTTAAATGGGACTAATTCATATTAACCAAAATGAAAAAAAAACAGATCAATTCATAAATGACAAAGTTCAGATATGAAGAACATTTTAAAGTGCAAACAAATTAAGAACACTGGCCGTTTTTTGAAGTTGATTTACAACAAGCAACTTTATTTGTCCTTAACGCTAACCGTTGTGTTAAATTATAATAAGAAAGGTATTTTAAAATGAAGCTAGTTTCTGCGAATAAATATGTTTTCAAAAAGAAGGGATGTATAATAAAGAAGAGGAGAATGAAGAGAAAAACAGGAAAAGCATTTAAACAGTCTGGATACAAACAACGTGAAATAAACCGACTCCTAAATTATACTACAACGTGGCGTCTCTCACAAGCTGTTAATAGCCCCACGGGTAAAGCTATCCAACTAATTAATAATTTTTTGCAAAATAATTTTAGACGCAGACATTTTTTTGACACTTTACCGAAATTCATGCAAAATGTAATGATCTTCTTAAATACTCTTAAATAATTTTTTACTTTAATGTACTCTGTATAGCCATCATTTTAAGCTTCACACACATAAGCTTCACACACAATAAATTAATTCTTTTATTTCATGACATTGTATTGCTTTGATTCATTTTAATGACATCTTTTACTGTTATGACGTTTTGAAATTTTACTGCATTGACTTAAGTGGCCATTTCTGTATGATTTAATGTATGTTATTTGTATGTAAGCATTTTGGTCGTAAGACTGTGAGCTTATAATGTTATCTAAAAAAATAGAAATAAAGAAGTTATTTTTAATAAAAAACACAATAGCACTTACATATACGAGTATAAACAAATGAACACAGAACGTGACTATTCATTGATAGTACAATATTCCTATTAGAAAAAATAATTTTAGCAAACAATGCATCCGTTATTATGTGATGACACCTTGTAAACATAAATAAGCGTCTTCCTAAATCATTTTGCGCAATAACGACAAACGTTACTGCTGGTTATTTAGCAAATACTATATTTAAGAACGTATTACGAACTATTGTTAGTATTCATAGGATGTTGCAAAGGATTAATACTTAGACACAACTCATTTAAAAGTTACTTGCCAAAATAGTATATTTAATGAAAATAATGCATCGAGTGTCATAAAACATAATTAAATTAAAAATTTAAAAACCCATGACATACTCGTACCGATTTTTATCAAACATAGCTGAGAACACTTCCGACTAATTCACCTTTCAAACAAAAAAAAAACAAAAACAAAATCGGTTCATCCGTTTGGGAGCTTCCATGCCACAGACAGACACACGCACACACACAGACACTTCAAATTTATAAAACCCAGTCGTTTTTGTGTCGGGGGTTAAATAAAATACAAGTAACTCACAAGCCGTCAGTGGCTATATAAGAATACGATAAATAAAAATGTCAGGCCAAATGATGAAATTATGAGGGGGCCCGAGCTTTATCAATCTGCAGCTTTTCAATTTCATGGCATTGTCAGTCATTGGGAACACATATTGTTATTTCACTACGCCAACTTGTTTTCTATAATTCAATACTTCGGTCATGAAAGCGAAAAGCAGCATCTGTATTCTGTTTTCGAAAAACAAGCAATAATGTACAAATTAAGCACTTGATACAAGTGTCATAAATTACTTGGAATACTAATTGAGACTTCATTTAATATTGTCATGCATAAGATGTTGGATATATAATGAAATCTCAGTTTTATTCATCAATATCGATGTACGTACAGGTACAGGAGTCCAACAAAGCACAAATAAAAATTATTAAAATTTACTTTTTGGTTATATACAGTCTGACTGTGACTAAGGCTAGTGTATCCTGAAGGCCAATTCTCGTAATAAAAGTTCGATCTCGATTCAGTTCCGATCAATTAGCGATTTCAGTGAGACCGAAAGTTGATCGGAACTGAATTGAGACCCAACTTTTATTACGAGAATTGGCCTTCTGGTATGAACTTAAAACATATCGTGAGCACGCTAATTCCCGTAAACGTAATTATAAATTATGAAACGCGGTAGTTTAAAGGTTAGTATACTTTTTGATTAGTTAACGATCTCCTCTGATGATGTGTAACAGATAACTAATTCAATCGAAACTATGCATATCTTAAGATGTTTACATCATTTTTTTGTGATCTAATTAAGACAGATGATGGCGGCACAAGCTATAAAGTTCTCACATAAATTATTTTCATATCTCACAGTTCTTTTATTGCCATTAAAACATTGGTCACTGTCAAATTAGATTGCCATGATTGCCATGGTACTCTGTTAACCCCTTCAATTTAAGATTAAGTTTACTGCAGTAGCGAACTCCAAGTTTGTACCTATTGGTGGCAAGCCTGATGTTTGCTGACCTAATAAGTACCGATTTTTTTAAATCTTCTTCCTATTTCTAAAAAGTAGTCTCAGACTTGAAAATCGAATGTGGTCAATGGCAGTATGACCGATAAATAATTGAATTACGATCGCTTTTGCAACAGGGTTTTATGTAACTATTGTTGTATTCATTCATAGATTAAATAAACCGTGACATGCTGTGTGTCAATCAAGAATGTCGCACGGCAAAAAAGTAATGTTCTAGACAATGATAACGGTAATTACTATAGAGATATATATTTCTTTTATCGTTGAGCTTGATGAAAAATGAGGTTATCCACAATTTGCTAATTATTGAATTTTATTAGTGTCAGACTATAAAGTAAAATAAATTATTAAATCTTTTACATTCTAGAAAATGGATCTATTTTTACATACTACTAGTTAACTATTTTCATATTTACTAAAATACCTGAAGTCCATGTGGTGACGGATTAAGATTCATCCCGTGGGTGTCTTAAGAGCCGACTAAACGGAGCAAACTCACTGCAAAGACTGCAGGACAACAGCACTGCAAAGAGTTGTATAGTAGGCGAAAACCTCCTTTCTAAGGAGAGGCCTGTATCCATCAGTGGACTATTAAAGGCTGTTGATGATTGATGAACAGTATACAGTAAAGAGTTAGTAGCTAATGCTTCTTAAACTCGCCTTGTCGAATAATATGCTGCTATGGACATTTATTAATATTCGACAAATTATCACAATCAAAGGAAAGAGGATTAATAGAATATTTCGTTAACGGAGACGTCTATCTACAATATCTATAATTGTCTTGCTCAGTATTCAACTACAGACCTCGATAAATGAAGAGATAAGAATTAGAATACATCCGTCATTTACTCATATCTTACCAAATAAACCAATGATGGGTTTTTTAATTCAAGAACCGCTTGATCAATGTTATTATTTACCTTTCACCTACTCTAAGTACTGTATTAGTCATCACTCTCAGCGATATATATTTAAACTAAGAGTTTAAATTGTCACAAATTGCCCAACCCTTTGGATACGGAACCCCAAATATATATTACCTAGGCCTGAATAGGCGAAACTATAATTAGTTGTTGGATAAAGAATTAAATAACTCATTCTGTGTTCGCGGAAGTCGATAATAAATCAAATATTAAGACTATCATTAGAGGTACGAGTAGATGAGAAAATTAATTCAAAAACATGTGTAATTACAGCAGCGACTTATTGATGTCCAAAAAATTAAATCGCAGTGATGAATTAAAATATTTATGGCTAGACTTCAATAAAAACAGATAAATTATTTTTAATTCAGAGTTTTTGATTTTAAATTATATACAATATCTACTAAAACTTCATGTATAATTAGTTTTCTGTTTCATCATAATTAATAATTAAAACAGTCTAAATTAAAACTACACTAGAAAAGTCTAATAAACATCAAGGGCGTATAATGAAATAAAGTTTCAACAGTTTCATAAAGGATAAACGTGTTTTTGGACATTGTGAAACTGTTTTAAATTAGGAAAGCAAAAAGATGTTTTTTTAATACTCAGTTGGACAAAAAAATGTTTACCTGCGGCATTTACTACTGCATGCTTTCATCTTCCAAATTTATTTGCGGTAGTTGTAATGAGTTTTCTTCTTCCAATTCTTTCTTCTTCTTCAATTCTTCTCCTTTATCACTTCTTAGACAAGCAAGTTGTGATTGGACGTGTGCGTGTGCGTGAAAAATGAAGATATGGTATAAAAGGGATTTCAACCCATATGTTCTCTAACGAAGATCCTACATTTCATTTGAAATGGTTTTGGCTTTTTCCTTTTATAGCCAGCTGCCTGCCTGGCCCACCTTGTGAATGTTATCATTCTTCGTACATGGTACGATGCGAAATGGTAAATTAAGTGCCCACACTCAAAGGGTGACAACGCACTTATGTGTTATATCACTTTATCATATGATGGGCCGTATACTCGTTTGCTATAACATACCATAAAAACACACACACACATAAACGATAGTAGTCAGTAGAAACGCACACACATGTTTTTCTTAGCAACTAAAATTAAACATACCTATTAAAATTGTATTCTAATTTAAGGTCAAATCAGTAACCAAATTCGCAATAAAATTACATGAACAGACAAAGGTATCAAATTATGAAATAAAGAATGTACGAAGGTCTCCTATTCGCACTTAGTCAAGATCCGATGACAGAGATAGAGATAACAATAACATAAGTAATTGTAATCAAACGTGAAATGTTTAGAAATCTAGAAGACATTCTGTTCGTATGGGAAGAGACTGTGACGAAATTGAATTGGGAAAACTAAGGCCCGAGCACTTACGCTTGTACCTTAGTAATGTATAATTAGATTAGGCAACAAATGCGGCCAAAGAGCATGATTAAGTTCGTTACTCATTTTACGCGTCTAGTTTAGCTATATTTAGCTGTCAACATCTGTATTGCATTTCTTCAGCAACAATTTGTAGTAGTAAGTATTACGTCAATGAACTATTGTTTAAATGACATATTGCCATGTTCATTATTATTATTATAGTAAAGTTTATGCAATCTCTCACAAATATATATTCCGACTTTAATGAAGTTACAACAGCGTCTTTGTAGTGGATGTCTTATTCTTAATTAATTTATTCAACATCATGCATGCACTTTGAAGTAGTTCATAAATATTTTTTTCATTCATTAAATTTAAATTAGTTAAGCTTAAATTAGTGGA
Organism: Arctia plantaginis; assembly: GCA_902825455.1. Lineage (NCBI taxonomy): Eukaryota > Metazoa > Arthropoda > Insecta > Lepidoptera > Erebidae > Arctia > Arctia plantaginis. Next base: position 7,745,784 of record CADEBD010000314.1, on the reverse strand, counting down.
ATAACACATCTATATTTATAATCTATGCTATAATGTACATTTTAATTATGGAGTGTATAGGCTACTGCAGTGCCACCCTACTTGGACGCGTTTTTACGGACACTTTACACACACAGACGTGGTTCTCCTTGCCTTTAACCGCCATAGTTTTAATTGTCATTTACTATTGTCCATGTCCCTATTAAAATGTAAATTTCACAAAAAATAATTAAAATTTCCCATGGGATGCAATAGTAAGCTAATACATTTCCTAAAAGAACAAAACACAACACAATGCCAGTCATATTTTCATAGATATTTTTTGCTGAAGCTACAAGAATGGAATTCATAACTTTAAAATTATTCATGTATACCATGTGTGACCACAGTAATTTTATTTTAGTAATATAACAAATTTCTATGTAATACAAGTACGGAGGATTTATCAATCTCCATAATTTAAAGTGCCCGGCTTACCTTCAGCCATTTAACCAATTCTTACCTGTCCAACATTATCAATTTGTCCTAAAGCTTCAGGGACTTAAATAAAGGTTATATTGAAAATTATAAAAGACCTTAGAAAACTTGTACAATATAATATAACCAGCTAATATTACCACACCTCGTTAATAGTTGCGCCTCGGATTTCTACCGTTAATTTAATAGCCGTAAACGGTCGAGTTACATTGGTTAAAAAGTGAATTTTAATATTCTTATGTTACATATTTAGAGCACGGCATTGTAACTATAATGCTTAGTACCTTAGTTACATTAGCGAGTATGGTTAGCCAATGTTTTGTTAGTAACATGCAAACATAATATATTCTTCTCAATTACAAGTTTCATGATCGGAAAGGAATTTGGCAACAAAATTTTATCTTTAAACTATTTTAGAATCTGTTCTGAGCCGGATATCTTATACATATATATAATATCTTATACACGGATTTTCTTTCTTTACAGGTCACCTGATAGTAAGTGAGTGCAAAAGAGTGGCCGTGAATTTGTTTGCCCTTTCTTCTCATAAGGCTCAACCCCTTGGAAACGGGCGGTTGTAGATCGGCACAGGCATATCATAGATTTTGTATTTGTTTAATTTTTATTTAATTTATTTCGCTTACTATTTGACAAAACAGAGATTATTGCTATTGTGTGTGTTGATCTATGAATTTAGAGTCTACATAAAAGACGATTTCAAACATTTTTTTTTATGAAATAAAGATATTTTGAGTTTGACTACCACTGCCCATAGACACCAACAACTCAAATGTCACAAGTGCGGTGCCGCGTCGTTGAGTCTCTCCCTCCATAATTACAGACTCCGGTAACTTTACTTACTCACTCGGTGAAAAGCACTAAAAGAAATTCTTAACACCGGTTTTCTGTGAGGCCGTGGTATCACTCCGGTCAAACAGTTAACTATGTGCTGAAGCATGGCTCTCCCACATTTTTTTAAATAAAGAAATTGTTGTACAGATTCGTCATTCATCATAGGAACTCCCCTATATTTCATATTATACTCAAATATGAATTCCTTGTGCGCATCTCTTGTTTTGCTATCTTTTGTTTTTTTTTCTATATCTCCGATTCTAATTGAAGTAGGTACGTTCGTTTTGGTTTAAAAACACGTTACATCGAGTCCTTTTAAGTGAGCCTTAAGCCCAAATAAATTGATTGGGTTGGTGAAATACTAGGCATTGAACTTCCTCCGTATAAAGGACCAAAATTGTTAATGATGAAATTTTGTGTTTTAAGTTTACGTCTAATCTAATGTTAAGCTTAAATTGTGTTTACAAAATATACGTTCAAAAAATTTTGATGTGTTAAATATTTTATCCTAATATAACCAATAATATATTTAATTGAAATAGCACTAGAATTTATTTAAGAAAAAATTGATTGGTGTTATATTACATTCTATGCATATAATACTTTAATGAAGTATCAAATGAAGATTTATTTCCTGAAGTTTGTAATGACACCTAAATTTAATAAATATTTTATCACGATTACTTATCGTATTTATTTTGTTACGAAAGAATAAGCATATTCAAACATTTTTTTTTGTGTATTGTACTAATATCATATATGCATGCATAAATGATATTAGTATAAAAATAGACTTATGCAGATGGATAGATAAATATTGTTGTCTGCTGAAATCCATTCACTGTGGTTACTAAGTGTTTAGTATTTCAACGCTATCAACAATATCTTTAGCAAAATATGTTGATAAAAAACTATACAGACAAATACAAATCGCATAATAAAATTTAAATTTACACAGTTCTAGCCAATTACTGGCAAGATTTTAACATTTAATTTTTGTAGTTACATTTATATAAAAAGAATGACAAACATTACTTTTTGTAAACGGTTTGTATAGGATCGACTTAGGAGATACAATTAGACAGATATAGACTCATTCTAAAAAAAAATTGAAGATAAAACTCTTCGATCAAACACTGACAAAAATTCACAGACTTTTGAAGTAAAAATACGTAGTCACGGTTATCAGATTTCTCAGAATGATATTACAAAAACAAATGTACTAAATACCAAATTTAAAATCTTACCTCAACAAACTTTTTCAACTAACTAATAAACTATTATAGTTATTTTAACCACCACCGTCATTGAAAAAGGGTTGTTATATTATTTGATACGTCATTGCTCCTTAATTCCTTCCTTCCTTATTATTTCTCCGTTTGACAGGCGAGTTAATCAGTAGTATCCCGTGTACCTATAATATATTCTGCTAGTTAGACATTATTAGATATTTTTTATCCTTGAAAAGATATGAAAAACTTCTAGTGATCTGATCGCTTTTCGATTTGAACCCAACTCTTAACCATCTTATAGCACATACATATATTATATCGTGTTTGAGCTTACTGGAATACTTTCAAAGATATGATTATTGTCTTAGATTTGAGGGTATTTTCATGTATATTTATATAATAGTAATAGATTTATTAATGTATTTTTCAAAAAATGAAAATTCAAAACACGTAGGCTAATCGTAGCTCATAAATTCAAATATCTGTTCATGAAAGCACCAAAAAGAAAGTCCTATTCTGACTAACAAGCGAGTTATAACATAATATATGGAGTGAAATGTTTCCACAGACCATATGTAGTAAAGGGAAGTTATTCAACTTGTACTGTAGATGGGAGATATGAAATACAGGGACAAAGGGCTCTCGCTGTATTTGTAAGACATTTTAGAAATTTATGTGACAAAATGCTAGACAACTAGTGTAATGGTTAAAGTACGTGAAGTGAACAGGTTGTATCAGATTATATCAGTACTATAGGTCGCGTTCGCGGTTGGGCGCTGGTATAATACATACAAACTATCCGAATCCGCCTCAAAACTGCGTGTTCCAACGCACTTAACCTTTGAGGTAAGTGAGATCAAAGATTATTCAGTCAATCATAATCAATAGTAAAATTTATGCTAAGAGGATAGAATTATTATCAACAAATCGTCACCAATTGTCACACGAATAGCTTCCAACTGCACCTACATATACGCGTCTATATCTTTTTAACTATATCTAAAAAAAACATGCTATTAAAACCTTAGGTTTATTTAGTATTTTATTAATATCCAAATCAAATGTATTTGTTTTTAATAATTAAATGTCTTTATGCACAAGTATATCTTTTACCCAGAAAAAATTATAATACGTTGCCACGGATTCAAATAATTAGTATAATAATAAGATAGTGATTATTGCTTTAACAGAAAAATCAAACATCATCCGATAGCACGATAATGTTTTAGTATAATTTGAGTGCTTAAAATGCACAAATGGCATTAAAAGGCACAACTTTTCTGTCTAGATTCTATGTCATGTAACTTAATGTGGTATATGTCTCTGGTATATAATGCGTGTGATCTATAAATACGTAATGTATATCTAACGAGATCTGAGAACCAAAAACCGATTTTAATACCTTTTAACACGCACGTTGAATACCTACAGCGATATAACTTCTGTTATTTTAATAATTAAGGTTAACAGCTTGTATAATAAAGTACAGATTACTAGTATTAAATCGAAAGAGATACGACGATAACATTAAATCAGTATTGCATGTATAAACGAGTCAGGACACGGAGTTTTACTTGAAAGCATCTTCACGTTACGTAAGACCACGAGTACACAATACCACCAATCTTTATAACTGCTCACTTCAAAATGCCGCAAATGATTAAACAAAAGATTAACAATGGGGTGACAGTGTTCGTTATAGTAGAAAGCATTAGTAGAATTTGATTAAACCTACATCATAGCTAACAGATTGGTTAGTTGAATTTTAAAATACCGGTCATTGGCCTAGTAAAAACTACATCTGCGATTATTTCATGATATACGAAATTTCTGTCTGATTATTACTTATCCCACAGTTCATCTAGTGAGGGGAAGGAGGATCTTGACAGTATTATAAATTAACTCAAAGTTAAATATTATCGTATCACTAAATCGAAAAAATATTCCACTTTCTTGTTAAGACTAGAATGATGTCAGTTGTCATAATTACGAAATTCTTAGTATTAAATTACGAGTAGTACCTAAAGATGTAAAAGCAAGGTTAATAGGCTGATTTTCGACTGTTTATTAGTATGCTCAAATTGTTTCAGACGGGGTATCCCTATATCAAACAATCCCAATGACTGCACGGATGGCGTAGTGGTTTAAGCGGTCGCCACGACGCTTACTACTACGCTGAGTGTTGTGAGTCTAATCCCCACATCGGACGACACTTTGTGTGAACCACAAAGTGTTTTTCTGAGTCTGGGTGTTCTTGTGTACGTTTCATATATGTTTCCCCCGCGAAAGGCATTATAAGATTGATAGTAAATCAAATATCGAGTAAGAAAAATATGAATAAAACATCAGGGTATCGTGGTCCAGAATGTATGTCTATAGCCACTATCCAAAAACGTCCTGTAGTATGCCAACTTACCACTTGCGGACTGCTTAAATAATTTACTTTCTACCTATGATGATCTCCATATATGCGAGGTTTATACCGACAAACCTTTAGAAATACGTAAAGACAACTGTTGCATACTGATACGTAATTACATAACATACCATACGTAGTTGAGAATGTGGTAATTAACTTATCATTTTAAGTGAGCTTTTCTACTACCTATTTTAGTACAATTTTTAACACATCCGTTAATACATAGATGAACTGATGCTCGGTGTTATCCCAAAAAGTTGAAAATCTGCAAGAAATTTGGAAAATGTAAACCTCAACTTCTTCTTGAATAAGTGTCGCTTTAAATAAGGTCCTAGGGCCTGTGATAGCAGATGTGAACAGGACCAGTAAAGGATCTTAACTAATAGCTCGTTTCTTCATTAAAAAGATTAAGATATTTAACATTGAGGACTTACATTTTAACTTTTGTAAATTAAATACGTAATCACCTATCATCATCCTCCCCATTGTCATAATCATTTCGTACCCCATTCACCGTTATTCAATGATATTCACAAGGTCGTTCACTTAGTTTAAATTCCGTCACGAATATTTACAAAAATAGTTCTACTCGTAAAAATTTAAATGCGGCAGATTGAACACAAAATCTAAATCAAGTTATAACCAGATTGATCTCATCAGTATTGTTAATATCTTAGTAGATAATATCATTAGGAAATCCCAACAATTCATACTAATATTGCAAATGCGTAAGTGTGTCCGTCTGTCTGTCGGTCTGTCTGTTACCTCTTCACGCTTTAAATGCTGAACCGATTTGGATGAATTTTGATATAGAGATAGCTTGAGTCCCGGGAAAGGACATAGGATAGTTTTTATCAAAGAAATCATCCTTTAAGGTGGGGAAGGGGGGGTGGAAGTTTGTATGGGGAATCAATAATCAGAAAACCGATCTAAATGAAATTTGGCATGGAGATAGTTTGATTCTTGTGGAAGGACATAGGCTACTTTTTTAAGCGATAACCAACATACACGCGGGCGGTGCTGCGGGCAAAAGCTAGTTATTAATATTTAGACGCATTATCCGAAAAGACCTTCTTGATTCTTGTATACTATTGTGAATAAACATAGGTCATGTCCCTCCGACACGAAGCGAGGTGATCACAATCTGGCGGACCGCGGTCCAATGGTTGAAGTTAGGAAGTTGTAAATATTTTTATGCTAATCCTCGTTGGAACTTTTGATATCGCGATACAGGAGTAGCAGTAACTATGAAGTTCGATGTATCTCTGTTAGATGGCACTGAAATATGTTTTTGTTTCACTGTATGTGGAAGACGCTACATTATGAATATAGTTTAAGCACTGACAGTATTCATAAACCAGACACTAAGATTATCGATAATAATTAAAAATAGCAGTATAAAGGAAAAAAATAATATAACTAAAATTAGTTCAAGATAATTCCTGTAACAAACTCAAAACTAAGCCGCGATTAGCACAATAACAAATATTTAAGTTGTTTAATTATTAGTTGATTTAGCACTAAGTGTGGCAAGCCAGTGATTTATTTTGTGAAGTAATGAATTGAATTACTAATTAGAGCGATGCAAATATTGTGCTTCACGGTAAATAGCTGACTGTTCAATAACCCACGTACAGCTTGCTTAGAAATGACGAGTTCCGCAGCAATTAATTAATAAAAATACATAAAACATATACTCGTTAATATGGATGATACCTATGAAAACAAATTAGGAACGTAAAACACTATCGATTTTAATCTCTTATATTAGCATATTATGCTACTAATATCGTGTACTAGGAAATATGCACACTTCTTGGTATATTTTTTTTTAATGCAAAAAACAACAACGCAAAAATTCTTTTAAAATCTTAACAAAGTTTATACCTAAAATAATGGTCCTAAGTAAAATTAGCATGTTTAAGTAATGTGGAATGCCAAAGTATTGATATAAAGTTGACCTTTTCTTTAAACTTAGGTTGATAAAGAAGTAGAACACCTAGACAAAGAAGAAATTGTTGTTCTAATCATACAATAATTTGTTCTGGGTGGGAATAGATCGCTCGACCTCTTGCTTAATAGTCAGCACTACTACATACCACAGCCCAGTCAAATTATTGCTTTAAACTGGGATCCCTAAAAACCAAAATATACCGAAGCTATGCATACTAAATTGCAATTAGATGATATCATGACTGTCCGGCGGGGCTACGCATCGACAGCCACAAGCCTGTTTTTATTAGCAATCGGCGGTTCAATAAATTACCGCAACCACTTTTTACAATACTGTTTATTCATCGTAAAAATTGCTTGTCATACTTAATTTATCTGATCGTTTTACCAATTTAGGTGCACACTTGAAGAACCGTCAAGGTACTTGCTTGTAACCAATGCAAATAGTCTAGCTTCTTGGTTCATTTGTCACAGGAATTCTTATAGAATGCCTTTCGCCCTACCTTGTTTTCTTGAAATTATTATTGATAGTCTTTTTATCTGTGTAATTGTAGATATTGGATCAAGCTATAAATAATTTGTATACTATAAAGCCATAGATCCAGAAGATTTGCACATAATATTTTGTAGCAAAAGGTAAAATATGAAAGATCATAGTTACAAAACAGTTATGATAACGTGGTCAGTACGGAGGATATTAGCTTAAAACATGTCAGGGTTTGTGGATAACCTGATCCAATATGTATGATTTTCAACTAATTAAATTACAAAGTATATATTATCTTCTACTAACTCATATCGAATAGGAATTCTCTCCCGCGTGATCAACTAAACGGATAATCCCTTTACTTACATTTAGATCACTGTACCGTGGCTTTTAGAGATCCTCTAATTATAACTATAGATTCATTATCTAATATTATCTACATACAATTCAGGTTTTATGAAAAACACGTACTGTATAATTATGATGTTTTAGCCAAAACTTAAGGTACTGTGAAAAAATATACAAATGCATTATAAAGTTAACTAGATAGATGGATAAGCAACTAAGGTTTTTATAATATGAAAACAAGGTGCATATTTGCTTTGTATGGTTGATAGAATATTTTTCATGTATTTAATGTGATATGACGTCAATGATCGTTACTCTAGTTCCAGAATCACTGAATCGTAAAAAGTAAAAACATGTTTTGACTCAAAAGCAAATGAACGATTTAAATCAATTTGAATCGTAATTATGAAACTTATGCAATTGTTTTATTATCTTCAGACAATCTTTTTTTTTTTTTTTTTTTTCTTCTTTTTTTTTTTTTTTTAAAGACAACTCCCGCATTTGGAATAAATCCTGTGTCGCGGGGGACTTTACAAACATATATGAAACGGACACAAAGAACACCCAGACTCAGAACAACAATTTGTGGATCACACAAAGTGTCGTCCCATGTGGGGTTTGAACAACCCACAACACTCGGCGTAGTAGGAAGCGGCGTGGCGACCGCTTAAACCACTACGCCATCCGTGCAGTCAAACAATAATCTAATTAAGCTTACAATCTTATCCAGTTTTGGCTATTGTTTTATGTTAAGTGCAAAATACAATTTTCAATACAGTTTAGGTCATTACAATATTAATAATACTAATTTTATTCACCAATTACAAAAACTAACTTCCTACTCCTTAGACTGATTCACAGCTTTAATTTATTTAAGACTGAAAAGTATTTTCTTATATATTTATTTATTTAGCTGATACAAATACACATCATGTACATAGAGATGCAACATAAACGAAGTTTCCAAACGGAAACTTCGTTTATGTATATTATGATAATGTTTTAAATAGTATTTTTATTACATTGTTTGAATATTTTCAGACTTTTACATGGGCCGATTTAACCGGCGTAAAAAAATAATAGTAGGTAATAAATTCATCAAATCCGAAACTAGTTCTCTAGATCTACCCAAAATACACACGCCACCCAAATTCACATCTTTGACAGACAAATTTTTTCTTACAAGCCGACCCGAGCGTAGGTCGTTGTTCTGTTAATGATTCTTTTAACCTTTATTTAAAACTCGCAGTCAACTCACTTTTTTACCCGAATTTCTTCATTTTTCGTCAAATACTGCCATTTTAAATTGTCTAAAAACCTTATTCGTTCAACAAAACGTAAACGTAATACTGTTCATTTAGTCGTAAATGAACAGTATTACGTTTTTATCTAAATTGAAAAAAAATATTTCTAAATTTCAATTAAGGATTGTCACTACTGCTTTTTGGATTTGTAGTTAGGATCAATGACACTAAACTACAAATCCTTGACAGTGAAATTAAAGAACGGCGTGTCATATAACGCCACAAACCACAGGGACCAGAGCACTCAGTTTAAAGTTTAAATACTTATTAAAATAACTGTCTATCGTATGGCGTTGTCTATCATCAAACAAAACGAAGTTTCTTTACTTTTTGATTTTTTAGACAACTCCCGCACAAGGCATAAATCCTGTGTCGAGGAGGACTTCACAAACATTCATGAAACGAACATAAAGTACACCCAGACTCAAAACAACTACTTGTGGATGGGACAAGGTGATATCCCATGTGGGGATCAAACCCACAACACGCAGCACAGTAGGAAGCGACGCGGTGACCGCTAAACCACTACGCCATCCGTGAAATCAATTTCAAGTCAAAAATTACTTTCTTTAAAACTGTATTCTTAGAAAACCTTATATCTAAATAAATTCATTATGTACTCTCAAAACAAATTTACGCCAGAACAGAACCCTAAAAATAATCTTTACTTACTTGACTACTTTACGCAAAAGGAATAAAATTGGAACTCAAAATGCATTAAAATGTTGTATCCACAAAACTGAGAAGAAATCAATCGGGAAGTAGATATATGCACTGACCATTGTAACTAAGTATCAACAACTCTTATCAGTTAGTAAACAATGCATAAATTGTAAATGTAAAAATGCATGGATTGTACAAGAAGATAAATGGCAGACATTAAAACTGTAGGTTATTATAATAAGGACACCTAAAGTCTTAAAAACAACTAAGGAAAAGGATATTTGTATAGGTAAACAATGCATATATTAACGATTTTAAAATAAAACTTTAGCTTAGATGAAGTATTGAGAACATGGTTTGCAAAGTATAAATAGATATGGTACAGTTGTGTGGTGATCATCACTCGCATTATACACTATGCAGTCTACTCGTGGCTATGATCAAGGTAGGTCAATCAACTCATCAAGATAAAATAACTTTAAGCAAAATAACGAACCTACTAATCAATTTAAAAAAATAAAATCTTGAAACTCCCAGTTACGTATTTCAGCCTTATCAGAAGTAAAATTCTCGTAATCAAAATTCGTTCAAAATTCAGTACTGTCGATCTCACAAATGTCTTAAAAGGTATTCTTGTGTTGTAATTAGTATTGTAACCGAAATTGATCGGTATTCTGCTAGTCTTAGTGATATTACAATGATAAAAAAAAACGTAAAAATACGTGCTACATAGAGTGCTAGATGTCAATTGTTGTAAAAATATTTTATTGACAGATATTGGCAAAATTAAACTTATTATAACTTAGTATATAATATCTTGAAAAGCACCCCAGCTTTCTTACAATAATATGATTTTTCTTTTTGTACCCATAAAAATTAGGACGTGCAGCAGCCCTCTGCACATCAACAGCAACGACCACTCTGGCAAGAGTGTCCGACTAAGCAGACTCATAAAATTATTTTCTTCTTTTTAGTTCGACTAGTTACAAGCGTGTTTTTTTTTTGCTTTTTTAGTAATTAATAATGATTATTTTCTCATTAAGTCTAAAAAAGTAACAAGTTAGTATGTAACATGCTTCAGCACACACCTTGATAGGTGGCACAAGACACTACCGTATTTTAAGATATGGAAAAAGTTGTTAATCCTGAAGATCCTGATGAATTCTTTGTGTTGTCATCGGTCCTTGATAAGTATGCGAAGTCTCAATTCAATCTGAAGTTTTAGAGTGCGTGAAAATCACGTTCAAATATTCCGTTATGACATGAAAAGCTAATAAAAGCGTGTTATAAAAATGTGACGTTCATTTTAAGATTAGACAAAGTTCATAACAAATTGAACGATGAACATATAGAGAACCAATTATTAACTTTGTTTTTTCTTAATTATGAAAATCTAAATGACGTCCAGGTTTTTATGTTATTTTCTTATTGTTTCTTTTATTTTTATCTTTAAAAAAGACAACTCCTGCATTGGGAATATATCCTGTGTCGCGGGGACTTTACAAACATACATGAAACGGACACAAAGAACACCCAGACTCAGAACAACAATTTGTGGATCACACAAAGTGTCGTCCCATGTGGGGTTTGAACCCGCAACACTCGGAGTAGTAGGAAGTTAGCAATTGTTTGGAAACATTTCTTCAATCGCTACTACTATGAAATAGTCCTCAAAAGCCGATGGTACTTTTTTGATCTTTTTTTTTTATTTCAATCGAAAACAACATTATTGTTATGTATTAATATTTATTTTTATTCATTTATTTGATATAATGGAGATAATCGACGCGAACCTTGTCACAAACGAATACATCGCCATTGACATTCAAATGTCATACAACTAATACACAGATTAGACCTAGACAATGTCCTTTCCAAAGCACAATTAATTAATTTATTCGTATTTATATAATTATGTTAAACAACATTTGTTTTACTATTGATTGTAGCGTACTAGTATTACAATTTAATCAAATTACAATTACTTACCTACCTTTATTTCCTTCAAACACACCAAACTTTATTTTCTTTCTTTCTCTGGTTCTTTTCTTTTATAGACAACTCCCGCACTAGGATCATATCCTGTGTCACTCGAAACAAGAACACTCAGGCCCGTATTTAAAGACACGTCTTAAGTATCGGTTAATCTCCGATTGCTTGAAACTAGTTTTAAGTGTAGATCAAACTTGAGCATGATCTTATTATAGAACGCGTTTTAAGTTTACTCAGTTGAAACTACTTTCAAGCATTGATTTGAACTTACAGTGTGTTCTCAATTACGTTTCCGCACGATCGGCATTTTTATTCCATATTACGCAGCTAATTATTTAAAAAAAAACTTGTTGTTCGTCCAAAATTAAATATAATAAATAATAAAATAAAATGACTAGTTATCAGCTATAACAGAACGTTCAAGTTATTTATTAACACTTGTCCTGTTGAATTGTCAAACATTGTTTATTTTTATATTTCAAAAATTTATATGATAAGAATAATATTATACTGTTAACATAAACCAAAATGTTATGCTGATTTTAATTTACACAAGTATTGTCTATGTAAAATGGGAATTTCAATGAATTTAATATCAATTAAGGTAAATTAAAATGAATGAATTATGTATGACAAGTAATTCTTTCGTAATAAAGTAAAGTAAATCATTCGTAATTATTCAAAAACACATCATCGTAAAACACATTCATTTGCCCTAAAATACCCTTAGAAACTACCGCTTGAGACTAGTTTCAGCTACAAAGATCATATCTGTCAAAATCTCTACGAGTACCTGAGTAAAGATTTCGACATAAACATCGTTCTAAAATAAGTTTTCACTCACTTGAGTATGGATCGATAAATCTCGTTTTAAGTGACGTTCAATAATAAAATCTCTACTTCAAATTAGTTTTAAGACTAGATTCACGGCTGAGATGCCTTTTAAAATATGGGCCTCAGACTCAGAACAACAGTTTGTAGATCACACAAAGTGGATGCTTTCTACTACGCTGAGCGTAGTAGAAAGCATTGAGTTGATCGCTTGAACCACTACGCCATCCGTACAGTCCTGTACGGATGGCGTAGTGGTATCTACTAAACTATCTCATATAATTCCTAAGGTCGCCAAGATGTGGTCGTCTAATATGCCTTTGTAAAAATATTTTCTTTTTTTTAGATTATTAATAATAATATAATATAATATTAGATATACTGAACTGCCTTTAAGTGTAAATTGTAAAAGTTAGATTAGCTGCGAAAATGCTGTCTGTCAGATTAATGTATGTGACATCAATCTGACACACAAAGTTTCACGGTATACGGAACAAACATGCTTTTAAAGGAAAACGTCTCACGAATGTCGGACAATAACACTATTTATCATTAAAATGAAAGACATTTTCAACGTCTTCTAAAGTAAGTTTAACAAAGCCATGCATACATCACTGTCATCGACGTTCGTGGACACAACACAAATGAAACCGCACATAAGTGTAGAGAGCGTACAAATATACATAACTAGCTGACCCGCGCAACTTCGTCTGCGTCTCTCAATAGTAATAAATTTTCTCCGTTTTTGAAACATTCTTCATTGGTGCTCCGCTCCTATTGGTCTTAGCGTGATGATATATAGCCTATAGCCTTCCTCGATAAATGGGCTATCTAACACTGAAAGAATTTTTCAAATCGGACCAGTAGTTCCTGAGATTAGCGCGTTCAAACAAACAAACAAACAAACAAACAAACAAACTCTTCAGCTTTATAATATTAGTATAGATAATATGATGGCACATAACACCAGCACTTGAGCATTATTAATTTCAAATCCATATGGTTTCAGAAAACATAAAAATACCTTTCGTTTCATTCCGAAATATGTATAATAACTTGATATAATTAATATTGACAAAGCTAAAGATTTTTTTTTTCTTTTTTAAAGTTACCTTGTTACCTTTCGAAACAGCAACAAAGTAAATAAGGCGTACGATTCACACGAGCACAATATTTATATTCCAAGACTGAAAAGTCTACAAAAAAGTTATGTACGAGTAAAATTTCTGAACTTTAAGTTAGAAAAATCCTCTTTGTCTCAATGATAGTCATGTGATGCTGGATATGCTTCCGCTTTTTTGTATATGGGGGTGAACTCAATGGTACTTCTATCGCATATACGATACCCCAAAGTGTAATACCATACACACCTATGTATTTGTTAATGTTAATACCTAATCATCGATTTCTTTTAAATTATTGGTACGATTTATTGACTACGACTTTCGCGTTTACACTGAAATCTTTAAGGGACTCTTCTTACTGAAAAAATTAAGTAAATGTATATTTTAATTACCAAATGAAATATAATAGAAACAAATCGCAAATACAGTCATGGATAATGTTTTATGATTATTTCATACAACATCATACATCAACAGCCTTTAATTGTCCACTGTTGGACATAGAAACAGCATATATTTCCTTAGAAAGAAGGTTTTGGCCTACTATACCACGCTGGCCAGACGGGTTAGTATAGGGTTTGTGTCATTATTTTTGTTTATTTGTTTTATTTTTTTTATCGTGTATACTGTGTTTACTGCCTTACTTTATTTTTATATATTGATACAGGGATTTAATGTTTTAGAAAATTTTCATACATAATATAAAAAAGCTAATAAATATTAGTAGCTATATACATAAATAAATAAATAACTTACTAATTACTATGGATTTTATCAGAATGTAAGAAATATCACGAAAGTATTCCCCAGTCTGATAATACACTCTCTCTCTCTCTCTCTCTCTCTACTGTTCAGACGCTATTAAGATTTCCCATAGTTACATTACTTTTATACCATCTCACTATAAATAGAGATATTAGTAATCCTACCCCAAAAATCAACGAATTCTAAGTATATAGTCCTGTAACGCAACCGTGGCCGATAGCTCATGAATGGCATGATTTAATTCAATTATTAAGCACTGATTTTACAGGTAACGTATTATAAACCTAACTCTTTAAAACACCTTAATTTGATCCCATAACAACACCAACTGAACCGTTTAGCGAAGGAAGTGTGCGAGTGTGTGTGTGTGTGTGTGGCTGTGCGTGTGTGTCGTGTGTTTGTGTGTCAGTTCTGCCGCATCATAGTAATTATATTATAATAATATTACTTAAGTATTATAATGGCAAACATTATTATATTATTATTTTATTATAACATATTATATATATAACATACTTATTATAACATTATTATTTAACATTATATTATTTTGACAAATATCGAAAGTGCGGCAACACATACAGCACATACACGAAATCACACGAACACATATCTGTTAATGCAAACGTATTTCCAGTCTTCTTCGTTTTAATAATTTGTTATTTTTATTTCTTAAATTAGTTTCATATTGTTTATGCTCGTAACACTGTGTGTGAGCTATCACAAGTTCATCTTTTAATTCTGGGGGCCTGGTGACCCGTAACACGGGTATTTCCATACCTATCTCAGGCACAAGTTTCTCACAAATGTGTTGTTTGTTATACCTATACAATAAACATATAGTATTTTACCGCAAACCTACTGCAATTTCTCTAAGTAAACGAGTTTACGAGTAGACAGGTAAATGGAATTAACTAATTTGAATGATCCTTAATGTTAACAAAATGTATAATGGTATTACTATCATCATCAACAGCCCTTAATAGTCCACTGCTGGACATAGGCCTCTCCTTAGAAAGGAGTTTTTGGCCTACTATTACTATGTTCCTACTTATATCTAGGGAACAACATTACTAGCTTCTGTTTAATTCCTTTTTTAACTGTAGCTAGCCTTATCCTAATTTTATTTTATTAACCTAACTTGGTCCACCTAACTTAAACTGTCTTTGTATAAATTTAAATGACTTATAAAAGGTCAAAATATGAACTGGACTCCTTTTGATTTACGAGTATGTCACCGTATTTGTGTAACAACAATTAAGCAATTCCATTGTACTTTACATTGTTTTTAAACACAACATTGTGGCATGCATACATTATAGAGGTCTACAGAACTAATACAACATTAAGAAAAATGAAAAAGCCAACATTTCTATTACACCCGCTTTTCTATGAAAACGTAATGCAATAAATTTGCCATTGACAACGGACGTCGTCATATTTACCTTAATAAAAAATCACCATAGCTACTCATGGAGAAACGAATGCTTTACAATTAACCAGTTAAATTATGCACAATCATTAATAATAATACACGTGACTATGCATTAATTAATTGTGATTTGAATGATTCTGATGTACTGTTCCCAAGTTGATTAAACAAGTAGTGGTGTCTCCATAGCTTTGTAAGTTCTGTCTTCTATATTGAAGAAAAAATATTTTTCTCTTTTTGTTTCATAAAATTACAATTCCAAAAACACATTTCAAGGATGAAGATATTGAAGAAGTCAAGAGTTTTAAAAATTACAATAATTTATGTTTGCATTATTTTTGTTGTAATAAAATGCATTTTATAATATTGTAGTAGTGATTCGGCTATAGTAAAGTGCAATCCTAAGAGTAAAATGTTAAGGTGGGCATTAAGTGGGCATTTTCATTACATTAATATAAATTGACTGGTATTGGTACTAAAAAGTCTAGATATTTTTAACGCTAATAACAAGGCGATAGCGATAGAAAAAAGATCGATACCATAAAATACATGCCATTTTGAGTTTTTCATCAACAGCCTCTAATAGTCCTCTTCTGGACACACCGGCCTCTCCTTAGAAAGGCGTTTGTGAGCTTTTAAACTTTCTTAATTATTCAAGATTATATCTTTTTTGTATTTTATAGATAATTTATGCATGTTGGTGTTACATTGTCTGATTTAATACTAACATATGCGCCACATAATATTATGTATTGAAGTATGTAAATAATACAGTATTGTGGTGTCTCACACAAAATATTCGTCACGGGGTGCGACTTTGCATTCGTTTTTATGTCCATCTACATACAGAGAAAGCTTATTATTATACCTTTTCGTAATGTTACTTGCGTAATTTTTGGTAGATATTTTAGGAGATAGTAGGTACCTCTATTTTTATATAATAGTACATCTTTTTCATTTTCATTTTAAGACTTTGAAGATAATACGGATTTTTAGCTGGTTAATCAATTTTTAGCCTTAAAACTTGTGAACATGTTAAATTCTAATCAAAAATAAACTTCATTCATTCATTAACATTAAGGTAAAATCGTAAACTTCGCGGAAGTACCCATACTTTAAACGTATACATGAATGTATCATGTATCACCCATCTGGTCGATAAATTACTGTTATATTACCTAGCAACAAATGTTTTTATTAAAATATATAGCAACAATAGCAAAAATTAAAACGATGGAAGTACATGAAGACACATGGAAATAAATTATATCATACATACTGCAATGATATCGCTTGTATACCAGCGTTACTTTAAACAAAAAAAAACAAAACACACGCACCCTCTTATTCAAACACCGGCTTTCACGATAGTAAAGTTTATCAAAACACTTAAGTCTTGAGGTTATCGATCACAACTCACGGGCCGATGCTAGGCGGCTAGCGGATGTGTCTTCCTTTCGACGCGCGAACATCAACTGTTCGTCTGCGCGCGCGCACCGAGACTTGGCTGATAAGCGATAGCTACTGTAAACTCAGTATATGTACGACAAAATTGGCGGTAAGCTTGAGCTAGCCTCAAGCTTACAAAATTATTCAGTGATATTTATAGATTTTCGAAATATTTAAATAACCATCCCGAGATTGTATGTCATGTAATTTATCACGCATACACTTTGTTAAATGGATGGGTCAGTTTTGAAATACATATTTCGTAAAAAAATCAATTTGAGAACTTTTTTGTAACACGTTTATTTAAGCCGAAAAATAACGATTTTTTTTCGCCAAGTTTCGCCACTAAGCAATATTCATGCAAGGCAATATGTATATACGTTTACTAAATTTTAAATTTCTTGCAAAAAATAATCAATATATTTTTATTTAACAAAAAAATATGTTCGTTTCTAAAACGTTGGAGGTCAAAACACACGATTAAAAAAAAAACATTTAAGTTACATAGTTTAGATACTTAGTAATTAGATATATTATATGTTTACTATACGAATATATTTTACAGTTTATAAATGTTTCATTCCATAAATAATTCATAACATTCAATATAAGTAATTACTTAATTTTGTGAATTATTGTACATAACTTGAAACATTAATAATTAAGTAAGTTGTAGAATATACTAACAGACATTTGCAATGATTACCTTCTAATAGCAAACCACTTATTGAAAACAAATTCATTACTTATTAGTGACCAAGTTATGAATATTAAATAACTTTTATTGCATAAACAATTCCAATTATATACTTATACGAGTATAATATTTATATATTTATCTGATAATAGTTAGTATGATATTCCGATACGTGGTTCTTACAACTTACGACTTTCGTAACCTAATGTTGTTGGAGTGTCTGATGTTTTCCAGACAAATATGTTTTAGTCTATAAAGATGTATCGAGTCAGGTGATCTACTTTGTATGAAAACCTTGATAAATTATCACCTAATTTGTTAAACCAACTACTACCGGCATCTACATTTCCCTTACTTATTTGTCTTTTTTTATCTCGAAATTTGATTTTGTTTTAGAATGTGAATGCACTGTAAAAATAATTAAGCCTACTTTTATATTCTGGTGCGTTGCGGTAATATTTTGGAATACTTCATCACAAGAGTTAGTACTGCACATAAACGCCTATTCATTAGATTCTAATGTGGCAATATAGTCGACATGTACGCGGAAGAACGATGAAGCCACCTTTCACCTCCTTCGCCCTATGGGCAACCTTTTAACCCAATTCGTCATAGAATAAAGCAATAAAAATCTCCATTAAATAAATCAACAATGGTCAGTTACACTGCTTTTATGGCTATGTCATCAAACGTCACATCAAATTCAGAAACCATTACTATTCTTAAAATTATATACGAGTATCTTGAATTATATGGCTCTAATTAAAGTTTTATTCAATAATTTCGGACGGGAAGTATCTTTAAATGACCTTCAATATGTACTACCAATAAAATTGGTAACACTTTGAGTTTTATAATTTATTACCTACTAGATTTTACTCGCGGTGCCACCCGTGTTTATATCGGTTATCGCGGTAAAAGTATAAGTAAGTCTATAGCACTCAGGGATAACATACCTTTCTAACAGTGAAAGAATTTTCAAAATCGGATCAGTAGTACCGGAGATTACCCCGAACATTCAAACTCATACACTTTACCTCTTTATAAAATTAGTATAGATGCTCAGAGCATTTGAAGGTCTTTTAGTTTTGATACGAAATAGTATTTTTATGTCATGTTTGTACTGTATGTGTAGCATTGTGGGTGATCACGATCAGTTTTTCTGTAGCTGCGTGTAGTCTATCTATAATGTTTATTTAGAAATATATTTGTCCTATAATAAATATAGTTGTTAGAAGCAATAGGCTTGTCTCCTATTATGTAAGCAGGATTAAAATCATAGTCGACAAAACGTGACCTTAAAATACGCCTGTCTTTCGAGGATAAAGACATGATTATTTATGTATGTTTGTATTGTTAAGTAGTTACGTTGGACTACTATATTAAACTGAGCTCGTTAATATACCTTATTGTTTGAGAACCCAGCTAGTACACCTTTTACATATTTAATAAACTGATCAAGATAAAAATACGTGGTACTCTTCTGTACTTAATAAAATTACATCACTCTTCAAGTTAGACATAGGCTAACTGTAATGTTACGACATGTGCTCGTACAAACGGAACCTATTACGTTCACACAGTACCTGTTAACGAGGTAAGTAAATTAACTGTCTTTTGTGTCATCATAAGGTGACAAACAAAAAAGAATTTTAAGTACTTCTACCTTTTAGGACCTTTTTTCAGTTTGTGAACTTTATTTTTTTATTTAAGTAACATTATAGCTCACAGTCTCACTACCAAAAGCTTATATGCTATATGTACTACATTGGATCAGATATACAGACCACAGATACAAAACAATACATTAAATTATTTATATGAATTACAAATAACCAATAATAATTAATAACTCATACAATAGCCACCAAAGTCAATGCAATAAAATGTCAGTAAGAATTAAAGAAGAACGCGACGGACGGAATCCGTGATGAGAATCATCTAACCGGGTTCTGATTTGTTTAAAAATGGAATAATTAAGAATAGTTTCAAACAATTTATAAAAAATAGACAATACTGCGATAGGTCTCAAGTGGTTGATCTCATTTGTTGAAGAACTTTTCGGGACGGGCGTTACTCTAAAGAGTTGCCAGCTATCAGGATAAATGCTGATTTGTAAGGATAGATTAAACACATATAGGAGTGTTTCTTCCAGAACAGATAAGCAGGCTTTCAGTAAAAAAGTCGGTATATTATCAGGACCACAAGCACATAATATTTTTTAGCGGCGTGCTGTCTGCCTTAACTCAGTGAGGTTAATATGGTCTACCGTTACTTGCGACATATTATCTGCGTCCTTTTTGTTCAACAACGGAGTATTAGTATAAAAAATGGAGGTAAAATAATCAGCAAATGCATTAACAGCTTTCTGTCCTTCGACCATCCATCCTGTCTCCATAGACGAATTCATTACATTGGTGTCTATTTGTCCTTCTATCCCTCGAACTATATATCTACACTCGAACCCGTCATCATTCTGGTAATATACCAGAATGATGACGGGTTCGAGTTATATTATTTTAAATTATATTTTTTTAAATTTTAAAAGCATTTTTTGCTAACGTTTTAACCTTGCGTCTATAATAGTATTTAAACAGTTCTCTAATAAATTGCTTGCCGTATATTTTAAACATTTTTAGATTAAAATATTTTTGTTTAATATAGTGGATTATTTTAGGAGTATACCATGTGTGATAAGTATATTTATGATTCTACATACGATTCTCTTTAAGGCGACATGTTGATTTATGATATTATTTAACCTGTCATAAAAAATATAAACGGCCTTATTTACATCGCATTGGTTTAGGAGCTCTCTCCAGTCAATGTTTTTTATACTAAAATATAGGCCCTGAAAGTCTACCCTACGAAAATTCCATTCCATATTGATGAGGTTTTCCCGTTTTCATTGAAGGTGATGAGCTGCAAATTGTAGTATTTCTATCAAGGGTAACCGTAATTTCTAAAGGGGGGTGATAAGCATCCAACGGTATAAAGGGCTCAGTATCAGATGTAATATTAATATTTGCGGAATCAACGGATGTCAGAACCAAATCTGAGACGCAGCCATACTTATTGCAGATATTTTTACATTGTCGTAGTTTACAATAGTCTAAGAATATGTCAAAATCCATGTTAGTGGTATTAGTACAAGAATTTATATTAAAATCTCCAACTATGACAGATTGATATTAGGTCTTTACCTATGAAATTGCCGTTTTGTATGCAATAAGTGAAAGTACTTATTTTTTCAAACTTTTTTATTTCCGTTATTCGAAGTAATCACCCATGCAATCGACGCATCTTTGCCAACGCATTGGCAGTTTATTGATGCCCTTCTTGTAAAAATCAGCTGGACGGGAGGCAAAAAACTCTTCAAAGGCATTTTGTACTGACTCTCGGGATTGGATTTTTTACCCACTAAAAAGTTGTTTAAATTTTGGAAAAAGTAGTAGTCGGTAGTTGCAAAGTCTGGTGAGTATGGCGGATGAGGGAGAGCTTCCAACTTGGAGCTTGGAGACTGTCTGTTACGCAGTATGGGGTCGCGCGTTGTCGTGAATGAGCAGTGGGGACGACCGATTGACCAAAGCTGGTTGCAGATGTGACCACCAGACCTTACACCTACCGACTATTACTTTTTCCAAAATTAAGACAACTTTTTAGTGGGTAAAAAATTCAATTCCCGAGAGGCAGTACAAAATGCCTTTGAAGAGTTTGTTGCCTCCCGTCCAGCTGATTTTTACAAGAAGGGCATCAATAAACTGCCATTGCGTTGGCAAAGATGCGTCGATTGCATGGGTGATTACTTCGAATAACAGAAATAAAAAAGTTTGAAAAAATAAGTACTTTCACTTATTGCATACAAAACGGCAATTTCATAGGTAAAGACCTATTATTTTGATCCATGTATTCTGATAGCATTTTCTATACAGTACATATGATAATGTTTTATATTGTAGTTGGGTGGTAAGTACACAACAGTTACAAATAACTTTTATATATTTTATATATGTTTACTATGTTTTTGCATGTTATCGTAGCTAACAACAATTCTTAATCGTCAGTAAAATCATCAATTTCTAAATTCTTTTCAATGTGAAACATTTCTTTACTCCTATAGTACACCACCCCATGCAATATCACCAGCTCGATCTTTGCGTAATACAATATAATCCGAAGGAAATAATTCAAAGTTATTTACAGAACTGCTCAGAAAAGTTTCTGTGAGGATAATAAAGTCACATGCAAGTGAAATAACATTATTGTAACAAACAGTTATTTTTAATCGGAGCCCTCTTACGTTTTGGTAAAATAATACAAGATTTTTAACATTTTTTTGGTTTTTGGACTTAGATTTCTTTGATAGAAATTTTATTTTTGCAAGGCATTTTACAAACGTTGTTGTGCATGAAATAACTGTAAACATTTGTTATTTACAATTAGTTTCATAACGGCAGGGCTATAGACACTTAATACAACTTTTAAATTACCCATGAGCTTATTATATAAAACTATATGTTTTATGCCTTTCTTGAAAATTTCACCTGTTGTATATGAGAACATTATCCCAGGAGGTAACTATTTGTGTCAAACAAATACGCATAGTTATAGTTTTGTAACTCCTGAGATAATAAGTTAATAAAAACTTCCACTTTATAATATGTAGGTATTGGAGCGCCGCATATATACGTGGGTGTACATATTATTAAATTTATATAAATACAATGTCATAAACGTACATACGTTGTATGCTTTAAGGATAACTTTATTGAATTAATTATCTTTACATACGAGTAGTTACATGATTTTTTAAATTTATTTGCTCCTAATATGATAATACAATAGTCATTCATATCAAAACCCTTTAACTTATCATCCATATTATGCAGTAATCGAGTTATATTACAATTTGGCAAAATATAACGACAATATCCAAAATAAGATTCGAATGTATCCTCGACAACTTGTTCTTTACTGTTATTGGTTATGGTCGTAAAAATGCAAAGCTTATTCTGCATTTTACTCATTGTATTTACACTCGGAATAGTATTTAGTTGAAGTGTTGGGGCGATTCGAGGTGTACGTCATCTTGCTTTGTTTCTAATATCTCTCGCAAAGTGTGAATTTGTTTGTTCAGATTACATATTATAACCTTAGCTTCCTTCAATTGCTGCTCTAAATTTGTGATGCTACTGTCTATGGTGCAGACTACCATAGACAATATTTTGTCATCGAGATGCTTGCCCGACGTGGGTGCGCTATCGTATGAAAGGGTATTCAGAGAGCTAGGAATCGTTAAATTTGAGCGGAGACATTGCTTATATTGTAGAGAGAAAAATTTATTAGGTGTGGTACATTGTTTATTATGACTTACATTTTTGCCAACTGATGTCAAATTTTTTATCTTATTTTGGATTGCTTTTTTAGTGTGCAGTTCTCCATCTTTAGTACATTTATTTCAGCATTTGCAGAGTCCAATTCTATTTTAGTTTACGCACTTCGTATTTTAGAATTGCGGTATCCTCTGTTATGTTCATATAGTGTGTATGTGAATATAGTTTTATAAAATAAATAGGTCCATATATTTCTGTGTTGTGTCAAACCTAGTCTAGACGAAGAATGTCCACGCAGTTGCAGTGACACTTTCAAGAACGAAGATATCATGTTCAGTTCGTTTCTGTATTTTGTAGAACCAGTCTCGTTTGGCTTCATAACACATGGCAACATAAATTCTTAAGTTGTTTACGGAAATCGCTTGTTTGTCGTACAAAATAAAGAAGATAAATAATATTATTAGTTGCAAAGATTGGTAAAAATTAACTCAGTTCTACCTCCCACTGTCAAAGAAAACACGTTCATAGATTTTTATATTATTCCCGAAGTTTTTCTCGCTACATCAAAGAGCCTGCGGCTACTACTAAATTCTATTAAGCCTTTCTCCATAGAGGTTTCTCGAATTCCGTTTGCTTATTAGAGGGACTGGTGCAGAAATAAAGTTGCCCCAAAGAGGTGTACCTTCTCTACGATTTATAGGACAAATGCTTATTTCTGCACAAAAAAATCTAATAAATTGTAGAAGCTGGATTTTTCTTGGGTGGGTTCAGTTTACATGCAACGTAATTTCTCTTACTAATTAAAGCCAGTGCAGTTTCCTATTGTGAACACATTATTATACTTCCACATGACCATTGAAAGTCACAATAATAAAATTTTCGAACAGCATTCGTTGACCTTAGGATGAACTGTTTCATAAAGAGGTCAAATAAATTAGTTAATCAATGCAGTGCAAACATTTATGGACATATGCACGTCTATAGAGGAAACATTAAATGCTATTGAAATATATTAGGAGTTGAAGTATGAAGTGAATTTGGACTGAAAAATTGAAACTCGTTTTTTTCTAAGATGTAACATACATATTGCGCCTAATTATCTATACATTGCTGATATCTAAACGGAAGTTCATTTATGCCTTTACGATAGAACTCTGGGGATCTAGATTCGACAAACTGTGTGAAAGCATTTTGTAATGCCTCCTCATAATTTTTTATCACGTAGAAAATTAGCAAGGTGACTGCGGAGGATGACGTATGGTTTCTAACTGCGGCTCTAGAGTTACAACGGTTTCTCGTGCTGTGTAAGGCCTTGCGTTATCATGGAGCAATAATCGGCTCGTACTCGTACTCAAAAATGACTCTGAAATGAACGGATGACATGATCTATCACGTCCAAGTGAATAAAAAAAAAACAATTGAAAATAGAATGCTGCACATTTTTTAAAAGAAGAACCTAATAGGTATCATGTGAAAAAAGTTTCACAAGAAAATCTCACACCATGAAGGTATTATGTCAATTCAAAGTATCTATTACTATTCAACGGCAATTTCATACTTTAACCCCTATTATTAAAAGTTTTTATATACTTAAAACTAGGCAGTTCCTATTGAGATCTTGCTTTATTTATACTTAAACTCAAGTTTTAGTTTTGCCAGTTTTAGTTTTAACATGTTCATTTTACGTTACAAAAAAGAAGCTTTGACCCTTCAAATATCCTTAAGTTATTTGAATCGTCCTGCTTCACCACTTTACTAGCATTACAAAACTTAGTTATTGATCTTAGTGTACAAATATATATACTTGATGTAGAAAACTGGGTTATATACGCATGTATATATGTACGTATGTATACGCTCAGTTTTTTAAGAAGAATCTTGAGAACTCATCAAGTACGCCGCTACTACAGAAATTTCAATTGTGAGTTTGAAAAACTCACTCTGTGGTTTTTATATACAAAAAAAACTTTTAAACTATACGCATACGAATTCGTAGGAAGTTGGTATCTAATCTAGGTAGTATCTAATTAAGGAACAAGTTGGTGTCTAATAAAAAAACACAGCCATTGAACACAGCTCTATCAGCAGAATATCAATTAATTGCAATGGATTCAAATTCAGTATTTCAATTCGTGTAAACAATTGAAACCATTTGTTATAAGTAATAAAGTACAAGCGACCTTCTTGGTCCTCAGCAAAGCAAATTATTATAATACGAGTATATTAATAAAATTATTTATTTCTAAATAATTAACACATTAGTTATTACCAGAAAATAAAAAAGGTCAAGCAAACAATAGTAATATTTTGACTTCTAAACTAGGTTTAGTGTGTACCTACATAAAAATATTGAATATAATGCGTGCGTGCTTATGTCTATGATTGTTTTTTTTTTACTATGGGAAAATAATTTTTTTTTGTATTTCGTCATAACTTTGTTTTATCAGTGACATTTAAATTTATTTTTGTGTTGGTAATGATAAAAATGCCCATTTGTAAACCGTTGTGTACGTATGACAAACGCTGCAAGTATAAAGCTACAAGCTTTACAACCTTTTACGCAGTATCGATATCCATTGATATTTACCATGGTAATTTGTATCGATTAGCTCCATCATCCAAAACAACCATAACATTTTGGCAAAAAGATTTTTATTAAAATCAATAGAAACTGTTCCAAGTGACAATTCAATTACAAGATAATAGATTGTTATTCATTTCAAGACATCAAAACCGTCTTGTTGGTACATATTTTAAAGTTTTGTAAGTTGAACATTTCCCACATAATTTCTCAGAACTTACACAAGGAACGAGTAACTGATTATATCAAGAGAGTTTAATATAACGCTTAATTTAACATTTTACACTCGCAACCTTACCTAGTAGGTATTTACTACATAGAGTATTACAAACTTGTAGAAATCCTGATTACATTCGATTGAGTCATACAAATACCTCTTAGATACAGAGTCTAACACCAAAAACGTTTATAGCACTGTTTAGCTTTCGTATTCGTGATTTGTTTAACTATTTGTGGTGTGGTGGAATAGTCTCTGAAATAATGAGCTGATAATGTGATGTATCAACACCAATTTTTAAAGTATCTTGGGTTACTTCAGAGCATTTAGCATCGTTTAGTATAGACATCATGTCTATTCAAGCACATTTTAGGCTCAACCAACAGAAACAGGACAAAGATATGATAGGATGGGACATCCTTATCATGTATGTCGCTGACTTTGGCTTGACATGTTTTAAGGCTAAAAAAATCTATAAATTTATCTACTTCAAAAAATTGATGCCTCTATATTTGTTGGAAGTGACAAATATATTATAGTATAGACCACCGACCGAGAACAGAGATAATTAGAGTATTTACGTTACAAAATACGTGACTGCACGAATGGCGTAGTGGTTTAAGCAGTCGCCACGCCGCTCACTACTACGCTGAGTGTTGTGGGTCCGATTCCCACATGGGACGATACTTTGTGTGATCCACAAATTGTTGTTCTGAGTCTGGGTATGCTTGTAAAGTCCCCCACGACACAGAATATAATATATAGTATTCCTAATGCGACAGTTTTCTTAAAAAAAAATCTTTCTTTTGTTTCTGTAAGTTTCTGAAGTAGAAAGATTACTATTATTATTAGTACAATCACATCTTTTAACATGAGGTTAATGAAATAATTTCGATGGTAAATGTCGTCATTCTTCTCAGTTTTTCCATCCTCGAAAAGTTTAAGCCTAAATCCGTACATCTGAACCCGAATGTTATTTCAATTCAGATCTATGTTATTTACATGATGTCACCATGAAAATAGTCAAGTAATTCAATACAGCACATGCATTTTTTTTAGTTTGAAGAATACAATGTACGTACGTGTGATTAAATAGAACAATTGCTATAATTATACTATTCAATTGATATATCTCTTAATCGTATACAATTAGCATCGTTAACTATTGTGTGTTTGTTTTTATTCAATCTTCATTATCATTTATAATCATTTAAACCACGATGTCTTGTACACGAATGAAGTTTCAGACAACATTTTTAGTTATACAGTTAGATCCGAATAATAATCCTAGCCTGAAATAAAATACCGTTATTCGTTATCAACTTGTTTGCCATTTTAAATACTGTTATGACGAAATTTATACATCAAACCCCTAATTGGATACATTTATATGAGCCTTTTAATATAGAGACATGCTTGAAGCATTTATCCATTCCACAGTAGCTTTCTATTTACATATTTACCTCTCTTTCAAACTGATATTAATGTAAACAATCGTCTATTAAATATTACATTTAAAGGTTGCTTGAAAGAGATTGCTTATTTATTAATGACTAGACAGTGTGAATAAAACTTGTATTATAAATATGTGCGTATACTAAATTATTCATTGTCAAAATGAATTCTAGAGACGCGCCTTTTATCAAATTGACTTACCTGTCAATCGACATCACACAGTTATCATCAACTATCTTGTAAGCCAGATCAAAGCACTTAACAAAAGTTTGTCTTTTTTTGCTTTTACGAGATTCTCGTTATGAATAATGTTATCAATAATTAGTGCATGTCGCCCGTATTGTACACAATACCAGTCTATTACTACAAAGTAAGACTTTTTGAAAATAACACCCTATCTGTGACAATAGATCAGTTAGCTTAGAACACATCTATAGTACAACAAATTACGGTTATAATGATCAGAAACTATTTTGACACCGTTTGTCTAAGGGATCGACCGGGATCGTACTTTAATTTTTTTGATAAAATAAAAATATTAAAGTACCTGAGACATAGTTTAGTTAATTTTTAGAGTTCGTTAACAGTGTAATTCAACTACATATCTTTACTATAGAGGACTGAATTTGCATCAAAGTGATAAACCAACTGTTACAATAAACATAATATATGCTACCTCAAAAATTTGACTTGAATATAGAGATTCTGTAATGCATTCAGTTTTATATCTCAAATTTATATTTTAATGATCTACGTTCGTCAAGAAGACCACAGGCCAGCGGTTAAAGGATTTAGTAAACATATGGCTGTGAATGTTTATAGTTCGATCAAAATTCGTGACGGGTCGAACTAATTACTAGGATTTCTTAGGAGTGTAGTATCGTAGAAAATGTATTAGTTGCGCTCAGTCATGTTTATTATAAGCTCGGATCGTCGGCGGACTAGCGTAACACATATACATAGATAGGGTTCAAATTTGGCTGTTTTAGTTCTATTATACTTTTAATTCGCTATACGTACTTAAATTTAACTGCTTCCTTTATTTCACAAACACATTCTCAAATGAAATTAGGTAAAGACCAGGAAGGATTTTAGGTTACAGTATCCGGTGGAAGTCACTTCTTCTATCTGATACCGTAATCCAAACTTTTAATGCAAATACCCACTTTTTTTTTAAATCTTGACTTGTCTTTTTTTGCATTAAAAATTGTAGCAATAATGTTTCTATTCTTTTTTATTGGCTATTTATTAACAAAATTTACCACCTTAATCCAAAATGTTGAAAAATTAGAAAATGTTTGCCGATGGTTATTCTGGAGTTTATCGAGGTTATTCAAGGTGGATACGTTATTTAATTTATTAGTATATTAATTATTATATTAGGAATGTTGTAGTTGCGACATAGTATGGGTTGAGATTGATACCTAAAATAAAAGTATATTACTTTATTATTATTATTTATTCTGAGATGATAAAACGCCATTGGCCCCCACCTGACATACATCACATTCTCTTCTAAGGATTAATTATGATGATTGTTTATGTCATGAACTACGTATGGGTTACATCCAAAGTGAGGTGGTGTAAATTAAAAACTAAACATAGATTGTAGCACGAGCTACACCAAACATACCAATTAATTATAGCTCTCAAATGTAAGCTATAAATCCGTGTAACCATAGACTAAATAACTATTACGTGTAACCGCAACTTTGCCAGGAAATAATAAATGTACCGACCATACGCTCATGTAAGTACTAAGTTGGTTCGAATTATTAAAAGGTAATTTAAGTATGCTAGGTTTAATGTTACGCATTCAGTTTAGTTAAACCCACTTGTTACATTTGAACTATTTTTAACGGGTTTTGTTCATTTTGTATTACACAATGCTTATTAATGATGAGGAATCTACGTAGACATTATCCAAAGACCATTTGCGGGCAAGAAACTTTAAACATCGACTGGAGTTCGTTATTCAATTCAAAAGTTTCCTTTATCGCTAAAATACACTTTTAACACTAAAATATCCCTGTTTTTTTTTTAAGTGATAGAGGGGGCAGACGAGCATACGGGTCACCTGATGGAAAGTGACCATCGCAGCTCATGAACGCCTGCGTCTGTTATAATATTTAGTAACGTCTGATAATGTAAAGGTACCTTGTACGTGATCGCGTTTCCCGTATGCACAATGATATACCTTTGATCCACCATCACCCAAACTCCATGAGAGTGAAGGATTTCATGGTATAAAGAGGGGTAATTACAAGCACCGCTGCAGACGTTGTTGCTACAATTCTGGAATGCCAAAAAAAAGACAAGACATTAAAAAAGTTAAATAAAATAGGGTCAGAATATTTGTATTCAGACTTTGGATTAGGTACAATGTCAGATGAAAGTTACTCCTTCTTTTCCTGCTCTTTTCGAATTTTTATTTGTGATCTTTGAATTTGTATTTGTGAGGATTTAATTATTTTAAATGAAATAAAGGAAGCAGTTAAATTTGAGTGGGAAAACCGGAATAAAACTGAAATAGGGCTAAATCAGCCAAATATGAAACCTATCCGTGGGTAGTGCGTTAGTCCGCTGACGATTCGAGCTTATTACTAACAACATGGAGAGTAACTAATACATTTTCTACGACACTGTACACTCCTGGACACATCCTTAGTTGGATATGTTACGAATTTTGATTGCTCTAGAAACATTCACAGTTAAGACGATTTCAGTCACATATTTACTACATCCTCTAACTGCTGCCTTCTTATTGACCAGCGTAGCTCATCAAAAATAAATATTTGATGTAATAAACTAAATGCATTACTGAATCACTATCTACAAGTAGAATTTTTAGGATAGTATTTGTGTATTGTAAATAACGGTCGGTCAATCACTTCGATGCAGATTCAGTCCTCTATGGTAAAGATCAGCAGTTAGCGTATTTGCATACCAATGCATGCCCAAGCATGCAAATACGCAACCTGAAAACCTGACATTTACGGAAACTACCGTGTCGAATATAACGTAAGCAAGTTAACAGCATTTGATACATATAACTTTCTTACTTTTTTTTTTCAACAGCCTTTAATAGTCCACTGCTGGACATAGACCTCTCCATAGAGATGAAGTTTTGGCCTACTATAAAACACTGGAAAGACGGGTTGGTATAGGGTTTGTTTCAAGTTTTCCTTCTTTCTGCAGTGCTGTTGTCCTGAGTAGTTCGCTCCCTTAGCCGCCACTCTGTATTCTTAATTAATGAAGAGGCATAGCGTAGCCTATTCTGCGGTCGGATTTAGATGGAGCATAAGTATTACAAAGTGAATCTCTTAAAATAATACTTAAGGAAAATTAATTGCATAGAAGATGAACTTAATTGAAATTATGAGAGGTCATAACATACTATCAATAAACGTTTATTGAAAGATCGTGGCTATGATGTATTTATAATAACAGTCGAAGATCTGACAGCATACTTTAATACTACATTATAAACTTTACATTTACATTACTTTCAATATGATAAGTGTTCACTCCTTATCTTTTGCTAAATAAAAATATGACTATTAAGATATCCTTATTAGAAATATCTAATACCTGTTTATTAACCTAATGTCTTTCACAACTAAGTTCCCAAACAATAACCATCTCTTATCTCATAGATTGTTGCATTGCTCGTTCAAAGTGTTAATATAAAAAAAATTATATAAATATATATATAATAAAAAAATGGTATAGGGGCAAAACTAGCAGACGGGTCGCCTGATGGCAAGTGACTATCGCCGCCCATGTACACCTGCAACTCTTAAGTCACAAGTGCGTTGCAGCCCTTTCAGTGCTCGCCATCCCGTGTTAGAGGAAGTGAATAGAGGAATAGTGAATAGTAACGAAAATATTGCTTCTTATTCTGTGAGGCCGTGGTATTACTCCGGTCGAGCTGGCCCATACGAGCCGTAGCATGACTCACCTAGGATGACTAGTTAGGCTTTTACCATTTAATCATCGTTAACAGCCTTTAATAGTCAACTACAACAGCTTTAAGGACTACCTATTTAACCGAAAACAAAGAGTGAGAGTTGGTGATGTTATAGGTGATGACTTACCTACATCTTACGGTGTACCGCAGGGATCTGGGCCCATCATTTTTCCTGACATCCATAAATGACCTACGCAACTTACAACTTCCTAATGGTAAAATAGTAACTTTTGCTGATGACACAGCCTTAATTTTCCAGGGAGTCAACATACACCACCGCCAAATATAATTTAACAACGCACTGGTTAGATTAACAAGGGAACAAGGATACGGTCACGAGTTGAACGTATAATATTCCATCCGTGAGCAAAAAGAAATTATGGATTAGTAAAATTTATGTATGATAAATATTAATATTTTATATAAGTTAAGACCTTTCTTATAACGTTAACTTCTATTTACCTATCACCAATTCAAAATGAATCCAGTCCATCCACTCCGGCCCTTTGTAAATTACATTTATAGTTCGTTAAATTACTTTATAATGTCTGTAAGACCCTGATGTACAAATGAAGTATTATATATCTACGAGTATTTATCCATCTGAGTATGACCATACTATATGTAGTTAATTTGACTGTTCTCATCACACAATAGTTTGTCTGTTGAATGTTATAAAAGAATCATGTTTCTCTTTATAAGCGGTATAACCAATATCGCAGAAATGTATAAATAAAATTTAGCAAGTAATCAAACAATCTTTAAACAGAAATACATTGTTGCAGATTAAAATCCGGAACTAATACATACCACCCGAATACAAGCACTAGGAAATAATAATAAATAAACACAAGTGCTATTGCATGGGCTTGTAACAACATAAATGGATGTTCAAAATACTGATGTTCCGTTATATAAACATCATAACATCACTTTACGACATTACGTCAGTTACTCTAACAATAATTTAAAGCGATTGGTTTCCCAATTAAATATTAAATATCGAGGTGAAATTTTACATGCCAGATAGTTGAATACCACTTGATTCTATAGGGATGTTGACACTAATCACCACTTTATGTTACGTTGTTACTGAATGGCTTATTGTGGCAGTTAAAATCATAAACCACGTTTTTCAATTTTAAAAGTTATAATTTACATATAAAAATTGATTGAAAATGGTTAAAATAGTAATTATTATCACTTGACTGCTAACACCAACGATATACACTTAAACTACTCTATGAACAAGTGCTCTTGGCATTATCAAATGCAAAGAGTGTTAAGCGAAAAAACTTTAAAAGAACCACCACCTTTGGGTGAAAACATCCGCGGAAAATGTACTATGTCCCCTGGGGGAGTCCACAGTATATCTGCATATCAGCTTAATTTCGCTCCTCGTGCTGCCGATGTTCCTTGCCTCACCTGACACTGTGAATTGAACATAAAAATTAAAAGCATTTAAAAAAGCCTATTACCTGAACTATCTGGTACTGTCATTGACAGTTCGACAGGTTTCTATTATTCGAAGTCGTTGAGTGAAGTTCGTACTGCACATCGTTTACCTTTTTTTTGTTAACGGAGTGGAAGACCGTCATGGATGTCCTTGGCCCGTTGGGGGTTGCGAAGGGGTCACTTGGACTCTTACCGACTTTATCGTTTACCCTGTAAATTCCTAAATACATATTTTTTTTGTAAATTCAAATTAACATTGAGAATAATTCCATGTAGACTGTACAATATTTCCTTGATTAAAAACTGCTTTTTATTGTCACTGCTGTAGTAGATAGCTACTGAATTAGTTCTTTTTTCACAACCCGCAAGTAACAAGTTGTTAAGATTTTTTTATTCCTTGAGTATTTTCTTTATATATTTATATCATTAATTTTCCAGTTTAAAAGTATCACATTTGTATTTTTGTCGATCTGTTAACAGTAATCTTATATTAGATAGATACATTTTTTTCGTACAACAGGGTTTTACAAACATTATAAAGGAATTAACAACAGATGTAATGTACAAAGGGCGGCCTTATCGCTTAGTGCAATGTCTTCCAGGCAACCTTTCGACTGGATTCATTTTGAACTGGTGATAGGTATACAGAAATTAGAGAAATAGATAAGGTCTTAACCTATGAAATATTTATCATACATAAATCCTACTAGTCTCTATTTATACATTAATACTAGATATACATACATACGTTAATATATACATACACAAATTTGTAACTATTAGAGACAGATAATGCTCATATAGCATAGTCTTGATTGCGCACATCTGATTGAAACCGGCAAGACATTCCATAAACGTACAGCTTCTACGGAAAATGATTTTATGATTTTTGTAACCTTATATTAAATTCGTGACTTTAATTTTTCTTTTCTATTTAATTCGAAATGTCACCTCCGATCGACATTGCAACAAAGTAGTTATATACAAAGTAGCTCGTATAATTAGCTTATCTCTAGGTTTTAAATATTTTATAGTAATTATTATACAAAAACACACAAAGAAAATGACACGTAACATTTATGCTCGACATATCTTAAACCTGTTAGTCGTGTTTGAGGTACTCAACTCGCACTTCCTCGTTTAACTATTCGAAGTACATGTATGTTGGAATTGCAATGACTACCTCAGTTGAGGCAATAAAGGTCGTATACACACTGACAGCAAATGTCGAATATTAATTAATTATATGTATATTATTATATATACCTTTGAGTACGCTTCAAAAACTCAAAAAGTGCTGTACCGATTGAGGTTACATTTGAATACGATATTAATGCGCAGATGAAAACAATCTTTAAACCTTAAACCGCTTTAAAGATTGATTTAATCTACTTTTTGCGTCACTTTTGTTCGTCATTTCTCATCAAAGCAACCACAATGTGCTGCAATGCTTGTTATTATACACCTAGTTTTTATCCAAATAATGGAAATACCAGATTCAATTCATTGATATTTTGGAAGATAGAGTTAGTTTTTGAAAACAAAAATGTCACGAAGTTTTGATAATTTTGAATGTTGTTTAATTATTGAACTATTATTATTGCGTAACAGAACACTAAGAGAGGCCTATGTCCAGCAGTGGACTGCGATAGGCTTATAATGATGATGATGATGAACAGAACACTGATAGTTATGTGAACATTATCTCTTTTATAAAAAATATCTAACATTTTTTTATAATTGATTCAACTATTTGTGAACATTTGAATAAAAGTAATCGCTACGATTTTGTCTTTAAACTTAATCTCTCTCGAATAAAAATTTGATTGTTTCTAATCTTTAGATACTTTTTTAATCAATGGACCACAAAAGGCCAATACTTAATTCGTAGAGGTTCTTCCTGAGACATTCACTTCATCTCTATACATACTTTTGAATTCGTATAATATTATATTTCTAAATCCTACAATTCATATCCTCCAATCAAGGTCATCATAATTACGTTGATAGAGCAGGCTCTAAACAATCATTTATTAAGTTAGTCTTTACTTTCCGACTGTTCATTTCTTCAAAACTTGTTTTATAATATTAAGATTAATAATTGTTTTTTTATGGTAATTTTTTTTATTTATGAATATTTTATTTATGAAATTCTGCGCAACATTGTCTGCTGCCCGCTGGAAAGAATATTGGAAAAAAATCAATCCAAAATCAATCTAGTACTTTTGTCGACATCAATGCAGCCTCGCTTAATAAGTTCCTATTCACACTTTTAGAATATTATAGAGATAAATAATCGTACAACCTATCCATGTTTGATATTTTTGTTAGTTTTTAGTTTTCTTCCTTTGTATAGAAAAAGTGTCAAAACAGTGCATGTTGCATTAGCCTATAAGTATTTGTTACACATCACTTAATATTATTTGTTTCTGAAATTATCGTAGCATGTAAGCGTGTAATAATTATTGTGATGTGTGTGATGTTGGCAACTCATAAATAAATAAATAAAATTATTTGGGTCTCAATGAATAAATAATTCCTTTCAGGTGCAATGTGCAAACGCCCTTCTTTTCAATGAAACCTGTTCTCACATGACAACGATGAACTAAAATCAAGCAAGACGAACGAGCTTAATTCAAGGTGAATGTTAATAGATATTATGCTTAGAAGCGAATCTTTGTTTCCTTCTTGACATGGTCACGTATTGTTGATCAGTAATGATGCGCGTAAATGAAAGCCATTTAAAGGCCTCTCTTGCTTTGTAATATTAAATGATCGTGCCTTTCCTTTATTTACGCGATCTAGACTCCTTCACACCTTGTCTATACATTTGAACTTAAAATTATATATAACTTAACATACATACACAAATAAACACTCACGTCTTTATCCCCGAAGGGGTAGGCAGAGACCTGTTAAATGCCCACATATTGTCGACTAATTTTCTAGTCCCGCTAACGTGACGCACATAAACCTACCAAAAGTTATCGTTTCATAGACTAAACCTAGTGATCTCATTTATTTACTCTGTTAAATGTTAAAAATGTTATATTTATTCAGCCCCGAATCTACGATTTTTTCGGACCGGGGCAGAAACTTAATACTATTATTAAGTTTCTGCCCCGGTATATAAAATGGGTGGCATTTTTTTGAGGTTGAGACATAACAATATATTTATTCTTATAAGAACTCTTTAATAAATTTGCATTGCATTTGTCTGTAATATCGTATGCCCAATAACTTTATCAACGTGCGCCGCATGTTAGGCGATGTGCAAGATTTTTTACTTTAAATATTTTATTACTACTATTACTTTATTGCTACATTATAAGAGACCATCTGTCACAACAGTCGCAGGTGGTGGTGCGTTTCCATATTCTGGAAAAGGCAACGACATTCAGCCATTGCCATATTTGTAACACACTGACCATATTAAAGTGAGCAACATATAAAAAAGATATTTACCATGAAGAAGATATTAGATGATGATGTGAGAAATGTAATGCTTATTGTCAACTCTCGGTTAGCCAAGTAACCAAGAACTGACAATTAATAAGCAGGTCTGGACCTCAATAACTAAAGATTAACTGATTGAACAAGATACTTTCACCTTAATTTTTAAAAAGCCCCCATAAAACTTAATATGAATAATAATAATACTCTTTATTTATATCTAAATACAACAAAAACTTTGCAACTAAAGACAGATCTAGTTGTAGTTGTAGTGCGTTGTAGTGTCCCCGCCAAGACGAGCCAAGCGAAGTGCATGGACACTACTTACCTTTTTTTTCTCGAAACGCTTCGTCGTTTTTTTTAGCCCTCGTAACTTGGGTTTGAGGGTTATTCGAGATGAACAAACTTCTCGGGATATGATGTCTATAATGTACTTATTAAACATATGTATAATGTTTCGATTGCGAAGCTCTTATATTTTACATATTATTGATACCTAAAAACCCCGATTTTGTCTCCGACTCACTGATGATCATCATAATTCTTAGGGTACTTCATTAACACACCTGAAATTTGGTACCTAAACTAGTATTAGTACATAAACAACAAAAAAAAACTTAGAACTTTTGAGTTTGAGATTATGAGTTGAATTTGAATTTTGATGCTAAAAGTCTAAGCAACCTACAAAAGGAAGTGAAATCCCACCATAACATTTTCATGTAAAATGTTGCCAAGGTGACACCATATGGCTCGCACTGGTTAAAATTTATCAGATCGCATGTAGAGATCTAATTCTACAAGCCCTAACGTTTATCTACTCATGTGCCGCGATGCCACCTGCGGCTGTAGTTGGTAACTACTCTTTTACTTTTATCTAAATCTAATTACTTTGTCAACCGCTTTATTATTTACAGTATTTATACAATAACACACAATACATACAATACATATCTTTCTATATAACGCGTTGTGTAAATACGAATTAGTGTGAGGTAATATTTTTCTTACAATAAAGTTCGTAACCAGTCCGTGTTGTGCATATTATATCAACGTGATTCCTGATATTTCATTGCAATACGAACATTAAACACAATAAATCGGCGGTCCCATTATTAAACCGTACTTTTTCTTAAAAACTCAAGTACAAAAAGATTTATTGTTAAATATCTTTCACCTTAATCGTGAATAACGCATAGTTTTAATGGCGTGGTTTATAAATATAGTTTGTTTACTAAAATAGGCAGAAAATTTAAAGAAAAATTATTTCTATTATCATTTTAAAATACGTTTCGATAAAAATGCATATAAATAAAATATCTTTAATAATTTTTGAGTTATGCCATATATTTTGTGTAACATTCAATTTCAATTTCAGACTGTACTTTAAATAGTCATAATACTGATCAGAAAATGTTTTTATTATTTTCATTGATAATACTGATTGCATTATTTTAGTCGTAAAAGTGTTCTCCGTTCATGATTTGTTACAACAACTTGACAGTTTTACTAACTTCTTTGTTATAATAAGTTCAGTTCAGTTCTAAGTTCAGTTCTACTAAGTTCTTCAATAAACTATTAATGAACTAATCTTTACATGAATTCTCTATTGCCCCTATCAGTGAGTACCGAAGATCTCTCTAAGTTGTACAAACCTCAAAAATTCGTGTTTACAAACGATTGAAGTAATTAACATTTAGTAATATTATACATACAAACCCTTAAGAGTGTTTATATAAACTTTCTTTACATAGTAATGGAGTAGCTCAATTTTTCATAGGAATTAATTTTTGTTTTTTTGTATGATTTATGTAATGTTGATTTTAGCCCA
Source organism: Arctia plantaginis (assembly GCA_902825455.1). Classification (NCBI taxonomy): domain Eukaryota; kingdom Metazoa; phylum Arthropoda; class Insecta; order Lepidoptera; family Erebidae; genus Arctia; species Arctia plantaginis. The sequence goes on along the minus strand of CADEBD010000314.1, from coordinate 7,707,488 downwards.
GTTTAAAATAGTGCTGACGCTAATGTTTTCGTTTATTTCGTTTATCGTATTTAATACAGAATATCCAACAAGCAATATTACATAACACATTTACAATAGTCTTGAAAAAGAAGTATTGCAATATTAAACCTTGGATAACCCGTGGTCTAGTTCGATGTATTAAACATAGAGACAAACTCCATCAGAGTGCTCGTCGATCTCCAGATAAGGTACAAATATTTCTGTAATAATCCTTTGAGTAAATTAAAAGTTAACTATGATAAACATATATTGCATAATAATAAGGAAATTTGTAAACTTGTTAAAAACGTCAACGTAAAACGTAAAACGTAAACTCTACAAAAATTATAAAGTTAGGCCACTCAAATTAACCAATGCAATTTCGACTAGGACAAGTTAACTTTGCACTGCACAATGGACTTTTTTTATTTAAATAGTAGTTTTAAAATAATTAGTTAGAATTAAATACACGTGTAATTCTGAAGTTTTGTAATATTTGGAAGGTTTATTTTAATACAATATAATGCAACGATTCTGAGTTCATCCTCGGTATTCGTGTAGACAAGTTGGTAGTAATCCATACTAACTAGGGCCAGGACAAAGTATAAGGTAAGTGTTCCTAAGTTATTATTTCTCTTCAAAGCCTAAAAAGGGTACAGTAGATTATTAACACTATACAAAATAACTAAAATATATTATTTAACAATTTCAGATGTGTAACTATCCGTCTTGAAATCCATGGCTAAATTGTTAACCAAACTAAGACGGAACAAGTTCTTAAAAAGCCATAAGTTCGATTGAGAGCAATGGTATATCATTACCACAAGTACAACATAACATTATTCATGCATCTGATCTTCAATTCGTGTTGTAATCACACTCCAAACACAGAAAAGCCATGGCCGAATACCATCAAGATTGCTTTCAATATTTTTTATCGAAGACAAAACTTTTAATCATATTGTATGATTCACGAGATGCCTTAACTATTGTATTAAATTACGGAGGTATTTAATAAAATATTTTCTGCAAAATGAAATATACAAAATCTATATTTTTAATACGAGTAACTTATGAAAATGAAAATGACTTTCGATTGTTTTAAAGCCAAATATGTCTATATTTTTTCCCTTATAATCATTTCATCTCTTTCTTTTTTACTTTAGATGATCAATGGTTTTATGACTTGATTAAATCCCGCGTTACAAATCTACCATTACCACAGTCACGTCCGATAGTTGGCTTTTGAGGACTGGCTTTAGCATACATTGTATTAAGCGAGTAGGCTTCAACAGATATTCGACACCTGAAAAGGTAATACTTTGATTCCCAAGGGTTTGATTACAATATTGTTCGTTGAAAGTTAATATACAATTAAAGTAGTTATTATTCGGTTTCAGAAATGTGTCCCCATCAACCTCCATCGGTACAGAGGCTCATTGTATGATAATAAGTTTGACAGTTGGTAATGGCTGTCAAATTTGAGCCACCCATTTAACGATTACCTGTTTACGTCTTACCACAACAATGACAATAACACCGCCCACTTACGCACCTATTATAATAGTAAAGATAAGAGATACAGATGTCATTATTATTTAAATTAGTATAACACTTAAATTTATAGGCTGGGTGCGGCTGTGTGAGATATTAAGGTTATTAATGTTGGTTTCAATATTACTTTCTAATAATTTTCCTTGATATTTTATCATCCAATTATGACTGTGCCTAGGAGCGTCTCAATTACCGGACATAGATTCTTGTTTACCAGCACTTAAAATTATAACTAGCTAGTTAGCTATGAAACAGATATATTTTGGATCTAAAAAAAATGCTTGGTTTAAAAGTGTAAGATAGGAATAATCTCAATAAGTATTACTTATAGTTAACCTCTAAGAATGTAACTATCAAATAAAATGCTATGGGCGTGAGTTTAATCGTTTTTGATCAACGCAAAACCTCACACAAATTAGAAGCAAGAAAGCTATTGTCCTGAAAAGATTCCAAATATTTATCATTTAATTTATAAATTAACACTTGGCAATGTTTTTTCACAAATGGACATTTAAATCTATTTAGTAACTTATCTGGTACTAATCTCAAGATTGACCTCGGCCGTAAACCTTGCTTGCTGTAAACAGTGGTTAATTTGTAATATATGTAGCAGATTTGCTTATCGCAAAACTACGTTCACAAAAACAGCCACTGTCCGCTGAAATGGTCTCATTTAAGTAAATATATGAAAGGTTAAATGACGAAATTACGTTACTTAACACCTCACAACAATGCAGGCCATGCCCTAAAATAAATGTACCAGTTTTTAAAACGTAGTTTTGGTCAAAAGTTTGTGGTAGACTGATTACAAACGTCTTCATTAAGTCCGGGCACGTGTTATCTGAGTTAAGGATCGAATATAAATTAATTGTGTCACTAAAGTGTTTTATTCTTACGATTTTTAGTGTGTTGCTAAATTATTGCTTTTTTGTTTAAGAAATTTAACCACGATTACTATGGTTTCGTAATGTTTGTAATCACTTTCATAGGGATCTAGTTATAAATTTTAAAATTTTTTCCTAACAGCACAAGCAATGGAAGCGACACCCGTAATGCATCCATTCGCTAATCTATTAAGAAAATTAAAGTTTACAGGTAAATAACTGCATTAGAGGTTTACCTCATTAAATTCTGAAATTATTCTAATACTAATCTTCATTAATTAAGTGTCAATAGTATTTATAGTCACCCGATTTCACGGTTATTTTAACATCCTTCTTGCCATTGTCGTGCCGAAATGAACCTAGAATCTATATATATATATATATATATATATATATATACATATATATATACGTAGTATGAATGATAATTTGATGATATGTGGTAATTTGATACTAGTGAAGAGTATCGTCATCATCATTGTTATCAACAGCCTTCAATAGTCCACTGCTGGACATAGATCTGTCCTTAGAAAGGGGGTTTCGGTCTACAATACCACGCTTGCCAGACGGGTTGGTATAGTGTTAGTTTCAAATTTTCCTTCTCTTTTCAGTGCTGTTGTCCAACAGAGTTTGCCCTTAGTCGGCTCTTAGGACACCTACGAGGTGAAGAGGCGTGGTGACTCTCTGTATACTTAATCCGTCACCATAAATTTTTTTAAATGGATATATAATCGTGTAAGTATATTAGACATATAACTTAAGATAATTCTTTGGCACTGACTTGATATTCTCATTACCGCCGAACCATATACGTCTAGCGAGTAAAAGCGAAATTAAGTGTGATATGTAATGTGTTAAACTCGATACCTACCTACCTAGGAAGAAAGAAAGAAATTTTATTTCTTTCTTTCTACAATTTGAATAATTCATAAAACCAAGTAAAAACCATAATGTTCTTCATCAATTTTAGTTTGTAACATTAACATTGCAACACTGAGGTACGCTTTAAAACAAAGAGAGTTTGTGGTTTTATTTCCTAATTCTACAGCATTTACCTGTTTAAATATTGCCTGATCACACCTTACCAAACACGGCATATTTTATTGTAGACGGATTTTGAGGTGCAACCAGAAGCTGTTACCTATTCTTATTCAGCTTGCAGAACATCAAATTCTAGGTGCCTTTAAGCAATTTGACACAGATTATAACAATCAATAAATAAATATATTATAAAAGTTATCGGTATCAAAATTAAAAAAGAACACTTTCAATCGAAAATATCAATTCGTATTAGGTACGGAAACAATTTGAACTTTTTATACGAAGCAAAAAAAGGTTATCAAAATAGAAAATAGCTCCAGGCAGTGTTTGTGACACACGAAATCCATTCAACGTTATTGTAATAGGTTCAGTTTAGTAATCTGAAGTAGTTAGAGAAAATACCTCTTCTTAGCGGTTTATAATTACAGTTCAGAGATCAGTGGGCAATTGCACTGGAACAAATGCAGCCACCACATTACATGTCGCAATGTTGGTAATGGTAAATCTGCGCATGAGCTAATTCCCCTTTCTATTATTTGTTTTTAAGAACCCTCATAACTGTGCGTGCGTAGTCTAGACCTGTGTCTACAAACTACTGGCTAGACTGCAGATACAAAGTAAGTATATTTACTTTTCACTACATGTGCTTTAATACCACTTACTAGACAATTAAGAAATGTGTGTAAAGAGATGGCTCCGTGGATTGTCTATCGCTACGAGTATAAAAAGAAGATTGACTATTTTGATGTAAGCGCTGAGTGTGAACCAACAACCCATTAAACAGCGATTGATAGTACTTAGTTAATTAGGTTTAGTCGTCTTTTCATTAGATATTTACTTAAATTTGTTACTTGTTAAATATGCAGCAAATGAGTAGATATAATCCCCAGTTAGTTGTGAGCCTGGTAACAAAATATCTTATAAAACTGACAGAACATCATGTAAATGCGAGTTATAATTAGCCTCACTCTTTTAGAAATCAAACCAAGGTATCTGTTGACGATTTTCGTCCTTAAAACCGACATACATTTAACATATTGCTTCGCTAATCTTAGTGCTAAAGTTATGTTTTAAGTTGGTAGAGCACTATGCTTCTTATTTTAAACATAAATTTAATTTCCACACTCAAAAGATCTACTCAAATATTATTGCTAAAAAAAACACATTTTTTTACTATATTAAAAGGAAAAAATACACTGGACTAATAGTAAATGCTCAATTAACTAAAAGTACCTATTGCATTTCAGACTACTTAACATTCCATATCGTGTCACCTTTTAAAATCTAAATGTCAATTTTGTTTTTTCCTGCTTGGGTAAGTAGGTATTTGGTTTGCATTATTGAGTTCGATCCCTTTTTCCTTTTTTTAATAGCACTTTAATCATGACTCCAATAAAACTCAAATTACTTATCTGTATTTTATTTAAAACATTTATAGGTCAAGAAACAGATAACTTGAGGGGATTTACATTAAACTTAAATCTTTTTTCTTTGAAACATCAATGAGTGTGAATGAGGTGATGTATAAAGAAATAGTAACCTGATTTATTTAAAAATTCAGTATGTACACAATTTGTCGTTTTTCGAATAACATTTAAACTCTTAGTACTTATTTAGAATAAATTTATACATGAATAAATTTCATATATTTCGTGGCAAGTTTAATTATTACGTGGTAGACTTCCCCTTATACTAAGAGGAATTTTAAATCCAACAAATAGGAGTTGATTGTATCAAATAATATTTTAATATCACACTGTGCTGATAAATTGATTGCAAATGGTATTTGTGTAAACGCGTCTTGATTTAATCACTTTTGACTTACTTATAATACCAAGTTAATATTCTTGACAAAAATATTTTGATACATTTGAAACGTTCCTAACGGAACTTAGTAAAGACTGATTATGAAAATGTAATGTGTCATTAAGTTCACTTCGTACCATTTCCTTGCAGTAAGTGTAAACTAAATAAAAAAAAAACCTCTGTATTCGGATTCATGGAAAGAAACTCGAATATATTAAAATATACGCATCGTTCAGTATTCACTAGAAATATCTAATGATTCTAATTATAAAATAGATGTATATCCATTTACTAAAATTTAAATTAACTAGTAGAGATGCGAATATGCTTTCGTTCATGGCTTCTATGGCATACTTCTTAAATTCGATGTTACATCATGATGACATGCAAAATCAAATGTTATGGAACATCGTGGCCTTCTGACACAAGTGTATCTCACTTCATAGAAGGTCACAATCAAAAAACAACAAGATTTTGTAATGGAATTCAAGCTCTTCTCTTTTCAAATTTACTTTGTAATTATTAACTTCTGATAACTTCAATTCCTGTATTCTTAGGTCGCACTGCAAGGAACTTGTAGGCTTTAGCATTCTCATGTCCAAGACCGTCATGGCTTCCAATGCACATATAAATACAGTATAGTCCTTGATGCCTATGATTAGTAGGTAGGAACGTCTTATTCATAAATCCTTTCAAAAAAGTTGAACCGATTTCAAAAACTACTAATAAAAATTAAAAAATAAAGTCCACAAAAAATAAAAAATAATTACAAATCTGATTCAAAAAAACCAAAATAAGTGCGACCCTCAATTTAACAGGTAGCATTATAATAGCAATAGATACCTTCCGTTTGAAGACGGTGCCAATCCCGATATCCGATATCACAATAAGTAATTGGAAGGGTCAGCTTTATTTCAGCTCAATAAAGAATTAAGATTTCAATATAATTGTAATGAATAATTATTAGTATTGCTTAAAGTCGGTTCAAATATTTTTTTAAAGAATTTATTTCACCATTCCTTAGTGTGAGAGTCATCTAATGACTATATTCGTACTGTAATTTTATATATTACCAAACTATAGTGTGTTAGATTATATCAAATTAAGTTAACTTTAAATTTGAATCCAAAAATATATTCTTTTTCACATTACTTAATTTTCCACCATTAGGAGTGGATTTTTTTAACATTTGAATGGTACCAAAGGGGAATAAACACTCCCAAATAAAAAACTAATTTTCCAAATCGGTTTACAAATGAAAGAGTTTTGAGGTAAATTTGCAAATATACATGAATATAATTGGGTAACAAACATTTATTGTCTAAATGTTTTGAAATCTCATTTATTACTTTTTGTGCACATATTTTTGTAACCCAACAAACACCTAACAAATTCCTTGTAAGAACAAAACACGGTCAATGCACGAGTATAATATTGAAAAAGTTGTCTTTTAACTTATAACGGTTAAGGCCCCTCCATCATCAGCTTAGCAACATGGTATGATGACTACCAAACGCAAATACCTATATATCTAGAGAAACAAGCTAAACCCCTTTGTCAGAGTCGTGAAATTTGAGGGGTCATCAATTTTTATGGGATCCCATCATCAGATAATGATTTGGTGGTAATGGGACCACTTCGGGAGTAAAACCTTTCGATTTTATCATAATAATCTCATAATACTGTGCTGTAATAAGACTAGTCGGTCAATCTCATAAAGGTTTTGGCGGTTCGTTACAATGGATTACACAGTAGGTTATAAAACTAAATAGAACTGTTTCTTTAGCATTTGACTACTAAGGCGTTCCTTGATCCTTATGGCAAAATTATTTTGAAGGAGCTTAAGTTAAATCAACTTGTTATGTCTGATTTATCGTAAGTAATACACATAAATGAATGTGATTCAATTTCATAATTGTGCTAACTTATAGAATTAAAATAAAAAAAAATGATTGATCTAAAATGATTGTACTACATAGGTTTGGCGTTGATTTCATATCTAATTGTAAACTAAATATATTAAAATTTATTGTAGACGGACTAAAGGTACGAACAGTTACTAACGAAGGAGCAGTCATAATAACTGCATGCTTTTTCATGGCAATCATCGAAACAGTATTTTAGTAATAAGTCACGATTTTGCACGCAAGTTTCGACACGGCGCAGGCACATCCAAATAGTCAGTGAGTGCTGCCCTAACTGTAATGGTGCAATATTACCTTGGATGCACTTGATTAGTTGCGAAACTGATCACCCTTTTTCTTTCTAACGTGGTTTTCGATTCTAATTATATGTTTTATCACAGAAGTTCAACGTCGTTTCGATAATTGTCAACGATTTGAATTCTCGGTAAGTTCAAGTGTGAACAACAATATGCTGATTGATAAATTGATTTTGACCAACTGACTGTGAAAATATGTTCCTGCGTTTGTTGTTAATGCAGATTATAAATTAAAATTCTAACTTTAACGAGAAAGTATGTCATCGTGAGAATTACAGAATGCTTGAGAGTATTTTACCTAACCATGTACATGTCGTTTAAATATTTATGTCCGGATCGTGCATGTCGACACAGCATGTTACTTTACCACTTGATAAAAGGTATTTGTTGGGCCCAAAATTAAGAAAAAATAAAAATAAAACTGTATCTTTAATAAATACGGAGTCTGGTAACAAAGAACTAGACTTGTTTGGCGGCCATCGCCTAACTCGAACTTAATACTATTGGGAGAATTTTCATGCAGGGCTACTGCAACTTCTTCCGCTATAAATTAGTTTATTACAAGATATATTATGCTGACATACTTGAGCAAAATATTTCTGGATAGCGTGTTCAATAAAATATTTAATATAGAATATTCGTAAGCCTAAAGTATTAAAAGCTCTAATTATATAGTTCTATATAGATAAAAATATAAATATACTGTTCTTTAGGTACATCTTTACAGATTGCATGACACTATTGTCTCATTGACCTGGAAATGAAAGCAAACATAGTCTGACAATAATTGCTTCCTAGTTTCACTTATAATTTTTCCTTTCTCCCTTCGCTTACTAACATGCTTATTGAAGACAGTCTTACCTACTGTTTAAATAAGGAACTGGGTCACTGTTCTTTGAATGCTTGCTTCTATTACTGTACAACCTTATTACGTATTTTCTTACGCTTTATCTAACTCTTATCAACGGACGTAAGTCTACATGTGGGATAAAATAAATGAATAATAAAAGCATTTATTTCATAAAGATGAGCTGCAGTACTATACATTAACTAACTTATAAGTAACAAACACTTAAATATAAACTACACTTAAAGATTAAAGTACTGTCCTCTTAAATAGGCTACATAACAGCCTATAGTGAAGAGAAACAGTGCTACCTCTTTTTTTTTTCCTTTGCGGAAATCCCCTCGGATTATGTCGGACTCGAACTGACCAAACACCGCAAGCCGTCTCGGGTACCATTAGCCGAGGAAACAGGTGTACCCCAGAAAGGAAATCCCTGGTACCCCGACGTACCTCAGGCCATCCACCGCGTGTAGATGACCCCCGACTGTGTGGGGACCCCCATGTTCCCTTTGTGCTCCCAAAAGGGCGCACGCGCTCGGCAACGGCACTCCGGCTTACTTCTGCCAGGGTTTATGCGCTTATGGAGGACGGGGGTCGTTCTGCGACCTCCGACGCCCGAGTCGTCTGCGTTACCTGGCCCGATCGCGGGCCTGGTGGGCCGGGAGAGTTCTTAACCTCTCCCGGTCACGCTCCGCCATCTCCTTCGCAAGCATAACTTGCTCGCAGAAGGAGACGGCGGAGCGAGAGGACTCCTTGTTTAGGGTCTGGCCATCGCAGTGGTGGCACTCAGGCATTGGCTCCTTGCGGATCAGACACAGATAGTCTCCGAAACAACCTTTCCCGGTGATGCCACAGGAGCCAATCCTCTATAACGGGTCTTACCGCCTCAATAACGGCGTGCTCGGTTGCCTAAGTCGTTCCTTCCACTCCTCTACCATAGCCTTGCGGAGCTGAGATTTCTGATCCTCGATTTCTCTAGTCTGAGGGCTTAGACCCAAATCAAGCGCCTTCGCAAGGGCTCTCGCCTCCAGGTGCCACGGTAGAGTTCCGGCCAGGAGACTCGCCGCCTCAAAGGAGATCGTGCTGTACCACCTTATGACCCTGAGGGCCAGCACTAGCTGCCGTCGTCGCAGTAGTGCGACATTGCTGGCTCTCAGGGCTTCCGCCCATACTGGGGCCCCATAAAGGGCCATGGACTACACAATTCCCGAGTAAAGTCTTCCGCAGGAGTCATCGAATCCCCTCATGTTAGGCAACAGCCGCGCTTCTCGATGCAATTGCCTCCTACTATGAGGCTGGATCCATCATTTGGCTTCCTCCGAAGCCCATGGAAGAACAAGGCCTCGGATTTGTGAAGAACCACCTCGAGACCCAGCCGCCGGATCCGCTCCACGACCATGGAAACCCCGGCCGTAGCCCTCAGGGTTGCCTCACGGTGAGTCTTGCCGTCACTAGCGTGTCATCCGCATAACACGTGACGGCGACACCATCCAGGAAGGCACCACGGAGCACCCAGTCGTAGCCGATGTTCCACAGAAGCGGCCCTCACACCGACCCCTGCTGAACACCGCACGACATTTTATGCCCACTGAGACCGCTCCTACTTGGGTAGCCGATGGCTCTCTCCGACAAATATGCCCCGACTATGCGGCGGAGGTAGAGAGGCACCTGGTCATACACTGGCGCCTCCCTAATGCAACACCAGGGCAAAGTGTTAAACGCGTTGGTGATGTCCAAGAACACTGCCAACACCACTTCGCCCCGGGAAACTGCTTCCTCCGCCAGAGATCTCACGCGCATGATCGCATCCACGGTGGAGCGCCCCTGACGGAAACCTAACTGGTAGTCCGCCAGATCCGGCTCCACTCTGAAGAGGTGACTCTTTCAAAGAGTTTGCACACCTCGTCAAGCAATACTATGGGCCGGTAGACGGATGGTGAATCCGCCAGGCGCCCCTCCTTTCTGATCTTCCACAATTTTGGAAACTGGCCCAGCTCGAGGCATGCGCTAAAGAGCCCTCTCAGGTGGGGCTCCGACAGTGCCACCTCATGGGAAATCTAAATACAGTATTTGTAAGCATTATCAGTCATGTAAGTACTATTATAAATATAAAACTGTATGTGTGTGTGTGTGTGTGAGTTTGTCTGATATATATATAGGCAAGACCGTAAAGATCATTCCGTTTTATCATAATTATGTTGTTTTTGAAGCAACTCTTGAATAACTTTTTTTCTAACTTGAATAACTTGAAGGACTCTTTTCTTGAAGGTTTGAAGGTCGTATAGGTCCGGTGCCCTTCCACAGTTTGGTTGTGCGAGGCAAAAAGTGTCTCGAAAAGTGGTGGAGCGCTAACTATCCAGCTGATGTGGACGAAAATTTAGTCTGAACAATTTCTAGGGGCACTCTCCATGATATATGCGGTAGAGAATGCAGAGTAAAGCCACATCTCTACGTAACGCCAAGAGATCGAGCTGATCAGAGATATTTGGGCTATCGAAGATTCGAGTCGCTCTTCGTTGGATGCGGTCCAGAGGGAGAATCTGGTACTGGGGTGCGTCTGCATAGAGATGAGAACAGTATTCCATATGCGGCGGGACTTTCGTCTTATAGAGCTGAAGGCGGTGGGCCGGAGTGAAATATTGCCTTGATCTATTCAGCACACCGAGCTTCTTCTAGGCCAATTTGACCTTATCCTCTAAATGACCCCGAAGCAGAACTTCGCTCGATATGTCGATGGAGGGAGGAGCTCTCAAATCGAGGTGATACGACAAAATGTATCTTTTTTTGCGGTGAACACACAGACCTGTTTTTTTTTTTGGGTTGAACTGGGCTAGATTTAGTCGGCCCCAATCTGAAACCGCCGCGTTTCAATTTCCGACACAAGTTTGTTTCGACTCTCGATGACGTTTTCCCGAGAAATATTGGGGCGGCAGGTATAAGGGGCATCTCTCGTGTTATCATCTGCACAGCAATGGATGCTACTAGTTTGCAACATGTCATTGAAAAGCAGAAGAAACAGAAAGATAGCACACAGCCTTGCTGCACACCAGCATTTACCAATGATGCTAACTCCGGAGAACACATTTTCAACACGATAGGAGAGATTCCATCTGACCCACACGACTTATGAATGTTGAGAGAAAAGAGTGCTTGCATCTTCGGCGTCATCCACAAGCTTTAGAGCAATTTCGACTGCATATGCATGCAATTGACTGCAATTACTTACTATATTAAATTTTACTGAATGGTTTGCCACCTTGCCTTCGCCTTTATCTATAATTTTGAAGTCTCTATTTTGGTAACATGAAAATCAAAAATTAGGTAAATGACTTACCTTTACAAGTATTTGTTTATGATAAACAAGGCTTTAAGTTATGTAAAAAACATGACAGTGAATCCGATGCCAAGAAATTATTATTTGTATATTCTGAATATTTAGTTCTAGCTTTTGCGTTGTGACGAATACGAAGTGTCACCTACCATATTCATCATATGGGCGTCATAAGCCGACTAAGGGAGAAAACACACACCCTTGACACAAAACCCAACCACTTGATACCAACCCGTCTGGCCAGCGTCGTATAGAAGGTCATAACCTCCTTTCTAAAAAGAGGCCTATGTCAAGAAGACTAGTTAGACTGTTAAAGGCTGTTGATGATGATGATAATGAGTACTAGGTTTTATCCGCTATTTCGCTAATATTAATTTAGATTTTGAACTTACAAATATCCATGTCCCTTGACAACAGATATTTCTTTCTAAATGAAAGGTTTCTTATCGATATGTTTTTATTCTTGGCTTGGCTTGATAATCGATTCAGTAGTTAAAAAGAAACTCAATTCAGTTCAATTCAATGTACTCGTATTGCATTCTACGAGCATAATGTTCATTTACAGTAGTGGCTTGAAACTTGGTAACAATTATAGACCAGGACAAAATAACAGGATAGAGGAGGAGCTGCTTAGTTATGCTAGATTTAAAAGTTTTATCTTAATACAATATCATCTGCTTTGGATATAGTTAACCTCAATGAGAATTAAATAGAATCGAAATAAATTAATACAATTAAATCTTATATTTAAATTTAAATTGCATATTTATAATAGTAGATTTTGATTAATTAAACTCACACCTATAATATCATTCAGGATACTATATTTAAAAGATTGGCCTCGATGACCTATCCGATAGTATAATCCAAGCACATAATATAATCAATAAAGATTGTGTATCTACTAGTAATAAAAATTTACGAGTTTAAAAGTTTAGTTTCCTATTTCTATTTCCTTATTTATCAAAACGGCTTACACAAACTTAAAACCATCTCAATACAGAATAAGTCGACACTTTAAGTATTGTAATATGTTTAATTTTTTTTAAGGAACTCCTTCCTCACGGAGTACAAGTAGGTACTCCGTGTCCTTCCTCAAAGTGAAAATAAAACGCTTATATCATCCCTTGGTTGTATGTCTATCTGTTTTTTTCTTAAGAACGTGAGAATGTGTCTGCAGTCTCTTAAAACTGTGAAAAAAATGTTAAGTCAACAGAATGAAAATATATGTCAGTTTAAGCCTCATATCTTAACATTTTACATGGTTAAAAAAAAACTTAACAAATTGTAACAATAAATCAACATCCTTGATTATGACAATTGCAATGGAAAACAAATTAAATCAAATTTCAAAAGCAAAGGCAATACATATCAAATAGACACAGCACTCTCCTATTCCTCGTATGTATTCGCAAACATACTTACCTACATTTCAAATCCAACTTACGTATTACCTAATAATATCGGAACCAATACTATTTGTGGACTTAATTTTGACGCTAGTAAATGGAATATTTTTAACCGCACTTAATTGTAAGTGGTCATTAAATTTATCATGACGTGTAACATGATAAAATATTGAATTTGGATGTCAAATTAAATGTTTAGACATGAAAATTGCACATTTATAGAACTCGTTAAACGTAATTGAAATGGAACTTAAAGTTGGCCTAGTAATTACCTTTACTGAATTTGATTATTTGCTATACAGTAAAAAAAAGTCACTCACACCCAAGTCGTTTCGTTAAATATTATAACGATATAGTAGCAGGCCTCCAAAGACATTTTAATGTTTGTTAACAAAAAGCAGAAGGCTAAGTTACTTAAGGATAATTGTAGATTGATACAATTTTTATGACATTTGCAAGATAACAGAATTCATGATAACTGAACACAGACTGTTTTTTTTTTTCAGTTTTATTGGTTGGAAGACAAAAAGAACTCAAATCACAATAACTTAAATCACCATAGAATAATATCTTAATGATGACTTTTTATCTTGGCAATTTGAAACTTTCTCAGAACACTACCGATGTAAAGTTTAGTGAAATTAATTGCAGGTTGGGTTGTAACTTAATGTTGTTCATATGTAATTATGAACATCAGTTAACACAACAATAAAGTTGTCAACGGAGTTGTTAAAACAATTTCGTAAGATCATTTTTTATTTCAGTAGAAAATAACTTAACAATATATTAGTAGTACTAACGAAGGCCTCCCCCTCCTTCTACGCCATTTTCTTCAAGTAGTCGGTCCATCGTACCGCAGGGCACCCTAAACTCCGTTTGCCTAATCGCGATCTCCAGCAGTGGACGGCAATAGTCTGATGACGATAATGTTAGTAGTTGATTAGTAAATATAATTAAAGGTTCTTAGAGTTGCGCTATTGCGCCTACAAACCTATGGCATATTTGTATAATTTGAAATGATAATGATGGTCAAAAAACTTTTACCAGAATTATTTAAATGACAGCCATTTAAATAATTCTGGTACAGGTCTTTAGCGTAATAGTACACAAATGTATGACTTGTGAGATACTATTATTAAGAAATATTTTAATTTCATAATACCCTGAGTATCTTACTAACAAAACTATTACTTGTCTGTCTTATAAATTTTCTACAATCTATTGCATTAAGTAGAACAAAGGGCTGTTATTTGCTACTTACTCGTAATAAATTTGCTACCTTAAAGCTGGCTATTGTTAAATGCAAATCGTTTTGATCTGTATAAAGTACAGAAGCTTACATTAATTGGATGTTTTTAATGGCAACATATAATTTAACAATCCAGGCTACATTTCATTGAAACAGTAGTAGGTTATTTGGTTATTGCTATAACAGTGTTGAAACACCTTAACGCTTGCGGTTCGCAAAGGTATAATATATGTTTCTCCTATACCAGCTTAAATACACGACTTTGAGGTTTTCTTTACATGATTATTTTAATTGTAATTTATTTATTTAATATCTTTAATGTATAGGGCTACAGCACTTATTTGTACAGACATAGATAGAACACAGTACACAGTACAACAATACAGTAAAACAATAGGCGGTGATTTTATGTAACAACCAACCTTATATTATATATTATGTGAAGAAAACGTGTGCAAGTCGAAGTTGTTACTCTCCTCAAATTCACACTTTATATACACTGTGGAAAATGTATTGAAACTATTTTGCGGACATACTAACTATGGGTATAGCAATTATTGGGTAGGGATGGAACAGATACTAGGTAAAACTAACCAACTCCAAAAGAAACTCTTTCTACGTGTATACTTTATATTGTGAGTCATACTCAGAACTGTTTAGCACTGATTGGCTAGTAAAATAAATATACAGATTCAGTAAACATTAAATGCTACAGTTAGTAATTGTATTTTGTTGTAAGATTTCTTTACAAAATGAAAACGGTACAAAGGTTTCTATTTTCAAAATAGAATCTATATTTTTGTGAATGACAATCATGGTTATAATAGAGGTTTTACTCATTTTTGTACTATTGTGAAAACTGACTAGTCAGACCTACCTAGAAGCTATCAAATCAAATCAAATCAAATCAAATCTTTATTTGCCAACCAAGTGTACATCAATGATCTTATAATATTACATGTAGTAGTCCCAACTTAAAAGCCTTTTCCAGGCATTGCAAAAATTTGAGAGAGAACGCAGAAGAATAAATTGTTACACAAGTACAAGCATTTTTTGAACAATACAAATTAAGTGACTCAATAGTACAGTATAACAATCGAACAAAGCATGCAAAAATACGAAGGCACCCGACGTTCTACATCACTAATACATATACACATTTTCCTACTGTCCCTAGCATTTCCGTGCATCACGACCGATTTTTCTTTTTATGATTTGTACTTAGGTATATGCTTTCTGTTTTCCGTGTAATAAGAAATGTAGTTTGTTAAGTGTTTTTTTCCTCAATGTATTCTTTAACAGAATATAAACATTTTGTAATTAAGAATGCTTTTAGTTTTTTAATGAATAGTGTAGTCTTCGTTTCATTTTTTATGTGGATAGGTAATTTGTTGTATATTTTTACTGCCATGTAGTAAGGGCTCTGGTTTAGCATTTTAATTCTTGATGGTGGTAGGTATAATCTGTCTCTGTGGCGTCTGTTTAAATTGTGATTGTCTTTTACTCTCGCGAAGTGACTTGGATACAAATATGCAGATGTCAAATATGTATAATGATGGTAGTGTGTGGATGTTATATTTAATGAAGAAGGGCCTACAACTATCACGATTTCCAATTTGTGCGATAATTCTAATACATTTTTTTTTGTAATATAAATAAATCCTGAAAGTGTACACTGTTTCCCCACAACATAATGCCGTATCGTAACCAGGAGTATGCGTATGCGAAGTATGCTGACAGTGCGGTTTTTTCGTTTGTACTGCATTTAAGTTGGAATAGAGCATATGTAAATCGAGACAGTTTATTTTTTGTATGTTCGATGTGTGCTTTCCAGTTGATGTGTGTGTCTATAGTTATACCAAGTAATTTGAATGTATCTACAGTTTCTAGTTGTGTGCCATTGTATGTTGTGTCGATGTTTACGGGGGTGTTTCTGTATGTTCTAAATTGGATAGTTTTTGTTTTGTTATAGTTAATTTCTAAGTTATGGTCGTTGAGCCAGTTATTTACTGTATCTAGAGTTTGTTGAAGTAGTGGTGTCGGCTTTGTGGTTTTGTCATAAGTAATTAGTATTGATATATCATCAGCAAAATACCAATAAAGCAGTGAAATATTTTGCCATACACGTAAACAAAACTGTAAACCCTAATACAACCTGATATCTTGTTTCCTAATATTCCTGGAATATCTTGACTAGTCTGTTGATCTGGTGATTAATGAGCAAAACGACCCAACGGGTCGGAACAAAAACCCAGACGGGTTAGGAGTCACCTAGACGTCGTTTGTTCATTTAGACCCAGGAAAATAATTTTGTGATGAGCACAATAATTTCTTCTGTAATTTACTTATAATATGTGCGTTTTTCAGCAGTCTGTCAGTTATCACAGTACAGGATCAGCCTAGTTTGGGAGCAGATCAACAGATCAGATCAAGTTGTAATTTTTATTAATATTACTCATAGTTTACTTCATATCAATTATATTAAGTATCAAGATAAGATATTGACATTTCTTTACTGGGCATTCATAGATATCTATTTTAAGTATAGTTAAAAATATTGTATACAATCAAAATTATCTAAGATCGTGCGGAAATAATCTGAAGCTGCACGTCTCTGTCATCTGCACGACGTGAAAGGAAAAATATTGTCTAGACATCTTGACACAAATTGAAAATCACTGCGATGCGTCCACATCTAGGACTAGGCAATACTTGCTTCCAGATTTATAGAGTAACGTTATTGTACCTAATAAGCTTGGCCAAGGGCTCATATATTATAGGTTTGTGGTTTTAGAAATGTGTCAATCAATTTACTTGCCATATAGTAACAGTAGGAACATTTTTCTGAATGAAAAATGGTTCGTTGTGTCGTTCTGGCATAAAACCGTGACAAAAAAGGAAAAATTTATTTTTATATTGTACCAAAACTGGGGAGCTTTACTCGCGAAGAATTTGTTTGTGTCTTCCTCGGTACAGTACAGTACTTTTTTCTGAATAAAAGGTATCTTCTTCCTTCTCTATTCCTGAACGTGTATGTACATTTTATGATAATCGGTTAAGCAATTAAGACGTGAAAGTGTTACAAACAAACTCACGCCCTGTAATTATACCAAAACTATTTAGGTTATCTCTATGGTCTATTTAAAGTCTATTTATTAAACTAAAACTTATCAAAATTATTTGAAATCGTCTCTTGTGGAGACTCTAAAGTCGTAGATCAACACGCACAATAGCAACTATCTCTATACTATAGACACTGGCCAATTAAAATAGAATTTTTACCCTGACCATCGAAGTTAGGAATAAAGTGTATTGTTACTTGTGTAATTTTTATGCGTTTTGACATATTGTTGGCATCACACAAATTACTTTTTATAAATAGTGTACATGATTGTACTACTCTATTTTAATGTGAAGGGTTATCTCTAGAACTATAAAACCTTCTTGAAGGATTAATTCACTATTTTCAAATATCATTCTTTCTAAAGGAGAATTATATATGAGCGAAGAGTCTAGTAATGCAACACGCCTTTGAATGTTTCTAATTGCATACCTTGACAAGCATTTTTATCACGTTTTTTACGATGTGGTTCTTTATAAAATGACAAACAAATAAAAGAAAGTTAGTTCACATTCATCATCATAAACCAAAAAATACCAAGAACTCGTATGATAGGGGACACATAGGGAGTCGGGGTACCAGGGATTTCCTTTCTAGGGTACACCTGGTTCCCCGACTACTGGTACCAGAGACGGCGTGCGGTTCGAGTCCGACATTGCCACCTTTAAGTGGTATCCGAGTTGATTTCCGCACAGAAAAAAAAAGGGGACACATAGGGCAAGTCAACAAAAGAAAAAAAGAGAAAATAAAAAACACTGTGTATGAAAAAAAAATGGATAAGATGGGAAGTGTAAGCAAAAGTTTGAGAAGGTCAGAGTAAGACATACCGCATATCTCTTAATCTTGAAGAGGCCCGGTTAACCGATTTGAACGCTCTATGATAAGAGAGGCCATTAAGATGGAGCATTGACTACAAGTTTAACGTAATTTAAAAAAATGTGGTGTCACATCAACAAGAATACTTCAGGTAGGACCTATATAAATATTTGAAATCATATTTTTAATGGGGCTAATAACAAAAAAAAACTAAATATTTAATATTAACCATATCGTATTATTATCTACAAAATATCAATTTTCGAACATTATGGAGTACTAAAATTAAGGACGTTAGACCTATATCTAGGTATAGTTATAAACATTTTCCTTGACATCAACACTTTCCGTTCATTACTGGTAGTTAACATGCGCTCAATCAACTGATTATTCACGCCCAAGATGCAAATCAAAATACGAAGACCTCATAACTTTAATTTTATATGTCCAGTTCTAATGTCATGGTCTGAGGAAATATGACACCTCGATGTAAAGTGGTCATCAAACAAGAACATTTAATTTGATGAAGTAGTGTCGGCTTAACCGTAACCTAATTTAATTTTCGTAGCATGTCACCGAGAGAGTGAGATTACCGGAAGACCAACAACAACCCTAATATCCCCCCCCCCCCCCCGCTTATCATAGGGGGGCACTCAAAACTCTACGCACTTAGCTAGCAACACACTTGTGACTTATGAGTTGCAGATGGGCCACTCAACATCAGGTGGCCCGTCTGTTCGTTTAAACCCCTTACACTATAAATATATACGTTAATACATGGGCCAGACGAAGCCTGCTGTTGCTGAAAGGGTCAAAGAATAAATTGCCGCTGTGGAGACTCCAGGCGCCAGACAGAACATGCACTTCATGCAGGCACCAATCACTGGATTGAATTTTACCTTAAGCAAGTCCTCCCCACTGTACGTCATTTTTACTGTAGAGTACGCGAAGTGTTTAAAATAAAACATTCAATCGGGAGGATATCTTCAAATTATCAGCAGTGATGCAATCCGGTGACATACAAAACACCACCTCGCTTTTATGCGCAGCTGGGTGATCACCAGAATAGTGGTGCGTCAGTAGTATATGAGTGTAGTAGTAGTATAGTAGTGTAGTATATGACGGTATGTGGCGAAAATAAAATATCGATAATTCAGAAGACGTGCGGGTGGATGAAGTAACTTCTTGAATGCAGACGGTGCGCACAACTGGACCAGTCAGCTTGTGAAAATAGCCAGTTCAACCTGGTCATAACGTCAGGCAATTGAAAGGTGTTAACACGTATCGTATTATATCATGATCTCGTTAATTCCTATTAACATAATTATATATTACTAGCTGCAAATAGATAAAAAACATCCTTGAAGCGTGTAATGTGTGAAAATTTGAGCTCAAACGGTGCAAAACATATATTCAGCATGTAAAGGATGTAAAGCCATCATCTCAGAATGGCTCTTAAAGCAATCATATAAAGAGACGGAGGACCTATTAATGATCTTACAGTGACACACTGGCGCATCCATTCCATATCAAACACTAACACATGCATTGTACATAAATCTTAAAGAAACTGGTGTGCGCACATATGTAAGTCTAGTGGATATGTCATATGACTGATCCGATCCCAAGACCATGTCGTAGGGCTTACAGACATAGCGCATATACTCCTTGACAACTCCAATCTCACTATAAACACAAACATACATAAACATACACACACACACACACACCCTGTTTTTGTTAATGTTACACTTATTACTACTCCCGCTCGTTTCTTTTTCTTTTTTTTTCTTAAATTTTGTACTCTTGCACACTATATTGTAACCACCTCACAAAGGTATTTTGAAATGTCAAGACGATGTCCGAGTGGGGACCTGGTGTCCTGTAACACAGGTTTTTATACCTACCTCAGGCACCAGCTATCCACTACCGAAATTGTCAAATGTTATAGCGTAATCGTATTTTCATTGTATGCATTTTGGTTTTGGTGAGAAAATAAACGATATTATTATTATGATGTTAAATTTGTTCTTTCTCAGCTTTCGCTGGTAGTATTTTGTGACATTTACGGACAAAGTCAAGTAAATGCCACGGGTTCTTGGGTGAAGTTTATTATGTCTATTCGTCTATTGCATTGTGTATTTGTTCATCTATTTGCAGAAATTTTCTTACGTTTCTGCAAGTGTTTAGTATAGCAGCTTTTTGAAGAATCATGTAGGTATTGGGTTTCAGATCAATGAGTTTTAAACTAGAATGTATATGTTTCGGAATAATACCAGTCGTGGACAATACTATAGGGACAATGTATACTTTTTGTTGTTTCCAGATTCTTAAAACTTCATCCTTAAGGTCTGCATATTTGTGTATTTTTTCTGCTATTGTTTTTTGTAGGTTGTGAGTATTTCGAACAGCTATATCGATCAGGTAAGTAACACAAATTAATTAATTAATTTGTTTATTATTATTATTATTCGTATATACATGGAACGTAGGGGGTTTAAAAGTTAATACGCCCCCAATTTGAAAACTCCTTCAACGATCGGAAAAAGAAACAGAAGATTGCGTTGCATATGTACTTAAATTATAGCGTTCTTAGCTATTATTTAAGAACATAATATGTTCTCTCTCTCTCTATGTAAATAATCTTTCAAACAAACAGACTCATAATACAAC
The DNA here is from genome assembly GCA_902825455.1 of Arctia plantaginis. Classification (NCBI taxonomy): domain Eukaryota; kingdom Metazoa; phylum Arthropoda; class Insecta; order Lepidoptera; family Erebidae; genus Arctia; species Arctia plantaginis. The sequence continues at coordinate 7,686,536 of CADEBD010000314.1, read as the reverse complement.
ACCGAACAGATACACAAATGCACAAGTTACGTTTATAGTATCCTTTTGCGTAGTGAGTTAAAATGGCATCTCATCATCTTTGTTTAATTTCGTGAGAACGGCGCAGATATTTGGCAACTACTCATGTTTCGTAGTGTTTATATCTGTAATAAATGTTAAGAAATATTTCAGGATTCTTTATAAAGTTTTACGACTGGTATTATTGGTCAAGACCTCACAAGAAGTTTCTAACTCAGGTAATAAAACGCTTGTTTGCTTAAGCAGAATAACATAATAAATTATCCAGACATTAAGTATATGTATTTTATAAAGCAATGCATAAATAAATACGTGTGAAGTCGTGATCAATATCGTCTCTGAGATTGCAAAGGCGCGTAAGAACAATTTGCAAAATGTCAGGTGGAATCAGCTTGCCACCGATAGGTGGTATCCGAGGGGATTTCCGCACGGAAAAAAAACGGTGGATTCAGCTTTCCTCGTCTGTGTACTCTGCTTTGCTCTATCATGAATGTCGTCTTCGGAAACCAGGCAGTCTTTCATGCCCCTCAGCACTACATCCTCCCACGTTATCTTCGGGCTACCTCTAGATCTACCGAGGATCGATAACTGTAGCGATACCAATATTTCTAATAACTAAATATATTGATAAAAATATCTAACATCGCGACCTTTGTCTGTTGCTGCTTTTGTTCGCTCTCTACGCGTTTTTAAAGTCTTATCGATGATATGTTTCGATTATGGTGTTATTAAGAATATTTTTCGATGTTGTCTCTGCAGTGGCTTACAAGGCATACCCAGGTACTTTTAGTTTCCATGAGTGAGAATTAGTAAAATTAGCCAATTCTTTTAGGGAACGTAATTTTGTCTTTTTGTTCTTCCTTCAAATGCATAAAACGACATTACCTATCCTTATTAATTAATGTTATGGTGTGTAATGTATGAAATCACCAAATTTTATCTACTAAAATACGCTTGTTCAAATTCCCAACTGTGTTTTATAACAACCGCACTTAATCAGTCATAGGGACTCGTTAAGGGTAGTTTTGAAAAATTTGTAACAACGCTTTTTTTAGTTTTAATACAGCGTGTTAAATGTGAGTTTGAAAGCGCTACTACCAAGAATAACAAAGTTTCATATAAACTTCCAACCTCCATTTTACATAAAAAAAATATTTTTTTACCACAACACCAACAATTTTTGACAATTGACCCAGCGGTTTCAGCTTTGCTTAGATCGAACAATCAGTGAATCAGTCTGTCAGTTTCTTCTTTTATAGATATAGATAAAACAGCATATTTGCAACAAAAAGAAAGCCTTGTAAAAGAGTTAGTAAAATGTTATTTGTAACATCGAAATTACTAGTGTTTAGGATTCCATAATCCTAACAAGGAAACGTTGTAGTCTGTACATTCGTTAGTGACTTAGTTCATAAAGTTAATTAGTCAGTTGAAAGCTCTAATTTAATTGATGTATGGCATATGTATTAATCACGCCGACAAAAAAAAATACATTCTAAAAAAATATTTTTCTATCAGTCTTCCAGCCAAGAAAATTTTAACCCCATCTATTTAATAAGAAGATTGTAAGCTTTCGTTGGATCGAACTTCCAAAAACCATTGAGAAGGATGAAAGCTGTTCCTCGATTCAGTGATTTGTTTACGAAATATAAACAAATCACTGAATCGAAACGTAGAATAAAAATACTTAGAAACAGCCCTTCTGGCCATTGTGGTATAGGTGTAGGTCAAAACCACCTATCTGAGAAGAGGCCTATGTCCAGTAGTGGATAGTAAACTGCTGGACATAGGCCTCTCTTTAGGCTGTTGAAGATAATGATGATAGCTTAAGAGTAATATTTACTCAATTTGTAAACTGTAACTTACCTACTTCTGTACTGTACTTGTAGTATAAAATCTTATATGAAGATTATTACTTATTTATAAACGGATTAAGCTACGGAACCCTACACGTACACATCTGCTTTATAGAATTAATTAATTATTTACAAGGTATTATTATTGACCAAGCCAACCAGTTTCATGTATATGGTAAGACCTTCATTCACTTCTTTCCCACGCCATACTTCGAAATTTTGGACATCAAATCAAAACAAGTAGATATTTTTTGTATTTGTATCACATGAACAGCCTCTAATGGTCCATTTCTGGATATAGGCCTCTCCTTAGAAAAGAGGTAATGGCCTACTATACCATGCTGGCCAGAAGGGTTTGTGTCAAGTATCCCTTCTCTCTGCAGTGCTGTTGTCCTGCGTAGTTTGTCTCTTACTACACCCACGAGATGAATACGGGTGGTGACCCTCCGTATTCTTAGTCCGTCATAACACGAATGTAACACCACCCGAATAGGCACAGCATAAATTAAAATGTAGTAGGAGTCATACAACAAAAACAGTGTGAACTAACATTAAAATGTATGTTCTCCTATGCCTTGCGTATATTCTATTTGTTTTTTTTTTTTCTGTCCGGAAATCCATGCGGATACCACTTACCGGTGGCAATATCGGACTCGAACCGACTAAAACCGCAAGCCGTCTCAGGTACCAGTAGTCGGGGAACCAGGTGTACCCTAGAAAGGAAATCTCTGGTGCCCCGACGTACCTCGGGCCATCTACGGCGGGTAGACGACCCGCGCTCGCTGTCACCCCGGCCTGCTTCTGCTTGGGTGACAGATGGCCTCACCTGTCACCCCCAGGCCTGCGCTTATGGAGGACGAAGGTCATTCTGCGACCTCCGGTGCCTAAGTCGTCTACGGTACCTGGCCCGTTCCTGAGCCTGGCGGGCCGGGAGAGTTCTAAACCTCTCCCGGTCCCTCTCCGACATCTCCTTCGCAAGCATAACTTGTTCGCAGAAGGAGACGGCAAAGTTCCACGCACTCTCGCTCCGCACGATAGCTGCAATAAGGTGGGAGAGAACTCCCACTCCGCTGGCCGCCACGAGGTCTCGCCTCTGCTCAACCCACGCCGGGCACTCTGCCAGCGTGTGGAGAGTCGTGTCAACGGTCTGGCCATCGTAGTGATCAGACACAGGTGATCCCCGAAACATCCTTTCCCAGTGATCATCTGCGTCAGTCGTTATGAGAGGGTCTCGTGATGCCTCTCGAGCCAATCCTCCATAACGGGTCTTACCGCCGCGATGACGGCGTGCCCGGCGCTCGGTTGCCCAAGCCGACCTTGCGTTTACTCCTGTATGTACCTACTTAAAATAAGGTTATCTAAAGTTATAACGCCACTTAACTACATTATCGTGTAATATCTTCACCTTTCACCAAGCTTTTGCTTTGATAATTACCGACAAAATATGTTTCGCTGGTGTACATTTTCATACATATACATGTACATATTGTATGTATGTATGTACATATTGGTGGCTACATTATCGTATTCTATAGAGCTGTTCACCCAGAGCAAATAAATTAATATTTTAATGTTAGGCAAAAATAACTAACCGTCTAAGACTGAAATAATATGTAATATCGAATGTCCTTAACCCCAAGTCTATAGAGATAATGTCATAGTCACGTACAAGAAGACTATTAACGAGCTATGCTTGACACAAATATCCAATAACAGCGTCAAGATCAACAATTATGAGAGAAAAATATATCCTTAATTGGTACATAAAATCATTAAATACTGAACGGAAATTAAAAAAGGATGTATGGAATTTACATGAAGGGGTTCACATTGTGGGGTGACGGAGAACAAATAATCGTGCTTAAAATAAGGCCTGCATGTTATCTTTGTATGTAAGTATTTAGAACGATGTATTATGGTACTTAGATGTAAGTATGTTTGTTAGCAGCCTGGTTATCATAGAGTACAGGCTCTGCCTGGTTTAGAATCAGAGAGCTTGTTAGATTTGTGAGGTTATTCCTCTGAGCCTTTTTTCCCAAACTAGGTTGGGTTCAGTTTTAAGTCTGCTACAAGTACAAGTAGTGCTGCTACTTCGATTTTTACGCAGTTCGACCGCCATCAGACCTCCACAACCCAAGTACCAGGCGATGTCGAATTTCTGTAGAAAGGCTTCAACTACCCGTAACGATTCCAACAGATGCTCGTTTGGCAACCAGGATTGACAGCTTAACGTACTTTCCGAAGAGTCTCAATGTACTTAGAAAACCCATCCATTGACTGACCTGGTAAAGATTGCTTAACTTTGCAATATGTTAACTTACTCGATGACCACTTAGACACGAGCCCCTCTAATATGTGAGGTTATATTATTATTAAAAAGAACAATAAAAATAAAACAGAATATACAAATAGAGCTTAGGTTACCCGACGAGGAAATTATTTAAAGCCCTGCTATTTTCCAATGATTACTTGACTACTTTCAGCTAAATAAAAATAATAAACTCAGGTGAATGTTACCAGTGGTATTATGATACTGTTAAACCCATTGCTACTTATTAATTTAGATGTCATACAAATAATCATATTAGTACCTCTAAATCATCATCAACAGCCTTCAAGAGTTCACTGCTGGACATTGGCCTCTCTATAGAAAAGAGGTTTTGACCTATTATATGTATACTACGCTGACCAGACGGGTTGGTATAGGGTTTGTTTCAAGTTTTCCTTCTCTTTGCAGTGCTGTTCCCTTAGTCGGCTCTTGCGACACCCACGGGATGAATAGGGGAAGTGACACTTCGTATTCTTAATCCGTCACCGTACCTCTAAACAAGATATAAATATACTTGGAGCAGGTTTTTTATCTATTCAAAGAAATAAAATTGAAGTGTCTAATATACTCGTATATATAATAGGTTTATTTCATGCTCACACGGTTATTTTGCACGATACCTATGCCTAAAAACCAGTTTAAATATTTTTTGTATGTCTGTATATTTGTACCGGGTAATTACAAAACGGCGGGACCGATTTTGATAATATTTTACTGCCAAATAGCTGTAGGCTATAAAATTTTGCCCGGTCCGGGTATCGGAGCCACTAAGGCAGCGCTTTTCAAATTCCCCGCGAACGAAGTCGCAGGCACCAGCTAGTTTTAATTTAGCGGCCAAACAAACAGACTGTTTATCAGATGGTGAATGGCTACTTCCATGGACACCTGTACCTCAAGAGCTACGAAATCAACTTAAAAATACCTTACTCCGGTCGAGCTGGTCATTATGTATAAAAGCATGACTCTCCCACGGGAACTTTTACAGCCCGAAATATGTTAAAGTTTCCTTGAGAGAGTCATTCACACATACGGCGACAGCTAGTAATGATTGCAGACCCAAGTCTTCGATCGTCTAACTTCATACAAATATTATTAAGAAAAGTAAAGTTTGTGAGTTTGTATGTTCGGGTTAATCTGCGGTACTACTGATCCGATTTTGAAAACTATTTCACTGTTAGAAAGGTATATTATTCCTAAATGCTATAGACTACTTTTTACAGTAATAAGCGACATACACGCGGGCGGACCCGCGGGTATAAGCTAGTAAATAATAAGCTAATGCTAATAAGTAAATAATAAGCGACGGCGCGTCTGCCGTGCCAATCTAATATACTGTAACTTTTGAAAACGACTTTTGTCTTTGAAAACTTTGTTACTGTTTTTTACCATGTTAAAATCCTAATTTCAATACAATACAGTATTTTTTAGACTATTGTCTCTCCTAAAATACACTTTAGAATAACAAAAGTGTTGATCAGGGGTACTAAACCGACATAAAGAAACTGATTGAACGTAGTTAAGGCAAAACACTGTAAGTCGAGTTACATTCTTTTGATTTTGCACGGGGGGCGTTATCCGTATAAAAACAACTATGTAGTTTCGAAGGTCAGTACGTTAATGCTATTGTCATATGACAGCCTCTTCAACGTACGATATACATAAATTATCTTAATGAGTTAATGCTCTAGCAGCGAGCGATTATACCATAATTACGTGTGTTGCGCAACTACCCGCATACATCCTAATTATCATTGTTATGTTTTTGTCGTTCTAATAACCTATAAAACATAAATATAAAGCTGATAACATCTTTTTTTTTATTGCAAGTACTAGATTTTAACGACTTCTCGATGAAGTTCTAAAATTAGCAGGTTTTTTGTGTCTGTTGTAACTTTAACTTAATATAGATTCAACTACCGCTTATTTTTGTAATCATACAGATTTTTTATAAAAATTAATAACATCTATACTTATTACCCGAGTGGTGACCGATTCAGAATACGTCACCACCCCTATTCATCCCGTGGATGTCGTAAGAACCGACTAAGGGAGCAAACTCTGCAGCACAACAGCAATATAAAGAAAAGGAAAACTTGCCACAAACCCTTCAGGAACCCGTTTGGCCTGCGTGGTATATTAGGCAGCAGTCCTTCCAGCAGTTAGTCCAGCAGTGGACTATTAAAGGCTGTTATGATGAAATGATGATGATGATACTTATTACTTAATATGTAGGGTTGCAGAATTTGCCAACATATTTATTGCTTAGGTAAGCTAAGCAATAAATATGTTGGACTTGCGTTACAATGATATTTGAATTATGGTTCCAAGGAGATGCAACTTCAACTTTATCGAAGTTTCGCCTCTTTGGAATGTTCAAGATGACATTATAGATAAAGTTAACAATCGCATTCTTATAAGAAGATGGTTCACAGTAACCTCGATCTAAGAATCAAACATATGTTAACTTGTTCTGTTGTTACCATACTCGTAATATAGGATAACCACTAATGCGAAGGTGACGCTTAACGCTCTTGTGAAAGCCTGAAAACCTATCTGAATGAATACAAAACATTGTATTAATGTGCACTGTACTTGTAATTAATTTATTGTTAATAGTGGTTGCCGTAACTTTTTTGGTTTGATAGGCAAACGGCAGTTGGGTTGTCCAATAGTATGTGACTACCAGCACCTATGGACACATACAACTCCAGACAAGGAGAAAAGAGTACTGCAATGTTTTGTAATAGTTAAACATTAAACCCTAACAACGTAAGGAAGTGAAATTCTTCTGTTAGTCAAAAAACATCAAAATAAGGGCTCAAGGGGATAGTGTACTGAGTACTAAAATTATTGCAAGGGTAATCAGTTACCCCATCAAAACCCATTGAAGTTAAACTCTAAGCTATCTTGAATCTAAACAAATATAATAATATATATAAAACCTTAAAAATGTAAGATGTAGTGTCTCCAAACTTCAAATTTATGAATGCCAAGTTCTTACCTGTTTTTCTTGATTATAGTAAATTTAATTAAATGAACCGCAGTGCTATACGTGTTAGTATGCATGACCGCATGCGATGCGTTTGATCAAAACCTCAACAAGTAAACAAAAATGTATTGAAACTTGTAAATATTACCTAAACTAAGTTCTGATATAAACTATATTTATTCACATCGATGCCTCTAGCCATAACCATCTATATCCATAACCAACTATATTTATATTCAAATGTATATTACTATTTTAGACTATATTAATGAATTGCAATTTTTATTCTACAATTTGAACGATTTTCATTTTGCCAGAATTCATATACACATAATTTGAGTTGCAATGTGATGATGATGTAGATCCATAATCACTTTCTGCGCATGGATTATTCCGTTAGCATGTAACCAATAAAAATAAATAAAAACAATATCTATTGATATGACATAAGCTTTAAGCTTAGAACAGCGATCGCATTTGCAATATTAATAAAACAACAACACCATAGATAAGTTATTCAAACTCAAAAAGGGCTCACTTATTAATACATCAAATATTGAATGGTTAGGAACACGTCTCAACCATTTACTTAGTAATATATCACGCCCAAACAACAATAAAACAGAACCCAACCTGTCATCAGCCGCAACAATATCGATTTATACTCGTATTACTTAATCGTGAACCATACAACTTGTATCAGTTTATTCATGCGCCAGCCTTCGTGGTCCAACATAGAATGCAATTATACGATGATTTATCGTCAGTAGCCCTGCTCACGCGCCGATGGTACAGGATAACACTTTAATTGAAGACTCGTCTGCCGTCGATCACGGCTCATGGTCGACGTAAACACGATTCGAGATTTGAATGCTCTAGTTCTTGGCGCATAAAATGCTGCTCTGTCTATACCTTATTGCTTAGAAATAGATAATGTATTAAAATAAAGTAATGTAACAAATATAAACAATTAATATTTGTTGGGTTTTATCTAGCTGTATTTAAGAGAACTAAAATTCTGATGCTTTGTACTAAGCTTCCTTGATCATTTACTAACACATAAATTGTATTTGTTTTTTTTTTATTATAACTAGATTAATAAAGGTTATCGTATACACGAGCATGTATACGATAACCTTTATTCGTGAACACAAGTTACTGGGAGCCTGTTGTCTGCAAGCATATTTTGAGATTTTATTCCTACATGCCCCCGTATATTGTTACTATTTTTATCGCTAAGCACCATGACATTTTTAAATCTGGGCCAAATACACAATGAAATCTAATTACATTTAGCCTTCTTTAATTTGAGCGCATAATAAAAAATCAATTGGTGTACTGCTTTTCCTAATGTCTGAAATGAATGAATGAATGATCACCATGAAATAAATCTTACTAGTAAGTCCCCTTAAAGAAAATAAAAAGACATTTTATAAATTACCAGCTGACCCGGCAAACGTTGTTCTGCCATATATATATTATCAAAGAAATCATATCGCGATTTAAACTGGAGTTAGGGGTAGGAGGGTGAAAAATACTTTAAGACGTACTCTCTTCATCATCATCAACAGCCTCTAATAGTCCACTGCTAGACATAGGCCTCTCCTGAAAAAGGAGGTTTTGGCCTATTATAACACGCTGGCGAGACGGAGTAGTATAGGGTTTGTGTCAGGTCGGCTCTTGCGAGACCCACGGGATTAATAGGGGTGGTTTGGTGGTTTCACTCTTTATTCTTAGTCCGTCACCACACAGACAATCTGCCAAATATACATTTTTTTTAAATTAAAATTGGTAGAGCCCTTTTTGGAGGAGTGCGGCCACAAATACCACATAAACACACTATTTTATATATATTTATTGAATTCTTTTTTTTCTCTAAACGGACCAAAAAAGATCGTTGGTTGTTCTGTTTTTTATTCTTCACTCGATCTGTGCTACACTAGGTCCGATTAAAATTTTTGCTTCCTATTAGTACATTTAGTTTTGTGTAACAAAAATGTAAACAATACTTCTTATCTCTCAATAATAGACAATTTCAAGTTGTTCAAAGCGCCATTTTTATAATCACACGTTGGAGGTTCAATCGTGATAGGATTTTTATTGATGTACAGACATCTACATACATAGATGTTTTAAAAGTATGAATATCTAACGGCAGCCTGCTAGACTTAGTTATCTAAACGAATTTAACCTTTTACCACAAGTTACAAGCAAAAACAGCTTAACTGCCTAATGTATTTATAAGATAAACGAGTAGTTACGACGATTGGCAATAATAATCTAGAGTTGTTTATAAAACACTTATATATTAAATCTTACCAGCTTCTAGTTCATAGTTATAAAATTGCGCGAATTAGATTTGCACGCCATAATGTTCGCATATTTCTAGGCTTCTCTTGTGAACATTTATAAAAATATTATGAAATAGGCATTTTATGGTGTGAGCCAAAACCTCTTTTAAATTAGACGTAGTAGCAAAATATATTCCTGTTAATTAAAAACACCGTATTTCTATATATACTATTTAACTGTAGATTTGTCTGCGTATTGTACATACCAACACAGAACTACAATAGAGGACACTTATTAAATATTCAGTTAAACTCTTTTGTTGTTAGTATAATAAGTAAATTACAAAAAGTAAAGCATTTTTAATATTGCCATGACCCGGACTTACAAAATAAGAAGTCCTATAGATGAAAATGTTTAATAAAACTTTAAATGCTACTACTTGCATGTAGGATCCTTATTCATATCCTATTGTTGCATGTGTTAGTCACACGCGGACCTCCTCATAAAATAACTAATTTTGTGTTTTATTTTTTACGCGAACCTAATTCCTTCCTTAATTTAAACCCATTCTTTCAACTATTATAAGCACATTATAATGTCTAGTTACTCAACGATTACTCTTTAACTAGAGTGCTAACTAAGCTGTAATAGTAGAAACTAAAAGCTAAATATTTCGCAAACTTATCACAAAATGTCGAATCGATTCAGAAATTATAATTGAAAGACCGATCCAATTACATTTCATATAATATAAAATATAACCACAGATCAATATATGTATACACTACAGACGAGGTACAATTTAATTCTTTTCTAGACTTTATTACTTTTCCAACGTGATTGACATCTGTTGTTATGCAAAATTACATCTTTCTAGTACTGTTAGTATCTATGCTAAACTGCGAACGAACAGAGGACAAGGCAAAGCTGTATTCAAATGCATGCATTACTATATTTTAATGGTATCTTCAGTTAACCAAAGCAGTGTGGAATTCTTCAGATATCCCTTAAAAGATAAAGAGTAAAACTTAGAAATTTTTTAACCCTAAAGTTCGCCTGCTTAAAGTTGCCTGCCCTAAAGTTAGCTTTTGGCCGCGGCTACACCCGCTTGTAAGTCGGTTATCACAGTAAAAGAAGTCTATAGCACTCAGGGATAATATACCTTTCTCACAGTAAATGAATTTTCAGACTCGGATCGGTAGTACCGATTTACCTCGAACATGTAAACTCACAAACTTTATAAATATAGTATAGACGAATAGGTTGGAAATTCCGTGTAAATAAATAACAATTTGTCGTAGCAACTTTTATATTTATATTTATCTGAATTCTTCTTTTCTTCTCTTTTAGCGCGTTTTTGCCCTCTAGCTTTGCTAGACATTAAAATACAATAGATGATTAAGTAGCACTTCTTTATTTATTTACAAAAAAATTTATCAATAAACATTAAAATGCACTGTTGCATCTCCTACACTTAGACTTCGTTCAGATGTTGGGCCTTGCATCGAATACGCGTTGTCGCAGATTAGCTCGAATTCTATCATACCGTAGGGAGTCATGATTCTATACATATGGGCCAGTTTAACTAGTATGATACCACGGCCTCACAATAAACCAACGTGGTGAGGTCGCTGTCCAAGGGCGGTTGTAGTTACTTATCCGGTGACCCACAAAATATTCATAAAAAAAGCGTTTAAAATAAGCGTTAATAATAATAATAAATAAAATATAATAAATAAAATATTTTAACCACTGGTATAACCCACTTACTCTATAAGTCTGGTAGTGTCATGGATCGTAAAAATTTTAGACCTATTACATGTTTACCAACCATGTACAAACTTCTTACATCTATTCTGAGACTCAAAATTACTTTACACATTAATAATAATTCGATTATGTCAGTTTCTCAGAATGGATGTAGAAGTGGGAGCCGTGGCACTAAAGACCTCCTTATTATAGACAGGGCCATTAGCCAACAGGTGCGTCGTAATCGTAAGAGTTTGGCGACGTGTTGGATAGACTATAAGAAGGCTTATGACTCGGTTCCACATACATGGCTTTTGAGGGTGCTGGAGTTGTATAAAATTGATACAACTCTGTGCACTTTCTTGAAGTCATGTATGGGGCAATGGAGAATTGCGCTTCGTTATCCAGGATGTCGGCAGACGACGGTAATTGATGCACCAATAAAGATCGAGCGGGGAATATTTCAAGGTGATAGTCTGAGTCCCTTGTGGTTTTGCCTGGCTTTGAACCCTCTTAGCACTTTATTAGAGGGTTCAGGGCTAGGCTATAGGTTGCAGAAAGACGATCAAGTTATATCTCACCTTCTTTATATGGATGATTTGAAACTACTGGCCCCCACCAAATTACAATTGTCAGCGTTACTGAAGGTGACGGAAAACTTTAGTAATTCTATCAAAATGGAATTTGGTGTAGACAAGTGTGCAGTCATGTATGTAAAGAAGGGTGAGATAGTAGAATCTGAAGGAATAGAGCTTTCCGATTCAACAAAACTCAGATCTCTGTCTGCCACTGAAACTTACAAGTATTTGGGTATATCACAGTCGTTAGGCATACCAGAATCTGACATGAAACAAACGTTGCAGGAACGTTTTTTTGGCCGTTTGAAAAAAGTACTTAAAAGTCTTTTATCGGGGGGCAACAAGGTGCGAGTCTGCAATGGTTGGGTCATGCCGATTCTGATGTACTCCTTTGGTATACTTAAATGGACTCAGACCGAACTAGATGCCCTTGATAGGAGAGTCCGTACATTGCTGACTGCATTTCGAATGCACCACCCACGTTCATCGGTTATGAGATTATATATCCCGCGAAAGCTAGGGGGTCGCGGATTATTAAATATCAAGACCCTACACAATCGGGAGATATGCAATCTCAGAGAATATTTTCTACATACCGATGTGGGAATGCATCGCAATGTAGTTGCAGTGGATATCGGATTCACCCCGCTCGCTCTGGCTAAAGAGAATTGGCGCAAACCTGTAGTATTTAGTACTAATGATCGTAGGGTGGATCGTTTCCGTGTGGTGACGGATTAAGAATACAGAGTGTCACCACCCCTATTCATCCCGTGGGTGTCGTAAGAGGCGACTAAGGGAGCGAAACACGCAGGACACCAGCACTGCAGATAGAAGGAAAACTTGACACAAACCCTATACCAACCCGTCTGGCCAGCGTGGTATAGTAGGCCAAAACCTCCTTTCTAAGGAGAGGCCTATGTCCAGCAGTGGACTGTTAAAGGCTGTTGATGATGATGATGATGATCGTAGGGAAGTATGGAAGGGCAAAGAGCTCCATGGCCGGTTTTATCGGGCCCTAAACGGGTCCGATATAGACTTTAAAGCATCTACGACTTGGCTACGGTATGGTGATCTCTTCGGAGAAACTGAAGGTTTTGTTTGTGCGATTATGGACGAAGTTATCATGACGAATAACTATCGGAAATATATCCTGAAAGATGGTACGGTTGACATCTGTCGGGCATGTCACCGTCCTGGGGAATCAATCAGGCATATCATTTCTGGTTGTTCTCGTCTTGCTAACGGTGAATATTTGCATAGGCACAACCAAGTAGCCAGGATTGTACACCAACAGCTTGCCCTTAAATACCATCTTGTGAATCTAGAGGTGCCATACTACAGGTATGTGCCCGACCCAGTTCTCGAGAATGGTCGGGCCACGTTGTATTGGGATCGATCTATTATCACAGACAGGACTATTGTTGCTAATAAGCCTGATATTGTAGTGATAGATCGATTAGAGCGCCGCGCAATTATTGTTGATATCGCCGTTCCTCATGACGAGAATCTCGTGAAAGTTGAAAAAGAAAAACAAATAAAATATTTGGATTTATCTCACGAGATTGTCGATATGCGGAATGTCGATTCAGTGATAATTGTTCCGATAGTCGTATCTGCTCACGGATTGATAGCCAAGAGCCTCGACCAACACCTTAAGAGGCTCACGTTGGACGGCTGGATCAAGGGTCTGATACAGAAGGCAGTCCTCCTTGACACGGCTCGTATAGTGAGGAGGTTCCTATCTTTGCAGTCCTAACCACTGGTGTCTTGGTACCTGTACCCGATGTCGGTGGTCTACTATTTTTTATATTTTTAAATGTATTTTTATTTCTTTTGTAATATATTTAAAAATGTAATTAATATGTATATATAATTTAATAAAGAGAATAATAAATAATATTTTTTTTTATAATTTATATATAAATATGAATATATAAATATGTCACCAAGTCTGCAATTTTATTTAAATGTTGTATGTACTAAAATTGCGTATTTTCACAAGAAATGTATGGCAAACCAATGATATTTACGAGCACGTAGGTGTTAAGGCTTCTAAGGTTAGTTAATAGTTCTTAAATTATTAAAATGTGCTTCGTCATTTAAATTGCCCTTAGACAGATACAAAATTCTTTTCATTGTAATCTTGAATTTGGGTTTGAACAGTTGTAACTGAAAACAGTTTCATCATGAACTCGTTTGTGTCACGATCCACTCTAAATAAAACATCAAAAGGCTTTATATCAGATTTCAATTTAAATAATTACCTATCAAATATAGAGCAGCTATCAGTCGCACAGTGAATTACTACAACCTAATACATATCAAATATTTCTCAACACTTAAGGCAGTTTCCTAACTACTTATTTAAATTTGAAGTATGCCGAACCGGACAGTCGTATGTCACATCTGTCAAGAGTCTATTATTGGCGTTCGTCGGAAGCGCTGGGAGGCAATCTTTAAAGATCAAGGCCAATCCAGCTTTATACTGGACCAATGTTAACTTGTGTTATTTAAATATCAGCGCGATGTAATGCTACGACGAATCAGTCTGGTCCCCTTTCGAAACTTTATATTTTTTCATACGAAGGACGGTTGTTGTTTTAAACTGTCATACTGTACAAGTTGCTCGCTTAAAGCGATTCGGAAAATCGGTAAAACTACCTTTCAGAGTGTCAAGCATCGGACAGTTTAATTATAGATAGGATAACCATTGAACTTTTCTCTGATACAATACATATGATTACAATAGTTATTTAATTTTACCTGCTTTTTTGGGGTTTCAACTGACCTTTTTAACGATCAGGGCTAATAGTAAAGTGGTTTCCAGAAATCAATTTAGTCGATGACAAACATTGTTTTACCTAATGTGTTTCACGTGATTTTATAAACTGAACCGGTTAAGAAGTTAAGAAAATTCATTAACATATTTGTGTTAAGGGATTTTCTAATAATAAATATTAGTAAAACATATTTTTAAGAATGTAGTGGAATAGAAACGTATTTCCAGTGTCCGTACTTGATTTTCTTTATTATTTGCGATAACATGCGATAGGATACTATGGCCAATTTTTTTCATAAAAAAGCTGCAAATCTGTATTTTATGGTTGCAAAATATTGGTTTAAAAATTTTTGGTTACTGAACAATTTTTTATTGAAATTGCAGTAAGTGCTACCTAATTAAAGATTATTCATTATTTATAATTTTTCTTTTTCTATTTTAACATTAAACTGTATTTTCTTGTGTAATTAAAACCATCTAACATCATATTTATTACCATCATCTTCAGATGCATCAAGCTTACGGCAAGAATATTTGTGAGTACATATATTTGGAAACTGAGAAAATATTGAGACTTTCAACTAAAATGAACTCTCAAGAAATTGAGCTACATTATTTTCTTTACAAAGTAAATGTCTCTTAAAAAACTCTATGAAAAGTAGGTATCCTAAGTTTCATAGAAGTTTTTTGTTACTTTAATAGTAATGTTATAAAAACTCATATCTAAAAAACCTTAATGGAAAAAAACAACAGAATATTCAAAAGGACAATATATGTGCTTTTAACACAATTTCCAAAAGTATTATTGGGTATAATAATATGAATCAGAATATAAATGGATTCGAAGAAAAGTGATAAAAAAAAAAAAATTGAGATGTTAGTTTTGACTGTGACACCTTCAACTTCACCACACATTTTAATTCAAGAATATTATTTTATTACGTTCCATTTATTATTTTAATTTACCAGTTTAACCAAGCTAGTAATGCATTAACGTTATCAATATGGAAAATAATCTGACATTGACAAGTGAACACCAACTCAGACGCTCCGAGCCTGCATTGATATAAGCAATAACGTCATATGAATTATCTCTGCAAATTCCTTATCCGATTCTCTGTTATATTTCAACATTAAATCGCATGCCTTATTTTCAAACCTTGTGCAATAAGGACATTCTTTCTAAAACTTTATTTTCACTCAATCACACTTAATCAAAACCTTTTCCTAAACAAATTCTTCATTTCATAAAATACACTTGATCACACATCAACAGCTTTAATAGTCCACTGCTGGACATAGGCCTCTCCTTAGAAAGGAGGTTTTGGCCTACTATACCACGCTGGCCAGACGGGTTGGTATAGGGTGTGTGTCAAGTTTTCCTTCTTTTTGCAGTGCTAGTGTCCTGCGTTGTTTTGCGTCCTTAGTCGGCTCTTACGACACCCACGGGATGAATTGGGGTAGTGACATTCCGTATTCTAAATCTACATAAAATACAATGATAATGATAAAATAGAACGATATGAAGATTCGATCGGCAATTCATTTAGAAAGCGTGTACGCTTTCTAAATGAATTGCCAATCTTGAAATGCTTTTTTCTTTAGTTTAGTAATTAATATAGAAATAAAATGTGTTTCTGAGCAGTATAAAATCACCAACAGAAAACTTAAATAGTGTATGTATATTGCCCAAATCGATGAAAAACTGTTAAAATTTAGACTATCACAAAAAAATATATAATTTAAGGTTGTGTGAGCAGAACAACAACAGATTGTTGTTCCAGATGCTCGTATTTCATTTGAACTAATATTTTCTACTATCTAACAACACCCGTTTTATAACCATGATTCATTTCTAAAAAACAAGGGCCGTTGTAGGCCTTTACTCCAAGATAATGCCCCTTTAATCCCCAACAAAGAGTAATTGGTAGATGGTATGATCGATCGCTATCATCGTGATTGCCTTGATAAGCTTGGACGACTATAAATTATTATCCAGAGTATGTTTGGGAATTTCTAACAGACATTCTTTTAAAGATACAAAATTTGTACAAAATTAAAAGGTACAAAATTTATTCCTCGTACCTTGTCAAGTGGCACGATGTCACCAACCAACTAACGTTTTAATTTGTGCTCAATAACTGTGTTATTTATGTATATATTGATAATGGGTAATTAGTTAGTTGGTCCAAATTACCCACTGGGATCGTAATTAACAAAATCGTCAATTTTAATCCAGCATTCAATTTACTAACAGTTTTAAATGATATGATATTTCTTATTTTATTATTAATATATTTATTTTGAGTTTTTTATCTTTTACAAAAATAAGTGATTCTAACTATTCAAGGGAATTCTTATTTTGCAGAATGTATCTTTCATTTTGCATAAAAACAGATGTTTAGGTTTAGATAAGTTTAGAGCATATTTCTGTTAGGATTATTTGAGGATCAGTTGAGAACATCTCAGTCTAAATTATGGATAAATATTGTCAGTCTAAAACTATTATAATTAAGACTTTGAGATGTTCAAAAATGATCATAACAGAAATATTATTAATGTCCAACGTTATAGGCTGTACAGATTACGTTCTGTGAACAAAGTATCTGAGAAGGAAGTGAGAGAGAGGAAACACCTTTAGGTTACGTATCTTATAATTTTAGTTCGAGGAAGTAAATGAAAACTTTGAGAAGTAAGAAATATATAGCCGGTAACATGTAAGTGTTAAAAATATCAATCATCTGAGAGACACATAAACTAATTTTAAAATATTTCATGCGGTAATCGATTTTTAGAAACCTAACTCATGCATCCAGCATCCATTGGTAGACGTAGTGAATTAAAAACTTAGACGTTGTCATTTATGATTGGATTTTACGCAATAAAGAGCTAGCCTATTGACGTCAACTTTGAAAATAAAAGTTCAAAAACAATTAGAAGTATATTAAAAGGACAATTGGGTACAAAGATATTTCAATAAACAGAATAGGATATCGCTTATTTGGAAAGATTGTGGGACCGTAAGCAGTAGCTGTTGCTGGAAGTGCGAGCGAGTGCGAATATATTATAACATAGAATATATGAAATATTTAAACTTTTTTAAACTATTTGTTTTTTACACCAATTTAGAAAAACCTTTTCAATGAGCACTTAAACTGTTTGCCGGTATGTTCATATCTGAGATAAAGTCTCTCATTTTTAAAGTAAAAATAATTATAAGTGTTGAGTACTATTTAGAATTCTTTATATTTTGTAGTAGATGATTTTATAAGAAACTTAAGTGTCCATAGTTGACCTACATAGTTGACATAGTTGTTAAATTGCAATGACTATAACCAATAATTTTATCAAATGATTATGATTTTTAAAAGTAGCTATAGGTATTTGCCAGGTTTAGTGAACATTAGTTAGAAATGTTTGTTTTTTAAGATGTCTACGAAAAATTAAGTTAGAAAGTATAAAACCTGTATAAGCAGTATCCATAATATATTAAGTGCTTGCATTTTCTGAATTTTTAAGCCACTAATTTGATTACATCGATTCATACAATTAAATCGACAAACATCCAATAAACTTACGAGTATTTAAAAATGATTCGCATCGAATCTTTAAATGCATTTTATGAAATCTCTGAAACTCACACAGGAAAGTTTCCTATGTCTAAAATAACGTTGTGAAATATTTTAATAAAAAATAACGCAACTTTAAAATCAAACATAAGTCAGTAGCTGTAGATTACAAAAAACTGCAATAGAACAATTAATTTAGTAACAGAGAATCGATCCCGTGTTAGATTATGACTAATCGATTTATCGCATTGCACTATTCGTGAGATGCGAGTGACGAATCGGTGGATGTCATAGCAATACTTTTAAAAGGTCATGCTGCTCTCATACTTTTAATGTCTCTCACTAAATAATACCCGAGGCTTAGTTCTTGTTACCGAATATGTACAATATGATGTAATTATTTGTATAATCACCGTGTGGAGACCGTGTAATACACATTAGCTCAATTACTCAACGAGGAGTCAATTGAAATATTATTATTTTTTATTTTTTGTTTGTTTTTAAAAAG
Organism: Arctia plantaginis; assembly: GCA_902825455.1. Taxonomy (NCBI): domain Eukaryota; kingdom Metazoa; phylum Arthropoda; class Insecta; order Lepidoptera; family Erebidae; genus Arctia; species Arctia plantaginis. The sequence continues at coordinate 7,667,869 of CADEBD010000314.1, read as the reverse complement.
AGCTGCATAAGGAATATACGAGTATCCTGTGTCGCGGGGGACTTTACTAACAAACATCAACGGACACAAAGAACACTCAGGCTCAGAACGACAATTTGTGGATCACACAAAGTGTCGTCCCATGTGGGGATTTGACCCACAATACTCAGCGTAGTAGTAAGCAGCGTGGTGACCGCTTAAACCACTACGTCATCCGCACGCCATTCATTTTAATGGTTGTAAATAATTAGTTTGAAACATGGCATTGACCAATATAATAATATATATAATAAAATTAGATCCAAAAAAATAGATCATAAATATGGGTGTAAGCAAATGTTGTTTGTCATTAAAAATAAAACAACCAGAATTTAACGTCAAGTTTGAGCATCTTATAGACTAGATCTTGTGATTCATTAAACTTCAATATAACCAAACCTTAAGCTAAACCTTAAACTTTATGATATATAACATAATTATACTCAAACTATAACAAAACTTTACCAGTAACAAATTTTATATTTCTAGCTATGTCTGTCATTCGGTTATTCAACCCTAAAAGGATTACACCATGTAAAAAAGGTAGGCATGATATTTGATTTCAGTAGGTTTGTATAATTTATAAAATTGGGGGGCATCTGAAAATGGCTCAAAAGGGTCTACATGTTGGTCCTAAGAGCTCTCCAGAATTTACAGATTATAAAAATGTCTGGAAATGTACTTTTTTCGAATCGAAAACCACCTTAGAATTGTCTCCTCTCTGCATTACCTTGTTGAACTGTAAGAGATTGCATGTGACATTAAGTGCGTTTACGTGCAATAAGAAATATATTTTTCTTATCTGTATATCATATAAATGGCTGTAAATAAATAATTTAAATGATTGGCCGTAAAGCTTGCTAATAATAATAATGGTGATTCAATGAATATGAGATGTTTATCGCATTTATTCTCGCATCGTTTGCAATAGCTTGCAAGTCGTGATCTATTATATTGATTTGAACCTATGTACACTTACTTGCATTGTGATCTTGTCCATTAAAGGTCATAATAATAGTGAAAATATTTTTTATATTTTAAGTATGTATTTTTTCAAATTTGTTTCAGGTGTACCTATGTTTAAAAATATAATTAATATGTGTATAAAAAAATAAAGAGAATAATAATACTTTTTCTAAAATGATAAATTTTTAATCCTTTTGCATTTGCCTGACCATTTTATAATAATTTAAAAAAAAAAAATCTTTTTTTTTTAGTAGTACTTGTGGAAACCCCTTCGGGCCGTCATTTCCCCAACAGGCTTTTCGATGGGGTGATGTATCGGAATTAAACCGACTAAAACCACACGGTGTGCTTTTGTGATTACTGCAAATTGACAATTTTTTTTTTCTATTCATTTATAGGTTCTAATTAAAAATATTTTATTAGAAAAAGTTTTTCTAAGCACCAAAATTAGTAGTAGGTATAGCTTGAGCTGAGAAATATTTCTATGGGGTCATAACTATTGCCTTGAGTTTTTAAAGTTAATTCATTGATTTTTGTGTGTGAATTTTGTATCTTTTTGTTTATGAATCTTGTCATTGGGTTTATATTTAATTTATAAATCAAATTCCACCCGAGGCGGGTGCAACGTAAGAAGCAAGCCCGAGAGGTGAGGTTGAGGTATGCAAGTTGGAATGTAGGGACTATGACTGGAAGAGCGAGAGAGCTAGCAGATGTCTTGAAAAGAAGAATAATAAACGGGGCATGCTTGCAAGAAATAAAATGGAAGGGTACGAAAGCAAGAGAGATAGGAGAGGGGTACAAGTTTTATTACTGCGGAAGTGATGGGAAGAGAAATGGAGTGGGTGTAGTATTGGATAGTGCCCTGAAAGAGTGTGTGACGGATGTAAAGAGAGTGAACGATAGAAAAATAGTACTAAAATTAGTATGGGAGAGCGTAATTATGAATATCGTTAGCGTGTATGCACCTCAAGCTAGATGCAAGGATGAAGTGAAAGAAAAATTTTGGGCCGATTTTGACATGGTTTTGATAGGTATCCCTGAAGGTGAAGAACTTTTGATAGGTGGAGATTTTAATGGTCATGTGGGAACAACGAATGAGGATTATGAAAGAGTACATGGAGGAAGGGGGTTCGGAAGTAGAAACATTGATGGTGAGTCTCTGCTCCAGTTTTCCTCTTCGTTTGACCTGGCAATAGTTAACACATGGTTCTAAAAACGTCACGAACATCTCATCACGTATAAAAGTGGTAGCCACGCGACACAGATCGACTACTTTCTCATAAAAAGAAGTAAGTTGGTTTGTATCCGAGACTGCAAAGTGGTGCCCGGGGAACCCGTAGTATCGCAACATAGATTGCTGGTAATGGAGGTCAAATGGAAGAGTTTGAGTAAGAGTAGGAAGAACCGACCTTATCCAAGAATCAGGTGGCGAATGTTAGAGAAAGAAGAGTATGCAAGTAACTTTAAGGTAAAGGTGGTAGAAAAAATGATTGAAATGAATGCAAGGCTAGATAAGTCTGTGGATGGATGGTGGAGTGAAATGGCAAATTCTATACGAAAGATAGCGAGAGAAGTACTTGGGGAAACAAAAGGAAAAGGCATTATTGAAAGAGAGACATGGTGGTGGAGTGATGAGGTACAGAAAGCTCTAAAAGAAAGAAGGATGCCTTTAAAGCGTGGAAAAATGAAAAGATCTTTGAGAGAATGAAGGAAGTCAAAATGAATGAATATAAAGAGTGGAAGAAAAAGGCAAAAAAAGCGGTAGCGGTAGCCAGAGCTGAAGCTCAATATAACATATTTAAACATCTACATGAACCTAGAGGTCAAAAAGAACTCTACCGCATTACAAAGAACAGGGAAGAAAGAGCAAAAGACCTGAAGCATGTGAGATGTATAAAAGATGAAGAGGGGAGAGTGTTGGTTAAAGATGAAGATATAAAAAAGCGATGGAAAACTTACTTTGAAAAACCTATGAATGAAGAGAATAAATGGAGCGGAGTGCTAAAGCATGTGGATGTGAATGTCGGACTGGTGAAAGAGATTAGCATAGATGAAGTTAGATTGGCAGTACGAAGTATGAAAAATGGAAAAGCAGTTGGCCCCGACGGTATACCAGTGGAAGTTTGGAAGCTACTGAAAGAAGACGGATATGAGTGGCTGACTCTATTCTTCAATATGTTGTTGCTTGAAGAGGTAATCCCAAAGGAATGGTGTCAAACCCAACTCGTACCCATTTTCAAAAATAAAGGAGATGTTCAGGAATGCAACAACTATCGAGGAATAAAGCTCATGTCACATACTATGAAAGTCTGGGAGAAAGTGATTGAGAGAAGAATAAGAGATGAGAGTCAGATAACCCAAAGTCAATTTGGGTTTATGCCAGGACGCGGGACAACAGATGCTATATTTGCAATGAGCCAACTATGTGAGAAATACAGGAGTGCGCACAAAAACTTGCATATAGTGTTTGTGGATCTCGAAAAGGCATATGATAGGGTACCCTGAGAGGTTTTGTGGTGGGCTTTGAAAGAAGAAAGAGTGCCTGTTAAGTATGTAGAATTGATTCGTGCTATGTACAGAGAGTCTAGCACTCATGTAAGGTCGGTCACGGAAAACACTGATCAATTCAGTGTCTCTGTAGGCCTTTCACCAGGGACCAGCTCTGAGCCCATACCTCTTCCTGTTAATAATGGATGCTCTGACATCGGACAGGGGTTGAGGTCCAGAGCAGACTGGAAAAATGGCAACAAAGGCTGGAGAATGTTGGCTTGAAAATCAGCAAAACCAAAACTGAGTACATGTTCTGCGATTTCGGCGGTCTCTCCAGTCCTGAAACCATTTCGCTGGATGGGATAGCGATAACAGTCTGCTCCAATTTCAAGTACCTCGGCTCCCTCTTACAATGTGATGGTGAGATTGATCGAACTGTACAGCATCGGATCAATACGGGATGGATGAAGTGGCGGCAGGTAACGGGAACAACTCGTGACCCCAGTTTCCCCTTAACACTGAAGGGACAAATTTATAAAACTATTATCAGACCTGCCGTCCTGTATGGTTCTGAAAGTTGGCCCATTAAGAGAACGGATGAGAGACGCCTGAACGTAGCCGAAATGCGAATGCTGAGATGGATGTGTGGTGTGACTCAGATGGACAAGGTTAGGAATGAGTATATACGAGGGAGTTTGAAAGTAGCGAAACTGGATGAAAAGTTAAGAAGTAATAGGTTATCTTGGTATGGACATGTCATGCGGAGGGATGAGGAAAATGTGGCGAAGAAAGTTTTAGGTAAGGGAGTTGAAGGGTACAAGAGAAGAGGCAGACCGAAGAAAAGATGGATGGACTGCGTGAGGGAGGATATGGCTAGGAAGGGAGTAAACAGTAAGATGACGCATGACAGAGTAGAATGGAAAAATCATACATACTGCGCCGACCCCAAATAAAATTGGGAAAAGGGTAGGCAGATGATTATAAATCAAATTCATTTTTTTAATTCTTACAAACATATCCATACATGTCTAAACATACATATGGAAACGCCCACGAGTCACTACCTCAGTCCTTACCGGGTATGTCGAAATCAAACCCGCTAAAACCCGATGTGCTTCTATAAATCTTCCGAGCTCTCCGATGCCTGGTGCCACTTTCCCGGGACTGGAGAGTGGCTTCCCATGCCAATAGCCGTCGTGAGGCATTACTGTCGCTCCACCAGAGTGTGTAGTGCAGTATCCTCGTGACAGTATCAGTACTGATGGCACGCAGACGCTCCTTTTCTATTCGACACCGGTACTTTAATAAATAGCTAGGCCAATCAGCACCTGTGTCAGTCGGTAGGAGAGGCTGATATGCTCCCTGTCTCTTACTGCTACAATTGTATCGTGCTCTGCATCCCGTTGGCATACTCGCTCTTACCACTCCACCATAAGACCCTGATGAAGCTGAGACTATTTCGGCTACTGTTATAATAAAATATTAATATTTAATGTCAAATTTCGAGATCAATCTCAGGTTGCTCACCTCTAACTTTTATAAAAGTCCTTTATTAAAGGATATATCGTGACGAAATAGTAATATTTAAAAGTTGTTTATACGTTCCTAAACGTTAATTTGCCAACCCTGTATTAAAACACACTTAGATTTAAAATACAATTCTGATTTGAGTAGGTTTTAAAACTATTTTAAAAAGGCTTAGGCTTAGCTTAGGTATCATATTTTTAAAAAGTAGGTATAAATTTTTTGAACTGCAGTGTAAAGCAATAAACTGGAGATGAGTACTAAATCGTGTTCCGGTTTATACACTGACAGTCACGACTTGTACTTGAACGATAAATTCTTAGCATTGCACTCGATCCAATTGCCGTTGCCTCTTCCTATTTTATGAGATATTATTTTCTCAGTTTGTTAGACGTCAACTTGGGTGAAACATGATTATTTTAGTAGTATTTATTCCGTACATAATTAATATTCATTAGTCTTTTTTATGCATGATGCAGTATAGAGATAATTTTTACTAATAATATTGAACGTAATGAAGATTTCATCCAGACAAACTTTAAGTAAAATTTTTACTGTCATTTTTTATGTGCATTATGAAGTAATTAAAAATATAAAACTTTTATGCAGTCTTACTTATTCGTGCTCTAAAATCTAATTAACTTATATACTATACTATACTATCTCATGAAATTATCTCATGAAAAAATTCAATGCCTCACTCAGCCTATATTATTTTTACCCGACTGCCAATTTTAGAGATTTATTTAGTATGAAAAGTTTTATTGAAGTTTTGTTACCTTCTTTTGACGTGATTAGATACGAGTAATTTTCTCGTATGTACATTTGCTCATTACCTATTCTACACTTTTGTTATTCCCGATAGATAAATTACTTTAACTCGACCTGGTGGATAGCAATCACGGAATTTTTAGGCTTTCAAATCAAGAATCACAACAGTATTACAAGTGAATTTCAGTGACCTGTTTGCCATCAAAACCATCAGGGTGTTCAAGACGACACACTTGTGAAGGCGTGCAGCAAGACGTACCGTGAAGCAACCCTGAGGGCCCAAGGCCGGGGTTGCCCAAATCGTGGAGCGGATCTAGCGGCTGAGTCTCGAGATGGCTCTGCACAAATTCGAGGCCTTGTTCTTTCATGGGCCTCGGAAGAAGCCTCATAGTAGGAGGCACTCGCATCGACTTCGGACATCATTTCTGAGGTTTGGGCCTCAAATTGATTGGAGCAGCGCGTGGATTTTGAAACATGAGGAGACCCGTTGACTCCTGTAGGAGACTCTACTCGAGGGTTGTGCGGTCCATGGCAATTCATGAAGTCCCAGTATGGGTGGCCCTGAAGACCAGCAACGTCGCTCTACTGCGACGACCGCAGCGAGTGCTGGCTATCAGAGTCATAAGGGCGTACCGCACGATCTCCTTTGAGGTGGCGAGTCTTCTGGCCGAAACTCCACCATGGGACCTGGAGGCGAGAGCCGTCTCTGTATCAGTAGCGCAAGGAAACGCGGGAGTTCGGTCGGAGTCCTGAGACTCGAGAGGCATCACGGGATCCTCTCATACCGGCTGACGCAGCTGATCACCGGGAAAGGGTGCTTCGGGGATCACCTGTGTATGATCCGCAAAGGCTAGGCCGTGGACACCATGTTCCACACGCTGGCACGCTGGCGTGGGTGAAGCAGCGGCGTGACCTCGTGGCGGCCATCAGAGTAAGAGTGCTCTCACTTGGTACCATAACTTCCTTGAGCTTGGAGGAAGGAATTTTTTCTCGTTTATATGAATGATCTCGTTTATATGATGAGATCTGCGTGTATTAATATTAAATTAAGATGAGGCGCTGGTTATTCCTACATTTTATTTAATGAAAAGCGCCTTTTATAAAAGTTAGAATGATCAGGAACATAATGTTGAACTCCGACTAAACGTAAAGGCGTTGAACAGTCGTAAAATGAATGTAAAATAATTCGAATCTAAAATCGAATAATTTATGACTGCGTGCTACGACTTATAAATTTTAGTAATTAATTAGTTGGAAATAGGAATAGCACTGGCATATTACGAATTATCATTACATATTTTATTAACATCAGCAGCTAATTTAGTTTTATTATAGTGCTTATGAAGATGTAGACGTTATTTTCGACTAAGAAATTAATGTGTATGTGTTCCCTTATCAAAGAGGCTCCCATCGGGTCTTCAATTAGTCGGGCATATATCACACGTGAGTAAACACGTATGTTTTATGAATTAAAAACTAGGCATTTAAAATCACATATATCTCAAAAAATATATCAAATGACTAATAAATAGGACATTGTGTATGGTTTGGATGATTTAATATAGATAAGTAATAAATAAATCATGCTTAAGTGGAGGGAAGTATTCAAGATGACTTTTTTTAAGAAATAAGCGCAGTTAAAATAAATTAAAACAAAAGTTTACTTTACTTTACTATTTGCTACGCTATTCAATTTCACACTTTGACTATCTTGTAAATGTTTGAAATATTATAAAATGGGATTTTCCTACTCATTCCGGTTGTTACTGAAATAAAATGTATATTTTTAGTAGAAATAAAGCGTTCTTTATTTTACAATTTTAAGTATTTATTTTATACAAATATAATTAATAAAGATATACATGAAAAATCTTCTGCATTGTGAAACATATGTACAGTCTTGAGATTAAAATAGACTAAAACTTATTTTCAACTACGTTATATAATATAATCTAAGCCTGTACCATACCATAATTCTTTGCGTTAATACATCTACCACAAATTTCGTTACTTATTAATGTAACGTGGTACTTACTTAACTAAATTTATCACAATATTTATATTTTTGGAACTAAACAGAATACTGACACGGTTATAATACGAAAAAATGTATTGTACAGTGTTTTATATTTTTAAAGCATCTTTATGCAACCAAAATTTTAAGTGGTATATTCTAAAAATGTATGACACATACATATTGATGCACACCATGGAGCTAAAATATTATTTTGTAATAAAAGCCTCTAAATGTATAAAGATAAATAAAAATTGAAGCATAGATATTAAGACGACATAATTTAAGTAAGTTAAAGTTAAAAAAAGAAAACCCCGACACACATCTTCGATTTGAAATTAACATAGTGCATAGTATTTTACTAATCAAGCTCTTTCATTTGATACCCATATTGAGGGAGTTGTGTAAAAATATATGATCCGCCATTTTGTGGCGGCGGCCATCTTGGACCGATTTTTATCAAACGAAAGCTAAGAACACTTCCGACTAATTCCTCTTTCAAACAAAAAAATCAATATCAAAATCGGTTCATCCTTTCGGAAGCTACGATGCCATAGACAGACAAACAAAGTCACACAGACACGTCAAACTTATAACACCCCGACATTTTTGAGTCCACGGTTAAAAATTAGATATTTATAAAAGAACTGCAACTTTTGTAGGTATTATAAATTTGACCTTTGTGATAAAACTAAATATAAAATGATATCCATACTAGATGTATCCGGCTATTTATTAACTATTCATTACAAGTATCTTCTTATTTTCACACGCGTAATTGGCACCTATTAACACAAATTATTTCAACAGAATTTACTCAATCAATTATCAGAGTTGCTACAAAGAGATCACTGCTTGCATTACGGCTGTGTGTTTGCATTTGATTGTAATTTACGTAATCATAAGAATATGATTATACTAAGCTGGTGATGCATTAAATGTATTATTTTCATTATATTTAATTATACATAAATGGTGATACTGGGAATCCTGCTTCGAATTCATATCCGTCATATTCAGGGTACGGGACAGCTCCAGTATTTGGGTACACTGAAACAAAATAAATAAATTGTCCCTTATAAAAAATATTTCATATGAAAATATTTATTAATTTAATATTTTATATGCAAAGTAATAACTTAAACGAGGTACGAATATTTATGAATACTTGAAGTTCCTGTCTGGAAAGCACAGGATGGTACATCGACAGCATCTTCGAGATTAATATATATATTGGGTTTTCTGGTATTGCTAAATATATGTCAATCATTTATATTTGAAAAGAAGTAGCCAATTACTTAAACGAGTTATGAACATTTATGGATACTTCATGTTCCTATCTGGAATTTAGTGGATTTTAGCCATTTAGTGATTTAAATTACAATACAGTAGTACAGTACCACAACACCTTTGGAGGAGACTAAGTGACAACTTAAGTTTAACTTAGGTACGTTTTAAGAATAAGTAAATGACTTCTGGTATTTTATAGAAATCAGATATTTCTCATTTCTATAAAATATCATTGTAGCATTTTTATTTTGAAAGCGTACTGACAAAAGATCATAGATGTAACAAAACAAGGGCATTGCACGAAAAACAAATTGAGATTGAGTATAAGTGCATAGGTATAATACTACGAGTATACACATAATAAACGTAAACATAATGCCTAGTAGACTTTTCTTGTGTCCTTTTATGACTACTTTTATTACTTCTAATAGTTAAAATAACCCTTTACAAAAAAACTGGTCAATTTGTAGACGAGTTTGTATGGTATACAATAGAATGGCGTATAAAATTTAATGGTATTGTGCTCTTTTTCTATGTATCCGGTACTTGTTGTTTTACCTGTGTTTTTTATTATGAAAAACCTAACAACAGTGTGTTTCTTGGGAAGATTCTGTGACATAAAAGAGGTCTTTTCTTAGTTATAGTACGACTCAGGTAATATTTAGATCAATGTTTATTTATTTATTTTTATATCCATCACACCTATAACCTTGATGCCCGTACCTTACAAGATTTCTACACCCAAAGATTGGCTAGTAGAGAATGCCCAGGGCATTAAGTCCTCCATTGTACATAAATGCATAAAAATGTAAAATAAATAAAGAAATATTTTAAGTTCGCAGACACCCTTATAATCCAAAACGATTGCATTTTATTTGACTATGACTACAGCACAGAAATAATGAGCACATTTCCAATATAACAATGATGACACAGGACTTTTTTACTGATGAATGGGAGTTTCTCGCTGCGTGCGTCATCTACTGGTGCATTTATAGTTTGTAATATATTTTATAATTATGTAAATACTCACAAGGCGCTGCTGCTTCCCTATAAACACCCTGCTGCGGGTAGAAGGAGTTAAAGTCTACCGGTACTGGCACGGGCTTAGGCACGTACTGAACCCTTGGTTTGACTTGCACAGGAACCGTAGGCGCCACGGGTCTGATGGATGGTCCATGGAAGGATGGGTTACTCTTAGATACAACCGCATTGAACCCATGAATAGCGTCCGCTGTATAATCTACGGTGCGGACGGAGCCATCTGGTTCTACTAGCGAATATTGTCCTGAAATTTAAAACGAAATCATTGTTTATTAGTTTAAGTATCATAATTTTATTTATTGTACAAAATGTTTTAGTCAGTTTTAGTGTACTTAGTTTTATATGTAACTTTGTAAAATTAATTGGTACAGTCGCAGCGCCTAACTTTCCACCCCATCCAATTTTACTCTTTGCTCTATTCGAAATAAAAAGTATCATTAAAGTTGAAAATCCAAGCCGAAAGATGTTAAATAATATAGAGAAATCAATTCGATTTAATTTTATAAAATAATGCACTTTTAATTATCCTCAAATTCTTCCGTTAATCTAGCCACTCTCATAATTTTTCCTGCTAAAAACCTTTCTCGGGCTCATCCTGAAATACTATCTAAATCCATCTAGTTGCCTAGTCATGCGCATAGTAATATATTAAGGACGATTTTAATTAAAAACGATGTTTATGGATATTCGGCTCTTAGTCTATGTATGTCTAAATGTTTTATTTTTAATATTTCTATTGTAAAATGTACAGCTAGAGCATAAAATTATAGGTATAATAAATAATTATGGCAACAAAGGAATGCGCCATATGAAAGCTACCAAAACAACCAAACCTAGAATTTATTAACACAATCCTGAGATCCATCCAGAATATTCCACGATGTGCGTATGTGCATTAATTTGCACATTGTCCCTTTTTTTTGTTGACAGGGTGAAAAATCCCTTCGGCTCTCCAGCTCCTCGACGACGCAGGAGCCAGAGTATGTGGTGTTGCCACTAAAAACCACCCCGACAGCTGGTCTCAGGAGCCCTGCTCTGGGGAGGACCCGGAATATGTTATTTCAGCCCCTCCCCCCCCCCCTCCCGCATCGACGCCGCACCTAGCCAAGCCCTATCCCGGGGAAAGCAGGCTTCCCCACGCCTTTCTTTCTAATCAGTGTGTGTTGTGCTAGGCGATAGGATGGCGGCCCGATCGCAGATAATGCTATACGTCGGATATTGAATTAGTTAAAAAAAGAAAATTATTGCAATATAAAAGCATTTAGAGCCTTACGTTAAAGGCCTGTTGCCTTTATAAGTTCTGAACCAAGCATCTTGTTCATTTTAATCCACTTTGGATAAACTACCGACATCTTAATAGATGGGATATAGGCATGGTTTGTATGTATATTTTATCATCTTTCCTTTAATGTTATTCTTAATTAAGTATCATCATCCTCTGAACATTTTCCCAACTACGTTGGGGTCGGCTTCTACTACGACACGGTTAAACTCTTTTTTGATTTTTAACCTTGCGCGACTGCCCTAAGACCTTCACAACCCAGGCGATATCGACGTTCTGTTGATAAACCGTTGTTAGACTTTTTAGGGCTCCAACTACCCCTAGTAATTAGTACAGATGATGTTTGTATAGTACAAAATGCCTTTGAAGAGTTTGTTGCCTCCCGTCCAGCTGATTTTTACAAGAAGGGCATCAATAAACTGCCAATGCGTTGGCAAAGATGCGTCGATTGCATGGGTGATTACTTCGAATAACAGAAATAAAAAAGTTTGAAAAAATAAGTACTTTCACTTATTGCATACAAAACGGCAATTTCATAGGTAAAGACCTAATACTAAGATTATCAAACTGTCTGTCAATGATTTCTTTTATTAATGAAGCAAAAGTATTTAATTGTTCTTTCTAATCATAAACGTCTATTTAAGTTCATTATGAGCTTATACTCTCACATTACTTATAGTCTCTTAATCATAGCTTTCTATTACACTTCCATTATAAGCTTACACATGCACAATTAACCCACATAATTATATTAATCATTATTGTCTGATAACTATTGAAGTCAACCAACTCAACTCACAAAGATACGAATTTGGAAATCGCTTGGGAAATTCTAGTTTTTCTTTTCAATTCACATGGATTTGAATAACGTGTCGTGATGGCGTATAATTCAAGAACAATGCACCGCAGAGATATATCTGATGCATTGTGTTGTATGAACATGATTGATGTCCATACAAACACTACCGAAAGGGATTTACAATAGACAATTACAGGGTTAATGTTAATGAATATTAACTAAGAATGCCATCCATATTGATGATATGGTTTGAATTGCGTAATTAAGTTACACAATTCAAAGGTCTGTCTTTTGTCTTCCGGGTTTTTTTATTAGGGAAGTTATCTGTTATCTCAATTGTGATACTTAAGATCTATATATAAAAACGTTTATGTTCTGCTATATATAACTAACTATCCTATCAGATGTTGTCCCACGTATAACTAGATAAATAATAATATATATAATATAGTTATTTTTTTTGAAAAGTAAAAGATTTCTCTGAATTCTCTTTTTTTCTTGGAAAGTTTTCTAATTTTCCTTATTACAAACTTTATTTGGTAAATGGTAACTCACATTTATTAAGAATAACCAAAGAATAGCCGAATCTGTTCAACCGTTCTCAAATTAAGCACTTTCTATCGAACTTATGTTCAATGCTTTTGCTTATTAAATTGTATTAAAATATAACTTTTTGATTTGAAATCAAATAATAAATTGTATCGGAGATATAACACGTAAATAGGTATCTTACCTTTAACAACATCACCATCTCTAGACTCGTGCTGTGATTTGATATCACCCGTCGATGGATCTGCTACACCATAATTGAATGCGTACTTTGGAGCAGCCTGGAGAAGATTTTGTGTTGCATGTCAATATAAAAATGTTTAAATTAGATCATTACTATATTTAATATTTAAATTATTTGAATCCTAACACATTTTCTTCTAATTAATTTTTCCTTTTGAAGATTTTGTACAAACTTGTATAAAGATAGATCCATACTCCAACTCGCTGCCCGTTGTTTTTTTTAGGTGATACATTTTTTAGGTGGACATAATTTTGCCGATCTTAAAATATCTGTCTAGAACTTTTCAATAACAACTAACCTTTCTTTTTAAATACATCTATTTAAAAAAACCTATTATTTTATTGTAATACACGTTTTTTATTTTCAGTTAAAAAAGTACTGCTCCTATGATGAGAATAACCAAAAATAGAATGTTGTGCAAAAAGTTTACACAGATATTACATGTAGTTTTTTTTTTAATTATGCCTAGAGAAATGATTAAACACTTGTTGCTTTCAAACTTGTGAAAAGTCCAGATAGATAAAAATTTATGCGTTGATTTTAACGCAATATTCATCCTCATAATACTCTGTTATATTAATTAGAAATTTTTATTACGAATAAAACAAACTTACATAATATGCAACCCCCGCGGGGTAAGTATATTCCCTAAGTTTTGGCGCCGACGACGCCACTCCGACACACGCTACAATAACCAAACACAGGTAACTACACATTCTGCCAACTATCACTTAACACTCACTGGAACAAATACAACTACCTTTGCCTATGTCTACTTCTTAAATAATACAATGGAGGGTTTACAAGCATTTATATGTGGCCTTATTTTGTGGTAGCCTTGGTGGGCACTGTTTCTACTGCTGAATATTTCCTCAAGAATTCCGTAGCGGGCGACTGAGAAAATTTTCGCGATACAATAGGAGGTATGTTTAGTATGCAAATTGGGACGGTTACTTCACTGATCTACTTACAGCCTTATTGGGTTGGTTTGTATTTAGATATACCTTGTTAATTAATTTTAAGGTCAACTATTTTTCTCATTGAAATTTTAGTAGTGAAAATCTTCCCATCTGCCTTCTTTGGTTTGTGGCAGCGTAGCTCTCAAACGTCTCTTTTTTTAGGGAACTTTATTTGAACTTTACCAAACATTTGAAAATTATCAGTTATTTCTCGTTTAATTGAAAAAAAGTTGGTATTCAATCCAATACCTTTTGTAATTTTTCTAGTGTATTTTTATTAATTTAAGTTTTATAAACGTTTAACAACATTATATATTGGTTAGTTATCTATTGGTAACAAAGTTATCATGTGCTTGTTGGATAAGTCTTTTGAAAACATTAAGGGAGCTTTAAGACGTTAAGAGCGTTTTCAATAGTGTGATCCGATTATAAATATTAAACTCTAAAAAAGAAATTTTTGATAGTTCAGTTGATAAAAATTACAAAATTCTAAAAAATTCATGATGTTAGACAGTATACTAGTATTTCTTGTAGTACTAACATATGTTGACGATGGCGATGTTTGGTAATTGGCAATTCCCATCACTTGATTATTATTGTTCCTAACATAATAAAAATAAATATAATTCTTATTACAAACAAAACCAAACACGAAGTAGTTATGTAGTTCGAATATTGATAGTACGAATAGCAAAGACACGGTACAATTATAATACAGTACTGTAACTCGGCCGCATGATAGAAATAAATGCCTACAGCCGCGCGGTACGTAAACATGCGTTAGGGCTGCCCGTCTCCAGCATTTTAATTATATTTTCCTACTTTCTGTTTCTATTTAGATTTGTGATTGTAAATATCCTTTTTATATAAATAAATGAAATACTTTGTATATTGAATAGGAAGTGTTCAATAAAAATGCGTGTTGTTTTTTGATTGGTAAATTTAATTAAAAAAACATGTTTTTGTTTGAAAAATAAATCGGTCTTATAAATTTGAGACCGAAAAATATTTGCGCCTCGACTGAGTCGTACGAAATGCTTTATTGTTAAATTTTAAAGTATAATAAATCCGTATTCTTATATAAAGCTTAATTAAAAATTGTTTTGGGAAACATGGACAAGGTGGAGAAAATGGAATATCTTTTACTTGGTTATAGATACCTGCAGCTACTTTACAATTTACATGTTTGGTTTTAAGTGAATTTCGGAATATTTCCTCCATTTTTTCTATATATTCCACAAAATCATCGTTGGGTACAATCAAACAAGTTCGCGAATTAATCTTACCGTAGTCCCGGTACCTTAAATACCGACTCGAGCTGAAATTGTGGCTTTTTTGATCGGGTTTCACATACGATTTCAAAGCATGACAATCATCATGTTTCTCCAAACAACGCTTAAGAAGATACCCACAAATATAAAAAAGTGAATTTTTTTCTGGTATATCTAGCTGATTGTAATCCGAACTAGTAATTTGGATGCTGGAAAATTCTTCAAAATCTGTATTTGATATTTCGTTGGATGATACCAGTAATGCATCGCTAGTATCTTTTTTGTTCGTCGATTCAACAAGAAGAGTTCCGAAATCATCTGCACAATTCCCGCCTTTTGGAGGTTTTATGATGTTGCAGAAAAATAAGTTTTTAAACGCCAATGCAAACTGTCTACAAGTCGGATTTAGAGCCGTGCCATTTTTCGTTCGAATTTGTCCGAAAAAATTTTCAAGAGCGTCTTGATTGCATCTTCTAGTCATAAGAAAATTAAATCCTTCCATCCGCAAGTCATCGAACAAGAGCATTATGGATGTAATAGTTATTTGGAAACCATCAATGAATCTAACACTTGATGTGACGTTATTGCCATTTTTTGGATTCTTTAATTTTAAATCTTTGGAAAAGCTTAGCATCTGTTTAAAAAATGCCTTTTGTGACTCATTGCCTTCATACGCTCTTTTATATTCATAACTATTCCTCAGATTAGATCTATTCAAAGAATCGAACAAATTATTCATCATCATTAAAAATTTTGCCGTGTCTCTGCCGGATTCTTCAATTTCATTGTTATCTATATACGTACGAATGCCATTTGCAACGGACTTGCTAAGAAGTTGTGTCGCATAGCAAACCTTCATTTTCTCGAAGTTTGTGGGTTTGATATGACTGTCGTTAAGTTTAGGTGCAAGCCTCAAACTCTTTTTTATGTCCTGATTATAAAACTTGACAATGTGATCATATTTTGCTATAGAATCACCGAAGTGGAAATCATATTGCATCAGGTTATTTCGAACGTTTTTAATTAGATGCGGTGCATCAAAAATATAATAAATTTTTCTATCATTTATAAAAAAATATGGTCTTTTAATTGAAACTGATCTTTGTTTGGCAGCTTTCCATAAATCAGACCCTTGATCGGACACAAAAATACGGACGTTAAGACCAATTTCGAATAACTTTTGCAGTACTTTATCAATCCATTTATTTATTTCTTCATAGTTTCGACATTCTGAAATAAATGCATATGATATAGGCTGTTTCCAGTTTACAAACATACCATGAACCATTATTACTAACGCATTTTTAGCGGGTTCAGGAGACTGCAATCCTTCAATTTCGTGGAATCCGGTAATTTTGTCTTCTTTAATATTAAAGAACAGATTTGCTTTTAATGACATAGCATCAATCATAACTGAACAATTTTTTTCTGTTTCTGTCATTTGTCCAACTTTTAATTTAAGAAGAGACATAGCTTTTCATTGATTTCCGTTGTAATTGGGAAAGAATGATTGAACAATGTTGAAGGACAGGGTAAACATAACGCACTTTGCAAAAACCGGTATGCTTGTGGGCTGATGTAGTATAAATTTAAACAGTAAATGATGTAGTCTTTATCATATCGATTTCCTTTTCCATGTTGTTTTAGTTTACTTTGGGCTTTTATCAGGAGAGCTAGTTTGTCGGTCAAAAATTTATCGCAAAGTCGATGGAAAGTATTTTCTTCAGCTTTTTGTGTTTCATTTTCAGTTTCGTGTAATTTTATTTTCTTTCTGCATTGGAGGAGTTCAAGTTTCAATTTTCTTTTCCTTGGAGTGTTGCTAGAGAGACTCGTTGAGGTTTGAGCAAAGATTCCGTTTGTTGCATTTTCAGTCTGTGTACTATTTTCATTTCCTACCAACGGAGCAGTTTGGGTTTGCTTATCTTCTTTTAGAGAGACTCCTGGATCAGTACTAGCTAAGCTTGGCAGCATCAACAAAGGTAGGCCATTCTTTTTTAAGTTTTCTATTTGAAGAATGTAACACATCCTCCAAATTAAAATGTTTTTCACAAACTTGGTAGGAACTAAAGTTAGGTTTGTTTTTCAAATCATCTCGCCGGATCAGTTGCAACCATTGAAGACGTCTGAAAAAAAAAATACATGTGGCACTCTCGGAGACTGCCGCGGTAAAGCTATTGCATAACATTTTTTTTTCTTTAAAAGAAAAAAATCTGCGTGGTGTCAGGTATTTTTCGTTAGGTTTTGATAATTTCTTAATTCGGTCACCGAGCCGCGCCGCGCTTAGAGCCCGCGATAAAAGCTATGCAATAGCTTAAAAATCCTTCTATAGAATAAAAAAAATGTGCTTTCTCCTTACGCGTTACAAAACTCCAATCCTTAAAAACTTCAACACCTACCTACTCAACTAGAATGCAAGAAACAGCTGACGAGTAAGTAACTTTTTATCTCAGCTTATTAACGTCTCTATAAATTAGGTACCTACCTACAACTCGCATCAACTCAAAAAAAATATTCTTTTGGTCACCAATTAATTAATTATTAAAAAGCTGAACAGCTGACTACGAATGTTTTAAAATCACAACCCTCAAACATCTAAATATTATATATGAGTCTAGCTGTTGTTGTTAATACCGAGAAAATAAAACCAGTTTTTAGTGGTATATGTTGTTATAGTAGCAGCAGAAACACTTTGTGAAAATTTCGAAAACCATCTAATGACACACAGACGGTAAAAAATTTTTTCTAGTATTATTCATACACACAGATAATAAACAAATATTATTAATAATAAAATACCACGTCTTTACTTTGAATTATGCAAAGTAAGAAAACACACATGCACCGAAGTTTTAACACAAGCGTAAGTAGGTAGGTACCTACCGCATCATGATTCATTCAGAACCGCATATAACTACCTATTTCACTCGTCTCATTAACTATCCGTTACTCTATTTGCTTTATTTATTAATCCAAACACCTTTTTTTTTCGTGAGATAAAAGGAAATACTTATCCATCAAAAAGACACACATTATGTACCTACCTACTAGTAAGTAAAATTATTGTATAGTCTTACCTTTCAGAGTTTCCAGGTAATTTAAAAAAACTTATGTCTGGATGCGTTATTGACGAATTCATACAACCAAAAACAGCACAATATTTCCTACTCGTCATATTAACTGATTTTTAGAAAAAAAAATCGCGCGGTTATTGTTAAAAAAACAACACACAGTCCGTTCGACACTGCGGTACAGCCGTGACTGTCTGCGCCCCGAGCGCACCCCGAGATCGAGGCGCGTAGGTATAGCTCGCGTTTCGTCCGTTTGTATGAAGTTGGAGTACTGTATTATAATAGTACCGTGGCAAAGAGTAGGTAGGTAGCATAGCTTTATTTGTTTCTGGTACAAAATAATAAAGCGTGAAATTTATTTCAAATAAATATGGGTTCGATATACATAAGTAGTCCCGGTTGTAAAAATGTTGTATGGTGTGTAATCTACTATAATATATATATATATATATATATATAACATTTTAATTTGGAGGATGTGTTACATTCTTCAAATAGAAAACTTAAAAAAGAATGGCCTACCTTTGTTGATGCTGCCAAGCTTAGCTAGTACTGATCCAGGAGTCTCTCTAAAAGAAGATAAGCAAACCCAAACTGCTCCGTTGGTAGGAAATGAAAATAGTACACAGACTGAAAATGCAACAAACGGAATCTTTGCTCAAACCTCAACGAGTCTCTCTAGCAACACTCCAAGGAAAAGAAAATTGAAACTTGAACTCCTCCAATGCAGAAAGAAAATAAAATTACACGAAACTGAAAATGAAACACAAAAAGCTGAAGAAAATACTTTCCATCGACTTTGCGATAAATTTTTGACCGACAAACTAGCTCTCCTGATAAAAGCCCAAAGTAAACTAAAACAACATGGAAAAGGAAATCGATATGATAAAGACTACATCATTTACTGTTTAAATTTATACTACATCAGCCCACAAGCATACCGGTTTTTGCAAAGTGCGTTATGTTTACCCTGTCCTTCAACATTGTTCAATCATTCTTTCCCAATTACAACGGAAATCAATGAAAAGCTATGTCTCTTCTTAAATTAAAAGTTGGACAAATGACAGAAACAGAAAAAAATTGTTCAGTTATGATTGATGCTATGTCATTAAAAGCAAATCTGTTCTTTAATATTAAAGAAGACAAAATTACCGGATTCCACGAAATTGAAGGATTGCAGTCTCCTGAACCCGCTAAAAATGCGTTAGTAATAATGGTTCATGGTATGTTTGTAAACTGGAAACAGCCTATATCATATGCATTTATTTCAGAATGTCGAAACTATGAAGAAATAAATAAATGGATTGATAAAGTACTGCAAAAGTTATTCGAAATTGGTCTTAACGTCCGTATTTTTGTGTCCGATCAAGGGTCTGATTTATGGAAAGCTGCCAAACAAAGATCAGTTTCAATTAAAAGACCATATTTTTTTATAAATGATAGAAAAATTTATTATATTTTTGATGCACCGCATCTAATTAAAAACGTTCGAAATAACCTGATGCAATATGATTTCCACTTCGGTGATTCTATAGCAAAATATGATCACATTGTCAAGTTTTATAATCAGGACATAAAAAAGAGTTTGAGGCTTGCACCTAAACTTAACGACAGTCATATCAAACCCACAAACTTCGAGAAAATGAAGGTTTGCTATGCGACACAACTTCTTAGCAAGTCCGTTGCAAATGGCATTCGTACGTATATAGATAACAATGAAATTGAAGAATCCGGCAGAGACACGGCAAAATTTTTAATGATGATGAATAATTTGTTCGATTCTTTGAATAGATCTAATCTGAGGAATAGTTATGAATATAAAAGAGCGTATGAAGGCAATGAGTCACAAAAGGCATTTTTTAAACAGATGCTAAGCTTTTCCAAAGATTTAAAATTAAAGAATCCAAAAAATGGCAATAACGTCACATCAAGTGTTAGATTCATTGATGGTTTCCAAATAACTATTACATCCATAATGCTCTTGTTCGATGACTTGCGGATGGAAGGATTTAATTTTCTTATGACTAGAAGATGCAATCAAGACGCTCTTGAAAATTTTTTCGGACAAATTCGAACGAAAAATGGCACGGCTCTAAATCCGACTTGTAGACAGTTTGCATTGGCGTTTAAAAACTTATTTTTCTGCAACATCATAAAACCTCCAAAAGGCGGGAATTGTGCAGATGATTTCGGAACTCTTCTTGTTGAATCGACGAACAAAAAAGATACTAGCGATGCATTACTGGTATCATCTTCTAAATTCTACTTATGAAGGTAGTCAAATTAGATTAATTTACTCATTTTTTACTCAGGCTGGTTACACTATTAATTAATGATAATATATGATCTGCAGCTTCTCTTTACCAAATGTTAATATTTCAGCATGTTGATAAGCATCAATCATAAGCCAATTTCGTAACGGCCAACATAAGGATGTATTGTCCTTATGTCGGTCTTTATACATTGTTTTTCTAGAGCTTACAACAAACACATTCCTAGAAACAATGTATAGTAAAACCTATGTAGGCATTCACAAATACGAAACACGTTAACGAATTGTTCATACCCAAACAAAGAATGGTAGACTGTGACTAATTTCTGTCGTTCTCAGCAATAGTTTCGTAGCTTCTCTCCAAAGGTTAATACTTCCTTTACAGTACAATGGTAATCCTCTCATCAAATATCCAAACCTTCGCATTTGATTCGCTATCTGCTCAATGAAATTACATAGAGGTTTTTGATACCCTTAACTACGTCTTTCTCGCTCTTTCTTACTATCTGTTACGGAATGCTGACATAGTGATAGCAATACTAGATATATGAGTCCAGTACTATTATATCTAGTATTAGCGACCCGCCCCGGCTTTGCAAGGGAAAATATAGTTGCTGCCATACTCGTATATTATATCCGCCAGGCGACCGATTGGGCGATGCAGAGAAAGAATAAGGTAGGTGCACTTATAGGGATAAATGATAAAATCTTTATTCAGAGCCTACTATTTGTCCTTCGAATAGACAAATATACACAGTAATATATACAAATACCCAACTCACTCAGCAACAGCTCCTTTACCTTCATCTTGAAGGTGTAGCGATTTGTAGTCATCTCAACTTCGACAGTAAGCGCACAAGAGAATAGACTGAACAGAAAACGAAAAACCGACGAACCCAGTGTGAGAAGGAGAAAGTAGAAGGAGATTCTTAGAAGAACGAAGGGGGAGTGGGTTACCATTAGGAGATAGATATATACTAAGACGGACTTTTTTGTAGATCATTATTCTGGTAAATCTCGTAAGTTTGTTTGCAATGTAAGCGCACAAAATAGAACTTTTTACCTTGGATTAAAAATACAGAGTGTAACTACTTTTATCCATTCCGTGGGTGTCGTAACAGCCGACTAAGGGAGTAAACTGCGCAGGGCAATAGCACTGCAAAGAGAAGGAAAACTTAAAACAAACCCTTTACCAACCCGTCTGACCAGCGGGGTATAGTAGGCTAAAACTTCCTTTCTAAGGAGAGGCATATGTCCAGCAATAGACTAGTAAAGGCGGTTGATGATTTATTATGATGGAAGTATTATATGTAGAAAGTGATTTGCTACATTTTGTTAAATAATTGGTTTAAGGTTGTACCTAAGGTTTTATTTTGCATTAAACTTGTTAATAAAATAAGATAAAGCATAGATAGCCACGATAACAACAAACCTTTTGTTTCGAGTTCACAAATGCAAACAAAGGGCTGATGAAGATTACAATCATCAAGAATGCGTTCAGGAGTACAACGTACTGTACAATATTCTGTCGAGGTTTTAACAGAGATATTGCCTAAACAGAAAAACTTTATTTTCCGAACAATATTAAGTATTGGTATTGGTATTGGTTGTGGGCCTCGGTTTCCGCATTTAGACTCAGAGTGGTCCTTTATGCGTCGGGGATTGGTTGACTAGGTGAGCCAGCCAAGCTCCTTCCAGAAGCGCAGAAGCCTCCTGGGGCGTTCACAGGCTTCTAGGAGCGACTTTATATCAGGAATGATATTTGCCCGTTGTGTGGCCACTCCCTCGCATTCCAGGACTACGTGGGCGGCCGTTTCTTCAGCTTCCAGACACCCCCTGCACAGGGGGCTGTCCGTCGCATTGACTATGAATAGTTGTCGGTTCAGGGCTAGATGTCCTGTAATAGTTCCGACAACCACTCTGATTTCCGGTCTGCTAAGACTGATCAGTCTGCAGGTTAGTCGTGGCGTGACTTGATTCAGCACCAGTTTGGACTGTCTGCAGCCGGGTGAGTTTTTCCACCTCCGGTTGTGTGCTTCACAGGTCCGTTGCCTGACCCAGCATCGTATTTGGTTAAACGATATGGGCAGGAGTGGGGTTGGGCCAGAGGTTGGGGTTGCCGAGCCCCTCCTTGCCAACTCATCTGCGGCATCGTTCCCGTGTGAGTTACTGTGCCCTTTAATCCATTGGAGGAGTACCCCATTGAATATAGCGAGCTGTTCCAGTGCTTGGTGGCATTCGAGGACAACACCAGAGGTCATTGTGTTGCCCTCCAATGCCTTTAAGACGGCCATGCTGTCGGATATTATTCGGATGTTGTAGTCCTTGATACCCCTTGACATGGCCGTTGTGGCGGCGTAAGTTATTGCCACACATTCACATTGAAATATGGAGCTGTGTTGGCCTAACGCTAGTGATATGTTTATATTTAGGTCTTGCGAGAAAATGCCGGCTCCAGTTCCTGACCTAGTCTTGGAATCGTCCGTGTAAATTCGGACTTCGGTAATGCCGGATTGATCTCGGTCATTTCCATGTATCTGGATGTAGTATCTTCTTGTGAAGATATGGTGTTTTGGGATTCTATCGCATGGAGCTGCTATCAGTGGTTCGTATTCCACCAATTGATCCCATAATTTAGAGTGCGATCCCTCCCTTTTGTGCCATAGACCTAGGTGTTTGAGTCTAATGATCGCCATGGCGGCCTCCTGCTGTATGAATAGATCCAGGGGTGGCAGACCAAGAGCCACCTCCAGTGCGGCAGTAGGCGTTGTGCGCATACAGCCAGTGACCGCGGAGCATGGGAGTCGCTGGAATTGCTGCAGTTTGTTTATGACGGTGCTTAGCTCTGTTCTCTGCCACCAGACAACAGCACCGTAAGTGATTATTGGTCTTATGACTGTCCTGTATAGCCATAAAGTAATTTTGGGTGATAGTCCCCAGCTTTTGCCGAGTAGCCGCTTGCATTGGCAGAAAATAATGCAGGCTTTATTCAATTTTTCATCGAGGTGCTTATTCCACAGGAGTTTACTGTCCAGTATTACTCCTAGGTATTTGACCTCTTTGGTAAGAGTAAGTTGTGTTCCAAATAGCTTGGGAAGTCTGAGATTTCCTAGGCTGCGTTTGTTTGTGAACATGATCATCTCTGTTTTGGATGGGTTCACTGTCAGGTTGTGTGCTGCGCACCATTGTTCCACGATCTTCAGTGCAAGTCTCATTTGATCGCATGTAATGCTCTCAAAAGGACCGCTGATGAGAATGGTAAGATCGTCTGCATAGCCTATTGTGAGGAATCTTTGGTCATTAAGTTGTGCGATGAGCTCATCCACAACAATGTTCCATAGAAGGGGGGAGAGTACGCCGCCCTGGGGGCAACATCTAGCCACCACTCCTCTAGTCACTTCGCTCACAGTGAATTGTATAGCTCTATATCTTAGCATGCTGTCGATCCACCCTGAGATTGTGGAATCAACACCATGCCTAGACAGAGCTTGGCTAATGCTGGTGAAGTTGGTCTTGTCAAAGGCTCCCTCGATATCGATAAAGGTGGCCAGTGTTGACCTTTTGTGATTTAGATTGTCTTCTATATATGAAACAACTCGATGTAGGGCAGATTCTGTTGATTTACCCATCGAGTATGCGTGTTGATTGAGGTGTAGAGGATGACTGACTAACGCAGTTTCCCTGATTTCCCTATCTATTAGCCTCTCAAGAACCTTTAGTAGGAAAGATGTGAGACTGATAGGTCGGTGTGATTTGGGTTGTGTGTAGTCACCTTTACCAGGTTTGGGGATGAAGACTACTTTAACTTCTCTCCATTTCAAGGGGATGTACTGATGCGCCAGGCAGCCCCTATAGATTTTTATAAGATGGTCCAGTAATGTCGTATCACACCATCTCAGTAGGCCTGGGAAGACACCATCTAGTCCTGGCGCCTTGAATGGTAGGAAGCTGTTAATTGCCCATCTTAGTTTGTCATGGGTGACAACTTTGCGGGCCGTATCCCAGTCTGTATCATCTGGTGGTTTTTCCCATCTGTCTTCCCATTTTTCCATCACATCTGATATGCGACATCCAGGGAAGTGTGTTTTTAATAACAGCTCTGAGGCTTCCGAGTCTGTTTTGGTATACTTACCATCAGGCTTCTTCAGTGAGCCAAGATTGTGTTCGCCTCTACTACACAGTATGCTTTTGACTCTATTGGCCTGGTTGTTGTTCTCTATGTTAGTACAGAAGTTTCTCCGGCACTCAGTTTTCCTGGTTCTGATTCTCTTCTTATATTGTTGTCGGGCCTGCGTGTAGGCATCCCAATGTTGGTCTAGTCGCGAGTTTTTTGCTTTATTGAACAACTTTCTCACTTTACGACGTAGTCTTTCCAGTTCCGGACCCCACCATTGGTGTTTGTTCTGTGGTCCAGTTCTGGGTGTGGAAAGTGGGCATGTTTGTTCAAAGCAATCGATCAGTGTCTGTGTAAGGTTGACAACATGACTGTCAATGTCCTTAACAGTCCCCGTAGCGTATGTTGGGTTGATGCTTCGCAGATTCTCCGCAGTAAGATGTTCATACCGTTTCCGGTCCATCGTGCGGGGATTCCGTCGGGGATCGGGTAGTTTAAGTTTCATTTCAAAGTTAAATTTGATCCAGCGATGGTCTGAGCACGATGCTTCGTTCGAAACATGCCAGTTCGATATGTGTTGCGATGCATGCTCACTTGCTAATGTAAGATCAATTATAGTTTGGGGCCCTGGACGTGACAAATGTCGGCTCCGAGCCCACGTTGATAATGTTAAGGTTAGTTGATAATAGGAACGATACAAATTCCTCACCTCTCCGGTTGTTGCTCCTGCTGCCCCACAGCGCATGGTGCGCGTTGGTGTCGGCAGAGATGATCAGCTCCAGACCCTCGCGCTCGCAGTGGTGTGCCAGCGCAGCCAGCTCCGGAGTGGGGATGTCAGCATCGCCCGGCAAGTAGGCTGATGCTATCACCACGTCAGGCAGGTTTGATGAGGGTTCCTTTAACCTAATAGAGGTAAGGTCTCTGGAACAGAACTCGGTCATTAAGGTAGTACACGCATGTTTTGGTGTATAAATACAAGTGCGCGGGTTATCAATGGTAGTGTTGAGAAGTATCTTACCTCCAATATTATTTAGACCGCAGATCCTGCCCTTCCTGATCCACGGCTCCTGGATTAGGGCTACGGTGTTGGTTTTTACCTCCAGCTCTCTGCGTAGGGTAGCCGTTGCTGTATAGCTGTGCTGGAGGTTGGTTTGGATGGCTATAAGGGTGTTATGGGGGGGGTGCAGACAGCGCCATCATCGCTGTTCAGCATATCCTCTATGTCGTCGAGGTCACTCTCGCCCATCGGTAGGTCCTCCAACTCCTCAGGAGGTGGACCCCGGCAGGCTGTCTCCTCAACGGGTCTCAGAGGATCCCCTCCATTGCCGTCCTTAGGGTGTTGTAGGGCCGATTCTCCTCCTCCCTCGAATGGCTCCTCGTTTGGGTTAGTTGGTGGGGCGGGACGTTCATCAAGGAAGCGGACGTAGAGGTTACCCAGTTTGTAGTATACTCTACGCTCGCTAGCCTTGAGCTTCACGACGTCCTCTTCTGGGATGCCGAGCACTAGGAAGAGACATTTCTTTTCCTCCTGCGCCTCGGCATGGTAGAGGGCCCAGTTGGCCACATTGTACTGGCTATTCTGGTACTTTAGCCTCGTTTGAATACGGACCAGTGTATCATCTGGTCCGATTTGTGGTACCAGGAGTCCAGCCTTGATCCTTTTCGGGATCTCAGACTGCCTCCTGACGACCAGTTTGGTGCCTTCACGTGGTGATGGGATCCTCACCAGGGATCGGCGAAGCCACTGTAGGGCATATTCGTCGTTGCACCACATCCTAAGGGCGCCCTCACTGTAGAAGGCCTTGCCCCTAAACTGTGGCGCAGCGACGGGTGCGCTTGACGTGCCGGGCGAGAAGATCTTCTCATCTAGCACGCCCTGCAGCTGGCCCTCGATGTCCTCTGCCTGTGCCTTGGTGAGGTCGTGGTAAGGCTCCAGCATGACCGCGACGCAAAGGTCATTCGCCTTTAGTGCGTCGGAGTAGCTCGTGGAGCCGGTCTTTGGCAGCGGTTTGAATCGCTTGCCACTGCCCTGGGGAGTGCGAGACTCGTCCGGGCGAGTTCTTTTGACGGGCTTTGTATCACTTGAAGGTTTCCCTCCACGTGTCGCTCGTCTCGCCCGTTTACCCTGTCCAGGTTGACCCTGCCTAGAGGGTACTTTGGCCGCTACAGGCGTCTTGGCAGGTGGCGCCCCCACAGGAGTACACTTCCCCGTGGCTTGACTTTCGTCTTCGCCTCGGGGCAGCACGTCACTGGCGGGGGCAACGTGGGCCCCTTCGGGCCCTTCAGCGACTTCAAGCCGCTTACTTCCACCCGAGGTCAGACACCGTGCTTGCCTTTCCACTCGGGCTTTCGCCCTGTTGGCGTTACGGGTCTTCTTGGACGGGTTTGGTTTTTTCGACGCTCTCTTCTTTGTCCTTACCAGGCTCCAGCCGGTTTCTTCCAGGCCGGGTCCCGCAGGTACGGGCATTGCTGCCCTCAAAGAGGAGAGGTCGATGGTCGACACTGGCTCCGTATTCTGGTTAGACACCAGAGGTGTCGCCAGAGTCGTGGATGGCGCTGCGGTCGGGTTGTTTGCCTGAGCAGCAGCCAATGGTGTATTTGCCGGTTTCACCCTTGGGTTGTTCACCCTGGGGTCAGCCGATTGGTGGTTTAGCCTGGCACTTGGGTTGTTCACCCTCGGTACCGGCTTGGTGTTTTTTTTATTATTTGGTTTTTCAGTATCCATAGTTTTTTTGGTATACTATTCATCTCCTTGTCCTTCCACCCTCCTTGGAGCCCTCAAGTGGGGACGCCGCGGCAGAAGGCACACGACGCCAGAAGTGACAAGGAAATATAGAGCTCCCTCCCTGGCAGAAGGCAGGCCGAACTAGGTAGGAAGACTTGGTCGTCCCACCCGTCGTCCACCCCCACCAAGGAAGAGCTCTCGCCCAGCAGCCCTCTGACGGGATACTACAGCCGATTGACCAAAGGTGGCTAGCCTTCAGCCTCCCGTGTAAAGAGAAATCCAGGCCAAAGCAGTGTGTTGCCTTTCAGCTCAACTACCAGGATCCCTTCATCCTCCCTTACGGGTCCCCGCACACGGCACAAACATGCGGGTGGTTGCCCCCCCTCCCCCTCACTTTGTTGATAGTGAGGCCGCAGGCACCAACCACTTAGTGTCCGCAGTAGGTGTGGATGGGATAGAAAATGGGAAGGGATAGGTTTTGTGGGATGGAATTGCGTCTGGGTGTTTCTGTTATATCTGTTTCGTAGGGAATCAGACCTAAAACAGGCGGCAACCACGGGAAGGATGACACCCAGACTTGCCATGGGGATCTACACGACTGTTGCGCTCTCCCCCATGACCATTCGCCGTGTACGCCCTCCGGACAGGAGGGCGTACCAGGATTGGATCTGCCCCAGGCGATCTTGGCCTTTTGGAGCACACCCAACCCCGCCCAACAATATTAAGTATCTTCTAAAGGGTTTTAATCCCATTTTCCTATCTTGATATTTGCGCTACCACATTCCCTAACACTCCGTTTCATTTGCTAATTTTCATAATTTTATTGTATGCACCTGAAAACGATTAAATTCGACTTGTTAACGTCAGGCATTTGGTCACCCGTTAAAGAAACCAGCACAAACTCTTTGCAACGTTACACTTTTATTTACACCGAGCCCAAATAAAATTGGTGATGATTAAGTTAAATACCTTCTAATAAAACCTCTGTATCTGGAATTGATAACTAAGATGAGTAGTGATGAAAAGAAAAGTCTGTATACGATGCACAGTAAAAAAACATCGTGACATACATTTAAGAAAAACAGCAGCAAATGAACCGTAGAACACTATTAACGCTGTCTGACCTATTAGGAAAATACGTGATTTTATAAAACTTGTGAGAACGTAGCCCTGGGAGAGCCATGCTTTGGAGAATGTGGGCCAGGCTCGACCGGAGTGATACCATGGCATTACAGGAAACGGGTTTACACAACAGCAAGCTTTTTCGTACAAGTAGGTCATACGCCATATAACATAAAGACTACATTCATATATAGACTAGGAATGTATTTTATAGCAGTTTTCTTTGATGTTATTTAAGGACCGCTGATTACCTACAAATGCAACTTCTTTCACTTGCTTATTTCTGTATTTTTAACTGTGAGAGTTTTTTAGTGGTTCTAGGTACATGAACAAAGTATGTTAAATGTCTTTATTATTTATCTAAAAGCTGCCATAATAAAGTAAGTAAAAAAAATGTGATGTACTCAAAAGGTAAGGTGCGCGTCAAATTAATTTCTTGGAGGACAATGCCGCAGGCGATCTCTATTGTTGTCGGAACCTTGATATACCATTGTTCCTACTCATACAAACTTGTATACTAAACAAGCGTACTAAAATAAATACACGTTTATTATACCTCACACACTATGATGAAACATTTTTCAAAGTACTGCACTCACCAGGTCTTTGTGACAAAAAGCAGACGACAGTTTATTGACTTTATTAGATTCTTTTTTTTTTTTTTTTTTTCTTATTAAAAAAGACAACTCCCGCATTAGGAATAAATCCTGTGTCGCGGGGGACTTTACAAACATACATGAAACGGACACAAAGAACACCCAGACTCAGAACAACAATTTGTGGATCACACAAAGTGTCGTCCCATGTGGGGTTTGAACCCACAACACTCGGCGTAGTAGGAAGCGGCGTGGCGACCGCTTAAACCACTACGCCATCCGTGCAGTCGCAATTCTATTGCGTGGTTTATTATTTTCATTTTATTCTCGTCGCCTAGCATGTATTCAATCTTTACCTATACTTAGAGTGTAATTTAATTACAAAAACTTCTGGTTCGGAGGTAGTAAATTACCTCCATGGAAAAAATATTATTCGAAAACTGTATTGGGTTAAATGTTATTTTAGATTCTACCTACTTTCTGTGAAAACTTGCGCTTTCCATGCTATTTTTGCCTCGAACGATCAACCTATGGAACTTGAAATGTTTTTCGGACCGATACCTGTGATCTTTAAATCTTCAAGAAAAGGGGGTACTCCCACCTCACATACTGGCAATGCCATCATGACTCTTGAGTTGCAGGTATCCATGGATGGCGGTAGTCAGTACCTCACGAATAGGTTTACGAGTATATGTGTTGTATTTTTACCAAGTGAACAAAACCCAGTAAGCCCTCGTTTCAAATTTGATTGTAACCCACCCAACCAACTTTAGAATACGTAGATACCCAAATTAGAAAGAGAAATTCAAAAACAGCTCCAGGGCCTGATGGTATAACAAAAATAGTATATAAAGAATGCCCATCAGTGCGTAAACACCTTCTAAGTACATTCGGAAGAGAAATACCAACAACCTTTGAAAAAGCCACTTTGGTCCTTATTCTAAAAAAAAGTGAAGTAATCGATCCCAGAGACACCAGACCGATAGCCTTTACCAATACAATTTCTTAAATATTTTTCATCTGTCTTTAAATAAAAATAATACAGTTTATATTCATCAATAATTACTTCAAACCAAATTACCAGAAAGGGTACATGTCCGGAATCAATGGATGTCTAGAACATAACTTATTACTTGCGGCAGGTCTCAAAGATGCTAGGAAAAATGAAAGGTAAATTACAGCCTGTTGGAAAGATTTAGAAAACGTCTTTGGATCTTACTCAATTAGAAAACCGCCAGTGACTGGACATTATTAGTGGACACGTATGAAAATCATTACAGAATACCGGGGGATACCGGAGGCGTTCAGACTAGACATATATCTTTATGCAGTTTCAATTAAGTGTGTAGTACTAATAAAACTCGCTTTTAAAAGAAACAAGTACTTAACCAACGAACTTTTGCGTTGCATGCCGTGGAAATGGGTGCGAGGGGTATACCAGCTAAAACCCTCCATAACCTGCTTAAAGACCTCGGATTGCCAAGAGCTTCAGTAAGATCTTTTCTAGAACGAATATCCAAAGAGGCATTGCTAGGATCATATCAAATATGGTTAGGTAGAGGGGATAACACAGCAGAGAGTGGAGAGCGCAAAGAACTCCCAAAACCTATACCTGGGTCGTATTTCCTAGGCGCTGTCGAAGTCGCATATGTTATCATATCACGCGTGAACCCGCTACCTGCACGGTGAATACCATACCATAAAAATAGATCTTTTTTCTCTTAGCATTGAGATTATAAAGAAGTTAAACATTAGTGCATTATCAAGTCACAAAATGGAACATTCATTTTTTTTAATTATCTTCTTGTATATTATTCTTTTTGAATCCATTTTCATTATCGTCCTAATAAATAATATTAGATCTTTACCTATGAAATTGCCGTTTTGTATGCAATAAGTGAAAGCACCTACCGACTATTACTTTTCCAAAATTTAGACAACATTTTAGTGGGTAAAAAATTCAATTCCCGAGAGGCAGTACAAAATGCCTTTGAAGAGTTTGTTGCCTCCCGTCCAGCTGATTTTTACAAGAAGGGCATCAATAAACTGCCAATGCGTTGGCAAAGATGCGTCGATTGCATGGGTGATTACTTCGAATAGCAGAAATAAAAAAAATTGAAAAAATGAGTACTTTCACTTATTGCATACAAAACGGCAATTTCATAGGTAAAGACCTATTATGTTTAATCTTATAATTTTATGATTCGATTGTTCATCTTATGAGTACACTTGATTAATGTTATAAGAATTAATTAGAGCAGAATAATAACGTTACAGAGGATTAGCAGAATACAAAAAAAAATACAAACACAAATTATAAGTCAGTTTATTAACCAAATCGCAACTTATAAATAGAATAACAATAGAAAGTAAACAAATACAACAAATAGCTACATCTTGTAAATAACATACAATGTTAGCCTACAACATTCAGGTACATTTGTGGAAACAATTACTTACAATAAATAACGGAAAAGTTAACAGTTAATTTCGTAGAGATCTAGAGCTTTGACTCTTCGCACTTACTCGATTTTTTATGAACAGTCACACGCAAACTTTATTACTCAATATTCTAGTACAAACTTAACCTTAATGCACCCACGATCAAGAGGTACAACTATTGTAAAAAATATTCTTATGGTGTTAATTCCGATTAAAATGTTTTAAAGTATCACAATTCATAGGTCGTTATCCTATATACGTGGTATGTACTGTTTAGTTATAATATAGTTTTATCCTCTTTTGTCCATGACCATTAATATTATAGGATTCCGAACAGCTTAATATGCGATTTTCTAAAATTCTTCTCGCTATTTTGAAGACTGGGTTGAGATAAATATAGAGTATAATAATATGATTACGATAAAGACGCCAGTAAAGCAGGTCACGGTGCTATCTTTGCCAAATATACGTTACCCATATTTTCAAACATATAATAACCTTACTTTAAAACATTTTTAATTGGAATATATGCTTACAGCATTAATTCATTGTTAGTGGTGAAAATGAGAGGCTTCGTGAGGAGATACAGGCGCTGTCTTATGGACCACTGCGTTGAACCCATTGTGTTTGTCAGCAGTGTAGTCTACAGTGCGGATGGAACCATCAGGCTCAACCACTGTGTACTGACCTGCAAAGTAAATTAATATTTTGTGAGTTTCAAAAATCTACCAGATTGGCTCACTCGCCAAATCAAATTATCTTATCCTAACCCTAAAGTGAAAATTATGTGTATGGGGAATTTCATTATTTAACCCGACAGATAGTTTCCTGCCAAAATTGCCAAAATTGATTTGAATTACAAAACACCCATCCAGTTTATCCAAAATTATATATCTGGCAGGCTTTATACAACTTTTCAAATCCTGTTTTCCCTTTTTTATCTGTGGGTAAATTCCCTCGGGTACCACCGGTGGCTAAGTCGGACTCGAGCCGACTAAAAACCGCACGCCGTCTCGGGTACCAGAGCCGGGGAACCAAGTGTACCCTAGAAAGGAAATCCCTGGTAAAATCCTGTTTTCCCTAAAAACATATTCAGATTAATCAACATAACATTCTTTTTTGTCCTTTTTGTGAACGGACTCCGTCTAACCGTGCCCAAGTACGGTGCTCACCGACCAACAGCATTTTATTTTTTTATATAGTCTACAGTAACATTTACAATATTGTTTACCTTTGACAACATCACCGTCTCGGGACTCATGATGCGTCTTGATGTCACCAGTATGGAAGTCGTTTACGCCATATTTAAATTCATACTTCGGGTACGCCTGAAAAAAAGTTTTAAATATCGATTAAAATGATACGTTCATTTACAGGCCGGTGCGAGCTCGTTAATGCCCGCAAAATATATTTTTTCTTAAAAACTTAACATTGGTAGTAAGTTAAAATAAAATCCGTCCCTCTATCATCACAACTCTTTTCTCGTTTTCTGAGTGGTCTGGTACATCCATAGTGAAAAAATATGATAAAGTATTGGAAAGTGCTATTTAAATAATATTCCGTAAGTCCAAATGTTGCGGTGCGTCGGCGGTAACTTTAGTGAAAACGTTTGCCCGTCACGTGTTCTTACATAACTGTTTACCTGTTAATGTTTAGTGTAAGTCATAAGCTGATTGGCGATTTAGAAATTTATTAAATAGTCAGTTTTATCTGCATAAAAATGCAGACATACTGGTAAGGATGCATTAACGTATAAGTAATAAGCTTTAATTTTTTTAAAGGATTATGACAAAAAATATATTTTGTTTCTTCTTCAGGATTGGATTTCCTCGTCACTCGCTAGCTACTAATGTATCGTTCTTTACATTTTTAGCCATAATTTACAATGTTTTAAATATTTATTTACTGAAAGCAAGGCTGGTCCGAGTAGATGCTATCCTCCAGGGCCCTCTCCGACGCCTCCTTCTGCGAGATGACGTTTTCGCAGAAGGTTACGACCGCGTTAAAACATATGTCACTACTGGCTACAAACTCAATCAACTTTCTATTATCTTTTCTTTTCATTTATTGACAAAAAGAGACGATTTTTACTTCATCACATTTTTAACCTCTCAACTAAATACTCTAAAATGTGTTAAGAACACAGTTAAAGAAACTTGTACAATATAAATAACAGGGCTTTAGTACAAATTAGCGACACAAAAATGACTTGTCATCTATTAATGTAAGCAATGCTATGTATTACTTATACAATTCTAATGCAACAGTATCTCATCACTTGTACAAAGTACTCATCACAACGAGCGGAACGTGGCACAGGAAACGATATCTTGTTTTGGTTCCTGTTTATATACTTACGACCAATTTACACTTTTTACTTTATCGTTATGAATTAGCTTTCAAGCAAATCAACCATTGTTATTCAAAGGAAACTTTACATAGGAAGTCTTAAATTATATTGTTTACTTCGATGCCACGTTTTTCTTTCGCACTTATAAGAACAAAACTTACATGTTGAACAGATCATAGACGAAATATTTTAAGTTTCACCAAGTTTACTTATTAAAGTTAAATAATTTCAGCATGTTCTTGTGGACGTTATCGCTGCCGAACTATAACGGTGTAAACGGACTATAGAAATTGGTAAGTATAACTCCAATAAGAAACAATTTACGTACTGATGACTAGTGACGTAATATATCAGTACTGTAACGATTATTCAAGTCAATATTCTTCAGGCTTAGACAATTTTCGAAAAAAAGGGGGGGGGGGGAAATAAATAGGTATCAATATTTGAACTCCAGAAATTCCAAAGTATTTTAAACAATCATAGAGTTGAGACAGACTTGAGTTTTCGCTATATTTAGTACCATATTTTTTTAATTTAAGTAATTCTCAAAATTTGGAACAATTTAAACACCTGCAGCTTCAGGTAATCCATTCCTATATTATAAATGTGAAAGTTAGTTGGTTTGTTTATTTCTTACGGTTTTACGCCAAAATCACTAAACCGATTTTAAAAATTCTTACACTTGGAAGCTTACAATGGAAAGCGACATTATCAGTGAATGATAATAACAAAAAAAAACCTGTGAGTGCGAACCCACTTTTAATAAATACTCATCTCAAAAAAACAGTAAGAACACCGATTCTAAAATTTAAAAACAATATTTAAGTATCTGTTCCAAAAAAAAAGAAAGTTTAAAAACTACTATTGACAACTCCAACACAGAACCCTTATTTGGACCAGAAGTAAAAGTGTACTAAATTAAAATGTATAATTTTGTAAAACAAATGACGACATAACTACCCACGTCATTGTGTTATCCCATTCGCACGAGAGTTACTCGTACGCAATACAAACATTTATTTTAACTATAACTTAATATTCAAAACGTATAAGACTTTTAAGATTCATAATTGTATTGCATAGTAAATAAAATCACCCGTAAATCGTTTAATTTATCGTAAGTATATTAACGTATATTGGTTTAGAACAGTTTTAGTATTTATTCGGTAATAGTAGAACAGTATTAGTTATAGTAGTTTTAGAACAGAGTACAAGAACAGAGATTTTCACACTGGTATTAGAAAGGCGAAAGTTTGTGAGTATGTGTGTGTTTTAATTCCTCACGCTCAAATGGCTGGAACAATTTTGATAAAGTTTGGTATGGAGGACTCCCTGGATTAACACATAAATTCAAGAAAGGGCACCGAAGTTCAGTCTGGAATGCACCGACTTGTGTAACTTAAATAACAATTTTTTTATAACTCCCATAATTCATTCCCATGATCATTATTTTTATTATTAGTGTCATTGGAAATAAGGAACTACATTAAGCTATTATTCGAAAAACTAGCTGAATTATCAAATATAATAGAGCTGTATCTTTGAGTCGTTACTGCTACTTACTCGTATTAGCTTAATCTAGAATAATGGTTTATAATCTCTACATTAAATTAACGCGACGGGGTAAACAAACGTAATGGACAATTTTTCTTTAGAATTTCTATTTCTTTCTTTTCTGTAGAATTAAGTAATACTTTTACTTCAATGTGAACTTGTACTGTACATTTAATGAAATCGTTGGATTGTTGGAGAAAGAATGAATTGTTTATGAAAAAACTATCATCTGTTTATGTACTTATAATTTAAAACTGAAAAAATAAACAATAATAGTCTAAATAATTAAATTTAAAAGTTAAATGAGAATACAAATTGAATGTGGCTAGGAATCCATTACTTTTGCAACCGACTGTAGTTATTATTGATAGTTTGTAATATTGTAATGACGGGTTACTTAACTAAGCTTTCCTTATTGACTTTTTTATCAGTAGTTGCGCGACAATAAGTGGTGGACTATTAATTTTATTAATTATTATGAGCGTATACATTACATTGTACCAGTACCATTTTTAATTTAACTTTTATTGTGTTTTTAAATGTTTAAATAACTATTTTAGAATTTAGCACAACTTAATGTAAAATCAATTAAAAGATTGTATTATATAGAAAATATGTAGCTAAACACCAGTTCTTTATAAATTCACTTTCTATTTTTATTTCAACAGTTCCAATTACCATCTAGTAAGATTCTTAGTTTAAATAGACACTTGGTAACGCAGTAAATATATTTTGAAGAAGCCTATTAAAAAGAAGATTTGAACTCTATGGAATATCAAAATTAGGGATATTTCTCTATTCCCTTTCGTATATCACTCATATCACCCACATCAACTCCTCCATAGGCTTCTTATCAACTTGAAATGAAACTATTGGTCATTTTACGTTTCTTGTCTTCAACATTGTAAGGTTTACTTAAAAACATAGTAATCATAGTAATACCATGAAGCCAAATAGTTTTCTTATCAAACTCAATAATGCTTGTCGCTAACCGACAAATTTGAAAAAATATATAAATAGCCCAACTCTGGATACATTACTTGTAACTATTTAATATCACCCTTTTAAATTCCGTCACTACTTATAAGTATTACATTTTACGA
Source organism: Arctia plantaginis (assembly GCA_902825455.1). NCBI lineage: Eukaryota > Metazoa > Arthropoda > Insecta > Lepidoptera > Erebidae > Arctia > Arctia plantaginis. The sequence continues at coordinate 7,631,302 of CADEBD010000314.1, read as the reverse complement.
ATAAAATTATAAATAGCTGTACTTACATAATAATCAACGTGTTCATCATCCGAGATGTGATGATGATCAAAGCTTGGCTTAGAGTCTGCGTGAACGATCGTCGCAGCCTCCTCTAAGTCACTAGGTCCCACCCTGACTGGCCGAGCATACTGCGCCAGACGGCCATGAGTACACGCTACCACAGCCAAAACTGCTATCACCAACTGAAAGAGATTAGGATAAATATCGTAACATACATTTATGAAGTGGTTTAAACACCGTTTTCGTGGCTCTTACGTTACTTCAATAGTGAAGAAAATAATCGAGGCACAAGTTTGAGGATCTGATGAACTACCAGTATTCGTATTTTCTAAACTAGAGTTAAATAAGCATTGATTCCTGTAACAGGTTTAGATCTCGTAATCCTCTTAAGAACTTCTGCTGCAAACTAATATTTAAGTGAAATTCGTCGGAGAAAAGTGAACCATATCAAACTTATAAACAGAGAAGAACATAAGAGTTTATATTTTAGCCCTCGAAACTACTAAATGGCTATTGATGAATGATATGTCATCAGATTTGATTTTATTGTCCGAGTAATATAGATTTTTTTTAAAAAAATGGTGATTTTTAACCAAAATATGAAATTCTGTACATTATACTCTTAGATAAACATCTAGCTATTAGTAACCTATAAATGAATGAGTAAGTAAGATATATTTAAATCGCATGTGTAAATTGGCTAATATTCTTTTTTTGATATCAATAAAATTGTAGAGTTATTTTACCTAAACCATCTGTAGCTCAATACAATATACTTACATGTCTTGCTTCGATAAACACAATCTTATTAACGTTTTATGCTGTATAAAATTATCTTCACAAGCGATTGAACATTATACATAATGTCTGTATTTCATTTACTATTATGAAAACACTATTTTGTTAACACTTTTATTAGCTTTACTTGTGACTAATAATGGTTAGTAAACCCTAGTAAAGTGACTACTAGTCAGCTCCTCAAGTTTCAATTAGTATGACTCGTTTGAACGAGTGATCAGGCCTGGTAACCCTGGACTGACACCCTTGTCAGTAAAGGGTTACCAGGCCTGATCACTCGGGCCCCTGCCCGAGAGGTGGATAGTGAAATTTTTGGTTGCTTACTCTTTTTCTCACTTCGCTATTGAAGCGAGTTTTGTCTTATTTTTCCTAAGTGTATTTGTGCAAAATTTGTGTGACCCACACATGATCATCCCTAATGAAGGTGTTTTGTATGTGCATTCTTTGAATGTTGGTCCCTCGTGACAGAGAAATGACTTCTAATGCAATGTTTCCTTTCATTAAATTTACATTGCTATCAGTTACTGTACTGAGCTGTAAACGCTGTAATTAGGATATTTAGGTCAAAGGATATGCTTTCCGGCATTATAATTTTCTAAAATGAAATAAAGAGTATCCCAAATTTAAAAAAAAACCTTTTCTATTGAGTGGCAGCCGTCACGAAGTATTCCTACCTTGTGAATAAAGCCTTGCATCATTTAGGACAGTCATATCATTGTCGACGGCAGTAATATGACAGTCAAAACTCACGGCATGTCCAATACTAGTATCCAGCACTTTATGCGTATAAATTTACCAATAAAAACCTTTAAAAGAAACAAAATGATTGCTGTTAAAAAACTTTAATGAGCCAAATCATCGTACCAGTAATGAAAGAGCACAAAACGAATGGGGTTAAGTCAATAACTATCTGCACGGATGGAGTAGTGGTTCCTACGACGCTGAGTGTTATGGGTTCAATCCCCACATGGGCAGACACTTTTTGTGATCCACAAATTGTTATTCTGAGTTTGGGTGTTCTTTGTGTCCGTTTCATGTATGTTTGTAAAGCCCCTTACGATACGGGATACATTCCTAATGCGGGAGTTGTCTTTTTTCAAATTAAAAAAAAAATACTTGGTATCTAAAAACTTTTACATAATATTATAATGTTTAATATTGGTATACAAGTTATTATAACATCTACCACTTCAATTTAAGATTTAATTTTTAATTTCAGCTCACATGTAGCGTGTTGTTAGAACAATCGTAAGTTTTAAAATATAATCATTATAAGAAAAAGGAAACCTAAAATAAAATCTCATTTAAACCTAATTATATTTCGTTTAATAGCCGGAAATAGCTAATGAAATCTCTCACATATTATATAACAAGTTAATATGTAATACGTAGTTAGTTTTTTCTTATTTCTAAGTATTTTTTTGAATGGTGGGACAATGGTATTTATAGCAAATGAATGTATAGATGCGTAGCCAAACAAACAATAGTCGTTTGTGTCCATATTCTCACACACACTTTCAGTATTCCATTGATGATTAGGCGGAATGTGTTTTTGCGTAATTTTGTCGTCTAATCTGTGAATACTACTTTTGTTTTCATTTGTAACTCCAGGTTTTATGACTCGATGACCTAACACTACGTATATACTGCCTGTGCATATTTATATGCATCTGTATTCTCAAATTTATTGAAGAAAAACTAAGAAATAACGAACTTGTAAAAAGTGTTATATTAAAATTGTAAAAGTGAAAAATAATTTTGTAACTAATATATTTTTATAAAATCATTATTAATTATTAAAAAAAATAAGTTTTTATATTTACTAAATCTACCAATAGCTATTTTTTTAAGTTAGTTTAGTTTTGACTACTACATTATTTTTCTTTAATTCAATTTTACGCTTGACATGTACTCGTAGGTTTGTTATAAAGAAAATATTTATGGTTAAACTTATTACTTATTTTAACTTAAACTTATTACTTATATTTACCTTGCTCTTTTAAACACTTTATTCAAGTCATTTATATTTTATTTAAATGACATTTTGAATACTATTAGAACATTATAATTTTAAAGAAATGTTTCAAAGCTTTATTTCGCCGTTACGAAGTACAAGCAGGAAGTTGTAGAGATTAAATATCTGATACGTAATCTTAGACATCTTTTGGTTGATAAGGTTTTACTGTAATGCTAGACATCGTAAATAATTGAAATTTTAATTCACATTTACGATTAGGATTAATTTTAATGAATATTTGCCTAAAGGGAACCCTAAATTCCCATAAAAAACATTTTGATATGAGTACTCAGTACAGAGTACTCAGTGTGAAAAAATTAGATTGATAACATATTATTTGTAGATTATTATTATTTGCATGTACTTAATATAAATATTACAAAAATATGTTAAAAAAAATAATCTTTAATATTTCTCTTTTAAAAGCTTTTGTAAAAAATGTATCTTACCTTTAAGGCCATTTTCGTTTCACTTGGAATGAATTCACTTCACTGAAGTTATGATACACTTGTTTCGAGTGCTGAGTATCGAATGTGGCGTTAGAAACTGTACTGTGGATTTATATGTTGCTGTCTAGGGAGGTGGGCAGGTCCGCGCTGGGGGCTAAACATTAACTCTGTTCAACATTTCATTGAACTTATTTTTCCTCTACTAGATATTTGCTTGTGATGTAAAAAGTGTATATAGAAGTTAAAGGAACGTATATTTAAATATTCTAAAATAAAATGAGTGGCTGACCTGAGTGGCTGTGACCGATTCCAAATGATAAGTTAAACCTACAAATGGTTTAGGAGAAATGTATAATAATTAATTTTGGTCATCTCAATTACTTTACTTACTATTTATTACTTACTATGTTAACGTTTTTAATTTCGAACACTTACGTGAAATTTTTAAAAATATTGTGTCACTCCTATTAACTTACTAACTTTTTTCGTCTTTGGTGTAGTGGAACGGGACAGAAAGCCATATACCTACTCAATGTTATTAAGAAAGAACTTCCTATTTAGCATCGCTCTGTTTTTATTGGCTGTGTTATGTTTTCGTTACATTCTGTAATTTCTGATGTGGTAGAAAAATTCCTAACCATATAAAATTCAATCGAGGTGGTGGTTGGCAAAATACGAAGGAAACGCAAGAGATTTGAAAATTATTTTAGTTCTGAAAAGATGCACTGCTTTTAATAGAATATACATTAAATAATAACCACAACGATATACAGAACCTGTAAAGAAAAAAGAAAAGGCGGTAAATCGAATTTTAATGCATTAGTTTACAGATACAGGATAATTAATTAATAAACTATCTTTTATCTGTAGCCTCAATCACGTTAAAGTAATTTTTCTATTTTATTTTACTTTCGTCCTAATAAGGAATATCCAATGCTACAGAGAAGGACATCGAAATACCCTGATGTAGGCTGACCCATTGTCCCTATATATTAAAAAAAAATGTGTTGAACAAAGAAACAAACACCTTTTCGCTTTTACATTAATTGAGATTTTAGGAAGTGTTATAATTTTGTTACAGGTGTATGTAAAAATTTAATCCCATATTGAGGCCTATGTAGGCATCAAAATGTAAGTATCTAATAAGCGGTACTTATGTACCGCTTATTAGATCCTTAATTTTTTTAAAGGTAACTCTCGAACTACAAACATACATGTAACTTAAACAAAGAACACCCAGACTCAGAACAACAATTTGTGAATCACACAAAGTGTCGTCCCATGTGGGCATCGGACCTACAGTACCCAGCGTAGTAGTGAGCGGCGTGGCGACCGCTTAAACCACAACGCCATCCGTGCAGTCAAAGATACGGGATAATGATAGGTTTATGCTACAGTTGATTCAGTTTACGTATGAAGATAAACCGTAAGAATACTTCCGATTAAGGTGATCGAAACCCAGAGACAGCATATCCGTGGTTTAGTGGTTACCTTGAAAATGCTTTTTTAAACTTTTACTTGATTTCAAATGTCTAAACTTATACTGTGAACTATTTGAGACACTGCTTCTAAGCATGTACATTTATACAGTACATTGTTTGTATTGTACAAGATTATCTTGTAATTAGTTTTGTATACATATCTCTGTTATCTGTTTTCTTGTAAAATACTGTTACAATTTATCGTTTCTTTATCTTGATCCCGTACCTGACCGTTTTGCGGTATACCAAAATGAAAAATTAAGTTTAGGTAATTTATTTCTTATTTAATAAAAATATTATTACTTTGATGACGATTAAAGTAAAAGTAATTGACTGCACGGACTGCACGGATGGCGTAGTGGTTTAAGTGGTCGCCACGCCGCTTCCTACTACGCCGAGTGTTGTGGGTTCAAACCCCACATGGGACGACACTTTGTGTGATCCACAAGTTGTTGTTCTGAGTCTGGGTGTTCTTTGTGTCCGTTTCATGTATGTTTGTAAAGTCCCCCGCGACACAGGATATATATTCCTAATGCGGGCGCTGTCTTTTTAAAAACAAAAAAAAAATTAAAGGCAAAGTAAAATATTATGAGAATTTTCGTCATGAAGTTACTGGAGTTATGGTGACTTTTTCTATAAATAAAGTACCAGAACATAATTATCAGGGACCCCTGGCAAGCTACCACTACAGAGTCTTTAATAGGTTTTGACGCTCTAGTACCACAACGGGAGGTCCAGATTTCTACTGCGTGACATCATCGTGAGTTGGATTGACATAGTTCCGATTGGAGTGGCATAAAAATCATGGGTCCTTGAATACTGAAGAACAAAGATTTAAATAGGTATTTTCAGATTTGTTTTAAGATTAAGTTTTAATTAAAAAAAAACTGTAGTAAATCAAAACTCCGAAAAAGAACAAAGAATCGTCCGGAACTGGATTGGTAATACACATATTACAAGTGTTGATCAGTAACAATAAAAATATGTACAATAATATTTTACAAAGTTTTACGTTACATGTAAAACTTTTTAAATCAAATAAACTATTGATCAAAGCATGTGAGTACTTAAATGTTTACATGATTACGTTTGTAGTGCAAATATTTGTGGGAGTCAGGAACCTAATGTCTTCACGTTTTTGGATTGTTCAAACTCAAAACATCTTTAACTCATTAAATATATATATTTGAAACCGTCTTAGACTGATAAAGTCATAGATCAACACACAATAGCAACAACCATGTGTTAGTTTTACACTCTTAAACATTTTAACATACACGTCTATTATCCGCTTGTCGTAAGGAATTTCAAAGCCCTGTGCTCAATCCTCTACGAGTATATAAACTACTAGAGTCACGAGTCCCTACAACGTTTTCTACTTCGGTTGGTTGCCCAAGAAAATGACAGATAAGTTTTACATATTTTCGTACAATATGTCATTAACATACGAGAATAGTTACATAAGGTCTGCGCTCTTGCTAGTCTACTTTCCTTATTCCACCTGATATTGTGACAATGGAAGCAATATATTGGCTTCTTGATTGTTATATGTCAAGATAATAAGTCTATGGATGACGTAAATCAATTTGTATTATATTGTAATGATAAATTGAAGTTTGTTATGGCGATATAATATCGTAAATGTTGCAACCGAAGCTACAACCACACAAACCTAACTATAATTACAAGTTTACAGTGTATTATGCGTCACGAAAAGTATTAAAAAAATATAAAATTACTGAAACAGTACTAGAAGTTAGTAAAGAATAAAGAATATATTTATATATTGAAATAGCTGGAATTATTTTTGGTATTAGTACCTATCTATTAAAACGCTTTACTCTCATTAATTAAGACAAATTAACAAAATTATATCAATAAAAAGGTGATTTGTGCTGAATTCATAAATTTTAAATAAAAATTGTTTGAAATATTTATTTCTAATTTATGAATTCAGCACAAATCACCCCCACAAACCTGTGACATGACATTTTTTAAGGTATAAACTGAAAGTGTAGTTGGTTATTTAAAAAACTATACCAAACTTAAAATAATGTAAAGAATAATATTTTACTTTTATAATGGTTTTACACATTTCACACTCGGCCGTCTGATCCCAAACCAGGCAGAGCCTGTACTATGGTAACCAAACTGCTGATAAACATACTTATATATTTCTAAAAAGCTTATTACAATGATATAAAATTTTATACAGAATTTATTTCAAAGTTTTTGTGGTACTGCCGCAGTCTAATACTGCTTAAACAGAACGGCGTCTATCGGGCCCAACTTGTACAAGGTAACAGAACAGAATAAACGAAAATCAATAAGAAACTAGATAGATCAACATTTAGAAATATATTACAAAAAGATTACGTATTACGAATTGGTCTAAAGCAAAAACATGCCCTACCTAATTACTAAGTGTAATACATTACGATATTGATTATGCTTGAGTTATACAACTTTAGCGTTCAATACCTAATACAAGTTACAATTACAATGTTACAATATGTTTTGTAATATGAAGTCTATAGTACTTTCTATAATTTTACTTTACATGTCAAATTGATGAAGTAATCATGTCTTCTAAAGAGATTATCACATAGGAGAGCCATGCTTCGATACATACAGGCCATGCTCTACAGGATTGATACCACGGAAGTAACAAAACTGGTACTAAGTTGCTTTTCACCGATCCCCAAATCTCTCATGCCCTTCTGGGGGGGACTCAAGGTGGTTGACTTGAGAGTCTTGAGTTGCAGGTATCCATGGGCGACCGATGTAGCAACTTACCATCAGGTGAATCGTCTGCTCGTATGCTCTCTATACCGAGAAAAAATTGGAATATTTCATTGATAGGAACGTATTTAATAGTAATCATCAGTAGAGTCATCAGTAAAGTAATATTATGGATTATAATTATAGGTACATTATACAGATGTTATAGATTTCAGTATTTAGTACGGCTAAGTCCCACCTATGCATTATTTAATTTTTTTTAAATGACAATATTGGATCATAATGTCACAAAATTTGTAAACAGGGCACAAAAATGTAGATATACAATTAAAAAGTAGAGAAAAATGAACACATCATGACCGGGGTTTAGAGTAATGGAGCAGAGACCTTTCGGTCATGTAGTCTTTAACTGTATAATTACATTTATTTCTTTATCTATCTGAAAGAATTGTTTCAATTAAGTGATAATATGGTTAAGGTTACTGGCAGCTCAGGACTGATTATCGCGAATCTTTCGGCTGAAATTCTGATGATGCAGTGATAGATGATTGTGTGTTGCCCCTATCTATCCACACACATTTTCATCACGCGATGGACCCGACACCCGCAAGATGAATACATGAAACATTAAGAAATAGGTCCTACAGTGCTACAGTGCCAAAATCTCGTTTAACAAGATCAGGGTTTTTCTTGAAGTAAAATAGTAAATATTTATTGACATAATAATTATAAACTGCTTTGTTGCACTGCATGAAGCCGTTCCATCCCTTACATTAATTTTATAATAGTTAATTGATAAGCTTTATGTAAATATAATTAAGTAAATGAATAAGTAGTTGAAAAACATATTTATAATTATTTTTTTTGCAACTCCCGCACTAGGAATATCCTATGTCGCCGGGGACATTATGAAACGGACATAAAGTAATTGCCTATGTGGGGATCGAACCCACAATAGCCAGCGGTGTAAGAAGCCGCGAGGTCAACACCTAAACCACTATGTTATCCGTGCCATCACCATGCAATGGGTGGATGTAAAAGACACAAGTGGACATAAAGTGTGCTCTTGTCTTTTTTGTGGGCGCGTGTATATGTAGCATTTTTTTAAATCACAGACATTAAAACATGCTATATTTGTGCGCTTTTTATAACTGTTATACTGTATAATTCTTTAAGTGTGCTTCTGCACGGTGCAAGTAGCTGAAGCGGGCAAATTATTTGCCTCAGTAGCATGCACGAGTTACTTGCACGTTTGGTTGATATAATGTTCATGCGGGTTACATGTATGCGTCTTGCACGTTACAGTTTTGACACAGTTCAACGGCAAAAAAGTTATTCCATCAGAGTTAATAAATTTCTGTGCCTGCGCAAGTAACCCACGCGAGTGGCCCGTTCTGGTACATTATATTTAATATCATAATAAATAATTATATTTAATAAAACTACAAACTTTACAATTTGAATGATTTGTTGTGAATATGTTCATGTTAAATGTTCGATGCTGACTGTACATGTACTGTAGGTCTAAAATGTAAATTTAATATTACGTTCGGTAGATAATTAAAATTATATTCGGTAATTTCACATGCATACATTACTTATTATATGTTCGTATCTGTATACCAGCAAGCCTAAAACCTATATAATTGTAAATAAAAATAGGAAAGAATGTTAGTTTATTGGAAGTAAAAGGAAGGAAGATAGATGTTAGATTAGATCAGACTTTACGGAGTGTAAATAATAGCTCCAGCATATCAAGTAGTTTTTGTAAGAAATTCTCTCTTAATCTAGGGTCCCTTATGTTTGAGGTTCGTGGTCAATATCATTAGCATTCAACTCCAGCACCACATCTCGAATGCATCAATCCTTTGTCTTTCACTAGAATCGTCCACGTTTCCTCCGTATACATGAAAATAGGGAATACCAGGGGCCGTACCAATCTGATTTTAGTTTTGAGATCAATTCCTCTTTTTTTAGAATGTTTTTGAGATGAGTCACAGCATATCAGTTAACTGTTATACTCACTTTCTACACTACTTTTCATTCCATGGTGACGGCGGATGAGATATATTATATTTTGGGGGATTTTTGAGGGAGTATTTTATATTTTATCCTAATCTGCAATTGTCAGTCTTATATCATTAGTTTTGTGCTAAGATCAACAGGCGCCACTTTAGAGCCGCATTGGAAATTTGATAAAAATATCTAAGGCATCTATCAAAACATATTACAATGAAAACGAGCGCCACAAAATCAGTTTGATATATCTGGTATTACATAACCTACGGAATCAGTGATAGGATTACTAGCTCAAGTACATTGACACTAGGATGAGAACTGAGTCGGCTCTTGATATTTCTTTTAAAGCAACAAGAAAGAACTTTCTAATCAACTTCAATCGTTAGAGATAGGAAGGTTAGCACGCTTAATGACAAAATTAAATGGCTAGATGGAGAATCACCCTTAATTAGTATTGCTACAAGCCACTTAAACATCCATGTGGTGACGGGTTAAGAATACGCAGTGTCACCACATCTATTTTTCCCGTAGGTGTCGTAAGAGCCGACTAAGAGCGCAAACTTCCCAGGATAACTGCACTGCAAAGAGAAGAAAGACTTGAAACAATCCCGTCTGGCCAGCGTGGTATATTAAGCCAAAAACTTTATCTCTAAGGAGGTTAATCATATAAATGTAAAGGATTAAGTCGGCGAGAGAATGAGATAGAATACATTACACATTATTTTTAATATAATATTTTGGTGGTATTGTGGTTTGAATATTTTTATCCTTTTATTTAATACTAGCTGGTACCCGCGACTTTGAAAAACGCTGCCATAGTGGATTTGATTCCAGGTCCGGGCAAAAATTTTTTTTCGGCGGTTTCACTTCTGCCTCGTGTGAATTGCACACACACACACACACTTTTTTTTCCCGCTATATATAAGTATACCGGTGATATGTTAAAGACGTTGTGATGTGTGTGATTTTGTGGCCTTGGTCAATGTATTAATTTAGCAATAATTAACTATTTAAGAAAATAATATGTAATGGTGTTGACGCTGATGCACGGAAAAACTCGAATGAGTTTATGCGGCATCTTGCTGTAACAGTAAATATAAAAATATAATAAAGTTGCAGGAGTCCATGGGCGGTAGTAGACACTTAACATCAGGTGGCACGTCTGATTGTTTGCCCCCTACACTTCAAAAAAAGAATTGAGGGTGAATGAACTCTGTCGAACTTTTACTCTTTGTTACTTAGTGTCTATTACAAGGTGTACCATTCTATTGTCTATACTATTTACTGCTATTACTTTATGTCATTATTTCTTCTCTTTGTAAGAATTTTGTAAAGCTATTTATTTTGTTTATGAGTGATTTTACTATGTTGAAGAAGGTGACGTAATACTTTTAATTTCTATTAAGTAGTTCACAGCACCCTTTATTGTTATTCTTGTTGCATTAGCATTGCAGTCCGGATGCAAAATGTATAGTAACATGAGAGGAATAGAATACTTTCGCTATCGATAAATTGTGTCGTTTAAAACATAAAGAAGCTGATGAACATGTATATTAGCATAAACTACGCATACAGAATAACAAACTGTTCTCTAGAAACATTCAACTTTGTTAAGAATGTAGGCGGTAACAAAGCTTTAAGGGGAAACAACATATCAATTCGAGAATATTATCCATTAGTGTCGTTACAACAAATTATGTTGAAGGGTCCCCAATGCAAACATTTTTCAATATAATAAATATTTATTCTGCTCTCCTATGCTGCTAGTTACCGTAATGTTAGCTATTTAAACTGCAGAGACGTAGCAATACAAAAATCCAATTTACAATTAAATATATATAAAATATTATGTTTTAAAGACACCGGTTTAAAAAAATGTAGTAAAACGAGAGACATTCAAAGCAATCACACGCAAAATATATTTACTGTCACTGACAGGGACCTGCACATTTAGACATATAATGGAACTATATTGAAAAAATCACAATTAGTTTCATTGCCTTCTTTAAAGCAGAAACATGCATTAACTTCATTGAAGTATTGGTAAGCTTGTATTGGAACTGCTCTGATATTAACAATGCTTGCGATGTTGAACGTATTACCGTATAGTTCCACAAAGATCGTCTACGATGATGAACATCGACATAATCATCTAGATTGAACAAAAAATCCTTGTAATCACTTCTGCGTATTCTTCTTCGTAATATACATTCTTAAATATACTTACGGATACATGGATACAAAAAATGCACCTTAACAACCATTAATTTAAATACCTCCTTACAAACGTGACTTGCCTCATCTGTAGTAGTTTTGCATCGCATCTGGAGCGAATGGTTATTGCTAGTAAAACTATGGCATACAAACTGATGTTATATAATTTAAAGTAGGCCTTTATTTGTACCTAAATTAAACTATATAGTATGATTTAGCATATGAGATACATATTGGATGAACCAAAAACCTTGCGCAAGATACAGATCTCCAAGCGATTACCAGGAGAAGTTTAGAACTCCGCCAGGCCCGAAACTGGTCAAGTACCGCAGACGATTCAGGCGCCTGGGGTGACAGGTGAGGCCATCCCGCGCTGTGGAGCGCGGGCGCCTTCTCGGGGTGAAAAAGGGAACATCGAGGTTCCCACACAGGAGGGGGTTATCTACAAGGCGTAAATGGCCCAAGGTACATCTGGGTACCAGGGATTTCCTTTCTAGCGTACATCTGGTTCCCCGGCTACTTACTACGTTTTTAGTCTATACGAGTCTGACATAACCACCCCAAATAACATAAATAAATTTTGCTTTGCTAATTACAATCAATCCTCTATGTTTTTCTTATTGTTCAAAGGTTCCTATACACAATCCTTCTGATTTGTCATGTGTGCAGAAAAAAACCAACTGTTGCTCGATGTGTAAATCAAGACGTCATGTTATATGTAATAACTGCCAGTACAATGGTAAGCAGTAATAATTTTTACGTAAACTTTCTCACTATTTTACCTACCTTAAAGTTAAATAACGGTGACATAAAGCTTATAAGGCCTATAAAATAGTTATTTATTTTATGCAATTTCCTTTGTTGGGACACCTGTTATGTGTTTATTTAGTTATAAACACAGAAGAAATCAATGGAATTAGAAAAATAACGAACACGCTTAACGAAGAATAAAGCACCTGTTAATCAGTTATCATTGTACAATTTGTCAAACATAACTAATTATTTATTGAATAATTTTTCACTAATACGAGAACTTAACCAAGTAGCCCTTACCCGTCCGGGCCTCTACACCTCCTCCTAGTGCCTCCTTAGCTCTAGGATAAATAACCCCCTAATATTTATGAATATAAAAAATAACAGTATTTGAAATGCCAAACTTTGCCTCGTCCATTTAATAGTTTAAGTTAGGTTAACAACTAGGTACTCTTGCTCTTGTAGTGAACTAGATACATGTAACATGACATAGGTAGAATCACTAAGCGTAGTTTGGGCTGGGTTCTATTTTGCAACCTTCGAAACTCCATCTGACCCCTCAGTCATAACATAGTAGGATTACACAAATATACTACTACATCTATGAGTGGAAAATTAAGGAATTAAGAAAACAGTTTGTAATGTAAGAATAATGTAAGATTAATTTTACTTACGCATTGAAATCAAAGATATCTTTTAAAAAGTTAATAACAATTAAATTATTACAGCATCAAACTTAAAATCTATAAACGATGACGATGACTATGTTCCTGAAAAAGAATGTGCTCCTAACAGTAAGAAAGAAATATTATACAGCCAATCTGGAGTTAGTCGTCGGGATATGTCTAGTGGCGATCATTCCAGATCTGTTGAACGTAAGTTATAGATAATCATCTATATATGTATATAATGTATAAAATAATACTTACGTATATTTTTGTAAAAATGTGTAACTTCCATAATGTTTCAAAAAGTTCAAAATACACGCATTGTTTTCACAGTTGTTTTTCTTATATAAGTACAGCTAATTAAATAAGTGTTTTCTAATTTCAGCTTATAAAAGTATTGCAATTAGCAATAACAGACTGATTAAGACTGAACCTGCGTCGATGACTAAGGTTTGTGCAAGCCATTAATTTATAAATTATTTATAAACCTGTACAAATCACAAAATATACTTTCAGGGATGTTCAAAATGTGAACCTGAGACAACGGTGATATACAAAAATGAGAAATTTCACGCCGACCGTTCCAATATAACTTCAGATTATGTCTCTCCTATATATGAATTTACAAAAGAACCGAACTACGAAAGTATTGCCAGGTGATTTACAATAACTGAATATGTGTACATTCATCATTAGTTTATTATGTCCTCTTAATTCTTTTACTTAGTAAACTTTTCCTTACATATTATTTTATAAGGAGCATATTATTATTTTTTTTAATTTTATTTTTTAAGCCTCCTTTCTAAGGAGAGGCCTATGTCCAGCAGTGGAATATTGAAGGCTGTTGATAATGATAGTGATTATTTGATAAACAAACACATTTTATACATAAATATTTTATTATTTATTGATCGTTTTAGACCTGTTGTGTGCCCCATAACAAGTTGTGGTAAAATGGTGACAATTGACTCGTTTTCTCAACATTTCAACTTTGACCATTCTAAAGTTCCAAAATTGATATTAAATAAAAGTGCAACCCAAGAAGTTTTAATAAACTATTCAGCGTTGTCTGAAGAAACGAAATGCGTAGCAACCTTCGTGACATCGCGTGATAAAAGGTTTTTAATTTTTTATTATTTCTTTAGTCGAATGCATTATATTTAGCTACATTTTTTTTTTAAATCAACTATATATATAATGCTATTGAATATAAATCTCTGTTTTGAACCTCTTAAAGCCAATGTGCTAGAAATGACGATTTACGACGGCTGGATAAATAGCTCAACGCTGCTGTCACTTCTTGGCCAGAATTTTAAAACTTAAAGTTATGCAATTATATATTTCAACATACCTATGCATTTTTAATTGAAGTATTGATTTTTAAATTTTAAGAGCAAGGATTCAACTGCTCTACGACCTAACATCAATTTGTAAATAAATATAAGTAAACTTGTGGCGTGTAATTGCACTAATATACTCGTACATTAAGAAATTATTTATTTTAGATCAAGTCATACAGCTTTACGTCGCATAACATCACATACAAATATTCATAATTTCAATAAGGACTGCGATTTACTATTGCTGATGGTTGTAAAAATGGAGACCACACCTACAAAATTTTGTATTCGAAAGTGTAATTCAAGAAATTCTGTTGACAGAAGTTACGCACTGATCAATGATATTCCAAAACGAAATATGCAGGTAATTTAAAAAAAAAAGACATTATCCTATCATATGTGTAACTTATATACAAACCAATTGGCTTATCACCTTCTCTTACTTAGGTTAATGTGCCTCGGGCACGCCGTCATTGCGGCGGTAAGACCCGTTATGGAGGATTGGCTCGAGAGGCGTCACGGGACCCTCTCATACCGATTGACGCAGGTGATCACTGGGAAGGGATGTTTCGGAGATCACCTGTGTCTGATCCGCAAGGAGCCAACGCCTGAGTGCCACCACTGCGATGGCCAGACCGTGGACACGGCTCTCCACACGCTGGCAGAGTGCCCGGCGTGGGTTGAGCAGAGGCGAGACCTCGTGGCGGCCATCGGAGTGGGAGTTCTCTCGCTCGATAGCCTGATTGCGGCTATCGTGCGGAGCGAGAGTGCGTGGAACTCTGCCGTCTCCTTCTGCGAGCAAGTTATGCTCGCGAAGGAGACGGCGGAGCGGGACCGGGAGAGGTTTAGAACTCTCCCGGCCCGCCAGGCCCGGGCACGGGCCAGGCAGCGCAGGCGACTCAGGCGCCGGAGGTCGCAGAACGACCTCCGTCCTCCATAAGCGAAGGCCTGGGGGTGACAGGTGAGGCCATCTGTCACCCTAGCAGAAGCAGGCCGGGGTGGCGGCGAGCGCGTTGCGAAGCAGGGAGCACAGGGAACATGGGGTTCCCACACGGGGAGGGGTCTTCTACTCGTCTGTAGATGACCCGAGGTATGTCGGGGCACCAGGGACTTCCTTTCTAGGGTATACCTGGTTCCCCGGCTATTAGTACCCGGCGAAGGCGTGCGGTTTTGAGTCGGTTCGAGTCCGACATGCCACCGACAGGTGGTATCCGAGGGGATTTCCGGTTAATGTGCCTAAAATGAAAAACTAGTGATTTCTCCGCGCTCTTCGAAATCTCGTACGTAGACTCATAAGGTCGTTTATTTATTAAATTCCGTATGCTCACGTCTTACCACGATTTCTTGTCGAAGTCTAAATTTTACATAATATAAGTTATTTTCAGGATCAATCATCTGTGAGCAAAAGTCAATCTGAAAATAAAATCCGTGTAAATAAAGGTATCAATAAAGACGAGGACGAAGTTATATTACTGTGGTTGTGCAGACTTAAGGATAAAACCACAGTTTACACGGTAATTAATTTAGCTAAAGTAATTATTATTATTATTATTTGTTTAAAAAGACAACTCCTGTAAAAGGAACATATCCTGTGTCAAGGGGGAATTTATGTATTTCTTTTAATGAAAATTGTAACTCTAGAACATCATAGCCATGTCTTTCTTTATTACTAATAAGTATAAGCGTAGTCTATTTTGGAGAGATTTTTATTTGTGAAGAAATAATGACAAAAAACAATTGACAGTGAGTGGCATGTATACAAGTATTTCTGAGACAAATCTTCGCTACAAGCCCAATCGAAATAGACCTTTAACTTTTACCGTTCTAAAACTTGTACAAAATTGTTTTGAGTAAGCATTTTATTAAAAAGTACATAGGTTATTGTCATATCATCCATACTGATTTTTTATTAGGAATTTTATTTTATTTTCGATGATTTTCAGGCAGAATTAGTACCAGAATTACCAAAAGGTGTCCCTAAATATATGAGATCCTATATCATCTTAAGTTATAACACCTAGAATGAGTCACTAGAATATTTATACAACTTATATTTACACATGTTTTTAGATAAATGTATCGAGAGAAGACAACCAACAGGGCTATAGTTACATTGGCGACGCTGTCCATATTAGAAACGAACAAGATCCCATTTCTATTTACAACAGCACAGAATGCCTTTCATTACGGGGAACAGCTATCAAAAAATTAGTTACGGCCGAGAGAGAATTGAAAGTTAAAGTTAGTACTGTGCAATAAATATTAAAAGAAATAAAAACTAAGCGTCTTTTATTAATCTTTAATTATTGAAAATATACAATTAAAATTGTTCACAGTACTTGTCCGCTTCCAAATTAGTTAATACGTCACGAATTTTTCTCTCCTTATCGAAGTATACGTGAACTTTGTCCTTTCCACATTTCTCAGGACCTTTTAATTCATTTTGATAGTAAATTTCAAAATCAGGTCTTGTTTTATCGCCCTTGTAACGATTAATGCTCTCTTTTCCTTTAGTAAGAGTATTCAATGAATTCAAAATACCTGCTGAAAAGTCAGACTTTGGACTTAGTAGATCCGTTATCTTTGGGGAATTATTATCTTTTGAAAACTCTGTTCCTGCAGGCGCGGTTGTTGAATCAACAATTTTTAGGCTTTTTAGTTCTACTCTGAAACCAATTTAAATTATCAAGAATAAAAGATGTAGATAAAATCAGAGCGTCTCATAAATTTTGTTTCTTAAATTTTTACTTTAATGACTAAGGCGTTTTTACAAATCAGGTTGTTTAAAACAGTATTCCATGTGTTTACATAAATATTATACAAGTTGGGTCCGATCCAGTAATCAACAGCACGACGCCTAGCTATTATAATCCTGAGTACTCTTAATTAATTTAATAAATGCAAGATTGGGTAGATTAAATAGTTTACATGTCAGCTTAAGTCTTGAACTACTTAACCGATCATCATCAAATATGATTCCTGAATAACTTCAATACCGAGAGATCAAGGATTAATAATAAATCAATATTATAATGTAGTGCAAAGGGCAAGTCGGTTTTGGTGGCTGCTCTTAACCCGGAGATTCTTAGCACCCCCCGCCCCGCCGTTGCCGTGGTCACCACCATTACCAGGAATAGCGGGGCTACTCGGGAACTAGAGGCCATGGCCTTTGTTGCGTCTGCATAGGGAGATAGCTGGCAGGGGCTGGATGCGAGAAGCTGAAAATCGATCTAGCAAGGAGAGGCCTATATCTAGCAGTGGACTGCGACAGGGATGATAATGTAGTGAAATAATTATTTTACTCAATTTTCAATATATAAAAACCTGTACTCAAAGGGTCGGAGGTCCAAGGAAAGTAAATAAGCTTACCCATAGCTAGCATCATCAGCAAAATACTTTACTTGAATGGGATTACCGTCTTTGTCAATGTAAGAATATCTACCAATGATCGTTCCGTTAGGGTAACGTTTTTCTTCGTTTACTTCACCATCTACTGCTCGTTCAGGCTTACCGGTTGGATAGGCCGCTGTAGTTAAAAATATACATCTAAGTTCTGAATGCTACTATTAGTTATAGTCATCAATGGAATATTATAAAATACGCTTGGCGGTTAAAATTCTAGCGTTTTTTTATATAATATTTCGAACATCTAACACACAACGCCATCTAGTTTGAAACTAAGCAGAGCTTGTATTACGAAAGCTAAATTGACTGATTTAATACTTTTATACTTCTTTTTGGAACTACTTATATATTATACATCGAAAACATCCAACATATATGGTTTTGCCGGGGTCGCTCAGCTGGTGATCTTCTCGTCACACCGGTGGGCACAAGCGATCGAGACCAAAGGAGAGGCTTGTGCGGTTAGTTTGGACATAGCGAAGGCCTTCGATCGAGTCTGGCATAAGGCGCTTCTCTCGAAGCTCCCTTCCTTTGCGCTTGCCGAGAAATTGTGTAATTGGGTCAGCAGTTTCCTTGTGGACAGAAGCATTAAGGAAGCGTTGTCGACGGTACATGCTCCGACTTTAAATTCGTAAATGCTGGTGTCCCACTAGGCTGTGCACTATCACCCACACTGTTTCTTCTGCATATCAATGACATGTTGCAAACTAGTAGCATCCATTGCTATGCAGATGATAGCACGGGAGATGCCCTTTACACCGGCCGCCCCAATATTTCTCGGGAAAACGTTGTCGAGAGTCGAAACAAACTTGTGTCTGAAATTGAAACTTCCTTAGCGGAGGTGTCAGAAAGATGGCGGAAAGTTATGGTATTTAGTCCGAACAATTCCTCGAGTCGATCGGAGGTGTTTGGGCTATCGACGATTCGAGTCGCTTTTTGTTGGATGGAGGCTGTTCGTCCAGAGGCAGAAGCTGATACTGAAGTATCCCTGCAGTATTCCATATGCGGCCGCACTTGCGCTTTATAGAGCTGAAGGCGGTGGGCCGGAGTGAAATACTGACCTTATCCTCTAAGTGACCCCGAAACTGGACTTCGCTCGATATGTTGGCTCAGGCAGTTAGGGATGTGCTCTCAAACCGAGGTGTTACGATAAAAGGTATCTTCTCTGCGGTGAACGCACATACCCGTGTCTTTTTTGGATTGAACTGGACTGATTTAGTAGGCCTCAATCTAACACTTTTTTTTTTTTCGTGTGGAAACCCCCTCGGCCCGTCACCCCACCGGGGTTTGCGGCGGGGTGGTGTAAAGGTGTAAGGTGGTGTGCCAACTAAACCCACCACACGGTGTGCCACTCTGCGCTTGTAATATAAGGAATCCGGGAACTGCTGGCCGTTATGGCGGGTGGAGGGGAAAACCCGTCCCGTCCACCCGCGGCCATACTCAGGGCGGCATGAGGCGGTGGTAAGCGCGCCTCCGCCGTCCGGTTCGCCGGCGATGGATAAGGTCCGAGTGGACGTTGTCCTCCCGGGCCCTCGCCGCCGCCTCCTTCTGCAAGATGATGTCTTCGCAAAAGGATGCGACCGTGGTGAAACATCTGTCACTACCGGCCGTGGAGCGTATGACGGCCGGTAGCGAGAGATCCTCCCCGATGACTGCAATTGACCCCGGCGCTGCGGCGCCAAAGCCGGGCAAATTCCCAGCGTGTGCTGAGCCGAGTCCTCACTGCAATCCCAGTGGTGACAGGCGGGACTCAACTCCCTCCTAGCGACCGAGTGCAGGTACTACCCAAAGTAGCCGTGCCCGGAATGGACCTACGTCAGCCGGAAGGAAGGGGTCCCGTGCTTCCACACTGCCCACTCGACGATGACCGGCCGGAGCGCCTCCACGGCGGCAAAGCCAGCACGTGGAGCCTCCAGCCGGGACGACCAACGAGCCATCGTGGCTCGACGAGCGGCCTCACGCCATTTTCGTATCTCTTCGAGCGGGGACGGACTGCCCCGCCTCCGCCCGAAGAACCGCCCGGAACTCAGTCTTCCGCCGATATACTTCGGCGAGCACTTCCGCCTTCAAATCCCACGGAGGGAATCCCACGGGCTCGAAAACCGAATATGTGGGCCACATATAACAGCATACTAGCCATGATTGCAGAGAGGTTGGATTGCAGGTATATAGATCACTGCAGCGCCGTCTCTCATGGAGTGCATAAATTAATTAAGGAAATCGTCTCTACTAACATAGGATAAGTTTTATATAATAGTAACAAGCAATGAGTCATGTTAAAAAATATTATTATAATCACCCACTGGTGCGTGGTATCCGAGGGGAGTACCGCACAGAAAAAAAAAAGCTGTACTGCTTTACCTTCATACTCAATCATTATTAGTGTATAGCAGCCGATAAAATTATGTATTCGCGAAACCAGAAAACGTTTTTGTTTGGTGGATGTTTGGCGATTGTGAAAACTTTATGGGTTAACGAAGTTTCAAATGTCCATGCAATTATGAGCCACTAACAGTTTATCAATTGAAATATGCTGAGTCTGGCAAATTTTAAAAGTATTTTTCTTACTCACAAGCCACAGCTACAACACCAGTAACTAGTAAAAACCGAATCATGGATTTAGTACATTTATAGTGCCCCATTTGTCTCGATTCCAATATAAATAAAATTCACATAGAGTAATAATAACACATTAATGCCCCTATATGTCAAAATTGACAAACCGAAAAATAATTTATGGTAGGTATCTATGCAGTAAAATGTCACAGCACAAGGGTATAACAAAAGAGGTGGTAATAATGCAGAAAATAACAAACGACGTTTGAGAAAATATTTACGAATAAACAGATCACATTTTGAATAACCTGTAGCACAGTTACAGGAATAAAAGACAAGAAATAAAAATATTGGTGCAGTAAGCAAATAGGTAGTATGTATTTAATTTTTAATTGTATTTAACAATCTGCTAATTTTATACATTTCTTATTCCAAATTCGAAACTAATTAAAGGTAGGTATCAATTTTCATTATTAATAATAAATGTATTAGAAATAAATAATTTAATAAATAAATTAATAAAACTTAAATGGTAATCAATAAATGCTTCGAATTAGGAATTATAGGGAAGAATATAGGAACGATATCTATAACTTTTTAATCCAGTACCTATTATATTTTCACCTAATGTAGTACTTGATATTTTTTATGTTTTCCTGTACTCATTTGTTTGTAAATAAGGTAACAAATCTGTGTGTGACAGTAAGTCGTTACCCCATTTCAACAAGAAAAAGCTGATTCTTATTTTTTGCTGTAAATTTAGTTATTATGATTGATAAATGGATTTGTTTCATGAGATATGAGTGATTGAACAACATTTGCAAATGCTGTTACAAAATTATTAGAACTTAGAATTTGGTTTTTGTTAGGTTTTTTAGGTGGGCGCGTCCATGATATAGATGGGTCCACGTGTTCAGTGGAGTAGAAAGGCTTCGGAGCAGGCGGGCCTGTCGTGGCTCTGTCTGAAAATACCCTAAAATGGAAAATAATATGTCTTATAATTTTTATAATAAAATCTTATAATTATTCTTAACTCTTGCAGGCTAGTAGAAAGTAGTAGTAGCAGTTCGAACATTAATTCGATTTCGTGCAGTTAGACGATCCGTGTGTTTTTATCAGATGAATAAGTTTTCAAGTTTCTTTTAAGTTTAAAAGATGAGCTAATTTACTGTCTACCAGCCAATACATTGAGAACCACGAAATATGCGATAGTTTTTTTAAAATGTTTTATCTATTCTTTTAAAATATTTCATTCATGTTATAATAAATATTTTTTTGAAAAATATATTTAAAATCGCATTAAAAAATGCAAAGCCTAAGAGAAGTTTATCTTGAAATGTCATTAACACTTTGAAAATAAAATCATTACCATTAGTATATTTTTTATAGTTATACTTTGAATTTTTATTAGCATCCATAAATATGTAGAAATAAACATTACCATGATAAATTCTTAAAATGAATTTAATGATCACATTTACTTTGCAATTCATGTAACCAGTAAGTACAGTTTGGCTGTAATGGAATATTCATGTTCTCGGACGAAAATTTATAACTTTAGAGACTCGTTAACACGGTTAAAACCACCAAGTTATTACACTGACGAATTCTCAAAGGTCATCCAGCTACGTATTTATTGAACGTTACAAAACAAATTACTGTATGAAATTAGACAGCCTCTTATCTTTACATTAACAATATATAAACTAACGATACAGAAGTACTTTTCTCTCATAAAAGTCACTATTCAAGCAGCGTAAAACTTTACAGAGCCTCTATTAAAACATCGACTTTTGTAATTTTTCTAATTTTTGTAAACTAAATTTGTAAGTCTTTATACCATAAGTATATGATAAGTTAATCTGTCACTCGTCTAATTTTTTTATAGAAATATTAAAGAGATCTTATATTAGATTGAGATTTAAGTAAGTTTATAGACGAAGAATTGGGAATACTACATTGTAAATTAAAAGCATACAATAGCATCTACACGTTGCGACTCATCATACATCTATCATGAAATATACACAAAGATATAATACTTTTACCTGTATCCACCTTCATCAGCGATATATCTGTATTTGCGAGGAATGCCCGAGGGATCTACATAGCCATAGTGGCCCGTTACAGTTCCATTAGGATGTCGTTGTTCTGAACGAAATTGATTATTTCCAGTTGCTGAATCTGATACGTCGTACCCAAACTCATATACATTTGGATTTCCTGAAATTATACCAGAATTACATTAATGCCTTACGATATTTTTATTAGTCTTGACTTTTGGTAGGTATAGAAATAAAAAATGGTGGGCCCAGGTCATGTGATTTATATAAATATTACCAAAACTGCCAGTGGCAATGCTATTTTTTATAAGCTATTACCATTTAAGTCTTAAAGTTAATTTTTAACATACGTAGTAAAAAGAAGAAAAAGAAAAGAAAAAGAACTAAAACGAAAAAAATTACAAGATATGTGATGACACGCAATTACAGGTCTCATCGATCGCGATGAAGCCAAAATGACAGTCATCTCATCATTCATACAGCCGACGCCTGAAAGAAATATTCTAAATAAAATTTAAAACTCACCACCGATGTTGCTGTAGTAGTAACTAGGCATTTTTTCTGCTAGAGTTAACCTCTTTTGTCGTGGTGCTGCCTGTATCATCATCAGCCATGACACTGTCACAAATATCTATAAAATGTATACAATATTAAACAAATATAATACACGCTGTACTCATATGAACTCACTTTTTGTGTTTTACTCAATCATAAGAAAGTATACTGCACACTCCCGATTCTAATAAGCGGAGTATTAGTTCTTTTTGCCGTAGGCAACTTGATTAAGCTTTTTCTGCTGGATGACAGCACTTATTTGAAAACCTTATAAGTTCATGAAGGAACAGCTCAGTATGTAGGACTTAATGAATAAGAAGGTGTAAGTCAAGCTACTATATTTACACTGCAAATAATTATCTTTATTTATCCTTATAAACATTTTCAGTAACCTATCCTATAATGTAATAATAAACTAAAGAAACTAGCAAGTTCTGGTGAACAAGAAAAATGTCCAAAACAATGATTAACAAAATAATAATCTCATGGAATTGATATTCCCATCACATTCCTAGTTAATGTAATGGGTGTCTTATTTAAGGTCAATTCCGAATCAACATACCAGACACCTTTTACCCTTAAGTCCATAAATGTTTTTAGTTACACTTTTTTTGATTAAACCATTGCAAAAAAACTGTGTGGTCGTAAGTCTAACGTTCATACAACTTTTTCGGCAAAAAGAAACAGTAAAATAAATGTATTTTCTAATTTATGATGTAAGTTAGAATACCGACGAGCTTATCTACATAAGCCTTAGTGAGTTATGTATCCTATTAGTCAAAAGTCTAAACGGTACGCGTATTATGATTGTAATTAATCATATGTAGTTAATGAGCAGTGGTTTTAGTAGTTACTGGTTTTTTTTTAATTTATATCTACTGATTTGTAACTTCTTAAAAGCTGTAAAAAACTAGATATAGACTTCTCTAGAAATAGAGGTTTTTCTGTAGTAGGAGAAAGTAAAGAATTATTTTTCGTATTTTTCCCAAAATAGCTTAAGCTTACTGAACTTTAGAGATACGGAGACCAATTTTCATCTTTTTTCTTAAATAACTTATTCAAATAGTTGTAATCTTAAAATCAGAAAGACTAAACGCCTTCATAATTTTTAACCTGATTCAAACAATGTAATATCTGAATGTATTTGACTGCACGGATGGCCTAGTGGTTTAAGTGGTCGCCACGCCGCTTCCCAATGCGCCGAGTGTTGTGGGTTCAAACCCCACATGGGACGATACTTTGTGTGATCCACAAATTGTTGTTCTGAGTCTGGGTGTTCTTTGTGTCCGTTTCATGTATGTTTGTAAAGTCCCCCGCGACACAGGATATATTCCTAATGCGGGAGTTCTCTTTTTGTAAAAAAAAAAAATCTATGATGAGCCCTGTTTCTGTAGGTACCTACATACCTAATTAGATATTATGGAACGGGCCACTTTTAAGGTTAGTAATTTATTTCTTTTATCACAGTATTTGATATGTGTAAGAAATTTCAACTAAATCAGTCTATAAAATTTGGAGCAAATAGGTTGTTACAGAAGAACAGACATGCACACATAGTTCTAGAAATAATCCTATGGTTTTTTTGAGCCTGAGCCTTCCGTTAGACGGAGCTTCTCAAAAAAGAGACGTTTTCAGGAAACTTTAAAGATAAAATTCTTAATGAGATCGTCTGACGGAGAAGTAAAGTTACTTTAATAACAATAGACTGGTCAAGTCTGTCGAAGGTACAGTGGATGTTAGAGCAAACGGGTTCTAGAATGGAGACCGTAAATAGGTTGATTGGCTAAAACCACCACCATTTTAGGGTACTAGGTGTGCCATGGTATATCAATAACCAAAATAGAATGTCATATTTTTGTAGAACAACTATGCGACAGTGCAAACATTTTTGCATAGCGGGGTGAGACAGGACAGCTAGCCAAACAGGTTATATTTCCTTAAAAACTTGTTGCAAAAAGGTGAACATACAAAAACGGACCTGAATACTTTTATGAATTCGAAACAAAATGAAATCTTTATTTTTATTTTAGCAACATCTTATCTTTTTAGAAGTTTTCTCTGATTTTCAATTTTTGTCCATACAACACTTATTTTTCCCCTTTATACAAAGCACACCACACCAAATGGTAATTAGTTTTTAACTTTAAACAATGACTTCAAAACGTCTGACAATTCAATGAAAATAGTAATACCTACTGATCGAATTAATTCCACTAATTGATAAATTCTTACATTTTATGGTGTGCGAAGGATTAAGAATCAGTAATGATAGGAATGTTGCTCTAGTGGTTAGTGACCCTGACTGCTAAGCCGGAGGGTGTGGGTTTTGATTCCCACCCAGGACAAATATTGTGTGATGAGCACGGTCTTTTGTACTGTGTCTAGGTGTAAATTTATTCATAATATATATCTATTTAAAAATATATAGGTATGTTTATCAGCAGTCTTTTTACCATAGTACAGGCTCTGCCTAGTTTAGGATCAGACGGCCGTGTGTGTGATGTGTGAAATCATTATTATTATTTAATAATAAATCCAAAATAATAATAAATGTTTTAATTCTGTAAAATACGTTTAGTATAATAAAAATAAATAGCAAAATAAAAATACGTTATTCGCACTAAGGTTTACAATGAAAAATTTTTTTGGTATAAGGTAATAAAACAATATTTAAAAATATAAAATGTTAAACTAACCTTTAAAAATATCTCCATGTTTCTTCAAAAGTGACTACAAACAATATTGACGCACCGGTAGGAATATGTATCCACTTGCAGACTTCGTCCACGTGAATGAACATATTTATTCACCTCTCCTTTAAGTTGTTAGTGAAATACAGCTATGTAGTTTACTCGTAAGCTTTAGTGGGTGAAGGCAATTTCACCCGTATCTGTACCATGATGTCATAGTACCATGATAGGATGACTTATTACCTTAAAAGTGATGAAAGTCAGTCACACTAAATCTTTAGGAGTGGATAGTTTATTGAATTGGATTCGTATGAGGAAGCTACTTAAATGGATATATTCGATTAGTTTGATGTCCAAATTGAAATTTATGAAAAATAAATGACTTAATTTATCAAATCAAAACTCAAAGGAAATAGAGTTAATTGACTGCGCTGATGTCTCAGTGACTGAGTTGAACGTTCAATGTTGTGTATCGGATCCCTGCAAGGAATAATTCATGTGTGATTTATAAATTATTTGTATTAGAATGTTTTCTTACCGCTTATTTATATCTGCATTGCCTGTGGCGGTTGCCACACTCAAAGGGACACAAGCCACACAAATAGGGATCTATACTCCGAGTATCGTGGTACCCTTAAATATACAATAAGTACGATACCCGATATAGATTCTTGATGCAGGTGTAGTAATTTATTACAAGAGTGAACCTCTTAAAATATCTAGGTCTGGTCTAGGAGCTGGCGCCCTGGAGATGGTTGTGTTGTCTTGATGGTGCTAACTGACATCAAACGGGTGGGCCTGCCAGTATAAACTAGTAAATTGGACTTAGATATGTTTATAGTTAACCAACCATTTATACTTATTTATGTCGAAACATAACCATAAAACCTATTTATTTATATATAAACATATTAAATGCCAGCAATAAAAATAAGCAGAAGTTAAATGCTAATATAGATAAACCATCACCACAATAAATAGAATAAAAGTGGCAACAATGTTTATGTTTTTTGGCATTTCAATTATTTTTGTTTCACAGAAAGAGGCCTGTAGTGTATAAAAGTGAGGCCATAAAATTACTCATAGGGGCATCATCTTCAATGGGCATCACCCACACAGAACAATGCCTCTTTGGCAAACGTTTCACTAAAAAAGTATCAAACGGTTTCTTCCCGCATCCTCTGTTTTCCTAATAACTCTGATAATAAATAAGATAGTAATCAAATAGATGATTAACAAGTACAGTATTATTTAATATGGTTATTAATTAACATGGTTATTTTAAGTTTTAGACTGATAACGACCACTCTAGAATCAATATGTTAGAGATTCATTCATTAAATAAATTTATGTCATAATTAAATATAGGTATAATACAACCTTAAATATTTATTATGTTGGTTTTCTCACAACTCATTACTTTTTAGTTTTATTCACTAAAAGCCGGTAATTAAGCTGTAGCTCATAAAGTAATGGCACACCTTAATAAAGTCATCAAAGTTTATTGAACTTATAACATTTTATAGAAAATGACATTCTTAATATCGCCAATTTTAATGTCGTGATTAATGGATTGAAACAGGTGTAAATGTCTACTTATAGCCACATTGTGATTTAAACTTATAGAGATCCATAAATAAATCTCAGATTCAACAGGTAACGGTTAAATCTCAGTTCCGTGAAAAAAGTTTTGCACGATTATGTGATAACTCATATAGAAACGAATAAAATATTGGAAAGACAAATAGGGCTCATGGTACTTCTGCTGAAATGTGGAGGTCTGAAAACAGTACTTGTTTAGCGTTGTGTCATATCGTATAGAGTCTAGACGCGTCTGCTTGAAAATACAATCGGGAGCAATGGGCAAATGATATTGCTGGTGAGAACCAACTTATTATGAGGTAATGATATCGAATATAACGTGATATTGGAGACTATTACCGCCATATACACTTGCATCTCGAAAGTCACAAGTGTGTTGCCAGCCTTTGAGTGAAATCCCACCAGAATTGTGATTTGGGTAAGCTCACCCACTTGGTCTCACTATTTTACCATAATTTATTAGGCGCTGGTTAAATTGAACAATTAGAAGGACTGCTAGAGATACTAACCTAACCACAGCCAAAGAATTCTCTCTCTTATACTCATGATCTTTTCTCTTATATTTGTATTAAAATAAACATGACCTGTCATGATTCCTTGCCTGTAGCCTTGATAAAGGAATCGATCACTAGATCTTGACTAGACTTGAGGACGATACTTGAAATTTCTTATTATTTTTATTCTAAGTAGAATGAAAGATCGTTACACTAGCACTTAGAAATCATTTATGATAATTATCTGGAAATCATTTTTAGATTAGCTTAATCTTGTTAGGCAAAAACACGTTTCGCTTGTTTGCTCTGTATATTGAACTAGGCGTTGCTATTGTTTTAGTGAATACCTAATCTATATATATAAGAGATTTCCACGTATATAGTCACTCATCACGATATCTCTGGAACCATTATTATTAATAAATTTATTTATTATTAATTATATTTATTATTATTAAATTTGGTAGGAATATTCTTTTCACCGAGTAGAGGTCAGCTAAGAACGGAATTAAGAAATTAAAAAAATAAAAATAATTAAATAATGTAAATAGCAAAACAACGTTTGCAGGGTCAGCTAGTAAATAATAAAGTCAACATAATATCCGAAGTTGATTTTGACCCAAATCAAAACGGCGAATTAAATTGAAACTTTACACACTTATCAAGCACCGATGACAACACATCAATTTGATACATTTGGCCGATTATCCTGATCAGGATCTTCAGAATTAACGGATTTTTCCATACCTAAAAATACGGTAGTGTCTAGTGCTGAAGCAGATGTGACTTACTTGTTACTCTTTTAGTCTAATGAGATAATAATCATCATTAATGACAAAAAAAGCAAAAATAAATTAGAGTAAAAAAAAATTGCTTTTGTAACTAGCCGAACTAAATAGTAGAACATAATTTGGTAGGTTAGGCGCTTTTCAAGATATTTTAAAATATTATAACTTTACTATTACTAATATCTGTCAAGAAAACTAACTAGGGAACTAACTACGCAGAACAACAGCTCTGCAAAGAGAAGGAAAACTTGAAACAAACCTTTTTTCTTTTTTTTTTTTTAACATGTGGAAATCCCCTCGGACCGTCACCCCACCGGGGTTTGCGGCGGGGTGGTGTGTCGGACTCGGACCGACTAAAACCACACGGTGTGCCACTCTGCGCCTGTAATAGGAGGGATCCGGGAACAGCTGTTGTTAAGACATCCGGACCCCTCCTAGCGCCTGCCCGCTCCTGGTGCGGGCTCCGTCTCAAAATTTTAACCTCTCTTTAGGCGACGTCCGGCACACGCGGACGCCGCCCCTTCGCGGCTGGCCAAACTAATGCGGGTGGAGGGGAAACCCACCCCGTCCACCCGCGGCCACACTCAGGGCGGCATGAGGCGGTGATAAGCGCGCCTCCGCTGCCCGGTTCGCCGGCGGCGGATCGAGTCCGAGTGGAGGTCGTCCTCCCGGGCCTTCTCCGCCGCCTCCTTCTGCGAGATTACTTCCTCGCAGAAGGTTGCGACCGCGGTAAAACAACTGTCGCTACCGGCCATGGAGCGTACTACGGCCGGTAGAGAGAGATCCACTCCGATGACTGCAGTGAGGGCCCGGCGCTGCGTCGCCCATGCGGGGCAGACCGCCGGCGTGTGCTGGGCCGAGTCCTCACTGCAGTCGCAGTGGTGGCAGGCGGGACTCAGTTCCCTCTTAGCGACCGAGTGCAGGTACTTGCCGAAACAACCGTGCCCGGAAAGCACCTGCGTCAGCCGGAAGGTAAAGGTCCCGTGCTGCCGCCCTGCCCACTCGGCGATGACCGGCTGGTGAGCCTCCACGGCGGCAAAGCCAGCGCGTGGAGTCTCCAGCCGGAACGACCAACGAGCCATAGTGGCTCGGCGAGCGGCTTCGAGCCACTCGCTGATAAACTTCGGCGAGCACTTCCGCCTCCAAATCCCACGGGGGAGTTCCGGCCAACGCGCAAGCCACCTCCGTCGAAACGGTGCGGTAACCGCGTATGGCTCTGACCGCCAATACCCTCTGAGGGCGGTCAGAGCCGCCGCCCACACCGGTGCACCGTATAGTGCCATTGACCGGACAACCCCCGTGTACAGCCGCAAAATCGCCCTAGGGCAGACGCAGCGCCGACCAGCTTTGGAGCAAGCTGTCGGAAGTGCTCGTCGTAGAGCCACCTCCCGTCGAGGATCAGGCCCAGATATTTCATCTGGGCCCGAACCGGTACGAGGACCGAGTTGACCACGATTGAGGCGCCAGGGGGTGGACCACGACGGGGCCCATGAAATAAGAGGGCCTCCGTCTTATCTAGGGCCACCCGTAAGCCCAGCGCCTCAATGCGCCCGACCACCAGGGAGACTCCCCTTGTGGCCAGGCGCGCCGCCTCTTGGAAGTTCGCCCCCCGGGCTGTCACCGGAGTATCATCTGCGTAACAAATTACACCCACCACGGGGGGGAAATCGGCTCGAAGGGCCCAGTCGTACCCTATGTTCCACAAGAGGGGTCCAAGAACAGACCCCTGTGGTCCTCGTACACGACGGTACGCCCCCATAAATAGTCTGCCACTAGCCGCCTCAGGTACTTTGGCACCCCATGATAGTGGAGTGCATCCCTGATGCAGCTGAATGGCAGACTATTGAATGCGTTGGCGATGTCCAATGACACCGCCAACAGCACGCCGCCACAGCTCACGGCCTCTTCGGTCACGGCCCTCAGGCGCAAAACAGCGTCGACTGTAGAACGCTCCGCCCGAAAACTTGAAACAAACCCTATACCAACCCGTCTGGCCAGCGTGGTATAGTAGGCCAAAACCTCTTTTCTAAAGAGAGGCCTATGGCAGCAGTGGACTATTGTTAATGATAATGATGATGATGTCAAGAAAATATGTTTACAACAATTGAGATCTAGCACCCAACGCATTTTTACGATAAAATATTTTTTCTTTTTGAATTTATAGAAAATAATTTTCTATTTTTTAGTTTGACTAGTTACAAAAGCGAGTTTTTTTTTGGGTTTTTTTAATTATAATTTATTAGAACTTACTACTTGTAAACATATAACTATCAAATATGAAAACATATGGATCCACATAAATTGCAAAATTTTAAAAACTCTGAAATACTGTACCCTTTATAACATTGCAGGAGTTTTGTTACACTGGTTTATATTATTTTGGCGTCGTTTATTTTTTGTATCATCATCATTATCATCAAAGGCCTTTAATAGTCCACTGCCTGACATACCTAGCCTACCATACCACGCTGGCTAGACGGGTTGGTATAGGGTTTGTTTCAAGTTTTCCTTCCTTTTGCAGTGCTGTTGTCCGGCGTAGTTCGCTCCCTTAGTCAATTCTTACGACACCCATGGGATGAATAGGGATGGTGACACTTCGTATTCATAATACGTCACCACAAGGTTAAATTAATTTTAATTTCTGCATTATCAAATTATTTTATTTATTTGCATGACTCGATGTGATAAAATTTAGTTTTACTAGTTATTTAGTGAAAATAGGCTCATGCATAGCGCTTAAAAGTATACTCAATTTCTCTTCTTTTTCAAAAAATAAGTTTGAAATCGTCTTTTATTTAGACTCTAAACTCATAGATCAACACACATAAAATCAACAATCTATTTTATAGTATATATATAATTTTATAGTAGTGAGTAGAGTAGTATAGTAGTGAGGAGAGAGTAGTTTATAGTAGTCATTATAATCCGGTTGGTAATTTATACGAGTACATATCTATGTACTCGTATAAATTCTTACGTATCTACGTAAGAATGTATTACATTTGTAAGATTGCTTAATACTATTATTTGACGGGCCTGTTGGTCTAGTGGATAGTGATCCTGACTGCTAAGCCGGAGGTCGTGGGTTCGATTCCCACCCAGGACAAATATTGTGTGATGTCATTTGTTCTGTGTCTGGGTGTAATTTATCTATAATATGTATGTATTTAAATATATATAAGTATGTTTATCATCAGTCTGGTTACAATAGCACAGGCTCTGCCTAGTTTGGGATCAGAGGGTCTTGTGTGAGATGTGTTATGTATTATTATTATTTATTATATTGCCAAAAGAAAACCCCTGAATGAAACAAAAATACAAAAATAATTAGAGCATTTTTTATTAGGTTTAAAATGGATACATTTCAGTTTGACAAGAGACGAGGATGTATAGTAAAAAATGAAATACAATGTTTATGAATTGAGATCATGGATAATGAAAGTAGATGGTTATAGAAACGTCATTTGGCAGATTGTGACACCTAATACGAGTACAATGAAATTCGTAGATCAAACCATAAATCGAAATAAATGTGCCCATTTAATCAGAAATAAATTAATATCGTTTGAAAATTGAAGCATAAATCGAAATAAATGTGCACATTTAATCAGAAATAAATTAATATCGTTTGAAAATTGAAGCATAAATCGAAATAAATGTGCACATTTAATCAGAAATAAATTAATATCGTTTGAAAATTGAAGCATAAATCGAAATAAATGTGCACATTTAATCAGAAATAAATTAATATCGTTTGAAAATTGAAGCATAAATCGAAATAAATGTGCACATTTAATCAGAAATAAATTAATATCGCTCTTTACATTTGAGCAAAGATGCAAAGCGATACAAATACAATATTTAAATACAGTTAATTGTACTTCAGATGCTACATTAAAAAATGGCAAGTTATTCACTCGTGTGAACAAATATCCACAAACTATTAAACAATAAAACTTTCCATATAAACTTATTACTAATATCGTACTCTCAATGCGTCAAACGTAGTCTAACTTTTAACAAAAATGTCTTTTAACATAACCTCCAAGCACGGAAAAGAGAATTTACTGGAATAGAATTTTATTTTTATTTTAGTTGGTTTTTTAGCAACACAACCATTTGCTAGTAATTTATGTGTGAAAACACTACAAATAATCTAGTAGTGCATTTTAGTGATCGTCAAAGCCACAAATGGACACAATCAAAGCTCTGACAAATTCTCCAAAATGGGGCAGGATGCTGGGTGAAATTTTAGCACAGAAGGATACAACAACAAACAAAAACGAGGCAGAACCACGAAATTTCTGGTTACAATATATAAAAATTCTCCTAATACCATCGCCGTTGGTTGAGTTAAAACACATTCTTGCTACTTTAAAGATACTTTCTAAGTACTTGACCCTGCATTGACATCATACATTACAGACCTCTCCTTGTTTAACTAATAATAATAATTGATTCTACGGCGTATTTCGACAATATATGTGTAGTGAGATGTTCTAGTGCAGTCCGTAGGAGGCAATCGGCCCGTGGGCATAGTGCGCTATCGGGGCCGCCGCGTAGTGAGCAACAGGTGCAGCATGTACCACTTGCTGTGAAAACAAATATATTTTTGGTTTATTATAAATGTGATAATATGAAGCGATGAAATAAATAAAATGTTTACAATTAAATGTTAACAATTAAAATGCTCTAAAAGCACTTTCGAATAACAGATAAAGATGTATGAAGGTAATCGTTATGATAAGAGACTGCTCTCTTTCAAGTTTATTTTACATTTAATATCTTTACTTGCTCTGGCTTCATTCTAATCAGATTTGAAAACAAACCACTAATTTAAATATAATAATTATTCTATTTATTTGTACATCTAAAACTCCATAGATGAATTGATGAACTATAAGAGATAATTTTCTGTATTAGAAAAAAATAATTGAGGATATGAATGATTGCCGTATTTTGCCTACTGGCTGTTCTATCAATTAGTAAAGAAACTATTAATATTTATGGGAATATTAATAGCATTGTGGGAAATTTGAGTAGTTTAACCAAGACATTTCTTAGGTACATTTCCTTATAAGTGCACGCGCTGTGTACCGTTTGCGCAATGGCGCCAGGGACTCGCAATGCTTAGTAGAGAAATCGTGTTTGTGAAATATACAATCTTAACTGGGTATTGACGACAATTGATACTTCCTTATGAACAGAAAAACTTGTTGACTATCAAAATCCCCTAAAAGAGTACCTTTGCCAAGGGATAATTCATTAAACACTTTCTCAAGACATAATGTAGATGAATTCTAAATGGATCAAGGAATGATTATTGTATTTACTTTTCTTACATTTATTTATCGCTTTCTTTTTTTGCTAATCATCCGGTTTTTTTTTTTTTTGAAAATTCTGAATGTTTTGTACATTCTTATTTCAAACATCAAAGTAATAAGTTGTCAAGTTCTTCGGTTATATTTAATGTGCATATCTACTAACTACTAAGTCGGACACAAAACTTACACTTTGTACTGATGTCTATTTTTGTTCGCATTATTACTTACCGGATGAACAGCATGTCCTGACTTGTGCACGACTGCGTTGAATCCGTTATGATCGTCAGCAGAATAAGACACCGTTCTTGTAGATCCGTCCGGTTCCACTAGCGAATAACTGCCTGTAAATATTAGTTATATTGTGTTATAAAAATATAGGAAATAATCTATATTTTTATACCTGAAGTGATTTCGAATACTTAAATTATATATGTACAGCAAATTAAAAGCTGTTTAAAATTTTAAAGTTATCTAAAAACCACTAAAAACAAATAAACGTATTTAGTAGATATGTGAACCTGTCGTTTTACAGAACGTCTACGACACTATGATAGTTCAACTTATACTGGTCATTAAATAAACTAACAACTTTAAGCATTATTGTCACGTTTAAAATTACTATTCATACATAAAGTTATAAGGCTACATAGTTTGAAATTTTGTCTATCCCACAATTTATCGACAAAACTACACACCCGCAGACTTTAGGTCTCTTAGTTTCTTACCAAGCTTTGCAAAACAATACCTTCCTATGTGGTACAATTTCTATAGACATGTAATTAATGATAATTTTAGCAGTATATCGAACATAGGGCAAAAACAGTAGTAAATTACAGTAGTTCGGTAGTCTAGGCAAACAATGCTGCAATTTTGCTAAATTCAAAATGAGTCATATTTGTAGAATATATTAAAAACTATTAAAGACTTTAAAACTTCTAAAGAAATATCTCCATTTTTGAACTGAAACTAACGGTACCGGATTGCCAATAGACGTTTCTTATTATTTATTACCTAAACTACTCAT
Organism: Arctia plantaginis; assembly: GCA_902825455.1. Taxonomy (NCBI): domain Eukaryota; kingdom Metazoa; phylum Arthropoda; class Insecta; order Lepidoptera; family Erebidae; genus Arctia; species Arctia plantaginis. The sequence continues at coordinate 7,596,299 of CADEBD010000314.1, read as the reverse complement.
AGAGTAAGTTTTTTATTTATTACTTCATTCACAAATATATACATCGGCGGACTTAAAGCGTAAGGCATTCTCTGTCAGTCGACCGATTGGGCGATGCAGAGAAGGAATAAGGTAGGTGCACTTATGGAGAGGAAATAAATAATAGAATATTAATTAATTATACGCACCAATATATACAAATAAACACATATTTATATACACATATACATAAAAATTACCCCGTTGAATACCCTTCTGTCTACCCTTTATAAAGACGGATAGGATAGAAGACGAATAGAAGGATGAAGACGGGATTGTGTGTATTTTGTATATTTGTATAAAAGTCAACATTTTAAAGACAAGTTTTTGAATAGGTATTTATAGGTACTGAACTGTTATCATAATTTGTATTCGTTATCTTTTAAAATATTATGTTATTCATTCATTTACATTTTCTCCATTACAATTTGCATGAGGCGGACTTCATGCTACATGAACGGACTTCATGCTTCTAAAGGTTGAATGGTAGATAATGATCTACCATTCAACCTTTAGAAGATGGCAAATGCACATGATGTACGACGTGAAAAAAAGAAACAAGCTGTGAACTATGCTCTTATAAATTTAAAATTATAATTAATAATGCTATTTAATTTATTATATATATTATTATTAAGATTTAAAATAAAAAGGAGAATTTAAGGGCTGTAAATCAGAATAGATTTTACCTTTAACCACGTCACCATCACGCTCTTCATGTTGCGACTTCACATCTCCAGTGTGTGGATCTTTCACTCCGTAGTTAAACGCATACTTGGGATAAGACTGCAAAATATTTGAAAATTATTACTTTGGGTATATTATTGAAATTTTTTTTAGGTTTTGCACTCAACAAGGAACCCTTATGGTTTCGCCATGTCAGTCTTTCTGTACGTCTCCGGTTTAGCCAAAAAACGTTTTTGGAATTAATATTTTTTTATAAACTAAATTACTGTATCTTTAAAAAAAATGTTTTATTGCTGATAATATTTATTTTTAAAAATACTGTCAAATGTTTACCAAAACGTTTATCACTCCAGGACTAAATTTCGTGCACTCTGCTAGACTAAACTTAGTCATTGAGCAAAAAAATATAGCGAAAAAAAAAAACAAAACACATGTAATTGATAATTTACACATTTATGTTCAAATATTTTTTATTACAAACTGATCCGTATTAAAATTGGCAATACTAATTAATTAACAATAAGCCTTGTAACTACTAACGTAAATGTGTTATTACACGATATATTGTTATTACGTGAGCGTAATAACTTGATCTGATCCAATACTAAATACCGGCCCCTACCTATTTACAAATAATTCAATAAATTTCTTCGGCGGTACCTTATACCTTCCTTGTCGCTAGTTGTATTTCTACAAATCAAAACGTACCTGCTCAATGGCTCAATGTTATACGTAAGAGGTGTTAAGTCGGTTAAAAAAGGAAATTGAAAGAAGGAGCACGATTAACGAAGGTAAACTTTTTTTATGTTGTAGGAGGGCAAATGAGTAAACGGGTCATCTGATGGTAAGCGACTATCGCTGCCCATGGACACCGACAAATAAAGTATCACAAGTGAGTTCCCCCCCACAATAAGGGGAAGGGGGCGGGATTAGGCTTCTGGATCCTCACTCACTCTATGAAAAGTAACGAAAGCATCTAACGCCGGTTTTCTGTGAGACTGTGGTATCACTCCGGTCGAGCATTTGCACACGTAAAGGTAAATTTATATTCTTAATTGTACAACTGAATATTACCAATTGGAGAATATCTCCTTCGAATACTTCCTCTTAAAATTGCTATTGGTCCAGGATGGTCAAGAAATTAAGAATCGGAATTTGGCATATATTTTTACCATCTGTACAATGTTAAGCGAACTTTACGATTACTCCATAAGGAATTGAGAGATTGATTCCCACTTAGGGCTAAATGTAATTAAGAAATAAAATAGTACTCACAACTGGTTCCGCCTGTATAATAGGTGCATGAGCTATAGGAGCATGAACTAACGGTGCTGCGTGTACGACTGGGGCAGCATGCAGAACAGGAGCTGCATGAGCAAATACCCCACCATATTCAATAGGCACCGCCACAGCCATCGCTGCACTCACACACGCTAACGCTAGTAACATCTAAAAAAAGTTTATTTTATGTTATTTTTAGTATATTTGATCGTATAGGTTCAAATAATTTCTCTCTCGTTGAGGACACAGTTGTTCGAAATGCATGATGCACTATTGTGTGTGTAAATTTTCACAGATTTATGTTTCTGTAGAAAAAAAACAACTGTCGCACTAGGAATATAACCTGTGTCTCGGGGCACTATACAGACATACATGCAATGGACATAAAGACCACTCAGACTCAGAACAACAATTTGTGGATCACATAAAGTGTTGTCCCATGTGGGGATCGAACCCACAATACTCAGCGCAGTAGGAAGCGGCGAGGTAGCCGAACCACTACGCGATCCGTGCAGTCTTAGGTGAGGTTTATGCATAATTTGCCAGGCGAGGGATTATATTATCTTTGTGAAAATACCACCTGTACTTAGATATACCAAAGATATAATCAAAGTTTATTTGCCATTAATGTATAATGGCAAATAAACTTTAATTGGACTTTGATTTGATTTAAACAATTAAATTCATTCTCTTCCAGTCAGCCTTGGGTGGTGTAGAGAACGTGTAAGATAGGCGCAAATAGGTTACATTACTAATCAACTAAAATATACACTATAAAACATTACATACATTAACTAATAAATTCATTTATATATAAGTACACAAACATACATACATAGTGTACGAAAATAATATAAATATATTATTTTCGTACACTATGAAAATACGATTTTTTTGAAGAAATTATGTTCTTCAAGTTCTGTTATAAAAAAAATATATTTATAATGTCTTCATTGTACACACTTAACACGTAACAAAAAGATGAGTTAGAAATAAGTAGACGTAACGCTCATGGCGATCTCTTACACACAACACTAATGCGAATTTTAGGTATTTATAAAATATTTTTAAATAGTCTGTTATTTTTTATAAAACCAAACTCAATTTAATTTATTTAAATTTGTTTTAGAAGATATTTAGCACATAATTTTGATAACTTATAATTTACCGAAAGGCAAGTGCTATTTAGTTAAGAATGACAATCATTTACTTCAGATTTTAATTTAGAAAATATAATTTTTAAAACAAAATTCTAAATAGTCCTTCCTTAACTTACCCACATATTCGTATCAGATGTGCACGGGCGACACACAACTCAATTCTACGTGCGCCCTCACTATCGCTTTATAAATATAAGACCCCACTCTATGCACCTGACTAGATGCACATAATGTGAAGGGACCGATCACGTTAATACATGCTACAATACAATTGTTAGAAGGGTTATATTTTAGGCTTTGTTTACTTTTAACTGGTAGTGTTTTTTAATTCGTTTTTACGTAAGCATATTCATTAGCGATGTTCACTAATTAAAAATCATTCAAATTATTCCTTCGATTAGGTAAACAATATCCACAAGGTGAGTAATCTATTTATAACAAAATGTAAAAATCAAAATCCACTAGCCACTAATAAAGATACGCTGTATTTGGGAACAGGTATATATTGGTTCTGTAATGTAAGATCTCACGCCGATTAATATCAAATACAACGTTGCAAAATCACTCTTATTATTTTATTTCAACGAGGTATAAATCATTAGAACGGAAATTAATAGGTACTCGTAAATAACAAATTACAAACACACTACCTAATACTATAAGACTTGAAATCTATACTAATATTATAAAGCTGAAGAGTTTGTTTGTTTGTTTGTTTGTTTGTTTGTTTGAACGCGCTAATCTCAGGAACTACTGGTCCGATTAGAAAAATTCTTTCAGTGTTAGATAGCCCATTTATCGAGGAAGGCTATAGGCTATATATCATCACGCTAAGAGCAATAGGAGCGGAGCACTAATGAAGAATGTTACAAAAACGGAGTAAATTTATTACTATTGAGAGACGCAGACGAAGTTGCGCGGGTCAGCTAGTAAGTAATAAAAGTATAAATGCAGATATATGTCATTTACTGTAAAACTCCCCTAAAGTGTATTTCTTGTAGGACAGCGTAAAGCAGCATATATAACAATTATTAACTTAGAATAACTATATTTAGCACGCACACACCTAATTTGAAATACATCAATTATTTTTCATTAAGCATGTGTAAATGTCATTAATTGTAAAAAAGGTTATTTTCATAAAGTTGTATCAACCTATAGGATATTGCAAAATGTGGTCCATATGTTGACTGATTATATCGGTCAGTGCATAGTGTTAAATAACATTACGAAACCGCTAAAGCTCTACATTCGATGCACTGTTTTTGTACAGTGCTACTGCTTTCGATCATGGCTCCGCTCTCGTGGATCTAGGATCGTATATGTGTGGTAATAAAGTGTGGAGTAAAAGTAACCCTATTCATTCAAATTTTTGAACAAAAAACATCTTCACTCCCATAGAAAATAAAAGTTAGAGGTTTTACTTTTTTTTTAAATCTCTAAGCAGTATTTTGTATTAAAAATAGCCAACCAAACTCCTCCTTAAGCCGTTGTTATCTACAAAAAGTATTTAACTTGACTTGATATAAATATAATAAAAGTATAGGTTCAATTATAAGTTATATGTGACTGTGCTATAATTCTGCCTTAGCAATGTTTTCATAAAAACCATAAATAGGTAAATTTTACTATATCACATTGATATAGTAAAATTTATGTATTATTATACTTAGGTAACTAAACAACAAACAAAAGATACTTGCCCACATCACAATGCTTAAATTCCAAGCTGGCATACGTTATATCTAACTAACTCAGTGCAATTATCAACGGGGAAAAACTTGCACTTTGTATGGGGAACTATGTTTTATTTAACTTATTCAACGAAGAGTTTGTCTTGGTTTAATTATATTCTCTATAAAAAAATATTATAATATTTAGACATTTTTTTTTTGTACTTTTGTTTTCTGTATATGGACGAGATTTGGCACAGGAATAGATAATAGTCTAGAATACCACAGAGGCTACTATTTATTCCCGCCAAGCTACTACATGATACAAATCTGAAGAAAAGGAATGCAAATAACTTTTAAAGAAAATTAATTCTAGAATTGAGTTGTTACATTTAAATTTGCATTTTTTATTATTCTCTGCCACACGATTTACTTTGAAATTTCGACATGAAAATTCCAGTGAGCCATTCAGTAGTACATTAACATGTCCAAACGATCAACTATAGTATTTTACACAAGTTTAAACATTATATAAATTTATAAATTAGTGTTTTAGTGTATTTGTAATAATATAGTTTAAAATAACACAGCAGGTGGCGTCATAAAATGATCAACATATAAATTATATAAGTTGTACAAAAACATGGCAAGTAACACAGTTCATAGTAAAAAATAGTATTTCAATGTTGTGATTACTTTACGCTAATCAATAAAGCGTAAACTGATTAGAGTTTACCGCGTATGCAGTTTGAAATTACCTACCACGAGAAAAATTACGAAAAATAATTATCATTAAATGAAACATGTGGCACCAGCAATACTCGCACCAATTAAATACACTATTAGTAGATCATAAAACAAACTATTCCGGCACATACATAGTATTTAGTGTTGAAATTCGCTCTAGATTACGTACTGCACCGGTACTTAGTAAAATGTAGTGCTTTCGAGACGTGAGTAGCAACCTAAATTTGCTGTCACGCCGACATTTCCCAGATGTAAGGATTAGAATATGACAGCAAATTATATATTTACGTGTATTACATTAAGTTATAGCTTCTTCAAGTATTATATATGATGTGAGATATTATATTATGCTAAAAAGGGAGAAAAGCGTACGTATTGTTTTTAAAGTGCACGAAAAATCTTATTAAATATGAAGAATCTTGATGAACGTGAAAGTGTTTATATTTAGTTCTATTAAAGTTATACTCCTCCAGATCTCCGGCTTGTGTCATAGAACACCACAATCTTGCCTTATTTTTTACTTCAGAAAGAAAAAACTCAGAAAGAAAAACAAAGTGGTCGATATCGATCCCTTGGGGTCGAAAGCGGTTTCCCAGGGGTCCTCAACCACTGCGATGGTCGGACTGTGAACAAGGCGCTCCACACGCTGGCAGAATGCCCGGTGTGGGTGGAGCAGAGGCAAGACCTCGTGGCGGCCATCGGGATGGGAGTTCTCTCGCTCGATAACCTTATTGCGGCTACCGTGCAGAGCGAGAGTGCGTGGAACTCTGCCGTCTCCTTCTGCGAGCAAGTTATGCTTGCGAAGGCGATGGCGGAGCGGGACCGGGAGAGGTTTAAAACTCTACCGGCCGCCAGGCTCGGGAACGGGCCAGGTACCGCAGACGATTCAGGCGCTGGAGGTCGCAGAACGACCTCCGTCCTCCATAAGCGCAGGCCTTTGGGTGACAGGTGAGGCCATCTGTCACCCGAGCAGAAGCAGGCCGGGGTGACGGCGAGCGCGTTATGAAGCGCGCGCGCCCTTCCGGGAGTACAGAGGGAACATGGGGGTTCCCCAAATAGTTTTAGAATCCCTGGCCTACTCTGTCGAACAAGATGCTCATTCTCTTATTCAAGTTCTTTTCTTTATTACGCATCATTAAAATACAGGGAAGCACTAAAAAGTAGTACAGCAATCGTAAGTTAATTGTCAGACAGGAACCTAGGGCTTGTGTTCGATTGATACTTGCTTTTATTTGTAGATACTAGTTGTCAAATATGATTTAAGCCTTGCTTTTTTATGTTATACGTGTAATACCGATACACTAAAGCAATGTTTGTGAGTAAACAAATATTTGTCCTATCACCCTTTTTTTTCCGTGCGGAAATCCCCTGGGAAACCACCTATCGGTGGCATGTCGGACTCGAACCGATTAAAACCGCACGCCGCCTCGGGTACTAATAGCCGGGGAACCAGGTATACCCTAGAAAGGAAGTCCCTGGTGCCCCGAAATACCTCGGGCCATCTACAACAACAGGTAGACGACCCCCCCCGTGTGGGAACCACATGTTCTCTCTGCTCCCTGGAAGCGAGCGCGCTTCGCAACGCGCTTGCCGCCACCCCGGCCTGCTTCTGCTAGGGTGACAGATGGCCTCACCTGTCACCCCCAGGCCTGCGCTTGTGGAGGACGGAGGTCGTTCTGCGACCTCCGGCGCCTGAGTCGCCTGCTTTACCTGGCCCGTTCCCGGGCCCGGCGGGCCGGGAGAGTCCTAAACCTCTCCCGGTCCCGTTTCGCCGTCTCCTTCGCGAGCATAACTTGCTCGCAGAAGGAGACGGCAGAGTTCCACGCACTCTCGCTCCGCACGATAGCCGCAATCAGGCTATCGAGCGAGAGAACTCCCACTTCGATGGCGGCCACGAGGTTTCGCCTCTGCTCAACCCACGCCGGGCACTCTGCCAGCGTGTGGAGAGCCGTGTCCACGGTCTGGCCATCGCAGTGGTGGCACTCAGGCGTTGGCTCCTTGCGGATCAGACACAGGTGATCCCCGAAACATCCTTTCCCAGTGATCACCTGCGTCAGTCGGTATGAGAGGGTCCCGTGACGCCTCTCGAGCTAATCCTCCATAACGGGTCTTATCGCCGCGATGACGGCGTGCCTGTGTCCTATCACCCTCACATTTTTGTTAGAATCTGAAAGAAACCGGCAGTGGATCAATGTCATAATAATATTATAACTATAAATCATCTGGCAGTCTAAGTTAGATCGTCTTCCATGCCTTGTTTATTTAATTGACTAGTATAACTAGAACTGTATAATATGTACTTTTGTACCATGACAGACCAAATCATATACTGGACCCCTTTAGTTTTATGTAGTTGTTTCTTTATAATTTTTAACTTTATAGTGCATGTAACAATTTTAATCTGTTAATTAAATAACAATTGTTTAAATCTTGGATTAAATCTATTTATCTATTTTCCCAATTACATTTTGGGATCCGCAAAATGTGCAACATTGCACAATTATTAAGGATTTTGGTTGGTTTCTTACGTACCTACTCCTCCGTTTCCCCAACGTCAACCCTTCTTAGGATTATAAACGTTTTCAGACGGGACGAGAAAGAAGATGAGTTAGAGAGAGTAAAACGTATTAGACAAGAGAGCAAGAGTAAGGGATACCAGTCTGAACACAAGTCCCCGTGTGGGAAATGGAACTGAGACTGCAGCAGCTCGAAGAGACCAGATTGGCTTCAGATACGTCCTGTGATCACCAGGAACATCAACTATAGATAAACCACTTAATTGTAGGGTACAGGAGGTAGGACGAGAACAGAGACCGGGAGAGGTGCAGCCGGCGTGCGCTCTAAGAAAGGAAGAATGTGCCTCCGCGGCCCTGTACCCCGCAGGTGAGAACTCAATTAAGCGCTTGATTTATAACGTCTACAACTATCCCTATTTAATAAAAATAAAATAAAATGAAATAGACAATAATAATACGTCTTAATTTAAATTAAAGTATAGGTGATTTTATGTATACAAATAAAACTATATTAAATTAGACCAAACCATATGTTAAAAATATGAATAAAACAGATCACCACGTGCAAATTGCGGTGTACTGAAATAAAGCTTTGTTTCATCAAAACAACAAAACTATGACGTAAGCATTGAAGTAAATTAGGACGTCCGACAGGGTTGCCAAATTTATCTACATTCTTTTGGTATTGATAAATCGTTAGATCCATCGCGACCATTTCTAAAGCAAAATGAATTGTGCTACGAGAATATTACCATTCAAACATTTTTCATATATTATTTTTTAAGGAAATTGCTCCCAAAACGAGCAGTCGCCCATAAACGCCTGCAACTCAGGAGTCACAAGCGCGGTGTCGGTCTTTGAGGAGAAGGACGCTCTTTTCCTGAAGGTTTGAAGGTCGTATCGGTCCAGAAATACCGCAGACGTTGACTTGTTCCACAGATTGGTTGTACGAGACAAAAAGTATCTTGAAAGGCGCACAGTAGTGGAGATCCAATTATCCAAGCAAGGGGGTGGAAATTTTGCAGGTGGAACGATAGCGAACAGTTGCGGCCGGTATTAGTCCGAACAATTCCTGGAAACACTCTCCATCATATATACGATAGAGAATGCAGAGTGAAGCTACATCTGTACGTAACGCCAAGGGATCGAGCCGATCGGAGATCTTTTGGATATCGACGATTCGATTCGCTCAGAGTCTACCTATTTATTATAAGATAAAAATTTATAAATTTTGTTATTAACAATGCTAGAGCAGTTTAAAAGATAATAATCACTTACAATTACTTATGAGGTTCAAAACGAAAAAAAAAACAACTTACAGTGAAATTCTCAACAACAAATGTTTACTCGCGATGTTTTGATCAATATTATAACAACTGCTAATTAATATTAAACACGAACATAAACAATGGAAAATGAGAGACTACTTACATATATTTACACCCACCTATACTAATATTATAAAGATCTTTGTTTTCATCATAAATTAAAAACTATTTTTGTGAGTTTACCGTTTATTGAGGAAAGTTAACTATAACCATAAGCGCTGTTACCTGTAACCTTAGTATTAAACGTGGGAATTAGATTTCATCGAGAGTTTTTAAATGTGACGTGTGCAGTAGATCAAATTAGGTTGAATAGACTAATCGCTCACCGTAATCGCATCGCATCGTAAATGTTATGAGTTCAGTATTAAATTCAAAAATGACAAGTAAGCTATTACGTGCTTGGCAGTTGTCAGTAGGCTATAATAAGTTAAAAAGATTATAAATTCGGTTTTTTTTATTCAAGAGACATACGAACAAACGGGTCACTTGATGGAATGCGACTACCAACGTCCATTACCGCCTGCAACTCAGGAGTCACAAGCGCGTTGCGGGCCTTTAGCTCCGGAGTACGGTCTTTTTCTGAAGGTTATATCCGTCCGGAAATACCGCAGATGATAACTTGCTCCACAGATTGGTTGTGCAAAAAGTGTCTTGTCGATTGTTTTTTTAGGTTGTTACCTCAGAACTCCGTCATTTGAATTTTTTTTTTTGTTATTTTTTTTTTTCTTCCATTCATGTTTACATTTGGTCTCATAGAAATTTGAAACAAATCCTCTCCTAAGAATGGGAAATTAAGGAATACAGCAAATAGTTTATTACAATTCATTATCATCAGATTTATTTGATGCCCTTTCAAAAGATCTACAAGAATCTTTGAAGTGTCAATTTTAAAACACTTCCCAAGTCTTGAAATGTTGATAGCCCTAGTAATGCGGCAGCAGGTTAGGATCTGTATAAATCGACTCAGTAACATCTTATGCACGGGGGAGGATATGAATCAACTTTATTACGATCAATGAATTAGTTTGTACCAACTCGTATGCGGATAACAACATATTGAATCTCGCCGATTATTTGCATTAATTTTGGATACAATTGTTTTAAGTTATTTTTATAAGTATTTGTTATATGTAGATGAAAATGACGATTGTAGGTACTTGCTAGTGAACATCTTAAGCGTTGTTAAACAAGCTCTAACTACTATTCTGCTTAGTTATGACTGTACATAGAGGAACAATTACAATGTTTCCAAAAAATATATTTTAATCTTCCTTAAACGACTTATTTTTTTTTAACTTTAATGGGTTTTTTTATAAGGGTTTTTTTCATTAGGTACGATATCTACAATCAGTGTTGATGAATTCTCCATATGTTACTGACAGCAGCTAACTACCCTACCCGGTAATCCTAGTACTAGCAAGTAATTATTGCATAGTAATTGCAATTTAATTTTCTTTCATATTTGTAACTTTGTAAGTTATATATCGTTATATATCGTATATACCGTATACATACATACTTATTAGCAGATTTCAACTGAATATTTTTATACCTGTATTCTACTTTTTTTATACTGTATTAACTTTAATTACATATTTGTATAAAGTTAACCGTGACTAGGTTCCATGGGCGTAGATCTTACAAGGAAGAACATATCACTAATGACTATTGCTTCTGTTCAAAAATTAGTTTGAAACTGGTTATATGTATAATTTCGGAAACTACTTCCTCATGAACTTTTCAATCTTCTTTTTCAATGAAAATCTTCCTCCCTTAAAGGCTTTAAGTCTACTACGATACGGCTGGACTAGCTCCATCGCGCCGAAACCCGCTTTGAAAAAAACTTGTTTTTGTCCTTTTTCTCTTTAACTACAAACGAAACTATTTTTTGTACAATAGACAAAGCAGTAAACATAAAAAATAATTAAAAAAAAGTTTTGAAATAAGCTCTAACTTGTTTGTAGTTTAATGTTGTGTGTCAAAAAAAAGAAAATGTTGCACGATTAAATTTTATTAGCTTCGCTATTTTGTAGCTACAATAGAAATGATTCGGAACATTAAACTACAAACAATTTTAAGTAAAGAACCTGGGTCAGTGTCCTTTTTATTCAAAAAACGTTATTTTGAAGTTTACATGAGATTTTTCAGAAATGAAGTCACGCAATTTAATTAATTTTTTGTAACTACAATAAACTACAAACAATTTAGCGCTTATTTCAAAACTTTTTTTGAATTATTTTTTATATTTATTATTTTTTACTCGAACGAAGCGACTGCCGTCAGACCTTCACAATGTCATCACACACATCTTCTCAATGTGTCACAATGCCTTCATAATGTGTATGCGATGTCGAAGTTCTATAGAAAGACTGTTGTTGGACTTTTTAGGGCTATAACTACCTGTAACGATTACCAAAGATGTTCGTATGGCAACCGGGACCGACGGCTTAACATGCTCATGGAGGCCGTAGGGGTCTCAATGTGTCAAGAAATGGTTACCTAACCATGGACTCACCTGGATATCCATGTTATCTTTCTTTTTAAAATGGCGTCAACGCAGTCTCCTTTTTTTAACTGTGTTGTATTACTATATACATTTTTTTTGATACTGGTATAATAAATAAAGTACACAACTAACAACATAGTTCTTAGTTTAAAACTTCATAAACGAAAGTAGAATGGAATATAATGTCCATTCTACTTTATCTACATCTAGATCTGACTACACATAAGTATAAATATAATACAGTATGTAAATTAATATATTATTAATACAACACTTGGAAGGACGAGGTTCAACCGTGGGAGATTTACACTTTGGCGTATTTGAGCCGGCTCGACCGGAGTGAAACGGACGAGTGCACAAAACAGTGAAACATACTTACTTGTCACTCTTGAGTTGCAGGCGTCCATTGTCGCCGGTAGCCACTTACCATCACAGGGCCAAGTGCGAGTTTATTTCACTTCTACTCGATCGTCACGGTGACCGCGTTGGGCGCTACGATTGGCCCGCACTGAAATCTGCACCAATCGCAACGCTAAACGCATTCGCCATCGAGAGCGAGTCGACTTGAAATAAACTTGAACTCGGCCCTCAGATGACCTTTTTGCTCGTTTTCCTGCTTCCATAAAAATGGGGAGGCAAACAAAATTATTTGATTTTTCAGTGATTATGATGATTACATTATATTTTAAAACAAGTCTAAAAATTCTTAAACCATAGAAACTTAGTTTATTAAAAACAATTAGGTAGGCATAAATTAAGGTTATCATTATAAATGTAACCAAGCAAGCTTATAAAGTCGTTTACTTAAATATCAAGTCACATCCTGTGGAAGATTTCCAGTTTGACTAGTCGAACATCCTGTACAGAGTTCTCATAAGGTACATACACATACTATACATCTACTTAGTGCTACCACGGTTTTCGTGATAATACCTATATTTGCTTGTGTCTGTATCAGAATAGACACAAGCAAATAAAGTTTCTAAATATTTAAGCCTTTTATAATTTACTAAACCATCTTTTAATAAAAACTGTCGTATTATGATGTCTTTGTTTTATCACAATACATGTGAAATGTAAACAATGGGTGATCAATCCTCACACTCCCCACGATTATCGCTTGTGCAACACCCTCATTACTTATTTATAACTAGTACAAAATGACAACATTGACAGGAGTGATATTGTTAGTAAAAATTAAAGGTGTCGGCGCACCAAAACAATGTAGCCGATCACATTATTGTAAACGGAAATACGAATATATGTAATACTAGCTGACCAAATAGCATATTATCCATTCTGCAAAGACGTAAATCCTTTTAAAAAAATATTGAACCGACTTCAAACAATACTGACAAAGGGCACTAAAAAATTAAAAAATAATAATTGTAAATCTAAGTAAAAAAATTACATAAAATAAGTACGCTCAATATAACAGGTAACATTAAAATAGCAATAGTCCCTTCTAGTATATTTGAAGTGTGAATTAATGTTTCACACACACTGTACTAATTTGGTAATTTTAATAAAAATTAAATTAATAATAAAATAATTTTAATTGTATATTTAATTTAATTGTAAATTGTGTGCGAGAAAACAATCAAGTTATTTGTATTTATATATTTAAAACACTATGTACCGTAATGTATAGTACCAAACTGTAGTATGTTAGATTATATTAAATATAGTTTAATAAGTCCTTTACTTTTTTTTTACATAAGATTGTAAGATGTTACATTTGAAAATATATTGTTTTCAACATTACTTAATTTTCCAAAACTAGGAGTGATATTTTTTCTTTACATTTGAATGGAACTAGCGGGGAAATATACCCTTCCAAATAAAAAACATTGTTATAATCGGTACAAATGAAAGTTTTGAGGTAACAAACATGAAAATAATTGCTTAACAAACATTTGTTTTTGTTAAATGTTTTGTAATCTCATATATTACTCTTATGTGCACATATCTCTGTAACCCAACACAAACACCTAACAAATAACAAACACGACGATATATAGATAGAGAAATAAGCTAAAACACGTTGTCGGGGCTGTATAATTTGAGGGTTTTCCTCGATTTCTCTATCACATCATCAGATCCTGATTTGGCGGTAATGGGACCACCTTGGGAGCATACCCTTTTACAAAATAGTTTTGAACATTAGTCCACAATTGACGGAGATATCGTGTAAAAAAAAAAATGGTCAGGCACGAGTCGAACTCGTGCGCCGTGCCGTGCCGTGTACCTACCCAGATTATACGTAGATTTTCGCAAAAATTTTTAAGTACCAAAATTTACCTTAATTTTCAATTTTATTTATTTTTCAGAATTTTCTCTTTACTTGTGCGTCAATTTTGTTTAAAAGCAAAGTCTTACAGACCTTGCTTTTAACCAACATTGACAACTATTTTTATTCAGCCATTTACATAAAACAACAACTCCCAAAACAAAACTTCATGCTTTTTTCGCCTTTCTTTATTTTACAGCAAAATACAATTTTTACTTTGCCCCAAAATCTTTTTCGGACCATTATTTACATATCAAACAATGATAGTCAAATAAACCAAACCATTCCCAAATGTTGACCACCACATTTCATTCCATTATATTAGTTCATGTATAGACAAACATAACATTAAAACAACAGTAATAAAAATATTACACTAATATTAACTTTACTCTGCAAACGTCATAAAAATGCGATTATAATATTTACGATTATTTAATTTGCATTGTATGCTAAATGTATCTCGGTTCCCTGAACTTACATCAAGTGTTTCGCTTTATGCATATGTATTTATAGACTTTATAGCATTTTCCTGATACAATTACATTGCGCTCTGCCGACTTCTAAATTATTTTACGACTTTTTCCTGTTTTTTTATTCCGAGAATTAGTTTACAGAAAATAAGTTAGCATATATCTAAACTTTACAAGATAAGATTTGACTATGGAAATAGCCTATTATTCTAGTTAGCGATCCTGACTACTAAGCTAGAGGTCGTGGGTTCCATTCCCAGCCAGGACAAATGCTTGTGTGATAAGTTCAATCAATTCTTTTCTGTTTAGGTGTAATTAATCTAGAATTTGTATTCATTTAGAAACATATACGTATCTTGTCTAAGAGCCTGGTTAGTATACCACAGGCTCTGCCTATTTTGGGATCGGGTCTTGGGTGATATGTATCAAGTTAAAGTTATAATTAAAACCAAACTACAAAAAAATCTTTAATACTTAATAACGTGATTTAAATCTTCTTTCTTAGGTTATTGATAAACAGTAAAAAACAGGTATTCTGAGTAAACCTACAAAAAAACTTGTCTCAAATGTAGAAACCGCCATCTTTTTTAACATTGGTTAAAAGGTAACAAAGCGAACTCATATAGTAACAAAGACGGCAAAGGTTAATGGCTCTACTAAAAATAAATACGTGCCTGTGTCTGCCTCTGCCAATCACTCATTCGTTCACACACATTTGATTACCAGACGTACCATTCCATTGACAACTCGCGGCAAACGCCATGACAGGGTAAACAAATAATACGACTATGTTAATTTTTGTTTTTTGAAATTCAGTTTAACTAGATGATTTTGACCGACATATTCTTTGCCATGCAGGTACATTCGTCTCAGACACCTTTTTTTTTTTTTTTTTTCCGTGCGGAAATCCCCTCGGATACCACCTGTCGGTGGCATGTCGGACTCGAACCGACTAAAACCGCACGCCGTCTCGGGTACTAATAGCCGGGGAACCAGGTATACCCTAGAAAGGAAGTCCCTGGTGCTCGTCTCAGACACCTAAGTTTAAAAAGGCGAAAATGAGTTTTCAATGTCATTGAAACTATTTTTTTTTTCTCTAATATTCAGTGTTCCTATCAATTTTGGTGTGTTCGTTTCCGATTAACGAAATGTAAAAAGTAAGTAAATCTATCCTATATCCTACCTATCGATGGTTTGGCGATTTAGTGAGATTTAAAAAAAATGCAGTTTGCTTAACACACGAAATCGAAAATTAACTAACTCGAAATTGTGACTAGTTAAGATAGGTATTAAACTCAAACTCAAACTCAAAGTTTCTTTATTTCATAAAATTTCCAAAATTGTTTGAAATCGTCTTCCATGTAGACTCTAAAGTCATAGATCAACACACACAAAAGCAACAATCTCTGTTTTTTCAAATAGTAACCAAATAAATTTAACAAAAATTAAACCCATACAAAATCTATGATATGCCTGTGCCGATCTACAACCGCCCGTTTCCAAGTGGTTGAGCCTTATGAGAAGAAAGGGCAAACAAACTCATGGCCACTCTTTTGCAATTCACAAGTAGATACAATGGCACTATTAAATATATCACAACATTGTTTTGGTGTGTGCTAGTATGTCCGTTATTAAGGACTTAAAGGTGAAAAAACAACGAAGAGAAAACAAGATTAAGAAGAAAAAACGAATACAAGAGAAAATGAAGTGAAACATAAAAAATAGAAAAAATAATAATAATAAAAAACATACTAGCCACACCACATTTTTACTTAAGAAAGAAATAGCCTGCGCTAATTAATTCCAAGCATTCTTGTCCTCCATGTAATCCACAATCGAGTAGTAGGCCCTCTGGCACAAGCCACGTTTTATTGCGGATTTAAATTTGTTAATACTCAACTCCTGAATATTATTTGGGATTTTATTATAAAATCGGACACATTGACCTCGAAAAGACTTGTTTATCTTTTGGAGCCTAGAAGCGGGTACAACAAATTTATTTTTATTTCTGGTATTTATGGCATGTACATAAAGATCCTAAGATGGCCGAATATCAACGAATGCCCTCCGGCGCCCGGTGCGCCCTCTGCGGGTAGACACAGTGGTGCTGCATTCTCCCTCCCATTATGCCGCTTCCTTTGCCGATATCACATGTTCCCAGAAGGAAGCGACGGCGCTCCATGCACTCTCACTGCGGACCATGGACAAAACCAAGGTCGGAAGCTAGACGCCACCCGCCGATCTGAATGCCGCGACAATATCACGACGCTGGCTGACCCAAGCTGGGCATTCCGCCAGAGTATGAAGCGCCGTGTCGTCAGGGCAGTCATCACAATTCCTCTCGGCCGATTCCACACAGGTACTTGCCAAAGCAACCATGTCCGGAAAGCACCGGTGTCATCCGGAAGGTGAGAGCTCCATGTTTCCTCTCCATCTACAAGAGTGTCGTAGGACGGGTCTCACCGCCGATTTATTCGTATTTAAGTTAACGCATACATCCCGTCTTTGCCCTAATTAATTTTAATAGTTTTATTACCGACACTATTTACCGAATGATACAAAACATTTTGGGACAAAAATAGATACTATAAAGCGGGATACGACAGACTGAGATCAAAGATAATGTTATGTGAGTTGGACATGAACCCAACTGTGATAGATGTGTGACCTACTTTGAACTTTTACAACAAAGTTATATTTTAACGGGTAGTTGAATAGTAAGTCACCAATACATGTTTTGATTTAGAAACTTTCGTTATAAAATCGTTATAAAAGTATTTCACATGTGAAAAATTTGATAAAAAATATGATGGTAGTAAATTTAACTAATTTACAACGAAAAGAAGAAAAAGTGTCGTCCCTAGTCGAAAAAGTACAGGAAATGCGTCATGTAGTTGGTTTGTATGTTTATAGTTTCAAAGCAAATGAGTGTCGTTGGAGGATTAGAAATTATGAGTATATATCATTTAATGTGTGTTATAACCTCCGTCTTTTTAACTCAATAAAATCTTGTTTGGAAAATAAATTTCTTTAAAAAAGGCAATTATGTGGTAAGCATGACTCATGAAATATTAAAATTATATTTGTATCTATTCATGAAAATAGACGACTTGTCCTATCCGTATACACCATAAAAACACCCCACATCACGAATCTCTCTTAAATATAACATATTTGTAATTTTGAGCTAAGCTAAACCAAGCCATTATGTGGTGTTTTACCCCCACTCCTAAATTAAATTAAAGTAATATTAAAGTTCAAATTCATACAAAAAAAGTTGTTCCTTTGTAGGAAATTTTCACTCAGGAATGTAATACAATCTACTACAATACTCAATAAAACTACTTACTACAACGGGTACAAAACGAACAGTCGACCACAATGTTTATTTTCTGTCACATCTACACTAGTCCACTGCTGGACATAGGCGTCTCCTCAGAAAGGAGGTTTTGGCCCAACTATACCACGCTGGCCAGACGGGTTGGTATAGGGTTTGTGTCAAGTTTTCCTTCTTCTTGCAGTGCTGGTGTCCTGCGTTGTTTTGCGCCCTTAGTCCGCTCTTACGACACCCACGGGATGAATTGGGGTAGCGACATTCCGTATTCTTAATCCGTCACTACACGGACTATTATTTTCTGTACCAAACTGTTTCTTATTAAGAGTATAAAAAAGTAAATACGAGATACTAAACGTCATTCATCAAAACAAAAGTTATGGACAAAACTTAATTCAAATATACAATATTATGACAACAACATGATTTGTGATATAAATATTGTACATATACGATACAGCATCTCCAACACAGCTGTTTCCCATCAAACAACACCGTTATAGTGATTAATACTGAAAATAAACCAATTTGGCTAAATATATTATCATTTAGCAACGTGTTCATCTGAATCATTATCGTTTAACACAGGTACTTTACACGACGTCTATGTCTCATATCTGGTGGTGGCTCATGGCGTATTATCGTAAAACAATTTGATATTCAGAGTGTTGTTATCCAAACATCCTCTTATAATATTTGTATAGTGTGGCGGACGGCGGCCCGTATGAACAGCTTCCAATACACCTAATTCTCACAATTTGGAACACCGCAGTCCAGTGCGCGCCCGCGCCTGCCCGTCGTTATGGCTCAAAGTGCGTTATTTATTTATTTTTATCAAGAACCTGGCCTTCCGCGCATCTCACCTTAGTTTCGATATAGACACCGCTTTGAAGACACGACCACTTTAGCACGATTGACAAAACAGTCAATGCGTTTTAAATTACGCGATATCTGCCTCATGGATTTCGGTTGCCACGACAAGGATTCGGGGGAAGTGGAGTGCTACCTCGAAATACGTAAATACATTTTGACTAAACGCTATCAACGGTGATTTATAGCTTTCTTATTGTTGTGGAACATCGCATTGTAATTTATATTTTTAGTTGGAATCAGTGTAGTTTTTGGGTCGTGTAAACAGCTGGACTCTTCTGGTCGTAAGTTAGTCCGTATGTCAGCGCAGTCCACGAATGTAAGTCGAGTTATACGCTGTTTATTATGTTCAATTCAGTGTCATAACAATATTGATATCGGTAAGCTACAGTGGGCTCTCAGGATGCGTTCGGAGCAAAGAACTGTTAGTAGTAGACGTGACAACATGTCGAGTCGTGAGTAAACAATGAACTAAGTGCGCTTGACGTTACGTTACCAACTAATGAGATCTAATTATGTACATTTGAATATTTTAGATTGCGATACGGGTACTTCTTGCGCTATCACGATTCAAATGCGTAAGTACCTTGACGATAAGAGTAAGCTTGCAAGGAAGCTTGACAATTAATCGCGCTTTGTTCGCTCCTAACCTGACATTTGCAAAAGTGTTAAAAAAGTTGTACTATTGACCTTTCTAAATTCAATTCAGTAGTATTTAAATATTAGCGTAGAGCGTTATTAAACCTATAAGTTTTATAGTTTTTGTTTTAATAAAGAAAATGTTTGTGTGTGACAGCAAATCCGGATTCAGTGGGATGTATAGAGAGGTTTGCAACGTTTCTCTCGTTCCTGCTGGTGATCATCACCTTCCCATTCTCACTATTTGAATGCTTCAAGGTACTTTCTAAGGTGTTTGTATTTACACTACTACGTAACTACTACTAATATAACAAAGTTTTAAATGTCAACTGAAATAAGTTGTATTTCAGTCAAAATAATATAATTCCGTATTAAAATTGTTTTATAGAGTACACAATACATATTTTACATCTATTAGTATGAAGAAATATAAAAAAAAACATATTGTTTTATGTTAGAAGTCTGTACAAACAAAAGTATGTTTTTATTATTATATGGTAGTGATTGTCTGTTTCTTATTATTTTATTTAGAATATTTCAGACTATTTCGAATATTTCAGACTATTTAGTTTATGGATGCTTGCAACAGCAGAAGTGACACTGCATTTTTTGGTTCTGAAACCCTTTTTTCTGAGTCAAAGTCAATCAAATAAAAAAATTGAGTTGAATTCAAAAAATGATTCAAATTATTAGCAGATCAATTATGTTTTTGTGAGCAAATTAAAATTCGACTTACAAACAAACACGTTGTTACAAACTTTAAAATTAGGCTTTTGAAATTGTTTTGCGAATTGCACAGGCGAAAGCATAATATTCTCCAATGTCAGAATGCAAAGAGGTATCGGTATATAGTATTTTAGAATTATTTACAGCCGAAATAAAATGGACTCTAAATAAAATGCTGAGAAAGTATACATTTGTAATAGAAAAATAAAAACCTATTTTCTTTGTTTTAATTAACGTAATTTAAAAGAAAAGACATCACTTTCGATACGAATCTAGAATTGGCATCAACGTCTTTAGTATAATTATTTTTAAAGAAACTTAGTGTCATTAATATAATTCCTCGTCTGTTAGAAAATTTGTATTTATTTAATCACTGAAACTTTTAATTTTACTTTCTTACAATATAAGCTTTTTGCATAATTTTTTTTGCAAAGCTAGACATCTAGCTTTACAAAAATTTTTACTGTTTTGGTCTAATAGTAGCCACTCTTGATGAATAATAGTCTAATATAAAGATATTTGTGACCAGGTTGTTCAAGAATTCGAAAGAGCTGTCATATTCCGACTAGGTCGACTCAGAAAGGGTGGCGCAAGAGGACCTGGTCTTTTCTTCGTGCTGCCATGCATTGATACGTATAGGAAAGTGGACCTGAGAACGGTTTCTTTCAACGTACCCCCACAAGAGGTAAGGCTTTCATCACAATTTTGAAATAAATATTTTCGTTCTCAAAATTTACAACTAAGATTTCGAGCAAGTTGCTAAATTGTTTCAGTTTCAAATATAAAAAAAGTTTTTTTTTTCACTTTTTTATGCCTTTAATGGCATCATTATTATCTAGTCGTAATTCAATAATACACGATATTTCTGGATTTACAGTATAAAATCAAGCCTTGCCGGCTGCAAGCGAAATCAGAATCAGAATATACAACCGTAGAATTCAAAATAAAATTATAAAGTTGAAAATAAGTTTACGTTTGTACTTGTGCCAATAGTATCAAATTAATAAATATTTTCACACATAGTATAATATCTCCAGAATTGTGGTGTTAGGATCATTGAAAATGACAATACGTAAAACTGACAGACTCACATGACAGATGAGCCGACATCTTCTCCGTGCGCTTTATAGAGGGTCATAAATGGAAAACCTTTTCTTTTAACAGAGTTATCAATTTATCCCACAAACACATAAAAATATATTTTTAGAAATTGTAAACCATTTCTCCGTCATTAACGTAAATAATTGTGCCACGTGGCTCCCTCAAACTGGCGCCGCTGATGTGGCATTGCCGAGGCATTGGTATTGAACACCGTTAACCCAGTTGTTTCTGCCGTAATTCAGTTGGCTAACGACTAATTGATGTGGCTGTAAACTATCAATCAATGTTTTACGACATGTAAAACAATCGTTTCTTGTAAACCAATTGTCTGGGCACCGATCTAGTAATTCGTCATTTGTAGACAAGGGCAAATATCACGGTGTTTTTTCTCGAATAAATGTTAAAATGTTGCTCATTATACTATTTTAGCAGAATAGTATTACTGTTGTATTTTTTTAAGTTTGATATCCCTGAAGTCTGATATGTATTGCAAGCAAAAGATTTAATAATAACATTTTAAGTGTATATATTTTGCAGTACTTTATTTACATGTTGAGAAGTTGTATAACTACCGAACAATAATATACCTGACATCTATATTAATATTATAAAGCGAAAGTTTGTCTGCCTCTCTGTCTGTCTGTTACCTCTTCGCGCTTAAACGATGTAAATTAAATTTGGGATAGAGATCGTTCGAGCCCCGAAAAAGGACATAGGATAGTTTTTATCCGAGAAATCATCCTTTAAGGAGGTGAAAAGCGGGGTGAAAGTTTGTATGGGGCATCAATAACCGCTAAACCGATTTAGATGAAATTTGGTATGGAGATAATTTGATTCTCGAGGAAGGACATAGGCTTTTTATCGCGACAACCGACATACACGTGGGCAGAGCCGCGAGCAAAAGCTAATATGTGATAATTTTCTCAAAACTCAAGACATAGTTGAAACAACCATAGTGTGTTCTAGAAGCCTACTTTCTAATAGCAAGCTATTTAGACCAAGACATTGAACCGTTGTTTCACTGTATGGTATTTCTATTGGCAAGACCATTGTTCGCTAATTTGTTGAAGCTCTTCATTACTACCTATTCAACTGTATGTAGCATATGCAGATTAAGTTGCATACTGTATAAATTTAAATCTATTTTATTCATATGTAAGTCTTTTTGTCTTAAAACAGACAACTCCCGCATTAAGAATATATTCCTGTGTCGCGGGGGACTTTACAAACATACATGAAATGGACACAAAGAACACCCAGACTCAGAATAACAATTTGTGGATCACACAAAGTGTAGTCCCATGTGGGGATCGAACCCACAACACTCAGCGTAGTAGTAAGCGGCGTGGCGACCGCTTAAACCACTACGCCATCTGTGCAGTCAAATAAGTCAAAATGTAAGTGTAACATAAAATATCTAGAGAAGAATTTTCTTCACTTATTTTACCACCTTAATGTTACTAATTTGATATTGTAATACAGGTATGATTGACAATCCCGTTGCTCTAGTGGTTAGTGATCCTGACTGCTAAGCCAAAGATCGTGAGTTCGATTCCCACCCATAACAAATAACTATGTGATGAGCCTGATCGTTTATTCTGTCATCATCATCATCAACAGCCTTTACTAGTCCACTCCTGGACATAGGCCTCTTCTTAGAAAGGAGGTTTTGACCTACTATTTATAGGTTTATTCTGTATATGGGTGTAATTTATCTATAGTATGTATGTATTTATAAACATGTAAGTTTAATCTCAGCCTTTTTTGATCAGAGTGGCCGTGTGTGGGATGTGTCAAGTTATTATTATTATTTGACTGCACGGATGGCGCATGGCGTAATGGTTTAAGTGGCCGCCACGCCACTTCATACCACGCTGAGTGTCGTGGGTTCGGTCCCCACATGGGACTACACGTTGTGTGATCCACAAATTGTTGTTCTGAGTTTGGGTGTTATTTGTTTACGTTTCATGTATGTTTGTAAAGTTCCCCGCGACGTTGGATGTTTTCCTAATGCGGGAGCTGTCTTTTTTATTAAAAGAAAGAGAAATTAATTACGAACTATTAAACAGGATGTATATTTTTATTACAACAACAGTGTAACAAGTTGTATAAGTAAGTTTGGTTTAAAATTAAATACACTGTTGTTTAAAGTATTATTTTATTTCATAATATATTATTACTACTGCTTATACTCCTACTACATAAATACACAAATTGATCCATTACCGTAACATATATTGTTTGCAAGATATAAATAACACACACCTGATAAATGTCTATGCATATTTATTCAAAGTACTCATGAGTTTATTTGCAAATTAAAAGCCAGTTGAGGTGAATAGTTTTCTGAATTTTCCGAATTATGAAACAGCTCAACGAAATTCAAAGGATCTTCATAACTTCCGTCAACATACCATAGACGGGGTTGTGATATGTGTGGTGTGATGAGGTTAAATTTTTATTGATGGTGTGGGTTTTATTTTTTATTTTTGTGACTGGGTTGTGGAAAATAAAAATTCTCATATTCAGTTCTAAATGTTACCTGTATGGTTCTTTATGCAACACATGAAAATGATATTATGCTGACTGAGAATACCCAGGTCCTATAAAATTTCATAAGTCTAAGTACCTTTTTCTTATACTCATATATCATAGTAACAACTTTTGTTGGTTAAGCTTACACCTGTTGCAACTAATAAAATACGTCTCCATTTTTATGAAGGATAAAATAACTTAAAATATGTTTACATTTGTCGTATTTTGTTTAAATTACTAATTTTGGTGCAAACTACGTAGTGCAGCACCGCAAACAGAAGAAAAACTTAACACAAACCCTATACCAACCCGTCTAGCAGGCGTGTAATAGTAGACCAAAACGTCCTTTTTAAGGATAGGTTATATCCAGCAGTGGACTAGTAAAGGCAGTTGATGATGGTTATGTTTACATTACGAGTTCTATCATAAATCAATACTGTTATGAAGTCTTCCAATCAACGTTGTTAGTTTTACACTTAATATCCTACGAGCCACATGTCAGTTTTCATAATCAAGGTATATTTAGAGCTTTACTTCCTTGCTTAGATGCTTTATATCGCTCTACAAGTAATGTTTTTGCGTTCGATTTGTTGTGTTAGATGATGATTTATATTTTATGCACTGTTATGTATGTTATAATCAGTTAGTTCCTATTTAGTTTCTTCACATTCCATAGAAATACGGTTTAAAGTACGGTACGGAAGTAAGTAATTTTAGGCCTTAACGTGTTCCAAAGACTTTGTCAGTGGTGATGTTGGTAATTATTAGCTTTTTATCACTTCATAAAAAATCGTATCTTACTGTTTGGTTGATGTATCTACTGACTTTAAATTACATCTAGGTCACCCTAAGAAGAGTATAACTAAGGGAAGTTTGCCATTTTAACGTATTTAAATGTACTTTTGACGAGTTTAGTTTTAGTGTTCAATTATTCTAGCTTGCTAAATATTCCTACTGGTTCTCGCGTTGCGTAGCCACACATCCTCCACTAGCTTCTCTTCTTCCGACAACCATTTATCACAATGCGTTGTAAAAGTTCATATCCTTCTCATTCTCCAAAAGTTGCCGTTGCTAGATGACGCGTCCCATAACTTCTACGTGCTAAACCCTATGATTCTGACTAACGGCAACATTATTCTATATGGCCACGTTAACGTGCAAGTAACACTTAGGTACGAGCTATGTTGATGTCAGGTGGTCAGGTGTCATTAAGCCATGTCATTAGATATTGAAATATTTGCACCTCCCGGCTGCATCGGCTATGGGATATCATGTAATACAGCAATTGGATGATAGTGCAGTATTCTTTCAAGGGCAACAAGAGCCTTTCTCGTGCCCACTCTTATTCGAAAACCAAACTGGCTGTCTGCCAGTTGTTTGCCACGACTAGACGTTATTCCTTCAATGGTGAAATTTAAAAATAGTTTCAATACTTTGCATATAAGGTTCGTTAATGGCGAAACTTTTCTAACTTTCTTATTGGCCTTTCGTAACTTTCGTATTGGCCTTCTTAGTTCATTGTTGTATTAAGATTTGATAATTTAATTTTGGAATTGAATCGCAGTGAAATACAAATATAGCGTATGGATGTGTTCACATCAACAATAACTTTTCAGCCCCATGATCGAAATCAGCGTTGGAACGCTCCTTTAAAAAGTTAAACCGGAATAGGGCTTTCCACTAAGTAATTCAGTCCAGTAACTGGATTGATTATTTTAGCTCGTCCATTCCAGATAAACCAGTTTTGGATTAAATATCGAACATTTAGGTGTTTTCCTATAACTCACTATATATTGACTGACTGATTGATATACGACCCAGACTAAGACTGGACTGGATTGACTCACTGGACTGGTCTGGGATAATTTGAACCGATGCAGCTATCACTATCGTGAGTTACGCTTTCGTTTCAAACATTATTACGTCTGTTGCCACCGTAACAGAACTAAAGCTTTCATCTTGAAATGAATTTATGCTTTGCTTTTAATTTTCAGCTAGTGTAATTTAAGTAAAAAAATTTGCCGTAATAATATTAGTGTAATAAGTAATATTATTACGGCAAAATTTTGTGAGTGTATGTTTGTATATTGTTACTTTTTTACGCTCAAACGGCTGGACCAATTTCGATAAAATTTGAGGCTAGCTGTCATCCTGGAATATCATATAGGCTACTTTTCATTCCGAAAAAAACATAGTGATCGTAGGATAAGCAAGATACAACAACAACCGCGGGGTGTAGCTAAGATATACATATTATAACCGGTCCAAAATATTTCTTATCTCCAAGGTGTTGGTCGACTGGAACGCCCGGCATTTGACCTAAATATACTCGTTCGTTTAACAATGCATCCAGACACCACAACTCGTAAAATTAGGTTAACAGAATAAAACAATACTTTTAAATAATTGAATATTGCATCCATAAAATATTTATGCGAGAACATTTTTAGACGAATCAGATATTTGTTATGAAAACATTGAAATCATTGAATGTGTTTTATGTTCAACGAGTTAAAGCAATACTATACGATCATCGCGCGACGTTTATGGTGAGCTTGAGTGAGTTTGAGCTTCTGCATAGTTACACTGCATACTTATATACTGCATAGTTACTGCATAAATTTAAGGACTGACTTATTGAGATCAGATTTAAAAACCTGATAATTTGTCATTTTATAGGAATATTGGCGCTAATCTCGACTCTAATTCGACTGCAAGCATTGTGTACTGGTTTAAGCGGTCGCGACGCTGCTTCCTACTGCGCTGAGTGTTGTGGGTTTGATCCCCACATGGGAGGATACTTTGTGTGGTCTACAAATTGTTGTTCTGAGTCGGGGTGTTCTTTGTGTCCGTTTCATCTATGTTTGTAAAATCCCCGCGACATAGGATATAGACAAAGGATTCCTAATGCGAAAGTTGTCTTTAAAAAAAATGATTTTAATTCTATCTGCACTTTGAGATTTTGCGGAAAAAATCAAATTAGCGCCTAAAAACAATTCCAATCTGTAATACAAATTGTCGATTGCGGTATTTTCAGACCGACAAGACCTCAAAATCTTTCTTCCACCTAAAAGGTCGGCAACGCGCTTATGACTTTTTTACGGTATAGGAGGGTAAACGATTAGACAGGTAACCTGGCAGTAAGTCACTACCTTTGCCTATGGACACCTGCTAGTCAAGAGTCAGAAAAGCGTTACCGCCGTTTGAATCCTCCTCCAGAATCAGGGAGAGGTGGGTTTTGGGCTCCGGTAACCTCAATCACTCCGTAAAAAGCAGTGAAAGAACTGCTCAACACTGGTTTTCTGTGAGGCCGTGTTATCGCTCTGGTCGAGTCGGCCCATTAGTGCCGTCGCATGACTCTCCCAAAGGCGGTGTAAGTCACTTTCCATCAGGTCCCCGTCTGTTCGATTTCCTTTATCATAAACAGAAACTATTAAGGTTTACGAAGTAACGTTTGATTTGCAAGAAGTGCGATTTTGGAAAGCAACTACCACGATCTAAAACTAAGACCTTTTCAATCACAGTAGCTTATTTTATGTTTTAGGTTATGCAAAATTGTAAAACAAATTTAGTAGGTAACAAGTTACCTTTTATCAAAAGTATAATCATTATTTTTTACATATCCTATGAGTTCGGTTATATTCGGATAGAAACGTCCAAACAAAGTAAATTCACATTTTAACACTACTAGGTTATTAAAATAAATTGCATAAGAGTAATGGTCTGGACTGGCCTTGCTCCACAGATTGCACAGCTTACTGTGAATTATCATTAACCATTAGTACATCAATTATATCATTTAGCCAAATAAACTGGGGTGCTGCGTTAATTTATGAAATCAATTCAAGTTTCTAA
Organism: Arctia plantaginis; assembly: GCA_902825455.1. NCBI lineage: Eukaryota > Metazoa > Arthropoda > Insecta > Lepidoptera > Erebidae > Arctia > Arctia plantaginis. Next base: position 7,568,560 of record CADEBD010000314.1, on the reverse strand, counting down.
AGTTTATGGTAGTTTATTTGCACAATATTTTATTTGGTTTTGATAATAATATAAAAACCAAGATTATATTCCAAGATTCATCATTAATTGAATGATTTCATTTATACACCAGTGAAGTTAGACCATACACTATAAAGTATTGGTGAATTTCATTCCTGTGCATGAATTGAAAATATAATTTTTGTTCTGGCCATACGTATTTGGCTGCATTTCATTATGTATTTATGTGTGGGTAGGTGTACAAGTTTCTTTTCATAACTGCCTTTTCCCAAACTAGGTTGGAATCGGCTTTAAGTCTTACTACGATACGGCTGAACTTCGATTTTTTGCGCGGTCGACTGCAATCAGACCTCCATGACCAAAGTACGAATATCAAAGTTCTGTAAAAAGACTGATGTTGGACTTTTTAAGGCTCCAACTACACGTAACGATTGCCACAGATGTTTGTATGGCAACCGGGACCGGCGGCTTAACGTGCTCTCCGAGGTACGGAGGGTTCTCAATGTGTTAAGAATGGTCACCCATCCATAGACTGACCTGACTGTGATTGCTTAACTTTACAAAGTATTAACCTGTTTGGCTACCACTTAGCCACGAACTCCAAGTAGGTGTAGGGAGTTGGTGTAGTACAAGTATGTGTATATATTATTCATTCATTGAATTTCTCCATACTTGGCTTCTTACTTCTTTTTAATTTAAATTTATACTTCTGTAAGAATAATTATAAGTATTTTAGTATTCAGTGTAACAGTACGTATAATAGTAATAAGAATGTATTACGTTTCGTAGTTTTGATTTTCAGACAAAATGAATCAATGCCTTGTCGCGCGTCGTGACGTCGACATCTAATTTAATTTAATCGGCAGGAGAACGGCTCTTGCTTCCCACGACATTTGAACTTGGCAAATGTCATCCCACAACTACCTACAGTTACCATTACATCCCATATTTGTGAATACGCTCGCGTCAATTAAGTATTCTACTACTGCAGTGTAAACAATGTTAAGATTCAAATTACCTGCTACTTTTTGATGAAATTTTGCATGTGGTTCTAAATTCTCAATCGGTAGTTGACATAAGTCTAATTACATAATCTAAAATTATAAAACCTCTCTCCCCACTGGAACTTGTAAAGTACCTGTAATGTGTTGCCTGACGAAAGTAAATTACCAAATTATTTTACAAGTAAGAACTTCCATACAAATAACCGGGGTAGTCTTCTGTAGTGTTCTTGCCAGGATATGACTATACCCTCTTTTTTTTCCGTGCGGAAATCCCCTCGGATACCACGTGTCGGTGGCATGTCAGACTCGAACCGACTAAAACCGCACGCCGTCTCGGGTACTAATAGCCGGGGAACCAGGTATACCCTAGAAAGGAAGTCCCTGGTGCCCCGACATACCTCGGGCCATCTACAACAAGGATATGACTATACCCTAGAACTGCAGTGTGCAAATTAGAAAACTATATTTATTGATTTGTTTTCTTGTGCAAATGTTAAATTGTTTAATTCAAACCTGTCGTTGATAGAGTAAAGTTATCTTTCTTCTTTCTTTTTTTTTTGTTATCTATACTTACTACTCAATTATTTATTATCAAAAGGATTCGGGACAGCATCTTAAAAAGACCTGAACACCCACCTACACCCACGGATCCGATAAAATTGACAAACTTTGGGCATGGCAGAACTAATTCTTATTATGACAAAATTGTGGCAAAGTCAAAGACATACCTACTAGGTTTTGAAACCAGAAAGGAACTGACTTTTTCACCAAAACTTGACAACGGGCGCTGACATCACATTCAATCGATTCATCAATTCTATGAAATAAATTATTAGTAGTTTTAAAACGTCGTAATAAATTTCTATCCATATTCTAGTAATTCATATTTATAGGCCCTCTTATAACAACCAATTAAAAAAGAAACAAATTTACGGTAAAATAAAAATGTGATTGCAGGTATTGACGCGAGATTCTGTGACAGTGGCAGTGGATGCAGTTGTCTACTATCGAATCAAAGAGCCATTAAATGCCGTTGTCAGAGTTGCTGATTATAGGTAGGTATCTTAAATATACTTTTAGTTATAGACTTCGGGTTAGGACTAAAGTCAAAATCATTTTATCAATTTAAAGCTCAGTGTTAGTGTAATAAAATATTGTGTGAGTGTTTAATAAATAACCTAACGAGTAAAAGAACTTATTAATAGTAACAACGAACATCATCAATGATACAATGATCATCATCATCATAGATTAAGAATGGAATTAGTACTGGTCCAGAATACATAAGAGAGTTAACGATTTGGGAGCACTCCAATGACAGAACTATAAAAACATACAGACGAATTGAGAACCTCCTTTTTGGTGTTTTGAAGTCGGTTAAAAAGAGAAAGCGTTCTCCTTAACACATTTTTCACCAGAAATGCTATAGTGTAATGGACTTAAAAGTTTTGCGTAATGGACTTAAAAGTTTAAAAAAAAAAATGAAATAAGTTTTTATTACTGGTGGTCGTACAATATTATTCTTACAAGTACTAATACACAAATACTATTTACATTAATATTTGTTATCCTTAGTTAGGTCTTTCTGTTCGGTTTATCTGTAGCAGCTTCTCGACTTCCATGCGCTTGATCCCTAGCCATTCGAGTCCACTTAGGACCCGCTATTTGTCTGAAGTTGTCTTCCAAACGTTTACACTGTCTCCCTTTATTTCTTTTGTCGCCCCCATACCACTCTATTATTATTTTGATCCATTTTTCTTTCTACGGGATTCGAAAGAAAAAAGTAACAGTTTTTACTCGTTGTTAAATTTTACTTTATTTTCTTTGATAATAAAAATTTCTGATTTTTCTTTTGATTTTATTGCAATGTGTACAATAACTATTTTTTTTTATAGTACAGGAGGGCAAACGAGCAGACGAGTCATCTGATGGTAAGTGACTACCGTCGCCCATGGACACCTGCAACTTAAGAGTCACAATTACATTGCCGCTCTTTGAGTTCCCCCAAGAATTAATTACTCACCAAAGTACAATACAAATAGATACTATAATATATGTAACTATCACTATCTTTTATATTCATATATATAACACTTTGATTTCCTTTTCTTATCTATTTCCTAATACACCAGCCCTATACCTCTTCCCCTTCATGTTTTCTCTCCATACCACGGTTGTCTGTAAGAGATTGCCTCTGAGGGATATCGCCGCCACTTGTACTTATCTAACCTAATTTAAGTTAATTATTGTACATTTGTACCTAGTGCACATTAAAGCGATATTATTATTAATTAAGGGGATAGGGAATGAGGGGGAGTATTCCAACCGCCGCCGGCCGCTAACCTCACTCAGCTCACTCGGTAATAATCAATGAACGAATTACTTGACATCGGTTTTCTGCGAGGCTATAATACTCGTAGCACTCAGCCGAACTTTCCTCGGGACGTTCTCATCGTTAATCAATCTCCGGCTATCTCAGGTTATATGTACATGTAATGTATGTATTTGGTTTGATAAATTTCAGTGCTTCAACTCGACTTTTGGCAGCAACAACGCTCCGGAATGTTCTAGGCATGCGTGATCTAGCACAATTACTGTCTGACAGAGAGGCTATTAGTCGACTAATGCAGTCAAGTCTAGACGAAGCCACAGAGCCCTGGGGTGTAGAAGTGGAAAGAGTAGAAATGTAAGTCTTTATTAAAGTGAGTTGTCATTGTAGTTTACTAGTGTTTCTACACTGTTGTGCTTCAACTGACAGATAGTATTTATATGCATATATGTAAATTAATGCATGTGTGTATGTATATTTGTGTATTTATTTATATAACTGTATATGTTACTTAAAACTTAATAAGTAAGGTAAGTATGTTTTTATTTTATATCTTTCTTTTTCAAAAATTATATCTCTAGTGGTCAACTTAATATAAAATCTTCAAATTTAGAAAGATACCTTGAAAAATATCATACTAAGCTCTGAATCAGTAGAAGCGTGTAGCCGGTCCCCTGGGCGCCGGCTCTCATTTATTTACTTGTTCATAACGTTTTTTTAGATAACGTCTTTCTAACAAACACAACTGTAAACTGCGGAAAGCACTGTCCGAAGATTATTTTATATTTATTTATTTTTCATGTAAATTGTTTATTTGTTGTTACAATGTATGGAGCAATAGCATTGCTACGAGCAGAAGTCATAAGAACCTACCACAGTTTATGAAGCTCATGTTACAAAAAGTCCATTGAAAGGCAAAAATCGAATTCCAGGTATTCTAGCAGCAGTCAATATAAAAGTTACTTATATCTGTTGTGAAGCGCAGGTCGTTCGTAATAGCAGATTTTGAGAATGTCTGTAATACATAGCGAAAGTTGGTAAAATAACTACAAAATCAACAAAAAAACATTAACGCACAAGTAACACGATAGAAACAATCAGAATCAGACCGCACAGATCATTCAAAAACTCAGTGATATTATAATTGTAGTGTTACAGTGTACTCAACTCAATATCATTAATAATTAATTAAATAATAAGTTATATCATTTAAGTAGTTTTTTTTTTTATATTGGCCTTTGATGACCCACTGCTGAACAAAGGCCTCTCCCTCCCGTTCCCATTTATCTCGATCTTAAGCGAGCTGCCACCAGTCCTTATGATAGGCATTGAGGTCCCTGACGATGTTTTCAATCAAAACAACCAATTTTTTACTACTGGCAACATTTTCTTTTGATTTGATTTCATTTCCTTGTTTTTAAACCGGGAGTCAATACTACAAGCTTTTAGGAAATAAATTATATCCTCGTAGAACCGGTAACTAATTATTTTGGAGTAGTTATTAAAAAAACGCCATTTATTTTGAATATAGACAGATTCCTGTAACAGGCCCAACTTCGCCAATCTCGAAACTACTGAACCGATTCTGATTTTTTTCCTGATTTGTAACTGCATTCCTGAGTGCTATAGGCTATAAATCATATTCATATCGTCCCTTTTAACGGGCGAAGTCGTAGGCGACAGCTGGTCTAAAATATTTTAAATTATTTAAACTTTTTGTTAATATCCTAAAGTCTGAAATTACTATGAAAAGAGTGAAAATGAATCAAATTTTGAGTATTTTCGAGACTGTATTTAGTTTTACTTAAATAAATAATTTATCTATTTCGGTTCACAGAAAAGACGTTAGACTACCAGTGCAGCTACAAAGGGCAATGGCTGCAGAAGCGGAAGCGGATCGCGAAGCACGAGCCAAGATTATAGCCGCTGAAGGAGAAATCAAAGCGTCGAGAGCTTTAAGAGAAGCATCCCTTGTAATGGTTGATAATCCTATGGCTCTTCAGGTAAAATATTCAACATAAACTTTTTTAGTTACCAAACAATAATTTTAAAGATAAACAACATTATAGATAATCATGTTTTCAGTATCGATGTGGTTGTAAAACTTTTTTTAAGATTAATGACAAACTGACTAATTTGTTTAACTTTTCGAATAAAATTAAATAGAGGTGTATTTTTTTTCAGCTCCGATATCTTCAATCACTCAACACAATCTCAGCGGAAAAAAACTCAACGATAATCTTTCCGTTTCCTTTGGATTTCTTAAGAACTTTTATAGGGGGACCAGGACCAAGTTCACAGCAACCAATTCAACATGTCACAGCAACAAATCAACATGTATAAAGACATATATGTACTTTTTAATTTATAAGATTTATTAAATCGTTGCAAATGTTTTTTTATTACAAAATATTTTTTTCTGTATTATACGTCAAAGAACGACAATGAAATTATTAAAAATCCTTTAACATGATACTTAGTTTAACGAAGGAAGAGATCTTTGAAAACTTACTGAAAATAACAGTATAAAGTTCAATAAATAATTTGAATTTGAATTCAAACATGGTTTATATGACATAATTTTCTGGGGAGTTGGCTATCCCGCAGACTACTTGATGAAGCAGCAAGTTCCAGGTTACCACGTCATGGAAACACAATCTAAAGTAGCAGTATACCAAATTTCAGTGGAGTTTAGTGAGATCCGTTGATCACTTAGGAAGTGAGCTGATGACCTTCAAAATTTATAGCTAAGATCCATCTCGATCACATCAGCTTTCGAACAAAAAAATCCGCATCGAAATTGGTCTCTCCGTTCGGGACCCATGATGCCACAGACAGACAGACAGATACACAGTTACCAACTTTTATTGTGTCCTGATAAACCTGATTTTTAAAAGGTTTTACACACTACTTTAAGACATTCGTTTAAAATATTTTACATGCTAATGTATACGAGTAAGATTTTTTTTAATAAAACCTGAAGACATTGAAGTACAAATAAGAGCGTAAAGGAACGCGAAGCTGAAGAGCGTATAAATTTATTTAGGAGATATATAGATATATATTGCGGGTTCTCGGTAGAAGGGGTCCGGATGTCTTACTAACAGCTGTTCCCGGATTCCTCCTATATCAGGCGCAGAGTGGCACACCGCGTGGTTTTAGTCGGTTCGGTTCCGACATATCGCCCCGTCACAAATCCTGGACGGGTGACGGCCCGAAATGGTTTCCACAGGAAAAAAAGAGAAGTAGTGGCTAGTGCTCCGTACGTAGTGTTTATTCTTTGATTTAAGACGCCACTAAGCCTGGGACAACCACTAGCCATATGGATCACGGAGTAGATATAGGTAAAGATTAACTGCAGCTGACTACACCAAATAGTGTTTCGTCGATGAGTCCTCACTGCCAAGGCCTCACAACAAAGTACGTATACCCTAGATAAGAAATCCTGCGAACTCTTTTTTATACCTCTTCTTGTTTGAAAATCGTAAACATAGGTGTCAAATAGCATAGAATAACAATATATATCATGTACTAATATATCAAATGTAAATATCAAAATAATCGATCTAAGTGGCGTGCAATGGGAGAGGCCTATGTCCTATGGGCCTATGTCTATGTATGATGATGATGAAATATCAAATTTATCCTATGATTAATTTCATTTGACAATTTAAATACGATTTGATACGACTCAACTAAGCAGTACAAAAATTATGTACTTTTTGTAGCTTAGCAGTAGTACTTAGTAGCTTTTAATTGAAAACAAAACTATAGAAAAGATAATTTATACCCATCAGATATGAGGTAAAGACCGATCACATAGTCAAACCGCCGTAAGCTTGGTTGTTTGCCGATGGTTTGCGGGACGCGCGTTGGGGTACGATCAACCAATCAGCTACTGTTTCGCTCGCTGTCCGCCGCATAGATAAAACCTTAAACATTATAAACCAGAAAGTCCACCGACAGTGACTGACATGAAAGCGTGGCCGCACGCGTTATTTTTCTTAACACTGCTTCACTGCTGCTGCACACTGCTGCTGACTCTGCGTCACACAAGGATTCGGATTAATTTTTATTTTTTTACAAAAAGTTACCTAATGATAATTAACACGCTTTTATTAATTTGACATGTATGTGTGTGTAAATAACGAACGTGAATCGAACGTGATTTTGACTTCAAAACGTCGAATTAAATTGAAACTTTACATACTTGTCAAGGACCGATGACCGATTAGGACTAGGACATAGGCCTCTCCTTAGAAAGGAGGTTTTGGCCTACTATACCACGCTGGCCAGACGGGTTGGTATAGGGTTTGTGTCAAGTTTTCCTTCTCTCTGCAGTACTGTTGTTCTGCTGGGTGGTGACACTCTGTATTCTTAATCCGTCACCACACGGAGTAGTAGTTAGTACCGATGTACTAGCAGGCAAAACGGTATCATTAAAGATGATGTCAAAGATTTCGGTCTGCACATCGATGCGACTCTGAACTGGCAAACTCAGGTAACTAACGTCAGAATTACTGTAAATTTATATCTGGTGTACATTAAAGCGATATATTATTATTATATATTTATGATCTTTACTTTACACACAGCTGACTAACTGTTCATAAACTTACAAATTCTATGTATCCAAACAATAGAGCGTTTTTATTAAAAGTAAAAATTGATAGACGTTTAGGTTTATGTCCTGTCATGCACAATTGTGTACTTAAGTGTTTATTATGATTAAACTCTCAATATTTACTCAAATTTTAGTGTAAACAATGTCGGAGAAATTAGAAAGAGTTATGATATCAGAGCCCGAGGATTTATCGAGTATATATATATATTCCTAAATGATTATATTGAGTCATTCATTAGGTCTAAAGCAACACCTAAATGCAAGATATAATACATATTTATAAACTTTTCTAGGCACATCATCAAGTGCTAAATCTACTATTGCGGAAAATATATTTATAGTACTGTCTATTTTGGGAGTAATCATTTGTCCTTTATTGCTGATAGTCTGCTTCCGGGTGAGCTAAATTAGGCACAATATAATAAATTAGATTTTACACTCATTCTTAAATCATCGTATTAACAAAACTTAGCTTTGATTGTGGATACTTACATTTAAAAAGTTCTTCTTATAGTATAAAAAATAGTTTGAGAACCGTATGTATAACGTAAGTGTAACCGAAACCGTATGTAAATTGGGACTAATCCCACACACACGCCCACCACTGTAACTCCTGTACACCAGGATCCACAGCATTGACCCACGAACACACCGAGTTATGAAACTCGGGAAGTCGCAGGAAGAAATTAAACTGTCTTGGAACCCGCAACGAAATTAATCAGAATGTAATTGGAGGAGTTGGAAATACAGTAAATCAACTTCCCTCCTTAGCAAAGCGAGAGACAAATATGTATTATGTAACGTTACTTGGATTGGTCGAAGTCAAAAACTTCCTAGAGATGAAATATTATTGAGCTTTCGAGTACAAATCAACCATCTTCCTAATTAAAAGGACCTTTTGTCATCTTTAATTTTTCTGATCTTTATTTCAGGTAGTAAAACAATACAAAAGAGCTGTAGTGTTACGTTTTGGTAAAGTGAGAGCAGATTCACCAGCTGGTCCAGGAGTAATATGGGTCTTGCCATTCACAGATGAAGTTACTATTATAGATCTTAGAACACAATCTTTCAATTTGCCACCTCAACAAGTAACATTTTCAACATTATTCTCTGAAATCTCGGTCTAAATAGAGTGACAGTTGACAAAATTAAGTTTTGCCAAAATAAATTACATAATTATGAAGGCCAATGATAAGAAATTCTAGAAATAACTGTAACCTGATTAGGTGGAATTGGCAATTTCAAAAATGTTTTTTTTCGTTTTTTCTAGTATCAGTACAGCTGTTATAGGGGAATGACGTACTTGAATAATAAAAGGTCAAAACACAGGCCATTTTTGCGATTTCGTGTTCGGAAAGTAGAAGACTTCAGAGTAATGAAGATGGTCCCTATTGTTTTTTAGGAGTCCGTTTCGATTGCTCCTCCACGTTATCAAAACAGAAAAAAAACTTCGACAATTTTTTTTCAAAATATGTCAAAATCGAAGGGAGCAAACCAAAAATTTGTCAAAGTTTTAGGCTGGCCGCGCGAATGAAACGTCTACGATTGCGCAGCCACGGAGATCTCAGCAACGACTTAAGTTAGAGATCTAATTTATTTCAGTCAGTTTAGTCAAAATAAGGGGATTGATCTCGGAATCTAACGGTATAAGCTGAATTTTTGTAAAAACCTTTATTTTGATAGAACAAATGTTGTCTCAAAAATCACAAATGGTCACGTGTTGGTGTCCTTAAATATTCAAGGCCCCAAAAATTAGTTTTTTGAAATTATCTTGTTTCCTTCTCAACCGTAGTTAAATTAATCTAAAATTTGTTAAGTGTTGTGTTGAAGATAATCTCTCTCAGAATTTTTTCCGCCTAAATTGAGGAACGGATTGCACAGCAACGGATAAAAAATAAAACAGCAGGATCCTCTTAAGCCTATCAGCCTATTTTATGACATAATTATGTCATCAGACTTACGGCTTAGGCTTACGACGGCTTAACATCCTTACAAAAAAGATGTAAATTTGAAGGTGATGGATACGGATGAAAAAAAATATATTTGAAGTAGAAAGGAATATTGTGGTTTATATACAGTGTTTTTATTTTATTTTATGACGATGTGCTGCAATAACGCAAATAAAAATGCGAGTAAAGCACAGAGACTGCATCATACCGCCAGTACGCAACAGTGCTTGACCAAGTCGGATGTCGGCCGTCGCCATCGCCCGCCGACGACGACAATTTGTTTACTGTGACAGACGGTTAATGTAATCAGATGATCATGTAAATTATCGATCTTAGTTCTGGCTTTTTATTTCAGATTCTTACGAAAGATTCAGTAACCGTTACAGTTGATGCGGTCGGCTACTTTCACGTAATGGAACCTCTTCAATGTTTATTAAACGTCCAGTATTATAGGTAAGTTTATTTTAAAAACCTTTGGTGTTTACATTTGATAATCAGTGGGAGAGGTCCTTACGTCTCTAGCCGATTATCAATGTCAATTGTATAAGGGAACATTAAAACCAGTAATACTCAAAACCATGAAGTAAATTATTTGAATAAATGAGTTCTTCTTGATAGTGCAAAAACAATCAAATCAATAAAAATTACATACGGGACTATCCGATTTTTACGAAAAATAATGACCGGCTTCTGAATAACTGCATTCGATTCGTCTTCAACCTTCGCAAATACGACCATGTCTCCTCCTTTCGTCGCGAATTGAACTGGCTCATTATTTACTTATACTTCCGCTTGTATCCACTCCTCGTTCCTAATTCAATCCGAACTCTTCTGAACCGCTCTCCCTCTAGAAATCAGGATAGCACCCAGCCGCCTCTCATTCAAGATGAAAGTTAGAGCTCGCATTCTAGACACCCTAGCAGATTAATTACAACCTTAAAGTTTAATATATTATTAATATGTAGGTTTATTTATTCATGTAACTAGGTAAGAATTTATGTATGTGTATTTATTTAGTACGTATGTATGTTTATCGCATTGTTTCTGTCTAACTTATCAATAATTTTCTTTTACTTACATATCATTTACTTTACATATTATTGTCTGGTACACCTACTCACAGATTTCAGCACCACCCTAAAGTAGACTGGGAGAAAATGCCTGCGGCATTAAGTGCGCCATTGTACAACTCATACTTGTGCATAAAGAATTTAAAAAATAATAATTAAAAACCTTTTATTTACTTTTATTACAGACGTTCGACGGAATTAATAACAATTGCTGTGTTGAGAAATGTTCTTGGCCAATATACGTTAGCAGACGCTTTGACTAGCCGTCAATCCATGAGTACCAGAACCAAATTTGAGATTGACGCGATAATCTCTGATTGGGGGATTCACATCGAAAGAGTGGAAATGTATTTTCTTTTTTATGTTTACGTCATAACATTATTAAAGTAGTCAACAATTTATTGCTTCAAATTTCAGGCGATTTCATAAAATTATAGCTTACTATTAGACGGGCCATATGAAGTGCAACAAAGTGATGTGTGTAGTAGTGTATGAATCTTGGTTGCTTTTGTAACTTCACACAGTTAAAAGTGGAAAAAAAAAGATGATGTGACTATTAATAGTCCTGTATCCTGGTTTAGTATGTAAAGACTTTTAATCTACAGCCTGCCCTCGTGTGCCCTTTTCTAATTCCAATCAAAACTATTCAATTATATTTTACATCACCTCTATCTCCTCACCGCCACGCCGCAAACCCCAGTGGGGTGACGGCCACAGGGCTTTTTTTTTAACGTGTGGGTTTCCACACGTTAAAAAAAAGTATGTCAAGGTTTTTAATCTACAGTCTGCCCTCGTATGCACTTTTTAAAATTCCAATCAAAACTATTCAATTTTATTTTAAATCTGCAATTGAAACATGACTTTTTCAGAAAGAACATATTATTACCATTTGATCTACAAGAAGCGATGGCTGTAGAAGCTGAAGCCACCCGTATAGCGAAAGCAAAATTAATTGAAGCCGCAGGTGAAATACAAGCAGCTGTAAATCTTCGCGAAGCCTCTAGAATAATAATGGAGAATCCACAAATCATGCTGGTAAAAGTGATGAATTATTTGATTAATATACCGTTTTAAAAGGGGTTGAAATCGTAATTCTCTTGATTTAACTACTCAATGTATAAAAAGAGTAACTAATGATGATGACGAAGAAAAACTTGTAACAGAAGATAATTAAATTGTAACAACAAACTTATAGCCTCAACTTTAATCACTTATGCATGTTTTTAAAGCAATATTTTAATGTATTTCTTTTAGTTGAGATATCTGCAATCTTTGAACTCCATAGCTTCACGACAGAAAACATCAATTATTTTCCCGTTTCCAATTCAAATCCCTGAACCACTTGGACAAGATCAATTCCCGAACACAGTTCATCAAAATACAAATGAATTACTAAATCAACTGAAAAATGACCTTCAGGCAGATAAATGTATGTGTTTTTATTTCAGTACATGTTTTTTAAGTTTTCGTATTTCACTTATAGCTACTCCATATTCGTCCGTTTGTCTGTCCAGACTATCAATGGTTCAGCTCAGAGCGTGATCTGAGTACAAGACAACTGTCATTTAACTATAATAATCATTAACTCCTGCATAATTTTCTTCTTTAGTCGGTTCTTAGGGGCAATTAATTAATTACGTAAGGGTGATTTTCACGATTTTTGACCCCCGCCCTCCTCCCCTACCTCCATGTAAGGATAATTAAGATTTCTCGAAAACACCCCCCCTCCCTCTTTTCAATCAATCTCAATTTTTCAATCTCGTTTTTCTGAATAACAAAACGATGTTAGAAAAGGATCAGTTACACTAAAACTCACAGTTTGACGTAATCAAAGATTTTTATTTTTTAGCAGATAATTTAGGTTATACTTTATTTTTGTTAACCCCCTCCCAAAGATAAGGGCGTGTATAGATTTTCTTAACCTCCCTTGGGGGAGGGGATACGTTATTAATGATTGGCCTCTTACGACACCCATGGGATGAACAGGGATGGTGACTCTCTGTATTTTGAAACCGACACCGCACGGAACACACACCAAATGGCCAACAGCACTGCAAAGAGAAGGAAAACTTGAAACATACCTTTGCTTTTTATTACGTGTGTAAACCCCCTCGGGCCGTCATCCGTCCAGAAATTGACTATTAAAGGCTTACTATGATGATGATGATCTTCTTTGACTTTCTAAGTCCCGTCTTTTTTACTTTCCCTACTTATGAAGCGGGAATGACTGTTTATTTTTATCCCATATCATTTTTATAATTAGAAACAAACTTATATGGAAAGTTTCCTACACTGATGTTGAAAATTTCTTAGATACAGCTACTATGGAATCCACTGAACACACAATCTTTTATTTAGAGGCGTGTTACTTAATTTTTACTCTTTGTGTTTTTGTGTATGTCTTAATAAAATATTTTTTCCATAACTATGCTCTCGTAGTACATAAATGTATTTAATCCAATAAATTTATAGACAATTGAAGAGATAAAAGCATATGCCTTATGTGGTTAATGTATTCTGATTTAAATTAGACGTGTGGTTTAGTTCCAGAAAACCTTCTCCAAGCTGTACCGGATGAAAGAGGTGAAGTCGCTGTCTAGCCGTGTTAGCTTAGGAGGAAACAAAGTGTCTCTTCTCAACCATCACAATTTTGTTCATGAAGAGTCTAGATGAAATTAAGACCTACATTATTAATTAATCACTAATCTGACAAACACTACTTATGTCGCTCGAGATCCGAATTAATGCATAAAAGCATAAATTTGATGATGAGTTCAAAATTTACGTCATCAAATTTTTGCAAGGCAGTAAACGGGTGATAAATAATAGCAACTCAATAGTAAAAGTATAATATACTTATCACATTGTATTTGTTCCTTTCCTGCGCGAAAGTTCACTTTAGATGATAAAAAAGGTGTTTAAAACCCTCACGTGGCGTGATCAGCGAAGGGATCATGTACATGAATCCAACGGCCATAAACACCTGTGGCAGAAAAACCAACCTCACGATGTATTGCTATGGGTGTCTTTGGCCAACTCAGGTAAATCTAGAAAGGAATTCCGTGAAAGCTCTAAGGACTTCAAAACCCGATAATATGACAGCCTAGAGGTGAGGTTCAAATCTGACTCTTCTAGGATTTAGAGAGATCAAAAATTTGGCGCACGTCAATTCCTCACAACATTACAAGAACTTCTTAAACCGAAATTTGATCTTTATTTTAAACGTTAAGCCTCTCAAAGTCTTTCATAAAAGTTATATTTATAATATTTGTGTCTACTTTGAAGTAATATTTAGCGCCATAAGAAAGGTCAGAATTATTTCACAAGTATGGCAGAAGTATGAGCTTCTCTTCGGTAGAACACTGACAGAGAACATCGACATTTTATATGAATCTTAATATTACTCCTAAGCCGTACGTCTGCCAGAAAAGCATAAAGCAAAATTGCGCTACCAAGAACTAGAAATGATCAAAAAAGCATAAGGTACTCAACGAGTTTTTTAGTATATAAATAATAGGTAGGTTATATATATAATAGGTTCAGATATATCAGATAATGCAACTGCCTTTTATTAAATATTGAAGGAAATTTATATTCTTAATAGTTTCTACGGAATCAGTCACAAATAATTAACATTAAAATAATGTTCAAAATATACAAGTAACAGATTATCTTTGGTCAAACCGGGTACAGCTGATAAGCTATACGAGTATAATTGTTTTTTTCACTTTTGTGTTTAAAGATATAAACAAAATGAAAATGGCAAAATCTCTGCATTGATTCTATTAGCAGTATAGGGCCCATAAAAAACTTTCCAAAACGTCATTGGTATTCATACTATAAATTTATGGTTATATCTTCAGCAGAAAAGTAATAAAATAGTCAGACATCTGTCTCTAATAATATTACTGTACTCTGTGCATCTATGAATGTTCTATTTTCATAACGATAATCGGCAATGTCATAAAAGCGATATAATATTTTCATTCTCTTTTCCAGTTCATGTATCGCCATAGGAGATTATAATAAATGAGGTATTCGATATGATTGTAATAAATACACAAAAGTTTATTATATTATATGTTCCTTTGTAACAATGTCCACTCCTGTGTCAATACAACAGTCATTTGTGATTGAAAACGAGAATTATAATGAGGCACACAGATCAGAACAACTCAATCTACAATTGATGCGAACTACGACGGCTCCAAAAGGTAATCCAAGAATGCCCTCAAATTTTGTATTAAGTAAAGCTTTAAATAAGTTTTTGTTAAAATTTTAAAATAACGAATAAAAAAATATATGCGTTCCTTTCTTTGTGTGGAAGTGCTACATCACTTATTTAACTAAAATAGCTTCTAATGGTACTGAAATCTACTTGTGTTATTAAATTGTATATATAACAATATGTGAAACCTTGGCCCCCTTTTAACTTTTGACCTTCATCGCGTTTTCGAAGGCAACCAAAAAAGTATCTTTAACTGGCGCTTTATTCACCTTTTACAGAAAACTCCATCGTCGAAACCGTGCTTGTTGGTTTGTCAATCCTCCTGCTTGTTCTTCTTTTCCCACTTTCTCTGTTAGTCGTGTTTGTGGTAAGTATATAAAAAAAAACAGAATCATTCTTCTACGTTTTTTTAAAAGGTTTAAAGCACATTCTGTACTGGGAAAATCGGCTTGATTTTATGTTTGTAAATTTTGCATGTTATATATTATTGCAAAAATATACATTAATTTCATCAAACAAATTAAATCTTATGTATGCAAAATTTAATGTTATGTATGCCGCGGCAGATCCATGCTTTGTGACATATTGGCTGGCTCGCCTGGAGTGATATCACGGTTCATTAGTGAAGTTGTCAAACCTTTACGATTATACTAACGAGTAAAACAAATGCCTTTTGCTAACAAAAAGCAGAACATAGATTACACAAATTATAATCACTAAAATATCAATCTTATTATCAACAGAAAGTAAGACAATTCGAACGTGTTGTGATCTTACGAAATGGAAAGCTGCGACATCGCGAGACCTACGGTCCCGGTTTAATTTTTTACCTACCATGTATTGATTCATTGAAGTTTTTAGATCTAAGAGTGATTTGTCATTCTGTTCATCCTCAAGAGGTTAGTGTATTCTTATATAAAGTAATAAAATCCTTATATAGTTTATTATTTTGTCTAGTATTTTAATTAATAGAATTAAAGTTTTTCAGATAGTAAATAATTCTTCTGAAAGGAGTTATATCCCTACGCTACTCTCTTTCCTCGAACAGGGAGATCATTTAGTTGCCACTGTAAACATAATTTGGTTAATAAAATCGAGGCCTTCTGTAATGTAAAATATATCTATATGTCTGTTCATAGGATTCGCTCTAAATCATTATTGATCAAGTGGAAAATTATAATATTTAAATAATAAATAAATAAATCGCATCATCAGCGTGATGTATGGATAGATAGATAACTCTTTGTTTTTACATTACTCGTATTACAGTAAAGATATCATATATCAACAGGTAGAGAATTCCAGGCAACCTTTGAAGGGAGCAATGAGATTATATGGGACAGAGGTTGGGACTAAAAAAAAACAAAGTCATGCAGATATTCTGTAGTTTAAATTATGTATACCAATACGTAACTATATACATATTTAAATTATGTGTATTTACATAATGTATAGGTATAGTAAAGTCAAGGGTCATAAATGCAGTAGCACCTTAATGTTCATATTCGCACGCCAGTTCGGTGCCTATCTCTGTGTGTGATGTTATAATGCACACATATTATAACCAGATAATAGAGACATATAATGTTGGTTGGTCACATGCATGTGTGCACAACACTAGATAACTAGACACCTATTTATACATTTAGTTTATATTTCACTTCCAGTGGTAGCACCTATTTGAAAGCGATGCTAAAATTCAACACAGGAGGCATTAGAACCAGTAGCATAGTAGTACGATTAGCTTACTTGCATTGTTTGCCTGATGGCAACTGGTGACTGTCCGAGCCTCAGTGCCTGATCACTTTTTGAACTTTTTTTTTCATGTCTAGATATTTTTTGAATTCTGGTACTTTAAAATGACTGTAAGTTTACGGAAAAAAGGTTTCTACCTTTTTTCCGTAAACAAATATGTAAAAATTACATATGTATAAATAAATATATATGTAAAATTAAATATGTAAATATGTAAAAATTACATATTCTTATGTAATTTAATAATAAAAAGTTGTTATTTTTTATCAGATAATTAATTTATATGATTATCAATTTTTTAAACAAACTAAACGTTAAAAAAAAACACATTTAAGTTTTATTTTCATAAACTATTTCGGTTGCTTATTACAGTTTTTTCTTGTTGTTTATAGAGGTTGACAGTTTAATTTGTTCATATTCTCAAGAAAAAGAAGATTGAAACTTAACCTCTATATTACAATCATAAACTAACTTTATTACTATTACAGCCAACGCATTCCCTAAATTGTCCCAAAAAAAGGTATTTCAATTTAAATATAATATTTATTTTTATTAATACTTAGAGTGACCTATATAGATTGTTTATAATACAACTATGAAGACGTTGACGCATAGAAGCCACTCAACACCATACGTATTCTATGCGGTTGGGATCAGGGGATAGCGCTGGCCATGGAATAACCTTCGAATTTTGACGAAACCATTCACTAATAATACCAGGATCGTGTATCTAGTCATCTTGAATAAAATAAATTCACTAAATTCTTCCACGGGATGAACAGGTAGCACACGCCACAGTAGGTAGTTTTATGTAATTCAAAACTTTGACCTACTTGAAGTCTAGTTGGTTTGGAACCATTTATTTCAAATTCATCTTCCATTATGCGTCGCTGAGACTGGAGTAGGCCAAAATCTCCTTTCTAAGGAGAGGCCTATGTTCAGCAGTGGTTATAGTGAACTGTTGATGATGATGAGACTGGTTAACAAGTTTCGACTGGTTAATATTAATTTATTATTATTTATTAATATTATCAAAATCGGTCCAGCCGTTTTGAAGATTACTCGAACATTATATAGTTTTTTTTTATTTAAACTGGTTTTTAGGCATAGATATCGTTACGGAGCGCCGATATGTGCAAAGCGCTTATCGGCCTCCTCCCGCTGCCAAGCTAAGCTCAATCAAGCGCAGCGGGTAGCGGCCATTCGGATCGTACGGGGATACCGCACCATATCGTCGGAGGCAGCGACAGTCCTGGCACGTTTCCCGCCTTTTGATATCCTGGTGGTGACGGATTAAGAATACAGAGTGTCACCACCCCTATTCATCCCGTGGGTGTCGTAAGAGCCGACTAAGGGAGCAAGCTACGCAGGACAACAGCACTGCATAGAGAAGGAAAACTTGATACAAACCCTATACCAACTGGCCAGCGTGGTATAGTAGGCCAAAACCTCCTTTCTAAGGAGAGGCCTATGTCCAGCAGTGGACTATTAAAGGCTGTTGATGTGTGATGTGATATCCTGGCGGATATGGACGCGAGGGTCTACCATCAGACTCGCGCGATCCGCCGGGGTGAGAGCGTGAACGACCAGGACGAGCTCGAAATGCGGCGAAACGCTCACCGACAGGCACTGGCGCAGTGGCGCGCGCGGTTGGAACACCCGCGGAATGCGCGCCAACGTGCTGTCGGTGCCGTCACGAAGCTTGGGTAGGTATGTAGGTAGGTAGGTAGGGAGGGAGGTCGCGTCACCTACCGACTGACGCAGGTGCTCACTGGACATGGCTGCTTCCGTGAGTACCTGACTCGGATTGGACGCGAGGAGACGGCACAATGCCAGCACACGCTGGAAGACTGCCCCGTGTGGGCGTTTTAACGCGAGTCCTGGTCGATGAAATCGGACGAGACTTGTCCCCGCCAGCAATCATTACTGCCATGCTGGCGTGTGAGGAGGGCTGGGGCGCAGTGGTCTCTTTCTGTGAAGCTGTAATACTCCAGAAAGAGACCGCTGAACGGGATCGGGAGAGGGCCGATCCCGAGCGAAGAAGACGTCGGCGGCGGAATAAGCAGCCGACGGGACCGCGGGCCGCCAGAGAGTGGGGATCTCTGGTGGCAGATTGATTGCTGCGGTAGGGCTAGGATGGCAGCCTGATCGCACTGAAAATGTGATCGGGCCGCAACATCTAGAAAGGCTGAGAGGCAGGGAGAAGCCACTGGCTTTCAGTGACCTGGGGCCTAGTTCGGTGCGGCGTCGATCTGGGGGGACCTAAAATCACATGGCCCGGGTTCTCTCCAGAGCAGGGCGCCTAAGGCTGACCGTCGGTGTGGTTTTTAGTGGAATCACCACATACTCCTGGCTCCTATATCCCCAAAGAGCCGGAGATCCGAAGGGATTTTCCACTCCGATAACAAAACAAAAAGGCATAGATATCAAGATAATGACCGAGTAATCATGAAAATTACCTATTATTTTGAAATTACAAAGAGACACTTCATTTTATAGATATGTGTGTATGGGTGTGTGATATACGTTAATAGAAGAAGGTTATAAGTCCCACTAGTTATAATGCTAAAAGTGGACTGTCCGCAACCGTATATAAACTTGTTACAATGTCCAACAAGCATACTGCATTAAAACAAGACAACAGACACAACAGACAGATTTGAGTGGACTGACATTTCAATATAAGTAATATAACTTCGTGATACCTGGTAAAACAACTTCTGTGGATGTGTACTTGGAATAAGTGTAAATAATGGTATTTGTTTAAAAAAATTGTCTAGTCCACTCCTTTAAAGCAACTCTTGGCAATACTTCGCATAATGTTACTTTAGTTACGAATAGAAAACCTGCCTCACCGATGGTACTCAGGCCTCGTTCTAATCGCTTTCATTGTTTTTAGATAATTTTTTATTGCAAAATAAAAAAAAAATCAAAACAGTTTGTTTTACATTAGAAGCAATTTCGTCTTTAAAAATCTTACAAATTTACTAAACTGTACTAAATATACTATGTAAAAATATTTTATTTTCTTTTTTATTATACAGTATTACTTTCAAATTTGTCTTGATTACAGACTCTAACTAAAGATTCTTTGTCGATGACTGTCGATGCAGTTGTATATTACAAAATTAAAGACCCAATACTGGCAGTAATGAGAGTCACTGATTACAAGTAAGTAAGACGTATTATATTTAATAAGATTTAAGCATTAGAAAAAAAATGAGCCATCACGGTACGTCTGGCAGATGTGAAACATCGAAATTATTTTGTAGTTAAGCAGTCACCGGTGTAACTTGAGCTATCATTTTATAGTTTTTATGAAATGATTTTTACAAAAATAAATGCCGGACTCCTACAGTTTTCATCTTCAGCCTATCGCAGTCCACTGCTGGACATAGAGCTCTGCATTGAACGCCACTTAGATCGATTTACGGCTCCTTGTATCTAGCTTCTGCAGGCCATCTTGCGCAAATCGTCATTCGGCCTGGTCTGTCCTATACTACGTTTGCTTAGACGCAGTCTCTACCCAAGAACTCGCTTACCCCAATGGTTGTCGGTTTTGCTGCTAATACGGCCAGCCCAGTGCCACTTTAGCTTGCTAATCCGATGGGCAATGTCGATGACTTAGGTTCTGTGCCGGATCACCTCATTCCTAATGCGATCCCATAGAGAACCGCCGAGCATAGCTCTTTCCATAGCACGCTGAGCGACTTTAAGCTTATGAACCAGCCGTACCGTAAGTGTCCACGTTTCGGCTCGGTATGTCATAACGGGTAGGGCGCACTCATTGAAGAATTTCGTCTTTTAGACTGGCAGCTAGCGACAGAAGTTCAACACCGATTTTCTCACTCATGCCTCTCAGAGTATTGAAAATATTATCAGAGATAAGTAGAAGCAATGTAAAATTGAGCGGTGCCCGCGGGGCCAAATGTTTATTTATTTGTACCATACTATACATATATTTTCAAATTATTTTTTATTTTGCAAATAATTTTTGCTTTGTTGTACAATATCTCAATTATGCATCTATCGTAAAACGATAGTTAAGCACCGACTAAATGACTGATGAACTAGACACAATTGCAGCAAGGGATCTAATCTAACAATTTCACCCTTCAATATTTACATATTGAAGGGTGAAATTGTAAAAAATGTAGTTGGAATTTTGTTTGGAATTTTGGATGTAAAAGTTTGGAATTATTAAGTAACAGTTTAGAATTATTCACCTACACGGTCCATTAAAAATATTAGCATAAGTGTTGAGAAGGACTGAAGGATTCCGGTTCTGAGAAATTTGATAACAATGTTTACCTTGGTTCTGTGATTTTCACACTTATGCTAACTATGTGATATTTACGATGAATTTAATACATCGTTTTATCGGCATAACGATCTAGTGGATCTTCACTGAAGGCATAAGTCATTAAGTTTTAAAAAACTTGTCCGAACATTGTCAATTTTCTCACTCATACCATTTTGCATGTTAGTAGAAAATAATAATAAAAGTCCAATCTGAAAAAGGCAAAAGTGCCACAAGGAGCTTTATTAAAAAAAAACCCAGAAAGTTACAAAAAATATGGTAAGATTCGAAATTTGTAAAATTATCACTATTATTGTTAAGTCAAAATTTATATCATAGCAGACTGATTTTTCCTAATCGTACACCCAGCTGACGTACATAAAAATTCTTACTACCATGTCAATTATCATTCAATTAATTTTCAAAGGAGATGAAACAATATGTTAGTTACCGTTATGCGGCACTACATGGATCTAACGACGATTGGATGGCGTAGTGGTTTGTGTAACGGACTGCTATTCCAAAGGTCGCGGGTTCGATTCCCGCTCAAGTCAAACATTTGTGTGCATGAACATTTGATGTTTGATTTGGTCTGGGTGTTTCTATGTATAATATATATGTATTTACAAAAAAAAAATATATGTATTTATATCAGTTGTCTAGCACCCATAGTACAAGCTCTGCTTAGTTTGGGACTAGATGGCGTTGTGTGAATGTGGTAGAATATATATATAACAGTGGCTGGCACACTCCGTTACTAGTAACGCTTGTAATATGTTAGAAAATTATTCAATTTTTTCCCACCCTGGGCTAAAATATGTGATGACCACAATGATTTATTGTGTGCCTGGGTGTTATTTACCTATAATATACGTACGTACCTTATAATAATATGTCTATGTATGTATGGGTCGTATTACCTTATTACAGGCTCTGCCTAGTTTGGTATCAGAAGGCGTGTAACAGACGGCAGTATGTGAGATGTGTCAAGTTACTCTTTAGTAAAGTGTTACAACAAAGTACTATTGTAGGAACTTTTCATAATCGTTAAGTATATAATTAACAGACATTCAACACAATATATAGCGGCGACAACGCTTCGTAATGCCATCGGTTCGAAAAAGCTTTCAGAAATTCTCAAAGACAGGCGTGCAGTAAGTCTTCAAGTGTTCGAAAGCATGAGAAATATGACGCACAACTGGGGAGTTCAGGTTTTACGAGTGGAAATGTAAGATATTAACTTTTATATGTTACCATATATGAAAATGTTTTTTTTTTTTGCAAGACGCTTAGGAAAGATATCTCTTTAGATCTGAAATCTATATGCAACTAATTTATAAAAATATATTTTTGCCAAGAATTCAAGGCGTCGTCGAATTTAAAAAAAACTTGACAATATTATAATTATAATTAAACCTGAAGCTTGCTCTACAGATTTCGGTTTTCTCATAAAAAAACGTCTTGAAATCTCCATGAAACTGTAAAAGTAGCCTGATACAACTAATTTTTATAAATACGAAGCTATTATTATTAAGATTTTTTTAAACGTATACGAGATATCCTGTCTCGTGGCTCTGCTCAGTTTTTTTAAACCACTCTGCCTCTTCGCTATACGAGTATATCACGAACCACGATGTATACATTTATTTTGTGCCTAAATAATGTAGCAGAACTTAATTGCATTTTAGAAAAGATATAAGACTACCTTTACAATTACAAAAAGCCATGGCTGCGGAAGCTGAGTCAACAAGATTGGCTAGCGCAAAGATAAAAGTGGCTAAAGCTGAAATAGAATGTAATAGAAGTCTTCAAACAGCAACTGAAATGCTCATGGATAATCAATGGGGTATGACGGTATGTATGTTTTTAGTTTAATAATTCACATATTTCTGCCAATAGTAATTTCCGACTACCGACGCACATTATAATGGTAAATGGACGCCCCTCGACGAATTTCGACATTTGCATTTTTTTGTTTTCTTTTATTAACTGGTATTATTGGCTTGGACTGGGCTTGCTTAGACTTTCCTAAGTTTACAGTCAGTTTACAGGAGTCAGTCTTTTTCAAATAGTGTTAAATGTATAACACATAATTTAAGAAGGTTAGCTTTTTGCACATATTCATGCTAAGAGATAAATTCACATTTCACGTTTGTTTAAAATTACACAAACGTCACGAATTTAAGATCGCCACATAGAAAGTACATAGAATATTGACTTTGATACACGACTATTGTACAGGATTTGCGAGTTGTGATAGCATTCTTGAAACAGTATAATTTGTCATGAAACGATTTCTTATAAATCACTGCCATAAGAGCAGACAGATTCATAAACATATAAAAGAGTATTGGAACGTACACAACCAGAACTTGGCAGTTCTACTAAATGGCCAAGTCGAAGCTTTCCAAAAAGTAATATACACATATTTCCACGCACTATCACCACCCCTCTACCCGCAATACCCTCTGCTCATAAAGGAAATGAAAACAAGTTTAAGGCTAAATTGAGAAAGAGAAAGGGGGACCTTCTCAAACGACTACGAAATGCCAATGTCATGGGCGATATCCAACTGAGTCACCAACTGACAAGGGTTTTAAGATCAATACTAAAGCTAATTCAAGGAGTATCAGTACAAATCTCAAACGAAACTGGCAACTTAAACAGGGCAAAGCATGAAGTAGAGTTTAATCTAAACTCTTATCAATGTTCTAGAAATATCTTTAAGGAGAAGCGCGGAGAATTACTTCTAACGGCCGACCATATCTATGAAAACTACTACGTATGAGGTGCCAACACATGAGAAGACTTATCATGAACCAAGTGCACAAAGCACGGCAAGCCCTCGTTTCAAATTTTGATTGTAACCCGCCAACCTTAGAGGAAGTAGATAAAGTAGAAAGAAATTTCAAAATCAGCTCCAGGGCCTGATGGTATACGATATACAGTACATCAAAAATGTCTATCAGTGCGGAAACACCTTCTAAGTATATTCTGCAAAATCTGGTCTGCCTTTGGAAAAGCTAATTTTGTTATCATTATTAAAAAAGTGAAGTAATAGATCCCAGGGACACTGAACCGATAGCCCTTGCCATTACAATTTCTAAAATATTTTTCTCCTGTGTTCAATTAAAACAGTTTGTCAAGCAATAATTATTTCAGACCAAATTATCAGAAAGTTTTCATGCCCGGAAGCTCTGGATGTCTGGAATATAACTCATTATTTTCGGAAAGTCTCAAAGATGCTAGGAAAAATGAAAGGCAAATTACAGTCTGTTGGATAGATTTAGAAAACGCCTTTACGTCAGTACGACACTAGCTCGCATGCTATTTGTCTTGAAATGGTATAACTTTCCGCCAATAGTTTGTGAAATAATTGCATCAAGCTACAGTAAATTGTAATCACAGCCAAAGAGGGATATGCAAAACCCCTCGAATATAGAATAGGGTTGTCCCAAGGTTGCTTCTTATCACCAGTAGTATTTAATACAGTTATAAATATATGAATAGACAATATCGCAACATACGAAAAGAGGTGGGCCTACCGGTTTAAAGTCAATGAAAAATTTACGGAATCCATCTTAGCATTCGCAGAAGACCTTGCGATCCTCCTACGTAACCCGTGCCAAGCAGTGCCAAGGACTACTGCGAAAGGTGGAAGACTTCTGTACAGGGACGGAGGGAACGAGGACAAAACCTAACAAATGCTATTGCCTTTATCTAGGCCAGCGAAGTATGGGAGGACCTGAAATAACATGGTCCGGGTCCCCAGAGTAGGACACCTGAGGCCAGCTGTCGGGGTGGTTTTTAGTGGAATCACCACATACTCTTGGCTCATGGTCCCCGAGGAGCAGGAGATTTAAGGGGATTTTCCACCCCGTCAACAAAAACGAAAAGGCTAGCGAGGTATCAGATATACCTCATATGACCGCAGTATTACCATAGATAGGGAAAGTGTCAATAATATCAGAGACCGTGCCCTTTAAATTACTTTTAAGAAAGATAGACTATAACGTTTCTACTCTGTCTATGAACGCAATAGTCGATGACTTCGTAAAAGACATTAACAGCGTAGACCAACAGCCAATAAGTAACGTATGAAAAAGCTTGAATTTACGACAACTACCTAACATCACGTCTCAACTGGCCGTTTCTGGTATACGATATAAACCAGAACCACTTAAGAACACTGGACGTGAAAGTCACTTAGACATTGAAGTTGTGGCTCGGGCTAGCACCATCTGCAGACTCGTCAATGTTGTATAGGGGCTTGAATAACCGGAATGAAATAAAAAAGACCTTCGGAACTCTACAAACACCTAAGAGTTAAAAAAATGCATGTCTTGTCAAAATAACAAGACGAAATCGTTAGAGCCCTACAAAAGACAAAAACTCATCAGAGCTCGAGTCACGGCTCAATTCCACGAGAAATACATGTTGGGTAGAAGAAGTAGTAGAAGAGGGTGGGTAGTAGAAGACAGACTGACAAAGTGATAACAAAATCTTTCCTACAACACGATAAAACCGAGACCTACAAGGTGCAGGCAATGAATCTAGAAATGCAGAATGAATGGTTAACCCTATGAGAATTTTGTATCCCACAAGCTATGGACTGGCGCACACTTTTATACTATTGTTCACTTGCCCTGTTAAAATTTTACTTCAACGCCTTACAATTAACTCTCCCCGATCGAAGATACCTAGTAACGTGGGTAAATGGCTTGTAAAATGTGCAGTGCGGAAGTAGGTACAGCCAGGCACTCACTGACAGGTTGTAAGGCGCTATTAGACCAGAATCATTAATGATTCACGTCGCCATGATAGGGTATGACAAATCATACGCGAATAGGACATCGGAATCTGACAATGTAAACGTTACTAAGTAAAGCCTGCGGATTTTGCTTCGGTAGGCTTTACTTAGTAACGTTTACATTGTCAGATTCCGATGTCTTAGTAACGTTTACTATTGTGCTCATTATTGTTTTCGTTTCTTTTTTGTTCCTTTTGTTGTTATACCTTGATCTGATTTATAAATATTTCTTTCTAGTTGAGATATTTGCAATCTCTACAAACGATATCCGGCGACAAAACACATACCATCGTTATACCTTACTCTGTCGAAACGTTGAAAAATATTTTTAAATGACATTCTTTTTAACATGTTATTCAATTTTGTAAATAAAACTTATTAACTGTGCCTCCTTATTTTTTATTTACAAAACCTTTGCTGAGATGTAATATAAGCATTAAAATTCAATAATTGTGACTAATACACCTTTTTTTTTTTTTCCGTGCGGAAATCCCCTCGGATACCACCTGTAGGTGGCATGTCGGACTCAAACCGACTAAAACCGCACGCCGTCTCGGGTACTAATAGCCGGGGAACCAGGTATACCCTAGAAAGGAAGTCCCTGGTGTGTGACTAATAGACCTGAAATTATTAGATCTTAATATAAAGGAGTTCTTACTGAAGTTCTGCCGATTGTTTTTGTTTAAGAGTAATAAAAAATCGGAAACGTACTCATCTACCACTTCATTGGGTACCAGTTACATAAAAGTCAAGTTTGATTTATCTTTTTTATAATAAAATCATAATTTTCATTTATTTTTATTGAACATTCGTAACCGTAATAAATAATCAACAAGCTAAAAACTTATCTAAAACAATTTACATGACTAGTATTCACCAGAGTCATCTTCTTCACGTTTTACGTGACCGTATTGAATGGGCTGCTGTTGTGTCTGACCGCCGGCGCTTTTATGCACCGTTGCCTGCAAAATAAATGGGGGTTTTACAGTGGGCACAATCTGTGATTAAAATCCTTTAAAGATATTTAATGAGGAAACCATGAAACCTCTCTCCTAGACGAAGTTTTTCATGTATTTGTGATGCCGTGAAGACCTAATATCTTCACAACCACCTCTACCTACCCGCGATCCCGGTATGTACCTATGTGTATAATAATGATAGAGTAGTACAATACAAATGCAGAAAATTAAATCTCACCTATTGCAGGCAATTTGAATATCTTTTAGGTATTAAATTTTGGGTTAGGGGCGTTATTCTTCAGTTGCGATTTCTCGAAAATTTTAATATTAAATCTAGTTGCGTTTTACCCTGTTTTGTAACCAGGTACAGTCGTGATCAAAATAAATTAGCTTCTAGGTAGGTAGAAAAACAACAGTTCCTTTAACGACTACTAAAGTCTAATTTAATTTTTTGTGTACAAACCTAAGGTGGATACGCTTGTTCTTGTGGTTTATAGGTGGCATATACTAGATATTGGTGGTTTCATACATCAAAAGATAACTATATCAAATCATCTAATCTATATTATATTAGTGTTCAATTATAAGAAAATTGCGATTCAATTATTAAGCGCTGTGATTTTATTATTTTAATAAAGAATTATATTTAGAAATATTTGTCTCGCCATTTGTACGATTTAGAATATTCTTTGTTATTTTTGAGGGTAATTTGAAAAAAAAATTACTACCAAAAAGATGAAATATTAAGGAATTAAGAGTACAGGGCATTGAACTTGGTGATATATTTTTTTAAGTTTTCTAAAATTAAGAGTGTTTATTTATTAAAAAGGGTGACATTAAGTCCGCCGATGTACAAAAGTGCATAAAGTTATAAATAAAAAAAAATGAAGTAAGAGCAATGCCTAATGATAAAACTCCCACTTAAAGAATAGCAAAACGTACCTGGAATCCATTTTTAGGGTCTGCGGTATACCGCACAAGACGCACCGAGCCGTCTGGCTCGACGAGGGAGTATTCACCACGAACAACGTCTCCATCACGCTGTTCTTTATGATTCTGTAGATTTCCGGTGTGCGGATCTTCTACTCCATATGCGTAATGGTAATCGGGTTTAGCCTTAAATCACCAAAGAGAATTCATAATTATCTCATAAACAAATGTTTGGTAAAATTCACCCCACCTATGCACTTGTTTTTATAACCAACGAGATGAACAGATAACCTTATAGAGATCGCAAGTCCACAGTGGCCACTTTCCACCGGTCTTCTTGAAAGTCATTAAGGAAGAGATTTGTTTGTGTGTGTGTTACAGACATAAGCTATAAATTGAACAAGTGGTTAACTCAAAAGTTAATTAAGTTGTGGTTTGATCTCAAAGGAGTTTATTTGTTATTAATGTAATTAAATTTAAATGAACTTTAATTAAAGTTATGAATCTATATAGTGTAAATAATTTAATGTCTTAATATCTAAATTGTTTCTAGTCTTGATTTCGTTCACTTAAATTTCCTGATCTGTTTCTGACAAGTACTCAATAAAATTTTAATAAAGTCTTTTCTTTAAAAAGCAGAAATAATTCTTGCTTTTAAAAGTCTAATAAACTAATAACTCACCACGTAATCCACCGTCTTTAAGTGCGCATATTTGGCAGTATCTGGATGAATCTGCCCTGATTGGTGGTCATAACCATAGTCGGCATGTTGTTGTGCTGCTATGCCTTCCGCGGCTGGTACTTGCACCTCCACTATTTGACCGCTCACTGGCCCTCTGAAGCGATTGTAAGAGTAACCACCGGGAGGTTTTCCAGTGAGCACTACCGTTGCTAGCGCAACCGGGGCGAGAAACTAGAATAAAATAAAAATTAAATTACACATTTCGTTATTACTTAAAAATATTAGAAAATATACAAAGATCAAATGCAGATTGGAACAGATAGATAGAATATTCATAGATCCCCAAATAAAAAACCAATGATCGTGTTCATCAAACAATTGTTGGTCCTAGTTTTAAAATAATTTTTATACCAGCTTATGCCCTTTTTTTTCTGTGCGGAAATCCCCTTGGATACCACCCACCGGTGGTTATGTCGGACTCGAAGCGACCAAAAACTGCACGCCGTCTCGGGTACCAGTTGCCAGGGAACCAGGTGTACCCTAGGGAGGAAAACCCTGATATCCCAACGTACCTCGGGCCATCTACAGGCGTAAATGACCCCCTCCTGTGTGGGAACCCCTATATCCCCTTTGTGCTCCCGAAAGGGCGCGCGCGCTTCGAAGCGCGTCTCGCCACCACGCCCGGCCTGCTTCTGCTAGGGTGACAGATGGCCTCACCTACCACCCCTAGGCCTGCGCTTATGGAGGACGGAGGTCATTCTTCGACCTCCGGCGCCTGAGTCGTCTGCGGTACCTGGCCCGTTGCCGGGCCTGGCGCTCCGAGAGAGTTCTAAACCTCTATCGATCTCGCTCCGCCATCTCCTTAACAACCATAACTTGCTCGCAGAAGGAGACGGCGGAGTTCCACGAACTCTCGCTCCGTACCATGGGGGCAATCGAGTTACCGAGTGAGAGAACTGCCACTCCGATGGCCGCCACGAGGCAACGCCTCTGCTCCACTCTGTATGGAGCGCTGTGTCCACGGTCCGGCCATCGCAGTGGTGGCACTCAGGCGTTGGCTCCTTGCGGATTAGACACAAGTGATCTCCGAAGCATCCTTTCCCGGTGATCACCTGCGTCAACCGGTATGAGAGGGTTCCGTGATGCCTCTCGAGCCAATCCTCCATAACGGCTCATGCCTACGCCCTCCGCCCGCGTGTATATCGATTGTGGTGGTATAAAGCCTATGTCCTTCCTCAAGAATCAAACCTCAACCGATTTTAATGAAATTTGACATGGATATCTCCATTTAGAGCGGTTTAGTCGTACAAACAGACAGAGTTACTTTCGCATTATTTTACAATATTAGTAGAGATAGGTACAATATTATAGATACAAGTAAAAAATATGGCCAAAGCCATTTTTTACTTGTATCTATTCAACTGAAACAGTAAAAAAAATACATTCATATCCTATCCTGTCCGTGTAGTGACGGATTAAGAATGCGGAATGTCACTACCCCAATTCATCCCGTGGGTGTCGTAAGAGCCGACTAAGGGCGCAAAACAACGCAGGACACCAGCACTGCAAAAAGAAGGAAAACTTGACACAAACCCTATACCAACCCGTCTGGTCAGCGTGGTATAGTAGGCCAAAACCTCCTTTCTAAGGAGAGGCCTACGTCCAGCAGTGGACTATTAAAGGCTGTTGATGTGATATCCTATCCGGTCAATAGATATATCATTTATTTTTTCAATACTTGTATTTTGAAAAACCAGTAAGTAATTAAATTGTTTTGAACACTAATCTGTTTCTATAAAACGAATACTCAATTATATTTACTCAGTTCAAAAAAAAGAGAAAACCTAAATTTCAACCATGAGGCTAGAAAAATATATTTATTTTTGTTGTGGTTGAAACTGTACCGCAAGCCACGTAAAATTCAACAAGAATGCCTACGCACCTCGACTGTGGAAGTTTATTTTCTTTTATATTACGTAGACACCACTTCCATCCACTGTGACAAAAAACCGACGGCCTTCACGGTCAACGCCCAGTAAAATATTACTCAATGTTGACAATGAAAATAATTAACTGCAAAGAAAGCGAGACCGTTTTTTCCGGCCAATTCAACGTGACTAATTGCATAATGTAATATTAGTTTTTTAAAGTAAGTACTGCTAAAACGGAATCAAAAAATTAATTCAATTATCCAATAAATAAATTTAATCATTGAATAAATCTATGAAGGTGACACCCTTTTATGAAGTCAGATCAACCGGTACAAACTAATAACGTAAATAAACGATGTAACAACAAATTAGATTGGTATCTAGTTTATTGTTAAATCGTATAAACTGGACGTGTAATGTCTTCATAGATGCTTTTAGTCAAGAATGATCTGAGGAAAATGATTAAAGTCAGTCAGTATCTACATCATCGACTTGAGGCGAATAATTTGATATTCTATCTGATACTTCATGTCCTGATCTTACATTACTTTGTTTTTCTTACTTCAGGTTATTTCTTATGATAATACGACTCAGGCAAAGTAATCATGTCCAAATGAAGTGCAGATACTCTCATCTTCCAATCATCTTTTCAAACTTGATACACATCCTAGTTTAAACGACCTGATCAGAAAAGGCAAAGGAGCGCTGGGAAATACTATTGAAACTGAATAATTGTACAAAACAAACACAAACTGTAATACTTCTGAAAACGAAAGTCACGCAATTTCTTTTTTTACCTACTACTAGATTGTCGTGAAGAAATAGTTTTTGAGTGAAATTAACAATTCATTGCATGCGTTTATGCGTTTTATAAACTTCTTATCTAGATCTAATTTTTATAATATTCTTATCTAAATCTGATATAAACAATGTTCTAATTTTGTTAAGATTTTAAACACCTCATATCAATACGGCAATAAACACTGTTACGTTACGTTATCTTGCGTACTTCGATATAAAAGTGTAAGAAAATTTATTAATTACGGTAGATAGTAAATTTCCATCTCGTTCTTAGCACCTTTGATCTTAGTACTTTAACGAGGTATATTTAGTTAATTACTTTAAAACCAATTATTTTATGCTAATTAAAAAAGCGTCAACAAATAAAAACAAAAATAAACGTACAAAAAATAAAAATGACATGTAACTAATTGCTTGGTTTAAATATGGTGTGTGTGTATATTTGTTGTGTTGCCAAATGCGCAGAATACAATGGTCTAAAGATTTAATGTTTTTAGAGATGTATTGTATTAAAATAATATGACATTATCATGCAATATTTTTTCGATATTCGTTAAATTTTAAAACCTAATAAGTAGAACTTGTTTTATTTTTTAGGAAATTGCAAATAATTATTATAATTAAGCTAGCTATTAAAGGGTTACTTGTTTAACCAGACAAATCTCGTTGAAAATTGTTTATATATATATAATAAAATTACCAAAAAGGCAGTGGTTATTTTCTTAAATGTTTGTATTTTACATATTATACGTACCTTGAATAAAAATGCCATTTCTGAAGTTAACGTTGGATATCTCCCTCAATGATCCCTGCGGAACTGATACCCGTGCCACAAGTGTTGAGGTTTTATACCAACAGTCACCTTGTCAACAACAAAATGCAATCGATAGTTAACTGTACGGTTGCGGCAAACTATGAATCAATATTTTTCAATATTTGGGACCGGGTACGCAGCCAAACGTTACAATAAAACATTGCGTAGATTTGTTTTCGGTTTCTAAGTATCAAAAGCATGTTTTTGACTCTGACCTTGATTATATTTTCGTTATAGATTTTAACAATATAATATTAGGATAAGAAGAATTCTTAACAATTCAAATAAACTAGTTTATTTGATCAAAGTCTGATTCAATGCAGTTACGCAAACACATAAACGTCTTCAATACCATCGCTACTATTGACGGTTTCGATCTTGAATTCCTTAATCCTGCTATATTGATCCGATATCGTATCGATTTTACTTCAATTAAATTTCTTAAAAATATTTTTTCTTAATGTCTAAATGTCTAAATTAAAAACCTTCCTTTGTTTATTCAGCAATCGTCCATGACAAAGAAATCAAGGACTTGTCATGAACTGCCTGCACGAATGACGTAGTGGTTTAAGCGGTCACCTCGCCGCTTCTTACCAGGCTGAGTGTTGATGGTTCGATCCCCACATGGGGCAACACTTATGTGATTCATAAATAGTTTTTCTGAATCTGGATGTTCTTTGTGTCTGTTGTTCGTATATTTGTAAAGTTGCCCGCGACACAGGATATATTCCTAGTAAATTACTTGTCACTTTAAAAGAAAAGAAATGAACAGTTTAAGAAGAGGTTTTGAAGAGGAAATATTTTTGCGACTGTAGAAAAACGTTCACCGCCTTTAAACCATACACAGACGGATTGCCTATATCTATGCGAATCGGACATCTTAAATCGTATAGACATTTTAGGATGTCTGATTTGTATAAATAAATATGGTCTGTGATTGCATAGATTTTAGAATATTATTGATCGTAAATACTTTTATACAGAAAACCAAAATACGAACAGATATGTAGAGCTGATTCTCACCACCTTCCTTCCTACCGTTTAACCCCTAATTCAAACAAAGGCAGCTAGACAGCTGTACGACGCTTTAAATTCATTTCGCATGCGTCGAATGCTAGTGTTCTCAACCACCGCACCGGTGCAAACAGTAGCAGAGACGACTTAATAAATACTCCAAAAGAAATGTCTTCCTTTTTAATTTTATTTTACACTAGCTGAGACCCGCGGTGTTACCCGCGTTTGTTGTTATAACCGCGGCAACGCCGCGGGGCGAAGCTAGTCTAAAAAGGTAGCCTAAGTTACTCCTTATGTCATCAGCTATCTGCCAGTGAAAATCCCGTCCAGCCGTTCCAGAGATTACCCAGAACAAACTGACAGACAGACAGACAGACAGACAAAAATTGTAAAAAATGTTATTTTGGCATATGTACCGTGTAAACATACATATGCATTTAGTAAAAAGCAGTTATTTTAAAATTACAAACAGACACTCCAATTTTATTTATTTGTATAGATAAATAATTAGATAATTTTTAGATGCACAAATAAAACAATAATATAATATATAACGTTGTGTATTACGAACTCCTAAACAGCGTGGTTTTTATGATAGAATAAAATGACGCAGCTGTTCAGTTGAGAACAATATCATTCAACGCATGAGCAATGGCTTTAAAGCGTCGTACAGCTGGCAATCGCTATCCTCGTCTGACTAGTGATGTTACACGCTAACTCTCTTTCAGTTTACCTTAAATATTTACCATTTTTAATTTTTAACAGCCAGCAACCCTTATTTACGGACAGATTTAATTAAACAACTGTATATCATAATAAAACAGAAAAAAATAGCTTTAATTTGATATATAAATAATAAATGTACGTTATGAACGAACAGTTAAGTCTCATATATACATATATATACTAGCTGAGCCCACAAACGTTGTTATGCCATATACATAATGTCAAAAAAAAAAAAAATTTGGAGTATGAAAAATAGATGTTGACAAATAATAAGATAACAAATTTTATTCATTCTTATTCTTTCATTTTCTGGCTCTACCACAGCTCTACATAAAATCCTTTGACAGTTTGTCTTTCAAATACATGACATTGGCGAAATTGTGGTTACATTCTACCACAAAGCCATTAACCAAAAGTTGAAGTTGAAGTTGATGTTGGCCGATTCTTAGACCTACCCGATATGCACACAAAATTTCACGATAATCGGTCGAGCCGTTTCGGAGGAGTTCAACTTATAACACCGTGACACGAGAATTTTATATATTAGATATATAATAAATATACGTTCGTTCGTTCGTGCGTTCGTATACGATATATACCCACCTTTGAACACTATTTTATCACCAACATGCAAAATTTTGGGGTCTTAAATGAATAATAATATTTTTTTTTTAATTTGAAAAAAAAAGTGTGATCCATTATTACCCAAAATTCACAGCAACTTTTGAAAAAATATGCATACAGGTTTGCGTTTGTTTAAAGGTTAACCTATTAGCTCTCAACTATTGCGATAGACAATTTCACGAAAAGGAAATGAAAAACTTCGCGAAAAATATCGCGTATCGGACCCGGCACCGGCCTGCTACTGTATTTTATATCGTTACCCGACATTTCTGAAGACAGGACTTACCTGTTAATAGTATAATGGCATAATGGTATAGTAGCAAAGCTGAATAGCCCTTAAAGGCTGATTAATAACCATTCAAACCACAATTTAATTAATTTGACTGCCCTCTGGGTTTGCCGTTGAACGGATTTCGTTGTTTGGCTCTAGTCACCTCTGGATAGAACAGAAATGTGTGCGATATCTCTATTGTCCTAACTTTATCTATGGCAGCTTTACTGGCAGCCTTGCGTTTACGTATGCCTGGGATTTTTTAAGATTTCTGCAGTATTGCTAACTTTTTGCCCTTTGTCCCTAATTTAAGATAGCAAAATAAGTTCTGCGTTTGAATAGTGGTAAAAGACTTTAAAACTGTAGTAGGCAAAAAAACTATAGGATCTGTAAAGCGTTTTTTATCCATAGAAAAGGAAAATGTTTTTGGAAATTTCAAAGAGATCAGAGATTTCCAAAGAAGTGGACAACGAATCCATACGTTGGCAACACTTCTTATAGCATAGATTTGTCATCCGTAATCCGAAACAAGTTCTAATTAGGGATGCAACACCGCTCATATAAAACATCGATTTAAGAACAACGAAATTTTCAAAGTGAAGCATCGATGTCCAAAACACCGAACTTTATGAACGATACGTCGATTTTTTATCACTGTTTATTTTTATATAATTAATATTTATTTTAACAGAAATGAAACAAATCAGTATTAAAATCTAATTATTTTAGGAAGTTTTACATTATTTATTTCACATTTATTTTTAGATTTTTATTGAATAATTATTGATTTTTAAAAGAAAACAAGTATTAGGTCTTTACCTATGAAATTGCCGTTTTGTATACTTGCACCTACCGACTATTACTTTTTCCAAAATTTAGACAACTTTTTAGTGGATAAAAAATTAAATTCCCGAGAGGCAGTACAAAATGCCTTTGAAGAGTTTGTTGCCTCCCGTCCAGCTGATTTTTACAAGAAGGGCATCAATAAACTGCCAATGCGTTGGCAAAGATGCGTCGATTGCATGGGTGATTACTTCGAATAACAGAAATAAAAAAGTTTGAAAAAATAAGTACTTTCACTTATTGCATACAAAACGGCAATTCCATAGGTAAAGACCCTTTACCTAATGAAACATATGTTTCATTAATAATAGGTCTTTACCTATGGAATTGCCGTTTTGTATGCAATAAGTGAAAGTACTTATTTTTTCAAACTTTTTTTGTCTTACTTTAATTAATAGGTTTTACGTTTATTTCTTTAAAATAGAATTCAAATAAGACTTTTGACAACCTGGTTCCCAGTAAGTGGTTTTAATCCTGGATGATAGCAGCACCAGGTTCTTTTTTTAACAGCTCACTAGGTATTAAAGTTGCCACGATAGGCAAATACATCATGACCATTATGACGTCCCACATCTTCATCGCGTGTCCTTTGATAGGAGTTGTAATACTCCTAACAACAACAAAATCAGAAATAAAACCTATAAAATGAAGGTTTACCTTTTTAAGCTCACTTTTTAACTGAAACAATGAAATAGAGTGTAATCATATTATTGAGATAAGAGGTAGGTTACGTTCGCAATACACAGTTGAATTTTGAGTTATCTATCACAGGTAACCATAACTTTGCTTACTTCTTCACACAACAAATAAAATAATAACCGTTGATACAGCCGATCGAAGCAATTGTTTTGTTTCGTTTATCGCGCGTTCCTTAAATATAAAAGTCCATCCTTGTGGCAGTTGTGACTAAGAGAGGTATCGTTCATAAAACATCGCTCATGAAAAACGATATATCATCGATATAATGGGTTTCAACATCGATGTTAAAACAATGATGTATTTCAAAGATATTTCAATCGGATCAAAGGAAGAAAATCGATGTATCGCTTGCATCCCCAGTGCTAATATGTGCCCACCCACACTTATACAATCATTTAATCGCAATTACATTAATTAATTACCTACGGCATTTCGTGCATAAATGTAAAAGTGATTGTAATAATGTAATATTAAAAATATCTACTCCCCAATCCGATTGTATGGACAAAGTATGATATAATAATTGCTATCTATTTGAAACTGCGTTGCGTTATTTTTTATGTTATTGTTCTTAACACTTGCAAATGTTATCTATCTATAAAAGTGTTGGATCACAGAATAAAGTAATATACGAGGAAGTGTGGATTAATCACGCCGGAAAGTGACCTGTTACATGAATATGATGTCTCTTTGAAATATTCTACTGTAATATTAAAATAAAGTACCCAATTTTGGAATATAATATACATAATGACAACAAAGAAATGTGATTATCGATGTTGTTTCATTCACACAAATTATTTATGTGTTTACGGTCAGTGTCTATATTATGATGGTTCAATAACTAAACCTTAAAGTAAAAAGAATTTAATGAATCGAAATATGAATCTTAGTGAAAAAAATCGTGCAAGTAAGGCACTGGGTTCGCCAAGAAAACGATTTAAACCTAACTCAGAAGAGGTCAAGGATAAAAACTGGACCTTGGCCTGTGTAGAAGTATCCGGTAATGAATATTTTGACTACCGTGCGAGATTTCAACTTGTTTATTTACCTTCTTGTATACCAATTTGTAATCATGGGAAGTATAATGTAAGTATTAGACTTTTTGAGTTATTTTCAGTTTTCTGTAGTAACCTTAAGACACATCCTTGTGGTACTAGGTCTATTGCAGGGATCTATTAAGTGTAAATGATTTTTTTTCATTCCAATCAATGTTTTTGGAGCAATATTCATTATTAAAGTTTATACAACCTTATAAACAAACTTATTGACCATCATTCCAATAAAGCATTGATATATTTTTGCTCTAGCTGTGCTACTATATTATTGAATTTTCATTTCTTCCAGTCTGTCATTAAAATCTCTGACCTGACTTTCACAACAGCCTTTTCTGAGATATGGAATCTATAAATGTCACCTCCTTGCATCCTACTGCACTTAAATTCTAACCCAAAAACACTGTGTGATCAACAAATTGTGTTGCCTTGTGTGTGTCGTCTTTAAAAAAAAGTATCTCTGTGACGTCAGCATATATTTAGTAGATATGTGTGGGTTAATATGGACCGCAGACCACATTAGTCCACATGTTCCCTACCAAAGTTATTCATCTACACTGTGATGGATCTTTAAGATCATGAAATATGAGAAGCCATCCTAATTTTCTTCTTCACTCTTTTAAACATATTAACCTTTTTAAATGATACCTGCTTACTATGTATGCGATTTATTTTCAGGGAAGTATTAAACAAATGCCAACATACGCTGAAGAGTCCTTTTACACTGAGATCAGGAATCACATGTGGTATGATGCATTAGAAGTATGCCATATGAGCATAACTCCCACACAATACTTGTCCTGTGATGTCCTTCAAGAAATTGTTGAAATAATATTGGTAAATATAATTTTCATTGATCTCAACTTTAGAAATCTTTTTATATACACGTAGTAGTGTTGTGATTATTTTAACACAGTGTGACAAGGTTAGATCTTGTCGCACTTTGTGTTGTGTGTGCAGTCCCCACTTGTGAATAAGGGTATACCTACCCACATTGTCTGTATTAAAAGTAATTGAAATTCTATCACGAAAAATGTTTAAAATCAAATTAAAAGCTAACTTACTCTTAATAAAGATGTTGTTAGAAATTTATCTAAATTGAAATTTTAAGGAAAATTCATTCTACCGAATAATAACTCTGCTTAAATCTAGCATTTAGATTTAATTTCATGAGGAAATAATTTCAAATTATTCTTCCCAGAATGTTCATGAAGACAGATGCTCTGACTACACTGCCAAATACATAATTGATAACTGCCAACAAACACTGTTTCAAAATTTTAGTACTCATCCACCATGCCAGGACAATAATTTGAGGAATTGCTATGTAAAATTTCTTACTTCTAGCATGCCTGATAAAAAAAACACATATACCAATAGAATCAACTATGAATACAACCTAGGCATTGTCAAATATTGCTTGAATAGATTAGAAAGTGAATTAAGTACTGATAGTAAAGATGGACCCATAGTTGACAAGAATATTCCAGAAAATTTAAAAGGCACGGTTCAAGGGTTCCATTGGATAAAACAGAATTATGAAATATTTGAATCATTAAATAGAGAGGAGAGAATAAAAAGACTTTTTGCTGTATTAGAAACTATAATTGAAGTGCTGCAGTTTGATTTGGCTATTCAACAGTCAAGGTATATCTAAATGTAGATCAGATACACCATGCAGATGTGTGTCTGGAAAAGAAGTAAATTTTCATTTCATATCATTCTTATTATTCAGGTACTTAGATGATCAAAGTTGTCAAATAAGATGTAATAAATTAATGGAGCATGTTTTGGGGCCGCAAAATAAAAATGGTCACTTGAGTGGCACCTGTCGACAAATAATAAGAATTTTTGCTAATGTGGTTCATCTTCAGTATCCAGATGCCATGGTGAAGACTATTACTGTAAGTTAAGCATGTTTCACTAACCAGTAGACCAAATAGGCCAGTCAATCATTAATTTCTGTATTTGAATATAGGTTTGACCTTTCCAATATAAATGAAAGAAAGTGCTTCATCAATCATCACTATCATCAACAGACGTTAGTAGTTCACTGCTGGACATAGGCCTCTCCTAGAAAGAAAGGAGGTTTGGGCATACTATACCACTCTGGCCAGACAGGTTGCTAAAGGGTTTGTTTTAAGTTTTCCTTCTCTTTGCAGTGCTGTTGTCCTACCTAGTTTGCTCCCTTAATCGACTCTTACGACACCCATGGGATGAATAGGGGTGGTGACACTCCATATTCGTATTATGGGTGTACACACAGAACAGTCATATATTATAAAGTGCTTATTAGATGGGAAACAAGTACCATAGAATTAATTGACAATCCTAAAAGATAATTGATTATCATTTAAGTACTGAAATGAATTTAGTTTAAAATGTCAATAACTTTATGTTTACAGATGTGGCTGAATAGTATGATCCAGACAATTTATTGCAGAGAAACACACTCAAATACTGACTATCCAAATATTTCTAAGAACTGTATAGAATTCGCACAAGAATTTTATAAGATAATTGCAGGTAAGTAACAAGTGTCATACATGTAGATATTGAAGGAAAACATCATGCTTGTGTAATGTTTAATCTTTGTACACCTTTTTTTTCAGAGTTGCCCCATGATTCTTTTACAAGAATATTAGAAAGGATAGAACCTTCATATATAAGACATATTGTGGGACTCTTTTATCTAAACAAAATACTATCTGTGAATGAAGGTTGCATAATTAAAATTCTTAAAGATTTTCTATGCCAATCACAGTGGAAATTATATTCCACCAAAAATGTTGAAATTAAATTATCTAAGGAGTTATTTAATCCACCAAAAAGGGTATACGACAAAATGAGTTATTTATTGAGCAAATGTACTGTCCCTATATCTGAAAATAATAATAATAGTATGGTGTTTCCTAAGAAAGATATAAAATTGATGGTGAAAACAGAAGCTGATCTCCATCACATTGTCCATACATTATATATTACATTAGATGCATCTCTAGACGCTAATAAACTCCAATCTGTACAAGATACATGGAATGCTTTAAATAAACAAATATTAAATGGTGATCTTTTATGCACATATAACTGCTACTCAGTATCAGATGCATTAGAATGCAGATACAAATATAATTTAAAGGCTATTAAAGAATTGGCTTCTTTATTCAATGATTTAATAAACCAAGGACAGCTGCCACTAATGTTTAACATTTTTGGCAATATTAGATTATTAGAACTAC
Organism: Arctia plantaginis; assembly: GCA_902825455.1. Lineage (NCBI taxonomy): Eukaryota > Metazoa > Arthropoda > Insecta > Lepidoptera > Erebidae > Arctia > Arctia plantaginis. Next base: position 7,527,903 of record CADEBD010000314.1, on the reverse strand, counting down.
ACATTTAGCTGCAATGAACATAACTCTGTGCAAGATACATTAAAAGATTTAAGTAAACAAATCTTAAATCAGTGAATGTATAGAATAATTTCAGAATTAACTGTTCAGTTCAGTATCAGAAGCATTACAATGCAGACACAAATTTGAATGTTGTTATTGAACTGTGAGGTTCTTTGTAACACTGTCACCAATGTTAGATGTTTTCAGGGTTAAACTTATATAGTTTGTCATAACTATAATCTTGTTATATGTACTAACAATATCTGTGTATTTCTACTATACATAACATACATTTAGAATAAATGCTGTCAGTTTTATTAGCTTTCCATATTCGGTATGGCTGTAATTCAAGAACCAGCAAATATAGTACTAAATTGGAATGAAACAAAAAGATTTTAGTTTTGTTCTTATTATCTTTGTCTTTCAGAGTAAGTAAACCTACTGTAAGTTAATACAATATTAATATTTAATTAATATCAAAACAGAAAATATGAGGGGGTCAAATAGATGAGTTTCTTATGTAAATAACTGTTTGTCTGTTTCACTAATTCCACGACTTAAACAATGGAATGCTTCAACTTTAATGGTGCCATATTTTTTTACGTTTTAGTTTTATGTTGCAGACAAATGAGCAGTATCTGGTACTGTCACTAACTTGGTAAAAGTCTATGAAAGAGATGCTTTTGCAGTTTTCTGTGAGGCAGTGGTTTTAGTTGAGAGTTTTAGATATTTTTAATATCAATTTATTTTATATATATAATTTACATAATAAGACACTTTATTACATTATAATCTATGAAATATTCTTAATTATGTGGTAAAAGGAATGTTATTTTTGTTTAAGTATAAATATGATTGAAATGTTTTTATTGAATAATGTTGTTAAGCTGTCCAATCAGGCAGTAATATTAACCAAAGGTTTACAAAATTATTAAAAAAAAAATTTACTATTTTTTTACAAGATGGTTTACACAAGAAATATGTGTGTTTATGTATTATGAAAATAAAATACTATTTTTTAAATGTTTTCATTGATTACACTAAAGCCTCAATAGCTAGGTAGGTACTTGTCATCATTGACCAATAAACATCTTGATCAAATAATTTAAGCAGTGTCTTGAGCGTTTGACACTTTTTCTGGTGGCTATATTGACCAATACGGCAGCGCCCACAATGCCGACAAGTTGGGGATAGACTACCTGAAAACCAAGTGCCAGGCGCATCAACTTACGAGTCATCATCCCCAACCTAGCTTCATCATGGGTTTTGGGCCCATCCTAGTCCGACACCTTTCTCCACTGATCACGCTCTTTTGCGAGGTCTTTCCAATCAGAAAACTTAATATCCAAGGAGATCATATCGCGCTTCACGCCGTCCTTAAACTTCAGCTTTGGCGGGCCCACAGGTCTCTCGGCATAAGCTATTTCCCCTAGGAGAGTTTGTCTAGGCAAACGACAGGGCTCCATACGATGCACATGTCATAGCCAGCGCAATCTCTTCTGTTTTAACATAACTGCCCAGCGTAACTGTTAAGTTACGCTGGGCAGTCTCGTCGTTTCGAGCACCTGCTCGTTCTGTCTTTCCAGGAGATGCACAGAATGCTTCAAAGACAGTGCATATGGAAGGCGTTTCAACACCTCTCTTGCCCAGTTCATGATGTCCACGTCTCAGCTCCGTACAAAAGCACGCCTAAGACGCATGGTTGGTCCACGATCATCTTGATATTAGTGGTCGGCTGTTTGTTGTCCCAAACTCTTGCACTAAGGTGTCTCAACATCGTAGCCAGCCGCCCTGCCATGCGAATGCGGATCTTTGCATGAAGTAAGAGATTGCTTGTCACGTTTCAAAGGTAGCAAAACGATTCAACCATTTCCAGGGTTTATTATTCACTCGCGGAACTGTGCCGTCTCCTTCTGCGAGCAAGTTATGCTCGCGAAGGAGACGGCGGAGCGGGACCGGGAGAGGTTTAGAACTCTCCCGGTCCCGGTGGGGTTCCCACACGGGGGGGGGGGGTCGTCTACTCGTCTGTAGATGGCCCGAGGTATGTCGGGGCACCAGGGACTTCCTTTTTAGGGTATACCTGGTTCCCCGGCTATTAGTACCCGAGACGGCGTGCGGTTTTAGTCGGTTCGAGTCCGACATGCCACCGGTGGTATCCGAAGGGATTTCCGCACGTGAAAAAAAAAAGGTTTATTATTCACTAGAATCGTTGGCTCCTCTGCACATCTTGGCCACATGATGACGGTCTTCTTAGCATTTATATAACGGGCCTGTTGGTCTAGTGCTTAGTGACTGACTGCTAAGCCAGATGTCGTGGGTTCGATTCCCACCCAGGACAAAACAGGCAAACTATTAAATGTGTTGGCGATGTCCAATGACACCGCCAACAGCACGCCGCCACAGCTCACCGCCTCTTCGGTCACGGCCCTCAGGCGCAGCACAGCGCCGACCGTCGAACGCCGCGCTCAAAAACCGAATTGGGCGTTCGACAGATCAGGGCCCACCTCGCAGAGATGCCGGACGAAGCAGGCAGAGAGAACTCTCTCAAACAATTTACCCGCTTCGTCCAGCAACACGATGGGCCGCGACCGAATCGGCAGGCCGTCCCGGTTCCTCAACAGGACCAGCTTCCCGCTCTTCCAACACTCAGGGAAACGTCCGGACACCAAACTAGCGTCGAACACCTCCCTGAGGCGGGCTACCATGTGGTTGTGAGCTAGGGCCAGCACTCGGGCCGGTATCCCGTCTGGCCCAGGGGCGGTCTTCTTGGAACGGATCCGTAGAACAGCCGCCCCTACCTCCGAATCCCGGACAGGGGGAACTTCATCCCCGCTCTCCCTGTTTTCCGGCCAAGGAGGCCATTGACGGGGCTGTGTGCTCCGCCCGTTGCGGGAATAGGCCCTCTACCACTTCCTACAGGAAGCTGGGCTGGAGAGTCTCCGTAAGGGGGGGGGGGAGGGGGGGCACGCGCGGATCTTTTGTCGCACCGTGCGATAAGGGCGACCCCAGGGGTCACGATCGAGACCCTCTATCATCTCCTTTCTTTTCGCTTCTTTGGTGCGGCTAATGGCCGGCTTCAGTGTTTTCCGAGCTTCTCGGTACTCTCCATAAAGCCGGTTCTCCTCACCGGAGGTCTGCCAACTCCTGGGACCACCAGTAGACCTCCTTCCTTGGAGGTTGATGACCTTGGATGCGGGGCATGGCCGCATCGCAGATTTGCGTGATCGCATCGCGAAAGCGACCAGCCCCCATATCGACCTCCTCGGTCGGAGCCTGAGGAGACAACCAGGAGTGAATTATGGCTGCCTCCTCCAGTAGGTCCCTGTTCAGTCTGGCAACAGCCAACCGCGGCAAGCGGAATGAACGCCGGGTCCGGGAGGACTCAAATCGGATATATAAGTTATCCGAGAGCGTCTCAACCTCTTCCAGGGCCAAAACACAGCCCTGCCGCAACTTTCGATTTATCTCAAAACTGCTCGAAGTTTCAACATGGGACCCTTTTCTTCCGACTAACGCAGGTCCTTTCCGGGCACGCCCGCTTCGGGAAGTACCTGCACTCGGTCGCTACAAGGGAATTGAGTCCCGCCTGTCATCACTGCGATTGTCTCGCTACCGACAGTCATACGCTCCATGGCCGGAGTGATATCCTTCTGCGAGATGACGTCTTCGACTTTAGACGGCGGAGAGAGCCTGCGAGGACAACCTCCACTCGGACCCAATTCGTCGCCGGCGAACCGAGCGGCAGAGGTGCGCTTACCACCGCCTCATGAGAATGTACACGAAGATGGTGCCCGTGCCATTGCGGGTAGGCGCTAGGAGGGATCCGGATGTCTTAATAATAGCAGTTCCCGGATCTCTCCTATTAAAGGCGCAGAGTTGATTTTAGTCGGTCCGTTTCACCACCCCGCCCCAAACCCCGGTGAGATGACGACCCGAGGGGTTTTCCACAGGTAAAAACAAGGTAAACACTAGCTGCAAGTTTGTGAGGCTTCGCCGACATGATACGACCGAGCAGCTTGCCTACGATGCTTAGAAGGGAGATGCCACGATAGTAATTGCAATCTCTACGGTGGCCTTTACCTTTGTACAAGGTGAAAATGTTAGCATCGCGCATATCGGGTGGCACAAAACCTCAACCCAGATGTCGCAAACAGATTGTACAAGACAGGTGCAACTAATTTTCTTATCTTTTGCCTGATTTGAGCTCATGTAAAGCTTTTTTTTATGGAATAGGGAGAAAACTAGCAGACGGGTCACCTGATCTAAAGCGACTACCGCCGCTCATGAACGCCTGCAACTCAGGAGTCACAAGCGCGTTGCCACCCTTTGAGAAAGAAGTACACTCTTTTCTCGAAGGTTTGAAGGTCGTATCAATCCGGAAATACCGCAGCCGATAACTTGTTCCACAGATTGGTTGTGCGGGGCGGAAATGGAAGCAACCGAGGTGTTTCATTATTTTCCCTTGGTATTACGACGATACAAAAGCTGATCAGCTGAGCCTTCCGATATACTCTTAAATGGGTATTGCGTTACGGATCAACAGCTGCTCAGCTGGGAACGACCTACCTATTCCCAGTACTTGTATCAGCCAGCTGGAATAGTTATTAGGGCAAATATTAGATACATAACCTTAGGGACAATAACTCACCAAGAGTGCCCCTAAACCTTTAATTTTGAGATTTTTAATAAAGTAAAATTAGTTTGTAGGTACAAATTACAAATAATATTATGAAAACAAGTAAATAACCCTAATCCATTTTCCATATTTACCCATTAAAAATGGAAAATGGATCTAGGAAGTTAAAGCAATCATTTAGACGAAAACTAGTACAAGCGCAAAATATATATATCACTCATCTAGTTCACTAGCTCATTTAGCTCACTGATCCAATTCAATTGATTGATTTCTCAATTGATTCATTTCTTCATCTAGATTGTTTAGCTCAGTTTATATCACTCACTCATACAAACCTTTCTTTATTCTCATATTAACCTAAATTCAGTTCTTGGAACTTAATTTATAATCAATTTTTTAAATACAACTTTTATTCATTTTGATAAGATTACATAATTATTAACACCCTTTTATAAAGTATTTAAAAATAAGAAATACGTATAATACATTTTCTTTGTACAATTTTAACGTTGTAAATTAGAAATCATATATAATTACTTACAACATAAATTGATTTTCCTTATAGGTACTTGGCAGGCTTAATTTTCAAAAATAAATTAAGTAATGTTACTATTCTATAGAAATAATTATATTCTATAGAATGCTAATATCCTATAGAAATCATTATATAATATATTAAATAGAAATAACGTAGCGTGAACTCAACCATATCTATCTCACTCGCTCATGAAACAAAGATCGGCGTCGTTGAGCTAGTGGTGCTAGTACTGAGTTACTGATACAATTTATCGCCGTAAATGAAATATATATTTTATGTCACTTACTCAGGAGCTACACAACTCTATTGTCAAGTGTCCAGCAATGACAATAGTGTCAAAGAACTTATTTCAAAAAATTATGTTAAGCAACATTCAAAGCAAAGAGAAGACTATTTATTGTCAATATTAATTATTAGTAAACCAAGTGTTCACTAACAGCACACAATATTAGCTGTTATTACACTTTATATACGAGTGATAAATATGAGCCCTAAAAAGAAAAAAGCGAAGCTCAGTGAAAGTGCGGAATCAAATAAGCGGTCAAGTGAAGCTCCTGATTCAACACAAAAACGTTTAAAACATATTGTAAACAGAGAGGAGGAAATTAAAACCAGAAAAAGAAAGAACTTTATTATGGCTTGTGAACTTGTGTCTTACAGAGACTACTTTAATCACCGTGCTCGGCTTCTGCTTGTATGTTTGCCTTCTTGTATGACACTCTTGTGTAAACATCATGACAGAAATTCAGTAAGTAGGTACAGTTGTAGAGTATATAAAAATAATAGTAACATCAAACATCTCACCCACGGCAGTGTGATCCCAAACTAGGCAGAGCCTATACCATTGTAAGCAATGCTGGTTGTTTCCTGCAACCACTTCGAATCTATTAGCCTTTTAACCAAGTTCGATTCTGGGCCAGGCAATGGACTCGGAACTGTAGGTGGAAAAAACTTACCTGGCTGCAGACAGAGTCGTGGTGTGACTCACCTGCAAATTTATCAGTCTTAGCAGACTAGAAATCCGAATAGGTCTAGGAACTATAATAAGCCATCTAGCCTGAACTGACAACTATTCACCATTAGAGGCTTCTGTACTTCTGGAAAGAGCTTGGTTGGCTCACCTAGCCCACCTGTCCTTGACGCATAAAGGACCACTCTTGAGTTTATATGTCCAATACCATATACAAATACCAGCCGGCTCTTAAACATACATAAATATTTATAAATACATAGTAGTATATGATAGTACATATTTACTTAGTAGTCACGTCGCAAACCCTAGTGGTTTGTGATTGTGACTGCTAAGTATATATAATACACCAATATATAACTATACCAATAGGCCCATCTAACTTGTAATTAAACCTATGTATTAGTGATCGGAATGCATTTATGTATGTATTTAGAATATTCTGTAACACATATCTAGCAGTTTCTATTGAGTGTGGATATAAAAGTGAAACCCATGTTTTTTTTTTTTAGGGGAACATTCAACAAATGTCATCATATGCAGATGAATCTTTTAAAACTGAACTGAAGAATAACATGTGGTATGAGGCATTAGAAGTGTGCGAGATGTGTATCACTCCAACACAGTACTTGTCTTCTGATGTCCTTAAAGAAGTGGTAGAAATTATATTGGTGAATATTGCTTGTTGTAAAAACTATATTTAAAATAATTGCCTTTAAAAAACAGGGGTTGATCGTAGAAAGGTGAAAATTTTAGTTGTATGTATTTTTCAATGCTAAATCATAACATAAAAATAAAAAATTGACAAAAAAAATAAAGAAAAAATATTGATGTTTGCCGATTCTCAGACCTACCCAACATGCACACAAAATTTCATAAAAAACGGTCCAGCCGTTTTGGAGGAGTTTGGTAACAAACACCGCGATATGAGAATTTTATATATTAGATAAATAGTTTACTTTGAGATGAACATTACTCAAAATAGACAGTAAAAGTTTATTCTAATCCCTTAAGTCCCAACATATGTTTGTGTAGACTTCTAAAACACATATTTACCACTTGTGCTAAAGACCTTTTGAATCTATCAAAATGTTCAAATGCTACCAATCTGCAGACTACTTTTAAAAAGAAATACCTACATGTCTTTTTTAATTAGTAATCATAAATCTTAGTTTTTAATAAAGTAATTATTTATAGTACGAACACCATTCTTAAAAATAGTGGACACATTCACTGCTGCCTATAAGAATGACCCTTAGACTGCTAACTAATGTCCATAATTTTCAACACTGGAGTAATGTGAATAGTCAACAGTGCACCTAATAAGCAAACTGTTGTGTTCCTTACGGTAGTGATGTTACAAACATGTGAAGCGTACTTTAAATCACACCCCTTGTGTGACCGATAAGTTCACATTTACGAGGAACTGAATTTTTTACCGCCGGAATTCTCAAATTTGGTCACGCGCCAATTAGACATGGAAATAATAATAATAACTTTTTATGTGTGTTATCCAGCAGTGAATGGGATATGGTTAATTAATTTTAAGTTAATCATTTCTTTTTATCTAATTTGCCAGAATGCCCACAAAGATGAATGCTCTGAATATACAGTAAAACATATCATTGATAAAAGTCAACAAATATTGATGCAAAACTTCAGCACACATCCTCCATGTTTCATGAAAAGTTTAAGAAATTGTTACAAAAACTTTTTAACATCTCCTATGTCTCTAAAAGAGAACACATTTACCAATAGAACAGAGTTTGAATGTAATAAAGGGATAATGAAATATTGCATGAATAGACTAGAGCATGAACTCAGCTTTGATAGTACCGATGGCCCTCTAGTTGATAAAGATGAACACATTCCACAAGAAATGAAGCAAAGTTTAAGAGGTTTACACTGGCAGATAGAGAAATTTGAAATATTTGAATTACTCAACAGGCAAGAGAGGATTGAGAGATTATTTGCTGTTTTGGAAGCTGTAATAGAACTGTTGCAGTTTGATTTAGCTATATGGCATTCAAGGTAATTTTTTTAGTAACAATGCTTTTTTGGTACCTATAACATATTTACACATATATAAACAGTATTAGAAACTTATTATAATATTAGTAGGGCTGAAGTAATATTACTGTACACTACCTTTACCAATATTTAACTAAGTAGGTACATATAATGATTAAAAAATGTTTTATACTTTCAAGGGTTTTTTAGCATTTTAACCTTCTTTGGAATGACACAAAATGTTCAAATGCTACCAATCTGTATTCCAGGTACACAAATAATCTAGGATGTCACATCATGCGATCACACAAACCCCTAATGGCTTATGTGTTGTGGTCAGACAATGTGCTGTACACTGGCGCAGTCACTAACAATTGTAGACAAATACTTAAGATCTTTTCATATATGATTCACCTTCAGTATCCAGATTCCATGGTAAAGACATTTGCTGTAAGTAAAGCTTTGACAGTTTTTTTCATTGCATCATCATCATCAATAGTCTCTAATAACCCACTACTGGACATAGGCCTCTCCTTAGTTAGTTTTGGCCTACTACACCATGCTGGCAAGACAGGTTGGTATAAGTTTTGTGTCATCCTTCTCTTTGCAGTGCTGTTGTCCTGCGTAGGTTGCTGCCTTAGTCGGCTCTTACGACACCCACGGGATGAATAGGGGTGGTGACATTCCGTATTCTTAATCTGTCACCACACAGACATTATTTTCTTTTTACTATTTTTTTTATAATATTATGAGTGTGTATTATTTTTTACAGCTTTGGCTGAATACTATGGTGCAGACATTCTATATTTGTGAACAAAATTCAAACATGGACTATCCTAACACTGGGAAATATTGTACTGGGTTTGCTAATGACTTCTATAAAATTATCTCAGGTAAGAATTAATTATGTTTAGTATAAACATTTTTTACTTGTCCAGCTAGGGTCCAGCAAAGCCCGTTTTCTAGATTTGTTTGAGGGGTATGGGCACTATGGATTCCAGGCCTATTTCGCAACTCTCAAAAACCCTTCAGCCAATTCCCTGCTGCAGTGTTGCCTCTAGAGCTGCTGTGGCGCCCAATCCATTTAGGGGTTGAGTTTGCAGATAGGCTAAAAACGCACTTGTCGTTAGCCGCACTGCGTTGCACCGTTGCGGTTTACCGCACATCGACTTTTATATGAAAACGCATGACGTCAATGCATTGACGTGCAGCCAGCCATCAACCGTTGCTGTTGGCTTGAGATTGCGGTGGGTCGATGCGTTCAAACGTACTTGATGCGGTCAGCCGCAGGCGCCGCTGCCCGCCCCAATCCGTCGCTAGTCGATGTAAGTAGTAGTTTGATGCTCTGAATTTTAATTAGTCAGAATATACGAAAAATACAAGAAATGGTAATGGGACAATGGGTTTTGAAACACGAGCTCATTAGGATGGGCATACCACTGATTATAGATAAAAAACAAATTTAAAGGCTGTGTTATTTATTGTTTAAAAATTATTGCTTTTTTGTATACTACTAGGTATTGACTTACTTTATTTATCTATTTTTCTCTTTTGAAAAAGACAACTCCCGCATTTATACGACATACATGAAACGAACACAAAGAACACAAAGACTCAAAACGACAATTTGTGGCTCACACAAAGTATTATCCCAAACCCACTACATGCAGCGCATGAAGGTGGCTTAAACCACTACTATGCTATCCGTGCAGTCAAATTGGAATGAATACTAATACTACTATGATAAAAAAAAACAATTACACAATCAGCAACATCTCTAGAATATCACTAATAAATCATTCATCCTCTGAATCTAATCTATTTTTCAATTTATTAGATAGTGTGGCAATCAGAGGGCCTGTGTGTAAGTTTATTTCACATAAACACGCTTTTGACGGCGACTTCGTGACGATAGAGTAGATGTGAAATAAACTCACACTAGGTCCTCTGATAAGGAGTCACTTCATCACTCTACTGGCGTAGTACAAATGATATAATATAATATTATTAATTGCAGATAATATATGGATATAGATACCTAAGAGAATTCTTAGTAGCTTGATGTTTAGGAGATTCGTAAGCTAGTTAGTTACCACCCAGTTATGTAAAGATACAGGCAATAAAAACTACACAAATTAAAAAAAAACAGGGCTGTTTTAATTATGATTAACTTTAATGTATATAATTTCTATGTTACAGGCCTACCACAGCAATCCATAATCCGAATATTGGAAAGAATTGAACCAACATTTATGAGACATCTCATTGGAATTTTACATATTCAAAAAATACTATCCATAGATGAGTGCTGTATATTAAGAATTTTAATAAACTTCATTGGCGAACGACAATGGAATTCGTACACTCACGATAATACAGAAATAATATTTTCTAAAAAAATGTTTAGTTTGCCAAAAACGGTCAAGAGAAAAATTAATTATCTATTGAAGAAAAGCAAAACATCATTTCCTTTAGAAAGTACAGAAAGTAGAACGTATTCAAGAATGGAGCCAGACATTAAAATAATGAAGTCAGAAGCTAGTCTTTATCATATAGTCCATTGTTTATACATAACATTAGATGCATATTTAGATGCATATGATATTCAATCCGTTCAGGAAACATGGAGTAATCTTAATGAGCAGCTAATGAATGAGAGCCAGGTAATAGAGACAGATACTGGGAGTATTTTGACAGCACATAGTAATTATTCTGTGACAGAGACATTAATTAAAAAATACAGACATATTTTAAAATCTATAAAAGAGTTGGAAGATTTGTTTAGTGAATTAAAAAAGCAGGGAAAACTGCCTGAAATTTTAAATATTTTTCAAAATATTAAATCTATATTTTTATGAACTTTGTTTTAAAAGTCTTTTGAGTTTGTTATTTAGTTCATCATACCTACTTGCATGACAAGGAATCTAAGTATACAAAATAACTCATTTAAAGTATGTGAATTTAACACACATTTAGCATGGAGAATAAGTAGAAAGCAGGTGTTTGTGTAGTTGCCATGCAAAGTGGTCACTATATGTATAAGAAAATCACATGCGCGTTTGGCCTTGTGGCGTTGCTCTTAGGGATGTAGCTCGCCACTGGTTTTCCTAGAAAGTCTAATTAAGATGATTGCTGTACATGGTGTTTGTTTTCTAAAATACTTTTGGTTGGTTGCTAGAAAAGTCGTTTAGTGGGCCATGGCAGGCATTGTTAATCTATGTGTATGAAGAAAGATATAGATTTTTACTGCATAGTTTTGATACTATTCAATTTTTTTATGACTGATATGATATTTTTCAAAGTAAGTGCTAAACCGTGTTTACATACCTTCTCTGATTCTTCTAAATACCAAGGAATAGTGCATTGCAACATAATAACTTGTTGTGTTGTAAACTGTGATACCATATCGGTTTAATAGTGAAAACTCTATTTCGATAATATTTACTTTGGGCTAACTTTAACCCGCAACTGCGTTTACGTAGAAGGTGAAAATATTTTTAAAAAATACGTATGTTCAGGCGCTATTTCCGTTTACGCAGCCGAAGCTCTCAAAAGAAAAAAAAACGATTTGAAAATACTAATTTGTAGTGTTGGATACCAAACCGAGACAAAACTAATAAAATAATTTTTACTAGGCTGTTTTAATCAAACATAACTATTAAGAATCAAGTGCCATAACCTAGTGTATAATTAATCATAAACGTAGGACTATAAAGTATTGCCCTGCGATGTGATGTACCTTGCATTATTTAAATTTTGTAGATCACATATTTGTAGTCTTGTAGAAGCAGCAGGTTCACATTGACAGTGACAGATAGTATGAGTTAAACTGGACTTTTGAGTTTTAATTTTACATGAATTTATATAAATACATATGCTAATTGTAACACTCTACTTAGTAGTTTCTATATGCTATATTAAAAAAGTATCAAACACAATAACTTTGGTATCTTTAATGTAGAAACTATTATAAATAACAGCTTCTATACTATCATTTCTATTGAAAATTAATTATTGTTCTACCAATTCTACCAATTAAGTAAACAATAAATAATTATAGTAAATGAATTGTTCTACCAATTCATTTACTATAATTAATTATTGTTCTACCAATGATGAACCTTGCTTAAAATAAAGAAAATTTCTTTGAATTTCCTTATTACTTATGATAGATCTAATCAGTCACAAGAAAGTATCTTTTGTTCATTTTAACTTATCCAAATAAAGTTGTGGTGAATTTGTAACCTTTGCTTCAGAGAAGTTTTGAATTGGTGAAGAAATTTTGAGATCTAAATGACAGTTTTGTTTTTTTTTTGTATTTCATCTTTATTGTATGACTACCAAATGTTAGTTTGTTATAAACATACATCATCTAATATTTACAAGTATTATGTTTTTTTTGTAATTGTATAATTAATAGGAAAATAAAAACAAAATAAAAATTCCTACTCTATAACTGTCTATTTAATATTTAGGAAAATAATGCCCTCTTGCCTTCTTTGAGCGTTTAGCTTTTTCAAGATCAACATTTGGGTATTCTGCCTTTAACTTTTCCATATCCATATTAGGAAACCGTTTCAATAATTGCTGGACATGATTGAAGTCTCTGTTTCGAGCTTTCCTATCATTATTATGTTGCTTCTCTCTGTTCAGCCTGTAAAATCTTTTGACAGCAGCACTGTTTGTGAAACCATGTTCAAGGTATGGCCTGACCCAACGAGTATTCATAAATTTGGGTAAATAATGCTCCGACTTCTCATATTTTTCAGGTAATCCAAAGATGTTAACAACATCTTCCACTGGTCTTTCTCCTGTCTCTCCTGTTTCGAGTTTGTAATAAGCGACGTTTCGTTCCCTTACAACAGTTTCTATATTATTCATAGATTCTTGAACTTTATCAATTCGTTCTGGATTCGGAAACAATTTCATTCTGTCATTACATTCATGCTCCATTGTATACAACATATTCCTCTCTTTCAGAAGTACATACCATAATTTGTGTAAGTCGGAATTTGATTTAATTCTCAATTCATCTAACTTCCAGGCTCTTCCGACTCTTATGCTTGTCTCAGTCCAATTTTTCTTTGAATCGAAGAACTCCATTAATTCGTAGGACGGAATTGTAGTATGTATATCTTTTTTGAACGCTGAAGATGCAACAATGTTGACTGCATTATGAGATCGTAAAATTCTGGCGAAAGTGTTCCTAACTAAATAACTGATCATCGCTGTGGTCATAACAAAATCTTTTTGATCTTCTTATTGAGTAACTTTTAGGTTAAAAATTGACTGTCAGAGTTGTCAGACACATTATTTGACAATTATTTTTTTTTGTATTTTTATGGCCTGGTAACAAGACCTTTAAGCCAATTGACAATTGAAAATGTTACTACAGTGTTGCCGTTTTCATAGGCCGCTGTGGATCGTCAATCTACACGTGTGTTGGCCCGATCTAGTATTGACGGAGTAATGAATTTATTGTTTAAAAATATTACAATTATTTCAATGACAGTGACTTTGTACTACAATAAGTTATTTTTGTACACATCGTATTATAAAAGCTTGGCTCTTAAGTTTTTATGAAATTTCATCAGTTCGTGCTGATAATAACTTGTCTGCTATCAATATTAAATGCTAAGACAAAGACATTTATTGCAAAAACTTTGTTACATATGCAAATGTTTTGTTTTTAACTACGCTATGATGGTATGCAACTAAAAATATGAAGCAAATAAAGACAGAAATTATAATTATAGCAACTTCTCTAAAACTGCTTATTTAATGTTTTCATATTAATTAGATCTGAAGAACTTATTGTGTAACATCTCGATTTTTTATAATTTCATTTTTTTTCTATTTCGATTTTCTAATCTGTGAGTATGATTTTCTAAAGAGGGACGGCAATGTCTTACAAGAATCCATGGAAGCGCGCGTGGTATGAATTGACTAATAAGAACACACGATCACGGTACTATTATAATACAGTAGTGTAACTCGGCCGCATGATAGAAATAAATGCCTACAGCCGCGCGGTACGTAAACATGCGTTAGGGCTGCCCGTCTCCAGCATTTTAATTATATTTGCCTACTTTCTGTTTCTATTTAGATTTGTAATTGTAAATATCCTTTTTATATAAATAAATGAAATACTTTGTATATTGAATAGGAAGTGTTCAATAAAAATGCGTGTTGTTTTTTGATTGGTAGATTTAATTATTTTATTTTCTTTCTGCATTGGAGGAGTTTTTAGTGGTATATGTTGTTATAGTAGCAGCAGAAACACTTTGTGAAAATTTCGAAAACTATCTAATGACACACAGATAATAAACAAATATTATTAAAAATAAAATACCACGTCTTTACTTTGAATTATGCAAAGTAACAAAACACACATGCACCGAAGTTTTAACACAAGCGTAAGTAGGTAGGTACCTACCGTATCATGATTTATTCAGAACCGCATATAACTACCTGTTTCACTCGTCTCAATAACTTTCCGTTACTCTATTCGCTTTATTAGTTAATCCAAACACCTTTTTTTCGTAAGATAAAAGGAAATACTTATCCATAAAAAAGACATACATTATGTACCTACCTACTAGTAAGTAAAATTATTTTATTTAATTAGTTTTAATTAGTCTTACCTTTCCGAGTTTCCAGGTAATTAAAAAAACCTTATGTCTGGATGCGTTATTGACGAATTCATACAACCAAAAACAGCACAATATTTCCTACTCGTCATATTAACTGATTTTTAGAGATAAAATCGCGCGGTTATTGTTAAAAAAAACAACACACCGTCCGTTCGACACTGCGGTACAGCCGTGACTGTCTGCGCCCCGAGCGCACCCCGAGATCGAGGCGCGTAGGTATAGCTCGCGTTTCGTCCGTTTGTATGAAGTTGGAGTACTGTATTATAATTGTACCGTGACACGATGCTTGACTAGGTCGCCAGGATTTAAATTTTATATGTCGCATATGAGGCTAGTATTTTTAATTTTCTTTCGGTCTCTTTTTTTAATCTCTACAGACTACACTTACTCGTTTTATTACATTGCTGTTATTTAGAATGGAAAAGAATGTCTGTCTGTCTGTTAAGATACATTCTGAAAAATCAGTCAAAACATTTAAGTTGTGAATAAGGTACTACTACAATTTTATTGTTATTTTAGAACGTGGTTGTTTATGACGTTTGCAGCGTTTCGTTTATCACTTGTGTGTATTTGCAGGTAATTCCTGTTTTCCTACCAAAAACTTATTTATAACTTCATAGTATCTACTTCATGTTACTTATGTATTTTAGTAATAATGTCAGTGGTTTTATTTTTGTTATTTGTCAAAATATCTAGCATTTAAATTACATTTGTGCGATGACGCTTAACAGGAATAACTAAACATGTCAGTGAAGTAATGTCGTGCTCAGAGTGGGTGGCAGAAAGGACGCATTTTATTATGTTTGACTGGAAAGTACAATAAAAACAAAGCGGAATTAATGATTCATCAATATGTACTTCGAGTTCTTTAAGTGTTCGTATAACTCGAATACTGCAAAGTGTGTGTAGTGAATGTTTTTTATTTTTGATGATTCCATCATCGCTCAGGAAGCTTATGAAAGGTAATAACATCATTCACCTTAGATACAAGTACAATTTTTGTAAGATGTATTGAATTTCGTTAGTTAGTAAGTATTTAAATTAATGAAGAACGGAAGAACATACTTTGTTTAATATTGCATACCAATTAGAAAAAAAAAAGAATTGTTTATAAGAATTTATTGGAAAAGACCGAAGATAAACTAATTATCTATACATTATGTTTTTTAATTAAGGAAAAACTGATCTGTTAGACGTAAAACTTTTGTGTTTTTTTGCTTCTAAAAATATTTTATAAGGCTTATGTGTTAAATCTGTTGTTGTTTCTTTCAATTAAGGTACTAAGCAACTCTTTTAACATGATACACACCAAATAAGTAAAGCTAAAAGCACTTAAAAGGGGTTTTTTGTTTTTTTTATTGTTTAAATATTTTTATGTTAAGGATCTTGTTAAATATGTACATAATTAACTGTCCACATTAAGGTAGCTTGAATCTATTTATTTAAATCTCACAAAGATTTAATATTTTCATACCCCTAATGAAACAATGTTATTGGTAAAATACCCAAAGTTACATAACTTATACCTTAGTATTATATTTAAGCGTTTATATTAGTATCTATATAAATGGAGAGTATAAATATTTATAATTATTTATATAGAAATTGAAATCTAAGGATTCATGTGGGATATAGGAATGCTATCTAGAGAAACCTTTATTTTTTTTGCATTATAAAATTTTATGGTCAAAGATATTATTAATTGATTGAACAAAGTTAAAGTTAACAAATGATTAAGATATCTCTCTTTTGCACCCAGTGTACCAAAATTAATCATTGCATTTGTATTTAAAGAAATTATAGGATAACACAAGTAGAAATTGATTTATATTCACATTATTTAAAAAAAGGAATGAGATTTCAAATATACAATTGTTAGAAATATTAAAATTACACTTCTTATAAATTGTCTTACCGAAAGTTTCTTTTTGTTGTTTGATAAAACCAATTATAAGTAGTGAAATTATTAAAAAAAATCTTTACATTGATAAAAACTGTTTCGTGTAATATTAATGCAATTCACATTCTGATGTTCCACAATTCATGATGGTGGAGTATAGTGAGTGCAAGAGATATTCAACACAATAAAATTCTTTAGCTCTGCAACACAAAAAGTAGGAGATTAGTTAAACCCACATATTTTTTTTGTTCATATTTGTGTCTGGTGGATATTTTTATCTTTGTTTCTGTCTGAAGGAATCGAGATAGACCAAATTTTTTTTTTTTTTTAATGTTTTTTAGGTTTGTTAGCTATAATTTGAGAACTTTTTTCTACCTGTTTGAAAATCATCAGCTCTATTCTAATGGGTGAATTGATTTTTGTTTCAGGCGTATTTTACTATTTTTATTTTGTTCTACCTATGTAAAAAAAAAACACAAAAAGAAAGCCTAACAACCAAGATATTTTCAACCTAGGGAATATTACCAATACTAGGCCCAGTCCACTAGCAACAAGTAGGCGGCGCGCTCGACTTGTCGGTCCAAATACGGACTGGCGAGTACCCACCGTGGCCGGGTCACGCGTGTTTTCATACGTTCATAAGATATTTCTAACGCGCCGCGTCATGTGTTTCGTTTGTATCTAAACTATCGGGTTAGTTATACTACCTCATAGTACCTTAAATAACTTACTGCTAATTAAATAGTCGAATTAAGAGTCTTCTTTAGAAGAATAATCTTTAAAAGAAGACAACTGTGGAGTTCATAATGGTAAGAGAGGAAACTTTTATGTGACTAAAACTATGGAAAATTGGGGCTGTGTGAACTGAATTGTGCTTTATTCTGTTGAAATGATTTATTAGAGTAAGTCTTTTGTACTTGAACAATTACGCATTTTGTGTTCATACTGAGCAATGTTAGGTTGTACATTATATCTACGCACGTATAATCACAGTAATTGTGATCTAGAATCATTTCTGTACCCTACTGACTTTAAAATTGTAGCTTACCATGATATTTTGAATACGGGAATTAAAACGATCACGTAATAGGTATTACATTCCATGGAAGTTAGGTGAAGTTAAGTGGAGCCTAGACAGTATACAATTACAGAAACCCCCGACATCCCCAAAACTCTTTCCACTTACCACTTCCAGTTACCTTCCCACACCCTTATTCTTGGGGAAAAGGGTTGACAGGGCGGCAACGCACTTGTGATTCTTGAGTTGCAAGTGTCCGTAGGCGGCGGTAGTCACTCACCAGGTGACCCGTCTGCTCGTGTGCTTCCCTATGCCATAAAAAAATTACTACTATCCTTCCTAAGATTCATTCATCATTCAACACAAGTAGAAATTGATTTATATTCACATTATTTAAAAAAAGGTATGAGATTTCAACCATACAATTGTTAGAAATATTAAAATTACACTTCTTATAAATTGTCATTCATTGATTCATTCATCATTCTTCATCTGTTGCGGAAGTGCGAGTGTAAAATAGCGGCATCTATAAACATCATCAACAGCCTTTAGTAGTCCACTGTTGGACATAAGCCTCTCCTTAGAAAGGAGGTTTTGGCCTACTATACCACGCTGGCCAAACGGGTTGGTATAGGGTTTGTGTCAAGTTTTCCTTCTCTCTGCAGTGCTGTTGTTCTGCGTAGTTTTGCCCTTAGTCGGCTCTTACGACACCCACGTAATGAATAGGGGTGGTGACACTCTGTATTCTCAATCCACCACCACACGGACCATCTATGAAGAAAAGTCCTTATTCCTTTATTATTTAATATTCCCTTATTTTTCCTTTTAGTCCATATATATATATATATATATATATATTTTCGTCCCTCGATTATTTTCTAGCAATAATTTTGGTAAGCCTAATATAATGGCATCACCAAAAATACGTTACCATATGTTACCACAATGTTGAATTTCAACGCCCTACATTATTATTAAAATAATTTTACTGTAATATTACCATAACAGGTTGTCACTTCATTATGCTAAAATAATATGCCCTCGCAATGTGGTAAACAAACTGTTAAATTACAAACTGTTAGTGTATTAAAGTATCAGTGGCAGTTGTGCGCCTACAAGTTATAAGGTGACAAAATACCTTAATTAAGAAAGGAACATCTCCGTGTGTGCTGAGGTAATATGTCGCGTGCATTAAGGACTTGTGCGCTCGTTTGCGCGGGTGCTACTAGCTTAATAACATTACGTCTCAATTGCACCTCCCAACGACGTCGTAAACATTATACGCAATGGTACACGCTTATGACACCAACTGACGCTTGCGAGCCTAGTTACGAAAAGGACGCCATTTACCTGGTATCGTATTGTTGTAACTTTAAATAAAAACTGTTTTAGTTAAGCAGTGTCCACTTACCTCAGAAAGATTTGATAACATGAATGGATAATATATTATTACATGTGAGTGTATGGGTAATCAAAGACTATAACCGATAGTTGGTTTGTTTTCTAAATTTATATTACTAGCGAGAGCTATGCTATATCCATATAATGTAAGCTTCTTCTCTAATATTTTGTACCGTACATTACCTAATCACACACCGTCGGACAATATGTCATGTGGTTGTTTGACGACCATAAAGCACAAAAGCACAAGATATTCTTAGCGGTAATATCTCCTGAAAAAATATTTTTCATAACATATTTATTACTCTCTGACACCAACATAGAACTTTCGTCTTCATCCATAAAGTTTTCGAACCACTCGATGAGATATCTTTCTTCGCAAGGTCCTTTGATCTGAGGCATAACCAGTGGAGATAAATTTAAGTCCCTTTTGTTTAAGTCGTCTGCGTTTAGTTTATCTTGCAGTGGGTTCTTATTCAGTACCAATCACAGGTAACTCACCTTGTATTGATAGTTTTGCCGGTTGAAGTAATATGTTTCGTGGTAAGTTATTTACTGTCACATTATCCTCGAATATTTTATCAGTAGGTATATTCATTAGGTGGTATTCACCAGGAGATAGTAGAATGCATATCACTTTTATCAATGATTTCAGAAATAATATAATATTATTATATTTTATCAATGATTTCAGAAATTAATAGTTTCAGGCTTATCTGGGTTAATTGAACATTTATGATATTTTTGGCATCCCCAGTTAAAAGTACCTAATCAAAATTGTTTTCAACATTATCCTTAAAGCAACAGACATATTTTATTATTCTTTTACACCTGTGATATTCAACTCCTAAGCTAGTTTATTTCTATTCTACACTCTTTATTTATTACTAGCTGACCCGCGCAACTTCGTCTGCGTCTCTCAATAGTAATAAATTTTCTCCGTTTTTGAAACATTCTTCATTGGTGCTCCGCTCCTATTGGTCTTAGCGTGATGATATATAGCCTATAGCCTTCCTCGATAAATGGGCTATCTAACACTGAAAGAATTTTTCAAATCGGACCAGTAGTTCCTGAGATTAGCGCGTTCAAACAAACAAACAAACAAACAAACTCTTCAGCTTTATAATATTAGTATAGATTTCCTACGTAACGATTTTTGTATTAAGAATCTTAAGTGAACTGGCGATTCAAATTAAGGAGTTGATGCTAAAAGCGTGTTCGATTTATTACTCGTATACATAATTTATTACCTCTGGTTTATATTAGGAATTACAGTCACGTCCTACTTACTATATCTGTCATCGGACGAATAGGTGCTTACATAGGATCTTCGTATAGAATCGTTGATTAAATCAGGCGCCATCGCTTTGTCTAGGCAGTGAGCGCATTATCTAGTATGCTTGTCAGTCACACTCGACCCGGTTGTGACGTTGGACATCTCGGCTCCAGTCTACGGGACCGGAACGGACAGAAAGGATTGCCTATTACACGAGTCTATCCAATTACATTTAGGTATCTGTTTAATGAATACAATCTGCGTACCGAACGCTTTTTAATTAAGTATTGAAATACTCTCTCAAAACATCTAAAAAACAAAAATTCTTTGGTGTTGCTGGGTTCAAACAATTATAACGTTAACCTTAGCTTAGCGGTAGGTGTATTTTTTGCCACCTTAGATGTTTAAAAAAGATCTAAGTATTTTTGTGTGAGATCGCGTCATATTTTATTATTTTAAATGTTAAGTTCTGTTTTCACGTTTTGTAGCCCTTTGTAACCTTGTACAAGAACGCGTTATACCGATTAAATTACTAAATCTCATTTGATTTAATTATTTTAATATTTTCACCAAGTATTCATTTTTGCATTGTGGTTATGCCTTTCAAACATGTTCCAGGGCTAGTACTCCTATTAGGGCTAGTACTCCCATTAGGAACGTAGCAACATCTACACACATATAGTCCTCTAAAATAAAACTACAACTACGCACGTAAACAGATAAATGTATACATATAAGTAATCAAATTAATTTACGTATACGAGATTGCAGAGCACAGCTGTTAGTAATAAAATAAAATGACAGTTATACTTGAGATTCGTGACGCCTATCATATCCGGGTAGTAAGTACACACACCATTTCTAAATTCCTATTTTCTGTTTGGTTGTAGTTTTGAACTTACCGTTGTTAACACTCGCAAGAAATATTTAAACTTTTAGGCAAGAATTATGATTTATTAAATAGTATCGTTGAATATATAAAAAAGTTAATTACTTAAAAAAATGAAAGTTCTTTTTAAATTTGAAACAACATACAAATGATCGCATATAATTGTCGTTGTTTCTCGTTTTTTAGGTAGGTCATGAAAATGTTATGGAGATAGCAGTTTTGCAAATTTGTAGGCCTTAGGCTCGCTTGATATATTCGCGATAAAAAATCTTGTCTTGTCACAACAAATAGCAAGGTCACCAAACCAATGAGACCAATGAAACCTTATATTCTGGGGGGGGGGGGAAGGGTTAAAGGGGGGTCCTGCCGCCAAGACGAGCCACGTGAGGCGCAAGGGCACTATCTACCTTTTCTTGAAGCGCTTCGTCATTTTTTTTAAACCCTCGTAACTTCAGTTTGGATTATACCAGATTTACAAAATTTTCCAATTATTTTCGGCATATGATGTTAAATCTTATTCATGAAGACTGGAATTCTTTAACACTTGTTGTTGGTTAAGAGACCTCGTAGTAATAATGAATAAAAATATAGTCTCAAATTGTTCATGATAACTGCAAAGTAAAAACTTACATTTGTAGCCTGATACCAACTATTAAAGACTTATTCCTCTAGACACTTCTATTTAATTGTGTTGACCAGTTGTTTGGATGTCAATACACCTTTCCCTAATTTTATAGATTGCCAAGTACGTGTCAAGACATTATGGTGAAGGAACATAAAGCAGTTCCTCTACAGAAACAAAGATATAACGGTTAAAGTTTAAAACAATACAATATTTCTTCTTCCACGATAAAGAAAAAGTTAAATATTGATTATACTAAGCTGATTAGGCTATGTACATGAATTTTTAATATTAACGATTTTGATATAAAGGTATTAAGATGATAGTCGTAAGAGCTTTTTGCGTGTTACAAATGCAAATCTATTTTGAAATGGTATACCAAAAGTAATGTGAAGCCACATTATTCGAACACGTTTTATTCTATTTACTCGAAGTCGAACATATTGAGGTCGTTTCCGAAAGCTATTCAATGACAACTCTCTCAAACATTGGTACCCTTTTGAATAATAACCGTATTACCCGTGTCATCTCTCTTATGCAATATGAATGCGGACATTGTGTAATGTAAACTCGCTATTAGTATTTTAACGTTGAAGACTTAGATAAAAAAACCTTTTATTTAATAGACGTATTTTGTAAATTCTGAGAGCCTGAGCCTTTCAAAGGGCCAACGATCAAAGCTATTCAAGCGAATAAATAAAACAAGATAGATACTTTTCTTTGTATTTGTTAAGAAGTGACTTCCAATATATGCATTAGATATAGTTTTGAAATTTTATAACAATAATGTTAAAAAAGCTAAATAGGTCAATTGTGAGCTTTAATGGGTCTTCGATTAAGTCATCAGTTTCTCGTCATCTGTGTAATGCTTAGTGTTTGTTGAATTGAAACCATTTCTAACGCTTTTAAAGCGAAGATCGAGACTTAAGCAGATAATATTTTCATTTGCAAACTTTTTTAATGTAATTCATTCACGCGCTCTTTCATTATTTTCATTAATTTATACAAATAAACGTATGAAATGCATGCGTTATGTGTTTTCACACTGCTATGCATGGTCGTAAAAAATGATAATACGAATATTTAGTGTAATTTATTTGCATGATATCATCATTTCAATTAAACTACATAAACATTGTTCTGTACAATGTTCTAGTTTTAATCTCTAATTGTTCCTATACTGTTTTTGTTTATGCGAACGATGTGTGGTCGACGTTGTGAGTATAATCATTTGCGAAACGCTTTATTCTAGAGAGGTCACACGTTATCTAAAACAGCTGTCGGCCGCACCCGATGACACGACCTACAATGGACTCGTTTGTATCCGTGCCGTGTAATATTGTTTGTAATTTTAAATATCAGATGTGCCGGTACGGGTGGCTGCCGGTTTATTTTCTAGCTCAATTGTGGAGTTATCCGAGGTGTATTGTTGCGTTGATTAGATCAGGCAACCTTTGTTCAAAGTTGAATGGCTTGCTACACGCCGCTATCGTCTGTCGACCGCACGCGACCTGTTCAAGAGCTTGTGGCTACACTGGTGTACCTGTTTCAGCCTTCTCCAAACGACCGCAGGATATGTACATATATACAAACTACATTCAAAAGATTATCTTTTTGCATTCTCTGTTTGTTCACCTGAAATTCAGAAACATATATACACAGATTATTTGGTCGGCAGAATACATTTCACTCGTAAATCTTGACCTGCGTTAGTTATTTTGTTCCTTGAATTTGTTTTGTAAAATATTCTGTTACGTAAGATTTTCTGCTTCAAAATATTATTTATTTGGGTATAGATACTCGAAGACACTCGACAAAAACGCCGAAAATGGAGGGTACTGCTGAAAAGACGCTAACAATACGCTAATGGCTTATGTTTGCGATGACTGTCCCTCCCAGCCAACAGGCTCTATTATCACGGTCGGTCCCTGTGCGCTGAATTGGCTAAATGTTTTGTGCCTCTGAAAAGATTCAAGATGACGGTGAAATTGTTAAGAAAATTGATCGCTTCCACTCCAACAACTTGGGCTTGTTGCTGCAGAACTCGTTACCAGATTTGTTTATGTCGCATTTTTATCTGTTTCTGTAATTAATGCGATCAAGGTATGTTATTTCTATAATTAGTTTAGGTTATTTGTATTAACCTCTCTTCTATGGACAGGCCTTTGTCCAGCAGTAGATTATCAAAGGTTGTTGATGATTCATCTTTATGTTTATTTACTTCAACGTACACATGATTCTACTTAATTTTTTCTATGCTATTCTCTTGTCACTCTTAAGCATGGATATAGCATTTAGGCACAATTGGGGTAATCGGGATGCCCTAATCGGTAACCAAACATTATGATTCTTGCAAAATTAGCGAATACGAAATTATAGTCGTTAATTATGAATCCACTAGCGCATTGGTGCGTGAAGCGCGCCAGGACCACAACGTACAACCCTCGCGCCTCGTCTGATCTCTGTCAGTCAGATTTCAAATCACACAACTCAACAACAAGTTAGCAAACAATTCGTAGCGACTTGTTAGTTTCGTCGAATTGTTTGCCAAATATATTTTTTTAAATACCTACTAAGTACTGACCTCTATGGTAAGGACTAACTGAAAAACTTTGAAAGTCAAGTTTTAAATAGATGTCAGAATACAGCTAAAATGAATATTTTATTTTTTAATACTACGGCGTGGACGTTTATTTATTTCTGATTTTGCTAACACTTGTAACCCATATCACCAACACAAATCGTAACAATCCTAACACAAATCAAAGCTACGCCCATGCTGTCAAAGTTTGCTGAAGGAAAACTTAACAATGGATTAAGCCCGCCTTTGTACATGTGCTTTTTACCTTCTTGTGTATGATATGTTTTATTTATTTGCTGTATACAATAAAGAATATGAATATGAAACATTATTAGGCTTGGCCATAAGTACCGAGCACCGTACAAATTTCGCGTTGCAGGGAAGCTTGACAAAAAACAAATCTGTTGTTTGAGGATTCCGTTGTCGGTTTTAAAACATTTAAAAATTATAAGTCAAGTCGCAACTAGCGATAAATCATCTTTATTGTCACTGGACTGGGATCTCGAATTAAGTAAACTCGAAGAAAGCATCTTTTGGTCATCTTTAGCCAAAATTTGCTACTTCTAATCCAATACTAACTAATAGCTTTATGGGGTTCATTAACTCTACTTTTAGCAATTTTTTATAAAAAAATCAAACTGTCACCCGGAAAACCTAATACTTATAATTTGACTATCAACTATTTTAAAGTCGTTCTTCTGAAAAATCAAGCAAGTATGATACATATATGTAAAACAATTTATTTGACATTGAAATCCAAAACTCCAAAATATCAATCTTCATTCAACAAAAACGACTGTCATATAAACTTGTGGGATCTAAAATCCCAAAATTTCTAGTGGTATTGGTATTTATATTGGTTCTAGGCCCGATTTCTGCATTTAGACTCAAAAGTGGTCCTTTATGCGTCTAGGAGAGGTTAGCTAGGTGAGCCAACCAAGCTCCTTCCAGAAGCGCAGAAACCTCCTGGGACGTTCACAGGCCCGTTCACTTGCCCGTTGTGTGGTCACTCCCTCGCATTCAAGGATTACGTGGGCCGCCGTTTCTTTTGGTGAATAGTTGTCGGTTCAGGACTAGGTGTCCCGCTATGGTTACACAAAACCCGAGGCCGCCATTCATTCTTACAAAAGACCCCATAGCACCATAATCAGATCGAAAATCCCTTCCATCTATAAAATACCTCCCCGACAAATATGAGGTTTGTAACAGAAAAAAAATAACTTCGACGTGAAATCCATTCTTAGCTAATGTCTATAAACTACTTCTTTACTTTGAAATTTAGGGCTATCTAGAAACTCAAAGACTTCTATATAAAATTCTATAAAAGGCCTTAGACTTCCTTAATGCCGCCCTGTCATTTACGTCTCCAAATTTCAACTTAGGACTGCTTCTCCGAGGAGTCAGAGATCCGAAAGGATTCTTCACCCCGTCAACAAAAAAAGAAAAAAAAAGACGTAGTAATAGTCTTTCAGATCTCATGAATAGAGAAATATGTATAAATCATCTATTTGTGTATCAAATGATAGGGTCATTTTATCTCTTTCTCTTTTTATGTAGGGAGATGGTTAGTAGAAAGGATTAAAATTTCGTGTCATTTACAAGTATGCCCTGTTAAAAATGCCTATGTGATAATCAAATCCAACCTACCAACAAAAACAATTAAAGACAATTTAAAGGCGGACATAATAAATAAATACTACACTAATGTGAAAATGAACATAATTATGTGTCAGCGACAAACATACAAGCAAAGAAATAAATTATTACGTATGAAATGACAGTAGCGGTAAGGGCCCAAAACCGCTAAAGGGCTGCTCTTTGGCGGTTTTTTAAAGCTGCCTGCATAAAAACGCTTTTTTTTTGTTTCATTTAAGGATTTCTTGTTGTAAAAGTAACATAAAAAGTCTTGCTCGCAAAAAAGACTGATGTAAGTAAACGATTTTATTTAGATTGACCTTTTTCTCCGTTTTTTTTGAGTAAATTGTCTAACAGAAAAACACAAAACCAAAATGTTTTAATCTTAGAGTAGTCGAAGCAGAAAAGTTTACTAATAAAATCCAAATTTAGTGTATACTTTCCTTAAAAGTACGAGATCGCAGTCTTAATACTTGTTCAAACGTTTTAAAGATATGGACTTTTTAGAACATTTTTATTTAAGAAGTTAGTAGTAGTAAGTACTTTCCTCAGTTCGTAGTTATTGTTGGGAATTGATATTTGCGAAAGAAAATATTCACGTTGCTATTTTTCTTATAAAAATCGTTGGTTATAGAATTTTCAAAAATAGATACCTGGCATCTATACTGTCATTAATACAACAAATTTGGATATCTTTAATGGATTACGCGTGATACCGTGAAAGCGATATAAGCGATGTGTGTGCACACGTCACAGGGTGTGTCGATCAATCACGGGCGCGGATGGACGAGCGACAGGCCATTAGGGCGCTTTGGTGTCGGCCGGACTCAGGTGCCTTCGCTCCGTCCGTCACCTCGCCGATCTACCGCTCGACAACAGCCCAGTCCGAGTCGTCTTCAATCACTCCGTCGCCCGCGAGATTCATATAAGTTCATACTTTTATTTATTTATTTCAGTTAGGAAAACCAACAGCTACAAAAATGAAATGGTCAGATTGATATGCTACATCAAGCCAATTACAGGTTTTCACGAATAGAATCATTGTAAATAACAGAGGTTCTGGAGCACTAACTAATACGACACTACACCTATACAACTATACAATAAATAATAATCGATCTAAAAATGTTACGATCTAAAAAATTCAAGGTTTAGCATACCGCGCACAACATTGCTTTTGGTATTAAAGGGATCAAGAGAGTATTCCTTGCACAATTTATTGAAATCTCCGCTCGCTCGCACAATATATGAATTTTTTCTATAGATTGAGGAAGAAATTGGAATAGAAATGGGTGGATTAAATCTAATCGACTTACGGGGGACATTAAAATTTAACTTTTGCAAAAGGCTAGGACAGTCAATCTCATTAGAAATAATTTTCAAAAGAAAAGAACAATCAGCTAATCGGCGTCGATTTACAAGTGGCTGGATATGAAATTTCTTACACAGACCAATGTAATTGTTTGAGCTATAAGGAATATTTAAACGAAAACACAAGAACCTCAGAAAACGTTTCTGTATGTTCTCAATGCGATCAATGTACTTATGATAGCAAGGGTTCCAAACTTGCGAGGCATACTCCAGGTGGCTCCTAACAAAAGTACAGTAGATAATTTTTAGCGTTTTAGCTTTTACGAAACATTTGGCAATTCTCATTACAAACCCCAAAGCCTTGGAAGCTTTAGCAATAATTTGCTCAATATGCACATCGAACAGTAGCTTCGCGTCATGGTAAACACTAAGGTCACGTACCCCATCACATCTTGGCAATACTTGTCCCTTAAGTTCGTATGGTGCTAGTATTGGTGACCGTTTTCTACCAAACGTGACGACTGAGCATTTAACGGGGTTTAGTTCCAATTTATTTAATTGACAGTAGTGATCAAGTCGTGATAAGTCTGATTGAAGCGCCTGCACATCGTTTGCCGATGATATTGCAGAATAGATCTTCATATCATCAGCAAAACAGAGCAGATTAGAACTTTGGAAGCAGGAGTCGATGTCATTCACGTAAATCGTAAAAAGCAATGGACCCATTAAGGAACCCTGGGGCACGCCGCTGGGGATAGAAACCCAGCCAGAAATATAATTACTGACAACTACAGCCTGAGTCCGATTTTCAAGATAAGAGGAAAACCACCGAAGTAAGTCCCCCCTTATGCCACTGTTAAACAATTTTATTTTCAGTATGCTGTGATCTATTTTATCGAACGCTTTGCTATAGTCAGTATAAATAACATCGACCTGAGCACCATCATCCATGCCCTGCGTCACATAATCATTCAGTAGTACCAAGTTTGAAACGGTTGAACGTCCTCTTAAAAAACCGTGTTGTGATGGATTAAAAGTATTTTTAAGCGCCGCGTACACTTGATCGTAAACAACCTTTTCAAAGACTTTTGCCAAAATACATAATTTGGAAATGGGTCTATAATTAACAATTTCAGTTTTTGGCCCTTTCTTGTGCACGGGTGTAACAAACGCAGACTTCCAAATCCGAGGAACAGCACAAATAGTAAGTGATTTCTTAAATAACAGCGATATCGGCAAAGCTACAGTTTTAGCACATTTTATTATAAATTTAGGTGATAGGTAATCAGGGCCGGCTGACTTCAATGGGTCAAGGCCACTCAGAATTTTAGTAATATACTCCAAATTAATTTCAATTGAATTAGTATCACAAGATGTGTATGATGTACTTCATAGCAGTATCACTAACTGGATCAATGAAAGTGGAATGGAAATGTGAAGAGAACGCATTGCATATTTCATCAGCAGACGAGATCGATACGCCACCATAATTAAAGTAACTACGTATTGAATTAGATTTAGAGCGTTGCTTTACAAAACTCCAAAAATACTTAGGATTCCTTTCAATAGATTCTTCAGTGGCAGCTAGGTAATTAGAGTAGCAGTCAGCCTCAAGTTTCTTCACCCTATCACGTAAAAGCCTAAACGTAGCCTGGTCAGAAAGTCTGCCATATATCTTAAATCTACGTAGGTATTTCGATTTTTCTTTTATTAGTCGTTTAAGTGAAGAGGAGTACCAAATCGGATAAGAATTATAATATATATTCTTGCTAGGAACATATTTATTTTGAATATAAGCTAACGTATTATAAAAATAGGTCACACATTCGTCGAGCGTCATATTCATAAACACGGTATCCCAATCCACAGCCGCCAATTCTCTATTTATCGAAATAAAATCACCCTTCTCATAAGTATACCGGGTGTACGACGCAGGAATCAAACGTGTGTACTCCGCGGAGTTCAAATTAATTAAAAGAGCAGGGTGATATTTATCGACAGCTACCAAGGGCACAGGACATTCACTCACCGACACACAATCATTACACAAAACCAGGTCCAAAGTCTTCCCGAAGTTGTTTAATATACCATTGTACTGTCTCAGACCTAGAATACGCATCTCATCCGTTAACATATGCTCGTCACTGCTACATATGTTTACGGGTTGCAAAACATTGTCCGTTAATTGCCATGAAATGCCACTTAAGTTGAAATCACCTATGATTAAAAATTTATCATCTGAGTTATTTAGCATTGTACTATTCAATTTGTTAAGAAAATCAGACAATTGTTCCGAAAAAGAGAATCCCTGACTTTCCGCACATAAGTAAATGACACTCACGTTTAGCCTGAAGACCTCCCTTGTACCTGGATAACGTAGGTTCACTGTTACCCATAAATCTTCCGCTGAGGAGTGAAAAGATGGTTGGGGCATTGCAGATATCTCTTTACGAATAGCTATTAACACCCCACCTCCGCGCGTTTGACCAGTCCGACAATAATTACGATCACGGCGCCACACAATATACTGATCACTAAACAATTCTGAATCCGAGATACTATCCACCAACCAAGTTTCCGTTAACACAATCGCATCATATAAGTTAACACACACTTCCCTATAAAAAACATCAGTCTTGGTACGAAGCCCTCGCACATTCTGGTAGTATATGCGAAGATTCTTAATATTATTCTTAGCCATTAAAAACTTTAGAAGTAATAGCAACTGCCTTAATAACTATATGCAATATGATTCTATGAAAAAATAAAATAAGCGAAGTATATTTTGAATAGTTATTTTTATAAAACTGAGAAGCAGGTAGGCTGCAATAAATATGCAAATACCAAGTAATTGGGTGAGCGAGAAAGCAATGAACTGATTCACATATAAGTGCAAGCAGTGCGAGCAAGAAAAGTAGATTCTGTTTTAAGTTTATATTAGAAATAGTACAATAACGGATATCTATGACCAGTGAGCGAGAACAGCAGCGACATGTCGAACTTTCGAGATAGGCAGAGATGCTAAACCTTTTACAAATGTTAAACATTTTAGTAATTATTAAACACTTCATATGGCGAATTTTAAAAACAATGACATTATAATTTGAATATTTAACACAATGCAACGAATATTGATTAACGCAGTAGATTAGGATATTTTGTTTAAATCTTTTTCATTGTTTATTACAAGTACATGGTGACCATCAAGCTTACGAACGTGTATTTTCCCGTGTTTAACCCAAATAAATTTATAACTTTTCTCCTTCGCCAATGTCCTAGCCTTGTTGAGTAACTTCTTGGAGGCTGAGTTCAGGTGATCATTTACGTAGACCCTCGTTGCCGGACCCTTCAATCCAAGGTCCTGAGTAGTTAGGTTCTTAACAGCACGTGCAGCCGCAATGAAATCCTCCTTGACATATCTGTTGAGGAAACTCACAACAATAGATTTCTCTTTCGTGTTAAACAATGGTATTCTCGACACATAATTCACTTGAGTTTTCGGGAACGTATAATTAACCTTCTGAGAGATGGTTTCCAAAATAGAAAATAAGTTCTCGTTGTTGCTCGACGGAACACCTTTTATTTCTATATTATTAAGTCTAGACCTCTGGTCGGTTGCAGACAATTCTGATTTGATAGCACTAATATCGTCATGCATGGACTGAACTTTGCTCCTGAGAGCCTCTAGGCAGACAATTCGAGACTCAAAGTTATTCAATTTAACTGCAAACTCTTCCACTTTGCCGCTATCAAAATCTAGGCTCTTCTTGACCTCGCCGAGTTCCTCTTTCATGGTACGAACGTCTTCATGAAGCATAGCCAGTCCAGAAAGCTGCGCCTTCATCTCCCTGATCTCGTTGAGTAAGGTTCTATTCGAGACAGACTCTGCAGACGCACTGGGAGACTGACTATTGTTTCGACAGGTCATACACTTCCACAAAGCTCTTCTTTCAGTTCCCAGTTTTCTCCATCCAGCTTCGGTCATATTAACACAGCCAAAGTCAAAATGTTTCTTACATATCCCACACTGAACTCCGTCATTAAACTCTGCGTTACAAGCCGCACACTTCATAATGAACGAAAAATATGTTCACGACAGAATACACCAAAAGGTTGCTAACCGCTGATCAGTCAGATTGCCAGGTGCAGGCGTGCTTATTTAACAATTGCGCGAACGCTACTGAATACCACAGTGTATCTTCCAGTGATATGAGAGCTTTAAGTACCTAAAAACATTATTCTCGCAAAAAAATTTTTTGTAAGAATTACTTAGAAGTTGTTTCTTACAAAATTTTACAGTGTCATTATTAATACTCCTGTGCCTCGACATATTTACTTTGAAATCAATAAATGCTTTGACAAAAACATATATAATATGTTTATGAATGTAATAAAACAAAATATACCTAATATTGGCACTGATCGTTTTTGTTATAATAAAAGCCAAGTTTATATGTATCGTCTAATGTTAAATGCTGTTAGTTAACCAATAAGCTAACATTTATCTAATTTTTGCCGCAAGAAATGTGCGCTGCGAGACTTGCCTTTTACTAAAAACTAAATTAACTATTAATTAAAGCTCAGACAGCACCTTCGGCCATGATTCCATGAAGGTACACTAATTGTACCATGTATAGGTACAGATACAGATAATGAATTATAAAAATATTTTAATACGAACAAATAGCATATGGGTGCCACCCAATAATAGACTATCTATTTATTAGATCAATGTGTTTCATTGTAAATGGAGATCGGTGACGCGAAGTGTGCGGTATCCAACGGTGTATGTACGTAATGTACGTAACTGATGGTCACACCTATAACGGTATTTGCTCTGCTCTGACATTGGATTCATCTCGACATCCTAACTTGACATTTTGTTAGCTAGTTGGTTTTGCGTGCAGTAGCAAGTTGATCATGTTCAGGGTTGTTATAATTAATTACGCTAAAATATTAAAATGTTATCTAAGTTTTACATTATAAATTTATTGCGAATACGTCTGGTGTAAATAAACTTGATCACCAAATATGTAGTACTGTAGAGAGAGGGTTCACAAACGTGTCTTTTCCCACAGAGCAACAACTTAAAACTATTTAAAAAATAATGTTGTTTTATCGTTCATTTTAGAAAGATCTCTTTTACCACGCATAACGCAGGTGCTTTACCATCCCTTAATTTTCTTAAATAGCAAATTTAATAAATGTATTGCCACAATGCTTACCTTTTAATGTTTTAATTTATAATTGTTTAAGCGTCTAAAAAGGTCGCAAGTTTGTGTCAGGTAAACATCCAGTTTACTCTCGTGGTTGCAAGTATTTAGCACCCGAGTATATAATAAATGGTCATGACTCGCGATGGGAGCGTTATAGACATATTATAAACGCAACTTTATGTATTATTGAAATATGTGTTTTAATGTTTATTTTGGCAACACGAAAAAGTATGAACAGACAATTTCACAGCTTGAATTACCATCAGTTTATATTGACCCGGACACTATAAAATGTTGTTAGTTATCAAATTCGTAGGTATATAGGTTACTAGATATCATAGTTTTTTTGCGGTAGAAGAATCGCGTTTCCACTTGTGAGATTTGGATTTTTAAATACCTACAAAATAAGTTTTTGATGAGATCTCTTTTTGTAGGCACTCACATTGTCCTGTAAAGTGAGTTGACATTGTTTGTCAATAATACTGTATCTACCTATATCCAGCATTTACATGTCAAAAGTAATTTTGTTTATTATATTAAATAAACATATCCATTATATTGAATTACAAAGTAAATTATGCAGTTATGCATATACAGGAAACGGGACTGGAATTGCGTTATGTTTGAGTTTATCCTTACTTTATAGGCTACTTGCGTGAAATATTAATGTTAAACTACTGATTTAACTAAAAGTTATTAGGGAATACACCTAATTACATTACCATTTAGGTACAAATTTAGGTGTTTAGCTTTATTCACAACAAAATAACAGGGGGTCAAAAATAATAGTAGGACTGTGCTTATTTTGTTCAACTGGACGGAGGAACTGCCCTTTTTTTTCCGTGCGGAAATCCCCTCGTATACCACCTGTCGGTGGCATGTCGGACTCGAACCGACTAAAACCGCACGCCGTCTCGGGTACTAATAGCCGGGGAACCAGGTATACCCTAGAAAGGAAGTCCCTGGTGCCCCGACATACCTCGGGTCATCTACAGACGAGTAGACGACCCCCCCCCCGTGTGGGAACCCCATGTTCCCTGTGCAAGGAACTGCCCTGCCCTAAGATTAAACTGTACAGTTGTTGCATGTTATGATACAATAAAAACAAGGCATGAATTTGTATAACATAATATCTATCTTTTATTTTAAAATGTACGTTTATTAGAAACTCTGCCTTTGTAGTGATTACTTACTTTTCTGTAAATTCGACCAACTCTGCTGCAACGTCAACTAACTATTTTAGACATAGATTAAAATCCAACAGACATGCCTAAGGTTAATATTTTTTGTGCTAGAAACGACACGTTACCACTTGGAGAAACCTCCATAACATTATCACACCTGTAAACAACTGGAAAATTGTATACGAAATACCTTATTTCGCAAACAAATGTAGGTTAATTTTTAATTCTGTGTCTAACTTAGGTACAGGTCCATTACTAGTATATCCTGCAAACCATATTAGTTACAAATCCGTTAGTTTGGACAACATCAAATAGATTTGTGCGGTTAGTGTCGTTATTCAGATAGTGTTTATAGACACCAATAATTACGGACATGATTAAACGGATGGAAAGAATGAACATTAAAACTCAACCTTAGAATTGACCTTAATTGCAGCTTAAAATGTATAATATTAATATTCTAGACTACATCCAGTTATTATTTTCTTAATTATAGTGTATGGAACGTAGTGCGTTCACACAGTATCATAAAGATTAGATAACTTAATAAATCGTCATCCATCCTCATCTGCGAGTAGCTTATCCCTCGTTCCGCGTTAGGATAGAGCTATTCACCTTTCACATGTAGGCCATTAGCAGAACGATAGGCTCCGATATTGTAGCACGTGCCTCTTCCCTCGCCTGCGTGCCCTTCCTCGTTTGAGATAAGCCTGAACTTAGCGTTAAATATGTGCCTCCCGTGGGTTGTGGTCGGTGATAGCGCCTACTAAATGTGGATACACCCGTTTGTTTATAATCTTTTTATGTATTTATTTATCGTAATTCTTGAAATTATTGCTTTTGTAACGACGCTATAATCTTGGCTTTCTTTTCAGGTACACAGTCGAATAAAATTTTATAAACAACTTTTACTAAAGGAGCTTTATTGTATGTAGTTGCCATATATACGTATTGCTCAGATTCTTTTACTTGTTTTTAGTTGTATTTTCTTTATTCCCTTTTAGGTATATATGACGTTTATTGTTATCTCAAATAATTCGAAACAGACGCCACAAGTTATCCAGCGAGACAATAAAATAGTGCTTATCCTTATACTCTAATATTAAATCCTTCTAGGGAGGTTAGTGATAGATAGTCTCGTGCCGTACTGCTTCGCTTTGAGCCCCGCATGTCAACTGAATTGACACTTGGAGTACGCCGATATTCCGAGTTTGTTGACTCACATATACACACACGCACACACAGGTTGTGTAACCGATCTTCTCATCAAATATTTCAGATTTCAATATAATGCTGGTTTGATTTTAGCCGGTACTAAACTTTATTACGGTGCACATTATGGTTTTTGACCAAGAAAACTGACATCTTATTTTATTTACATCTATCCATAAACGAAATCGATTTCATTGGAATTAAATCAAAATAAAAGTTTTTATATTTTGATTTAAACGAATATAAAAAAAAAAACTTTCAAAAATAACACATTTTATTGCTTATAGGACATGTAGTTATATTAACAAACATGATTGTTTGCAACAAATATAATCTCAATATTCTATGCTTATGCTATTCAATGGACCCCAGGTCTTAAACCTGTTCATGATAGATTTTCTTTTTATATGCTGTTTGCAGCCATGCCTGACGTAGAGGGATCATGGCTTAATCTACCTAGCCTGCGGTGGAATGTTCATCGTTAGGAAAATATATATATTTTGCAATGATACCAGAGGGCCTTTCATCATTGTGATCGTTGACACGAATGTAGCAAAAAATAAAATCGAACCTATCCCTGGTCATAGCAGGTCAGCACATACTAACTCGTTTCACATATCAAGTGAGTTCTCCTAATAAATTCTTCTTCTACCAAAAGGCACATAAGCACTAGATATCCTCAGCGGTAATATCTCCTGAAAAAATATTTTTTACTCTTTGACACCAACATAGAACTTACGTCTGCATCCGATAAGAACGAACGAATCACTCGATAAGATGTCTTCCTTGGCAAGGTCCTTTAATATGAGGCCAAACCACTGAAGATATATTTATTCTATTTTCTTTAACTCGTCTGCGTTTAGTTTGTCAAGCAGTAGGTTATTCTTCAGTACCTCTCACAGGTAACTCACCTTGTATTGATAATTCTGCCAGTTGAAGTAGTATGTTTCGTGGTAAGTTATTTACTGTCACATTATCCTCGAATATTCTTCAGTATATTCATCAACAGGAGATAGTAGAATGCATATAACTCTTTCCCATGTGATCATCTTCATCGTCAGGAATATTTTTCAACGCATCTCCTATGCCGCTATCGGCCTGAGTTTCGGATTATGCTACTGTAGAACACAAATTATTTCAATAATATGCTTGTAAATAGTATGGAAAGGTTATTAACAACATATATAAATACAGGAATATACAAGTTACTTGTATATAATAACTTTTTATCCTTACCTGTTATTTGACATGTCTGCAATACACTTTTAGGATACATTTTTAAATGAAATATTTATAAAATAGATAATATAACTTTACCTTTTTAGTTTTATTGCAATAGCCTATAAGCTTGTCATTACAAATTCCTACGTACATGGGACAGTATTCTTATCTGGGTTA
Source organism: Arctia plantaginis (assembly GCA_902825455.1). Taxonomy (NCBI): domain Eukaryota; kingdom Metazoa; phylum Arthropoda; class Insecta; order Lepidoptera; family Erebidae; genus Arctia; species Arctia plantaginis. Next base: position 7,491,453 of record CADEBD010000314.1, on the reverse strand, counting down.
ACGTCACGTTGAATTCTCAAGTGTACCTACATATAATATTTGAGGTTTTTTTTTTCTCGAATTCTAAACTTAAACTTCATATACAACTTCATATTAAACGTTTATCTGTATTATTAATAATTTGAATGAAATTAATATCTTTACAATGTTTTGCCACAACGTACTCCTTGTTTACTCTCTGTGTTATTTCAATTCATATTATACCCAAATTGCTTACTCTTGTCGATTCGGCAATGAACTGTAATTAGAGATTCGGCAGAAATTCTTATTATCAATTTGTTTTGTTAAGTAAGAGCTCTAATTTATATCCATATTTATTAAGGTCGGGGTCTACATTCAGTAGAGGTAACACGCCGAAGCAGTCGTTATACGACAGCGATTAAGGTGAAAATTGAAATAGGAATTTACCCTGGTATTTTATTCGGGTGCTTAAAACGACGATGTCATCTAAATAAATATATGAAATGAGTCCCCAGAGGACTTGCCTAAATTTGTATAAGTTTTAGTATAAGTAGGGTTTATTGATAGCTTCATGTGTAACCTGCACATCTTATTTCGTTCGTCTGATCAATAACTGACCTGGTGCGTTATAGTAAGTGAATATGTTGTACGTACTGTTTATTGTATTAGGTGAAATCTATAAATTATGTAGACTATTAAGGTATCAGAAGAAATAAAAATCCATGTTACTGGATTTCACGTCAATTAATTATGATTGTTGGTAATTTTAGGTTCGTAATCTAAGGTTCGTTCGTTATAAGTACGTATAGTATAGTATTATTAAAATCTTAACTAATATTGTAATGTTGATTAAAGTATACTTTAGATTATTTAATATTAACACTAAATAAACTGACAATCGTCTTTTAAAAGCCTGATCAAAATATTGTTTATTTCACAGGATCAAAAGTCTTGTCAAAAGTACATTTGTAATAAGATTTTGCACTAAAATGTTACAGTTCTGTTAACGAATTCATTAATAACATATAGTACCAGCATCTAATCAGGCTTTCAGCAACTTGATATACACCTACTTAAAAGAGATTCTATATAGAGTAATCGATTAGTTCGTTTTTGCGTTGATCATTCAAACTTGACCCGAGGCTATTTAATACAAGCCTCCACGGAATTAGGTCTTCTGGTGGTCCCAAGAGTTGGCGGATCTCCGCGCGGCGTGTACTTGTACCCGGAGGTCCTACGCCTACAGTTGGCAGCGTGACCGCGGAGTAGGTGATTAGAACCGGCTTCATGAGGAGTACCGAGAGGCGCGGAAAACTGAATCTGAACATTAGCCGCGCCAAAGAAGTTAAGAGAAAAGAGTTGGTGGAGGGTCTCGATCGTCACCCTTGAGGTCGCTCCTATCACGGCTCCTATCGTCCGGTGTAACAAAAGTTCCACATGTTGATCTTATGGAGCCTCTCCAGCCCTGCTCCCTGCAAGAAGTGGTTGAGGATTTTTTCACCGTTTGTCGGAATGGGCGGAGCACACACCCCCGTTGATGTCCTCCGTGGCCTCGACAGGGAGAACCAGGAGGACGTTGTTCTATCCGTCACAGAGTTGGAGATAGGGGTGGATCTTCTACGGATCAATTCCAAGAACACCGCCCAAGGGTAAGACGGGATCTAGACCCGAGGTTTTGGCACTGGCTCTCAACTACATGTAAGACCGCCTCAGGGAGGTGTTCGACGCTAGCTTGGCGGCCGAACGCGTCCCTGAGTGCTGGAAGAGCAGGGAGTTGGTGCAATTGAGGAGGCCGGGACGGCCTGCCGTTTCGGTCGCGGCCTACAAGCCCATCGTGCTGCAGGACGAGGCTTTTGAACTGTTTGAGGGGGTCCTCTCTGCTCGCATCGTCCGGCACCTAGGCGAAGTCGGCCCCGATTTGTTTCCGAGTCTGGCGTTCGACCTGAGGGCCATGACCGAGCGGTAGCGGCCTGTTGTTGGCGGTGTTGTTAGACATAGCTAACAGATTCAATCAGCTGATTGGCAGACTGCATCAGGGAAAGCACTCCTTTATCACGGGGTGCCAGAGTACCTGAAGCGGCTAGTGGCAGACTATTTAAAGGAGCGTATCGTCATGTACGAAGATCGATATCTGAGGCGTCGGCCCATCGTACTAACCTACATTAAATTTGAAACTGTAATTTAAGAACTGTTGCATATCAGACTTCCTTATTCTGTGACTGATACACCCACTTACTCATTCAGTGAGCAGATACAGAGCTTTCTAGGTGTAGCAATACTTAAATACTTTGTAATCATATATAACTGATATGCGGGGCAGTCCTGACTGTAAACAACGACCTGGGGGCTATTAATAATTGAGCTAATAGGTTTGGTTTGACTTTGAACCCAGTAAAGAGTCAAGCTATCATGATAGGCAGTCAACGCATGACTGGAAGGTTAGACCAAGGTAAACTGCCACCCATTACTTTTAACGGCATAGAAATTCCTTTTAGTTCCGCTGTTGTAACTTTCGACTCCAAGCTCAACTGGAAAACCCAGGTCACAACCGTCAGCCAGAGAGTCATAGGTACGCTACGGGCCCTTTATTGGCTTAAGAATTTCCTCCCCTCCGAGACGAAAGCGATGCTTGCACAGACACTTATTGTCCCCATCTTGGATTATGGTGATGTATGCTATTATGAAATGAATGCAGATCTACTCAATAAATATGACCGCCTTAACTGCATTCGATTGGTCTTCAACCTTCGCAAATATGACCATATTTCCTCCTTTCGTCGCGAATTGAATTGGCTCCCTATTCGTCAGTGCCGTCAGCTGCGCGCCCTCACCACCTTCTATTCTATTCTCAACTCACCCATTTCCCCCCTTTTTTTTTCCGTGCGGAAGTTCCTCGGATACTACCTATCAGTGGCATGTCGGACTCGAACCGACTAAAACCGCACGCCGTCTCGGGTACTAACGGCCGGGGAACCAGGTATACCCTAGAAAGGAAGTCCCTGGTGACACCCATTTCCCCCTCCTACCTGACATCTTCATTCCAATATCTGTGTTCCAACCACGATAGCTCTCCGTTCATCAAACAATCCTCCTCTGCTATGCCCCACTCATACTTCCGCTTGTGTCCACTCCTCGTTTCTAATCCAATCCAGGCCCCCCTGGAACGCTCTCCCTTTGGAAATCAGGATAGCACCCAGCCACCTCTCATTCAAGTTGAAAGTTCGAGCTAGCATTCTGGACTCAGTAGCAGATTCGTTACAACCTTAAAGCTTTATATATTATCAATATGAAGGTTTATGTATGTATGTAATTAGGCGAGTATTTATGTATGTGTATGTATTTAGTACGTTTGTATGTATGTATTTATCTCAGTGTTTCTGTCTCACTTCTCAATAATTTTCTCTTACTTTACATATCAATCTCTAGTGGACCTAGTCACATTTCAGCACCACCCTAAGGTAGACTAGGAGAAAATTCCTGTGGCATTAAGTCCGCCGTTGTACAACCCCACTTGTGCATAAAGTATTAAAATAAAAATAAAATAAAATAAATATGCAATTACAAATAACTTTTGCACTGCATACATTTTTTTTATCACATAGGCATGTATAGCAAATCAAAGACATAATTTTTTTCCTTTAATAGACCTACAAAAAAGTAAAAGGTAAAAAAAACATTCTTCTAACGTAATCTCACAGATCTACTTGTTATTTAGACATCTTAATTTGCCTAATGGCTTCACAGTCGCACACGACAGTACAATTTACATATAACAAAATACATCTAATATTAGCGGTCTTCGCGTTTTATGTTTGTCTCTAGATTATTATCTTATGTAATTATGTTCTGCGCAACGCCAAGGTTTACCGTTTGTAAAAGAAGACAGATGATGAGACTTATGATGAGGTCACTATTAAGTATTAGATAACTAAGTACGTAAATATCTTTCCAGCTAACCAAGGCTTTATATTCATATCTATAGGTAATATGATACATGCCATTTAATGAAGGAGTCTGTGTTGCTATAATGTAGCATGCATATTTCACATGATAGAAGTGGGTAAGGACTATACTGTGAGCATGTTGTCGGGTATTGTTCGAGTCGGCGACGTCGGAAGACCTTTTGTTCTAGCAGGGCACGGACGGCGGTTGTTACTTTATCTTATTACACGTGTCGCTTGCGGTCGTGTCACCTCCTGAATTAATGTATGTCGCTTTATAATAACCACTAAATCCTAACATGTATCGCGCTAGTATCTCACCAACGACATATAATGTCGACGAATCGAAATTATCTATGATGGTACCGCACTAATTAGCCCTTTTACCGCTTAAATTAACCGGAATTCATCTTCGAAAGCGACTTAATCATGAAACGGCGTTATTGATCAAATAGGTTTAGCTGAAAATGGGGGAAAAAGTTATGTTGATCAGAATGTTGATCAGAGAACAATATTCGTTTGAATTGTACACGTAAATCTGTTTTTATTGTGATAACACGACGTAATTAGTTTCTCTTCTCATTTTCACTGACAAAAGTAAATAGATGACTTATTAGGATGAGTATTCTAAAGAAAGAGTATTTGTCTTATTGAAAAATAAAGAAACACAGGTTGAACAGAGCTGCTTTAGTGGTTTCACAATGTCATGAATATTCATATCGGTTTACGTGCTGTTTAAAAAGAAATAATATCGCCGATAAATCCCGTTTTTTCAATTTTATTTTTTAAGGAACAATTTTTAGTTGGAAGTGTGTTTTCAACGTGCTCAGTAAAATTTGAATCAATACCTTCTTGAGAGTAATTTTAACGCCGGCTTAGTTTATAAAATATTGCTCTTCTAAAATAGCAAACTACAGTATTATAGTATTAATACGAGTTTGGGGAATTATATACTATTCAACCTTATAATGTAACAAATAGTAGGTACTAAATAATTATAAATTTATATATGTATGTTTTGTATGTACTGTAAATAATACGTGTATTCCACAAGATTATTGATATAAATTAAAATAATACTTTATCAGTGCTGTCGTACGCTTATCTTTAATGTCACATATGCGTTGACCCATTTTCATTAATATTGTTTTTTCTAATAGGATATTGTTCTAGCTCTCATCAACAATAAGATAACACGTTTCAATCGCTGTATATACCTACTCGTATATTCATCGTCATCATCATCCACAGCCTTTACTAGTCCACTGCTGGACATAGGTCTCTCCTTTGATAATATGTTTTATAAAATAAATTTATACATATAATTTAATTAAGTATATATAAAAATACAATTTAATTTTCACTAAATGTATTTCATAAAAGCAATATACTAGCTACAAAGCCGCAAAACTGGCAGATGGTAAATTACCTTACGTTAAGACCTGGATTGTGGCAGTTAGCTAGCTGCGCGGCGACTATGGCATGTTAACGAGTTCATGCCATATGTGGCCATAACAGAACATCCTGGCAATTGTTGCTGTGGATAATATATATATTTTGTGTTTTATTTTGGTACCAATATAATATTCACCAAATGATCATACGGGAGCCGTTTGTTTGCCCTTGTCCTGCGGTTGGCTTTCAACTCCCTAATTGCATTATTACTGCGACAATCAATCCATTTTTCACGTGGTTTAATGCTCCATTGCGTTCTGTTACATCTCATCAACAGCCTATACTAGTCCACTGCTGGACATAGGCCTCTCCTTAGGAAGGAGGTTTTGGCCTACTATACCACGCTGGCCAGACGGGTTGGTATAGGGTTTGTTTCAAGTTTTCCTTCTCTTTGCAGTGCTTTTGTCCTGCTTAGTTTGCTCCCTTAGTCGGCTCTTACGACACCCACGGGATGAATTGGGGTAGTGACAATTTGTATTCTTAATCCGTCACCACACGGACTTACATACATTTGGTAAACCGAATAATATCTATGATTGGCTTAAAGCTATATTAGTGTACTAGGAATAGTTTCTTTAGACTAGTTGATTATTTATAACTTTTATGTTTTCACAAGTTGTTAATAGCACCCTAATTTTACTTTCAATCCGTCTTAATTTAATGAGTTATCTAATATATCATTTTTCTGGATGAACGAAAATCAAAACTTTATCGTAATTGTCAATTAGCATATCAAAACCACGCATATCTGTAAGACTACTAAGGTAGTCTTAAGGATTATAATGGTATAGCATGTTAATTCGTTGGCTTGAATTTCTATTTGGACAAGAGTTCGCTATTGCGTCGCACATTCGCACATAAATCTGTAATTACAATACTCATACACTTCTTACCCTCTTGGTAATAGCCCTCTGCAATTAGCCGCTATGAATGAAAAATAATAGAATAAAATGTTGTATGCCTTAATATAAAAATGTACCCTCCACTTTCTTCACAGCGTTTTTTTTTTTCAACACGAAGCCGTGCTTACATTTTTTCTTGTCTCCTAGATGGAGATGCAAAAATAAAGAATTGTATTCTCCCTGGCTAAGCCCTGCTACGCTGAACTCGTTCCATATTCAGAATTCTATCCTATAATATATTCTATACTAGTTGCTACGTGACTAGCTTACTTCTAAATAAAACCTAACAATACCAACGTCTTGGTGTGTCGTGTAAATAGGCGCTTGACTGCAATAATTTTCGATACCTATCTGATACCTTTTTGTATACTTACGTTAATTAGTTGTGATCATGGGTGGATTAGTTTATCTATACTATAATGTTATGATCTATCCATGTGGTGATGGATTAAGAATACAGAGTGTCACCATCCCTATTCATCCCTGGGTGTCGTAAGAGCCGACTAAGGGAGTAAACTACGCTGGACTACACTGCAAAGAGATGGAAACTTGAAACAATACCTATACAGACTCGGCTTGCCAAAACCTCCTTCCTGAAGGGAAGGAGATGCCTATGTCCAGCAGTGGACTAGTAAAGGCTGTTGTTGATGATAATGAATATTATAAAGCTGAAGAGTTTGTTTGTTTGGTTGAACACGCTAATCTCTGGAACTACTGGTCTGATTTGAAAAATTCTTTCAGTGTTAGATAGCCCATTTATCGAGCCCATTATACCATTATGCTACGACCAAGAGGAGCGGAGTATCAATAAAAAAGTTGCAAAAAAAACTTGTGAAAATTATTCCTTTTGAGAGCTTCCGTTGCGTGCGCTTCGTAAACAGTTAACAGTTTCACAAAACGCATGTATGACAGAGTTGTTCCCCTTTAAAAGTTATAAAATAAAGTGTACGCGACAGCATATATTATGTCTATCTTTTAAAGTTGGCTCACTATAACCTTTTTTTGTGGTGATAAAATTTGTTCTAAAATAATGCATTATTGGCGAAGGTGTTTTTTTAAACATAAAATTGTTCTTTACATCACAGCTTCTTAATGTACTTAGACTTTACAAATATTTTCAACTTCTAAGTCGAGTGCAAAAGCTAGTCTATATCTATAGAAATAAATAAAATTGAAGTGTGTGTTTGTAATGTCAAAATAAAAGGTTATTTTCACACACACAGTTATTTACACGATACCTATGCCTAAAAAACAGTTTAAATATTTTTTGTCTGTCTGTCTTTCTGTCTATCTGTCTGATTGTTTGTTCCGGATAATTATCTAACTACTAGGTAGCTAACATCTACTAGATAGCTGTCTATATAAGAAGTAACTTAAGCTGTTTTTCTTCTCAGAAAACCCTATAAAATTTTGTCCGGTCCGGGAATCGAACCTGTGGCCTCATGGACTGCGGTCGCGCACTGTACTACAAGAACAGAGTCGTTTGTACCAGTTAGTCGAATATAAAAATAAATTAAATTACCTCTATGTATTTGCTTACTGCATGTCATTAAAATCGATTGTGTAAACTATTTTGGGCCCAACACCTTATGTACCATTTTTTCTGTAAAGATGTTCTTAAAATATAAAATGTTTGCAAATGTAAAATTCTTATAATTTACCTAAATATCCAACCTTCATTACCCGTTGTATATTAAAGAGTTAAATGAATCCTCTTTGTTCTCTCAGAAAAAAGAGGAAAGTTTTTATTTTAAGCTAATGTAGAGGGCATTCTGCAGTGCTTCATTGTGTGGTTTCTTTTATAATCACGGCAGTAACTAATAGCATGACTACAACCTGTCGGATTTGTAGCTACAATATAAACAGAAAAAAAGAAGCTTAGCTCTACATTTGAGCGGTCGTATCTACGCCTACAGTAAAATAGAACAAAACAAACGTCTTTGATAACATTTTGCTTCGCTTTTTGATTCATATTTTAAGTTGCTGTACTTGTTGCCGAATGAAAAACCCATCTCTTGATTATCTAGTGCACTGGGACGAGTGCATCTGCTTGGCTGTCTGTCATAACCAAGTAGCCCCGAATTTACACTAGGCTAATTAAGTTGAAATTTAATATATTACAATGTGCAATATAAAAATCTGAAATTTGAATATCGCAGTCACTTCACACACACACACACAAATCACAGTCACACTCACAGGATTGAAATGGTTTGTTGTAAGACACAGGTGTGTTTTCTTTCACATTTTCAGATTGATAGTTTCAAAGTCGTTTAGTACAAATAATAGATTAATATTCATCGGTTCTCCCTGGTCTTCAAAATAAATTTGCAATTCGAATTTATCGAAGAACATGCTCTTTAATTCCAATGTTAATTCGTTTTTGTTTCCTTACATAAATTAATTAATTTAATACAACAAATTTATGTCGCATTAAGAAAAACATGGTAGATAGTAGCAGATACATAAACATCGTTCATACCACACCACATTCACAAGTGGAACTCGCACTCGCCCGTTTTTATTAATATCTGTAAAAATCAATAGATACTTCCTTTAAAAGGAATCAAGTGAAACCGCAATAATTCATTTTGTTATTTAAATAAACCATGGGGAAAGACTGCAGGAAAAGTTAATTTAGTGTGAGACTAACAAATATTGTTGTTTGGTCGTGGGCACCGCAGGCTATAAGTAATCTCGGCACGTTATGCACTCAGCCAGGAGGTTTATTGGGAAGTGGATGCCATGTTACGCGAACTAATGCTCTAGCTTACATACAAATGTTTGTTGATACAGTCTCTGTAATTGGGATACTTCGACGGAAACTGTAATAGTTTACCAAGACCTGAATCTTTGTTTGTTATCCTATATATTGATTTATGTTGTACTTAATTATTTTAGCAAGGCCTGCATAATGCCCTGTATTATAAAAGAGCCCTCCCTATCTTAAATATAAGAGTTCTTTTTACGACATTTAAATTTAGCATTTACTGTAAAATTTGTCAACCATGTATGTAGTGCACTACCGGACAAAGGCATAGTATTCCGACTTTTGCCTTCCCCATCCAAGCCATCCTGTACCTGGATTAAATGAGCTACATGTGTAGAATAGCAGCGTTAAACCCTTATTTAAAGTTTTAATCCACTCAAAATCTATATTAGTGTTATATTACAAAAGCTTAGTGTAACTCATTTTTCCATAGCTGACCTGAAGGACTTTGTACTTTTTACTTGCTTTTAATAATAATAAGCTTTCTGAAAATTGCAAAATATGATATTTTGTACATGACTATTCTATCCTTATGGTGATACTGTTGTCAAGTTTGTTCAATATTCAAGCAGTTACGTTCGTTTTGGCTCAATTAATTTATTTAATAAATTCTTAGAGGCCCCAGCGTACCGTCTGTCTCCGGTACGTTCCGAAGTTATGAATTTATATAGCCGGACGTGTTCAGAATTTATGCACAGATGTGTTTTCTTAGTTTGCGCCCTTGCAGCCGTAAGAAATTCATCGTCGGTGTCTTCACCAGATGTCTCTTAGCTTACCCTGTATTTTTATCCTCGCTAATTAGTTTTTAATTATGATGGTGCCAGAATTAATTCTTTATTCGCTTATCCTATTTTCCTATTGATTGATTACACCCAATACTGAGCACAAACGCAAAGTAGGTAAAAAATAGTCTTTTTGGATCAAGGGAGCATTCTGTATCGAGCCATGATCAAAATTTGTTTTAACTTTGGTTTTAGTTAAAGAAATATTGGAGAATTGAAAATAGGAGCAGTTACTTTCGTAGTAGTTCTTTATTTATTTATCTACATTATACATATGTATTATGCAGGCCCCACCCCAGGCCAGGTGGTGAGACTATCTGGAGCAGGTGAGTTTTGGTCTGTGTTCATTATGAAATTCTTAAATATAGATGGGGTCCACTAAAAACTTTTATGTAATCTTTTTACATTATTAACCGACTTCAAAAAAGGAGGAGGTTCTCAATTCGACTGTTTTTTTTTTTATGTTTGTTACCTCATAACTTTCGACTGGGTGAACTGATTTTGATGATTCTTTTTTTATTGGAAAGCTGGTGCCTCCCGTGTGGTCCCATTTCAATTTGGTCTAGTTCTGACCATGGAATCCATGAGAAAACCATTGAAGTCGGTTTTTTTTTGTTAAAATTTTACTTGTTTTTTGCACACGAGTGGTTCTTAGTAAATCCATAGTTAAATATATTATAGATGTGAGAGTGAGTTTATTTGTTACACCTTCACGCCTAAGGACCTATTATATATATATATACCTATATATATATCCTAGTAATTATGCTAATACTCAACAACGAAAATTGATTTAATATCCAAACCTTTCATTCTTATCAAAGTGCGCTTAAACTAAACTAATTGAGTACAATCTTAGCTCGTACTTAGTGGTTGTAACTGACAGCGGTTATGACAGCTCCCATCGCTTTGTTGTCTCTCACAGCCATTGTCCCCTGAGTTCCTCGTTTAGTTTTAATTAAGTTCACTTTGACTGTTCACTTCCGATTAAACGACTTCTTCTTTTTATTTCCTAGCTTCTAACTAGGTCTCCTGTTTTAAAATGAGGCAGTGGCTGGGCATATTATAACGTCTGTAAAGAGCTCCCTTAGGAAATACTTCTTCGATGGTTCAGAATAATTTTTGCTATTATGTTTAATGTTCTTGGTAGGTACATTTTGATGTTTATTCAAATAATTTTAATTTCGATACGGGTTTTAAATATATTGATCGTCACTTTACAAGAGCAAAACATACGTATTTTTTATTGACATGTGGATATATGATTCCGTCTACTATTTGTAATGCCGACAAATTCTTACCTAAAACGGACTAAATATTTATTAAATTTAAAACGTAGTGCTTAAATGAAAGTCTCTCAAAATCTAATTGCATTAATAAATTTGAAATATTGGCGTAGAAGGTGGTAGAGACATTTAAGTTAGGCTTTGAAGGAACCGAGATGTAATTAAAATAAATATTTGGCACGAAATCCGGGTCGCGGCGGTTAAGCGGAGACATTTCCACCCTTTGAACAAGTTCTTGTTTATGTTTGCTCATTAAACAAATAAAAGTTAAAATTCTGTCTTAATCTGGGAAAACTTTCGCATTACCTACTGTGTCGACTCAAAATTATTTTGCGTAAATAATTCACCATTTTCAAAGTTAGAATTCGTTATGTATTTATTTAAATTATAATAACTTCAACTAATTTACATTCTGCGTGTCTACTATACTTAGCTTTAAGTTTAAATTGGAAATTTTTGGGGTACCGCCTCTGTTTTATTACGAAATAATAAGTTAACTTCATGTACTTCGTGGACTTTTTAGAAAAAGTAATATATTCTTGTCAGTTAAAAATTTTAATAAAGAAAAAAAAAACATGACCATTCGACCTACATTGGCAACTGACGAAAGGGACTTCAAACGTGACAAGTTCAGTTCCAGGATTTGGCTTCGAGCCCTCCTTGCAATCGATCCCAAAAACAAGTTCTAAAAAGATACAAAAAGAATAACTACCATGTTTCGTCGCGTGTGGTCTTTGTTTTTGGTTTATGCAGATATTTGTAATAGATACGCAAAACAAGACATTGTTGTAGCAATTACACGGTCGATCTGAATTCATAGAGCGTACATAATTAACTAGCAGTAAGCGGCGCTTTTGATTGCACATTAGCAAGCTAACCTGATGCCAAGTCACGACTAATAGTCCAACACTATCATTCAATGGATTCGATAACGGTATATATGCTACCACTATCTTAAGACGTGTTTTCATACCGAGAATTATTTGCTGTTTATTTTTATTTCTTCATCATCATCAACAGCCTTTAGAAGTCCACTGCGGGATTTAGGCCTTTCCTTCTTTCACTTCCACTTCTTTTTTTATTTCTGAAATAGTGTAAAACGTAACCATATTTTCAGCTGTCGAGTCTTAGTTAGGTCTACCTCAAAACTACTAATTAACCGTCTTTTTCGTTCCCATATGTTGTACTGTTCTCTGTCCGATTTCTTTTTGTTTATCTTTTTTAAGATTTATTTTATATGGAAATTATGGTTTTAAAGATCTAATGTAATGTTCATTTTCTTTTGCAGGTAAGTCGACGTAATAGAAGGTGAGCTGAGAGAATGAGACCAATTTTTTAAATTTTAAAATGATCCAGAGTGCTACCGTTAGTTTTTGCTTACGTTAACGTAATAATTGGCTGTTACATTAAAATAAGTGTTGCACAAGATTATTATTTTATAAAAAAAATACCACCGTTTTGATTTCCTATACAGCTGCAATAATTACTCTATTATTGCAATAATAACTTATCACACTCGTCTGTTCTTTATTGATAATAATAATACTACCTTTCACCTAATTGATAGATTGTTTGTGGGCCTGCCAAACCGGTTCCTATGTTTTAAAAAAGAGTTGTGTTGTTAAATGTTCAAGTGACAAAAGGGTTTCCTCCCATGGTAGTAGAAAGTAATAACAACAATACAAAGAAATTGTAGGTTTCTCTTCTCTTTCTGTCAGGCTTTTTAAGTAAGCTTTGAGTTAGATATTTTATTGAATTTCGACAAATATTGAATGAATAGTTTAATTTTTTTTTGAAGTAATAGATTTCTGAACTTCTTTATCGCCCACCTAGTATTTTCAACCAAGCAGTGATTTTCTTTGACAAACTACTCAGACACACTCTGGCAATGATTTTAAGTAATTAACATTTTTAGTGGTATCCAGACCCTGGATATCAAAAGTAGGTCCAATCGTAAATCAAATTGTAGTTTCCTTGTAAGTAGTCAAAAATCAATTTAGTTTAGTATAATTGCAAATGATTGCTAGGAACTTCATATGATGTTCTTTATCGTACTTTTAACGTTTAATTAAAAACGTTCTTAAAGTCTATAAATACTTCGGACAACCTGTTTTTAACGTGAGTCAGTGTGTTGTTAGCCAAAAAAGTCGATTAAAATTTGACATATCGTTAGATAAACGCTGACTTTGTTCTATCATATTTTTCTTCTATCATCTTTATTACGAGCCACACGCTTGTGATAAACATAAATACTGGAGTGCTGTACTTCATTAAAATATGGTTCCGCATGTTTGCTAGTCCATATTACCTCAAATATGTTTATAAACCAGGAAATGTATTTTCTGAGCTCAATTCTGAAATGACTATTTTGATAGTTCATAAGTGAAAAAGAGACATTCTTGAATTCACAGCACTGCGTATTTGTTTCGTGATGCTTCTCGCTAAACACAAATTGCTGTGGTTTAGCACCTTTATGTTTTTTAATTTGTACTAAATATCTTTTTTGATCTAGTTGGTCTGGTCTGGTTGATCTAGTTTTACGGCTACGTGGTAAATTGAGTGTTTCACGGAAAAAATCATAGAAAACATTTGTTTTGTTTAAGGAGAAACAAAGAATAACAATACTTATATTACTAACTAGACTTGGCACTAGATTGGTAGCGTATAAAGTTTGAAGTCGTTTTCTGTTTGGGTTTTATTTCCTTCTTATTTTGATCGTCAGACTCCTCAAAGGTCGCACTGTCATTAATCGCTTTATAAGGGAGGAAGTGCAAAGTGGAACGTACGAGCACGCTTTAGAACCCCTCCTCCGCAATCTCCTTAGTACCCCCCACCTCGGGCCTGAATTCATTATTGTCATCCAAGTGAGGATGCGCTTCAAAGAAACTGCTGACTTCCACTCTATGTTGACCGGTGAGAGGGTTCAACGGTTTATTGCGCTTTCGGGAACTTCGTTTATTGATATTTAGGTTACTTAAGATTGTTATTCTAAATGCATATAGATTTTGTGCATTTATTAAATGTTCGTGCTTCCTTTCGAGCTCGTATCTAATATCGAATTTCAAATTTAATTTAACAGAAATTACATTTCGAATTGGATGCGGAAGCGGACTGCCCAAGATCGGGATGGTTGACGCTTTTTGATGATTTTTCGAGTTTCAAGTACTATTAAATTGAAAGCTGAAATTAATTTACTTGTAATTTAATTATACCTACTTACTAAGCGAATACGTTAGAAAACTATACACTTAAAATTAATTAAATCACAAGGACGCAACCTCAAGAATAATTAAGTAAAACCGCACCACATTAGTTTTAAGAAACTGATATTTTATTAATAAGATGGGGCTTGACTCTGTCGAGACTTTAATTAAAATTTGTCCATCTTCTAGTTACGTACATGTACTCGGGACTAACAGAATTAATAAGAGTAACACTGACGAGATTCAAGATTACTTTAAAAAAAATCAACAGTCTTGACAGCTGTTTTCACAACATACTCTCGGTGAAGACCAAAAGTTCGGTTGTGCACTTGCTATTAAAAACAAAGTAAATTGATTTTTGATTTTCTTTCTCGCTTAATCATGAATAGAGAGGTGCGCTAAGCGTATTTGTATATATTTTATACCAAGGAATCCGTAGAATGAGCGCGTAGTGGTGCAGGGCCGGCGCCTGATTGTTACCAGTCTTGGCACCAGCCGGACACTTGAGATGCTGGCTATCGCCCAACACGCTTTATCTTAATACACTCGCCTGTCGTCTTCATTCACTGTGGCCATAACTGGTTTTTCTACTCCAAGATTGTTTTATCTTCCGTTTGTGCAAAATTCGATATGACCACAGATACTTAGAATGAGCAATTTACAAAGCACCATCTTATTACCAAATAATGTAACTTGTTCTACAAATGTCCTGCACAGTTTTGTTAAACTCTTGGTGAAGTTTGTTTCTAGCCGCAATAGCGCTAGCGAAGAGAACAGGAATTTAATTTGGGTGTTTCTTCTCTCAGGGACTGACGGCTTGTCACAGACTGCGACGTCTATCTAGCGATTTTGTGCCACATTTTACGTAACGGAGAAAGGATTTTATTGTATCCCTGCAATTTCCACTAAAAGTAATAATGTTCATGACTTTACACACTTTACACCAAGAAACAGTTTCTTTTAATTTTTTTAAAACGTGCCCACAAGAATCATATTAAAATATAATTTGAGTTATAGAGAAATCGTGTAATCCCTTAGAGATGAATACAATTTTTGTATCTAATAATTTTTGTAAAAACAGGTAGAGTATAAAGAATAGTCAAAATATATTGTTACAAACTCATTATATTCGTATAACCTCACCTATGTTTAAGGGTCGGATTTTTACAAAATATAACATCTTTATTCATCCGAACCTCTTGTTTTTTTTTTTATCTAAAATTAAAGTTTCTGGAGAGGAAACATCTGTCGACTTTTCAACTCGGATTCATTGAACACAACGCTTGAAACGTTGACAATTATCTTTGTTTAATGAAATTTCGTTCTCCGTTGCTATAAAATAAATATTTCGAAATAAGTATTTTATTGTCAATTTGGGATGAAACTTCTTAAAATGGTTGTATTTTTGTTGTGTGCTCCGAATCATATAATCATGGATCGCAGTGTGAGTTATTAAAGTTGGTACGTTTTGTAAGTCTGAATGAAGATGTCCCCCTTATAAAGTGTTTACGTAAGTTAAGCCTATTTAGACCCTCAAGCTTTTGGTTATAATGCAGTTTTAAGCTTTCTCAATCTTCACGCAGATTAACCATTGATCTTAACGCTGGCGGTACAAGTTGGATCACTTTTAGAAAATTAAAAACCGGTGCACGCGATACCGTACGATATATCAAATATAATTCTAAAGAAATTGTATCATTTAAGATTAATAATGTAAAAGTTATGTAAGAAAATAGATGAACATTTATCATTCATGTATGACTTAGGAGTTTCGGAGATATGATGGGACATATTCACGAAACTACTACGCCAAACTTTAAGTAATACAGAAAATACAAGAAGTACGTATGAATAGTGCTTATAGATAATAGAAATACATATCTTCTTAAAATAACATGGTTAATGTCAATTGTGCGTCAAAAAAATACATTTGTAGTTGGAATGCTTCGAAGATTAAAAAAATCGTAGTATACGGTCTGATAGTAAAAAAAACACGCTAAATACATATTCATTATAAAGAATCCTCTCCACGAGAGTTTAATCTAATTTTTATTTACATTTTATTTATCTTAGTATCCATTTTTTTTATATTTAGTACGAAAACAGCAATATCCGCTAACTAAAAAAAACAGTTGACAGAGAAAATGTTACAAAGTTGTATTGTCTTTGCCTATTTATATATATTATATAACCACATCTAAACAGTGTGATCTTTTATCACGCTTATGTATTATTAAGCTTAAATTGCGTCATATCAATAAATTGTGTTATGTCTCGTGCGACATTATCTCTAGCACATGTTCTGGAACACATTTAGCACTAAACATGAACACTGCATCGATTAGCTCTATGTTTATTACATTGTATGACAGCTGTTTACCTAATATGGCGTTAAACTAATGTAACAGCTCTCAACCGCTGCCTAATAACATTAACTACAATATATTCAAACCGTTTAAATCTGTTACGCACATACATATTATTGTGTTATAGCTGTGAATTGTTTGCATTTCCCAAGTGCATTTTAATAGGTTTAGCGCCGTTGTGTATTAAATGTATTCTGTGGCGTTTGTACCTACTGTATTGTCAAATCTTTGAGTGTTCGTGCATTAAATTAAGTCAGAACTTGGGGTTCCCTTTATCTGGTCTGCCAGATAGAGGGAACGCCAACTTCTGACTTAATCTTAATCTTGTGGCTCCGAAATTTATTTCGCATAACACACTTGCAGAATCTTCTTCAAACGAATATTTTTAAGGTATAAAAATTATTTAGTAGAATTATTGTTTGGGCGAATGTTTATATGTTCGAATTTACAATGGCATACTTTTAAGATGGCATAATTCTATTTAGGCAGATTTAAAATTTCGCATGATTTCGTCTAGCATAACGTTTATTTAGAGCGAAGATTATTTGGTAGAATTTCATTTGAAATCATTTTTTAGGTATATTTCCATAAAATAAAATTTTAACCTTAAATTATAATATTATCTTAAAAAGTCAAATGTCTTGCTACAACTGTTTGTAACAGAAACGAATCGCTGTAAAACCGACTCCACGTAGTATTGTCTGCCCTACCCCTAGAGTGTAATTTAAGCCCTCGTAGGCGCTGAGGAGGAGATGGTTTCAGCGCTCGCCGCCGAGGCGGAGGTTGGCCGGCTAAGCCGGCCAGCAAGCCGAAGCTGCGGTGGTGAGCGTTGAATTCATTTACGACGATAAGCTCGCGTGGGACCGCCGGAGTTCCGCAGCGCCGGAGCCGTGACAGATATGCTGCATTCTGCATTCTTTCTTGCTTGCTGCTTGGCTTTTTTATAATCGTAAGAAATACAAAATTATGGATAGATAGTCTTTCAATTATTATAAATATGAAATGTATGCCAAAAGATGATTCTCACTGTAAACTGCCTGAGATATGATAGTTCTGCCTTTTTATGACTATCGATATGAAATTTATGCTCAAAGATGATTCTGACTATGAACTTTCGAAGTTAAGATGGTTCTACTTTTTAATTATTATTGATATGAAGTTCATGCCTAAAGATGATTATGACTTACAAAATTAAGCGTTTTGAATGTATGTTAAATGAGTGTCTGCCAAACGATTTTCTGCGAAATGAAGTTTATGCCATCCATTGTGATGCAAATGTCATATTAATATTATGACATAAAAAGTTCTGCTACAAAGGGTAAACCCCAGAATTGGTAGATTTGAAACATTTCGTTTCATAGTCATGGTTGTGATTTTTTTATAAAATTGCAATTATTATGATTTTATTATATTTATAGTTTTATTATTTATGATCAAATTCGGATATAATATTCATTAACATGTAAGAACTTTATTTAGAGCAAAGAAAGAAAATAAAATTTATCTAAGTTAAAAATGCGAGAAAAGTTAGTCTATCTAATTTAAAACATATATTCAGTCGTCCTTTGTTTACAAAAGTTGGAAGTAGAAGGTCGATCCAATACCTAAATCATAAACTTTCTCGTTCCTCTATTATATCTTGACTGTCGATTACCTCTGTTTGGAAAGACCAATCTACATAATATGTACTATACATATGTACTCGTATAGGCCCGTGTGGTATGCCAATACATAATGTAACTAGGTTTAAAAATTGAAACACACACACGCGCACTGTAATTTTGCTAAGAGTTCCTAGGACTATACCCATAATATATAAGGTTGAATCCCATTCCATTTCGCGGCGGATATAGGGCCCCACGTTATGGACAAATCAAACGACACGGTTATGTTTCGTCGACGACTACGATTTTCCGCTCGAACGCGCCTATACACCCATTTATACTGTATGTATATAAAAATGGTGGGCGCTGGATATTACAGGGCCATACAGTAGAATACAGTTTTACATTTGAGTTTATTCTATGCAAGAAAACTACTATGCAGCAAAAAGTTCAATGTACATACCAAAAAATAACCAGACAAACCCATTGGAATTTCGAACGAAAACTCGTTTGTTGCTATGGATGTATAAATTTTAATGTAAATCCAACAGGTTAGAGAAGCGTCCGACCGACAAAGCCTGTTGGACAAACACAAAGTTACGTTGGGTAAACACGAAGCTTCTACGCGCTAATACAGGGGACCTCTATGCCGCAACCACAGCTCTCCCTGGCGCAAGATACCTCACTAGGCATATATATTTTTATGGTACCTCGGAATGGGTTGTACGGTTACACGGATTGAAATAAAACTGTTTGTTTTTGTCTTTTTTAATGTTTTTAAAACCCCATTGCAATCAATTTTAAAAGGCAGTTCGTTAATAAATAAGTAATGCCGATAATTGCCGCACGCTGTTTGTATTTCCCCAAATATAACATATGCTATAACTAAATATTCAGGGGGCTAAAAGAAACAACTGGGTTACTATTATTGCGCTACCGCGCTCTGTAAAAGTTTGTCCATGACAATATCCACATAAAATATATTTTTTCTGCTGTGAACCCGGCATTAGCGGAATGCCTTCAGATACGGCTTGTGAATTCTTGTGCTATTTCTGTAGGTATGCTTAAATGGAGCGGAAAATTCTTGAGCTTTCATGAAACAGTAAACTTAGGAATGTCCTAATGACGTGCCGAGTAAATTTATTGAACTATGTAATTCAAAAAAAAAAAAAAAATTGCTGAAGTAAATATCGTAAAGGCAAGGTATCTAAGGACAGGCGAAATTTGCATAAAGAATGAGATTTGTCATCCCAAGTTTTGTATGGGCGGCTAAGACGGGCCCAGCTTACTTCAACGTATTTTATTTACCGGGTGCACGTGACGGACTCGGCTGAAGACGCAGCCGGCGCTCAACCGCTCATTTGTCACTCAAAATTACCCGGATCCCCGGTACGTTTACTCATTTGAAATATTTAATAAAATCGAACTTGGCGACGTGCTGTCTAAAGAAGCATTAACCTGTGTGTAAATGCGTATTTAATGTGAATTGATGACTGTACATATCAGAACAAAAACATGAGTAAGTGCTTTTCCACTAAAAAAACAAAATCAAATATCAGCGGAAAGTTCCACTATATCACAATGTTATGCGGTATCGCATACGTGAACGATTTTGACAAGTTAATGAAGCAGCGCAGCGTCATACGATGATGATTAACCGTCGATTCCTGTGGAAATGTTCTGTGAAACCAAACGCACATGCGGTGCGGTGTCACGAAGCAACGCCACTTCGATGGAGTTTGATATCTTCGCCTGAACTAAATGCGCTGCTGTCGTTCGTTTTTTTTTCCTTTAAATCGCCTTCATTAGACGTTACGTAAAATCTTGTGAATTAATATAAACTAAGATTTTTGTATAAATAGAAATGTATGAAAATAGCCAAGCAACTAAAATTACTGTGTAACATGTTATAACATTCTAATTCTTATCTCTTTTTTTATTGATAATAACATTTTTGACTTCTGTTTCATCTCTTTTTACGATAGTTATAATGTAAAAAGAAAAAACCGATATAATTCCGGATTTTAAGATATATCCATTGACATTTTGAAAAATCCTGTCCCTGTGCCAAACTACACGTTTCTAGACATCATAGAAAAACTTTCAAATAGGTATACGATTTTCAGAAGTTAATTTCTCGTAAATTTAAAGTTATTGGAGCTTTAAATTTTGGTAGACGGGAAAGTAAGCTGGCGCTTACATCGTATACTACATTCCATTTCTATAATTTTATCCGGTTATGAGTTGAGGAGTTGTTCATTTAAATACGTGGAAACGGTTTATCTAGTTAATACCTTTTTTTTTTTTTTTGTTTTTTTTTTTTTCGTGCGGAAATCCCCTCGTATACCACCAGTCGGTGTCATGTCGGACTCGAACCGACTAAAACCGCACGCCGTCGCCGGGTACTAATAGCCGGGGAACCAGGTATACCCTAGAAAGGAAGTCCCTGGTGCCCCGACATACCTCGGGTCATCTACAGACGAGTAGACGACCCCCCTCCGTGTGGGAATCCCATGTTCCCTGTGCTCCCTGGAAGCTTGCGCTTATGGAGGACGGAGGTCGTTCTGCGACCTCCGGCGCCTGAGTCGCCTGCGTTGCCTGCCCCGTGCCCCTATGATGACCTGGCGGAGTTGGGATTTCCGGTCATCGATTTCTCGAATCTCGGGGCATCGACCCAACTCCTGCGCCTCCTTGCGCCACTGATACAGAGCCGCAAGGGCTCTCGCCTCCAGGTCCCACGGTGGAGTTCCGGCCAGGAGACTCGCCCCCTCAAAGGAGATCGTGCGGTACCCCCTTATGATCCTGATGGCCAGCATTCGCTGCGGTCGTCGCAGTATCGCGACGTTGCTGGCCTTCAGGGCCCCCGCCCATACTGGGCACCCGTAAAGGGCCATGGACCGCACAACCCCCGAGTAGAGTCTCCTGCAGTAGTCATCGGGTCCCTTCATGTTGGGCAGCAGCCGCGCCAACGCACGCGCTGCCCCAACCAACTTGGGGACCAGACCTCGGAAATGATATCCGAAGTCTCATCGGCCATCGAGTACGAGCCCCAGATACCTGATCGAGGGCTCGATGCCGATGCGAGTGCCTCCTACCGTGAGGCTAGATCCCTCAGGCGGCTTCCTCCGAAGCCCGTGGAAGAACAGGGCCTCGGACTTGTGCAGAGTATCTAGTTAATACCTGGAAAATCTCTTGATTTTTGGGCTTGAGATAATATCTTACTAGACTTCCATGAAAGTATTTAGCGAATCTGCGGCTAATGATTAACTTATTCGTTAAAGTTATGTCCTTTTCTTTCTCTCATTAAAAAAAAAATATCCACTGATTCGAGTGTTGACAACTTCCACGTTTAATTTCCGGCCTTCATTAACACCCCTTAGAAATAAGATCCTTTTTAAATAAGGTCAGTCCAAAACCATTTTTATTAAGCCAATTTAAAATAGAACCATTATGTATTTATTCAACTGTGCTCTTTTTTTATATTGCTATTTTTCGGTCACATTTTATCATAAACTTTTAATGACTATTGATTCACTTGTACCGCGTTCGAATGAGAAAGTTCTTATGAGTCGAAATTTGTTATACAAATCAAGAGTCCTGTGGCTCAAACACAAATATGCAATGTAATTAATAGTTTCTTTTTTATTAACGGCGTCACTATGACGGTCAAATTTGAAGATTAATATTGTGCTTATAGACTTTATTTGCAACGTATGAAAGTATATATGTTCTTTAACTACAATGTTAAGTTAGTTCTACTAAGTTAGTTCTTGGGATGTAGTAGATACATACACAACACGGGCTCTTCTCCAAGCAAGTTTGATTCGCACTTCTCAAAGTTTCTTTTTATTAGAGCAACAAATTACTATTAAATGCGGAACTGATAAATATAACATTAAAATGAATTCGGAAGTACTCGTATTGATCCCACTCATTTTTTTTTCTATTTCCTTACGTTTAAATAATAATACTCAATAGATGACGTCAATAGCAATTTAATCAAAATAATTATTTTCTTAACCAGTGACAATGATCTGTTCTTTTTTATTAAACTTTTATATTCAAATAATTAAACGACTGCCTCGTTGGTGCAGCAGGTAGCGTATGCGACTGCTGTGCTGAGGTCTCAGGTTTGATTCCCGGGTCAGATCGAATGTTTGTATGATCTGCAAATATTTTATTTTATTTCATGTATTTACATCAAAAATGTATGTAAGTATTCTATCAGTCAATCTAGCTTTCATAGTACAAGCTCTGCTTAGTTTCAAAGTAGATGGCGTTGTGTGTTAGATGTCCCAAATATTTATTTATTTATTACATTGTTAAGCACGGTGCTTATTTTAAATACCTATTATATGTACTTACATATTAAACTAAACAATTGTTGTTTTGTCGTAAAGTAATTAAATATCAACAACGATAACATTCTCTTTGTTTCCCGCTAATAACATGTTATAAGGTAGTTGAAATGTGTAAGTAGCCTTTTTAGAACGAGGCTCAAATCCCATTACAGGAGATGTCGCGTGGAGGGCCGCAAATTGGATTCACAAGGGATGGCCAAAATAATGCGGCTTCGATGTTACAACCTTTTTAATTTGTGTGAAAATTTAGTACGTCCATGCACGAACCCTCTTCCTTTTGGTAATTCCTGAAAATAGCGAAAGCCCTTGATGGAATTATTTGTGCCGATCACGATTTAGTTTTGTAATTTCTCATTCATTTGTTTTAGTAAAGAGTTATATTTTCCATGTTAAATGGGTTGTAATGTTATAAAAGAAAATTGTGAACACGAATGTTTTGTTAATAATTATTTGACAAGCAACACATTTATATTATTTTATAAAAGTACATCGACTCGTAGTTTGAAAAAGTTTTTTATTTCGATTGTCTAATTTATAATAATAGAGCATATCGTGCGCCTTTGCCTGCATAAAACATCGTTTTTATGAATTTCCTACATCAGAACAAAACATTTAGTATCGGTTTTTATTGTGAAAACGTGATATATTCGACGAAAGCTTTAAATGTCACGCTATTTATCGGTCGAGTTCCTTACCATAATACAGTAGAATTTTAGTCTAAAAATCATTTGCCTTTTTTGTAAAGTGTATGTTTTAAACTACTAAAGCAAAGTAGTAAAAAATGCTACGTAAAAGTAAGCTGATTTTATAGAAACCTTTGTATTTAAATATACGTTTCAAGCTATTAATCAATCAGTAAAACGATAGTTTATGAGCGTCGAGTAGGAATAATATATATTATATTTAACATTTTTTATCTCTTTGGTTATTCCTTATACTCTAGACTTTAAATACAAAGTTGCACCACCCTCACGGTACCGAAAGTAAAGCGTATTGCTATAAGTCAATTGACTGTTCAAACAGGCATACGAAGGCGGAATAGTAATATGTGAGGCTCTATTTACTACCATTATTCTTCGAAAATAGTCTCGGGAGACATCTAACTACATACTATAGTGAAATTAGTCTCGAGAAATTTTTGCATATGTAGTGGTGTGTATATTACTCAGATCTTAGAGCGCGTTTCCACTATATCGTTCTGGCCTATACAAAAATGTTTCGATATCCTAACATTACTATTTAATTTTATACTTATCCCTAGCAACACTCTGATTTTTGTTTTCAATAAAAACAAGTTTTTATTTTAAAGAAAAAGGTTTTGACTTTATAAAAAAAAGGTGTGTGTGCGATTCACACACGATAGAAGTGAAACTTCAAAGAGGAGAGACCGATATTAAAATTTTTTTTTTTTTCCTTTCAACTAGGTTTTTAAAACGGGGGGGTCAAAATTTTTGTTATTTTTGGCCTAGGACGCACCGTTTCCGAGATATTTCAATCTAAAGCAAAAAATCGTCACTTGATAGTGGAAAGTGGAAACACGCACAAAACCAGAATAAACCAGTTTACGCTGTCCGTACCATGCACTACTACAAACGCAAAAATTTATCCAAGCTAATTTACCTGTACATCCGACTGATTTTGTTGACCTGTGGTCCTACATGCAAGGCAACATAATATGCCTGTTTTTACTACCATAATTTTAAGCAATGTCTGGATGTTCACAAAGGAACGACATCAAAGTCTGATACTGCATCATAATAATTTCGTTTATTATCTCTTTAAAGCGACGACGTTCAATTCTAAAATAGTTTCACTTGCTATTGAAATCTGTCTGATTGAATGCTAATTTGCGTACTTTGTTACATCCTTTACAGCCACAAACAAATAAGTAATTCGTAGCATAAAGTCTTATCTGATCTGCTTTAGGATTACATAAATGTAAATCATTCAAACTGATTAAGAATGATTAATTGTAAAGTAAAGCAATAATAGATATCTCCTTACTTCACAATAACTATCACACACGCACACATTCCAACCTTTTTTGTGATTGTGAAATATAGTCTGGTGAAAAAATTCAATTCATCAATATTGTAACAACAAGTCGCAATTATATTATTGTACTTCTTTTGTAAATGTTTTTGCGGAAACCCTGGTTACCCAGACTACAAGTTCTATCTTACCTTGGGTACCAGAGTTCAATGAAACAATGTGATGTTAATGATACCTAGAAACATGGTCACCTTGATTCTAAAATATTATGACTAAAAAATTATTATTATTAATTCATTAATTACTAGTTCTATTTCTTTTTTAATAGCCATTCCTCGCAATACACTCAGATTACGGCTCGTGATTCGATGTTATACACAATTTTTTTGATAGATGCGGTATGAGATTACGGTTTCTAGAAACTAGAAGATATATTTACTAGCATGAACTGACGGTTTTGGTCGCATAGATCTCTTGGTATGTGTATGTTTGTCCAAGATACAATCTTTTATCATGGTAATACCATCCTAAACCTTTTTACCGCTTGTGGCGTGACTATATGAGAAGACATCTTTGGTAAATGTTACATGGTACATTAATAAATTGGTCGTGAAAATTACTAAATCTAAACTAAATACATACAAAATTCCGATTTGAGAGTCAGAGTCAGCCTGTGACCACGGCCGGTGCAACCTGGTCGAAACGTCAGGCAAACCAGAGGTATGTAATACCCTAAAAAAGAGATCGCGTTAATTCCCGTTAAATAATATTAAATACATACATATGACAACCATTGCTCTGGCCCACACGTTTCTTGTTTTATAGTATACAATAAAGTAATCACCTTAAAACATGTACACATATAGTGCCCCCAGTTGTTGCAACAAAAGTTGCTCCGGGGCTTGCAAAATATCGTGAAGTTTTGATGATGCAAAAAAAATATCTTGAGTTGCATGAAAATATCAGGCGAATGTCGTAGGGGATTTAGAAAATATTGATTTTTGAAAAAATGGCGAACGAAACGAATGGAAAACGAAAAAAATACTTTTTTCCCGAAAAAAAAAAATGTTGCAAAATCCGTACGACATTCGCTTCAAAATCTAATTAAGATGCCACAATTAAAATTTGAGCTCAATCGGATAAAAATTGAGTTATCTTGCAAGCCAATTTCAAAAACATAGTTTTGAGAAAATCGCGTTTAAGTTTTAAGTTCCTTGTTTAAGTAAAGTGGAAAATTTATAAAAAAAAATTTTTTGCCTTTACCAATAATACCAGCCAATAATACCAAATACTAGCTACATACAAATTCCCTTCCAAGTTTATATTTTTTCCGTCTTCCGGTCAGACCGAATGGCGTAGTGGTTTGTGTAACGGACTGCTATTCCAAAGGTCGCGGGTTCGATTCCCGCTCAAGTCAAGCATTTGTGTGCATGAACATTTAATGTTTGATTTGGTCTGGGGGTTTCTATGTATAATATGTATGTAATTACAAAAAAAAAGTATATATGTATTTATATCAGTTGTCTAGTACCCATAGTACAAGCTTTGCTTAGTTTGGGACTAGATGGCGTTGTGTGATTGTGGTAGAATATTATTATTATTATGTCATTTTATACCTTGTCTGGTCTCCCTTTTATTTTAAAGGGGTAACAAAATCTAACACACGGGCCTTAGCCAAGTGTGCCAAAAAGGGATGATGGTATGAAGTTAAGATGATGAGGATGAAGCGAGAAATTTGCGTGTGAGACGGCATGTGTTAAGAAGGACTGCTTTTTGTAAGAGTATGAGAGAGGATTTCGGCATTTCCAATGTGTTGAGGCTATCTTGAAGAGTCTTCGGTACTACACCAGTTGTAGATATGACAATCGGTACTATGTTAACTCTATCTACCTGCCATTGCCTTTTTATTTCCGTTGCTAAGTCTGTGTATTTAGTTATCTTTTCTGTGTGCGTCGTGAGGAGATTGTGTGTGTTACATACTGCTATGTCTATAATAAAAACTATTTTGTTAGTTTTGTCTAGTATTGTTATATCCGGTCTATTATAATGTATGGTTTTGTCGGTAATTATTGTCCTATCCCAATATATTTTAAATGCATTATTTTCTAGAACTGTACTGGGTTTATATTTATAATAAGCAGTTTTATTTGAAATAAATGAGTATTTGTGAGCTAGATTTTGATGGATTATTGCTGCAACTTGGTCATGTCTGTGTTTATAATCAGTTTGTACAATAGATTTACAAGAACCAGTGATGTGTTGGCTGGTTTCAGAACTGCTATGGCATCGTCTACATAAGTCGGTAGGAAGGTTAGGGGTACGGATTATGTGTTTTTTGTAGTTAAGAGTATCGATAACCTGATCCTGAATAGCGATCACAAAAGCCTCGGTTTCTGGGAAGAGTTCTCCGCGCCGCAGCCACTCGTTCGACGCTTTTCTATCGACGTGTGTTTGGCTGAGATCGGCGAGATGTCTGCCGTGTAGAGACTTTTGTGCCCATAAGTCTATTTTCTGCTGTTTGCTCAATAATTTTGGTTGAATGTTTGTGTCGTTTAAGTTGAGCGGAGTTAATTTTTTGTCTATATCGGTTAAGAATTTATGAAGATGGGATTGTCCAGCTTGGGCGTAAAAATATTTGCGTAACTTATCTATAAGATTGTTGTGTAGATTCTGTATGTCGATGAGACCTCTCCCTCCATCTTGCCGTGGTAATGTAAGACGTTGTGTGCACGATCTGGGGTGATGTTTCCTATTGGTTGTCATGTGTGTGTTGATTGTGCGCTGTAATTTAATGAGATCGCTCTGGGACCAGGCTAAAATCCCAAACGAATAAATAAGAACTGGTATTGCATACGTGTTGATGGCTTTGATGGTATTGCGTGAGTTTAATTGGGTTCTCAAAATCTGACTTATTCTGGCTTTGAATTTCTGTGTTAACTCTAATTTTGTCTGTTTTTGCTGAATCTGTCTAGACTGGCGGAATCCTAAATATTTATACGTCGTATGTTCATCCATTGGTTCTATTTGTTCACCTGTATCAAGTGTATAAAAATTGTATTCTGTCTTGCCGCGGTTGATTGAGTGAGTTTTACATTTGTCTACCCCGAATTGCATATGAATATCTGTCGAGAATGATTGTGTAATGTCAGATTATTATCATGAAAATACGTCGTCACCACGTGTACTAGCAATTGGAGAGTGAGAACTACCCTCTACTGTTTACCGCCCAATTTCACCCCTTTTTTTTCTCGTGCGGAAATCCCCTCGGATACCACCTATCGGTGGCATGTCGGACTCGAACCGACTAAAACCGCACGCCGTCTCGGGTACTAGCCGGGGAACCAGGTATACCCTAGAAAGGAAGTCCCTGGTGCCCCGACATACCTCGGGCCATCTACAGACGAGCCTGCTACAGACGCCACCCCGGCCTGCTTCTGCTAGGGTGACAGATGGCCTCACCTGTCACCCCCAGGCCTGCGCTTATGGAGGACGAAGGCCGTTCTGCGACTGCAGTTAAATTAAACAATTAATTTTTTTCATGTATATAACATTTTTTTTTACATTTTTGACATTTTTGTCGGATAGACTTATCCGACAATTAGATCAATAAAAAGAATTGCTTTTTCGAAAAAATTACAGTGGCACAACCCCTTAACATGAATATCATCAAGCATTTTTCAAAAATCACTCTAAAAGGGTTAAAAGTGAAGGCCTTTCCCCCGATCACCGGATCAAAGAAGACTGCGACTGACTGACACTGAAAAAAGATTGCTCTTTCGTTGTTAGCTTCAGAGACAGTTTAGTCTGCACTGTAGATTTTCTGCTTATCTTATCTATTACTCATTGAATTATGGATTCTAAACTTGCATTCATTACAATTGCTTTTTTACAAAAAGTTTTTCGTTTTTGACTTTCTTATTTTTCTTTTATACAATTGACTGACGTCCTAATTTGTACCAGGAACACGTAGCCAAAGATTTAGTAAAATACATTATCTTCACCATATTCAATTTTAAATTAACGTTCTAAGAAGGCTCATAATCCCATCATCATGGAAAAGCTGCTAAAATATTCGAAGCATGATTTAAAGTCAATAAGCGAATACTAATAGCAATTTTATAGATTAACTATCGTCAAAAAGTCTTTATAAGGTACGAAGATTAAATTTTTTAATTAGTTTTATTAAGAAATTTTTCTAGTTCCAGTTACCAACCTCAATTTATTGTATGGTAGTATTAAAATATGTTGGAAAATTAAAAGGTTGTTTTGAAAATAATTGCTTTAGATACTTTGATTGATCATTAGTTGTATTTCGTTGCCAGCATCTGAGATCATTATGGGAATAATAGCGAGATGTGGTATTTGAGAGCTACACACAGTACAATGACAATGAGGTCCCTGGCAAACTATTCCGAGTTTCATTCTTATTCGCGATTTCCATTATTTTTTTAATCACTGTCATTGTTGACGTTGACGTGTATGCTTTTCACAATAGCAGCTTCATAATCACGAGGCTCATGTATAAAGGGATCGGATATGGGTCATGATAATCCTTTTGCAAACGCGTCAGTTGAATGGGCAGCTCAATTTCGTCCCTGTAATTAAGGAGTCACCTGCGTGAACGACTCACTCCACGTAATTAAAGCTTTCAACTTGGGTCGAGTTATGTCTACCCACTATACCACTAGGGAGACTGCGGTTTGTGAGTCAAATTTCATGCAGATAATAGGACCTCTATAACTGCGCAACTTGTGAGCTTAGCCACGATTTAATTGAAAGCGAGAATAAACTTGGTAAGTTTACAATATAAATAGGCATACTCGTACTCCTCACGGAATAAGTTATTAATTTGATTTTATATTTATTATTTTTTGTAATATTGTTTTTTGGTTGTCATTAAAAGGATTTTGAATAATGATATACATAAAGATATGTATTATTTTGTTATAATTAATTTTTGTTTGTCTTCATAAACACTTCTTGAAATGCCTAATTTTCAAAAGAATTCATACAAACTAATCAACTTAAAACTGTCTCATAAATTTTAAGAGTTTATCTTTATTTTTAGAGTTTGATAAGAGGTCAAAATTCTGTTGTTCTTGAGTGTGATTTATTTCTGTACAGTATATAGTGACTTGTAAACTGTAGACCTATGTAATAAATGGTAAATCAATATACATATTATATAAGATTAGAGAATTATAGTGACTCTTAATAATAGAGCAGTAGGTGTATCTGAAATGGGACGGGAGCGCTAACGGTAGCGCCGGCGCCCATCCCACTTGGACTCTGGCCAACATCTACTGTTTGTTTATAACATTAAAACGTTTAATGTCGTTGAATCTCTACCAAACCGAGATCTGTACATCTTTTCAAGCATTGCCGAGTTTCATTCGTGACATGAAACCATTAAACTTGTTATTATTATTTGCCAATATCGGCAATTTTTAATTAGTAAAATTAACAGAGGGATGGTGTATTAAAATTTGATAACTAAAAGTACCGAACTCGTTAATGGTTAAATTACATTATCGATAGTTAATCTAACTGCACTCACAAGATAATCCATTGTGCATTTTCCTTAATTTATCCAGAAATGCATCGACTATTGCGCTTTATGATGTAGCAACCTTTTTAGATCGTGCAACTATTGCCGTCAAAAATCGCCTTATTTGGTGTTTCATATTTCTTAATAAATGCATATCAAATACGTTAGGTACTGTTTTCGAGATATGTAAAAGTTACTTTCACGCGAGCAAAGCCACAGGCAAAAGTAACGTTATAAAAATGTTATAAAGATTATCTTATTCTACGATATTATTTTACACAAAATATTATTTCTGACAAAAAAGTAAGTACTAAGACATTCTTTAGATTTGTATTTGTGTAAATATTTAATGACAAGGTCCTCCGAAAACATAAAAAGATTATTTGAAATGCAAAATTATACATTTTCTAGACAATAGATAATCAAATACATTTACTGCAACTATAATGAGTTTACTGTGATCCTCCAGTTTGGTGTTTGATATGTATACACTTTGGCAAACATACATAATAGTACGGTACTTAATCATACGAGTCGCGTAAATGTCCGTGTTTACATAGGACTCCGAAACATCTGGTTTTGATGAACTGAATACTTCGCATTCAGGTTGGTGGCACTTGAAATCGTGCCAACTTATTTTAAGTGGCGACGTCTGTTCAAGATTTGTGTCTAATGCCCTGTGCTATAATATTTTATGACTCGTATTAAAATGATCAATTTGTGTTTTTTATTAATATTCACAGCTAATGTACACTATTTACTTATTGAAGCGTGAACATGAAAAAAAGAAACAATAATAAATAAAAATAAACACCTACATTGTGCCCCAGTCTAAAAAGACGTTGTTTTCTGATTCTTTAATGCAACTTAAATATCTTAATAAGAAAAAAGCTGCATCTTTTAGTTTTTCTGGTCCATCATAATACAGAGCCGGATAGAGTTTAAATGTTAATATAAGTCATTTTACAGTTGAGATCGTGAAATATTACATTTATTATTATTTGGGTGCGGTGTTCACTCTCCCTGGCCGGGTTGTTCCACCGATGTGCATGAATGAATATCATTCATGTTTTATTCATTCGTGCAAGTCATTTTTGCTGTAGGTAATTAATTCAGACGCGTGTCGTATTGACATGTTGCTGGCATTTCATTCTATCTTAAAAGTGTTTTTATCGAATTATACATTTAATCGTGTTTATATTTCGCGGTTCTTTGTATAGAGGCATCAAACTATTACACAATTTAACCCATCCTTTCGTAGCTTAGTCTGTTTGTAGCACCACTATGATAATCAACTGAAATGGGTTACAGTTTGTTCCCAATATCCTCTGTAACGATGGTAACTCGACGGCGACTCCCGCCGGAAACAAAGTTTGATTTAGTTTAGATACGACAATCCGTTTGTTGTAATGGTAACGAATCCAATTATAGATAGTTTACCTACGCAGAAGGTTGATGTTACTCTCGTTTTGTTTGATCTGAAGGATTTATAGATTGGTCTGCGAAACTCTGACCTTTAGGTTATAATGAGATTCGTGAACAGCTCAGTCAAATATATACAATTGCTGTTATTTTAGCCAAATGTTAATTTAATTTGTCACGCATCAAGGTCTAATATAGATATACCTGGGCTTCATGCCATATTGTCATGCACTCTCCTATTTACGAATACTCCAAATATCAGCATTATTATTTACTGTATGTAGAAGTAATAATTTCTTTGGCCTACGCTACTAGCCCTTACACCGGCAAGTCGAAGTCCCTAAGGAATTCCGCACAGAAAAACCTGCTTGCTTGCTCAAGCAAGCCCCAATACTGCCTTTTTTTAAGGCAATATCATTAATTGAATAACTTAGACCCTCTTTATTAGGTATGCATTTATCTACTAATAAATACATATGTAATTTACCTTACAAACACACTACAAGATCTTCTTCAATATCAAACTAAATATTTATTAAATATTACTCTTACTATACTTAAACTTTCTTTTTTACTTTTTTACAAAAATAATAGTTTTCATTAGAAATGATTTCCCTTCACGAGAAACTATTTGACTCCGGATAGGATGTTTTTCCGTAATACGTATTCCTGAAATATTTCGTTCGTTTTAACACATTTGCCAAATAGTCAGGCTGTGGGAAACATCTCGTTGCCCCAAGCTGTTCGTCAGCTGTTCACTTAGCTCCTTGCACATTTATGAAAAAAATATCGTCAACATTCTTGGCATTGGAAAGGAAGAAGTTGAAACTATTCTCGAGTTTTATCGTAGGTATGTAGCAATACTAACTAAACCTGATTAACGGCATTCCTAGTGTTTATTAATAAAAGGTAACAACTAAAATGATAAAAGGAAGACAATATCGTGGTTTGAATTATTCATTCATTCAAGTATCAATTTATGTCGATGGTTGGAAGATTTAGCCAGGTAATAAACTTACCTTACTAATCTCACCAATTAAAAATAAAATAAACTGTTAATGCCATGTGTTATTTCGATTATGTACAAATATATACTTCATGAAAATAAATTATAATAGGCAATTCTCTTAACAAAGTGATGAACATCACGCATTACTATTTAAAATACAATAATTGTATTCATTTCATTTTTAATTTTTTTTAAAAGAACGTATTATTGAGAACTAGTCCCTATGTTATTCAACATTTTATTTTGCATGTGGGTGTTTTTAAAACTTGCCTATGGGGTTCACTGTCAGCAAGTATAACATTAAATTTATAGTAAATAATTTAAAAGCCTACCCTTTGATCGTTTAAGAATAATAGAAAAAAAAAGGGGAAAAATTACGATTGCCCTCTCAGTATTAGTACAAGGGAAGTGAAATTTTAAATATAAAAGAAGCTATGAAAAGTTCTCTCTTGAAACTTATGCTGGCAGTAGGTATATTGGCAATAATGCAAATAAATATAAAATTGTAGAAGTTATAAAAGTTAATAAGTAACCTCGACAACTGTTCTCTTGCTCAGGCTGTTCCTTCGCAGCCCGCTGCTTCGCAGTACTTTTATGAAAAAAGTTTTACGCGTTGCACTTTACTACGGCTTTCGCCTTTGAAAATTCTTGTTATCCGCTAGTCTTTTACAGTGCTCAACCATAATTGTATACGATTTATATGTAATCATGAAGTAGAGGATAGTACTGAGAGCAAATATATCCTATCTTACAAATGTTTCTTAATCATATTAATTAACTTTTACTGAGTGTTAGTGACTTCTCCTATGTAACGATCTCTCAGATTATTTGATTCTCTCTTCTCTCAGATTCTCTCAATTATTTGATTAAATTTTACACGGATATTACATTTGACATAGATATCTTAAACTTATATAATTATGTTATAACCTACACGGTAGTCGTTAATAAAAATAACAATTATAATACATAAATTGCATCATGTAACACATTTATTTAGTAGTCAATAAGTAGTATTAGATATACAAAAATGTCATTTTAATTTGATCTGATTATGTTGAAATAACTGACCTTATTATCTTATAGGCATATTGATATACCTAACAAAGACATATTTGTAACGACTGGTTTAATAAAGTAAGGTGGTATTCAGCACTCCACTAACGTAGCGTATACTACACGTGTACACTACAGAAATACGATTTTTTTTATTCCGTCAGTCACAAATACGAATTTCAAAATACCGGTTTTTAATATTTATTAATATT
Source organism: Arctia plantaginis (assembly GCA_902825455.1). Taxonomy (NCBI): domain Eukaryota; kingdom Metazoa; phylum Arthropoda; class Insecta; order Lepidoptera; family Erebidae; genus Arctia; species Arctia plantaginis. The sequence goes on along the minus strand of CADEBD010000314.1, from coordinate 7,457,583 downwards.
TCAAGAATACAGAAAAAAGTCAAAAAAAAGAAAAATTCAAAAGGTTACCAGCTGATAAAGTTGGGGTCTCCTACCATACCTGGACCATACCTACGATTAAAAAAAAAGTACTAAAAAAAAGATCATTAATTCAGAGTAATGCCGCTACCGTTGTAACTTAAAAAAGTGGAATTAATTATTTTTTTCACAAAATAATTTCCGAATTATATAAAAAAAAGTAAACATTGAAATTGGGGGATGGGGATAGTTCGTGCAATAGAGAAGTCTATAATAAATTTCAAATAATTCGGTTTAGTAGAACTTGAGAAATCGTGGGTAATCTTTAAAAAAAAGACAGTTTCAAAACAAACGCGTTTTAAGTTTCTCGCAGTCTTAAGTCATGAAGTGATATTTTAGACTTACATTTGTTCAATCAGCCATTCCCGCTGCGTACATTGGACCTTCCTCGAAAACCCTCGAGAACCCATCGAGCATTTTATTCTTCGAACGTATAAAAATCGGAAACCACCAAATCGCATTTACGACGTTTACTTCGGACTTTTGAAAATCGGCACATCGAAATTCGGAATAAAATATTTCGGAGTATTTGGGTGTTCCCATACTAGACGGCATTTCATTCAAGTATTGGTAGAAAAAGCAACAACCCGTTCAACATTTACATGCAAAATAAAACAATGACATAACAAGAACTTAGGTGCAGTCTAATACTTAAGTCTGTTCAAGCTTTTTCATTCTGTGCTCCCGAAGATTTCACAGCTACGTGGTACTCGCTGTGAGCCGCTTACTCACTGCGCTCTCTAGTCTACATAAGGAATTCTCCCAGTGCAGCTTATTCTCGTCGGTCTGACCGCCCTATCTATTTGCACAGACATCCAATCAACTGTGTCGATTCAGACAATATTTTCATTCTAAATGCCTTTTCTAGGCAATATTAGGTATTTCGTGATCTGTTGAACTTTGATTAGGTTTTAGGTAATGTGTAATGTAAATAAGGGTTAGGCTTTCTGTTAAATTAAGTTGAACGACGAGACGAATTTCTTTTGTATTTTTAGCATAGATATGATCTGCTATATTTCATTTTAGAAATGACGATATAATTTCTGTTTTACACTCATCAAGCCTTGATAGTGTTTTAGGTTAGAATTTAATAAAAAACGGAACCTTTTGAACCTCGAGGCACAATTGAACGGTATTCAATGATTTAATTGTGTCTACACGCGGATTAATGTATAAAAACATACACTTACTTCATGCTGTCACATGTAAAGCTCTGATAATAATCAAATCAATTTGACAAAAATGTCGATTAATGGACATAATATATGTTATAAAGGGTAACAATTCAATTCTTTGCTCAGAGTCGAGTAAGTGTAGAGTTATTTAAGTGTGTGTACTAACTTTATCATTAAAATATTTTATCAGGGTTTATTTTCATTTTTGCTCACTTTATTTGTTACGGTACCTATAACACCTAATTTATCAAACCAATAGAGAGAAAAAAGGCTCCAAGAATAATAGAACTCCAATTTTACGTTAGAAGACCTTTTTTTGGGTAACATATCGCAAACATAAAGGTAAAGTGTAGGCGGAAAGACGACGTATACATTTTATAATATCATGGCATTCAAAACCCTTGCGTAGAAATATGCCATGGGTTCACAACTAACCCTTACGCGAAAAAAATACTTATTGGCTTACGCAGAAAAAAAGTAAAATCTTGATGCTATTTTCTACACAAAATGACCATCCTTACAAAGTCTCGAGAATTTTATTAAGTTTATTTGCTGTTAAAAGTAGATTTTTATTAATCAACCATTTAATTCAGTCCCGAGACCTCCGATGACGACTTTCCTGCAGTAACCGTCCAACTCATATTTTGTTTAACTTATCTTGTTTCGTAAGTAAATACCTAATTACTATATTTTCTTCTAAATATTGAACCATTTTCATTTTTAATCGACTTCAAAAACACAAAAGAGGAGGTTCTAAATTCGACTGTTTTTTTTTAGTGTTTGTTACGCGATATCTCCGTTTATTGACAAAAGGTTAAGGCAAAAAAAGGTTCTTACGTAGTTATTTTCAAGTTTGTTACCACAAACTTTCATTTTTAAACTTATTTGGATAATTCCTTTTTTTATTTAGATCGGTATATTACCCCTTTGGTGCCATTCAAATGTGAAGAAAAAATATACTCCTAATGGTAGAAAATTAAGCAATGTGGAAAACAATATATTTTTCAGTTCAAATTTAATATCTTACTACATCTTTTAAATAAAGGAACAGACTCATTGAACTAAATTTAATATAATGTTACATACTAGACCACGTACGTTTTAAAAAAGACCTACTTCTTGGCATTCAATAAATTCACGCCGGACGCCGGGTCTATCGCGTGGTAGATGGGGTAACACATGCGACTGCGACAGCGCCTGGGAATTACTACCTAGGAGTTACCTAGGAGTAGGCTAGGTAGTAATTCCCAGGCGCTGTCGCAGTCGCATGTGTTACCCCATCTACCACGCGATAGACCCGGCGTCCGGCGTGAATTTATTGAATGCCAAGAAGTGATGGAAGAATGCAAGAATATTTTAGGGAGTACTCCTTGCGACGCATCTGCGCTCACTTCCACTGCGAGCCTAGCAATTCTTCTTTGGATATTTGTTCAAGAAGAGAGCTTACTGAAGCTCTTAGCAATCCAAGGTCTTTTAGCATGTTATAGAGGGATTTAGCTGGTTTCCCCCTCGCACCCACTTCCACGGCATACAACCCAACGAAATGACCATTTCTAGTTTTTTCATTGGTTAAGTCAAAGTACTTGTTATACCTATATATCTGCTGTATGTTATATGTATCTGCTCATTACAAACGTATCTTACACTATAGATGGTAAAATAAACCCTTTGTTTTAAAGTTGAATAGACTTCAAACGATACCAACAAACAGCACTAAAAATTAAAAAATAATTACAAATCTAATTGAAAAAAAGAACAAAAAAAGAGCGACCCTTAAAACATTATAATAGCTATAGAAACCTTTTAGTCTGTTTGAAGTCGGTGCCAAGCCAAATAGGTATTTGATAGGCTAGGTGACGGCGCTGGGTCTTCATGCTGCTCAAAAAATGCTAAACGAGCCAAAGTGGCAGTGGCGTAAAAATAGTCATCTAAAGTGTTTTTACATTTTTTAAATGTAACTACGATAATGTTGAACTATCTAGTGCTTTGTTCAATTACGATAGATAAACAGATAGGTAATATTTTATCAGAGGTTTATAGGGAATATGAAACATAAAATGTAAGCATCGATAATGTACAAAAGGCGGTCTTGCTGGCCTTATCGCTTAAAGCAATCTCGTCTAGACAACCTACGATACTTTAATATCGATTTACTTTTTTTATTATTCTACTCGAATGACACATTTCGTAACTTATCTTTTTCATTACCGCTTGCCATTTCAAGCGTTGTGTACTCCTTTAACGTCAGGATTAAGAATTTCTGAATAGTACGTCTATTACAGACCGATCCAACGCTCCTAGGAGGTGATAACGTCACTTCCAACTCGTATCTATTAACGACTTACACGTACAAGTTTCACATTATCAAATATTTAATTAAAGATAAAGCGTATATAAATTCCAACATAAACGGTATATAAATTCTAATATAAACGGGACTTTCTGAAAAAGAATAGTAATAGTTTATTCAATACTTGATTCATGTAAAGGCTTGTTGAAAGAACAGACGATTTGAATAGAGCTTCCCGTTAACCGTGTCGAACCTGAAAGCTTTTCATAAATGAACCTGTGACTATAGGTGCTCAGTGCAAGGTGGCTAAAAGCCTTCGTTGTACTTGCTTACATATGTACTTGCATAGATGTATATAGGCATGTCAGACTTCATACTTCGAGGCGATGAGGCAGACGTACCTATTAAGCTATACACATTAAAAGTCCGTAGTGAGTGAGCGTTGTCTACGTTGTCACGATGTATAGGTACTTAGTAAATGTATTTGCTTTATTCTTGACGGTTCCTTAACATGCCTTTTTCAAGACGAGTATAATATAATCAACACAAGTGAACGATATTTATATATGTAGAATAACAGTTGTCAAGGCAAATATTTGACCGAATTATCAGAATAACTGAGAAACAAATATATCAATCAAATAATACTGCCAGATTTTTTAATAGTGTTTATTGACAATGTTTATAAATTTGTGTTTGTTTATTAGTAAAGTAGCAGTTACACAAGCCGGAGTTTTTGAAATTGTTATTTTCACTCTCTTGAAGAGCATCTAATGAAAATCTTGATAGAAACCGGCTTATTTTTATTTCAAGTTTTAACAAAACTTTAAACAATACATAATGGTGTTACGAGTATTAGGTATAGTTTAAAGTTTAGGGCCACGAAAGCCTACCGATATCCTTGAGTTTCTAGGATTATACATCGAAGCTAATTAATGATTTCCTTTGTGAATTCGCTTGTATGGGGATGGCATTGGGCAATAGGTGTCTTTCTGGAGACTTTTTTGTTGTATCTTTTTCCGTTAGGACTTGTATACTGTATTACAACTATAGGACATTTTTTCTCAAAGGACATGTTTGCGCTGTTGGCAATAGTATTTTCACTTGTAGGCATCGAGCCCTAAATAATTAAGTGGAACATCACGCAATTGCCAAGGTGAATACTTAAATCCTCATGTTTTATGCGTACGTGTAAAGTGAACCAGTCATGCATAATTGAAAACATAAACAGTCGATCCCTAATTCTTTAATACGCCAGAGATCTAATAGTAGTAGTGAATTCACGATAGTCCAAATGATTCTTCTTGCATCTGACCTAGTAGATTTCTCGTATATTTTATTATTATATAGGATCTTTAAGCCTTTACTTATTGCCCCTCGTGCTAACAATTGGCAATAAGTAATACTAAACTCTTGTATTTTAAAAAGTCTATGTATAACCTAATGACGACCCTGCATGTTTGGAGAGTCATCGTATTTCAGCATGATGTTTTTACAGTTTATGTACTATAAGTTGCGGAAGGGACTTTGAAGAACACAGTACTTTCTAATATGTGATTTGTTAAAATTATTCATAATAATTAACTTATTTATTTTATGTCAACAGGGTAGAAAAAAGTGACGGTAATTTAATTTTTTAACTTTTATTTTATTAAACTATTGTACGTCACAGTTCCGTGTGAGTAGAGAGTTGTCGCGCATAGTTCTTGAAGACTTTAAATACTCTCCGCAAGGCTGTAAACGTTCACGGAGAGGAAAGTCTATTTTATAAATGCAATATTTATAAATATAACTTCTATCAATAAAACATGGACCTAAACAGGCTTAAAAACGAGAGCCTATTATCGTAACGTAACATACATATGTTTGTGTTAGCTTTCCATTGAGGTAAGTAGAAAGTTCCTAAGTACTGTCACATGTTCCATTCATTAGCTCTTAAGTTTTCAAAGAATATTCAAGTATAGTTTCTCGTCCTTGTTCTCATACGCTTCTCATTTTAGTACAAGTAGTCCCAAACTACTAAAGGATGTTTGGAGTATTTCGTACACACGCGTGTAACTGTCGGACGTTGCATCATTAATGCATGTTGTTTACAAGTTCTCACAAGGTTATTGGAAAACTCCTTTATCCAGAGAACGAGAGTTTCGAGGAACCCGAATTGAAGTACCGTTTAATGGTGTATCTTGTTATTAGTCTTTTCGTCTGCTTGGTCAGACTAGATTAGAATTTGGAATCGCACCTATGTAACTTGAGTTAGGATCTCATCCAATAACATTTGTAACAATAACACTGTGGAATGAAGAAGCTTGGTGTGCTGAACAGATCGAGACAGTATTTCACTCCGGTTCACCGCCTCCATCTTGTGTCTTATAGAGTTGCTATAAGAGTTGCTTGCGACTTGCGTCTTATAGAGTTGCTGTAAGAGTTGCTATTAGAGTATATATAGCTTATAGAGTATATATATGGAATATATATGGAATACTGTTCTCAGCTTTATGCAGCGGCACCCAAGTATCAGTAAAATAATTCTTGAAACTCCTATTTAAAACAAACAGAATTATGAAATTTGGAATATCTCGATTTCATATGTAGAAGTGTATTTAGTTTGTTGTAGAAGTATGATAGATGTCGATATGTATTCTAATTAATTTGAAAAAAAAAACAACAACTTATATTCATTCTACAGACTAATACCACTAAGACAAAAAATAATTTTAACTTTCTGTTGTACTTCTGACTATTTAGGAGACTGTACTAGCCACTCGGCATAGCTATAGCCTTATTACGCTTTAATTATTTACTAGCTATACCTACCCTACACGCTGCGCTGTGGCAAATTGTAACCGGTGCAGAACTTTTCGACGGTTTGAAGCGTACACAAACCAACTTAACATTTTTATATATGTTAGATTGGTTGCCTTAATTCCTACCTACTGGTATAAATAATATATTTTTTTATTTTTTACTTAATAGTTTGTCGGTTAACCTCTTTTTAACGTGCCTCTCCGTCTAGCTAACGTTGGCAGCTCTGCATTTTAGTGTTGTGTCTCTTGCGAGGCGAAACAGACTTGCAAGATCCGCAATTATCTAATATGCCGGATATTTCTTAGCCACAACTGTTCGTTTTCAGTCGCAAAAGACAGATGTCTTTATCTTTTTATTACTCTCTTGTTTATAATTATTAGTGAAAAATTGAAACATTCTTCGCATTTGTATTTCAATGATGAGGAACATTTTGTTTAAAATGAGAATTTTATGGAATAGAAAACAATGTAAAAATTTCGACTGTGTTTACTTCGGTACCAGTAATTACTTAATACTGATCGTGTGTTCGATTTCGAGGTTGGTAGTCGAACAAATAATTACCTTTACTACTGCGGACGTATTGGGACTAGAAAGTATCGGACTGCATAGCAATTATTTTCTAATTAAAACTATTGTATTAACCTAATATTTTCTTCCTTTGTGTTATAGTGTTATCTAACTGACATATCAACAACAAAATCTACCCTCCCCAAGCATATAAATAACAGATGATTTCCAATCACGTTTGTAGCTATTAATTTCGTTCCGTCAACTGTATTAATAATATGTAATAATGATAATTATAATAAATGAAAATTACAATAACTAGTCATCTCAATATTGCAATATTCAATAATATCTATTTTCTATAGTAAATATCTATAATAAATCGAAAGAAACCTAACGGTTTCTATATTTAACGAGTATTTCTGTTCCTTGTATATTTTGTATCTTTATGCAATAAAAACCTATTTAGTGACCGTCGAGTAAGAAAGAGATGGAAAGTATTTAAAGCCGAATCGCGTGAGGAATGTTCATGTTGTCTGTAGTTGGGATAGCGTGAAGTCTGTCTGGTACATGCGATCACCGCCAAGTGATACCCGCTGTGTTACCAGCAAACCACAAACGGTTACCGCCTCGCCGCTAACACATTTATCACTTTCTTCAACCACGCATGTTTTTACACGTGGCTAGGCCGCTGCTTTTTGTCCAATAATTGATATTGAAAGCGATGTCTTTCAAATGCAATAGTGATATTACTTATTCGATTATTTATTCGATGTGTGTTAACATGAAACTTGTTTTGTTAATAGTTTGACTTTCACTACTATACGTTTAGTAGATTTTATTTTATTTTATACGGATTCAGTTCTTTAGTATATTTCTTTGATTGCTTTTAGCTACCGTTCCTGGGTATCATCTTGAATGAAACGCCAAAAAGTTTTACTAACTTTTTTTTAAACCGACACAGGGATCAGAAAACCGATAACCAAAATAACCAATGGCTTCGTTAATGACGCTTGCTTCTAATGCGTGGAAACGTGGGGAACAATTTCAACTATATTATATAGGTATCGTTTCCAATTCTTAAGTAAGCAGTGCTGCAACGGTCATAGGTGCACCATACACCTACATCAGCAGTTGCTGCTGATGCTTCCTGTTAAAAGAAAGAAGAAAGTTGGCTTAGTTCTGGCGTTGATTATAATAGCGGCATAGATTTTACAAATTACCATCATACGTCTTTTTTTCTATAGCTGTTTCCATTTGACCTTCTATGCTCCTGACACACTCCGTAGGAGTTGGGCTCAGCTAAAAGCATTCTTGGAAAAGCGGACCTTAAACCGACCGATTCAGATCGGTCGGATTATGTAAACTATTCGTCATCAGCCTATCGCAGTCCATTGCTGGACATAGGCCTCTCGTATTGCACGCCACTTAGATCGTCTTTGGGTTTCTCTTCTTTTAAACGATTTTAATATTGGAAGTATAAGTAGCAGTCTACTCAGACTAACAATGTTAAAATACATACAGTTTTGAATCTCATACAGAATGAATCCAGCGATATATTATATTCATTGCTGTATAACTTCACTATTATATAAAAACTAATATCATATATTTAAGGTGCAATTAGCACCTACCAAAATACTTTCTGTAACAAACATTCAAAAATTCTAATTGGTTTTAAATGTATTTCTGTTGTCTACTTTAATCCATCAGTCCCTAAGTGATCACAGCTTCCCAATCTCAATCATGAGTAAGTAATCGATACTTGTGAATTTTATTGTCTGTTTTATTACGGCAGCATAGTCATCGCTTAGGTAAATCGATAATTTATTGTTTCCGTGAAGACTTTCTTAAATTTAATGACCAATAAAAAGGTAAATCGTCAGCGGTCTCATTTTTATGTTTTTATGAAACAGAACTTACTCGTTTGTGTTTTCTCATATGACATATCGTTTCTATAACTATGTAGTATTTCCAGCGCCTATAAAAAGTTAACGCTACCGCTAAGCTAACCATAGCTCATGTTGCTCTCCAATGAAGTGAAGAGCAACATGAGGTATGGTTAGCTTTTGGAATGAAAATTAGAAATCATGTGCTGTAGCACTACTATGTAGCACACATACGTGCACCTTCCGTGCCTTTTCTTATTTATGATATCAGAAGCAAATGAGCTAGCGGGTCATCTGATGGCTACTAACTACCGCCGCCATAGACACAAGTCAAAGACACAAGTACGTTGCTGACTTTTTAGGTGGAAATTCCTTAAACACTCTGTATACCAAGATAAACTCTGTATAATAGAAGATAATGTGCACCAATTTCAATATGTTTTTGAAGTTGAATTACATCGCGAATACATAAAAGTCTTTTCTTTCCTAATACTATTGCGTGTCACTCACTTTTTTAAGCTTTCTCATTGAATACCTAACTTCAGCTATAATTTGTAGGATTGCACCAAATCCTGAATTTCATATCAATATGCAATGCCGAACATTACTTATCATACTGTTGTTTAATTGTAAATGGCGATAACTTTGGACGTCATTTGAAATCAGTTTATCCTGTAAGTATAATGTTGGCGGCCTATTTTCTAGCGCGCCTTTTACGTTAGTCGCTGTCGTCTACGAGTATGATGAAAGTCGAGCTTCTACATTACGTGGCGCAAGCTGTTCTAGAAAACTTTTAACATGTTCAGATATCGTTTGCAATATAAAAACTGTACCAAATTGATATCAAGTTGTAAAATATAACAATGACAATATTCTTATTTTATGTCACGAGATCTACCACAGTTTAATATTTGTTATTGTGTAAGTATTATGTTATGCATATTAGTATTTTGTAGTATATCATCGTGGGAGATTTATGCTTGGGCACACATGGGCCAGGCTCGGCCGGAGTGATCGGCCGTGGCCTCACAGAAAGCCGGTATTAAGCAAGTTTTTCATTGTTTTTCACCGACTGAGGTTACCGGAGTCCAAAACCTTTTTCCTCCTAGTCTGAGGGGACGGACTAAAAGGACTCTTGTGACGCACTTGTGACTCTTCGAATAAAACAACAAAGTCCCTTCTAAGTTTAGTCAGTGCAGTGGCGCACGCAGCTGGAACAGCCACGGAATGCGCGCCATCGCGGGCAGACCAGATAGAGGGAACCCCAAGTTCTGACTTAATTTAATGCACGAGTTATCAAAGATTTGTCGGTGCTGTTCTGCCTAACCTCGAAGCTTGGGTAGGTAGGGAGGGTCGCGTCGCCTACTGACTGACGCAGGTACTCACTAGGCATGGTTGCTTCAGTGAGTACCTGAATCGTATCGGACGCTAGGAGACGGCACAATGTCAGCACTGCGCTGCCGACGGAACTCCGTCCAGTACTGAACGCGAAGTCCTGGTCGGCTAAATTAGACAAGACCTGTCTCCGCCAGCAATCATTGCTGCCATGCTGGCGGGGACAGGTCTAATCTGCTGATTGCATGAAGACGCAATAGGGCTGCCGCGATTGAGCGGAGGAAGTGTTTTCCGGGTCCGGGTCCTCCCAGAGTAGGACACCTGAGGCCGGCCGTTGAGTGGTTTTTATGTGGAATCACTATATGCGATTTTTTGAGCGCTCGAGACCGCGATAAAATTACAAGATTGCTTCAACAGCAGTCCGATGTCTATAATGACGTCATAGACGAATGGCAACAACGCTGGAATGAATCATCTAAGGGGCGCCCACCTTTACCAGTTCTTTCCATCTGTTCGCGAACGGTTGTCAAGGACATGGCTTGAGGTGGATCACTGTGTCCCTCAATTTTTTACAGGTCATGGTAACTTTAAGAGCAAGCCGTATTTATTTAAATAAGTCGAGTCACTATTGTCTAAATGTTCAACACCTAACTCTAACTGTGAGCAGTCTGCTTATCATATCCTCTGGTATAGTATATATATAGTCTTTGGTATAATGAACGTAATATAATGCTGAATAGCTTGCAGGCGACATTTGGTGCGGTATACTATGGGGATCTAGTGTCAACTAGGGTGAATCGTAAATCCGTGCGTTTAGGCGATTCTGCCATACATATTATAGAAATCAAATATAGCTCAGTTTTGACCCATAATATTTTGTGACCGTGGTGCATCCCCGTTTAAAAGGGCATATACCCTTTTAAACTTCATTTACTTATTTTACTTCATTTTCTCTCAAGCTTTGCTAAAGAGGGAAGTGGGTTTACTGTATTTCCAACTTCTCCAATTTTCTTCTGATTAATTTCGTTGCGGGTACCAAGACAGTTTAATTTTTTCCTAGGACTTCCCGAGTGTCATAACTCGGTGTGTTCATTGGTCACTGCTGTTGATCCTAGTGTACAGGAGACAGTGGTGGGCGTGTGGGAGGGATTAGTCCTATTAAAGATATCCCTGGCTCTTGAGTCCCCGAGGAGCAGGAGATCCGAAGGAATTTTCCATCGCGTCAACAAAAAATAAGTATAGTTAGCGAAAAATAAAGATATATGTAATTGTGTAGTTATACTAAACAAACAGACTGTCGATACAGCCTTTAAGGCGCTCAAATAAAAATAGTTGTAAATTTATTAACCATTTTTTTTTTTAACGGGGTGGAAGATCCTCGGATGTCCTTCGCCCAGTGGGGAAAGGCGAAGGGGTCTGTCGGACTCTTAACTAAAAACCACCTCGGTGTACCTCTCCTTGCCAATGACCGGGGAGCGAGAATCGCATTCTTTCGCCACCCCCGACAGGCATTGGCCCGTCTCACCTAAGACGGGTCTCGTCACCTGTTGCGACAGTTACCCTTCGGTCGCAGTCCTCTAGGAATGCACACGGAATACTGTGCGCTACCTCTTGGGCCTGTATCTGTTCGGACGACGAATCCCCCGAAATCGTCGCCAAGCCACTCCCTAAGGTGGAGATCGACAAATGCCCTCCGGCGCCCGGTGTGCCTTCTGCGGGTAGAGACAGCGATGTTGCGTTCTCTCTCTCGTCCTGCCGCTTCCTTTGCGGACATCACATGTTCGCAGAAAGAAGCGAAGGCGCGCCATGCACTCTCGCTGCGGACCATGGATAAAACCAAGATCGGAAGCGAGACGCCACCCGCAGAACTGACTACCGCGATAAGATCACGACGCTGGCTAGCCCATGATGAGCATTCCGCCAGCGTGTGCAGCGATGCGCCGTCAAGACAGTCGCTATTGCGGCGTGCCCCGCACTGGGCCGCGCAAGCCGTTTGTCCCACTCCGCCACCAAGATCTAGTGGAGCTCTGCCCGGTATGCCTCTACTTCTCGAGGCACTGGTAGTTCACCCCGATCTAGAGCATCCCTGCGCCACCGATACTGTATGGCAAGGCGTATCTGCATCTAGATCCCAGGGTGCGGATCCGGCAAATAGGCTGGCCGCCTCGAAGGAGATCGTACGGTACCCTCTTATCACTCTGATAGCCATCACATCTACCAGGAAAGCTAAATAAAACATTTTATAACATGAAACTCAATTTTGTAGAGTATTTCTTCAAGTTCGATACACATTTTCTTCGAAATCCTAAGTATTTAATGAACTGCTTTGATGTAGTATCTATTACATTTCAAGGGCTGATCTCAGACATCTGTTACTAAAATTAACAAAATTAAAGGGAAGTACCTAAATAAAACATTGTTCATTGAAGATATTCCTTCGAGTAACCCACATAGAAATATTAGAGTATATATCAATACCATGTCTAAGCTTTTTATTAAAGCCACGTACATTAATTAGGAGGAGATTATCGCTTCAAATGCTTTCATTCAGATGATGTATTAGTTCGGGGATTAATGTGACTTCGACTCCCATATTTACTCGTGAAATGATAGCTACCGTTAATCTCGATACGTATTGATTAGTAAAATGTGGTGGCAGGAATAAATATTTTAGGTATGAATTCTTTTTAACGTGGTATCCATTGCGGTTAAAAGTACCTAATCAATAAAACACAGCCTTACCTGATAAACGACCATTATTATAAGTAATAAATCAATAAAATTACTAATGATTGGTAATTTATAAATTGGTTAAATAATTTTCGTCTCGGATTTTTTACACGACTTCTAAAGAAGATGTGTTAGTTTTTGTATGTGGGTATTTATATGGATTTCGAAGTGTAAGTTGTCATTTAATTCATATTAGTAGTGGGAGGGGGGGGGGGGGGCGGGGTTCAAGGTGCAATAAAGTGAGAATAAAGTAAAATAAAGGTCAATATCACGTCCAATATTTAGAGCTCATATGGCAGATATAGAGATTATAATTTTCATAGAATTAGACAGATTGACAGAAATATAACACTACTACAAAATTGTTGTATAGTAGTTTTCTTTCACGCACACATAAGTAGGTATAGAATAAAAAATATATCATATTCCACAGCTTTACATTTAAAATAAGCGATATGAAAAAAAGAATAAATAGGCTTTGTATTGCATTTCGTGGTGATGGCGGAGAGGATGATAAAAATATTATTTTGATTATAATAAGTTTATTGATACTATAAGTTACATACTTACGGTTTATTTTACATAGTAATATTATGCATAGAATTTCTCAATCCATTAGCAAGAGTATAATGTACTCGTTAAGTGGGTATTTACAACAATCCGAGATCCCTAACATCTAAATTAGGCCGAACCTACATCTTAGACGCTATTTTCTTCCAAGGAATGTAATATATTATAAACAGACAAAATGTGGGTAAGTTTACGTAGATATAAAATATTAGTACCATACCTTCAACGGACATAATATACGAATGTGAAATAACTACCATGTATTTACGTGAACTTAAGCCTTTTTTTAGTTTGTTATTTTATTTTCGAAGAATAGATATATATAGATACGTATAAATAATGTTTTAAGGAATAACTAAATATTGCTTTAACTCGGCAAGTCATATTATGCACTTCGATTATTTTTAACTTTTTGTTTCAAAAAATCATAATTCGTATCGTCTTACTAACCTATCTCTCATAACTTGTATTATCATGTACATTACATAAGGTGGGTTTCTGTTTTGCTATATCGCTGCTACATATTATATTATCTCTTTAAGTTTCGTGTATTGCAGTCCGTTTATAACCACTGATCGAATGACATTAGATGGCTTTTATATATGGTTACAGAGTTTAAATCTTTTGTAAATTCAAATGTATATAAATTTTTAAGCTATTGCATAGCTTCTATCGAGGGCCTTGAGCGCGGGGACCGAATCCAGAAATTCCGTAACGAAAAAAACCTCACGCTAAAAACAAAACAAAAAACAGTACCAAAATCAAATGCTGAACGTCAAAGGAAAGTTTTTATTTATTTATTTAAAAACAAATTGTAATATATGCTTCAATATTTTTATTTAATAAAAGTAAAAAAAATTGTTTTCTTATCGGTCACCACGCTCAAAAAGTGTAACTTGAATTAATATCAAAGAAGAAGAAATACTGCATAAATAAAGTAAATAAATAATTATAATTGCATAAGTTGATACAAAATGCTATGCAATAGCTTTACCGCGGCAGTCCCCGAGTGCCACACGTCTTTTTTTTTGTTAACCGTACTTCGTAATACATATTAATGTTAATAATGTAATATATCGATACAATAAAACGACACAGTATGGAAAATAATGTGAAATCCAGAACGTATCTGAGGTATGCGATTTGTGAGGCCAACTTGAGTATTCCATTAATAAAACGGAACGAATCTTCCGTGGAAGACAAAGAAGCTCGTATCAATATTTATTGGCGTGCTTAGTATTAATCGGAGTAGATCGTGTCTCTGCATCGCGACGTTACGGTCGTACGCTGTCGGCTCCGAAGAGATATACTGTCGTGGTACGATCTTGTCTAATTTTTCTTAAACGCAAAAAATACTTACTGTTTATTTGGTTCCGGACAAAGAGCATTAGTATTAGTACTTTAAAATACCATTCGCTCAGATAAAATGAGAAAGTATTTCATGTCCAGTAAAACCATTTGTTTAAACATAGTATTGAGTAGCATTATATGGGACTATTATCTTGACCACTTTCTTAAACTTTTTTTAGCGTCCGCCACGTAGCGTCGGCGTAGCATACATATATACGGTCGTAGCAGCGCCCGCCCTACAACGCGACCGCCGCCCGTTCTGATATCGCTGCCGCGCTGGTTGCCTCCGGTATCACCGATAAAATTCAGACTTGAGTTAGTTTAGTCAGTATGCCCCCAGACACACCAGAGGTCGGACGTGTGGCGCGCCGCGATCTTGCTTACTATTCGCGTACGGAACGTGTGACAATAAGTGTTGCTTCCTCTTTGTTATCTTAAATTTTGATGTGTTTATAGAACTGATACACTGTTAATATATTTAAAAAAATTGAATTACGTAAGATAATATTTAGTGTAAATATCGCAACATTCTCGCTGCGAATGTAATCAACCAGAAAAGGGTAAGGTTTTTCTAGCCGATTGTTATGATTTTTTTTTATTGTTATTAATTGGTTTGTACATTGTAGATAAACAGACTAATCGGTAAATAGAATATCGGTTTTTCACCTTGCACAGTAATCTAGTAGTGAACAATGTAGTATAGTCCATCACACGAAATAGTTTATGATTTCATCGTACATTAGTGATTTTCCATGTTACGTCCGCTGTTGAGTCACCATGTCGACACTTCGAAAGATAGTTTTTTTTTTAGTAAATGCCATAATTACTAGTAGAATCGTTATATTACGTGTAGCAAAAAAAAAACTTGGTTATTTGTACATTGTAAAATACGTCTGGGCCGTGTTACTAATGAGGATAAATACCTAAATTGTATGATGATACAGACATGGAACAATAAACGAGAGTTTGTTTTGATATCGTGTTTATTATGTGAACATTTCAAGATATCGAATGTTAGAAAATAATTTGTTCCATTGACAAACACTTCATTTTGGTGTACATACATCGAGCTAAATGTGAATGCTCTTCACGTAATATGATGTCAGCGTTTTCTTGTTCATGCATTATGCTGTTACTTACAGGCATATCTTTGACCGTCCGCAAATATTTGGATCGTAAAACTGAGCCGCAAAAAACTGGCTTGTATCCCTTACGCACATAAACTTTCCATATCAGTATTCTTGCAAATGGTGATGGATCTCATTTATGTCTGTCGTCTTTGATGATTTTATTACGTCGAAGCCTATTTTGGTCCGCAATTCGTATTAGATCGATGTCATTTAGCGGATTATGTTTTGGGTAAGTTTTTTCGTCTTTTCTTTGTAAGGAAAGTCATGATAAAAAGGGAGTATAAAATCTCGTTGGCCTTACCATTTAAGATGAGAAATGGGCAGCAGTGCAGTTGCAACACCATCGCCGGAGTGCTGAGATTGCGACAGTATTATGTTTATGCATTGAATATTCATTGTCGCCTCGCGCTAGGAGTTAGTGCTATTTAATCAACTAGTTTTGCCCACTTACAATATTTTTTTTGTTTTTGAATTCACCGCCTCATAACGATTAGAAATTCACTTAATTTGTGTTTAGTGATTTATATCATGTTAAGTATTATTTGCTTTCTTGACTTCACGAATGGCGTAGTGGTTTAAGCGATCACCTCGCCGCTTCCTGCTGCGCTGAGTGTTGTGGGTTTGATCCCCACATGAGACAACACTTTGTGTGATCCACAAATTGTTGTTCTGAGCCTGGGTGTTCTTTGTGTCCGTTTCATGTATGTTTGTAAAGTCACACACGACACAAGATTTATTCCTAGTTCGGGAGTTGTCTTTTTAAACAAAAAAAAATCGATACCCAGTTTATCTATGAACATTTTAACAGAACATATTTCAGTTTGGTTTTTGTTATCACGTTCTCACTGATTAAGCATACAGTGTAAGTACATTACCCTCTTTTTTCTTTGAACAATTTTATCTAGTCTGGTATCTTGATGTTGAATGCCACTAATAATGTCTTTATGTTTAACTAGTATCGTTTCTGATTGTGTGGTCCTTAATAGTTATCAGTGTTACACTTTTAAAGGTTGTAGCGCGATGTTAAGGCCCCGTTCAGATGGTAAGCTCGTAAATGAAAGCGCGTTAACGCGTTTTGCGCAATTCGTTCGCATGCTAACGGGTGTTACTAACTCGCGGCAGCACCTGATTTTAAATAAAAAAATCGATCAATTAAACAATCAATTTGTTTTGTTCAGTACAAATCCAGTATTTTTCAACAAAATTTATCTCACGCTTCTACGACCAACTAATCTGTATCGTTAAGGAAAATAAACAAGACAATAGTAGTGTGTGACAAGAATTTTTGTATTTCGAGGGATGTTTTTCAGCCTATGTATATTATAGTAGAGAGAGGTCGCTCTGCTATTAGCTACAAAGAGCGTAGTGACGTCGGCAAAGCGCAGTTTGACCATCTCTACTCTGCCAGTGGACGTTCTGCCATCCTAGTATTTGAAGACCATCCTAATTATATAATCTCCATGGATGTTGCAGAATTTTGTAATAAATCATTAAAGTAACTGTGTAGTTTATTAGGCTGAATCTTCTGACGTTACATTCATCAATAGATTGTTTTAGTAGATGAGCAGAAAATAAACTCAATGTCAGTCAAAGCCAATGGACACTGGATCTAAGAACAAAATTACTCGAAAAATTGCTTCGAAAAGGATCTCTGTGGTAGCGTTATTGAAAAAAGGTCGACTTGATTGATATTCGAACTTTACACGTTGAAAATGGTGAAATGTGGAGCGTTTTGGGTTTTCGTCTCTGGCAAAAAAGATTGACTCAATTTGTTCTTGTCCGTTACGAAATAAACTCGACGAAGGGTAATTTTAACTACGGATTTATCTCTCGAGAGTCTGTAAGCGCCCTAATTTCTTCTAAATGAAATTAGTATTAGAGGCTATTAAATGTTAGATTTGTAGGTTATGTAAATATTATGATCTTCGTAATCTTCGTATGGTCATAAAAGTTATGTTACTCATTTGAGTTTTAGTATCGTATATATACATATATTAATGTTTCTGTACAACACAACTGAAAACATTTACTAACACTATGAAAGTAATCTACGTTAATTTCGATTAGCAGTTTTTACTTTTAAACGTGTTGAGATCATATTAATATAAAAAAAAAAAACGGTCCGTTCGCCGAGGGTTCCGTACCTACCCAGATTTTAGGTAGATTTTCGCGAAAATTTGTAAGTACCAAAATTTACCTTAATTTTCAACTTTTTTTATTTTTCAGAATTTTCTCTTTACTTGTGCTGTAAGACGTTTCTTTTTGCCTAATTTCGTGATTAGGTCAACGGGAACTGCCATATAGGTTTTCGACCCGAAACCTATAGGGTACTTCCGGTTGACCTAGAATTGTCGATTTTATTGCCTTTGTGTTTTACAAAGGCAATAAAATCGTTTCGTTTTAACAAAAATACTTGACGTGTTTTACGAAACTTTATCATTATTCTAACAAAAATTTAATTACCTCAACTCCAGTGCTCTAGGGACCTATTGTGCTTTAAATAAAACGTCGTACCCACTGCCGACGGCGGTCATGAGAGAGCTCACCGTGATAGATGATATTCGAGAACAATTAATCTTGGGCAAAATATGCGGACGATTTGCGAACGAGTGGTCGGGCCTAATGGTCGGGAGATTATCGCGAGTCCACGTCCCGCGCTACCCCACCTGCTCTCATTAACGGGAATAACATCGCTTTAAATATACCAACCAAATTTGATTACCATGACACGTTGCTGATACCATCAAACTTTGAAAAACATACGGGTGTTTGCAAGTACGAGTTGCTTGAGAGGCAACGTGTCATCGCACTCCCATATATCAGCGAGTTTTCATAAAGGAGGCGACGGAACTATGCCCTCGGACACAGAAGGCGTTGTTATGCGACACCGCTGTCCTCGGATAATGTCTTGCATAAATTTACTCTAATCGTGTAAAGCCAGTGCCACTTGCATAATTTAATGCAAGCAAGCAATGTTGTGTACATTGAAAACGTCAGATGGAAATTGCATTTTCAAACACTTGTACATCTCTGAAGCTAAGTGAATAGTTGTATTATGTATAAGATACATAAGATATAGGCAATCACAGGAGCGTAATAGGTCAAATGCTTTGAAAATTGGAGAAACGTGTTTGCGGTTTCCTGCATCTTCCAACTAGAATTGCCTATGCAAGGAATCAATATCGAAACATCCAGCGTGATTGCTTTTGATCAATTTGATAGTCTTAATGCTACTCATATTTAATGCCTTCCACACAAGTGATTTTAAAGAAGATATTAATACTGTTTGGTTGAAAATTTTTATTGGGAACAAAAAAGTTCATCATCATCATCACTTGTCAAATGTCAGGCAGCTTCCCGAACGCTGCCCAAACTAGTTGAATTCTTAATGACCTCTTTTTTGAAGTTAGACCTACTTAAGTGGATAGTTTGTCCTAAATAAACGCATTCACCAAAGACTTCGCGCGTAGTCTTCAATTTTCACTGGAGCGGGTGCGAAGATTTTCGTCTTATCCATGTTCATTTTAAGACCCAATCGTTTGGAGGCCCCACTAAGGTCATCGAGCATATCAACCATATCATCAGCAAATCGAAGGTGGGTGATATATTCGCCATTGATGTTAATCCCATGTCCATTACAGTCCAGAAGCTTAAATGGGTCTACCTGCCTCACACCTTGCTGACATAGTATCTTTCTCGTGCAAACACTTCCACACCTTGATGTACTGATAGACGGTTTGGCACCGCTGGAGAGACTGTACGCAGCACAGCCCAAGTTTCGATCGAATCAAAAGCTTTCTCATAGTCCACAAAAAAGTTATTTATTTAAATAAAGCTTTAGATACTTTCGTAACTAAATTGCTTAGTAAACAATAGACTGCCTACGAATTACTTAGAAGATTTATAGCGAAATAGGTAGTAACTTATTGTAAAAACAAAGACAAACTTGATAAATTATTATAAATTGTAGTTAGTTAGTTAGTTTCGAGACAGCTTATGAGAACAATGCAGGTAAAGAATATGCACAAATGAAGATACAAATTGCAATTAAGAAGTACCTGTATATGTATTTATTAGAAATAGTGGTCTGTTGAGTGTGCTGGCGTGTTCGGTATACTAAAGTTAGGGGTGTGCACGGGCGCAGCTGGCGGGGCAGGTTGGCGCGCCAATGCAAATTAGTGGAATCACAATTAGCGCTCGATTGTTGTTCACCCTGCAGCTTGCATTTAGCAAATGAGACAACCAGCTAAGAGGTGCAATAAACAGATTGTGAAATAGAGTTATATTTTCTTCCATAACCTTTTCAGTTTATACAATGTTAATGAAATTTTAAATTGATATTTTATGTTTTACAAATATTCTGCTGTAAATAATCTGCCAATTTTGAAATGGTACGTGGGTAAATTATACCCGTAAACTATTTACTGATTTTCAGAATCTTGTGACTGAAATTTCTTATTTTACAGTATTATTTTGTCGGTATTTGCAATAAAACCGCAGTTCAATTAATAATGTGCTAGAAGCCGAATATGTTGAGCTATTTGTAGCACAAACAAAATGTCCACGAAATGTCCCTCGGGTTGACAGATGATGTTAAGGGCAATTAATCTTGACCAAATATGCGGGCGAATTGTGGGTTTCGCCTCCGTATCCTAATGGCGCGTTACTGTGATGTTTAGCCGCCTTCGAGTTTCTCTCGTCTTTTTGCAGAAAAAATAAAACTCATATAAAATATAATATACTACTACGTATTAAGTTACTCTTTTTTTTTAATTGTAAATAAATATCGAACATGTTTGACAAGATTATAACTAATAGCTATGGGCATGTAAGTACTCGTATTTCTTTATTTAAAGTGAATCTTAACATTTTATCTTAAGGTTATTTTTTTAATAATAGACACATGTCATTTCAATAATATCTTAAAATGAAAGTAGGCAATACCGCAATGTCGAATTTTCGAAAACATTAAATGGTATCTTTTCTTTTCAGAGTATCGACTGATTCACACGCTTCAATATTTCAAAAGTTCGATCCTTGTGTTATAGAAACTCAGAGCCATTATTATGCGGGTTTTCAGAATGGGCCTTGTTACTACGAGGTGTAGAGAACGAGCTAAGTTTTAATAAGTTTGTCCCTTCGTTTCCAATGGCAAAATATTGTGTTTTGATCGGATACGACCTTAACGTGTATATTAAGAATTATAAAAATAATGAATTTTCTCGTGTTTTCCCTCGATTTGACTTATACCAAAGTTACATCTTTAGAGAACTGATAGTAGACATTTCAATTGAATGCATCCTGATCAATACTTGCTTATTTGGATTGGTTTAGTTACCCTTGCTATATATGTAAACCGTGTGTTTGTATTTTATACGTGTATCTAAATGTACAAGTGCTGAATTTTCTTCAGAGTTATAAGATGTGCAAATTTAGAGTTTTACAGTTTTTCTTCAGAGTTATAAGATGTGCAAATTTAGAGTTTTACAGTGTAAGCAAAGATACGGTAATTCAACTGTTCTGTCACTAGCTAAAATAAAAAAAGTCTTGTTGGAGTCTTACTTACCTACTTTACTTTCTGTTTTCTTTTTCACGATTTATAAATTTAAAGAAGTAGTAGGGTCACAATATTTGATTCTACTATACAATGTTGTATGTAAATCTGTCTAGTCGTCATATGTGTATTGATTATTCGAGTCACGCAAACGCGCCACATATAACCATGTGAAAAGTGTGGTTTTACGATGATTTCTCCTGTTAGTTGTTATATTTGCTTTTGCATTACTTAATTCTAATTTCTAATAAAAGAAAAGTTACTAAGGGCTAAATGGAAGTGTTTTATACTCTTAGTAATTAAATTAAAGCACCTATTCAAAAAGTAACTTTGTTTAAATGTTTCATAAAATATCCACATAATCTCATTTTAATTTCAATCAATTTTAAATCCTGCATCAACATCAATACCTTTGCTTGTTCTTTACATAAGATATATAAATATTTAAACTATTTAAAGTGCGTCACTACACAGTTTTTCTATAGAAACTCTTAACGTATAGAAACTAGAAAGAAAAACAACATTAGAAAAAACTAAAATAAATCTACTAAATTTTGGAAAAAGAATTACAAACTTTATTGGAAGTTGTCAAGACAACGTCTCTCGCATCAACTAATATATTGTAGTTTACCCTTCATTTTTAATACAAAATTTATTCTACACTCCTACACCAACTACTACTACTAACACCTATTTTAGAGATCAGTTTTAAAATGTTGTATAGAATTGAGATAAGTAGTACTTCCTTACGTATGTAGTTCAAAATTAGCAATGTAAATTACGCTTCCCTTAGGCTAAGATACAATTTTAACAGGCACATTTTTTCATAGCCAAACCCATTAAGGCATCGCCAACCTTCACGCATAATAAAATGTAAAGGTGACTCACTAGTGAAATGCTAGTTACTCAGTCAAAGTTCATCTAACCCTAATCATTAATAGGTAATTCGGCTCGCTATCTTTCATGAAAGACCCAGGGGTTAACTAATAATTGTTTTCGGCCATTACGCGTTCTATTGTAACCCGTCCAGATCGTTTACGGTCGTTCCCCTAATGAGATTAATGCATCACTATCTTAGTTACATTACTTAGTTACGCATCAAGCGATGTAGTATACGTATTATTTAGGCAAAGCTTGTTTATTTTATAAATGGATGGCTTTCGGTACTGGTTGTGATTGAAATTATTATTGGGATTGTATTGTAGTCATGTTATCGCGTCTAAATACCTACATACGTACATTTTTGTAAGTGATTATTATTGATAAATCTAAGATCTATTTAGAATTATTATTAATTATTGTTATATATTTATACACTAATACGTAAGATTAAATATTTTTTATACTCATTTTTTCAATACAATCAGAGCAACTGCTACGAAGATAAACGTTAATAGAGCTTGCTCCCAATAATTAACAACTCTACTTTTTCTTGGCAGTTTATTTATTACGCTACGATTAATCTTCACTTTTAGTTAAGTTCTTTTTCAAAAGAGCTCATTCCATAAATTTATTGAATTTAGTTTTTATTTTTAAGTAAAGTAGTTTTGTTTAGTTCTCCAAGTATGTTTACAGATTAATAGACGATTAGAAGTCCAGTGAGTCGTTAGACTATATTTAGAGTAAGAATATGTCATTCTAAGTTTTCAAAGTACTCTGTCGGAGAGTAAAACATATTTATAACCATAAACAACTTACTTTTTTTAATGTTTCACGTCTAAAAGAAATGAAACCCTAGTATTGTAGGAAAGCAAGAATATGAGACATCTTAAACATCTTTAATATTCTAACGTTATATCTAAATACAATGTGTAATAAGACTTTTTTCTTTGAAGTAAAGGATGTTAAGAAGCTTTACTATAGTCCCTATTCGGAATAAACATACCTATCATTATTTTAAATACCATATTAAATTCATTGATAGGAAAGAATATCATTTTGTATATTTTGAATTTTGTTACTTGTTTTGAAAGTCACTTTGTTGTCCGTCTGTCTGTCTGTCAAGATCCTTTATCTCGGGAACGCGTGAAGGTATCGAGTTAAAATTAAAACCATATACTCATGTCTAATCCCCTCTAAGTAATCTAGGTCCCTTGAAGCTGTACAATAATCAAACTTAACGTAAAAAAGGATACGGCCGTTTATGTCGCAAAAATTTACATATTTCGACATTGTCAAGGCAATCAAAATTCTTAGGGTACTTCCCGTAGACCTATAACTCTGAAATTTGGCAAGTAACATCGTCTTATACTACAAATACAGAAAAAATCTGAAAACTATACATTTGTAAACAAATAAAAAAATACAGTTTTTATTTAAAATAGGTAATGAATAATCATCAATTTCCCTTATAAAACTCAAGAATGTACTTACATAGGTTTTGGAAACTGAATTTCGGGGTAAGGTCCGAAAAAACTGCGAGATTCGATTCCTGAACTATTTATAAAATGTACCTACAAATATGTGCTTTACCCTCGGTAGGCAAATCCGACTCGCACTTGTCCGGATTTTGTTATCTAATCAAAGTACTTAAGAATAAAAAAAATCCACTCAACGTCCACAAATACACGATCTAAAGTAATCATACTTTTTAATTACACAAATTTGTAGAGAAATCTAAATTAATGCTGTAATTGAGTGGTAATACTGAACTCTTAAAACCCGAATTGTTATTTTGGAACCACACCTTAAAGCTGCTCTAACCTTGTTATATACATTAACTACAAAGAGGTTTAGAAGAAAAACACTTCAGAATGTAGAATATTTTTTAGTCAGACAGTGAGCTAATTATTATGTATATTGTAAAGCTTGTTCTTCAGTCCTTGCTTGCCACCAGGTACGATTAAAGCCCAAGACTAAAAATATTACACTAAATAATGTATTATAGAAAATAATGACCACACACAGAAAACCGTTGTTATGCGATTCTTTCGTTGTTGTTCACCGAGTGAGTTTACCGGAGCCGCAAACCCCCTCTTCCTTGGCTCTGGGGGCGTAGGAATCTAAGGGCGGCAACTCACTTATGACTCATGAATTGCGGGTGTTAATGGGCAGCGATAGTCACTTGCTATCAAGTGACCGTCTGCTCGTTTACCTCATTTTTAGTTTTGTTAACGCTGGGAATGCTTTTCGCACCATACCCTACGTTGGGGAAACGGTCTACCCACTAAACCCCGCGTCCGCCTAGGGGAATTACCTTCAATATACACAATAAAATGTTAATTTTTTCTTGGGTATAAAATATCTATCGCCACTGGACACACTTTTCTACGTACTCTTAAATTTTTGTTTCAGTAGATTTCTTTTTTCAATTTATGCCAGTCCATCCGATTTTAACCGGGGTAAAGAAATAAAGCACGTCCGACAGTGAGCAGTTTGAATTAACCTTTCGAGTAGCCTTGTAGATTCGTGGCCCGGTTACGAGCGGGTCATCTACTAGTTAATATTCAAAGGGTCACACGATCACGGATTCCGTACGCGTCTCTGTTTCACCGAGGCTCAGAGCGAGCGTCCCAATACTTCCCTTTTACTGACTAAATGGACTACCTACGCTGTTTGTCTGTGAAATTAGACAATTTATTCAGACAAAACCAAATTTTCTATCCATTTTTTTAAAAAGGGACCTAACTGTTCTTTTGTCAGGAAGTGTCGTTTGAAAAATAGAAAACATAACAAACAAACATATTAAATGAAAAGTTTACTAAAGTAACTTTAATGCACCTAAGTTGTGACAAATTATAAGAGCTACTCTTTTCTTCAAATTTAAATTAGACCAAACTTGAGTACAATTAAAACAATTATTTTTTTTATTGAAATCGGTTCGCAAATCACAGCACACACAAAAACAGTTAAAAAGTGATAGATGGAGTCGGACTTTTATAGACCTTTCAAGAGTAAAATATGAAATAGTTATGTTGTAATCAAGGCCGTCGGAGTTCGACAAACCGACTTTCCCGTATATCTTCTTTGCTTTATCTATAAATAAACACGTCCGCCGTTTTGTAACATCCATGCGTGCCGTTCCCTGGAGATAACCTACGTGGGGTAGATAAGTGAAACTTTCTTGATAGTAAAAGGCTCGAGTGATAAATATAATTTTTCTTATAAGGCTGCATGTTAAAACTATCGCGTATGTATCGTCAGTATATCAGTGATTTATTACGAACGTGTTACAACAGTTAATATTAATAACTTCCGTAAATCAATAAACGTGCGTAATTACTACGTACTTATGTACGTAGTAATTACGCACGTTTATTAAATTGAGAATATGTGGGAGTCCACAATTCTGGATCGTTTTATTACTGTACAAATCTGATTTCAACGTTCATTACTTAACTTTTTGATCAAAATTTCATTCAGATTTTAAGGATTGTTCATCCAATTTTACGCTTGAATGGATTTGTTTCGGTTCTGCAAAGAAATGTTTCAATGTAAGCCTACACTGAAATAATGCGAAGAGGGATTTATAGGAGCGACCAGTCGAACTGAAGTAATTCACGACTGAATAAACAGAAATTTCAAAGATAAACCGAAATATAACTAATTGTTTATGTATTTATTTTTTGCGATAAAAATATTTATGTTATTATTTAATAAGCTTAGGTTATTTAATATAAACATTTATTGATTATTTACAAAAAACAATAGCAATTGTGATTCGAGATTATGTATGAATTCTAACGATATTTATTTTATTTTATTTTATTTTATCTAATAGGTACAGTAACAGATAACAGATTAGCACATACACAATTATGTTGACATATCCTATACGTTCAAAACAGTTAAGTCACAAAACTTACGGTAGAATAAAGGAACAAACATTACGCGAACCATCATAACATAATTCTCACAATCGGTAATTTTTCTTGTACAATATTTTAACATTGTTGTTGGACCGGTAATTATAATGTTTAAAATTTTAAATGCGAAAATTCAGTAAAACAAGTCTGGAGATTGCCGTTGTTGTCAGAGCTGTTACGATGTGATTTTTTTGTAAAATGCAAGCAAATTAATGACGTTGAATAGTAAAATACATAAAGACTATGTTTCGAATAATACGTTAGAAGCTTTTTTGTCCGCCTTTGTTCAGGCAAGGTAACCCGACAGTGCACCCTAGTGACGATCCTTTGAAAAAAACCAGATTCAAAAGCAAACGTATGACAACAAAAAATACGTAGAATACCAAAAAGGATTTTCATTGTACTTTGCAGAAACGTTTCATGTTCGAAATTTAAACTCTATGACACAAAAGAAGATCATAGTACTTTCAGCTTTTCTTTTTTTTACTTAAGTTTGCTTATACCCGGCCTGTAGGTGTGATACTATGGCTTGGTTTTTTAAATGTAATTCGACAAAAAAAAATCATGGGGTATAATGATTTTGGTTCCAGTATTGCATTAAGGCAAGTTTGGACCCAACAACCAATTATGAGAAACTATGTTTTAAAAGAAAATAATTTTATTAAGATGGATTTTGATACAGTATTTACTGTTCTTGCAAAATCTAAGATATGACTAGTTTTTTGAACAACAGGTTCAGAAATATTAGTTGCAGGGTCCAAGAATGTTAACGCTGATTCTTGCATTGGCAAATACAAGTTACTACGAAAAAGAAATAAAGAATCCAAATAAAACTTTTACACTATTTCACTAGCTGACCCGGCAAACGTTGTTTTGCATTATAAATTATACAAAAATACTAAAATCGCAATTAAAAAGTATGGAGTGGGGGTAGGTGAGAGAAAAAAACTTTACGATCTATTCTCATACCTATCAAATATATAAAAAATACATTAAAATCAGTCGAGCCGTTTCGGAGGAGTGAGACGTCGAACGCCGTGACACGAGATAAATGTATATTACATTAATAAAAAGTAATTTAACTGCATATTAATGTCTTGTTTTACTTGCTGTTTGGTAAATAATAATAATAACTAATAATAATACTTTGACACATCTCACACAAGAAAAAGTTTAATATCCTCAGGTTATTTCAGGCCGGCAACGTGTTTGTGACTCCTGAGTTGCAGGCGTTTATGGGCGGCGGTAATCACTTTCTATCGGTGAACCGTCCGAATAGAAGAGGGGGTAAACAATACCCCCTCTTCTATTAAAAAAAAAGGTTATGATTAAATAAATACCCCTTACAATTGATTTCCGACTTGACTCTCTTGTTAAAAAAAGACAACGCCCGCATTATTAATATATCCTGTGTCGCGGGACTTTACAAACACACATGAAACGGACACAAAGAACACCTAGACTCAGAACAACAATTTGTGGATCTCACAAAGGGTCGCCCCGTCAGTAGGAAAAGGCGTGGCGACTGCTTAAACCACTACGCCATCCATGTTAATATGTTATAATTAATATAGTAATTAAGGAAAAATCAGTCCTTTAAGTCAGCAGCAAGTCATTTGAATCAAAGAATTTAACATGACTTTATGCTTACACGAAATTATTTATTTAGTAAAGCTATTGATAACGTCGTGGGTATTATTATTAAAAAGAAAGAAAGATGTAGACCTTTCTAATTAATATGTTTCCAGTTCTAAAAGAACTCGGTGGAAGTTTTGGGTATCGCTCCATTCAAACAATAATTGTGACCATTTGACATACCTAAATAAAAACTTTTCACGAACATTTCATTGCCGATTTAATATTTTAATATAGCCAATTATATGAATTGGCTATAGTAAAATGATAAGCAAAATCAAGCCAAGGCTTTGATATGTCTGAGAAGGCCCACGATGCTTATTCGACTAATCAGATAGGTTTTACAAATTCGAAAGGACCATTTGACATCGTATATCGAATATTCACAAAAGATGTATGCTTTAAATATAATTTAAATTCATTCACAAATGAAATTGTTTACCGATGTGTACTTTTAAATTTTATTTACTTTTTTCTAACTTAAAACTCGGAATTTGGAAAAATGATAAGTTTACTAGTTTACGTGTATTCAGTATATTAATAAAGCATCTGTTAAATCCACATCCGTAAAACTTTTAAAGAGTTACCCGAGTACAAAATATAAGCAATTTTTTATTTACTAACATTTTCAGACAACAAATCTCCATTTCATTATTATAACTTTTAATAGACTTAATATTTTTATTCTTGAGAAGGTGCGAAATTAGCTCATTTCTCAGATCAAAGAAACATTCAAACGGGTATACGTAACAAAAACTAATTGTTAACCTAACCTAACCCTTCGAAAATAGTTCTGTACCGACGTACTTACATATATAATCTTTTTATTGTTACAGATATCACCGATGAGCGAGGGAGAAGAAAGGCCCAATCTGTCTTATAGACGGATGCCGTGAGGTCTACAAACAGTGGCGCACGACGTCGCCGTGATGAGCACAACCCGCCATAATGCGTCGGCGGCCATTTTAAACCGGGAACTGACGCGTTTGTCGGCTCGAGATGGCCGTCAATCGCGACATTCGCACACTCAACTCCTCAGCGCCCCCGCAATCTCATACTCTACCGCGTCACTATGAAATGTGGAAACACGGCAAGTGGCGACAGAAAACGTCACCACCAAGGACAAACGCAGCCGTTAGGGTTCCCAGATAGAAACTTTATATAGTGAAATCCTTAGAGGCCTAAGTGTTACTATTGTGTGTAAATATAGTGGTGTATAGATGTTAAGGATGATGGGAGACGGTCGAGGTGCGCGTGCGCCGTTGCTCGAGTGCGGCGGTGAGTTCGCACATCCGCACAAGACGTCGGCGCCGCGGTGTTGCTTCTGGCTGGCCAGCCACGTCAATGTGAGGAAATGCGTCGCCGGCATCATGTGCATATCCGTCCTCACAATATTCTTCTATACATATTATGTTACGGTACCGCTAACAAGGTAAGCAATCAACTAAAAGAGCTATTGTACGTGACCATGATATCTGTTATAGACATCGGGGGTTTTGATAGAATGGCAAAGTGGTAGTAGAACTACGATAACAACAGTCACAAAAATTTCGCCAACAAATTCTAAACACATGTTTAATGTCCTACGAGAGCAATAAATAAAATATTGCAGTTAAAGTCGCTTTCGACTTCACCGATGCGTAGTGAAACATAATCCACGACTACTCGTATGTATATAGAAAGTAATAGAGCTATTAAAGATTTTTTTGCAATTATTAATTTACTGTTAATGCACTGAAGACACGCTACTAGACTTGGTACTTTTTAAAGCAATTTAATCGAATTCTTATAAATACAATGTACATATTGACACGCACAACTGAATAATGTAGTTTTCCTTTCATTATAATATTATCAGTTTAAAGTCCATTGAAACTTGCCATAATTTAATTAATTAATATATGTAGTTCAAAATATGCGTCATTCGCATAAAACCCAATTTGCTCCCATATCGGGACCAAACACGTGGCTGATACGAATTAATAATATGAAATTATCGCTTTTGGACTGATCCTGTCATTATGTCACACTATTATTATATGAGTTTGAGAATAACTAAAAACATGTCGGTACTTCTCATATTATAACTCAGTCATATTAATATTATTTTAACAAGTTTTTTTGTTTTCGATCTGTTTATAAACTATCCCTCTGCTGTGACATGAGTATGCACTGAGTTGAAAAAGATTGACTAAAAATACGCTTCTGTTTAAATGAATAAGAGTAGTGAAAGTGTAATAGTGGAGTAGTTTTAGTTCATGGGCGGCGGTAGTCTTTTTCAACCAAGTGACCCGTCTGCTCGTCTGCCCGCTTACGAATTAAAAAATTAGAAATATATGCAGGTATCATCTCATGTTGTCTTCTCAAGACCAAAAAGGATTATCAACGTTGGTTTGACATCGTTAATTCATAAGGATCTTATGTTAAGCAAGTAAAGATCCTTTTGTCGAGCTCTCTTTTTTTAAATACTTCTCACATAATGTTGTATAGATTAGTTACATTGACTTACAAGGCTCTTGTTTTAGTAGGACCTCTTTCTGTGGTACATTAGACGTTCTTTGCGCAGCAGTTTCGTCATCATCTATTTTTGTTCAGCGTAAGCAAAGCGGTCGCTGTTCGGTCAAATATCGGGTTATCCGGTCACGCCTATAAAGGTTTGGCGGATATCAAGTTTAGTCACAAAACGAGAAATGTGTACATATGACAGAAACATGAAAATGTAAGTGCTCCAGTCAGTTTCTTTACAATGTGTATATTTTATTGCAATACCAAAAGCTTTATTTTGCAAAAAATTGGCAGTTAATGCCTACAGGGAATTGCTTTCGCGGAAGTATTAAAGACGTTTAACTTTGTGCCGAGCACTCTTGTCGCCCTTTGTTTGGCAGCTTTTCGCAGCTAAATTAGGACGAAGAGGCGAATATTTCACAGTAATTTATAACGTGATTTTATGTAATTAGGGCAGATGGCGTGTAACTAGGACCCATAATATTTTATTTTATCGGCTTAAAATTACACCGCGCGGAGATGAGAGGCAGGGGTTGGCAAGTTTCACCGACTCAGTTGAATTTATAGCAAAACTTGTGTTCTGGCTAATTAATGGAACCTGCTCCGCTAACGCGTTGTCAACTCGCTGATTTAAACGCATATTGTTTTATAAATGTTTCTTGACTATTTATGTGTAATTAAGTTTATCAAACAAATTGTCGGCATCCTTATTTGCATACAAATCACCCGCTCATTAATGCTAATCGGGGAGTAATTAAATTGTTTAGTTCAAGTACACAGCGAGGTTTGGGACGGTATATAAAAGCAGTATCTGGTTGGTCGGTATGTCTTTTAAGCGTCATCGTTAGAAGTTTCCTCTCGGTTGATTCAGGCGTGGCTTTCATTAAAGCAAAGAGGCCGCAAGACCCAGTCGCGGTGTACAAGACTACTACCGCCGGATAAAATATTTCAACAAATTCCTGCCTTTATTTATTTTCTCTATTGAGATAAACTTTAATGACGCTTTGATGTGGCCCACTTTTAAAGCTAAGTTTGGCACCCTTTGATTGATTTTCTTGTAAATTTCGTTTTGCGGTTCCTTAATACACAAATGCTATTGGGTAAGTTTTAATGATGGGCTCATTAGTCAGGTGTTGAAAAATACCTGGATTAGCGTTGTTATCGACGAATAAAAGTTTGAACTATGATTGCACAGGAAAAATCCTTCTGATATTCAGACAAATCCGTTTGAATTCCTATGGGTAGAAAAATTATGGTTAGGTAGTCACTATCGATATATTGAGGTGACATAGAATATTTACTAAAAACGAATCATTGACAAATAATTTCTTTATTCTTTGGTTTTTATATTTTTACTCATATTACAGCAATTTATTTTTATGTAGCGACATTTTTGTTCATTTGTTTATTTTCTTGTCTGTTGTTTGTTTTGTTTCAGTTTTAGTATTCCTCTCTTTACGATTATCTCGGTCTTCGATTAAGAAATATAGAGCATAGCAATATCAGCACTTAAATTGCACCCTAAGTCACAAGATATATTCCTAACGCGGGAGTTGTCTTTTAAAACAGACGAAACAGAATTGATGTCACGTCGTCCAATGAAAGAATTATCTTTCTATTTCTTTAAAAAGGTACCCATAAATAAATCTTGTGTTGTCCATGAACCATTACCGAGATGTGAATTCTTGTCAAACAAAAGCTATTTGTAGGAGCAATTATGATCGATTTTACTCCTCAGTTCAGTATATTACACGTAAGCGGTTCTGTAGGTTTCTACCCTAACAGTATAATACCCTAATAATAACATAAGCCTTTCACCATAGTATAAATTACTGAGTGATGATAGCACAGATTTCTAAGTTATGAATACTTTAATAATTTAAATGATTTTGTTTTGGCTGATTTTACTAAACCAATGTTTTCCATAGTTTGGTGTGGCGCGACCGTGTCCCGCGACCGTTGTCGCAGTGTTCCTTGCTCGCATCGCAACAGCAGGCAGCGCGGGACCACCGGTCCGACGCGCGCTTGCGCATCGACGCTAAAGTGCTCGTGATAGTCGAGTCGGCCTACTCGCGGTTAGGACGTGATATCGCCGAGCTACTTGTCGCCAACCGCATACGGTAAGTCTTCCTTATAATAGTCAAATGTATATTAGATCTATAAACTTAAAATTCGTGCCTGTGTCATTAAAAAAGGCAAGTTTTTATAGGTACTTATATAGGGTGTAAGGGACGCCGTAACGAATACTGAAATAGTGTATTCAGCCCATAATTCCGGAAAATTCACCTTTTTTTTATAATTATCCATTTTTTTGGTTAAAAATGATGAAAAATGATATTGCAATGAGTAAACAGAGCATTTTACCAAAAAACTGTACCGGTCAAAAACTGTAATAATCTAACAGCCAATCCCCTCCGGCCCTCCGGCGGTGTTAGTGTGCTTAGACTGTTTGCACGGAATACACATGTAGTTATTACTTTTGTGCGATACTCACGGGGAATGACCTTAACCTTTGACATCTGATTTCATAAAAAGTTTAGTTTTCCAGAAGA
The DNA here is from genome assembly GCA_902825455.1 of Arctia plantaginis. Taxonomy (NCBI): domain Eukaryota; kingdom Metazoa; phylum Arthropoda; class Insecta; order Lepidoptera; family Erebidae; genus Arctia; species Arctia plantaginis. The sequence continues at coordinate 7,424,694 of CADEBD010000314.1, read as the reverse complement.
AAATTCCAATGGTTTTCGACTCAGAACAAAGGTCTGAATACACTATTTCATTATTCCTTAAGACGTCCCTTATACCCTGTATAGTAAGTGGGAGAGCCGTGCTTACCGTGGGAGAGAGAGCCATGCTTCGGCACAAATGGGCCGGTTCAACCGGAGTACTACTACGATACTACGGCCTCACATCAATCGGTGTTAAACAATTTCTTCGTTGCTTTTCACCAAGTTGAAGTTACCGGAACCGAAACCCCTCCCCCGAATAATAAACGATATTTTATTACTGTGTTATGCAAGTTTTAATATTATACTGGGTGTCCTGAAACACAGGCTCTGAGCCTAGCTTAGGCACCAGTCTCCCACAGTATAAAATTTTGTAATAGTTCTTATACAGGCTAAAATTATGTACATATAAATGTATTGTGGCGAGAAAATAAACAATTATTATTATTATACTTGCATAACACAGTAATTAATACCTACCTTGTAATCGACTGGCAAGAGTTGAAGGCCAATTCTCGTAATAAAAGTTCGGTCACAATTCAGTTCCGATCAACTTTTGATCTCACAACTGTCATAAAAGGTATTTTCGTAGTAAAATAGTGAAGTATTACTAAGACTAGCAGATTACCGATTCAATTTTCGATTAAAATACGATATAATCACATTACCGTCAACGTTGGATGTTTAATACTTTACTACGAAAATACCTTTTATGACAGTTGTGAGATCGAAAGATGATCGGAACTGAATTGCGACCGAACTTTTATTACGAGAATTGGCGTTCAGATTCGGAACGGAATGACGGAAATAGAACTCTTTAATGAAGTCATCATGTTTCTTTTGACGTCTATGACGCATTGAAAGTTTATAAATTAAAATCTTAAATATTTATCGGGATTCGGTTGATAGCTATATATAGGTTGATAGGTATATATATATATATGCATAGGCTAAAACTATTATTGTTTTGTAAGTATATAATAGTGAAATTAAACATGCTAAGTATCTATTTAGAAAAATTATAAAATTTGTTTTTAAGAAATATGTTAAAATATATCTCTTAAGACATTTATCACAAGATAAAATAAAAAATAATTGACCTCGATCATCATCTATTTAACACCTTCTCAACGGTATTATTCTTATGAGCCCAAACACGTTGTATCTACTGTTAGTTTTTGAGGAATTGAGCATCTTGCACACTATTTCATGCTACAGAATTAGTTCAAGGTTAAAATGACTTGTAAAGACTATCGAAGTAACAGTACACCAAATTTCAAATCAATTGGATCTGAAAAAGTTAGTAGTAGTAGTTGATTATCAAACGACTCAAGAGATCTCAGATCAGAACACCGCGTGACGGATTAAGACCACGAAGTGTGAACACCTCTATTAATCCCGTGGGTGACGTAAGAGCCTCCTAAGGGAGCAAATTGCGCAGCATAACAGCACTGCAAAGAGGAGGAAAACTTGACACCAACCCTATTCCAATCCGTGTGGCCAGCGTGGTATAGTAAACCAAAACCTCCTTTCTAAGAAGCGGAATATGTCCAGCAGTGGACTAATAAAGGCTGTTGATGAACAGATCCTCATAAATTATAGCTAAGATTTTTTTCGTTCTGGTCAGTGTTCTGTCCATTCGCTTAGGAGCTACTTCGATGGCAGACGGACACATTAAACTTATAACACTCCTCTTTTTGCGTCGAGGGTTAAAAAAAAAATGGAAATGCTGTCAATGGAATAGTTCGTATAGTGTATAATTACAAAAAAAAAGCATGAAGAGGACTTTCAGAACAACGAGATATTATCGTCTAAAAGTTTTTCTTAAATTATCCAATTAGCACTCCTGGGAGTCACAAGCGTTTTCGTTAAGAAGAAGAAACTTATCAATTTCTTGAATTATTTTTTTAAGACGTTCATTCTTAACGAGAATGGGACTTCACAAACACATTATTATTTACATAAAATAATTAACCTTTTTAGACCTCTTGGTAATAAATAGCGAGAAAGATTTATTTATCAGTGTTGTTATTAAATGATCACGATCCGCGGAGTCATAAACAGCGACTATTACCTATAAACACTCACGACACGAACCGAACGACATTCACGTTTCCTCTATGTTGCATATACAATCCGGATCCGACGGAGTTCTAGCAATGAGGATAGGCATCGGCACATAATAACGCTACGGAATGCTTAAATAGGGATGCCTGATTTGTCGTATTGATAAGTAATATATTGATTACAGTTTAAAAAAAACGAAAAAAACAAGCTTTTATACCTAATCGAACTAAAAAGTAGGAAATAAGAAATAATGATTTTTCTTTTTGAAGTTATAGAAAATTAGTGCCTACTTTTTAGTTCAGCTGGCTACGAAAGCGTGTTTTTTTAAAACTATACTTTATTTTGCCTTTTTTAGTCATTAATGATGATTATTATCTTATTAAGACCTAAAAAAGGAACAAGTAAGTTTCTCACATATGCTTCAACACACTCCTAGGTACGTGAAAAAAGACACAACCGTATTTTTAAGTATGGGAAATCGAATGGAAATATTTCAATTTATGTCGACGTTTTGAAGTGGGTCAAAATTACGTTTGAACGTGATTTTGACCTACTCCAAAACGTCGAATTATTTTCGTTATTTCCGATTCTGACATACATACATACCAAGCTAATAAAAGAATGTTGAAAATGGGACTGATCAAGATCTTTGCTTTATGGTAATGGAAAATAGTCCAGTGTGACTTATATACAGTGACTGTTTGACACCCAAGAATGGTATGGTATTCACATAATAATGTGTGTTTATGCCGGTGCCCTACATTATAGCTGAAAGTGGTTCAACATTCTTCTATTTCAGTTTTACAAAAGCTTTTGTGCTATTATTTCACACATCACTGACCAAATAAACTCCCCGATCGTCCAGTATTAAAATGTCCGTGTTTATTTACCGGCCTGCATGTCGTCTCACGGGCCGCCGCCCGAGGACGGCGACGTCATGCGAGACTTTTTGCTCCTGCTCGGTTAAAAATCGCTTTTTTTCTGAGCCTCAGTGAGCCGGGTTTCACTGTGCGCTTGCTTATGAAATGTTTGACGGGCCAGGAATTAGATTTCATCCTGATATTTTTTTGTGCAAGTTCCTCCTTCATTTTGCCTTGTCTAATTTATCTAGTATCCTATCGGCTGAAGAATGATTTTGATAGGCAATTTAATTTTAAAGATAGTAAATATAAGTTTGTTTAATTTGTAAAATTTTATAGCCAATGTTTCGGCTAAAACGAATTTTGAAATTATTAACTTATTGAAGTATCTTTAAGATTTACTTATGAAAGGTTTCAGCTCTTCTTTCAAGTGTTTGACTACACGTGTGGCGTAGTAGTTTAAGCGGTCATCTCGCCGCTTCCTACTGCGCTAAGTGTTGTTAGGCTGAAAATTATATATTATATACATAATCACATAAGAATTAATTATTACCTATCTTGAATAGTCCTAAATGAACATAGTAGTAGAGTGCCATATATTAGTTTGGTGTTTTGGACGTCAATTCTAATTGCATGTTTTATTGCCCAAACATTATAGCTTTTAAACAAGTATTTTAGAATTTTTAGTTACAAGATTTAAGATATTTCTTTTAAATTTAAGATACTTTGTTATATTATGCCTTCATGGTATCTGAAAAATCAGTGAACTAGTGTTATTCGCAATGAAGTTAATAGGAGGTTTAATATGCTACTAATGGTTTAAAGTAGACTTGCAACGAATAGTATATTCGGCAGTATACCGAATACCGAATATTCGGCGAGGCCCCTGACCGAATAGCCGAATATTAGGCAAAAGTATTCGGCTGGATTTTAGCGCCAAAAACTTGTACAGACGTGAATTAAATTATGTACCTGTTTTATGTACCAATGACTACTTAATAAATATAAAAGAAATGAGAACCTTACCCTTCTAAATTTTGATTACCACAATAATTCAAATACATAGAATCCTCCATTTTTCCTATTCAGAAGATGATTATGTACCTGTATTATGCACCAATGACTACTTAAATAATTATAACAGAAATGAAAATATGAATATATACGTAATCAATCGATTTTAATTTTTCATTTTACCAATTATTTCTCAATGACAAAATATATTATTTATGTATTCGGTATTCGGCCGAATAATTATGTAGATATTCGGTATTCGGCCGAATATAATAAAAGCAGCCGAATACCGAATAGTAACCGAATATTCGTTGCAAGTCTAGTTTAAAGCTTGTTTGTTTGTTGATTGGGCTTGGTTGCTGCCTTATCAATAGAACAAGATTAAATATAATATAATTAAGAGTCTGCATAGTTACACCAAATAAGGATACGTCGTATATTACATATCAAATTTATCTTTATAGGACCTCAGAAAGTACGCTAAGAATTTCGATGATCATCAGTGAGTCAGTGACAAAATCGTTTTCTTTTTTAGATATCAATAAAATCTAATATAAGATCTATGCAATTAAAAACTTTATATCCAATACTACTGTCCAATATTGACATTGTATCCCTAGAATTTTGTCTATCTGGTATGATCTAAACCCAAGTTATGAGGTTAAAAAAAACCGTGAAGCGCTTCGAGAAAAGTAGGTAGTGCCCTTGCACTTGGCTTGGCGCGGTACAACAGTGCCCCTGGATTGTAAAATCACATAATAAATGGTTTTAAAACTACTAAATATGGTGATATGAGACATCATTTAATGCAAATTTCTTCAGAACAAACCATTTTCACGTTTAATAAAGAGAAAAAATATGACTTGACACGCTTCGTTATGACAAGTAACTGTCTATAATTCTAGAAATAGTCTAGATTAGTGGAAATTTAAAATCATTAATGTTATATATTTATTGTTAGTTATAGCTATAAAATGTTTATTACTATAACGTAATATCTTTGTCGGCTGTTGAATATGAAAACATAACTGAGCAGTCTTTCAGCGATTATTAGTGAACGTTGTAATTATAACAGTGGGTACAAGCGTTTCGTGTCATGATAATGCGCAAATATCTGGTATAATTAGGTACATTGACAACTTAATGTTATGGAACGATGAATGTTTTCATAATCTAAATTGGATTTGTTATTACATAAAACTTCATCATCATCAACAGCCTTTAATAGTCCACTGCTGGACACAGGCCTCTCCTTAGAAAAGAGGTTTAAAACTTACAAGACTTAATTAAAAAATATTAGCATTTCTTTTGTACGCATCGCTCCTCATGTACTCTGGGAGGGAGGGAGAGAGAATCTCCCTCCCTCCCTCCCCCTTTATGTGAATAAACAGTTACCCCTGTGCCTTTGAACATTTACTGGAATAGTGGTGTCACTTATCTATTGTCAATAGAGTTCCTCTTTTCATAAACTCCAAATAGTGTGCATTTGATCTAAGTAATATAAAACTTTTTTCAACTTAATGATTTTATATATTTATGAATTGTTAACGATTTAATTATTGTAAGTGTGGTGACGGATTAAGAATACATAGCGTCACCATCCCTATTCATCCTGTGGGTGTTGTAAGAGTCGACTAAGGGAGCAATTTCTGCAGGATAACAGCACTGCAAAGAGAAGGAAAACTGGAAACAAACCCTATACTAACCCGTCTGGCCAGCGTGGTATAGTAGGCCTAAACCTCATTTCTACGAGGGCCTCTATTTATGTATCCGGAATAACAAAGTGAATCAAACATATAGCATTTATTATAGTTTTATTGATTTTCAAAATATTCGCCGTGATGATCGATGCACTTTTGCATACGTTGGAACCAATTTTCGTAGCAGTTTTTCCATTCTGATTGTGGTATCTCCAAAACCTTCAAAATGTACCTAACATTTTGAACGCATCAACAGCCTATTCACGGATCGAAAGCTAGCATGGTCATGATGAAGAAGGTTTCTGCGTTGTCGGTAATTCTTTATTATTTTTTCAAAGACTTCTAGCAAACAAATGGTCATGTACCATTCAGAATTATCCGTTTTACGATCTTCTAGGGGCACAGTAGCCACATGTCCATTGATACGCAAAAAACAAGCGACCATTTGTTTTAAAGTGATTTTTGGCTCATCTTGGAACGCCCAAACCGTTGATTTTTGTCAGGATCATACGCATATAGCTAAGATTCATCACCTGTGTAGATATTATAGGCAGCTTTTGACGCACCCTGATTGTACTTTTGTCACATTTTTCTACACCAATCGACACGAGCCCGTTTTTGATCAGTTCTCAAGTTGTGCGGGGCATCCAATATGAATAAAAAAAATTACAGCTAAATGCTCTCGTATAATATCTTATATATGCTCGTCATACTTATTCCCAGATACTACTACTATGTCGCGATATGTAACATGACGATCTTGCATTATTAGTTCCCGCACAGCATCAATATTTTCAGGTACAACAACCGATTTAGGGCGACTTTCTTTAAATTCGCCCGTGAGCACTAAACCAATAATATACCGTTGTTTTTGATGGTGATTCGTCCCCAAAAGTCGAAGTGAGTTGATCGATACACAGTTTTTGAGTTAGCCCTCGCAGAAAATCGTAATAAATCATATCACGAAGATTTTCACTAATTAAATCCAAAGTGATAAAGACACGCAATTTTCAAAATGACGCCACTAAGGATAAACAAATGACTGCCACATGAAACAAATTGTATTCTTCAGCCAAAGAGTTCCATTTTTAAATTTTATAATTACTTTTTAATGTTGTTCTGAAACTGGCCAGTGCCGAATACATAAATAGCAGCCCTCGTAAGGAGTGGCCTATGATAATAAGGATGATGATGATATTTATTAGTGTTTAAGTCAACAACTCATTGTTAGATAAGGCCTAAATACGTATATATTAGACTTAACTAAAAACTAAGCTAAGTAATTGTCAAACACGAAAACAAATTATACTACGGCATAAAATCTGTATTGTAACTGTTTATTACAAAATTAGCTTATTAACATTCCTCCTAACTTGGATATAATTTGCTAATTAGTTTACCGTCCCATAAGGGTGATGACTTGGACAACGGTTTTAATTCACACGTACGGAAGAAAATTAAAACCATTCGCTCTATTTTAACCCGAAAACCTGCCTTCAATTTGTAATATTAACGTTTTGGGCAGGTTCAGTGGCCAAGCATTTATTTATTTAAACTTTATACACATAAAGTTCAAAGTCGGACTTAATGTAGAATATTATTATTTATTCCAAGGTACTAGAAATTAATAGTGGCTTTTTAATGAATATCAATAAATAAATCAAATAATAATAATTTATTTTATTGCATCAGTTTCAGTTCAATCTGTCTAGCAAAGAATTACGTCTAAAATAAGAGCTAACATTAGCTCTTATTTTAGACGTAATTCTTTATACATAATATAGATAAGTTGTAGATGTGTAAGGTTTTTACAAAAATCTAATCGTGTATCGTCATGATGTAATAGCCTGCAAAATAGGAAGTAGTCACACAGGGCGGTCTGTTTCCAAAATAGAGAGAGCCCGCATTATGGTAACCAGAATGCTGATGAACATACATTTATGTTTCTAATACAGTATTATAGATAAATTACACCCAGACAAATGAACATGCTCATCAATCAATTATGTCTTGTGTGTTTCGAACCCACTACCTTTTTTTTAACAGTCAGGATCACTAACCACTAGACCAACAGACTAGTATTGAAATTAATTAACTTTATGACTCTTTTCCACTTTTGGATCTGTCGACAATCAAATACAAAACCTAAGCAAATTCATTCAACCATTAAAGCATCAGCAGAATCCAACTAATACCGTCATAGCCTTAGTTTCAAAATATTCATGAGGAATTTCGTTTCGAATGGCTAACAAATATCACATTGATGGAATTCTTCATCATTTTCAATTCCATTGACCTAAATATTGTTGCTTAAACAAAATCACCTCGACCTCGTAGTGGCTCGCGGTCTAATTAGCTGATAATTTAGTAACAAACACCAGCTCATATGTTGGCGGGAGTAATGTAAACTTAATTACATATAAAGCAAGTTGAAAGGTGACAGTCGAGTTGCTAAAGAAGAAGGCAACGTACATAAGGCAAGGCGAGGCAAAGCTTACACTGCCACTTGTCTACGGCGAGTCGTTGTGGCGACGGTTAGTTAGTAGTGCCATTAGAGGCAAACCCGCGCATCTCGCTCCCTATCTCACCGCCTCGTGCACCATTAATGCTCGTTTGTGTCAGAACGACTTAATATAAAGTCATTAAGTCGTTTTGACCCTGTTAGCTTTAATCCTAAACAAAACCTTTTCTATAAATATAAGTTAACTGTATACCTAAAAATGTAACTACGATTCGTTTCATCGAGTTCCGCTTTAAAACTTAGATACAACGACTAGGTTAAATTGAGTGTAAAAGAAAGATTAGGTGTTTTATTCTCTCGTACAGCAAACGAAACGTTTTTGTTTTATAAATAAAGTGGGGTGCGATAATGTTGTGAGCATTTCCTTCCCTTTGCTTGAGGGGCCTAATACTGAACAATGTATTTACATTATTGGATAATCTATCCTACATGTGAATAGTTGTTAGTTTTCGAGTTTGATTGCTACATTGGGTCGTCCGTCGTGTGACGTGAGTTTCGGTGCCGTTTATTACTCCCGACCCTCATAAAATAACACTTTATAGTGCGCACAAGAGAGTAAACCACTTTTTAATAGAGCGTTAATGGTTACTTACTGTACTCTACTGACAAAAGTTCTGCCCTCAGTATTCAATTCAGTTTGATTATCATAACACGGGGTCTAGACAGGTTGTATATTGTAATTTTCTTTTATGAGGAAAAACCGGGAAGAGGTTCACAATAAAACTTCGTGGACATAAGTAAATTTTATATTGACCAATTTAAAGCCCCGCAATAAAAGTTTTCTAACGACGGTACTTCGCTACGTAATGTGTGTCCTTACTGGACTTTGTGTCTTATGAAACTGGTTTTTAAGTGCAATTGTACATGGCAACCAAATGCTTAAGTTAAAACGTCACTAGTTTTCATTAGTACCTACTGAACATAAAAAGAGTCTTGCCCAAGAGCATTGCCGACTTGTCCCCAATTTAGGTAGACCATCAGTGGGTAATTACTTCTATATTTATTTACAACTACTTGTACGAAAACGCTCTTGCCATTCATGTTGCTCATTAGCATCACTTACATTTGCAGTACTTGACCTAATAGTCCGGTTAAGTTCAAAAACAGTGGAAAATTAAAATAATTATCAAAAAATTAAGATTTTTTTTTTATTATTTAAATATATATATAAATAATATTAAGATAAAATAATATTGATTAATTTAATAATAATAATTAATTAATATTAAAAATATATATTTATATATATATATATAAAATAAATATGTTTAAATTTATCATAATTTATACACCATTGCCATAATTTGTAAAATAATAATTTGACAAAAATTGTTGAAGAAGTACTTAGTTAATTTAATACAATGTTATTTCACTTAACATCTCAATAGATCATTTAATATGCTTTCAGTCTATCAATCCCTCTATAAATTTCAGCTCTGTTATTATTAATTACCGCGAATTATTATGACCTTGACCGAAATATAAAAAGAGCTTAGTGATATAAACAAAAATGAAAACCTTCTATTAGAATTTGGGCCCGCTGAAAATAAAGCTAAGTTTAATGTAATTAACGTTGTCAAGTACACCGGCAGAAGCACTATTATATCCTTAAAAGATTGTTAATACGCTTACCTAATTACCTTAAACTTACCTACCAGCATAACTATTGCTGAATTGCTCAAAGATGTGATTTTGATTTTTTTTCCATTGCCTTGAAAAGGTTAGAGCAGGCTTTTTTCGACTACCGCTTTTATCGGGTCAAAGGGCGTATACAGTAACATTGTTATTCGTACTCCTTAAACGGAATTAGCCCTCGTCGCATTCGGTTCACGAACAAAATAGGCCATTTCACATGTCCTTTTTAAACGGAACGCTCTCTCGTTTTAATGTTAGGATACTAATTGAGGTAATTAGAAACAAATTAGCAAAGGTATTGTGATGCAGTGCCTGCCTCTGTCGTTTTGCCCTCTTACAATTATGGGCTCACAACCACGGTTACTTAAGCATATTTTAAAATGACTATAAAATTAAAAAAATTTTAGTAAGAAGTTATAAAATGTTGCTAACGAGTATCAGTACGAGGGATCAGTACATGAATGTGGTTTGCTAGACACCATTCGCTCTAGACTCACTATGAAGCATTCCTGGTGGGTCTTCTCTGCATGTTACTCTTCTCTCTATTTCTATTAGTTTTTTATGTTCAACGTTATGTTGTCCCGTATTGAAATTGTTCGTGAGTTGTCAGATTTTGCCAATATCACTAAAATGGGTGCTTTTGATTGAAAATTGAAAAGTACCCTAAAAGCGAATGTTTAGACAGTCCAATTTTCAATATTGCCAATCAACTTCGGTGCCCTGTTCACTGTTTGACAAGGGGTTTTTTATTGAGGCCTATTTAAATTGTACGGTTTTCTGATACTGGGATCAAATGGGCATTGCTTTTATTATTAGATGAAATCTGTTTCGTATGATTTTTGTATCTACGGGTATATTAAAATATTGTTTAGAGTGTTTAGCCGAATAGTTTACTTTATCGGAATAACATTAATTAACGGTGAGAATTTAACTGGACGGCGAACTTATCTACAAGCATCCTATCATAACAGAAATTGGATTTAGACCAAATCTCTAAGTATCGTAATATCTATGTTTAGAATGTCTTCAGGTAGCACAGGGTGCCGTTTTGCTTTAATATCACAACAAAGGTTCGGTAGAATTGAAGCAAAACTAATACAGTACAATCGTCTTTGTTTTGCTTTATTTCCTAAATACATGTTAATGTGTGTGATTGTCTTGATCATTATTTTATGATGCAAAAGTACACGTTCTAATAAAATTACAATACCCTAATGAAAACGGGGTAGCGGGTTTGATTCGCGCTCAGTACAAATATGTGTCATAATATTAATTAATGTGTTTTTGCATTGGTTCAGATGTTTCCTTGTATAACATACAAGTAGTAAGCAGATATTTACGAAAAAAATCTATATAAGTCTGCGTTCTAGATTTCATAATACTGATTTACTTAGTTTGGGTCTAGTTAGCGATATACGTCTCACGATATTATTATATATATTATATTTCTCTAGGCTTTGCGTATTTGTCAGTAGCTTACATGATTGGTTGTGGCTTTTACTGACACCTCTATTATAGGTCGTTAAGGAAAAGGAATGGACAAAAGTTATGAACTGGAATCACGTTTAATGTGTATCTAATATCCATTACTCATTCACTATTCCTGTCAAGCGTAATCTTACATGACATGTAGTCAGGTCAGTCATGCGAGTCGATATAATCGTATATCATACAAAACACACTAAATATTAAAACATGAGTTTAAAATTTATAAAATTCATATCGGCCCTTGGTGGAACTTGTTGAAATACATTATGAATACATTTCATACATTACAATACATTTCAACGGAGTTTGATTTCATAATGAGTTTAAAATGATAAAATAAATGTTTTTCATTTTGTTTTAGGTACAAGGTGGAAGTAGCGGGCAAGAGTCTGCCTGTACTTACCACTTTGGACAAGGGGCGATACGGCGTTATCGTGTTCGAATCGCTTTCTAAATACGCAAATATGGACAAATGGAATCGAGAACTTTTGGATAAATATTGCCGGGAGTATTCTGTTGGAGTGGTCGCCTTTGCAACTCCGGGAGAAGAAACTCTAGTTGGGGCCCAGCTAAAAGGATTTCCTTTGTTTATGCATACGAATTTAAGGTTAAAGGTAAGTATTGCATAATTTAGTTATTTTGAAGTAGGTAACTAACTGATGGTAATGGTATACCAATCATTGTTGACAGTTTTTCGATAACGACTTCCGATCCTCAGCGATACAAGCAATATCATTATCGCTGTCATTTCTTAAGAAGTCGGTGAAGACTGTTTTCCTATCCTTGATCAGATCATACTTTGGCATGGCATAGGCTCTGAGTAGTTTATTATACATTTGTTGTTCCATCCACATAGGCACATTCCAAAGTCACTCAAACACACAGTCCTTCTGTTACTTCTGTTAATAAAAATTTGAACCATTGATTTTCACTTACCGTTGTTTCATATCTGATCTAGTTCTTCACATTAATATAGTTCTATCAGAGTCCTCGTACTCTTCGTTATCTACTGAAGATATGCATTTATCTATAATTAAGATATCCTCAAGCCTGATATTCGGTTATAGTCACAAAATTAATCAATGCTAATGATCGACTGGATCGCAATGATTTACTTAAAAACCAATACGATTTGATTAGTTATTTTTGTATACTTTGATCAACATATTATACATATTATAATAATACGCCAGTAACTTCTTGTCACCGTTTTCGTTTGTAATTTTTGCAATTTAAACATAGGTTATATTCATTCAAATTTATATTCATATATTCATTAAAAAAAAAAAAAACTACAATTCTTCTACATACATAAATATATATTTTTCTTCGCGAAAAAATAGGTTTTGGCTTTATAATCCAGTACTCGTATTACAACTTCAATGTTGAATGATTTCCCTTAATATAATATCAATATGTGGGTACTTGTATCATATTGTGTTTAGAATCATAAGAGATTTTCCCGTCTGATTATACGAGTATAGGACATTATAAACCAAAAAGTAACTTTAGAAATAATGTGCAGTCATGAATTTAATTGCACATGCACAGACATGATTTATTACAAATCAATCATAAAAGCTTCAGTGTCATTTGCTTTATTGATACCCGGAACATCGTGTATCATGTGACTGTAATAAGTACGAGTACTTAAGAATAATAAAGAAACAGAGTGCAAAATACCTTATCAAATTTTAATGATGTTTTAATTAGGCATGTTTTAAATTATTAAGTAAAAGTTTCTATAGAGTATTATTAGGGCTCTCTTGGTTTTTAAATTTACACAATAATTTCGACAAGGAACGACATAAATCACATACGAGTACAGTGGTGCCATAAATTAAACCGCACACCCAATCATTTCATAAACATTTATCTGTTATACATAATGGTGTATCTTTTTTTTTTTTTTTTTTTTTTTTTTTTTTTTTTTTTTTTTTTTTTTTTAAAGACAACTCCCGCATTAGGAATAAATCCTGTGTCGCGGGGGACTTTACAAACATACATGAAACGGACACAAAGAACACCCAGACTCAGAACAACAATTTGTGGATCACACAAAGTGTCGTCCCATGTGGGGTTTGAACCCACAACACTCGGCGTAGTAGGAAGCGGCGTGGCGACCGCTTAAACCACTACGCCATCCGTGCAGTCATCTATGTCTATATAATCTATAATTATACAGGACGCAACACTTAACTCTGCGTCACCCGTGTTACGACTGGCACGAGCGGGCGAAACAGCATGGGGACAGCTTCCTGGAGACCACTGGGCCGTGTTTAGAGCAAACAGCTCCACTTATGAACCAGTCGCTTGGGCGCTCAGGCAGAATGAATATGGAACAGAAGGTACGATATATCTCGAAAACGTTCATCTTTAATTATGAATTCGATGAATTTTCGTAAATGTAATTTTATTAAATTATTTTTTGTAATGTATTTTCTCATCAAAAACATAATATGTACAAAAATGCAAGTCTCGTTAAGCAGTTTTCCACCGCAAGTAGCGATGAGGTCTTAATGATACCTGATTAACAAATTAACAATATTTTATTGTGATCTTATTAATATTAGACAAGACAAGTGCTTATCATCGTGATCGTATCACACAGATACGATCACGATGATAAGCATCGTAAAGGCAACGTATTCCGTGAAAATAAGGAATTTTGACAATGGCAATAATAGTTATCAAACGTTAAAGCTACGATGCTAAAAAACCTGTAGCAAATGTTTTTAGTGATTATTCACAGACATATATAAAACAAACTGTAGTTACCTTCGCGCAGCGAACACAGGTGATAAAAGTCGGTAGTAAATAACCTAAATATGAAAGTAAAATCGAATTGAATTGAATTAAAAATGCATGTTTTTATACGTAAACGGGGAAACCATCTGCTTAGTACGTAAACTTTTGTTGAGTTCAGTGAGAGAATTATGTTAAATAACAATGACGGGCCTGTTGGTCTAGAGGTTAGTGACCCTGACTGCTAAACCGGAGGTCGTGGGTTCGATTCCCACCCAGAACAAATACTTGTGTGATGAGCACGATCGTTTTTTCTGTGTCTGGGTATAATTTACCTATAATATGTATGTATTTAGAAATATATAAGTATGTTTATCAGCAGTCTGGTTACCACAGCACAGGCTCTGCCTAGTTTAGGATCAGACAGCCCTGTGTTCAGATGTGTGAGGTTATTATTATTATTAAATAACAATGAACCACTTCTCCTACTACTATTTTTTATTCGTATTTCTGAGTATTATTATTTGACAACAGACAGACACAATTTATACGAGTCGTAAATATAAGGTTTTAATATCTCGTAGAAATATGGCCACGCAGTATCTTTTGTTTGAATCACTTAGAAGATCGCGTGACGTCATGGTATGTTGATAAAACAGCATTGTCATACTGATTGTAATGTGTTAATTAATGAAATGATGACTGAAATGTTTCAGCTGTTCTTTACTTATAGACATATTATGTGAAAGATTTATCGTCAAGAAATTCTCTTAACAGTTCCATAACGTAGACAAGTACTATCATCATACAAAAAATTGTGGCTAAACAGTTAAACCAGCAAGTTGTATTTCTGATAAAATTCAAGTCAGAGATCCTTGCAGAGGGCTGCAATACCCAAGTGACTCGACTAATGTTTCAGTGGCCTCTAAGGTCTGATTATATAAGTGCAAAAAATAATTGTTATTCTGGATCTAAGTGGAGCATATACAACCAAATAAATATTTGTATTAAATGTATTATTCATCCAACAAAATATTATGTAGTAGGTACAATAATATTTCCTCTGACATTAAATAAAATTCCGTTTATCCTCTCGAAGAAAGAGAACTGAACATATTTGACCTAAATCATACTCATGTTACTAGTTACGAATAACTTCAATTAATAATAATCACGCACGTCATCACATCTTAATTAATAGAAGGAATTCCATAATGCTAACATGAATTTGACCGACCTTTTGCTTGATATTAATATCGTACTCCTTGAAAGGCTTTTCCTGGAATATTAGATACTGTTGTGGGTATTGTACGAGTTCGGACTTTAATTCAGTTAGAAATGCTATTGCTTCACTCCAATTCGCGGAAAATACTAAAATGCTGTATCGCATGCTTCTAGCGCTATATTGAATAAAATTAAAGAATGATTTAATTGTAATATTTTTTGGTATGTTGTCGCCCAAACGAGCACCCCAACCGTCATACAAAATCTAAATTTTGAAAATCGCGTTTAAATACCTTTTGCATAAACGATTACGCTAAAAATAACTTTGAAAGCACTACAACAATGGTCGTTTTATTAATACACCAGCTTTTGCTCGCAGCTCCGCCTGCGTGTATGTTACTATCAGCTTCTTTTTTCGCTAATGATGTAGTTTTTCATTGGTGAAAGAATTTTTAAAAACAGTTTAGTAGTTTAGGCGTGGCGTAACAAACAAACTCACTTTCACATTTAAAATATAAGTAGGTATGGATGGAAGTATGGATAAGCTTAAAATAAAGCTCCATTATCTTTAATCTTTAAAGAAATTCAGTCGGGAAGTAAACAACAATGATTTAATGAATTAGGAAATCTGTTTAAATTAAACTTAAGCCTAAAAGTGCTCACAGTTGACGAACAGATATAGATGAGTTTAAAAGATTTTTTTCTTACTTGTGTGGACATCTAGAACTAATTATTCTATGGGGGGGGGGGGGGGGGGCAGGCCCTTTGGTTAAAGGCGGCAACTTGTGAGTCTTTACGTTACGAGTTCTATGGGGTAGACATGGGGCAAAATCACAAGTAGTTACTTACCATCAGGTAATCCGCCTGCTTGTTTGTCCCATATACCATGAAAAGAATTCATCCGTGCGTGCTGCGTGTCGTTGCTATTAGCTCAAAGTCAAGTGGTCAATTTGTCAACGACCTCTTTAGAGCGGAGGTTATACGTACGTTGATGGTCAAGGGTTTTATTTCCACGCAGTCAAAATATTTGTATGCATTAACAGGTCTATTTGCATAAGTCTGTTTTTTTTTGCCTGGGTGTATGTATTGTACATAAAAAAATGTGTCGAAATATGTTTATCTATGTCATAGTACTAATGTCAAAAGCTGTATTCAATTGGGTCTGAAAATTATATAGAATACAGACATTAGCATTAGATTTGTTTACCAATAAAATTTACGAGTACTTTTAAAAATTTGTTAATTTATTTGTAACTCAATCATAGAAAAACCGCTAAACGGAATTAGATGAAATATCGCCTCGAACATAATATATAAGAATTCTAATCTAATTTCTGTTATTAATACTCAATACTTTATTGGTTCCATAATGTAAATAGTACTTTAGTAAAGTAAAGTAGTACAGTTGGTAAAACTTAAGCCAAGTATCAATTACGAGCCCTGTCGCGCACAGAATAGAAGAGAGAGTGAGCGAAATTATTTTGTTATATTTATAAACGTATTCATCATCATCATCATCAACAGCCTATACTAGTCCACTGCTGGACATAGGCCTCTCCTTAATATAAACGTATTATTTATATTAATTCTGCATATGAAATCATTTTTTTTATTATATTTAAAAGTGTTATATATTTATACACTTTCATGACATAGGTAGATCAATTAATAGTTAACAGGCCATAGTATAATATTTAAAAACCATGACGTTTGTTTCTTAAACAATGCACTTTCGACAAAAGAATATTTACAAACCACTACATTGTTTCGATGATTCAATTAATTAATCTCGATCCTCAATCCAATAGAACCCTATCCTAAATAATGGCGTTGTTTGCAGAAGAGCGTTTGCCGCTAGCTACGGTGGTACAAGACCACGGGCGTTTGGACGGCGTCCAACGCGTGCTGTTCGGCTCAGGCCTACAATTCTGGTTGCACAGAATATTATTCCTAGACGCACTCAGCTACCTCAGCCATGGCCAGCTCAGCTTGAGCCTCGACAGGTGGATACTCGTCGATATTGATGATATCTTCGTAGGAGAAAGAGGTATGATATACTTTATTAATATTTTTTATAATTAGGGTTTGTACAAAAAACTAGCAATGCTAAGTATAAAAACATTTTATCATCTTTAGGAAGTAAGGTAATACCATGATATACCGCTGTTTTGTTAACATTCTCACCACTGTACGTGTGTTTTCTTTTAGTATTAGTGGCGTTGGGCCATAGTCCAACAATCCGGCAGACTTCACATACGTTCAGAACAATTATGGCTAACTCTCAGTAATTTAGGTTTCCTCATAATCTTTACCAAAATTCTTTAAAGTAAACATTAAATCCCTATCCTTATGGTAAAGGTTTAGAATACGGAGTGTCACCATCCCTATTCATCCTATGGGTGTCGTGGGTGTAGAGCTGACTAAGGAAGTTAACTACGCAGAAAAACAACACTGTAAAAAGAAGGAAAACTTGAAACAAACCCTATACCAACCCGTCTGGGCAGCGAGGTATAGTAGGCCAAAACCTCCTTTTTAAGGAGAGGCCTATGTCCAGCAGTGGACTATTAAAACTGTTGATGTGATGTGTGCTGAAACATTAATTAATATACTTCTTTTTTTTAGTAAAAATATTAAAACAACGTACTACTATGTTGTTTAACTACAACTGACTGGGACACAGTTTGCACTACTATAATGTAGATACTAATATTTAGAAGCCCTCTTATTTATAATAGAGTTTGAGACAAAGGGTTTGTTTTATTCAAATAATAATTGAGAACCAAATTCCAACATCGTGTTGCACAAACAGTACTCTAAAATCTACTTGATATTGTGAATTTTGAGGAGGACTTCGAAAAAGAACATGAGTGAAGTGTGAAAGGGTTTCCACCTGAATTTATATACAATACATACCTGCATACAATTTTCCGCTTTCTCAGAGAGCTAACATTGTTTGGATACATGTCAAATAAAACTTCAAACATGTAGCGCTGCCTAACAAAACCGAAGGCTTTGAATGAAGGGATAAATGAAAGAAACACGCTTTTAAATGGGTAGTGAATACATAAAAAAATGAAATAATATTTTACGCTTTAAGCGCCGATTAATATTTTGATTTTTTATTTCAAAGTATGTATGTGTACTAACTTTACATGTTATATATTGTTTTATACGTAGACTACACGAATGAACATCGTTACTAGAATGTTTTCCCACTTCATTATTATTTTTAAATATAATAGAACAAATAAAATATAATTCAGACGAACAAATCCGTATTGTACTGGCACACACATTACAAAGCTTAACCCAGTCACCAAAATTATAAACCTAAGCAATTAAAATAAAAACATCCAGTTTTTACAAAGTTTTTCACATTAAAATATGCGGTCCAATTGATTCGGCTTCCATTTTATCCAATCACGCGCCTTTCGGTGCTACACAGTCGTATTGAATACATATCGGCGATTTACCCATATTCATTTCTCAGTAATATAAGAGAGAAACGTGTGGTATGTTAGCCGATGAGTGTTACATGCACAGGTTTATTTTTTATGTAAGATTTTTATGTTTCTGTTGTATTTATGTAGCTTTTGTATGATTAATACTGTAAACATATTCATACGTTATACAATACGATACCTACGAATAATGTGAAAAGTGTTTATTAGGCAGAGCGAGGATTCACACGTCTAGTGAGAATTTTTATTTATGTTATAAATTTTATCTTAATTGGCCCACACAAAATCAAAATCAGAGATGTGAGGAATAAAAACTATGAAATAAGTGTTATAAGTATTCTTCAGTGTTGTATCTATTACAAAGTTCCACTCACAGTTCTTTCCCCCACTTGTGTTGCAATAAATCAATTCTTTAAATTTATTTAAAATTAAACGTTCAATGACTGCGGAATGAGAAGTAAACAGTAGATATTTAAAACTTATCATTTTGTCCACATTGGATTTAACTGCTTAAACCATCCAAGATTTTGACAACCATCCATCTTCTAGGTGTGCTGGGTATTTCCTAAGATAAATTTAATCATCATCTCATCAACAGCCTATACTAGTCCACTGCTGGACATAGGCCTCTCCTTAGAAAGGAGGTTTTGGCCTACTATACCACGCTGGCCAGACGGGTTGGTTGATACATTTAATGTATGTCATGAAAAAGTGTAACACAATATTGAGCAGTGTTGCGAGTCGCAACAGAATATTGAATTGTGTTACGAAATAGTCTTGCAAAACAGTATTAGCCTATTATACAAGGGCTGCTATTTATGTATCCGGAACTAGCCAGATACAGAACAATATTAAAAAAGTAACTATAACATTTAAAACTCTTTGGCTGAAGAATACAATTGGTTTCATGTAGCTGTCTGCTATGATTTATTACGATTTTTGGGGAGGGCTAACTCAAAAACAGTGTATAGATATGTCACTCTCACACTCACTTTGACTTATGGTGACGAAGCACCATAAAAAAACGACTGTGATCACTTCTTTAGTGAGTTTAATCGAGGGCGGTCTGTGCTCACGGACGAATTTAAAGGTCTCCCTAAATCGGTTGGTGTGCCTCAAAATATTGATGTTGTGCCGAAACTAATGCAAGATCATTATGTTACAAAATCGCGAGATAGAGGCATCTCAGGGAATGAGTATGACGAGTATATATAAAATATTACACGAACATTTGGCTGTAAAAATATTTGTTCACGTTGAATTCCGTACAACTTGAGAATTGTCCAAAATAGGCTTGTGTCGATTGTTGTAAAAAAAATGATTCAAAAGTACAATCAGGGCGCGACAAAAGCTGTCTATAATATGCGTATGATCCTGAAACTAAACAAAAATCAACGGTTTGGGTGTTCCAAGATGAGCTGAAGCCAACAAAAGTCATTCGTTCAAAAAGCACTCTGAAACAAATAGTCGCTGGTTTTTTTCTTATAAATGGACAATTGAAAAAATCATAAAGAATAAACGAATCCTTTTTCATTATGACAATGCTAGTCGCCTCACATCGGATGAAACAACTCAGTATTTGTAAGATCCAAAGATCGAATTAACGGGTCATCCGCCGTACAGTCCTGACTTGGCCCCCGACGACTTCTATTTATTCCCAGCCGTGAAGAATAAATTACGTGGTCAACGTTTTCCGAGCCGTGAAGAGCCTGTTGATGCGTTCAAAATGCACGTTTTGGAGATACCAGAATCAGCATGGGAAAAATTGCTACGAAAATTGGTTTCAAGGTATGCAAAAGTGCATCGATCATCACATCGAATATTTTGAAAAGCAATAAAACTATAAAGTTTGTTTCACTTTGTTATTCCGGATACATAAATAGCAGCTCTCGTACGTTGGAGGAATATTATATTTATTAAATCTAACGCTGGCTTCTTTTTATACGTTATTTATTTGGCGGATGTGGTGAAAGGTAAATAAATAGTAAAGGTAATGGGGAAAGTATATTTATAGGTATTTTGATCTGTTAATTGAGCTCTCAGTAATAAAAAGAAAAAAAGTTAATAAAACATTTCTTCAAAGGTTTTAGTTTTTAAGGCGTTCACAAAAAAAAAACTAAACTTTATTAAAAAAATATTAAAACATATTTTCTTCTGTTTGCATCTGAGATTTTACCATAGAGCCATAAGTGTGTTTTTAAATTGATTGAAAGTCTTTAAAATCATGAAATGAAGAGTTTTAAGCAAGAAGAAACGAAACATAATATATACATAATTTTTAAAAACTATTAGTATCATAAGTATATTGTACCAGTACAACATTTAACAGCCACTTGTATCGAATGCAGCTCAATCAACCTAACATTGTATGCTTTTGTCCCACCCATTTGTATGCAAGGAAGATCGGAATAACATTAGCACCTAGCTGTATGGAATTATAATACATTCACATTTGTTAGCATGAAACTGATATTTGTATGCGTCGATATCGGACGCATTTTTAAACGAATATTGTCTGCTAAACAAATCGTAACACTCGTGTACAAGTGCGTTGAACGTGATAACCTTGAACTGTTCGTATATATATTTCTCGTGTAAAAAATAAACGTGGAAGAGTCGTCATCGTCACCAACAGCCTTGAGTAGCTGGACATAGGCTTCTCCATAGAAAGGGTTAGCATAGAAAGGGAAGGTTTTAAGGTTGTTTCAAGACTTACTTCTTTTTGCAGTGTTGTTGCCCTGCATTGTTTCCTCCATTAGTTCTTATGACACGCGTGGGGTGCGTAGGTGATGATACACTGTATTCTTAATCCGTTACCACACAGACAGCCATGCATCGCCACAAACGGACCGGCTCGACACGAGTGATATCACGGTCTCACAGAAAACTGGTGCTAAGCAATTATTTTGTTACTCTCCTAGTAAATAAGGATACGTCCTTAAGAGCGTACTTCTTATTTAAAGGCCGGCAACGCGTTTGTGACTCCTGAACTGCAGGCGTTTATGGGCGGCGGTAGTCGCTTTCCATCAGGTGACCCGTCTGCTCGTTTGCCCCATCTTCCATAAAAAAAACCCAAAACCTCCCCTGAGGCCTGGTTGAACCTGAAGGCGACAGCGCACCTTTGACTCTTGAGTTGCATTTGGCCATGGGCGGTGGTCATGGGTATATATATGTGTAGTGAGAACTGCGACGCGTATACGTTCTACGTTAAGCTAAAGTATATCAGTGGTTAATTTTCTTTGACTATTGCTGATAACATTAATACTGACTAGCGCTATGAAGGCAATTGAAAAATAAAAATATGTCGACTGCTCTTTTGCTGGCCAAAACGCGTCGCTAAGCTAAAAAGCTATATTTTCTATTCGTAGACTACAATGCAGACTAAGAAATTTCGCATTATTCTTACAAGTCGAAAAATATTAACAACACATATTATAACAACGCACGTTGCATATTGTGTGGGAATTTGGCCCGGTCTTCATGTCCGATCGTGCCTGGCGGGTCACCGCGGCAAACGGTTAACCATTTAGTGAGATGTTGTTTATATAACAATAATCGTGAGAACCTCCATAATGGTATTTCACACTTTTAACCCATGCAATGGTCAACAGCGTCTATGAGTTAATTGTTAATAACGCTCGTCGTAAGTTTGTTAACATCAGTTTGTAAATAGTTTCGATGGCTTAGAGTCGAAGGAAAAATGGGGTCTCTTTAATTTATAATTTGAACGGGAAATAAATCTGACAAAAATAGTTTCCTTATCATTAGGAAATTATTTTTGTAGTTTTTGTACATAGGTAGGTATATAAGTACTTTTATGAAAGACAACTTAATCTTTGTGGTATGTATGGTCCAGTTCTTTATAACGTTGTGTATTGTTAACAAGGTGAGCTCTGGTTTTTCTTGAAATAGAAGTTAGTAGAACAGAACAACTGAAAGGTGAAACACTAGACACACAGGTGGTTTTGTTGTGAAGTATGTGTGCGCCACGAAACTTTGCCGATAATCATGATGTTTTTTTGGGTTAAAAGATGTAATATCTATAATATAATGTACAATGTGTAATAGGGCAGCAAAAATATCATTACGGCAAATAGAAGAAATGTTCAGAATATGTGTTTATATGGTATTAATTTCATAAGAACATGTTACAAGTAAAAGAAGAGATATCACATGTTACTATAAAAAATATATACTACTACTAACTACTACTACTACTAATGGTTTTATAACGGAACCGTGTGCAAAGACTTATTAATAAATAAAGTTACTTTTCTAAGGTTCTTTTTAAGCGCAAATAACATGTATATATATAATATTTTTTTTAATTATGAAGTTAAGCATTTTTAATTATATAATTCAATCATGTAACGTCTGTATCGTTTTTATCACAATAATTTGGTATGTCCTTTGGCTCTTTCCATTTTAAAATAAAATATCATCTAAGAGCATTTCATATTACAAATACTGGAACATCGTTGAACTCTAGTAAAATTGAATGTTATGTAGTTTTTTTAACATTCTCATGAACCCATTCAAATAAAAATAAAGACGGTAAATTGAGTCTTGTTAACGTTCGCTGAAGACTAAATTAGCTTTTATTGAATAGGGGATCTGCTCTGAGCTTTTGTTCACAATTTGTGTAGATTTATTATTACTTAAATAGACTTAACATACATAATATACCTATATTATGTATGTTAAGTCTATTTAAGTAAAATGAAATATAATAATATGTACATAAGTGCGAGTAGATCATCCGTATCACTTTCTTTTCTTTTGTTTTGTACATTGCAACTAGTTTCGAGAACAAGAAAAGCTTTTAGAATCTTGGAAATGTGTATTTATTAAAAACTAGCTGACCCGATAGACGTTGTCCTGTCATTCATTCAAACTGGAATACTAATAATAATTATTTCAATTGTTGTATATTTTGATATTATATATGTTTGTAATTATGTCCATAACATATTGTTTATTGTAATGCTTGTTGATACACAACATTATTAGTTTTGTTTCCTGGCGCGTAAATAGGAGTAAATAATGCTGATGGTTTTCCGACACGGGAACAGGCAACATACAGTTGGCCATGTGAAAAATATGGATTTTCAAGATTAATGCCACAAACACTTAAGGACTGCCCTTGCGATTTATTTATTGACATTGCAAATACAAGCCGCACTGCCGATTAAAGTCGAATGGCATGTCGTTCGGCATCATAGGGATGCGTGGAATTAAAACGTCTTCGCCTTTACACTTCCCTTTTAAAATTGTGGCTTTCTTTGACGTTGTCCATTAATTTCTTCAATTACAAAGACGTGACTGGTTTATGTTTCGTAACATTATGATTACCAATCCGATTTTTAGTTTCAGATTATAAGGTTAGTAACCCGGGCAATTCCAAGGAATTAGAAAGAGAAATTCCGTTGGATATTTGACAACATCATCTTGGTTAGTAACAGAATCAATCGATTTGTATGTCATCAATTCGCCAGCTATCTTACTTTGAATTTATAAATTCTCTTCGTTGACATCAACGTTTTTGCAGCCAACATAACACGTTCACTTAACCAAACATGATTTTTGAAATTTTCAGCAATGTTTGGGAAAACTATCTCGATGAGTTCGATCTTTGATTCAGGAAAGTGTCAAAAATTTGTAGGGAATGTAATGTATCCAGATGATGTGTCAACAGAAATTTTGCCATTATCAATTTCGAGCAACTGTTTGGAAAATTCTTAACCAGATTCGTCATTTTGCAATACGACTCGCACATTCATAAGTAATTTGAGTGTGTTGACGTATTTCCATAAAATGGACGACTTCAAAAATGCATTAAGTTCATCGGCTGGCGTTGATCGAGGCATTACTGGCAATGTTTGTCTAAAATCACCTGCCAATACAATCATCGCTCTACCAAACCGGGTTTGGTTGCTTGGTAAATCTTTCATTGTGCGGTCTAATGCCTCCAAAGGTTTTTTGTGTGCCATCGTGCATTCACGATAAATCTGCTTTGCTGCAACACTTTGGCCATCACAGAATTTTTCGAAAGGTTGCCAGTTGGAGTTTCATTAGCTTGCATGTTCAATGGTAATTTGAGTTCTGAATGAGCTGTTCGACCGCCTACCAACAACGTTGCTGCAATACCTGACGGTGCGTGCAAGTGCATTACCGTTTTGCGATCGATTTTTTTCCAAAATCAATGATATCAAGAATGTTTTTTTCAGTTTCACCAGGCGCATCTAATAAAAAATTCAAGTCCTCGATTAAAATTTATGCTTCATTGTGAATTTCTTCGTTCATTTGCAAATCTTCATCTTTTTCATTCAATGTTCTAATATATATCTATATTCTGCAATATATCTTCGGCCGTATGATCTTTATATTTGTTCCATATATCAATCGGTGTGGATGGGAAGCATGTGCACAAAATTATAGCAAACAATGTTCGTATTTGTTTAGCATTTGACGATATTACAGCATTTTCGAGTGTGTGGTCCCAATTAGCGTCATTCTCTAGCAATCCCAAATGTTGGCAGGCTTCTCTATATGTGCCGTAGCACAAGCCTGTACTGTACGCAATACACCATTAACTGTTCGCAGATGTTGGAATGATATTGGGCCACGAATATTGACTAACAGTGAACGCTCGTAACGCACGTCGAACGGGGATGGACTGTGAAAAGACGTCCTAGTGCATCGGCGGATAATATTTGTGGGTAACCTGGAACTGGCTGACCTTGTTTCCGTCTTTGAAATTTTATTGAACGCTTGGTTCCAGGTATAATATCTTGGCATTTCAGAGTAAAGTAGCGTTCTGGCAAAGTAATCATTGTGGCACATTTCAAAGAAGCTGGTCAATGTTGTAGATGGTGGTCTGTCAACTTGTTGTAATACATTCTCCGTTGTAAAATACTCTTTGACCATTTTCCAAATGTACGGCCAAGTGAACAACTGTGGGGTGTCTTTCATGTATTGCAAATGAAAAATACGCCACGTTGCTTCGTTACTGCTAACATAGCGGCTCATTAAAATTGAGTGACTTCATCGTTTGAATTTTTGGCAGTAAGTCCGAACACAACCTTTGTTCACGTACTTGCAAATGTACTTAAAAGATTTCACGGACTCGCAAAATTCGACGGTTATGTGTGCTTCAAATGTCTTTAAGAGTAACGGCGAAAACGGAACAACCCAACGATTATCAACTTCAAATGTCCTGTTGATTCACTTTTACTATTGTTGACCTTCCATTGTCGTCTGTGGATCTGCGGTGATATAGTGGATAACCATCATTTCCAGTAATTCTTTCTGCTACCAATTATCTTGGGTAGCGTTTTGAACATTTCCCTTCAACCATACACAGAGAAACAAGATTTAATATTCCACAGGGACCATGAATTATATTTTTTGTAATCACCTCATGCAACAGCTGATATTCGTCATTATCAGGAATTTCTGCTGATTTAACATCATCGATTTCATTCTTTCCTGTCTTCTCAACTAACCAAATGAGGGTATGTGCATGTGGCAATCCGCGCTTTTGCCACTCGACTGAATACATCCAGCAACGCGTCTCATCGAACAAGCGATGCTTGACAAAAAAACATGAGTAATTTTAATTTTCTTTTGAACAACCTTGCAGTGATGTTTTGGCGATCAATGGGCGATTAGCCAGGTAATAATTCTTGTCGAATTTCTGTCCACTATGGATTGCCTATGAACGTGATAAACAAATCTGGTGTGCCATAATGACGTACCTACGACATAGCATCTTGCGCGTATTCATGCATATGCCAAGGACTGCCGACGTATGTTGCTGGGAAAATGTTGTTCTGCCGACATTCTGTGCAATTCTGTGCATTTCCGTCAGCATTAATTGCATCCCGCAGATGAACGTATTTCTCGGAACGGAGTTTTGCCTGGTTCAACCTGATATATATCAATCGCTCTGTCTCAACTTTCACGTACATCATATCCACAGCATATTGATGAAATAGACACCGACATTTTAAAATGTTTGGTCCGTGTCACGTGATGCCGTCATCCGTGTGGTGACGGATTAAGAATACGAAGCGTCACCACCCCTATTCATCCCGTGGGTGTCGTAAGAGCCGACTAAGGGATCAAATTACGCAGAACAGCACTGCAAAAAGAAGGAAATCTTGATACAAACCCTATACCAATCCTTCTGGCCACCGTGGTATAGTAAGCCAAATCCTCCTTTCTAAGGAGAGGCCTATGTCCAGCAGGGGACTATAAAAGGTTGTTGATGATGATGATAATGATTTTAAAATGTGGTTATCCTCATTTTGCCGAACCCCATCACTCGGTATGAATAATAATTCATTGAATTAATGTTTGTATGTGTTTCGGACACGCGCGGCAGTTGATCGTTCCGCGGATGTAAAACAATATCTCGATTTTCTAAATTTTCACTCACGACGACCATAGCGACTTCATTAATTGTTGGCGCATTAAAACGTCTTGCGTGTTGTCCTACAGGCGTCTTATTGGCTCTGATGACAATTTTGTGGTTATCAGATGGCATGCGATCTAATGCGGTCTTGAATAATGCAACCAATTCGTTGGGTTGATGAAAAAATATTTGGAGTTGTTCCACAATTGGTCTTTTGACAGAAAATATTGTGTGCACAACGCTGATCAACACTAAATTAATTTGTAGTCACTGTCCGGCGTTGGTAATAGCTGTTTGATGATATATTTGACCCTGAATCTTGAAAGTGGACATAAGCTCTCGAATATTTTTTGTTGCACGAAATAAGGTCGTTTGAAAGCAATTATTGTATTGCTGGATATGAGTCCAGCTGACACAACTAATTAACGCAAAGAAAATATAACGCTACGCTAGAATTATGCGATCTTTGTGAACGATATTGGCGGTATGTGATCTGTCTGAACAACTGGCAGACAACTGTCAAACAACTGACAGTTATTTCAAACGTGCTTAGCAAAGAGTATGTAACGCTGGGGCTAAGGTTACATTAAAAAAGTTTATAATAAAGGTAGTCGTTAAGTTTTCTTAAATTTTCTAAGTTTCTGCGCAATTTTCTTAATTTCTTTTACATTAAGAATCTTCTAGGAAGTATTAGAAAACATTAAAAAAAAGATGAATAAAATCGGTAAAGCCGTTCTCGAGTTATAGCATGACCAGGAGAAATAGGGGTTAATTTTTAAACATAGATATAGATAATACATGAAACGAAAACTTTATACCGCTTTTTAAGAAAATTGCGCGAACGGATGAAAGTGAAATTTGACACGGTTAAAGTTATGTTGTTATTTATTTAAAATGCATTGAAAATTATACATTATAGTCATAACGAAACCTTTGATTATAGAGGTATAGTCTTTGACAAAAGAACCCTAATGAAGTTCAAACTTAAAATGAATTATGGTCTAATTTCGACCACTGCGCGATTATAGTAATCATTTATTAAAAATACATCAATCAAATTATATTTTTAAATGCAAAGATTTATTTACCTTGTGTGTATCGTTATTTCTCTAAGGCCTTACTTGCACCACACTGATTATGGAATCAATCCCTACCCACTACCAAACCTACTACTTCCACAGACATTTTACTAGTTGAAAGGGGTAACAAGAATACTACTAGAGCATGAACTCTTTTAATAAAATGAGTAGGTACTTTGAATAGCTGACCTAGGAGAACCACTACTCTTGCCGATACTCAAATATTCTATCATGAAGTCGCAGGAAGGGCAATATTTTAAAGTTTTTTTGTGTATTATTTTATTATTAACTAATTATTAACTCATCACGTTCTGACCCTTGTCCCAAAATTGTTTGAGGTCGGCGTAATGAGTTTTCTTCTTCCATTCTTCTCTATTGCTCACTTACTTACTAACTAACTATGTGTGTCTTTTCACTAGGCACTCGGCTCCACGAGGAAGATGTAGCTGCAATGTTAGCGTCGCAGGCGGCGCTGCAACGGCTAGTGCCAGGATTCCGGTTCAACCTGGGCTACAGCGCTAAGTACTACCACCACGGCACCGCACTAGAAAACCGAGGGGATGATTCTTTGCTACGTAATAGAGAACATTTTAATTGGTAAGTAAAGTCTATAATCAAAGTTTCAAAATCAAAAGTTCAGGTTTTGAACTGAAGAAATTGTGAAATTTTGCAAATGAAAGTAAAATTACATTAACGAAACACTTGAATGGGATTTTAAAGCATACCTACAATGTATCTCATTGAGTGAACAATATAATTGTAAGGAATCTTTCGAATATAATCAACTCGGAAGCCACGATAATGCTCTTTAACAATGTGATTTGTACGGTTACTTTATCTTAATTCAGTTGAATCATATAATACATTTATCAGGATATAGCTGAAACTTTTATTTGAACTCCACACTAACAACAACACGAAATAAGTTTGCTCTAGGGCTCTGAATAACGTAAAATGTTTGAAATACGTATCTTCGATGGTAATTATAATATTCTTCTAGGAGAAATAAAGAAAAGTTTAATAGTAAAATAATGCTTTACTATTAAACTTTTCTTTATTTCTCCTAGATTAGTAAATTTAATAAAAGGTTTAAATGGTAATGGTCCATTATAAAGTATTAGAATTTCTTAAAAAGAACCCTCCAGCTGTCAAACAATGGACTAAAACCGATTTCTTTTAAAAAATTAGAGAAAAGTTTACCTAGCATAATAGTTTCCTCCAAGTATTATCCATACAATAGTTTGTGGATCACACAAAGTTTTGTCCCATGTGGGGCTCGAACCCACAACACACAGCGTAATAGAAAGCGGCGAGGTAACCGCTTTAACCACTACGCCATCCTAACCTTCAAGATAACTGCTGCTATGGCATACAGGAAAAGCTATCCGAACATAAAATTCACAAAGGAAAAGAAGAAGAGTTCGAATTTACGAATTTCCAGTTTATCCATGGCGCAAATAACTATCACAATTTCACAAAAACAAAACATTTCTTGAAAAACACACATAAGCAGAAACTCGCATTGTGCTAATGATATAATAAATAGGACATAAGTAGTAATAATAATAAATAATTTATTATCAGAAAAACCCAATACGGTTTGTCCATCTCATCCAAACATAAAAGCATAGTTGTATACAACGTTACGTATTCTTTAGAGACAGAGTGAACGTCCAGTGTCTTGATAGTGTTAACTGTGTTACAGACACTGGCGCATTTTAGCTTGGTTTAGCATTGATAAGATGAGAAACTATTAAAAACTTAAACAATACAGTTCTCAATTATATAATTGGTTATTATTTAAAACTATAAGAGTACGTGTGGAGGTGAACGGTGAAGTAAGTGAAGTTTATTATGCTATGAGTATTTGCATGCATTAAAAAATGAAATGTGCTGAGGATATTTAACAACAGCGTGTACGAACATACTTCAAGTGAAGAAATTGTTCTTTCTTTTTACTTTCTTAAATAGGAAATTATATTGCAACTCACTATCCATACTAATATTATAAATGCGAGTGTGTCTGTCTGTCTTTCTGTTACCTCTTCACGCTTACACCACTGAACCGATTTAGTTGACATTTGGTGTAGAGATAGTCCGAGTTCCGGGAATGGACATAGGGTAGTTTTTATGCATCATCTTTAATGGGGTGAAAAGGGGGATGGAAGTTTGTATGGGGCATCAACAACCGATGAACCGATTTATGAAATCGGGTATGGCTACTTTTTACCGCGATAAGCGACATATACGCGGGCGATAAGTAACATATAAGTGACATATATATAAAAAGCTATTACTCTATAATTCAATATTTGTTATATACAAAATGCAATTTGTATTACAAGTGACCTCAGTTCAAGACGCAGACTTAGTAAACCCTCTACTCTTCATAAAGTTAATATGCATATGAGAAGCAAGTTTAACTTAATTAAATAGAGACGTATCCATACTTGTGACCGTCTCACCAACTTTACTTAATACGGCACTAAATCTCTTGAAACTTCCTACGTAATTCTTCGAAAAGAAGTACGAAACTCCACGCTTGTTTCAATTGCAATTACGGGAATGTACCTTCTCTTAACTTTACTTACATGTTTTTTGATCCGTAAGTGTAAACGAATAAAGGATTGTTGTAACAAAAAGTTCGTACAGCTGGTACATAAGTGTTAGTGAGAAGGATTGTTCGTTTTTATTTAATACTTATAATTAGGAAGCGTATAGTGTTATTAAAAAACGTACCTTTATCAACATAATTTTACTAGTTTCTACAATGCCCCGTCCTCTACACTCGCATTCCTGGAATATCAAAAAATTAAACGTAAGTGACTACCCTTCAACAGCCTTACGTCCTATCATCAGCCTATATATCAGCCTATAATATACTCGTATATTATAGGCACGATATAAGTTATTTTTTTCCAATGAAATGATTCCTTATTGGGTGTGTGAGGTGTGTGTGTAAAAACAAGTCAAACCGAGTAACATTGGTAAACATTTGGAACTATGTAAAGTAAAATAATAATAATAACTACACATCTAGGCAGAACCTGTACTCTGGTAAGTAAACTGCTGATTAACATATAAAATATTATAGATAAATTAGACACAGAACAAAATGATCGTACCCATCACACAACTATTTGTCCTGGGTGGCAATCGAACTCACGACCTCTGGCTTAGCAATCAACGTCACTAACCACTAGACCAACAGGACAGGTAAAATAAATATTAAGGCAATTCAAAATTATTTAAAATTATTCCATATACACAATAACCTAGGACCAATTTTCTAAAATTGCTCGTTTGAAACTTTCAGTAGGTAATGTGAAATGAACATAGGTACTTTTAAAACAAAGTTGTGATTGTGCAATATAAGCTCGTAGTTTAATTGTCCAAAAATATGTAGTTATAAGAGATATTTTTAGTACAGTACACGGTTAATTAATTTTTACAATAGTATTATAGTTTTATAAAATGATACAGAATATTGTCGCCCGTATTTGCGTGCAAAAGGAACTCCTTCAATTTCATAGCTGTCATAAATTAATACTAAAAACATATGTATATGTTGCTTTAACTGGGCCCTGAGTTATGATTATAGCACTAATAGCACATTACCTTCAACAGGTTCTGCCACATGTGGAACCACCAACAACCCCACCTGTACAACAACGTTTCTCACTTGGAAGCCGAGATGATGCTCAACAAACAATTTGCAATCGAACACGGCATTCCTACCAACTCGTGTTATTCGGTATCACCACATCACTCCGGTGTATATCCAGTACATGAACCGCTGTACGAAGCTTGGAGAAAAGTATGGGACGTCAAAGTAACAAGCACTGAGGAGTACCCGCATTTGCGTCCGGCTCGGTAAGTTTTGTTTGACTACCCTCACATTACTGACCTAACTTGTCTGTTTATTTATGTTGATATCTATGTTAATCCTATTGGGGTGCCTGCTCGCATGTGGCTTGGGTTAAGACTATAATTACTGTTTAATATTACAGGGAATAGATTGGCAACGGATAATGTTACTAAGTTTTACATTTTGACTACTCGCATGTGTATCATAATCTGTCTCTTTGAAAACAATCATTAGTGTGACTTATTTTCGTGTAGTTTAGATTGTATTATTGAATCATAATACGTAGGTCTAACCTACGGGGTCGGACTGTCCGACAATAATGTTTGAGTTACTGAAATGCGTTTCCGACTTCGTTTTGCGATTTCTATTGCTTGCACTCTCCAATTCTTTTCCTACCTTTAGGCACTTTCCCTTCTTACCCACCTTCATATTCCAATATATCAAAATCTATACTTTTGACGTTTAGTTCCGCTTACGCAATAGGCTTACCGCCTATTACATTATTAGGATTAAAATTATGTTAAAAAATAACTTGACGCAGGTCATTTTACAAAATTTTGGCGTTTAATACATCTCTGTCTACCCCTTTAGTTATCAAGACGAGTACATGCATTCGTATGTATCGTAATCACGTAAGATCCCCTTCTATTGCGTTTTATCATTTTGATATTACGAGTATTCTGAGAATAAAACTGGTACATAGTATAACGCTGACATGTAAAGTTTAAAGATTTGAAGTTAAAGACATAATAATTGTAATGTTAGCACAAATTCTCTTCTTTCTTCTGTTGGTACGTTAGGGTAATATTATCTATAAAATATCAGTACACAAAAGTTCAGTCAGTTCAATACAAATGAAAAATGGATAAAGCAATAGTTCTTTACAACTTAGACATAATAGAATAAACGTTACATACGTTTTTCTATCAAAATGTATAGTTGTCCCGCCTACGGCTTACAAGCTTATATACCTGTAATAAATATGTTTTATAGATATCTTCATCAGTATTCGTGATTAAGGGGTTCCTAAAGAAAAACTAGTTCAATTTCAGTAAATAGCGTAACAACGACATGGACGATATGCGAGATAATAACGTTCGCAATAAGTGTCCCTGTTGCTGGCAAATGTTTGCGGTAGTCGTGCGGTGGTTTCCAAACTCCTATTGACCGCAAACGTTGCGTTGCGGCGCCACGAGTATCTCGATAGCCAGGCGCCGACAATGAAATTCCAATAATTATATTACTGGTTTGCAATGTGCATATGCGGGTATCGTACAACGTGAAGTGTGCACACCTATTTAAAATAAATGGATGATATATGTACCCAAAATATTGGCGAAGGCTTCAAACTGTTTTTGTTTGTTGGTTTTTACTTATTATGGCTTCATAACAAGCTTACATATATAGAAAGACTAGACAGTGATGATGTTGAGGCTAAATTTAAAGGCGAGTAACTAAGAGTTTAACAGGGAGGTAGATAACAGACAAATAGATAATAAGGGTCACTTAAGGTGAAGATTATTAAAATATGCGATTATTGTAGACCTAAGAACTTTAAAAAACGAAAGCATATTATAAAAATGTGAAATGAGTGTAAAAATGTTTTTTCGTATATTATCTTACAATAGTCTTGCAAGTGACGCCTTACTGAGATCATTTTTATTAACATACATATCTCTTGTCATCTATTCTTCATAGCCCCTTAGTTAATGTGCTACGAAGTATGTATATTGTTGGGGAAGGTAGCGGGCGTGGTGGACATATTCCCGTTAACGGCTGACACCTACTAGTGACGGCGGCGGTGTGACATCTTTTAAATTAACTAGTACGTTATTCAGTGCTCACGTCTCGTTGCCGTCCTGTCCCGCCCGCAGTTTGTCTGTCTTAAGTAGTCACAATTAATTTAATTAATTAGCGTTCATTCAATTTTGATACCATAAAAAGCGATAATAACGGGGTTAAAACACTTTACTTTTGTAATAGCGAAATATACCTAGGTATATTCTATAACTTAAAATTATAAAGCAGATATCTTTAGAACATTTCTAAATAATGTTTGAAGCTACTCTAACAATACTCACTAATTGTATAATAGTAACTGTACTCCTAATCCAGATAAACCCAACAATGGATTGGCATTTAGTATATAACAAAGCTTTATATAATCATATAAATTTAATGCAAAATTATGTGCATAGCAGGTTAATTCATATTATACGTATGTTCATGGATGCATTCATGTGTAAATATTTGGGAAGCTTTGTATCATAGACTCTGTGAAATGACGTGCCTAATTAATTTTCTATTTTATATGTAGATCATGCTCGAGTGGTTTAGGCGTTAACAGAGCGCTCTCATCAGTGCTATTGGGATATCGTCATGTTATATTTAAGATTCTTAATTCCTTGTAAAGCGCTAGTTTGTGCTTTAATATAAATTCATTCACTTAACATTTATATACTCACGATTTTATTCCCGAAGAGGTAAGCAGCTCCATATGAAAAATCCCACATTTTGCCGACTACAATAATTTTAATCCCAGTTATGTAATATGGGGCAAGCTAATTGCTGTAGACCGGGTACTTTAAGATTAGTGTGTAATTAATGTCCAACATCGAAAAACATCGAAGTTCAGCCGTATTATAGTAGACTTAAAGCCGACCCCAACCTGATTTGGGAAAAAGGCTTGGCGGATTGGGCGTTAAATATAAAAGGCAACGTTACTAAGATTGGAAGACAAAGGTGGGAATGAAAATTGTTGCTTAGTTGTCGGAGCTCTCTAACCTCATCTGTTATAACAGAAATCAATTTTTTTTGAACAATAATCAAATAAAATATAAAAAAAAAACGTTATAAAAGAATTATATCTGCGATGCGAGTGTTCAGGCGCTCTGTTGATTGTTTACCAACGATAGTTTGCCAACGTGCCACAACTTTTTTTTTCTTATACATATTTGTTCCTCAGGTTGCGTCGCGGGTTTAGGCATAAAGGCGTTATGGTGCTCCCTCGCCAAACCTGTGGACTCTTCACGCATACGCTTCTACTCGAACGATATCCAGGAGGTCGGCATCGCCTCGATCGGTCCATTCAAGGTGGCGAGCTCTTCCAGACAGTCATCAATAACCCTGTGAGTGTTAACGTGATGTATTATTTAATATGTTATTTTAAAGGTATTTCCAAATAGAAGATAAATCATAAATAAAATATCATATATTTTTACATTATTACCTCTTGAAACTTGAAGTTTAATAAAATATTAATAAGAAATGACAATACTCATCTAACGGGCCACAATCTTAAACTTTGTACCAGCTTCTCCAACAACAATAATCATCAACACTTCTTAAGCTTTGACTACACGATTAGTCAAAGCGTGGAACAAGCTTCCAGATGATCTTATACCCGCCCTAAATTTAAAGCAATTCAAAAATGAACTCGATAGATATGTAATTGAATCCAAGAACGACAACTAATAGGAATCTCTCAGGATACATTCTTTCAGTCTTTATCAGTTGTTTCAACTGCCTGTCTGTTTTTTAAGGTTAATAAATTAAAAATAAGATTAAAGTGAAAAGAGATTTATTAAAAAGCGCAAAAAAAAAAATCTATTAACGCATATTGACCGATTACGATTCATTTCGCTTTTTAACCAATTCTATTTGAATATTTCAATAATTAAAACTATTCATATCGGTGAACGTAAATACCGGCGATATAATACTATCGACCGACTTCTGCGATATGAAACACGAATTCGTTCGTTGCTATGTCATAATTTTATTTAATATTATGCAATTGGACATGTGTTGTTTTAATTTTCGTAAATGTTATCATTTTATTATGCAAATGTTTTTATTATAAAGCATAATATTTGCTTAACCTCCATAATTATGCAGATAGACTGTATAATAAAAATATAAAAATTACTCTTAGTTTTTTGACGTGTTATAACTTTTTGCACGTTCTTTAACATTTTAGTCCTCTTTAACAATCTGTATTTTTTAACTTGCTACAACTTCATAACTCGTAAGATTTATATATACCTATTTCAATTACATTTTTAAACTTATTACGGAGGTGTGCAGTAGTTAAAGGCGCCTGCATAGTTTTTAACATTTTACAACCCCAGAGTTAAAGGAGAGGAAAGGCTTTTTCCTTTGATACAGTGTCTAAAGTCACCGCAGCATATATTGCTTTGCAACATTGCAGTCAAATCGCTCCTATTTTATAAGGGATCCTTGTCTTTAAGCAAAGTAACTATTGTCCATAAGTAAGATCTAAATACTACTTATTTGGAAAAAGAGGAGACTATGCGCCTGATGACAACCATGATCTGCCTCTCCAATAGATCTTTGATATTTACGAATAACTTTAAACTATACAAGAAGTGATAAAACGATCTTTTGTATATATACTAACCTGATAATAAAGGTCGTTTATAATTCTCTACTCCCATACAGATCAACGTGTTCATGACGCACATGTCAAACTACGGCAACGACAGGCTCGCCCTCTACACGTTCGAATCTGTAGTCAAGTTCCTTCGATGCTGGACTAACGTTCGTCTTGCGTCCGCTCCACCGCTTGCGCTTGCTGACAAGTACTTCCAACTGAGGCCTGATGAACTGAATCCGTTGTGGGGAGTAAGTACTGTTTTTTTTTAATTAACTGCGTATGACGTGAAATGTTATTATTTCATATCTACTCGTAATATTGTTCTACCGGTCATTTAATCTGTGAGGTTGTTAGTGATTAGTATGTGAATATTATATTAAAATACTATTAAAAAAAAAATTTACCTAAAGCAACATATATGTAACATAACAGGATGGACTAACTTAGTCTATTTTTTCAAAATAATAATATTCTACGACATTCACACAAGCAGTATCTAGTTCCAAACTAAGCAGAGCTTGTACAATGGGTACTAGACAACTGATATAAAAAACATATATACTTTTATTTTGTAAATACATACGTATTAGACATTGAAATACCCAGACCAAATCAAACATTAAATGTTCATGCACACAAATGTTTGACTTGAGCGGGAATCGAACCCACAACCTTGTGAATAGCAGTCTGTTACACAAACCACTACGCCATCCGTTCGTCAAAATGTTAGGTTGGTTTTCCATTTTAAAATTTTTATTTTCGTAGCAACTGTTACGGAATCTATCCGTTACATCTATATTTACCAGAGCATTGAACATGAAGAATTGATGCTGAAAAATTTCATTCCATTAAATAAAGCTCTTCGCGTTGTAAAATTTAAAATCATACCAACAATCTGTTGTTCGAAACAGGATAAATATAGAAAAATGAATTAAAAGCTTAAGAATCCAATGATGTTTAGAAACTTAATAATACTGTAAATTGTACTTGTGTACCTTGCTTATTCATATTTGTATAATTTCTCATAGCTCTTTATATTTCTGTTTTGTTCTTAACAAACCAACTCCAAAATTTTATGTCTGATATTGAATACATATTGAATCACCCCGAATCTTCAATGTGCGTACCATCTTTATGCCGATGACTTGCAACTCTATTATCAAGCCTCGACAGACGACATAAATGGGGCCATTTCTATGGTTAACAATGACCTGGAGGCTATTAGCAGTTGGGCTGATGGGTTTGGTTTGGCAGTGAATCCAGCGAAATGCCAAGCCATCATCATAGGCAGTCCGCGCATGACTGGAAGGATGGATCAAAAGAAACTGCCACCCATTACTTATAACGGCACAGTCATTCCCTTCAGTCCCTCTGTTAAGAACCTAGGCCTATTTATCGACTCCAAGCTCAGCTGGTAAACCCAGGTCACCAGCGTTAGCCAGAGAGTCACAGGTACGCTACGAGCCTTCTATCTGCTTAAAAACTTCCTTCCTTCCGAGACAAAAACGATGCTAGTCCAGACTCTTATTGTCCCTATCTTGGATTATGGTGATGTATGCTATTATGACCTGAATGCAGATCTCCTCAATAAATACGACCGCCTTCTGAATAACTGCATTCGATTCGTCTTTAACCTTCGCAAACACGACCATGTTTCCTCCTCTCGTCGTGGATTGAACTGGCTCACGATTCGTCAGCGCCGTCAGCTGCACGCCCTCACCACCCTCTATTCCATACTCAACTCACCTATTTCCCCTTCCTACCTAACATCCTCATTTCATTTTCTATGTGCCAATCACAACAGAACTCTCCGTTCATTAAACAATCCACTTCTGTTATGCCCCACTCATACTTCCGCATGTGTCCACTCTTCGTTCTTAGTCCAATCTGTCCTCCTCTGGAACGCTCTGCCTTTGGAAATCAGGATAGCACCCAGTCGCCTCTCATTTAAGACGAAAGTCCGAGCTCGAATTCTCGACACTTTAGCAGACTCATCACATCCCTAAAGTCTTATATGTTTTTATGTTAGTCTTGTATGTATTACTCAGCAAGTATATATATGTATGTGTATCTCAGTATGTATGTAACCTAATTTTAATTTCATGCACCTACTCAGACATTTCCCTACCACCCAAAGGTAGACTGGGAGAAAATGCCTTTGGCATTAAGTCCGCCATTGTACTTTGTTTGTGCAAAAAGAATTAAAATAAAATAAAATAAAGTCTATGATTACAAAAACAATTTAGTTCATATCTAATTTATTGCAACTGTCACCTTGCTGCTGTGGTTACATTACATCGCAAAATACAGTTGTGAAAATGTATTTCCAAATATTGTAAATGTTTTTTCCAATACGTGTTGTAGTTACGAGTATGTAATTCAAATTGTTTGCCCAGCCTTGTGGAAGACAGTGCCATTAGCATATCTGTTTCGTGGGTTGAAGACTAGTTAATAACCAACTAATATTTAGAAGCATTGTGTGGCCATAATACAAAACGAGAACGAACATCAAATTAATTAAAATGACGAATTAGCTTGATACTACGAGTATATTAAAAGTTTAAAAACATTGCTCTTAGCAATAACGGCCGCCCTTTGTACATCACATGTCTGATATTTTTATGTACCATACTACTTGTAAAACGGTGTACAAATAAAAAGTTTTCTATCTATCTATCATTATTCTACATAATTTAGTTTTGACTTGGTTTAATACATAAAGTTTGAATCATCTCTGGAAGGTTAAAGTTCTCTACAAATTAGCGGACGTGTCCGTGTTCTTAACTACAATTACGAAGCCAGCACCATTTATACTAAGTCATCCTGCTTTCATTATGTCGCAAGTTAAACAAAGGGCCGTTCATATAACACGGAGCTTTCAACCGAGTGCACGTATAGTTAAATCTTTCTAATGCTTAAACATTTTGAATCCATCCGAATCTAGTAATCAGTGTTTCTATTAAACAAACTTCGATGAAGGTCCTTTGATGCAAATAAAATTGACTATTACGCTTGAAAGTCCCCGACTGGGTGGCCATTGTAGTCGAATCAATTAACTTTCTCGAACTGTTTGACAGTTGCTCTTTCCATTTCCGCGCCAGTACATTTGGACCGTAAAGTTGGAAAATATCCATCATAAATTGTCTATCTCTTTTGTTATTCTAAGCATCCAGTAACGTTTACGCGGTTCACAATTTTCATTTCAAACAATAAATTACTTGACGGAATTGCGAAGCATCTGTTTCATTTTCATTTGAATATTTTTTCTTATCATATTCGAATTGAAATTCATTGACCTAAATTATATTGTTCGTTTTGGTAATGTAATCTCGTAATATCGTATGCTATTTTTGTTCAACACAAATGGAAATATAGTATTTAATTAATAAAATTAAATTAAATTCGATTTTGTCAAACTATATCATAATTATAGTAGGCCAAAACCTCCTTTCTAAGGAGAGGCCTATGTCCAGCAGTGGACTAGTATAGGCTGTTGATGTGTGATGTGATGATATCATAATTCGAATATAAATTTTAAAATGGCCATATTATTCATTTTAACTTCGTAACGAGGTTTTCGCATCACATAAGTATTGTAATTCAAATGAGCAGTTTTGACAATAATTGCTTTTCTTTTGGCCTAGATGCGATAAATGTACACACAATCATAGAATCCGCGGCCTCACTTATCACGTTTAATAACACTTTTTTAAGACACAATGGGCAAATAAGGAACACATAAACTTAGAATATATACATGTAGCTTCGTCCGTTTGTTTTGTATTTGACAACTATCATTATCGTGAGCAGTTCAAATAATGTTGCAATATTCTTTATCAATTGATATGGGTGGCGTTAAGTTGTTGACTGATTTGTTTATGTGTGAGACACAAGGTTAACAAGGATTTGGTTTTAAAAGTTAATTATTAAATTATTATATTTTATAAAGTCTTATTGTGGTAGATGGTTTAAAATAGAGTAGGAAATGCTTTGTAAAGGATGATTTTGTTAAACTAATACGTGATTTGGTAAGTTTAAATTAGCTTTCCTTCTTTGCGTTGTTTAAGTTGTCAATACGAAGTATATAACTAGTCTTCGTTGATGCACGATAAGTCAAGAAACAGAGGAATACTTCAACTATATGGTTTGTATGAAACCATTAGTTTCATATTCTTTCACCTATTGTCTTTCGACTAATGTTCAGCGTCGACCGTCTGCGCCTTGAACTTTCGACTAATACAAAGAATAAATTGTTGTTATGCTTATCGTATTAATCTTGAGGAATAATTTTGATATCAATAAATATCGAATAATTGTTGTAAAGTTCTAATTATAAACATACGATACTACCAACACACTGCTAATAGATTTAATCACTCCACATTAACAAACAATAACACCCAACTAACAACACTCTGTGATGCGAACAATCAGAATGAACTACATTTGTCTTCATCACATAGATCCAAATAGTTATACCTTGTAATTTCATGAAAGAGAACTTCACTAATGAATGAACTTCAGTAACGCGTCGGAGCACGATTATGATTAGAAAATTAACAAAAAGAAATCGCCTTTGAGACGTAATCGATCGATCGATGTGCTAACTTGTCTGTTAAGTAACTAATTAAATTATGAAGCGAATTCAGTTGCAGACATTTGTAGTTAGAAGTTATTATAAAAGAAGCTCGTAAGTACAGACAAAGTAGTGAGGCAAATTTATTGCCTTCTGACTTTAATACTTGATTTAAGAATATGACTGTACGTAGAGTTTAAATTGTAATGTACGTAGGTACGAGTATATCATACGGTACAAGAACTTGTAGTAATACAGTAATTTACATTTTGCAAATAGTAAGTACAACGCTCAAAGTCCTTCCTTTGTATTAAACTATTGCCTTCTGTTGACAGTAAAAAGCAATAGTGGCTGATGACCCTTGACCCAGATTGACCTCTCAATGAGAGCTTCTTGAGATGTTCGCAAAAGAGCTTCGACATCAGTTACGAACACATTGAACCGGTTCTTGTACATATGTATATATTTGTTATTCAAACACTTGTTTGCATGTATTACTTCTATATTTGTGTTTCATAGCACAGGCTTTGCGTGTGTAAGTTGTGTGAGGTTATATTATTAATAATTACCTATTACTGATATTATTAAAACGTCTGACTAAAACACTTTTGATATTATGGTTTAAGACATTTATTTCCTTAAAATAATATTTACATTCGTTTGTCAGTGAAAATACAAGATAAATATAAATATATGATTGAGCGGCGTTTGAATTACATATTATTGTTTTTACATGTAAGTAAATAATAATGTAAAAAGTTTAATTAATAAATAAAGCCATCACAAAACAAACCCAGCCGGACCCACGCTTTCCGAGAGTACCAATATTGCAAGTTGTAAACAGGTATATTATGGCCGTATTACGTATTGTTTATCGATTGCTATCATACGTGACTGTTATCGTAAGTTAAATTTTGAGATTTTATGTTTGTATACCAATAATATATAGCCTACTTTTCTTTAATTTTAAAAGTATTTTTATTATTATCGGTAGTTTTTTATTAGTTAATTCATATACTTTACTTTACTACTACAATATTTACTTTATCAAAAAAAAAGTTTTAATAAGTTTTTTTTAAATTGATTATTTACTAAAGTTTGACACTGTTCATCTTAGAATTTCTTCGATAAAAATGTATAAGTTGTGTATCACTGTTTATTTATTTATGTCTTTCGTTAACAGTGTTGCTTAGAACAACAGTCATGTTTAGGTGATTTGTTTCAATTTTTAAACGCAACTAACTATTGTTTTGCACATTTCGAGTTAGTTGTAGCTCGAGCGGAAGAAGTTAATTGGACCCAAAGTTGTTAACAAACTTCCTCTGAATATAGTGTATATTTACAGCTTTACTACGGTCATGTTATGCCTCGGTTTCACAATATGAGGGGGAAATAATTTTGTTCAATCAATCTAGTTTCGACGGAAACACCATAAGTTATAGGCAATCCATACCCCTTCCCTATGCACGAAGACTCACATATCGCTGGATAGAAAGCTCCAATGCGCAGAAAACAATATGCAAGCCGTGAGTTTTAATATTTTATTGGTCTGCGAGATATGTAGAATATCTCTGGAATATTACAGGAAATTGAAAATACTTTATATTGGGTAAGAGGGATAGTATAATAGGTTATTGCAAAGTTAAGCTATATTGTATCTTTGGTACTAAGGATAAATTTAGTACATACATAAGAGCTGAGTAAGCATGTCCTTTGTTCATGAAAGGCTACTGACGCAACATAACAATCCGCATGTAAGTCTTTTTCGAAAGGGTCAGTCTGAATAATATATTACATTCGGATTTTGAACCTTTTATCATCGAAAGGGCACTTTACAAACTCTGACAGATCTAAAATAGCGCTTACTAGGCAACTTTGCTTAGGAGTGCCGAAATTACTTTTTAAGAATATCCAAATAAAAGCGAATGAATGAAAAAAGAATGAAACTCATAAAATATTTCTTTTAATCTCCACATTTATGAGAGCGTACTTAAGGTACCTTGTTTTAACAAGTCAGTCAAAATATTGTCTATTTAGTAACAGTTCTAGTTAAAGCACAGTAATAGTCTAAGCAGACTTCAAAAATTCAATCTTTATCCAATCGACTAGCTTATATCGACTAGCTGCACTCCGCGGTGCTACCCGCGATTGTTGTTGTACATCCCACGGGAACACTACATTTTTTTCGGGATAAAAAGTAGCTTATTCCACTCTTTAAAATATCTCTGTGCCAAATTCAACGAGATCCGTCAAGCTGGATATTTTTATATTTTAGGGACCCTATTAAACTTCAGTAACATTTTTTAAATCTTAAGAAAAGTAAAATAAAATTGAGTTTTATTCCTTATTTAAGAAAAATCGATAATATCTTACATCGATTTTTGAGATTCTCTATACAAACTTCCACCCCTCTTTTCAACCCCAACAGGGTTAACAAATTGGTCAAAAATGCATAAACATTATTTGTAACGAAAAGTTAAATGATAAAACTCTTACAGTACTTTTTTATTGATCGATAAGAACTATTCTATATCCTTCTCTACAACTCAAACTCTCTCCATACCAAATTTCATCTAAATCGGTTCAGCCGTTATTGATTGCCCATAAAAACTTCCACCCCTCTTTTCACCCCCTCAACGGGTGATTTATGGGATGAAAACTCCTATGTCCTTTCCCCGGACTCAAATTATCTCTATACCAAATCTCATCTAAATCGTTTCAGCGGTTTAAGCGTGCGGAGATAACAGACAGACAGACAAACTTTCCCATTTATAATATTAGTATGGATTAGGATGTATAAATGCTAATTGCGGACCTCATGTCGATAAATATTAAGCCGATATTTTTTTAATCTGCATTAGACTTAGAAAATATAAGAATATAGAATCCATTGACCTCGACTGAATTGTCTTACGACTCACTGTGACCGGTAAACTATTACTTCGACCAGAATTCTGAATCGAATAAATAACATCC
Organism: Arctia plantaginis; assembly: GCA_902825455.1. Lineage (NCBI taxonomy): Eukaryota > Metazoa > Arthropoda > Insecta > Lepidoptera > Erebidae > Arctia > Arctia plantaginis. Next base: position 7,380,671 of record CADEBD010000314.1, on the reverse strand, counting down.
AGAAATTCAGTGTGAATTGCTAGAATTTTATATAAGATTACATTGCATGGCAAGGCTGTATAACAAAAGGACTATGCCAGTGGAAAACATGAATATATTCTCCATGACATTCACATCATACAGACATTCCATACGAAGCCATGGTGCCTTTTTTTTACGGGAAAATTGAAAGGAAAGGGTCCCGCGCTGTCCACTCGTTTCTAGTTTCTAGTTTTGGTCTTATGTTTGTGTGTGTATCTCTATGTATCTAATTAGCATTTGCATAAAAAATCTTTACATTGTAAGTATACTAAGTGTCATGCATATCTATTATCTGTTAAATTACGTGATTTTAAAATTAAGAAAATATTATCGCCCCGTGATGTAATTATGCTGCTACTGTGCTTAATATAAATAAATAAATTACACATGATTTTTAAACTCGTTTTTTACGTTTGATACTCATCTTCGTTCTAATAGAATATTTTGGTAAATATTATGAATTCCTGGGACGAAGTAGGAAAATTATTCGTTAACTTCTACTTTACCTAATTAGAAGTTTACAAATAGTTTTCCTATGTTAATTTGCGTAGTTAAAGAGTTTTATATATTGTAGAACCTCGGTTCCATTAATATATAATAATTAAAAAATATATATATATGTTTACCAATATTGAATAATAATATATTTAGACATCTGACACACAACGCCATCAAGTTTCAAACTAAGCAGAGCTTGTACTATGAAAGCTAGATTGACTGATACAATACCTATATTCGTTTTTTGTAAATACATACATATTAAACATAAAAAGCACCCTGAAACAAATATTTGCAGATCATACAAACATATGGTCCAACCCGGGAATAGAACCCGATACCTCGGCAGTCATATACGCTACCACTTCGTCACCGAGGCAGTCAAACCAAACTTTCAATTTTTTACAAAGGATACTCGAACTTTTTATTTAAGTTTCTTAAAACAGTGTAATTGAAGTATATAAGTACCTCCAATAATTTTTATGTTTGAATATTTTTTTTAGTTTCTCTTTTTTCGATAATTAAATTGTATAAACTAGTATTAAATCTATAAACTATATGAACTGGTATTAAATCTAGTATGACAGTAAAACTCTTTTCTCTGTAAATTTATTGTCCAATTTTTTAAGGGAAAGCTATTATTCTGGAGAGTTTAAACTAAAAGCCAAAAATAAAGTCACGTTTTCTAGAAGCTCTTATCAAACTATTATTGTGTTAATTATTAGTATTATAATTATTGTTTTTTAAGCGTATTCTAAAATAAACTTTATGGTTACTTAAGACAATTCTCCGCAATTTTTTTTTGTATTCGCCATTTCCTTAAATTAGGATACAACATGTTACTGTATTAACTGTAACATTATTAAAAAGACCCAAGTGATCCCGCTGCTTTGTAAGGCGGCCAAGGTTAGCGAGGCTTCTCAGGGATTTCCTTTGTAGGTTATACGTAGGACTAAATCCACAGTCCCCTGTAACAAAGCACCGAGTTTAAAATAACCGCTTGATCCTAGCCCTTGACGGATACACAAAAACACTAAGAAATATTCTAATAGATATCTGTCTGTTTATAAAAAAGTGTATTTTAAGCGCGCATTTGCACATATTTTTTTTTAATAGCGTATTGAAAATTGTTGTAGAACCCTTGCGATGACACACGGCACCGCCGCATCTGGTCCAAGAGCAAATGGTGTAGCACTCTTCCCCGAGTGCTAGTAATCGGGCCTCAAAAGACTGGTAGTACGGCCCTCTATACGTTTTTGGCTATGCACCCGTCTCTCGTACCAAACTTGCCAAGCCCTGCCACTTACGAGGAGTTACAGTTCTTCAACAACAACAACTATCTGAAAGGATTAGACTGGTAAGTAAAAAGTTCGATTGTCATACTTGTTTTTTTGTGATTTTATTTATATGAACCTCCACTCATAGAGAAAAAGAGTTTACAATTGTTATCTCTTATTTATCGCTTAAATGTGTGATATGTATAATCATGAAATGTCACTGATGTCGATTAGTTGTCACATCGACCACGGGAAGTACGCGGGGTCCTCGCCATTATTATTATTTTAAAAACACAACTCCCGCATTAGGAATATATCCTGTGTCGCGGGGGACTTTACAAACATAGATGAAACGGACACAAAGAACACGCAGACTCAGAACAACAATTCGTGGATCACACAAAGTGTCGTTCCATGTGGGGTTTGAATTTTGGTTGTCATAATAAGAAAGCGATGTGTGTCCTTATTTAATCGCGCGAGGGGCAGTGCTAACCTGGTGGCGTTATCAAACCGGTGGGATTTCCCCCTATTTAAAAGGTGGATGGAGCTCCACACAGTCAAAAATACTGTAATTAAATTACATTGTGTATCTTCCTAACAATACTTTTTAAGTGAAATATGTATACTAACAACTCTGGGCTTGTACCGAAATTAACTTATTATTATTAGTTTCTAAGTACAACAGTATACATTATCTCGCCACAGAATAGCTGATGAATACACTTGGATTGAAGAAGTCAAATAAGAGAAGGAGAAATTTTCTTTTAATACTTGCTTGTAAAACTTTTTTTTTTTTTTTTTTTTTTTTTTAAATAAATACCCAGTGTATTCATGAAATTCACGGTCTGTCAATTACGAGGTGACAAACCACCTCAGTATATTTAAGTTAGTCAAAAAGAGCTAAAATAAATTTCAATTAATGTGCCGTGTTCTATTTAGACTCAAGTTACGGAAACAATTTAATTTGAAGAGTACATTATACCATATCTGCGCAAATTTAAATAAATTACCCGCGACGAATTTCACTTTTTCCTGCAATTTGCAATGCCAAAAAGGTTGACTTCCAGGAAAAAGTTAATTTAAAAAATAAGATATGTATCTGCGAGAGCGGGTTAATTATCCTATTTACTTTATTGTTTATCCGTGTTTTTAATAAAAATAAAATTTCAAAAGGCGAGCATCATTAACAACAACAACATTACTCGCGTTGATCTAAAAAAAAAAGTTGACTGAATTTTTTTTTAAGTCTAACCTAATAACATTGGTGACGTGAACATATATTTAAAAGAGAGGATATTATGAATGAGAACAAGAATAAAGGAAACGCGTGCTAGAAATAAATGTGGTGGTTTTAGGAATGAAACGAGGTACCCTAGGCTAATTAGAAGTAAGCTTCGTTTAATTAATAATTATTTTATTCGTCGGATAAAGAAATATTGTAAATTAATTGTGCTTGTTATAATAAAGTATATAAGTATTCTATCAGTCAATCTAGCTTTTATAGTTCAAGCTTTGCTTAGTTCGAGGGTAGAATGGCATTTTGTGTCAGATGTTCGAAATATTGTATTATTATTAATAACAGGGTTTATGAGTGGTAAAGTCATGCATCGGTACGTATTGGCCAGAAAAGTGATACCACGACCTTATAAAGAACCGGTGCTATTTCAATTCAGCAATTCTTTGGTTGCGTTTCACCGAGTGTGTGACGTAACCGGAGGCCCAATCCTCAATAATTATGGGGGATCTCAAACCACTTGTGTCTCTTTAGTTGGAGGTGTCCATCGACGGTGTTAGTCTTTAACCATCAAACAACAATTGTTACAAGTTACAAACGTACAATTGTTATTAATTGTGTCACGAGAGCGGCGACTTTTAGATAGACCAATTACCGTCTAACTACTAGCGCAAGTGGCGCTAGCAAGTATAAAACATTTAAATTATTTATGTGAAATTGATTTCATTTATATATATTACGGGCTTAGTAAACTTATAAACCGAAACAATTAATTAATGTTTAAAATAGTTCGGTCCACGTCGTTTCGAACCGAACGTGACCTTGTAACTCGTGAAACTAGGGAGTTTCGTATCTGGTCATACCCAAGTACCTTTTTTTCATAAATTAAACCTACTAATATTCATCTGTACTTGACGATATATAAAACGAGCCCTGATAAAGAACTTTGTCTATATAATAAACAATGACAGAAGAAAACCCTGTACAATATTTAACGGACAACTACTTTTGCTGATATTATGAATGACTCTGACACCCCTGATTTTCTCCGATACGATTACAACACTAGTAAACAAGTAGTGTTATTTAGCTGCGGTTTTTCGTTGCGTTCCCCCTAGTCAATCTGTTACGGTAGCAAATTTAAACGGGTATCTCTATTAGCAATTACGTTTCCCATTTGCTTGTGTAATCGTTGCAATTAAAACAAGAGACAAAATGACTAGTTGTGTACTAATTTGGGAGTATCAAATGATGTACATCTAGTCATAATTGGCATAAAAGCCACTTGGATAATTGACGCTCCATCACGAACTACTAAATTGTGGAACGGGTTATCGGCTGTGGTTTTTTAGGACAGATACGACCTTCAAACCTTCAATAAAAGAGCATACTCTTTCCTCAAAGGCCCGGCAACGCGCTTGTGACTCCTAAGTTGCAGGCGTTCATGGGCGGCGGTAGTCGCTTTTTTCATCAGGTGAGCCGTCTGCTCATTTGCCCCCCTATTCCATTAAAATAAAATTAAATGTAGGGAAAGTTTTTAATTACAGTTTACATAAAAGGAAAAAAACTGTCGCGAAAAAAGATAAAAAATCTTGGAAGCGGGTCGTAGGTATATCATGTCAAAATTTCGGCTCAATCAAGACAGCACTTATGAGTTTTTGACATAAAACAACCTGACATCGTTATGTACATATAGATAAATAATAAATTTGGCACTAGTTTCTCTAATTATTTCCATACTGTAAAAAAGTTACAACGATTACCTTAGATAAAACACGTCATTCGTTAAACGTAAAAAACAGACCAGTTTAGCAGTTATTGCTGATCTAATTACTTAGATCAAATTTAGTATTTACTTTATCACGTTATGAGATCAACCGTTGTTAAAGTTCTAATAAAATACAACCGTAATACGTTGTATTTTATGAACGCATTTGCAGTTAACATTTCAAACTTTGTTAATGTACGTTCGTTAGAAGTTTATGACCTCAAAAGCTGTGGTCAAGATTGAAAAGCCGTAAGTACTAAACGAGTTGCAATAGCATAGTGCAAATACCAGAGATTTAGCTGTGACTCAATTGGTTTCTACTCTATAATGTTATTGTATCGTTTTATTTCCATGATTTTTACCCACTCACGTAACCTTCCCTTTTAAAAGAAGTACGGTATTCTCGTTCACATTAAAAAAAACATTTACTCTTTTAATTCTATGGCACAGCAATAGTCATTTGTTGTCCTATAACTCGTGCGCATATGTGGTGAGATTATCGAATTGTTTTATATTATCTTTTGTATTATCTAAGGGTATTAGTAAAATCTTAGGGTAAAATAAAACTAAAGCTGTCAAACGGAATACATCTACTCCAAGAGTATCTATACTTATTGTTTATATTGTAATATTAGTCAAGCTGTCAGAGGTAAGAAGCTTGCTAATAGTACACTGAGCATGATCATTGCAATAATTTTTATGATGTTGTAGATCCTGTAGCTTCGCTTTAAAACAAACTCGGATAAAATTGTCGTCCACAGACAGCAGTAATGCTTTTAGCGGATGCTTTTAATGTGCATATAATGGTAGGGTTGTTGATGAATGATAATGTTTTCTTTGTAATGTTTAAGATTCCCAGAGACACTTTGTTTTCAGTTTTAAATCTTTCAGATTAAGTACGCACGCAGTGATCGCACTGCTTGGCACAATGTGTTTCTTATTTTAGTAAACATTTAGAATATATTTATAAAAATGAATTCTCGTTTCTTATTACAAGCATTAACGAATTTAAAATTACAACTACAAAACTTAGAAAGAATGAAGAAATACTTACAATACTATGACTTAGTACTGCTCTTTGAATTCCGCAGATTAGCTGTAGGTAATTTGCTTATTTAAAAATTAGGAATAAAAAAGAAGAACCTACGTAATAACAGTTCACTTCTAGATACCCCTGATTGATGTTATACATATTACCTATGATGGATTTCTAACGGTGTAAGATAAACTTTTCTTTACATTTCAGAACACTTATTAGGTATACGAGTAGTGTTACGATATGTAAAAAGGTAAAAGTTTTTTCAACTAGAATCATTTCTCTTTTCCACCTTTGTTAAAAGATGGGTACTATCGCAAATAATGTAATATTCCACACATCTCACGCACGGCTGTCAGATCCCAAACTAGACAGAGCCTGCACGATGGTAACCAGACTGCTAATAAACATACCTCAGCCTATGCTTGTCCACTGCTGGTCATAGGCCTCTCCCAATGATTTCCAGCGGGGACGGTTGTTTGCGGCCTGCATCCAACGGTTTCCGGCAACCTTTACCAGGTCGTCCGTCCATCGGGTAGGCGGTCGTCCCACACTGCGCTTTCCAGTACGTGGTCTCCATTGGAGAACCTTGCTGCCCCATCGGCCGTCAGTTCTCCTTGCTATGTGCCCTGCCCATTGCCACTTGAGTGCGCTAATCCGTTGGGCTATGTCGACCACCTTTGTTCTCCTGCGGATCTCCTCGTTGCGGATTCGATCACGCAGGGAAACGCCAAGCATAGCCCTTTCCATAGCACGCTGAGCGACTCTGAGCTTTCTGATTAGGCCCATAGTAAGAGACCACGTCTCAGTTCTGTCTTACCCCTCTCTGTAATGGAATTGCCTTCGTGTAATGGTCCTGTACTCGAACTGACATATTGGCGTTATTATACAAACACTTCAATACCTCGATGTGCCGATAGTCAATACGGCTCCGCTGGAGAGACCTAAAGACTGCCCAAGTTTCGATCGAATCGAAGGCTTTCTCATAGTCCACAAACGCCAAGCATAGTGGCCGATTATACTCCTCGGTCTTCTGTATAATCTGCCGCAGCGTATGTATGTGGTCTATGGTACTATAGCCTTTTCGGAAACCGGCTTGTTCGGGAGGCTGGAAGTCATCAAACCGACGTTGGAGACGATTCGTGATGACTCTTGAAAACAGCTTGTAGACATGGCTCAGTAGTGTGATGGGCCTGTAGTTCTTCAATAAGGTATTATCGCCCTTCTGAAGAAAAGTACCACCACACCCCTTCTCCATGACTTTGGCGTGTGTCCCTCGAGCAAGACGGAATTGAAGAGCTTCTGGAGGACCTTGAGCACCGGTTTGCCACCCGCTCTCAGAAGCTCAGATGTGATTCCGTCATCGCCCGGTGCCTTGTTATTCTTAAGCTGTTTCAGAGCCATCCCAATCTCGTACTGGCTGATGTCCGGGATATCTTCGGTATAATATCGCGTTAGCCTTGCTCTAGGGTCTTTAGCTGGGCTACTAGCAGGCTTTGCGGTTAAGGTATACAAGTGTCGATAGAACCTCAAAATAAACATAGACCTCATAAACCTCATAAACATAGTAAACATAAACATAGTAACAACATAAAAATCACAAACATAAACATAGTTACATATTTTTAAATACATACATATTATAGATAAATGACACCCAGACACAGAACAAATAACCGTGTTCATCACATTATATTTGTCCTGGGTGTGAATCAAACCCACGATCTCCGGCTTAGCAGTCAGGGTCACTAACCACTAGACCAACAGGCCCGTCAAATGTTTTATTCGTGTTTTTTAAATTATATGACAATATGGAAGTTCCTTCTCAGTTACTGTCTTAGAGTACTGTCTGTTATGAAATCATAAGTATTATATAATATATGTTACGTCACAAGAACGAAGGTTAACTATAGGTGAATAAAATGTTCTAAGACATGGATATTTCTAACACCTGCTACATAAATCATACATAAATCGACATCAGCATTTTCATTTGAAAGTTCCTCGAAGTTCATGTATGAATAGTGAGTCAAATCTCATGTATTGCAAATGTACAGCTTAGATCGGCTAGACCTCGACCATACGAAGCACGTAGGCAACCTTGTTAACCGCACGTGGTCTGTTAACAGACGTACTTTATATCCTCTGACTGAGAGTATTCTGTTTATAGCCTACATTCCAGAGGTTAAATACCAATCTATATTGCCAGCAAACTCACTAATAGAGTTTTAATATTGGTTTTGTCCTACTTTTAAAACTTCTAGTTTGCTTAAAAGTCCATCCAATTAGCCTATATTATAGTTACTCTTTTTCTGAGTTTGCCTTATTTGTCCGTTTTATCACTGATAGCCCGAAATAATGTTATATGAGATGCAATTGTATTAATAAATCAAATTGTTCACTAGGTACCTGAACTTCTTCCCACCGAACTTGAGCAACAGCTCACAGATGACGTTTGAAAAGTCGGCTACCTACTTTGACGGTGATCTGGTGCCAAGACGGGCGCACGCTCTAGTACCCAACGCTAAGATCATTGCTATACTTATATCACCATCTAAAAGGTAAGAAAACATAATAATCTTTTTTTTTTATTAATATAAGTATCTTATTATTGTAAAATATAACTTATAAATATTAGTTAAAGTCTATATGTACCTACCCACCACTACACACATAAATCGCTATAAAGTTTTCACTTCACTGAACTTCACTTTCACACTTAACTGAATGTACTCTAAAATTATTTGTTACTTAAACTACTGTAATATTTATGTAATGAAATGAATAAAATCCCTACCCGTCAAGATAACTTATAATTTGTACCCAGTAGGAAGGATATTCTATTTAGTTACGTAATCAACTAGATTTATGACTCTAATTTTGCCCAAATATATCCGCTTCTAGATATTTTGCCTTAATTTCATTATGGAAGATGCCCAGATATGAATTCTAGTTTGTGTTAGGGTCAAAACCAAAAAAATTCTGTAACTACTAGTTATTGTTCTGCTCTGTATGGAAGAGAAAATGATCTTGAAAATATACTTGGTAAAATAAAATTTTGTTTAGTAATGTAATGGACGCTTCTTAAAGCCAATACATCGTGTTAACGGCGTATAATATTGTAAAAGGCATTAAGAGCATAGTAAATCAACGAAATATATTCTAATTCTCGTAATTATTTTTAGTGTGCCGGTTATTGTACTCATTTCTATCGCAGTTATTTATAAGATAATAAAATTCTAATTGAGTGCTTCTGTACCTTTTATCGGGTACAGTTAGACTTTAACTTCGTTAACTTAACAATTTCGAATTACGAAATTGTAGAAACTAAATTTCGTTCATTTAAATTTCGTAAAGTATGTATATAAGTGCATAGTTCATAAGTAAAGTAAGTATAGCATAGCTCTATTTCCAGAATTTGCAATCTTAAGGAATCTTTAAAAACTCTTTTAAAAACTTACTTACTTTTTTATTTTTTGAGAATTTTCCTGAACTGTTTATCGAAAGTGATTTAGTAAAAGCTATCCTAGAAGCAAGATGTCATAGATATGGCGTGACGCCTGCTTGAAATTCTAATTGTAATTAAAAGATAAAGAAAATAAAATGTCACCTAAACCAACCAGCATTGTGTACAATTTATATGCAAATTAAAAACTGAATTATTATCACGGAAGTTTTCCTGAAAATACTGAGGAATAAATTCCCCTAACCTTTTATTTCGTTTACGCCAACTGTGAATAAACTTTATACTAATATACATTTGTCCTGAAGTTCTATTATGTCTTTATGCTAGTTTATCCAATATTACATATCTTTAATAATTCTTAAGAAAATCTATTTAAAAATTGAGTTTGTGGGTATAATGTAATCTAAAACTTATAGCATCAAATAATTCTCAAGAGAAGTTTTAGAAATAAGAAAATAGTAAAATGTTTAAAAAACAATCAACGACCAATGGCATCAAGGCAGTTATGAGACACATTGAACTACCTAATATTTACCGTAATTCTGCACCCATGTGAACTGTGGTACATACATTAATATTTATATCTAAATATTTACTCCGAAACAAAAATCCATATCATACCTATGTTAGGTTTTCATAATGTTTTGTTTAACTATTAAAAAGTGTTATTATTTATTACACATAGATGTGGTTTCTTCTACTTACATTACTAATTTGTCGCTTTTGATAATTCATGCACATGTTCTAAATAAAAGTAGAGGTGTTAGGGTAAAATACAATTTGATAGATGGCTTTGATTTAATCATAGTACTTTAGTTTAGGGCTATTAATAACTAGTATTTAATGTTCTCTATTACTGGCCAAGTAAGGTATTAGTGGTAAACAAGACGATTAGACACGAAACCGGGAGTTAGAATGAAATAATCGTTTAGGTACTTACCTACTGAAATAGAAAATAAACTATTCAATTAAATTGGTATTTACAGAATAGTTAATCCATGAAACAGCCATCTTGTAAATATTGATTTATTTTATTCATTCATATTTCATAAAGGTGGGTGTTCTCAATTCGTTTTTTTTATAATTTTTTATCTCGGAACTCGTTTGTGAACCGAATTCGAGGTTTTTATTTACATTGTACGTTGATCTTGACCAATATCGGTTAGGCTACACGATGGCTGGAGCCTGTATGCCGTCTGTATGGACAGGTTGACTCAAAACTATGGTTCTTTCCTCAAAAGGCCTATCCAGACCCTATACTGTACTCGCACAGTTTTATTTAACTTTGTTTACGGACTTAAAAAAAAAAGACACCTCTGTGGTTTGTTTCGGCGTTTCTTCCCAGAGTGAGTCTTAGGAAATGCCGGCTCCTTCTAGCTATAAAGTCCGACTTGTAAAAATATCTGAAAAGACTTACTTACAGAAATAAATATCATTTCATTTCATTCAAGTTTGAAGAAAAAATACCCCTAAGGGTGGAAAATAAGGTGTAGGCCCATTAATGTATTTTTTTTTATATATATGCCATTGTTCGTTTTTATTAAGTAGGTTATAACATAATAATAAATTGAAATGGAAACAATTGAAAGAGACACACACATACGTGATGTAATCATTACAACAACTGAATTGAATAGTTTTAATATTGAATTGTTATTTAATCTCTCTCCCATATTAATACACTACACTATTATAAACATCCGTAAGAAAACATTTTCATCAAAATAATATTTTTTAAATCAGTGGGTGGAGAAGTTACGCAGCGTGTTCTAAATATTTAATCAAATGATTAAGAATATATATTATTGGCAAGCAACCCGAATTCGTGACACCAATAATGAGGCAACGTAAAAGATATTTCTAAAAGCAGTTGTCGTTTTTATTCACTGTGAAAGCCACTAAGCTTCTGAAGCATGTAAATATGTTTATAATAAAATTTTATTTGATAATAAAATCAATAGAAAATTAACTCTCTATAGTTTATAGGTTTAATATCAATTTCACAGCTAATAACGATCGACGTCTTCTATTGACTACAAGTTAATCATCGTTCCCACGGATAAAGGCCTTTTGTTTGTAACTGATGTCTTTTATACATATTTAAAAAGTCCAGAAGTTAATTTATTAATTATTTTTTTTGTATAAAACCGCAATCAAGCTCAGACTGAGTTTAAAATACGGCTATTATACAAATAGGTCGTAACGAGCTTACGTATCTCGTTAGATAGTTATTTACCTACCAGCTCACTAAAAAACAAAACAAAATATTGTATATAAAGCAGATAAAAGCGTAAAAGTTTATATAAAACTACAGTTTTTATTAAACAGTTCGCCGACTTCTCTATTTATTCAGAGATGCCTGGTTTATACTGAGTTTGTAAGGGTATTATTTAAATTTATATTAATACAATATAACCACAGTATACAATATATTTAATATTTTCAATCGTCATTACCCTTTTTGGGCAAAATAACATCATTACTAAAGCTTTACTATTTAAAGCTAGTCGTCTGCCTTAAATAATGAATATTAATACTAAAATAATATACATGTCTGTTAAATGATTTTTCTTGTAAATTTTCGTGTTTTCACAAGCTCACATAAGCGACGTTAAATAGGTTCGACTAAAAAGATCTCTATGAGCAAAAAAATTGTACGTATGTTTATAAACAATCAAAGGGATCAATGTGAGTTTTGACCACTCATTAAATAAAGCAATTCTGTAGGGTTCTCTGCAACGGTTATAAAAATAACACTCCCGCCGGGCTGTAGCGAACCGTTGTAATCACTACTTATACCTAATGTAATTGGTAACTCAAATAGTCAACCTGTGACCACGCCAGTGCAACCTGATTAAAACGTCAGGCAATTTTAAAGTTATACACGAACCTATTATTTTCCGCGTATTACACGGAATTAATTGTTGTTAGTAATTAGTATTTTAGTGAAACAAAATTGCAGAGTTACATAGACGTTAACAGTTAGTAGTGTAGGAGGCCATGATAGAAATACATAATGTTAAAACTTTCGTTATTATCAGGGCGTACTCTTGGTACCAACACATTCGGTCGCACGGTGACGTGATCGCAAATAACTACACTTTCCACACCGTTATCACAGCGAATGACTCCGCGCCGAAACCCCTCCGGGATCTCAGGTAAGCTTTTTACTGTATTTTTTTAAATATGAAAATTTTGAAGCTGAAAATTATGCCATAAATATTGCAGTTAAAGCTATGCTATGTAATCCTTCATTTTTATTTTGGCAGCCTTACTTTCGCTAATTGTTTTCAAACTATTTTCGGCTGCTATCAAACAATTTATTTAAAAGAACGACACCATTACGTTATAAATCTATAAACTCCTTACCTTTGAAATATAAGTATTTGTTGTACTTACTTTTATAATATTTGTAGTTAATATATCTTCTAGTTACTTTTTAATAGAGAAAAGCGTATGTGTTTAACACTCACTCCCGACCCCTCATATTGAATAACAATTTTTCATGAAGTTCTCTTTCCTTTGTACATTAATAACACATGTAATACGTTCACTGTTTTATTATTTCTTTTTTACTTCGTACCCTTTATGTAGCCCGGGGCTTTAAATACGTTCTACTCTGGCACCAATGAATTGGGGGACATATTGATTTAATGCTTCTCGAGGACTCAACAGGCATGAAAGCGATTTAGATTGAGATTGACAGCTGTAGTTACAAGTATAATAAAGCGTCATTTCATACTTCATCGAATATTCTGGACATAACTTATATGTTTTATTTGCAACCTTTATTGTTTATTTTAATTGAAAAAAATAATAATTAAAAACAGAAAATCTAATCTTTCATTAATTCTAAATTACCTTAACGTGAGTTGAAAAATAAGGTTTGCAGATAAGGTTTTGAATACGAAATTAAATTTACGGTGTTTATGTATGTATAGAACAACATAATCCCAAACCTAAAACTGGCTAATCCCACTCAATATTATTTTGATTTACAAAACATTACTGTATTTTCATAACTTTAGCAAGATTCATGTTGTTCACTAATACCAGAACGTGCTCAAATATACAAATCCATGCAACATTAAATAAAGTCAGTTGTATTTAAAAACGTGAGCCTAAAAGATTATTGTGTGCCAGACAGGGCGTCATGAATTTATTATGAAACATCACGCGCATTTACTCCTGGAGCTAATGTACTGAAGCAGGATTATTAATTGATATTTTGTGAAATTTTCTCGTTGCTTTGCTTTTTTGCACTTCATTCACAGTCCTAAGATCTTATTGTGAATTGTTTTGATTTTATTGAACCATATGATGATGACATAAAAATTTACATAAAGTGGTAGATAGTTTTTGTTACTTGTTATCTAAAGATAGTTTGATGTTTTGTAGTTAGTGTTAAGGGAACTGAATCATATAGTCGTTTTATGTAGATCTATATTAAAATATCATACAAAGAAGCTTTAAAAAGGTTGCTTTTTAATTTAACATTATTTCGACAAATTAATTTTAAGACTTTACATAGTACTGTGTGTAAAATTTTACAGGATTTTTTTAAATGTCAAGTTCAGGAAAATATAGGTTTATCTCTGAAGTTTATTTCTCGTTTTATTTATAATTTTGTATATTATAAGCATTAACGTATATTTGTGTGACATGTAGGAAGCAGTGATTTGTATTACAAAAAAATAAAATTATGACTGGGTATAGAGAGCGCTCCTCTTATACATATTATGTAAACGGTTAAATGATTGGGGAAGAGAGTTAAAAAATAAACGTGCTGGATGATACTCACAAGGTCGTAAATTGTACCCTAATGGTCTTTACTTAAATATAGATTGATTAAGTTACCTGAAAAATTGCTTCGGCAGTAAAACATGTCCTTTTTACATATCATCTTTCTGTATTCTATGTAAGACTTATGTCAATTGATGTACAGATATATTATTTTATTTTAGGAACACCCAAATACTCCGAAATATTTTATTCCGAATTTTGATGCTCCGATTTTCCAAAGTCCGAATTTCATAATACCTAAGAATTATAATCATCATCATCATCATCAACAGCCTTTAACAGTCCACTGCTGGACATAGGCCTCTCCTTAGAAAGGAGGTTTTGGCCTACTATACCACGCTGGCCAGACGGGTTGGTATAGGGTTTGTGTCAAGTTTTCCTTCTCTCTGCAGTGCTGGTTTCCTGCGTATTTCGCTCCCTTAGTCGCCTCTTACGACACCCACGGGATGAATAGGGGGGTGTCGTAAGAGGCGACTAAGGGAGCGAAATACGCAGGAAACCAGCACTGCAGAGAGAAGGAAAACTTGACACAAACCCTATACCAACCCGTCTGGCCAGCGTGGTATAGTAGGCCAAAACCTCCTTTCTAAGGAGAGGCCTATGTCCAGCAGTGGACTGTTATTAATATTCAAATTTATTATTAATTATGACTATTATTAATATTCAAATTTATTTTACCGAAAGTCGTAAATGCGATTTGTTTGTTTGCCGATTTTTATAAGCACGAAGTGTAGCCGACAGAACGACTCATTGATGAGTGAATCTACGACAGAATCTTACACAAAAAAAAGGAATCGCAGACAAAGCTTATTAAAGCGTGATTTGTCACTACTAGTGACTAAATCTAAAACGTTCGTAATGGAAAGGTTCTCGTTGATACGGTCTTAAATAAACTTATTGTTATTCGGTCTATCGAAACTCGGTATTTCGAGCATAGTAATTATAAACGTTAGGAATATTGAATTTTTTAAATTATGAAAATAGGATGAATGATAAATCGGAGTTGTTAAATTCAGAATTTTGAACCATTTGGAATTATGAAAATCAGTATTTTGAAATTCTTATTTAAGACTGACGGAATAGAGTTTTTCGTATTTCTATAGTGTACTCTTTTATTTTATGCCTGTTCAATTTGGTTTTTCAAAAGATAATGTAACATAATGTGCATATGTATATTCTGTATCTTATTTATAATAGGAATCGTTGTCTGAATCCGGGCAAGTACAGTCATTATTTGGAAAGATGGCTGGCAGAGTACAGTAGTCACCAGCTACACATCATCGACGGGTCCTTGCTACGTTCAGAACCCGCCGGCGTTATGAACACGCTGCAGAAGTTCCTCAAAATATCGCCACACATCGATTATAATAAACTGCTCAAGTAAGTTTTCAATTATCTATATGTATATTTTTTTAGCTGGATATAACTTCTTCACTGGAGCAAATGCAGCTGAATAACTAACTCTCTTCGTCACGGTAATTTATTAAACGATCAGCAAATTCTAGGTAAAAATAGTACAGGACACAATTAGCCCTATTATAAAGACTAGAAATTGATCTTTAATAACAACATATGAAAAATCATTAAAATTCGTCTTTGCAATCTAAAGTTAAACATAACTTGTAAAAATAGAAATGTATGATGGCGAAATTCGATAGTGTCGTGGAACGGATTCTCTCCCACACTTTTCGACTCCGCTGACCACCAGTGATTAGTGTCATTAACTATTTAGTAGTACTCGTTAACCACAGAGTTCTGCGGAAGTTCTGGAGGTCCATGCGTTAAACTTAGTAGTAGTAATAAAATACCTTTAATGAAACTCGTTATTCAAACTTTCACTGAACAATATACAAATGGGGATTACTGATACAATTTTTGTCGAAAAGAGTATTCGTTTTTTATTAATTACCCATAATAATAATAAATATATCTGATGATGCTAATTTCTTAACAATAAATTCCTTAATATACCATCTAACAAACATCGGCACACGAGGAAAATAAAGCTAAACCTTAAAGCGCATAGTCCTTGAGAAGTGTTAGCAGACTCCAAGAGAGACCAGCCACCTCTACAATTGACGATAACTTAGCTACAATGGCCTCCTTAACTGTGCACATAACTTTGAGAAGCAACTCGCAGCCCGTAATACGGCTGCATCGTGCTTTATCTTAACTTAAGCAGCTTGTGCAATTCTAATCCTTCCTAACTGGACTATGACCATTATTCAGAAATGTATTAACTTATACATATGTATGTGATGTACTTCATCCACTTGGCATTACATTTCACTCGCCGGTGGCTCCTGGTCAGAATCACTTCAGTGAAGGGTCTTTCCATTCTTCGTATCGACATAATAGGCTCTGAGTAATATATTTAGGTAACTAGGTTGGTAGATTCACAATAACAGAGAAAAGCACGCTCTGTTGGCTCAGACGTTTCGAACAAAATGGATGATGAAATTATTGAAAGACTCCGGGAATAACAGACATGAGCTGTAGAAAGGGAATGTAATGCGAACTATAAAGGTAAATAATATATAGATGATGAATAGTTTACCTATGGCCCCGTAAATAATCATCTGATTCATACTGAACGTGGATCGAATAAAGGCGTATTGTATCATTTCAGATAGACAGAACAAACATATGGATATTAAAATTATTATTTTTGGTTGCAGGTACGACCCGAAAAAGGGATTTTTCTGTCAAGCGGTTGGCAATGACAGAACTAAATGTCTGGGTAAATCGAAGGGTCGTATATACCCTCCCATGGAGGAACGTTCTTCGAAGTTCCTGAAGCGTTACTACACGCCTCACAATACAGCGTTGTCCAAACTACTAGTGCGGATAGGACGCCCCGTCCCGCAGTGGCTTAAAGACGAACTATCTAACGGATAGCATATCTTTCAACCTGTAAGGTTGGAACGAAACAAGAAATTGCACGGATCGATTAAGATCTGTGTCATCACCGTCCCTTGACTAAGTCCAAGGGTCGGCGAAGCAGTCCACGAGTTACAAACTGTGGTCGAGCTCGCACGCAATGTTGTTCTTTTCAAGTGTTTCAATGTGAGAGTATTCTTGTTGAACAAATATCTTTATCTATCGATTCATGTAATATATAATGTTTTAAAGAGTGATATAAAACGACTTAAAATTCTTTATCTGTTTAAACGAGGTGACGAATGATATTATTGTTTAAGTTTATTTTTTTACTGTATGTAGGTGTAGTGAATGACTTGTGTTTCCAGTGAAACGTTGCGATTCGACTTTGCTTGCCTGACGTTGTTGTTTCTTAGCCATATTTGTATGGACAGTGTGTCCGACGCCGCGAGTGTCGGTCTAGGTGCTATTTGTTAATAGTTGCAATTCTCATAATGTAATCTTTAGTTATTTTGATAAACCTCATTTGCTTATAGATGCAATTATGTTGTTATACGATCATTCTAACAAAAACGCTTTATAATTAGATATAATTACTAATCATTTGTTACATATACTTAAACGTTGCATATATGTTTTATTCCACGCTGTAACCGATCATCGCTACGTTTTATTACTAATAATATTAGTTTCTTTTAATTACAATGTACGTACCTGATGCAGTTTGTAAATGTGTGGTTAATTTTGTACTTTTCAAATAAATTTGTTGCAATGTTATTTTACCAATCTCCTTGTCTTAGTGCCATAAACTTGAACTGAAATTAGTGGCACTCGAAGAATTGTTCTACGTATTTTATTTTTAGAAAATGAATTCGAAATGTAACAAACACTAGTCCTCTTCAAAGGCGAAAGCACCAACGTAAAGTTACATACGATTAGTTCGTTCATGTGACACGAACTATCGAGAGCCCACATCAATTTTAGTTTCAGTTACCGAATTAGCAATAAGAATTTATAATATACGTATTGATGAAGTCGCATTATATTTAAAATAAATGTCAACAATGACGACCCATTGAATAAAATAAATGTATTTGGTATATATTTTGATATGCATAAATTTACGAGGCGAGGTAACTCGGCAAAGAACGATGAACGTTTTTGTAAAACCGAATCGCTGTAGAACTTTTCTTACTCTTTGTTGTAATAGATGTCGGTACTTAAAATCTTGTAAAAAGCCTTTTCCCATGAGAAATACATAGAAGAGAAAAAATATATAATGAAATCGGTATTCGAATATAGAGTTAATAATTAATATTTTTGTGGTACATTATTATCTTATTTAGTAAATGTTTTCGAAAGCTTCAAATTAAATTTATATTCAGACTTCTGATGTTATTAATATATTGTGAAGATGTGTGTTAATAGAAACGACCTTGCAATGTTTAGAGTGAGCTATCAAACTTGTAACGGTGTGGCATTTTGTAAACATGTTTAGATTTGAATTACATCACTCAATGTAAAGAGAACACCTGTCGTGTGTTTCCGGGCCAGCATTACGTTCACTTGGTACAACTTTTGTTTTTATCCGTTAATCAATTGCGACGCCCTTATTTATTTAACATCACAATTTTACTTAACATAGTCTTTTTGGACGATTACAGCCAACAGACTGTTCTTAAAATGTGTTCTGTAAAAGAAATTAATACATCACTTATTTTATTAAATGATTTGGACCTTAAACTTGTGGTTTTTGTAACACTTTTCTTTTTTCTGTGCGGACACCCCCTTGGATACCACCCACCAGTGGTTATGTGGTTGTATGTGTTGTATGGTTTTTGTAACCCTATCATTTGTTTAAGGTATTGACTGTGTGAAGGCTTTAATAAATAGTTAGAAACGGCTTGGATTCCACCCCCCAGACCGATAAACGGAGACGTTAAAGATATATTGAAACGCTTTAATGTCCCTCCATATATTTGCAGTGGTGGGTAACCGTGGAACAAATGCAATTCTGGGAAGATACAATGCAACTACCCCTAGCCTTGCGAAATGTGCCAATTTCTAGAGTACTATTCGATTATCGTACACTTGTGGAAAATATGCTCGGCTATACGTTGCGGTATGAGTATGCGCATGTTCAAACAAGCGCGTTAGCTTCAATATGTTCAAGCCTTCAAGACTGGAATTAAACAATAAAATGGCTCCAAATTATCATCTATGTTATAGACAAAGTTTATTCTAAGAATGATTTCCCAAGAGAGGTTACCAGTCGTGTTTGGTACGTTGGTAATGTCAACTGTAAAACTTCTAAATTATATGCTTAAACTTAGACTTCGGGGCTCTGACTAACTTATATAGAAACTTAAATGTTAGATGTTAGTA
Organism: Arctia plantaginis; assembly: GCA_902825455.1. NCBI lineage: Eukaryota > Metazoa > Arthropoda > Insecta > Lepidoptera > Erebidae > Arctia > Arctia plantaginis. The sequence goes on along the minus strand of CADEBD010000314.1, from coordinate 7,361,303 downwards.
ATTTATTTACATATATGGTGATAGTATTAAATAAAAATTACGCAGCAGGTGCTTTTAAATATTTTAATCGACCTATCCAAATGCCTGACTGCGGTGAAGGACCGATTGGGATTGTGGAGCTCTCTCAAAGGAAGGTATAAAATGGTGAAAGATTATACATGACGTCTTCTTGAAACTACAGTTATAGTCTTAGTTCCTTGAGTTTGTTTCGGTGTTAGTAAACATTATCGAAGGTTATGTACAAAAAGATATACTCATTTAATTCAGGAAAGCGTCACAATGTTAAACTATATCTCTACTTATATTTTATATTTGGAGGAAAGGAGGCAATTTTATATTTTTTGTTGGTTTGTTTATAATGATAGGCTTCGAAACTACTGGACCGGTTTTATGTAATTTCAACACATGTCTAATTAGAAATGACGCGAGATATCGAAAACTAAAGTCCCTTGTCTCTTCTGTCAACATGCATATTCTTCCTCTGACTGCAACACATCATGCTGCTCACTGTACCCCTTCTCTTTTAGGTTTAATTCTTGTCTCTGATCCCTATAAAGTTGCTGTACATGGTCAACTTACTGCGCCTTTCTCATACCATGATCTCATTTTCCTCTCCTACAAAATCTGTTCTCCTAAACCGAAACCTAAATTCGTATTGCTCCGTAGTTTTAAGAATATTAACACAGAAGATTTAAAAGCGGATGTGGAAAACATGAACTGGTCTCTTCTTTAAAACTGTGCAGATCTAGATACTAAGTTGGAAAGATTATTTAACATCCTGCTGAATCTGTACGCCAAACATGCTCCTCTTAAAAGAAGTAAGAATGAAACATCTACCTGTAGCATGGCTTTCAGATATATGTCCAAACGGGATAAGGGCCAAACGAAAATACAAAAAAAATCCCTCTGAAGATAACTGGTCGATCTACAAATCTGTTCGGAACCCCTGTAATCGTCTGTCAAGATGCTAGAAGGCGCCACATTCATGACTAAAAAATTTCAACACATCACAGCTATTGGTATTGGTTGTGGGCTTTGGTTTCCGCATTTAGACTCAAGAGTGGTCCTTTATGCGTCGAGGACTGGTTAGCTAGGTGAGCCAACCAAGCTCCTTCCAGAAGCGCAGAAGCCTCCTGAGGCCTTCACAGGCGTCTAGGCCACTCCCTCGCTCATTTTTTAATTTTTCTTTGTCAGCATTAACAGACTAATCGACTAAACAGACAAAATATAATAAATAATAAAAGATGCCTTTGTTAAGCTACAGACACAAAGTATTTTAAAGACTGTAAAAAATGTGTATCTAAGACTATAATCTAAACAACATATAAATACTTTAAATCTGAAGATAAATGGTCACACGTTTTGTAACTACTTTTATATATTACTAGCTATTGCCCGCGTGTACGTCGGTTACCGCGGCAAAAAGTAGCACGTTACTCACTGACAATGTAGATTCCCATTAGTGTAAGAATTTTTAAAATCAATTGAGTGGTATAGGCGTAAAAGCGTTACAAACAAACAAACTCACTTTCACATTTATATTATACTTTATACAAGGCTTTATAATATAAGTATGATTTATATAATCTGGTCAGATGAATTTTATAACTATTATTACTAAAGAACTAAAGTATGAAATTGCCGTTGTATAGTAATGGATACTTTAAATTGACATAAAACCTTCATGGTGTGAAATTTTTGTGTAAAACTTTTTTCACATGATACATATGAAGTTCTTCTTTTAAAAAATGTGCAACATTCAATTTCCGACTTTCAATTTACGAAAGTTTTTGATTTAAACGCTTTCGTAATGAAAACTTCGACTTGAAGAACGAACCACGTGGAAGGCCGCCCACACAGGTTAATAACGCTGAATTGAAGGAGAAGGTGGAAGCCGATCCGAGGACCCAGGAATTAGCGGCATTGTTTAACGTTACCCTACCTACAATATTGACTCATTTACATCAAATGAATAAGATAAACAAGTCTACATAATTAAAAAAAAAACCCGACTGCAAAAAGACAATTTAAAAGTAATGAACTAATTAAAATATGGTCATGATATACCATTTTTAAAATCCTCATGATAAGCTCTTTAATTTGATACCCATATTGCAGTATCAAAAATTGTTTTTTTTTTTTTACTTTAAACTATAGCGTCTCACAGTCGTCATGCTGTTTCTTTTTTGCGTCACCTATCTAAGAGCAGTTGGGTTATCAAGACGAATCTAAGGATATCTTAACTAAATAAATCTGTGCAGTGGTTTGGAGGATATGACGTAGGGTGAACAAAAAAAAACACTCTTTCTTCCAACGCATACCCCCTTTTTTTTTTTTTTTCCGTGCGGAAATCCCCTCGGATACCACCTGTCGGTGGCATGTCGGACTCGAACCGACTAAAACCGTACGCCGTCTCGGGTACTAATAGCCGGGGAACCAGGTATACCCTAGAAAGGAAGTCCCTGGTACCCCGACATACCTCGGGTCATCTACAGACGAGTAGACGACCCCCCCCCCCGTGTGGGAACCCCATGTTCCCGGTGCTCCCTGGAAGCGAGCGCGCTTCGCAACGCGCTTGCCGCCACCCCGGCCTGCTTCTGCTAGGGTGACAGATGGCCTCACCTGTCACCCCCAGGCCTGCGCTTATGGAGGACGGAGGTCGTTCTGCGACCTCCGGCGCCTGAGTCGCCTGCGGTACCTGGCCCGTTCCCGGGCCTGGCGGGCCGGGAGAGTTCTAAACCTCTCCCGGTCCCGCTCCACGCACTCTCGCTCCGCACGATAGCCGCAATCAGGCTATCGAGCGAGAGAACTCCCACTCCGATGGCCACCACGAGGTCTCGCCTCTGCTCAACCCACGCCGGGCACTCTGCCAGCGTGTGGAGAGCCGTGTCCACGGTCTGGCCATCGCAGTGGTGGCACTCAGGCGTTGGCTCCTTGCGGATCAGACACAGGTGATCTCCGAAACATCCCTTCCTAGTGATCACCTGCGTCAATCGGTATGAGAGGGTCCCGTGACGCCTCTCGAGCCAATCCTCCATAACGGGTCTTACCGCCGCGATGACGGCGTGCCCGAACGCATACCCCCTAATTTTATTTGAATGGTGTCAAAACACTTGTAAATAAATTTTCATATGCCTAGATATAAAGTAACCCGTGGCGACTTGCATCGATACATCTTAGTACTTGCATATTTTGGCTCATCAGAGTTAACGTATCGAAGTGTTTGGTTATTACTTGCTTGTTTTGATAGTAAACACATTTTCGATCGGTCAAGATAGCAATGGCATTATACAGTTCTACAAAAGGGATATTAAATGGGGATGTAAAACAAAACTACCCTCTAATGGAGAAGTGTTGGCAGTTCTCTTCTATAATATTCGGGAAGTTAGTTTAAGTGTCAATGAAAGCCTGAATCTATTTGCGAGTGCATTCATTATTAGGAAAAGGCGCGTATACCGACTAAACCTTTAACTAAGTAAATTAAAAAACTAGTTTCCTTACTATGTTTGGAGAGGTTTACAAAAAAATAGGAACAAAACACAAGACATATTCGAGAAGTGTCGACAAGTGTTTGTTACAAACTTTGACAATTTGTTTGATATTGTACATTCCGATGCACTCCAACTAATAAAGATAACTGAAGATAGGATATTCTTGCAGCGCCAGCGCCAATCGAATGAAACCCTCAAATTTTACAAGGGCGACAACGTGTTTTAGCTTGTTTGTCTAGCTATATAGGTATTTGCGTTTAGTAGTCTATATTTCATGTTGCTGAGCTGGTGATGGAAGGGACCTTGACCTTTAGGAGTTAGAGGATAACCCTTTCATGTACTGACCTTGTTTCTTTCTTTCAAGATATTTGTTAGGTGTTTGTGTTTGGTTACAGAGATATGTGCACAAAAGAGATTACAAAACATTTAGACAGTAAAAAAATGTTTGTTACTCAATTATTTTCATGTTTGTTACCTCAAAACTCTAATTTGTAAACCGATTATGTAAATTCTTTTTTTATTTGGAAGGGTATCTTTTTCCCTATTCCAATGGGAAGAAAAAATACCACTCCTAGTTTTGGAAAATTAAGTAATGTTTATATATTTTCGGTTTCAAATGTATCATGTTACTACCTTTTCTAAATAAAGTAACAAACTTATTAAACTATATTTAATATAATTTAATATACTACAGTTTGGTAATAAAGTAGTACGGTACGTAGTGTTTTAAATATTGTACTTATCTACTCATTACAAACATATCTTACACTAAAACTGGTAAAATAAATCCTTTAAAAAAGTTGAACCGACTTTAAACAATATTGACAAAGAGCATTAAAAATAAAAAATTAATTACAAATCTAGATAAAAAATCTATAATAAGTACCCTCAATATAACAGGTAGCAATATAACAGCAATAGTTCTAGTTGGTGCCAAGCCAAATACGTGCTTGATAGACTTGGTCGAATTTAGCGCGGCAGCTGCAACAGGGGTTACGCATATCTCCAATTTCAATTTAGTTCAACTTTTTTTTTAAAAGGATTTATTAATATTGCAATTTGATCTGGCGCATACCTTCTATCACATCAAGAACAACGAAATTTTTGCAATAAGACTGTAATAGTAGTTGATTTTCATAATATAATAATTGCACATGGACGAAAGTATCATGTATAGTATGTGTTCGATACGGCATTTTATAATATTTTTAGAGCTCTTAGAGAGTTTAATATTTTTAGAGGTTAGAGTATACGCGTCGGAACTCGTATTCAACAAAGACTCGGATTGTTGAAGTATCCATCTTTCACGTCTAAGCCGAATAAAAAAACACAACTGAAAGTCGAAAATAAAACGTTGCACATTTTTTAAAAGAAAAGCCTCATACGTATCATGTGCAAAAAGTTTCAGACGAAAATCTCACACCACAAAGTATCTATTACTATACCCCCTATTATATAGGTATACTTTAACCCCTATTATCACTATTATATTGCCACACAAATATTTCATTGCTATTTTCGTCACACAAATATTTCCTTGCTATTTTCGTCGCACAAATGGTTTTTGTTTCGTAATTTAAATCTGTTTAATTTGATATACCGAAAATTTTGGTTTAATTTGATACCTACACCTGTTATTCTGTATGGTAACGGCATAACCATAAACTTGGTATATTGCAGTGATCGAAATCCTTTATCCTGTTTTAAATATTGCGTCTCAAACTTGTTAAAAAAAGTAAATAAAGTGCCAGGAGACACAGGACATATTGAAAGTGCGGGAGTTGTCTTTTTAAATAAAAAAAAATGAATATTTCTTACAGTCTAGTAAGAATATTGTTCTCTAACTTATAATTTTATTTAACTCACTTGGTACTCAAAGTAAAATGTGAGTGGTTGCTGTTTTTCTTCTAGACAAACTCAAGGTTCTAAAACCCAGGTAAGATTTCCAATTTATCAAAATTTTATTAAATATTTATTTTCGAAAAAAAGTTTTGTTGGCGTAACACTGTATTTTGATTGGTCCAGTGACACACACATAGAATTTAAAAGCATAGCAAGAAACAGCCAAGAAAATGAATTCAGTAGCTCACAACCTCATTTTATGCATAGAATCCAATTCCGATACTTTTGAAAATGTGAGTAAAATAAAACTGAAAAAGTAGTGTGCAAATTTATTGTTGTTCAGTAACATATTTATCCAAGAAAAAGTTCAGAAAACTGTTATTACGCCTATAAGCGAGTGTACCTTCATTAGCAAGAGGCTACGTACTCTGCCCTAGTTTGAAACTTGCATTCGTTATTCGCCGATGTAGGCATGGCTTATCCATATCTAGAAAATGACATAGGTATTTATTCGTTGTGTAAATCAGGACTTAATCTCTATGTATATGTATATAAGGTTAAGATTCAACAATAACTTTTTCGTTTCTCGACGAATTGCAAAAAATCAAAAAGTCGTGGTCACGAGTTGACTGAAGAACCAATTAGGTTATAGAGAACTTGAATAAAACTATAGGTTATATAGTGCCTTCAAAGTTTTGGTAAGAAGCAGCTTTTCCCGTTATGCTTTTATCTTGAAATTAACGACAGTGATGGATGATGGCTGCCTACATAATTCATTTATCTCCTATTAAGGGTCGGACGCCTGATGCTTGGCTGCTTCATCAAACTAACTATAAATTGACACGTTAAAATGTTGTTAAGCTAACGCTTTGCAACGTCCCTGTCGGTCTTCACTCATCGGACTACGATTATTAAAGGAACATTGAGGAATAAATAGATAACGAGGAAGATAATGTCCCTGTTATTTTTAGGAATGTATAGTATATTAATTGCAAATTTAAATAAGGGACATGGGATAGGTTGGATAAATCTTCATAGTATTGTAATCATATTTTCTTATCAAAGATAATAAAATATGAATAATTAAAATAAAGTATTATTATTTCGAAGAGGATATAGATGCGGAATGAAATTGGTAACTTGTACGTAGAAAATAAAAATTAGGAAAAACAACATAAATATACACGTGTCACTTCTTTTTAAATTACTACGAGTATGAGAATGTGGGTATTTGTAAGGTGATACTGAGCTGGTGTTTTAGTTTTACTACTTGTTCACTGAACACTCAAGTTGTAGTACACTAGTACTATGTGTATGTGATATATAAAAAAATTGATTTTAAATGTTCAGATGCCCTACTAAACTGGATTTTATTTTAGTCATTCATTCTTTTCATGGTATTTTCAAAGATTGAAGAATAAATTCGAAAGTTTATTTATATTATATCATATTTTATTTATTTTTAAATTATATTTTTTATAGTATTTCTCACATCAACATCATGACAACATCGTCATGATAGATCTGAGAAGTCCGTGGCAATGATTGTTATTTATTATCTATAATTTTATTCTAAATCTGAATATTCTAAAATTTTCAACGCTTTACCTCTTTAGAGTGTGTCCTAAATAAGTTCCACGATACAAACGGGGCGTCTGCTCATCGCTAGTGTTTCAATATCGAGGAGATGTAGCAAGATCTACGACGCTGGTAAACACTACTTGTAGAAGCTACGAGGCAATTTCGTTTAATTAAATCTTTAATTTGGTATGAAGCTTATATTTTAAGAATTTTCAGTGAGACAATACAATTGGATAGACACGCACCGTTTTCCTCGTCACAATGGAGTCACACTTAACGGCAAGTTGACATCTTTTGTGAGTATTCAAAACGACGTGAAGATGCCACAGATTTATGTGCGCCCATTATTCTTACTTAGTGTGACGTAAACACATGCCGTTCATTCCACAGCCCGATACGTAGCGAAATAAAGAGAAGTACTACTCGTGCGTTCCATTATTTTTATATTCGAGAGATGTTTAATGGGTGCTTTTACAGGCAGTTTTATAGGAAGAAAAGATTATGGCCATTACTTACGTAGTGTCACGGAATGTTGTGCTATGTTAATGTTTATGCAAAAATGTACTGTTATATTTTTATTTCATATTCAGCTAATTCCTATCTTTGCTTTACGTATGTTGTCATTAGACCTACAAGATCGAAAACGATAATAAATTTATAGTTATATAAAATATGATACAGCTGTATTTAGATAGACTACAATAGGCTCGCTGATATTACATACTATTGTTTCGGTGATAACCATTGATATAATACTTACATAGATGAGTAATTACCGCCTAAAATCGTTGCTACTGCACATCTGTCCACAGGCATATGCGTAGCAAACGTCAATTCAGTGTTCAATGTGGCGTCAACCGAGTTGAACATAGCGACACATGACAGTAACAATCGCCAAAATGGGTAAATGCGTAGTGAAAGAATGCGATTCAAGGTCACAAAACATTAATAAATCATGCGGAATTACTTTTCACTTGTAAGTTTATGGTTTTTGTATTGATAATATCGTAAATAAGGCTATAATTGAAATAAAACACTGATAATTGTAATTTAGAATCAGTGTTACCATTAAAAAATCATTTTGGTTTTCCCACATTAGTGGGAGAATTTATAATTTATGAAATAATATTCCTTATACTGTTTTTGAACATTTTGCCAATAATAATAAAATGTAGGAAGAACGGTAGTTGTTAGGGCTGGACCGATTACTTTTTTTAGGGACCCGTTGAACGTTCACTGCGCGCTTGGCAGAAGTGCCAAGCTCGCAGTGCTGGAGACTTTTGTACAAAAGAATTAATTTATTGTTTTTCTTTATTTATTATCAATTTTTTAATAATAATTGTACAAAACAATAATAATTATAATAAAAAATGTTTATCATAAAAATAAAACAAAAGTAAATAAATATAAATAAAAAAAATTATAAAATAAAAATAAATAAAAGATAGTTTTTTTTTATTTGTTTTTAAAGTATAATAAAATTTGCAATACACCCTGGGGATTATTTATTATCAGTACAAGTTGACCATTCACTTTTATTATTAAATGCTATTATTTTTACATACGTAAAAATAAGATTGTATCATGAAAGTAAAATATCCATACAAACTTATAAAAAAGAGTCTAAAAGACAATTGTATACAAAACTGATGCTTCACAGCGCTGTTTGATTTTACACTGAATATAAACCCTTTTAACCAAATATTTCCAGTTATTTTATTATTTATACCTATTCTATTCAATTCGAAATATATTATTTAGAATATTTAAATTAATTTATTTTATTACAAAATTGTTTTAAAAAAAAATTGTTTCTTAGTTGTTATGGGTAAAATTTCATACGGTAGTCAACACTGGCCCACTATCGTAAAGTTATGTCTTTGTCTTTGTCTAATCCGAGCGATGGTATTGTTCTTGTCTCGCGTGTAAATGAGACATAAATATGTTTACTTTCAAATGTTTAGTGGTATCAAAGCTACGTCGTCAAAGTTCAAAAGTGGTTACACTTTTTTCAACGTGTGATAATGAGGTTTGCTTCTCTAGTGTTGTTTTAACTTAATGGTGATAACAAACTCACGCTTGTTCACTATCTCGGTGATTTAGCGATTAGTCCCGCAGGAAACTTTCAGTAGCTAACAGTAGGTATTTTCCTATAAAGTGCGATGTGGTATATGTTTCAACTTGTGTTTAGTAGTGTGAGAGCCACTTTACTGCTTTTATTTAAATAAAACTACAGACCTTTCTATTAAAAAACTTTCAGAGGATAAGGATACATTTGAAACCTTGTTCAAGTTTTTCGGCTCTTATCCTTTTAAAACATCTATGAATTATGCTTGTATTCTTCACCAGAGGTTACAGCATAATGACTCTCTGTGTGTGTCTCTGTGCGTGTGCGTGTGTAAATAATGTGCTTAGCAATAAACAATATAGAAAAAAAAAACTAAAAAGAAAAACCTAAACAAAGTAGGTATTGAATTAGAATCGCGGTTTTGCACAAGTGATATCTTCGTCAGAAAATGTAGACGGAATGTTGGCAACACAAATAGTAATAAGCTTGAGAAGTCGCTCAAACTCTGTCGGGGCTTTCGGAGTCTTGGCAAATATTACTACAAAGCGACACAAACTTAGATATTGTTTGTTGGACATCCTTCTGTCGTACAACTCGTAAATTGCGCCACAAGACATGCTTTACTTTATATTTATTAAGTAGCTATCTAACTTCGAAAACTAAATTTTCAGATTTATGTTAAATTCGTATCCTTAAATTATAAGATTCCTTTGATTCTATACGCTATAGTATAACAGGTTGTTCTTATTTGTCTACTTAGTAAATGTATATAGACGAATTGCTAAGCAATAAAAAATAATAGCGTTGGGCATACTTAGGTCGTTAAAAACATTTCCCTCCCTATGGCACTGTTTTTTCATCAGCAAAAATACATTTTTTTATCAAACTCTTTTGTAGCAAGTAGCACTAATATTTCTGTAGGTCGGCAGCACTGATCTAAGAACAAATCTGCTACTACTACGGGGCCTATATCTTGTATTATAAGCGATTTCCAAAAAGAAGAACGTTCTCAATTCGGCCTATATTTTTTATCTGTATTACTTCATTAACTAGATTAAAGACATGGTTAAATATAATGCAATTTTGTACACATTATATTTCAAATGCTCTTGGCAATTTCATTTGCGTGCTGTCTAGTGTCGAGGTCGTTATTATTGTGATATTTATATGATATTAATTTATAGATATGTACATTTTTATTGATTAAAAAGAGCCTAAAAATATTTTAGAAAAACATGCTGGATATTTGGAATTTATTCATATTTTAGTAATGCTTTGTATTTTTATCTACTAAACTACTCAATTAAATCATCTTGCAATTGCACACACAATGATAGGCGCAAAGAAAAAATTGGGCAAATTGGGTTTGAGGCACCCGTAAGGAATATGAGACATCACGCACCTATTCACCTTACCAATGCATCACCAAATTATCGACGGAATACGTTTCTTTGGCGATCTAGCAAGACCTTAAATAACATCTGCGAGTCACATGACACTGATATTTCCAACACTAAAATAACTACAGTACATCGGGTGCTAAGCCAAGATTTCTTTCTCCCTTTCTTGTAATTGAGTGATAGCATATGTGTAATTAATATGATACATACATTGGCCGCACGAAATTATGTAAAATAGTGCTTATCTGTGAAGACCTTTAATTGGCTAAATGTTTTATATTATTGTCACTATCACAATGTTAAAGCTGTTGGTTTTCCTTCAAATAAATAAATAAAAAGGGCATACCTTTGATCCAGACAAAAACACTGTTTCTGAAGACATGCATTGATTAACATGGTTAACTTCATTAACCAATGATCATTCTGAATTGTAATAATATGTATTCATTATTACTGAATATGCCTCCTTTATTATTTCTCTATATATAATTAAAATAGGACCAAACTGAAATTAGACCCTCCCATACAAAAATTGACTTTTACAAAGATCTTAAATGACGGAATTCTGAGGGAACAAACATAAAAAAAAACAGATGAATTAAGAACCTCCACCGTTTTGCAGTTAGTTAATTATATTTTGTTGTTCTATACAACAAGCAGGTTGTGCAGTTTCCCACCCATGGTTTCCATGATAAACGTGTACGTAACTGACTGCCACGTTGGTGCAGTGGTAGCATATGCGACTGCTGTGCTGAGGTCTCGGGTTCGATTCCTGGGCCGGACCAAATGTTTGTACGATCTGCAAATATTTGTTTGGATGTTTTCTATGTATAATATGTATGTATATATTTACAAAAAAAGTATACAATTATTTTATCAGTCAATCAAGCTTTCATAGTACAAGCTCTGCTTAGTTTGAAACTAGACGGCGTTGTGTGTCAGAAGTCCGAAAATATTATTTTATATTATTATTATTTATATGTCGTTTTTATTGCTATTAAAAGAAATGTTCTTTAATACAGTAGGTATGTTATATAATTGTATAAACTTAAGATATAAGTATTCATTATGCGTGCATATCTATCTCATTACTGTTATCCTGCCAATTTCATACAAGTTCATCTACAGATGCTTGTCTCGAGTTTGTATGCCTTTTGTAATACAGCATTAATGAAATAATAGCATTACAAAATACACGTATTTCAATATATTTCCCGAAATCATTCTGAAAATACGGTGAGAGATAGCTGGAAATACTCCGGCGAATGTTGCAAATTGATGGAAAAGCTCGCGCTCCTTCGAATCGCTCGTTAAAATCGCGTTATCACCTCTGCACTAACAAATAGGACACAAACGTGGCATTGATGCCTCCTATACAAGTTGTGTTCCCAAATAGCTAAGTATATCACTAGCTTGTGCAACCTCCCGTATTGCAAGCCCATAAGGTACACTAAGGAGACTGCAGAATGTGGAGCAACGATCACGATTTCAGTAATAAACTCCGTTGACGTCGACACGCCATAAAACAGCAAAATACATCTCCATCTCAGCTCAAGCTTACTACCACCCATATAATTGGTTGATGCAAATGCGCTCCCGTGCACTTTCTAAGACATTTTTATGGCTAGAGGGAAAGAGTTAATATCGTTTTATGTAAAATTCTGTAGCCGCTTTAATTTAATTTCTTTCTGACTTTATAAACTGCATGCAAATTCATAAAAGTAACTCGCTTAGAATGGTTTTCTTGCGTATCTCGTTTTGTTATTGCAAGATATAACTTTCAAACTTTACTGTTTAGCGGTACTGTTTATGCAATGAAAATATTTGTGAATAAGAATCAAGTGTGATTTTTTTGCTGTCATTAAAATTAATTTATTATCTAAAGGTGGCTCAGTAAGAGTACACTTTCACTAAAATACGTATTTCATGAAAGAGTTGTGATATTTTTATTGGAATGTAAAGACAACATGTTCCGATTAAGTATGATGGCCGCCACAGCTCTGATGACAGGCCTTTTCATGAAATTTTCCATGACTTTTACACAGAGATATGGCTGTATCTCACCGATGACGCGTTGGATTTCTGATTTGAGCTAAGGAATTGTTTCTGCTTTATCGCATAAACCCGAGATTTCACAAAACCCCAAAAGAAAAAAATCGCACGGAATTAAATCGCACGATCTTGGTGGCCAGTTGACATCAAAATTTCGTGAAAGAATGTGTTCTAGAAATCGTTGCTGTAATAAGTAGATTATTTCATTCGCAGTTTGGCAGATGGCGCCGTCCTGCTGAAACCACGTGTTTTCCAGATATATGGCGCCAAGTTGAGGCCACAAAAACTCCATTATCATATTCCTGTAACGACTGCCGTTCACAGTCACTGCAATTTCGGCCTCATCTTCAAAAAAGTAAGGCCAAATCACGCCGCCTGACCAAAATCCGCACCAGACAGTTCTTCGTTGTGGATGCATTTGTTTCTCATGGATTGCATGAGGATTTTCTGAGCCCCAAATTCGACAAATTGCAATGAAGCTTCATCGGAGAAAAACTTGGCATCGACTTCACTTTGCTCATTGAAGGAATTGCCGGCGCGTTCCATGGTCTGCTGGTTTGAGCTTCTAAGTTAGCTGAATCTTGTATGCGTGAAGGTGGCGGTCTCCTGTCGAAATTCGCTTCGTGAAATTTGAAGTTGTTGAGAACGATGCCGAATTGATGTTTTCGGGTTTTCGGCGAAACTCGTACGGGTACGTTGACGCAAAGGATTCTTAATATCCATAATCGACCCAGTTTCTTCAAATTTTTTAACCACGCTTGGAATGGTTGACACATTAGGTGCACTTTCTCGAATGCAAATTTGCCGAAGTTTGCGAACGGTTTCGGCGCAACTTTCCCCATTTTTGTAATGAGTTTTTACAATTATACCGTGTTTTTTCGAAAAGCGCTCCATTTTTAATAATCGGAATAAACATAGGTGACAGCTATCAAATTTCAGAGTGGCAACCTGCACTTGCAAAATGCAAACAAAAAAAATATATTCTAAATTTAAAAATTGCACTCTTACTGACACTAAAGGAGTTCATATAATTATTTATGGACTTCGCGGAACACATATTTAAGGAACCCTTATGAATTCTACATCTTAAAATGTATTTTTAAATCCACGACTTTTTAATAAACACATTTTGCTTTTCTGACTTGTTTTTGGTTTTGTAGTCCACATAAATTTGTCCAGGCTTAAATCTGTATTGTGTATGAGCTTTCGTTGGAAAAAAGTACATAGGTACACTGACTTTGAATCGCCTTATTCAGTTTTAAAAGCCTGAGGGCAGGCTCAATCAATTCATGCTTATGACGTGAGTTAAAAGAGTGTTCATAACTTATTTTTCGAACGTCTTTATTTTAAGGAATAAACAGACAGTGTGAGTAAGATAGGTCAAACTCAATTTACGTATTTTTTAATATGGCTGAGGCTGTTACTGACTTTACACATTCAAAACGTTGAAAGTTGTTTTATATTTGTTTCGACGCAAACTCGACATGTCCTGAGCGAGGTCGGATAAAGCTCTTTGCCAAAAAAGTTATATTAAAAGTTGTTATTGTACGTCAACCGGTCGACCGCCGTAACTTGCGCGACTCGCAAACGTTTATTGAGTGGAAAGCGAGTGAGGTGAGTCGAATGCTCTCTTCTACTAGCCGCCATCAAACTTTGCCTGAAGTTTTATTTTCTCTTCTTATAAACAGATAAATGTTTATACACTGTGGCGGTATAGATATCACAAAAAATGAAATAACAGATAACACGGTTCAATATACGTCGGTTAAAATAAAAAAAAAAAATTAGTACGAAAATACAGAAATGCAAATTTAGAACAAACTAAATACAATAAAATAATTTCCGAATTAGAACACCATTGATAACATGAGTCGGTGAACTGTACCTACACGGCAGCGTCGCAATGTCGGCGACATCAAAACGACGCCGCCGCCGCCGAACTTTACATTCTTATTACCTACCTACCAATCACTTCACTTGCTTTTAAAAATCTATTTATAAAGAATGCGATTTTATTCACGTGTTTATTTCGTGAATGCTCGACTAGCTTCCGACCCAGCAGTACGCGTCACTCCTTGAAAAAATAGTTACCTTGGTTGTCTCGTAATCTTTGTACCGCCCTTACAAAAATTCGGCAGTCTGTAGGACATACACGATTGACTCCATACGTGTCCGTAAAGCAAAAGATGCGTTTTGATAGAGTTTTCCATAAATTAACATCATAGCAGGATATTCCGCGGCTGTGAAGGTCACTCACGGCATTATGGATGTTGATATCGATAACCCAATAAAATTAAAAGACTGATAATGCACTCAGTTTCACACTACACTACACACAGAACCTAATAGTGACTTTTCAAAATAAAATTAGCAGGACTCCTTACATTACGAAGTCTTGCGCACACGATAACATTAATTGTTCACACCATTGCCGTGTATTATGACGAAAGCAATAAGACTAAACAATTATTACCACAAGAAAACTTCTCTAAACAAATATGTATCTCATAAACAACAACAATATTATTATTACGGTTATTTGTCGTGAGCGCATCTACAAGGATACGGAATAGCATAAGCTCGCCGGTGGCCAAGGGCCGACTGACTGTCCTTACTGGATGAACTAATTAAAAACGCGTGTTGCATCGTGATGACGTAATAATCAACATATTTCGTTCGATTCGGGTGTAGTAAAAGCGGCAACGTGTGATTACCGCGCCGCTGATCTATACCTACAGCTGATCGCCGCCTGAGGTCAATGTATTATGACTGCATGTACACATGATGTTGCAATTTACGAAACACAAAAATGAGTCCTGTGGCTAAACTACTGGATATATTTTGTTCATATTTTGCAAATCGCCTAGATATACTCTATAATTATCTATTCAAAACTTATCGATAAAAATATTATTATAAAAATAAATTATATTCAATAATACTTATTTATTAACAAGCTTTAAAAAATCAAATACTTACTTTTTGATATTGACGATGTATGATGTGTGTAAACATTTAGATGAAAAAAGACCCTTCAATTTTATTTATTTGCATATGGTGGGTGTGTAGATTTTAAAACAGTTGTGTTATCAATCGCGTGCGTAAGTACTTATTCAATGTCAAAATATTTATAGATATTTTGATGTAACCTGATGTATGTTTCACCATTTATTATTACGTAATACGTTTATTTTACATAATTATGTTATATCTGCTCATCACACGGTATCGCCAGCATCTAAAACAAGGTCCTGGTCTTTGTTTAGAAGCTTGATATTAGGGGAAGGTGGCCCAAAACGGGTGGGCCGCCCAAGACGGGTAAGCCCTCGTATATTGTTTTATCAAGCATAAGTGTCAATGTGTGCTTGTGTCGAGAGTTGCCGAACATTGACGAGTTTCGATCAGTTTCGCTCAGGCGCCGGAGGCGCGTGATTTTGTTAAAAAAATTCAAGGTAAGTGTCTCGTAATTAGTCGAAAACCTTTACAATTCTCATATTATTAGTAGTACCGTTTCATTCAAGCACTATCTAACTTTAATTTAAGATAAAAAGTTTGCCTCATTTACCTTTCATTTTGAGGTTATATTAATTTGCAAAAAACATGTGCTCTCGGGCAAAACGGGTAGGGCAAAACGGGTACATACATGAGAGCAGCGAGTGCGCAAAATGCTATTAATGGCTTTAAATCAACTGGAATATGGCCTAAAAATTGTCACATATTTGATGAGTCAGACTTTTTGCCATCTACTTTGACGGACCGCCCTGAACCATCTTCTTCAGGTGCTATAGAAAACTCAGCAACCTCTAATTGTGCATCCCAATCTGCACGTCCACGTATAGAAACATCTCGTATCTCTTGACTCTGACCGCACTGTCTCTCCATCTGTTTTGGAAAATGAAAACTTTAACCCCATCGATGACGTGACTGCAACTGTTGTCACTCAATGTCTAATAGAAAAAAATCTAAACCCTGCAGAAATTCAAATGCCAAATGCAGATGAACAGGCCTCCAACCCCATCATTGCCGTTTCGTCATAAAATAAAGACGTAGAGAAAGACATCAATCAGATGGCTGCCCAGGATCCACTAGCCGAAAACGTCATCCTTTCATGTTCTACACCAGTGAAATCGATTTCTCTTGGACCAGTATCTTCGCCATCAGCATCGTTGGTTCATGTAAATCCTGTAGACATTAGACCAATGCCGAAACTGAGCCTAAATAAAACAAATCGCAAGCGAAAGATTCAAAAAACTGAAGTGTTAACCAGTACACCAATAAAAGAACAGCAAAGAGAAAAGGAAGAAAAGAAAAAACGTACAAAAGTTGCTGAAAAGAAAACATCTCTGACGGCAAGGAAAGTTGACAAAAACATCAAAAATATGCCTTCTACCAGCAAAACAAAGAAAGGTAATACTAAAGGTACACAGAAAAAGTCGGAAAGAAAATATGTTTGCTTGGTTTGTGATGACCCTTATATGAATCCACCTGGAGAAGACTGGATCAAATGTGGAGACTGTAAAGAATGGGCTCACGAAGCATGTACTGCTTACTCTGGTATAGGTTCCTATTTTTGTCAGGAAAAGTATTTAACTTTGAATCTACAACGTTGATTATTATGAAAGTTTTAATAATTGTTTCTATTTTCTTTATAAGTTTGATCTCAATAATAAGTATCTCTAGACTGATTAAAAGAGCCTAAATATAGTTTTGTATCTAATGTTATTCATAAAAGTTAAAGATTATTTTACGTATGTATAATGTTATGTGACTGAATTTGTTATATGCTAATTGCCAAAATGTTAAATAAGGTTCAATTATTAGCTTCCTGCCTTTTATAATTATGATTATAGTTTATCTGATCATGACACTTACCCGTTTTACCCTAGACTTACCCGTTTTGCCCAAAGGAGGTTACCCTTTTTAGGCTCATATGCGGGCAAAACGGGTTTTTGGAAAGGATTTGTATTTTTTTTATTAAATTAATATTTGATACAATATATTTTCAAATAGTGTTTTATTTTCAAGTTCGATAAATACCCTATCTTATAAAGTAAATCCAGCTAATTCCTAACATGATTTAACACTTTTTTTTATCTTCGTTCCTAGCTTACCCGTTTTAGGCCACCTTCCCCTATATATTAATGAGGAGACCAGTGATATTTAACACGAAATTATTGGTAGTCTATTGTACATTTATTATAAAATACACCTTAACATCGTGTGAACTAAATTACGATCAATTATAATAAAATGAAAGTGTTTATTTCATCTTTACAAATTACATCATGTTATACAATTTACAGTTGACAAGAAAATTGTCAAGAAATTCGTAATTTGTGGGAGATTGGGAGTCTACGCTAAACCGAGGCCTGTACTATAGATCTCTAAGCCCCCCGTAACATAACATTGTGTTGTAATTGTCAACATGCCAGAATAATACCTTTCATTTCTATGAGATAACTACTCTGAAGTCATTTCCAAATTCAGATGTATAAAAGAATATTTATATATGAATGTGTGTTTGTATTGGTATACCTGCTAAATATTATTTATTTACAATTTTGCTTACTTATCTGTATCTAAAACAAACAAAAATATTCTCGATAATATCTCCTTAACAAAATATTTGACAAAATATCGAATTTTGTCAATATGAACTAGAGCACCCGTAGGTACTTTCAGGATTTTACGTAAGAATATAATGATATTGCTCCCTAAACTTTTTCTGATTTTCTTAAAAGAAATTGTCATATCAGTTAGTTCTAAAAATTCTTTCGGCAGTAAGATTAATGCACGTGAATTGTCAAAGTAGACGCAGCACAACTTTGTAACACAAATACTGTTATGTAAAGAAAGCAATTTCACGCGTACCTTTCAGATGCGACGCTTAAAAACATCGGGGCGCGGGCAAGCTGTTGGTGCTGTAATCTTCCGGAAACATAAAAGAGTATGAAAACTTTAGTGTCCAATAAATTTTGCCAATAAAGGCAGGACCAACGCGCATATTGCCTTAAGTAACAGTGATTTAACCTCACTGTCGATAGATTACATCCTCGCACGGTCAGTAAATCATTACTTTAAAAACGGGAATAACATAGCTCATCCTTATCTCGTGCCTTATTCTAAAAAAAAAAAATTCTATTTTTTAGTTGAATGAACTAGTACTGCAAAAAGAAGGAAAAATTGACACGAACCCTATACCAACCCGTCTGGCCAGCGTGGTAAAGTAGGCCAAAACCTCCTTTCCAAGGAGAGGCCTATGTCCAGCAGTGGACTATTAAAGGCTGTTCATGTGGTGTGATGTGATGAACTATCGCTGTGAAGCAAAAGCCTTCAGAAAGCAAATGCGTACATCCAAAAGTGCTGCTATTCTAGAATTAATTACATATGCATATAAACATAATGCAATACGATATAAATGTTCTGATATTTCGTGCACAATAAAGTTTTCGGTATTGAATTTTGTTTCGCGGCTTTTGATAATAATATTACGAGTATATCATAGTCAGCCAATGTTTTTATTTTATTTATAAATTATTTCGCTATTCGCTTATAAGGTTAAATTCTTTTGGATATGACTTACTGTTCTATTTAGTATTAATCGAAACAAAAAAGTGAAACAATTGAAATAAATGTCACAATGGACAATTTGTATGTTAGACCAATTTAGCAACGATTTCATTTGGAACGTATATTTGAACGGCACCTGGCGTAGAGGGCTCGTCAAAGCCATAATTAAGCAAATATTTCCTGACAGTTAATAGAAACAGGCGTTCACTGCGCTTCATACACCAACAACTCGATTAATAATACTCTTGATCTAACTAACTAGTTGTGTAATCAGTCGGTGCATGCAATGCAGAACAATTTACAAATTGTAATTAAAAACGAGAAAATTGTTGAGGATATTTTCCTATTTGATCTTTCTTACTCGCACGAGCGAATACGTGTCATATTTAAAGATAGCAGAAATAACCAACAATTAAGTAATAACACTAGAAAATAATTAGGTACGAATCATTTCAACTTATAAATTACAAGTATCTGTTTTCAATTCAATTTAAGGCTCTTGATGATGATGATCTGTTTCAAAACTAAGTTATTTAGCTCATCATCATCAACAGCCTTTAATAGTGCACTGCGTAACATAGGCCTCTCCATAGAAAGGAGGTTTTGGAATACCATACCACGCTGGCTACTCTGGCAAGTCGGGTTTGCCTCCTTTTACAGTGCTCTTGTCCTGCGTGGTTTGATCCCTTAGTCGGCTTTAACGACACCCACGGGATGAATAGGGGTGGTGATACTCCATATTCTAAATCCGTCACCACACGGATAGCTATTTAGCTTTGATAAACAGACACTTGTGACTACTTCCAATGAATATGGTAATCAAAAATATGTTACTATCGTAATGGTGTTCTGGAATCAAGTGGCTATTGGATTGGAAGGAGACAACCTGACATGACGTAGTACTCTATAATGTAATCTCCGCAAACAGAGATTCATCGTCATTCTCTCCTACGTAGACATTACCACTGCATGATATCGCTTCATTAAACTTTTAATTTTGCCTTGTGTGTCGCGGTCTTTATATGTGTACTCGTATCCGACTTGTAGTTTCGGAAGTCTTCTCATGTTTTGTCTCTAAATTGATCGTTTTTAAATAGTTTAGTCTTTAAACTTTAATTTTATTAAAAGAGAGGTGTTTTATATGTTATGTTTTTTGCCTTTCGTGAACAATACCTTACTTCATTGATTTTCATAAAAAGAAACAACCCAGATATTTTTAATGATTCAAAAATGTTTGAGATTTTACTCTATATTATTTTGTATGGACAGCTTACTACGGACTACGAGCAGAGGTAATTAATGCTCATATTTCTAGTTTAGTACTTGTGTGGCTCAGAGTCTTATCTAGGTCCATTACTTTTTAAACGACTTCAAGAAAAAAGAGGTCATATGTTTGTGTGCAGAAGTTTATGCACCGCCGTATACTTCATTTTGCATACATATTGCCAGTGATACAGCAAAGGATACAGAGTGCCTTTCATTAAGAAAAAAAAACAAAATGTGCTCAAGGAATCTGAAAATTACTTTTATGCGAGGGAAGGTGCGGCCAAAACTAGTTTATAATAAATATATGAAATCCAAACACATAAATATTTGGACGATTTATATTTCCATTTATAAACATGAACATCTATCTATATAGCTCTATATTAGCCGAGGGACAGGCACGTTCACAATTTGCGGCTGCGGATTGGCACGAATGGAGCGTGCAATATCAAACTTGTGGCGGTATATAGATTCGAATATTGGACTCGATCGCCGAATGACGGACCACCAGCAACGGACGGTAACCGCACAGCGGTGACCGCCTCCCCGCGCTCTGCACACTATGATTTGTAATTCAATTATGAGTAGTAGAGACCGCAATTCTTGGTACAATCGTCCATTCTCGACCACGGAGCGCAATAAAATTCATGAGCCTGTTGTTACATTCATGAGAGGAATGGGGAAAAAAATACTGTGTAAATATGTTTGCGATACACAAGAGATGTAAATTTTATGACCTCATGACACGAACTTGGATTTCGCTGAAGACTTTATCCGTTTATATTTTGTTTTATTTTATCACCCGCTCAAACTTTTTGTGTCATGATACCTGCGC
This sequence comes from Arctia plantaginis, assembly GCA_902825455.1. Lineage (NCBI taxonomy): Eukaryota > Metazoa > Arthropoda > Insecta > Lepidoptera > Erebidae > Arctia > Arctia plantaginis. The sequence continues at coordinate 7,340,198 of CADEBD010000314.1, read as the reverse complement.
GTTAAGATAACAAGGTATTCAGACGACGACTAAATGAAGTAATCCTGAGATAGCCTAAAAATATTGTAAACTTTTCTTAATCTTGTTTCATTTATAATTCAGACGGGCCAAAAAATCTAGTAAGAGTTTAATTTTATTAAGCTTAGGAATGAGCATCATCTTCGCACCGCATCCTCTTATTGTAATCGCATTACTCGGATTTCATTTTACTTTATTTTACCTGAGTAGTACATACGAGTAGGTACGAGCTAATAAAAATCGTTGTACATTCTACGGTAAAAAGTAAAGATCTTCAAATGGACTACATAAGATATGCTAGTTACTTTAGGGATAGCATGAAATACGCGATAAAATGCTGCAGGAATCCATTGAAGCTATAAGAATAAATGATCTAGCTGAAACTGAAATCCAGGGATTGGACCTAGGATTGGTTTGGGCTTATAGTTCATTTAGAGAAGTTACAGTATAAATCCTTAGAGTAAATGAATTCATGTGCAAAAAAATACTTTTTCTTTCTACTTTTTGATAACAAATTTACTTTCAGAGAACTTAAGTTAAAGAAAATTAAAATATTATTTAAATTTCGAGAGCTAAAATATAATTATTTATGACAAGGAGCGTAGCTTGTATAAAATGCTTGAAGCTTCCTGTAGTATTTCTCAAGCGGCATTGAGGCGGCTTCATCGTACGCGAGTGAATTTATTGCCTTGTATCGTATTTTAATTATGGAAGATTTATATTTTTTTGAAATTTATGGAGGTAGGTATGTTTAACGAGTTTTTGAACCGATTTTGAACTAGATTTATGTTGTTAAAAGAAATAAAGGAAAGTATTTTTTTATGGTAAGCCTTCATGTTATCGCGATGATTTGCATAACAGAAAAGAGGCTTAGCTGGAAAATTGTTCCGACATTAGAATAATAAATTGAGGCTATTTTGTTACGAGTATTTAGAGCATTTGTATAGAGTGACCACATAGAGTGTATTGTAGTTGACTACTGTACTCGTGCAATAGCTAGTCATTATTTTTAGAATATTATTATTCAGTTATATCTTAGTATCTAAACCATCAAGGGACTCACTCACTCCGGAACACACACAGTTTTTTTTTATCAAAATCGTTTTTCTAGTCAATTCAAGTTTAGGAGGAGTACAGTGATATACATGTACAGAAACCTTTTACTGAATAGAACGGGTTTAAAAGTAGTACTCTCATTGTTACGTTCAACTGAACCATAATATTTATTAATTCGGGTTGTATCTACAGTCGTTGTACTGACATGCCTAATGGTACATCATGACGTGAGCTTACAAGAGTGATTTAGGATTATACATATAAACTTATATATTTGTCATTTAGTTAAATATAACCGAAGTTGTGGTAAATACTATATAACTGGAACTTTTCCATTAACGAACGAACATTAAAAACATCACTCATCTTTGGACCATGTCATGTTTAGTCTATATAGTTCATTACAAAGCAGTCTTAAGAGGCGGTTTGTATATTATTAGGTATAAAAGTAAATGATGGGCTATTTATTGAACGATACGGAAGAAACTTTGCCCGTTAGTGGGGCCAAAAATTACGTTTTATGGAAATTTCCTCATAGGTAACGGCTTCAACCACTGTAGGTATATCACGCGACTTCGATATTTATGTTTAATATTTTTCTTATATGTTTTATCTGTCTATCTCACACAGATATTTGGAAAAAGTTTTTTTTGTGCAATACGCTAATATAATATTATGCTTACGTTCTTGATTTGAACGTTATTCTTGAATGTAAAATTCGATGGCAGAAATAAACCCCGGGCTTGAGGTATGTTGCTCTTCACAATTGAGTATTTGAAAAAGAACTACCATGTATAGTATATTCTACTTCAGTTGGTTAGTATTTGTATTGTGTTAAGATTTTGTTTTAATAATCAGCGTACTGTCTTAAGTATACTTTAAGTATATTACAAAAATTTGTTCATTTGTTATATGCTCATTTATAAAGCAAAATGTGTTTACTGACAGATGTTTTTACTTTGTTTTTTATAACGGCACCCTCGGCAAGCGTTACAAACACCCGCTAAACAATTCATTTGCATTTTGTTTTAACACCCAATATATCAGTAACTCAACAATAATCACACAGTTGACCCCAAAACGACCATTGAGAAGCACCATTTATACCGGACACTTAGCAATTTTCCTTTTTGCGACAACATTTTTCCATCATAAAAGGTTTACGCGAGCAGCAGTTTATTTGGTGAAACAAAAATGGCCGCCTGTGCATGTAGCTAACTGGGATTAACAATTGAAACACTGTGGCGAGTAATAACACTGTTATTTATAGTATTTCAGTTAACGGACATTCAAGTGTAGTTGAGGAATGTTTTTTGGTTTATACGTGTCGGTCTCTTCCAGCAAACGTGTGTTCTTATTTTTAAGGAATAGGGGATTTTTAGCTTAAATAGATGAATATCACACTCATCAAACAATACAACGGCATCAAACTTTTTTAGTTATAATGTTTTTAAGACTACAGAGAATAGAAACATAATTATGTAAATCATGCTGTGTGGGTGACATAATTCTGATGTTGACATAAGGGATAAAGAGAGAGTTTATTATTCGGACACTACTATTAATAGACCCTTTTTTAACAGCGGTATACTTTGAAAAAGAAAATAATGCTAAAAGTATTAGATATTTCAAACCATTGTTGCGCTAAATCCTATTCAGACCTAAGCCGACGTGGTCTAAAATTACGCAGACAAATGTCTTTTGAGAAATTATAAAACCTTTTCATGATACATATATAAATATTTCTTGTCTATCTGGTCTATATTTCCCGTGATTTCAAAACTTTAATATTGCCGCAATCGATCTACAAGTTAATCGCTACCAAAACTTGCAAGTCATCTTTAACGGTCTGTGACCCAGCGATACATCTTGGATATGTCGTTTATATGCCGCACAGATTTAAGCTTTGCTACGACTTTGCTAACTGATAGATCGAACAAAAAATACTTTCGAACAGATTGTATTCCCACAAAGTCTTGCAGATCATAGACATAACGTGCCTGACAATAAATTTATATATTTTTCTAAATAAGAATATAAGTTTTATAAAAGTAAATTGTTTAAAACTTTGTAAATAGTATTTATTAAATCTGTAACTTCGTGGATGAAAAACAGTGATGTCATACAGTTTATTTACTACGGCAGCCAATGTTGAGCATAATTACTTGAGTTAAATGATATACAATTTTAAAGTCTCAAAGATTTCTAGTGTCTAAATAATGAACAATGTTATATTCTATTTCAAATATTATATAGGGTATCTTTTTCTAAACTGAACATATAGTTACACATATAGTTACATTAGTCATTGAAGGATCATTGTAGAAGTGACTTAAGTATTTTTACGGCAAGGAATATCCAGTCCGAAATATACCTACAAATTACGATGCACGCTTGGACTCCTACACAGCGGACTGTGCAGATTGAGAAGAGGATCCGTTGCATTCTGCTTTCAAAATTGTATCTGCAATGGAAAATTAGATATGAAATCATTCAGTTATATAAAACCTAAGTGAAATCAATTTGAGTCACATAAGTCCCCGTAACAGAGCTGTATCTCAGAATTCAGCTAACAACCTACTAACCCATAATGGTGCCTAATTCCAAAAGACCTCTCAAATTACAAGTACCAGACCTCTCACATAAATTCAACCTTTTCCAGTTAATAAAAATGATTTAAGTACGCATTAAAAGAATCTTTTTCTCGTTGAGAATTGCACACGGAATTTATAATGGTAATAACTTGGCCAATTGTCCCGTAATTACGTGTTGTACATAGAAATATTCAGCGAGACGCTGCTTTCGTTCCCAGCCGACATTCACAAAAGAGTTGATAATCTTCGTAAATCGTGTTTAAATTCCTTGCAGGTCCCGAAGGCTTTTAATTTTCCAGATTAATAAGTGGGAGATAAAAGTTGTATAAGGCGCAAACAATAGTGGCTATACGGAGACCGTAAACCGAAGAAAACGTTTAGAGAATTGCGAGCGACCGCCTGTCCCCCGGATATATCCCCCGCGATTCATTCACCATCAAGAAAATACTGCCGTCCGTTCATTGTACTTTGACTTACTTTAGTTGGTTTTATTAAAAATTATTGTACCTCGAAATTGTTCAATATAGTAGATGAATTAAGCTGCCTGACGTTAATATTAGTTATGTGCGAATTTGAAGCCGTTGCTGTTTTAATACCAGCTGTTACTTTATTTATTTTATTATCAATCAAAACCATGTTTTCGTCAGCTAACCTAATAATATTAATCCTTATTAATTGAAGGTCAAAATTACCTAATGTACATTTTTTTAGGTTTGTTGTCCTTTGACGTCACTGGATTGTAGATAAAATAACTATAGCCTTATAAATAACTACTAAACATTGAGAAAGCGGTAACATTATTATTAATATTCACTCGTCCGTTGAAAATACACTTCGAATACGGAAGAAGCTAGATTTTTCTAAATGTGCTAAAGTAATCAATAATTAATTTAGTACGTAGATGATAATTCAGTCTGTCGGTTAGATTGAAACCACTTCGGTAACAAATGAGGGTCATAATACGCTTCGCATTAATTCACGAGGGTAATTATCCAAATCACTGTCAATGCCTAATGACAAAATCGATTGTTGTCCTAACAGTACCATTAATACAAAGTTCGCAGACACTTCACAAACATATTTTTACATTTATTAGTTGTAAGTATTTGTGTTAATAGAAATTGATCAATCTTAATATTCGATTAATATTAAAAATACTCTGATTACCTTGTTGGTAAATGACTTATCTTATTAATGAGAAAATGGATGAAAGAAACCTCGTTATTAAATAATGACAGATCTTTATTTATAAGAAAAACGGTTGTGAGTAAAGAAGAATACGCTTAAGTTTTGTCGATCAATATTTATATATGTATTTCTTTACAAATCTCGGCTGTTACCTCGTTAACAATGTAATATCACTTCTCATACTCAAATTCGTTTCCTATTCCACGACAAAAAATCGTCACTATGGCATTTTCCTTAATATCTTTATATTAATATAAAAATCCTAGACCATTTTCGTTAATAGAATAGTTTGTACATAAATTGAAAGGTATAATAATATAGTTGTATATGTAGCTATTATATTTTTTGTGTGTCGAATTTTATGTAATATCATTTCATTTATTTGTGTACGAACTCATTTTTAGTTACTAATTGTATAAACTCGGATTTAGTCAGCCACATGATGTTCACAAATATCGTCAAATATTTCTATACCTACTTGTACTCGTAAATAAGCTAAATCGAGCTCTAAAAGAAATGAACAGGGAATACTTTGAAACAAATGGGTACACCCCTTTTCATTTTTCCAAAAGAGAATGAAGGCAGTCAATATGAATAGAAAAAGGCAAAAAAGGCGGTAGCGGTAACCAGAGCTCAAGCTCAATATAATATGTTTTAACATTAACCTTAACTTAAATGTTCACAAGAATTCTACCGCATTACAAAAAACAGGAAAGAAAGAGTTGTTGCATCAAGGGGTAATCCCAAAGGAATGGTGTCCAACCCAACTCGTACCCTTTTCCAAAAAAAAAGGGAGACGTTCAGGAATGCAACAAATATCGTGAAATAAAGCTAATGTCACATACTATGAGTGAGATAACCCAAATTCAATTTGGGTTTATGCCAGGACGCGGGGTAACAGATGCCATATTTGCCTTTCGAAAAGGCATGATAGGGCACCAAGAGAGGTTTGGTGGTGTGCTTTGAAAGAAGAAAGAGTGCCAGTTAAGTATGTAGAAGAGTGATTCGTGATATGTACAGAGAGTCTAGCACTCATGTAAAGTCGGCCACGGGAATAACTGATCAATTCAGTGTCTCTGTAGGCATAAATCAGGTATCGGTTCTGAGCTCATACCTCTTTCTGTTGATAATTGATGCTCTGACATCGGACATACAGAAGGAGGCACCTTGGTGCATGCTATTTGCAGATGACATTGTGCTGGTCGTTGAAGACGGGGGGAAGGTCCAGAGCAGACTGGAAAAATGGCAACAAAGGCTGGAGAATGTTGGCTTGAAAATCAGCAGAACCAAAACTGAGTTCATGTTCTGCGATTTCGACGGTCACACTAGTCCTGAAACCATTTCGCTGGAACAATAACAGACTGCTCCAATATCAAGTACCTCGGCTCCCTCTTACAGGGTGATGGTGAGATTGATCGAAATGTACAGCATCGAATCAATACGAGATGGATGAATGAGTGGCAGGTAACGGAAAAAAATTGTGATCCCAGTGAATGTGACGAAAAAAGTGTTAGGTATGGGAGTTAAGGGGTACAAGACAAGAGAAACACCAAAGAAAAGGTGGATGGACTGTGTGACTGAGGCTATGGCTAGGAAGGAAGTAAACACATGGGACGACACTTTGTGTGATCCATAAATTGTTGTTCTGAGTCTAGGTGTTCTTTGTGTCCGTTTCATGTATGTTTGTAAAGTCCCCCGCGACACAGGATATATTCCTAATGCGGGAGTTGTCTTTTTTAAATAAATAAAATAAAATAAAAACAGTGAGATGACGTATTATAGAGTAGAATGGAAGAATCATACTTACTGCGCCAACCCCAACTAAAGTTGGGAAAAGGGTAGGCAGATGATGACAGTAAAGATATAAATGAATAAAAGTACACCAGTGTTTGATTTTTAGTAGAGATTGCCTAGTGGTCAAAATTTTTAACGTTTTAAATATACTTTGTAATTTTATTTATAAGTATGACTTGCGCTTTCGTTCCATGGACTTTTGTTGTACCTTCAAAGGTCTTAATATATATTGGACCTCTATGGCTTTATAAAACCTTTTTAAATTGGGTTGAATCGTACCTAACTTGGGTTGAATCGTACCTAACTAATCGCTCTCAAGCTGTTGTATTGGGTGGGTTTAAGTCTGACTTTGTATCTATCCCCTCTGGCGTTCCCCAGGGATCTCACCTTGGCCCTCTCCTCTGTAACGCCTATATTTTGGACATAATCTACCACATCAAGCACTCACATTACATACTCTACGCAGATGACAAAAAGATTTACACATCCATCAACTCCTTATCTGACTATGTCTTGCTTCAAGAGGATCTCGACTCTTTATTCAGGTACTACACTAAAAATAATATCACGGTTAGCATCAAAAAAATGTAAAAGTATATCCTTTACCCGTAAAAGAAATCCTATCATTTACCAATACAGTTTTAACGGCGTTGCAATCGAGAGGGTCAAGGGTATACTTTTAGACTCGGAGATGTCCATGCCACAGCACATTGATGCTATATGCAGCAAATCATTTCGCAATCTCGGTTTTGTCCTAAGATCTTGCCTACCTTTCAAGAGATTGTTGCGCTTAAGTGTTGTTTATATTGCTTTTGTTACGAATAACTACTTTACTGGAATACGGTTGTCAGATATGGTCTCCCTGTTAGGCGATACACAAAGGGAGTCTGGAGCGCACCCAGAAAAAGTTTATAAATCACCTTAATTTTAAATTTCCTCACAGCTTACATGATTACAAAGAAAATTGTCGTATTTACAATCTACTAACTCTCGAGGAAAGGCGTATTCTGATGGATATGGGGTTACTCTATGACATTTTGCGAGGACGGATCGATTGTCCTATGCTTTTAAATAATATTAAGTTTAATGTACCCAAGAAAAGCACTAGACACACTACACCATTTTGCACTTCATTTCACTCGACTAATTACGGTAGAAATGGTGTAATATCACGTTTACTCGACTCTTATAATAAACACTTTAATAGTGTGGACATATTCATCGGTTCTAAGGACAATTTCAAAAAACGAGCTCGTACTATCATCATAGGCTTTGTAAAATGTCAACATCATTGCACTGAATGGCTGAATGGTTTCTAGATGAATTTGAGTATTTATTTTGAGTTTTTAATGTATTTATTCAATTTAATTTTTCCCTCATATTTATATGTGTTATTTATTTCAGTTATTTATTATATTTCACAGTTACATCAATACACCTATCTTTTCCAGGTTTGCCAATCAGTTTTAATATTATGTATTGTTATTAGCATATTCATCCACTCTATGTATCTACCGTGAATAACTTTTATTGGCTACTTATGTAATCATAGTTTATTACCTAGTTAAGAATTGCAGCTGTTGTTATCCCTAAAAAAAATAAACTGCCACTGATACAAAAGAAAAAAAACTTATACCAAATATTATCGACTGCGCGGATAGCTTAGTGGTTTAAGTGGTCGCCACGCCGCTTCCTACTACGCCCAGTGTTGTGGGTTCAAACCCCACATGGGACAACACTTTGTGTGATCCACAAATTGTTGTTCTGTATGTTTGTAAAGTCCCCCGCGACACAGGAATATATATTCCTAATGCAAGCGTTGTGTTTAAAAAAGAAAGAGTTGTTTAAAAATTTTGAGCTCACTGCACAAATATATAAACATAAAGTATTTTAAACATGATATGCTTTTGTGTGCCAGGTTTGTTTAAAAGAGTTTCAATTTTTTTTCACTAATTCGTTTAGTTTATAGATTATAATACTTATAACATCACTACTTTTCGGGATGCGATACACGATTGTACTTACGCTGAATGAGATTTGCACAAACTAATTCATGAAAGGAAAGTTTATTTACAAATTTGCATAATCCTTACATTGTGAAGATGAAATTCACACAGCGATGATTCCAGCAGCGATTTCGACGACTATGATTAACGACATAATTAGCAGTTAAAGTGGAATTTTCTGAAATATACTCCCTGCTACTGAGAATTTCGCCGCGTTTCTACCATTTTCCGTATTTTTATAACCATTTTCAGATGAAAAAACTTTTAGCCTTGTATATCTTTGTCATTAATTGTTTCTTTAAGTATTTTTTTGTAATTCTAAGTCAAGAATAGATTTAATGAAACATTACAGGGTGAATAGTAATGTAATATCTATTAAGTTAGTTGTAAGAGACTAGAAACTACTTCCACAAAGGTCTTTTGAAATTTTAAAATAGTTTTCTTTTCTTTTTTTAACGGTTAACCTGACCTTTTTATTGTTATTCAGATTACTGAATAACAATAAAAAGGTCAGGTTAACCGTGACAACAATGTTGATTTTTTTACATCGTTTCTAGTTCGAGTCGAGGAGTGGGATAGAGAATGTTTTGGTGGTTTTTACAAGGTTTATGAAAGGAAGAAAGAAAGAAGCAGGGGTATTACTAAGGACAATTTTAACCTAAATATTTAATTTGATTGTATTTTTTTGTAAAAAAATGTATTTTTTTGTAAAGATCTTCAATTCTTCTTCTCGTCCTATTAATCCCATTCATTGTTTAGTTTATCATTATTGATTAATAAAACAATCATTACGAGTAAATGAGTAGACGAAAGCAAAGTTGAACGTCACATGACTTTTTTTCATTTAATAATAAGAAACTGATTTTAGTTGTCTGTCAGTTCGTCGTATTTACATTAATTTGATTTATAAACTTCGAAACCAAAATTCAATGGATACGTAGATTAGATGTAAGTCATCTAATCTAAAATGTTTGAAAAGCGAATGTGTGCTTTCAAAAGGGCGAAATCCTTAAATCTTTAAAATTCCGACATCAGTGATCCTAAAAAATTCGTTAAAAAGACAATACAAAACAGGTATTTCAATTACGTTTTTCAATTAAAATTAGACCGCCCCGAGGTTGCCTCTTAATATAAAGGACGATTTAAAGAGATTTACAATTAACTAAATCATTACAATTAGCTTTTATATGGCTGTTTTGGAGTTCTAGTACTTCATGATTTTAAAGTTTGTCAAGAAAACTTTTGGAAATAAACTACAATTTACTGCACCTACCTTACTCAGATTATCAGTTCATTTGGCGGTAGACTATAGTAATAGTATCGTTCCTTTAAACAAATAGCAGATTATTTGCTTCAATAATAAGCTCTTATTTATAATATAGAAAAAGTGGCTAATATTTATAATAAACATGTAACAAACAAGTATCACGGGAATATTTGTAAGATACCACACTTACTCGTACAAGGTGATCCACCGCGACCACGATCGGTGGTCGTACATTTAAATATGTTCAGATTTATGTCTTTGCTTATCAACTCATAGCATCATCACGGCTAACTCTTATAGTCTAAGTCTCATATAACTAGGCCGTAGTGTAATATGATCAAAAATTAACTTAAATTAAAATCCAAGAATGTTTTACCATCTTAAATACTAAGTAAAAACAGTACCCTTTTGCGTTTTTATGTCGACTGAATAAAGGTTTTTTATCATAGTTGTCGTGCCAACTTCATAAAATTTTGCATAGATGGAATATTTTGAAACTCAATAAAAGTCTATCACAGTCTGAGTAAAATGAATTCTCTATGAAAAATTCACAAAATTGTTTCTCTAACATTTTTTATACTGTAAAATTTGACTCGTTGTAAAATAAAACACTGGTACAATTTTATGATCAAAGTTATGGATACAGACTGTTTGTTTTATTAGGGCTCAACGAATAACACAAATTTATCGTTCTCTGATTAAAAAAACATTGTTCTACCTTCAAGCGAGTAAATTGTTGCTATGATAAATTTACAAATGGACTGACCATTTGTTTGTATCGTAATATAGTACTAGTGTGTTATCTAAACCATCTTTATTACCTTGTGACAATGGTGATCAATACCAATGATACCATTAAGAATCCTAATGGAAGTTTGGTTTTTGTAGTGTTCTAGATTTTTGAACTATTTACAAACCTTTCTAATGCGAGAAAAAGTCGTAAGTGATATAAAGAATGAAAATAAGATCAAAATTATGAGTGCAGACGGTTTGGTTGGGATGTATAAGATACAGCTGTGATATCTGCTGGCATATATACAAAATATTGGCAAAGGAAGAAGTAAGGCAAAGAGAATAGAGAAAAGGGAAAACGGGAAAGAGTAAAAGATTGCTAATGTCAGCCGTCGTCCTAATGTCGCCGTACCAGCCACGTAAAGAGTGAGACATCACTTAGCTGGAGCATCTGTCCGCCTGTGTGTAAAATATATGTTAAATATCAAACAGTATAATTTCACCAAATCACTTACCCATTTGTGGGGAATGTTCACATTTGTAACCACAGTATCTAATTATAGGGTGTAGGGTATCAAATTACAATATTTTTCAAAAAAGTTAATGTAACTTTGAAAAAAAAGAGCTGGATTTTTTTTATTATTTTTCCATGGGTAGTTATTGACCCGACCATACACCGGTATCGGCTTATCGTTGAATTTTGGGACACGTTGTATAAACTATACCCATCCTTAATGAGTACTAGGTATATACGAATATAACACAAAAGTAGTTTTCCGGAGATGAAAGATTTAAAAGGCGCCATCTAAACAAGCAATAGAACATCAGTTTTATTATATTAGTAAAAGTTCAAATAATATAAAAAACCATAATTATAATCTAATTTGACTTAGACACGCGTATAATATTGAAGCGACATTGACACATTGTTGTTAGAAATTTCTTATATATATATATATTTAATAAATTTTTTATATATATATATATTAAATATGTAATCTAATATATATATTTAATAGGAATTTATTTAGTGTGAGAGTTAACACAAATGCAGGGATTCTTACGGGTGGCCCTGGATAAGACGGAGGCACCCTTTTTTTATGGGCCCCGTCGTGGTGGCCCCCCCTCCCCCTGGCGCCTCTATCGGTCCTCGTACCAGTCCTCGACGGGAGGTGGCTCTTCGACGAGCACTTCCGACATCTTGCTCCAAAGCTGGTCGGCGTTGCTTCTGCTCTGGGGCGACTTTTACCCAATTTGGGCTGAGCCAGCGTCTCTACAAGACGGGTACACGGGGGTTGTCCGGTCAATGGCACTGTACGGTGCACCGGTGTGGGCGGCGTCCCTGACCGCCCAGAATAGAGCACGCCTCTAGCGCCCTTAGAGGATATTGGCGGTTAGAACCAAACGCGGTCAACGCACCGTTTCGACGGAGGCGGCGTGTGCATTGGCCGGTACTCCCCGAAGTGCTCGCCGAAGTATATTGGCGGACGGCTGAGTTCCGGGCGGATACTGGCAGTCGGGCAGGGCCCAAAGAGATACGCGAGTGGCGTGAGGCCGCTCGCCGAGCCACGATGGAGGCGGTCCAGCCGGTCATCGTCGAGTGGGCAGAGCGGTAGCACGGGACCCTTTCCTTCCGACTCACATAGGTCCTTTCCGGGCACGGCTGCATTGGGAAGTACCTGCACTCGGTCGCTAGGAGGGAATTGAGTGCCGCCGGTCACCACTGCGATTGCAGTAAGGTCTTCGCTCAGCGCACGCTGGCAATTTGCCCGGCTTGGGCGTCGCAGCGCCGGGTGCTCATTGCAATCATCAGGGGGATCTCTCTCTACCGGCCGTTATACGCTCCATGGCCGGTAGTTACAGATGTTTCAACGCGGTAGCATCCTTCTGCGGAGACGTCATCTCGCAGAAAGAGGCGGCGGAGAGGGCCCGGGAGGATGACCTCCACTCGGACCCAATTCGCCGCCGGCGAACCGGTCGGCGTAGGCGCGCTTACCAGCGCCTCATGTTGCCCTGAGTGTGGACGGGACGGGTTTTCTCCTCCATCCGCTAGAGTGGCCAGCCATGAGGAGCCGAGGCGTCCGCGTGTGCCGAATGTCACCTATATCGAGAGTTTACCCAAAGGTGGTGCCCACGTTGTTGCGGGCAGGCGCTGAGAGGGGTCCGGATGTCTTAATATCAGCTGTTCCCGTACCCCTCCTATCTCAGGCGCGAAGTGGCACACCGTACAAAGGGTCTGTTTCAAGTTTTCCTTTTCTTTGGAGGGCTGTTAAATATAATATATAATTGCTTTGAGAAGAGAGACTTTTTTGCAAATTATTTCAGTTCCTCGCCATAAATTTTTGTGTTTTATTTTGATCCCTTTAGTCGCTTAAAATTTTAAAAGACCCTTATCCAATTTTTGTACACGATTATAATATGAGAAACGGTCCTCGGTTTCAATGTGCCTCTTCAAGCTGCTTATCCCCACTTGGCACAGTAAACGTTTTTCGGTTTAGTTTATTTTAGCTGACATCATCTTTTTTCCAGACAATGTTTGTGTTAATTTTTTTCTGAATACGAATTTATTTTTTGACTTTCTAACAGGAATTTGAATAACATGAATGAGTTATAATAATATTCTGTTGTAACTGGAATACAAGTACGATTTTATACTCACTTTGCCTTCTTGTCATTTTGGTGTCAGCCATCAAAAGTAACCACAATGACAATACAGTTAATTCTGGTACATATTATACGCACAGTTATACACTCAATTATTAATAAATGCTGTCAAGACACGAACTAGGCGTAGCCTTTATTATACATATCACTTGGATCACTATCTATAGGTATATCTAATACAGATTCAAATATTAGAAATCGTCGGAGTGGCCGCATCAAGCAACTTTAATGAACTCTATCTTTTATTATAGTACTGGGTAACAACTAGTGAACTAAGTCTATATTTTTTTATACATAGTAAGTGTAAGTGTAACTTCTGTACACCAGGAATAACAGCAGTGACCCACGCACTCACCGACTCGGGAAGTCCCAGGAAAAAAATTTAACTGTCTTGGTACCCGCAACGAAATTAATCAGAAGGAAATTAGAGGTATTCGAAATACAGTAAATCCATTTCCCTCCTTAGTAAATCGGGACACAAAATAAAGTAAAATAGGCATACACCCTTTTAAACAGGGAATGATGGGTGCTAAGTGAGCTACGAGTATATTCGATTTCTATAATATAATATGTATGGGTCATACACAAAACGGACTCAAAAAATTATGAAAATAAAAAACGTCGTATTTCTTCGAAATCAGTCTCATTTATTTGGTATAGATTGTAACATTATAGAGCATGTTAGAAACTAGATCGTTATTTAGAATTAATCAAGATTTTTAGCATTTTAATTTTTTTAAGACCACAGAAAAGACATAATTCCACAGAAAAGACTTCACAAATCAATATAATTTCAATAACAATATTTAACTTGTAAATATTGTTAAAATGTTACATCTTGGCTCAGTATAAGGTTTGAATACTAGTCAATCATAATAAAAAATGAAAAATAAACCGATTAAACAATAAGAATTTTTACATAATTTTAACTTGTATAATTGTCCATAATTAAAATATATTTTCGTCACTCTCATCACTCGAGGGTAAAATCGATCGAACTTTAAATATTTTCGGTGGTGTAACCGATTCATCACAGAAGTTACTCTCTAAAAAAAAACTTTTTGTTGGAGTAAATGGCTTAGGCGTAGCATTATCTGAACGGTTAGGCGATGGTGTGCACATTAGAGGTGAAAGTGGTAGTCTCAATCCAGAGACAGTAGATGCAGATGCTGTTCTGTGCGACAAAGTTGGGCTAGGCACCGATGATGGGCTTGAATGGGCGTCTGATGAAATAATTGAAGTATCTGAGATATACATAACTTGAATTTGTCCAATCTCAAAATGTGGACAATTGGCATTTGTTGCACATGAAATACAACTTAGTCTTCGCGCATGTAGTATGTTAGGCTCGGCTGCAGTCCAAGTGAGTTGGTGAATTTTGAAAGTACCCTTGAATGGATGGCACTTGTTTCCGTTAGCTACATTTTGGATTTCAGTAATAAGAGTATCATCGATAGGGATAATTTCAATGCCTTTGCATCTGCCTTGCAAACAACTAACGAAATCCTGAATGTTAGTTACATCTCCTCCATGTGCAACAAAATTGTCAGCTGTTCGTTTTACACACCCACCCACACCATCAGGTGCCCCCTTGCCATGACCTGCTTCGGAAAAATGACACGTTATGGTCTCTGCATTTGAAATTTTACTTAGATAATTTACTATCATGTAGAACATAGTTTTGTTGCGATATTGAGTGGTCGGTCCGTCGCTTAAGATATGTAAGTTTTTTAAATCCGGGGAAAGTAATTTAATTCTTTCTACCACTGGGGTCAAGTGTGCGCATATAAGTACCGGATCATGTCTTAAGTTCTCAGATACAGAACAGATTGAACTAGTTTTAATAAAATTTGTTGGTGGTGGATAATCAGCAGAGTAGTGATGTTAACTAGATGTTGCATAAACGTGGGTAGCTTTAGTTTTAAACTGTTTACAAGCAATTGTTGAGATGTTTTTACACTTTCTTTAATGGTTTTTTTGCATAGTTTTTCTTTACCTTTGATAATTTCGGTAAATGCCTTGGTTACCCACCTTTGATATGTTATAGTGTCAGTGCCATTAACAATATTAAAGAGTGGTAATCTTTGGTTACACTCTGTACATTTTCGTTCTAAGCAGTTTATATTGAGTGAACAGCAAAGGGACTTCACTAGTTCAGTGGCAGAAGAATATGGTAAAACTCTCGTTTTATGTAAGGCGCATACAACAAAATTAATATTGGTATGGACAGAGCATAAGCAAGTCTTTCTGCTTGCTGCTTTTGGAAATATTACCCAGAAAGGTCGGTATCGGCGAAACGTTTCATACGAAACGTTTACACCAGCCGTACTTTTAAACTTTTTATGAAGATTAATAAGTGTATCATTCAAGAGACGAATTTGTTTTTTTACTTTTTTACGAGTTATTGTTTCTTTTTTTCCAGCTGTTATTCTACTATTTTCATCGTCATTTAAAAATTCACATATTTTTCCTTTAATATTAGTTTTTAGATCATTACCCCATGTTTTGCTTTTCTTTATTCTTATAAACCGCATTCGATATTTAGCTAACCTTCTCTCTAATATGTTTAATCTTTTCAATAAATTCTGATTTTGAGTCATCAATAATCGTCTATTTCTTAGACGTATGATTTTACCTAGAGAAACACGCGATGAAGCTGAACAAGGGGAGGAAGGTGGTGTATTCTCATTAAGCATTTCTTCTGTACGCTTTCTTATTTTTTCTTTCTCGCGTTTCAGCCGCGACTTTTCACGCCACATTTTTCTCATTTGTCTCTGCTGTCTAGGTGTAAAATCTTTAATAGTTCTTATTAAACCGTCTTGTTTCTTTTGATGATATCGTTCCCTATCTTTTCTACGTCTTTCCTCTAATGCAACAGCACCTAATTTGGCTCTAGCTCTTCGCATGCTCATTTTCTTTTACTCTCGTCTACGTGCTTTCTTTTCTTCTTCACTTAGTTGTACCCTAGGTCTGCTTGAACGAGGCATTGTATCTGAAACATGGCAAATAAAAAACCCCAAGCTAAGCTATTTTTGTTATTCAATTTAACCAGTAAAAAGCAGAACCCCACATGCACAGTTAGCGCCACAATCAGTTTAATTTAAATATAAATTAAAAGCCGTGAGGTGTCGTGGGGCACCCGATAGGAACGAAGTTCCTTTTACTATTTGACAAATATTGCATTCATAAATTTTGGTCAAGGTACTTTAAAAAAAATAACTCGAATATTATTGTCTGTAGCGAAACAAGACTGATCTAATTTTATTCCTCATCAAATTCTCTAAAAATCATACGCATCATGTTTCGATCTACGATGCGTTGTCCAATAGAGTTATTAAATAAAAATGCCCAATGCGAAGTACTTTCTCTCTCACTCGCTCTGCAGTCAGCGTGCTCTCAGTGGATGCAGAACGAGAGAGACAGCTACTAACGCTTTTTCGTAACGTACGCTTTTTGTCTCCATAAGGAACTCCATTTCAAAACAATATATTTTGTAAATTACATTAATGAGAAAGAGAAATACTTCTTTGTAAAATTTAACTTCATTAGTGTGGTACTAATGAAGTTAAATTGCACAACAATATTTTTTTTGTTTGCCCTAGAAACCACACAGTATTATCTGATAAAGTTATAAGTTAATCGCTAAATTATTAATACGTTTCAAATATAAGTTTACAAATGCACAAAAAAGCCAAACAATTAGAAAATAGCTAGAAACAGAATACAACTTTGTGAAAGTTTATTAATACTATTTTCTGAGGACATAAGCCTTTTCTGTGGACATATTGGGTCACAGGAAATATGTCCACAGAAGAGATTATTGTTGTGCAAAGTCAACAAAGCATTTTTAATTTTGAGGTTAGAACAATGGCTAAGTAGATTTAAAAAATACTCCCTACAATGCATTGCGGCTATATATTTATAATGATAATAAATATTTACTTACCAAAGTACTTTAAGAACAGAAAAGAGGCACTGATCTTTTACAAAATAGTGTGTATCTTATTTTAAGATTCGGAACAATATACATACACGTCAATTACGTCGCAATGAGCGCAGACCAAGGACAGCTATCCAATGTTGCCAATTTCAAAAGTATTCCGTCTATAGTAGGATTTAGAGATAAATTTATCATGTTGATTTTTAAGTCCACAGAAAAGTGGTTTCAACCAATAACCATAGGTTTATTTCAAATTATATTCAAGATCTAAAGTAAGTTTATGTCATTTTTAGATAAATTTAGTCTCTATTATAATGTACGAGTAGTAGACGTATTTTTTTAATGATAAATGTTTTATTTATATGGCTAAACATATTTAAAGGTATGTACCTCGAATCTGAACAGTCCACAGAAGGGGGCTATCACTGGAACTTTATTTATTTTTTCCAATTATCATCTTTTTTTTTATTATATCGTTTTGTTAATGCCAGGGGCCATGAATTTTTACTCGTTGTAATAAATATTACTATATTTTTTAGTCTATAACTTAAGCAATCTCATCTGAACTACGATTTGGGTATGACCCTATAGCAGGATCGCCTAAACGCACTGAAATTCACCCTAGTTGACACAAGATCCGCCCCAGATGTCACCTGCAAGCTATTTAGCATTTTATTACGTTCATTATACCAAAGACTACATTCAAAGAGAATATGATGAGCAGATTGTTCACAGTTAGAGTTAGGTGTTGAGCACTGAAACAATAGTGACTCGACTGATTTAAATGAATACAGTTTGCTCTTAAAGTTACCATGACCCGTCAGAAATTGAGCGACACAGTGATCAACCTCAAGCTATGTCGTCGACAACCGTTCGAGAACAGATGGAAAGAACTGGTAAAAGTGGAGCCTCTTAGATGATTCGTCCCAGCGTTGTTGCCATTCGTCTATGAGGTCATTATAGACATCGGACTGTTGTTGAAGCAATCTTGTAATTTTAGCGCGATCTCGTGCGCCCAAAACATTGCATTGCATGTTTTGTTGTCTTGAATAATAGGGTGCACGTCTCTGCACCTCGTGATCGACCGAAAGCACACGCGCCAACACGGGCAAGCCTCAGTGCTAACCGTCTTATATGCCTTGCACAAGTGTATCAGTCACAAGAATATCAGTGCAAGTCGTTGGCACTGTAACAGTTTTCGACAGACAGCGCCTACATCATCATCATCAACAGCCTTTAATAGTCCACTGCTGGACATAAGCCTCTCCTGAGTGGCCCTAAAATTTCAAATAGTTGTAAAAAAAAATGAAATGTAACGGCAATTAAAATATATTTTTTAATATTGAAAACATTAGTATGAGCTAATGAATTAAATTAGTCCTAAAGCTATTAAAATAAAGCAAAGTTAGGAAAGCATGTCATCATCATCATTTGATAGTCCACTTTTTGGTAAGCCTCTCTTTAGTAAGGAGGTTTTGGCCTACTATGCCTCGTTGGCCAGACGGGTTGGTATTGAGGCGTTGGGATTACGGGTGGCCCTGGATAAGACGGAGGCCCTATTAATTCATGGGCCCCGTCGTGGTCCACCCGCCGGCGCCTCAATCGAGGTCGGCTCGGTCCTCGTACCGGTCCGGGCCCAGATGAGGTACCTGGGTCTGGTCCTAGACGGTAGGTGGCTCTTCGACGAGCACTTCCGACAGCTTGGTCCGAAGCTGGTGGACACTGCCTCCGCCCTAGGGCGACTTTTGCCCAATTTGGGCGGGGCCAGTGTTCCCACGAGGCGGCTGTACGCGGGGGTGGTCCGGTCCATGGCGCTTTATGGTGCACCGGTGTGGGTGGCGGCTCTGACCGCCCCGAATAGGGCGCGCCTCTGGCGCCCCCAGAGGATATTGGCGGTCAGAGCCATACGCGAATACCGCACGGTGTCCACCGAGGCGGCTTGCGCCTTGGCCGGAACACCCCCGTGGGATTTGGAGGCGGAAGTGCTCGCCGAAGTTTATCGGCGAGTGGCTGACTTCCGGGCGGAGAGCGGATTTCGCCCTCCGCCCGAAGACGTGCGCGAGTGGCGCGAAGCCGCTCGCCGAGCCACCATGGTCAGATGGTCGTTCCGGCTGGAGACTCCACGCGCTGGCTTCGCCGCCGTGGAGGCTCTCCAGCCGGTCATAGCCGAGTGGGCAGGGCGGCAGCACGGGGCCCTTTCCTTCCGGCTGACGCAGGTGCTTTCCGGGCACGGTTGCTTCGGAAAGTACCTGCACTCGGTCGCTAGGAGGGAACTGAGTCCCGCCTGCCACCACTGCGACTGCAGTGAGGACTCGGCCCAGCACACGCTGGCGGTCTGCCCCGCATGGGCGACGCAGCGCCGGGCCCTCACTGCAGTCATCGGAGCAGATCTCTCGCTACCGGCCCTAATTCGCTCCATGGCCGGTAGCGACAGTTGTTTTACCGCGGTCGCAACCTTCTGCGAGGAGGTAATCTCGCAGAAGGAGGCGGCGGAGAAGGCCCGGGAGGACGACCTCCACTCGGACCTGATCCGCCGCCGGCGAACTCATGCCGCCCTGAGTGTGGCCGCGGGTGGACGGGGTGGGTTTCCCCTCCACCCGCATTAGTTGGCCAGCCGCGAGGGGGCGGCGTCCGCGTGTGCCGGACGTCGCCTAAAGAGAGGATAAGTGGAGACGGAGCCCGCACCAGGAGCGGGCCGGCGCTGGGAGGGGTCCAGAAGGCGATAACTACCTGGACCCCTCCTAAACTGGAAGCGCAAAGAGGGCACACCGTGTGGTTTTAGTCGGTTCGAGTCCGACACACCACCCCAAGGGGAATTCCACACGTTAAAAAAAAAAAAAAAGGGTTTATTTTAAGTTTGCCTTCTCTTTGCAGTGCTGTTGTCCTGCGTAGTTTGTTCTCTTAGTCGAATCTTGCAACACCCATGGGATGGACAGGGGTGGTGACACTGCGTGTTCTTAATCCGTCACCACACCATGTAAACCACGTACTTAAAGATAATCTTATGAACCGAGTGAATAGAATGGCAAAAAGCAGCTTTAAGTATACACACTTAGCAGAAAAATACGTGTGCGAAAAATCTCCTTAAGTTGTGCATTCACGAGAAGGCCACTGCTTAGGTACATAAGGGAGCCAATATGAAAGCGCGACTGAGGTGGTTACGTAAAGTAGCGAGTTTACTGGGCGACCGGGGAAATTGTCTCGGTCACTTGCATACTGTAGGTATAGCTTCTCATATTTTTCTTACTTTATGCTTGACAGTACTCGCTCAAATTTAATCAACTTAAGTAAGCTAAATATTAATTTCGTTAGTATTACAAAGTTGAATGTTACTTAATTCTGTAAAAGTATAAAATTAATGAAAATCTTTCTTAAGGTTTGCTTCAAATATTGATTGCGATCAATAGAAATATTAAAGTTAAATCTTACGGATAGGATATAAGTTTAATTTGATTTAATGTCAAATCTATTTAATTTAGGAGTAAGAGTAGTACTTGTCCAACATAGTTCGAAGAAACGAATTGGTCTTTATTATGGCCATATGTTCGAACTAATTCAAAAGTTCAAAAAAAATATGTATTTTACACATTTTTTAATGGATGAATAACACTACACCTACACTTTACTCATTTTTGAAAATAGTGTTAAAAAAAGTTTAAAATACGCATCATGAACCGAAATAGTCTGTTTTGAAAAGAACGGCGGCTGTTAAACAAATTCACAGCAAAATTCTAGTTTGACGGTTAAATAAACAAGTTTATGTTTCATATAAAGCTGGAGATTTTGTTATCAAATTCAAGAACAAAATATGTTCCAATTTAAAACGCAAACTTGGAATATTTTTATTTAAGCAAGCACCTTTTTCTTCGATTCAATCTGCAGTAACTTTTCATCGCGCTAGAGTTTCCAGTATAAGGAGGGCTATTATTTTTCAAAGGACATGATTATGTGCGCGGAGAAATCACAAGAAAAGTGTTTGTATCAAGGAAAGGATGCTGCTATAAAGTTACGTCTGCTTTGTGAAGGAGGTGGCTGATGTGTTGGGGTTTACAAAGAAATTCAACGAACTTCTTTCAACCAAAATTTGTAAAAAGTTTTATAGAAATGAAAAAAGGGTGGTTTATTTATACCTTTGTAGTATATTCGTGCAGCGTCAATCGTGTACTTTGTGTATTGTTGTGTTGTGTACTGTATTCAAACACTGCATCCTATTTTACAGTATCTTCTTACCAGCAGAATTCCTTAAAACAATATTTAAGATATGGCAAATCAGAGGGCTAAGTTGTTAGCAATTTGGACATAATTATAACCATTTTTTGTTAAATATACATATATATATATTTGAATAAAATACAGATATGTATTAGTCGGAATCGTCATTTATATCTGATCCTCTTATTGAGTTTTGTTTGCGGTATGACATTTTTTTTTAACAAACTTAAATTGTGTCAATAGGTGTGATTTAAATGATATTGTTACCAATATGTATTGATTGTATGAAGGCAATTCAGAATATTTCACTGAAACATACACAAATCTGATTGTGACTTTTGCAAACAAGGTCTATTCTATCGCCTGATGATGGTATGTGACTACCGACACTCAAGGATGTACCTGTACCTAAAGGATCACAAGTGAGTCGCCACTCTTCAAGTAACTCTCTCTCTCTCTCTCTCACTAAATAGCAGCGAAATATATGTATGCTTAACACTAGTTTTCCCACCGGTTTTTACCGAAGTATGGCTTAATGGGAAAACCATCCAGTATATGATAGGGCACAATAGGTTCAGTTCTCGTTATTTTTATTTATTTTATCAGCTACATTTATGAAAAAAAAAAGGTAATACTGAAAATCTATAAAAACATTTAAATTACGACTATTGTCTACGAGAAATAGATATTAATGAGTTGCGTGAATAGACAGGATTGTAAAGAATTTTTAATATCTTATCATTTTAAGTTTGTCGGTCTCTATTAACTTAATTTATTCTGTCAATTTATTGGAGTACAGCTCAACCTCAATGCTGTTATAAGGGAACCCTTTTAATTATAAAATGCAAAATGCGGCGGTAAATTAACCACTCGTCCACGGGACAATTGACGAGGGAAAACAAGTAAACCATCTTTGTAAAGGAATCTGCTTTACATGATTTTCACATTGAGGAACTCAGAAAATTTTTTAGAAGGAAAAGCTTTTTTCTTCGCAAAATCATTCTTTCGATTTTAGCAACGCTCTAATGATTCCTGAGTTTCAGACGTTCATGGACTGCGGTTGTTACTTACCTTTTTTTTTTTTTAACGTGTGGAAATCCCCTCGGACCGTCACCCCTCCGGGGTTTGCGGCGGGGTGGTGTGTCGGACTCGGACCGACTAAAACCACACGGTGTGCCACTCTGCGCCTGTAACAGGAGGGATCCGGGAACAGCTGTTGTTAAGACATCCGGACCCCTCCTAGCGCCAGCCCGCTCCTGGTGCGGGCTCCGTCTCGATGTTGTTCCTCTCTTTAGGCGACGTCCGGCACACGCGGACGCCGCCCCCTCGCGGCTGGCCAAACTAATGCGGGTGGAGGGGAAACCCACCCCGTCCACCCGCGGCCACACTCAGGGCGGCATGAGGCTGTGGTAGGCGGGCCTCCGCGTTCGCCGGCGGCGGATCGGGTCCGAGTGGAGGTCGTCCTCCCGGGCCCTCTCCGCCGCCTCCTTCCGCGAGATTACTACCTCGCAGAAGGTTGCGACCGCGGTAAAACAACTGTCGCTACCGGCCATGGAGCGTACTACGGCCGGTAGCGAGAGATCCACTCCGATGACTGCAGTGAGGGCCCGGCGCTGCGCCGCCCATGCGGGGCAGACCGCCAGCGTGTGCTGGGCCGAGTCCTCACTGCAGTCGCAGTGGTGGCAGGCGGGACTCAGTTCCCTCCTAGCGACCGTGTGCAGGTACTTCCCGAAGCAACCGTGCCCGGAAAGCACCTGCGTCAGCCGGAAGGAAAGGGTCCCGTGCTGCCGCCCTGCCCACTCGGCGCTGACCGGCTGGAGAGCCTCCACCGCGGCAAAGCCAGCGCGTGGAGTCTCCAGCCGGAACGACCAACGAGCCATCGTGGCTCGGCGAGCGGCTTCGCGCCACTTGCGCACATCCTCGGGCGGAGGGCGAAATCCGCTCTCCGCCCGGAAGTCAGCCACTCGCCGATAAACTTCGGCGAGCACTTCCGCCTCCAAATCCCACGGGGGAGTTCCGGCCAATGCGCACGCCACCTCCGTCGAAACGGTGCGGTAACCGCGTATGGCTCTGACCGCCATTACCCTCTGAGGGCGCCAGAGGCGTACCCTATTCTGGGCGGTCAGAGCCGCCGCCCACACCGGTGCACCGTACAGTGCCATTGACCGGACAACCCCCG
Source organism: Arctia plantaginis (assembly GCA_902825455.1). Lineage (NCBI taxonomy): Eukaryota > Metazoa > Arthropoda > Insecta > Lepidoptera > Erebidae > Arctia > Arctia plantaginis. The sequence continues at coordinate 7,316,548 of CADEBD010000314.1, read as the reverse complement.
TGTACAGCCGTCTTGTCGCGACGCTGGGTCCACCCATATTGGGCAAGAGTCGCCCTAGGGCAGACGCAGCGCCGACCAGCTTTGGAGCAAGCTGTCGGAAGTGCTCGTCGAAGAGCCACCTCCCGTCGAGGATCAGGCCCAGATATTTCATCTGGGCCCGAACCGGTACGAGGACCGAGTTGACCACAATTGAGGCTCCAGGGGGTGGACCACGACGGGGCCCATGAAATAACAGGGCCTCCGTCTTATCTAGGGCCACCCGTAAGCCCAGCGCCTCAATGCGCCCGACCACCAGGGAGACTCCCCCTGTGGCCAGGCGCGCCGCCTCTTGGAAGTTTGCCCCCCGGGCTGTCACCAGGGTATCGTCTGCGTAACAGATTACACCCAGCCCGGGGGGGAAATCGGCGCGAAGGGCCCAGTCGTACCCTATGTTCCACAAGAGGGGTCCAAGAACAGACCCCTGTGGAACACCGCACGACATGGGCCGACACCTCAAATTACCTTCTCGGTCCTCGTACACGACGGTACGCTCCTCTAAATAGTCTGCCACCAGCCGCCTCAGGTACTTTGGCACCCCATGATAGTGGAGTGCTTCCCTGATGCAGCTGAATGGCAGACTATTGAATGCGTTGGCGATGTCCAATGACACCGCCAACAGCACGCCGCCACAGCTCACGGCCTCTTCGGTCACGGCCCTCAGGCGCAACACGGCGTCGACCGTCGAACGCCCCGCCCGAAAACCAAATTGGGCGTCCGACAGATCGGGGCCCACCTCGCAAAGGTGCCGGACGATGCGGGCAGAAAGAACCCTCTCAAACAATTTGCCCGCCTCGTCCAGCAGCACGATGGGCCTATAGGCCGCGACCGAATCGGCAGGCCGTCCCGGCTTCCGCAATAGGACCAGCTTCCCGCTCTTCCAGCACTCAGGGAAGCGTCCCGACGCCAAGCTAGCGTCGAACACCTCCCCGAGGCGGTCTGCCATGTGGTTGAGGGCCAGGGCCAGCACTCGGGCCGGTACCCCGTCTGGCCCAGGGGCGGTGTTCTTGGAACGGATCCGTAGAACAGCCGCCCCTACCTCCGATTCCCGGACGGGCGGAACATTATCCTCCCCGTGCTCCCCGTCGTCTCCGGCCAAGGAGGCCATCGCCGGGGGAGTGTGTTCCGCTCGTTGTGGGAAAAGGCCCTCAACCACTTCTCGCAGGAAGCTGGGCTGGAGAGTCTCCGTAAGGAGGGGGGCCCGACGCGCGGAGCTTTTGTCGCACCGCGCGGTAAGGGCGACCCCAGGGGTCACGATTAAGACCCTCCAGCATCTCCTGTCTTTTTTCTTCTTTGGCGCGGCTAATGGCCAGCTTCAGAGTTTTCCGCGCCCGTCGGTACTCCTCATGAAGCCGGTCCTCCTCACCGTCTCCACGGTGACGCCGCCGACTGCGCGTGTAGGACCTCCGGGCACGTGTACAGGCCGCACGGAGGTCCGCCAGCTCCTGGGACCACCAGTAGACCTCCTTCCTTGGAGGCCGACGACCTCGAACGCGGGGCATGGCCGCATCGCATACATGCGTAATCGCATCGCGAAAGCGGCCAGCCCCCACGTCGACCTCCTCGGTCGGAGCCTGAGGAAACAGCCACGAGTGAATTATGGCTGCCTCCTCTAGTAGGTCCCGGTTCAGCCTGGCAAAAGCCCACCGCGGAAAGCGGGATAAACGCCGCGCCACGTGACCCCTACTGGAGTCCTGGGTCCGGGAGAGCTCAAATCGGATATACAGGTGATCCGAGAGCGTCTCAACCTCTTCCAGGACACGCCAGTTCCTTACTCGTGCGGCGAAGGCAGGGGTACCGAACGAGAGGTCCACTATCGACCCCCCCTGCTGTCGCACGCACGTGTTGGTGGAGCCTCTGTTTAGAAGACAGAGGCCCACCGAGGCCGCCCACTTCTCTACGGCCTCGCCCCTGGCGTCCGTCCTGGGGGAACCCCACGCAATGGACTTTGCGTTGAAGTCCCCCAGCACAAGGACGTGCCCAGACGCTAGTCGCCGTATCGAGGTCTCCAAGCTGGTTAGGAAAACCTCGAAGTCGTTCAAACTCCGGTTGGGGGAGAAATAGACACCATATATGGTGATCCCCCCCCACTCGACGGCAACATATCCAGTGCCCTTGTCTCTTAGCGACAAGGGCGGGGAATGAGCCGTCGTGGAACCGACGACTGCCACGGAGCCGTCCCAGTCACCCATCCAGTTTGGACGGGGAGGGACAGAATAGGGCTCCGCGACTACGGCAACACCTATCGACCACTGTGCCATGGTTTGCAGGAAGAGATCCTGCGCCGCGGCACAGTGGTTCAGGTTCGTCTGGACCAGGAGGTTGGAGACTTGATCCATTATTGGATCGTCTCTACAACCTCCTCCATGGGCGACGACGTCGACGCACGAACTACATCGGAGGCAGCCTGGGTCGACTGGCTAACCCCCGACGTCTGCCGAGAACTGCGGGGAGGCTTGCAGCCTCTCTGCCCCATCTGGTGATTGGCGGGCTTATTCCCCGCCGCACACACTGGGCAGTGAGGGGCGGCAGAGCATTCTGCCGCCTTATGCCCCGGTTGACCGCAGCGGAAACACAGTCCGCCGCAGTCAAAACAACTGTCGCACTTGACAGTACTCGCATTTGTAGCATCTCATCGGTCTCGCCGCCAGGACTGTGATCCTGGCGCTCACGAAACCGATGAGCAGCCTGCCGGCGTCGGCCAATACTTTGGCCGACGCTACGGGACAGCTGACCCACACGGCGCCAAGCCCTCCTGGACCGGGGCGGATGGTGCCGACCCTGACGTTGTCCGCGCTGCACCCCGTCTTCTCCCGGATTACAGCGCGGACATCTTCGGCCGTCACTGAGTCGTCCAGGCCCGAGATGCACAGTTCCGCGCACTTGGTAGGCCTGGCGACCCTGACACCATCTGTGGCTGCAAATATTCCCCGCAGCTTCTCAGCGAAGGAGTCCGCCGTCTTTGCGCCTTCAGCCCCAGGGAACTCGAGAACTCGAGCTCCCGTCTGGGCGAGGCGCATCCTGACCCCCACCGTCCCAAACTCGTTGGCGAGGCTGTCCCGGGCCTTTTTGAAGACGGCCGCATAGGACAGCCCGCCGTCAGCCGCCTCCGGGGACACGGTCACAACTACAGCCGCGGTTTTGGGCGGCTGCAGCTTCCGCGGCCTCTTTGCAGAGGCCGTTGCCACCGGTGGCGAAGGCTGGGCTTGGGCTGCTTTTTGGGCAGCCTTTCTGGCCCGCCTTCGGGACTTCTTGGAGCCCCTCGCCTCCTGCCAACCCTCGTTGGAGGGGGCAGGTGCGGAGGGGCCCGGCAGGGGTGTCGGAGTGGGGAGCGGAGGGAATGCCACTCCGCTCCTCGGCGCCGTTTTAGGCCCCGTCTTGGCCGGCGCCTGGGGATGTGCCTTGGCCGGCGCCTTAGCCGGTGCCTTGGCCGGCGCCTGGGCCGGTGCCTTGGCTCCCCTCCTCGTCGGCTTTTGTGGAGCCGATGGAGTAGGGGCAGACGCCGCCGCCGCGTAAGAAACGCGGCCTCCCACAACGGGGAGCGCGGTCGGAGCGGCGGCCTTAGGCCGCTGTGCCGACGCGAGCGGGGGGCGCATAATCGGCGCAGGAGGCAATCTCGCCTCCAGGCCAGCCAGGCGTCCGTCCAGCATATTCCCAACTGCGATGAGGATTTCTCGCAGTTGGGAGTCAAATGCCCCTGAGTTGGTGGTAGGACCTTAAGGTGACCCGTCTGCTCGTTTATCCCTATATCATTAAAAAATATACATATTATGTAAGAGTATTTACTTTTCTCTCCTTTAGGGACCGTCAATTCAAGCCGAATTTCACGTAAATAGATAGTAGATAATATTCAAACTTAATTTAATTGGCAATGGTTTTTTTTAAATTTATTTATATTATCGTACAAACAAAGGAATTCATAATATGGAAAAAAACCGAGGTTTACAAATACAAAATCTGACAACATTTTGTTTTATAAAAATGTACCGATAACTAACGCTTTACTTTGGTGGCACTAATTTTTAATCTTTTGCTTACCATGATATACAATTAATATTTCAGTAATTATGGCAATAATTATTTATATACAAATATTATTATTGGACGGGGTCTATACAAAATGTTTATTTAAATGCAAAGTTATATATTTACTATCCATATAGGTACTTATTATTATTTTTCTTTTCTACTTATTCTTATTACAATAAGTATATGGATAGTAAAATAATTGTCAAAATTCTTCTAAAATTATTTGAAATCGTCTCGTAATCAAGTCGATGTCTCAAGTCGTACATCAACTAACACAATAGCAACAATCTGTTTTGTCAAATATATTAAAATGAATTTTCTAAATTCTAATTAATGCATAAAGAAAATATAATGTAATCATTTAAAAAAATACAGCGTAAGGTAGCATTTCACATTTTGATAACTTAATGTTTAAATGTAGGAGAAGTACAGACCGCTAAAATTTAAATCAATATGTGGTAAAAGGTGTCTAACGTAGTAGAAGGGCATACATTTTGATAGACTTGAGCAGTATAACTTGAAATGTCATTGAATAGACCTTCTATTCAATGACATTTCAAGTTATACAGATCATTGAAATAAAACAAAACATTTAAAATTGTTAAAGTTCAAATGTCGAACGATTTCTAGCTTAAATAAATACATGGCAGTGTAGAAAATGATGTTTTAATTAGACGGTCTATATCAAAGGTTAAGGCAAAGTTAAAGTTCACAATACGAAATGTTTTGTTCTTTCTAAGTGTTAAGTTTTATTTTTTTCTTATAAATTATTAATTTTTAATTGAATTTTCAAATATAAGACTATTTACTCTAGATTGTAGTTTTTTGTTTCTTTGATTATTTTTGTTTGATTGTACAAAATATAAGTATAAAAGTTAATTATGCCGTTCACTATAACACCCCAGATCCCAAGACGCCGGTCCCAGTAAAACGCAAAGACTAAATCCAGCCAGTTCTAACTTCGACAGTAAAATTTCACAAATATTCCTTCATAACAGGATAAATTTTTCATCGTGAAAAATGTTAAGGAAATAATTTATTGATTTTTTTCTCAGAAAATATTTTGTAAACATTTTGCTAGCAATACTAAATTTTAATATTTATTCGAATTTTAACTTTTTATCACGTATTGTTTAAAATATTTAGGATTTGAAGATACATAAAGATACATAGTAGCCAGACACCTTTTTCTAAATTCCTCCCTCCCTATCAACCATGACAAATATTGTGTGATGAGCACGGTCATTCGTTCTATGTGTGAGTGTAATTTATCTATAATATGTATGTATTTAGAAATATATGAGTATGTTTATCAGATGTCTGGTTACCATAGCACAGGCTCTGCCAAGTTTGGGATCAGACGGCCGTGTGTGAAATGTGTGAGATATATTATTATATTATTACTCGTAGTTTAGACAAATAGGCGTTCCACATCCGTTCAAAGTGCCGGTCAGGGCCTCAATTCTGCTATTTTATGTTCACACCAAGCCAATGTCATACCACTGACACGCTATTGAGATGCCATCAAGTGGCCATTGGCATCGGTATAAATATCGGTAGTCTACACTAACTTAGTGTCTTTACAGTGGCGATGGAATGGCAGTGGCTCATCAGTGGTGATATCAAAAAGATTGCCATATTTGGAAAAATAAATAAATCATTTCCTCAAAAAAACGTAATATATTTTCAAATTATAACGATTATTTTTGATGTAGTACATTTTACATTGTACATTTTGATATGGCTGAAGCCATATCTGGTGAATATGGTGATTGCTCGATGGTATGTGTTGAGTGTTTGGTCAAAAATTCGTTCACAATGATAGCCTTGTGCGAAGGCGCATTATCGTGGTGCAAAATCCAAGAATTTTCTTTCCACAAATCTGGCCTTTTTCATCGAATTTGACTTTTGATCGACTTTGGCGTGGATTTGGTTCGGTTTCGGTTCAGTTGGAAGGCGCCACTCCGAAGCTTGTTGACTGGTTTGCATGTCAACTGTCAAAAATGTCTTCAGCGACTCTCATGCGATTGAGTTTTTGGAGAAAATTCAGGTTTTTTTGGGACTAGCCGAGCGGTAATATCATGTTTCATACCCAAATGATTAGTTAAAATGGTACGGATCGACTGGTGAGATACAGAAAGTTTGGCGGCTCTCTCTCAAACTTGAATGAGGATCTGCAGTCACTATTTCCTTCACTTTTACGATGTTAACTTCAGTTGCAGACGTTGATGGCTTACCAGAGCGAGACAAATTTTCCATCACATCTCGACCGCTTTTGAACGCTTTGTACCACTCATAAGCATGTGTGTAACATTTTCAGTGACTCCGAACACAAAAATCCATAGGCGATGCAAAATTTAAGACAAACTCTTTGTTCGATGTGTTTTGTCTATTGTGAAATTTGCAATACACACTAGATATGATGTAACTAAAAACAGGTTGGGATTGTATGGTCTTACAAGTTTCATTTTGCATAATGTGTAGGATCTCTTCCTCGGTACTGTCCGTGAGTGGTTTACACGCGAGGACGATGCATTGGTGGCACACCGCTCCCCCTCGAACGCGTCTGTGATGTCGTCTTCTGGTCAACAATGCGGCGTTCAGCGTCAAGGTGGTGGTGCTGGTCGGGTGTCAGGTCCATGTTACGCTAATTCAACGCGGGGTCACGAGACAAACACATATAGTTGGACCTAACCAAGCTTAGCTTTACAATGATTTTATTTGGAAACAAAACAAGCGGCGGGTAATTACTCTAATGAGATTTTACTCTGTTCTTGTACTTATTTGATTCACTCTTCGTCGTTAATGATACAAGTAGATCAGCTGTTATTGTTTTTTTTTTGTTACTGTATTTAAGAGTTAAGTTGATATAAACTTTTGCAAAATAATAATATTTATTTTTGAATTAGGACCAAACATACAGGTACGAGTACACATTCAATTGGAATACTGTCGATAAATAATGTTTTCGTGGCACATTCGGTTTAAAGCTCGGTTAACGTATGAGTAAGCTTAATCCTCATTGTGCTCGCTTGATCAGTTGGTAGCTGTACAAGTGAACATTTTACAATTTTTATATTTCACAACAACGAAGTACTCTATTCGCACAAATTTCCAGTAAAATGTACAAATAGTCGCTCTCTATTCTACTCTGAAATCCTGTTTTACTGCGAACTGCAAAAGTCGTTTATCATTTTTAAAAGATGAATTATAATACCATTAAATTTTTCATTACGAACGAAAAAGATGGAAAGTTCTGACGGTGAAGTAGATGATAAGGATTACTCGCAAAATAGAGCTTAAGAAAATATAGTTATTTGTACTAAAATTACTTGAAACGAGACAGAGATGGATGATGCTAGTTTTAAATTTATTTTAAATCTATTCAAGCTAACACAAGCGAGAGTAAATTCATTTTAGGAGGATCTCTCATAGCCTAGTTTCACTACCTCACACACTTTTGTAATGGGTACATTTGTTTTCAATAAGGAAAAACTATTAAGAAAACATGTTTGTATAACCTTGGGAGAAAATATACGCTAATAAAATGCTACCAATAATGTTACATAAAAATAATGATACATAAAAAAATATAAATATTAAAATACTTATTTAAAAAATGTAAGATATTTAATAAAAGTGTGTCGATATTTTCTTGGGAAAATAATAATGTATTTATTTGAGACAGTTGTTTGAGATTTACATTTACACCACCACTAAGTTTTTGGGTATAACTCTAGATCCTAATATGCAGTGGGCACGTCAATGTGTGGGCCACATTGATAGATTGTCGAATAGACGCAGCTCTGCAGCATACGCGGTTTATAAAATTCGTCAATTAACAGATGTAGAAACAGTTAGACTAGTGTAATTTAGCTATTTTCATAGTGTAATGTCATAAGGTATTTTGTTAATGGGAAATGCTGCTGACATTCAGAGTATCTTTGTGTTGCAAAAGAGAGCTATTCGCGCAATTTATAACCTTAGTTATAAATTTAGGCAGTCACTGAGGGATAAGTTTAAAGAAATTGGTATTATGACAGTCGCATCTCAACGTATATATGAAAATTCAGTGAATGTTATTCATTTAGTAAATATTCATTTAGTCCAAAATTTAACGGCCTTCATAATATAAACACGAGAAATATATCAATAAAAAAAAGAAAAAAAAATTGACGTTAAAAGTGTTGCCAACGACCAGACTACAAAAAGTAAGCAAGTCTTTTCGATGTCAGGGTTTGCGATTCTACAATAAAATGCCGAACTAATTTCATGAATAAAGTTTTAACAAATTTAAGTCGTTAAACAAAAACTATGTGAAAATGAACTTGAAATTGAACTTACTACACGGTTACAGATTATTTAGATTTTTTTTGCTTAGCATTGATGCTGCTCACTCCCAGATTTGAAAGTGATGAACATTTAATTTTTTGTTGTTGTAATTCGTATTTCATATGTTTTCAATTTGTTTATTTGAAATTGAATTGTATAGTATTTTTTTTGTGAATTGAAATGTGAGTATAGTGTAGGCTTGTAATGTTAGTTCATATTTTAGAAACTTACTGGTGGTTTTGAGTGTTTCCACGGCCCACTCAAGTGTCCTGCAGGCGGTAGTGTCGTGTTACGGATTGTTCATCCTGACTATATCGGTTAGGCTATACAATGGCTGGGGCTCGTATGCAGTCTGTATGGACGGGCCGACTCAATACTATGATCCTTTCTTCAAAAGGGCAACCCAGACCCCATATTGCACTCACATAGTTCTCTTTAACATTGTACATGGACTTAAAAAAAAAAGACACCTCTGTGGTTTGTTTCGGCGTTCCTTCCCAGAGCGAGTCTAAGGAAATGCCGGCGTCTTCTAGCTGTAAAGTCCGACTTGTAAAAATATCTGAAAAGATTTACTTGCAGAAATAAACATGATTTCATCATTTCATTTCATATGATGTCAAAAGCATTAAATAACGAATTAACTTATTAACCTTCACATTAAAACATAATTTAAAATTAGTAAGGTGACAAGGTAATCAAGCCTAATGATTTAAAACCTAATGAAATTATTTTTTTTCATTAGGTATGCCAGGTGCTTGTTTGTCAACTTATAGTATAAAACCTGTCTAAACTGTCACCTATTGTTGTCATTATCCATAAATATAGACTAAGTACTTAAGTACTGCTACTTAAAGTAGGGAATTAAATCAATTCACTATATACTGGCGTTATGTTAGAGCGCAGAGTCTAAGTTTGTATAAAGTTTAAGTTGATAAAAACTAAAACGGAACATTTTCATAGCACGGTCTCAGAAAAATATTGCAACAAATAAATTTACCTAAACATCACTTATATTTAATATTAACATTTATTTCTTAACATTCGTTGCATAATTCACGGACCGTCACTTAAGTTAACCTCGACGAATATCTAGGAGCGTATATAGTGTCCCTGCATCTATATTTAAGGAGGTCGGAACACGACGCCGATGTGTAGAACGTGTCAAATGCAATCAAGGGGCCCAAAGAGCCCCTCTAATTACTTTACATCAGCTGGGGTCATGCTAATAGCGGAGAGACCAGCCGCTACGTATAACATATTATTATACATTTTTATTCATTTGATAAATTATTTTTGAACTTCCTTTTACACACTTTTAAAAAGCAACAGATCCGTTTTTTGCTACTAGAGCACTCTTTTTTGTGGTAGAGGGGACAAACGAGCAGACGGGTGACCTGATGGGAAGCGACTTCCGCCGCCCATTAACGCCTGCAACTCAGGAGTCACAAACACGTTGCCGGCCTATTAGTAAGGAGTACGCTCTTTTCTTGTAGGTTTGAAGGTCGGAAATATCGCAGACGATAACTTGTTCCACAGATTGGTTGTGCGAGGCAAAAAGTGTTTTGTAAAGCACACAGTGATGAAGTGCCAATTATCCAAGTGCTGAGGTTGCAAAATTTTGCTGTGTGGACCGGTGGCGGCAAGTTGCAGCCGGTATTAGTTGGAACATTTCGTCGGTATCTACAATAGCTTCATGACTAATATTAGCTAATAATTAGAAATGCACAAATGGATACAAAGTTTTAACGTCACTAATATCCAAGTATCTTAAACCAGTCTAAAATTATTTTTGAGGGTTTGGTATTACCGAACAGATTTTTGCTGAAACTGAAGCCATCGGGCGACTACTGTGTCTTTTAGGAACTCGCAATCAAATCAAAATTATGGGCGTACTACTCGTATCTCTATGAAAAGGTTAGTAGAGTGTAAAGTAAAACACGTTACCAGGTTAAAAAATAAATTTTGGTGGAATGTTGTTAAGGATAAATAAACATGACTTCTAATACTTACTTACTTATCAGTCATTAAAGTGGTAATAAATTTTATTTAAAATTATTTTTAAATCACATAATTTAACCATCATCATGTCATCCAACCATCTGTCAAATCTCTTTATCATAGATACTAAAATAATCAGAGTAACAAAACACGTAACTTCTAATACTTAAACTACAAAAACTTTGTACGAGTATATCTGTTATGTTTGCACGCTTTGAAGCTACCCAACCGGTCATCATGAATTTTGCACATACCTGGAAAAGAGCGAGTCTGACTAGCGCACCGAGAGTTTCGTATAAATTTGTTTATCGTCCTTCTCAGGCATCGATTTTCATCCGTTTATTTCATCATCTCATCTCTTCACATCTCTGAAACGTATATCTACAAAATTGGCATTTATCAGTTTCATTCCAGTTGCATTGAAAACAGAAAATTATTATAAAATTAAGTGAAATAATAGTTTGAAATCGCAAGAAATAAATAGACTGTAAACTAATCCTACAAGGGATTCATTTTTCTTTTTAAGGAATGCTTAAAAATGGAACTTTGGGCCAAGATAAACCAGGAGCCAAAGTTAGTATTGTTATAACGAAAATAAGTTTTTTCGTTAGTTAGCTTTCACGCTTTAACCAATCAACTGATCGTCATTATTTGTTACATACACGATGCGAACATATACGAACTGAATATTTTAGTTAATTTTTTTTTTTTTTTTCTCAAACTTAAAAAAAAAACTTAATCCTCAGCTTTGAAAAAAAACCTGTCGAATACATTTTATGTAAAATAAAAGAATTGCCTTTAGTATATGTTTTCTAATTAAGTCATGTCTCGCTTTCTGTACGTGTCTTGAGTACTATATCGTTTCCTAATATAGCACAAAATGGCGAACCCCTTATTACATTAACATCTAATTTTCCACTCCAAAGGCATCTTAAAGATAACTTAATTGACTGCGAAACGTAATTTAGTATATGATTTAATAAGCTCTAGTAGCACAATCAAGGCGTTCGATATCGATCACTGTTGGTGATTGTTCTGTTGAATGTAATTACGAAAAAGTCAACGCGATCTGAAACTTTCACGATACCTGTAAAGTACAAAGCGACCAATAAAATTTTAGAAGCCACAAGACAGGCATAGAAATGACGGTAATTGAGCCTGGCAGGATTTTCAGAAGCGACTGTACAATGGAGGGGAGCAAAAAATCGGATAAAAGTTCCGGACATGAATTTCATGAAAGCACTTTGCCGGTTTTGACGTGTTTTTGGCATAACGAAGGCTCCTTCATTGGTTCAATACAAATATCGGTTATCTGAGTTTGCGTTTTAAGTAATCTTTTTCTAAGAATAAATAAAGTATTCAAGGCAAATGTTTAATTAAGATTTTTCTCGTACGAGTGTATTGTTGCTTGAGTTAAAAAGTGAAATATAAAAAAATCATATTAAAAAAAGAAAAATGGAGAGTCAGGATCAAACAACAGCGACAGCAGTGTTTAATGTTCTACATAATCTTGGATAAGCTCCTAATATTAGAGCGGTCGCGATTTATGATCTCAACCTCCTTTAAAAAAATTAACCAGTAATTTCCATAAAAGAAAATCTTAATTAAGAAGCCTTTTTGTCGTTATAAAAGTGGCTTATTCTTATTTCGTATATTTAAATGCCGTAGTTAAATTGCCCATTTCAAAAGCTTTATGGTACAGATAATCTAAATAAATACTTTAATCTAAAATACCTGTGACATGACCAACGTTCGTAATTAGATTCCTGTGCAATATTACAGCAACATTCAAATTGAATAAACATACTTTTGTTTTAGATCTTATAAGGTTCTTGTAGGTTAAGGTAAGGAGGATTATACTACTAATAATAAAAGATTTTTATATAGAAAGATAAGAATACCACTACGTATGACTAATATAATAAAATAATAGTAATAAATAAATAAATCCATAACAGTAAACACAATAAAAGTTAAAAACTTCTAAACAATTATAACCGCGTTTATTTAAGACTTTCTAGTGTACTACCACCTTCCCTTTCGTTGCGCATTCTAACTTTAATGTCGGTTAATATCATTATCATATATAAACATCGTATACCAAACCTTGAGCACACACAGAAACAAAATCATGGAAGTATGTAGATTAAAATGTTAATAGGTATATGTTTGGTAATAAAATGTACGTGTGCAAAACTGCAAAGTTCCTAACACTCAGCTGCAAAATCAATAGCAAGTTGTTGCTCTCATTTATTCTCTTCTGAAGTATCACATAATTATACGTTATGTACCAACTTATTTGTCCTGGATTTACCTTGGCAAATGAGTCGTTACGTAATGTATGTAACTACCTGTCTCCGCCTGTCGTATTAATAATCTATTTTTAACAGCCCAATGACATAGATAGGGATTAGACCGTATATTAAAAACTGAGTGCTCCGAAAAATGACCGTAAACTGTGGAACATTGATGTGATGTATAGACCTTATAATAAAATAGTCCCATACGACGGGTGCCAAAATACGAGTATAGGCAGTGACATATTACCCGTATTAATCAAATAACAAAACTTTGCTTCCGTAGAAATGGATCATAATAAGTGTTTTATTACTTTATATTATAAAGTTAGAGTACGACTGCGAAATTGACTTCAAATTCCTACGCCAAGCGGAAAATTTACGAGCCAAATAAAACTATTTTCCGGTAGAAATTTCAAAGACTCAAAATTCTAACATCTTTTCGTACACTTGTAACGGGCAGATACTAACTAAATCTCAACATGTAAATATTCGAAAGCCTTTCCGCTTTTTTCTAAGCACCGAGAATCGTGATTAGAATTTCTTTATACAAGTTATAATAATTCTATAATTTAATTGAAGGGTACATTTATTTAATCAAGCGTGATAACTTACTGAATAATGTTTCCTTGAACAAGTTCGAAGAAATACAAAATAAAAACGTTGAAAACATTGAACGGGGCATTGTTATGATTTTGCAAAGAAATAATAAAAAAAACATTGTGATATTGGAGAAAATACTTTAACACAAAGTGTGAATTCATAGCATCTGTCTGCCCATTATACAAATAAATGCCCTATTTTGGGATTAATCTAATGTCAATCAACGCGGTGATATTAGACAAGGTTGGTATTGGTTGTGGGCTTCGGTTTCCGCATTTAGACTCAAGAGTGGTCCTTTATGCATCGAGGATTGGTTAGCTAGGTGAGCCAACCAAGCTCCTTCCAGAAGCGCAGAAGCCTCCTGGGGCGTTCACAGGCTTCTAGGAGCGATCTTGTCTCAGGAATGATACTTGTCCGTTGTGCGGCCACTCCCTCGCATTCCAGGACTACGTGGGCGGCCGTTTCCTCTGCTTCCAGACATCCCCTGCACAAAGGGCTGTCCGTCACATTGATGATGAATAGGTGTCGGTTCAGGGCTAAGTGTCCTGTTAGAGTACCGACAACTATTCGGATTTCTTGTCTGCTAAGACTAATCAATCTGCAGGTAAGCCGTGGTGTGACTTGAGTCATCACCAGTTTGGACTGTCTGCAGCCGGGTGAGTTTTTCCACCTCCGGTTGTGTGCTTCACGGGTCCGTTGCCTGGCCCAGAATCGTGTTTGGTTAAACGGTATTGGCAGGAGTATGATTAGGCCGGTAGCTGGGGTTGCCGAGCCCATCCTTGCCAACTCATCTGCGGCATCGTTCCTGTGTGATATTAGAAAAGGTATACAAACCCCTTTTACCACTACGCCAAAATGTTCCCTATTTGGGAACATGGATAATGTATTTATTTCCTACTTAATTTTACAAACGCATAAAACTGACCTAAAATAAGATAAAAATAAGTACTGTTCATTTGAAACTCAGTTAGTGAAATGTCTCATTACACATGAAATAGGCGGTTCATCCACATAACAATAATGGGTGCGATGAATAAATTGAACATAACTCATATTTATTATGATGGTTCCATAATCCTTTCCGGGCGTCCGAAGGGACGTACATGGACGTACATTTCTGGCACAAACTTACCGAACTGTAAAAAGTGAAACGTGACTAGACAACAGTACAAAACTCCATCCGTTTTTACATTTGATCTCCTCGGAATCCGTGGATTTGTGAATAGAATAACTTATTGATATCTATATGATAATACGACGTAAATTATAATGTATATCGAAATAGTGTTTATTTAAGAAATCTAATTTTTAAAACGGGTCAAACAGAATGTTTTATTTGGGTGGTAGGGGCTCTACAGATTTCTGTTACGCCTGTATACTGGAAGTTCGCGGTTGAAATGAACTACTACCATAGATAAGCATTTCTGGTGAATTGGTCCCTAGATCCTCATGACATGGGTCTTTGCGACTCGCTACTGACATTATTGGTATTACTAATGTCCATTGGTATTGTCCATTGGTAATGTCCACAGCTTCCTATAAATTAAGTATCCTGTGAGAGAAGCTACGTAATTAAATTATAGTTAACGTTAGCTAATAAAATAGTGGTAATAGGTCTTTACCTATGAAATTGCCGTTTTGTATGCAATAAGTAAAACTTGTGTATATTGTGAATAAGTGTACTTATTTTTTCAAACTTTTTTATTTCTATTATTCGAAGTAATCACCCATGCAATCGACGCATCTTTGCCAACGCATTGGCAGTTTATTGATGCCCTTCTTGTAAAAATCAGCTGGACGGGAAGCAACAAACTCTTCAAAGGCATTTTGTACTGCCTCTCGGGAATTGAACTTTTACCCACTAAAAAGTTGTCTAAATTTTGGAAAAAGTAATAGTCGGTACGTGCAAGGTCTGGTGAGTATGGCGGATGAGGGAGAGCTTCCAACCCCAGCTCTTGCAGCTTGGAGACTGTCTGTTGCGCAGTATGGGGTCACGCGTTGTCGTGAAGGAGCAGTGGGGACGACCGATTGACCAAAGCTGGTTGCAGATGTGACCACCATACATCCCCAAGGAGAAGGCGATCCGAAGGGATTTTCCTCCTCGTCAACGAAAAAAAAAGATGTATGTACACAATATAAACATTGTGTTGGAACATTATGGAAGCGTTTTAACTTTCGAAATAGATTGGAATTAGAGCTTTTAGCATACATTATAACACACAGTTACATTAAAAAGTGGATGACCATTGTTACCACATTGAGGCCGTTTGCGTATGTCGAAGAGCACGTTTAGCCGTCAGTTCTGGTTGCCACACGAATATTGCTTCATCGTTATGGGTAGTAGGAACCCTAAAAAGTTCGACAATAGACTATCTACAGAACTTCGAACTGCTAGTAAGTACTTGGGTTGTGGAGGTCTGATGGCAGTCGCGCCACGACATAAATTAAAGTTCAGCCGTGTCGTGTTCGACTCCAATCTATTTTTGAAAAAACTTCGGAGTAGTAAATAAAAAGGAATATTAAATAAAAATAAAATTTATTTAACACATACCAACAATTAACAACATTTATTTCTAACACTCAACATTATTGGTGCTTACTACAATATTCATACAGTTGGTCTCAGTAAATCAATGTACCAATCGCCACGCAACTAAAGTAATAAAATGTATACAAACGTAGAAATACGATGTTCGCACTTTACTAACAATAAAGTTAGACTTCGGAACAGCCACTTGTTAGTATATTATCCATTTGGCTTTTTTATCCTGTTAAAAATCACATAGCAATCACATTCATAGCCGTAAATCAAAAAACATTCTTCCTTTACAGTTGTAAATCTACTTTAAAATCCGCGAGTAGCCAGTACGTTTAAAAATTGAAAATAATTATTTAATTTAATAGGTCTATGGATTTAAAAAAAGAAATTTACTTATTTATTTTATTTTTCGTTTAAAAAAAAGTGAAAGTTTTGAATGTTGCATGATTTTATTATTCAAATATAAAGATTTAAATATTTTAGATTCCAATTTAGAAATGTATGTTAAAACTTCTGTTTAGAGATTTATAAGTTGAGACATATTTGTTGCCAGTATTTCAAATTAAAAATGAAACAAAAATTGTCATTTACATCTGGGTCACTCTACTTCTTAGAAAAAACATATTGAAACCTTTCCAAGAACTGTGATATGGTTTAAAAATAAATGACAACGATGAAAAATACAATATGATTTAACTTTACAACAAAGTCAAGTAATACAAATACTTATAAATATACAGTTAATTTTATATGTGTAAAACCCACTGTTTGTGAGAATGTCGAAAGACAATTAGCAATGCCCCTTTGTTTCGATAATCCTATATCCCCTTCAGAATAGACACTGTCTGTGTCTATTCTGGAGGGGAGATAGGACGCCTACCTTCATCATAGCCTTCCTTTTGTATTACTTGTTCGCCATGTACCTTGAACTCCTTTGTAATTGTTATTGAGTCATCATTGTCTAACTATGCCACCTATTTAATCTATATCTAGTCTTTGTATACATAGACTCGGCTATCGGGATATTTTATATGGCTATAAGGCATGATTTCCATTTAAATTTGCACTATAGTCTTTTTAACTATGTTCTCAAAATCTTATGAAACGCATGTTATTCTAAACTTTACTTCTAAATTATTATTTCAGCCAATATTCCCGTCACCCCACCGAAACCTGTGGCCTTCCTCATGAGCATAACATTATACTATTTTTTCATCATTTTTATAATGAAAGTGGTCATTCTCTGCTGCTTTATACTCCTAATCTTCGTAATACTCATGATTCCTCAGGAGTACATTATATCAAAACATAATTCATATTTTTACATCAATAGAACTTCGCACAGTAATTTACACCGTTGTCCCTCGTGCTTATTATAAAAGTAAAGGTATTATCAGCAGAAATTATAAACATCAAAAGAAAAACAGCAAACGTATGATCATTAAAAATAATATGATCGACGAAAATAATTGGATGATATTAAGGTATGAACATAGAAAAGCAGCTGCCCACTGGGGTTTTCATAATAACAAATTTGCACGTTATACAGATAAGTCTCACACATCATGTTGTAAAAGAACCTTAAAAACTATATTACAAAACCGAGACTTTAACTTCAGTCTAATACTTAACGATTTTTAAAAGAAATCCTTAGTTTCATCAGGCCTATTCAACGACTGACAATTGTATTGAAATATTAAACCAAATTACAAATACTATTGTATTTGTAATTTGGTTTAATATTTCTATGTCTTCTTTTAATATTTTTCATATAATGATAGAATATTATATCCGTAGATTATTAGATAGATTCAAGTTCGTTTTATAAAAATAGTTTTATTTGGAAAACTTCTAATTTTATTTGTACCAACCGTACCGCACTTTCCCAAGACACAAATTGTTTGGTCCCAATATACTACTCAAAAATAATTATTGTAATATATTCTATAGGGGAATTCGGGACCCCGTCCCCGGTAGTGAAAACCCCGTAAATTTATTATCAAAAAAATTAATAACGAAAAAAACTGCAAGTCTGCAAAACACTTACAGATCAGTAAAATAAATGAATTGTCGACAAATGTAAAATGAAAACATAAATTGTAGAAACAAATGAATTGCAAAAAATAAATGGCTGTCGAAACACAATGATGGTCGTAACACAATAAATTATTGTTTTGAACATAAATAAAATGAAAGTCGTACATTATTTTAATAATACTTACCTTTTTTAATAATCTATTCTATTTTGAATAAATCAAGTGCATTTGTTATATGTTCAATAATTGGTTTACGGTAATATCGAGATTATTTATCGATCTATAATCTAATATTGCAAATGAGTGTGTCAAATCTGTAATATGACAGAAACAATCATCACTTTTATTTATTACAAAAATTAATGTATGTAATATCATCCTTCTTGCTATAGACACTTAAATTTCAAGTTTCATAAATAGTTTTCATACACAGTTTACTACTACAGATATGTATTTTGTAGCATTTAGATCACAAAAAAAGATGAGATGATGAAATAGATTTTAACAGACAGGTTATTACCAATGTAAAAGAACTACCTAGGTTTCTTTTATATTTCTTAACCAGAATCATATGATTGTCAGATAGCGTTTTCTTCTATTTTTATCGATATCATACGAGACTGCAACTTACGGGTCTGAAAAATCTGCAGCATCTGAATAATAACGCAAATAAATGTATAGTAAAACCTGACCGAAAACGTTCTCCAAAGGTAGAAAGAGAAAAACATTGAGTCTTATAATACATTATGTTACTTACTTACAATAACCAAAGTTATCTGTTGGACTTTAGGCATACTAACTGCGTCGCTCACAAGAGGTTCTGAGTACCTTCGCCAGCTGTTTACACTCGTCGTTTACAATGGGTATTCCGGTCACACCTTTTTGAAGTTAATCCGAGAGCTTAACCGTAGCAATGTCAACTTGCTGATTGATTTACATTCAAACATGTTAGTATAATTTGTGGAAATAGATTTGATCCTGATCGGGTCGGTCGACTCGTGTTACGGAGGAACCGATGAATATTAGATCATTACTAAGTAAATGTTCACGTTTTGGTTTCAGTGAAAGGCTTTAATCAATGTATGTACATTTGTTATGTTTATTCGTCGCACAACGACTGACTTACGCACAAACACAAAGTTCCTTTACGTATAGAATAGTACATAAAGATATCACATAAACAGTTAACTTAGTTTTTTTATTGAGCTCATATAGTCGCCATGTCTTTTTATTAATTTACCTATTTGTGTTTCTTTATCCTGTTGACTTGGAAAGCTAGTAGATGTATTATATTTTAAAAAGATGTGAAAAAGAAGTGTTAACTGTTGAAACAATATAATGATCTAATGGTCACTATCTTACCAGAGCATTCTCTAAAAATAAAAAAAGTAGTAGAAGAAATATCTCACACAGACATACCAGTAATACATACCTCAAACAGATAAATATGTAAAGGGTTTTATGCTTTCCATTTTCTTTCAAATTATTTAAATCACAATCACTCACTTCACTAAAATTCACCAACACTTGTACTTCTTTTATAAGCTACGATATTAATATATGCAGAATATATTGCGTTGTGAATATATTGGTTATTTATGTGTGAGTGTATACGAGTATGTCGCTGTGTAGAACATCGCAGTCGTTAAATTTTATCGCCAACGTGAGGATCCTCTTACGACGTCTCCCTTAACCTTCGGAAGTAGTCCAAACTTTTTGCATGTCTTTGGTACCAATAAATAAATAGAAAGGTAAGTAAATGTGCTTAAGTATAAGGAGACAAGCCCGTTTGTTGGGTGAGAAGTGAAGTCGCTTATAATCATCGGGCGCCAACTGCTAAGAGGGCTCGTCTTATACTAAAAGCTAAATAGACGAGGTAACTTTTACAGTAAGCAAACTAAGTCGAGGAACATTTAAGATGCAGGTTATCAGGTGGCAAGTAGAAATCGATTTCCCTACATGAACTGATGACTCGGTCAAAGCGGTTTGACTCGATCATATCCACAAATTTGATGTGGATGTAATAACTAAGCACTATCCTAGCACTATCCGGAATAACCTATGATCTTACCATAAGCATGTTTATACACAAGCATATGGTGTTCCTAACTAGTGGAAAATGGTCGTAGTAGCTCGTGAAGCTCGTGAAAACACGCCCCTAGGTTGCCTAACAGGCAATTTCCAATCCTACAAACAAATTATATTTAAACCGTCCTGCCCTACTTAATTATTAAACCATGGTCCATCAATAAATTAAAACTTCACTATCCTGATTTTAAAAAAGAGGACAGCCGGTCACGCGCTTTAATTGTTCAGCCAAAAAAATAGCCTTTAGCATGATTTCGAACAAACAATATTTTATTTTATAACCTTACGATTGAGAACAAATCATAATAGTATACGTGTACAACGTTTAATAAAACTATTTGTTTTCCAGTAATACTATGTTATATTGTGCTTCAATATTATTACAAAAATGTACTCGCCTATACGTTAAATGTAAGCTTATAAATAGGGTGGCATATGGCGCCAAACAGTTAAACAATATTTATGTTGCCTTTAAAAACCAAGACTATAGTCACTGTGAAAGTCTTTGAACACGTACTATATTTACTATGAAGTCAATGCGGTTATGAAATAGGAGATGTAACTTTTTTTTAAAATATGTCAATATAGTATTCTATCTTTTAGGTTTCGCTCCGAATAAATGTTCTACCTACTAGAAATTAATTTTACAATGTGTATACTAGTATTCACAGTGTACGAGTATAGTGTATATGTATTTATATGTATATTAATCTATGTATGTGTCTAATTGTATATGTAAGTTTTAATTAGTTTTAGATATTAATTGACTTAAAAAAAATCCTAATGGTTGGCTAGTAGTGAATAAATAAATATATGTACTACTCGTACATATACGAACACTAGATTATTCGTCAAACCTAAATTGATTGAGTGCAACGAACCACCGTAGTATTTTTCCCACCGCCGCGCCCTCTTGACTCCGTAGAGGTACACGATTCGCACAAACTGCGTCGCAAATGCACGTCCTCCGCGTGCAAAATTGTTGGTGCTAACATGAGCGTCCCTTGCAAGTAAAAACATATGTCAATATGTTGTTTGGTTTACGATACTTGGCAATGGCAGTTTAGCGTACAATTTAACGATTCATGTTTGTGAGTCTTACGTACACTGTGTACGAGTACCTGGAATGGGAACTTTTGTGATAGTATATCTGAAGACTTACCCATTGCATAAAGTTGTACACATATACGCTTGTAGTTTTCTTTATTTATGGTAAATAGCAAATTAACACATAGGTCACCTGATGGTGACGACTTCCATCTTTGTCGCTATTTGAGCAGCCCCCCCAGAATCTGGGGAAACTGGGGTTTTGGGCCACAGTAGTCTCATTTACGTTGTGAAATACAACGATAGAATTGCTTAACATCGATTTTCTGTGAGGCTGTGGTATCACTCCCATTTGTGCCAAAGCTTTGCTCACCCACCTAAAGTTCTATACAGGGTGTAAGGGACATCGTAACGAATACTGAAATAGTGTATTTGGACCATCATTCTGAGTCGAAAATCATTGGAATTTTCTTTTCTTCATATATTTTTTTTTTTTATTTGCCATTTTTTTTGCTAAAAATTATAAAAAATTTCGTCACAATGAGTAATCAGAACATTTTACCGAAAACAATTTAATAAATATCACATACGGTCGATTTCTGCAATGTAATTAATCAAAGAGCCGGGGCCCCAACCCTCGGCCGCTAACATGTGTTAGTGTGCGTAGACTGTTCGCACGAAATACCTACGAGAATTTACCTTAACCTTTGACAATTGATTGCATAAAACGTTAAAATTTGTAAAGGAAAATTCCAATGATGTTCGACTCAGAATGATGGTCTGAATACGCTATTTCATTATTCGTTGTGACGTCCCTTACACCCTGTATCTACCGTGATGCCAAAAATTCTGACTCTAACCATATAGATATACTCGAAGATGAGGTGACTGTACACTACGTCTGACTAGTCAATGAGACATAGTGTACATTCTTATACAAAGTGTAATTAATATTTAAATAAACAGGTAGTGGTTATTATAATCCAACATGGCAGGCGTATTGATCACCTCAGTATCTCGTCATCAGTGCGCACACGTTTGCTGTCCCCGTTTGTATAATAATCTACCAGTTGACACCTCAGAATGATTTACGACTTGGAAAGATTACAAACCTCCAACATCAGCATATTTATTAGTACGTTATGGCTAGATTATGCACTAAATATATCGTTAGAGGAGATTCAGGCATCACTTTTTTTTTTAAAGTATGATATTTTTGCAACAGTCATAATTCAGTTGACTTCTCTATTCTCTGTCTTATTATTTTACTCGCTACTAACATACCACAAGTTTTTTATGCTCTACAATAATAAAAGTAAGGGCGAAAATATCAAAAACATTTACTGTATTGACTCGCCTGTCGATCTAGTGGCTAGTGTCCCTGACTGCTAAGCCAGAGGTGGTGGGTTCAATTAAATAATAATATGATGTACACGGTCATTTATTCTGTGTCTGGGTGTTGTCTATCTATAATATGTATGTATTTAAAAACACATGTATAAGTATGTTTATCGACAGTCTAGTTACCATAGTACAGGTTCTACCTAGTTTGGGATCAGACGGCAGGGTTTTGATATACGCTGAAAGCCTAAGAAATATTTTCTACTATTTTCTTATTATTGACGCATGGGGAGTTTTATAACGTCATTACTTACTATAACGCCAAAATATATACGCCACTAGATTCGCCGATACGGACGAACGATACGACCTATATACGCCAAAGTTAAACATTTAGAAATAATTACAACAAATACACGTTTAAAGTGT
The DNA here is from genome assembly GCA_902825455.1 of Arctia plantaginis. Lineage (NCBI taxonomy): Eukaryota > Metazoa > Arthropoda > Insecta > Lepidoptera > Erebidae > Arctia > Arctia plantaginis. The sequence goes on along the minus strand of CADEBD010000314.1, from coordinate 7,293,773 downwards.
ATTCCAATAAGGGATCCCAAACATTTATTACTTTTCCTATACACTTAATGTTCTATATCTAGAGATACAGCTCTTGCTAACTAGATAACAGGAATATTGGATTCCGGGCCCGCTTGAATATTTTAACTGCCTTATCTTACCTCTCTGCTTACTTACGGTTCGTTCGCGAGTGTATTAATTCCTTTGAATAATCCAAGCCAGGGCGATAGGTATCTGTCTCTGTAAAAAGAAAAACCTTTTATTTACACTCACGTAATAAAAAGACTAAGAGCGTTATTTGGCCTCGTACCAAGGCCTAGTTAACTTTGGTGACTATTTTTTGTTTATGCCATTAATCTGTCTACGATGCTAAGATTTACTCTATGGGTGATTTTATTTGAGTTCCAAAAAAGTAACCTCAGAAGTATACAGAAAAATTAAGAGTAACATGACTAAAGAAAAGTATAGCCGAATTGATGTTCTAATATATTTTATTCATGTTATAGAAATACTGTTAAGTTTGTTGTCAACATACAAAAGTTTTCTAATAGTGGGTAAGTATTCCAAAAATGTCTTTATTGGTACTCCGATATCATCAGAAATGGCAAACCAACAAATAATTTTATGTCTTAGCGTCTGCCACTTGACTTGTTATTAGTTTGGATAAATGTAGTAAAAATATCCTTCTAATCAGATAAGAAAATAAAAACTTTCCTTTTGGTGTCAGTCTTTTCTTTATACTGTTCGATAAACTACATTTAACAACAAATTTTGCAATCACAGAGTTCATAGGCACATAGAATATCTTTTTCCTAAAAATATTATTACCCGCGGAACATTATCTTCTGCTTGAAGCTGCCTGCAAATTCCTAAGGCCATCGATCAGTTAGGTTTTGGCAGCAACCCGTGGTACCCTGGGGCGCTTAGATTTGGCGCTACTCCAGCTGCTGCACCCGCACATCATTCGGACATAATCTCACACTCCTTCATGTGCAATTGTGCATCAAAAAAAAATTGCTGGCCTACTAACCTTGCTACTGAACGCCAGATTTGGCAGCAAATGTGGGCCCGTGTGTTCTATAAATAATGTATGATGCTTGTACTCGAGATATTTTGTATATGAGTACTCGTATCCGCCTTACTATTTATTGCGGTTATGTGATTTGTTTTCCAATATTATTTGCTACATAATACTACTTGACTTGAGACTTCACAGACTTTATTGCCAACTTCCTTAGTGATGTTCGGAAGAAATAAATATTTTTGTGTACTTTTGGCACTTGTCAAAGTTTCATCACAAGCCTTACAAATTAATGTCATATATATTTATATGTGACTTTAATTTTGTAGTCGGGATACTATGAACTATAATCCGTTCAATACATTATTTTGTTTTAGTAATTCAAAGCTTTATGAGCCAACATCGAAATGTATGCTAGTCACTGATATCTGTTGTCTGTATACGTAATAAATAAAAAATAATTGAAAATGATACCGAATACATATTACTTGTTTCTTTTGCAACCGCAAGATGTAAAAGAATGTCTTGCAGTCACATGGGACTTCAGGAGTGACTATGTCATAAGCAATATTTACTTATGACATAGACTAGATACTACAGACAAGATAAAACCGATACTATTGATGACCAGAACAGGAGACGTACGTACATTCCAAGTTACCGGTGTCCTTCAAGTCAATGAAGCCCACAATTACCCTTTCAATGACACTCACCCATTTTTAACTCTAAAGCTAGTAAAGAACTACTAGATTAACAGTTAAAATGCGCAAAATGTCAAGACGACGGCAATAAGTGAAAAGATACTTCAAATCACATTAAATAACATTGAAATTAAATTCAACCCAGCTCAGGAATTTCGCAATGCTTTATTCACCCCTATAATTTCCTCCACTAAATAAAGAGTAATAAGTTATACCATACCATACTTATTAAGCAGCGAAAAAAAATATTAAAAATAAAACTCACACGACTCTCTTCTGATGAGTAGTGCCCTATAAATAGGAGTTTTTAATATTATTCTTAAAGGTTGTAAAATCTGTTAATTAGTTCAGCGACATGGACTATTGTCAGCAATTTCCTGAATTTATTTTATTTATTTTATTTTAAAATAAAATAAATAAAATAAAATAGAAATGACATTAAAGCATATTATTAGGCTGGATCTGTATTATTTGAAATGGTACATTCAACAAAAAAATTAATGAATGGAATTTTAATTCAAACGGAAAGCTGAAAATGTGACGCAAGAGGAATCGCACTTATCGAATTCGATTGATCGCAATTATAAGTTTTGATGACAAAGTATTTTGTGTACCTCTTGTTTGCTTAAGTTTTAACATTTCAAGAATTGTTTAGGATACTTTTCATGCCTTTTCTAGATATATACATTTTGATGAAAGCATTAGACTTTTTTTAAATAACTATATCTACATACCTACTAGTTGTTTGCCTATCTATTTTGATACTATAGCAAGTAACGAAAAGTTATGTAAAGTGCAAAGATAACAATGTAATTAAATATATTGACATATAGCATTACAAAGTTACTTCTGAATTTTATGAACAGTGTGTTTGAGTTTGTCGTGTGTCTGATAGACGCAGCTTAGACGATCGGTATATGCTCGAGTCTGTGACAAAATAAAGATACGCAATTGATTTTGAAGGTTAAAATTCAATAAAGGGAATAAAAAAAATTCACAAAAATCAGACTTTTTGCTTTAACGCACTAAAAAATGCACTATTCCACCCTGATGACTTAATTGTGTTAAGTCATCAGGGTGGAATAGTGCATTTTTTTTCATATTCAACAGTTCGTGGATAAAATTTGCACAAGGTGGTGTCTTCCGAGACCAGAATTTTTACACGCGACTAAAAGAACTAGGACCAAAATTCTTCGATTAAATGTAAGTAAATAAATTCATTTCAGTTTACAGATTATTTTTAAAAGATTATTCTTATGATCAGTTTCAGGTTTAATGGCGCAGGTGAGAACTTTTTACTTCCGTAACTGGCTAACTGTACGGTGCTTGCCGTTCAAGTTTCTCGTTGTAAACACTTTCAACTTGTGAAATAGATGGCACACGTTGCACGCTGCCTCGCTCGCAATAAATTAATTCATCAACTTTTGTTCCTAACTTCTTAATATGTCTTACTACTTAGTCGTAGCATACCTTTTTATAAGTTTTAATTTAACTTCGTCTGCCATTTTGTATGTGGGGAATCTAAGTATATAATCTTTTTCATAATTTTATTAATATTTAATTTAATTTATAATAATTTAATTACTTTAAAAGTAGTGCTCAAACTTATTTTTATTTACTTTCAATAGCTAAGATACCAAGTGTATTTTTATTTATTTTTTGCACAAACGACATGGTTTTATATACAATAGAAATTCTTATTAGTACTTGAATGTCACCATCAAAAGTAATCAAAAGGCAATAAAACCTTCTTTACAAATATTATATAAATAAACGAGATCTTGTTACGAAGAAATACATTCATAAACAGCGCCAGAGGTATAATGGTCAGGTTCACGATAAGTTAACGCCACAATTAAATCATTATATACTAGCTTTTACCCCTTTTATATGGCTTGATGGTATAATATTGGACTTCATCATCAAAAGCCCATTTTGTCCAGATTTTATCTATTTGAGTTTCTCTGGACAATATTTTATTTCGAAGTAGTATAGTTTCACAAAACCCAAACATTTAAATTTAGAATAGTGTTATGGTCCATACTAATTAATTCTCAATAAAGCATTCAGTTTGTTCGATACGACTCTTCAATCTTTTATAGGAACTCAGCTATAGACGATTACGACCAAAATTACACAGATGCCAGCTACCCCGATCTCACCGAGGACCAAGTTAGCGAACTCAAAGCTGAGCTGCTTCAAAACTTTTGCATAAGGTTCATTTTTGTATTTCGCAAATTTGACCATGTTCCTCAATATTGGAATAAGCTCAACTATTCCTATTCGTATTCGCCGAAATACTGAATATTTTACTATTGTACAGAATACTCTTTAATCCTAATACTCCTCTTATTTTAAAGGAACTCTTCAAATTTTTAAATGATACGCATTCAAGGTTGCTAAGATCGTCGAAGAACTTGACTTTGAAAATCCCGGAGCAAGTATCTTGAACAAACAAACAAAAAACAACTTTTAATGTGTCATACGTTAAATAACCTATAGGCTGTAATGTAAACAAACGGTGAAACTAAACTTTTTCCTCGGGCCTTCACCCCACCGGGCTCTTTTTTTTTAAGTTGCAGGCACCCGCCATCAAAGGGTGTTACTGCCTTCTAGCACCTCCAATATCCGCCGCCGCCGCGGTAAAATAACTATCACTACCGGCCATGGAGCGTATGACGGCCGGTAGCGAGAGATCTCCTTCGATGGGTGCAGTGAGGACGACGCTGCGACACCCAAGACGGGCAACTTTCCAGCGTGTGCTGAGCCGAGTCCTCACTGCAATTGCAGTGGTGACATGGCGGGACTCAATTCCCTCCTAGCGACCGACTGCAGGTACTTCCCGAAGCACCCGTGCCTGGAAAGGACCTGCGTTAGTCAGAAGGAAAGGGTACCATGCTGCCTCCCTGCTCATTCGACGATGACCGGCTGGTGCGCCTCCACGGCAGCAAAACTGAGGCGGCTCAGAGAATTAGCTGAGCCAAATAAAAGAATATAGTAACAAAGTAAGATCAAGTAGGTTTTTCTGAAGTTTGTGCAACAATACTTTTTGAAAAGATATTTCTTTAAATGTTCTGAACCATAAAAGATACAGAAGTTATAGTAATATACAAAGTCATTTATTTAATACAATTGTGACAAATACGAAACGCAATTTGACTTTTATTTTCTGATTCGAAATAAAAGTGCTTTTGTTAGACGACTTTTGGGAATGAATATGAATCACACAATATTCTCAGAATTATATATACAGATATTTACTTAGACATAAATATTCTGAAACCTGTTGATTGTAAGTTTCTGCACAATTATTAAGATGAACTTGAAAACAATAATGTAAAAGAAAGATACATTCAATACTGTAAATATTATACTACTAACAGACTTAATTAGTATAAATGTTTATGTTAACTTTCAACTGATACCTGAAGCGTGAACTCAAAAAGACTAATAGGTTTTCTATCACTGGACTTTGACATGGTTTCAATGTAACATTTTTAAAGTATTACCCAAAAAAATTCTAACAGTGTACATAGCAACAATTTCTTTAGTATTTTTTGTAATTGATAAGTTAAACTTGGATATATAGTCTAGCACCTGGCCAAACACATAATCTATGTACTAACGCTGTCAAGACCTTAGAAGATCCTAATAAGAATTTAATTTCATTTATTTATTTAATTTTGTGATACATAGGTGGTTACAGATGTCAATTTTATTATGTTCCAGCTATGTCCCGCCGTACATCCTTTAAATATTTCAAGAGTACATAATTGTTTAAATAAAGCATTATTATTTTACATACACAAAGTCATGAATCCATATAAGTAAATATCAATTAGTCATCAAAAAGTTCAGATCAAATTAAGTAAAATTAATAAAAGATAATTAAAAATTATAGTAAAAATAATCAATTAATGTCAATAGTATTAAAAATTGTCAATGAAATATTCGTTTAAATGTATAAATTTAAATTCGCTGAACTATTTCGTTAATATGCTTTATTGTTAAAAAGTCAAAGAGTTTTAATTTAATTGAATATGTATTTTACTGCTTGCTTGTGCTAAAACTCATCACACACGTTGTTTTACATTTACAACTGATCGCAATAAGTATCTTTAAGTGTGAATCAAGTAAAAGCTCAACAAACCTTTAAGTATTTCAATACAATTGGCGAAAGTTTTAACAATCGTATTTACATTACCGTTTATAAAATGTAGTGTAAAAAGTACAGAGAATAATATTACATACGCACAGAGAAATATGACATATCATTTGTATATTTAATGGAATAATTTCTACATATCAAACTGCAAAATAAACAAATAAGTAATTTATAACATAAAGTATTTGTCTATTATTCATTCAAATGCGTGATCACACAGATCCTAAATCAAAACGATATATTTGACGCGGTCGCCTGATGTATGCCTGATTGATTATTCTCTTTTGTATTAAATTCATACGAAGCTTTTGAAACAACATGTTTGAACAGGCTTTGGAACTGGTATTTAACCCCTCTAATGTAATTCAACATTGATATTTTACTAGATTCACTATTTTATTTTGCAAAATATATTTCGCAAAAAGTGTATTTTGGTATTAGTCTAGACACAGCAATAAAAAACATCGAGACTTTAATCTCAAACCAATTACGGACCCCCACTGTAGACACCGGAGAAGCTTGTGATAATAGATGTAGAATTAGTAGATACATAATATGTACATTTTTTTATTGGTTTACACACAAAAACAATGTTTACACAAGTAATGTAAGCACATAAAGAGGAAAATAGGAATAGTGTAACAACTTCTTAAAAGTAAAATCCGCATGCATAAGCGAAGTTGACAGTATAGTATAATATATGGCAAATATTTTCATAAAAGATAAAGTAGTGGATAGGATATATTAAGGAGTAGTTAGTATCTAAACTCCCAGATGATAAATGTACGGGCCCGCTTCCACTACCGTAAGAGATCAACAAACGGATCCGTCTGGGCCGTGAGTCCGCATTTGTATGCCTGAAGATTTACACAGCTTATCTCTAGTTCGCTTTGTCTTGTTTGGCTCTATGAAGCCTCTGGATATACAAGTCTTTTGATCGGAAACAAACTGACGTTCCGTATTGATATGAAAGATCGATTCTTTAGGATTACGTTATTCCTATCGTATTGCGAGCTCAGAGATGCCTACTACTAGTTTATTTTCATATTACTACGCAAAAGTATATCAGTATCTTTGGCACGAGCTACTTCAGAATTTTCTTGTTTCGATTTTTTTGGATAACGCGAGGGGAAGATAGAAGTATAGGCTTAAGTCTACACAGAAACAAGAATTCTATTAGAGTAGACAGTAAATTTGAAAATACAATGACATCGAGTTTGAAAATATTTTCAAAGAAAGTCGTTTGAAGAAAATTAAATACCTCTGCAATTAAAAAGCTCAATACTTTTAATTTTCCCACTGACATGGTTTACTTACCTCCAGCCCCCTTCCGATTCTGGCATGGGGGGCATGATACTTGTGTCTCTTGAGTGGCATGTGTCCATGAGCGGCGATAGGCACTTACTATCAGGTGACTCATCTGTTCATTTGTCAAAAACAAAAAACTGCCATATAAATTTCGGTAATATTCTGCCTATTTTCAAGAAACAACATTCTTTACAGACTTCTTTAGACAGACTATAAACTATTGGAGTTAAGTGATTTTCTTGGCATTTCGTCGTAATAATATTACCATATTTATTTGGGTACCGCCAATCTTAGTCGTTCCTAATATTGTTCCTTGTCGTAGCATAAGTTGACCAACCTCGCAACCTAGAGCCTCTACAAGTTCACCCACCGAACAGGAAATAAAGTCCACCTCTCTCATAAAATGTAATTACCACGGTCCGATAGCCCTTTAAACAGGTCACGGAAAAAAGGTAAGAGAAGCTATTTAGATACTCACTTAAAAAATACCTTTTAATACTGTTATTCAGTCCTGATTTAGAGCTAATGGAACTTTAGAGAAGTTGGTTATGTCCCATAAAAATAATTCAAGAAAGTTAAGTCATGTCATTATAAGATTGTGATAAGCACCCTAAGCCATAAGCCAGAGAGATAGCACTGATGAGATGGTAGATTTAAAGTAAAAAATTGTATAAGCATGCAAGCTGTTGCGCAATATTATTCCACGCCACACGCATTATACGCCGCAATTCCGAATACTGTTACTATTTATAATATTTAAATATCTGCTAGATAGGAAAAATAAATACTTAACACATTTAAACGTGAAAATGTTCCATGTTCCGCTTTGAAATGTTAATATGAAAACTATATTTTAAATTAAAGTTAACGTTATGTATCATAAGTGTTGGGTGAAGCTATTAAAATCATCTTATCAGCTTTGATGCATTTTTTGAGGTTCATTTCTACATATTTAATTAATAAAAAAAATTAATGGAATACCTATTCATTTAGAAAACTTATATAGTCGTCAGCCAATTTAATACTTTTGCTAATAAGAAAACAAACAAGAAATATATTAAAATATTTACAGCATTTACACACAAGCATTAAAAATTTCCTACGCATCATCACCTAGTGGTAAACTTAGATTTCTTTAATTTATTTTATTTTCATTGTATCTTGGTATGGCAACAATATACGAGTATACTCGTATAATGGGTGTTACGGGTACGAAATCTTTAAAATTAATTAAAAGACTTAGTTTTTGTGGCCTGTTATAATCGACTGTCTTTGCCGACACGGTATTGAAATTTATTTAAATCTGTAATTTAACATTAAGTTTGCAGAACAATTGACCCTGCTTAAACTTTTACATTACAGTATTTTTTAAATGTTGACAACATTAATAAAATATTTTAAATAACGCATAAGAACTTTGTTACTTAAAAATTGGTAAATCTTAATTAACATATTAATTCACAATTGCCAATTCAACGTATATTAAATAAGACCTTGTAAAACGAAAATTTTTAGGTAAAAGTTAATTAATTATAATATTATTATCCCTAAAAACACATCCCATTTACTTCACCCGGCACACAGAAAACAACACTCTTTTGAGATTATCAGTACACAGACTGAATTAGTCGTGATTCTAATAAATCAACAAAATGCACACCACATCAACACTGGCGACAGTAAGCTCGACGACCTAGTGGGGTACACATTCCACAAAACACTTTTTTTTGTTTTTACTTTATTTGTGAAATATAGGTTAGTTACAGATCTTAAATGTTATGTTAAAGTTCTACTACATCCTACCACATTACATGGTGTACAAATATTAAATCGAGAAAATAATAATTACAATTTAAATACATCACAAAAGAAAGAAGAAAAGACAATTTATGCGTCTACAAATATTAAATCCAAGTAATTACATAATAATTTTTCTGTATGTCAATTTTTAAATTATTATTAGCATGACAATATTAAAATAATTCTACATAATACTATATATTACATTATTTTGTCATGGAAATATTCGTCAACAGAGTTATAGGCTTTATTTATTAAAAATTCTTTTAATTTATTTTTAAATGACTGTATATTTTTTGAATTTATTTATTTTATTTTTATTTTTACACTTCCTGCATTACAATTTGCACGAGGCGGACTTAATGCCACATGGCATTATCTGCCAGTCAACCTTAAGATGGTTCAGTAAGGGGCATGGCAGGTGCACATGAATTTAGTATACATTTGGGCAGCTTGTTATAGATTTTAGGTGCCATGACAAATATGCTTTTGTGATATAGGGCGGTTTTAGCTTGAACCATATGTGGCTTACCAGCTCTGCGGTTACTTGACACCTTTGAAAATGACCAGTTTAGTCTAACAAAAAGCGCGCTTTCAAAAATATAAATAGATGGCATTGTAAGTAGTTTTAATTTTACAAATTATTTTTTACATGTGTCAGTAGTAAAGATATTACATATTTTGAGACTTGAAAACCAATTCTTTGCCCGCTTCTTTATCACCAAAACATACAAGCTACATTCATCGTGCAGTCTTTCAGGCTGAATTGGTTTTCATCGACCAAGCCTGTCAGTGGTTACACAAGCAACAGATTGCCATAGCTTTTATCATGTTGGACTCCTCTGGAAGACATTAACAACAATCATAACACACATCAAGTTACCACTGACATACAAAAGTTTTTACATACCACACACTCACAAATTAACTTTGTATGAGATATAGCTAAATCTGGGGCCTTCGAATTCTGCTCACCTTTTTCATGCACTTCTCGATAAGTTACGTCATAAAAAAAGCCATTACAGATAGCCACGACCTAACTTTTAACAGATATGCTGATAAAAGGAACGATAAATAAAACTTAGTGCCCATCACTCACGCACCTACACAAACTTTTTGAAATAACAGGACACACATTCGCACTCACAAAATTACTCACTAACCACGGCTACCACAAACAAACCTACATAGATTTCATATTACCGACGACAACACCTGCCACTGCTACAACACAACCACCCATAATTTTCACAACTCATTATAGAATGCCCACGATACACTCGCTCAAGAGTCAATCATGAACAACAATGTCACCATGATAATTTAGACATCTAGCAGACCGCCTTGTGGTGCGCACTGCCCCCACGAATCCTGGACTTAACACCATAGGGGTCTCACCTGGCTTGGACTTGACCGCCGAGGCAGCGTGAAGACCGAAACGGTCCCCTACGCAACAACTAACAACCAACACCGAAGAGGACAGCCCATGACCTATCCCTGTTTAGGGGAAGCGAAAGAAGCCGGTGGCAGGGGCTAACAGCCCCGATCCAGCGTCCACACGTCCGGTTTTTTTTTTTTTTTGCGGAAATCCCCTCGGATACCACTAATAGCCGGGGAACCAGGTATACCCTAGACAGAAAGTCCCTGGTGCCTGGTATCTACAACAACAGGTAGACGACCCCCCCCCTCCCGTGTGGGAACCCCATGTTCCCTCTGCTCCCTGGAAGCGATCCACACGTCCCCTGTGGGACGGAGTGAGACCAGCGAGGTCGCGCAGATCACTCTCGCTCGAGCCGTCAGTCAAAAACACATATAGTGTTTACCAATAGGGATGACCTGGTTTTGATAGCTCATAGCGGCCATGTTTGATGAAAGATCTTCGACGTCTCTTGACATTTGTGTTCAGTAAAGTTTGCCATTTTATCATGTCACGTTTCATTTTAAACGAACGCTTGGAAATTGACCAAAATTATTACGCAAATTCGCGTTCTCCTACCGCTACAGTCAGAGCGCTTCGCGCATAAGTGCTCCTTCTGTGCGCGCTATAAATCGCATAATAACAAAATTTGAAAGTGAATTCACTCTCCACGATACTGCTGTGCCTGTGAGACAAAGAAATTGCTGTGAAAAAGAGAAAATCGCAGCCGTTCAGGCCAGTGTTGATGCGAATTCAATTCGATCAGTTCAACGCCGTTCACAAGAGTTGGGGCTCTCTCCAATAACCACCTGGCGTATTTTGCGGTTGGATTTGGGCCTACACCCATACAAAATTGTTTTGGCACAAGAATTGAAGCCATCCGACCATTGTATCCGTCGTGAATTTGCCGATTATGCACTGGAAATGATAGAAGCCGATGACGATTTTCATCGTAAAATCATCTTCTCAGATGAGGCCCATTTCTGGCTCAATGGATTTGTTAATAAACAAAATTGTCGCTATCGGAGTGAGTCAAATCCACGTGTGGTTCATGAATCACCATTGCATCCGCAAAAAATAACAGTTTGGTGCGGTTTATGGTACGGTGGAATCATTGGTCCGTACTTCTTTGAAAGTGACGAAGGAAACCCTGTTACTGTGAATGGCGAGCGCTATAACTCGATGTTAACCGAATATTTCTTTCCGGAATTTGATGATATTGATGCAGACGACCTTTATTTTCAACAAGACGGTGCACCACCTCACATTACTCGAGTGAACATGGAATTATTGCGTGGAAAGTTTGGTGAGTCGTTAATTTCGAGAAATGGACCGATCAGTTGGCTACCAAGATCGTGTGATTTAACACCTTTAGACTATTTTCTTTGGGGTTACATTAAATCCAAAGTGTACAGCAATAATCCAGCTACAATTTGTGACCTAAAAACCAACATTCGACGAGCCATAGCCGACATACCGGCCGAAAAGGTGCACCGCGTCATCGAAAATTGGCGTGAGCGGGTGACCGTCTGCAAAAAGAGCCGCGGCGGTCATTTAAAACATAAATTGCATGAAATTATCTATCAAATAAATCCATCGGATGCATTTTTCATAAAAAATTGTGTGTTTTATTCAATTTTTAAACCAGGACGTTCTTATTGGTAGACCCCATATATACTTTTGCCTGGCAACAACTATGTACTATTTAAGTTAATAAGTATTAAGTACTATTCTCTAATACATTATAAATATATTTTAACGTAAAATCAGACAGCAATACACACCTTATATTTCTGTATCAAATTGCAGAATGCACCAGATTCTAAAAAAACTCCCCCTCGTTTTGATATAACCGTAAGGGGAAACCAAAAAAAATATCAAAAATTTAATATCGGGTAACGATTAAACGACTTCTGAATCTATCTGTTGTACCATATTTATTTTTATATCAGATTCCATAAAAGCGTACTATCATTTACGAAGCAATCGGTACTATAATACCTTCATAAATAGCGATAAGAATCAGTATAACTTTTTTGAAGTTACTTTATGACAGACACAATATACGCATTTGCTTTGAAACATGAAAAAATACTGCCCGTTTTGTTCATAACATGTTATATTTTATAGCAAAGTAAAAAATAGAGTAGATACATTCATTATTTTCAAGAAAGAGATTTATTCTATAAGAAGGTAGATGCAAAAAAAAACAGGTAATCTTGGGTTGTAGAACCGAAACTATAGATGGGAACTAGATGAAGGAGGTGATGTTACCCGTTAATTTTTTTCTTTGGTAAAATGATATCTTCAATCATCAACAATTTAATGATTCAATACGGTGCCATTTGTAGCTTTGAACACTCCATTATATAAATTCATTTTTTTTAATTAGATGTTACACTTTATGAGACTAATTCTAAAACTTATTACTTTTTTACTGTTACATAATATATTATGAGATCATACCTGCTTAAAACTAAAAACTTCACAAGACATTTTTCACAAAATATGTTAACGAGAAAATAGCAAGTCAAGTCCGTATTCAACATTCATAAATAAAGTAACGATAAGTCTATATTTAAAGTTATAATTTAACTTAGTTCTAATACGCAGACATTTTCGAGATAGTTCTGTAAGTTTGCAGAATTATGTTCCAGGGGGAAATATTCCGCGATACTAACACGTCCTTAATGAGAGGGTTAATCTATTAGTCATGATACGAGTCCGTAAATATATTGAGCTGATAACTTCTCAATATTCAATTCATGTCAATTGGTGACTAACGCCCAGTTTGGTGCCCCAAAATATGTAAATGCTATTAACGATATTCACACAGTATTGTGAGAAATTCTAACATTTTATTCCTTATTCTGTATTAATAAATGCACTTTAGGCCGTCAGAACTTCATTACTATTAAAAACAGTATGCTATATGCATAATGATAAAACACATTGGTTTTATACATATACTCAAGTGGTTCTTAATAAACAATAGAAATTATAAATACTTAAATATAATAATAATTTAATAGAAAAGAAGAATAACGACTATAATTCAATAAATCCCTAAATAATTTATCAAGACAAAAATTTGAATTGAATATTTTAGTGAAAATCTTCAACAATCTTCAGCCCCTTGTAATCATTTAATACGGCAATGTTTATAATTGAAATGAAATTCTTAGATCACTCAGATTAGCTTTTGTTCGTAGGAACCCATTGTTTTCCTAGATGAAAAGTACCGTGTTTCTTTTCCTGTGTTATTTATAATATTTATTGCTAAAGATGATCAAATGTGTAGAAGAGCGCAACTCTTATCCGCATTTGTCATATATACACATATATGTAAGCTTTTGCGTGCAACTTGGCTCGGTACCACTTTTACGATTCGGCAAGTACTACATTACTAAACACTTTTCTACTTTTACTTATCCTAGACTCATGTTCAATCTGGGTCTGTCTCAGTAAAAATTCGTTTCATCATTATTAAAAAGTAGCAAAAAAAATTACACACTTTTTTATTGAAGTAAATCTTTAGCTTATAGCATAATAATATAAATTATACTTTGAGGTACCCAGATTTCCGACCCATGTCTGAATTTTACCTTACAATAGAAACATCTTTACTTAGCAAAACGTCTATCGAAGATATCTCAATAGAATATGTAATATATGAATACAAATGTTTTCTTTATAACTTATACCTTCTGAATAATAAACAAAAAATATCTGTAAACGTCTAAGAACAACTGTATCAGACGTACTAAGGCCGGTACTGAGGAACAACTTAAAACTAAAAGACACCAAGTGCTTGAATATGCTGTGCGTGCTTCGAATAGAAAGAAGATTTAAGAAAATACCATGAAGAGCATGAAATTTTCCATTTATGAAAATTCTATAGAAGTATAGTAACGCAAGTACGTAAACTAACAACAAAATACCAATAAAGTCAAGTCAATAAAGGAATAATAACCATTAACTTTCGGGTTCTATAATTAGAGTAATATTACCAAGAATAATCTTTTCGTCTTGTCGAAATGAATCAAATAAGCCAAAACTAAAGAGGTTTATTTTGCAGCCACTCCAGAGTTTCACTGTCGGCCTCCTACTAGAAGTAGGATATTATAAGATATATTATAAGATTATTATCTTGATGTGATGATTAAACTGGGATAATATTCAATTTCAAGTATTCTTTACATTGTTAGTTACTTAGTCACATGTGATTAAAAAAAAAGTATATATTTTTATTTATTTTTAGTTTAAGTTTTAAGTTTTTTTAAGTAGATCTGACAAAAATCCTATTATTGTTCAGCGAATCCTAATCATTCGGTCTAGATGAGATTTGAATGGCCTATTGTTTGCAAAAAAAAACATTCAAATCTTGTAATATTCAAATACCTCGTATTCTTGACGAACTTTGAACTTTTTCAAACTTACTTACAATTTATTGGCTTGTGTCGATTCAAACCTTAAACGTGCTGTGGTAATGTGTACAAAGGTTTTTTTTTAATAGGCAACTGTATATTTTAGGTTTCTTTCTTATATTTAAAATATAATTTACATGGGCTGTAAAATGATGTGTGACGTAGTGAGTACTGACTAGTGTTTAACAAAGAATAAAGATAGAATATTCATTTTTGTTGGTTATTTCTTTGTATGAATACCTCCATATAAAAATATAAATCTGGAATGTATATGACCATCCGTAAGGTTCTATTTTCAACAGTGACACAGATCCGTGTAAGTTGTTTCTCAAAATAAACGAACCTCGCCATTTAATAATATTAGAAGATCGGTCTCGTGTTCGGTAACTAGGGCAATATGTGTTTATTAGGATTCTTTAGCATCACTGATACTGGGCAATTTCACACGAGTATCTTCACGTAATTTCCCTCGCGACTGTGATCTCACCAATATTCGTATTTGAAAATATGTAATACAGATAAGGATATATTGTGACGTGCGTGACAAATACTTTAATAATTTCTGGTTGCCACGATGACTGTAGTCACTCTCTGTTAACTCCATATTAGAGTACTTGCTTGTAAGTGAAAACTACCTTAAGTTTATACTTCAGAAAAATAAAGACATATCCATTCTACAAATTAGTACGCACGTCAGTAGAAGAGCTAGTACGAACCGTAGCGAGAAAAGGGATTACAATAACTGCTGACAAAGGTCACAGAAATATTCGTATTTCCACAAAACACATTAAGTCGTATAATACCCTGGCTTACAAAAAAAAGTCGTAGAAAAGGGACCATGTTGTCAACAGCTGCTTTTATAATCTAATTTTGCAAACTTTAGTATTATAGGGAAAGATTGTAATAATATTAAGTAAACTAAAAGGGGTAATATATATTCATGAGTTGAACTTGCTTCTTTTTAAATGCTAATTGCTTTGATCGCAGTATACATACTATTTTCTTGTATAAGCTGAATCTAATTTCTCTTCAAAAATCATGAGTTGTTTAGTTCCCACATCAAAAATATTATTTTAAATATGACAACCTGTCGAACAAATGACAGTGTATGTGTCAGAGCTGCCACATTTATTCGTACACGTATGAGTATTTCTGTTTTCAAGAATACACAGAGCAATGCCTTCGTCAATATATAGCCTACTATTTATCTGGGTAAGTTTGTGATCATACTCGTAATAAGATTTTTTACTGTCACTGTCTGCCTTTTCACCGAGTGCCAGCAGAATCATTGCTTTAATATTCATGGAAATTCACCTTTATTACACATATATACGATTAACGTGGTAAGTAATTCTGAATAGTGTTATGATTCGTTAGTAGAACTTGTTCTCAGAACTTGAGAAAGCTCTATTCGTAATTATGGCGTACGCTTCGTATTATGTATCGCATGCAAAGTTGTAACCATAGCAACCATTATCAGTCCAACGATATATAAATTACAAGATGCTTTAAGCATAGCCGGTGAAAGTTTGCATTCATCATTCATCAGTTCTACGTTAACGTTCTTGTCCAGGTTATAAAGTTTTGAGGTACGGTGCTAATATTCTAATTACTAGACAACTAGCGTGAAGTTGTCGCGTTACAGTGTAACGCAGCTGGTAAATTTACAAACTTATCTAATTAACGCTATAGTAGGTTCTATATCACAGAAGTGGGAATTCTGTATAAAGCGGGCTTTGTTGTTACTAACTCAATACCTAGTTATTGTTGCAGAACTTGGTCAGATGACCAAATACAACTTGGTCATCTGACCAAGTTCTGGAACAACAGTCACGACGAAAATTGATTAATGGTTTTTACATTTCTTAAGCCCATTTTTAGATTACGAAAAATGTTTTGATTTTTGTAAATATTTGGTGGCGGGTGCTACTAGAATCATAAAGAAACTCTACGGTGAAAAAGCGCGACCTGTTGCGTACATTTGACTGCTGGTGGTTGAATGGTAGTGTATGCGACTGCTGTGCTGAGGTCTCGGGTTCGATTCCCAGGTTCGACCAAATGTTAGTATGCCTACAACAACATCTTTAGGCAACTTATGGGACTACCATGCTAATGTAGCGCTTCCGGCATGTTCTTCAAAGCGCGAGTTAACTCCTTTGAAGCCATCCAGAGAAACCGTATTGTAAAATTCATGTCCAGAGTTGTCCGGTGTAAGAAAACCATTATAAGAAATCTGTCAGAAAAGAATAATTACGTAATTTATGTACAAGCACTGGATCAAAACGGCAGGATAATTCTTTTTTTTTTTGTGTGTACCCTTATGAATCTTGTGTTCGCAATAAGTTATTCTCTTTATTTCATTAATTATACATATAAATTACATTTATAAATCTATTTAGGTACAAAAAACTACATTTAAAAATATAGAAATACAGAAGCTTCCTTACAATACGTACCGTATCGAGAAGAACTGCTTTCTTGCTTAGGCCCTTAATCCAACTGCCTAACGCGAGTCTCTAAAGATGTTGGTCCAGGCTCTTAGCAATTAATCCATACGCCGATATGACAATCGGCACAATGATTCGACTGCACGGATGGCGTAGTGGTTAAAGCGATTGCCACGCCGCTCACTACTACGCTGAGTGTTGTGGATCCGAACCCCCCATGGGACGACACATTGCGTGATCCACAAATTGTTGTTCTGAGTCTGGGTGTTGTTTGTGTCCGTTTCATGTATGTTTGTAAAATCCCCCGCTACACAGGATGTATTCCTATGCGGGAGTTGTCATTTAAAAAAAAAAAGAAGTTGTCGTCATGTGTAATGGTAATGTAACCAATTATAAAGTGCTTATTATATCAACTCAATAAGATTTATGTCTTTATAAATATTAAATAATTTGGAACAGGAGCTAATAATCGCAAAAACTGGTTAAATTCATTATGATAAATAAATAACCGCACAATACCCAATAATTAGGCGATGATCTTCGAAATGGCCATCATTAATAACTAAACAGATTTCCTCGAATTATAGTTTTATTTTTCTATGTTAGAGGGGGCAGACGATTAGAATACTCTCAATCAAGTTATCTACTAAACAAAAAAAAACACCTCAAACCTTTTACAAACACACAAATGCACTCCTTATAATTACTTATATTACTCCTCCTACTTGCTTTAATAAAGATCAATTAGTACATCGTCGGTCAGGTCAGCTATTTAATTTATGTTAAAAATTTAAAATTATGTTCTTAAAAATTAATCGTATTTTGTCATCTGTGTTGACGTCCGAACGACGCTACGGTCTAGTCAACATCAAATCTTTCACCAGATACGTTTTATTTTGTTCCGTTCCTTGAAATCTTCAAGAAAAAAGCGTACTCCTACCTCAAATGCCAGCAACGCGATTGTGACTTCTGAAGGCCAATTCTCGTAATAAAAGTTCGGTCACAATTCAGTAACGATGAACTTTCGATCTCGCAACTGTCATAAAAGGTATTTTCGTAGTAAAATAGTAAAGTATTACTAAGACAAGCAGATTACCGATTCAATTTTCGGTTACAATACGTCATAATCACATTACAGTCAAGTGAGATCGAGAGTTGAACCGAACTTTTATTACGATAATCGGCTTTCTGTCGGTTCGGCGGTTTGAAGCTTGTTTGCCACCTATATTACACAAAAAAACCGTAGATAAATGATTTCAAATGCATTTCTTTTTATATTAGCGAAGTAATTGAATTCGTGTGGTGAAGGATTACGAATACCTGTGTCACCATCCCTTTCATCCCGTGAGTGTCGTAAAAGCTGCCTAATCGAGCAAACTACGTAGGACAACAGCACTGCAAAGAAAAGGCAAACTTGACACAAAACTAATAACAACTTTTCTAGCCAGCGTGGTATAGTAGGCCAAAACCTTTTTTCTAAGGAGAGACCTATGCCCAGCAGTGGACTGTTAAAGGCTGTTGATGATGATGAATTGAATCGTATATAGAAACTAATTTTTGTTTAGTTTCTTTGTAACTTCACAATAATATTCCATTTTAATGCTATATTCGTTAGATACACCAGTGGCAAAGTTTCTATAGAATTCAGAATGCATCTCACAATTTGGTGAAGGTAATTTTAAGCGGAAATTCCCTATTGTATCATCATGCACAAATTCAGTATACACAGCAACATTACATTTCATTTGAATCCATATCTTGATCATCGTAGGTACAGTCAGCAATGAAACGCGATCAACATGCATATTAAATGAAAAGCAATGTTATGGTGAAAGATAAGATATCTGAAAAATAAATAAATATGAATACTTTTTTTTATATTTGAATATATTAATCAACTCAAGGGTCAATATTCTTATGTTTCATATAACAATGTTAAGATTTTCAATGAGCCACAGCAAAGCGGGTCTGAGTACAGTTTTATCTAATATTCATTTAAGATTATTGGTTGGTGAAAATCTCATAAGCCGACCTAAAAACCATTTCTAAGATTAGGAAACAAATAGCTTAAAAACTAAAAAAAGAGACTTAGTTTTTCGTGAAAAGAACACTTATTTTCACATACATTTTTACGGTAACAAACATCAACTAATTTTCTTATTTACTCTTTTTCAATATCTAACTTTCCTTTATATGAAAGGTTTATGTTAGCAATTGAAATCATCTAACATTTCATAGAATCTATATAAAAAAAATTGCAGTAATTGTTTGCCATACTATGTTATTAACCTTCTAATGTTGACTGTACACGGTTTCAATAGAAAATTTCAGGTAGCATGCAATGCGAACATTTATGAATGAAGTCGAATATTTCATAAGTTCCGACGAAAACAATGCCTAGATGAAATGAAGCCTACAATATGATATTGCATGTACTTTTGTTCAAGAAACAAAAGCTACTATGAAAATATCGTCGAATCCTAATTTAATGAAATACTAAACTTAAAACAACGAGTAATTTCTTCCAGAATGTATCCATTATGTACGAAAATGATTATTAATGGTAACGCCACCTGTCCATAGAGAAAGGAACTCTTTAAGTTTTAGTTTAAATTCCCGCTAGGTGAGGCTGTCGGCACCTATCAATCCCTTGATCATATATCGACATCCCGCACGCACGCCGCTAAAAAGAAAACAGTTCGGTGACGTTCGAGACGCGAGACACACCGCACGTTATATTTTCCTCTCCGCTACCGCATCTCATATAAACTTTAAAAACCAAAAATATTGATATAACACGCGCCGCGTTCAAGTGTCTTCGGATCACGCTACCGCATTGTCCGCTGAGTGTTAAATCGGGCCTTGCCGGCAAGCTAGTGACTTTATACCGCGCAGCGCGCCGCCATTTTGTTTTCACAAGCCACACCGAAGCCACGAGAGACCAGGCCGCCTGATCAGCCCGCCAGGTCTGGACAGCAGCTCGACCAGCATCACAAGACCATCAAGGTAGGCGTGCTTTCCCATATCCTTTTACCCACCTGTCCGGCAGCCGTAACGTACTCAGCATATCAGTTTCAGGCAGCGCTTAGTCGCTGAAGATATCTGCGCACCCGCTCATATGTATTAGCGCCAATAAATTCTATGGCCACCGCCAGTTGGCGCTAACAATTAAGTTTACTTAATAATCATTTTTTGTAGAAGATGTTTGAAATACATATATATATTAAACATATTCTACGTATATAAAATGTTAAGCTGGTCTGGGTACGCTTAATAAACTCAAAAAGTTCTGCACTGATTGAGCTCACTCAAATTTTAACGATATACAAACCATAGATCGTTTGGATCTATTTTTCACGTCAGTTTTGTTCGTCATTTCTCATCAATGCACCACAATGTGCCAAAGTAGCTGAGTACAGCTAGTTTTTATAAATATAAAATAAAACGATGCTGTGTTTATTAAAATAACTCAATTTTTTTATTAGACATGTGTTTTAAGATAACATTTGTTTAGTTGGATTATTATACTCTAAAAAAATTAGATTGAACCCAACGGATGAAAAGGCTGTTTAAATAATTTTAAAGTTGACGTATTTATCATGAATAGTTATTTGATTTGTTTATTGTTAAAGTTAGGTAGTTTATTGTTATTATTAAAGTTAGAATAGTTATTGTTAAAGGTAACTTCGAAGTTTATCACCAGCCTTATAGCATATGGATAGATAGATAACTCTTCATTGTACAATAAAAACATAGTAAAAATACAGTTTGTATACATTGGTGTAAGTCTTATAATCTAATGTTATATTTAAAAAAAAAACATAGAGAGTAAAACATCAAAAGTTGTACAATTGGCGGCCTTAGCGCGATTTGCTTATCTCTTCCAGGCAACCACTGGATGGAGAAGGAGAATAGGAATGAAATGGGGAGTTGCAATTTATAGATCGCAGTTTTTGCTGAGTATTTTGTATATTAAGACTTTAGACTATTGGATTATACAAACTCGTTTAAACATATACACTGACAAATATACATTGAAAAGAGACTACGCAAATAAGAGACACAAACACAAGATTCCAGACTGAGCGAATCTTCGCTCAGGAGTTTCGGAAATGCTCCTTCAGCATTTTTTTCAAACTAAGAAATGTTTTTGCTCATCTGATGGGCAGTGGCAATGCATTCTACAAGCGTATGGAATACACTGTAAACGATTTGTCAAAAAAGTCGTGGTGTACTTCGGCATTTCCAGAGTCAAGCTCTCTGATGATCTTAAGGACTTTGAATGCGTATCACGTAGCAATCTGAAGCGTTCTTTTAAATAAAAGAGAGTGTTGGGATTAAAGAGAATATTGTATAATAGTGAAATGATATAAATATTCCGCCGAAAATGAATGGGTAACCAGTTAAGCTTATTCCGAAATTCAGAAATATGGTCAAATTTGCGCAATCCAAAAATGAACCTTATACAAAAGTTTTAAAGCCGCTCACCTTATAAATCGGATCGGGATAGCTGGAATCCGATAGGAGGGTAGTAAAGCATGCTTTATTTAAAATAAACGGTTTTACGTAAAGAAGAAGGATGCCCGAGTAATTTCAGACCCGTAAGGGTGCCTTACGGGTTTCTCTAGAAATTTCAAGAGAAACACGACGTTGTCAAGCGTCACTTCAAAACGGGCCGTAGTAAAATCGCAAATCTAGTACCATACGGTTGGTGGGGTGACTACGTCGGACTCGAATCGACTAAAACAGAACTCCGTTTCGGGTACCATTAGCCGGAGAACCAGGTGTACCCTAAAAAGAAAATCCCTGGTTCTCGTGCTTTCACACCCGTAATATGAATGGTCTATTGTCAAACTTCTTTAATTTTAATGTATTTGACAAATTTAAGCTAGCTTTTTCCTGCACATTCTCCAACATGAGGCTCGTTCTCCATTTGTTACTTCATGTTAAGGAGCTTCTATTTTTTAATCCAGGTTATATACTATGTCATCATCATCTCAGCCGAAAGACGTCCGCTGCTGGACATAGACCTCTCCCAAGGCTCTCCAACAACCGGTCCTATGCTGCCCGCATCCAACTTTACCACACTATATACGAGTATATGTACTCATATATATACATATATACCACTGTCTATAACTAACACCAATGTATGCCAACCATCAACTACTTTATGACTTATAAAAAGTTATGAATCATCAAACTTCACCCAAAGCTACTCTGCCATTTTTAGATAAAATAGTAACAAACGTCTAAGCCCACAAACTTTTACGTTTATTAGTGATCTAGAAAATTATTTCAAAATGTTTTTGTGATTAATTTTTAGGAAAACACTTGAAATGTATTTATTGTAATACCTAATCAGATAAATAATAATATCCGTAACTAATGCATTAGTTAACCATACCTACATATCTTTTAGTCAACCTTATGTTACACTAAGAGAAATAAAAACAATATCGACTTGACTTGATCTTGACTTGACTGATTCTGATGAAGTCGTGAAATTATTTATATAAATCATGTGTTTTCCTGTACACGGGAATTACTTACAAAATCGTTCTAATTGAAGAGGAAAACTATAACGTTTTGTATTAATTGAACAACGCATTTACCTTATATTTGTGGTCTTAAGCATCGTATATCTCTTAAATATTCTGCCTTCTCTTTCCACCGTAGTGTATTTTGTATTACACGGAACAAAACTACACTTAACCTGTATTTCAAGACTCTAAGTTGCTTCATACATATTGGAAACGTCAGTATAGCGCTCATATTAAAGTCAAGTTTGAGACTTAAATGTTAAATGAATGAATTGTGAAAAATAATTTACAAGTATTTGTAATATGGCTAGTGGTGCAATAATTTTAGTTCTAATGGTATTACTGACTGTTATTTTAATGCGTTTCCTGGAATCACGATATCATGTAATTTTCAGCCAGGGTAAGTTTTTAGAATTTTAATAACACAAAAGAAGATGTCATAATATTGATTCATTTTATAATTATTATACATTACCTTAGAAATTCGGATTTAGTGTATTCTTCTGTATCTATGTGTATGGAAGAGATTTGACGCGTTTGGCGCTACGATTAGCCCGTAGTTAATCGCAACGCTAAACGCGCTTGTCGATGTGAAATTAACTTGCACTAGGCCCTCGCAATTAGTCGCATGTGTCGCAAGAATTGGTTATTATTATCTGCTCCGTTACTCATTCTGCATTATTTACAATAATAAAACTCTTTTTTTATTTCTTATACTAGTAGTGAACATGACATATATCCTCGTTGGTAGTATGATGGGAATTATTGTAGCTGCCATCATTGCTAACTCTGTGATATGCTTTTACAAAAGAAGAGAAAATCTCGCCATTCAAGAGGTGAGTACATTTTAATGGTGTAAATATTTTTGTCTTGTATTTACCTACGATAACTAAATACTAGTAAATACTGATAGCGGGCTCTGTGTTAATGACCATATTAATTTTATTTAAAAAATATTGTGGCGTGTTAGGGTTCGTTGATTTGGAATAATAAACCTTTTGACGACAAAGGAGACTTTATTATCACTATACTTAAAAACGTTCAACAACACTGAAGAATAGTCCGAAATGATCACCGAGGTCACTGGGTCACACTTCTATTCGCTTTAATCGTTCAATGATTATCGCACTGTAGCTCGAACTGGACTGAACTAAACGAAGATGTGTCCGTATTTACATTACTCGTAAAGGATCATTCTAGCAATTGGGATTGCCCAACGAGAACCGTCCGCTTCTGAGAAATACAAATTCTATTTTCGATCTTATGCGTATTGATTTAAAACTTATTGTTACGTCCCAACCTGCATTATCATTAAAAGATTCCCGGAAATGGGTGGTTAAAAGAATTTTCCTGAATTTCCGTGATGTTCCGAGACAATATCTACAGGTTATGACATAGTGTGGGTGGAGGTAGTTTCAATTATTTCTGTGAGATAACCCAGCTTGCTTTTTTTAAGTATTTTTTTTGTTTTCGTCTCGTGTTGAATTATTATTATATTTTGCACAATTACCAGGCATTGCACTTAATAAGTTTTCACACAGCTAACTTTTAGAAATAATGAGTGAACTTTTGTATCACTTCTTCAATTCTCTTCTGTACGTTTTGTAATTAAAATGATATACTGTAAGCCATTCTCTATAAGATAACTATTTGTCCTACAACCGGATTTACATCAACACAAACATGCCTACTCCAGATTATCTTTAAGTAGTAAAGGGTGCATTGACAACATATTTACTGCTCCTTTATACAGAACTACTTTTGCTCAAAGATTTGCAAGTTTCCTCAAACTAAGTTTTTTCTTAGGCTCGGTGGTGCAGTGGCAGCATATGCGACTACTGTGCTGAGGCCTTGGCTTCGATTCCCGGGTCAGACCAAATGTTTGCATGATCTGTAAATATTTGTTTGGGAGTTTGACTGTTTTCTATATTAAAATGATATTATTATTAAGATATCTAAAATAATAAATTTTAAATGTCACCGAATCTTATCCTAATGTGCTTGTGGAAACAAATCACTTCAATTTCAGTTTACTAATAAATTATCCACTTGTCTATGATTTTAGCACGGCGTGGGCGGACAAGTTTTTGTATTTGCTACTCAGAAATCAGCAGCAGATACTTCGAGCTACACAAGCAGTACCAACTTCACACAACACAGCAACCTTGCACCACAAATCCCGGCGTGTCCGTCTTGCCAGTGCAGTAATGTACCATATGTACCCCAGCAAAAAAACATTAGTCCTACTATTAATCATAAGGACATTCGCAGCTGCACTCAAATAGAAAATCAAATGGACAGAGAAGTGATTTTTTTTATAAAATTTATTGGAATTTAATTATTTTTTTCTTTCTTCTCTTGCAAATTGGTGCTTCCAGAGTATTCTGCTTTTTTAATTCACAATATGTTTAGTGGTGAATTTTTCTTTTATATAAATCATCATATTTTACATCATAAAAGTCAGCACTACAGCTAAATGGCTTATATGCTAGACTTTCTTGAACAAAGAGCTTGGCGTTTAACTACATTGAAAACGATTTAGCCGTTTTGTAAAAGTATAAATTTACAAAAACTAATTCTCGTAGCTAATTTGCCCTGGAAAAGCTCTTTCGGATATAATAATACTTCGCAATCCACATCTAACGTCCCATAGGAATTAGTTCATGTTTTTTCTTTTTAGATAACTGTCCATTCACCGCGACCAGATGTCTTTGTAGATACTAGCCCTACGGTTGTCGCCGTCGATGTACATGTAAGTGTCTAATTTTGATTAAAAAATTAGAATTCCAAAAGTTCTATCTATATTTTACAAAATCAAATTTGAACATATGTAATATAGTCTCTACCTGAAAGACTTTGAAGAACGTGGGAAGATCCTGTTCTAGGAAAGAGAACCCTTCTCTTTTTTTTAGGTGGAGACTAATTACCATTATGATATAACTCGTATTACCAGTTTACTTGTTTGTAACAACATTCTTGTCAGTGTCTGTAGGTATTTCTAAATGTAGTTTAATTAATATATTAATATTTAATTTCAGAACAACATTGAAAAAGTCGAAATACCGTCGGGGAACTCAGGTCAATTGGAAAGTGATTGTTAAATCGCTTATAACGCATCATATTTTAGACTATGCTATTTATGATGATTGAATAAAATGTGTGCCAAAAAAATACCAAAACAGGAAATATTCCACCGGTTACAGTGTTTATGAATAAGTAAAGTAATATTAAAAAAAAACGATAAAACCATCTTCCTTTAGCAGTATTGTTAGACTCCGGTCAAAACATAAATATAACTGTAAATGAAGAAAACATGAATTGGAAAAAAGTAAGTATATTTAACACGCAATTCTACTCGTATATTGTCGACCCAAACTCAAAAACTGATGATAATGAAACTAAACATTTTAATTTTAAATGTAATGTATATTTAGTTAGGCTAAGAATGTAACCACTCGTTTAATAAGATGTGTCATAGAAAGACTGTAATAAACTATTATATTTTTTAAACGCCCAGCTTTTGATGTACCGCCAGTCCACCATCCCTATGGGATACAGAGGTTAAACAGTACTACTATTGGTTTTAAGCCAGGGTTATATAGATTTGTATATCTACGAAATATACAAAAGTAATATAACAATGGATGTATAGTAATATAATATGTTATGTGGGAGATATAGTGTACGAAATCGATTTCAAAGATGTAGTGAATCATTTTAGTTTATTGTAAAGGACTTTTATAAATAAGAAATGTACTAAGAACCAAATTAACAAGATATATCAACAGGAAAAGAAAATATAATGTAAATCGAAATCTAACATAATTTGTTTTATTTCGAATATTCGAATTTTAAAGTTTAATTCGAATAAGAGTGAAAGAAGTATGTGTTAAAAATACGAATACTGCTTTTCTTGATATTGGTTTATTTTTTCCACTGTCGAAATCCAAACACTAAAATTAAACGGCACATCTGAGCAGGAGGAAGTCTGTTGAATTCACCAGTATATATGTATGTAATGAACTGTTTAAAAACATATTAATATAAGAGAAAGCCCAGTGTTTTGCATGCAAATTGTAATTTAACATTTGTTATAACGTCTTGTAGGTACATGCTGTAACTTGAACTTTTACATGACAATTACAACAAGACAACTCTTGTTATTATAAGGCTACTCCTACCAGCTCTTAATACAGATGAAATAGTAACGAATCTGTTGAATCCTAGAAAGTGTAGTGATAAATAGGTGTTGTTTTTTAGAAGACTAAAATCCTGTTACATTTATAAAAACTAGTACAAATGAGTCGAAGTGTTTTCTCTAATTTGATGTCAAAAAAAATTTGAATTAGGAATTGCGAATCTTTTATAAAAATGAAAATGAAATACTATTTGTTGGTGACTTGAAAACGTCTGAACTGATTTGGTAAATATTTGTTTTAAAATATTAAGAATCCTGTCAATTTTATTCCAGATTAATTTTATGGAATTTGAATAGTTAGATACCAGTCGTATAATAACATACCTTTTATGAATCAAAAGAAGAGGTAGCTGTACAATGTTTCTGACTAATGAAATACTTTGCCATAGATGTTGTTATTGTTGTCAATAGTTTTGTAATAAAATCTATATACTAGACTAATTCTGACTAATAGTTTGCAGTGCTTGAAATGTAGGAAAGTGTGTACGCAATTTCCTTTAAATGGCGGCATCGTTTATCAAAATCATCAATCAAAAACGTCAGTCAACGCCGTAAACTTTATCGACTTAAAAAAAAACTAAATGAAACTTTAAGCTAATTAAATCTAGATAACATGTGTAAATCTATGTTTACTCTACTGACAATATTTTAATGAAATCATATAACATAAAGTAAAATAAAATAAAACGTTTACATTTGTTTGTATAACAGTTTCTGTTTAAGACAAACAGTTCTTAAAAAGTACATCCCTATCTGTATAGGTATTTAATCCAAAAAATTATAGTTTAAAACGAAATAAATGAACTAGGTATACAAAAATAAAAATATTAGATGTTGTGGAATTACTATTACAAATATTTTTCATCGTTGTTTTTATAATTTATAATTGTAATACAGTAATTACTTTTTATAATCACTTTTTTAAGTAGCTGAAATTTATTTTGTTTATTTTTTACTTTATTAGTCATTATTATTATTGCCGCCGACAGCTGAGCTTCTTGTATACACAAACGGTAAAAAGTTATCTCCAAACCTATAAAGCCCGGTGACATTTTCATAAAATTCGAATACAATATCGATTATAGAAAGTGACTTCTAAAAACAGGCACAATAACTGAGAAATTGGTATTGGAAACCCGATCCAATAAAATTATTGGTCACGGCTACATTAAACAACCAAAACCTGAAGTAAAACAATATTATTTACATAACTGTACAATTTTGTAGCACAAAAACAAGATTACAACTGGTACTTAAATCATGAAAAGGATTTCTCAAGTTGGTAAACTACCATATGTTGAAAAATAAGCATCTTAGTTTCTGTAATAAAAGGCACACTGAGACAGGCCCAGATGTTTTTCTTGCGATGTCTCTTCTAAACAGGGTACTCCTTCCTCAAAGGCCCTGACTCCTGAGTTGCAGGCGTTCATGGATGGTGGTAGTCGCTTTCTCCCTCTTCCGTAAAAAAAAACATAACCCAAATGTTAACAAACTACACTAAACTAGTTACATCCAAATAATAACTTTTTAGCAAAATAGCTAAACTAATACATTTTAATCTCAAAAATATATTATTAGGAATCAACTTACAAGTGGCTTTTTATTTTTTAATGCAGCGTAACGGCCTACAATATCAAAGATAAAAAGCCACTTACGAGTGTTTAAAGGTACTTTGCTTTTAGCACCGTTACTCAATCCCTAATGTACAAAATGCCAATAAGTTTAGAAAGGAATCTGTAACATCGTAACACCAAAATTTAAACTAAAACTTGTTTAATAGGGATGCTAGTCACTTTGCGTTGAAAACTGATTCATTAGTTTTGAAGATACCGTTTTATTTATGTGTTAAGAGGTTTGCATACGTAAGAGCATGCACTTGCTACCCCATAGACTCATTTGACAGGATTTCATAGTTATAATATAGAAGTTAGTGTAGATGTGTTCTAAGTGGTAACTGGTAAGTGGTATCCGAGGGGATTTCCGCACAGGAAAAAAAAAGGTGAATCTGATATTAAAACAGAAAGACAACAAAACGCTGTATACTATTTGTATTTTATACAAGGGATATTAAAACAATATATTAGCGTTATAAAAACACAATTAACGTTTGAAAAAGAATGCCCGACTTTAAAGCACCTACACAAAATTCATTATTAAAAACAGTATACTTCATTCCCTAATTCTTCACCCATAAGAATAAAATCATCTTCAAATTTAAAAGGGGCCCAACGGAAAGTATAATCATCATCCTCTTCTTGCCCTTATCCCAAGTCGGTCACAATGAGTAAAAGTAAAATAAACAATAATAGGTGAGTTATTACCTAATGTAATAGTTTAACTTATAATTTTATAGTGATATACAGTGTTATTTTACAGTGTTATACTTTATTTTATAGTGAATTAAGTAGGTCAAATCAGTGACATAATTAACATAGGTACAGCCCATTATATCAAGAAAATATTCATTTTCTAAAGATCTGTGGAATAATTAGACATAAAATAAAATTTTAAGTATAAATCCTCACACTCTCTTTAAACATTTATCATTTATTTCTTGGTTCTTCATTATTTTTTACAAAAAGGTAAAGTTAAAGTAAACTGTCAAAACTAAGTAGTTTTTTGTGTGTAGTTTTAGTAAAAATCAAAGGCACCTTTGGTTTTTTTTTGACATAGTTTCTTTAAGCATAAGAAACTATGTAAAACCAAGAAGGTGAGCATTTGATTTTTACTAAAACTAATGTTACAAGATATTTTAGTAATAGTTGTTTATTAGTAAAAATATTAATACCGGAGTCCGTTAAAAGCAAACAAGGAAACCAACAAAAACAACGATGTATGACGTCATCACTAACAGACATTCCCCTAACAAAGAGTTCTCCAAAAATCTGAAAAACGTTCAAGTCTCATGTGCGCGGGAACGTGTTGTCATGACAGAAAAAGCCCTCCATCAATCTGCCGCAAACCTATTTCCTAACACATTCCCGTCGTCGTCCTTTCATATCACGCCATAGCTTGGCATTTCAAATATTGGTGAACGTATTACGAGTATATTCAACACTTTTTCGGGTCAGAATTAAGGTGGGTATTTCTTTAATGCAAAATAATGTGTTTCGTGCGAACTGTATTATCCGGGCTGGTCACGTTCACCTGTAATACTGAGAAATGATTTGAGGAATTAACTCTGTTACTACAGCTTAGGACAGAAGAATACAAATGATAGAAACAATATATTGTTATTAGGCAAAAGTCAGGGTTTTGTTTTCTATACGTGCATTATATAAAGATAACGTCTTCGGAAAGGTAGATAAAACCAGCGTTCTATGTGTTTAAGTAATATTATTTAAAAAAAAAACTTTATAACAGTGCCGCCCGCGCTCAATGTTTTTGTTAAGACTTTTTGTGATGTATTTTTATCGGTGAAATTGATATGAAAAATAAAAATAAGTTGATTAAAAATTCATTTTCCGAAGACACAAATATACTTTATTTTAATCAAGCCATCAAAATCAGCCACACAGCGCCGCTTTGAACATTTCACCGTACCTTTCTTTTTCTTTTAAAGTAGTTGAAACCTATTTTACGTAAAGCTTCTCTAAGAACAGCTGGATTGTATTTATCACCTAGGTCAGATTGAAAGAGCAGTTTTAAAAAAGCCAGATTGATGGCATGTTGTCTATGTGACTTGGTGTTTTATAGACGTATTCGCTTCCTACCACTCGCGGAAGTGTCTGGCGTAATGTATGAAGCAAAAATACCGTATACCGTAGTATATAGCACCTACGGGAGATCGATGAGGACATACGAAAGAGTTAGGAACACGGGTGACATCACAAATTGAAATTGACTAGCGAAAGAATAGAAGCTGTATATGTGTAGTAATAGAATGCAAGAGCGTGTAATTTAATATAACACTATAGAACTTAGTATTATCATTTCGATTTCATGGTTAAAGATTCAAATAGTCAGAATGTAGTCTTACTGTAGAGTAATATATAAGAGTAATATAAACTTACATAATTGATTTATAGTTGTTGTTGACCTTTTAAGGCACGTGTATTGAAATATTGTATTTTAAAGCGTTGTTATGTTTCAAATATGCTTCTTCATAAAAATCAGATGCGCTAACAATTGAATTTACCTATAAAAAGTATTTTGCACTTCATAAGCTGGATAAATCGACTGCACGGATGGCGTAGTGGTTTAAGCGGTCGCCACGCCGCTTCCTACTACGCCGAGTGTTGTGGGTTCAAACCCCACATGGGACGACACTTTGTGTGATCCACAAATTGTTGTTCTGAGTCTGGGTGTTCTTTGTGTCCGTTTCATGTATGTTTGTAAAGTCCCCCGCGACACAGGATTTATTCCTAATGCGGGAGTTGTCGTTTAAAAAAAAAAAAAAAAAAAAAAAATACCCAGCTAATGAAGTCCTAAGCTTCGGTAATATCATGTGTGCTTTACATGTCTTCTTTTATCTGACTAAGATGAAATCAAAGGAAGGGTTATAGTTTTTACCTCATGTTTGTTCATCTGTTCCATTTTAAATGAGGTTACTTTATTAACGTCATGAATGTTCACTAGTTACAGACGTCTAACGTGGCATAAGACCACCCATTGTGTTTACATACTAAATTACAATGTGTGGCGACTTCTACATATGGTGAAACGAAAAAACACACTACAGCGCCATCTAACGAAGACACGTTGAACTACGAAGTAACTCCTGAATGAGAATTGCTAACCCTGTATCGCGATATGAAGAATTCTCTCGCCGATTAGCATATATACAACTTCCCAACAGCAACCGTTGGACTGCGGACTGCCAGGCATGATCAACTCGCCTGGTCGGAGGATTTTCCCTTTGTGTTGGAGGGATATGACACCCGTTCCTAAACAAATGTATACTGTTAGCTATCTATTTCATGGTAAATATTTAATAGAAAGAAGATATTTTTTTAATAATAGTAAATAAGAAAGTCGAACAAAAATAAATTTTTGTTCGACTTTCTGACTGTTCTCTGACTTTGTTACTTATCAGTGAGTTACTTTACGTAGCCGGGTTTTAGTTTTTAAGTTGATTAATACAATAGCTGGTTTTATTACTAACAAATAAATTAAAAGAATTAAACGTTC
Source organism: Arctia plantaginis (assembly GCA_902825455.1). NCBI lineage: Eukaryota > Metazoa > Arthropoda > Insecta > Lepidoptera > Erebidae > Arctia > Arctia plantaginis. The sequence continues at coordinate 7,261,637 of CADEBD010000314.1, read as the reverse complement.
CTCTTAATCTTTGTTCTGTTACTCTTTGAAGCTCTATCCGCCGTTAACAACTCCAGAAATAGGCTTTCGTTTATGCCTTCACTTTTGACGAAATTATTCCATATTCATCAGAAATTTATCTGACTATTCTTATATTTGTTGCCAAAATACTATAATTAATCTACGTAAAATATTAATGATGATTTATTTTAGCACTGAGTGAAAATTGATTACATTTAGAACTAAAAGGCTTGATTACGGTTTTGTTTTTATTAAATTCCTTTTCTTAAAATGTAATTTATGGAGCATCCTTTTATCAGTCATCTGATAGAGGCAATAACTATAGTATTTTCTTTAAATAACATAAATGAAAGCCAACATAATTTTATTATACAAGTTTAAATTATATAAAACCTGTTGACCACTACCCGTGTGGTGAATCCGTCACAATACAGAATATCATCGTCACAAAACACGTCAACAATACAGAATGTCATCACCCCTATTCATCCCGTGGGTGTCGTAAGAGGCGGCTAAGGGAGAAAATACGCAGAACAACAGCACTGCAAAGAGAAGGAAAAGTCAACACAACCCTTCTGGCCAGCGTGGTATAGTAGGCCGAAACCTCCTTTCTAAGGAGAGGCTATTAAAGGCTGTTGATGATGATGATAGGTATATAAACCATAAGCGCAGGCCTGGGGGTGACAGGTGAGGCCATCTGTCTGTTTTTTGTATTTTATATATTTATATAGTATAAGTTGTATACACAAGAAATATGTTAAAAATTACCTTGTATGTAAATAATACTCAGTTGAATGTGAATACAAGACTGGCTATATTTCCAATGAATCCATAGTTTTAGTTCTTCTTATTTCTCATCATCATCATCATCAGCCTATCGCAGTCCACTGCTGGACATAGGCCTCTCCCATTGCACGCCACTTAGATCGATTTTGGGCTTCTCGAATCCAGCTCCTGCCAGCCATCTTGCGCAAATCGTCACTCCACCTGGCCTGTGGGCGTCCTACACTACGTTTGCCGAGACGCTTTAGAGTTTCTTATTTCTATTTTACATCTACTGCATCACATCCGTGTCGTAAAACCTATTGAATGTTTCATGCTACTCGTATATTATAATATTAATTAGAGTCGAATTCAGGTTCAAGATCATTTTATTTTTAAAATTCATATGAAAAACATTTCATATTAACTAATTGCTTACTTTACTTTTAATTTTATATTATTCTGTATTTTTTAGTTTCAAAGTGAAAAGGAGTTTTATAAAACAAAGAAATTTGAATCTGACTTATATCATAGTTACGTCTATATAGATTGTAAAAATGTAATGCATTGAAAAAATAGCATCCAACTGTGGGCCATTAGGTTCCTTTCGCTCGACTTACACTCGCACCAACATAATAGAGTGGACTCGTTTAGTTTAGTGGTTTTGTAGTACTACACTCCATCAATGTGTCTATATAAATGATCTAAAGACTTTGACGTTGAACTTATTAAAGTCTTGTCTAAGAGATGTGTATTGTTATTCGAAATTGCCTTAGTTAGGATTGAGTGAGTTCTTTATTACTTTTTTATGTGTTCCTCGCTATTTCATCTCGACTATAGTACTATTATATGTAGATCTAATATACATAAATATACGCGTGTAAAGAAAAGAAAATGCGACTTTGAGTTACACGACGTAGAAGAATACTTCAGACTATATACTATTTGATATCATTAAATGAATGACGAATCAGCCCTCGAGCAAGATTCGAATTCGCTTTCTTGGAATCCATCTAAATCTCTCCATTCAAAGAAATTATACGAATTCCTTTCCGTAAGATCCCTCCACCCTATGATGGCTTTTATTGACATTTATTTTTTATATGCCTGACGTACATTTAATTTGATAATGGTTTGGATTTGAAGCAGAGTAAATAGAACGTAAAACTTATCCATACTATAATTATAAATGTGAAAGTTTAGATGGATGGATGGGTGTTCGTCACTCAATCACTCCAGGACAGCTGGATGGAATCGGATGAAATAGGTACAAAGATAGATTATGGTCTGAAATAGGAAATAGGCTTTCTAGCAAAGAAGAATTGATTGATAAAATCGACTTTAACGCAAACGAAACCGGGGATAAAAGCTAGTCAATTTTAATAGTTAATGAGGCTCAACGGTAACACCTAAATGTTATAAAACGTCAATGTCAATAAAATGTCAGATATGTTGTATAAAAGAAACAGGCATAGGGGCTCGTATTGACAAACGTGTCTGATACTAAACCAAAAATCGTTTTACCCTGGGTACATTGCAGACTCGTTTGCAGTATTTTTTTAAATGTACTTGGTACTCCGGTGACTGATAAGTCCCACTGTTCGTTTTGTTGGCTTGTTCACAAACTGGCTACATGGCAAAGCGGATATGTAGCTTGTAGCGCTTTTATACTTTTACTGGATTCGTGCAATCTGAACTTTATTATGCAAAAAGTTTTGTATCCACATTCTGAAAGTAAGTGAAAGTTACTAAAAGTTTATGGTAATATTATATATAATATATGTAAAGAATAGTGTTAATGTAAAAAAATATATTTGATTGAATCACTGAACATTTTTGTTGGAAACGGGCTCCACCGAGCCGAGAAATCAATTTAACAACTTTGATTAGTAGTAAATAATATATGATATATAATAGTATTCTGAAGATTTTTTTGATGTTGCGCAGGTAAAACTGCAAAAAAAACGGCTAGTACAGTACAATGCGTAATGTTTCTTCTAGATATGATTGTCACACAGGTGCTTTGTAAGGAGAATATTGTTGACAATGTAGTAATACCGCTAGTATGGTTTGATTCGTGTTCTAGTGTCATCTTGGTTCGATCTCGATCAGTTCATGTCTGTTGAATCGTCGTGAAATCCAAGGTTTTCGTCGTGCAATTTAAGGTTACTCACTGCAAGTACTAAAAATAGTGTAACCACTATCCTTTGCAATCTTGGTGGCTATTTACTATAAAATGTCGTAATTAATCAAGATATTGTAAATAGGTATAAATCTAATATGGCGTCTCTGTTAAACGAAATGCGAAACGAATTTTATCTTGTCAGCGAGTATATTATCGTTTTATAGTGAGAGCGCAATGTTTAATTGCACTGGGCTAATTATTTTTTTCCACTTATGTTCTTGAAGTAATTACCGACTTTTCAAGTTTATCTAACCATTTAAATTAACTATATAATACCTAATTAAAGGAATAAATAGATAAGCCTAATAAAATTTAAATGAATCCATAATTTAAACAACCAAAAGCTAGACACCATTAACTAACAACAACACATTTATGTCTTTATTTATAAGTCTTTCATTTGTTGCATTCTTATAAATATCTATAAATGGCTACGGCGTAGCTGCCCTGGGTCGTCGTAGCACTATTCTACACACATCGCTTGCGACATGCGCGTCGCCGGAACACGACTCAAAGGACTGAGCCCTGTAGGCCTGCCTCCCTTTTGTGGCGAGGACGTGAGATGGCTAATTACAAACGACATGTGTTTTGCCGGGGTGCAGATTACCTGCCGCGTTTCGCATTGTCCCAACCAGACAATGTGTGCCCTCACAATACCTCGCCCAAAATATCTCTGTAATAACAACCATACCTTATAATGTAAACATTGAAAGCTCACGCGACACAAGATCAACGAATTGTACATCTGAAATTATTTATCACGAATAACAAAGACATTGTTAAATTAAACGATACGTTGTACGAACAAGATCACATCTACACATAAGGAACGAAATAAATCGGAACAAATAGAGATGTAACGGGTAATCATATCGATGAAATTGAGATCAATATCGAGTCTTATCTCTCAAAATATTTCACTCAAAATAGTGTTTCCTTAGAACCACGCCGTATGTGTATAAATAACTATGACTAGAACAGTGCTGTATTTGTGTAGTTGAGTAAGGACGTGAGAAGTTTACGGGAAACTTTCAAGGCTTGATAGACAACGCATATGTGACACCATTGGTCTCACGACTTTAGTCATCTTAAATATATACACACACTGCTATATTTATTTATTTACACATCATGCACATTTGCTGCCATATTCTCGAGAATAAAGCAGAGGCATATAAACATGCACAATTTGCCAATTATACTTTGTTTACACAGCCTGCCGAGCATTTTAAGAGTTAAAGATCGGAAATTCAGAATAAATCCAAAAGTAAATTTCAATTATCAATCACTTTTAAAAACATAATGGACAACAATGGAGGAATTGTTGTTTTATTCTGAACAAACAAATTATTATAGGTAAGAACCGAGATACAGCTCTGTCACGAAATGGTTTACGGGGCAAAGAAATCTCGGGCATGCCATTAATAGTATCGAATGAAAGTGAATTTTCGTTTTAGCCAAATCGTTTGATCGCTATAGACCATAAGTCCATGCAATAAGATATTTTTTTCTTTGAACCCCATTATGATTCTGCCAGGTATAGGTTGTGAACACCTTACATACGTATACAGTTCACACGCATACATCACACATTGTTCGTGAGGCGAGAAGAATGATTTTTCTGCCCGAAGCTGTTCTCCACAATAATGAGTCACTTGACGTATTGTCCCACGGGCGCTATCTCGTCCAAATTACGAAGCCATTGTTACTGAGATATTGTTCGTCGTCTCGTGAATATGTGCGAAAGGAAATGAAACTGTTCCTCAGTACCCGTCACCGTTTGTTAGCTTCCCTGTCGACACACATAGCTATATTCCCATTGCGCTTGAGAGATTCCCTACTAAATGAAACTAGTGCGCCGTAAATGATTTATACCAGGGATTGAAGTTGCTAGATTATAGATTATCTTTCTGTATAGTAAACTAAACTTTAACTTGATATTCCGTAGATTAAAACTAACTATTTTAGGGCAAACAAAAAAAAAATATATTTTTGTAAATATGAATATGTGTTCTGTTTGGGTTAAACCAGAAAGATTCCCTTTCACCCGCATATTTTGATATTTTTGAAATTTATTTTCGTCATGTATCGTCTCGTACTACATAAACAATGTTTCTATTCTGTCTGTAAATCTTCTATCGTAAGTGATTTGACGATGGTGACCTGTGGCAATACAAAATAAAAAATTACCTATTGCTTGATTGCATTAATTGCCATACATATGCATAAATTATTATTTTAATTATTTAATTATGTATTATAATAATAATAATAATTAGTTTAACAGTTAGTAGCAGGCAGAATTCTTTATTTCACATAACTTCTTGCTAGAAGCAATTTGTTATTGGAGAACCATTTATATTTTGTTATAATGAGAAAAAAAAACATAGATATTTTTAATAAATGCATTTACATACTTTTTAAATATTAGCTTGCTCAAGAAATCTACATATTTGACGACGACGTTTAAAATTAGTTAGTATGTATGTGCAGGAAATTTCGAAAACAATTTTTCTTTTTATTTTTCAAGATACTACAACTACTTCCTGCGATAGTAAGATAGATTTATTATAATTAATAGAATGTATAAAACTCAGATAGTAAGTATCATATGTACTTACTATCTACTACATATGTAACTCACGAAAAAGTATCGCAGCTTGACTTAACTTGTTGAATGTGTAAACACATTATGGGGAATCATCTGAATGGGATTGCTAATTGTAATAAAAAGATGACAATGTATGATAATCTTCTGTGACTCTGGTTGTCGCACAGGAGAATCATAAAGTTCATGTCATAGACATAAATAGAGTTCAACAAAACTGCCACGGAATATGTCAACGATGAGGAAAAAACTTGCTGTCAAAAGAATGAGGCTTTTATTGTGCTCTTTCACTTCCTCGGACTTCTCGGTCTCCAAAAAATGGCAAATGTCAGGCACTTCCTCTTAGTAATTTCATTTTTTCTGCTAAACAAGTTACAAAATATTTAGCTATAGGTATTCAAAGTGCTTGTCAAGTTCCGTCCCTAATAATTCCCACAACATAGGTAGTTAGAAACTTTTATTAAAATAATAAAATTGTATCAACAAATCTAGGCAATTTTTTTTATTAATTAAATAATCAACTTTTAAACACAGTGATGCTCCGTTTTTTTTTTTTTTTATGTGAGAGGGGGCAGACAAGCAGACGGGTCACCTGATGTAAAGGAATATTTAAGATTAGTAAAATTACACACATCCACTTTATTGCTTTTAATATGAGAAGATTAGGTAATATCCCGTCCCTTTTACCCGACTGAAAAGGAAGGGCTATGATTTTACATTAAAAAAATACGTAGGTACACAAACATAACGTCATAAAAATAGATAGGAAGTAATAAATTGTTTATGTTGCTACAAGCGGCCATACTTATTGGCTCGAGGAGCAGAAATGTGTGTATATGTTGACTTAAACAACATAGGAATACTATGAAAACATAACAGGAAAAAATAAGCTGACCGTTGGCGCACCAGAATAGTGACTTACAAACTTGCCATGATTTGTGCTAGAACCCGATACCAAAATTCCTATAGTATATGCTAGAAAATCTGTTTATTATTAAAATGCATCTATAGTTTGATTTTCTACCTTGTAGATTTCAAATCAAAGTAAAATACAGAGGATTTATTAGTGGGGAAATTTCAATATACAGTTTATATACCTTTTTTTTTTTTCCGTGCGGAAATCCCCTCGGATACCACCTATCGGTGGCATGTCGGACTCGAACCGACTAAAACCGCACGTCGTCTCAGGTACTAATAGCCGGGGAACCAGGTATACCCTAGAAAGGAAGTCCCTGGTACCCCGACATACCTCGGGTCATCTACAGACGAGTAGACGACCCCCCCCCCCCCGTGTGGGAACCCCATGTTCCCGGTGCTCCCTGGAAGCGAGCGCGCTTCGCAACGCGCTTGCCGCCACCCCGGCCTGCTTCTGCTAGGGTGACAGATGGCCTCACCTGTCACCCCCAGGCCTGCGCTTATGGTTTATATACCTATCATCATCATCAACAGCCTTTAATAGCCTCTCCTTAGAAAGGAGGTTTCGGCCTACTATACCACGCTGGCCAGACGGGTTTGTATAGGGTTTGTGTCAAGTTTTCCTTCTCTCTGCAGTGTTGTGGTTCTGCGTAGTTTTTTCCCTTAGTTGACTCTTACGACACCCACGGGATGAATAGGGGTGGTGACAATCTGTATTCTTAATCCGTCACCACACGGACGACCGGACGGTATACCTATATATGTACTTTTTCATAATTTTCTAGTCCTGACTTCCTAAATCCATAATAATTTATTTTTAATTGCGTTCGACATATATATTTTAGGTGATGTGGGTCTTTGTCTTAAATAATAGACAAGAATGAAGAACTCTGTCCTTGGGAAGGATGTCTGTTTTAGTAATAACAAGATATTGCACTTGCGAAAAAAAAAACATTTAAAATGGAACTTTGCGAAGAACGAAGTGAGGCCGGTTTTATAAACATGGCTGCGTGGGCCGGTGCTGTCACAAATTATGATAATTTTAATTTATTGAAAATACTAGACTTCGCCCGAGTGCCATGTAGATACTACTAATGTGGTGACAGTGTAGAGTAATTAAGTATACTGTTATATAAAAAGATGCCCTTTAGTATAGACTAGTGGGGTCTTTATATATTTGTAGGCCCACACCAATCCTTCCGGCCGCTACCGCCTGCGACGTACGTACGGCCTGAAGCGGCGACAGCCGCTTTGACCCCGCATTTTAAACCTCTTAATGCCTTCTAAAATATTAATTTTAGTTAAACAGAGCAATTTTAATCGACATTAAATGTATTTAATTAGATAAGGAATAATCATGAATTGTTAAAAACATCTTCGTTACTAACCCATTATTTTTTGTAACATTTGGAGGATAAAAATGGTTACTATGGGATATCCTTAGGAGATAAACATATACCATTACGGATTTTTTTGTAGATCTTTTTGAGATATATAATTACGCTGTACATTATTTTGGTCTATCTCGTAAGGATTAGCAGGCGTTTGCAATGTAAGCGCCAAAATCATGTTTTTAAGACAAATCTTCGAAATTCGGCATTTTTACTTGTAAATATTGTTGACATTTATGATGACGTTTTGACTGACAAGGCGTAGTATCGTTGTACGTGTGTGCGTGTAATCGTGTATATACCTAGTTAGTGTAAGGCGTAGTTTAAATTTGACCCACTTCTTTATTCACAGAGTACCATCTTAACTTTTTATTTGATACTCAGATCAAATAAAAAAGTTACAGTAGAGTTACAGGGTATATATATAAGAAACCTATAAGGAGTAAGCAAGTAGTTCAAACATAATCGAACTCCATTACTAATATTTACATTCCGAAACCATCTATCTGTACGTTCACCAAAGGCGTCATTTGGAACGTGACTTTTGATCGGAAACCTACACTAAATACTTTGCCCTTAAGGCAGCCTTAGGTTAGATAGGTTAAAAGCCTCTACTAAATTTTATGTCTCAAATGTTACTGCCACTGACTATGCTGTCGACTGCAATCTAAAACCCAATACGGATGCCTCAGGTCCCAATTTCCAACCATAGTTATTAAAATACAGACGTAAAATTGTGTTAAAGAACTTGGCAAAATGAATATTATCTCAATGTAATCAACAGTGCTTTTGTTTTTGTAAATCCAAGGATAAAGTTCCAAAAGAAATATTTCTATATTACCCAGAAAGAACACCACAAACAATTTTCTTAGATTACGAATCTTATTACGAGCCATGTTTTTGCATATTTTCCTCAAAAACAATTTTTGCTTTCGCTACATTTGAGTCAAAGTTGACAAATTTACAAGATATAAGATATATTAACACCATCTCCATGATTTGGTAGCTGATATAACTAAAATTTTAAATATCATTATCAGTGTATAATACTCTTGACTTCAGCCTCTGTCAAATTATAACGGCACCAACTATTCTACAAAAAGTAATTCTTATATTAAACATACAATATTTTTAAAGGAGCTACTTTGTATAGAGTAGAAGTAAATAGTCATACAATGTTAATACTTATACTATTTTGTGTTCATAGGTTTTAGATCATCACTAAACTTTATTTGAGTACTATAGTTACTGGCATTTAATATAAATTTTATTTTAAAGTACTCAATATCCACACACAGAATTATAATAATGTTGGCCGCGAGACCATTTTAAATAATTTCTTATTTATGTACATCGTTACTTTCTAATATATATAACCAGAATCGAGAAAATAAATACACCAGTATTTATATTATTTTGGTATTTGGTATGAGAAAAAATAATGACTTCTTTAAATATCAATAAGCACGGCTCACAGAGGTCGTAGATTATTCTACGCTTTGCGACGCCTGGTGCCTATTCTTCTTCTGCGTCACAACTACTTAATATTGTAAATAATTTTGACCTAAGTGAATGCTTCGTGGGTTAGAAGTTAGATCTCATTATAAAAGTTTAATGCTGGAAAATAATACTTCTAATCTAGATGTACGTCTGTCTGTTTCATAACATCTGAGTCAAATCTACATAAGATAAAGTTCTCTATTGCAGAATTTGTACAAAAATAAAGGCTTGTAACAGTGAAACCAGATGTAAAAGTATGATAAAATAAAAAAGACTGACATGACATGATAAGTTAATATGATGTTAATTAAATACATGTATAACTAGGACCCTGGTAATCAATAAAAACAATAAGAACATTTTATCTTGAGAATCTCCTATTGCAATTTTAATAGAGCGTTGTCGTCGTACGTTTCGCAGTAATTGGATTGTCTTTCACGTCACAGGCACAATCAATAGTTCAACTATAAACTCAGTTAACAATCTCTGTAGGTACACCTTCACAAAAGCACTTGCAATAGTAATATCTCTTTATTTAATATAGGTTAAATATAATATAGCTTTTTTGACATTGCAACCTCTAAAACAAATCTCTGTAGGCAATACAATGCATACCACATCTAGCTACCCTTGATCTTTGTACTCTGCGATAACAGAACAAGTTCTACAATATTTTAGTTCGCAAAAGTATACACACTTACCCTCAAAGTTAATTATTCATTTTTTACTTGCTTTGTATTAACTACTTAGATCTGCCGCTCCTTATAAATATATTGTAAATTGTATACTCGTAATTATGTTCTCATGTAAGTGAATTTTATTCTTAATGAGAATAAAAGTTTCTGAAACCCGATACAATACTCTGTCAAAGACTCATAATATCGACATATGTGAGTCTTTCTCGAAATTTTAAAAGCGTCTGGGAAAATTGTAAGCTTAATGTTGTTTATTGTTTGTGTTTTTTTTCTCCTGATTTTAATTTTATTGCACTTTCAATTAATTGTAACTACTAAGTACTTTTCTTTTTTAGGCTCTATTGTATCATAAAATTATTATTTACTTAGTTGAAAATACGCACGCTATGGTCTCCTGTAATTGAAGGACACATGATAAATAGCCGTGTAAAATGTATTTTTGATATTTTGCGTACATCCATTTGTTGGAGATCCTTAAATAAATAAAAAAAAATAGAGAAAGAAGATTGCCGATTCTGATTTCGCTTTTTTTCTAACTGTTTACCGGCCTCTATTTTAGACCAGATGTACAAAATCCTTTATTCTTAAAAAGCTTGCTTCTGTCTGTGGCTTTGCTCGTGTAAATAAGGTAAAGCGCTAATAATTTCAGTGACAAGTGTGATTTTTAATACAGAAATATCATTTTGAAACTGCCAAAATGAACTTGGCAATTTTCCGATGAAACTAATATTTCGTAAGAGAAAAGGCTAACAGAAATAACAAAGGTATTTGATCCCAAGCTTGTTGATGGAAGGATCAGATGTTTCTAAAAAAACAATTAATTAAGAAAAAAACAATTACTTTAACATGCTTGTTTAAAAAATTTTTTTTCTGGTTATCGGGTAAATAGTAACCATAAGTAACATTGCTAACACCTGCAAAAATCGGACAGTCTATTCGTTAGCCTTACCATCTTTAACTTATCAGTGCATCATACATGCGGTGAGGAGAGGCTGTATATTGTTTAATGACAGTGACATATGAAACAAACCTTAAACAAACTTCTTATTCCACAGAGAAACCAATCTTCTTCTATAAATATTAGCAACCCGCGATGTTTGTAAATAAATACAACATAAGAAATTGCTCCTCATTTAAAAACATGAGCTTATTTAATTAATTTTATCATAAATTACACGTATATTTGCAATTCAACCCTAATCCTTGGAGTATATTATTTAAATAGGGATCTTTGTAGCATTAATTCGATAAATTAATCTATTATATGTAGTATATTAAAATGTATAAGTAATAATATATGTGTGAGTGACTTACTTAGTGAATTTTACAAAGAGGTGGAAGAAATTAAATTGACTTAAGTTAAATAACTATAAGTCAATAAATCCCAATATAATTTACCTTGATAAAAAATTGGTGACAAATTAAAATATTTTTTATTGAAAAATAATCTCACACACGGCCTGGCAGGCAGAGCCTGTACTATGGTAACCAGAAAGCTGATAAACATACTTATATATTTCTAAATACATTTTATAGATAAATTACAACCAGACACAGAACTAACGATCGTGCTCATCACAAAAATATTTGTCTTGGGTGTTAATCGAACCCACGACCTCCGGCTTAGCCCGACAGGCCCGTCAAAGTATTATTAATGATAGAAGAAGAAATAATAATGGCGTAGGGACTGAAGATTGTTGAATATTTTAGTGAAAATCTTCAACAATTTTCAGTCCCTACGCCAATGTTTTCTTAGATCACTCAGATTAGCTTTTGCTCGTAGGAAAGTATATATAAGTAAAATAATGGGTACTGACATTATTGTACTCAATGAAAGATTCCGTGAATATCCTTTTCTGTACAAATACGTAGAAATTTAAGAACGAAACTCTAATTCGCATTTATAATAATAGGTATTTTCCTATGAAGTTGGATATTTTTAAAACCATCATTTACAGTATCATTTACAATAATTATTACAGTAGTTAGCAAAGTATTGATTTATAATGGTTATAGATGGCGATTTAAAACAACATAAATTATTTCACTAGAGCCAATCTTAGTAATTATTATTTTATTTTACACCGTCACTGTCTATAAGGTTTTTCATTTTACCATAATATTTAAAATTTGGTTTCAATCTACTTTTCATAAAAAATACTAACATTGAAATCTCAATCACGCTGAAATCACGCTGAAATCTCAAAACAATTTGAGTGGTTTATTGTTTAAAACAAATTAAGGCCGCCCATTGTACATATCCGTCTGTAATATTTAACTAACATACTGTAATTGTTGTACAATAGAACATATTCTATTCTATGTAACATTGTTTTTTTTCATGTAAATAAATTATAAAAAATACAAATATGTGTTCGTTAGAGGTTACTAGTTACACTGGTTACACTGAGGCACCCGCGACGGACTCTGATGTCTTCTAAGATATTTATTTTAATGATAAGATGTAATAAAAGCAGGTTTGATCTACATTATATAATATTGTTTAAAATAGCTTCGTAAATAACTCATTACATTTTTGTAAAATTTAAAAAAAAAATGGTTACTATGGATTATCCTTAGGAGGTAGATAATATATAGTATCGCTGATTTTGATCTATCACGCAAGGTTCAGCCAGCGTTTGCAACGTAAGGGCAAAAAAATATATTTTTACGACATCACATTACAAAGTTACGAAATTGTCTATACTATAATATGCATGTATAATACATATAAACCGTCCTCTTGAATCACTTTCTCTATGGATGAGAACTGTATTAAAATACTAATAAACCGTTCGGGAAGCGACTTCATTTTATACTATTCATAAATGTAAAGATACTCGTACATGCATTGTTTCGTACTGGTTTGCAATATTACGACGATTTTACTTTGTTGTTTCTCATCATAACTTCCAAATGACTTGACCGATTTGAACAATTTAAGAAGTATATTTGCACTTAAATAGATAAAATAGCATAAATTAATAATTGGTTTACTTAGATAAAGATTAATATCATGATACTGATAGAATCACTTTTTGTTTTGGTCCATATTTTAGTTAACTTATTTCAACATCAAAATCACCAGCTTTCTATATGTGAAAGAAATTTTAAACTCGGTCCAGTAGTTTCAGAGCCGGACTCTGACCCCTTGGGGATATAGGAGCCAGGAGTATGTGGTGTTTCCACTAAAAACCACCCCAACGGCCAGCCTTAGACGCTCTGCACTAGGGAACCCTGGCCATTTGATTTCAAATCCCCCCTATATCGACGCAGTACCTAACTTCAACACCTAACAGGGGAAACCAGTAGCTTCTCCCTGCCTATCAGCCCATACAGACGTTGCGACCCGATCGCATTTTTAGTGCGATCAGGCCGCCATTCTATCCCCTAAGATTTCTTGACCGGCTATACTATCTCAGTCACGATTGTGATAGTTGTTTAACATAAACGGGAAGCCATGACAATATAATATAGTCTATGTTAATGTGTAATGATATCTGTGATCTGTGGTTGTGTGAGTTGAGCATACAACCACAATACGCCATATTATCACGAGGCAGCTATTTAGAACGCTTAATGTAGGTAGATTTGTATGAATTGTGTGTTTAAGATTCCATTGTATACAATTCGCCTGAGCATCAGAACGTACTGTACTAAGCAATGTAAAATTATTGGTTTTAAATGCGCAAACTACATTCTTTGTCCGTAATAAACATTTCCAGTGAAAAAAACAACAATTGAGATAGCCTTTTGCAATATCTACTCCACGCTAAAATAATATTAAATGTAATACGAACTGCTGCAGCTTCGAGACTGGAGCAATTATTTCAATTGTGCGGTACCTAATAGAAGACGCACTTTTGAGCTGAGTGTTGCAATACTTTCTATGCTCGGCTGTAAGCGGTAAGCGTACCACCATTGTTACTTCACTACGGCGAGCGCCCCTACCGACTTTTATTGAAAGAAAATCGAATATTGAATACTGTTGGTTTGCTTTTATCGAGTACTTGCTGCTTTTCAGACCAAGATTCATTACTTTTATTACCTTTTTTTATTCCATTTATGAATTGTTTAGTTATAATGTTGCCAAATAATGATATTGTTGTCATATGTTGACTGCCTTGGTGGTGCAGTGGTAGCGTATGTGACTGCTGTGCTGAGGTTTCGGGTTCGATGATTCAATGCTTGTATGATCTGCAAGTATTTGTTTCGGAGTTTGGGTGTTTTCTATGTATAATATGCATGTATTTACAAAAAAAAAGTATTAGTCAATCCAGCTTTCATAGTACAAGCTCTGCAAGTTTGAAACTAGATGGCGTTATGTGTTAGACGTCCAAAATAATCATCACACATCAACAGCCTTTAATAGTCCACTGCTGGACACAGGCCTCTCCTTAGAAAGGAGGTTTTGGCCTACTATACCGCGCTGGCCAGACGGGTTTGTGTCAAGTTTTCCTTCTCTTTGCCAAAATAATAATAAATATTTATTCATAAAAGTTACAGTGCAATCATAGTAAGTACAAAAAGACAAACTTAAATATTTGAAAACATGATTGAAACTGGTAGATAATATTTAATAAAAATAAGTTTCTTAAGCAACTTAGCACTGTAGGTTTTTTCTTTGCTTTTTTTGGATTTCTTGATTGTATCGTGCTTGTAATTTGTTGGTTTAATATTATAGCTAACATATTTAATACGGCTAATGTGAAGTTATTCAATTTATGTAATATTGATAGCTGGCATATATCTTTAAGGTTAAAATATTTAGTTCGCTCTTTCAGGTAGTTCCAAATTAGATATAACGATGTGAAACCAATGACCGTAATGACAGTGATTAGACGTTTTGTTGGTAAATGAGCCGATCGATGTGTTCTAATAGCCTGCGATTACACGGTTCATTGAAACTGACGTTTAGAAAACGTTGAATGGGTACGGGTGGAAGGCAGTCTTCGTATAAATAGTAATAACCGAATGTGGCCATTAATGATTAATGATTATGCAATACTAATCTATATATAAATGCCCAGAATACACATTCATGGATATTTTACAAACACTGACAAATGTGTGGTGTGTATGAGGGATTAGCTAAAGATCTTGTTTTTATGCGTATTAATCTCAGCATTTATTTCAATGTTAGTACCATTACTTTAATATTAATAGGAGAAAAGGAGTAAGGACAAATTTAAGGTTTTTGGAGAGCCCGTGTGGTGACGGATTAAGAATACAGGGTGTCACCACCCCTATTCATCCCGTGGGTGTCGTAAGAGCCGACTAAGGGAGAAAACTACGCAGAACAACAACACTGCAGAGAGAAGGAAAACTTGAAACATACCCTTTTTTTTTTTTTTTTTTAACGTGTGGAAATCCCCTCGGACCGTCACCCCTCCGGGGTTTGCGGCGGGGTGGTGTGTCGGACTCGGACCGACTAAAACCACACGGTGTGCCACTCTGCGCCTGTAACAGGAGGGATCCGGGAACAGCTGTTGTTAAGACATCCGGACCCCTCCTAGCGCCAGCCCGCTCCTGGTGCGGGCTCCGTCTCAATATATTTTCCTCTCTTTAGGCGACGTCCGGCACACGCGGACGCCGCCTCCTCGCGGCTGGCCAAACTAATGCGGGTGGAGGGGAAACCCACCCCGTCCACCCGCGGCCACACTCAGGGCGGCATGAGGCTGTGGTAGGCGGGCCTCCGCCGCCCGGTTCGCCGGCGGCGGATCGGGTCCGAGTGGAGGTCGTCCTCCCGGGCCCTCTCCGCCGCCTCCTTCCGCGAGATTACTACCTCGCAGAAGGTTGCGACCGCGGTAAAACAACTGTCGCTACCGGCCATGGAGCGTACTACGGCCGGTAGCGAGAGATCCACTCCGATGACTGCAGTGAGGGCCCGGCGCTGCGCCGCCCATGCGGGGCAGACCGCCAGCGTGTGCTGGGCCGAGTCCTCACTGCAGTCGCAGTGGTGGCAGGCGGGACTCAGTTCCCTCCTAGCGACCGTGTGCAGGTACCTTCCGAAGCAACCGTGCCCGGAAAGCACCTGCGTCAGTCGGAAGGAAAGGGTCCCGTGCTGCCGCCCTGCCCACTCGGCGATGACCGGCTGGAGAGCCTCCACGGCGGCGAAGCCAGCGCGTGGAGTCTCCAGCCGGAACGACCAACGAGCCATCGTGGCTCGGCGAGCGGCTTCGCGCCACTCGCGCACATCCTCGGGCGGAGGGCGAAATCCGCTCTCCGCCCGGGAGTCAGCCACTCGCCGATAAACTTCGGCGAGCACTTCCGCCTCCAAATCCCACGGGGGAGTTCCGGCCAACGCGCACGCCACCTCCGTCGAAACGGTGCGGTAACCGCGTATGGCTCTGACCGCCATTACCCTCTGAGGGCGCCAGAGGCGTACCCTATTCTGGGCGGTCAGAGCCGCCGCCCACACCGGTGCACCGTACAGCGCCATTGACCGGACAACCCCCGTGTACAGCCGTCTTGTCGCGACGCTGGGTCCACCCATATTGGGCAAGAGTCGCCCTAGGGCAGACGCAGCGCCGACCAGCTTTGGAGCAAGCTGTCGGAAGTGCTCGTCGAAGAGCCACCTCCCGTCGAGGATCAGGCCCAGATATTTCATCTGGGCCCGAACCGGTACGAGGACCGAGTTGACCACGATTGAGGCGCCAGGTAGTGGACCACGACGGGGCCCATGAAATAACAGGGCCTCCGTCTTATCTAGGGCCACCCGTAAGCCCAGCGCCTCAATGCGCCCGACCACCAGGGAGACTCCCCCTGTGGCCAGGCGCGCCGCCTCTTGGAAGTTTGCCCCCCGGGCTGTAACCAGTGTATCGTCTGCGTAACAGATTACACCCAGCCCGGGGGGGAAATCGGCGCGAAGGGCCCAGTCGTACCCTATGTTCCACAAGAGGGGTCCAAGAACAGACCCCTGTGGAACACCGCACGACATGGGCCGACACCTCAAATTACCTTCTCGGTCCTCGTACACGACGGTACGCTCCTCTAAATAGTCTGCCACTAGCCGCCTCAGGTACTTTGGCACCCCATGATAGTGGAGTGCTTCCCTGATGCAGCTGAATGGCAGACTATTGAATGCGTTGGCGATGTCTAATGACACCGCCAACAGCACGCCGCCACAGCTCACGGCCTCTTCGGTCACGGCCCTCAGGCGCAACACGGCGTCGACTGTCGAACGCCCCGCCCGAAAACCAAATTGGGCGTCCGACAGATCGGGGCCCACCTCGCAGAGGTGCCGGACGATGCGGGCAGAAAGAACCCTCTCAAACAATTTGCCCGCCTCGTACAGCAGCACGATGGGCCTATAGGCCGCGACCGAATCGGCAGGCCGTCCCGGCTTCCTCAATAGAAACCCTATATCAACCCGTCTGGCCAGCGTTGTATAGTAGGCCAAAACTTCCTTTCTAAAAAGAGGCCTATATACAGCAGTGGACTATTAAAGGCTGTTGATGTGTGAATATGTGGGGAGAAAGGCTCGACCGGAGCGATTCCACGACCTCACAGAAAACCTGTGTTAAGCAGTTCTTACATTGCTTTTAACTGGGTGAGTGAGGTTAACGCAGATCAGACCTTTCCCTTCCTCCTTATTACACTTGAGTTTCAGATGTCCATGAGCAGCGTCACCATCAGATGATACTTCGATTGACTCTTATCTTTAGGTGACCCGTCTGTTCGTGTAACCTCCTATACTTTCAAAAAAGTACTCGAAGTCAAATGTACTGATAATATAATTAGCCAAATCTAAAGCAAGTAAAACTATGGAATACAACTTTTGCTGGAATTAGAATTATCATTGTATAGAGTTGCCGTACTGTGACAGATAAACATATCTAAAGACTCAACAAATATTTTTAACTGGTTTCACTTTATTTTTAATTTCATCAGACATTGATTAAAATTTACTGCATTTACACAGATAGATAGATAACTCTTTATTTGTACACCGTTTTACAAGAAGTATGGTACATAAAAGTGTCGATATATATAATGTACAAAGGGCGACCTTATTGCAAAAAACAATCTTTTCAAGGCAACCTTAGGATAGATCAAAATGTTCCGGAAAGACAGTAGTAGTTGACGGTGCAATGAGTTTTTAAGGTTAATTGCTAACGAATATAAAGGAGATAAATATACACATATATATACACACATTCACATATATACATAAAAACAAATACTTATACATACGAGCAAATATACAGAGTACATACATAACTGCTTGAGTATATCACATTTAAAAAAAATATGCAGCTGAATTAATTAAGATACATAGAATTCTTGACCCATTTTCTTTAAACTGGTTATTCTTTGTTGAACGAGTCTTAACTAGTATGATAATGATTACTAAACGACTTACTGAGAGAACACTGCGCCTATAAACGGGATAATCCAATGACCTCAGACATTTTTCATGTGTGTCATGAAGGAACTTGAACCGTTCTTTGAGGTAAAAGGCTCTGGGATTGAACAAGATGTTATAGAGAAAAATGAGTATATGAGTATTCCGACTTTTTTTTCTTCCAAATACTTTATTTTTTCCTCTTCAAACCATTTTATACGCGTTTTTGGGAAATAATGTTGGCAGCCCTATGTGGACCCCAAGTTAAAGTGCAAATTATTATATACGGTAATTCCAAAAATTTTAACACTGGTTCTGATCTCAAGGGTGGTGCCATCGAATTCAACTTGTGTCCAGTTAATTATTGAAACCAACCCGAAACTGCCATTAAAACTTACCTGCGTCTTTTTAGGATTAACCTTGAGTCCATAGTTATCACTCCATTCGCCAATGCGCGATAGGTTAGCATTGCTAAAATCAAGTAAGGTGAGTACTGTAATCATTCCAGTATCCATGCCTAGTCTGATACTATCTGTAATGTTAACCGGGCCTCAATTCTGCTATTTTAAGTTTACGCCAAGCCAGTGTCATACCACTGACACGCTATTGAGATGCCATCGAGTAGCCATTGGCATCGGTATAAATATCGGTAGTTGAAAATATATTACGTTTTTTTGAGGTAATGATTTATTTGTTTTTATTATAATAAATTATTAAAAGAAATAAATAAATTATTAAAGAATAAAATATAAAAATTATAAAGAAAGAAATGAATAAATTATAAAAATAAATAAATAAATAATTAAAAAAATAAAATTATAAAAAAAGAAATAATTATTTAAAATAAAAAAATATTTAAATAACGTAACCGTACGTACGTACGTAACGTAACCTCAAAAAACGTAATATATTTTCAACTACCGATATTTATACCGATGGCATCTCTGGCTACTCGATGGCATCTCAATAGCGTGTCAGTGGTATGACACAGGCTTGGCGTAAACTTAAAATAGCAGAATTGAGGCCCCGGTGCAGAAGTTGTGCTGTGACCAGGACAAAAGCCGAATTGGAAGGGGTTTAGTAAATAATTTTTGGAAAGAAGCTACTTAGTTGTTAATTAAGTATTACGAGAAATTTAATCCTCCGTACACAAAATCGCTTTTCCCTTTACCTAAAATTATGAATATACTCGTAGTATTACTCAGTTCACTCTCAGAACTTGTTTTCAGAAACTTTTCCGACGCATATTTTTCCCCGAACGTGCAATTGTGCCGTAACTACAATGAACTTTTATTGTTTTTTTTTCTAATTGCATTTCGTAAATAATGGAAGACAAATGGAGACGTGGGTTTTTCAGTAGCTGATCTATCACACACAGAGTATTCAAACATTTGCCATGTTTATTTAATTAAAAAAAACTTCGATTAATTATAGTAATAGCCATGAAACCTTTGCAATGAAAAGGTCTCAGCAAGAATATTTTATTACAGTTGTAGAAAGCTGTTGTTAGTATACTTTTATTAAATTTTACAACATTTTCTCGTGAAAGCCCAATGCACAAGTGATTAACTTTTAATTTTATAAAATACTAACTTCCAACAGCAGCTTCACCAACAACGATCTCGTTTCTAGCTTGTTCATGCACTAATCTAGGGTATTATTAAGTTGTGTACCAAATTTAATACAATTTGTTTCAGCGGTAAAAGCGAAATGGAATACCGAGCAATTCATATGAAAAGTATAGAAAAGGCTTTTCTAATTTTAGTTTGGGATAAGTGACACTAAAATTGTGATTTATTGTCTAATCACAATGCTCAACCATTTAGAAACAGGTGTTTATAGACGGAAATAGTCAGACACAGTATTATCTATTTTCAATACTATTACAATGATTTTACTTAAACAAAACAACCTGTTGTTCCGGTTATGTTACCATTTGTGTTCATGTATAGTTTTAATTATACTTAAAATTGTTTAATTTTAAACCACGACAGTTAACTTTCCGCCATCAGCTCAGGTTGAAGTCATACAAAAACTTCGGACCAACACAAGTCAACAGTTTTTAATTAATTTGAGAGTCAACATAACGAAGTGTAACCGGAGTTTATCAAAACATTAAGAGCGTAGTTATTACAAACAAGTCTACAAGCACATGTAAACAATTTAGTCTCTTTGTGCTTTTGTCTAAACAGTTTCTTTAGTCGCTTAACTACAGTCATCGTAAATTGTATTTCTAAATATGTACTATATCTACATCTAATCCAGAATATAAACACCGAAATTGAAATTAGATTACACAAGCTATACTAAGGGATAATGTTTTTTTTCTCTAATAATTATTTTCAAACAGATTACAACAAACAGTTATGGAACACTTTTCCTTAAAAATTAATCAAATTGACAGACAGATCAATCAACAATATTACTATCCGCTTCGATTAGCAATAGATTTATGTTTATCTTGAAGTTTTATTATCCGAATGTTTTTTCTTTTAATTTTTTTTCTTGAACTAAGTTAGAATTTATTTAGACTACAAACTATCAAAGTATACCCTAAATAGTTAGTAATAGTTATTATTTAGTAATGAATAGTTATTCATTCTATTGCGAATGTTTACCTGTCATAATAAACCGCCTCCAATGATTGGGTCAAGTTATGTGGTGCTTTCAGCGTTAATTGTTTAAGTTCTATGCATTCCAAGTGAGTATTCTATTGGACCTAGTAACAAAATACTCGTTTGGAATGCTAATATGTAAACGCTTTTTTTTAAATTAATATTTTTTGTATTGATTACGACTTAAAGTCAAAATCAGATAATCATTGAAATGTGTTTTTTTTAACAGAAGATGTGATAATTTCTTTCTTCGTGTACTCAAAATAGTCCTTATTTCATTAAAAAAAATGAAGATTGTTTGGAATCGTCTTTTATTTAGACTCTAAAGTCATAGATCAACACACACAATAGCAACACAAGGAGTTAGGAGTGGAGTGGTAAATATAGGATACATTTTTTAATGTTACGAGAAAGAACTTATAAATAAACTTGGGGAAGAAGCTATATAATTAGAAAACTGTTTTGTTTCTGAAACTGTTACAATGTAGTTAATAAATAAATCATTGTTATGTATTTTTTTATCGGCTAGCATAATTCTAAAATTGCTAACAGTTAATTTAGCACAAATAAAGACAGAATTGAAGTAGGTATGAACTGAAGACGGTACAATACAAGTGTTGGTCACCTACTATTATTCAGGTTATCACTTGATTGAGTCTCGTATCATATCACATCATATGTAACGATATCAAACATATAAAGGCTGCTGAATTGCTGGTAATTGTCTATTGGCTGCCACAATATCATTTACCTCAACGATATTACTGACTTACTTCTCTTCGTAATCAAACTTTTCATAATTTTTCAAGAGCAAAATAGAACAAAGTAAGAAATTATTTTTTACCAACGTTAGACTTTCTACTCTAAGAATATTTCTAAATATTCATATTCTGCCACTAACGCGCCCAATTGTACACTTCTAGTCATAAAATTATGTGAAACTTTGTAGAATGCCTTACTTTCCTTCGACCAAATCGACTTAGTTCGAAAGACCTTATTGCGCGTAAAACAGCATATTGTCAAAATTCTCAGCCACGTAAAATGCACCCGTTCTAAGTCCTCCGCCTTTATTATGCTCCACGGTCGGTGAAATTTCGCACTAACGCGAATTGTATTGCCACGGCAACTGTTCTTCGCAACATTAGCCGCCTATGTTACATTGATAGACTATCTTATATTGAAATTTCAATATGCATGAAAGCTGGTTAGGATTTTATTGAAAATTATAAAGCTAAGTCTAAACCTGAATATATAATTAATGTTGATGTAAATGAACTAAAATCTGGATACAATCTCATAACAGGTGCTGTGATGTGCATGTACTGTGGTAATATTACTTAGTCTCGGATAGAATATTTAATATAGTTAAATTATAGAAAGAAAAAGCTACCTTCGGCCTTTTAAAGTGTTCTATAGAGAAAAGTAAATATTTTTCAGATTTGTACATCTATTGAATGACTCAGCTTTTCATCTTTGATGATAAGTAAGGTATAGAAAGTCCTCTGTTGGAAAACCATTTGCATCAATTTAATGAACTTATAATTCTAGAGAATTCAGAACATGTAGCTCTTAGTATCTGAGTTCAAATAAATATTAATAGTAAATTTAGACATTATTGTACCAGAAAAAAAGGACATTAATTAGAGTTTGTATACATTTGAATGAGTATATGTATAATCTAGGGCCAGTTACACAAAGAAAGTAAACCTATTTATAAAAATAGTTGTTGTTGCGATCTCTTCCAGGCAACCGCTGGATAGAGAAAGAAATTAAGGATTGCAAGTTTTTTTTATTATTAGTTTGTGCTCGTTTGGGGTAGTGGTAATGCATTCCACAAACGTATGGCTTGCACAGCAAATGACTTGTCCATAAAAGTCATAGAATGCCTCGGGATTTTCAAAGTCAAGTTCTCCGACGGTCTTAGCAACCTTAAATGCTTATTAATGAGTGTTGGGATTAAAGAGTATGTTGTATCATAGTAAAGAAAATGGATTTCCGGCGAAGACGAACGGGTAACCATTTTAGCTTATTCTGATATTCAGAAACATGGTCAAATTTGCGCAATCCAAAAATGAACCTTATGCAAAAAATTTAAACCTAAGCGAATTTCTCATATTCTATCACTAGCTGGAACCCGTGACTTCGTTCGCGTGAAATTTGAAAACCGCTGCCTTAGTGGTGTTGTACGGTAAGCGACAGCAGTCTATGAGGCCTCGGGTTCGATTCCGGGATCGGGCAAAATTTTATAGGGTTTTCCTTAGAGGAAAAATAGCCTAAGTTACTCCTTATATAGACAACTACCTGGTAGTAAAATATTATCAAAATCGGTCCAGCCGTTTAGAAGATTGCCTAGAATAAACAGACAGACAGACAGACAAAAAATATTTAAACTGGTTTGTTTAGACTTTTCAGGCATAGGTATCTTGTCAATAACCGTGTGATTATCAAAATCCATAACATTTATTTTGAAATTCCAAACAGACATCAATTTTTTTTATTTATTGAGATGATGTTGCCAATGTGTATTCTGTACTTATATATATTTGACGTCTTTAAGTCACATAAAATTATGTATGTAAATATGAATTATCGATTGGCCCCGAATATAATAAAATAAGAGCATAAAATCAGCAGTTATTTAATATCCATAAAATGAATTGGTACATTTCGTATCAAAGTACTAATATACCTACGAATTCGGCCGGTATCCATTAATTAAGATCGACGCCGATACAAAACAATTTATGACTTCATCGAGTGCCCACTGTGCCAATTTAATTACGAGCGCGATCGTTATCAATAACAGATAGTTTGTTTACGACATACAGACATACTTATTATATTTATTTGATGGATAAAGGAATAACTGGGTCATGAAAATCCTTATTATAACAATAGGTAAGAGCACCCGGTAGGGGATGGAATGGCCGGCCTGATTGCATTAAGATGCGATCGAGCCGCCATGCCGCGATTGAAGGGGGAAGTGTTCTCCCCTGGGATAGGGCCTGATTAGGCATGGTGTCAATTCGGGGAGGACCTGAAATAAAATGGTCCGGGTTCTTACCCAGAGTAGGACACCTAAGGCCTGCCGTCGGGGTGGTTTTTAGTGGAATCACCACATACTCCTGGCTCCTGAGTCCCCGAGGAGCAGGAGATCCGAAGGGATTTCCACCCCGTCAACAAAAAAAAAAAGGTAAGAGCACCCGGTTATTTTTTTTAAATGAACAAAATGTAATCGCAAAACTTATAAACATTATGCGTAGCGTAGGTTATTTCTCTACTATTATAAAAATATCAATAAAATTAAAAGTTCAAAATAAAAATACATTGTTTACACTCATAAAGATAGTCATAACAATTATGAATGCCGAAAGGCTTATTTCTAGTAAAATACTTTGGCATTAGTTTTAACTAGATATATTATTTAAAAAAAGACGTCTTCCGCATTAGTAATATATCCTGTGTCACGGGGGACTTTACAAACTTACATGAAACGGACACAAAGAACACCCAGATTCAGAACAACAATTTGTGGATCGCACAAAGTGTCGTCCCATGTGGGGATCGGAACTACAACACTCAGCATAGTAATAAGCGGTGTGGCGACCGCTTAAACCACTACGCCATCCGTGCAGTCGTATATAGATAGATTCAAGTCGCTTGCTCCATTGCAGTCGCGTCGACTTCAAAGTCGCAGTCACATAAATGTGTTTGATGACTTGGTGAGCTTTAATAGTAAATGAAATAAGCGATGACTATATTGTGTTGTATTAAGATCTTTAAATACTTAGTTATGTCATAAAATGACGTTCAATAACTTACAAAAACCCTAGTTCTAGGTGAAAGTTTACAGAAGCAAAATCATACGTTTTAAATTTCCAACATAAATAAGAACAAACAGGAATGGAATTGGGACATCTCGCTAAAACAGTGTTTGACAGTTTGTCCTCCGGATACATGATATTGGCTAAATTTTTGGTAGCTCCTCAAAGCCATTAACCAAAACTTGGATATCACATAACAGTGCTCTTGAGCATGGTTTACACACATTGTCCATGTACGAGTATAGTTTAACGGTGAAAAAAAGATAAGTTAAACTTATCCGCAGACTCTTACAATGTATTCATTGTAATTGCGACACGAGATATAAGATAAAAGAATTTTGTATCTAAGATTGAATCGATATATTTGTATATTACGCAACAGTTTCTAAGCAAGTATCGAGGCGACCGTATCTTGTTTGATTTTTTTTTAAATATACATGCTAAAAATAACACTGAACAAGTCTTACACACATAATTTGAAGTTAGATTGAATTGCGGATAAAATTGGTTCCACATGAAACTTTTGTCAAAAAAAATTAGTATATCCATGAAAGAAAACGAACATATTAAAAGGTAAAAGTAAAAACCTTTTAATATGTTCGTTATGTATTATGTATGTCAAATTTGGTAGATCGATTACAAACGTACATCCACTTATATTACACATGTGAAAGTGATTTTTTTTCTTTCGCTTTCACGCCTAAACCACTGAACCGATTTTAAAAAATTCTTTCACCGATGTAAAGCTACAATATCAGCTAGTAACATAGGCTAATTTTTACCGCGATAACCGATATAAGGGCGGGCGCAGCCGCGGGCAAAAGTTAGTTATACCTAATATCGTGTGTTTACCTTGACACCGTCATTCCAAATTTTGTTGAAGATTTCTATAGACGGTGAGGTTTGTACAAGTATCAGTTTAAAAACTAAACTCCTTTGAACATCTAACACGGTCTAGTAAAAATAAAATGGCTAAACCGTAAGTCGTTGCCTTCTTACTAGAAAATCGATGTATAAACCACAGTTGGTCGTGTTACCAATACGTTCACAATACACATAAAATTGTAACACTAAAACATAAGTGAGAACGTGCTCACGCTCGTCATTTCATATATAGCAGGGCACACAGTTAACTGGCGGTAAGATTTATCGAAAATAAAAAGTGCTGCGACAATACTACTATAGCCTGTGCCTTCGTATCGGTATATAGAAAAGCGATCCCGTATTATTTGCACGTTTTTATTTTATGTTGCCCTGATGGTTTCGTGACAACTTTATTGATACAATAAATAAAGTATTTTGGGATATTTTTGGCAAAATACGCTATTCATTTTCGTGTTGGCAGTTATGTTATCTAGATAAATTTGCAATTTTTATTCCATTACGCTTCAGCTATAATTTACTTTGTGAAAAGTTGAGAACATAAGCTCGGAACCAAATTATTAATTTCCAACTTTTTCAATTTGTTTGGGTCCTAACAGTATTAAATTTGCTGTTTAAATATATTAGAGAATTGCCACGTTTCTTTCTTGGGTTCCAATTTAACTATTTGTGTTTATGTTTTTTTGCTCTCGGAGAACCGGTCAGGTTAGTTTTTCCGATTTCAAAAATATCTTTGAAAATGTTGCGTTAGATAACACGTTATAACATTTCAAGATAAACAAAGTAGTAAAATTACAAACTCGACGATAATCAAATTGCGTTTACAGGTAGTAGGTTTTACAGTATTTATAACAGTAATACTACTAGAAATACGCAAAATACTCCTAACATCGTATTATTTATTATAGCTGTGTATGTGGAATTGTGTAAGGACGCTCAGATAATTAATCAAGTACCGTCACGCTTAGCACTGGTGTGTGCCACTGTATGCACGATTCGACGATAGTTTATCCCCGATACACCCCTTGACAGCCCATGTTACCTACCGTTCGCAATGCATTACCCGATAATATATTGTTTATAGCTTAGAACTAAATTGCTTCTACGTTTTAATATTTTTTTCAAAGACATTATTTATAAAACCGATGTCGGATAAAAATAATGTTCGCACAAATTTTATTTTAACTTAATACCTACTTAAGGTTTTAAATGTAATGTATCTAATAGTAAATGATAAGATATTAGATCGCTATCCTCAGTATCCTCCTCCTAAGGATGCCCCCTATAATATCTTTTGCAGATAGATGTCATTAGATAGATAGAAAACTCTTTAACTGTATACCGTTTTACAAGAAGTATAGTGGTAAATTTGATGATCAAGAATCATTACCAATACGCCTCTCCAAAATGCTTTCTTGATTTTATAATAATATTGTTTATCCCTTCCATAGCTTCCCATCTTGAGGGGTTGAACATAACGCTTCTTTATAAAGTATAGCAGTAAAGTATTATTTACTTATCTAGAAGATAGAAAGCTACTAACATTTCATTCCTCCATAATATTAGCTATCAAAGTCAATCAATAACAAATATCATAACCATTGTTGAGCTATAATAACTGCAATAACTCTTATATAATATATAACTGTATAATAGGCAGTATAAAATATAGTATTGCAAAGAAGGGAGTCGATGGAAACCAAACGCTATTATTTTTATTTATCCTCCTGCTCGACGCTAAAAGGTTTTATAAACTGACTAGCTTTTGCCCGCGGCTCCGCCCGCGTAAATATCGGTTATCATGGTAGTGGCCTATGTCTTTCGTCAAGAATCAAAGTATCTTCATACTAAATTTCATCTAAATTGACTCAGAAGTTATCGATTCTCCATACAACTTTAGCTCCCAATTTTCACCGCCTTAAGGGATGATTTCTAGGTTAAAAAATACTTTATGTCCTTTCCCGCGACTCGGACGATCCCTATACCAAATTTCATCTAAATCAGTTCAGCAGTTTAAGCGTAAAGAGATAACAGACAGACAGACACACTTTCGCATAGCAATAGGTTTTAATTATTTTAAGGTTTCGCTACACACGAGCTAGGTTCGCTACAAGCGAAACCTTAAAATAATTTACAACCTATTGCTCTTAGCAATAAGGCCGCCCTTTGTACATTACATATCTGACATTTTTATGTACCATACTACTTAGTAAAACGTTTTTTATAGTTTCTAGTTTTTTATCTATTTATTGATACGTATGTACGTATGTTGACGTAGTTTATTTTTGAAATAAGGTTCCTGGATGTCGTTGTATTGAATTTAAATTACTGTCATGTATTTAGTGACATAAATCGATTTCTGTAAGGATCGCCTCATTGGCCTAAGCGTTTAGGTTATTAGGCGTTATGAGGTTTTTATGGCTTATATTTTATTTTTACATTTTCTACTAATTCAATGAAATCAAATCAAACTCAGTACTAGTATTAGTGTCATAAATATTGTAAATAGCATTTAAGATTAATCTAACTCATAAAAATATACTCTGCATGTACTACTCGTGACTCTTTTTTCATTTAACGCGCATATTTGGCTTATAAAAATGTAAAGATACTATGAAGAAACTCCCCAAGGTTTCGGTCATCCTATTATAAGTGTCGACTATATATTTGGGGGATATACATGTACAGAAAAGGTCAAACATAATTTTGCTTGCCAGACTCTTTCAATTTTCTGTAATGGGTACATAGGGATCGGTTTTTGGTATACTGTCCCAATGTGTAGAGACAAACAAACAGTATACGAGTACATACATAAATTTCACCACAGAATGTACAGAGTATTCCTCAATATACATTTTTGGAATAGCGAAGGCAAGGTGAAATTTTGTCCGCAAAGATTTTGTTGCAATACTACATAATATATATTGAACGGGATGAAACCTATCTCGAAGATATACTGTAAACAATGTTCTTTCAGAAGGTTTTCTGCGACATTTTCTACATTGTAAGTTTGGTCGTACGCATACCACATTATATAGGTCGAACTTTAACGTTTTCGGGTAAGTGATATGGAAAATTTTGTAACTTCAGCGGAATCAAATATGGTTCAAATAACTCCTCAGAAAATTAAGATATTATGTATTAATTTGTTCAATTCTGGTATAACATTATATTTATAGTACCTATTCTTAAGAGAAAACAATAGAATAATAGATAATTTCATGTCACAAGATTTCATTTCAGTGGGAGAGCCATGGAGACTCTACTCGGGGGTTGTGCATACCCCAGTATGGGCGGAGGCCCTGAAGGCCAGCAACGTCGCACTCAGGGTCATAAGGAAGTACCACACGATCTCCTTTGAGGCGGGAGCCCTTGCTTGCTTGAGAAATTGAGGATCAGAAATCCCAGCTGCGCCAGGTCCTCGTGGAGGAGTGGAAGGAACGACTTGGGCAACCGAGCGCTGGGCACGCCGTTATCGCGGCGGTAAGACCCGTTATGGAGGATTGGCTCGAGAGGCATCACGGGACCCTTTCATACCGGTTGACGCAGGTGATCACTGGAAAAGGATGCTTCGGGGATCACCTATGTCTGATCCGCAAGGAATCAACGCCTGGGTGCCGCCACTGCGATGGCCCGGACCGTGGAGACGGCGTTCCACACGCTAGCACAATGCCCGGCCTTCGGGATGGGAGTCCTCTCGCTCGGTAACATGATTGCGGCCATGGTGCGGAGCAAGAATGTGCGTGGAACTCCGCACGCCCCTTCTGCGATCAGGTTCTGCTTGCAAAGGAAATAGCGGAACGAGACCGGAAGAGGTTTAGAACCCTTAAAGGTAACGCAGACGACTCAGGCGCCGGAGGTCGCAGGGCGACCTCCATCCTCCATAAGCGCAGGCCTGAGGGTGACAGGTGAGGCCATCTGTGACTCTAGCAGAAGCAGACCGGGGTGGGTGGTAGGCTAGGTTATACCTGGTTCCCCGGCTACTGGTGCCTGAAGACGGCGTGCGGTTTTTGGTAATCACCGTGGTATCCGAGGGGAGTGCCGCACAGGAAAAAAAAATTGAGAGCCATGCTTCGATAATGATATATCGGTCAAAAAGGGAGACGGGTCATCAGAGGCCCAAGTGTGAGTTTATTTTACATCTACCCGGTCTCGACGGCGAGCGCGTTTAGCGTTGTGATTGGTCTAGATTTCAGTGCGGGCCAATCGAAATAAACTCGCACTTGGCCCTCTGGTGGTAAGTGACTACCGACGGCCTGGTACTCAAGAGAAACAAGTGCGTTATCAGCCTGTGAAGTGGGAAGCCTTTACTTAATAGTTTGAAGGTAGGCTGTGGTATCAAGGAATATAGCCGACAATTTGTTACACATATTGTACGAAGCAAAATGTTTCTTGAAAGTGCACAGTGGTGGTGTGTCAATTATCCAAGGGATGAAGAGGACGATGGAAGTTTTGTCCAATTGAACGATGGCGGAAAGCTGCGGCCGGTATATTTAATTCCTGGGAGCACACCCCATACAACATAGAGAATACAAAATCATTATTTTATTAACAGGTTGACAAAGCTTTGCCTATGTTGCAAGTTCAATTTAAACAATATATAGAAGATAAATTGTTCCAAAAAGAATTAAATAATACTGTGTACACAATTATTCAGCATGATCAGCATCTAATCATTTGAGAATATTTATCATTTCATAAGCTATTGCATATCTACTGGCGTTTATTCTGGTTATATATCGTATAACTTCGACATTAATAATATTTCATAGTCACGCGTTTCCAGATCATATCGACAAACAGTGAATCACAAAACGTTTCACAACAACATAGAACATAGAAGGTGACTAGCTGCCATTTATCATTAAATTATGATATTACAAGGCGCTTTGATTGACTTCAATTAAGCTGATACCTTAATTGCTTTAGCATTAGAAGCACGGAACTAAAAATTTGTAGTTAGAAGTGCCATCAACTGTACATTGTTCAAAATCATGTATCGATAGTGGCATATACTAAGACTATGATTTATAACATCATATTGTGATTTTATACCATCCCTATCCTTAAGAGATAGCCAAATAACACAAAATAGAAATACACTTCAAAAAGAAGGAGGCTCTATGTTCCACTATGTATGTTCACCGATTACTCCGTCAATTGTGGACCGATTTCCGAAATTCTATTTTATTAGAAAGAGCATAGTTCTGAGGTAGTCTCATTGGCACGATTTAGGCTCTGGTGAGGGAATCCCAGGGAAATCGAGGGCAACGTATTATGTGTTTTATATATTTTCTAAAGCTATTCTAGTATTTGCGTCTGGAAGTAACTATCTCGTGTTGATGAGCTGTTGATGGAAGGTACAACTCCTAAACGGTTATGAGTTGGAGGATAATTCTTTAAAATACCATATGTGTGTTAAGACTTTAATTTGTATTCTTTCAAGTCATTCAGGTTCGCTGTTGATGGAAGGTAAAACTCCTTAACGGTTAGGAGTTAAATGATACGTTAGGTGCCGACATTGTAACCTGTAATGTACAGGAAAGAAAAGACATGCAGAGCTGAGGGTTGGATTAACAACCTGCACGGCATACCTAGCTTGTCTTAGTGTTATAATTGAAATATTTACAATTAGTCTTAATCGTTGCTTTTTTGGCTTTATGTGGCTCTAAGTCACAAAGAACAACACCATTATTACGCCATCTTTACGCGACTTAGCGCAACATAAACATTGCCTTTGGGAATTATAGGATAGTGCCCTTAGCAGTAGCGTTCTCCGTTCTACATCTACGTAGCTTTTAGTTGCCTGACAGGTTTATCAGCCAATTATCTGTAACCAAATGTGACTAAAACAAAAGGAACAAGGCAAACCTCAAATGTCTTTTTGGGTGCTATGGGAGTTAACGAGCAGACGGGTCACCTGACAGCTGACTACTTCCGTTATACGTAATAACCCAAAAGACATAAGTGCGTTGACACCTTTTGATTCTCCCTTTAGAATTATTGGAGCCTCCGGTACTCATTGAAAAATAAGAGATTCAAAAAA
Source organism: Arctia plantaginis (assembly GCA_902825455.1). NCBI lineage: Eukaryota > Metazoa > Arthropoda > Insecta > Lepidoptera > Erebidae > Arctia > Arctia plantaginis. Next base: position 7,229,867 of record CADEBD010000314.1, on the reverse strand, counting down.
GGTAAAAATGTAAAATTTATATGTTTTGATGTTTGTTTGTTTGAGAGAAATGTTCATAAAATAAGAAATTATATGGTCATTTTTATTGTGTCACACATCGAGTTAGTCCAGTTGTGTACACGGTGGAAGACTCTTTACCAGCCAGACTACTTGCCAGCTTTGAAAATAGTCGAATATCGTCGAAAAGTACGTATTTTCATCAATCAGAATTTTCAGCGTTTAACTTTGCATCCGGCTTCTCTTTGATACACCTTAAAATAGCTAGAGCGCGTGTCCTCAGAGGCAGTTAGGCTGATATTAAATTATTGAGCGGGTTCTGAGAATGTTAGAAAAGTTCCTATTTTATTGTACTCTCGTTCACAGTCGTTTGAAATATCTTCATAAAAGTGGAATTTTATATATTAGACACAAATATTTGAAACAGAGAACAGTACACATAAAGGAACTTTTATGTATGTCCCACTGCGTTTTCACAAGAATCAGATATTAAATTGAGATTATTTTCAAATAAAATTGGACCTTAAATTAATCAATGCTATAATATCTAATCAAAACAAAGGACAGTAGACTTTCAGAGCTAATCAAAATCTTTTATTTCGTTTATCTTGGTTCTTGCACTTTTTTCTTTGACTCTTTAAAAACATGAGCCGTGGTGTTTTCTTTAACAATTGCTTTTATCATTTCCAAGTTCTTGCGAAAAAGCGAAATTATAAATATAATATATAAATTATATATACCTAAATACAATTTTAAGTTTTTTTCTGTTAAAATAGTACAATGAAGAAACATAAATAAATAAATAAAGTTGCTGCCTAAGGCTGCCGCTTCGAAAAGTAAGAATCAACCACAAATATTGACGCAATAGTACATATGTCCTAAGAAATATTTTCTTAGAATATGAAAGTTGCCGTATTCAGGTATCCAATGAAAAGTAGAAAACTAACGCCAGCACCGTGCTTTCAATTTCTTGGAATTGCAAAGACAAGGAAGTTCATTTATTAAGTGCCCACCAATGCTCGCTCAAGTTGAGTCCGGAATTTTAACTAAATTTCATGCCACGGCAAATTGTAAAGTAGCTAAAATGTTTTGAATTGGAAGTGTTTCACTATTTCCTTTACTGCAGCAACTTAAAATGTATCATTAGAAATTATTGTACTTAAGACGTGAAACTAATAATCTTTCTAATCGTGTCAAATTTGCTGATCCACTTTGTTATAATTTCACGGTAAATGATTTTTGATTTTATTAAAAAAAATTTTTATTAAAATAGAGCTTAAATCCTTAATCGAATATGGTACCGCGCATTTTTTTTTTGTTGACGGGGTGGAAAATCCCTCCGGATCTCCGGCTCCAATGGGGATGTAGGAGCCAGGAGTATGTGGTGTTTCCACTAAAAACCACCCCGACGGCCGGACTCAGGCGATTGTACCGCGCCTACTGCTGCTTAATCATAAGGCTTATTTTTCAGGTGCAGTGAAAATCTAAAGCATTTTCGATTAGATTCCTTCTGAATATAATACAGTATTTGGTAAATTGGTTTTAAAATAGATGTCAAGATTTCTTACAAACATAATACTGTGTATTTTTAATTCAAAATTTATTTTTAAAAAATATCACCCACTTTGATGCTTTCAAATCATAATAAATGTATATAGATATATTAGAATTTTAAGTACTTATTTTATGGTCACGCACATATTTTATCCTGTGTGAGATTCGAGTCTGTAGTCAAGATTACCAACAACTAGACCTAGAGGCCCATTGTCTCATCAGCCGTCTATACGGACCATTCGGTACCCTAAAAAACGTTCGGTAAACGGTAAACGGTATATATATATTATGATTCATACTATAGTAGGCCAAAACGTCCTAAGGAGAGGCCTATGTCCAGCAGTGGACTGGCAAAGGCTGTTGATGACTATGGAAAATGTAATGATGACTAGCGATAAGTATTATCTTCAATTAAATTTTCAAGACCCTTGCGTCTTTGTCTTATATTAATATCCGCTTAATATGATCACGTTTAGTAGTATAATAGTTTTTGTCAGTCTCAAGAACTTAAGGTATGTTTTCTAACATATCATAAGGCTTAAACCGCCGTAAGCTTGGCCCTCCTGATGGTTTGGGGGACGCGGAGCGGGGGTGCATTCAACCAATGAGCTAGTGCGTGACTGACGTGAAAGCATGGCTGTACGTGTTATTTTTCTCACGGTATTATTTTGCAACATAGATAATCTGCCGACTCTGGTCCACAAAAAGATTAAAAAACTTGAAGTTCGGCTTACAGAGGTTCTACTGTTAAAGTTCTAATAAAGAATATTTATTATTTTACTTAATTTTTAAATTGTATCTGAATATTATAATTTACATGATGAAGATAAGGTGATTTTATTAAAATTATTTTACAGTATTAAATTTTACAATTAATCATCAAAACTTACAATACACTAACATTATAATACATGGAAATAAATTCGATTTTTATTACATCGTGTATAGATTAAATCTCAAACAAATAAATCTGAAGATATCGAGTTAGGACATTGTGTCATGTATAGCCGAGAGCATCACCCGCCCCGCGTCCCGCAAACCATCAGGAGGGCCAAGCTTATGGCGGTTTAACTAGGTCCTTCCATATGAAATTAGCGTTTTGTCGTACTGACCACTTTGATCTCAAATATCTCCTCTTTGGTTAAGAAATCCAAATTCAAATTTATAAATTCATTTAGCTGGTACATTTGAGTTTTGAAAACAGTCATTCATTTGTATTTTCCTCATTATTTTTTTCTTTGGCGTCGCTTATTACCGCACAATAGAAAACATTAAATATCGGTATATTTACGAGTACGAGTTCTACCATGGCACCAGTGATGCAGAAACAGCTCGAAGGATTAATTTAGAAAGCACGGTACGTTTTTGGTTTCAACGTTTTCGTTCTGGAAATTTCGACCTTCAGAACCAACCCCGTGGACGGCCGGAGACGAAAGTGGAAAATAAAGAATTAAAGGCTATTGTGGAAGCGGATCTATCACAAAGTACTTCAGAGATAGCTGCAGGCTTCGGGGTAAGTGATAAAACTGTATTAACCCACTTGAAGCAAATCGGGCAAGTAAAAAAACTTGAACGATGGCTACCTCATGAATTGAGTGAATCGAACTTGCAAACACGCGTTACTTTGCTCAACCGACACAATAATGAAAGGATTTTAAATCGAATCATTATTTGTGATGAAAAGTGGATACTGTACGTTAATCGGAATCGCACCCAAATCCTGCCCTAAACGAAAATTGACTCAGAAAAAGTTACTTGTGAGTGTTTGGTGGACTAGCGCCAGTGTCGTTCACTACAGCTTTCTAAAATCTGGCCAAACGATTACGGCAGATATCTATTGTCAGCAACTAGCTGCTAAACAACCGAGATTGGTGAATCGCTCTAGGCCACTGTTGCTTCACGACCACACACTGCACAACAAACAACCACTAAGTTAGATGAGCTACAATTGGAATGTCTGCGATATCCACCGTACTCCCCGGACCTTGCTTCAACAGATTACCATTTTTTTCCGGAATTTGGACAACTTCTTAGAAGAAAAAAAATTCAACTCCGATGCGGCAGTCCAAACCGCCTTCAAGAGTTTATTGATTCTCGCCTCCATGTTTTTTTTTAGTAAAGGGATCAACGAACTACCTATGAGATGGCAAAAGTGCATAGATAACAACGGTGCATACTTTGATTAATTAAATATATTGTACAAAAAAAAATTGACTTTATATTCCACCCATACATTTTTCATATGTAAGGACCTAATACTATTCGGCACCAAAAGAGATCCTTAGTGCCAATGAGGACTAAACTCAGATTTTGAAAAGCAGTCGACGAGTGAAAGAGCTATGTATCTTCTTTAAGGGAAAGCGGGAATTCACTACTAAATTTAAGTGATACGTCAATATATGTGTTTAGAGAGAGTAAATAATTTTGATCAATAATTTCAAGACTACAAAGTCTTACACTGCAAAGATTACATAAAGCTGTCATAAACCCTCAGCATTATAATGTGCATGGGGCTTGGCACCGACTTCAAAAAGGTAAGAAGGTATAATATTGCTATTATAATGTTACCTCTTATTTTGGGTCACTCTTATTTTAGTTTTTTCAATTAGATTTGTAATTATTTTTAGGATTGGGATTTATCCTGCAAATATAATATAATAAAATATAATAAATGCATTTCACTGTATTTAATTTTTTGTTACTATCGGAGGAGTTGGTTATCTGTTGGACACCACTGTAAAAACTCTTGGCAAGTTCTCTTCTATATCACCGAGAAATAAATATCTGCCTCATGCAAACATGTAAGGAATGCATGTGGAAGGTCATAATTGATCTCTTCATATGTTACAATTTTTTGTCGAACGTTCGCACGTTTGGTATTATTGTAAGAAGCGAAGTTACAATGTTTGATCGCGTGCATTTCATGGGTAAATTATCTGTATTGGCGTGTTAGGCCACGAGGAATATAAAATTTTATTTTATTTGATCGTTCGAATTTCTGTTTATTTAATATTTTATTGAAGGTCATTCCTTGTATCACTTATTGATTTGAGCTATACAGAAACATGCCACAATCAATAATAAATCGAAACTTTTAGTACTATAGATATCTAGGCATATCTTTTAGACAGTATTTTTAATGCAAGCTCTATTTTAATAGACGGTAGGTACTTTGTGGGTACGTAAAAACTCCATTACAGTTAAAAGTATACGCTTACCGTTTTATTCTATTTATTTTCTTTCCGTTTTATTTTATTTTGTCGTTTCGCGTTTTCTGTTGGCACCACAATGCATACCAATTCCCAAAAAAATAGGAGTTGTGTTGTAGGAACTGTAAAAAACAGCATTGTGTAGAGTTGAGCCAACTATAAAAAACAGTTTAAGTTAACGTATATTCATTTACATTGCCTACACAATAAATAACCTCTACTATTATCAGCCTAAATTTACATTTTTCAGTCTGAATGTGGGTCAACACTGTTCTTTAAGGAACAAATAAAGACTTCTGTAAAACATTCTGATGAATTAACTTTGCAGCGGTTTTGAAGACGATTTAGCAATACTTTTATTTCGCCGTATTGTGATTATAATACAGATTCGAAAACGTTCTATACGATATTTACAATTTGATATGCAATTTTCTTGTAGCCTTCTACCTAAAATACACCACATAAACGCAGACACTAAAATATACTGAGCGGAATCGAAGGCAATCTATGAAATCCTAGACAGAAAGCAGAAGAATATTTGAAAATATATTTCTTTATTACAATATGTCCGTTTAATATATTATAAATGGTAACTAATTAAAAAGAAAACACTGGCTTCACTAAACATAAAAAAATATAACAAAAGTGAGAACCTCCTCCTTTTCTTTAAGTCGGTTAAATTATTTCTAAAGTAAATTTATAAAATATTTAAAAATTCCTTTTATTAGTAATCCTCAAAGTGATTCACAACTGAATTAATCACATTCAAATTAAGCTACAAATTGTAATCTTCTGATTCAAGCCGCCTCGTAATTTTACATAAAAAAAAGTCTTAAAATGCTACACAATCAAGCCTGTTACAATTGTAGTTAACTTTAGATTTTAATTACAGTCATTACACTAATATGTAATTAATACCGTTTTTAGTCCTTCTGTTCTGATGGCCACTGTAATCTTAAACGATCTCATTTAAGTGAATCCTCAAGATTAACTGAAGTATGTATGGTCCATTAGCGGGACTATTGTAGCACCACACTAGCTCCCTCGTGTAACGGAGTGCACACTTGTAAAGCTCTTCAATTAATAGGTAATTAGCCCACCTTGTTCCCGTACCTCTCAACAGAACTCACGATTGAACACTTGGTATTTGAGTTACCTACTAGTTGTAAAGCTGAGGCCAAGTGATGCAAACATAGAGAGTTCTTCTTCATCCTAAGCACACAACATTTAAGATTACAAAGTCCACATATATGTAGTTCCAAATCTAACGCTTTATGAGAGATGACAACATGAATACGTAAATAAATTAATAAAAGTCAGAAAACCTGATCCTGATGAAAATACAGTTGCAGTTCATTTACACCCAGAAATTAAATATCATCATCATCAGCCTATCGCAGTCCACTGCTGGACATAGGCCTCTCCCATTGCACGCCACTTAGATCGATTTTAGAAGCAGAACCGATAACCGTTGGGGAAAACGTAGCGTCTCGGCAAACGTAGTGTAGGACGCCCACAGGCCAGGTGGAGTGACGATTTGCGCAAGATGGCTGGCAGGAGCTGGATGCGAGAAGCCCAAAATCGATCTTAATTAAATATATAAAATTAAAATTCTCTTTAATTTCATTTATTTTTAAATATATGCATATTTTTTAATGTTACAGTGGTGAAAGGCGATGTTAACTTAAAATCAAACAACGCAACGGCGTAATGCCTTTTGCGACAATCTAAATGTAACTGCCTGACATCAGAGGAATTTTCTTTAATCATTATCATCATCAACACCCTTTAATAGTCCACTGCTGGACATGTGCCTCTCCTTGAAAAGGTAGTTTTGGCTTACTATACCACGCTGGCCAGTTAGGTTGGTGTAGGGTTTGTTTCAAGTTTTCCTTCTCTTGGCAGTGCTGTTGTCCTGCGTAGTTTGCTCCCTTAGTGGGCTCTTACGACACCAACGCCACGGGATGAAAAGCCGAGGCACGGTGGTACTATAGTAATAATTTCTCGTAATTTTATATGTATATTCGTACATTAAATTACATTATTGTCACAGATAATTTTTTGTCAAAGTTATAATATGTTAAACCGCTAAACAATTGTAAAATTTAACTCGCTGTTATACTACATTTAATGATATTCGTTATTCTGGCAGGTCCTTTAGAACTATAAACACATTTAAAAATTTAATGAAAAATAATATAAAAAAAGAGATTAATAAACAAAGTGCAGTAAAAATAAAATAAAGATTTAATACTTGTACGGCCGTCACGGCACTAAAAAACTAAATGAATATTTACGGTGTACGTTTCTACACGAAAATCCTTACTGAATCAAAGTTAAATCGTAAATAAGTTTAAATGTTTCGTAAAGAGAAAACTATGCCCAAAGGATTATTGTTAAGTAAAATACTATATTTTAAACAAAAATAAATAACATTTAAATTTCTCGACCAGTCTTTATTAAAAGCTTTAGTTATTGTGATGTGTCTATCATTCTCTTTGTTTACTTAATACTTGATTTCGTTTATAAACCTATCAAAAACATGTCACATCCTCATCTGCTACAAACACTTAACATTACCTGGCACTGACAAAGAGGATGTGGTTCGTGAAAAGAATCGTTCATTTTTAAACTTCTTGAAATGTCATCAGCCACTGCCACTGAGTGATAAGACTAATGTGCCGAGCATCATCATCTGGAATCACTGTATGTGTTATTGATATATGTTCATTAAATTGTCTGAGCTTGAAGCAATTGGGACTTATATTATAATATCTGGGCGTCTTCGGTGTTCACTTCATTAAAATTAATGTTAAAAGACAAAAAATTACGTCGTAGTTTGTACAGACCTAAATAAATAAAAAAATTATTTTATATTTTTCTAAGATACCCTGGTAAGTGTACCCTGCCACGCTTTGCTGTGGCACATTGTGGTTGCATTGATGAGGAACAAAACTAAAGCGAAAAATATATGGATAAAAACAATTTTTGAGAGGGTTGTGTATTATGCCAAAATTTGAGCTTTATCGCTGCAGAACTATTATTCGGGGTAGGCATACTGAAACCATCCAAAAAAATACGTTTAGTCTCTTATTGTTCAGTATTAGTGGTTTAGCCCGACTTAAAAGTTACAACTACAATTACATTAATAAAACAAGTCCCAACCCTAGCTCTCATATTTTTTTAGAACAGTCTTATTTTAATATAATATGTCTATTAAATGTTATGTCTATTGTTGGTTTTGGGTCAAATCTTTGGACAGCTTATTATTTAATATAATCATTTAAAATGATCAATTTTTTTTAAATTTTATAATCATTACCATGGATTAACGGACGTTATGCCCCTCCAACACAAAGGGAGGGTCCACCGACAGATGAAATGATTATGCCTGGCGGACCGCAGTACTGGTTTATGTTGGTCGTTATACCTACACAAATATATAAACTAATCGGCTCTAGAGCTATCATTGCGTGAATCAGGATTAGTAGTTACTCCATAGTTCTGCGTGCCTTCGTTAGATTGAATTACAAATGTTTATAGGACTGTGAAGGGTTTTTCCTTTTCCGATGTTTCTATCAAATTGCAACAATTGTAGTTATGTAATTGGTTTTATGAACTTATTATAGTTAAAAAAAAATATTACTTATTATTGCAGACTTTTTAAAACAATGATGAAATTGCAACGAGGTGAGTTTCAGGAGGTGAATGTGTTGAAATGCGATTCCAATCTGTTCGGGCTAAAACTTACTACCTTATCTTCTGGACAGTCTTTTTAACTTAGACATTTTACAAGACCCTTTGGCAGTAATTAATATGCTTTTCGGACTACATTCGAGCAAAGTAATCAAGCAAGTAAAGTAAGTCAGTGATCTCCTTATTTTCTGGACAGTCTTTTAACTTAGACATTTTACAAAATACTTTGGTAGTAATTAATGTGCTGTTCAGACTACATTCGAGTAAAGTAATCGAGCTAATAAAGTAAATCAGTGATTGTATGCAATGCCACCAATACTCTAAGTGTGGCAGCCATGCGGGGTCCAGCTCCAGCTATGTGGGGCATGCTATAATGCCCAGAAGGCTAACTTTTATGATTATCTTGATTGAATTCAACCCTGTATTATTAACCAATTATTAAAGGTAACCAATTTTAATCTTGGTTTTATAGACTAATTTTTTTGATAAGTAATCCATTAAAAAAGTAATCTATTAAGGGTCATCAAAGGACGAGAATATTCCTATTCCCCTTAAAGTCTTGCTTACCCTCATTTGCGTTACGTAATCGTGTCAATATCTGTCTCTCGATCTCGCAACTGTCATAAAAGGGATTATCATAGTAAATTACAAAAGTATTATTCCGATTCCAAAGTAGTATACCGATTCAATTTCCGGTAACAATACGATAGCATCACATTGCAGTCAACGTTGGATGTTTAATACCTTAATTACTTGTCCTGTCAATTAAAAAATATTTGACTTATCAACGTCGTTTTCCAGAACAGAACCACGTGGTACGGACTCTGTGCTTCCACTACTACCATTTTATTTGATTAAATATGTACGGCATTACTACTTAAAATTTACTCAAAACTCAATATACCTTAGCCTTAATATGAATATGTTTATTTAATATACACAATATTAATGAGTATACTAAATAAAACAAAAAAATGAATTAAGACAAGGAATTCTTTGTCTAATCAATTTTTTATATGACTAGACAAGTAATACAAAATTATCCATACTTATATTATAAATGTGAAAGTGAGCTTGTTTGTTACACTTTAACGCCTAAACCACTAAACCAATTTAAAAAACTCTTGCCGACATACACGCGGGCGAAGCCGCGGGCAAAATCTAGTATAATATAAATGTCAAATAAATCCTTGAATATTAGCTAGGTCTATAGTAAAACCATTACTCTCTCCATTAAAAACAGATTGAAGTGTTTAAGACGTAGTTATAGAGATACCCCAGGGAGAAAGGAGTGCTTTGAACATCAGCTATCTGTGTGATATTTCATTCGTAATGTGTCTCTTCGGAATGTTTTGGTCTAGTGATTAATTTGATTGTTTATACGATTTCGACCTTAAGCCGTTTGTCAAAATGATTTAACTAAAGTACCTGCCACGAACAATTGCGAAATAGCTTTATAGAGTCCACTTTATCATTAAGTTTCCTGAACAATGATTTACTAATAATATTTTAAAGTGATTTTCTGATATCTCTTAGTATTTTTTAGTAATTTTTTTTAGGATTTTACGAAACTTATTATTTGGTTTTATTGCTCAATTAAAACACAAAGTTTTACAACAACAGAAGGCCAATTCTCTTAATAAAAGTTTGCCCAAAATTCAGTTTCGATCAACTCTCGATCTCGCAACTGTCATAAAAGGGATTTTCATAGTAAATTACCAAAATATTACTAAGATTAGCAGATAACCGATTACATTTTCGGTAACAATACGATAGAATCACATTGCAGTCAACGTTGGATGTTTAATACTGTACTACGAAAATACCTTTTATGACAGTTGTGAGATCGAGAGTTGATCGGAACTGAATTGTGACCGAACTTTTATTGCGAGAATTGGCCTACAGAATCTATTTTATGTCGTTTTATTAATATTAAAATGTATGTATTGTTTTAACCGACTATAAACAAGAAAAGTCATCAATTATTACCTCTCTTGTTGATAACTCGTCATCAATCATCATTTTGACTAACATGGATCAATTTTAATTATTTATATACACAGTTTGCTGGAACACTGCAAACTTAATGCCAAGACAACTTTTGTCAATAAAGCATCGGCAGAAAGCTGTACGCATTCTGAGATTCTTAGTACTATAAAGATTTAATTTGTCATTGATATAAAAAGATTTAGGTTGACTATTCTCAATGTAAATAAGTACTGGGTCTACTAATAGGGATGACCTGGTTTTGACAGCTCATAGCGGCCATGTTTGATAATGGATCTTTGACGTCTCTTGACATTTGTGTTCAGTAAGGTTTGCCAACGCTTGGAAATTGTCCAAAATTATTACGCAAATTCGCGTTCTCCTACCGCTACAGTAAGAGCGCTTCGCGCAAAAAACGGTCGTCACAGTGCTCCTTCTGTGCGCGCTATAAATCGCATAATAACAAAATTTGAAAGTGAATTCACTCTCCACGATACTGCTGTGCCTGTGAGACAAAGAAATGCATAATGAAGAGAATATCGCAGCCGTTCAGGCCAGTGTTGATGCAAATTCAAATCGATCAGTTTAACGCCGTTCCTTAGAGTTGGGGCTCTCTCCAATGATCACCGTATTCCCGGCTTCCAGCCGATGACGATTTTCATCGTAAAATCATCTTCTCAGATGAGGCCCATTTCTGGCTCAATGGATTTGTTAATAAACAAAATTGTCGCTATTGGAGTGAGTCAAATCCACGTGTGGTTCATGAATCACTATTGCATCAGCAAAAAATAACAGTTTGGTGCGGTTTATGGTACGGTGGAATCATTGATCCGTACTTCTTTGAAAGTGACGAAGGAAACCCTGTTACTGTGAATGGCGAGCGCTATAACTCGATGTTAACCGAATGTTTCTTTCCGGAATTTGATGATATTGATGCAGACGACCTTTATTTTCAACAAGACGGTGCATCACCTCACATTACTCGAGTGAACATGGAATTATTGCGTGGAAAGTGTGGTGAGTCGTTAATTTCGAGAAATGGACCGATCAGTTGGCCACCAAGATCGTGTGATTTAAGACCTTTAGACTATTTTCTTTGGGGTTATGTTAAATCTAAAGTGTACCTACAGCAATAATCCAGCTACAATTCGTGACCTAAAAACCAACATTCGACGAGCCATAGCCGACATACCGGCCGAAATGGTGCACCGCGTCATCGAAAATTGGCGTGAGCGGGTGACCGTCTGCAAAAAGAGCCACGGCGGTCATTTGGCCGATATATTATTTAAAACATAAATTGCATAAAATTATCTATCAAATAAATCAATCGGATGCATTTTTCATAAAAAATGGTATGTTTTATTCAATTTTTAAACCAGGACGTTCTTATTGGTAGACCCCATATAATTTTTGTGCTGTTGTCTATTCCAAGCTATGGGATAATATCATCATCATCATCATTAGATAGATCGCTCAAAAATATTACAGGAGATTTTACACACAATCTTCTTCTATGTGGGCAATCGTTTGCCAAGTAGGTATTGCTTATACGCTTAAAAATACTTTGTTAAGAGTAAATGGTGATTTTAGTGGTTATAACGTAGCAAAGCATTATGTAAGTATGTGACGTTACAACAGTGTTATTATATTCATATTCACTTTTAGTGTAAATATCCTAAACATAAACATTCAGGGAATAAAAAAGAATTCAAACATTATTTATCCCAAGTCTAGTAACGTAATATAGCGATTACTTTACTTGACTTAAGGCTTAATAATTTATTTTGGACATAGACAATTATCCTTTTGTTTGTGAAAACTTTATTTTTAATGTCATAAGTTATATTAAAAAATTAATTAATTATTATTATAATAGTTATTAAAATAATAATATACGCCATATCCAAAAAATATCTTTAACACTTTTCGACTAGTAAAATGTTAGTATAACTTTAGCCTTTAGTTTAAGTGCAGCATTCTGTCACACACTACAAGTCTACCGCACGCTGCGCCGAGTCATTAGCGTAACTATGGTTTAACGCCGGTTTAAATGTTCCCAACTTTACGTGTGCTTTATATATATAAATAAAGCACATTACATATATAATAAAGAATACAATTTAGAGTGCAGATGTAAGAATACAGAGATTTTGAGAAGTATCTATACATAAGGAACAAGGAAGAGTAGATAAAATACAGAGCAATACGATGAACAATAGGCAAAGACAATGTAATCTGCCACAGTGAACGGTCCAGTTAAGTGACCGCGACTATAGTGCCGCAGGCAAACCCCTTTTGTCGGTCTAATGTAGTGGCAGGATATGTCGGATAAACTCCGTAAAACATAACTAACAGATTTACTATTTTTTTTTTTTCAAAATCTTTATCTCCAAGTAATAACTGTTAAATGTGTTTTACCTTTAAACTAAACAATCAATGTCATATTTCAAAAATATTGAAAAGGCAATTCGAGGTATGTAATAATTATTAGGTATATTACATAGTTTCATTTAATGTAACGCGAAAGTAGAAAATAAAAAATACGTATATAATACGCAATATTTATGTTACAGAATGGTGAAATATTATTTTACTAAAAAGCTATTTTATTTACAACGGATTGTGTTAAAGCGCTAAACGTTTTGTCCATTGTAACAGGTAGTAGGATTATAAAAGCAACAGAAAAAAGATTTTTAAACAACATTTTAAGTTTTTATAGTAAAACTCCAGGACCAAGGTCACTCACCTCATCTCTGCTAGATAAACATCATACATAAGTATTACAACTTTAAAGTCAATCGCTATTTTTGATAACAGTACATCGTTATGAACAAATAAACATACAAAGAAACGTTATTTCCGAAAGACTCCCGCACTCGATTTCATAGCTCATCTTCGTTTTATTTAGGGGTTACTAAATCATTGTGTATTTACTTTGAAGGCCCGAGGTGTTTCGCCGTTTAATTTATGAGGCAAGTTCACATATAAAAGGGTGAATTGCGCTCTCCTATAGTACGCAAATGTTGCGGGTCGAATAAACTTTGACGACCATTTTCATTCCTTATGCATAACGTTAGGGCTTATACGAATTCTATTACTCGCAGATGAGTTTCTGTAACATTCGGCTTACTGTAAAGTTTTAGGGTCACGTCTATTCTTATCTCGGACGGTACCGGATTAGCAAGTAAGGTGAACTCCCTAATAAAACTTTATTGTTTTAGTTAAGAAATCATGAATAAATTTAAAACAAACTAGCCGTTGACCCTGTTTCTATGTTTATGATCACTTGTCGATTCCTAAGGTTTAAAGGCGTGATGTTTATATTCTCTGAAATAAATACTCTATTCAGTAAAAATATTCATCATCAATGCTATATAACTAGGTTTTACCTACCTTGTAACTAAAACAATTGCCTCGAAATACATCTGCCAATATCGTGGAGAAAGCCATCTAGTGGCAATGACGAAAATATTTTTGTTATTTTTTTTCATGTTAAACAGTTGTTTATTCACAGCCCAAGTTTTCAGTAGTATTTTTCTCCTACCACACATCTTCCTATATTTAGACCCTTTTTTAAACTTTAATGTTTAACGAGTCTAGGACTCGTTAGACATTAAAGTTTAAATTATATTAATTATTTAATATAATATAATTTAATTTAAAGTTTATACCCGACGAGTATTTTACCAAAAGTGTTCTGAAAAGATATCCAGATCTCTTTGTTCATTTACATACAAAGTTAGTGGACCTTGAGAGCTAAATTCTGTAACATTGATATGCATATATGATTAATTAGGGTATATCCACCCGTATAACATCTATAGGAATAGTTTATCTCTTAAAATGGTTTGTTTTTAGGGGGTCACTTATGTAACAGAATAAATTCTAAACTTGAAATGTCTCTCTTCTGTTTCTAAAAATAACTGCAAGCAGATAGTTACAAACACTAAAATACGATGTAATCGTAACAGCGTACATTAACATGCAGACACACATAAACACGCACCCCAAGACATATTCAAACGCAAACAAACACATATACACACACACATACACAGACACGCGCACACACACACACACACACACACACATCTACTCGTATATACACTTCCATTTATTTTGTCTTTCTTTTAAAACATTTTATTTTGATAGTAGTTCTGGCTCATATTGTTTACAATATCTGAAACTTGATGTACTCGTATGTGAGAAGCCTATTAATCTGTCTCACAGGATCTTCGTAGTTCAGATACCAGTCTTTCACAAAGGTCAACAATAAATAAATATTTTAAAATATACTATAATTTTAAGATTTCTGAAAGAAAATAAATTGTTATTATAAAAAAAATACCGATCTCTGGGATACTCCATAGGTCACGTGTGATGCATTGCATTCGAAGTTTTCGATCCTTAATGTTTGCTCCCTATTTTTAAGGTAAGGACAGAAGATAATTAAGGAGCTGCCCTTGATACTGATACTTCCAAGATATAAACTTATAACTTACGGCTATTTTCTACGTCTGCGTCTCGTCGGTTCTTAATTTTATTCTAAGATCTATCAATTGTTACTGGTACAGTGTTACTTTTAGATCTAAAACCGTATTGTCGCTCTGAAATAAAATTAAAAACAATACTTATAAATTTTTATTTGGCCGTGTTTAAAGTACCTATTTTAAGCCAATTTTTTTATATAACAGGTAGACAAAACGGAACGACGCGACGCTGAGAATATACATTTATAGTGGTTAAGTCGGCTTTGATACTTTAGGGGATTGTAGCAGCCATTCTTTCTAATAGATTTCACTATGAAATACCATATCCCAAATCTAACTACTTTCAAGATGTTAGACTTTTAAGTTCTTAGTTTAAATTGCCGAAATTTGGCCTAATACACATTTTTTTTTAACTTAAATCATATTTTGTTTTTACTGTTTTAAAACATCTATTACCGAAATAAAGGTTTACTTAACAAACTGGGCCAAGTAGATGGTTGATAATAGCAAACAGGAATACTCGTACATTTGTAAAAAAAAAAAATTTCTTTGACAAATATTAAAAAAAATCTTTGCTATCTATCGTGCGGATACGCATTTACAATATCCGTAAGAAATCAAAATATCAGCATGTTCCTCATTCGTATAGGTCGCCGTCTTCAAAAGTATCAGAAGCACAAATTAAAGTCCAATTCACAATAGTTGATCACGAATATAAAAGGAAGCAGTCCAAAAATACAAGCCAAGTTTTTTACTGGGTACTACCGAGTTATACGCTAATTCTTAATACTCCCGGTCATTCATCTAAGTTTTTTTCTATAAATTTTGATACTATCTTTGACTATTATACCTTGTAAAATAACTTAACGGTCATAGATTTTTATTTTAATATTTGTCAAAGAAATTTTTTTTTTACCTTTCTGCCATTATCCATCATCTACTTCGGCCCAGTTTGTTAAGTTAACCACGATTTTTTTAATGGACATTATATAACAATGTATTAACGATACAAAAACAGTAAAAAAGAAAAAACATGTATCAGACAAAATTTAGGCAATTTAAAAAAAAATCTTAAAAATCCAATATCTTGAAAATGGTTTGGATTGGGATATGGTATTTGATATTGAAATCTGTTAGAAATAATGGCTACTTCAATCCCCTAAAGTATGTAGGTCCACTTAACCAGTAACCCTGTTCATATATATCAGCCAATTCTTTGTCGGGCATAACAAAAGTTATGAAATGTATATAAATTTTACTGCTACAAGCACCTTAAAACTTGTACTATTGTCTATTCTGTGCTTAATTAAATAAATTAAAAAATGTAACAAATCTCACCAACATCATTAACAAAACCCGAAAAATACATAGCACGTCAACTCTTTCCTAACTCTGTTCTCATCACTATCTCAATAATTCAAAGAGACCAATCTTAAATCTGTAACTTTACAAAATACGAGTATGGCAACAAAAGGTGGCACTTAGTATTACCCTATATAAAAAATAAGGTAGATGTATATCAAAAATCCATTACGGAAAGCAAATAACAAGGGTATAAATCAGGAAGTGCGGTGACTTACTTACTGGGATGGAAACCGCATGGAGGAAGCTAGTGTGTATTTCTTGCAGACATCTTTTATGTTAGCAAAAAATATACACGGTACACTCATACTTACGATTGCTACGATCAAGTTCAAAAGTTAGTGTACAAGTTACATTCAATCTTAATGTCACGGAGATTAATCGTGAGATTTTTTTATCCGACTTCAAAAAGAAAGAGGTTATCAATTTGGATGTTTATACATTTCTTTTTATGTATGTTCGGGTATAACTCCGTCATTTCGTCAACTCTTTTTTGTCCGAAAGGGGTTTATTGCGAAATGGTCCCATTTAAATTTCATATAGATCTGATGATAAGTTTCAGAGACAGACAACGGAACTCTTCAAAAAATTACAGCAAATCAACCGCGATTGCTGCTAGATTAGTATGTTTTGAAGTCGTTTCAACTTTTTTTTTAAGTATTTATATTAAAGCGTTCATTTATATAAGGGACACATTATAAACATACATACAATAGGGATTTAAACACAAACATTCAATACAGCCAGTCTTGAAACATTCATCTGTTTATTGGTTACCAATTATTTAAATCATTATGAAAATTGTCATGTTGCAATTTTTTCTATATCTCATCATCATGATCAACAGCCTTTAGCAGTCCACTGCTGGGCATAGACCTCTCCTTAGAAAGGAGGTTTTGGCCTACTATACCACGCTGGCCACACTGGTTGGTATAGGGTTTGTTTCAAGTTTTCCATCTCTTTGCAGTGCTGTTGTTCTGCGTAGTTTGCTCCCACGGCTCCATCCACGAGATGAATAGGGGTGATGACACTCTGTATTCTTAATCCGTCACCACACGGACATCTTTATATATCGAGAGTAAACTAAATAAGGAATTTATTTTAAAGCAATGAAAGAAAACCTTTAGGAACATTGTGTAAAGTTTTAGATATTATTGTGTTAAGTTTTAGGTTTTAATCATAACATTTTTATTCCCCGTTAATTAGCAACAATTAACTGTTGACACTTAGATGAAAAAAAAACAATAATTCGGAAAAAATATAAAATTTGAACCCCTGTTTTGTGTTAAAAAGGAATGATTAAACGATATAATTAAATATGTAACCTTCACAGAACTTAATATCAATTAACAGCTAAAATGTACTGATATGAATATTTAACTTATATTGAATTTTGAATGTTGCAAAACTTATTATATTTGACTACAAAACATCTCCAGCCCTTGCTTCACTGGTAATGTAATGTGCGTCATCATCAACAACCTTTAATAGTCCACTGCTGGACATAGGCATCTCCCTAGAAGGTTTTTAACACATCAGTTTGTCAGAATGTTTCTTGGTATATGGAATCTTTTTTGCCTAGAAGATCGAAAATAGATTGAGCGCTATTATTTCACATTTTAAACGAATTTCTTTTTCTCAGAAGCGTCCGCTCCGGTTCTCGTAAGGATTGGAATTTGCTAGAATGATCCTTTACGAGTATTATAAATATGGACACGTCTTCTATGGGGTCAGTTCAGTTCGAGCTACAGTGCGATAAATATTGAAGCGATTGAAGCGAATAGAAATGTGACCCAACGACCTCGGCGATCATTCCAGACTATCCTTCAGTGTGGTTGAACGTTTTTAAGCATAATGATAATAAAGTCTCTTTAGACGTCAGTAGGTTTATTATTCCAAATCAACGAACCCTAACACGTAACAATATTTAAATTTCCTTTAAAAAAAATTCCATGCACAAAATCCCTGCAAACTACAGAAATATATTTAAGATTTACAATGTAAGCCAAAAGAATAACAGTATCGTTCAGAATTGTCTTGGTAAGTTAACAAATTTTTGTAAATAAATAAGGCTTTGAATATGTGCTCGCGTCGCCCTCAAAACATTCTTCAGAGACAACAAACAGAGAACGTACTAACCTGATTTATGCATAACCATTACTTTTATCACAGTGGAATAAGCACACGGCATTCAATGGAGGCAATGCAGCGTATTGGCTCAATTGCAGTAGGTACTCTTTCCACGGAGATGTCATTTGTGAAAACTGAGAATTATCTTCTGTAATAAAGTGATCACATCTTCAAGTATATCATCAAACTTAATTATATCTTAAGTTATCATTCTTTCTTTTACACTAACCTACCCAATAGAATACTTGTTTTAATTTTTCTGATAATTAAAATTTGAATTAGTAACTAATAAAACCCTTTGTGAGTGATTTTTAAACATTTTTATTTTTTATTTTTTTAGTTTTACGAAAAAAAAGATTAAAATAATTTCCACAGCAACTAGGGGACCCCCGCCAATAGTTTGCCGCCACTGGTCAATATTAATAATAATTACTTTACATATGTCACACTCAGCCGTCTGGTCCTGAGTCTGTAGTATGGTAGTAGTAGTAACCAGACTACAGTGCTGATAAACATAACACCATGATACAGAACAATTGATCGTGTTCATTCGACAATTATTTTTTTCTGGATGGGAATCGAACCCACGGTCTTCAGCATAGTAGGCAGAGTCACTAACCACTAGACAAACAGGCCGGTCAAAACCAATATTAAGTAGTATGTGGCAAGTTACCAAGGGTAACATGGCTAAGTCAACATTATTATCTATTCGTATTCTAAGTATCAGAGGGCATTTCGTATGCAATGAAATCACGATATTTAGATATTCGTTGCTAATTTAAAAGTTCATTTTTAGAGTACCGTACCTCAAAAGGTAAGAAAGGAACCCTCTGTCCGTCTGTCCGTCTGTCACCACCGATTTTCTCAGGAACGGTTAGACCTAGCAAGTTGAACTTCATACCAGATACTGAGGTCTATGGTCCCTATTAGGTGTATAAAAATCAAGGTCCTGAGTCAACACGATAAAAAGATTGGGCAAATTTCGATTTTCGCGAAAACTTGTAAGTACTTACCAAAATTTACTTTAACTTTCAACTTTTTTAATTTCTTGAATTTTCTCTTTACTTGTGCTGTAAGACCATGCTTTCACTCAAAATTGACAATTCTAGGTCAACCGGAAGTACCCTATAGGTTTTGGGTCGAAAACCTATATGGTAGTCACCGTTGACCTAGAATCACAAAATTTGGCAAAATGAAAGGTGTTACAGCACAAATACAGTAATAATTCCAAAAAATAAAAAAAGTTGAAAATTACGAGAAATTTTGGTACTTACAAAATTTTCGCGAAAATCTAAGTAAAATCTGGGTAGGTACGGAACCCTCGGCGCACGAGTTCGACTCGTACCTGACCGGTTTTTATTATTAATATATATAAATATTAATCAACGACAAGTAGTAAAAAATCATTAAAGAAATAAAAACTGTGCTTGTCCAACATTGACAAAAAAAAATTACTTATATGGATTACATACTTTATAATTTGAATGTTTAGATTTTTTCAGTACACAGTTACAGTCAAAACATTCCATCCAGCTTTAGGTACTCAACCAGATATTTCAAATGTCCGGTCACAGCGGTATTATAAAGTTCCCAGTTTTCAACAGCGAAAATTAATATGAAAGTTTCTCTTTTACCGGGACGCCAGAAGTGTGGATGAACACCCTTGTAAATTATCACGTCATTTAAGCGAGACTCGGCGGCGAAATTTCATGGTCGAACAACTACGCGAGCTCAGTCCCAGTGCGAGCCTCAGAGCCCGGCCACTTCCGACATTGAACGATGCAGAAACTTACTATTTTGCATTTGATTATTTCAAATAATGCTAATAAACATATTGCTTACACTAGAACTGAGAGGGGGATATGTGATGATGAGTACTGATGGTAAGAAAAGTCAATGACTGGGTAGGTATGCAAGCTTTATTATATATATGCGAAATGTTTTCGTTGATAATAACTGGGCATTGATTTTTTCTGTAAGAAAATGTGTTAATGTTATATTCCTAATTTTTTATAATTTATTTATCATAATGACAATAATAACACAACAAATAAAAAATTGTTTCAGTGTAATTAAAGGAATTATTTCGGGCACAGAGATGAAATAAAAATGTTCTCTAAAAAGAAATAGAATTCTAATTTTAAACAGATTTATAAAGATACATTCATTCAAATAAATTCTATACAGTAAAAATAACTAAATAGAAATAGATTAATGATGAATTTAACTACAATCAGCACATTTAAATATTACGATATTTCTTAAATATTTTATTGTACTCGTGTTATGACATGAGTATTTTCGAATGAATTTTGTAATATAAACAATAGAAATAGTATTATTTCTACATCGCAATTCATATTGAGATAGTGAATAGTATAAAAACGTGATAGCACAGATTATGTAATCTAGTAATGGATATTGCCACGTCCGTATCAAATAAATCAAAGCGCTGCGCTGAGATATTCAATATCACTTTGCCAGTATTGATACCATCAATGAAATCACTTTGGCGTAACAAACGGAAAAAGTGGCAATTGGTTGAAATAAAAGAAATGAACTAAATAGAGACTAATCCTGAATCGGTCTCTTTTAGTTCATGATCTCTATTACGTGTCACTATCTACAAACATTTCAAACAGATACAGTACAAAGGTAAGTCATTGGCAGCACAAGTTTATCTCCTCTTATATAGACCGGACTATAGATTGCGTGGTGGTCGAGTGTCAACCGTTTACGATATCTTATTCTTTATTATTTTATTTCAGTGATTACCGGTCAATAATCCGCAAAACAAATAACTTGGGCGGTCATTACGCTTATATTACGTATGGACTATAGAGTATAGTATAAGCTCTGCTTAATTATTTGAGGAAAACCAACAAAGCTTACACAAAAAATACATGTTATAGTGTTTATATTTTTACATTTTATAGTGTATCCTCAACAAAAGGCTGTCACGACATGCATTAAACATAAAAGTAGGAAGTGCAGTTACAAAGCCGATTATTACATAAATGCGGTACACGTTATTCAAAAAATCGTAAGTAAATAACATTCAACATACAAATACATACAATATCTTAATGGTGCTATGGTTCCTGTTTTGGTTTTACTTTGAAGGTGCTTAATAGTTAGTTTGAAACTAGATAGCGCTGTATGTCAGGTGTCCGAAAATATTATTAATTATTGTATGTGTAGACCATAGTACCATGATAGGTCAAAATATTTATGCATAATGTATCCTTTATATACTAGCTATACTGCAACTAGTTAGCTTTGTGTAACCGTTTTTTTTTAATTTTAGCTTTCCGCGCCATTTCTATATAGGTATATTATTTCGAGCATACGAGTACTACACTTTCCTGTCTTTGCGCATTTGCTTCAAGATGCGTACAAAAATATCCCTCATGTATACAAGTCAACAGCACTACAAAAAGAAGGAAAACTTAACACAAACCCTATACTAACATGGCCCAAAACCTCCTTACTAAAGATGGCTATGTCCAGCAATGCACTAATTAAGGTTGTTGATGAGATGTTGATGATAAATGTATTTAGGTAGTTCAAATAAATAAATAAGATTTTCACATACATGTTAATATATACACATATATAACGGGAAAAACAAAGCTTCCTGCACAGCATTTACTGCACAGATGGCGTAGTGGTTTAAGCGGTAGTCACGCTGCTTACTACTACGTTGAGTGTTGTGGGTCCGATCCCCACATGGGACAACTATTCCTAATGTGGGAGTTGTCTTTTAAACGATGAGATGGTAAAAAAATGAAGAGAGAGAGAATGAGAAAATAAGATTGTAAAGCTCATCTTACTAGCATGAATTGTTGATCCTCCCTTGTAGATCCTAACCTTTATAGGGTGGACCAGTGATTATTTAAAAAAAATTATTACAATATTGTCAGTAGATCAGTAGTCTTTTTGAACTTGAAAGTGTTTATAATGTTTGAGAAGTAACACCACAAAATTGTAATTTATGATTACATATCAATAGAAACTCAGCAGCAAAAGGTAGGAAATTCAAGTGTACTTGAGACTTATTTCTTTGAAGAAATTTTCAAAATCAAAGCTAAATGACTAAATCTGAACTAATTGAGTCATTATTAATATTTAAAGAATAATGAAAGTACTTATGTTTACTTATTGATACTAAGTATTCCAAATTATTCTAATTTTACTGCTGCTTTGATTTTTTTAACTTCAATCACTTTTATTCGCGTTTTGGCCAACGGTTTCAAATATATAACTTGGATTGTTGTTTGACATTTATAAAAGAAATGAATCTGTTTGATTTCAATTCCTTTTATCGTTAACATGATGCCGACAGTTGCCCATTAACTGAAGTGCCAGTTGACATTAAAATTGTTTTGGAAATAAAGGTTGAATTAAACTTAGTACAAAAAGATTAATGAAAGAATTAGGTACATATTTTTTTGGGTTATCGCTGTAACCCAAATAAGATAATTTATAAATAAGTTTATTTTGAAATTCTCTCTGCGCAACTGTGCAATAGATTCTTTACTAGTGGATAACTATTATTCTTTAATAGTGGATAATTTTTCACCCAAATGCCAATGAAGGTAGGAGGAGGCAGGTTTATGTTTTTCATGCGTATCTTGTATGTTTGTTTGTAATCAAGAAAATTAAAAGGGGGATTACAAAAACATAATAAAAGTTATATATTTAAATTAAATAGGGAAAAATAATTTGTTTAAAGAAGTTTTTGATAGCGTAAAAATGGGCAATGTTTGCGTCGGACCTCGTGCTGTTTCGGTCTTTTTAATTTTTAATTTTCGGGTTTGATTTTTTAAATTATTACTTGTTTACACATTTTGCTGTGAAATTTTAATAATAATAAAAATAATAATATATTTTACAAACAATCATCAAATTACTGATTCTATTGTGGTTTTAATAAGTAATATAAGAATGAATTTTGCCCCTAAAGGTGCTAAGGGGATTTAATAGAGCTTATTCTGACAGATCTACATCTTAAAACTTTCTAAAAACCAGCTTTGTACAACTGAATTTTCAATAACAATTTTGTACCTTAGTGCAAAAACGAAACATCAATGTAAATAAAAAGCAAATGGTGACACAGTGTGCTCATTTTGTAACCATCCATATCAAAGAAGAAAAGTTTATGTAATTTCGACATGTAACATGGCTTATAATCATTTGCGCATTTGTCTTGTTTGTAAGAAAGCTTTTTAATCAAGACAGAAATTATCCACCTACTCCGAACTGCAAAATCCGTTAGTGCAATAAAGTGCAACCGCGACTGAGACTACAATACTGGTTTTGTTCTATTAAAATGGCTGAACTTGGTAACCACCGTACCTCCCCCCATTGTGAGACTTCGCTTTGTCTATGAAAAAGATCTGTTTTTCAGTGCAAAGATATAAAATACGACTTTTTATAGGCTCCTTCCTGTTTTATAAAAAATCCGCAGTTTCCAGAATAAAACTTCTCAATTCTCTTTTTTTTTTTTCTTTAAAGACAACTCCCGCACTAGCAATAAATCCTGTGTCGCGGGGGACTTTACAAACATACATGAAACGGACACAAAGAAAACCCAGACTCAGAACAACAATTTCTGAATCACACAAAGTGTCGGCCCATGTGGGGATCGGACCCACAGCACTCAGCGTAGTAGTGAGCGGCGTGGCGACCGCTTAAACCACTACGCCATCCGTGCAGTCAAATTCATATTAATTTGCAGATATGAATATGAACAAATGATGAAATATAAAAATTAGTAGTTATACATTATTGTTAAAATAAAGTGTTCATAATAAAATAGGCCTAGACACTATTCGCCTAATTTACAATCAAATCATCGGAAATGGGAAATTTCACAACATTCGGAACATAATAATGATTACAACGTTGACATTTTTCAGTCGGATTGAAAGAAAAACTTTATGATAATATACAAAATGATGTAAAAAGTAATAAATCTGTAAATTACACAATATTAGAAAACTGTGACTAGTTTAAGGACACTATCTGAACATGTGTAAATTTTATGATTCATCACATATAACAACTTAAACTATAAAAGTGCTTATACATCTACCGTTAATCTACATACGAGTATATATCTATTGAATATTTTGTCTAAAATATATATTAGCCGGCACATAGCACATAGCAAGACACACAGATAAAAGATGGACATTAAAGAACTGTTTGGGAAGGACCAACAGGGAAAAGGAGAAGAGGGCGCCCCAGAAAAAGGTGGATAGACGACATAAAGGTGGTAGCAGGCAGCGAATGGATGGGGAAAGCCCAGGACAGAGAGGTCTAGAAAAAGCTGGAGGAGGCCTATACCCGAGAAGGGGTTCCGATCAATGGTATTGAAGACAGCAAATTGATCTATTAATTTATTTTTTTATTTTTTAAACATTATACATGAAACAAACATGAAATTTAATTAGTTTTAAAATATTAATTTTAATGTGTATAAATGTGTAATAGATAATTTATGTTTGAAAATGCAAGCTATATCAATGATTTTTAGATTGGAAATAAATGGCTATATTATTATTATTATTATTATATATTAGCGGATTAGCGCGCTGAAGTGGCAATGGGCAGGGCACATAGCAAGGAGAACTGACGGCCGATGGGGCAGCTAGGTTCTCCAATGGAGACCACGTACTGGAAAGCGCAGTGTGGGATGACCGCTTACCCCTTGGACCTACGACCTGGTAAAGGTCGCCGGAAACCGTTAGATGCAGGCCGCAATCAACCGTCCACGCTGAAAATCATTCTCACCCAATGATTTCCAGCGGGGACGGTTAGGCCTCTGCCTATGTCCAGCAGTGGAAAGCATAGGCTGAGAAGGAACAATATATATATATATGTATATTTATAATATTTACAAATATGACTACTAACTTACCTATTAGAAACAAAATTTTACAAGACATCTGAAATTCGAGAAACTACACTTACAGAAGAAAAAAAATAGAGGACAACATTACGTTCACGTGCACGCGCTGTGGCATACTTCAGGGCAGATAAAATATTAGATTTAAACGTTCCTAAGTCACTCTCCTGGCAGTAACTATATCATGTAAGGTATCTAGGCACGACAGTTGACGTCATCAGTCTCAATTTAAAGTGTGAGCACTCAATTTAAACGTAGTGGACTCGCAAAGGGTTTTTTCTCATATTTTACAATATAAATATTAGGAGTATTCAGAAGTTCGTATTTCTGAAAGCTTAACTTGGACGCTTAAACTTAACAAGAAGACAAGTTTTAAAGATCCAGTTAATCAGGCTCAACAGACCGCTAAAGTAAAGTACCAAGGCTATTCAATATATTTCTTAAGAAAAAGTAACAATTAAAGAAAGACAGCCAAGTCGTTTTATTACAACACACGAAAAAGGTACTCTTATAGATGGATTTCGTATACATACATAAGTTTCATAGTTATCTTATAAACGCGTTTTTATTACATGGGCCTATTCGTTTTATTTCGCGCAGGTAACCAAACTTATTTAATTTTACCCGATCAATGTCATATCATTTGCGACAGAAGAAATTTACCAGATTTTTCTTTGAGGGTGTTCGAGATAGACGTCCCTGGAGAGAAATGGGGTTAACATCGTTCAACGTAATTTCTGAAGAGGGTCATCAGGAAGATATAATGCCATTTCTGTACCCTTGATGTCTTTTTAAGTGCGGACCCACTTAACCCTAACGCGGGGTGGAGTTTGCTGCTATTCGATGTCATCTCGGAAAAACTAATGGATTCACGAAGATTTTAATGTTTTATATTGTTGGTATTTACCCACCTATGCAACTTTTGTTAAATGTCAATTTGTGTTATTTATTTAAATGTAATGTGCGTGTTTAATTTTAGTGATTAAAACAAAACTCATTTACAGTTGAATTAACTTTTTCCTTTTTTTTGATTGGTCATAAATTATTTTCCTAGTGAAACGTCTTCTTAAAGTTGCAGCTATTAGCCCATGCCAAAAGCTGCAACTTTCTATGCTAATTAAGGAGTTCAACAATGTTTAGTGTGTTTCAATGTTATGTTTATATGTTATGTGATGATACGTTAAAACTAATTTATAATTATTTCTAGTGTTTATCGAATGTTCATCACGATTCTTAGAATTTAAATGCATATTCTGCTTAACGAACATAATTGTTGCAAATACATACTGAGCAGGGCCGCCGGGTGCGGATGTGCAGAGCGTGCACCACACACGGGCGGCATTTTCAAGGGGGCGGCAAAAACAGAAATCGTTACGAAAACGTAACGTTCTTATTACTTTCATGTCTAATGTCTTTACTTTTATTATGTCATAACTCGTAATAGTAACATCTAGCGATCGGTGTACGATAATAAATCCAAACGTTTATAAGCCTCGAATTACTATAATAAACGTAAGGACGTATAATTTGAATAACTATAGGCGCGGGCGCGATATTCCCAAATATCCCATACCGGCCGATAGTTTTACGTTCAAGAACAAATGGGGTGGCTTAATCCTGGCACACCGTTGTTGCGGCGGTAAACCCCGTTATGGAGGATTGGCTCGAGACGTACCACGGGACCCACTGATACCGGCTGACGAAAAAGATGCTTAGGAGATCACCTGTGTCTGATCCCCAAAGAGCCTTGGCCTTGAGTGCCATCACTGCGATGGCCAGACCGTGGACACACCTTCCACAGCCGGGGGCTACTACCAAAGACGGCGTGGCGTGCGGAGTAACATCGGCTGAGCTGCAAGGCACGGCACAGCAGGTTGTCCTTTGGTTGGTTGTGTCGTTATGCAATTAACGACAGGTCATTACCGGGATTTAGTATTAAAAGCAGGTCTGGCCGAAGATGAAGAACGACAAATACTTGTAATACCTTGAAGTAACACCTTGAAGAAAAAACATTTCGTGGAAGAGCCATGTTTCGACACAAATGGGCCGGCTCGACCGGAGTGATACCTCGGCTTCGCCGGTATTAAGGAAATGTTTTGTTGCTTTTCATTGGGTAAGAGAACGGGATGAAGGACGAAGAAGCTAGGGTAATCAATACTTAAAGTTTCGAACGGGGAAATCATCGACCACAACGGTTATAGGACTTACGTCTTTATTGAGTAGATTATTGAATTAAAGCTGTCTGAGTGCCTCCGTAGATAAGGCAGCAGCGGCGTCTTTAACAGCTATGCCTTAAAGCAGTAAATGTCGATTCATGTAAAGTCATACCCTAAAACCATAGAGCAACACGGAAGGGAGTAGCAATACGCAGGCGTTCCCCTCTGCCAAAGTATAAGTCCACACGGATGCTGTTACCAGGTTGTAAATAGTTAGATATCGATAAATCATATATATATTAGACTTGCAACGAATATTCGGTTACTATTCGGTATTCGGCCTATTCGGCTACTTTTATTATATTCGGCCGAATACCGAATATCTACATAATATTCGGCCGAATACCGAATACTTAAATAATATATTTTGTCATTGAGAAATAATTGGTAAAATGAAAAATTAAAAACGATTGATTACGTATATATTCATATTTTTATTTCTGTTATAATCATTTAAGTAGTCATTGGTGCATAACACAGGTACATAATCATCTTCTGAATTGGAAAAATGGAGGAGTCTATGTATTTGAATTATTGTGGTAATCAAAATTTAGAAGGGTAAGGTTCTCATTTCTTTTATAATCATTTATTAAGTAGTCATTGGTACATAAAACAGGTGCATACTTTAATTCACGTCTGTACAAGTTTTTGGCGCTAAAATCCAGCCTAATACTTTTGCCTAATATTCGGCTATTCGGTCAGGGGCCTCGCCGAATATTCGGTGTTCGGTATACTGCCGAATATACTATTCGTTGCAAGTCTAATATATATCCATGTCTCTCGTACATATTATCATTTGTTAGATTATGTTTTCTGATACGATTAATATAATTATGTGTAGCTTTATTTTAATATTAAAATTGCATCCAATAAAATATAAAACAATATTTATGAGTATTATACACAAGTAACACATTATATAAAGTGTGAACTACGACCACATTATTTTTATTTACTTATTGCAGATTTCCTAAAGATCCGAGTTTAAACGCTATATGGAAGAACTTTTGTAATAACAGATACCTTACCTGGATTCCTACAAGAAACAGTGTCATTTGCTCAGATCATTTCAAGACCTCTGACTTTTAAGTATAGGCTAATAATATAATATAATAATAAATAATAGAAGGATGGAATATGGATGTAAGACCGGTTTAAAAACAATTAAGCCAATCCGTTCAAAACGAAAAAAAACGTTAAAACCGATATAAACAATTTTTTTTTCGATTTTAAACGGTTGGTGTTGATGACTATGTTTTTCTTAATTATAACTACATTTTCTTGATTTAACGAGGTAGGGATATGACGGAGTACCTATAAACTGTGTAAAGATTTTTTTATGTATGATATATTGATATATTTAGCGGGTTTAGTTCTAGTTGGTCCATCCGACCAAGCGTAGGTATTACCTACCTAACTTATAAAAACTCTATTGATAACTCTGTGTTGGTAAATAAACATTTTTTCATTGTTTTAAACGATATAAATAATCAATTTGATTCGGTTTAAAACCAAACTAACACTCTCGCACTCTGGTTGACGTCGTCATTCGGACGGCATTGTGTTAATGATGTCTTCTAATTTAGTGTGTGTAATATAATATAATAAACAAGTATAGGTAGGTACACCTACATTCTTAAGTTTTCTTGTAGAAGGTAATGTAGGTAGGTACTTTCTATTGATTTTCTATAAACGAATTAAAACGTAACATGACGTCAGGTAAACAAAAATTGGCCACAATGAAGTGTAAAACATAATTCTTTTATTTTTGTAGGCGAGTTTCTAACTGTTTAACACGATTTGTTTGGGGTTTTAAATAAAATGTTGGGCCTTTTATTTAAAACGTTTTAAATTGGTTGTTTCACATCTATAGTATGGAACATTCTTAATGACAAAAGGTAATCCACAGACATGTATTCGACATATTTATACAAAATTAATCCAGTTTAAAAACCAGTGATAGATGACACTATTTTTAATAGCAATAGTTATTGTTGTAGTAATCAATAAAGTCTTATCGATATTAATATCCACCTTTGTCTCACTTTTTAAACCTGATTTCCCTAACTGACTTCTCGAATTTACCGAAATTGCGTATCGATAGTTGTTACAGCCACGGTGTGGTTTGCAACGTGTCACTTCATTACACTGTTATTATACATATATAATGTGTACTAGTAAGTAGTAATACTAGCAACCAAAATTACTAGTATTCCCGTTAACATCTCCCGCTAGGCTAAATTGCTTGTGTTAGGAGTGCGTTCACGTCGGTAGTGTTCCGTAGCCGATTGTTTTTGTAGAGATGCAATGCAGTAGATATTTACCATCAAAATTTACTTTAGGATTAAGAAGAAGACTGAAAAGATGACAAAGACGAGAATAAACACAAGTGCTCCGAGATGATTAACAAGTGGCTCGGTAGAAAGTAGTAGTATACTGGTACCATGTTGGACGATACTACTATGATAATGAAACTAAAATAAAAGACCTAGGGTGGCATTTTAGTTTTAGGCGATTAGACAAGCCGAAAGAATTTTTTTACCTTGCATGGCGGAAACAGCTGTGTTGCCATAAATGAATTACGCGTTAAATTTGATTTGACAGTTCATCGCGTCCTAACAGCTGTTTTACAGAGTGCCTCGAAAAAGCACGATTTTAAAATTAGTTGAGCTGTGCTGCACGTGTCTTGAAGCTAACTTGAAAAAGTTTTGTACATGTTAAGTGGTTATTAATTATGGAAGAAGAAATCGGTGTCAAAGGTAATTTTTTAACATTTGTTACAAAATTTGTGGTGTGGAAGCATGGTGCGGTGGGTATCGTGATAAGAGCGTCACGCTACCGGTAAAACTAAAAGCATTTCAGAAAAACGTTAGGTTTAGATAGTATTTACTTCACACTGACTGATTATTCCTTATTATTACGGAGTCTTATTAGTAAAATTTACTTAACTACGCTTAACAATTTGAACAATACCGACGCAAAGCTAAGCGACGCAATTCCCATTTTCGTTTACATTTATACATTGCAGCTGCAGATCTATCTTCTAAATAGTTTTTATAATATCCGTAGTTATTAATTGAAATTAAGGAACATGTGGTATCAATAAACTTGCTTTAACCGACGCGCACGTTTAACACCTTTTAAAAGTGCTACCTATACAAAGTTGTGCAATAACTGGAAGTAACAATATATTTTATTACAATTTATACTGATATACTATTTATTTTTATTTATAAAGAAACATTTTTTAAATAAAATAATGAAGTGAACCAAGTAAACCAATTTTGTTTAAACTGATAAATTTCGAAATGTATTAAAGACTAAAAGTACCCATAGACTTTTTAATATAATTTTCAACACTGAATAAAGATCTGATTAACATATTTATTCAGTTACAAGACTGAGGAGGCGATTATCAGTAGAAGCTGAAGATGTCAAATCACCATCAACACAGTCTACTCCTACCAAGAAAAGAGGTGGTAGACTGGCAGCTAAACCGCAGCTGGAACTAATTGATGAAAATGGTAAGACTAGAGATGCTAAAATTAAAGTTCTCAAAAGGAGTTTAAAAATTGTGGCAAAATAGCTAACATGTGTATATGCTAGCTATTTTACTACTGTGAAATATGTATATTTCACACAGTACAATTCTTTATTTCTGAGCTGTGCTATGGTATAATATACATCTGCTACACTAGGTTTATGTTAGATGTTTATGTGTAATCAAGATTAGGCAGAGAAAACTTTCTTCTTGTCATTATAGATAATATAAACTAAAGACCCTTATAAGATAACTATTTGCTGTGAGTCTAAACAGAAGTAATATTATCATCACACTAATATTATAAAATCAAAAGTTTGTGAATGTGTATGTTTGTTACTTGTTCACACTCAAATGGGTGAACCAATTTTGATAAAATTTGTTATGGAGGTAGCTGACACCCAGTATTACATATGCTACTTTTATCACTAAATAATGTAGTGTTCCTTTGGGATGAATAAATAATTTAAATATATTTGATAAACTGTAAGGTGCAGTTAGTTTATTAATACAGTGTTAGCTATTAACAAGTTAACACTACTGTCATACATTTAATTCTCATGACTATACTTTGGTATAGCCTCTGAATGAAATGTAGAGCTTCTAATCTCACTTAACTTGAACGGTTTTAATTTAGCATGCAAAACATTTTGGTAAAGTATGTGCTTTGCAGTATATATAGATTTTAAAATTGTGATTTTACTCAAATAAATTAATGCCTATAAAATATAACCATTTCAAATTTTGACTCCTATGACAGTGAATTATATTCATGCATAATTATATATTTGTAATTAAATTAGGTTTCAACATAGACAAAGTTATGTGTTAGTTGATCTCTAATTGAAATTATTTTATAATCAATTTTTTTTGACACTTCCCTTCTATATTGATCAGAATAGTACATAATAAACTTGACCACAAAAATGCATTTTAGTCTTTGTGTTAAATATAACTGAAGTACCTTTTTCTTGTATATGTATTTCTTGTTCAAGTGACCTTTGTAGGAATACTGTAATAGTAAAAGTTATCTTCAAAGATATTCCATTATTTCTTATTATCATCATTCTTGAAATTCACTGTTACGTCACTCCATAAATAGATTCAACTAAACCCCTTACCTGAGCTAGATCCTGATTGAAGCCAGTGACTCCTATTTGTGTCTTTTTAAGACATATTTGTAGGGCAAGAGCTATCCACCTTGAAGCTTCTGCATCTTGAAGCTTGCAGTAAAAGATGCGCCTGGCCAACTTAGGCACCCGGAACACATGACCACACCCGTAGTTGCCACCGCATGACATTTGCCTCTATGTCACATATCTTACTTACATTGATTTTAAGAACGAATTTCTTACATGCTACGTTAAGAGCAGTCCTCAATAATTTTAGACATGAATTCGCCGGTTTATTGACCATGACCGGCACATACATTATTACACCAAGCAAATTTATATCTCACCCATTCAAGCTTTTAACCTAGTCAGCTTAAATAGTCTCCCAACCTTGCAAAACCGTACGCGAATCCCCTTGGTACAGACTGTAATGCTTTTTTATTAAACTCAACCTTGACTACCTAAAGTAAGCCCAAGAACACGACAATATGAGTTGTTGTGTGTCAGTCAATGGACAGCAGGAGGATCGTCTCAGCAGGAGGATTTTTTTCTATTGCTTTATTGATGTTGAACAGGGACGCGTTCTTGGGCTTACTTTAGGTAGTCAAGGTTGTATTGCAAAACAAAAAAAATTAGGGATGGGTCACCCTTACCATTTAGGGGTATGAAAAATAGATGTTGGCCGATTCTCAGACCTACCCGATGTGCACACAAAATTTCATGAGAATCGGTCAAGCCGTTTCGGAGGAGTACGGGAACGAACATTGTGACACGAGAATTTTATATATAAGATTGTATAAATTAAAATATGTTACATTGCTCTTCGATAGATGTCGCTGTGCCGTTTGGCTAAATCGCGTTATGGTTTCGTTACCGCAATCAATATAAATTGATTTGATTTCTTTGTATTGAACGAACATCCTTTTACCTATTGTGTGAAGTGTAACCTAGTGATAAATAAAACTAGTTGTTAAGAGTCAGTGGTTTCATTAAGGCTCCTGGGGATCCATTTGTACATGGTCCTTCTCAGCCGGATACAGTGCGCGGTAGTGTCGACGCGTGCAATTTTTAGTGCTTCACCAGCGTAGAAATCAGAGTGGATCGCTCTGAAGTGCTGCCGCCGCTTAGCGCCACGAAGAGGCCTCAGCGACGTATTCCGTCAACAGCAGAGGGCGCCACGGGTGTGGAGTCTCTTGGCTGTCAGCAGCGTGTTGAAAGCGCATTATACAGCGGAGTGTCATTGAAGCGGACAATACAGGCGAATAATAGCGGTGGTGTGGAGGAGTTACAAGCGCCCCCTATCGGAGAAATTAAGAAGTATTGTAAATTTGGAGTAAGTGAGTGACGCATTCAAGCAAAAAACTTCTAACTTCAACATGGAAGCATTAATAAAGTTGCAAAATGATGCAAAGAATTCCATTGAGAAGGGCAGAGTAAATTATAAAAAATCACCTAAAGAACGTCTAACACCTTCGTTCCTGGAGACCAGATTGGAAACTTTGGAACAACAATGGAAGTCTTTTGTAGAAACACATAGAAAGATAGTAGAACTTGCAAAAGATAATGAACATAGTTATTTTAAAGCAGATACATACGATAGCACCGAAGAAAGTTATATTTTATACAAATCAGAGTTGAGAGAACACATTTCAAAACTTGCAAAGCCGACTAAGGGTTCAGATAAGCAACCGGTAATAAAGATGTATAATAATGTTAAATTACCTAAAGTCGTTATTCCAATGTTTTCGGGAAAATATACAGAATGGATATCATTTCGTGATCTATTTTTATCGCTAATTCACAACAACGATGCAATTGATGATGTACAGAAGTTACATTATTTAAAAGGTCATTTGGCGGGTGAGGCAGAACAATTGTTGCGCCACACTCCAGTCACAGCTGCCAATTACCAGGAATGCTGGCAGTTGCTAACTAAGCGTTATGACAACAAGCGGTATTTGTGTAACGCTATGTTAAAGAGATTAATAAATCAATCGAATATTTTGGAATCAGCAGGCGCTATTAAGGAGCTCTTGGACACAACTGTAGACTGCATAAATGGCCTATCCACTATTGGTGTTGGCGTTGACTCTTGGGATGTTATAATAATATACTTAATCAGCGAAAAATTAGATAGCGAGTCACGAAAATTATGGGAGTCAACGGTTGGTACCTGTGAGGAATTACCAACATTTGACAAATTTAAAACGTTTCTAGAGTCTCGATTTCGGTCATTAGAGTACTTGGATACACAGAGTGGTAGACAAAGGTCAAGTTACAAACCAAGAGTTCTTCATGCGGTTGCTTCCAAAAACGATACCCCTATTAAAGCAAGCTGTCCATTCTGTAAACAACCCCATAAACTTAGTCACTGTAAACAGTTTTGTAAAAATGACTATAAAACACGTAGTGATTTCGTTCGAACTAGTGGCTTATGCTTTAATTGTTTAGGGTCGAATCATTCTATTAAGTTTTGTCGTGTCCCCACCACTTGTCAGATTTGCAATCGCAAACACCACTCTTTATTACACCCTAAGGAATCCTCAGGATCAACGTCGTCTAGAGGCATTGCAGAGACGACGTCAGTAGTCAAGTCGGCAGTAGCTACATCGAGTACTGCTTCCGATGCGGTGCAGGAATTAAATGCTGCCGCTATAACCACTCACTTTAGTAAGAAGGCTGTTCCAAATCAGGTCTTATTAGCAACCGCTCTTGTCGAAGCACAGACAGGCAACGGATACAACCACCTGCTGAGGGCGTTATTGGATCAAGGATCCCAGACGTCGTTCATAACCGAATCAGCAGTTCAGTTACTTGGACTCAAAAAGACACCCGCAAGAGGTGTCATTTCAGGCATAGGAGGTGACGGTGGAGCTATGGTCTCCAAGTTTATCGTTTTCGTAACTATTAAATCACGTCACGATCCTAATTTTCACATCCAAGTTCAGGCATATGTTTTGGGCAATATTACATCGTTACTTCCAGGTGATAAAGTATTAGTACCAACGTGGCATCAACTAGAAGAAATAGTTTTAGCAGATCCAGAGTACCACAATCCAAACAAAATCGATATTTTGCTTGGAGCTGAAGTTTATGGCCAGGTACTCAAAGAGGGTTTAATCAAGCACCCTCTTGAACCCTTGATAGCACAAAATACACGGTTAGGTTGGATTTTGTCTGGTCGAACACACAGAGATTCGAATTTGGATTCAGCACATTGTCACCCGGCATTGGTAAGCATGCATTCGCAGATCAGTGACAATGAAATGCTTAAAAGATTTTGGGAAATCGAATCTGACGCATACAGTAAGAAGAAAATACTTACCCAGGAAGAGCAGTTATGCGAAGACTTCTTCAAGCAAACCACTCAACGAGACAGCACTGGTCGGTATGTTGTCAGTTTACCATTTAGAGACTCAGACCCACAGTGCAAATACGGCCATACCAGAGACATTGCGCTTCGACGATTTCACCTTCTTGAACGTCGTTTTAAGAAGGATCCAGAGATGAAACAGAAGTATACTGAGGTCATTCAAGAATACCTCGACCTTGGTCATATGGAAGTAATCAATCCCGAAACGGACACTCAGAGAACGGAGGCTGTGTACTTACCTCACCACGCCGTAGTTCGGGAGGATAAAACGACGACCAAGGTCCGAGTTGTGTTCGACGCATCTTCCAAGGGGTCCAATGGTGTGTCCCTTAATGATACACTGATGGTTGGTCCTACCATTCAGCCAGACCTGCGTCAAATTGTAATGAAATGGCGGTTACATCCAATTGTCCTTTGTGCCGACATTGTTAAGATGTATAGGCAAGTCATAGTTACTCCTCAACACACACATTTTCAACGACTGCTCTGGCGGAGTGATCTAGAATCTGAAATAAAGGATTACAAATTAACACGTGTGACATTCGGAACTGCATGTGGACCTTATCTTGCTGTGAAGTGTTTGCAGCAGTTGGTACACGATGAAGGAGCATCTTTTCCTTTAGTCGCTGAAAAATTAAAAGAAGAATTTTACGTAGATGACTTCATGTCAGGTTGTCAGACTGTGGAGCAAGGAATGAGGATCTACAACGAAATGACAGAATTGCTTGAAAGAGGAGGTTTTGAATTACAAAAGTGGACGACCAATAGTAGAGAACTGACAAAAGGCCTTAGTGAAGCAAACAAATGTCGAGACAAGGTAGTAGAATTAAAATTACCCGCAGTGATGAAGGTACTCGGCATTTCCTGGGATAAGGAACATGATTGTTTCAAATATTCTGTAACATTTCACCAACACTCTGACCCAATCACTAAAAGAAAGGTCATATCGGAAATTTCTCGCCTTTTCGATCC
This sequence comes from Arctia plantaginis, assembly GCA_902825455.1. Lineage (NCBI taxonomy): Eukaryota > Metazoa > Arthropoda > Insecta > Lepidoptera > Erebidae > Arctia > Arctia plantaginis. The sequence continues at coordinate 7,193,316 of CADEBD010000314.1, read as the reverse complement.
CTTAGGATGTGTAGCACCTTGTGTATTACCTGCTAAAATATTCATCCAAAAACTGTGGCTTGCGGGGATTGATTGGGACGACAGTTTGCCTACTGTTCTACATAACGAGTGGACAACATATAAAACCGAGTTATTGAACCTACCCGACATTGTCATCCCACGGTGGTTAGAAACCAATGGCAATGATATTGTGGAACTCCAAGGTTTCTGTGATGCCTCTAATAAAGCATACGCAGCAGTGGTCTTCATGCGAGTGATCGGAGAGAGTCAGGACATTAAAGTTAACCTGGTGACAGCCAAGACTAAGGTGGCTCCTATAAGGCAGCTTTCGATACCGCGTTTGGAGTTGATGGGTGCCGTTCTTCTAGCCAAGCTGATAACGGAAGTAGCTGAATTGTTCAACATTCCCAAAGAAAATATACACTGCTGGACTGACTCGACAGTAGTTTTAGCATGGCTTTGTGGTCACCCTAGCCGCTGGACGACATTCGTAGGTAATCGCGTCTCAGATATTCTGTCTTTGGTGGAAAGTTCTCAATGGGCGCATGTAAAATCTCCTTTTAACCCCGCAGATATAGCGTCCAGAGGTACGACACCTATGGAACTTTCAAATTGCTCACTATGGTTTCATGGTCCATCTTGGCTGAAAAACGGAACAATCGACTACACAAAACCTAAGTCAATCAGTACGGAAGAAGAAGTAAGAATAGTAAAGGTACACGTAGCAATACGTCAAGACAATTCACTGTGGACCAGATTCTCATCACTTCAAAGGCTAGTCCGAGTCGTGGCGTATTGCAGAAGATTTTTTAAAATAAATAGGAAAGGACACACTTACCTGACCAGCGAGGAATTAGATGAGGCCCTGGAAATTTGTATTAGAGAATTTCAACGGCAATCATTTAGTGAAGACATAGACGATGTTAAGAGATCAGGAAGAGTTAAGACTAAAAGCAAATTAAAGGCACTATGTCCCATACTGGATTCACGAGGAATACTGCGAGTAGGAGGAAGAATAGAACATGCTCAACTCTCTGAAAGTATGAGACACCCCATTATTATTCCTCAACATAGTCACCTAGCTGGCCTGCTTGTTGATGAAGCCCATAGAAAAACACTTCATGGAGGACCCACTCTAATGTTGAATTACTTGCGCTCGAAATACTGGATAATCTCGGCAAAAGGCACAGTCAAATCATTTGCACGTAGATGTGTAACTTGTCTCCGACACTCAGCTAAATTTAAAAACCAATTCATGGGACAATTACCCTTGTGCAGAGTTACACCAGCCAGAGCATTTGTACACAGTGGAGTGGACTTCGCAGGTCCAATCAATATTAGAGTGTCCAAAGGTCGCGGCAACAAGTCCTATAAGGGATACATATCTTTGTTTGTATGTATGGTTACGAGAGCGGTGCACTTGGAGGTCGTAAGCGATCTCACGTCACAATCTTTTATTGCAGCGTTTAAAAGATTCATTGCCAGACGAGGTCACTGCAGTGACCTTTGGAGTGACAACGGAAAGAATTTTGTAGGTGCTTCCAAGGAGTTACGCTGCCTAGTAAATGCGGAACAGTCATTGGTCGCTGATGAAATTAGGGATTGGCTCAGCTCCAACAGTGTTAAGTGGCATTTTATACCACCGCACGCTCCAAATTTTGGTGGTCTTTGGGAGGCATGCATTAAATCAACTAAATATCACATGAAGAGAGTCATTGGCGACTCCACTCTCACTTACGAGGAGCTGTCTACTCTTCTGGTCCAAATTGAGGCGTGTCTCAATTCTAGACCAATTTCTCAAATTTCGCAAAATTCAGAAGACCAAATGCCCCTTACACCTGGTCACTTTTTGATAGGAGAGCCGTTGATTCTTGCACCGGATCGTAACTATGAACATTCTAATGTAGGCACACTGAAAAGATGGCAGTTGCTTCAAAAAATGACACAAGACTTCTGGCGACGTTGGTCTCAGGAATATCTGACCCAAATGTTGCACCGTTATAAGTGGTCCCAAAGGGAACCTGAACCAAAGATAGGTGATGTGGTTCTGATCAAGGAAGACAATCTGCCTCCTGGTAGGTGGTTACTCGGTAGGGTTTTATTAAAACACCCGGGTTCGGACGGAATCACTAGAGTCGTAACTTTGAAATGCAAGGATTCTGTTTTTAAACGGCCAACAAATAAATTGTGTGTTTTGCCAATAGCAGATTGATAATCTAGTTGTAAGTTTCAGTAGTATAGCTTGTAGTCGTAAGTCTTACCACATATCCCCCTTGACCTCATGGTGGGCGGATTTCATTAGTTTTGCTTACCAATCCCCTTTACCTCATGGTGGGCGGAATCAGTTATTTTACATTATTAAGGACATAGTTTTATAAATATGTCCTTGGTGGGCGGAATGTATAAATTAAAATATGTTACATTGCTCTTCGATAGATGTCGCTGTGCCGTTTGGCTAAATCGCGTTATGGTTTCGTTACCGCAATCAATATAAATTGATTTGATTTCTTTGTATTGAACGAACATCCTTTTACCTATTGTGTACAGTGTTACCTAGTGATTAATAAAACTAGTTGTAAAGAGTCAGTGGTTTAATTAAGGCTCCTGGGGATCCATTTGTACAAAGATAATGTCAGTTTAATGGTATTATGTACCCCATTAGTGGGCCACAAAACAAAGTATGCCTTATCTCTTAATAGAATCGGCATGGCATGCTTCTTGCCCAATTTTAGGTTGAACAAATGCTTCTCCACTTTACAAGGATTCGTGTAACTTCACAGGTTCTGTTTCTTTTGAAATTCAGTAGTCCTTTGATACTTTGCTTTTTGTTTTGAATATTCTACTTAACTAATAACAAAACTTCCAGCATCTGAGATAGAAAAACCAAAAAGGACTAGAAAACCAACAATGCGTGACGCCGAGCCGGAGGAAAAAGCAGTCACACCATCAAGACGTAGCACTAGAATCAGATCAAACACAAGCATTGTCTCTGAAACCCCATTGGAGACAGAGGATAAAGGAACACCTTCCAGACGTATTACAAGGATCAAGTCTAATACTAGTATTGTGGCAGATACTACTCAACATGTAGACTCACCTAGAGCTAAGAGAGCTGCCAGACGTACTTCTCAAGTTGGTAAGTAAAATGAATAACATATCAGTTAGCTGGGGAACCAGGTGTAACCTAGGCAAGAAATATCTGATCACCAGAGTGGTGGCACCCAGACTCCTTGGTGATTAGACACAGTTGATCTCCGAAGCATTGTTTCCCAGTGATCACCTGCGTCTGTTCATAGATTTCTCTAGAGCTAATCCTTCATCCAACTCATTCAACATTCCTTCATTCAACGTAAACCTATCTCCTGGTATATATAATGGGAGGTTTGCATTTATTTTCTACAGAGATCAAAAGATGGCATTATTATGACATCATTATCATAAGTCTACCGCTGGACATAGGCCTCTCCCATAGCACGCCGCTTGGTCGATTTTCGACTTCTCGCATCCAACTCCATTATGACATAATAAAAATATAATAGACATGTTTTTGCCGCTCCCTTGAAAATGCCGCCCTTATGTGGTGCACGCCCTGCACACCAGTATCTAATGGACCTGGGTTCACAACAAAAGATAATCTATGTAATCATGTTATCAACGTTTTAAAATTGCTCTTTCTTAAATAACATGCATTTGTATCTAAAATAAAAGTTTCGTTTCAGGTAGTGATAATGAAGCTCCTGTCACCCCCGGAAGAACAACAAGGAGAACCAGAAAAGACTCCACTTCAAGTGTTGACAAACAAGGTAAGACATAAGATCACAAAGATTTCATATTTATCATGGTTATTCATCATCATCATCCTACCTATAGCCCCGTATTTTAAAAGACGTCTCAAGTATCTGTTGAACTCTGATTGCCTGAAACTAGTTTTAAGTACAGATCAAAACTTAAGTATCCATTTTATTATAGAACGCATTTTAAGTTTTACTCAATTGAAACTAATATCAAGAATTGATTTGAACTTACAGTTTGTTCTCAATTATGTTTTCGCATGATTAAAATTATTATTCCGTACCACGCAGGTAATGTTACTTTTACAGACATAATTTCTGTGAATTTGTATGTGTATTGGCTACAGTAGCAATGTAAACATATTAACATGCTTGATGTTTGTCCAAAATTAAATATAATAAATATTAAAATAAAATGACTAGTTATAAGCTATAACATAACATTCAAGTTATTTATCAACACTTTTCATGTTGAATTGTCAAACAATGTTTTTATTTTTATATTTTTAAAATTGATTTTACTATGATAATATTATACTTTTATCATAAACCAAGAGGTTGTGGTGATTTTAATTTAAACACAATGTGTAAAATGTGAATTTCTGAAGTTCTTATGTATATTCACTAATAATTTATCAATTAAGGTCAATTAAAGTGAATTGATTATGTATGACAAGTTATTCTTTCGTAATTATTCAGAAACAAATTATCGTAAAACACATTCATTTTCTCTAAAATGGCCTAGAAATCACCGTTTGAGACTAGTTTCAGCTTATCTCACGTAAACAAAGATCACCATAATTCCAAAATAAGCTATCACTCGAGTATGGATCGGTGAATCTCGTTTTAAGTGACGTTCAAAAATAATATCTCTACTTAATTATTTATTACTTATTTTAAGCCTAGATGCACGACTGAGACCCCTTTTAACAACGGGCATATGTCTCATACTAGAATATTTATCAAAATAGTCTTGTGTAGTCATATGATTACTTTAGCGGACACAGCTTTTAAAAAATATATGATACACCTATGAATAGTGTTTCCGTTTATAAAGAACAAAGTTACTTGCAGAACATACAGAAAAACGTAATATATAATGAAAATAACAGACATTTGTTGTGTTTCAGGTGATCCTAATCTTGAAAAATTAGGACCACAGGTTAAAGAAGTTATTGTTGAAGAAACTGAAAATAATATCAAAGACTTGACAAACAAAGATACTCCTGCCAAAGAAAGAAATGAATCACCCACTACCAGGAAGAGCCCTAGGTTAATTGAAAAGACTGGTAAAAGATCATCACTTGATCTTGAAAATAAATATGAACTTGAAAGTGTCAAAGAATCCAATGGTGTTAAGTCTGATTCTGCAGATGCTTCTATTGTATCATCTCTTGACACTCCTAAAATTAATAAAAGTCATGAAGAAATCAACCTCTCAATTTCTTCTTCTAATTTAATAAAGCAATTAGATGATGAAGTTAAAACAGGGAATGCTTATTTAAACAAAACCGCTTCAGCATTAGGGGAGTCACAAACAAAGTCAAAACGGCGTAGAACGAAGTCCTGGACAACATTAGCACTAAATTCTTCTAATAATGACAACTTTTTAAGTGATACTGAAGCTACAATAAAAAAAAATAAAGCAAACAGTAACACTGCAAATGTGTCTAGTTATCGTGAAGGTGTTATAAACACTAGCACTATAAGCATTAAGAAAACCGAAGAACAATGTGATATTAAGGATAATTCATTAAATTCTTCCATTAAGTCTGAGAAGAAGAAAAAGAAACGCCATGATAATTCTATACTTGACAATGAAACAAGAGCTCCGATTGCAAATACTTTAGCTGACTTAAATAAATCTGATGCCAATGATAAAGATTTGCCATCACAAACGGATGATCCTAATTTCACTGAAAGATTCTTTCGTGAAGCTCCAAGTGGACCTGTTGAATCTTTAGTTTACATTGAAGATTCAGATTCAAACGCGGGTGCTGCAGAAAAAGGAAGTGTGCTACAAAATATAGAAAGTGGAGACCAATGTGTGCCTGTAGTAGAAAATCAGTTAGAAGACGATATTTCTAAGGAGAAAAAAAATAATTGCAGCTATGAACCAATGGATATTGATGAAACTATGCCAGAAAATGTATCACTGTCAGTGTTCACAGATAAAAATGCTTCAGAAATCAAAGCTCCCAGCCTACTAAAACGTAAATCGCTCCAAAATATTTCCGTAACTGATAATATAAACATTGACCACAACCATAAATCTCGCAGAAAATCGAACATTTCGGATTTAGAGAGTGATAATGAAACTACTCAAAACAAATCAATGAAGAAGGCCTTAACAGCTGCTAGCGCTTGTACTGATCCTACAGATATGCTTATTAATAAATCAAAAAGAAAATCGATCAACAATTGTACTGAAGAAGTAGATGAAAAATTGGAAGATAATTCTAGCAATCCTGACTGCAATAGTACTTTAAATAAATCCAAAACAAAGTCTTCTATTTCTAATTTCGCTACTAGTGATGACATAGGTAATAATTCTCTTAGTTCAAGTTCTTATGATGACAGTGGGAATAAAAGTACCACAAAGGTGCAAAGAAAGTCTGCAATAATGAATAGCAGTATCGATAAAAATAAATCTAAAAGAAAATCTTTACTTTCATATGTAGCTGGTGAGGATAATAGTGAAATAAAAAGAAATCATGATGGTTCTTTTGACCTCGACGATATTCATAAAGACAATAATGATACAATGGGATCTACAGATTCTAAAAGCATACCAAGCACTAATGTAAATGCCAGCATCACCAAATTAGATGTTAGTAACAAAAACGAAAGTGTTATAAATGAGAGCTATAACAAAACCAAAAAGGGGTCCATAGCTTCAGAGGCTACACATGATAAATCTACAAGAAAATCCTCTCTCAATACAGTTACGGACAATGATGAACTAGACAGCGGATTTAACAAGTCTAATAATTATGACGATAATAGTAATTTAGGCTCTAATAAATCTAAACGAAAGTCATCAAATACTAGCGACAGTAATGTAGGTAATAATTTCAATAAGTATCAGAAAGGATCTTCTGATCTGATTAATTCTAGTTCTGATAAACTTAATAATAAATCTAAAAGAAAAAGTTCTATTTCCAAGACAGATGTTGACGATTCTATTGACTCTGCATTGAATAAGAGTTGTAATAAGTCTAAGAGGAAGTCTTCTATATTAAACATGGAGTCACAAATATTTGAGAAAAGTAATAATGAAAACAAAAGCACTCTGGTTTTGTCTCAAATAAAAGATGTGTCTGAAACTAATGTAACAAAAGAACTTTATGAATTGAATGAATCCAGGAATTGTAATGAGCAGTTATCTCAGTCTGCTAATGTGCCAAATGTCATTAAAGACAAAGAAAATAATAAGAAAAATCTCTCTCTGACTTATTCTACCAGTACTCCACTTCAACAGAAGCCTGTAAAAAAAATAGGCATGCAGATAAATTCATCAATAATTACTCCCAATACTACTAAAATTAAGAACAACAGCGCCTTAAATGGATCGAAGAAAGACACTTCTGATATTTCGCAGAATGATGCATCTGAACTATCTGATGGAGAAAGTGAAGGAAGTTCCGAAGATGATAATGAAGCATCTTCAGAAGAAGAATCAATACATAAAAGCAAATTGATTGAGGATGAAGCTGAGGAAGCAAGTGACGATTACGAATCTGGGGATAGTAGAGATCAAGACGCAAGAGAATACGAGGAACAACATGAAATCGTTGAAAAAGGTGTAACATTAGATTCTGAAGATGAAGATTTTTCGGATGACTCTGAATATGAAAAAGACTCCTTTGTTGTAGATTCCGAAGAAGAGGATGGTGAGCTTTTAAGTGGCTCTGGCGATGACCTTTCTATGAGTGCTGATGAACTTAGCATGAGTGCGAAATCTAAAAAGAAATTTAATGACCGTAAAATAAAAGAGCAGAAAAAAGCTTCAAGGGAAATGTTTGAAGCCAGACATAAGTTGAACAAATCTGATAATAAAACAAATTCTAACAAGAAATTAAATCGTCAAAGGTTAGAGTCATCGGAATCTGAATCTGACATAAAGATATGTAACAAACCTAAGAAGAACAAGCGTGCTAGAATCGATTCTAGTCAAGACATAACTATCACACAGTCTGACCACGATACAAGTGAATTTAAACAAAAAAAGAAGGCCTCGAGACGATTGTCAGACTCAGTATGTGAAGAAAACGCAACAAATGAAAGCGAGATTTCTATCCACGGGAATAATGAAACTGATAAAGACGATCCTCTATCCCTTCATGGCATTATCAAGGAAGAGCCCAAGACTCCCCAAAAAGATTCTAATATATCTACAGTATCAATTGCAAATGTAGAAATTGAGGCAGTAGACATTCAAAATAATATATCTATCTTAAAATCAAATCAAACAACAGATCCACTACAAACTACTTCGGCTACAGATTGTGTAGATGTCAGTGAAGAATCAATTAGTGAAAATGAAGAAATAACGGAAAATTATAATTCTGTTCTAAACTATTTGAATGTAAAGTCGATTAAAGTTAAATCATTAGACATGTCCTTTAATCTTGACAAAAAAGCTAAACGAAAGGACAAGGATCCAATTATAGACCAGTTAAATCTTACTCAGACAAAGAATTTGAAGAGCAGAAAGCTAAATTCAGACCTGAAAGATAAAAAAATCATGGAAAAGGTCAATAAATCTATAAATACTCAAGAGGAGGGTTCTTCAGATTCCATTGATATGAAGTTATTGTTCAATGACGATAGCACAGATAGTGATGTTAAAGTGTCTTCTGAAAAAGAAAATAAAGCATCTGTTGAGGAATTTATTCCTTTGAAAAGAGCTCTGGGTAAAACCAACATTTTAGAAAAGACTGGTAAGTATGTTACACATTTTTTTTAGTTTTAACAAAACTGCTTTTGATATCTATAGTCCATTCGCGGTAATAAAATGATAACAAATCGTTCAAGTAGTAGTCACACCCCCTGGTCACAGCCCCAACGAACTTCATGTCTCTAAAAAGCCTTCAATATTACTTTCAAGAAGAAGGAAGCATATCAATCCTCACCCTTACCCATAATAAAACCGGTCAGGTACGAGTCGAACTCGTGCGCCGAGGGTTCCGTACCTACCCAGATTTTACGTAGATTTTCGCGAAAATTTGTAAGTACCCAAAATTTATCTTTATTTTCAACCTTTTTTTATTTTTAGGGTTCTGTACCTCAAAAGGTAAAAAAGGAATCCTTATTACCTTTTGAGGTACGGAATTCTAAAAATAAGCAATTTCATTAACAAGGCTAATATAATAAAACTTGAATTTATTATTTCAGAACCCAGAACCTATTAAATTTTAAATTCACTGAAAATATGCAAGATAATTTATATAGTTGGTTAATGGTTCAATAATAATTTCAGATTCTACATGTGGAGCAGCAACAATACCAAACGAATCATCTGATCTGAATCTCAGCAAATCTAAGAAGGTGAAACACACAGTTCCTCTCCCTGAGAAAACTGAGGGTGAGTCAGATTTAAAGTTGCTCATACATACATTACACGTATTTCCGAGAGCTATAAAACACGTGCAACTTGCTAACTATAACTAATTAACCGACTTCAAAAAGAAAGAGGTTATCAATTCGGATGTTCATATATTTTTTTATGTTTGTTTGGGCATTGGGCAAATTCTTTTTTTGTTCGAAAGGGTTGTATTCAGAAATCGTCCCATTTAAATATCACATAGATCTGATGACGAGTTTTGGAGACAGACAATGGCACTAACAACGGCGGTTGCTACTAGGTTTTTAGTGCTCTTTGTTATTATTGTTTGAAGTTATTCAATATTAAAAAAAAGTATATATAGCTTGTTTTGATTAACATAATAGGAGACAAACTTATTGCCTTTTATAGGGTATATGTAATAGTATATTAATTTTGAGTGGTTAGTTCTGTAAAATAAAAAAAAAATGTGTAGTTACAACTCAAAATTGAAAATTTAATCTTGTTTACATAAAAAGCACAGCCTTAAGCCGTCTCTTTAGACCTGAATATAAAGAGATCAATCTTTCTTACTCGTATTTAATGTTAGGCAAAAAGGGGCAGAGTGTGAAATAAAATATATCTAAATCTATCAAAATATCTAATATATCTAGAAATGAGTATGTATTATTTACGATCTAGATACATAAGGTATCTAAGAAGTAACAAGAATATTTTCTTTTTGATAATTACCTATTTTTATCTATCTAAGTTTTTAAAACCTGGATACTTATAGTAAATGTATATATCTTGTACAATGATTTAATCATATTCTTTTAGATAAGGAAAATGAGGATAATGTAAACTTTTTCATTGACACAACTGGTACATATATTGGCATGGACAAGAGTGTGGATACCTCAAGTAGGGTTAGTGGTAAAAAGAAGCGCAAAAATGAAGTATCTGTCAATGCCAAGAGTGGTATGTATACTAATACCAGATTATTTTAGAAACTGTTGAAAAAACTTGGTATTCTGAATTTCTAGTTTTTTCCTAATTCTTTCGTTCAAATTTTTCCTAATGAGAAAGTAAAATACTTACAGATGATGACTCCAATGATGCTCCACTGGAAGTTTCTTACCAAAGTGACAAAAATAAGCAGAATTTAAACACATCACATACTGAGGAGCAAGAAATTGTCACTACTGATATTAAAACTCCAGTGAGTGTAAAGAAGAATAAGAAAAATAAAAAAAGCTTAAATAACTCTCAATTAATTGAACATACAGGTTGGTATAACATTTAGATGATTTGAACAGAACATTTTTTTTTATAAAAATTTAAAAATCTATATAATAAAATACTAAGGATGTACATATATTGTATACCCTTTGAATTAAAAAAAGAAATGGATACAAAATTATTAATACTCAATGTTGCACATTGTCATCAAGATGTTACTTTTGTTAACTTAAAACTTTCCATTTCCATCAGATTTTGTTTAAATTAATTTATCATGGTTTAAGCCAAAAAAACACAATTTTAAAAATATTGAATAAAATAATAGTTTCAAGGAGAAAACTTGATAATAAAATATTCTTTACATATAATCTTCTCTAACAAGATGGGTACTTACTTACAGATGATGTCTCCAATGATGCTCCACTAGAAGTATCTAACCCAAGTGACAAAAACAAAGACAAATCTAAACAGAATTTGAACAACTCTCATACAAGTCAGCAAGATATTGTCACCTCTGACATTAAAACTCCAGTGAGTGCAAAGAAGAATAAGAAAATTAAAAAAGGCTTAAATAACTCTCAAGTAATTGAACATAAAGGTTGGTATAAGATTTAGATGATTTAAACAAAACAATGGAATGGATAAATAATTTAAATTAATTAATTTAACTCTCGGCAATTTGAATATAATCTCATTCAAATTTACGAATATTGTAGAATATGTAGCATGTTAGAATGTGTAGAATGTTGATGAAATTTTCGAATTTTATTTTTTAACTCTGGGCGGAGTTCGTATCATATTGTTCTTGCCAAGCTCTCTTTCTGGGCTGACAAGTTAACTCTCCTTCATTTTATTTTTCTTTTGTAGATAAGTAATTCCCTTTCTCTTCTCCACCTGACACAAAATTACTTCCAATGTAATAAAGTTGCAGCATATACATGATGCAAATACAACTGCATCGGTGGGCAGTGGTAGCATATGCGACTGCAGTCTGGTCTCGGTATCGGGTTCGAATCCTGGGTCGAACGAAATGTTTGTATGATCTACAAATATTTGTTTTGGAGATTGGGTGTTTTCTATGTAATATATAATATGTATGTATTTAAAAATAAAAAAGTATGTAAGTATTCTAACAGTCAATCTAGCTTTTATAGTAAAAGCTCCGCTTAGTTTGAAACTAGATGGCGTTGTGTGTCAGATGTATCATATATTATCAAATTAATTATCAAATGTAGTATTAAAACTCTTTAACTACTTTCTAATATTAGATATATAATATTAGTATTTACACAGAAGTGTAAATACTAATATTATATATCTAATATTATCAAATATACTAAAAATACTAATACTAATATTATCAAATGTAGTATTAAAACTCTTAAAATACTTTCTGTGTAAATACTTCGAAGAATTACGGCAATATATATAAAATGTTTGATACTTTATCTCAATCGTTGTCATCATCATTTTGCTTCTGAACCTTCCATTTCCTTCAAAATGTGTTTAAATTCAAAAATAAAATAAAAACAACGTTACTTAAGTTGACTGAATGTATGTTATTTATGCTTATTAAAAATTGTTAAAAATAAAATATCCTTTAGTTTACTTTCTTCCTTTACTTTTAGATGATGATTTCAATTACACTCTGCCAGAAGTATCTAACCAAAGAGACTCTCATACTGGGGAGCAAGAAAATGTCACTACTGATGTTAAAACTCCAGTGAGTGCAAAGAAGAATAAGAAAAATAAAAAAAGTTTGGATACGTCTCGAGTTACTGAAAATACAGGTTTGTTTCATGATAAGAACGTTATTATTAATTTAAGAGATAGTTGTTAGTTGTAGAATATAGTTTAATCAGAAACTTTTTCACATAGGATTTACTAAAGTAAGACTTTGTTTGTGGTCCTAACATTTGGTTAATGACAAATTTGGTACAGAAGTTAAATGAATTGTACAATTAAAGTATTAACCTATTGTAACATTGCCTGTCCTGCGAATTTCAGAAATAGATGCCCAAGGAGATTACGCTCGAAACATTTCAATCGAAAATAAAAAAACACATAAGCAACTAACAGTTACAGAACAGTCCCTTGCCGTAAAGAAAACTGACGTTGGAGGTAAATATATTATTAAAATCTTGTATTTTTAAATTTGTAATAAAACAGGATTAGGTCTAGAGTTCAATCAATCATAGCCAGTTAAATTAGAAAAACATAATCCTTCCTTTTCAGACGGCTAAAAGCTGTCTTTTGTTCCCTCATTCCATTGTTTTGTCAACATAAATTGATTGTACGTCAGTGGTACATTGTGTGGCGTGCAAACGTAATACATGTAATAATCCACAATTCTATACTTATAAATGTAAAAGTGAGTTTCTTTGTTTGTTACACTTTCACGCGTAAACAACTAAACTGTTTTTAAAAATTCTTAAACGAATAGTTAGCTACATTATCAGCAGGTAACATGGCTACTTTTTACCGCGATAACCGATATACCCGCGGGCGGAGCAGCAGGCAAAAGATAGTGAGAAATAAAATAAGTATTCTTTAAACCACAACATAAAGAACTATCTGCACTAGCTCAAAGATTCCTGTAATCTCTGTTTTTAAAATATAACTAAGCATTAATTAGATTCCAATAGTAATGTTAATAGTTCTCTTTAAATAAATATTATGTGCAAGGCCTGGGTGACAAGCATGCACATTTTAATTAATAAATAAAATATTAACTAACTAACTATTTTAAGTAATTTTTTACAGAATTATAATGGCTTATTATAAAAAACTTAAAAATGCTGATGATTATTTTCTTCTTTATAAATGAAAACGATAACTAAACGTTAGTTATTATTTATAAATGAGTATTTAAAAAAAAGTGTAATATATGTATGTATACTTAAATTATACAGGTATAGTGTTGATAGGTTTGTTTGTTGTGAAAGTACTAGCTTTTGCCCGCGGCTCCGCCCGCATGTATGTCTGTTATCGCGGTAAAAGTGGCACATGTTACTCGCTGATATTGTAACTTTCCATTGGTAAAATAATTTTAAAAATATGTGTGGTGGTTTAGGCGTGAAAGCGTAACAAACAAACTCACTTTCACATTTATAATGTAAATATGAATTAAAGCACATTTGCTAATAGTTTTATACTAGGATGTTTTATTTAAGTAACTCATTATTATCAGCATCTGCTGATCTAAATCAGCATATATGAAAAACCTGCATCAGCAACAACCCTTTGTGGCATTAGTGTGACAATATTAAAATATTATGCTAAGACACTCCTGAAATACATAATATTATATGCAAACTGATACTCTAGTTCAATAATACACAAAATATGCATTATTTGTTTACAGAAGTTGAAAATGTTGTTACTGAAGAGGACATTTCGAAGAAACGCAAACGAAAACCTACTAATGAATCAATTGAAGAAACAACAGAAATAGGTATTGTTTCTTTACAAGGTTTTTTAATTAAAAAATAGGCAAACTTTATTTTTAACACTTTTAATGTTGTCTATTTATAAACATCAGAGCACCAAATAATTGACATTTATAACCCTACTTTTTTTTTGTTGTAGATAACGCCGGGGCTCCAGAAGGACCAAATGAATCTTTTAAAACTATAAATCAAAAGAAAAAACGAAAGATATCGCACACTATTAATAACGAAAATGTTGAAGAAAAAGGTACATATAACAAATAAAAAATCTCGTCATATTTTTATAAGTTAATATTTAATATACCTACTTTTTTATTTATGTTTAGTTCCTGATGCTGTTATCGAAAAAAAAGAATTACTTCCTGTTAGTAAATCCAAAAAGAAAAGTAAAACTGCTGCAGTACAAAATCCAGTTCAAGATAGTCATGGTACATTTAATATCTTATTATTTCATACACTCTTAGAATAAACTTTTTACGCCAGAGAGGTGTTGCAAACACGAAAGAAAAGTCAAGCTACAATGCGTGTTGCTCAACAATTACTCTTTCTTTCAACCATGCCATGCAGGGATAATAAGTTTTTAGGGTCTTTGATTTCGACATACCCATCTTATTGTGCAGTCGAGTTAGTAGATTAGAATCATGAGCTTTTTTATCACATTTGTTATAAATTAAAAAAATAAAATTCACCCATGTAACCTTTCGAAGAAATAAAATAGTAAAATATTTATGAACAATAAATATCTTAATAATGACAAATGCATTACAGACTCCACAAAGAAAAGCAAGAAGAGGAAAGAAAGAGACGACGACGAGGGAGAAAAGTCATCTAAGGTCTGTAAATACAAACAATCCAAAGGTAAACTTTATTCTTAGTGACTATGAATACCTAATTTATTATATTTTACAGGTCATTAAACAAAACTCCTTGGATAAGGTGCATGTTCCACGTTTATCAACTAACGTCCTTAAACAACTAGATGACAATCCAAGGAAATTCGAAACAATGGATAACATAATTTCCACAACATCCTTCAAAGTCGAAGAAACTAAAAAGAGAAGAAACAAGCCTTCAAATTACTTAGAACAGAGTGTGTACTTAAATGACTCAAGAGAGGAACAAAGAAAAAATAAAACAGTTAAAGCACCTAAGGTCCTACCATTTATACCAACAGCCTCAACTTCTGACTATGGTTTCACAACTAATTTCAAAGTTAATGTAATACCTCAAGAAACTCAATTTGTTGCTCAATCTAGTGATGTATATAACTTCAAACAAGATTACCTTCAGAAGAACAGAATAAAAAAGCTAGGGACGTTCGAAAAATACAAAAGACATAGAACCATAAAATTATCTAAATTTTAAAATTAATAATAATTGTAACTAGTATGCCTTGAATGCCGCCTGATGTTTTGTAGTGTTTGTTGGTTTATTGTTTCATTTTATTATTTCTATGTTGCTAAATAGAAAAGAAAACCTACTGTTACTTTAATATAATGCTCATAATTTAGCTCAAGTTAAGGAATCACGTCTGAGGTAAATAAAATTGTTGAATGGATGCACATAACTATATCTAAGCACTAATAATAATTATGTTAAGAATTCACCCAGCATCAATATTAATTTTGTCATAATGTTGTTTTTGAATTTTTTTGTTCAACCTATTTGTTTAAATTTGATTATCTTACCTATGTTTATGCCCATTTATTGACTTGCTGTAGCTCTTAAATTACTTGTTTGGCAGGTTACATTATTAAACCTACCTACTTGATATGTGGTGTTCATCTTTGCTGATAAGTACCTATGTAATGTTTAGCATGATTGACTTTGTTTTATTTATATTTTGTTTTGTGAATTAATTTTTTAGCAAACAATCGTATTGTTGACACATTATTAATATTGACATTTAGTATAACTGAGAACAATACTTATATTTTTGTCATTTTCCCGCCATACGTTCATACTTTCAAATAATGACCACTAGAGTGCGCTTGCGTATAATAAAGTGGTATCGCCCATGTGCCTTTAGTGTCTGTTTATATTTAATTACGTTTGAAAATTGTATTATGTATATCAATAAAAATGTTCTTTACAATGCAATGATTATTTTGACATATATAATTATGAGTGTAGATGTTCATACACGGCAGAAGTACTTCCCGCCTTATCATGCCGGTGTAAACAAACCGCCATGTTGTTGTGAATAGCTGAGCCATGTAACCGGTAAGTGATGTCGTAAGTATCATTAAAAGCACCCTATTTTAACAAGAATATTATTATTAAAAATATTATAAATTTAAATTTATCAGAAAATTTATTTCGAAAAGTAAGGACGAAGAAAACTTTAGAAAGTATCGTTGTTGACTACTGACGTCAATGGTACTACAACTCTGCACCAATAGCGATATCTGCCATAGGTCACGTGGGTTATCACGTCCAATAGCGATAAAGACCATTCTTTGTGTACCTTTTCATAGAATAGTAAAACAGATTGTGGTTTTTATATGGAGTGAGTGGTGTATATCTGTCAATCTTATGACGTTAAAAGCGTAAATGTGTGAAATTCAGGATTATTCTGTCGAGCTTAAGGATATTTATACCAATAAATATTCGGTAAGTACTATTCTGATCTTTCAGTTTATAAAAGTATTTGATAAATTAAGAAAACATGGAATTTTTGATGGGCAAGTCCAACGGGTTAACGTGTCCCGCTCTTTTTAATGTCATTTATCAATTTCGTTATTACTATTGAAAACAGCAGGTTATAATTTTAGAAATATTGTTTCCTCTAATTGTTTAGAGGCTATGTTTTATTATTATTTACTTTATCAGAGTGGCGGGAAATAACTTCCTCTTCTAAAATGTACACTGCCACAACTGTAATGGGGAGACCCATTACAGTTGTCGTATGTGTTGTGTATACTTTCATTAGTCAGATTCATATTAGTATCCATGTACATTCGTATACATTTTTAACAATTTGTTTTTATTTTAAACTTTTTCAACTCCTAGACTGGTAACGGACGTCTTATTATTGAAATTGTTTCCCTCTCTTTCTGACTTAGCCACTGAAAGTGTAGTTGATAAGGATGGCAATACAGTTATTATTATTCTTCAGCATTTAAAAAATATTGTTCTGTTCAGTAGTACATGCACTTATTAATTAATTGGATACTACCGACATTCCTGTGCACCTAAATTAATATAATGTGTATTTGTATGCAGCCATTAACATGCATTACATACATTCATAAGGAAATCGAGGGAACCGTTAAAAACGGCGGCAATTTATTAGCATTCATTTGAATGAAGTTTTTAACAGACGTAGACAAGGCTGTCTACTTTTTACTTACAAACAATCTTATTTGTACATAGCTTACATGAGTGATCTCCAAGAAGGTAAACTATTGATGATTTACCTTTTATACATATTTTACATAAACCCGCCAATTTAGTAACGAGCGTAGACAGAGCCCTAAATATATTTTATCATCTTTTATGTTATATGTCGTTGAGCATTGTACGTCATTGTCGTTGAAATTTGTACTTTCTCGTTCTTATTTACTGAGATCGCAAAAACACGCATTTTCATTTCATTATTCACCATTAAATGGTTATTATTAAATACTTTTTTGGAACTAACGAGGATATGCCATGTGTTCAAGTCGGCATGTTAAATTTAATATGACTTGTTTATTGAAAACACAAAGTATAACTGTGAAAAAATATTTTCTTACAGTAAATCTGTGATTTTTTGTAATGATGTAAGGAATTCTTCAAATCAATTTTTGTTCCCACGGCCGGTTTTAAGCGGCGAAAATTTCAAAACGTTGAGCAACAATGAGTGCACGGCAACGTGCCTGCCTACTATTGTAGTATTAGTAGTGAATGCTCGGAGGTGTGGTATTGCATTCTGTGTTTGTGTGTGTACCGTAATGCACTCGGCGAGGCAAACCAAGTGACGTTGACTGCAACCCGTCAATGCAACGAGTTTATCAATGTAATTCATATCAATATAGCTACCTCGTTAATTTCGTTTGAATTGAATTAACTAGGTACCTACTGACTCATTTTGATTTTTCGACATAGTTTTATAACTGAAAAAAGGTACTAATACAAAATTAACTAAATACTCTTTTAGGGAAATTGGTGCTCTTATGCATATGCAATATGCTATTATTTCTTCAAGTTATATTTATATAAAATGAAGGCAGTTAAATTATGATATCTTTGATTAAACAGATGTATAAAATTTTAGACAGTCAAATAATAATATAATATGTACTAGCTAACTAAGGCATATTTACTAGGGTTTTTACTTTCAGAAACCATCTAAGTTAATATCGAATCTAAGAAGTATGTTGCTAAGTTTAACAAGAAAATATATATTGTTATAAATTAAAATTAAACTTTTTCGGACTAATAAGAAACTAATATACCTACTTAAATAAAAATAAACTAATTTCGGACCAGTCGGGGACTTTTCTCAAAGGGTTAAAGTACAACGACTCAAAAGCTCGCCACAGCCCTTGCTAAGTCTTCATTTGGCGTTCAACAATGAGTAATAGAAAAACTGTAGGTTTGTTTACATTCATTAAAAGACCGAGATCGGTCCATCCGTTTAGAAGCTAAGACAGGCAAACACACGTTATAGAAATTAGTATAAGTAGTGATGTACCAAGATTGCTAAAGAGGTAAATACGGAACTCGAGTTTTTTTTCAGCTAATTTCAAACGCTTGACTTTAAAACGACGACAGTTAACTTTGAGGATTAATTAATAACACATGTTTCACCATACACAGCGCATGTTTTAAATAGTATTTTAAAATCGATAATCGCCAAAATGTCGCCCTGACTACTCCTAGGGGGATAAAGACGTGAGTGTATGTGTGTAATATACTAATAACTACCTGGTACCTGCGACTTCGTTCGTGTGGAATTTGAAAAGCGCTGCCTTGGTGGGTTCGAATCCTGGACTGGGAAAATTTTTAAAGGGCTTTTCTGAGAAGAAAAATAGCCTAAGTTACTCTTTATATAGACAGCTACCTGGTAGTTAAATATTATCACAATCGGTCCAGCCGTTTAGAAGACTACCCGGAACCAACAGAGACGAAATTTTTAAAACTGGTTTTTAAGCATAGGTACATGCAAATAACCATGAGCATGAAACAAAACCTATTACTTTGACATTACTAACAGACACTTCAATTTTATTTATTTGTATAGATACGATATTTTGACTTTAATCTTGAAGTATAAAATTAAATGTAATCAATATTAACCTATAATTGTTAATAACTACATTAGATACTTAATATTTATTTATAAGCAAAAAAAAATAGAATTTCGTGAACTTAACAAAATGCAAAGGTGTAAAAAATCCTCCTAAAACTCAGGGACACAGATATTTGCCTCCTTTTTGCGTCTGGACCGAAAGATAATATTATGTACTTATACTTACGTAAATATCAAAAAGAAGATAATGACGTTCGCGATGCGAAAAACTAGGGATTACAGATATTTGTAATCTGCCACCATTTCATCCACCGTGTATTGATTCGATGCTCTACAGTCCTCACTTTGGAGGAGAGAGCCCATCTACGTTCTCTCTTTAGTTAGCTTGAATTTAGACAAATGATTTCAAGAGTGGAGAGATCGCCGAAATTACAAAACATATATTCAGCTTAGGTTCTGCTGATTTTCAATCTTAACATTCTCCAGTATTTGTAACTATTTTGAGGTTGCTTATGAATTCGCTTCAAACAGCAGCGTAAGATATCCATTCTTGGTGCAAGTCTACAGAGACACTGAACGGTTCGGTATTTCCGGGCCACCGACTTTTAGTGCTTTCGGCTTCTGTCAGCGACTGACTCTCTCCAACGAGTACTAAACAATTCATATAGTGTCCTTAAAAGGTGTCAGGCTCCTAGTGTCCTGTTCAGGTGAACCGAAGCTCCGGACATCGATCGAAGTATGACGATTGGCCTACGACATATAAGTGGGTACTTATATTGCAAATGTGTCTTGAGTTGCATGTGTCCATGGGCGGCGTTACTTACCATCAAGTGACACGTCTGCTCGTTTCACCCCTATACCATAAAAAAGGCTTTTGTAGAAAGAAAAAATAGAAAGCACTTACCTATAATTAATATTGTTTATGAAATAAAAGAAATGAAATATTGTACATAACATTGTCCTAGTCCTGTCCTATTGTCTAATCTGTTTACATTTAAGAGACATTTGTGCACCATACATAAACGCGTTAGGAAAACTGAACGGGTAATACGTGTAATATTATCTACAAAATACTAAGTTTTCATGTGGGTCAAAATTACTAATCAAAGATAGTCGCTGAGTCAGTAATTTACAGTAAGGTTATTGACCTAACACCATCTGTATTTTTCTACGGCATCACGTGCTGCTAAGTTGTGGGTAAATGTATTCTCGACATTGAAACAGAAATGACTCCATTAATGTCATGACAGCCTTTTTTCGCACAATTTCAAACGAGACTTGTTAGATATTCTATAGATGGTTTAAATTATTTTTAAGAAGTTTTCATTGAGAGTTAACTTTTTTCAGTCTAGTTTTAAACATATAATAATTATAAACTGAACTCAAAATATTTCAGTTTCCCTCCCTTCGTTTAAAACAGGGATGTTTGGAGGAGTAGGCGAGGGGAAAGCCTCGCGCGTTCAATCAATACGAAACCCCACCCCAGATATACGTGTTTTGAACTCTTCTGCGTGCGCAGTGTGCATGGACCTGCCCATTCTCTTAAATTTTCGCGCCAAAATATACTTTATACCATTTTTATTATAATTTAAAAATAAATAGTAAACTAATATAGCTTCACTCTCAGCTGATAAGTTTTTGAACTATTTTAGTGTGTTCCTAAACAATATTTTTACACAAGCATTTTAACAAAGCAGTGAAACAATTTATCCAAGACATCGATTTTTCGCTGCTCACACGCGAACATCAACCGTCGGCGCAAGAGCCGACCACGATGAGTTCAAGGCGAACGCGCGCGGTCAGGTTCGAGGACACGACGGTAGCGACGGTACGGCGGGGCCCCTTACGGTGCCTCCACAGCTCCCCACTATACTCACCATTCAAACATCTAACAATAAAACTTTAAGGGATATCTGCAGAATTTCAATTTAATCCTAATATTAATTTCCCAAGAAGTGTTACAGATAGACTATATAAAGTACGTGAAAATGAACTACGTTAACTTGGTTTGTGTTTACGTACATGTCTATGAGGCGAACTCAAAAAGTCAAGTCAAGATTTCTCGTGCATAGTTTTATATACACGTCGTACCTAACCTTATGGATTTCTTCGACCGTAGGTTTTACTTACCTAATACATAAATAAGCAACCCATTTTTAACATCTGAATGTCTTAATTAAAGTGGCGGTAAATTTGCATAGATAATGTACTGTATTTAATGTAACTAGTTATTTTTAATAAATTAATATGTTCACTGAAACTTTTCTACCTACGAACAACATTAATCCAAATGCTTACGTAAACCCAAAAGAAACGAGGGGCTCGACAGTATAGCTAGCTGCAATCATAGGGTTGATTCACCCCTCTTTTCGTATTATATAGCTATCTCTTTCCCCCACCCCATTTTTAACCTTCTCTTTTCTGCGTGTGAAGCAAGGCACCCTAATTTGGGGCCCGTTATTCCGTCGAGGCGGAATAAAAATTGCACGTATTCTTTGATACCTGGTATCATCCTTTAATATAAGGACCTATATAAATTATACTAAATATGATAATACTGTGTCACACTCATATTTTATATAGACATGAAAAAGTACTCGAAAACAGCTAAATTCTTGAATTTTTTATTTTGGTCGTCAAGAATAGAAACAATTTTGGAAGTCTGGTGTGTTTGGATTATTGGAATGTGCTCGCTTATCTGTCACTGCACTCTGTTGTGTAGATTTAAATTAGCACGATGATATAGATACCTACGTGTTCGACAAACTGACGATAACCATAAATGAAAACGAATGTAATGATTTGTTTCAAATTTACTCTTACCTTATTGTAATTTAGGAGCCATGTTCTCCAGCACATCTATATTTTTGACAATAATGTAATGCACCATACGGAGAAAAATGGGCTCAAGTTGGTAAAAAATCGGCCAATAAATATTTATTTTATTCTGTTTTTAATAGTATTTGTTATAGCGGCAACAGAAATACATCATGTGTAAAAATTTCAACTGTCACACCATCACGGTTCATGAGATACAGCCTAGTGACAGACGAACAGACAGACGGACAGCGGAGTCTTAGTAATAAGGTCGTATTTTATCATAATATGAAACAGCCTATAAAAGGACTGTAGGTACATGAGGAAACCGAAACAGTAACGAAATTTCAAAATGGAGATCTCTCCCCTTTACAATGAACAAGATATACCATGTTTTTTGGGGCAATACATTTTTTATTAACTATAGACGACAAAATTAAATATAGATTTAGTAACGACAGCCACAGCTAATACTATATTATTAATTTAAAATATTCTTTACTACTTCCTAATTAGTATAATTATCTTATTTGGTGAGCAAGACCAGAGAAATGGCTACCGACATACCAAGATTGTTTTACTTCATTATTTTATTATATTACTATATCGCGACACAAATAAAACTACAGACAAAAACTATAGACCCGAATGTTATTGTGTTATGAATTTGCCGTTCGGTAGTACTTTTTATTCCTCATTTGTAAACGACTCACATTGGACTGTATAGAACCCTTGCGTAACCACTTTTGTGTTGATGTAGGTCTTCAGGGAAAAAAGGATGGCGATAATAGAAAAAAATTACTTTCGAATGTAAGGTATAATAAATAATGGGTAATTCCTTTTTATGGGCAAAATTATGTCAGTTGGCACAACATTATTTATACTGATGTAGACGTAAATGAACATCTAAAAAAAGTTTTAAAACTCGATTTTAATGAACGTTCTGTTAACGCGACAGTTGGACTCCGACGTTGTTAGGGTAGCGCAATACGCATACCTCAAGACAAAAACAGGTTTCTCTACTACACATAGTGGTTTCATTGGACCGCCTTTCTCGCTCTAAGTATCTACACGTAGTCAACCCAAAGTTTAATTCACTTTGGTTGGCGCGAATTTCAAAATGATTTATATAGAAAACGTGTAGGTAGCGTTCTAAGTTATAATAAAAAGTACCTGCGGAAGTGGCATATAGTTAACAAATGTATATTTTGGTTTCAGTGGTGCTCAGACATGGATTTATACATCACAGACTCACTGCAGGACATGCTGGACATGGATATCAAGAATGAAATCGCAACAGACCTTAGCAGTATGACGGATTTTCAAGTTAGTACATTGTTTTATATTTTTATTTTTTAAACTTGAAGAAATTTCTGAATTTACAATATATAATTTGTCTGCAGGATTCTTTAGGAGCAAACTTCTCAGAATTGCCTCCTTTATTAGATATGGACACTGATAACTCAACAACGTGGCTCAACAACAGTTCCAGTTTTGTTCATAATCTAGATTTGTATGGCTCCGAGGCAAACGCTGTAATGGTTAATCCAAATTCAGTTATGCCATCGTCATTTGTTGAAACTCCAGTGAAAAGTATGGTAAAAGAAGAAGCTTCAAACTTATTATTAACCTCTGCTGTTGCTGATGACGACCCGAGTAATAGCATATCACTACCAAGTCCTAAAGAAGAAAAAAGTCATCTAACGTTTTCTCCTAATGCAATTAAAGTGCCAAAAGTGGAAGAACCAGAAGAATCAACAAAAAAAAAGAGCTCTGAAATGGAAGAAGCAACACAGATGGTTATTTATGTTCGTAAACACGAGAAGAACGTTGTTAAGGATTTATTAAAAGATTTAGACAAAACTAAAGTTTCAAATATAACTACACCTACGACAGTCCGTATAAGAAGCCAATCAGAATTAATAAAAGTAAACAATAAGAATTGTTCTATTCTAAATACAAACCAAAAAGTTTCACAAGCTTTAGGGACGAAAACAATAATATCTGGTAACATACACATATTAGATGCTCATCAGATCAGTCACTCTAGAACAATTTTAGCCAATGGTAATAAGAACCAAGCTACAATACTAATCGATAATTCATCGTTAAATAACAATAGACATATAATTAAACCCTCAGTGAGTGGAGCATTTACGGTAGAGAATAGCCAAACTAAATATGTAAATAGTTCTAGCAAAAATAGTGGTGCTGAATTTCCTAAGCCTGCATACTCCTACTCTTGTTTAATAGCAATGGCATTAAAAAATTCAAGAACAGGTAGCTTACCTGTATCCGAAATATATAATTTTATGTGGTAAGTTTTAAATACCAATTTATGAATTTTCATCACCATTTTTTCAAATTTATTATATGTGTTGCTCAAAAATATTGTTTTCTGTTACAGTCAGCATTTTCCTTACTTTAAAACTGCACCGAATGGTTGGAAAAATTCTGTTAGACATAATCTAAGTTTAAACAAATGTTTTGAAAAAATCGAAAAGCCATCCACAAATGGAAGTCAGAGAAAAGGTAATCTTTTCGATATCTATTCCAAATTTATCCTGCTGTCTTCTCTAGGAAGCGCATACATTCAAGGTGTATTGAATTAACTTTTCCATGTACATTAAGTTATATGATTTCAGGGTGCTTATGGGCCATGAATCCTGCTAAAATAGAGAAAATGGACGAAGAAGTCCAAAAATGGTCACGAAAAGACCCACAAGCAATAAAGAAGGCTATGGTTTATCCAGGTAGTAAAGCATAAATTTCAATTATTAACTTCATCTAGCAAAACACAGAGATACGTTATTAATCTTTATTTTGTTTTACAGAAAATTTAGAGGCCTTAGAACGAGGTGAAATGAAGTATAGTGGTTTAGGTGGTGATGCAGAAGTAGATGATGACGCGGACGTTGACGCTGATGCTGAACTTGACGCTGACGTTGAAATAGATCCTGAAATCAAAGAAGAAGTTGAAGAAGAAGAGGCTATAATAGAACAGGTATAGTGTAACTGTTATTCGGCCTATGCGAAAACGTGAACAAAATCCTTTCACAATAACACAAGAGAGGGCCAAGTGCGAGTTTATTTCACATCTACTCGATCGTCACGGTGACTGCGATTGGCCCGCACAGAAATCTTAACAAATCGCAACGCCGAACGCGCTCGCTGTCGAGAGCGAATTGACGTAAATAAACTCGCACTTGGCACTCTGTTAGTAAAACCATCAACCATAAAACCGTTAAGGAAAATAGTATGCTTTTAAAAATTTCAACCAAATATTAAATGGAAAAAATATCTCCCAACAATTTACGATAAAGACGATCTTTACATATGAAATTAATTAGCACGACATTATATCACTACAGGGCAAAAAGGCTTCCTCGCTTCATTTCAAACCACCCTAATCTAATTGTAAAATGTTTGATTTAGGAAGTTTCAGACCAAGAATTAGAAGTAGAAGAGGTGGTAGAAGGAACGGGTATGGTCGGTGGTACCTATCGACTATTAGCAACTGGACCTTCGTCACTTACATCCTATATAACAGATGCTGAATCTGGAGAGGAAGTTAGCGATATTGAAGTGAGTATAATATAAAATGTTAATTTACTAGTGGATTGAAATGATTTGAGATCATATCGGAGCATACCGATTAGAAAGAGACCGATACCCATTAGAAGACAGCGTTCAGACTGCTATGTTCCTACTAGTCGTGGCATATCCTATTTAAGTAAAGCGATAGCTATGAACAGTATGCGAGGGCACCAAAAGCTGCGTGTATTTTAACTTTAAACTTAACTAATATCTTCAAACAATATTTATACTCGTAAATATTATTTTACTTTTGTGTGTCTTAGTAATGAAAATTGTAACTTTTAATAAAGATAATATAATAACTTGATACATCCCACACACATTTAAAACATGCACTGTGCATATTATTATTCGTATATATTTCATATTATTATAAGATACAATAAATATCTTCAAACAATATTAATATTTTAAACATTAAAACTCATACATTTTGACACTATTTTACTCACGTGTCTGTGTACAAATACAAATTACAACTTTCAATAAAAATAATATTATAACTTGATACATCCCACACACATTTGTGCCGGCCGGAACAAAGTTCTTTTCGCTTTTTGGTAGACGTTTGCTATGTATGAAATATGAAAAAGATGTGAGCGTCGACGCGCCAACTGAAGTGTCGGAGAAAAGTCTTGTTACACATTTTTCGGTCTCGCTTCCATCCGCTCAGAGTGTGTAACGAGCCATAAGGAACTTCGTTCCAATACGCACAGTATTTCAACTTTTAACGTACAATAAATGTCTTCATACAACTTGTAAACTTAAAAATGTTTAAAAATTATCTGTGCCGATGAATATATTTATACGTTTCTAAATATAGAAAATATATACTTCACCCAGACAACAAATAATCGTACTCAATAATTGTACAATTCTTTTTCTTTGATGGGAATCACACCTACGATATACAGTCCACTAGACCAACAGACCACTCAATAGATGTAAATAACTTTAAAATTAAAGCAACTAACTAATCGAAACTTTCCTTTTTAGGTATTAGATCAATCATATGAAGAAATAGACATTGATGTCACAAAACCCATGAAATTAGACTTGTCAATGACGGAAAATTATACTAGTAAGATTTTTTATTTTTTTCGAGTGATTTGTTTATAACTTACTATTCTGACGAAAGTGTTAAAATTTCCTTTTCATTTTTTAAGCAGTAAAACTAAGTATTTTCTTACTTTACAGTCCACACAGCTAAACGAGCAAAAACAAACTATATATATCAACCCGTGACAACTCAGACACACACAAGTAGAAGAAAAACGCCCCTCGTTAATAGGATCGCATTAATATAGTTCGTATTAAAAGCAAAAGACTTGTATTCTAGAAAATTGTGATCATATTGTTTGTATCAACGTAGTGTAGTGCTTTAGTATAGTCTCTCCGATAATGTTCCATTAAAGTAACTTTAGCATTACGTTAAAAAATTCGAATTATTGTAATATGTGAATTGTGAACAGTGCTGAATAGTTTAAATTGTATCAAATTCAAACGTGATAGTCTGTACCAGATAAGTGTATTTACATGACTTAAACGAAAAATAAACACTTGTTACGTATTTTACACAGTAAAATAGTATTATTTTATAAGCGACTAATTGAATATTGATACGCGCTGATTGTTATATATGTGCATCTGTGCGATTATAATAATTTCTGTAATACTGAAATATTACATGATCATTTTTATGACTTGTTAACCGTCAGTACAAACACAAACATGTATTAATTACTGTTACACTAAATCATTATTTATATATGTAGCGGTACTCTAAATTAATCAAGTACTTGAATGATAAACCAGATCTCGTCACAACACAGTGTTCTTAAACTGAAGGTCCTTTTCTAAGTAAGCAAAACCTAGGGCCCTGCCATTGCATTTTCGCTTTTTTGTGAATCCATTTTTAGTAAACCAGTTAGAAGTGTTGAATTGACAAGAACTGTTCCTGTCATAATAGAACTAAGTACCTTGAGCTAAGCTGCTTTTAAGGTTCTATTACTTGTATGTTGTAGTACTGGTTTGATTAAGTAAAAATAATGTTTTGGTGTAACGGAAAAATCTAAAGCGGGTATGTGAAGTTCCCACCGCGGAAATGTTTAAAAATATGGTTATTATTATTTTTTGTTTGCATTAGTTGCTGTCAATTTTTCTTCAACACTTGACGTGAGGTGCCGTAGATTTGGTTCTTTGAAATCTTTCCTAATTTCAGGATATGTTTTTTAATTTTACAAATTAAATAATAATATGTTTCATAAGCTTTATATTAAAAAAGACTACAAATAGATGTCTAACCTTGTAACGACACAACATCTTTTGTGTTTAAGTCAGTGCAACCTTTACTGAAACAGGGTTTCTACACATTATTTTCTCCATTTTTACATTCTAAGATTACTTTACAATGTACCTGTTTAAGATATCTTAAATCTTATTGTACTGTTGCAGCACATGTGCTGCGCTTTTAAGATGTGCAATTTCAGTAAATAATATCGAACATATTATATCGAAATTTAAAACTACTTACTAATAAATCTATTGACAAACAGGGACTTGATAGTGAAATGTGTTGATTTCACTCTACTCTGAAAGTTATATGCTCTTTGCCATGATTTGACATGTTTATCTTACATTTTAAATTACGGCTGATAGCACATATCTTTAAAAAAAATATAGGCCACTTTGTATAGGACATAGAGAATGAAAGGATTGTTAGGAAAGGAGTGTTTTCTTTTTAGTGTTGGTTGTGTTTAGATCTCTCGAATGTACTAAGTTGGATTGTAAGCTTAGAATTAAGTTAGTTAAGATTTAAAACACAGACGTTTGATGAAAACGTAAATCGTTTGATGAATAATAATTATTAAAATCAATATTATTTACGAACTTTGCCTGTCGTGTAATACAAGAGCTGAATAGTGTTACATACCGTAACTTTATAAGCAGATAGATTTACAAACCTTTCAAACACTTAGTGATAAGTTTATTGGATATACTACAACAAATTAAAATATAGAAACATCTATAAATATTCAACTTAGATTAGATGATACTGTGATATGTAATTAGTCAGACATGGCTACGATAGTGAAATAAAATAATAAAAAAATAGATTTCGTAACTTTTGTGTTTTATGTTTGTAGACTTATCTGCTTTGCTGTGTAATAATGTGGAACGATAGGCAAAAGTATGCGCTGAAGTCTATATGATTACTACATTGCACAGTATGCCAAGAGACCTTAAAATCGGACATGCTCGTTTTTTAATCATTTTTATTTTTAGAAAACTATGTGGAATTTCAAACAGGAGTTTTACTATAACATTTGTAAAAATTAGCCCTAAACGTTAGATTGAAAAAAACGAGCATGTCCGATTTTAAGGTCTCTTGATATACTGTGCATTTTGGTGATCTACATAGTTACCTCCTAATTTATAAATGTTAACAAAGCCCGTTACGAAAAGCTTTTATAAAAAGTTCATTTAATCAAAGTTGAATTGCTTTGCATTTTCTTGTGCCTAGTGCCAATGTCAATTAGGTTTTTGATTGGTACTTAGAGTGAAGCCCTAACATCACCATTTTATTTGTGAAAAGGAGGACTTGCTCCTACAGATCAGCTACAACATTCTTGAGATAACGTAACTGCATGCGTGTTCTGATTCTAAACGGCAACTTTAACGGCAAGCCTTTTTTTAAGTAAGTATGAATGAGGTCTGTCGGTATAGCCAATTGCATTGTGGTGAAATCGTTAACGCCTAGATCTCATCTACTTAAAGATTTGCTACCTTTGGAAATAAAGGTCAAATGGTTAAAGGCTTGCTTAATACTCTATCTGTTACTTAAACGCTTTGTCGATCAATGGGGATCTGAGACCGCCAGTTACTAATCAAAAATCAATTTTTCTTAATAGAAATAATCAATAGCGGTTGCGATCACGGCATTGTCTATCAAACCGTTTTGTAAAGTCAAACTAGTTATATACCGGTAGATATCGCATAGTGATTTTATTTACATTTTAAAACTGAAGATCCAAAATAAAAACCTCAATGTTATACAGTTAAATTAGGTGCTCTTTGTATTTTTAGACACAACAGTGCAATTGTGTAAATATTTCTACTAAATAATAATGCGTTTGAGTACCTTTTCCTCTATTGGTATTATAATGTCATGCGTATTGTGAAAAAAATCAATCGTGTTTATCATTATATACGTAGATGCCATCCTCAACAATTATTGTAAAACCTAGTACACTACTAGTAGTAAAACCAAAATACTTTAATAGCCCCATAGATTTAAACGGCTGCTAGATGTTGTTGTCAATCAACATTAAGCAAAAAAATAATTTATATCTGCTATACACACCTACAAATACTAGCCAAGCGTTAGTTGAATTTGTACAATAAAATAGTTAATGTATTTTTCCACTGCCAGTATTTCAACATCAGAATAATAAGCGTTAAGAGAGTAAGTGTAGCAAATAGTGTAGTTGTTAGTATATAAATTAAAAAAAAAACTTAGTGAAGTGAACGATTTTTAATAACATTTTTGTAATAAAATTCATTCAGTACCTATATTGCTTTTTTATTTCACGATATTTAACCTATTGAAGGCTACTATAATATAAATGTGACAAACGAAAACTTGGGTAAGTTTTCGTTTGTCACATTTAGCAAATTTATTTGGCAAATTAACAATTTTTGCCTGCGCTTATGGAGGACAGGTCGTTCAGCGCCCGAGTCGTCTGCGGTACCTAGCCCGTTACCGAGCCTGGCGGACCGGGAGAGTTCTAAACCTTTCCCGGTCCCACTCCTCCCTCCTTCGCGAGCATATCTTGCTCGCAGACGGAGTCTGCGGAGTTCCACGCGCTCTCGCTCCGTAGCATGGCCGAAATCATGGTACCGAGCGAGAGAATTCCCACTTCGATGACTGTCACAAAGCCACCATCATGGATTTTAACACAAAATTAGTGAAATTTGTCGCCACATATCAGAATTTTTCGGTCACTGCTTTAAAGTTATAAGCGTTTATAGGTGGCCCTGGTGGGGTTAGTCTCCCCAGCTTGGCCACGCTTGTATCTCAGAAACTAGGGTACCTAGCGAATATCTGTTTTCTCCAAAATTTAGTCGCTAATTATCGAAATCAGTCGCCAAATATCAGAACACGTCAATCACTGGTTCAAAAGTTATACTCTTTTATAGGTAGCTAATTTGGGGATAATCGCCCCAGCTTGGCCACGTTAATATCCTAAAACAGTAGGGCACCTAGCCAAGTTCTGTCTTCTCCAAAATTTTGTGTTAAAACTAGACGTACCTACACATACATAATATCAAAGTTAATCATAATATCAGAGTTATCAAAATTAAAATCCATGATGGTGACCATGCCAGTGTAGGATTCGGTAGCCAAATGGTAAAAAACGGAACCCTTATGGATTCGTCATGTCTGTCTGTCTGTCCGTCCGTATGTCACAGCTACTTTTTTCCGACTATAAGAACTATACTGTTGAAACTTGGAAAGTAGATGTATTCTGTGAACCGCATTAAGATTTTCACACAAAAAAAAACAATAAATTTTGGGGGTTCTCATTACTTAGAACTGAAACTAAAAAAAAATTTCATCAAACCCATACGTGTGGGGTGGGTACATATATTGAGGTCTATAATATATTTTTTTTCGAAACCGAATAGTTTGCGCGAGAGACTTCTAAAGTGGTAAAATGTGTGCCCCTCCCCCCCTGTAACTTCTAAAATAAGAGACTAAATAAACTTCTAAATATATGATGTACATTACCATGCAAACTTCCACCGAAAGTTGGTTTGAACGAGATCTAGTAAGTAGTTTTTTTAATACGTCATAAATCGTAAACCGCAATTTACCTTTCATTCAATCAAAATTCAATTCGATCATAGTTACAACGCACTACAAGTACTTTTATATTATGTTACTTGCTGCTACGGAACCCTTCATGGGCGAGTCCGACTCGCACTTGGCCGATAGATATCACAATTTTTTATTACAATAGTACTATTATGATATCCCATTCTCTTGTAAAATTCTAATATATGTTAACTCGATTAGTACTATGCTAAGCCTTTGTCGAATTCCAGTCTGTATTAATTTTATTTGTTTATTTGTATTAATTTTATGTGGTTAATTAATTTAGTTTTTATTTTTGAATGTGATATGATAAATATTAGACCGTAAAAGGTATTTATAAGTCTATATTCGACAGAAAAGTTCTTTATAACTAATCATATTTGTACACCAGTTATGTAGTACAATAATTAAGTATGGGTAGGTATACTTAAGCTACATGCTTAAGTTTTTGTTTGGTAGGTAATGTAGGTAGGTACTTTCTGTTGATTTTCTATAAACTAATTAAAACGAAACATGACGTCAGGTGACCAAAAATTGCCCAGAATGAAGTGTAAAACACAGTTCTTTTTTTTTGTGTAGGCGACTTTTTAACCGTTCAAACATGTTTTTTTATATAACATAGGTATATGGCAAACGTCTACTATAAAGCGAAAGGAACTTCGTACTTCAATTTATTTATTTATTCTGCAAATATGAAGCCGCTATGGCGTATGTCATGCCATTTATAAAAAACTAAGCAAATTGGAGTGTTATAACCATGAGCAACGGTTTTATAAAGGCACAAACTGGAAAAGTTACTTAGTATTTTAAATATGAATCTCGATTTTTGTTTTTTAAGGTCTTGGATGCAAACGAGTATATGGGTTTTCTGGTTAAAAAACCACCGCGACCCATGGACACCATCAAATCAAGCATCACAAGAACATTGCTGACCTTTAAGGAGGCAGTACGGTGTATTCTTAAAAGCTTAAAGCCAGTTCGCAAATAGCACAAGAGATAATTTGTTCGGTTGTTGCATGCCGTCGTGAAGGAGCCACTGGTCTTGGAGTGCCTGGGAGAATTGATATTCCATATGCAGCCGACTCTTCGCCATATTAAGGTTAATTTCTCCTTACCCTTTGATACGCTATTTGTTTCGGACTCTGTAAGTACTTACTCGTATCTGATGTGTTCAATAATACACCCCAACTAAACGCACAATGCGACGCGAGAGCGTCAAGTCATATTACTGTACTCTGTGGTCAAGTCGGATGAAAGTGAAGCATAAAACAAAACCTGCATAGACAAAAGTATCATTATTGTGTAGAATATTCCTTCTCCAGATCTTCACTCCTCTACTAAATAGTTAGCTTAGCACTCCAATCCAATTGAAATGGTTTATTTTATTTTATAGATCCCACTTCTATCCCTCATGCAGAAAACGTGGTGTTGATTCCACCAATGTTAATCTCCAAATTTACCAAATTACATAATGGTAAATATCAAGTATTTAATTAATTGTAAATACTACTATCGGGCAAAGTAGCTGACTTTGACACAAACTATGTAGGTATGTTCTCACAATATTTAATATACTCTGTGATATAGGTGATATATGTTTACTGCTTTGACACTTGACAGACAGTGTCGATTGACTCATGTTTTTGCCATCTTCGATAGATACCTATCCAAGACTATTCTAAATGAACATCATGTTATAAACAACGGAGACAGGCAATATTATCTAAAATGTCTACTCGTGAAATTTTAACATTACAATTTGGACACTACTCAAACTTTGTTGGTGCACACTTTTGGAACTTACAAGAACTCAGTTTTGATTATACAGGAACTGTAAAAACAGAAGTTAATCACGATGTACTTTATCGGGAAGGTAGAACTATAACGGGGGAAGTTACATACACCCCACGCCTACTGCTAGCTGATTTAAAAGGCTCCTTAAAAACCTTACCCGAGCATGGTGGTTTACCCCATGAAGTAAAAGAAAATGAATTTCAGTGGGATAATATTGAGAAAATCGAACATCCAGTTGCAGAGAAAAATAAGTATTTAACCAGCATTGACGGTGAAGGACCATCAAATATTGAAAAAACAAAAGAATATCATTTAGAGAAACAAGTTCAATCTTGGTCTGATTTTTTATATCCCAGGTTTCATTCAAGATCAGTAAATATAATTAGAGAGTATGTGCATGGGAATGACACTGTAAGTTATTTACTTTTGTTAGATCTATAGAAATTGGCTCAATATTATTCTATGTAGAGGTTGGTTATGAGTTTAAGTAATGCAGGGGTAGGTTATAAATGTCAGGCCTGGGGGTGACAGGTGAGGCCATCTGTCACCCTAGCAGAAGCAGGCCGGGGTGGCGGCTTCCAGGGAGCACAGGGAACATGGGGTTCCCACACGGGGGGGTCGTCTACTCGTCTGTAGATGACCCGAGGTATGTCGAGGCACCAGGGACTTCCTTTCTAGGGTATACCTGGTTCCCCGGCTATTAGTACCCGGCGACTGCGTGCGGTTTTAGTCGGTTCGTGTCCGACATGCCACCGACAGGTGGTATCCGAGGGGATTTCCGCACGGAAAACAAAAAAAAAAGGGGTAGGTTATAAATGTAAGTAGATGTTTCTCAATATTTTTTTGTGGAAAAGAAATGTATTTTAATATATTTCAGGCATTTTATGTATTTTTTCTAGTGGGCTAACTAATCAAAAACCACACTATGGAACACACATATATAAATAATATTTTCTCAAAGAGTTGTCTGGTATGCTGCCAACCATAGAAAAAGTGAGTGTGACAGGGCTAGGGCATGTAGACAGTCACATATTGTCTACACACTTAATAGGAAATGGTAAAGCAACATTTGGGTTATTGCACCAATCTCAATGGGTGCATACAGATATAAGATGCAAACATCAGAGATAGAGTAGTAGTAACCTCGGAGGTTATTGTGAGTACCTACATACATAATGTAATTTGCAAGTTGAGGTATGTAATTTAGGATGTTGGGACTATGAAAGACATTAACAGGGATAGGAGATAGTCACCACATAACAGAGATTGTATATTTTTCAGAAAAAATAAGTTGGTAGGTGTCTGTCTGCAGGGCCTGGAAAACATTTGGTGTCATCACCATTACTACTAATGACATATAGATATTAAAATTATGGTTCAGAACAGGAAGAATGGTCTATGTGTTCCAAGGATCAGATGGTGATTGTTAGAGAAGGAACAGTATACAAGTACATTCGGGGAAAAAGTAGTAGAATGCAAGATATGTTGATGAATGTTGAAATAAAATGGCTAATTATGTAAGAGATAGTCTGAGAAGTATTTTCACAAATGACAGAGAAAGGTGTAGGTACTGGCACTGATCTTGAGCGCTGACCTTTGCCTGTGCAGAAGTCGATTTTTGGGTCCCTTTGGTGGTGTAAAGTATAGGGCCATTTTTTTAAATATTGAATCATAATGTCGGCCAGTGATGGGCTCACCGAAATTGTCACTGCTCCTGATTCGTTGTCTCTTACTTAACTGTGACGAGTACACTTCCGAGCAAATTATTATTAGGGTCTTTCTTTTTTTATTGATAATTTAATCATTTCTTTTTTAGCTATTTATCAATTTAATTTTCCTGTAGTTAAAAAAAAATATGAGTATATTAGACAGCGTAATGTATTCTCTAATATGCACCTATAACACAAGAAATGAAATGACAATGAAGAAGGAATGGACACCGTACCAATACCAGTTTTGTATAATAAAGTGATTTTATGGAAGGTGTCAGTCCTATTTCACCGTAATATTTTTATAGGAAAAATAATTGTTAGACAAAAATAAATACCTATACGTTTTTTATAAAAATATTAATAAAAACCATTTTGTCTTACCATAGAAGCATTGGACTTTAAATAGTAACTTTACTATGTAACGTCTAATGGTTTTGATCTATTTTTATTCTATTCTAACTACGAAAAAATAGTAAATGGGTGTGCATTTTATTTTGCTATATGCCATGCCACTGCTGCCGAGCGCTCACGATCAGAGGGTTGAGTGCGAGTTTATTTCACATCTACTCGATCGTCACGGTGACTGCGTTCGGCGCTACGATTGGCCCGAACTGAAATCTCCACCAATCGCAACGCTAAACGCGCTCGCCGAGTCGATGTGAAATCAACTTGCACTCTGCCCTTCGTGCCGGTAACTATTGTTAGAGATAACTGGTGGCGACGTATATAGGTACAGAAAGCTGTAAAACGAAGAAGAATGCTTTTAAAGCACAGAAAAATTAAAACAGGTATGAAAGATATAGGGAATAAGATAGGGTGGGATTGAGAGGGAATACTAGGAGGAAAAGAAGGCAAAGTGAGCTTAATTTCTTTTGAGATTTTATGAGCGCTTCTAGTAGCTGCATTTAAAAAAAAAACACCATCATCATTACCAAAAGTCTACTGTTAAAGTCCAAAATGTTTTTTTATATTTAAATGTGCATCAATGCTAATTAAATTAAATTTCATTCATTGCGAATTCTATTATGTCTTAGCATGTTAATTGCTAATGCTAATATTATTTGCTAATATTTCAAATTAAAAACGATCGTAACTTGTATATCACTTACTACTAATTTTACATAAATAACAGTTGTATTAATATTTTAGTACGACTATTTATTAAATCTTCGCGTTGAATGAGAAAGCACAAGCTGTGTGAATGTAAAGCAGTAAGGAACGAAGCGACGAAATTTCGTGTACGTATTAATTCATGCGTTCACGAAATTTCACGACTACAATCAATTTGCTAACTGAATAATTCACAATTAAGCATAAGTGTAAAGACTAATTATTCCATCATTACCACTAACTATACAATTGAAAATGTGTTTGTGAAACAGGCAAGAATTACGATTTGTAGCGTTCCTAATAAGTTTTTAAAATTTCTTTCAGGAATCATTTGACATCAATATCACTGGTAAATCATTATGGAAAGGAGACTTTGGTGATGCATTTACTGATAATATTAGAAAGTATGTAGAAGAATGTGACAGCATGCAAGGCTTCCATGTTTATTTTGATTGCACAGATGGCTTTGCAGGGCTTGGTACTGGCTGTGTAGAATACCTTGCAGATGAATACAAAAAGACTCTACTGGCGCATCCTATAATAGCTTCATTTTTTCCTGATAATATTTTAAATACACAAGAGGAAAGAGATAAATCCAATTTGAAAGATTCTACAAGGCTAGTCAATATTGCACTTTCTCTTCAAGAACTTTCAGAGCATGCAACTTTCTTTGTGCCACTTAGTACTGGAGAAAAGGGGTGGCGTAAACCTGGCAACGCCAGAAAGTTTGATCACATAAATTATAGTCCAGATTTGTACTACCACAGTTCTGCAATATTAGCTTCAGCAATGGATACTTTGAGTCAGAAATACAGACATAAGAGCAATGTCCATACATTGTCTGATGTTTGTGCAGACTTAACAGGGTATGGCAGGAAGATGGCTGCAGCTTCTTTTGGCATTCCACTTGCATTAAATGAATCGCAATATTTAATAGACTATTTAAATAACATGACAAGGCCACTCTACTCATGCATCACACCAAGTTGTAAAATTGCTACAGATAAAATATTCCAGTTGATTACTGTAAGAGGTATACCAGAAAGTTACCTGAAAGCACCTTTAAAAGAAGCTAAAGAGCAGATGAATTTGCCTGCATACAGGTGTAGCAATGTAAAAGAAATGTTTGAGTTGTACTTTCAAGCAAATAATTTTCTTTCTGCTACAAATGTGACAGTGTGTGAGAAGCCTTTGGAAGTAAAAACACCATACCCAAATATTTTCTCAAGTGATCTTAATAAATACGGTTTTATTAGAAATGATAATAGTCAAGAAAAGGTTGAGAATTGTGCTGTGATTGCTGGATATCACAATGGCACTTTTCTGTCAGATATGATTGAAAAATTACACAGAGAAGTCAGTAGAATAAAATTTGCAAAGCTGCACAAGTTCGGGGAAGAAGGCTTAGAAGCCTCTGAATACAGTGAAAGTATAGAAAGACTTGCAGAGTTCAAAGATAATTATGAGGACGATTTTGAACTGTAAAAGTTATATTGTCTGTAAGTAATATAGTTATAATAAATGCTTATAACTACTCTTATTGAATTTATTTCTTAAAATCACGTACTTTTACTTTATAACTTTACTTTATTCTGATATAATTCTAAAATATAGGTAAAAAGACAGCATATTGGTAAACCATGAGAATGATAATTTTCGTAAGTGCTATTTACAATTATTAAAGATATACAGTTGTACATTTACACTTATTTACTCAATCAACAGACTATAATAGTCCACTGATGGACATAAGCCTCTCCTTAGAAAGGAGGTTTTGGCCCACTATACCACGCTGGCCAGACGGGTTGGTATAGGGTTTGTTTCAAGTTTTCCTTCTCTTTGCAGTGCTGTTGTCTTGTAGTTTGGTCCGTTAGTCGGCTCTTACGACACCCACGGGATGAATAGGGGTGGTGACATTCCATATTCTGACATTCTATATAAAATAATTCATTCATATATAAAACTATATTACATTTATTTCACTAAATATTTGATAAAAATAAATATTTGCCACTTGCCTGCGGTTAGGTGCGCCTTGTGTTTTTCCGCATCTTTGTCACTGTGAAGAATCTGTTGACAGTCTTGGACATCATGGCCTTTCTTGTAGCAGAAACGTTTACCGTATATCTTGACATGCCAATATTAACGTCATTATCCATCGTGCTCTTGTTACCGCCGGCGTTCCAGCTGTACGCAAACCCGGTCAGGTCTCATCCCATCGTTTCGTACCAGACCATTGTCTGGTACGAAACGATGGGATGAGACCGGACGGTATGTTGTTGCTGCCATGGAAGATGGGTAAGTCTTTGGTATGGGACGCAACTTATGTCGACACTCTTGTGCCATCACATCTTCCAAGCACAGCTGGTTATGCCGGCACTGCTGCTGCATCGGAATGCCTGAAACGGCGTAAATACCAAGTAGGAAATTATAGTTTTGAACCATTTGGGGTTGATACGCTTGGGTCATGGGGTCCGAGTGCTCGTGCTATGTATAAACAACTAGTTAAGTAACTGATCGACACTTCCGGCGGTCAGAAGGCCGGCTTTTTTCTATCACAAAGAATTAGCTTTGCCATTCAACGTAGCAATGCTGCCAGTCTTTTGGGAATGCTACCACGAGAATTTTATAATGCGTGTATGTAAATATTGTAATTACATTACAATATTGTAATGTAATTTAATAAAAAGAATTTCTACATAATAAGATAAAGTTTGTTTGGTTGGACGTGCTAATCTCAGGCACTACTGGTCCGATTTGAAAAATTCTTCAGTGTTACATAGCTTATTTATCGAGGAAGGATATTTACCACGACGCTACGACCAATAGGAAAATTATTCCTTTTGAGAGCTTCCGTTGCGTCCGCTGCATAAACGGTTAGTTTCTCAAAAATCATGTTTGACTTAACAGTGCTAAAATAAGTCCGCGACAGCATATATGTCTATCTTTTAAGGTACATATCCTTTAACCTTTTTTATGGTACCTAATTAAATTTGTTCTAAAATAATACACCATTTGTATTGTTTTGGAATTTCTACCTTATAATTTTATATAGGGTAATTCTTTTAACATGAAACGCGATATCTCATCGTATTATAAATTATTTTTAAATAAATAATTTAATGATAAGTTTTGACTGTGTTTTTTTGCGAAGCGGGGATAATAGTCCTTTTGAGAGAAAGATAATATTTCTATCCGCGGACGAAGTTGCGCGAGTCAGCTAGTGCATAACTTCTTTCTTTTTTCTGCTTTGCTCACTCTTTTGATCCTGATCGCATTTAATTCCAAGGGTTTTGCTTCTTCAGAATTAGGGACCATCCATTAATTACGTCACGCGTTTAGGAAGGGAAGGGGGGCTAATGAAATGTTTTGTGTGACAAGGGAGGGGGGGGGGGGGGTTAAAAGCTTTGTGAAGTCCAGAAGAAGCATATTTAAATCAAAAATACTCTAAAAAAACTCTAAGTATGTAAACCAAAAATCTGGATTTTAGAAACCAGAAGTGTTTGTACTGTTAACTTTCTAATTAAATGAAAACAATTGGCAAAATTATTGTTAGCCATGATAGAATATACTTTTGTCCACCAAACCGCAAAGTCGGGCGTCGTAAAGCTAACCCTTCAAATACCCGTATATAATAGATGCACATAGGTTGGCACGCGCCCAAAAATACTGAAAGGGACGGATAACACAATGGGAGAGAATTGTTACCAAGAATAAATGTCCAGAACCGTCTGGTTTAGGTAAGAGCCTTGTTCCAACGTGTTTAACTAGAATAGATGTCGGTACATGTTAAGTTTAGTTGTTACCGCTCTTGCAGGGTTAATTATTACTTTCTGTGATGAAATGTTTAATCCTCTAGAGTATTGCGGTTATATACGTACCGAGTAACTGGTTAAACTATTAGTGTCAGTAATTCGTGCAATATCTGAAGTAGGACAATTTCTTATCAAAATGGGTTTCTCAACATCAAACAACAATACTGTACCAAATTTCGACGACCGGATGGCGTAGTGGTTTGTGTAACGGACTGCTATTCCAAAGGTCGGTCCGATGCCCGCTCAAGTCAAACATTTGTGTGCATGAACATTTAATGTTTGATTTGGTTTGGGTGTTTCTATGTATAATATATATGAATTTCCAAAAAAGTATATATGTATTTATATTAGTTGTCTAGTACCATTAGTACAAGCTCTGCTTAGTTTGGAACTAGATGCCATATTGTGAATGAGGTAGAATTATATATTACTATATAGCGCATTGTGAGAGACTGGTGTCTGTTGTAGGTTTGTGCTAATTCAAAACCTGTAATACTGGTCACTAGGCCTGGTCCTGCAGGTAGTTTAAAGCATAAGTCGTTACGATATTTAGTGGAAGGGTTGTACGTGATAAGGGAACCTATTGCTTTAATTTTATTTATTTCAGTTATTAAGAAACGTTGCAAAAGGAAGATAAAAATTGGATTACAGTATACTATTAAAACTACAATTAACTGGTTGTTTTAATTAGGTACTTCTAAATACAAAATTGAAAAAATGTGACATCAGACCAGGAGGACCACAAGGACGGGGGGCGGGGTCACAAAACCATAACTGTGACGTAATTAATGGATGGTCCTTATTGAAAATGTGACCCAAGTCACATATTTTTAATGCTGCCGAAATTTATTACCCGTTTATCGATATTTTTGAATAAGAAACACTGGCAAATACAAGAACGCCATTAGTATTAACTATAGGAGAAATTACTTTTAATACCTACTTAAATTTTCTTTTTATTAAAGAAAAAAATAAATAGACTAAACAAAATTATTTTTTATAGTTCTTCAAAACGCATTAAAAAGTTTTTTTAAAAATATGATTTAATAAAACAACTTATTACCAAAATAGAAGTAAAAGTTTTATGCAAAAAAAGGAACACCCACATAACGCAGCATAGTATTATAAGAGCGAAGTTGGGGCCATGTCTGGATTGTGCGTCTATTTAAGGGGTCTAGTCATGATAAAGAATTATTAAAAACTTTCCTTTAGATTCGGAGATTTTAACTAATCGGTGAGAGGTCACTGACTTTAAGAAAATCTTAATTTGATTATAATTTTAAAAATTAAATACTTATTGACTGAATTAGCATTTAAAACGATGTAACATCATACTGCTCACTCCCAACTGACATCTTTGTTGTTAAGTTTAAAAGTGATGGACATTTAATTATAATTTTTTTGATGTATTTCGTATTTCGTTTGTTTTAATTTGTTTATTTTTCGTTGAATTTGAATTGTATAATATATTTTTTTGTGTAAGTATGTAAATGTGAGTATAGTGTAGGCCTGTAATGTTAATTCATATTTTAGTACCTTTCTGGTGGTTTTGAGTGTTTCCAACATTGATATAATACTTACATAGATGAGTAATTACCGCCTAAAATCGTTGCTACTGCACATATGTCCACAGGCATATGCGTAGCAAACGTCAATTCATTATTCAATGTGGCGTCAACCGAGTTGAACATAGCGACACATGACAGTAACAATCGCCAAAATGGCTAAATGCGTAGTGAAAGAATGCGATTCAAGGTCACAAAACATTAATAAATCATGCGGAATTACTTTTCACGTGTAAGTTTATGGTTTTTGTATTGATAATATCGTAAATAAGGCTATAATTGAAATAAAACACTGATAATTGTAATTTAGAATCAGTGTTACCATTAAAAAATCATTTTGGTTTTCCCACATTAGTGGGAGAATTTATAATTTATGAAATAATATGCTTTATACTGTTTTTAAACATTTTGCCAATAATAATAAAATATAGGAAGAACGGTAGTTGTTAGGGCTGGACCGATCCCTTTTTTTAGGGACCCGTTGAACGTTGAAAAAAAACACGTCGAAAAAAGCGTAACCACTTTTGAACTTTGACGACGTAGCTTTGATACCACTAAACATTTGAAAGTAAACATATTTATGTCTCATTTACACGCGAGACAAGAACAATACCTGACTGACTTTTGTACGAAAAAAATAATTCATTGTTTTTCTTAATTTATTATCAATTTTAAATAATAATTGTACAAAATAATAATAATAATAAGATACAGAAGGCAGTCCTCCTTGACACGGCTCGTATAGTGAGGAGGTTCCTATCTTTGCAGTCCTAACCACTGGTGTCCTGGTACCTGTACCCGATGTCGGTGGTCTACTATTTTTTATATTTTTAAATGTATTTTTATTTCTTTTGTAATATATTTAAAAATGTAATTAATATGTATATATAAAATTTAATAAAGAGAATAATAATAAATGTTTATCATAAAAATAAAAATATAAAATAAAAAAGTAAATAAACAAAAATATTTTTTTATAATTTTTTTATTTTTTTTTTATTTGTTTTTTAAATTATAATAGAATTTGCAATACACCCTGGGGATTATTTATTATCAGTACAAGTTGATCATTCACTTTTATTATTGCTATTATTTTTACATACGTAAAAATAAGAGTGTATCATGAAAGTAAAATATCCACACAAACTTATAAAAAAGAGTCTAAAAGACAATTGTATACAAAACTGATGCTTCACAGCGCAGTTTGATTTTACACTGAATATAAACCCTTTTAACCAAATATTTCCAGTTATTTTATTATTTATACCTATTCTATTCAATTCGAAATATATTATTTAGAATATTTAAATTAATTTATTTTATTACAAAATTGTTTTAAAAAAAAATTGTTTCTTAGTTGTTATGGGTAAAATTTCATACGGTAGTCAACACTGGCCCACCATCGTAAAGTTATATCTTTGTCTTTGTCTAATCCGAGCGATGGTATTGTTCTTGTATCGCGTGTAAATGAGACATAAATATGTTTACTTTCAAATGTTTAGTGGTATCAAAGCTACGTCGTCAAAGTTCAAAAGTGGTTACACTTTTTTCGACGTGTGATAATGAGGTTTGCTTCTCTAGTGTTGTTTTAACTCAATGGTTTCCAAGGCCTACCTAAATGTCCTGCTGGCGGTAGTGTCATACTTCTTGTCGTTGATTTTGACCAATATCGGTTAGGCTACATAACGGCTCCTTCTAGCTGTAAAGTCCGACTTGTAAAAATATCTGAAAAGATTTACTTACAGAAATAAATATCATTTGTCATCACTATAATTGACTGCTCTGGAGTTGTGTCACTGTAAACTTTACCAAATAAAATCTAGCCTAGTGAAGTCTTTTGGGCACACGCAGAACCCGACGGACCTTTGATGACGTCACTTTGAAGGATCTAAGCATATTCATCGACTCCACATAATATAGATAAATTACACTCAGACAGAACAAATGATGGTGCTCAACCCACAATTGTTTATCCTGGACCGGACTCAAACTCACGACCTCTCGCTTAGCAGTCAGTAGCACCAACCACTAGACCAATAGTGCCTATTTTACAACTCCGATATGGATTTCCGATCATACGTTTGTCAGCCGCGATCAAATGACTGCATGGATGGCGTAGTTGTTTAAGCGGTCACCTCGCCGCTTTCTCTTGAGCTAAGTGTTGTGGGTTTGATCCCCACATGGAACAAAACTTTGTATGATCCACAAATTGTTGTTCTGAGTCAGACTGTTCTTTGGGTGCGTTTCTTTAATGTTTGTATTCGCCCGCGACACAGGATATATTCCTAGTTGCCCTAATAAAAAAATGTAGTTTACACCATGCGAGCATCGACATGCTACAAC
This sequence comes from Arctia plantaginis, assembly GCA_902825455.1. NCBI lineage: Eukaryota > Metazoa > Arthropoda > Insecta > Lepidoptera > Erebidae > Arctia > Arctia plantaginis. Next base: position 7,149,422 of record CADEBD010000314.1, on the reverse strand, counting down.
TATTCGCAGTTCGCGCCTAACGCGACGTTTGTCTCCAAGGTCTTTTGTTATTGTTTCAGACAGTTTATCTGCTGCGTCGAAGAAAACGTAAATGTACAAGACGTCACCAAAGCTTTCTTATGCAGAAACAATTAAAGTCCTGAAGGCCAATTCTAGTAATAAAAGTTCGGTCACAATTCAGTTTCGATCAACTTTCGATCTCACAACTGTCATATATTTTCTTAGTAAAATAGCAGGTACTACAAAGTACTACTAACACTAGCAGATTACCGATTCAATTTTCGATTACAATACGATATAATCACATTACAGTCAAGGTCGGATGTTTAATACTTTACTACGAAAATACCTTTTATGACAGTTGTTGTTTTGTGTTGAACTGGATTGAGACCAAACTTTTATTACGAGAATTGGCCTTCCGGTGCTATGTGTGACCACATTAAAATTTACAAAATATGGTTGTTTAATACTTACGGTCTTCTAATTAAAAGAGTTTGTAAAATTTATATAACTTTATTCAAGATGATTTAAATAAAATAAATCATATCCCATCCACACAATCGTAACATTCGTACACATTTACATATTATGAGTTGAACCAGCAATCACGATGAGCGCTCTAGTGCCCTTTCCTTCATTCTCGTTATAAATGCAGCCCCTTTGTTCTTTCTGAAGTTTTCGTAAGGGTCGTTAAGATTTACGCCGACACCTATAGAAAAGAAATATGTTGTGTTGTTATGTAAGTTGGTGGAAGCAGATATTTTTTAATATTACCTATGATTTTTGTGACGAAAACAATTACAAGTAATAGTAAAAAAGTTATGACTTTTTGGATAAATATGACTTTAGATTTCTATTTCTTATTTTATCGTTACATGTTAATACAACTTGGCCTATGGTAGGGAGAAGGATAGAATCTTGGTCTGTTCTCACGGAAAAAAAGAACTCACACGATAGAATAGAACATATATAAATATTATATATTGATAGATGATTAGCAAAATAAAAAAGGTGGTAATTATATTCATATTTGCGATTTCAATTTAAACATAACAACTGTATGTATGTGTATCTCCACAAAGTTATTAATTAATGACTTTACTTAAGACAAATCCATACTAATATTATAAATGTGAAAGTGTTTGTTTCACACATTAACCTCTGCAAGCTTAAACAGCTGAACCGATTTACATGAAATTTTGGTATAGAAATAGTCCGATTCCCGGGAAAAGACATAGGGTAGCTTTTATCTCAGAAATCATACTTTAAGGGGGTTAAAAGAGAGGTGGAAGTTTTTATGAGGAATCAATAACCGCTGAACCGATTTAAAGGGAATTCGGTATGGAGATACTTTGATTCTTGAGGAAAGACATATGCTACTTTTATCGCGATAACCGACATTTAAGCGGCGGAGCCGCAGACAAAAGCTAGTGGGAAATAATTAGCATTATCTTAAAATGATAACCTTTATATTGATCCTGTCTGTCTCGAACAATTCCGCCGCTGATTGGCTCAGCAATTCCCTGTCCAGACGCGCCCAGCCCACCTGCTTGCCAACCCATCTTCTGCAGTAACTGGTGGCCTTTGTTGCTCGAGTCTAAACCTGACGTCGACGCGCTGGGGTATGCTCCTCCCCTGTTTAAAATAAATATTAGAAAATAAAATATGTATGGGGGGGGGGCTCAACCAGAGATTAGATTCATTCATAGTTCAGTCAGGATTAGAAATTATATTTTTTTATTTTTGAGTGTATTACTGTGACTGTATTAATATAGTGTATTTGCTTTATTGACGAGGCCAATTACGACAGCAAAAATGACAATGCAGCACTAAAAAAGTATCCAGTTACTAAACATCTTGTGTCTCTATTTAGTGAATCCGTTTCGTAGAGACTTGTAATTTGTTTATTTCGATATCATGTTACTGATAATTTCGTATTTGAGCTATATATCATCTATCATTCAATGAAAATTCTACAAATAATAGATTTTCTACTACTATTTTCATAATTTTATCACCTTTTATACCAACCCCAAAACCCAATTTATTCATAATATTATTAGAAATAGAAACACAGAAACAAACGATCCATAATCCTAGATATTCTGCAGTCGAACTTATTACAGTAGACTATGCTGATCTCATATAAAAAAATACTAATAGAATAAAATATAATGCAGTATATTGAGACTTGTGAGAAAGCCTTTTGTCATCTGGACAATGTACCAACAATGCCAGCCAGTTTTAGTGATGTTTATCAAGTCCAGATATTGTTAATATTGTATTCATATACTAACAAAAAGCTAGGCGGTGTAGGTGATCGAGAACGTTCGACGCGACGTGATCTCGGAGATTCCCGATGTCGATCACGCTCCCGTGACTTGCTTCGCGATCGTGATCTTGATCTGGACCTTGACCGACGCCGACCTGAAATATAACAACAAACACGTAATAAACATTGTAAATTTGAAGCAGACTATTGAAGTACTAATCATTTTATGTATATTTTCTTTATTTTAGACAACTCCCGCACTAGGAATATATCTTGTGTCGGGACTTTACAAACATACATGAAACGGATACAAAGAACAACCCAGACTCAGAACAACCATTTGTAGATCACACAGTATCGTCCCATGGTGGAGATCGGATCCACAACACTCAGCGTAGTAGTAAGCGGCATGGCGACCGCTTAAACCACTACACCATCTATGCAGTCATGTATTTAGAAATAGATAAGTATGTTTATCAACAGTCTGGGTACCATAGTACAGGCTTTGTCTAGTTTGGCAGCAGAGTGCCGTGTATGAAATGTGTTAAGTTGTTATTAATATTATAATTAACAATTTAAGTGTCAAGTCCATACCTTAAAATACTTTTGTGACATAAAAAAACCCAAGACGATAGACGATAAAGACATCATTCCACATTTAAGAAAAACATGATATCATTTATATTCTGAAATATTTTGCTCTATAGCTCTAGATGTACCTTGGATAAATTGTTCTGGTACCACAATTGGCAATTTATCAGAATTTAAAGTTGATGTTATTTATAAAACCTAATAGTACTTCATACTGTCTTATGTTATATTTTCGTGTGGTTTTCAAACAGTGCGATATAGATCTCTTATTAAACTATCTGTCACTTTGGAAGTGAGAGCGAGACTTTTTGCTGGGAACCAGATATCTATCGTATCTAGTTTTAAAGTTTACATACCAGTTTTTAAGAAACCACAATGTTCGTGTGAAAGAAACTAAATATATTTACTCTCTCGATTGTCCCTTTCTCTGTCTCTTCTCCATGATGTTGATGATGATGTTGACTTCCGACGTGGTGATAATGATTTAGATCTTGATCTCACTGGTGAAGGTTTCTCTGGGGTTTTACTTTTTGATCTGTTAGAATAAACAACAATGTTAATAATAATCTTTAAATTAGTGATTCTTAAGGCAGACACCTAAAGTGGTTCAGATAATACAATATCGTACATATAAAATGTAATTTTTTTCTCCGCTGGCAATACAGTTTTTACCGTTGAGTTGCCAGCAAAATAAAATTGACTAATATTGAAAAATATAATAGTACAATAGAGATAATGACACTAATCACTAGTTTTGACTGCCTCAGTGGTGCAGTGGTAGCGTAAGCGATTGCTCTGCTCAGCCTCGTATTTGATTCCCGGGTCGAACCAAATGTTTGTATGATCTGCAAATATTTGTTCCGGAATTCGGGTGTTTTTATGTATAATATGTATTTCCCAAAAAAAAAATACATAAGTATTCTATCATTCCATCTAACTTTCATAGCACAAGCCCTGCTTAGTTTGAAACTAAATGTTAAAACTATAATTATAGAGCTGATTAGATATTAGAACTCTTAATTATACTTTTCTCTTAAATGTTATTGAAGCAAGAGAGTGGAGAGCTAGTTTAGACCAGTCAAACTTATGTGACCTTATAGGTAGTTTGACTTGACTGACTTGACCAAATAACTGAAAAAATAAAAATAAAAGTTCAATTCAGCTGTATATATTTTTTTAACAATACCTGTATCTTCTGCCTGGTGGGGTGGGTTGTTTCTGTAAATCTTTCGGTATAGGACTAGGGGATTTGGATTTTTCTCGGAACCCTTGTGAAATGGCTTCTTCTTTCATTTTTCTAGCAGAATTTTTGGCTTTATAGTACTCATAGAGACCAAGTTTTTCCCAGCCTTCACTGCAAAATAAAAAAGCAAGTTTACTGATGAATTCATCATAATTGATTGAAGTCAGTGATACATTTAACACCATACTAAGAAGAAAGTGGGTAAGAAAGATGGCAAATGGCCTTGAAAGGTCATTCTTTACTCCTAAAATAATGATAAATACAAACTCATGCGTGTATTTATGTTATTATACTAACTTGTCTCTAGGTCGTTCATGGTTAGGTGAGGCGTAGAACGCGTCAACAGCCGCTAATAATCTCTCATTAGGAGGAGCAGGTGGAGGCAAACGAATCTTTGCGGGATCTAGTGGCCTGTATCTGTCTTCTTCTAACTAAAAAAAAAATATAACTTCGTAAAATATTCTAAAATTAAATCACAAGTATGTTATGATCATATTCCCCTTAGCAGGTTTCGGATGTGAGCTATCCTAATTCCCAACAAAAACCCGCACTTGTTTTTCACAAGAACTCAACAAACAGAATTAGGTGATTTAAAGACTGAAAAGTACATGTTATGTCTATCTTCTTACCATTATAAGAGGTACCATCAATCCAGCTGGCAATTCGAAGTATGGTACAGAAGGCATCAATTCTTCATTATTTATTTCTTGGAATACAGGGAAGCCAGGCGGTGGTTTACTCAGATCTGGAAGACCATTCTGGAATGCTAATAGTGCTGACTCATTTGGCTGGAACCCAGGGGGGGGTTGTGAGAAATTTATGTTTGGAAGATTAGACAAATGGGGCTCCTCAATCACTTCATTCTTCTTTTGACTTGTAATCTGATCAAAAGTTTGACTGTCATAACTGTTTTCATTGCCACTCATACTGTTATTTGATACATAATTGTCACCATTATCACTGCCATACTGTTGGTTATTTGAAAAATTATGATCATAACTACCCATTTGCGGAAAACTCTGATCATTAAAACTATTATTTGAAAAACTATTTTGCATATTATTTTGTTGTTGCATGTTGTCTTTATTCTGATCATGACTATTTTGCATTTCTATTGCATGTTTCTGCATTTCTAATTGCTGAATCTGTTGCATTGTGTGTGCCACAAAAGCTTGATGTTGGGTTTGGTAACTGGAAAGTGATATTTTGAGTTAGTGATTATAATTCACAATACAAAATTTGTATAAACATAAAACTTACTTTTCAAATGTAGATTTAGTTTGCTGTGTTAAGTGTGCAATAGCATTTGAGTGCTGTGAGATTAGATTGTTCTGGTACTCTTGATATGAGCTGGTTGGACTCTTCATTTTCTCTATAACTGCTGTCTCGAAATAGTTAGACTTGGATTCCCAAAGGCGCAGCAATTTGTTAAGTTTAGCCTCCTGTTCTTCCGTAACGGCTGAAACAGCAAAATGATTAAAGAGTTGTCATATGAGCTTGGGTGACACTAAGCAAGTTACCTGACTGGCACAAACCACAGGCGATGATGACTAGAAAATGCTTCAAATTGAAGATGAGAATGCACAATCGACAAGAGAGACCTACATCTTGAGGGCATTATTATAAATATGTTACCTATACTGGCATTGCAAAACATTGGAACCACCACATTTTCCAAATTTTTCTTGAGATCTTCTGCGTTTTTGCGTGCACTGTAATTAGGAATAATAGCATCATAGACACCGAATTGATAATGACACGAAGTAAAGGGAGACAAAATAATGGTTGAATAAGAGGTAACAGATACATTCAATATTTTGTACATATAAGTAAAATAAATTAATATAGCATTGTTTTAATTACAAAAATTGTGAAATTAAATAACATAGACACTTTACATCCATTGCTAGTTTTGAAGATAAATTTAAAAATCATAAGTAAGAATCCAATTAGACAAATTGTCCCCATATTACAATGCGCAATCTTTACGCTAAGAAACCAACAAGAAAAATCGAATGGTATTGAAAAACAAGGTTAGTAGAAGTATTGTTATATTACCCTGGCTATGAATTAAATGGGCTTAGGGCTATGATAAGCCGTCGTGGGTACTAACCAATGGTGTAGCACATCATTCACAAGATAAATGATGTGAAGTTTCTGTGTGAAAGCGGCGCCCGGCTGGGTCACTTTCCGGAGCAGATGTTGAGATATGACTTTTCCCGCGTCATGTGTCGATGCGTGCTGTAAAATCCAGCCTTTGCCTGGAAAAAAATTAATATTCAAAATATTAGTTTATATTTTCACTTGCTTATAAATCCATTCCATACATTTAAAGGTTGGACCGCATTTGAGTGCTGCGCGTCAAAGTATTCTCTACTTCAGTTTTGTTCAGCTTTGATTAAATTAAGTGAATTGATTCACCTAATTTGATCAACATCAGCATATGTTCAGATTATAAAAAAACTAAGTCTTTTCGTAGTCACTGTATAATACATAGCTATAGTCATTTTATTAGCCTTCTTACTTGGCAGCCTGTAAAAGGATGAGTAGAAAGCACAATAACTAAACATCACATTGATTAAATCTTTTCTCATCTCTATTATCAAAATATCACAATGGTTTACCAGAAGATATGCTATCTTTTGTGCATGTGTCAATGATTGGCTGCAATATGGTGTCCAGTTCACTGAGGCTGACATTGTTCTCTTCTGCCATCATCTGGATAGTCTCCACTTGAGCCTTGCTGACCAACTCGTTGACCTTGGCTTGCTGTTGTTGAATCAACACCTAAAATATTTCATAACTTTCAATATTTTTACACTATAAAAATAATAGTTTAACAGAAAATTTTATATAATTAAAAAATAGTAATAAAATGTTAAAGAAATTATATATCAGTCATATGCATATTTGTTGCATTCTTAATGAAAAAGCCTGTAAATAAATGTAAAAGTTTATACAATTAAAGGAATTAACAATTTAAAAATAAATTGTGCAAAATAATGAAAGTGGTAGATAAATGTAGATGCTTAAGAGTTACCTACTAAAACTATATAAATGTCTGTATACAAGTGCATATATTATTTTAACAATAACATAGAAAGCTATCTAATAACTCATAGATATTACATTATGTACTGTAAACACATTTTTATTCAAATTAAATATCATTCAAAGGACATTCCTATTTTGCTATAGGTATGTAAAGACAACTCCTTCTTCATAAATGTTTTATACAGTTGTAAGGGTTTATGGTTAACACTTTTTACATATACATACACATTTTATGTAAAAAAAGAATGTCATAATATGTGTTTGTTGACTTAAGTTTCAAACATAATCTTTAGCATTTTAAGAAACTTTAGATAAAAAAAGAAATTTAAGAATTGAACTATATAATTGAAAAGAACAAAATAGACAGAGGTTAGCATGAAAATAAAGAGCAGAACCATATTTTATGTAGACTTAACCCTACAAAAGAAACTGGTAAGTTTACTACATTAAATACTAGTATAACTTATCAACACATCTAATTTTAATGCAACATATTATTGTTTTCCCTTGAATTTGAATATGCTTTTTATTTGTATTCAATATTGACCTCTGCCAGGCAAAAACATATAGTTAGATAAACCAGCTTTTGTTTCCTAATGACTGACTTCAGTATTAATTCAATCACCAATTCAATGTACCACTATTATTGAAATTTTTTTTTGTTAGTTTTTGGTTACTTTGTAATAATCTTATATTATAGAAACTCCATTCCTTTAATAACAACAATTCTGACTACTTACTTAAATTATTATATTTATAAATGGATAGAGACAAAATAAGCTGATACATGATATAAAACAGTTGCAGTAACTCTGGTTTAAAAGTACTATAAAATCAATATAATTTAGTTGTGATTTCGAAGGAGCTACAATACCATTTTAGACAACTACTTTTTGTTAATTGACATAAAAAAAAATAAGATTATTTCCCAGAAATGCTGGGGAATGTTGAATAAGTCCCCCAAAAAATTACATACATGTAAGAAACATACAATGGCAAGTGGATCCTAGACAACTTAATTTTCTAAGAAAATAAAAAAAATGAGAAATAGCTCATAACAGTTGTAAAAAGAAGCAACCAATATTTTAAGTAATATTAATTTTGCTTTAATATGCATGTCTTAATTTGTTTAATAAATAAATATCTACTGATGTTTGGCATTTTTTTTTGTCAAATGAATATGTATCAAGGCACAAGTACAGGTGTTACAATGCATCGCAAGTTTTATAAAGTTTTTCATTACATGAGAAATCTTCACATCTCCATTATTTGTTCTGGATTTTGCATTATTTTTGGATGACCAGTGAAATGTATTATTCTAGAAATCTAGATGTATTATAACAAATATAAAACTTACCGTGTGTTGTGCATTGAGATTATTCTCAGACTGAGTAATCTGCTCTTTGAGCATGTTGATCTGGGCAGAGATGTTGTCGAGGTCATGATGTGAGTGCTGCGTAGAGCCGGGCGGCGCCGAGTTGGCTGCCAGCCACTGCTGGAGCGCGGGTGCCACCGCCATCGACGCTGCTAGGCCCAGCTGTGCCGGCGTCGCGCTGGCCTGTTGGGGCATTACATATTGCCTGTTCTGTGCCATATAAGCCCCGGCGGGCGCGGGTGCCGCCTGGCCACCGGCCGATTGCTTTAGAACTATAAACAGCGGAGGTTCACTTAAATTCGGTTATAACGACAAGCAATCAGCGAGCATTGTAACATTCAAATGTCTTCCACTGTCACTTTATTATGCTTACTTGCTTGCTCCGTTGTCACTTTGTACTGGTAGTAGTTGAAGTATTCTCCGCCATAAAGGAAACTGAATTTTGGATTGTTTTTTTGTTTATTCTTGGTCATTTTCTCGAATTCAGGTCCATTTCTAGCGACAAACTGGGCGAGTTTGTCAATTATGTTGCGAAGATCTTGATCTAAAAATGTATTTTGTTTTAATATAATAGTAATGATACTATCACAAAATATATATATATAACGTAATATAAATATTACTTTTTATTATATGAAAAGACATACCTTGTGGTGGCTGCGGAAGCTCCATTTTATATCTACTAAAAGGTTATGTTATCAGAAATCTTTATCTTCTATCCTATATAGACTTTCAAGTATTTTTTATTATTATAAACATGACTAACACTAATTCTTCCTCCAGTAATAACGTTGTTTAATTCACGTAAGTCTTTAATGGGAATTAAAACTTGTCATAAAAATAACATCAACGACGATGTACTTTTTTCGGCCATTTGTAATTTGAGGGGAAGGCAGACGGGTGGGGGTAAATAACAGCATTATTTTGGGATCAGCGGAAAGTCAGTCAGTGGACGTCTAAAAAACTATATTAATTATGATTTAAATATTAAAAATTATTTAAAACACGTTTGTTGCGTATAAAGATAAGTATTATCTAAATCTGGCACTTGGCTTGTCACTTTTAGTGATAACCGGTAATCGGTTATCATTTTTGTTTTTGGCTACATCCTTATTTCCATTTTCTATCTATTTTCAGCTGGCATTGGCAACACTGATTTTGTTTGGTATTGATTAGATAAAACTAGTTACTTTTAAGCTGTCACTAGCTTCGACAACGCGTGATTTTTGTAACTGGTTTTAGTAAGCGGTGTAGCCGCCTACTAAAACCAGTTACAAAAACAGTCATAAAAATCACGCGTTACGAAAATTAAGGGTTACTGACTAAATAATAACAATAAAATTCTTAAAAGGATTCACTAACTCAAGTCTAATCTACCATTTTGTGGCTGTACATTTAAATCAGTCAACGTCGAAATTACATATTACAATAAAATTGCATAAATATATTTTTGATCAAACAGAAAGGATATGATTAATAAATAATCTGAAAACTGGCATAATGAATTTCTTGTGTGACTCAGATCTAATCTGAAAGTGATAAAAGTAGATAAAGCATGGCTAGTTTACTTAAAGCCACATATGTCTCACTGTAGTCACGGTACTTTATTTTAGGCTCGTGCTGCAGATTTAGACTTTATATTCATTGTGAATGAAAGCCTTTAGTAGTCTACTGCTAAACATAGGCCAGTCTTTAGAAATGAGGTTTTGGCCTCCTATACTAAGCGTTGTAGCTACACCAACCCATCTTGCCATCGGGCCAGACAAGTCGGTATAGGGTCTGTTTTAAATTTTTCTTCTCTTTGTAGTGCTGTTGTCCTGCGTCATTACTCTCTTACGACACCCACGGGATGAGTAGGAGTGGTGTATGATTGTTTTTGGGTTTGATAACCCCAAAGAACATAGCCGATTTTTAAAATAAGTAATCATTAGCTTTAAGTATCAGCAATCCTTTGCAGTTACAAAATATTTAAATACCTAATATCCGTTTTAAGGTTGTCTGTAAGAGATCACCGTGAACTCATCTTTTGTCTTTATTTAATTTTTAAATGTAAAGATAAAAATAAATAAATATTTATCATTCAATTGTAACAACCGGGTCTAGGCTACCGAAATGGTATAAAAGTGGACACCTTTAGTTCAGCTCTTTAAGCGCGCTGAACGTGTATCAGAAACGGTTTCAAGCACCACCAAGTTTTCAAAGGTTGCATGAGAGAATTTATTGCTATTCCTCAGTATTTATTATTTATTGATATAAATTGGCCTGTGTAAAGTTTACCTGAACATTAATAACTTTTTTTATTAAATATTTAACAATATTTTATAAAAAAAATAGTAAAAAGTACAATAAAATTATTTTACACAATAATACCATTATTATTCCACACACAGTTACATTTTATAAAATATTAGCAACCATCCGATATGCTGCAAAAAGGGCAATTGTGATCTACATTGAATGCACAGTGTCTCTAAAGTATTCAATTAGATAAGGCATAAAACTGTATTGTTCAGAATAGCTTTGTAAAGAACCCATCATTTTTATTGTAATATGTAAAAGATAAAAATGATTACCGTGGTTATCCTTAGAAGATTGATCCTTTTAAGATATATCTTGTAAGAGATTGTTGTATAGATGTATCTTGTAAGGTTTACCCAGCGTTTGCAATGTAAGCGCACCATAACATGTTTTTTACGACATCACTTCGACGAGTGGGGACAGGTTCTCTTCACCGATGAATGCAGAATTCTATTTATCAGATTGATGGAAGGCAGCAAGAATGGAGACGCAAAGGAGAGTAACGCTCTCCTTTGCGTCTATCTAGTCTAAATATTAAAATACAGAGGCTCAATTATTGCATGGTGAGGAATATGTTTAGGAACTTGTGGGTTGGTGGTATTCGACGGCGGGAATCTGACTGCTTTTAGATTTTCTTTAGGTTTAGGGAGATTTTAGAAGAAAATTGCCTCTTTATTAGGAACAACTTCATTCTAATGCAGGATAATACTTGGGCTCACAGTGCTCGCTCAGTACAGGCACACCTAAACCATGTTGGTGTAACGGGGATGGAGTGGCCAGCACGGTCCCCAGATATGAATCCAATTGAACACGTTTGGGACTTGCTAAAGTGGACTGTCAAATCAAGAATGTCACCTTACAACAATCTGGGCGAGTTGGAAAACGAATTACTTGAAGAATGCCAGAGTTTGCCCCCAGAAATAATTGACAACATCATTTGCAGCTTGGCCAGATGGGCCAAGATGCCAGATGGAAGCCATAATCAGAGCACAGGGGGAAACACTCGATGTTAAACATTCATTTAATTACTCTTAAATTTTTAACTGTTTCTCTGTCATTACGAAATCTAAGAAAAGTGCATTTTGTTTACTTTAATTATTATTTTTATTAAACTTTAAGTGTGATGTTGCAAATTAATCTCGGAAGATGTTAATTTAATTATTATTTGTTTAAAAAAAAAACTATTTTTTATTCCCCCTTTTTTCGGTTGCATGTTAAATAGCCAGTTTTTGTAACTAGTGACAGAAAACGACGCTCGTACCTAGTATTGATCGCTTCACCCGTGGACCTTACATACCAAATAAATTTCAATGCAGTCATTCGTTGTTTAGGTGACGGCTTGGCGATCTGATGTCAAACTAGTCGACGTGAATCATTTGTCAAAAATCAGGAAGAACTCAAAATAGAACTAGAAATAAAGGAATAAATACAAAAATGTCTTCAATGGTAAGTAATAATTATCATTAGTAGGGATTGATTGATTTTTCATTTATATAAATTGCGAAATCGTACTAATTATCTCATTGTTGATGGTGGTAATACATCTCAAATTAATTGTAATGAACTTAACTTAGTTATTTAGATAAAAACGCCCACTTAAATGTTTAAATTTTAGTTTTTCATTGAACTCATTGCATTTGATTAATTTAATATAGGTGTACTTACATAAATAGCATTTTTGACTCTATCCTGAAAAGTATTCTTTTAAATTTGAACATTTGATTTCGAATCCTAATAATAATTCTATGCAATATATATTTAAAAAAATCTATGATAAAAATTACTTACAAATGACTCTATTAGTGTAGTTCTATACTATTAAGACTAACAAGATATACATATGTAAAGTCACATATACGGAACACTCATTTTATATGCTATGTTAGTATATTTATAACTTTTATTCCCAGCGGATGAAGGCAGCCAAATGTCCTTCGGACGAACTGGCTATTACCAACTGTGCCCTTGTCAATCCAGATGACTTCAACAGTGATGTAAAGTAAGATATTGAATTTTTTTTCATTAAGCTTGTCATTTATATATAGCTAATCAGTTATAGTTAATCAGTTTAATATTTTTATATTGCAATTACTTGAAAAACTGCAGTTTTACATGAAAATGTCCTAAAATGTTATTATTCTCTTTATTACTATTCCACAAGTTTACATATGAAACCAATTTAACTGACTTCAAAAAAGAGGAGGTTATCAATTCAGATTTTTATACATATTTTTTTTGGATGTAACTATATAACTTATACTAATATAACTTTGTCATATGTAGATGGATTTTAAAAATTCTATTTTTGTTCGAAAGGGGTTTATTCCGAATTGGTCTCATTTATATTTCATATAGATCTGATGATAAGTTTTGGAGACAGACAACGGATCTCTTAAAAAATGACAGCAAATCAACTATCATATTGCTGCAATTTATTTAGTACTCTTTGTTAGTATTGTTAAGAAGGATTTTCTTGTTGAACATATAAATATATTCATAATCGTTCTGGTTATTTTAGGCATATTGAAGTGACCACAGGACCATCACAGCATTTTGTCTTCAGTATCAGATTCTACAGTGGTGTTGATCGTGGAACTGTGGGCTTTTCTGCTCCACAGAGAAAATGGGCTACTCTATCAATTGGCCAGGTATACATCAATTGAAATTATAAATTTTATACCTCTTTATAATTCTACTTGTTAATTGTTTGTAAAGAATTAATTGATTGTCTCTCACAGTCACTTAGTAGTTGAATTTGAGAGTCTATGGATTTTGTTTACTTTAATAATATCATTATATTTTCATTGTATTGAAAACTTTTTCCTTAGTTGTTCATAAGTTGTAATCAATTAATTAATTGCATCATTTATCACATAATATTTTAATGACACACTGATATAGATTGCAAAAACCTCAATAAAAATAACTTGGATATGTTTGTAGATTTTATTCTGTGTGTAATAATTCTGAAAATATTTTTATATTTTCCTGCAGACAATTGACGTGAAAATATTCAAGCCGCAAAGTGCTGACTGCCTATGCAGTGTGACCTTGGAGGCTGACTTCATGTTGAAGAAAACGTAAGTGTCACTAGTAATCTAATAATATAAATAGATCAGTAAATATGATGTTGATGTCATATACTGTAATCATGTAATGCAGTAAGTTTACTATGGCTATGGCTGGTTTTTACTATGGCTTACCAGTTAAGGATACGAGCCATCGATTTTTATCCTATTTGTGTCAATTATTAATGTTATGTTCAAATATTTAATATGGTGGGAGACCTAGTCTTGGGCATATTTGAGCCGCTTGACCGGAATGATACCAGGGAGTAACAGAAAACTGCAAAATGAACATTTTTATTACTGAAAATGGAAAAATGAATATTTTTATTGCTGAATTGTAACCAGAGCCCTACCATCCCCCTTTTTTCATTTTTCCTGTGCGGAAATCCCCTCTGATGACAACCACCGGTGGCTATGTTGGACTCGAACTGACTAAAAACCGGTTCGAGTGTTGGGATGCCCCCTCCTGTGTGGGAACCCCCATGTTCCCTTTGTGCTCCGGAAAGGGCGCGCGCGCTCTGCAGCGCATCTCGCCGCCACCCCGGCCTACTTCTGCTAGAGTGACAGATGGCCTCACCTGTCACCCCCAGGCCTGCAGTTATGGAGGGCGACGGTCGTTTTGCGACCTCCGGCGCCTGAGTCGTCTGCCGTACCTGGCCCGTGCCCGGGTCTGGCGGGCCGGGAGAGTTCTAAACCTCTCCAGGTCCCGCACCGCTATCTTCTTCGCAAGCATAACGTGCCCGCAGAAGGAGACGGCGGAGTTCCACGCACTCTCGCTTCGAACCATGACCGCATTCATGTTCCCAACCATACCCCTTTTTTTTTTTTTTTTTTTTTTTCCGTGCGGTAATCCCCTCGGATACCACCTATCGGTGGCATGTCGGACTCGAACCGACTAAAACCGCACGCCGTCTCGGGTACTAATAGCCGGGGAACCAGGTATACCCTAGAAAGGAAGTCCCTGGTGCCCCGACATACCTCGGGTCATCTACAGACGAGTAGACGACCCCCCCCCCCCGTGTGGGAACCCCATGTTCCCTGTGCTCCCTGGAAGCGAGCGCGCTTCGCAACGCGCTCGCCGCCACCCGCCCAACCACACCCCTCCTCCTAATTTTGATGGTATTTTTGAGTTGCAGGCGTCCATGGGCGGCGTAAGTCGCATTCGCTTGAGGTGACTACTGTGATTGTAATGTTAGTGATTAATAATTTATACGCCATGAATTTAAGACTGCAAAATGTGTTGGATGTGTTTTTGTATTATATTTACCACCCTTGTATTACCATATGCCATATAATAATTTATTCAGTAAAATACTTATTTAGGACAATTCTTATATTTAAGATATTTGCAAAGAATGTAGAAAATAAATCTCTATCTACATAGTTTATTAAGTAAGAATGTCCACTAGTTTAATTAAATGATGCTGTATATAATTATGCATGACATAAAAATTATATGGAAAGGGAAATAATGTGAACATAGAACAGGGAGAGACAAATGGATAAGTCTAAATACATCTTATATGCACATCTTTTGTTTGCTCATAATTTCTAAACTCATATATTAAGTATTTATAACTTATATATTATGTTCCAATTAATAATTTCTTAAAAAGGTTTGATACGATATTCAGAGGATCTTATGGACCGTATGCACAGAACAAAGAATAAGATTAGAAATGAGATGTGGGCGGGGCATGTTGGTTGAAGTTATTCGTCTAATACTAAACTAATATGAGAACAATTTCATTATTATTTACTCATACATTCATTTCATTATATTAATATCAACCAAAACTAAAACATTTTAAGTGTTTATGTTTCCAAGAACTGCACCACTTTAATCTATATTAAATATCTTTTTGTTTTAGCACGTCTACGGAGCCCTACGACTCAGAACAAATGGCTCGAGACTTCCTAATCCAATTCTCCAATCAGATCTTTACGGTTGGGCAGCAGTTAGCTTTCTCGTTCCAGGAGAAGAAAGTCCTGTCATTGATAGTGAAAAACCTAGAAGGTAAAATTATTATTTTTCTTAATTAATTAAAATCTTAATTATACATTATTTTTCCTGTACCACCTCGTAAGTGACATAGCTGAGCGTTTTCTTTCAGAATTACGGTTTGCCTACGAAGTTACGTAACGGTTACGTAAACCGTATCAATTAGGTTACTTTGAAATAAGCGCAGGCGCTTAACCTGCTTTAAGCTTCCGCCGTACCCGGGAAAGACTCAGAAAATATAAAAATATGGTTTATTCGCTTTTTAAGTCTAATAATACTGTTACGTGTTAGGGTTCGTTGATTTTCGTTCGACGTTTGTACGTGATTTTTCGTCCCAGTACCATAGACTTGCGTATTTGATAATTTGTTTAAAGCTTACATTTGTTATAAAATTGTTTCAGCTGTCGATGTTCAAGCGTTAGCTGCCGGCGCTAATGCTGTCCCGCGCCGGGTCAGAATAGGACGCTTACTGCCTGATGCCTGCATTCAGTTTGATAAGGCTGAGAACTCATCCCTGAACTTGATTGGAAAAGCTAAAGGGTATGTCAATCTGTTGCTTAATTATCAGAACTAATTTTTAAATTAAAATAATAACCATGTACTGTACAGTGACATCAGATAGCTGGTGGAGCAGTGGAAGTTTTTTACGTTGTAGATGATGTTCAGATAAAATAAGAGTGTACTAACGTAAAACCCGATTTATTTTCACTGAGATAATTATAAAAAAATTACCTAATCAACGATTTGATACTACTTAGCGACGTGTGTTTAGTCCAGCGATCGATATGCAATATCGATCGCTGGACTAAACACACGTTATAAACTGGACTAAACACACTCGTTATAAAATGTTATCATCAAATCATGTACAGTCCAAAAAACGCAATATTAATAGAATTCACCTTGTGTGATTGCACAGAAAGCAACCACGGCAGTCAATCATCAACCCTGACTGGGACTTTGGCAAAATGGGTATCGGTGGTCTAGATAAAGAGTTCAATGCTATCTTCCGACGGGCGTTCGCTTCTCGTGTATTTCCACCAGAAGTTGTGGAGCAGTTAGGTAACTATATTCAATATATTTAGATGACATATTTGTTATATTAAAAAACATGTAAGGGTTTTAAAGATTCTTCACTGATGAAAACATAAATTAAATGAAAATATAAGTCGTTGTAACCTTTCATATAAAAAAAATTACAGGATATAGTGGCCTCCTTAATGTTTTAGCTAAAACCAACTCTGAATATATTCTCAGCATAGGTATCTTACTATTTGCCTAGTGCTATTTAAAGTTACCACTTATAATGGGTAAATATGTTCATCTTGTTCATAGTGCAGTTGTCACATCACCGTCAGATTAATAACATATACACACTTAACCATAGAGTTCTGGTCTGGGTCTTAAAGCTACTGAATGTTCGTTTAGGTTGCAAACACGTCAAGGGCATCTTACTCTACGGCCCACCTGGTACCGGTAAGACCCTCATGGCTCGTCAAATTGGAAAGATGTTAAACGCACGCGAACCCAAAATTGTGAACGGTCCTCAAATCTTGGACAAATATGTTGGCGAGAGTGAGGCCAATATTCGACGACTATTTGCTGATGCCGAGGAAGAAGAAAAGAGGGTATGTTTTCCGAAGCCTTTGTTCAAACTCAAATCAAATTAACACTAATTAAAAATATATTGATTGTTGCTATCTAATTTCAAGATCGCCATGCTTTTCCTGATTTATGTATATATAATAGGATTTTTTATTTTATACGTGTTGTGCTTTTCGATATTAACTTGCATAACTTTTGCAGGCTGGACCAAACAGTGGTCTTCACATTATCATATTTGACGAAATCGATGCCATTTGCAAAGCGAGAGGCTCTGTTGGTGGGAACACTGGCGTCCACGATACTGTGGTCAACCAGCTTCTGTCAAAGATTGATGGTAAGTAGCTAAGCATCAAACTAGGTCTTCACGTCTATCCAGTAGGCAAAGCCATGATTAATCTTTTGTCTAGTAGATTAATTGAATTTAGAAAGAAGCTTAAAATAATTTATTAATGTTTATTTAGCACGAAAATAATTGATACGGTGGTGGTGACGATATTTTATAAGGTGTTGATAAATAATGTTCAATAATAAATAATATTTAGTTTCAAAAAGAAGGTATGATCTTCTTAACACAATGGCAGAACTATCTAATCCATAGTATACCTCATATTCCGGGATTCATAGTGTACGAATATAATATGTCTATGTATCTATAAATATATTTGTATATATATGATGTGTATTTATGATGTGTTGTGTTGTATAAGTTTATGTATGTAGCTATTTTTTCATTGATTACTTAATATATTATGACGTAACTTCTGTGCCCCCTACCTTACAAGATTTCTACACCACCCAAAGGTTGACTGGAAGAGAATGCCGTGGGCATTAACTCCGCCGATGTACAAAATGCATAATGTTAAATAAATAATTATTCCTAATGGTGTTGTCGCATTTCACAATTTCACAATTTTAAGTAAATACGAGTATTAAATTATTAGGAAAAATTAACGTTCCCCTTTTAATATTAGACCTTCAATCTATCTGCTGGCTGATATTCAGTCTCCGCTCCAGGACCCGTTTGCTTCAACGCTCAGTGATCTTGCTCATTTGGACATGCTTTCTTTAGAGTTAATCATTTACTAATAAGTATTAAACTGTAGGTGTGGACCAACTTAATAACATCCTAGTCATTGGTATGACCAATCGTCGGGACATGATTGATGAAGCGCTAATGCGACCTGGTCGACTTGAAGTTCAAATGGAAATCGGCCTACCAGACGAGCAGGGCCGCGTGCAAATCTTAAATATTCATACTAAACGTATGAAGGAATATAAGAAGATTGCAGAAGATGTAGATTCCAAGGTTTGTGACAATTTTTTTATGCATATAGGTATTATTGCTAGTCAAAATACAATCATGCCTCAATCTTTACCAACAAAAATGACCATCTTATGCCCAATAATATTAAGCTCTTTTAAAACTTTAAATAGGATTTTTTTGTCTTTATTGTAAGCTGACAGTCGCCCATATTTCGTTACACAGGAACTCGGAGCACTAACAAAGAATTTCTCAGGCGCGGAACTTGAAGGTCTAGTCCGTGCCGCCCAATCAACTGCCATGAACCGATTAATCAAAGCATCTAGCAAAGTAGAAGTTGACCCTGAAGCCATGGAGAAGCTGATGGTTGAACGTGCCGACTTTTTACACGCGTTAGAGAACGATATCAAACCAGCCTTTGGTACGGCCGCTGAGGCGTTGGAACACTTTTTGTCAAGAGGTATTATCAACTGGGGCACACCTGTGTCGTCTTTACTCGAAGATGGTCAGTTGTACATCCAGCAGGCCCGAGCTACTGAAGCCAGCGGTAAGATCTGCTTGTTTAAATATTCTTATTGCATATTTAGGGAGAGACTTATTTTGTCGTACAAGCAATCTTCGTGTGTTTAGTTACATGATTTAATAAATACAACTTTTTGTACTTTATCCAGAAAACGGCATATGATATTAACGACCAAAATATATTTTTAGGTCTGGTATCAGTGCTTTTGGAAGGCCCACCTAACAGTGGCAAGACAGCTTTGGCGGCCGAACTGGCGAAGTTGTCTGATTTCCCCTTCGTCAAAGTGTGCTCGCCTGAAGATATGGTCGGCTTTACTGAAACTGCTAAATGTCTGCAGATCAGGAAGGTAAGCAGGTGTTCATTTTTTTTAAATGGAAGTGGGTGCAAACGAGCAAATGGGTCACCTGATGGAAAGCGACCACCGCCGCCCATGAACGTCGGCTACTCAGGAGTCACAAGCAAGACAAAATTATCTATTTTTGTTAGAATATGCTTGTCAGGGTATGGTCAGCGTCACCTCCCCTCGGTGTTGATCGATGATATCGATCATGACTTTATAATGATTATTGTTGAGTCATTGATAATGTTATTGCTGAATCATACTGAATTGAAAGTTATACTGAACTAGTGAAATACAATTTATAGGTACTTAAATCTCGAAGCTTAATCCTGCCTTAGTATTTTTTACATGCGAAAGTAAGTCTTTCTGTTTGTTATGCTTTCACGGCTAAACCGCTGAACCAATTTTAATGAACTTTGGGAGTGAGATACTTTGATTCCTGAGGAAGGATATAGACCACCTTTTACCTGGATAACCGAAATACATGCGGGCGGAGCTATAGTTAAACCGCCGTAAGCTTGGCCCTCCCGATGGTTTGGGGGACGCGGGGCGGGGGTGCATTCAACCAATTAGCTAGAGCGTCGCTGTCCGGCGGCAGTGACTGACGTGAAAGCATGGCTGTACGTGTTATTTTTCTTAAGACTGCTACACACGTTATTATTTTGCAACATGGATAATCTGCCGACTCTGCGTCACATAAAGATATAAAAACTTGAAGTTCGGCTTACAGAGGTTCTACTGTTAAAGTTCTAATAAAGAATATTTATTATTTTACTTAATTTTTAAATTGTATATGAATATAATTTACATGATGAAGATAAGGTGATTTTATTAAAATTATTTTACAGTATTAAATTTTACAATTAATCATAAATACTTACAATACACTGACATTGTAATACATGGAATAAATTCGATTTTTATTACATCGTGTGTAGATTAAATCTCAAACAAAAAAAATCTGAAGATATCGAGTTAGTACATCGTGTCATGTATAGCCGAGCGCATCACCCGCCCCGCGTCCCGCAAACCATCAGGAGGGCCAAGCTTACGGCGGTTTAACTATAATAGAATATAGATTACATAAGAATCCCTAAGTGCAATGAATCCTTCTCAAATGCCAAATGATGCGAAACAGACATCAGTATTAGTTTTGATTAAAGAGAATCAAAGACATGTAAATGTTTTAAAACCCATTAGACATTGTACTATATAACATACTCTAATCCACAGTATTTCGACGACGCCTACCGTTCCAGTCTGTCATGCATCTTAGTGGACAATATCGAACGTCTCCTTGACTACGGTTCAATCGGGCCTCGGTACTCCAACTTGACTTTGCAAGCGCTGCTGGTATTGTTGAAGAAACAGCCACCGAAGGGCAGGAAATTACTTATCCTTTGCACTAGCAGTCGAAGGTGAGTTTAGCATTATCCATTAATTTCGACTAATTAAACTGTTGCCAAAATTAATTAAACTTGTTTACGTTAACGATTTATTTTCCATGCCTAATTGTCTACAAACTGTCAAAGTAACGATAGAGTATTGACATTTTTACAGCCATTATCCATCAGCTATCCGGTATCGATACTGTGCTGTCAAAACATGCAGACAGTCAAGTGTCAATGTCAAACGAAAAATTAAGTTTTGTTTTGGTCTCTGGTGTGTTGAAGCGACAGTAGTGAGTTTTTAGGTTATTTTCTGAATTTTGGCATATAATTTCATATTGTGCTTTCGTAATAGTGTTTGTGTGGTTCTGTGGCAGGAATAATCCTTAACAAGGTTAGTGAATATTAACAACCGCG
Organism: Arctia plantaginis; assembly: GCA_902825455.1. NCBI lineage: Eukaryota > Metazoa > Arthropoda > Insecta > Lepidoptera > Erebidae > Arctia > Arctia plantaginis. The sequence continues at coordinate 7,127,985 of CADEBD010000314.1, read as the reverse complement.
CTCATTTCTACGGAAATGAGCGCGGAAGACCCCCCTGATGGGGGCGGTGTGTTACCCCCCGATAAACCCAAAGCTATAAAGCGACAATCGGACTCAGTCTTTCCCGTTGACTTCGATGGAAAGAAAATACGTTCACCAGCTGAATCGATTCAGTCAATTTTCTCAAAACCTGGATTTGAGTCTGATTCCAGGCTCGAATACTCGGTATCAGACAAGGGTCCATATTCTGTGTATGTTTCTAGGCTTGAACCTGATCCATCATCCGGCCTGTCCCTTAAGGCACTCAAACTCGCCCAGTTCTTATACAAAAACAAAATACCTGATATTGTAGAGGGAACCATTAAAAATATGGGTCGTAACAAAGTCTGTGTGGAATTTGTGTCCGCTATCTCAGCGAATAATTTTGTTAACTCCCCAATTGTCAGACAATATAACTATGTGGCAAATATTCCTCGCTTCCAAGTATTTCGTATGGGTGTTGTTAGGGATATCCCTACTGAGTGGACTCTAGAGGAACTAGTATCTGGAATATCTGTCCCTAAGAATTGTGGTGAAGTTGTTCGAGCTAGACGTCTTAACGTTAAGAATAAAAAAGATGGAGTATCCGTTTGGGTCCCATCGAACTCTGTGGTCCTAACTTTTCTAGGACAGTCTGCCAGAAAAAATTTTTTGTTTTAATGCGTCATTGCCAGTGTCGCTTTACCAGTTACCTACCATACAATGTAGGAATTGTTGTCGGTTCGGCCACATTGCCAAACAATGTAGGTCCCAGCCCCGCTGCTATAAATGTGCTCAGCCGCATTCTGGTGACTCCTGCCTGGTTCCTGACTCGGAGATATCTTGTTTTTTATGTCATGGTGGTAGCCATTGTGCTACTGATAACAGATGTCCCGAACACAACAGACAAAAATCCATCAAAAGTGTCATGTCTCAGGAAAACCTCAGCTATATGGAAGCATCAGCTAGATTTCCACAGTTTGCCAAGCGGCTATATTCTGAGGCTGCTGCCAGTCCCAAATCCCCTGCTAATTTCCCTCTAAACCCTCAAACTCATCCATCCATCATACCTCTCCCATCTGCTTCTCCCTCTAAATCATACAAAAAAACAGTTAACCTTCCCCCTCGCCGTATATCTATGTCTGGGAAGACATATGATATTCATGCCCATAATACAATTACTCAGTCCCCAACTTCTATCCACCCTAATGGTTGTTGTCTTATCCCCCCTACTGAAACAACTCCTCTTGCTACTCCTAATGACAATCTTGTACAGCTCCTTCTTTGCTCTTTAATTAACATGCTGTCTAAAATGTCAGATGCCTTACCGTACGACGTTGCAGTTCTTGTTGAACAACTACTTTCTGTTATCACAAAAAATAATGCTTCCAATGGCTCTCCAGGTCCTGCAATGGAACTGTAGGAGTATCCGACGTAACAAACAAGATATCTCTTACTTGATCAATCAACATAAACCTGTTGTTTTTGCAGTTTCCGAAACGTGGTTAAAGCCTGAATTCCATTTTAGAATTCCTGGTTTCTCTTGTCTTCGGGATGATAGAAGTGATGGTTATGCTGGTTGTGCCTTATTGGTCAATAGGAATATTACATTCTCTCTAATCTTATTACCAAACCACTCTCTTGGCTTAAATATAGTGGCCCTCAGAGCTTTTAATGTTTCCTTTGTCTCTGTCTATATTCCCCATCCCAACACAAGCATTCTTCTTGAATTAAAAACAATTCTTTCAACTATCCCCTCCCCTATGATTGTTTTAGGAGACTTTAACTGCCGTCACACTCTATGGGGATCTCACTGTATTGACTCATGCTCCTCTGTCTTACTTGACGTTATGGATGATTGCAACTTGTGCACCCTTAATGATGGATCCGCAACTCGTAGAGTTTCTCCATGCCAAAATATTAGTGTTCCAGATTTAACACTATCTTCTCCTTCCCTAGTCTCCCTCCTATCCTGGTCCCCCCTGCCAAACTCCCTTGGTAGTGATCACTTCCCTATTTTAATTTCATACTTCCCCTCTACTTCATATGTTCCCCCAACCCTACAACCCCTCCTCAAATACAGAGTTTCCCAAGCCAATTGGGAGCAATTTGCAACATCTCTAGATCAAAATTTAACCACTCTCCCTCAAACAAATTCCTTTAATTTTCTTGTCCTCTATGACCAATTTATCTCTGCAATTAACTCAGCTGCTGATTGCTCTATTCCCCTCAAACTTCCTTCCAATAAATTGACTGCTTCTCCCCCTTGGTGGGATTCTGAATGTACTGCCAGTGTTAAGAAGCGCAGGGAGGCTGAGAACAAATTTGCTGCATCCCTTTCTATGTCGGATTTCCTCAATTTCAAAAAAATTGCTGCTAGCACAACTAGACTTCTTTCTGCTAAAAAATCTTTAGGTTGGCGTTCATTTTGTGAGTCCTTATCTCCTCGCTCTAGTCTCTCACTTGTCTGGAAAAAATTCAAGTCATTCCGAAAAAGTCTTGACGTAACAAATATCTCTAGCAATGACCCTCATTCATTCCTGCACGACTTCCTTAGCCAACTGGCTCCTCCATATGCTCCAGGTTTCGATTGTTTCCCACCTGCCTATCCGTTTATTCCAGATTCCTCTCAAAATACCATGGATGATCCCTTCTCTTTCACAGAACTATCCTTTGCTCTAGATAATCTTCATGATTCCTCTCCCGGCATTGACGGTATCCCTTACTCTTTTATTCGTAAATCCTCCAATTCTTCCAAAATTTTCTTCCTCAGTATCCTCAATGCCATCTTTTATTATGGTCAAATACCTGAATCTTGGAAGACCCAAATTGTCATTCCTGTTCTGAAACCTGGTAGAGATCCCAGAAATTCGTCTTCCTATCGCCCTATTGCGCTCTCCTCAGTACTAGCTAAAATAATGGAAACCTTAATTAAATTCAGACTCGAATGGTTTCTAGAACACAACGAATTGTTAGCCAAAAACCAGTATGGCTTTAGAAAAGGTTTAGGCACTTTAGATAGCCTCAGCATCCTCTCCTCTGAAATTCGCCTTGCATTTTCTCGTAACGAGAATGTAATCGGTGTTTTCTTGGACATCTCTGCAGCCTATGACAATGTACATCTTCCTCTTCTCAGGCAGAAAATGCTACATCTGAGTATTCCAGCGAGGATGGTTCACGTCATCTGCAATATGCTCATGTGTCGTACTATCTCTATTCGTCATCAAGGTTCTTTTCTCCCTCCTCGTCTTGTATGGAAGGGCCTTCCGCAGGGTTCAGTGCTTAGTCCCATTCTTTATAATATTTATACTTTCGACCTAGACCAGTCTGTCAGTTCTTTTTGTAAAGTTCTTCAATATGCTGATGATGTTGCCATATATTTTTCGTCATCCTCCTTCTCTACTGCCACTTCCCGTTTGAATTCCGCTCTGTATTATTTAAACGTTTGGCTATTGGACCACAATCTTTCTCTGTCTGTTTCTAAATGTAGTGCTCTTGTTTTCTCTCGCAAACGTAATATCCCTGATATCAACCTTTCTGTAGCAGGCGAACTAATTCCAATAAAAGATTCCATAAAGTTTTTAGGCCTCATTCTTGATTCTAAATTATCTGGTATTCACCATCTAAACCATGTTATTAAAAAGAGCGAGGGGGGTGTGAACGTTATGCGGGCCTTATCTGGGGTTCGCTGGGGCTCTCACCCCTTTTGCCAAAAACTTTTGTACAATGCCATAGTTCGGAGTCACTTTGATTATGGTTCTTTCCTTCTGGAACCATGTAATAGAGGTGCTCTGTCTAAGCTTCAGCTGATCCAGTCTAAGTGCCTTCGAATCATAACTGGTGCTATGAAATGCTCTCCAGTGAATGCCCTCCAAGTCGAATGCTTGGAACCTCCCCTTCATCTTCGCCGCCAATTCTTAGCTGACAGATACTTCTTTAATGCAGTCCAAATTAATTCCCATCCCCTTCTTCCAATTCTGTCTCAACTTTCTAGTCTGACCACTATCTCATTGTACTGGAGACACAAGTCTATCCCTTTGCTCCTTAATTCCTTTATTAAAATGAAAAATCTATCTGATCCTATCTTTCAATCTTCTTTAAATCCTCTTTTTGAGCTCGACTATAATGCGTTAACCTTCCTACCAAAAATCATCCTTGACTTTGGCATCAATAAACATTCTCCGGCAGCCAACCAAAACTTTCTCCACATCATTGCGGAGGATTGGTCTGATTGGGTTACGCTTTATACAGATGCATCAAAACTTTCTTCAGATGCCTTTGTTGGTTCTGCAGTTTGGATTCCCAAATTTAAAATTATACTAAGTTATAAATGCTCTTCCTACAACTCTATCTTTTCAGGAGAATCTATTGCCTTATTAGAAGCGGTCTCCTATGTGGAATCTCATAAGCTTGATAAGTCCCTTATTTTGTCAGAATCCTTGAGCTGCCTACAAGATCTTTTAAAAAATCCTTTCAAAGCTCGCAATAATTTCCCTATAATTCTTAAAATTAAAGAGGTTCTTCACAGATGCCTATTGTCTGGTATTGAAGTAGTTCTAGCATGGATCCCCAGTCATTCAGGTATAGCAGGCAATGAAACTGCGGACTCCTGCGCCAAAATAGCAGCTCAGACCGGATGCGCTAGCCACAAATTCTGCTTCGCCCGAGATCTGCGCTCCCTAGCCAAACTTTCATTGACTGAGTCCTGGAATAACACATGGCAAAGCAGTAGAATGATCAAGGGTAAATTTTACGGCTCTCTACAACCCTTAATTCCTGCTAGATCCTGGTTCTTCAAACAAAAACATGTTAATAAGTCAGCCACCTCTACTATAATTCGTTTACGATTAGGATTTGTCAGTACCCCAGTTTTTCTTGCCAAAATTCGAGTTCGTGATCACTCTCTATGTGAGTGTGGTCTCGATGAAGGCACTCTGGAACATATTTTCTTTTCTTGTCCTAAATTGGTCGTACCTCTGTATGATCTACTCCCTCAACAAATATCCCGACCCGTTAATTTGGCTTATCTATTAACTCTAGTATATACCCCATTTGTCAGGATCCTTTACCATTTCATTCGTATAAATAAAATAAATTTATAAAGTTTCCTAATACCTTTACTGCTATATTTTTTTCTACTGTCCTTTTTCTTTTTTCTCTACTGTCCCACAGAACCACAAACAGAAACTATTAAAATCACAACAATTCCCTTTTGGTATTCAAAATATTTTCAACCTATTAACTAATAAATCTACCTCCCACCTAGACATTGGCAAAATCATCGACATCCGATGGAGCCACTGAATTAAAGGAAGAAGAAGAAGACATTTTTACAAGATCGTACATAAACTGAGACACTGGTTATGTTGAATGATTTTAACATTGAATTGAATTTAAAAAACTCTTGATTTGTACTGATCGCTCATTAATGTTAAATATACGTATGACTCTTACTCGCAGAATAGAACAAAACAGTTTGATAAATTATTAGGAAATTAGTTTTTCAATTGTCTTTAAGATATGATATAACATTTTAGTGTGCAAAAGAGATTATGAGTTTAGTTTAATTGACTCATTGTAAAATTTATTCTTTCATTCTAACTGCCGTGTTAAAGGCGCGGATTTGAGTCCAGCCTAGTTCCATTTTTTTATAATTATTTTTTTTTGTAAAAATATGTTTAAATAATTATCTATGAATTTGCCAAAAATGTATCTAAATAATAGTAAAATTAATCTCTATAATAAATGTATATTACTATCTTAACGAAGCTTGTCACCAAACCTAGTACAGTATCGTTTTCTCATTACCACAGGCAAGTTTTAGAAGACATGGAGATGCTTTCGGCATTCACGGGAGTTCTACACGTACCGAACCTATCGTCACCTGAACACGTAATGGCCGTTCTGGAAGAAAGCGATGCGTTCTCCAAAAGAGATCTTCAGAAAATACAGCAGGATATTCGAGGAGCTAAGTGAGTTATTAAATCTATATTAGTATTATACCTGTGAAACTTTTGATAGATGAATGGATGATTGTTACGGGATCACAACAGATCGGCTCCAAAATCTGGTATAGATAGTTTTTAGTCTAGAATAGGACTACTGTCTACTATTTATCCCGGATAAATGTAATTTTTTAATTAATTAAATTACCGTGAGCCATAATCCCGCGTTGAAAAGTTCATATTATTATATTCTTATTACGAGAAGTGTATACGATGACTTTGTGTGTATGTACGTACATCTTTGTTGATGTAAATGCCTGCGAGGACACTTGGCTCGACTTAATAATCACCTCTAATCCTTCCTTTGTTTCCATTCATGGTCAACTTGACGCGCCCGGAGTCTCACATCATGACCTAATTTTCCTCCCCTATGTCCTCAAACCACCAAATCCAAAACCTAAGATTCTGTACAGGCTTTGCTTTAGGCGACTGAATATCGACAGATTGAGTGACGATGTGTCACGTATTGACTGGGCGGCACTGATCGATTGCGACCTTAATTATGACGACCTTATTTATCATTAGTCTACTGCGTTTCTAAACTGAGCCCTTTTCACTTATATCCGGTCACAGAAAGAGAGATTAGTCAGTCTGTCAGTCTTATCAGTCAGAGAATGATCACCGCACTGCTAGTCTATCTCCGTGCTATCTCCCACATTGTTACCGTATATACACCTGCTTCTTAAAACCCCTAATCCATGCTTTCCACTCATCCTTCCTTTCCCCTCCAAAGTGCTAGAAGTCTGCGTTCACAAACAGTTCTCTCACTTCATTTACTGTAACAACCTACTCGGCCCTTTTCGGTCTGGGTTTCGACCAGGCCATAGCACGGTTCCTGCTCTTCTTAAAGTAACTACCAATCTTAAGGTGGGGATGAAAGATACTAAGGTTACTACCATAGTTACTCGCCCCTTTTCAGTCTGGGTTTCGACCAGACCATAGCACGGTTTCTGCTCTTCTTAAAGTGACTGGCGATCTTAAAGTGGGGATGAAAGATACAAATATACTACTACTACCTTAGTACTGATTGATTTTTCCAATGCCTTCAATACCGTCAGTCATGACCTTCTCCTTGCTGTCCTATCCTATTTCTCGGTCTCAAGAAGCTCTCGACTGTTTCTTCTCTCACCTTCGCGATCGTCAATACTCAGTCGCTATGGAAGATTCTTCCACTAGTTGATCTGGTCTTGCTGCTGGCGCCCCTCAGGGCGGTATTCTTTCACCTCTTATTTTCCATCTTTATTACTCTTATCACCCTAAGTCTTCAGTATTCCTATCATCTCTGCGCTGATGAATTTCAGTTATATTACCAAAAAAAATTGTGCAATATAATATATCATCCGCGGTTTCAGTCGTTAATAGTGACCTGGTGGCCATTAAACACTGATTCAATATGTTCAGCGTATCGATGAACCAGAACAAATGTCAGGCTATTATTATTGGGAGTAACCGTGGTATGAGCTAGCTTGACCTTGCTTCACTTCCACCACTTCACTTCACTTTCACTTCCATCGAAAACTAAGGTAATGCTTGTTCAGACTCTAATATTCCGTATAATCGACTATGGTGATATGTCTGCATCGCCCTAAGGTCGACTGGTAGAAAAATGCCTACGGCATTAAGTCCACCTTAGCTACATTTGTGCATAAAGAATAAATAAATAAATGTTATGCAGGCGACGCAGAGTGTCGATTTCGTATTGAAATAAGATTAAAATAACGGGGTAAACACATTCCATTTTATAAATTTAATTATGATTTATTTGGCTATGATTTTATACAATATCACATTAATTACGATTTTTGTATTGTTATAGCTGAATGTTATAATTTTGAAACATTCTAGTAAAGGTACAATACACAAATCGAGCTATAAACATGCAAATTTCATTTTGTATCTTTCCATCGATTCATCGCAAATTGCAAGCCACTATTCATTACCTACGTATTTAGACGGAATGTATGGCGTCCTTGGTGGATGGGGCACTTGCGCATGTCGCCTCGTGCAAGTAAAAAGCAAAGTTCGTTCCCAAGCCACCCAATGGGCACCAACCCCAATCCATTCTCTAAACGAGATTTGCAGAAGATTCGTCGTAGCATCCGAGGTGCAAAGTATGTTGGCACTTTTACTTATATGTATAATATGTATGTATTTACAAGAAAGTATATAAGTATTTATATTGGTTGTCTAGTACCCATAGTACAGGCTCTGCTTAGTTTGGGACTAGATGGCTTTGTGTGAATGTGGTAGAATATTAAGAAAAGATATATGCTTCCTGCTCATAATAAAATAGGAGGGATAATGAAATATCATCATCATCATCATTAACAGCCTTTAATAGTCCACTGCTGGACATAGGCTTCTCCTTAGAACGAGGGTTTTGGCCTACCATTTTTTCAAGTTTTTCTTCTCTTTGCAGTGCTGTTGTCCTGCGTAGTTAATAATGAAAATGTAGTAAGGCAAAGGCCTCCCCCACAGAGCGCCAACTATCCCGGTCTTGTTAGTCCGTATCTATCCGCTGCCAGCCACTTCGTTCAGCAGCGGACGGTGATAGGCTGATGATGATGAATTAAACACAGTATACAGACATACTTCTATTAATATCGAACCAAAGTTCAAAATGTGTTAAGCACCAATAGTTTAATAGATAAAACTAAATCTAAAAGGGACACACAGTTCTATTGCAACACAAAATAAAGAGTTTCGCATATAAATATACTCATTGGTTTGTAAGTAAAATATACTTATTTGTTTTTTAATTACGTACAAAGAAGACATGTTTCGAAATGATAAACGTTGGATTGAACTAAGTATTTCTTTACATATTGTCATCAGTGCAGTTTATTCTTCGCAATTCAGTAGGTAAATACGAACTAAAACTGTTGTTTATTATAGACTTAAATTTACTGACAAGACATACATTATTTTCAGAATCTTCATCGGCATCAAGAAGCTATTAGCACTTATCGATATGGTGAAACAGACTGACGAAGAGTCTAGAGTATTCAAATTCTTGACGAAAATGCAAGAAGAAGGTGGTTTAGATCTAGGTACAACAATACAATAAGAATCATTGCAACCTTAGGGATTAGATACGCATACCACTCTATCGCCCTCACCAGATCACACTAACTCACATAACTATACATCGAAGGCACATATCGCCAAAATAACCGAATGCACACCCTGCAACTCCGACCTCAGGAGTTACGAAATCGATTACGACGATATCAGTGAATGCATCGAGTCATTAATCGATATAAGTCATAAGAAAGGTATGACAGCCAAAGGTAACGAAATATCACCATTTAAAATGCCCCTAATGAGGATAAGAAGCGTTGAAATTGTTTTCGAAGATGAAATGTCCACTTGCACAGATACGGGTATTTTGGATAGAAGCATAGAATTAATAGTGTCTGACAGCAGTGACGACTCCACTAAGTGTGTGGATGACTTGGAACATTTACAAATCGAGAGAGAATCTAATTATGACTCGGTGACGTTAAACGCGGACGGCGATCTATCTGATGATAATTCAGTTTCCCTAACAAAAGAAGACATTGCTGAAGATATTCTTAAAGTAGATACTCCCCAAATAAGTTTTCAAGACGTTGACGACCCTTCAAATTTCCAAAGCGAAAGCGTAACTTTACCCATTGATATCACATTGTCACCCAATGTCTCTGAATTCGGGGACTCTGGTCGGTTTACTGAAGAAGCAACTTCGTCTAATTTTGAAACTGTTGCTATCGAAGACGCGTTACTGTCGAATTCATTTGATGCTATCAATATTGAGAAAACATCAACCTTGGTGAGCTCTTATGAAATGTCCGATATTAATAACGTTTCGGCAGAGACTAGTAAGTCTACAGTGAGCAATGTTGAGAAAACATCGATATTAATTAACCCTTTTAATAGACCCGAAGTTATTTCAACTGAAACTCACATATCTAGAAATGTTGATATACAGAGAATCTCTTGCGAAGTGTCTGATGTTGGTGTAATTTCGGCTGGAACTAGCAAATGTGTGGAAATTAATGACGAGATTCCGACAATATTGATCAGCCTTTACGGAGCATCTCAATCTTGTCGTGTTACAGCTGGAACCAGTAACAGTAGCGCAAGCAATGTTGAGAAAACATCGACCGTGAGTAGCTCTTACGAAGTAGATGTTTGTGATATCTCAGTTGAGACTCGCAGCTGTACAGCAAGATTGTATGAATATATCGATAGTAACAGTGATGATTCAGACGATAGTGACGACACAGCAACGTGTGACAACACTCCAGTACAATTTTTGACCAGTATCGTTTCCCCTGAGGATCATTCTGTTTGCGACAGCTACGACCTGCAGTATGACTCTTTTATAGACATGGGCAAATTTTAATATTCTAATACCTATATTTAACATGTTTAAATAATATAACTTTTGCATAAACATATTTGCTTCTCTGTGGATATTGCTAACTTAATGTTATATGAATTTTAACATGCATAACGCCGTGATTGTTGAAGATATTTCATATGTTTTGGATGTTATTGTGTTTCTATTGTAGTTTGTATAACAAACACATTCCAATTCAATTGTTGAAGGATTTGATTAAATTAGGTACTGTTTTAGTATACCAGTCTATCGTTAATAGTTAAGTGTGAGCTATTCTGACACCTTGTATACCTTCTTAACACAGCTTGTGCACAGAGGGGCTCGGTGGTATGCGACTCTAGTAACCATGTCAATGTCCCTAGAACTTGTTATAGTTAAATTATTCATTAGATATTTTTCGTAACTACTGTTTTAATGTTTCCATAGTGTGTGCAATTTTAGTATATATTATACTGTTAAATGTGAACGATGACATGGTTACAGATATCCCTGGGTTGAAAGTCTAGGCAATAGCTCAATTTATCTACAATGTATTATATTATTTTTATAGATTGATTTTATTTTATTCAATTTGTTGTTGAAATGTGATGCAGCTTGATGCTGTCTATTGTGTTATTAATTAATAGGCATATTTTGATCAATGTGTAATGTTGATAGCTGTAAGGGATATTGAAAATATAATAATAATATGTAGTATTATAAAATATTTGAGAAATGTTGTTATATCTCAGTAGAAAGTGAAGCTTTCATTTAAGCATTAGTACAACTAAACTTTAAGTACTTAACTGCACTTGTAGTAAATTTACAGTCAATTAATGACCACTGCTAAGAGTTACACAATTTTCTAATTCGATGGTTAAAATGAGTCTAGTGATTGGATGAGACTAAAACATCTACATAAAATTTATGTAGATACAAATTTTAATGACAAATTATACTAGGATACATGTAATGTTATAGTGTTCTGTTCATTCTATATTGTTAAACTGACTTCAAACAAAAAGTTATTTGAGTTATTAAGTATGTAATGTTTATAAATCTAAAAGTGGATACTCCTTGCAAGAATGTGCAGCTTGCACATTGTAAAGGCCTCGTTTGGAGGAGTGTGTATTAACCAGTATACTTGCTGGGGCCGGTTGGCATATGTTTTACAAAACATCAGCTATGAAACAGTTGTCTCCAAATACCTGCTCGGATTATCCTCCATAAACTTACATAATACTCACACTGAGACGTTATTAAAGGAATTTTCTTACCAATATATGCTGCTGGAATTCACAACCCATTTTATAAAGATGTCTTGCAAAGTGTTTATCCACCTTTAGCAAGCATGTTACTTCAGTATCAGTTATTTATTGTTAGATTTCTGAATGTAATTGCTTCTTCCATTGCTGCATTTACGGTTGAACAGATCCATGTAGTATTGTAAACATCTTTGTAAAGTTTAATGTACAAGGTTAAGGTGAGATTATTGTGCTTGATGTAGTATTTAACATTCCATTTTACATTGAATAATCTGTGTAGCACATTTAAAAATACATAAATTATCTTACATTTATTGCGGTTAGGCCGGAAACTAATAAAGCTTCCATACTAAAGTCACTGTTGTTCTGTGAGTGAATGTGAATCATGTATGTGGAATAATCAAGAGCACCTGCAAAACAGGTCATAATTTATTTTGTATAGATCTTAATTTTGTATCTTATAAAATATTAATTAGGGCATTGACCTAATAATTAATTAATTAATATTAAATAGTCATGAAATATTTATAATTGATCTTTATAATGACTAGTTTCCCAATGTTGTAATGATCTATTAATTTATAAATGCTTTTAAACAATTATTGTGATTAAACAAATTATTTGTTTAATCATTTTAAATTATCAAAGTAATGAATGTAGCAGTCCATACATTGTTAAATTTGCTTAGCAGATAGGAGTAATTGCTTCTAAATCTTAAAATATGTAACCTTGCTTATGGTGGCTGTGTAATAATGCCCTATAAGCTTTATTGTTGGTGGAATAAAGTGAATAATAAACTTAAATATTCAGAATTTATTTTATTATCTTTTATTTATACCATTATAAAATACATTATGTTTTTTTATTTATCCTATCAAACAAGGTAAATACAGGTAAACGTCTAGGCAATAAAGTATAAAGTAATTACAAAGTTAGACAATTGTCAAAGACACAGCAGAAAGAGATTATCCGTATTTACTTATAGGCTTTCACGTCTAAACCACTAAATCGATTCACCAATGGAAAATTACATTTATTTGCAAGTAACATAGGCTACTTTTTACAATGATAAAAGAAAAGGCAGTGGGAAAAAGCTAGTATAAAATATATAATATAATAGAATCCGTTTATTATGACTCGAATGTGAGATTATATTGACATCGATAGAGGTCTCCTCTCATCTGGAGAACCCACCGATGGATGTATCATACAGAAGGAAGGAAGTCAAGGAAGAACCATTACCTAACGCAGAAGAGGCATTAAAGGCTGCAGAATTATTATTCCAATTTGTTCATGGCAATATTGAAAATTATAAATTGACTATGATCTTCTTTACATAATACTATTAGACAGTCGACGACCGAATGGCGTAGTGGTTTGTGTAACGGACTGCTATTCCAAAGGTTGCGGGTTCGATTCCCGCTCAAGTCAAGCATTTGTGTGCATGAACATTTAATGTTTGATTTGGTCTGGGTGTTTCTATGTATAATATGTATGTATTTACAAAAAAAAAGTATATATGTATTTATATCAGTTGTCTAGTACCCATAGTACAAGCTCTGCTTAGTTTGGGACTAGATGGCGTTGTGTGAATGTAGTAGAATATTATTATTATTATTATAGTCTCTTAATATAAGGAAAAAACAAAAGCAGACAAACAGCATTGATTTGTTATTTCAAAAAATATATAATGTACTTATTACATACAATTTTTACATATTAATATAAATTAAAAAAAATAAAATAAATACATACACATTGATATAAACTGTTCACACACAATTTGGAATAAATATTATTATCATTATATATATACCTCACAAAAACAGATGGTTGTTTATTTTTGTACCAAATGCTTTGTATGACATCCGCATTAGATGACATGTTTGTCATTTCACTTCGATGTCATTATAAACGGATTCCACTGTACTTACCTTAATAAAACGGCAACTTGTTTTAGTTAGTTAGTTTTCCTTTCTTCCACCTCTATTCACCTTATGACATGAATGTAGCAGGCACAAATAAATAGTCAGATTTAGGAGAGATAACCTTAAATAATATCTTGACGATCTTACAATCTTTAATATGATTAAAATACTATTAAGTATTATAGTAAACCTTTAATTAACACCTTGACTAACTAATTAGCGCTTTCACATGCATCTACCCAGTCATTATAAACATCTATGGGTTCAGATAACACATTTGTTGTAGTTTGGAAGTCTTCTAAACAAACTCGGCATTGTATTCGTGCAGTATTCCGCGCTCGATCCCTAAAATATGTGGATAAACTTTAGTTAATACAGAACTTTTCGTAAACCATGAAATCAGAATACTATCTTATGTACTTACATTTTAACTTCACAAGATTTTTCATGGTTACAAAACGGGCAGTTGAACTGTTGGTCAAGCGGCTCTATCGCTTTTCGCTTTGGAGGAGGCTTTCGTTTCGATTTTCGACGACCCATTCTTCTAGTTTCGCTAATAGAAGTTAAGAGTTACAATAAATAGCCTGACATTTAAAACACTATATTACAAAAAGGATATGAAAGATTTGTTTCATTTCCTTCATCACAATACTTACTTTTCACTACACGTAAACCAAACTTACAAATATACTTTGTGAGGTCTGTGTCAAACTGATGGAATTTGTTTTCAACTCTCACTTTGACATTTGACAGTAGGGAGTAAATACCACACATACGGTTAACCACAGATTACAATTATTATTACCGGGACTCTGACTGAACTGACAGTATTTTTGTTTTTATATTATTGACATTGGTGTTATGAGTGTTACTAGATTTGTCTACTCTACTGATTCATATTGATCTACTGTTGCTTTGTATCATCTTAAAGTCAATCCCATAAATATTACAAATCCTTTAACAATATTTATCACTGACCCATCTACTATTAAAACGTCTCGTTAGAGTTGTAAGTAATGGATTCACTTTAGTTTCTATGTTCTATATGATCTATTTTCTACGAAGAATTTGGGGTTCTAGAAATCTCGATTCCTAAAGATTAACTATAACAATACTCATAAACTATTAGTTCAATTCAGACAGAACATAGTGTGACATATTGGTTTGATTTTGTTTAATTAATAACTGGACTAAACTAAAGTCACACCGACACCGTCGAGTATCAACATAATGAAAAAGAAGATCGGGGCTTTATATTTAAGTGTCTGTGATAATACTAGACAGAGGCTCCCACAAGGTGGTCGTGCGATCTGGTGAATATTACGGGGAGCTGTTGGATGCGGGCAGCATGAGATCGGTTGTTGTTGAGAACATTGGGGGAGGTCTATGTCCAGCGTCGGACGTCTTTCGGCTGAGGTGAGATGAATAATATTCAGAATGTGAATGTAAGCTCGTTTGTTAGATTTCACGTCTTATTTACATACCTAATTATAATGAAATTTTACAAGTGTTCAGACAGAATACAGTTGAGGACGTAAGTATAACGCTAGTTAAGCTGCTGACAATGGCTAGTATAATAAAATATTCTATTATTTCGAAAGAAATATAAAGCCAATGTGAACGCAACACGCATAGGTGATAGCATGCAAAAATTAAAATGAAGTAAACGAAGTTAATACGATTAAAAAAACGTGTCATGCCTTTACTACAATGACTCACGGCGTTACGGGCAAGACGGTATTACTTTTAACCTTTTAACAGCCCAAGTCAGCTTTATCGGTAAAAATATTTCAGGCCCTTTCCGTCTGAGTCCTTATGGACGGTGGTGGTGACGTCAACAATGGTGTAGTGGTTTGTGTAATGGACTGCTAATCGAAAGGTCGTGGGTTCGATTTCTCCATTCAAACATGTTGGGTACAATTACATTTAATTTAGTTTCTAAGTATCATCATCATCAACAGCCTTTAGTAGTCCACTGCTGGATATAGGTCTCTCCTTAGAAATAAGGGGTTTGGCCTACTATACTCCGCTATTTCTATAATATGTATATATTTACAAAAAAAGGCATAAAATAGAAAATGTATTAATATCAGTTATTTAGTACCCATAGTACAAACTCTGAGCTCTTAATTTGGAACTAGATGGCGTTGTGTTCATGTGGTATAGCATATTATTATTATTTCGTATAAAATAGAATAAATTAAAAAAACGAGCATTTTTCGAGACATGCATTTCGGCTGCCCCAATTTAAAACCCAGTAAGGGTATTTTTTTCTGAAATCACTCTTTTTGCATATTTCGAACTTTGATAGTGAGTCGCGTGGAATTGTGAAATTACCTGGTTTAAAATCTTACAAATTAAGGATATTCTGATAATATAAAACATAGTAAGTGTTCTACGTGCTCTCTAAAAACCAATACAAAAACCTAGTAAGTCGATTTCACAACTATAAAACCTAGTATGTCACTAATACTTGCTACGTTTTAAAATGGTCAATGCAACTTACTAGATTTTCTTAATTGTGAACGAACTCAATTCTAGGGGATAGCGTGAGGGGAAATTGCGGAAGGCTTTCTGGCTGAATCTTCCTGTGAATGATTCTTCAGTTAATTTAATAAGTGCAGGTGAAATCATTACAGAAATTAATTAATCAGTTTTTCTTCTTTAAAATTAATATAAAAACACATTTGTTTTAATAATAAATGATTCCAAAATAAGTGTTTTCTGAATATTTTCCTTGCTTAGGAACTACACCGAAAGCATACGTGACAAGATACATTACACCCATTCCAGAACACAGCAAGTGCTTATACTAAGTTTTGAAACGCGTCAGGACAGAGGTAAAAGTTGAGTTTGTTCATTTTCAAAGTTAGTAAGGGGTACAAAACATGCGATATAAATTATTTTCGAAATATTTTACTCATTTTGTAATCAGTGGTTAGTACTCTATCCAATAAACATCACTTTTTTACTTTAACTCTAACACTTTTGTTAGGCTAGTCCGTTTTGTTTGTGTTGTTGTTTTTGCGCTCTCCTGTAAAAGTTGTTAAAAAGAACTTACTGGGTTTTAAATTGGGGCAGCCGATTTGCTAATAACTTGTAATAAAATTATTCATCATCACACAAAGTATTGTCAGATCTTTCTCTTCTCTTTCTAAACTTTAAATAATCAATAAGGGCAACGTATATAAACTTTACTACAACGAATATTAGAGAATGTAAACAAATAATTTATTAATGATTATATATTAGTGTAGTATAAATAGTTATTCCTCCGATTCAAGGTTTATTCTTCAGATAATAGCTACTGACCATTGAAAAATCGAAAAAATTACGCTAACTGTGGAATAAATGCTATCTAACTGTTTATCTGAGGATTGAAAAACCGGCTCTAAGCTATCTTTCTAAGTTTTAACAAACTATTTATAATCTGCATAAGGTTTAAACATAACAGGATTTATTTATGGTATAAAAGTTTGGGGAAAGCACCAATCACATTATAAAAGTGCTTAGGAAAAACTGTTACAAATGACGCAAAAGTGATGCTATTTTTTTTTTATTTATTCTTTAAGTTAATAAATAATAAGCCTATAAGACTATTTTTGATTTAATCGGTTTGAGGTTAGGTTTGAGGACAGCGACAGTAATTTTTCTCAATCGACAACACTGGGATTATTTATCATTCATTCTTTATTGTATTGTAATGTCAATCAATTTCAATCAAAAGTTTGCGCGTTAATGTTAGATTATGCTTTAAAAGCTTATTAATTATTTAAATGAAAAAGTTAGACAAACGATCAAATACTTACAATAAAAATGGCTCGTAACATTCTGTTAATTGTGCTATCATTGCTGTCAATAAGTAGTAAGTATTTTCATTGATCCAGTAATTTAAATTTACAACTAATGGAAACGCCCTGTAACTAAGATTTTATGTTTTAGTTGCTACTGTTGTCGCAGAATGTACAATACCACTAGTAATAAGAAACACATGGTTTTCTTTTGAAACCGGCAAACAAACTATCACAGACATCAATGCGAATGAAATGACTGGAAGGTAATAATATAATAATAATCGCATCATCAAAACCCTTTAGTAGAGCACTGCTGGACATAGGCCTCTCTTTAGAAAGGAGGTTATGGCCTGCGATACCCCCCTGGCCAGGTGGCTTAGTACAGGGTTTATTTTAAGTTTTGCTTCTCTTGCAGAGCTGTTGTCCTGCATAGTTTGCTCCCTTAGTCGGCTCTTACGATACCCACGGTATGAATAGGGGTGGTAAAACTCCGTGTTCTTAACCTGTCACCACACGGAAAATAATAATAGTATAAAAAAATAAGATTTTGAAGCAACACTTGATTGTGTTCCTCCGATTTTTAATGAAAATTTATACCTATCGATAATTTAATAGATCTAGAATATAACTTCTTTAGCTTTAATTAATTTTAAATAAAATTTCTTTTATGAAACTCATTAATATTTTAAACCAGAAAAAGCATAAAGTTCTTAAGGAAATATTGAGGACTCAATCTTATTTTGAAAGACTTTTTTGTATGTTAATTTCTAAGGAGATTCAGATTAGTATATACTAATAAAGTAAACCTGAAGATATGTTATTGACATATTTTTATTAATTATTTTGGTGTGTTAATTATTTCAGAGGCATATGCGTGAATATAAAATCAGAATACCGAGTAAATTATACTATGGTTTTCAAGTACACTAATTGCTACTATTGTGTAAAGCTCCTTGTACGTACTGTGAATGTACTAGAGAAGATTGAGACACCTTGTGTTGATTTGGGTCCTAATGAAGAACCTACTGTGGAGAGAGTATGCCGTGGTCTCAATCCTGATCAGAATCTTATTACATTGTTCTCTGAAAATTATGTACCTGTAAGTATTTCAATTTTTACAAAATGTTTGCATTGTGAAAAAGCCTGTTTCTGCATAAATTCAATTTGGATGTGACAACATTGTTTATAACTGATTTAGCCCTATAGCAATGAGAAGGTTTAAGGCCAATGGAAAATATACAGAATCCATCTTATCATTCGCAAACGACTTTGCGATCCTCATACATATGACTTGTGTACCTGGACAGAGGGAATTAGGACAAAACAAAAAGAGGGAAATAGAAAAAAAATTGTTTAAATCATTTATTAAAAAATTCTCAAGTAAATTGAGAAACAAATGGTTAAGTATAATAATAAAAAAAAAGCTGGGTCTCGGGACACCCAACACAAGTGATAACTTAATCTAAGTTGAACTATTTAATATTGAAATTGTTTATCTTGAGAAAAGCTTAGGTTTTTACTTAAATTGTAAGTAAAACGTCTGTCCGAAATACGGCTAGCGCTGGCGGTTAGAGTGAGAGAGGAGGAGCTGCCTACCACTGCCGTATACGTGAGAGAAAGGGAAGCCAGACAGATTGGCGCCGTAACGCGTTACGTAACGAAGCGGTTTACACTTTCGTAAGAAGTTATCACTTTAAAAAAATCTTGCCATTTTATTGTCAAAGCAAAATTAATTTTTTGACTGTTTTATTAATTAAGATTTTTTTTCATTCTAAATAGGCATTTCGCTATAGGTAAACAAAAAAATAATTTATGAATAAAATCATTGCTTATGTAGTTAACAATTTTTATAAACAATTTGTGACCCTTGCTGAATTTTTTCCTGAAAGTAAAAATGAAATACAAAAACAGCCATGTATAATAAAGTACTAAAAAAATTGTTTTTTATTTAAAATTTTAGATTTTTTTTTCAGTATTTTGACTAATGGCTGTTTCTGTAATTTTTTTACTTCAATAAAAAAAAACACCTTCACTGCTGAATAACACACCTTGTGTTTATAGAGACTTTTTCCAGTGCTGAAAAAAATACACCCGGTATTTTTTCGATCCACAACTGCTGGCCTCACAAGTGTTGTGTTCCATACAGGACGTTCTGTTAAAAATGTTTCAGTGAATAATGTTTTTTATTTTCGTTTAAGCATTTGTTTTAGTTAGCTCTATTATTTAAAATTAGCATTGAAACTGCTATATTGGTTTTTCGTTTAGAATTTATAGGCTATCCAGCTGTTGCGGGTTAGAAGACCACCCAGAACCCACTCTAAAAGAAAATAAAGCTTAAAGCGAGTTTTATGATTTTTACAAATGTTTATGGTATGCTATTTATTGCAGGTCAATTGCCGTTCATCATTGGAAGGTGTATGGCAGTTTGCATACCAGAACCGTTTTAGGTTTACGGGTGAATGTAACCACCCTGATGCACAAATTAAGTCATGTCAAACAGCTGGTACTCAGTTTTTGATCACAAACCAGAAGTTTAATATCACTTACAGGAAGTGTGCAGGAATGTCTAATACTTTTGATGGTGTTGTGGAGTACAGCTGTTTAGGTGAGTAAGAAAAGAATAAACTTACTGTAAATTATATTTTAGGCGAATTATGGAATCCTGTGTGTTTATAGTGTATTTGATTCCACCACACTGGCAAACTGAACTGGGTAAATTACACCCACAAAATAAAGGGGCCTGACTTGACTCAACAAGGACTTTCTGCAAAGAGTATTTATATACTATTAACAGATGTAGGTAAAAGACCTAAGAAGTACTGATTCACTAAAAGAAAAACTAGAACAATTCATAGAAAAAACAAAAGACTTAGACATACAGAGTAAATACAACAAATTCCAAGAACTTCTCTATACTAATAATAAGGGCAAACTAGACAGTGGCAACAACAGGACAAAATGGATAACAAATGAAACTAAAGAACTGATAAGAAAGAGAGCAGACCTAATATCTAACCCTGAAAAGACAAAAACTATAAGAAACGATATTGCCAATATAAGTAATAAAATTAAAACACACATGAGAAAAGACCGTCAGAGATACAGATTGGAACAACTGGAGAAATGCATACAAAGAACTGGAGGCACCAAAAAAGCAGCTAAACTACTATTGGAAAAACGAGATTGGATACCACACTTAATAAATAAAAATTATGAATGCGAAAAGCGACGCCCTGAAATCATATCAATAGCCACTCAATTTTTTAAAGAATTATATTCAAGGAAAATCACTGCACAAACAACAATCCTAACAGGAGGAGGTGAAGTACCGGACATAATAAGTGAGGAAGTGGAAAGAGCTGTGAGAACTCAAAAAGCAGATAAAGCTCCAGGATCGGATGGCATAAGCAACGAGTTCCTCATCCTAAATCGAAACCATCTAATACCAATTCTCAAACATCTTTTCAACCAAGTCTTAGAAAACGAGATAATACCTTGCCAATGGACAACATCATCAATAGTACTTCTACACAAGAAAGGAGATAGAAACAACATTAATAATTATAGGCCCATAAGTCTGATGTCGAATATATATAAAGTTTTCGCAAAAATCATACTCTACAGAATAACTAATACGTTAGATGAAAACCAACCAAGAGAGCAGGCGGGTTTCAGGAGCGGATATTCAACTCTAGACCACATTCATGTTATCAAACAACTATTTGAAAAAGGCAAAGAATACAACATAATCTTCTATTGTTGCTTTGTAGACTACAGTAAAGCTTTCGACACAATAGAGCATGAAAAAATCTGGCAGGCACTCAAAAACCAAGGTATTGAAAACAAATACATCAGAATAATAAAAAATATCTACGATAACAGCAGGGCTAAAATAAAACTAGAGAAGGAAGGTAAAGACATTATAATAGGCAGAGGCGTTCGTCAGGGCGATCCGCTATCGCCGAAACTCTTTACTGCTGTTTTAGAAGAAGTCTTTCGTCAATTGGACTGGCAGAAATGTGGACTATCCATTAACGGGGAAAACTTGTCACATTTAAGATTTGCGGATGATTTGATAATCCTCTCGTCATCGAGTGATGGACTGCAAGCGATGCTGAGTGACCTGGTTACAGAAAGTGGTAAAGTGGGATTGATCATGAACACATCAAAGACCAAGGCTATGACCAATGGCAAGGAAGAACCTATTCTGATCAATAATAACCCAATTGAATATGTCAAGGAATATATCTATTTAGGCCAGATAATCTCTCCTGTAGATCTAACCTCAAAAGAAATTGACAGACGCATTGGAAATGCCTGGAAACAATTTTGGAACCTAAAGGAAATAATGAAAAATAAAGAGACTAACATAACCATCAAACGAAAATTCTTTGATACCAGCATACTACCTATACTCACTTATGGTTGCCAAACCTGGGCACTCACTAAAGCACACATTAAAAAGTTAGAAACTTGCCAAAACTCCATGGAAAGGAGTATGATGGGGAAAAAACTATCCGACAGAATTAGAATCGAAACCATAAAGAAACACACGAAAACAAAAGATGTAACAACAACAATAAAAAAGTTAAAATGGAAATGGTCAGGACATACAATTAGAGGAATGGAGAAATGGTCGAAATCGATAATGAACTGGTTCACAAGTCATAAGAAAAGAAAAAAAGGAAGACCACTTCGAAGATGGGTGGACGACATTAGAGCCTTAGCAGGGGGCACATGGACGAGAACTGCTAAGGATAGACAGGAATGGAAGAAGTTGGAGGAGGCCTTTGCCAATAAGTGGCACACAGACAGAGTTGTCGATGAGTAATAGTTAAGCGTAATAGATAAGATATATAATATATAAGTAAAAAATTTTTACAATAATTAAGATGTTAAATACTGTAGATGTAAAACTGTCCGAAATAAAGGCTATTATTATATTATATTATAGGTAAAAGACCAGGTGCAAACAAAACATTTTGCTTTGAATTTTATACCATTAATAGACTAGTCAAATTTGCATTGTATTTCTGAAAATATCTCGTCGGAAAGACTTGTAATTGAAGCCTATTGTACCGCCGTTTATTTAAGCTTATTAATTAATTTAATAATTTATTGTTAAACTAAACCAAATATATCCCTTAAAGAATTGATAGTAATTCACAATAATGGTTTTATTTGTAATTAATTTCAGGTCATTGGTTTGTGAATAAAAACCACTTTTTTGCGGTTGCAAATACAAAAGAATCTCGAAAAGATGAAAAGTATCGATGTTTTCTAAAAAACAGAGATGACGATCTTTACATTGGTGCTTCTATCACACCTGAATGCAATACATTAAAGACTGTGGAAAAATCGCCCGAGAGATACAGAGTTACTCCAGTCAAGGTAAAAAAATTACGATTTAGTGAAGTCTGCTAAAATGGCACTCAGTATTAATTTTGTGTAACGAATTTCCTATCGCCTCATTAACTTATTAGATGAATTAAAATTGAAACCAGATTACAGCACCATCTGCTTTTTTATCCATGTTTTGTTTCACATACAATGTATGAGACGTGAATGTTGCTTTATAATGTCTTTTTGGGAATTCTTAAAGAATATAACATACCACAAACAAAGAAAACAACAGAATTTCTTAACTGCTCAACGAACATATTATATTGATTTGTTTTATAGGCAGAGGTAGTAGAACCAGGTTGTCGTCTGCCTCAAAATTTCTCTGGGGATTGGATCAACACGGCCAACATCGACGCTGATGTATTTATTAATGAAACGCACATCATTGAAACTTATTATCCGGATGAGGGTAGATATCGGAGAACAATTTATGTTTGCAGGTAATTTTTTGCTCTTAAGTAATGTAAGCTTTCATTAGTCTTGAAATTTTGTTTATATTTAGAATCCATTGATCTTCTTATTACTGCCTCTTTAGTAAATATAGAATCATCATCAACAGCCACTTACATTCTACTGCTGGACTTAGGCCTCTCCGTGCAATGGAAGTTTTGGCCTACTATACCAAGCTGGCCAGATGCGTTGGTATAGAGTTCGTTACAAGTTTTCCTTCTTTTCGCAGTGCTGTTGTCCTGCAGGGTTTGCTCCGTTAGTTGGCTCTTACGACACCCACGGGATGAATAGGGGTGGTGACACTCTGTATTCTTAAGCTGTCAAAACACGGTTGATTGTATTCTTAATCCTATATAGAATCACTTACTATTTGGCTCGATCCCTTGGCGTTACGTAGAGATGTGGCTTCACTCTGCATTCTCTATCGCATATATCATGAAGAGTGCTCCGAGGAATTGTTCGGTCTAATACCAGCCGCAAATTTTTGCCGTCGTTCCACACGACAAAATGTTCATCCTCATTACCTGGATAGTTGGCGCTCCACTACTGTGCGCTTTTCGAGACAATTTTTGCCCCGCACAACGAATCTGTGGAACGGTATTTCCGGACCGATACCACCTTCAAACCTTCAAGAAAAGGGCGTACTCCTTCCTAAATGGCCGGCAACGCGTTTGTGACTCCTGAGTTGCAGACGTTAAGGGGCGGCGATGGTCAGTTTCCATCAGGTGACCCGTCTGCTCGTCTGCCCATCTAACATAAAAAAAACTACTATTTATTTATTTATCAGATTTTATATTTTATTATTATTGTATGATTTTATTATTTAATTCTGTTATATAAACTTATTGCGTTAGTATTTGAATATGATTTCTATTAACTAACACTTTTATCAACTCCAGAAGTTCGTCTTATTTCGTTTTTTAGGAATTTTAATGATTAGTTATAGTACAATGTAGTTTAATAATACTGTCATCAATTTCTTATAGAGAGCAACGTGACAGCAGAGTAATGATGGCACGCTTAACAGTCGATGGATGTCAAAAAGATTATGTGTGTTTTGATTTTGTACCACAACATCATAATGTTATTAGGTAAGTATGGGACAGCAAGTTTATTTATAGATTAAGTGCAATGTAGCAGAAAGACCGACAAATGATGGTGTTGAAATATAATTATCACTTATTCTTTAATATAATGAGACTTATACACCTTACCAAATGTTTTATTAAATAGTTTCATGCTAAAACTGAGTTTTGGTACGAAATCCAATTCAAAATTGTATGTCACTGTTCTCTGTCCTGTAAAACATTTGCTTTACCCACATAAGTATAAGCATAAGTGTGAACACAGCTGATATATACTTTTTCACTGAGAAAGTCAGTTTATCGGTTGCAGTCAGTAGAGCAGTATAAATAAGCAGACTCATATCAGCAGATATATTTTTTCGCTAAATCTAGTAGGATCTTTTGCACAAGATAATAATTATCTGTCTATCAGACACTCTGTTCATATGTTTTTTATTTTGTTTCAGATATAGAAAGGGCCTAGCTATGATACAAAGTAATTTTCACACAGTATGCTCTTGGGTGCAGTTCCCTAACAAACAAGAGTGGCGCTATGATATCTTCCTGAAAAAAGATCCCACACCAATCCGGTGTCCTGTCGCCGGCAAATTCAACTTTACCCAGAAAGGAGATGTTAAATTTGAAACCAGAATATTGGGAGGGGTTACTTTAAGTCCTCGGCCAAATCTTTACTGCAAATTAAATATTAGCGATTTTTCAGTCTGTGATATAGATCAAAAAACTATACAAATCAAGGAAAACTATTGTCTGTCTGTGGATCATTTGGGTAGACCAGTGGATATCTACAGTGATCCTGATTACAGGATGAAATGCATTGGATTTTGGAAGGAGAATCTGAAATCGTATCTGGTTACTTATGATGAACTGGATCCTTTCTCAAAGTATAGATGTTGGGTGTATCAACGGGCTGATCTTAATAGGTATGTTGATAATTTACATGAAGTCACAAGCAATTTTCTTTTTTTACTGTTGTAGAATATTATTTATATATTCTTTCTTTTAATTTAGTAATATTGTTATTATTCATTTCTTCATTGTACAACCTCGATATTATTGCCGATTAAGACAGGCACAAAAATTTATTTTATAAATAAAAATGCAAGAGTTGTAATATAATTTCTAACACAAAGATATGTTAATAAATGTATTTAGACTGCCCCATTATTTATGGGCGATTTGTTAAAAAGGAAATCATTTTCTTTTCCAGAGTACTTATGTCTCAAGCTCTAGGTCCCTATTGTGATTTGAAGCAAGATGTAACGTCATGGAACTATACAGAGGGCGCAGCAGTCGCCGTCGAGATGGAAGAG
Organism: Arctia plantaginis; assembly: GCA_902825455.1. Lineage (NCBI taxonomy): Eukaryota > Metazoa > Arthropoda > Insecta > Lepidoptera > Erebidae > Arctia > Arctia plantaginis. The sequence continues at coordinate 7,102,385 of CADEBD010000314.1, read as the reverse complement.
TACGAACGAGAGAGAGACCAATGTCCTATGCACTTTGACGATGGCAGCGATCCGTGGTCCACTAAGGAAAACTTTATTAAAGTGTTCACTTTTTCGTATTTTGGTACTGGAGCAGCTACTGAACTAACAGTCAGTGTGATGACGATACTTTTAACTGTAGTAACTTTTCTATTACGATTATCATAGGTGTTAGGAATAATAAGTAGATGGTGTAAGTAGACATAACATTTCTAAATAAGTTCCAGTCCTAATTATCCGTCCAGTTGTGTTTACAACCTTTTTATATAATATGTTTCTGTTAAAAGACTTAAAGATGATAAGAATTAAAATGAAATTCCTGGAATCTCGATGTGTAATGTGTGTGCCTTAACATGCCTTATCTTGGTGTGTGTAAATATATATTCTTATTATTTTATATTTATCTTACTCCAGTATTGTAATTTTTAATTTTATATAATAGTATAATGTACCTAATGGTATCTTAAAGTCAATTTTTCGTTGCTTTCCACTGAGTAAGGTTATCGTAGGCCGAACCTAACACCCCCCTACCCTAATGATAAGGGCTCAATGGGTGGTTTAATGATATAGGGGTACCTATACCTTAAAACGAGCTGACAGGTCACCTGATTATAAGTGACTACCGCCACCCATAGACTCTTGCAACTCAAGATATACGTGATGTACGTAGTGCGTTGCTACCCATTGAGCCCTTAGCATTAGGGTAGGGGGGTGTTGGGTTAGGTTAGCCCCCTATATCACTAAAAAAACTTAATTTGTTGTGTATCAAAAGCTAATGACCAGTATGACATTAGAATATGAGAATGACTGATTTCTATGTTTTTTTATTCTAAAGACGAAGATAGAAATTGCATGGAGTTGTCAAGTCAAGGAAAGTGTGAAGTAACACTAAAATTGTGTTTGCCATAACATAATAATAGTAGTGTTACTTCAGATTGTTCCTAAATAGTACTGCATAAGTGTATAAACTAAGTAAATAGTGTTTAATTGTTAACTTGAAAAGCGTTATTTAACACGACAAAACAGCATATCCATAAAATGAAGCACGACAAACAGAAAAGTCTTTGGCACCCCTAATTCTAATATGTTTATTAGATGACATATAACAGAAAGATTCTCATAACCAACTAGCAGGGCATCAGTATGTTTAGAGGTATCTGTTATAAACTTTGAATTAAAACATTTGGAGTATGTCATTGATTTGCTAAAAGACTGCAAGTGAAGGCTTACAGCTAGCTTTAGCTCGCTTACGCTCTTGTTTAATTTGGATAAAACTCTTTAAATTTTGGTGAATCCTGACACGTTAGACAATAAGGGCTGAAAGCATAACAAACAGACAAACAAACTCACATTAACATTTTTAATATTAGAGTCATCGGTGGACTCTATCAGCTAATTAAGGCGTGAAAATCTTATGCTATGCCTATGGGTGTTATTTTCAATGTACCTGTTAGAAGAATGAACAAATAGTTAACAGTGCATTGAATACTGCTGTTTTGAGCAGTTTTCAGTTTTGAGATAATCAATATTTTGTTTAAGTAATCATCACGTCGCTTTTAGTTGCATTGTAAAAACAACTTTTAAATACAGCACAAAACTTATAACACGAATTCAAATAGTCCCTGTTGGAGGGAACTATAATGGAAAAATTGTGTTATAATTTCTATTATGTGTTATATGATCATTGTTACTTAAATTAAGTAAAAAAAATTAGCAATGACAATTTCATATTCAGGAAGTAGTGTTTTCTTTGTTACGAAGACTTAAATGTTATAATTTTAGCATATTTTATGTTAATGTAACACATTCATAAACTAGGTATATAAATATTTTTTATTGTAAAACTTTATCCGTCCAAAATAAAACCTTTTTTAATATATTATTCTAATATCATTTACCTATTTATGCTAAGATGTCTCAATAAAAAATTATGACTATAATCACGCAACTTATTAATTTTCCTGATATTTTAATGATGAACAATTAACTCTGAAATGTTAATTATGTTTTAAAATGGTTTTCCCGAGGCAGTTATGAATCAAATGGATAAAATCATCGAAATCATACATTTAAGCGGCGACTTCTACATAGATTGAAACGAAGAAACATTACAGCGCCATACCCCAAACTACGGTCTAAAAGTCTTCACGCTGATTAGCATGTATAGGAGTTCCCAACATCAATTACCCCACCTAGTCGTAGGATCCTCCCTTTGTATTTGAGGGACATGACACCCGTGCCTCCACACATCGTGTAATATATTTAATTCAAGATCATTTATCCTAAATTTAATCATGGAAAAGTATATTTAAGCATCCTATGCTTCTTTTATGCAATTTTTTTTGTGAAACCAGTAGAGTGAGAATCCCCTCGGATACCACCTGTCGGTGGCATGTCGGACTCGAACAGACTAAAACCGCACGCCGTCTCGGGTACTAATAGCCGGGGAACCAAGTATACCCTAGAAAGGAAGTCCCTGGTACCCCGACATACCTCGGGTCATCTACAGACGAGTAGACGACCCCCCCGTGTGGGAACCCTATGTTCCCTGTGCTCCCTGGAAGCGAGCGCGCTTCGCAACGCGCTCGCCGCCACCCCGGCCTGCTTCTGCTAGGGTGACAGATGGCCTCACCTGTCACCCCCAGGCCTGCGCTTATGGAGGACGGAGGTCGTTCTGCGACCTCCGGCGCCTGAGTCGGCTGCGGTACCTGGCCCGTTCCCGAGCCTGGCGGGCCGGGAGAGTCCTAAACCTCTCCCGGTCCCGCTCCGCCGTCTCCTTTGCGAGCATAACTTGCTCGCAGAAGGAGACGGCAGAGTTCCACGCACTCTCGCTCCGCACGATAGCCGCAATCAGGATATCGAGCGAGGAATGCACGCCCCTGGTCAGTACCAAGTGATTAAACCCATCTATAATAAATGGCCACCGGTAGTGTTATTATAAAAATATTCTAACAACATTTCAAATATACATTCTGACTAAGTTTAAAGGTCTTACTAGTTTTAAATAGATATATTTAGTGAGTTGAACCCTTGCACTAAGGTTTTGTTTTCTAAATTACCATATTGTTTTCAATAACCAATATTTCCATGCCAGAATATAAAACCTTAGTTTGTAGTAGTTAGTATGACTACTAAATACAGCTAACTGTAGTAGAAGTACTATTCCTTCGCACTGTACTACTGTAGTACACCTAGGCCCGTATTTAAAAGGCGTCTCAAGTATCGGTTGAACTCTGATTATCTGAAATTAGTTTTAAGTTGAGATCAAAACTTAAACGTCGGACTTATTACATATAGAACGCGTTTTAAGTTTTACTTAGTTGAAACTAATTTTAAGCACTGCTTTGAACTTCCAGTCAGCTCTCAATTACGTTTCCGCATGATGTACATATTACTCCGTATTACGCAGCTAATTAAAAATCTTTTACAAACATAATTTCTGTGAACTTGCTAGTGTAGAAGTGTAAAAGCTTTAACAAGCTTGTTGCTCGTCCAAATTAAATATTTTAAATTTTTTCAAGTTATTTATAAATAGTTGTCAAAAATGTTTTTTTTTTCATAGTTCTAAAATTTTATATTACCTACTAGAATAAAATTATACTTTAGTCATAAACCTAAAGGTAATTTGAGCTGAATTGTTTATGTATGACCAAAGGGCTTATAAATAAAGAGAAAGCGAACAAGGCGCAGTCGCTTACGGGTAGTAGAGAGAAAGGAGATTGTTTTGGTCTTGCATCTCTCTACTCTTGTCACTGATTGGCTATTTTAAATGCCCTCTTCAGTATTAGTCAATCAGTGCAGAGAGGAGATTGATCAAGACAAAAACAATATTCTTTCTCTGTCTAACGGCCGTACGCTACCACTTAGGGAGGATTATACCGTTCGCTCCCTCTATTATATTATCTCTATGTGTATGACAAGGTAATTCTTTCGTAAATAAAGTAAATCTTTCGTAATTATTCAGAAACAAATCATCGTAAAACACGTTCATTTCCCCTAAAAATCACCAGTTTCAGCCTGCCTCATGTAAACAAAGATCACATCTGTCAATATCTATACATGGACGAAAATATCGTTCTAAAACAAACTAGCACTTGAGCATGGATCGGTGAATCTCGTTTTAAGTGAAGTTCAAAAATAAAATCTCTATTTAAAATCAGTTTTAAGACTAGATTCACGTTTGAGATACCTTTTGAAATATGAATCTAGAATCAGAATAACATCTGTAAATCTAACAAACATCTTATTTGAAGGCAATTCAAAGTGATCAATGAAATGAAAATACCCATGGAGTTAAATTTTTTATTTGTAACTTATTTTTATATTTTTTTATAAGTTATGAAATGAGTTGCAAGTGCAAATATAAATTTAATTGATAAACACCAGACAGAAAAAATGCCATATTATATCAACTAAAATAAAGTTTAAATAGTAAATAACTTAGTTATAAATTACTTTCAGCTACACTTTTACTTAGTCCATGATACTTTGGGAATATCAAAGTGCTCTGTCAAACTGTCAAGATGTTGGTTGAATTTCTCCACCCTTTGTTTGTGAGTCATCTCGGCTTTTTGTTGTATCCTTTGTTTTTGCTGAAATAAAGTGTTTTATTATTATTATATAATTAACATTAGCGTTTATAAATTAAGATTTAGGTTCAATCTTGCTAGATTTTAGAATTTCTGAGAAAGAATTTTTAGAGTGTCCATTCAGTGATAATTATATAATACTAGCGGCGCCCCACAGTGCTACCTGCGTTTATTGTTGTACATCCCACCAGAACACTACACTTTTTTCAGGATAAAAATAGCCTATTCCACACTATAATCTGTCTCGGTACCGAATTTTATCCAGATCCGTTTTTGTGTGAAAGAGTAACAAATATCCTTATAAACTTTCGCCTCTATAATATTAGTAACATAGTAATATTTAAACCGATGGCAGACTCAAACTATCTCTATACTTACAAAATTTCATATAAATCAGTTTAAGTGTGAAGACGTAACAGACAGATACTTTTGCATTTAAAATATTAGTATGGATGTATGATCAATTTTTTATAATATGGATGGCAAACAAGCAGTCTTTTTTGATAAGAAATAAGTTAATTTGTTTCATAGAATGGTAGTGAGATACAAAAAAAACTTGAAAAGCACAGTTATAGAGTGCCAAGTAATGGAAATCTATGTTTTGTTATGTTTACGGATGGCAGAAAGCTGCAGAAGAACTCTAGATTTTAACTTTTTTATAATGTCAGTTTAATTACAAAAAGAAGGCCATGTAAAGACGAGTTACGCTAATTTTTTCTTACATTGTTAAAAAACTATAAGAAAAAGATCGAGTATGGTACATAAATCAAATATTTATTGAGATAGATTCATTAAGATTTTTCAGATCCTTTTAAAACACTTTCATAAATTAATGAATTGTCTCTTATCATGAACTGTTTTAAAGATACTCATATGAAGATGGTATATCTTTACATATTTTGAAAACTGACTATACTAAAAAATATAGAGTGAAGTATAAACATAATCTACAACTAGTCATAAATTGGACATGTGAGAAGTCATGAAAACTTGCAAACTACTTGTTATAAGCTAATGACATTTATATTCAGAATATATTATGACTAGTCTGACTTAGTGTGCATGAGAAATCAGAGTCACAACATTAATATTCTTGACATAATATATTAGTCATTGGATTTCATGTTGAAGTGTTATTTATTTCTAAATTAGAAACATTTAAGTTAAATTTGATCAATAATAGTTACATGTCAAGGCATTAATATTGTAATGGTAATATCATTCCATGTGTTGCATACCATTTTCTCCTGCATCTTCTGAAAAGCGATTTCAGCTTTGGTCTTCTTGTCGCTATTTGTGTCCATAGCGTGTTTCACCTGCTGTTGTACCTCGTTTTCTATCATTTTCTCCTTTTCCTTGTTCGTTTTCTTCTTCTTTTTCTTTTTGATCCCAGAGTTATCCTTGATCTTAAGTTGTGATCTATTGACACACGCATATTCGTCCTCTTCACCCATTTTATTGATTCTATTACAACTTCGTATTTATTAACCAATATTTTCAAGTTCTATTTTAAAGTTGAACTTAATTGCTTTATGAATAATAGACGGCTTTATGAAGCTACCACAGGTTCTGTTCTATTTACCAACAACCAATATGGATAAGCCGAGCCAATATGGTATAGAAGTACAGAATAATGCCATTTTGACTTTGAAATGTCACGTGTGACATTTGTAAGATCATTGGTTACTGGTCTTTTTACATACAAGGTTTTTTTAATCATTGATTTTCTAATATTCATGTTCATTTTGTTAAAAAAGCGAATGAATTCCATTCTCATTAATTTAATTTACTAAATAGAAAATATATTAATATTTAATTGAATTGAATCACTTAATAGATCACCTTTGTGGTATTTATTTATTTATTAGCTTGTATGTATGTAGCATATCCTTCGGTCATATTTCTTTTTTTACATCATTTTTTTGTATCTTTTGCAAAGTGTCTGCAAAATTGTATGATGATAATAACTATTCTGTATCATCATCGTCCAGCGATAGATCCCTTAATATGTACAAAAATACTTTGGAACATTAAAACAAATAAGGAAACAACTCTTCCGTGCGCTAGACCCACTTTCTACATTATACTACTGAATCAGGAAGATGAAAGAGGCCTACTTATTCGAAAATTAGTAAATCTCATAATGCGTTTGTTAATATCATTCAGAGCATTTCTAAGACAAATGGTAAACATATAATCTGCTAGTTCAGGGATTATGATAAGACTCTAGGTACTTTGCGTAGACCGAATAGATTTTGCCATCCGCCCGGTAAAGCATGACCGGTTTACCGGATGGATGGAAGAATCTATTCGTTATGTCCGGTATTTTGCATATTAATTAAAGTATTAATAAGTTAAATATTGTATTATAGAACTCTGAACATATCTGGTACGTCGCTTCGACTAAGATGACTATCTTAATTATTTTAAGTTCAGTAGAAAATATTTAGATACATTCAGGTTCAGGAGAAGGTACCATCACCCGTGTTTGGTTCGCAAGAACGCCTGAGTGTCACCACTGCGATGGCCAGACACGCTGGCAGAATGCCTGACGTTTGTGAAGCAGAGGCGCGTGAAATTCCGCAGTCTCCTTCTGCGAGCAAGTTATGCTTGCAAAGGGACGGTACAGCGGGACCGGGATAGGTTTAGAACTCGTCCAGTCCGCCAGGCCCGGCAACGGGCCAGGTACCGCAGACGACTCAGGTGTTGCAGCAGCAGAATTAGGCCTGGGTGGTGGCGCAACGAGCTGCGGCGCGCGTTCGCCCTTAAGGGGCAGAATGAAACATCGTGGTTTCTACACAGGAGGGATTATCTACATGCCGTAGAAGATCCGTTGTCCCGCCGGGATACCAGGGATTTCCTTTCTGGGGTACACTTGATTCCCCGGCTACTAGTACCCGAGACGGCGTGCTGACATAACCACCCCTCTGGTAGGTGCTATTCGGGTGGATTTCAGTAAAAAAAAGGGGAAGGTAACATGTTAATCACGAATGTTTTTCTATTACCTACTTCTTATCTTGTCACTATGTTATGATCTATTAAAAAACAGGGTTCTTTCAAGTAATTTAATCTAATTCGATAATTTCATTTTTGTTTATTTCTTAGTCATCCTCCTACAACATTATACAGTCGCCTCTCAGAACTCTTTGGGTTTTACATAGAAATTCATTTTTCGTGTGGGTTTAGGCCGTAAGCATAATCGTACATAAAGGGATTGCCATGTAACTGAACAACATTTTCTTGAAAACCGTCTTCTTCAAACGCCTCATTGTCATATCGGTGCTGTAACTAAATATTTATCAATTAAAATACATGATAATCTATCTATATGATCCAAGAAATGATAGTAAAGTCTATTATGTAAAGATTTAAAGCTTTATTATATTTTTTCAAACCGCGCGGCGCAGCGAGTATCCTAGCCTGCACCACTCGAGGATACACACGTTCACTCCACACTCAATCAACACGTTAGTGGGTTATTCTATATATACCTATATATGTATTAAGTTAAATAAAATACTCATATACTCATGTTACCATACTGTTATACAAGGTATATCGCCTGTCAATTTTAAGAAGGTCGGAAATGCAATTTTCTTGATTTTGCTTTTATTTTACTATTGACCTAAAAATCAATGTTTTTCAGCAGCTTTAACAAAAAGTCATTTTAAATGGCCCTGTTAACAAAGTAAATATATATAAAAATTAAGCTATTTTAAACTTTGACGCGCTCTCATGTAAAATTACTTATTTGCAGATCCTACATTCTTAATAGGGATGGACGATTTAATAAACTTCTTTATTACAAAGAACTTGATAATCTGATATTATATTAAACTACTTATGTACATGTACTTCTCATCATCAACATCTCAGCCGAAAGACGTCCACTGCTGGATATAGGCTTCCCCCAAGGCTCTCCACAACAACCGGTCCTGTGCTGCCCGCATCCAACGGTTTCCCGCTACCTTAACCAGGTCGTCGGACCACCTTGTAAGGGCCTGTCCACGCTTCGTCTTTCGGTACGTGGTCGCTACTCCAAAATATGTACTTATCACATCACATCAACAGCCTTTAACAGTCCACTGCGGGACATATACCTCTCCTTAGAAAGGAGGTTTTGGCCTACTATACCACGCTGGCCAGACGGGTTGGTATAGGGTTTGTGTTAAGTTTTCCTTCTCTCTGCAGTGCTGTTGTCCTGCGTTGTTTGCTCCCTTAGTAGCCTCTTACGACACCCACGGGATGAATAGGGGCGGTGACACTCTGAATTTTTAATACGTCACCACACGGACAACGTGTGTAACATGTACTTATAAGTATTAGTATATATTTTTGTATACCTTTTTCTCTTGTTTTTCTTTTCTTTTATTAATAAAATATTCATCTATTTCCGTATAATAGTGAGATTCTGTATAATCACTAGCAATACTGATTTTTCTCTCTTGAGTCGGTTGAGGCCCGTTTAGAGGCGGATCTGTAGGGCACGCAGAAGTGAGTGTCTCATTACACTTGACTAATTCATGACCCTGAACATAGGTGTTGTTAGCGCTTATTTGAGCGTTGATTTCCAGTGTGGACCTATTGTTTGCTGAGGTCTGAATTTTGAAGCCATTCTAAAATAAAAGATGCTTTTTTATAAGTGAATGTACCTATTTTAATGAAATTTGATTTGGACAATTAAAAAAAAAAAACAATTTTCTAATAGCTTTAGGGAGATATTCCATCAAGTATACCATTATTGTTTTATATATCTACATATACTTACAGGTTATGGCCCAGGTTACGATATGATATTATTTTGAAATAATATTTAAGAAGTGAAATGTTTACGAACCTCATTCGAGATGGCGTGTTTATGTTTGGTAGAGCACAATATCATAAGAGTTGCTGTTATTGTAGCTGCTGCAAAACCTGCCACAGCTCCGATGATTAAATAGGATGAAGCGGTCAAGGAATCTTTAACCAAGAGAATGATTGATTCATGGATGATTTCAATTTGAATTTATAACACTTGTAGATTTCGGTATGTAAAAGTCATAATGTTTTGTCTCGTTATTTGTACATAATCAAACAAAAACACTATTCATTTTAAAGGTCAGAATTGGAAAACGCTTAAAGAATGTAAAATAATTAGTAATGATACACCTATATGTACAAATATTCTTCTTAGGTATTTCTTAGGTAGGTATTTTAAGTAATTATAAAGAAATATTGATTTGCATGTATGTAAAATAAACCTTTCCTACCTTGCAACAAAATTACCATTAAAAATAGCGGTATAAGTAAAACTGCTAATACTAAGACACTGGCAGACATGTTTAAATGCTCACGACAACTAGTAAATATTAAATTAAATTTATAAAGTACAAATATACTGATTTATTACCTACAAGTTGTTTACTTTGAGGAAAAAGTTATCCTTTTCCTCGTCTAACAGAAACATGTAAGAATACAATAGTTGCCCTTCTAAACTAGCAAATAATACCAAATTAATTAGGTACCTGATTTTTGCATGTAATTATTTCCTCATACTTTTAATAACATTGTGACGTACTTTAATTCATTTCAATATTGCCGCACTTTCACGAAAGCTCAAAAAGCTCTAGCTATATTTAGTTTTGTATTTAATTTTATTTATATTTAATTTTGTATTAAATTTATTGTATTAATTTGTACGTATTCGTGCTATTAAGGCGATTTATCTAATATAAAACCAAATAAAATTTTATTTAATGACGTAATCGAACCTAGGAAATTACGATCTCAGTAGGTACACGGTAACAGTTAGAGAATTACCGACCGATGTTGCCAGACCATTGTTTTTAAGGGAAATAATAATAATAACGTTTTAAAAGTTTGAATATGTAAATTTTAATAACTTATTAAAACTTAAAAACTATTTTTTCTTTGAAAAATATACTTGTATGTTTGTTACATCATCATTTTACTTTAGTAGGTACTAAAATCGATCCAAAAAAGATTCTGTCACGTCACGTCATCAAAATATAGTGTGCTCATAGAGGGTGCTAACCATCAGAGTTTCTAGGAATCCAGGCATATCGATAGCATAAACCTCGTAGAGGAAATGAAATTAGTCTAAATTAGCTCTAATTTAAAAAATCAATGCTGTATTACTAACATAATACGACTCTAACAGCCCCTTTTGAGACACCCTATTTGAACGACGTGGAGCTTTAGTCGAGTTAAGTACACAGTAAGTCACGAGGGTGGCAGGTTGACTAGTAGCAAATATTATAAATAAATAAGTGATTGTTCGCGACAAAAGAGCGGGAATGAATGGCGTTTCTTGGCGTTATCGGAGCAGCGCACGCGCTCTGCTCGCCCACGCGTACGGCCTAAAGATTAGTTCGATTTCGCGGCACGTGGCGCCACGTGCGACCTGACTACCCACCAAATAAGATTAACGGATTTGCACACTACAGATTGCACACGAATGAGCAGGAAGTGTAAAGTGAAACCCCGGTAATGAGAACGCATTGTGGGAGGACCAGTGTAATGAGATAGGAAATAAATATTATTGTATTATTCGTTTTTAGGGTCAATCCTTGGCGTTAAGGAAAACGATTTACGTTTGAAAATAGCTACAGACACCAGCTACGTATATTTCTTTAATTAAAAATATTTAGAATTATGATATTGATAATCTAAAGTGCATTATGGTCTAAGTATAAAATGTTGATTATAAATGATCCTTTTCTTATAATTTATTTCATCCACGGTCAATCAACTACCTGTTAATTTTTATTTAAAAATTATTTTTACCTTCACGCAAAGTCAGGATTTTTTTCCCGACTGTCTCATATTAGGTGGTTGGATTAATTTTTCAAATATACAAAATCCAAAAATAGAAGTTGTTCCTTCTATTACAGACGCAATAAATTACGGAACCAGATAGTGCACGTGTGTCCCGAAATGCACCTGATATGATTTTCTGAATGAAGGAACGCCACAACATCAAACTCACATGTAACAACTATATTAGTCGGGTTATTAGTTGGAAATATCGTATATGTAAGCTCAACACTCTACCGCTTGTGCTATAACACAATGTCACCGAGTTATCTAAAGTTCTAAATTCACTTGGAGTTGAGTTCCAACTGCAGTTTGAAAATCAAGTGAATTTGCAAGCTTATCTAACTCTCTCTCGCCGCTTCCTACTCGCGCTGAGTGTTATGGGTTCGATCCCCACATAGTGTGATCCACCGATTGTTGTTCTGTTCTGAGTCTTCTTTGTGTTGGTTTCATGCATGTAAGTAAAGTCCACCGTGACAAAAGGAGATATTTCCAGTACGGGAGTTGTCTTTTAAAAAACAATAATATGCCGCTCTTAGAATATTTTTTTGTTAATTATCAATTAACAAATAAATATTCTACGGTGTGGTGACGGATTAAGAATACAGACTGTCACCACCCCTATTCATCCCGTGGGTGTCGTAAGAGCCGACTAAGGGAGAAAACTATACGCAGAATAACAGCACTGCAGAGAGAAGGAGAACTTGACACAAGCCCTATACCAACCCGTCTGGCCAGCGTGGTATAGTAGGCCAAAACCTCCTTTCTAAGGAGAGGCATATGTCCAGCTGAAAAGGAAAAAAGGAATAATTCCAAAAAATAAAATAAAGTTGAAAATTAAGATAAATTTTAGTACTCACAAATTTTCGCAAAAATCTACGTAAAATCTGGGTAGGTACGGAACCCACGGCGCACGAGTTCGACTCGTACCTGCCCGGTTTTTTTTTGTTGACAGGGTGGAAAATCCCTTCGGATCTCCGTCTCCTTGGGGATGTAAGAGCCGGGAGTATGTGGTGTTTCCACTAAAAACCACCAGGACCCGGACCATGTTCCTCTAACCTGGGTACACCCATGCGTTGATATCTGGTTATATTAACATTCCAAAATTTAAAAAAGGAGTCAATATCATCCTCATTAACAGCCTTTAGTAGTCCACTGGCAGGACATAGACCTGTCCTTAGAAAGGAGGATTACTTTTATTATGTTTGGCGATGATGGACATACCTAAACATTATTACTACTTCTATCATTAATACATATTAAATTAAGTACTTTGAGAAGAGTCTAGGTCAAGTCTTTGGAGGAATCAGCAAAAGTAGGTAAACCATTTATAAAATACTTTATAAAACAATACGTAGGCCAGCTGCAAACCTATGCAGCTGTCTCCCGTAATTGGTTGTGCGTACGACAAACATTGTACAAAGGACGTGGTGGAAGGCAGTGTAATGTAATACTACCGCCAACGCTAAGCGCCACATACCGCGAAAGTTCAATTTTTTTATATAAATTACTTAGATAACGCAATATGCAAATTGTAGTAATAAATAATATAGCAATTGAAAAATGGGAACATGGAGCGACTTATCATTAAAATTTGATGAAGTCCATAAATGTCCTAACTGTCATAGTTTAGCATATTATATTTCAACAACGCATGTATTTGTTATTAAAATAATGAAGTAAGTAATACTGACTTAGTTAAATGTAAGAATATTATGGTACTAACTACAAGTATTTTTAATATCGGTTTAGTGGTTTAGGCATGAAAGCTTAACAATCAAACAAACTCACTTTCACATTTAGGGAGCATTCAAGTATTACGTAACGCTATTTTTGAAGATTTTTGACCCCCCCCCTCCCCCCTTGTAACGCACCGTAACGTTTTTCTGTACCCCCCCTTCCCCTCTCTAAATGTTACGTAACACTCAAGTGATCATTTTTACCCTAAAGTCGTAAAAAGTTATGTAATAGTTTTTGCACTTGGTATAGTTTTATTCTACTAAATAAAAAAAATGGAAAAATTGAGTGAAAATTTCAACCGAAAAAATTAAATATGTATTAAACGAATGGATACTAAGTTATGATTTTGTGCGTGTTGGTTCTCATATTTATAATAAGAAGATTAAAAAAGAATTCAGGTTTAAAATTTTATTCTCTCAAAGTTTTAAGGTTTACGCCGCCACGAATGATCCGAAAAATTCATATTAAAATCCATTAAATCCACTTTTTTTATATTAAAAAGGCTACATGCAGCTCAAAAAAAAATTTGATCTATTAATTAATAATTTCTTTTCTTAATAATGTGTTTTTTATAACATTTATATGCATATTATTGATTTAACTACGATTTAACGCCACGTGATCGGTGATTTGAATTTTTAGGTGAAAGTAGAGCATACCTACGCTCGCGCTTAAGGCATGCAAAAAATGACGACCAGACTAATACAATCGAGGGATTCCCCGTAACGTAAATGTAAAGGGTTGCCAGTTTGCGAGTTTTAATTCCCTAATTTTTTAGAAACAATGTTACGTAACGTGTTGTAAGAAAGACCCCCTCCCGCTCCTGTAACGCTTCGTAACGTTTTACGAGACCCTCTCCCCCCCCCAAATTGCGTTACGTAATACTTGAACGCTCCCTTATAAGTATGGATTACTAATTAAGAAATTCTTTATTTTTGACTTAAAAAACAATGAATAATGGAATCTGATTTATCACATTTACTAGTATACATCGTCTAGATTAATCTTATTATGTTTCTCATAGACACTGATCAAGAACTTATTGTTATACAAATAATCATTTACATTTTTGTTTAGAGTTAAACGTTTAAGTCTTCAGTATTTTTTACTTAAAAAAGTCCTGTGTACTTTTATTAGTGATCGCCACACAAACTTTTAAAATAAAGAAGTGCTGTATTGAAATTCACCTATCCGTTTGAGAGATATAAACTACAAAAAGATACATAATATGTGGTATATTTGTTATTCAAAATTAAGCTATGGTATTTCCTAAGGCCACGTGTCTTCTTACCCGATAAGAGTCGCCCTCTATCTGTTTATCTTGACCCATAGATCTTTGGCAAGACCAATCCTTGTGAAGTTGGCGTTCGAACTAGTACCATACTATGGTTGATCTTTATAGTATTCGTTAAGTATTATTTTCACATGAAAATACTACTGGTTTGGAGAAGAATACATTTAGTTATTCGTATATTTATATTTTTAATTTGCTTTTTTTTTAATTAACTTCTAAACTTTATATCAGTATTAATATCTTTGTCAACCCTTAATTTTATCTCATGTATGAACATTTTCTTTAGAAATCTTATAACATTAATGAAATGTAATTTACAGATAGCACAACAAAACATACTTGACTTTACAATCATCACATTAACGGATATCGTGCGAAATTCATCGGCTTACGTCACATAGTCACCCGTTGTTACTTACACAAATCCAAACAAATAGTGAAGTGAAGGCTATAGAGAACAATGGTGGCAGCTAATAGACATTAATACAGCATTAGCTAGGGCTGCGACACACGCTGGTGACGCCTTGTTTGCCAAACTGCCCTAATCCGCTATTTGTGCAGTAGGGTCACCATGAATGAGCCTTATTCTGGGAGAGTTCTTCTATTTTTGCTATGAGTGACCATTATGATATTAGAATTAAAATGTACATATTAGCAGGTGCTTTCAAACGTTATCAAAGATAAAGAACAAGTTGTAGCTAATTTTAGTAATATTTTAAAAGTTCATTTTATTTAGAAAGTGCATTCTCTAAGCGTATTGATTGTCTCCAATCCAATGTTCGTGTATCATTATCCGCAGTCTAATAATAATATGTAATAACAATAAAAATTAAAACTTTAAAATGTGTTCGGAATATATTTCACGCAAGTCCGAATGTGTCTACGTATTTTCTAATGGTACAAGATTCTTCATAAATCCGACAATATAGCCCCTCATTTAGTCACCCTATTTTGTTGCAAAATACCGCTTTGACTTCTGAGAGGAAATCCTTTTCCCACGAGCTTTATTCAAACATATGTAAAGCGTATGATGGATGACGCACGGACCGCCCTTAAGCGGGGGTTAGCCGTTTAAATCACAATCGTGGCGCCCCTAATACAATTTTTCCTTGGTCACTGAATGTTTAGGTTAAAATTTATAATGTAATTTATACTAGGCGGAGTTCAGTGAAAGAGTTCGAATGGCACACGTCATAATGATTGCGCTTTTTATTATAATGGACCCAGGGATATTCTGTTACATTTTTACTGTCTCCCATATATTTCGTCGCTTCCAATTAGCTGATAAAGTAATCAAACAATTCGGTCGCTGGTAATGTGAGTTGGAGAACTTACAATCGCTGTTTTGTCGTGAGTTTGGGAAATATGTCCTGAAAACAATAGAATATGTGAAGGAAAAATGTCGAGCTTGCTCGCGTTGGGGGCGAACGCGTCAAAGTTTTCCCATTACGCGACTCGCAGACATTAGCAGCCCTCTTGGGTTCATTAAAATTTGTCAGCTTGTCGTATACGAGTAACTTCCAAATGGATGTAAAAACTTCTTTAAGTGAAACTCGGTTGACGTAAAAAGTTTGTTGGATTTGGAGCTGGCGTTTTTTCGACGCCATCAATTTCTCAGCCCGTCAAGAAGATTATTCGCACTCACATTGCGGAAAAAAGAGTAATTTAAGTTTTCTAGAAGAGTCGTTGCGTTGGAGTTATGATCTTTGTTTGAAACTTAGATTGATTTATGAAATCCTCATTGTCTGGTTATGCGATTATAGGCTGAGTGAAAATTAGCTTAAAACTTTATAATACGAGTATTATGCCTTTAATAATAATTATAAGTCCAAGAAAGATAATAAATTTATTATGACTCGTGGAAATTGTCAAATAAATCTAGATACCCTTTCTTAATGCTTAATTAAATAATAATATACATATAATGTTTAGTCCTAATTAGTAATAAAAGTAATAAACTCTCACTCTAACTTTGTAGATCCGTTAATTTTAACGTTACTTTTTGTAGGCGGTAGAATACAGATTAAGAGCCATTCAAATGGACCTTTAGAAAAGTAGCTAATATTCTTCTACTATAAAACTAGTTTACTGTTGTTTTTCTGAAAGTAGGCTGGTAGGTGATAAAATAATTATAATAACTTCAGCCATCTCACACACGGCCTTCTGATTCCAGACTAGGCATTTTGATTGATTTTAGCACTTATTTTTGTCCATGACGAAATCACTATCACATGTGAAATCGCTGTGAATAATACTAGACATTTCATCAAATGAATATGATTTAAAAGTAGCAATAATTTCCATGTCTAGTACACACTTATTGCAATGTACTAATAAAATAAAAATTTAAACGCCTGACATTTGATACTGCGCAATCAGTGGCTCCCGCGAATCAACCAGTTAATGTCCCTTGTATAGTTGAGGGGTTAAATAAACCCCATAGCGTTAAGGGTGGCTTTAATAGTTAAGTTTAACAGATGTAATTGTGAATGAATGGACGGAATCAAACGAGTAGAAGGAATGTTATTTCAATTAACGCTGTGGCGGTCTGGTATTAAATAAGAATTCATTTCTTGTCTTCAACGCATCGGAATTTTATTTTTTCTTCTGTGTTTCGAGTAAAACATGATCCATATAAGTCGCCAGTAAATAAACTTTTCAGGTATTTTAAGTTTTAAAATGTTATTGAGAGCTTGTAAATAACTGGGCTTAACATACGGTAAAATATGGTGACGAAATTTAGAAATCTGATAGAACCTCTTTGAAGATCATGGAGATTTTAAAGATAACTATACTTTTACGATTATTTGGTGATTTGACTTTTATTGGTTTATCAGATGGTTTTAAAAGGAGCTGTAATCATTAGACTATAGCTCGAGTAAGTAGGCCAGTGGTAAGGAAATATGACCGACAGAGACGATAATTTTTTGGCCCTCTTTTAAAAATTAAAATAGGTCTGTAATTCATATTTGCCTGCAACATTATTAATATAATTACTTAGTTTGTAGAAACTAGCACAAGTTTGTTTTTATACAAGTTAACAAGCCCATTACTACATTAAATCCTAAATTAAATGTTTCGTTCTTTTTACATTTATTTTGTTTCGAATTATAAGCATTACTTTTTATTCAAAGATAGCTTAGATTTTATGACTTAGTTAGCAAAGTAGCATTAAACCAGTGTTGATTATACAAATATTTTTCTAAGTTAGAATACAGGTACCTACATAGCGTGTGTGATAGACACATTATGGTACCATTTGATACTTCATCGACATCGTGCTGGTCTTCATTAAATAAGTCTCAGTATATCCTACCCGCTCGTCGCGGGGCGACGCGTGGGGGCAGCGGGAGATGGCAGTAAATCAGACTCCCTCTGTGGGGCAGCCCTCCGATGACTTTGTATTGGTGTGTACTGTGTTGGTATAGGTTAAATAATAGTATTAGTTATTGAAGGTTGAGAGGAATTGAAGCAACTACTCTGCATTAAAAACCCCCAGCAAATGTATTAAATTGGTGTCTTCAAAGCGACTAAGCAGAATTCTTTTAAAAATAGCGAATTGTCTTCATTAACTTTTAAATACAGATTCTCATCCAAATAGAGCGGACCAACTTCTCCTTTTATGGTAAAATTAAAGGAGAAGATGTTAAGTTTAGCAGTCTATCTATTCTCATATATTTTCCTAATTATTGATGTTTTATTTAAGCTTTCGTAAACAATACGATTCGACGTCGATCAAATCTACAGATCAAATATATATGTGTAGTTTAGAATACCGTGTAGTTTAATACGGTATTCTAAACTACACAGAGCCGATGTGAGAAGTGAGACTATTATTTCGTATGGTATATAATGAGTATGGTGTCATATTTTAAATATTATACCTACTAAGAAAATCAATATGAGCGTTTGATATATCTAAAATAAACGAAAACATGTTGCTTTTGGTATCGTGGAGACAGTATACAGGTGAGAGAAAAAGTAAAATATGAATTAGAAAAATGTAGCGTACAATAAACACAGAGAAAAATCATAAACTGTTTACTATCTGTTTAGAGTAATATTGCCAGTGCAAAATATAATAAGAACAGGATAGCCGGCGGCAGTAGGGATTGAATAAAATCACAATCACATGATTCATAAACCATATTGTCACACCTGTGACTGATTGACAAAACCATTACTATTTATTTGTTATTATTACGCTAGCACAAGATTCGCGAAAGGTCTAAATCTTAAAAAAAAGGTCTTAATTGTTGATTAAAAGCATTTTGATTGATTTTAATGCCATTTATCTTTTTCTATGAAGAAATCAAAATAATATGTGAAATCACTGTGACTAAAACTAGTCATTTCATCAAAGAAAATGATTTAAAAGAAGCAATAATTTCTATGTCTAATAAGAGGTGCTCTGGAGAGCCTAGAGAAACAAAAAATTCAATTCCATCCTTCCTGCCAAATATAAAAAGGCTTTATAGACTGTTTAAAGACCGAAATAGATTTCCTTTCTGTCTTTCCCTTAAAAGAAAATATTGCATTAATGAGATGAAGAACCCAGATGTCTAACAACTTTATAATAAAAGAGCATAGCTTATCTACATCAAAAATTATTTAAAAGTCCTTCACATATCGTGCTCTATCTACCACACTTCGATGTTCCAGTGGTACAGGAACTGTAAATTAGCGGTGACTGCGCAGGCGACGCGACGCGTGCCTCTCTTTTGTTTAATGAACATGCGCATTACGTGGTAGACAAGCGCTCCCCTAGCTGTCACTTGTAACTATTGTTTAAATATGACAATTGTTTTTTTTTAAATAGTTTTATATGTGTGGAACTTTGTTTAATTGATTTATAACTAGTACGTTGATGTGTGTGGCTTTATTATAATGTTTATTTAATATAAAATTCTGAAATCGCTGTGGTCTAGTATTGGCATTTTTCGTCTGGAACAAGGGGCAAACGAGCAGACGGGTTACCTGATGGTAAATGACTGCTGCCATCTGTGTGGTGACTAAGGGAGCAAAACTCTGCAGAATAACAGCACTGCAAATAGAAGGAAAACTTCAAACAAACCCTATGCCAACCCGTCTGGCCAACGGTGTATAAAGAGCCAAAACCTCCTTTCTAAGGAGAGACCTATGTTAGGCAGGGGACTACTAAAGGCTGTTGATGATGATGAAGTGACAACTGCCGCCCATGAACACCTGCCACTCCAGAGGCATAAGTGAGTTACCGCCCGTCAAGTGCCTACTAGGATAAGGAGGTGGGAGGGAGGTTTACCTCACTCACTCGGTGAACAGCAATGTAAGAATTGCTTGACCAGTTTTCTGTAAGGTTTATGTTTTGTTACTTAGGTCGAGCTGATTCATGTGTCCCAAAACATGGCTCTCCCACGTTTAATTTGCTTAATATATCTTCATTATCCAACGATATCTTTATCGCCAGGTCGACAATGCTAGTATAGTGGAAGAAGTTCCAAGTTTCGCTTGGCGTGGCTTCTTCAATCACAAGACAGACAGACAAGTCCATCCTTTTCGAGAAGCTGTAACATCTGAGTCTTGTGGTATCTCTTACCCTAGCTCCCACCTTATACAATTTTTCGTTATCCCAACTTCTCTTTTCTGTTAATCCCGTTTGAAAACCTTTATATTCCCCCTTAAGCTACGCTTATTCTACTAGAACCTTAGGTGTGGCATCAGGCAGCTAGCAGCCTTTGTAAATAAACCGAAGTTGTCAAAAATTGATGACAATAATTTGAAGATATACAACAAGTATTCTTCCTAAGTCTTACATACATCAGAACAATAATAAAAGATCATTGCGGTTTAATGAACCGAAGTGTACCTGCAATACAAGTTCTCAAAGTAATTAAAAATAGAAAACAAATATATACGTATTTCTCTTGAAGATGTTATAAA
Organism: Arctia plantaginis; assembly: GCA_902825455.1. NCBI lineage: Eukaryota > Metazoa > Arthropoda > Insecta > Lepidoptera > Erebidae > Arctia > Arctia plantaginis. The sequence continues at coordinate 7,082,009 of CADEBD010000314.1, read as the reverse complement.
AGGTTTCTTGGTCATTAAGGCGAGTAATTAGCAAATTAAAAACCAGTTTCAAAATTCAAGCATTACCGGCATCATATGATATCTTTGGGATGGTTACTTCCCTGAATAGTTTGCGATTAAAAGCTTTATTCCTATAATGAAGAGTACTTCTAAGTGCCTCAATACGAACAGGTTAACTGCTGCTCAAATTTTGGTCTATACACATATCAAGGCCTGTGCCACTGTGTTTTTGTCTCTATTTGTAAGTGCTCTATAAAAATTCACATTAAGTGTGTTTAATTATTTCGCTTATTTTCTTCGGGTCTAACCGGCCACCTGTTTTACATTACAAAATTAAATTACATTACAGAAAGATGTAACTAACAAACTAGATGATATTAATATTATTAACACCAACCGGTAACATACTGATAGTTATTATTTCATCCAATAGTAAATGTAATCCGATAGGTAATATGGACTTTTTAAAGGTAGTTTTAAAGGTGTGTGGACATGATGAATATAATACTAAATACAGTTTTTCCTTTTATTATAATAAGTCCATTCACAATAATGTCAAATAAAAGAAACCACTTAAATACCTTCGACATTCATTAAAGGAACAATTTAACATTTTTTTAGCTTAAATTAATTGATCTTATAAATAGAAGACAGATTGCTTGGTAGTTTTTATACACTAAGCTCATAATTAATCGACGTGACAGATGCTCCGTTAATAGTTTATTTAAAAGGTAAGCGCATCAGAAAATTTCCCATTAATTAGCTGCAGATGTAATGAGAAACATTTATGTTTTTGTTATAATTTATGTCACAGGGAACTAGTAGTAGAGTCTTTGAGGTTGTGTTGCATTCGTTGAAGAATCGAAAGCGACATCTTTATTGCTTGTTTAATTGCCTAATATTCCACATCAGTATATAGAGTAAGGTGACTTGTAATTGCTAAATTATAGCACCAATCTATACTAGCTCTGATTTTAAATTGTAATACTTCTCCCAGAATGAGAGTCATATTACGAGGAACTTGTTTTTATCTTAGACTTCTTTGGACAGTTATGAAGATGCGTCTTAAAGAGATATGACAAATGTGACAATGTAGCTTGAAAAAGAGGACTGCGTAGCAAATATTATATATATTTACAAGCTGACCCGGCGAACTTTGTATCGCCTTAGAATTAATAAATTAGGTGAAATACCGACAGTAGGCCACCTTTTTGTGTTTTCAAACCATCTGGGGACCCATTATAATAATAATAATAACTTCACACATCTCACACACGCCCGTCTGTAAATACATACATATTATAGATAAATTACACCAAATACACAGAACAAATGACCATACTCATCACACAATATTTGTCCTGAGTGGGACCACTAGACCATTGAAATATACACACAAAATTTCATCCAAATCGGTCCAGCCGTTTAGGAGGAGTAGTGTGTGTAATCTATTACACACACACGTACAGAAGAATAATATATATTAAGATATTATTCTATCATTTTAAAAACATTTCTCACAATTGTTTCAAGTTAGCTTTGGCTGTAAGTATGTATTAGTATTTAGCAAAAGGATGGATTAATGCTTATTAAATAATATAATATTTATTTTACTTTATTTTACGCAAAAAAACTATTTTAAAACTGCACTTGTTTTTTTTTTCTGATGACGTCATGTTATCAAGTCATTATTTTGTGAACACATGCAGGTCATATTGTCGTCAATAGTCTGTATGTTGACATCTATTACAGAAGGTGTTGGTTTAATTGTTGGCCGGTTTACCCCAGACGGTCCCCTTACTTAGGGGCGCTTTGTATTCAGTTACAAGACATTTGTTTGGCATGTTCACACTTGCACATGTTGGATAACATGTATCATACTGTTGGGGGTGTTATTTAAATAGATAATTAAACTCATGGTAATTTAATAAATTACTTATTACGTTTTTTCTTGAAGTATTTCTTATGATTTTAAACAAATTCTTCTCGAACAAATATAATTGATCCGTTTTTAATCGGTTTACAACATTTTTAGAGGTATCAAACACAAAAGAGTTTTTATTTGGTATAAAAATCGTAAAAAAAACATTATCATACATATCCTTGATGAGAAAAAAGGAGGAAACAAATACTACAGGACGTTCTTTGGCTTTTAGAGTACCGATCTGCTGTTGATGTTTAGGATTGCTAATATTTCCAGCAGAAGCACAATGAAGACATCAAGAATCCCCGATCTTCAAAGTAACTACAAGGCCTTGCAAGGTCAACTACATTGAAATGTATAATACCATCATACATATATGTACTCGTATGTCATTTTTTTCCACTAGCTAAGTAACGCAGTGGTATGTATATCAACCGGTAATGGCACATACTTGTCTAAATAAAATTTAAGATGTTTTACCACTGACAATGATAACGCGTGAGTGACACCCCTGTACTTTAGTTAAATCGATCCGCTGATCAATACGTATTCATACGTAGGTGGTATATTGAAACCACAGCAATATTCAGCAGTATACAGCAAGTAGGGCTGTATTACTATACCAATATACGTATGTGTAGTAGTAATTAGGCGACGCACGAGCCGGTGGGAGGTGGGCGCCGGAACCGGAAGCGCGCCGGAGATGAAGGCGCGATACAATATCCGGTTAGACGCCATTTCCGCCGCGAGACGACGAGCGTGTGTGGATGCCTTTAGTCGCTCTGTGATAGATATACTCTGATTTCGTATTGGTGATTCAGGAATTTAACTAACGATGTTCTATTTTTGTTATTTAAAATAACATTTAATGTTCTGTAGTGTAATGTTATGTAGGTTAATTATATAAAGCACCCATTTTAAGTTTTATTATAATGTATGTCTAGGCTCGACCTTCTTAAGAGAGGCTATTGGCAGGACGTTGTTCGTTGAATTAAGCAAGTTACTGACCTCATGGAGTTGTTGTACCCTACTCTGTAAGTACTATTGTAGCGGCAGCAAATACTTAGTGCTACTTCTGCCGGGCTAAGAACACGGAAGACCGCGGTCCATGTTGATAGTGTGGTATGAGTATCTTACGGAATGTTTACAGACAACTTCGACAAAGATTCATTGCGCTCAAAGTATTAGCAGTGTAACAGAATATGTATTTAAAATAAATGATATAAAATGATTTAAAAAAAAAAGGGTCATTTAAGTAAACTGTTTTGAATGGGTTATTATGCTGGATGAAGAAGCTTGACAATACAAACATAGTAAGCTGTATTTTTTTGATAAATTAGGTTACAAATGGTTTTCGCTACATTTTTTATGCTCGTATCTCTTTACTTAAAGTGAGATTTATTATTTCCCCCACAAATTATTTCATGGATCAATTAAATTATTTCATGTATTTCCGAGAAAATGTTCAATTTTTCTTGAAAGTCTTCGTACGTTCGTACGTTTTTGCTGAGTGAATACAATTATTTCATTTGAAGTTAGTCTTATGTAAAAACGATGGATAACTTTGTGTAATCAAATAGTTAAGTAAATTTCAAAATTATTATAATAAACTCACGTAGAAAGCAGGTTTTGGTCTACTATACCATACCGGCCAGACGAGTAGATATAGGGTTTGTTTCAAGTTTTCTTTCTCTTTGCAGAGCTGTTGTCCTGCGTAGTTTGCTCCCTCAGTAGGCTCTGGGCTGTTGATGTGATTGTGCAACTAACTTTTAGTTTTAGCAAAGGCTTTTGGTGGTTTTTAACTGAAAATATTTTTTTTCTTTATTGATCGTTTATTCGATTAATACAATTCTTAGGAATGAACATTCAAAAAGATGTTTTTGTTTTTCTTCTGCCTTCCACTATAGGCGTGACCAAGGTGAAGCCAGAATTTTACTGCAATTATCTTAATATCACAGACACCGCGCTGTTGGCCGCTAAGTTCACCGATACAACACTCAAGAACTGGATCATCAATATTATTTACTATATGTTCTAGACAATTCTAAATGAAAAATATAAGAACTTATCTTAAATTTCTCAACTTTTCAGGCAAATTAGAATAAAGTCAACAAGTACCTATTTGTGAATATTTTGTTAAATAACAAATATTGCAACAGTTTTTTTTTATTATCTATGAAAAGCCACTAGCACTTAATTTTTGATATCTTTGATGCTTATACTCCACTTTATGTTTGAAACAATTAGTTTATGAAAGAACTGAGTCGATACTTTATGTTTACCTATGTTTGATTTCAACTTCGTGTACCTATCTGTTAACATGATGTATACGAAGAAGTAAAAAAATAAAATGAAGAAGTGTGATAAAGAAGGAAACTTTATTCTTTACGTTACGCTTTAGAATCCGATATGACAATAAAACTATTTATTGCTCAATTCGACAATACGAAAATTTTATTGCCATATAATTGAAAAATGTTGCCAGAACACGTTCTTATGTGTATAATTGTCGATATTTACACTATTTACACTTTCGTGGACCACTCACAGTCCGTTTAATCGTCAATCAACATCTATTCTGACTTAGTTCATTATTAATACACAAAGACATGTACACGTTACCATCATTGCTACTAAACGTTTCAGGAAGCTGTCAATCAAACGCATTAATATACGAAATGGAAATCGACGTTAAGTACACACTTCGATGACATCGATAAAGCAGACATTGCTCGTCACGTCGAACCATGGTCCCTCCTTTGTCCCTCTTTACTCCTCTTTATTCAACCTTGTGCCTCTTTGTTCCTCGAGAGGGAAACAGAATTGTTACCTAAGGATTAAGCTTTTATGTGATTTTTCAGTCGGAGTACGGTCTGAGAGGTATTGGAGGTGCCTCAGGTTAAGTGCGCTTACTTAGGTGATAATTATTTATGAGTATCGGGCAGTTTATAGCGCGAAAGTCTCACTGATTTTTAGAACAGAATAAATATTTGTGTACGTAACTAGTTTATATATTTAAGCCTTAAAATGTTACGGTCTATGCACGCATTTTAGCGTGAACGTAAATGAGTTTAGAATTTTAATCTGAAAATACATTTTTAGGGAGAATTCAACACCTAAAAATAGTATAAACAGGTCTAGAGGAGGTTTTTCCTTGTGACACAGATGGTGTGTACTAGTACATACTCGTGTTAAAATGAAACTATTTTTTAAAAATAAAAGTTTCGACGATATGTGGTGTATTTAAAAAAAAACATGGAGGCTATGGAATTCAGTTAGAGAACTCGTTCGTTAATAGCAAATTGAAGAATCAGGAACGTGACTCTGACTAATTGCTTATATTTCCCAATCGGCATGTAAAGTCATACACGCAGGCGCGTATTTCTGGGCTTCAGGCCGCCCAGAGTAATAATTAATTTTGAAATTAGTCAAAATTACAAATTTAAATTGTTATTGTATTTAATAAAATCCATAGTCACAAAGGTATAGTGCTAAAATATTGTTATTTTTGTAAAATTTTCGAGCCTCTTTTGTCCGTGTATATAATGTCTTTTTTTTATTTAATTTTTGTTAGACCACAAATATTTTGGGCTAAATTTGCCGCCTCCTAAAATCCGCCACTGACCCAGAGGTAATTAATGACTACTGATTTTAATGCGTCAGTGGCAACACCGAAGGTCATAGGAGTCTGTTCGTAAAATTTGAATAGACAGACATTCTATGGAGGTTCAGCCGTTAATGTATTCTACAAATATACTTGTTGTACATGTAGTTAGTAATAATTATTATTATTAATTATTATTATATATACAGATTTAGATAGAGCGCCGGCTGCGGAGATAACCCCTTACATAGCTCAGAGCACATAGCGCCTGCCCACCCCTAGTACGGTTAGAAAAATAAGTCGCGAGACCGTGATCATCATTATTATTAATAGTTTAATTCACTGTTCTATTATTGTTGTGTATTGCTGTTGCTATTATCTTAAATATGAATAAGTTAGAATTATTATTCGTCTAATTTGTTTTTTTATTATATTCCCTCAAAAAGAATAAATGTTCCCAATAGTCGCATCATTTTTCATTGATACTCGGCTCCTATTAGTCATAGCATGATGTTACATAGACTATATCCTTTATCGATAAAAGGGCCATCCAAGACCAAAATAATTTTTCAATTCAAACCTTAACCTTAACCTTATTGCTTTTAACCTTTTCTTGAGATTACCCTAAACATACAAACTTTACCTCTTTAAAATATTATAGGTATAAAAAAAAAAATGAAACAGTAAATTGCGATAGACTTGACTCATATATATTTTATATCAACTTATTTATTAGATAAGCGAAACCCGGTTGAAATAAAAATACCTGGTAATATTCATAAAGCAAAGCAAAGTAGATGCAGGATTTCTTTAAATTTAAGCAATAATTAAAATGAGTGGTCTCGTAATTATATTTGCGTAATGGAAAAATTAACATAATAAATTATAAGTGCCATAATTATCTATGTTTTTTATGTTACATTTAATTAATTTGAGATAAAAGCCTAACACACTCTAAACCACTTGGAATTTGACTCTACGTTGAAGAGATCTGGAGTTAAATCTATTTATACGAGTTTACGAGTATAAAACAAAGTCCTGTTAGTTACACCATTTACAACTCAAGAATGGCTAGACCAATTTTTATGATTTTTGTGTTTTTGAATTTGTCTTCGTCCGGAATAGGATAATAAGTATTAAAATATGATATTCATCAATAAAAAAAAAACAGTAGAAAAACATCAGTCAAAACATCAGTCTAGCCGTTCGTTTGTTATAAATGGTATAACGAACATAACTAACAGCTCACGTAATGTTGTCTATGGTTTGTTTTGAAAATACCGCAAAACGTTGAAATTGAAGTTGACCGGTGGATATGTTTGTTTTGTGCGAGTGTGTGTAAGGAGTTTCTGTATAGTATTATTATAAATAAATCTTATTGTACCAATACTATTATAACCAATGCTGCGACCAAGAAGATCTAATCTTTCCCTATAAAGCCGTAATGAAATTAGAATTCGAAACATCACGATTGAGAAGATCATGGAGAAGAACTAGAAATTGCACCTGAAGCCGCGTCTCGTCAGTATGGTTCGACTTTGTGCTTCTCAATCACAAGAACACGAGACAACCCGTGAAACGGCTCAGTTGGCAATTCGAAATCGTCGAGCCAACCTCAGAGATCACAATGACTCGAAATGTTTTGGAGGCGCAATGATTTTACTGTCTGGCGATTTCCGCCAAACGCTGCCAGTAATCTTGTTGCTCCAAGATCAACTGCTTTCTATGAAATAAACGCTTGCCTCAAATCATCAAATCTATGGCTCTATGTGAAGAAATTTCAGTTGACAACAAACATGAGAGTTGCATTGCTGAACGATACATCTGCTAAAGATTTCTCTGAGCAATTGCTGACTATCGGTAATGGTCGAGTACCTGTCGACGAGTAAGGCGTAATGATTTCATTTTCACTGAATTTTTGTAATTTTGTCTCATTCAAAGACGAACTTATCAACAAAGTACTCCCAACATCATTGCTAACCACAAGAAAATTGATTGAATGAGCGAGTAATTTTGGTGGCTAAGAATAAAGATGCGAATGACTTAACTTTATAATTCAGAATGAAATCATTGGTTCACTGCATTCATTCAAGTTTATTTACTGTGTAACAAACGAAGATAAAGCCACCAACTATTAAATTGAATTTTTAAACTCCTTGGATGTGCCTGGCTTACGACCGCACAATTTACGACTAAAGGTTGGCTCAAACAACTGAAACAAAAACCAACCAAAACTATGCAACGGAACGCGTTTGATGATAAATAAAATGATGATCAATGTGATTTACGCGATGATTCAAAGGTGAGGAAGTTCTCATTCCGATGATTCCAACTGATATGACGTTTAAGTTTTAAGGACTTCAATTTCCAATTCGTCTTGCATTCGCCATAACGATGAACAAATCACAAGGCCAATCCTTGAATGTTTGAATTTAAAAAATGCATGTTGTTCTCATGGTCAATTATAAGAAGCATGTAAACGGCTCGGAAAACCATCTGCTTTATTTGTTTTTGCGCCTAATAACAAAAGGAAAAATGTCGTATATCACAAGGTGCTTCATTGAAGAGTGCAACCTATGCACCAAAATACATGGCCAATAAAGCAAATGTCTTGCTGGCACGTCATTAAAATACTTGATTTTTTAAATTAATATTTTATTTATATTCATTATCCTCCTAAAAAAATTGAACTTAATAATTTTAAGTTAATTTTAAAATCATAAATCTGCTCATTCATTGACTGTTAGGCGGAACGAAGTTCGCTGAGTGAGCTAGTTAAAATAATAAAACAGGCAATGTGGCGCGTCGGACCACAAAATGTAGGGTTCTGTAATTTATAATTATCCGTTTACAACACATAACAACTTTATCCAATTAATACCTTTCTAAGATTTTTGTTTGTATATCAACCCCCTTTTTTCTGTGCGGAAATCCCTTCGGATACCACCCACCGGTAGTTATGTCGGACTCGAACCGACCAAAAACCGTACGCCACCGGGTACTAGTAGCCGGGGACCAAGGTGTACCCTAGAAAGGAAATCCCTGGTACCCCGACGTACCTCGGGCCAGCTACCCGATGACCCCCTCCTGTGGGGGAACCCTCATGTTCCCTATGTGCTCCGAAAAGGCGCTCCACCACCCCGGCCTGCTTCTGCTAGGATGACAGATGGCCTCACCTGTCACCCCTAGGCCTGCGCTTATGGAGGATGGAGGTCGTTCTGCGACCTCCGGCGCCTGAGTCGTCTAGGCGTCGCTCGTTCCCGAGCCTGGGGTGCCGGAAGAGTTCTAAATCTATCCCGGTCTCGTTCCGCCATCTCTTTCGCAATCATAACTTGCTCGCAGAAGGAGACGGTGCAGTTCCACGCACCCTCGTTTGTTTGTTTGGATGTTTTATTTTTGTTCAATTGAGTATTAAACTCGCATAGTAGTTTTTATTTCTTATAGTGTTACTCTATTATGCATGATGAGACGCCTTAAAATGTTGTGCATTAATTTCAATATAATGAATGCATGCTTTAGATTTTAGTAATTAATGTTAGTAACTTATTGGACAGCACTGGCTGTAACTAAATAAATAAATTGCTTCTGCCTAGTGTAAATGTGTATTGACTTATTTTTTTATTACATCTGATTGGTAAGCGAAGACTTTTTCTATTGTTTTACCAATACATGCCATGCGAATAACCTTAACCCTTTTAGAGAGTGGGCTAACACTTTCGACATTTTCGGATATACTCGTATGACGCAACGCCATCTACATAGTTTCAAACAAAACTGTGACAATACGTTAGCACTAAACCTCGAAACATTCAAAATCCAATATCTTTTTTTCTAGATTTCTTTCGCTAGTAATTTTGTTACGAAAATAGTCAAGAATAAATTCTCAAGTGTTTTAAGGACATTTTGGACATTTAAACGCTACCATTTTAGTTCAAATAAAATTATGTATGGGGACCTGCCATTCTCCTTTACCTTGTTGCTAATTTAAAACAATAAATTTATCAAATAGAAAGATATTATTCTATTTGATACATTTAGATCAGAAGGCTGGTCTGTTTCTAGCACTGAGAATTAGCATTGCCATTCAACGTGGCTATGCTGCCAGTCTTCTGGGAACGCTACAAGTAGGCGATGATGCGGAGGAATTTTTTGATGCTTGTATGTAGATAGTGTAAATGTTGTAAATATTCTAACTTTATTTTATTTAATTTTTATTCTTAATTTTATTTTTGTACTAGGTACTAGAATTTCCTCCCTTATTTTTGGACTGAAATAATAAACACCATTATACTTATGAAATAAAATTTAATAAAGTAGTTAATAACTTAAAAGTTAATGAAAATAAAGATAAAAAAATATATTTTTATTCAAATGTAATTGATATTTTTAGAGACTAGTGTGTTTAGGTATCTAGAAGTTACTGGAAATCTAAGAAACTCACATACGTACATACACAAAGACTAAAAGTGTTTAATTCCTGTTTTGGGAAATCCTGCAAAAATCTTCAAATCGAGGATTGATTCCCAAGATGGAAGTACAACCCTCGATGTGTAGGACATAATCGCATATGTACGATTAATATTATTTTGATAAGAGATAAGCATTGAATTTCATAGATAAAATCATAGATGTCGTTATAGATACAAATAGCTGATATTAATTATTAATAACCAATAAATTATTTAAATATTTTCTAAATCTATTTTACTGTCATAAAATATATATCCTCGTTCGAATAACATAAATTTACTATGTCAAACTGAAATATTTTAGAAATTTAACTAAAACTTAAAATACTAGATATTAAATATATTTTAGTGTATAATGTAATTTACTCTGTCATATCATATGTCCACATCTGCATTTGTACCTACTTTAGATATATTTTATGACTATCTTTTAAAAAAGTACGAGTATTATGTAATTAGTGAATTGTGGACTCGTATGTCTAGTAAAGTAGTTTATAGGTAGACCACGCCATGCCTAGCTATGCTACGGCACAAATAATGTCGATCATGCGGTAACGTACCTAATTGAGAACAGACGTACGTTGTACGTTCAAATTAATGCTTGAGGTTGGTTAAGATCAACGCGATCGATCGATCAAAGATCGACGACGATAGTTTTGATCTGAACTTAAAACTAATTTCAGATAATGAGAAATAAACCGATACTTGACACGTTTTTTAAAATACGGGCCTTAGAAAACAGGTCAGGTTCAATTTTTGCAGTAGGCGAAAATCGATGTGTCGTCGTTTGTGTTGTCGTTGCATTTACTTTACTGTATATGATATTACTTAATTAACTTACTAACTAACTTAATAATATCTTATGTTACTTAATATGGGCTACTTTGGCGTAGTTTTTGTAAGAGGCTCAAGTTTAAACTGTACTGTAATAAAAGCTACTTTTATTTTATTTTATTTATTAGGTAATATTGGGCAATACAGTCGCGGCTATTTACAAATATAGTATCCGCGACATGTGGCGCGACTGCCAATGCTTACTTACTAATCTAAAAACACATTAATTTGGAAAATGTTAAATCTTATGTATAGAAACGAATGGATACTTTCCTAGTTACTAAATATGATATAGAATTAATATGAATATTATATTACGGTGCCATCAGACCTCCATAATCCAAGTACTGGGCGATATCGAAGTTCTGCAGAAAGACTTACGTCGGACTCCTTAGGTCTTCAACTACCCGTAACAATTGCCACAGATGTTCTAATGGTAACCGGGATAGACGGCTTAATGTGCTCTCCGAGGCACGGATTGGTCTCACTGTGGTAAGAAATGGTCACCCATCTCTACACTGACCTGGCATTCCTAGCTTTATTTTGTATATATGTTAAACTGCTCGGTTACCACTTCTCAATAAGCCACGTTATGCTTCGATATAGCAATAAATATTTTTATATTTGTATCAGTACGACAAATGACATTTTTATTGAAATGAGCAATCACGATATCTCAGATAGTATAATTGCCAAAATTGAGAAATTTGGCCGGTAGATTTAGCAGCTAAAGAAGTTATCCGTATCCGTAAAGAAATATTTATTAAATGAATCAATCGTTGTTTTTAAAGTTACACATAATATCTAAATTAATATTGTTGCGCCATAGGATTAAATGGTTTGATTGTTTCAGAATTGTATGGAATGTGGAGGACAGCGCCATCTAGTATCGAGTAAAGTACAACTATTGAGATTGTGATTAATAATTCTGATACTTACAGCGCTAGTTGGCGCTGCAAGTAACGCTAAACTGATACTGGAATATTCTTATTTGTCTGGAACGGACTATCGAATACTAGGGATCATTACTATAAAAGCGGAGCGTATTGGCCGTAAGAAACAGTATCGTTTCAAGACACAGCGAATTAACATCGAAGTGAATTTCCAGTGCGTCTAACGAGTTACATAGTGATTTCTTGCTTGTTATAGAGAGTGTAATAAAAGTAATTAACTGACAACTTTTATTTATTGTATACCCTGCTCGTAACAATATTAAGACACTTGATATTGTATAAAATAAAATTTACGACACATTATACATATCTATGCATATAATCTAATCGCATCTCAAACTCGATGTGGTGCTAAATGTCCAACAATATAAAACTGTTATGCCAAGGCCAAATAGAGAATTTAATTTAGTTTTTTTTAGGATTGTGAACTTCTACGAGTCATTAGGCCACTAAGTCTAACGGTAAAGTGATATGTGTTGTCTTACTTGTAGTAAGGTGGCAAACCGCTCTATTTATATGGTTTGAGTCTATGTGAGTTTAAAGGTAAAACATGGTTAGATTCCTCAAAAATCGTATGCCTTGTCCCTTGTCACTGTCCTCTCTACAAACTAGCAAATGGTTCCCTGAAGTCATCGAAGACACATTATCACAATTTACCTGAATTAGACGGAACTAACCACAAAACTATCAATTAGAGATTCATGTAAATCAGATGTTTTTAGCTGCTACTATAACGGCTCAGACTCAAAACATCAGTCATGTTTGTTTACAATACTGCTGCTTGCATTATAAAATAGCTTAAAATATGAGACCATTAGCACACTTATTCTTTTCTATTTATTTTACCAAGTATTATGCAGTTTTATTTAGTATTTTACCGAGTTGTTGAAGAACTATAAACCCGCCTGTCTTGGTTTTTTATACAACTTAAGTGGGAACCGCCTTTATGTTTAGCAAGACATCATTTATTGCTCGCACGTTTACTCTTATTACATCTTGGCTATACCTCGCGTGTTAAGAACAGAAGAATAATTTAACCTGATAGTTGTGCGAATTCTTCGGTCCAAGTGGATTCCGTATTTGAAAGAAAGTGCTATATTTTAAAGTGTGAGGATCTCCCTTGATATTATAGTTTTGTAACTTGTAGGAAATAAGTTTCTTGAAAGGTGTGAATCTCTGAGAATTTTTTATTCCATTATTTTCAAAAGGAGACATTGTATTCGCCTTTCCTTAGTACCTACTCTACTCGTACTTTCTGGTGACGTTTCCTTGTTGTCACTATACATAACGAAAACATTGAAATATTGGAATTTGCAATATAATGTATTTTGTACTTTGTTCTAGGTTGCTTATTTTATTTTACATATGTCATGTGTATATAGGTACCTATATAAATCGAGAGTGATATTATGGCATATTTTAATTTCGAATATTCATGAGCTAATCTGATTACAACAACTTAACCTGTTTCATTCTAGCTCAAACACGTTATTATACAAATGTTTCCGCTATTTCGAAGAAATATAATTTTATTGACTTATGTACCCAATATCATTGATGTGAATGGGTTTCTTATATGATTTCCAAGAAAAAATATTGGCAATTTAGAAACTATTTCAAATGTAATCAAGTAAGTGAAAGAAAGTGACTTATTATAATATATATCTATGTATGTATATATTATATATTATGAGTCTACGTTAACTACTTATCTTTGGAGATTGTTAGAAAAGACTTTTTTTAAGTTAGACTTCTAGCACCATAGCTTTGGGAAAAGAGACGTGAAAGCCTGATCAAGTCTCCACTACGTCACTTCTAACATAATGAGGATTTTGTGGATTACGATATGATTTTGGTCAGTTCTTTGGAGTTAGATAATTGAGGGTAAATTGAGGATAAGCAGTTCTTTCGATACTTTTCACCATGTGAGTGGTGGTGTTTTCTTGGGCGGGTGCACAACTTAAAAGGTGGTAAAGTCCTTTAGACTTTTGAGCTGCAGGTCTCACTTATCATCAGGTGACCCGTCTGCTCGTTTGCCTCCCAACACTAAATATAAGCTATGTGGTAAACGTGGGAAGCAGTCAGATATCCTATCCAAATTAACTCAATAGTTTACAGGCCTGTTGGTCTAGTTGTTAGTGACCCTTACTGCTAAGCCGGAGGTCGTGGGTTCGGTTCCCACCCAAGATAAATATTGTATGATGAGCACGATCATTTGTTCTAATTTAATTTGCTGCAATTTATCTATAAAATATATAAGTACGTTTATCAGCAGTCTGGTTACCATAGCACAGACTCTGCCTAGTTTGGGATCAGATGGCCGTGTGTGAGATAATTGAGATATGCGAGTTTAACTCTCGAGATATTTACTACTGATGTCTACTAGATAATGTGTGTATGACTATACGTATCTAATAGAGAGAAAAAGAAAAATCATATGAAGATGTAACGTTGTTTGCTAACCGTACTCAGCGGATTTCTGAAAGGATCTAAGGAGGGTGGCGAGAGGCTTCGAGGATGCGCCGGGGGCGGGTGACGCGCGGGGAATGTACGCGGGCTGCGCTGTGACGTCACGTCCTATCTCGGCGGCCATCTTGGATTATCTCGTCGCACCTGCGGGGCGCGGGGGTTTCAGTATCGACCCGATGCCGTCCCTGCACATTTTTCACTGTAAATTTGAAATTGTTTAGTTGTCTTCTTAATGTTATTTAGGTATATCGATACTAGAGTAAAGAATTTTCACCTCAATCTACCGGTTCAATCGAAGGCAATACTTCTTTTTATCAGACACTTATGTCATAAGTACAAAGCAGGTATTTAGATATTAAATGTTTTCTGATACTACATACTGTTACTGGTTTTAGTATTACATAAACGTAAGTTTGATGCTTAATGAATGCTATAAATCTATGCTTCCATATTTATATTATTAATGTGAAAGTGAGTTTGTTTGATCTTTGTCTGTTAATCTTTTCCCGCCTCAACCACTGAACATACTGAAAAAATTCTTTCACCAATGGAAAGCTACATTATCAGCGAGTAACATAGGCTACTTTTTACTCCGATAACCGACGTACACGCGGGTGGAGCCGTGGGCAAAGGCTAGTGCTAAATAAATTGATATCAATCACGTTTATGTATAATTAACAAATTCGCTAAGATGCTAGTTCTCTGTGTAGCACATTTTAATGTAATAAACTGTGTTCGTTACGACACTGCATATCAAGTCAGATTATCTTCTCATGTCTTAGAGATATATTTCACTTTCCTAATGTAGAAGTGGTTTTCGGAAAACCCTCGTCTGTGTTATTATTTACGAAGAGTCAACTTTTCTAAAATATAAATGTTATTTTAGCTTACAAAAGAATTTGGCCCAATTGACCTCCTTAAAAACATGACACACATGATAAAAGTACAGAATACTTAATTATATTCAACTAACAAAATCGTAATAAACCACAAAATTAAAATATGGCCAATGAAAACTTTCATCTGCACAGTTGTGGACCCTTTACTATCACCATGCAGTCATCATAATATACTCGTAAAATAAGTTTCAATTAAGCATTTGTACCGCAACTAATATAAGGTGTATTAAAATTCAACCCTCACATGCGCAGTTATCTGTCTGTGGCAGTTTGGACACGCCGATAGGATCTGAACCACCCCCGGTCCCTTTTGTACCCGTTTCAAACGATCCGCCCTTATTTACAAAGACATAACGGAATAAAATGTTGTTTTAACTTATCAACATGTTGAACTAGCGGCTTTGGGTTGTGATTGGTATGCATAAGTCTATTATTAAATCACTCGAATAAAATTCCACTTAGATTAATATTATCTAAGAGTTGATGAGACTGATGTTATCTACACACAATAATAATTTACTATATTAAAATGATAAGCTTAATAAAATATGGAACTCGTGTTTGAAATTAAATTTTTTCATGGTCAAAATCCAAATTTTCGGTATAATTGAGATTGAATACGGATAATATTCATTTAATAAAGGCTCATAAATAACTTATAGATGCATGAGATAAGAAGAAATCAATGAACCAGTTACTTATCTAAAGTTAAACATATTTTTTTATTATGCCAATCGCATATGACATGTTATGTAAGAATTGTCTAACAGTTAATGTAAAACTACCTTATTTCCATATTATTATAATCAATAGCTTAGAGAACAAAGATTAACTAATCAATAGAAAGTATAATCATATTAGGTGTTTCTGTTTAATTTTCTCCATTGATGATACGGTTATTTAATGTGATATCTGAAAACGGATATGTACACATGAATAAAATCAAAACTATTGTTTTAGGTCACGGTTTTGGATTTCAAACTCTTTCTGACTTTCAAATTTACACAAATGGATATAACTTTTTTTAAGGAATTGCAATGATACACTACAGTTAGGTATTATTTTGACTAAACCGGTGTTAAGCTGTTCTTTTGATACTTTTTACCGAGTAAGTAAGGTTACGGGAGCCTAACCTATCCCTGTCCCTAATTTAGAGGGGGAGGGAGCTTAAAAGAGCAACGCATTTTGGCGTTTGAACTAAACGTGTCCTTGGGCGACGGTAGTCACTTACCATCAAGTGACCCATTAGCTCGTTTTATTTTGTGTTTTATTTCTAATTAAATTATTTGATTATTATTTGTGTTATTGTAATTAAAATGTTACTAGTAACTATCTATATATGGTTACGCCATCGTGGTGCCACCACGATGGCGTAACCAAAACTATCGGATGGCGGGGTGATGCCAAAACCACACGGTGTGTCACTTTGCGCCTGTAATAGGAGGGATCTGAGAACTTCTGCTAAACCCTCCTAGTGCCTGCTCGCACCACCTTCGGCTAAATTCTTTACTTAGGCGACGTCCGGCACACGCGGACTCCGCCTCCTCGGGGCTGGCCGTTATGGCGGGTGGAGGGGAAAACCCGTCTCGTTCCCGGCGCTGCGACGCCCAAGCCGGGCCAACTGCTAGCGTGTGCTGAGCCGAGTCCTCACTGCAATCGCAGTGGTGACATGCGGGAATCAATTCCCTCCTAGCGACCGAGTGCAGGTATTTCCCGAAGCAGCCATGCCCGGAAAGGATCTGCGTCAGCCGGAAGGAAAGGCTCCCGTGCTGCCGCCCTGCCCACTCAGCGATGACCGGCTGGACTGCCTCCACCGCGGCAAAGCCAGCACTTGGAGCCTCCAGCCGGGACGACCAACGAGCCATTGTGGCCGCCTCGAAACGGTGCGGAAACCACGTATGGCTCCAATCGCCAATATCCAGCTGAGGGCGCCAAAGGAGCGACCTAAGCGACCCCTCGCCCTTGAGCGACCGAAAGGAGAGACCTATTCTGAGTGGTCAGAGCCACCGCCCACACCGGTGCACCGTACAGTGCCATTGACCGGACAACCCCCGTGTACAGCCGTCTCGTTGCGACGCGGGGTCCACCCAGATTGGTCAAAAGTCGCCCAAGGGCAGACGCAGCGCCGACCAGCTTTGGAGCAAGCTGTCGGAAGTGGGAATTTCATCTAGGCCTGAATCAGTACGAGGACCGAGTTGAACACGATTGCCCATCTAATAAGAGGGCCTCAGTCTTATCCAGGGCCACCCGTAAGCCCAGCGCCTCAATGCACCCGACCACCAGAGAGACTCCCCTGATGGCCAAGCGCGTCGCCTCTTGAAAGTTCGCCCCCCGGGCCGTGACCAAAGTGTCATCGGCATAACAAATTACACCAGCCCAAGGGGAAAATCAACTCGTAGGACCCAGTCGTACCCTATATTCCACAGGAGAGGTCCAAGAACAGACTCCTGTGGAACACCGCACGACATGGGCTGACACCTCAGATTACCATCTCGGTCCTCGTACACGATGGTACGCTCCTCTAAATAGTCTGCCACTAGCCACCTCAGGTACTTTGGCACTCCTTGATAGTGGAGTGCTTCCCTGATACAGCTGAATGGCAGAATATTGAATGCGTTGACGATGTCATATGACACCGCCAACAGCACGCCGCCACAGCTCACGGACCGTCGAACGCCCCGCTCGAAAACCGAATTGGGCGTCCGACAGATCGAGGAAGTGGAGGGAACTCTGCCCCAGCCTTTCCTGCGTTAGGTCTCGCCCTTGGTATCGCCGTCTTTGCCGCTTTATTGGCCGCTCATCCTGCCTTCGGTGCGGCCACTGGTGTGGACACTGATATCGCCGCCGGCGCATAGGATATGCGACCACTCGCAACGGGAAGTGAAGACCGTGCTAATACAGCCTTTGGCATATCTGCATCGAGCGCGTCTAGAATTTGTCGCAGGAGTAGGATCACCAGAACCAGGAGTCGGGGCAGGCCGCTGCATAGACGGCCCCGCTCCGGGCCATTCGCCTGGGCTAAACTGGGCTAACCGAGCGCTCAGCTCAGCCACCTGCCCCGTCAGGTGGTCGTTAACGGTCTGAAAGCGAGCCACGTCCCCAATGAGGGTCGAGACAACCCTAGCAATGGTGGAGGAGGAGTCCTTAAGGGCCATCACAATTGACCCTTAAGTTTCGTAGATTTCGTGGCCACCTTGTTTATCATCGCCACAGCTACTTTCGCACTCTCCTGCATGGACACCGATGTTTCGGGGACACAACCCCCTAGCGTCGGCGCCTGAATTTTTAGCAGGAGATCCGCGATCTCCTCCTCCATTATATTTTCGCCCTCCACCCTGACCCGTCTGTAGGTTTCCGCCTTAAAAAAGACGGAGCCTGACGGAGCCGAGACCGGCGAGCGCGACCTCCCTCTGCGTCTACTAGCTTCAACGCCGACACTCCTTTCGGGATAACGATATGTCGACGCCAGCATCAAGAAAAATTGTCCTCATCCGAGCCCGTCCTCGTTTCTCCACCGCTGACAGTGGAGACCCATTAAAGGGATAACGCCTTTGCGGTTTTTTATCGAGGTTTTCCTCCTCATTGCTCCGAAGAGCGAAGAGTCAACAGAGGAATCTGCAGACACACCCAACTTGGTCCAACAGAACTGTTGGACCAAGCCTCGACCGAAAGGCCGACAAAAAATGGCCTCCTCTTCTTGCTATAATATTAGCTGTTACCGATGATGCCCTTGGCGCCCAAATAGCGGAGAAAAAGCAGCGCTATCGCCAACTTTTCCAGGGTGCACCACGTAGAGACAATTTATTAAATGTATTGTAAAACCAAACAAACTATTCATTATGATTTAGTTAAAAGTAACTATAGGACATACCTATAAAAGTATATTAAATTATCTACTTTCGTATTTTGGTAGTCAGCTGTGGCGATATAAAAATAAGTATTTCATTGTGAAACGTAGTTAAGGGACATAAAAGAAACAATAGTAAGAGAGAAATTAAACTACGTACTATTACAGGAAAGTCATTAAGTGGCAATCAACATCCTAAAACAGACCACCGGTATTGGCGGCAAACACTTGACGATCGGAACAATGACGTCATTGAGAGCGCGTGCGCAGCTGGTAATGGCGGTGTTTAACACTTTGCATTGTTGCGGAAGTTTTGTTTGAGTGGCCTAGAGTGGGCAAACTGTGGCACGTGCTTGGTTGGTG
Organism: Arctia plantaginis; assembly: GCA_902825455.1. Lineage (NCBI taxonomy): Eukaryota > Metazoa > Arthropoda > Insecta > Lepidoptera > Erebidae > Arctia > Arctia plantaginis. Next base: position 7,062,647 of record CADEBD010000314.1, on the reverse strand, counting down.
GCCAGACCACCGGTGACAGTGATCAGCTGGATAGTACTTCTGTTTTAACTTTTAAGAAGGAGTTTGGTTTCTGTGTATTTTGAATTAAAAATAAGATATCAGTATAGATAAAAATATATTAGTATTATGCATTATGTATTAAACTAAAATAAATTAATAATATCTTATGGGGACTTTCAAATGTCCTTATGTGAATTGGTTTGATGACGTAAATACCTACACATGTACATATAGATAAATATGGTAAGCTTTAACACTGAGTCAAGAGAAAATAATTTAAGGCAGTTATTTATTTTAAGCAAATATTATTATTATTATATTATGATAATTACTGTTATTGCAGTATTTTATGTTATTATTATTATCTTTATTCATGTTATTAGCATAGTGACAAATATTTACATGAATATATAAAGATACAACACATAATTGAACATGTCTCTTTATTACTTATTGATAAAAAATAAAAACTGTGTGATGATCGTTAAATTCAATTGCCCTTTTACGCACTACAAATTTTGATTTTTCTATTTAATTTGAGATTGTAGTAGATTAACACACAGTTTTTTTTTAAATACTGTATAATAACATGAATAGTATAAATATTAAGAACATATGCATTTAATTATCTGTTGAGATTAAAAGATTATTTTAATATAAATACACACTTTACCGGAATTTAATGAAATCGAATTAGTAGTCTAGTGTTACTTATCAGCTTTCGTATTTAATGATTCTAAAAAAGTCAGTTCTGAGAATAGTAAAGATTTCTTGTTGACTAATTCAGCGAAAGGCTTGTTCAAGCAAGATGTGGATTTATGCAAACTGCCTTTCTAAAAAGATCACGGTTATATTTGATACATTTATAGTATGTTTATACGTGTTTATAGACATAATACTGCTATTGTTATTGTAGACTTAGAACAGTAAGTTATTTTCATAGAAGTATTTGTCTCACTTAGTTTTTTTGTAGTTAAAGATTTCGAACTTGCCGGCAATAGAGAGTTACAAGTATTTAATTCTGTTTTTCTAGAATTATTGCTTAGATTCGCAATTAAGTCAATCTTTTTATTTAGTTGCATTGACTCCCGCTATGTAATAATTGGCCAAATACACCCCTAGGAAAGAATAGGAAAGCTCTATCCGAGGGACAATACACCAAGAGAGACAAATACACCTCCGCTTTCTCCTTTATGGATACAGGCGTGAGAGTATGTATGATGTATGTTTTATCTTCATAGACTATCTAGTTATCTAACTATACTTACAGCTGAGCAGTACCTACCTGTCACGATTCTTTGTGTATGCAGTACACTTGTATAGTGTGTCGACTTCCACATACAATGAAATAAAACATACTTTAGTACCATCAAACAAAGACACACAGAACTACAGAGTTACTGCTAATCCTGTATCGCGATGTGAAAACTTCTCACGTTGATTGGCATATATACAACTACAATTATTAAATATATAACTGCAATATATACAACTTGCCAACATCAACCGTTGTGTCGCGGCCCACCAGGCATGATCAACTCACCTGGTCGTAGAATTCTCCATTTGTGTTGAAGTTACATAATGCCGTTAATCCACAGTATAGCATACCGTCGAACACATACTTACTCCATTTGATATGGTTGAAGGAAGACAGTGTTTTATGTCTTCTTTATATATATAATAAATGAATCAAAGTTCTCTTATGACATACAAATACTAGTACTTAATATCTTACAGTTTTAGCTTTTTGATAAGCATAAATCGAGTGGCGTAGAATGTGGGCTGCGGAAAAATGTTACTCTTTACCATTTTACGATTGCCCGGAAGTTTAGTGAAGTGGGCAAACTGAGGCACGCGCTGTCACCCGGTGGCCAGACCACACCCGGTGGCGAAGGGTAAGGGCCTTTTAAGAGGTGAAACAGTATGATAAAATGTATCGACGATATCTCAGAAAAGGTTTCTACTTCGATTCATTTGCTGCTGTTTTCTAGCTCATTCTAAAACAATTTTAAAGGGATTGTTATGAATTTATGAGTATAACAATATGCACTCTCTATTTTTAATACTCTAATCTTCTATTTCATTACCGTAATTGGGACCTTTATTATAATGGTATCGGTAAACGAGAACATTGGTCGTCCGATGGTAAATGACCGCCCATGGACACCTGCAACTAAATTAAGGCACGGAGGGGGGAAGGTGGGGGGGGGGGAAGGCTACTCCAGTAACCTACCTCACCTGGTGAAAAGGAATGAAATAATTGCTTAACATCGGTTTTCTATAAGGCCATGGTATTTGTAATAAAGCATAACTCTATGATTGAAAATAGAGTTAAAGATAGAGAGTTAGTTTAGGGAAATTACCTTTTCCTGGTCTTATTACGATCCACATTGTTTAATGAGACCCCTTTGTCATCTATTTGGCAGCACAAGTATAAATAGATGTGCAAAGCTTAGTTCTTGGCTTTATTGTTTCATCTAAGAGGTCAGGTCATTACTGGTATTTTTCGTCCTTGCAGTTCCATATTTCAACGACTTCAAAAAACGAAGATGTTCTCAATTCGACTGTTTGTTGTCTATGTTTGTTACACGATTTCTAAGTCAGCTTTGGGTCGTTTTTAAAAATTACAATTTAATATATATAAAATATTAATTATCAATTTAATATATATAAAATATTAATTATCAATTTAATATATATAAAATATTAATTATCAATTTAATATATATAAAATATTAATTATATAATAAAAGTAAAGTATTTGGCATTCAGTTGATCTAAGGCCGCTCAGTCCTGTATTATTAAGATTGAGTGGCCTTAGAGCTCGTTAATAATTGCCAAATTCCAGTTGTCTTAAAAAAAATATTTTTTGCGTGGGTTTTCACTGTCCTATAGTCATTCCTGGGGTAGTATAAATATCAAACCATGTCTGTTATATGTATGTATATATATTTATGTTATAATATGGTATAGCCGTATAGTATGGTATTTCGTGTGGTGACGGATCAAGAATACGGAGTGTCACCACCCCTATTCATCCCGTGGGTGTCGTAAGAGGCGACTAAGGGAACAAACTACGCAGGTCAATAGCACTGCAAAGAGAAGGAAAACTTGAAACAAACCCTATACCAACCCGTCTGGCCAGCGTGGTATAGTAGGCCAAAACCTCCTTTCTAAGGAGAGGCCTATGTCCAGCAGTGGACTAGTAAAGACTGCTGATGATGGTATAGCTACTTCTAATACATTTTGCGTTCAATAAAGATAACGGTCGAAAAATAAGACGATATTATAATAATCGTTGCAGTCTCAGAATAGCATTCTTAAGTTTAAAACTGTTATAATATTCTCTAAATAGACTCTAAAATCTTATTGGTGATTGCAATCTTATTAGATTTCTAGTAGAAGTAGTTTAAAGGATTTTGCGACGAAATACGCTTTAGACAATTATATTTATAACAAAATACAAAGCAATATTTAGCAGACCTTATGTTTGCACACTTTTGAATTGCCATAGATTACTTTGCTACATGCTGTGAATACTACATATAACAATTATTATCTTGCGTTACCTTATAATCTTTGGATTAGATTTCACCTTTTTTAAGAGCTCTGTCTTCTATTTATTACACAATTGGAACTTAACTCTCATATAAACGTGGCCGGCCAGCGCCTCAATTTTGCTATTTTATGTTAACGCCACTGTCATTCCATTGCACGCTATTGAGATGCCATTGAGACGATATTGACATCGGTCAAAATATCAGTATTTTACTAACGTCAATTCAGTGTCAATAGACTGTCGATATAGTAGTATAGGTCATCAATGGTGAAATCAAAAACATTGCCATATCTGGAAAATTAAATATATAATTTTCTTACAAATTTAAAATGTACCGTTTACCAAACTATTACAAAGACATCGACGACATTATTTTGTATCAGTGACAAGTCATTGCCATTGGTCTTACATAGTTAGTAGAATATGACAGTCTATTGATATGATACAATATTAAAATAGCAGAATTGAGGCCTAGTTCTATTGCAACCTTTGGGTACAGCGGCTGGCAAATAAACATCTACACTTCTAAACATTTTTCCTAAAACATTTTTATGATTTCTTATAAGATGTTATAAAACTATTAACAATCTTATACGATATAATATTTTAAATGACTGCGTGTATTTATTGGATAGCTAAATGTATTTTAAAATCAATTTAATGTTTAGTATGGGCGATATTAATGATAGTATTGAACAAGCGAGACGCAACAGCTGCCGGTGAATCGCGGGGGTCCTCCAAAGAATATAACACTAGAGACGAACATATTATGAACCTTTTTTACTTTTTCGTTTCTTTAAAGATACTTTTTATAATGAGGCATTAGAATTTTATTTGAGTATATACGGACATAATGTAGACAAAATTTAGAAACGGTTCAAAAATTGTTTCTTTACTTCGATTAATAAATTGTTGCATTTTTTTTATATGACGATTGCCATTAGAGACGAACATATCATGAACATTTTTTACTTTTTCGTTTCTTTAAAGATACTTTTTATCATGAGGCAGTAGAATTTTATTTGAGTACATACGGACATAATGTAGACAAAATTTAGAAACGGTTCATGAATAATTTAAATTAATAAATTATTGCATTTTTTTATATGACGATTGCCATATAAAAGTTGCTCAGCGTAAACAGATACTGGATTTTTTTATATATTGTACAGTTTTTTTCTTTTTTTTGGTTTTAGGTTTTATGAGGTTGTTTCTTTTATGAGGTTTAAAATATTAACATAAAATATTTTGTATAGTTAAAAAATTGAGATAGACTATACATAGATTAGATTGCAAACTTTTGTTTAGTAATTAATGTCAAAAAAAAATGTGTCCAAGATAAAAACAAATAGGCCTTAAATTTTTGGGCTACTATCTCTGCTACTTTATCAGGTTAAAAAGAATGTTTCAATAGATGTCCTATCTCTAATTTTTATAATCTATCCTCCGAGTCAAGTGCATCGGTGGCAAAGCACGACTCGACCATTTGTTAAAGGCCCCATGATAGTATTTTATTATTTATTAACCATCCCGACTGCCGATGCTGTATGAGCAGATCGCTGCGACATTACAACTTTGTCCCTCAAGGATATATAAGTTGGATTGTCGAGAATTTCTTTGTGTGATACTTCACTTTCGTACATAAACATTTTACAAGTGTTTATTGACTGGATATTGTACTGCGTGCGAGTCATTGAAACCGCAGGAAGTCTTTTTGTAGAAAATGTTGAAATTGAAAATTTGCAAGACTGTTCATGCTTAATTGGACCTAAATTTAGAGAGATTTAGTATCGTGGTATTGTTTATTCTGCTACTGAGTGAAGCGACGATAGATCCATAACAATCCTTTTTGAGGCTGATAAAAGAAGACTTAAACTAGTCAGTCTGAATAAAATAGTTAATTGATATCTTATAAAATATTTTATTTTTCATCCTTAAATCTACTTAAACAATAAGCGTTTTTTAACTTTCTCTGACACCTGCCAAGTAGACCCAGTACCTATTTTAAATATTGGAAAGCAGTTAACGTTGCGACATTTAACTTATTGCTCGGACTTAATTTAAGTATCTGTCAAATCAACAAACCTGCCAACAAAGTAGTATTTCCGAACAGTGTTTCTGGTAGGGTGCGAGCGCTAACGATGTCTGTTTATTAATTTTGATTACTTAAAAATATATTTTTACTCTGTAAGGGTCCAGAGAACAGGTGATATTTAAAACATAACTGATTGAACCGAGCACGTGGTCCGATGGTTAGGCAGATGGATATTATCTGAGGTTCTGCAAAATTAGTGTAAGTATATAATAAAAAAAAGTAAACAATATATACTTACAATATTTATTATATTTTTTCAACATCCAAACAATCAAACAATATCCGTCTAAACCAGTCTTGGAAACACTTATTCCAGTTTTCAGGTCAAAAATGGCTGATTCGTAGGCAGCCACGGATTCTTAGGCACTTGAAAGAAACTTGCCTTTTATCTTATCTTTTATGGTGGGGAATAAAAAGAAGTCACAAGGAGCTAAGTCGGGGCTGTGAGGTGGGTGAGGTAGTGTTTTAAAATCCGATTCTTGTCTTTGTTCTGAGGGAAGAGTGTGAAGACGCATTGTCTTTGGTCGTCTCCCCTGCACAGCTTTGAAAACTTTTGGCAATGCGACTGTAGTATGCCATTCCGAGTTAACAGACTTACAATTCTCTGGCATTCATGTTGCAAGATGTCCACTCCGTGAAAAAAACGGGCCACCATCTTTTTGCCAATGTTCTGCGGTCTTTGCAATTTTGTTGGCAACTGGCCATCTGATAACACCCATACCGAGGAACGCTTCTTGCTTTCCGGATCATATTGATATATCCATGTTTCGTCACCAGTAATGATTTCAGAAACACCTCTTGACCTCCCATTTGCACGACGCGTCTTTCATGGAATGACGCGTCATTCCACACGGGCTTCTTTTTCTGCTTCGGAGAATTTGCCTTTTAATAATAAAATTATAATAATATACTTTACTACATTCACACAACGCCATCTAGTCCCAAACTAAGCAGAGCTTGTACTGTGGGTACTAGACAACTGATATAAATACATATATACTTTTTTTTTGTGAATACATACATATTATACATAGAAACACCCAGACCAAATCAAACATTAAATGTTCATGCACACAAATGTTTGACTTGTGCGGGAATCGAACCCGCGACCTTAATATGTGACACAGATGCGTAGCATTTTTAAATTTCGAGCATCTCAAAACTTATATAGTGTCCTACGTATAAACTACATAACACTGAGAAGTGTGAAAGTACCTAACCTATTATCTAATACTCGTAATACCTATATTAACAACAAAGTTGCATTTTACAGTTTAATCATAACATTGTACTTTTTAATTAGTATTCTACTTATGGCTATTTTCACTTAGGTTGAGGACGTCTGTCATGATAGACACGGGTGTTCTTATAAAGTTGAAATACACAGAAAAGGTGTTTCCATGGGAGGTTTTTTTTTTTTAAAATTTCTAATACGAGTTGTAGTACAATGGCGGGTTTAATGCATCAGGAATTTTCTCCCAGTCTACCTTAGGGTATTGCTAAAACGTGTGACTAGTTGTACTAGACATTGATATGTAAAGTAAGAAAAATTATTGAGAAGTTAGACAGAAACAATGCGATAAATATACATACATACATACTTACTAAATACATACACATACATATATACTTACCTAGTTACCTATTCCTGGGTTGCAAATCTCAGGCGCTGTCGAAGTCGCATGTGTTGCCCCCATCTATCTCGCGATGGACCCGGCACCCGCACGGTCTAATCATGGAACGCTAAGAAACGTAATACATAACCATACATAACCTACATTTTAATAATGTATAAAACTTTAAGGTCTTTTTTAATGAATCTTCTAGGGTGTCCAGAATGCGAGCTTGAACTTTCATCTTGAATGTGAGGCGGCTGGGTGCTATCCTGATTTCTAGACGGAGAGCGTTCTAGAGGAGTACGGATTGGATTAGGAACGAGGAGTGGACACAAGCGGAAGTATGAGTGGGGCGTAGCAGAAGAGCATTGTTTGATCAACGGAGGATACTATCGTGGTTGGAACATAGGAAAGGTCAATGGGTGAGTTGAGAATTGAATAGAGGGTGGTGAGGGCGTGCAGCTGACGGCGCTGACGAATAGTGAGCCAGTTCAATTCGCGACGAAAGGAGGAAAAATTGTCATATTTACGATGCTTAAAGATGAGAGTCGAATGCAGTTATTCAGAAGGTGGTCATATTTATTGAGAAGATCTGTATATGAGCTGAAGCGTGGCTCCCCACGATTAACATATGAAAATATGTTAAATTTTTAAAATGTTTTTGTAAATTAGAAACTTTGCTAATTTTAATTTTAAAAAACTTTATTTCGACTATTCCTAATATACAAAAGAAATTTTAAGTTAAATCAGTACAACTATGTATTTCAATTATATAGAATACTAGGCTTTGCCCGCGGCTCCGCTCAGTAAATATCCGTTATCGCGGTAAAAATGTACTAATGTATATTGTTGTATCATTGTAATTTTTAATTAGTATTCTACTTATGTATATTTTCACTTAGGTTGAAGACGTCTATCATGATAGACACGGGTGTTCTTATAAAGTTGAAATACACAGAATAGCTGTTTCCATAGGAGCTTTTTTTTAAATTAGGTATACAGACAGATAGACAGACACACTTTTGCATTTATAGTATTACTATGGATAAATGGTATGGACCGTGACTGATCCGTGTGGTGACGGATTAAGACCACCACCCCTATTCATCCTATGGGTGACGTAAGACCCAACCAGGGGAGCAAACTACGCAGGACAACAGTACGACAAAGAGAAGGAAAGATTAAAACAAACCGTATACTATACGAATCCGTCTGGACAATATAGTATAGTAAGCCAAAACCATCTTTTTTATGAGGACAGGCCTATATCCAACTGTTATAGGCTGTTAATGAATGATGAAAATTGCTGAAGAGTAATAGATGAGTGATTAATGTTGTATAGTGTATTTATAGAGGCAAGAATACAATGTAAACGGTTCTATGATTAGATAAAGGTTAATCGAAATCAAAAATAAATTATTCACAATTTCTAATTTTATAGTAATAATATTTCGGTCATCTGACACACAACGCCATCTAGTTTCAAACCAAGCAGAGCTTGTACTATATAAACCAGATTGACTGATAGAATACTTATATGTATACTTTTTTTTTGTAAATACATACATATTCATACACAGGAAACACCCAAACTCCGAAACAAATATATGCAGATTATACAAACATTTGGTCCGACCTGGGAATTGAACCCGAGACCCCAGCACAGCAGTCGCATAAGCTACCACTGCACCACCGAGGCAGTCAATATTTGTATATAGTTATCATAATAATAAATGGCATTTATTTCATAAAAATGAGCTGCGGTGAAATACATTAAGTAACTTCTATGTAACAAACACTCGATATAAACTTTACATAGCGGTCCTGTTCTCTTAAGTAGGCTACACAATAGCCTAGATATGGTAGATATGCTGCTTGCTTAACATTGACGTCAGTAGAGGTTTCGAGTCGGGTTATGTAACAAGTCCGTTGACGTCAAATTTATACTAATGTAATAAAGCTAACGGTTGTTGGTTTTATTGTTTCTTAAGACGGTAATCTCTTGAAAAATTGGATCAAAGTTCAATAATTTTACCTAACTTCAAAGAAAATGAGGAGGTCAATTCAATTTTAAGTATGTTAATACAAAACTCCTTCACTTATGAACCGACTTCATTTTTTTAAGGGGTATACTTCCTGCAATTCTAACCTTAAGGGTGAAAATTAAGAAATGAAGAATATAGTTTATTACAATTTGTAACGAATGAACTCAGTAATATATTAAAAGTTAATTATAAATTATAGTATTTATGGATCTAGGTTACAGGCTGTTACACTTAGGAGCGATGCAGTGGCGATAAACACAGGTGAAACTGTGGGGATTGGCTAGTGTTAACATAATGTGTTATATTTTTAAACAAGGAGGGTATGTAGTGTCTATGATAATGATCAGTTTGCATATCTAAATATGTAATGGACACACATTCACTAAATTGTTTGGAAGTTTATCATATCATCAATCGAATATCATCATCATCATCATCAACAGCCTATAGTTGTATACTGCTGGACGTAGGCCTCTCCTTAGAAAGGAGGTTTTGGCCTACTATATCACGCTGGCCAGACGGGTTGGCATAGGGTTTTTTTCAAGTTTTTCTTCTCTTTGCAGTGCTTTTGTCCTGCGTAGTTTGCTCCCTTAGTCGGCTCTTACGACAGCCACGGGATGAATAGTGGTGGTGACATTCCTTATTCTTAATCCGTCACCACACGGATATCATAATATTATTTAAATTTAAATTCTTTATTTTTCAGGAACAAAGCGTAAAATACAGATCGATTAATTGGGTTAGTGGTTTAACTAGTTACTTCACCTTACTACTACCGCATCGAGTTGGGGGATGCGATTCCTACCAGGAAAATACGACTTCAAAAACAAAGGAGCTTCTTAATTTATTCCAATTTTTTGTGTTTTTTTACCTCAAAACTCTGTTATTTATGAACTGGAAAATATTATAATATAAATATAATTATTTATAATTTATAAATTCATACTCATTAAGAAACTAACAAGTTCACCAGTCATTCAGTCAAATAAAATAAAAAAGTGTAAATATTAATTATCTGCTACAACGATTAACATTCATTACATTTTAACGAAACCAGTGCTTAAATTAGAGCAAGCTGACTAAAATATGACACAAAACCGTCGGAACATCAGACCTTAGGTACTACATTATTATATCAAAAATAGGAAAAACAATTTAAGTTCAGATAGTCTCTCACTATTTCTTAGGTTTGAATGTTAATGTGTCCAATCGATTTGTCCTGTCTTTGCACCTCTAGTTATGCTTCAAAGGTGGGTAGATTTTAACTTTTATACACTATATAAATACATTTGCATATGAAAGCATTGTAAAGATTTTTCTGTCAAATGTAGCAGGTGTTAAACACATTAAAAAACTAAATGCATCTTATTACATGTAGAGCAAAAAATATAATTGTGGTCACAGATTCCCAGACCTGTTCTAAAGATCTCGTCTATACAAATAGAAAAACAGATTCGACTCACTAAAAAGGATTTTTCTAAAGGCGTGAACGTACTTTAAGGAGTGAGAATCATATTTCACAACAACGAATTTGATATGGCTTATTGCAAGTTTTATGTTAATTAACAGCGTGAGAATGCTTTTTGATTTTGATCTTTCGAATATTTTTAGATACACACACCTTTGGTCCGACCGGGAATCGAACCTAAAACCTCAACACAGTAGTCGTAAGCGCTGCCAATGCATCACCTAGGCAGTTATGTAATTTGTTTGTGTTATTCTAGTATACAATTTACATATCTGTGTTGTACCTTGAAAGTTTGATGCAAAACCGTCACATCGTTCCATCGTGAAGAAGAAACAAACTAAAACAGTTCATAATTTTTATTGTTGTTGTCTACTTGGTCTGTTTTTTTTTTATGAAGATCTTTATGGAACTAGAATTTCAGAACTAGAATTTTATAAGCGGTGGTAATTTTTAGACCATCTAAAGATTCTAAAGCGACGACAACTGCTGTTTAAGGGAAACCCTACAACGATTAAAATAAGTTTCTGTCACCGTTAGTAATTAAAATAAAGAAAAAAATTCCATGACTAATCGATTTTTAAGTACTTAATTATCAAATTAACACAAAAAGTGAAACCCAGTATATATCTACGAAATTATTTAAGATAAACCTTATCAGTTAAGTTGCTCTGTCGCAACGAGATTTCAACGATCATTATTTACCTGACCATCATAAGTATAGAATAACATTTATTTTTACATGTTTGTCCCACAATTTATGCTAATGATTGAATTACATCAAGTATCTGCATCAACCTAACATCTAGCACACGCGTCGAAAAAATAAATCAAACATTCCCTTTACGACGCCCACCATTAATAAAACGCTTTAAAATATATTTAATAATGTCCACAAAGCTACGGAGCACAATACTCGACCCATAAAGGAGCTGCATTTATTATGGCGACAATATATTGAACACAAAAAGATATTGTGACAAAGACGCGTACTTTTTAATAATATTGTCATTTCTCAGCAGCAGTGGACTCTTTCAAAAAGCCATAACGCAATAATTTATCTCTTTATAAGAGTTTTTTATCTGTGGGAGAACGAGTGCGGGTGACGCCAGGTGAGTACGGGTTAAATCCATAAAGCCTTGTATACATCCTATTATATTTCTGTGTTAGAAGTATTGTTATTATATCATATGTATAAGCCCATAGGTGGGCTCCATATTTAATGAATGTTACAATTTTTTACTTCAAGTGTTTATTCCTACTTTCAGTTCACTTTATCGAAATACGTTTAATTATTCCAAAAGAGAAATGATTTCCGCAAGTGTGTAACTTTTTACATTTAAATAAATATGTAAAAAATCTACATAAAGATGACATAGTTAGCTAAAATTTAAAGAGTATATAATTATTTTATTATACATAGATTCTACGAAACTCTAAGTGATAGTTCTTTATCTGTTCTAATAAACAAAGTTTAGATTAACATAACATTTTGGCGTGAAACTCGATTTGCGTCATTACGCAAAAAAATTTAACGGCAGTCTTTATAGCTATCGTCGAGACGGGGTTGACATTGGAGCCACAATAAAATCGATGAAATATTTAAGGGGCAGTCGCTATAACTCATAGCTGCTGAGTTAAGGGCCGGCACCTATTGTGACACTGTTGGCACAGGTAGCCGCGCAGTGGGCAGCCGATAACACAACTTCTGAGATTCATGAGATCCCCGTACTTGTGAAATTTTAATTGTTTAATTAACATACAAATGACTGCAGTACAAACTGTTTAAGAATTATGAACCCGGTTTACTGCTAATACTCGTAAAATCTATTTCCTTATGTAATATAGTAATATATTATTTATTACTGGAATTATAGATAGTTCCACAGTATTGAAGATAACTTAAATTAACTTAAATTTCTAGGTCACACTTTAAAACTATTAAGTCACCTACATTAATGCTTTAATTCAATTACAAACAAGCAAAAATGTGTACATATGTATGCTTTTAGTGCAGATAGTAGACAACTCAGCAGCTTATGAAGCTTTGGCACCTTTGGCAGATACTCGTATAGTGTTTAAGAAAAAAATGAAAGGAACCGATGTTACGTCATAGCAATGTATGCTTAATTAGATTTTGTTAGAACTAGTTATTTTTTTATTTATAGTTTGTCATTAAAAAAATCAGTAGCGCTATAATCATTAAAGGCTTGTCCAAAATAAATAACATTAAAAGTAAACGATGTCAATTTTAGCTTTGACTTACGGTGTGTCGGATACGGCTGTTACATTATATTAGTTAGGTAATATGTAGTTCTGCTACTGAGTTCATGATGCATGTTTCTGTCAGATGATTAAATAAGTTATCCGTTCTCTGTATCGTTATATTGTAATATTTACATATAATATCGACTGATCGACTGCACGGATAGCGTAGTGACGACACTTTGTGCGATCCACAAATTGTTGTTCTGAGTCTGGGTGTTCTTTGTGTTCGTTTCATGTCTGTTTGTAAAGTCCCCGCGACACAGGATATATTCCTAATGTGGGAGTTGTCTTTTAAAATATATATATTTGATTTACCTAAAGAAGAGAGCTTATACAACGAAATTCGGTAACCGTTTTTTAAAAGGATGTGAAGTGAAGCAAGCATTGTGTGTTAGAAAGTTTATAACACTACTACTAGTAAGTGATATTCAATAAATTTATAAATTATACACTCGCCTAATTCATCGTTATATTCATATCAAATTTATCTTACAAAGCTGTGCTTCAGCTCGTATCGCAAAACAGGAATAGTTTGATGTAGCTATGTTAAAGCACACTTTGACCCACTTACTAATATTCCATCTAACTGCAATCTTGCATACAATGTTACATTGTTTATGATGATTCTCGTGTAATCAAGCTGTAACCCATACAAAAATAGTAACAGAAATAAGCACTATGCGCATAGAATGTAAATATATTATGGGCATATAAAATTAACCATCCAACTACCTTTGTGAAACTAAAACAGAATGTATACACATAAAAAACTATACATTTGTTGTAATACCCATACATCTATAAATGTAAAAATGTTAAGTTGGTTTGTGTACTATTCAAAAGCTCAAACAGCTCTGCACCGATTGAGCTCAAACTTTGATACGACATACAAACAACTTCCAAGATTGTTTTTATATAATTTGTTCCTCATCTCTCATCAATGCACCACAATGTGGCAGGGTACAGCTAGTATTCATATGTATGACTTAAGTAAAAAATAATTTAGACTACTGATCTAAAACATAAAAATATTCATGTTATATCCAGGTACCACAGCATACTATCTGTTCCATACTAGTTTCACTAAATCCTTTCTTGGAAGCTGCATGAAGTCGTCACGGGGACACCCCGCCGGGACGGTAGCGCGCGGGCGGTCCGACTCCCCTTAATTAATTTTAATGCATTTACCTGCACTAACGGGGAGACAGTGGTGACTTATGGGTATGCGGTCTATGCAGTAGGCGCAAACAGGTGATGTTAGAGAAGAAAACGTACAAAGATTGCATTTATGTTAGAATGATATTTCTTCTTAGACATTGGAAAAACAATGATTTCAAAGTTATGATTATGAGCCGTTGCTGTTTATGGAAGTAGAAAGAAGTATGTTTCAAATCACTTTGCAATGCAATGCAATTCATAGGGACAAGACAACCAAATGTCCAAAAATCGACTAAATTTTCGGGAACGGATGAGCATGAAGAAATATTATTTTTTTTTAAGACTAATTGATAGACAAATTAATTATATTCTTGACGTATAAATGTCTTGTGTCCATCAGAGGGGAATACTATGCCAAATGCTGGAACAGTTTTCTAAAATGGGGCAGATATCAAATTATCTAAATCTGCCAAATCATTTTTCTGATTGTGTTGATAGAAAATTCATTTCAGCAAAATATATGTATAATCCATACTTATACTAAAACTTCTTGTTATGTATACCATATTCTTGTTAAATTAACTATATGTTTATAGGTTTGTAATGGCACTTGGTGACGACGAGAGGGCTGACGAGTGATTTTCACATCCGGAATGGACACATTCGACCTAAAATTGTGATAACAGCTTCGAATTATGAATTTTATATAAATTACCAAATCGTTATACCAATCCACACACGCTACCGGCCTTCCCAGAGAAATATATAATTGGTTTAATTAAACAAATAGAAATAAATTGAGATGCGTTCGGAAGTCGATTCTTATCTCAATTGCCATTGATTAAGGATTACGGGGATTAAAATATTAGTATTAATAAGTTGTAACACAAGTTATATAAATAACTAATTAGTAAATATTATAGTAATAAAATAATAGTAATGTTATTGACGGGTAAACCTGTTATAAGTTAAAGTCAGCGATGGAATTAGGAAACGAGGCGGCGGCCATTGCATTACCTTTTTACACACAAAGCAAAGTGTCGTTTATAAAGTAATGATCATAATAACATTATATTATTAGTGGTGTATCTTATTAGATAATGACAAATGGGCGTGTTAATGACACTAGTTACTTTTTTATACATTTTGTTAGCATAACTTCGATTGCATTTCAAATTACCTACGTATAGAAGTGCTATCCCATTGAGATTATTGTTTTAAGCACTCATGTAATTTTGAAAACTATTATTATTGAATTTCGTATATTTTAGAAGTTAGCTTAAATGTTTTTATATACACTAAACTGCGAAAGAACCTTTCAATGCGCAGCTTGAATAATAACGATTAGTAGGATCTATAAACTATCGCGAAGTAAGTACACCCTGTACTGTACCTATATATAAAAAACTATGGGGATAAATATACCTTAAAGAAAGAAAAACAATTGCTCATTATTGCAAGTTCACTGCTGTCTTCTGTCTTATGAAATTATTTCGTGATTCAAGACTTAACTTTTGTTCTGACTTGTATTTTAGTAAATAAGTTTTACGTGTTGTTGCGGTAACTTTGCGTGTGTACATCTAATATTTTTATTATATTAAAATAAACACAATGGCCTTTAATAAATTATTGGAAACCTATTTAATGTCATAAATTATTCGAATTTTGAATAAAAAATTGATTTCTTGTTCTGATTTGATTTGATTGTTATTCTATTTATACTTTTATTTGCATCAGATGAGAATATACCAACTTTTTAATGTTACTAGCTGTTTCTCTCTGGATGCGAGGATGCTTGCCTATTTATGTCATGTGAAATCCTTATTTGAAACTAGTATGTTTGTTGTATGATATTCAAACAGGAAGTGTTTTATATCACTTAGCGTATTCGTCTTTATCTTTAAGATATCATTTCCTCAGAGACCCGTTTGGCATAAAAACTTGGTATTAACAGATAATTAATTTGTCCTGGCTAATATAATTAAAACAGAGTGTTTAGCAATTTTCACAAATTAAATAAATGCCACTTTATAATGTGTCTGGTTGACGCTGCGTCTAATTTGATCATCCGTTCACGTATACAAAATGTATAATTTGACTACGTGGACCACCCCTGCGTTTATCACCGCCATGCCAAATCTCTGATGGACCGTACCTAATCGCGGACCCTAAACATAGTCGTAATTTGAGTTTTATTGCCATTACGTATTTTACTACCAGAAATATGGGGTATTATGCAAAATTAAGTTGAGCAAACCGTTTTTAAACAGTAGTAGGTACTCGTCCTTGCTGTGTATGCTAAATCGTTTCAATTTATTACTTTACTCAATTTAATGATATATTCATTCGTGTGTGGTCTTATGTGGCAATCAAATAAAATACCGATACCGTTACCGTATTTTATTTCTTCCGTCCTACAGGTTGTTAATAATATAAAACAGACGGAAATGTTGGCGAAACCTCTCAAATATGTTAAAAAGTTCCCAGAAGATTTACAATAGTCTATTAGTTTTATTAGACTATATGCGAAGTGGTATGGGATAGTTGACTATCTCAAACTGCAGTTTAATTTCTAATACTGAATCGATTTCGATTTTCTTTCTGATTGGAATTATTCTTCGTAACGAACACGATTTGAGTTTGTACGCTGGAATACCAAACGGATTCAGTAGAGACTATGCTTAACATGAATTTCAAACATTTTGTGAAACAAAATTTATTTCAAACGAAATTTTGATACCTACAGGTATGTAATGATGGTATGGTATGTTATGGTGACAATTTATATACGAAGCGTCGAATCGTCTACTTCTGGGATATTCTACGAGTTGATCGGCTTGACCATGTGGTGTCACGTAGAGATGTCGGTTTACTATGCATTTTCTATCACTTGTATTATGGAGAGTGCTCCGAGGAATTGTTCGGTCTTATATCGCGTACAGGTTTCCGTCATCGTTTAACGCACAACCAAACTATGAAATAAATTTTCGCCTTGAGTATTTCCGGACCGTTAAGACTTTCAAACTTTCAAGAATGCCAACGTACTTGTGACTCCTTAATTGCAGGTGTCAAATAAAATAGTATAAGGTGACCCAAGTTTTTTAAATTTTAACCCTCTATATATGGCAAGAAAGCTTCCTCTCCCCCTCCAGTTTTCACATAGTAATTTCTTTATGTGTTTTTAAATCATTCTTTGCAAACAGAAAGTTAATTTGGCCCATTTTTTTTGTACCGCGTTTATGTGGGTGTTGCGCCTGTAAATTTTATAAGCGCTAAACACTGCGCACCATATTTGAATGTAGCACGAAAAAGTGCGAGAGTTCCCTAGAAGTTATACGAGTAGATTACGTGATAAAACCTAAGTGCTCTCCTCGCCCCTGTGACCAAGTATGGTATTTAAAAGACAACTCTAAATCTTCCTGAACGGTTTTCTGACCCGTTTATCATAAAAAAGTACCTAACTATTTTGTGTTTGTATGAATTACATTACATTATGATGTGCACTGGAAAGCTCCTTTAAAATTCTACTCAAGAATATTTTATTGCGAAAGGTAACGGGACAACGCTTATAAAGGGTTGTAGGTACTTTTCTCGTCGAGGTTTCTAAAAAGGTGTCCTCAGTATGTCTAAAGAGCGATTTTACATTAACGTAAGATTGCACAGGATTTTTAATTATACTATTACTATAGCATATTAAATATAAGACTAAGTATAGAACAAGTCAAGAAATAAGTACAGCTGAAGTATAAAATTCGTTATTCTTTTAGATGAATGAAGACGTTATATTTTTAAAGGTTTTTGCTGTACTGTACAGTATTTTGTGATTCTTTTTCAGGATTATTAATAGTTAAACTTTTTCTCAAGATATGTCTTTGTATTATATAAACGGGCTATAGTACTCAAACAGATGTTTCTGGAAAGCAGATGAATGTTTCTGTCTACATTATACACCTCGTATCAGTTGAATCTCTTAGAAGTCCGAACCTCCACTCCCGGGGGAATAGATAGGGGTGGTCTACAATTTATGACAAAAAATAACATTTGTTTACTTGTGTTTAATAGTTAACAACTTTATCTTAAATCTCGAGTTGGAAATTAAGATTGATTAAATAATTGCTACCCATGATAGGTGTGTATGGTCAGCTGTTAATTGCTACAGGTAAAAGAACATAGTATGTTTAAACAAAATGCCGCATTCCACAACCAATGAAGTTACAATCGTGTATAATATTGAAAGTACTTATTTTTTCAAATTTTTTTATTTCTGTTATTCGAAGTAATCACCCATGCAATCGACCTATCTTTGCCAACGCATTGGCAGTTTATTGATGCCCTTCTAGTAAAAAACAGCTGGACGGGAGGCAACAAACTCTTCAAAGGCATTTTGTACTGCCTCTCGGGAATTGAATTTTTTACCCACTAAAAAGTTGTCTAAATTTTGGAAAAAGTAATAGTCGGTAGGTGCAAGGTCTGTAAAGACCTATTATAATTTTGGTCATTTGACTTTTTACAAGTAATTCAGATACTTTCGGTCAATGAATTTGAAGCTTTAAATAGCTCCATTAAAAACAAAAACTAATACGTGCACGACAGTAGCATAATATAATAGTGTGAAATATGAATATTAAAGACTTGTCTTTGTAGCAACACTAGATGAATGAAGGAATGTGTAATCACTCTTTCGTATAAACCATTTAGTCAATTTGTTTATATTTGTTTACCTATTTACTACCAGTAGTTTTTACGCCGATTTGTAAACTAACTTGCATGGTTTTTTAAATACCGAAATAATTGTTAACTTTTTAATATATGTCAAGGCTGTCTAACATGTGTGTATATTATTGATGATATTTTATATTTCTAAGATATCAATCAAATTACTCGGTTTATGTACCTAAAATGGTTCTCCTTTAAGTATTGCTAAACGTATTTCTAAGCTACATTTTGTACCGGATCATATCTCGGTGTTTAACACACCTATTAGCATTTTGACTGTTCCTTTTTTATACGGTATGTTGTTTGAAACAGTTTTGTTGCATTTTTTATTTTTATTGAATATTTTAAATGTCTGGTGAAAATTGAAAAGACTACTTGCATAAGGTTACCCACGATTTCTCCTTGATTAAAGTTATTGCAAAATAATGGCACATTACGAACTTTCTCACAATTAAACGACACATAAAATTGATATCGTGGCTTCGACAACACGCCTCAACGATTACTAACTTGTACGATCTTTGTCAACGAATTAAAGTCTGACCGAATTATCTTCTTATTTAGGGGGTTATATTGTATTCATGTCGTTAATTCTAATATTGCAATAAATATGTCTGGAATGTTTGGTAACAAGGCGGGCCGTACCGAATTGTATTAGATGTAATAGACCGTGGAATCGTGGGGTTTGGTCCGAAGCTGCCTATCCCGGTGGTCGATGTTATTTTTTGCGTAAATTGTTTCAGAAAGTCTTATTTCTTGGTTGATTTATTGTTTAATATTAAGTGTTGGATGTGCAAAGTGTTGGATGTGCAAATATTTCGGAAAGCGAAATTGGCTTGTCAATGCACGATTGACTTATCTTGTTGTTCAGTACTGTTTCTTCGTATCAGTTGTCTACAACAATGTGAATGTATCTTTTAGTGCAGTGGTAAAGAGCCTGGGGTTATATATCGACTCGGAACTTGACTGGCGGGCACAAGTCACACACGTCAGCCAGAAAGTCATTACATGTCTCCGTGCTTTATATATCGTTTGAAGAACTTCCATCCCAGTGCAGTCCTTAATTATTCCCTTAATCGACTATGGTGATGTGTGTTATTTTGATCTGAATGCAGACCTTCTCAATAAACTAGATCGTCTTCTCAATAACTGCATTCGATTGGTTTTAATCTTTGCAAGTATGACCACGTGTCTGCTTAACGTTCCCAGCTGCAGTTCTCCATCGTTACCTGAATACCTCGTATCCCATGTGCCGTTTCCCATTCCGATTGAAGCATAACTCCAATCACAACCGAAATCTTCGGTCAACAAACAATATGCTTCTTCTATGCCCTCACACTCTCCTCTCTGCTCCTCACACCTTCAACTTCATCAACTCCTCCTTCTACGTCTAGTCAGTTCTTCTCTGAAATGCCCTCCCTGCTGAAATCAGAATGTCCACAAACCGCCTTGCATTCAAGAGAACACTTATCCTTAGATAGACAGATATTATATTGTTCTGACTGTTCTGACTGAGAGACTGAGAGTACTACACACTATCGGTAGTTATTAATTAGTAGCATTACGGTAGTCCGCTTAAGCACAGACGTTTGTAAGTTTGAGGTGTGCTTCTCTGGGTGGCTCCCTTCATGCCAAAACCTGATATACATTAAATTTCTGTAATAAAACAGATTTCTAATAAACTTAACAACAAGACAGTCTCCTATGAACTATCTTTAATGAACTGGTGTATGAAATTAGATCAAACTTACAAAACATTTTTTATATTCAACCTTTTTTTTACATTAAATCTCGAAGTTAATCTACACAGTGTTCATACATAAAACAGTGGTATAATCTGTGAATCCTTTGTTGCGAGGTGCTTAACAGAGCATTTAACCGAGTCTCAGAAGTAGCGAGACAAAGGCATCACACTACGAGCCAGATAAACGATGGCTGTTTGTTTTTTCTCCTTTGTGTACTCCGTTGGACTGAAAAAAAGCATTATACTCTGTGCCCACGCAGTATCCACTTTTAATATAATACTATTAATTTCTTTAAAAATAGATATGCTAGCTTCAAAATTTGTGTTTGCAGTAAATGATATGATGATATGACGGGGTAGGACGATGATATGACGGTGGCACTCTCTAAATTACATCAGGACCAGAATAAATTATCGTCATCTTCTGACCCACTCAACGCTCATCCAGCACAAATAGTTGTGAGATGAGTTCTCCTATAATTGTTTTTCACTAATCGCTAAAGTGAGTGTGATCATAATCGATAGCGCTATTATTAGACACGGTCCAATATTTGATACCTTATTACGTACCAACTCTCTTGTTGGATTTGCTCGTGTTAAAGCACCTAATGTCCATTCACTATATCTATTTTACATTATATACCTTAGTGTTGATTATCAATTCTCATTGGTATAAATACCTAATGCTTTTGCTTTCAATAAAATGTAGAAGTAAGTAAATTAAGTCAATACTAACGAAGTTCTTAGCAGGTAGCTTTCAACATCAAAATTGCGATTACATACACTCACGCCTCATCACCGGTAGTTCGGGGTAGGCAGGGGCGATGAAACGCCATTTGGCACGAGGTTGACATACAATTTTTTTTCCTTTGAATTCTCACGTTATAAAAAGCGAAAACTTTATGTTCTTTTTTTTCTTATAAAGGCTACTGTTGTAGACAAGCACTTCAGAAAAGTATTTGTTACATGTTTATTGAGTACAAAAGCAAACCATTTGCAGAAATAACTACTGGAGCGACAACAAAACATCAACAATGTACGAACAAAATAAATAAATAATCTCCTCTACACAAATAAATATCGCCATTATCGGTCTGTGTTGCCAACCGCGACCCACTGGGCTTGGTGTTACTAACAAAAGAAAATAATAAATTCTAATACAATGCTGTGTCACGGCATTTGTTATGCAATTATTGAGAATTGAGTATGTATGTGATTATTGTGAATAGGCTTGATGAGTGCGTGATTGAATATCGATTTGTTTACGATTGAAATATTAGGTCTTTACCTATGAAATTGCCTTTCTTCAGTACTGGTCATTTCAAATAAAAAAAAGTTTGTAATGGCTCTGTATTCTAAATTCAAATTAATTTTGTTTTAAAACCATGACATTCTATTTACAAACTCAGTCTTTTGTTTTTTGATTAGCGTTGTATTTTCATTAAATTTGAACATTTTTCGTCATAATGGATACTTTAAAAATTCGTGTAATTATGGAATATGAGTTCCGTCGTGGCACCAACGCGATACAAACGGCATGTAACATCAAAAACGTTTACGGAGAGAACTGTACAAACGAACGCACAACCCGTTATTGGTTTGCCCGGTTCCGTTCTGGAAATTTTGACTTGAAAAATGAAGCTCGTGGTCGTCCGGAGAGTTTGGTTAACAATAATGAATTAAAGGCGATTGTGGAAGCTGACGAAACTCAATCTACAGCTGAGCTAGCAGCAGCTTTTAATGTAAGCATCAAATCAATATTGATCCATTTGCGACAAATTGGCAAGGTAAAAAAGCTTGATAGATGGGTGCCCCACGACTTTAACGATCGCCAGCGCAACGTACGCGTCGAGACCTGCCCTGCGCTTCTCAACAGGCAAAGAAATGAAGGAATTTTGAAACGAATTGTTACGTGCGACGAAAAATGGATTCTGTTCGACAATCGAAAGCGCTCAGCAAGTTGGTTAGACCCTGGTTCAGCACCAAAGCAATGCCCTAAACCAAAAATGACCCCTAAAAAGGTGATGGTCACTGTTTGGTGGTCTAGTGCGGGTGTGATTCACCACAGCTTTTTACAAAATGGCATGAGCATTAATGCAGATGTCTACTGTGAAGAACTGGAGAGAATGATGGAGAAGCTTGCATATCTCAAACCAGCTTTGGTCAATCGGTCGTCCCCACTGCTCCTTCACGACAACGCGCGACCCCATACTGCGCAACAGACAGTCTCTAAGCTGCAAGAGCTGGGGTTGGAAGCTCTCCCTCATCCGCCATACTCACCAGACCTTGCACCTACCGACTATTACTTTTTTCCAAAATTTAGACAACTTTTTAGTGGGTAAAAAATTCAATTCCCGAGAGGCAGTACAAAATGCCTTTGAAGAGTTTGTTGCCTCCCGTCCAGCTAATTTTTACAAGAATCAATAAACAATCAATAAACTACCAATGCGTTGGCAAAGATGCGTCGATTGCATGGGTGATTACTTCGAATAACAGAAATAAAAAAGTTTGAAAAAATAAGTACTTTCACTTATTGCATACAAAACGGCAATTTCATAGGGAAATACCTATTATTTTATTTATTACCAGGCAAACTTACTTTCTCATTGAAACGTAAGAAGTTACTTTTAGTAAGTTTGTAATGTAAGCTTTATTGCCGGGTTGTCACCGCTAAGTCATCTATATCGTTCAAAAAGTTGATTACGATGTTCTACGCTTAGACTATAATTTTTATATCATTAATGTTGTAAATTGGCACATGGCCCGCCTGAGGATATTTCTGTAAGGCCTTATCCATGACTAAACACATTCGCTAGTTCGCAATGCCATTGTTGTCACACCCGCATTGTCTACTCTATTCACTTCAAAATAGAATTCTAGTGATGGTATAGCTAAAAGCAGTAGTATTTATCCCGGAGAAAAGAAGAAAGGGAGATGGAGAGAAAGAGAGAGAGAGAGAGAGAGAGAGATGATAGAGTGGCTGATTCTATTGTAAAGGGTTAACATGTTTAGTCTAGCGTATCACATTCATAAAAACAACAAATATGTGATATCATCAATCACCAACAGCCTTTACTAGTCCTCTGCTGGATATAGGCTCCTCCTAGGTGCTCCATAGGTGACACTCTGTATTCTTAATCCGTCACCACACGGTATATATGTGATATGTACATATCCTTCAATATATATATTGATGAAATATGTCTACATTCTTTAGATTTTAAATTTATAATACTAATCTAAAATCTGAAGATGTAACAAATGATGTTTGATGAGGCTATCATTTTCGGACTACTGTGGATCGATAAGACATTATTAGTTTTATATATGTATAATAAGTAAGTATATAATTATGTAATGAACGCCTGTATGTAACCCTTGTATCACAAATAAACGATTTGCTTAATCGATTGATATGTATTTGAATGACATTGAAATAATTGGTCAAACAGTAGTAGCGACGCATATCGAGTATCAGAGTTGAAAGTTAGTGATGAAAGGTTACTTACTTGAAAATTGTGTTTATAGTAAATTTTGTATTTCTTCGGAATGGGCCACTTGATGTGACGGTTCTTCAAAATGAGCAACATGTTGTGACAGGGTGGGACGATAGATGTCGCGGACAAAACCTAGTAGATAGAGACCTAGGATAAATGTGAAAGTGAGTTTTTTTGTTACACTTTCACGCCTAAGTCGCTAAGCCGACTTTAAAAACTCTTTCACCAATGGAAAGCTACATTGTCAGTGAGTAACGTAGGCCATTGAGCAAGATCCCAGGGCACCCAGACATTACTTATCTTCTCAAAAATAAAATGTATGGGATAAAGTAGTGTTAGTATGTACTTTGAGTGTATGCATTCCTGATATTTTTCAGGTACCAGGTGCTAAGGCAGGTAAAAATAGTACTCACTTTTCTCAAATTCTCAGTGCTGATTTTTACGTATATTTTAGAAAATATTGTTGAAAATCAATAATTAATATTTCCAGACACTTTCCGTCGGCAGTAGCTTTTACCAGACACTTGAAAACTCTTGAAAAAATATTGTAACTCTACTTATATTCTCAGTCTTGATTTTTATATATGATATTCTGGGAACTATCTTAAAACTTTTTGTAAGGAGCCAGAACAATCGCAGGGGCCAATCATCCCCACAGACACATTAAGTGTCGCATGCTGGGCAATATGCGTCACTTAAAGAATGATGACTCCCACGTGTTTTGTTATTCATGAACAGCCTTTAACAGTCCACTGCTGGACATAGGCCTCTCCTTAGAAAGGAGGTTTTGGACTACTATACCACGCTGGCCAGACAGGTTGGTATAGGGTTTGTGTCAACTTTTCCTTCTCTTTGCAGTGTTGTTGTCCTGCGTAGTTTGCTCCCTTAGTCGGCTCTTACGACATTCACGGGATGAATGGGGGTGGTGACAATCAGTATTCTTAATCCGTCACCACACGGATGTTTTGTTATTGATTTGCTGTTATCGGCAATAAAGTAAGATATGTTCATATCACCAAGATTTACGAACATTTAGGACATTCTTTAGGAGTCTGAGTCCCGGGAAGGGATATAGGTTAGTTATCACCCCAGAAATTATCCTTTAAGGGGATAAAAAGGGGGTGGAAGTTTGTATGGGGAATCAATAATAGCTGAACCGATTTAGATCAAATTTGGTATGGAGATACTGTTACTGGAGAAAAGAAATAGGCTACTTTTTACCGCGATAACCAACACTTACACGGGCGGAGCCGCAGGAAAAAGTCAATATATTATAAATGTGGAAGTGAGTATTTTTGTTCGTTTGTTACACTTTCACGTCTCGAAAAGCTCTATTATTAACGAGTAACATAGGCTTTTAACCGCGCTAACCGACGTACGATAAAGTCAAGCCACCCGCGTGGTGGCTTGACTTAATATCCTAAGTCTCCGAGATGGAGCAGAGGGCGTCCACAGTAGTCCTCTATCGCGTTCTCATGACTCATCCACCTCACTCCACGTCTTTCCGATTCTCTTCACCTCATCTGCGACAGTACACTGCCAAGTTTGCTTTGGGCGGCCACGCTTTCTTTTTCTTTGCTCGTTCCAATCCAGTGCCTGTTTGACGATATGCTCGGGGTCCCTACGCAGAGTGTGGTCAATCCAGTTCTACTTGTGGTACTTGATCTGGAGTTCGATCCGTGATTCGTAGCAGCATTCCAACAGATCTTCATTGGAGATCTTCTCGGGCCAGGGTACCCCGAAAATTCGGCGAAGGCAACGGTTAACGAAGACCTGGAGCCGGTTCCAGGTCTTCGGCTTTAGCATAAAGCAGTATCGATTTTACGTTGGACACTTATAATAACTTGGCACACCTACCACACAATGCGCGGCCGTTTGATGTCAGACAAAAAAGAGCCTGTGTCATGGTAACCACTCTAAAATATATATCTATTTTCCAAAGAAAATATTTTTGTTCTATTTTTAAAATATTTTTTCAATCCGAACTAGTAGTTCCTGACATTAACGCGTTTAGCCAAACAAACAAACTCTTCAGCTTTATAATATTAGTATAGATATTAATCCAAAATCTAAAGATGTAAGATATGATGTTAATTAAAGATGACATTATCGCACTAGTGCTTTATGTAGGTATTTCGATAATATATATAGATAATCAAAATAATTTGTCAAACACTCGTAGCAATGCGTATCGAATATCAGAATTGAAAGTTGGCAATGATTGATATTATTTATGAATACCGGTTGTTGTAAAGCATTATGAATAAACAAATATAACGTAAAAAGTGCTTAGAATTTAATTAAGATAATTTATATTGAGATTTAAATAAATTAGTAATAAACTAATCAAGAGTTTTTAGGTTAGATTAACTTGTGTAAATACTGTGAGTGTTTGATATTATGCCCGATAACATTTAAATGTGTAGATTTAGATTGATCTGTGAATTGAAACTGTTAAATTATAATATTATCTAAGCCATGGTTTATAAATAAATATAAATGCTGTAATAGTTTTAGCTGTTATACTGGTTCACCAATGTATTAAATTTAGATTCCGGGAATTTTTGTATGTTTTTGGAACGAAGTTCCTTATCTCTCTGAGCGGATGATAGCGAGACCGAAAAATGTGTTACAAGAATTTTTGCCGACACTTCTTGCTATAATTACAGGTATGAACTATATACATCGCCGCACACGGCTCTCAAGCGCGCTGAACTCGACGGCTCTCTTCTTATCGTTCAATTTAACTCTATAAAGTTGATATTTTAAAATTTCAATTAAATCATAATGACTGTATAGCAAACGTCTACCAAACAGGTAAAGGAACTTTGTTCCGACCGGGGGTCTATAGACCCCTCACGCCGTTTTTTTTATTTTATGTTGCATTAGCCTGTTTTAAAGGTATTTGAATGTTAGTATTCCAGCGATTTATTTATTTTTTTAAAAGGAAAGATGGCAAACTTAATAAAATAATAAAAGAAAGATAAAAGGTTTTCCTATATTTTTGGAACGAAGTTCCTTATCGTGCGTTACACGCTCTGAGCGGTTGGGGTCGATACGGAAAAAATTGTAATAATACTTTTTTCCGACACTATAGCAAACGTCTACCAAAAAAAAGGAAAGGAACTTCGTGCCGACTGGGGGTCCATATACCCCTCAAACCGTTCTTGGAACGAAGTTTCTTATTTTCTTTTATTAAAGGGTAGTTTACTTAAAACATGGTTCCTGCTAATTAAATAGTTAAGTTTAGGTAACGTTCTCCAAGCACTGTACATTTGAAGGTTTGGTTAATACCTATAGTTTTAGATTCATATACATCAGGGATGAAATTCTATTTGTTTCATATGAATGTTAGAGGAGAAAAATTGAAAATTACGAAAATAATATGTAAAAAAACTACTTACACTGTTTAAATGCTTAAAACGGATAACCTTTCATACCTCTAATTATAAAATTAATGTTATAATTGGATATGTAATTTTAAGATTTATTATATAAGAAATTTTATTTAAATAGTTCAATCTTTCTAATTAACTGTTATGAAATCAACCTCTTATCTTAAAGGATTGCAGACAGCATTACGATTTACGTGTTTCTGTTATCATTAATTAATAATAAAATAGAAATGTATCAAGGAAATTTTGGTACAACGTAATATGTACGAGTATATGTGCATTGAGAACAAAGTTCTAGATTAAAATTCTCGATTTTAAAGATCGAACGAGATGATAAGGGAAGTATTTCCTAACGAGTGTTTTCTTGTAGTTGTAACATGTCATACTTACGTAATATGTATATAAAATAATTAGGCTGCAACCCGAAGAAATGGTTAGAATTTGTAGTGAACATTTTTTTATTTTTAAATATAAAATAAGTTTTGGTCGTGAAAGATTATGGATTGAAAAAAGTTAAAGTTTGTAATGTGATAAACATTGAATATTGTTAGTTAGTTAGTTTTTATGTGAAAGTTATGAAGATAAAACTGTTTAGCTTTTAAAATGTAAATTCTTCTAAAAGTCAGATCCCAACTTATAGAAGAAAAACGTCACCAAGTGAAGTAAGGGTAGTTTGAACATAGACATATGTATATATAGGTTGGCCTAATACTGAATCATAAAGAAAAAATCCGAAAATCAGATTTTCTTGTCAAATCGTTTCTAGAGTATAAAAGAGTCTAAATTGCGAGTAAAACGTGACACAAATCGTGTTAGTCATATGTCCTAGTGTCGATAGCATACAGGGTCAGATTGGAACCTGGAATCGCTTGGTACCGAGACTTCTACCAACTAAAACGAGATATAAAAAAGTGTTGCCATTCCCATCCCCTCTTCCATGTTCTTTGTAAACTTTCACTTTCCAGGGGAAGTCGAGTAGAAGCAGAAATTTAATAAAAGCGAAACCACTTATCCTGTCGTCTCTTATTCTATTTTACCTCCCACAGCGTTAAATGACGATACGAATATTAAGTGTTTATAAGTTCACCTCATTTACAATTCCTGCCTCATTATGAATAATCTGTCCAAATGCTAATAAAAACTCGATGGCAGTAACACTTGTAGTGAACACTTTTATTGGAATCTAATTAAAATCAAATGGTTTATACCTTAATATATATTTGGTAAGTTGGTAAAAAACACTTACAACATGTTTTTCTAGTATCCACATCCTATGCCGGTGTAACACTATTTCGATAACAGTTAATCTGATGTGATTTAATCGAAATAACATATTGTGATAAGTTGTCCAATTTCTATGCTATATTACAGGAAAAGACTCAAATCAACTGCATTTAATTAGATTTCTTAGTTATAATGAACACATTTAAATGTTCCTTTTAAATTCATTCATAAATCAGGCCTGTTACGTTTACGTTTGTTGAACGCTTACGTTTGGCCGCCTATGATTTTATTCCCACTTATGTAATACGGGCAGCCCTTATGCGGTCAAGTTTAAAATTTAGTTCGAGTGACTCCTTAACAACCTTTATAACCCACTGCTGGACATAGACCTCTCCTTAGAAAGGAGGTTTTGGCCTACTATACCACGCTAGCCAGACGGGGTGGTATAGGATTTGTTTCAAGTTTTTATTCCCTTTGCAGTTGGAATGACTGAGAGTTCAATATGAAAGGAAAAGTTGGTAAGATGGGAAGGCAATGGTAGGAAAGGGATATTGCTTATGTGGGTCGATTGGAGATTGTAGAAAATAGGTCAAGTAGGTCAGGGTCACACGACTGTGACTTGAACTGACTGTTGCTGCGAACTCCAAGCTGCCCTATTTTATATAGAATAGTTTAAATCACAGAAAAAAGAAAGATTTTATTATATTTTAATGACATTGCAACACAATCTAAATGTTAATCATTCAAATCATTAAAAAGAGATATTGCTCAGCATAATGCGATACACCGCTGATTTACAGCAACACCTCGATAGCGATATGTTCGTCTAAAACAGTCCAATCTAAAAACTCTAAATTTAAAGTTACAGACGTTAAGATTATGAATATGAATTTGCAACTATAACATCGACCGCAAAAGGCTGATGCAGTTAAATTTGGCCTTCTATCGGCTAACGTCCCCGTTAGAACAGACCGTAGACTCTCAGAATGTAAGTTTTTACTGTACCTTCAGAGCACAAGTTCTCTTTTTCTTCACTTAATTCAATTGACCTTGAAGATGTAAGCCTATCTTAATTTTATTTACCAATTTGAGTCGTTTCACTGTCCATACAACAGTGGATTTTTTCTAGATTATTTTGTCCACTTCTAAGTATATCGATTTATCCGTAAGACAAAATGTCAGCGACAGTGTGAAATGCCTTCGACCAACAAAAAACGAAAAATCACAAAATTCGCCCGCGTTTAGATCACTATTAAAAAATCATTAACATGTCATATCCCCGTACCTGCCCATACATTATCTTGTCAAAATATTTCGTTGAAATTTAGAGATATTTTTTCTGTATATTTCGTGAATTTGCTCGTTTGTTGGCTTACAATGCATCCGCCGTGACATCTCAATTCTTGACAAAGGGAATCATTTGTCATTGTCCATTAGAAAGATATTGTTGGCTAACATTATAAAATATTAGCTCAAGTATTGTTGTAGTTACTTACTTATAATGTGTTGGGTTTATTTAGATTCTTATTGCGTGAGCATGTTTGCACTTCAAAACAAATTTTGAGTTAGATTGCTTTCTTTGTAAAAGTTGTGAGTTTCTTGTTGGTTTAAGGGGTGCTTGATATCTGGTAACGACATAAATTTCTTGCTTTTTTTTCAGATTATTAATGGGATTAAGCGGTATTATTATAAAGAAATAAAATAGATAACAGTGTTAGTATGTATGTAGTAGTATGACAGATTTCCTTCAACCGAACGAGACATAGCCAGCCAAATGTTTATGTACCTGGCAATTTTAGCTATGGATATTAAATAGCAGAAACCTACATCGGAGCAAAACGTATTGCTAACCTAAGGATAGCAAAGGCTACTCTAAGAAAGAAAGAAAAGTAGGAAAGGAGAAAAGTAGGAAGGTCTTCGCGTGTTGTGTAAACCATGCGACCAAACAGTGCTCGATCTATTCGGGCCCCTACGTGGGCAACACTATGCAAGCGTGCAAGCAACGACGACCGAATGGCGTAGTGGTTTGTGTAACGGACTGCTATTCCAAAGGTCGCGGGTTCGATTCCCGCTCAAGTCAAACATTTGTGTGCATGAACATTTAATGTTTGATTTGGTCTGGGTGTTTCTATGTATAATAAGTATGTATTTACAAAAAAAAAGTATATATGTATTTATATCAGTTATCTAGTACCCATAGTACAAGCTCTGCTTAGTTTGGGACTAGATGGCGTTGTGTGAATGTGGTAGAATATTATTATATTATTATTATTATTATTACTTTTCCCTATGTTTTTTTTCTTATACTTTAAGATTTGTCGGTTGATTTATCTGTTTATTTATATAGATTGTTAAGGCCTGTTAATGTTCCTGCATTACTGTAATATTTAGACACAGTAACCTATATCTTCGTGATTGCTTGAAAAAGTATACAATAAAAAATGGGTACCCTGCGGTTCTGTACAGAGTGACACCACCAAAAACGCTTTGAATATACCGCCACTGCATGTTTAATTCGAATACCTTTATTATGTAATATTTTTGGTAATACCTACATTTTAATTCAATGTTATTGAATACATAAATATGTGTCTATGCCAAGTTCGTGTAGTAGTTATCGTGACTTGTGTAATATTGTTACTTACTTTTGCTCCAGTCTGATGATATTGAGTTTCGTTTCGGTGGGTAGAACATTAATTTCGACATCTATAATAAAATATTTATCGTCGCATTTACTATTTTCTTATATGTGTTTGTTATATAATATGTTTACATATTTCTTACGTACGTCTTACGTTCCAACCACCGGAGCAAGCTGGGTTTCGGAGCGGATATGGCACCATAGACCACATCCACACAGTGCGGCAGATTATACAGAAGACCGAAGAATATAATCAGCCCCTGTGTCTAGCATTCGTGGACTATGAGAAAGCCTTTGACTCGATCGAGATCTGGTCTGTTCTGGAGTCCCTGCAGCGTTGCCAAGTAGATTGGCGATACATCCAAGTGATGAGATGTCTCTACGAAGCCGCCACCATGTCCGTCCAAGTACAGAATCAGCAAACAAGGCCCGTACCATTGCATCGAGGAGTGAGACAAGGGGACGTTATTTCCCCGAAATTGTTCACAAATGCAATGGAGGACATGTTCAAGACGCTGCACTGGAAAGGGCGTGGCATCAATATCAATGGCGAACACATCTCTCACTTGCGATTTGCAGATGACATCGTCATCACGGCAGAGACGTTGCAGGACCTACAGCAAATGCTGAATGACTTAGCTGACACTTCTGTACGCATCGGCCTACGGATGAACTTGGATAAAACCAAGGTCATGTTCAACGAACATGTACTACCGGAACCGATTGCGGTACACGGTGCCGTTCTCGAAGTTGTTCAAAATTATGTGTACCTCGGGCAGACATTGCAGTTAGGTAGAAACAACTTCGAGGACGAGGTGAACAGAAGAATTCGGTTGGGTTGGGCAGCGTTTGGGAAGCTACGTCGAGTCTTCTCATCGTCGATCCCACAGTGCCTTAAGACGAAAGTCTTTAATGAGTGCGTCCTACCCGTCATGACATACGGAGCTGAAACGTGGACACTTACGGTACGGCTGGTCCACAAGTTCAAAGTCGCTCAACGTGCTATGGAAAGGGCTATGCTCGGCGTTTCTCTAAGGGATCGCATCAGAAATGAGGTGATCCGGCAGAGAACTAAGGTCACCGACATAGCGTACCGGATCAGCAAGCTGAAGTGGCAGTGGGCTGGCCATATTAGCCGCAGAACCGATAACCGTTGGGGAAAACGAGTTCTTGAGTGGAGACCGCGTCTCGGCAAACGTAGTGTAGGACGCCCACAGGCCAGGTGGAGTGACGATTTGCGCAAGATGGCTGGCAGGAGCTGGATGCGAGAAGCCCAAAATCGATCTAAGTGGCGTGCAATGGGAGAGGCCTATGTCCAGCAGTGGACTGCGATAGGCTGATGATGATGATGATGATGATGATGATTTCTTACGTAATCACATTGTAAAGAAAATGATTAATTTTTTAACTATAAACGGAAACGCAAGAACCCCGGTTGTCTCAATACGGTTTAAAAGGAAAATACCTTCCTGATGTGTTTCAATGAAAGTATTGCTTAACCATTTCATTAGTGGTCGTGTATGATTTTTTAGGGTAGAATCTTTTGTTTTTGGAAAACTGTTTACGCCTTCTCTCAGGCTAGCTGTAGTGTTGTGGTGGTGTATCAATATGGTATCTATAAATAATATTTAATGCATTAATTTGTGTATAACCATTAAGTACAACTGCTGTAATGTTTCTGCAATGTTTTGGTAAGTACGCCAAAAATATTGAATAGTACCTATCTATATTTAAAAAAAAACTGTGACTCTCACAAGCAAACAAAATTTTGAATAATGTTTTATTGATTCTATGGGGGTGTATTAGTTTTTTTATTCCACTATAATTGACTGCACGGATGGCGTAGTGGTTTTCCTACTGTGCTGAGTGTTGTGGTTTAGATCTCCACATGGTGTAACCACAACACTTGTTGTCTGAACCTGGGTGTTCTTTGTGTTTGTTTCATCATCACATCACATCAACAGCCTTTAACAGTCCACTGCTGAACATAGGCCTCTACTTAGAAAGGAGGTTTTGGCCTACTATACCACGCTGGCCAGACGAGTTGGTATAGGGTTTGTGTCAAGTTTCCTTCTCTCTGCAGTGCTGTTGTCCTGCATATTTCGCTCCCTTAGTCGCCTCTTACGACACCCACGGGATGAATAGGGGTGGTGACGCTCTGTATTCTTAATCCGTCACCATACGGCACGATTTGTTGCATATATGAATGTAAAATCCCCCGAGACAAAAGATGTATATTCCTAATCCGGGAGTTGTCTTGTAAAAAGAAAAAAAATCTAAACGACTTAAAAGATTTAGATATGATGAGTGGCAGTTTTTCTTGAAAAAATATCAAAATGCCTAAATGGTTAAAATGGCTGTTACTCGTTTTTTGTCTGTGATCTTGCCTGTGAGAGTTCTTTTTTTTTACTGTATAATTAATATTTTTTTACCTATTTTACTCGAAAGACTAACTTCACTTTGTTCTAAAATACTCGCCCATGTATTCGTAAAGGTAACTAAGGTAACAGTCAATTTTCCAACCCCAATATACCTACGCGCCTCGATCTCGGGGTGCGCTCGGGGCGCAGACAGTCACGGCTGTACCGCAGTGTCGAACGGACTGTATGTTGTTTTTTTAACATTAACCGCGCGATTTTTTCTCTAAAAATCAGTTAATATGACGAGTAGGAAATATTGTGCTGTTTTTGGTTGTATGAATTCGTCAATAACGCATCCAGACATAAGTTTTTTTAAATTACCTGGAAACTCTGAAAGATAAGACTATAAAATAATTTTACTTACTAGTAGGTAGGTACATAATGTGTGTCTTTTTAATGGATAAGTATTTCCTTTTATCTCACGAAAAAACAGGTGTTTGGATGAATAAATAAAGCAAATAGAGTAACGGAAAGTTACTGAGACGAGTGAAATAGGTAGTTATATGCGGTTCTGAATGAATCATGATACGGTAGGTACCTACCTACTTACGCTTGTGTTAAAACTTCGGTGCATGTGTGTTTTATTACTTTGCATAATTCAAAGTAAAGACGTGGTATTTTATTATTAATAATATTTGTTTATTATCTGTGTGTATGAATAATACTAAAAAAAATTTTTACCGTCTGTGTGTCATTAGACAGTTTTCGAAATTTTCACAAAGTGTTTCTGCTGCTACTATAACAACATATACCACTAAAAACTGGTTTTATTTTCTCGGTATTAACAACAACAGCTAGACTCATATATAATATTTAGATGTTTGAGGGTTGTGATTTTAAAACATTCGTAGTCAGCTGTTCAGCTAATTAATTAATTGGTGACCAAAGAATTTTTGTTTTGAGTTGTTGCGAGTTGTAGGTAGGTACCTAATTTATAGAGACGTTAATAAGCTGAGATAAAAAGTTACTTACTCGTCAGCTGTTTCTTGCATTCTAGTTGAGTAGGTAGGTGTTGGAGTTTCTAAGGATTGGAGTTTTGTAACGCGTAAGGAGAAAGCACATTTATTTTATTTTATAGAAGGATTTTTTTCGGTCGCAAATTTATAAGCCCGATTTGTTTATCAAACAAAAACATGTTTTTTTAATTAAATCTACCAATCAAAAAACAACACGCATTTTTATTGAACACTTCCTATTCAATATACAAAGTATTTCATTTATTTATATAAAAAGGATATTTACAATCACAAATCTAAATAGAAACAGAAAGTAGGCAAGTATAATTAAAATGCTGGAGACGGGCAGCCCTAACGCATGTTTACGTACCGCGCGGCTGTAGGCATTTATTGCTATCATGCGGCCGAGTTACACTACTGTATTATAATTGTACCGTGCTTTTGCTCCAGTCTGATGATATTGAGTTTCGTTTCGGTGGGTAGAACATTAATTTCGACATCTATAATAAAATATTTATCGTCGTATTTACTATTTTCTTATATGTGTTTGTTAAATAATATGTTTACATATTTCTTACGTAATCACATTGTAAAGAAAATGATTAATTTTTTAACTATAAACGGAAACGCAAGAACCCCGGTTGTCGCAATACGGTTTAAAAGGAAAATACCTTCCTGATGTGTTTCAACGAAAGTATTGCTTAACCATTTCATTAGCGGTCGTGTATGATTTTTTAGGGAAGAATCTTTAGTTTTTGGAAAACTGTTTACGCCTTCTCTCAGGCTAGCTGTAGTGTTGTGGTGGTGTATCAATATGGTATCTATAAATAATATTTAATGCATTAATTTGTGTATATGATGTTGTGAAATTAAATTAAATAATACTTACGTAAGCATCGACCGCGCTATTTAAAATTTAAACCAAATCATATATACTCGTAGCTGTCATCGTCAGCATAGTCATCATTTTTATTTATTTTTTAAAGACAACACCCGCTTTAGGAATATGTCCTGTGTCGCGGGGGACTTTACAAACATACATGAAACGGACACAAAGAACAACCAGACTCAGGACAACAATTTGTGGATCACACAAAATGTCGTCCCATGTGGGGTTTGAACCCACAACACTCGGCGTAGTAGAAAGCGGCGAGGCGACCACTTAAACCACTAAGCCATCTGTGCAGTCGAAAAATTTAAAATGATACATCAAGGCAGTAAAGTAGCTATGGCTTACATGGCAGGCATACTCGCACTGGTAAGCGGTGTAGTAGTAACATCTTAGTCGATCTAAAGAAGTGTGGTTTAAACAGACAAAAATAAAAGTATTTTCATTCAAATCATCACATCAACAGCCTTTAATAGTCCACTGCTATACATGGTCTACTATACCACGTTGGCCAGACGGATTGGTATAGCAGTGCAGTGCTCTTTGCAGTGCTATTTTAGTGCAGAATTTTCTCCCTTAGCCGGCTCTTACGAGACCCACAGGGCGGTGACAATCGGTATTCCTAATCCGTCACCACATGGACATAATTATTTTCATTGTAAATCCTTCATTAATATTCGTAATCCCTTGTCTATAGGTAGCTTATAGACCCAAATCGTGTGGTGACGGATTAAGAATACGGAATGTCACCACCCCTATTCATCCCGTGGGTGTCGACAGGACGACAGCAGAGCAAAAAGAAGGAAAACTTGCAAACAAACCCTATACCAACCCGTCTGGCCAGCGTGGTATAGTAGGCCAAAACCTCCTTTCTAAGGAGAGGCCTATGTCCATCAGTGGACTATTATAGGCTGTTGATGATGATTGATGAGACCCAAATCTTATTTAATTTATAGCACCAAAGAATAGAAGTACGTAAAGTAAAGTAACAGTAAAGTAAACAGGTATCGTATTGTATATAGATAAAATAAATAACTTTACATAAAAGAATACGTAATGTAGGTTGGGAGTAAGAAGGAATATAACATAAAATAAAAATCGCATTGTAATCCGGTATTGGCTATAGATAAGGAGAGCTTGTGACAAGGCAAGAATTATGTGCTCCAGAGGGCAATTTTTCTTCCCCGGGATTTATTCGCGTAATTTATAGAGGATCGGCCTGTATCTGGGCTAACCTACCGCCCCGGCCAACGAGCCGTAATTAAGACTAACCTCCTTGTCTAATTAAGACGTTATAATATATAATTTAAGAATTGTTGAAGGTATGTAAGTGATTGGTGACGGACCTGTATAGTATCCGAATTACTACTAGTTTTATAATTTAATAAGAAAAAGATAGTTCTTACGTTCGTTAGTAAAAGTCGTAAAGCCACATATGAAACGCTAAAAGAATATATTACTCTATTGCATATTAACTAAGATTTTTGTTTTATACACCTACAGACATTTTCTGAATCTGTATCCATTCATGGCGTAGATGTAGTTTAAACTTTCTTATAATTTTTTTGCAAATTGTTTGACAATTTCATTACTTGAACTTATAATAGTAAAAACAAAAGCAAAGGTTAATTGGTTTTATAAGGGTACTTGGTAACACAGCTTAAGCGTTTACTATATCACCGTATATTTTCAGAACTCATTTCTGGGGACATTTTGTGAATACATGAACATGAAACTCAAACATGGTCATGTGGTAAATTAAGCACACAAGAATCGCCAGTTCATTTTTACATTTTTATATAAACAGTTGCTTTTGTGTTATTAGTAGATATATAATTCTAATAATATTAATATTATCTAATCATCAAATATACAAGTGAAGTATATGATTGAACAATATGATTAGAATCAAAGAATGGAATAAATAGGTACTTGGGTCGTGCTTAAAACGAGCTTATTTATATACCAAAAGTTATTTAGTTCAGTTGTAAGCACGAAAACAATTGTAATATAACATTATATCGATCTGGGTAGAACAATAAAATTACTTAAGCAAAAGTCTATTTATCCGCGACAAAAGAAACTTTTATACCGTCATTTACATAAGTAATAATCGTAAACACAGAAGTACGTTTCATAACGACACTCGTATTGCCTAATCGCATCATCAATCGGCTGTTGGCTCGGTGTAATTTGACACGCAAAATTTTTGCCGAACGTGCTTCGGCCATGAATTGCTGGTGACAAAAGTGTCTGTCGCAGCGAGCGTCGAGAGTCGGCTTAATACAGCCCCCACCCCTCGCCGCAGTCGTAAATTTAGGGTTTCATAAAACCAGATCCGAGATAAGACACAGTGTGGAGTGAGCGTCCCGGATCAAATGCGAGCCTCCGATCCCGCAGCCCTCAACTGCTGGTGGAGACAATAAAAATAACACGGACGCATCTGCGGTTGCTATTTTACATCACGAAATTTGTCGTGTTTATATAAAATACACCCCCGATAGTGATCGATTCACTAGAAATCGTGAACGTTACTTTCGCGACGCACTGGCCGGCAACACGAAACCACCGAACGAAAAAATACAGAGCTGTCAAAAGAGCAACAAAGGGCCATTATGATTTTAACAGTTTCTGAATTGCTTTACTATTATGAGGCGTGTATTATGCTTTTCATCTAGTGTAAGGGTATTTGGACGCCTTTGTGGCTCCGTATTGACAAATAAGTAAGATTTACCTTTAAAGCAAGAATGAAGGATTAGGACGAACTTTTTTGTAGCATTCCCTCGTAATGCATGGCGCCATTGGTCGATCCAATATTGCATTATTCTACTGTCGCTTCGTTGCTTATGCAGTGTTAGCGCCAATATTCTAAACAAATCAAGTGGAAACTAGAGTGCAATTGAGAGCTAAGGAAAGCGAGGCTTGCGTAACTATCCACTAGAATAAATAAGATGGTACAATAGGAAAGAATAGGCTCACTTCAAATGGATTTTATACTTAGCAATTTATTTACATTGTATTATTTACATTGTATTCTTTGTTCAATAGCACGCTTCCTTTATTTTCACTTTTACTGCAAATAGTTTGGTTCATAATCGAGCAAAAGCAATTCTTTATGTGAAACATCTTATAAAATTTACATCAAAACGTCGTATTCAACGTAGAAACGGGTTGTAGGCATAACTACGTGTCGGGGACATATATTTAAACCTTCAGTAGATAGGGGTGCAATAATTTTGACAATGACTAGCAGCCTTACCCGGGCGAGGCGTAGGCGCGGGGCGGACGGTGCGCGGGGGGC
Organism: Arctia plantaginis; assembly: GCA_902825455.1. NCBI lineage: Eukaryota > Metazoa > Arthropoda > Insecta > Lepidoptera > Erebidae > Arctia > Arctia plantaginis. Next base: position 7,023,658 of record CADEBD010000314.1, on the reverse strand, counting down.
AATCTGCGCACTAAATCACGCTACGAATAAAATTTATGGCGCCGAGATAAAAACTCGCAGCTTTTCTCTTTTACGTTCCTTCCCCCTGCCCCCTGCACACCACAACTCGCCCTCGTCACCCCTCGCGGAAAATCCATAGGGATTTTTCCAAGTGTTCGGGCGACGGCGTGTGTGGGGTCGAAACGATTTTGTTTTATGCTTATTGCCGGTTGCGATGTTTTGTTTGCGAAGTTGCACAGATAAGCGATAGGTACGGAGATTGTCTGCTCGGCTGGACGGCGTGAGCCGTGCGAGCGTATTTTTGTCGTAAAACGTCGCGTTTTACTTTGATTCGTCATTGTTTCATTAGGTGGTAAAGCGATGCTTTGTGTCGACTGTAAGAAATGAAATTAATTATTCATTTATAAACGGTTCATGACAAACTGAGTCAAACAAGTCATGCGGTTATCGCACTTTCACTTGTACTTCATGCAATGTTCTTTTCATGTGTATTTAAATAATCGAGATTTATATGCGATTTTATAATATTGCCAGGTGACGTTCATGTGAGACCTTCTAACTTTAAGTAAAATCAAGAGAAAAGTTAATACTTTTCAAATGATATTTATTAGGTTTCACAATTTTATATTTATTTATTATTTTGATACCATTTTCTACCCTATTAATAGACGTTAACTTTTGTTATCACTTTCAAAATATAATAATGATTTTTTTAGACAGATCTAGAAATTGAAGACAGAGTAGATTTCTTTTTATAGCGACGATATTGAGTGGCCATAAACGGTCGACAATACTGATGTATAGGTTAAATAATATAATATATTATATATATACATGTCACTCCGTCAACAAAAAGGGTGAACGTTAGAAGATGACACCACCGATATTTAATTCAAACTTGTAACCTTCATACATGAAATACAAACTGGAAGACAAAAGTACTTACGAACTAAAACTATTTCGGATACGGTATACACAATAATGTCTTAGTAAAAAGTAATAAAAGCTAGGACCTCCTTAATTAAGTCGTATTTATTTCACCGAGCTAACGAACTATGATGTGCAAATTAAAATGTTATCAGATCAACAACAGATTTACAAACACGGCGTTGGGAAATGTTTCGAGTTTTACGTCACCAGACGGGTCGGCTTTTGTACCGTAGTAGACTACGACGATACGGTATCGATGTAATAATAAGAGTAGGTATATAATATGATAAATATAGGAGTATCTTAAAAAATATATAAACAGTATACAATACAATTCCTAACGTTGTGAACTGGTGAAAATATGTCAATTTACTTTTAAACTTATTATACGAGTATGTGGCAGATAACTTTAATATTCACAAATATAAAAATAACACTTACGGATAACAGTTACTTTAAAAACTAACTTTCTTTTTACTTTCTTTTTGTTTTAAAAAGACAGCTCCCAGCAAGCATTAGGACAACAAGCATTAGGAATATATCCTGTGTCGCGGGGGACTTTACAAACATAAATGAAAAGGACACAAAGAACACCCAGACTCAGAACGACAATTTGTGGATCTCACAAAGTATTGTCCCATGTGGGGATCGGACCCACAACACTTAGCGTAGTAGTAAGCGGCGTGGCGATCGCTTAAACCACTACTACACTGCATCCGTGCAGCTAACTGCCTTGGAAAAAGATAAATTCAATCAAGCAACTATTTTCTTTTCTTTTCTATTTAAAAATGAGTAATTAAAAATGGTTTACAATTGGCGTAAGAGGGGTAGATATTGCATAACATACAAATAGCAAAAATCACGAACTTTTCTGTGGTCGGTTAAAAATACTACACTACTACTACTAAAGAAAGACAGTGTGTAGAAGGCATTTCTCCTACACACTGTCTTTCTTTATAGATCTCGTGGCAACTTTTTACTCGTGTACGACGGTTTATAGCTTAATACGATAAAATAAATAGTTTTGGAATCGTGTCTAGAGTTTTAGGTGGGACCCACACTATAGCGTTTGTCATGTTGGGAGTATGTTGGTTCTAAAAATTCGTATAAACAAACGTGGATAGATGACTTCTTTAACGATATTGTATTGTATCAAAATTAATGTGGTTTATTTTGCATTTTTTTTTCTAAAAGACAACTCACACAACAAGCATTGGGAATATATTCTGTGTCCCGGGGGACTTTACAAACCTACATGAAATGGACACAAAGAATACCCAGACTCAGAACAACAATTTGTGGATCCCACAAAGTGTCGTCCCATGTGAGGTAGTAGTAAGCGGCGTGGCGACAGCTTAAACCACTACGCCATCCGTGCAGTCGTTTAAGAATAAGTGATACCACAAGACACTGCATAAGAACAAATAAGATAAAATGAGAACTGTAATAATTAAAAAGTATAAGCGTCTTCAACGTGCCATGATCATGAAGAATTATAGTAAATTTTTTATTACTCCTTCAATTTTAGGAGTAAACCTTTAGGAGTGAAATTTTTTTCACAGAAAAAAAAAGACTTTTATAAATCGATTTATATTGAGAACCTCACTCTTTAAAATAAATCTACAGTTTATGTTACGATTTCAATTAAGAATATGGAAATATATATTTTAGTAAAGTTTGGTTCGATTAAGTTGTAACTTATAAGACAAATGCTTAACGATACCCAGATGACAATCGTTACAGATATTTAAATAACAAATACAATGCCTTCATCCAAGAAAATACAGTTATAGACGTGTATTTACACTAACTTAGTTCTTCTCACATGATTTTGACCTCAACCGGGCATTTTGGTAAAAAATAAGAAAATTAAATGTATATGAACTAAAGAGAAGACACTTAAGAAGGAAAGGTAATTAGAGAAAAACACATTATGGAATATAACTACTCTGATCATTTTACAAAAAATCCACGCACTAGAGTATCCATACCAGCCCCGGCGTGACCTCAACCAACATGCTGTTGCTATAGTGTGTCCATGGACACATGGTACATGGACTAACCGAAGGCCGAGTCTATGAACATTTTCAAAAATACTGTACTTTACACAGCTATTGGTTAACAGCGATTGTCGCTGCCTTTGTTGGTATAATAACAAGGGTTGTAACACTATTCAGATACTTAAACTTGTGAATGCGTGGGTTTTCCACTGCCTCTTATTATCAGGTACCACTTCTAACTTTCATTCTTTCCATCGATACGGAATTGTGAATTTAGAGAGTTAAAAATGATGGTTGCAATTATTTCTATGTATAACTATATATTTATGTTTTCATATGGGGATAAAATTATTTATTATTACGTTTTTTTCTAGGTAGGACATTTTTAGGAGTAACATTGTACAAGACCAGTATCTGCCAACTAAAATTAAAATGAGAACTATCTTATACGGAAGTATTAAAATAATTAATTAATCTGAAGAAAAAGTTGCATAAAATTCGTCAACATAATTACCGTTAATTAATATTATTCAATGAACAAACTTGTGCATAGGAATCCTACTACCTAAAAGGAAAATAATTACGAATACACGCATATTACAGGACCTAAAAATGTACTTGGTAAAAAGTATAATATAAAGGGTGTAAGGGACATCGTAACGAATATTGTAATTCTGAGACTAAAATCATTGGAATTTTCTGCCTGAAAATTAATCATTTCTTTTTTTTTGGTTAGAAATGATATCACAATGAGTTAACAGAACATTTCACCGAAAATAAATTATTAAATACCGTCTAGTATAGTATAATCTACATGCTGGCCAGACTTGTTGGCTTAGGGTTTGTTTCAAGTTTTCCTTCTCTTCGCAGTGCTATTATTCTGCGTAGTTTGCTCCTTTAGTTTGTCAGGTCATACGACACCCTTGGGATGAATAGGGGTGGTTATACTCTGTATTTTTAATCCGTCAACACATTATGAAATAGAATTTGATTCAAATCAATGACTACGTCTTAACAAAGCTCATTTGAAGATCATTCTACGAATTTGCGATAATTTTATGCGCAGTATTCATATAACTAGCATACCTATAGCTCGTTACTATGCGTAGACTACACTCGCTACATTTGGTTACAGCGGGCAGCTGTTAAAAGTTTCTCGGTAACATCAATCCACCACTCAATATAAGGCTTAAATTCGCATAAAAAAACCTAACAACCGAGGACAAAACGCGGATTGTCTTACTTATCTATACTCAATCAGTGTTTACAATATTATGGCGGCGTGCTCTACGTCAAAATAATGTCCCTATTAGAGTACAAAGCGACATTTTACAAAGAATCACCAGCAAAAAATGTCAAAAATATCCACGTCGAGAGCAGAGATTATTCGAGAGTAAGGCCATCTGTGGATATTGAGACCGTCTCACACGAGATAGCTTATCAGCCGATCTCGACTCAGATTCTGTGAAGAAAAAGCGAGAGAAAAGGCTCCTATTTATAGGTGAAGAGCAATAGACTCACTCACGCCACAATCGCATTAGCCCGCGCCGGAATCTGGTCCCGATGCAACGATGATTTGAATTTCCATTGTTTATGGTGGCAGACATGTGTCAAAGTTCGATTGGAATTTAAATTCGGCTCCTTTGTTATTATTATTTTTTTGTCGAGTTGTAAACACGCCACAGTGATGTTCCAATTTGGTTACTAGAATCCACTGATGGGTGGTTAGATCTATGACTCCTCGAGTAACATCACTTGATGTTTTTGACGTCGGTATGCGGTTTGAATAATTACGAATCATGTTACGAATATTTCTTAGACATTTTGGCGTGATTTCTCGAAAATGCTTCAAATAACTTTAGGTCTATCTAAATAAATATCAAAAAATGTGTATGTATTAAAAAAACATTATATTTTCCTAAGTTAAAAATGCTGTATTGGACTTCAAAGGTAGTCAGGGCACTGAACATCTGCTAAATTACCAAACTCGAGTCAGAAGCGGGGGCACTACACAAAGCGACTACCATTGGTTCCGACACTTTTCAAAATTGGAACGTGACGGTTGCAAGCGCTCTCTAACCAGAGACAATGACATGAAAAGGAAAAATGTAAACGGACCCATTCTAAATAGGCGTATTGCGACGACTAATATTTTATATCGTAGGTATATTCTGTTCATTCAAACATGGTTTGTATTGTTTGTTTGTCCTCGTCAATTAGGTTTAAAATAGCTTGTAGCTCGATCCTGATTTATGTCATTCTCGAATTCATAAAGGTTAATTTAAAAGTGCGTTCTTGAACCCTTTCAGAGGCATTGTATCTTTGTGCTCTTTGTACGAGAGATGGTTTATCTGAGTCGCGGGGTACATAAGTGCTGTTTTTTCATTCCGTAATGCTTTTACATTTTAAAGGGGTTAAATACTATTCAGGCTGACTGTCCGCTTAGAAAATGTGTGGGTGTCGTGGGGCCTTGAACGAAGCTGCACTGTTTTTGCCGTACCTAAGTAGGTATTCGTTTTATTTTCATTGCTTGTATTATCCTACATAAACATTTGGAGGGTTTATCTCGGATTATAAATATTATGTAAACTGGAGACCTTATTTGCTTTTCTGTTTTTTCTTGACCAATGTAGTAAAAAAAATAAAAAAAATAAAAAATAGAAAAATGTATGTTAGTTTATAGTGATTGAAAAGCTTGTTCAGTGAAGTTTTATAAAGAGCTGTATAGTTAACTTTTTAAAGGAGCCAGTAAGTTGTTGATAGAAGTAATTTTACATACTGCTTTAGTTTTTATTTTAATTTATATAGATGTTTGGGGATTGCCGTAATTTAAACTTAAAAGCTATGTTGAAATTACATTATTATATACATTATTTTAAAAAAATCTTAATTTTGTACGTATGTACTTTGTTTTTATTTGTTTTTTTTTTTTATGTTTGAAGGGGTAGACGAGCTGACCGGTCTCGGTCAGTTGTTGAAGCGAGACTAGGTATAGTTACTAGAGCAATAGTTATATGGTTCAGGGATAGAGGCGTTAATCATACACAACTGATGGTTGTAGATTGCTTTTCTAACGTTTACAGTACCTTATCAAAAGGCAGGCTATACGTACTAAACCTTCAGAATAACATCAGAGAAAGACTTTAATAGCACCTACCAGCAACATCATCGCTCAACAGAACACTGAACTTACGACCTCTGGCTCGATGCTCAGTCATGGTCATAAACCATAAGATTCTTCTTCTCATAAGGCTCAACCCCTTGGAAAGGGACGGCAGTTCGGCACAGACATATAATGGATTAACTTCATTTTTCTAAAGATTTAACAAAACAGATTAAATTATTATATATATAATTAAAGTCTAAGATGATATCAAACAATTTTTTATTTTATTTTATGAAAGAGAGATATTTTGAGTTTGAGTTGAGATCAACATGCCAGATATGTAGATACAAAAAGAATTATAATATTTATATGAATAAAAAATATTTTTAGCACTTACTATTCTATTAGACTAATAATACAACTAAGCAACAAAATGCACGATATGAAAACGAAATACCTATATTTTTTATTAATTATATAGTCATTGTCTTCTTCGGAACAGAAGACATGTAGGTCGTTTGCTGCCAAAAATATATATTTTCATTTGGTCAAACTGCATTGAGTCTTTTTATAAAATATTGATTTTGAAAATATACATATATAAATAGACACTTAGATACCTATATTATACTACAATTAGTTTTATAACTCATTATCATGTTCGCACTGCAGTAAATAAATGCAATGTTAGGTATGCCTTTTTCTACTTGTAGATAGTTACTTGGCAACAAAAATTCGTGTCAGTTAGAAATTACTCTTTTTTAACCATATTTAATAATATTGTATAATTTTAATGTATATTGATCGTATCTACTTTCATAACTCTATAGAAGATAAATCTGTTGCGAATATTTTTCATGAGGCGGCTTTCCGAGTACCAGTACGAAATTTCCATGCAGGAAACAATGGTTTGTGTTTCTTATGCTCTTATTTTCTCTTTCTTTCTAATGTTTTTTTGGTTTACGTTGCCTTAATTTTTTAGTTTTATACTTCAGGTTTAATTCAATAATCAATTTTCCAAATATACAGATTTTTTTGTAATTTAATTATTAAATGTTTATACCACTGAAATAAAACAAATGTTACAAAAATCGTAAGTCATACTATAAAGTAGGTACTTCAAAACGTGTACCATTCCCATTTACACATTTTTATCTTACCTAATTTCTCGACAATACTACATACATAATGTAATATACATGTATAAATATGTGTATTGCAGTTTATACGTATGTTTGTGTGCTATCAGTTGTTAGGATTGTATTGTTGAGAATCACGAACCAATCACGTATTAAATCGCACGGAGACAATGCGTACACATGTACTCGTATGTCAGCTATCTGCTTACCAACATTGTGTATGTAGCTGAATACTAAACACATGCCTATGGACTAATCATTCATTGGCTTTTATTAGAAAATAGTTTACGTAGAATCAGTATATACTGATAGTAATGTCTTTTACACTGAATATTTTATGAATATTTATGGTTGTAAGAAAATAGAGGTCAATACTATTTTAGTGTAAGAACATTGGTTTTATCGTTCGTTCATATTCTTCATTGGTGAATCTACTTATTGTAGGTGGATACTATATTGTATATATATATCTATAAAATGAATTTCAGTCATGAGGATTTGGGAGAAAATTCTGCGCGAACTCATTGGAATAATTAAGTGATATTTTTTGTTCAGATTGTGAAAAATTTATGATAACGCATATTCTGTAGATTAATATTATAAAATCAACCATTTTACTATACCTGAAAAATTGTCTTTATTTTACTGTCATATAGATTTCGATTAGCCCTAGAAATGAACTGAGAAATTTACGAACGCAAGCCAACACGGACAAACATAACATGCTACAACTATAATCAGCCAGTATAATTAAAGAACTTTGCTGATATTTAATTTTGTCCAAAGGCATTTACCATCAGCTGGGTCGGAAGGTTTAGTAATACGCTTTCTAATGTTATGAACACCAATGTAAGTTTGTTTATTTATTACAGTTTCACGGTTTAACTAGTTCACAGACAAATCATTAATTTTTCTGTAAAAGCCTGCAGAAAAAGGTTAGGGTTTCATCTAGAAAAAATAACTGTATTACAACTTTGGACACGAGTGTAGCCACGGACAAAATATATTATGCCAGTGCCGACGGTATAATGAAGTGCGCTAAGACATTCATTTCATAATAGAGAACACGATAGAGAACATAATAGAGAGCCTTAACCGTGAACATTTTTAGTATTGAGCTACTAGAATAAGACCTTTTAGTATATAATTGTTCGTTATTATATATTCGTTTACGTAGAAGTTGAAAATATTTTTAAATATTACGTATTATAAGGAGCTATTTCGGTTTACGAAGCGCACGCAGCGAAAGGAAAAAAAACGATTTTGAAACATTCTTCATTGATGCTCCGCTCCTATTGGTCTTAGCGTGATGATATGTAACCTATAGTGTTCCTCGATAAATGGGCTATCTAACACTGAAATATTTTTTTAAATCGGACCCGTAGTTCCTGAGATTAGCGCGTTTAAGCAACAAACCAACAAACTCTTCAGATTTGTAATATAATATTAGTATAGATTAGTTTTAATTACGTTTATATTAATAGGATAACAAACAATAACTTTACATCAAGCTAATTCGATTGAATTCCTACAAATAACCGCATCACTAGCCGTGTTGTCATTCGCATAGTGAGAAACTAAATTAACACTGCATAGCTTTAGCTACCCCATTCACTAGCAGGAACACACATCGTACATCAAATAAATTTATTTTACCTATTAAAAAAAATCATACGATTGAGTTTCATTGCTGTACAAGCACCGTCATAACCCGATTAAGAAGACATTTTTAATGTGAACCTTGGCAGCTTGCAGCGGGTGTTATGTCATTAGCCATTAACGCGCAACACTAGCGAGATAGTGTTGTGCCCGACAGATTTATAGCTCTCGGGTATATAGAATAAATCACTCGCGGGAACTGTACGGAGGGCGGGGAGGGTGTAGGGGTCGTACTCTTAGACACTACAGTTTGGTATCTATTGTTTTCTTTTTTTCATGGTATACCTACTTGTTAGTGGTCTTTGTGTTAGCATTTTAAATGTTGGTTTTTCAGCCAGCCTGTAGGTATATTTATAAAGCTTATTTAATGATATCAGTAACTATGTTCAAATTAAAAACAAAAAATAAAAATCTACCAAATACAGTCATACACGGGTGTTGCAAGCGTTTACAATTTACGATCACCTCTTCTCGTCAGATGTGCTATAGATTTGTTTAACTCATCAGGGGTACTTAAAAAAATACATACCTACAATGGGAAATACAGTAAGTATTAAATAAAGATATGTAGCTTCAAGCATTTTATATTTTTACTAGCATTTACTTGCACTTTAATTATTATCATAAATTAATATTCAGTCACTATTATTACTTTTTTTTTCATTTCGATGTTACCAATTAGGTATTTGCGTTAATACTATTCTGAACACCACTCGATAGTTTATTTTTTAGCATAATTTTTAGCCATACATTAAAACATAGGTTCTGCAAAAGGAGGATAAAAACAGAGGTAAGTTCATCTAGTTTAGGATATTTATCAGTATATTTGTTTTATCACTCATGCTCTGCCATCACAATGCAGAGAATTAACGATCTTTGAAATCTTTGAACGGGGACAACAGTAACAAAACAATTTGAGCTAACGGACTGGGGCACTAATACAAACAACATTCTGCCATATTCATTCAAAAATCATCATCATCAACAGCCTATACTAGTCCACTGCTGGTCATAGGCCTCTCCTTAGAAAGGAGGTTTGCAGTGCTGTTGTCCTGCTTAGTTTGCTCCCTTAGTCGGCTCTTACGACACCCACGGGATAAATTGGGGTGGTGACAATTTATATTCTTAATCCGTCACCACACGGATACAAAAATAATAGGTATTATTTACTAGTTCACTACTTTCGCATATTTTTTTAAATTCCCGTACCTAGTCAATCAACAACGACAAACAAAGTTAGTTAAATGTCATATCACTAATATTCTCGTCAAACTCTCCAATTAAGCTAAATGCTTGTGTTATAAGTGGATTTACGTAGCGACGGTATTATAATGGATTTTTTGAAGCCCGCACGTAAAACACATTAAGTTACAGTTTTGACTAAAAATACCTAAATATAGTAATTGATTTAAGTGTACAAAAATAGTGATCATAATTATGTAATTTGAACAACCACAGTACCTATTCCGCCCCTCCCCCTCCAGAATTACAAGTACGCGATTCTAACCTGCTTGAGCTGTTGCGTATACACTCTATATACGATATACACAATCCACATGAATAATCAAGATTTTTTCAAAAAAATCTTGATACCAAAAGTATGTTAAAAGGTATGTATGTATGTTAAAAGTATGTTAAAAAGTGGAGAAGAAGGAAAGCCTTCTTCTCCACCTTTTAAAATACTTTTGGTACTCCGCAATTTGCCCATGTTTATTTAATTCCCAAAGCATCGGTTGGCCGGCAATAGTCTTCACCGTATAACGTGTCTTTGACTTAATTATAGTTGCTATTTTTGTTTGTGAAAGTACTGATTTATATTCACCTCTTTCGGGGGTTCAGATAAAAAAGGTTAATTTTGATTAATGGGGTTTCACTTATACCTACGTAAGAAAAATCGAGATCGTACTTAGGTACTTATACGGCTACAGTTAGATACAATTAACAGCAAAAGCAACTGAGTTGAAATTAAAAGCAGACCTTTTCAAACAATCTTTCAACGCCAACTTCAAAAGGTTTGATTATTTTTAATAAATCGTTATAAAATGCAACAATACATGCAACAATAGCAAATAAATTAAAAAAATAAACATCGTTTTTAATAAGAAGTTTGTACTGTAGCAATATAAACTGGTTCATAATAATAAAAAAAAAACTAACGAGTTTGAAATAAGAATTTAACTATGAACAACATACTCGTAATTAATTTGTTTGTAAAAAAGCTTGAGGTACTTGACACGAAACGTAACAAATAGTTCATTGGTAGCAATTTAAAAAAGTAAAGTTACTATAAAATTACAGTAAAAAGTAAAATAACTATTATCCAAACTTTATTTTATTTAGAAGGCACTTTGTTCACTCTACCGAATCGATTTGCCCAAGCGTGGCTTGGTGAAACTTCACACGTAAAAGCTATGAACTAGCTATATTAGCGATTTTTAGACAACCAAGAAGTGCCGGCATACGTATTACGCCCAGGCAAATCTCGATCGGAACAGTTTAACGATTGGCCTAAACCAAAAAATAACCTTATATTTATTTATGTGACTATTTGATAACATATTGGTACATAAAAAAACAACTTGAACAATTTGCTTTGAGTAAAAGAAACAATTGTTTTGCTTATGTGAAGCAAACACATGATACATAAGGAACCGACAATCTCTAGGAGATCACTTAACTATAACTAAAAGCATTATGACACCTCTGTTCAAGTATTATTTATTTTTACACCTCTGTCTCAGCCGTAAACAAGGCTTAATACCCTTATCTTGTTTAAGGCGGAGACAGAGGTGTAACAGACATTATATTGTATAAAGCAAATTTAAAATAACTTCTGTGAGCATAGTTTTAAAAGGTAAATTTAAATGTGGGCGAATCAAAAAGTACAAGATAAGATTACTACGAGTACTACTACTACTACTACTATTTACTAATATTTTCGTACGATTTCAATCTAAAAGATTTATTATTTAAATCTAGTAAGTTTTACATATATTATTTACTCGTATGCAACAAGCAGAAGTAACATTCGTAGGGAAGAAGGAAATTTGTATCTAATGAATGACAATGCTACTTTCATCATCTGTGAATTTTTTAAAATACTCGTATATATTTTTTGAATCATGTATTTTAAATTTAAGTTTTATCATTAAAGAAATACATAAACTCTATAAGTCCATGAATTTAAATACAAACATAATATGCAAAAACTATGTTCAAGTTCAGAAAATACAAGTAATTTATCATAAGCCCAGTAATGTTTTTTTTTAGGTTAGATTTAAAATGTATTAGTATAAATCGTATAAGTATATTTAAAAATCACCAATATGCAAATTATCATGAAAATAGGTAATGTACAAGCGTCAAAAAATCCATTTGCAAATCGCCTGATAGCAGCGTTCCAGAAAGAAGGAGCATTGTCATGTTGAATGACGATGCTAATTCTCTTAGCTAGAAAAAGGCCGGTCTACTGGTCACGAGAAGTGTTTGAAGGTTTTTCTATAATCTGTTACATTACTCTACTGTTTTCAGGTAGTTAATTCTCTTTAAAAATAGAGGTTCTATACTTAAATGTACATATAAAAATGTAGGTATGTTTTTTGCATGCAGGTTAGAACTATGTTAGTGGTACTCAAGAAATCCTGACTACCAGTAACAGTACAGTCTTACCTATCCGTCTTGCAACAGTGATTATCGTGTACAACGATATTATTTATATTTATAAAATTTCTGACTGTTGGGAATGAATCTCGTCTTTGTTGAAGAGGGGTTGGGCATAGTCAGTGATAATTATTTTCTAATCTATTGAGTAAACTTGAACCTTCGGCCTGAGATGTAAAATAATTTAGATGTCAATACTTCTTATGTTATATATACACCTAATATACCTAACACCTGTACCAACTAACACCACTCGGTACTATAATATTAATTGACGTAGTACAGTCTTCACACAGTAGTACACTTCTAAGTGACAGAGTATAGTAGAAATTTGTCGAAACATCAACAGAAACAAATATGTACTTACTAGTATAACTTGAATGACCTAAAGTGTGTAAATTCCTGTAGTTGAATATCTTAGACATGTATAGGTAATATGACTTATGTTTGTTTAATTAAGACATGAGAGCTCTAGTTTTTTTAAACAAAATAGAGGTGTGAAGTAACTACTTACCAAATATAGACATTGACCTACTAGTCATTTGTAGTTATTTTATTTTAATTACTATCGTGATTAATTATATCAATAAATCTAATCATTATATATTTAATGATGGCACTTGCAATACTTTGAACAAATATTTGAAATTGATTAGAGCGACGTTAACGCCTAAAGGCCTGTACTTTTAAAGTATGTGTTGATTTTTCAATAACACAATTTTTTGTTCCGATACATCTGGTGAAATGTTAATACTTTTATAATTGCCTAAGTACTAGTAACAGTTACAGAAGCTATTACAATGTCAAATTACATATCCTGAAACTAAAATACAGCATTAGAAAGTAGGCTTAATTCATATGCATTGTTTTGATCGTCTAAAGACTACTAATTTTATACAATTAATCCTGTTAGCTATCATCCTGTCCAACATCATGGGGCGAACGCCTTGAATCCATCACAGAAGGCGCGCGCGCCTCGACTGACGCACACCACTACACTACCCACCCAAAAAGAGAAAAAGAAAATTTTGAAAAGGGAACACACCCATCGAGTACGACGATTGTCGGACTCCGCCTATACCCGCCGCCCGCAGAGGCCCTCCACCAATGGAAGGGCAGGTTGTGCCGGCCGCCGCCGAGTGCAGCCGAGGGCGGCCGATTGCGCGCGTTCACAACAAAAAGTCACACGACTGGTTTAGTGTCGGGTTGCGTCCCATCGACGCCGCATCACGTGCCGCGCTACTCGACGCACCACCTGCGCTTGCGCTCACCACATACCACTGTTTTTGTAATTCTAAATACAAAACGCGCTTACAAATCAAACTGCACATATATCAGTACCACATTTGTTTGTATTAGGACCTGTGACCTGTGATATTGTAAAGAATTTTCACAATTATCAATGAAAATGAACACGAAAACGGAATGGAGCTAATGATTTCAGTGTGTTTTTGCATCAGCACAGTATTTACAGTGATACATAGTGATAGTGAACGGCTTTGTGATAAGCATCAGATAAGGACAATCAAGGTATTTTATATTTTTTTTCTTTCACATTACAAAATTTGTGGCGGCATTTCTTTATCAGAATGATAAAAGGGATTGATAACGTTGATGAAATATTTATTTAATAAACAGGTTAATATCCTTTTTAATTTAAAGTTTTATTTATTTAATTATGTTCTTTAGATAATATTCATATATTCAAATAATGATATGGGGTCGAGATTACATTTTTTGATTAAGCTGATGGAATTGCATTAATAAATTATGGCATATTTCAAATTTATTATAGATAAATTATTAGTATTGTAGTTAAAACTGAAATTAAAGAAAAAATACTTAATCAAATACTTTAATTTTACATCATAAATGTAGAGTCGACTGTTCTCCCGTCGGGCACGAGCCGCGATCACATAAATATTTATTAGTGTCAAAATATGATTATAAAGAATAAAACAGATCAGTATTTTTATGACAATATTATTAAATTTATAACGAATAGAGCCTTCATATTATTAAGTACCTATTATGTCACGAAATTTATCATAATATGTAAAACAGTGCCTTTATCAATATGATGAATAAGATCAAAATAAAATAAAATTCAGAGACTTAACATTTAAAATGAATATTCTAAGTATGAATATTTATTAATTGAAACAGACTTGTACTTAGGGCGCGTAGTTTAATGTAGTTTAGTATAAAAGACATAAACGGGTTGGGTGATCAGAATTAATTGAATTACTTTTAAGAACATTAGGGAAATGGAATTTGCATATTCATTAAATAGTATTCAACGCTTGGTATTTAATTTTATTGCACTTGTTTCAATTTTATTGTATAGAATACTGCAATAAAACGTTTGTTTAGACCTTTTTGCAAGGTTATTATATTCGTATTCAATAAGGAAAAAATAATATTGAGAATGATATTAGGACCTATTTGTATTTAATTAAGCATGATAGTGGACTGATTGAAAAAAACTAGGATTAACAGGATTGGCATATATTTATAACAGTGTGTTCATGTTGAGAAACACAATACATGACATTATGTTTAATTTTTGATTTATTTTTACGTATCACTGTTTATTAGCATAACAATATGTAAGCTTTGCAATTGTTAGGTAATCTATTTTACATATTCTGCTAGGCACACACATATTGAACAAACTGTATGCTCTTGAATACACACATATAAATTATGCTATGCATGCGTGCGTGCGTGTATGTATGTGTGTATATAGTTAGTTTTGAAGATATTTATATGCCGGTATGTGACTGTTGGATTTCATACTTGGATAGAAGTAACATCGCTCTTTGTTCGAAGTTTCTCAACGGCCAATCAATGTCAATGGCATATCGTTTGTTTTCGGCCAATCCGACCGCCGCCATGACAGTTCGCGTTCGAAATTTGAATGCGTTCCGAGATGCGCAAACGCAAATCGATTAAGCGTCGATAAGCCTTCACGTTATGGTTGTGTATGTGTACGTACAAAGTTATCGTATCCGCCGGAGGCTTCTATGTAGTAAACCATTTCCTGTTCTATAATTTATAAAATAATTATAATCCAATAATATAAGCATTAGCATAATATTGACATAATTCTGCATTTTCTCACAGTCTGTATGTTTTGACAGTTTCGGTAACTAATAAAATAAGTTGACAAGTTATGTCGCCACTTATAGGCGGTCGACTAACAGCACATATACATCAGAATTTATCAACAAGTTTATTATAAAATAAACAAAATCAATAATAAACATTTCATTTGGGTAATTGATAATTGAAATAGATCGAATATTTTTTTAATGCTTGTATTAAACCCTTCAATAATTAATTTCGTGAGATAAGGTAATTTATTTTGCATAAACATGAACAAAATAAATACCATCTTAAAATATTTTAATGGTCCTTGAAAATTATTATCCTTATTATTTTACTTAGAAATTTATGGAATTTTTTCATGAGATTTGAAGACAAAAAAAATTACCCACAAGTAGTCTGTTTATTAATGAAGGCTATATTATAAATTATATAAATAGTTTATAGAAGTACAGAGTATGCAAATGCAATACGCGTGAAAATGAAGAGATTTTTGTTTGTTGATTGTATATTTCAATTAAACTATTTATTTTAATTCAGATATTTATTATTTCTGAATATTTCTGCTGAAATTGATGAATTGATCTATTAGATAATAATAATATAATAATAATATTGTACCACATTCACACAACGCCATCTAGTCCCAAACTAAGCAGAGCTTATACTATGGGTACTAGATAACTGATATAAATACATATATACTTTTTTTTTTTGTAAATACATACTTATTATACATAAGATAATAATGAAATGTAAAATATATAGTATTCATTAATATAAGTATTCTTGAAAATGGAACATTTTAATTATAACAATCATGGAAATCATATTCTGGGACATATTTCCTATAAATTTGAAAAAATATTAAAAAAAGATTAATTTTATATAAATAAGATTATTTTTTGTGTAAAATTATATACGTAAATAATTATATATTATGGAACTGATACCTACATAAAAAATTAAAATAAATAACGAATAAATTTATTAGATTATGTATGCTGCAGATAAAATCTATAAAGTATCTACAAAACTAGAACCTTATCAGTAGACAGAAATAGAATTGTATGTATAATCATTATTATAAATGTATGTATGTATTATTATATACACTTGAAAAGTGTGCTTTTATCATAATTTTGCATAATATTCTAATTTTGTCACATAAATTTAATAATGGAAAATACATTGGACCAAGGAACAGTCATGGATCAAAAGTAACATTTAGTGCAAAATATGTAATATTATACGCTTGCGTCAATCAAAATGCCTTAAACCATGGATGTAAACATTTCTTAGCATAAATAAAAATACTCTAATTGCTTCACCTAAATTACCAAAAGCATATAAAATTGAAATACAATTTGCCTACTTATTAAAACTTACCGATAATTCAAGTTAGAAATATGAACAATTGGATAATTGTCTATTTATGAAATTAAAATGTATATGTACGGAAATTATTATTAACACTTTAAATTACATCCAAAAAGGAAAACAAACATACATATACACACTTATGTCTTTAATCCTCAAAAGGACAGACATAGACAGACAATTTTAGACTTACCTTTGTAATAGGGGCCCAGCCCATTGCCATTAACCAGACTCCTACATTTCCAAATAAACATACTAATTTGTTTTCTAATTTCTACATATTATAGATAAATTACAACCAGACACAAAAGAAATGATCACGTCCATCAAGTAATATTTGTCCGGTTGGGAATCGAAGCCACGATCTTAGAAAAAAGACGACATCAAAATCTAGTATTTCGTACAAATTGCTCTAGTTTGTTGCTGTTTTGAGAAATGATTTTATTAAAGAATTACTTGGTTGACTGTACAACTACCGAGGTTTTTATTATCTCTTTAGCTCTTGTCCGTGGCTTCACTTGCGTCAAAATTATTTTTCACCCCTCGGTTAAAGTACTTTTGTAATGAATGGTAGGTTGCTTTTTGCACCTTTAACAATGTCCACGCAATATTGCATAGTGATAGGCTTAAAAACTAGGACGCGAAACCTATTAAACAAACAAACTCAGATTCAATTTTATGATATTATTTTACGATATATACCTATGCAATTATAATAGAATTAAATTATTAATTAACGATACTAAAACTCGTGTCTAATGTTTATTAATATATAAATAAATTTAAATTAATCGAATTAAGGCTGTTTCAAGCCAAGTCCATTTTTCTATGATCATTTTTATTCGATATCTAATAACGAATTAAAGCAAATTATGTGTGTATGTACACGCAGATCAGATCACTAATAAATGTAAATGAAGAGATAAACGCCACCAAAAGAATTAAGAGGCTATCAATAAATAAAAACCGTTGGTATTGATTTTATTGTACATATGTTAATATAAAAGGTATCGATCAATCTACAAATATACCTAGATTTTGTGCAAGTATCTTTTGTCAAATATTACCTTTTTCTTTGACTAATTGGAATACGTTTAAATCTGTTTATATTCAGGAAAAAGGGAAAGAGAGAGAGGACGAGAGAGAGAGAGACTTTATTGGCATAGATAAAGAAAACGTATAGACTTTTATCATTTTCTTTAATAATTTTATTACTTTTGTGATAAATAAAATATATCAATCTATTTGCTGCATCTGTCTTCATAAACTACTCGGGTCTCATAAATACTTATATGAGGTTGCATCTTCGTTTTTCTGTCTAATACTTTTACATGATAATTTAGCGTTTATTAGCTTTTACTAAAATATCATTTTACCGTTCAAGTAGTGCAAATATTTGCATAATTTAACATAAATAAAATCTATTAAACAAATAAATAACAAATTCGCTTTTTGATCTGCTTTGGTTTATGTGGACTTTTTGTAAGCCTTTTTACCTTTTTAATCTAAGTACGGTAAACTTGTGTGATGTTACTAGTGGCTGGTTTCTAGAATGGCCGATGCTTACCAACGCTGAATGCAATCGTTTTGAGATGTGACTAAAGAAGAATATGAAATTGGGTAAAGAAAAGGGATAGTGCGAGCGAGATAGCGTAAGGGATAGCAAGTGTCTCGGATGGGGGCTAAGACCATAGATCTCGTATTCTTATGAGTCCTTTGTTTGGATACCACTACATGTATATTCACCACTACGTGAGGGACTTCAGCTGACAATGATTGTTCAAATTCAATCTTCAAATAAATATATTGTTTTATTTGAAGATGTTTATATAACGTACCTATAGCATACACGTTAAATTTTCCATTTATTTATTTTAATTTCTAAGAACTAAAATTCGCTCTTCTAATTTTCTAGTAAGAAACATGTAGGTACGTCTTATTACCTAAGTGAGGCCTTTGATAATAGTAGATAATCATAGTTATTTCAATAGGTTTAACTTTAATGCTAATTATATAGATTTATTGGTACTTAAGATACACATTATTAAAAGCATGAACATTATCAAAAACCTACATAGATAGACGCGTGGGAAGCCACTACACGGCCTTATCTAAGATCATAATAACAATAATAAAATATTAATAAAATGGTAACACCACAAATATTTTCATAGTAAAATTCCCGTCGATCAATTTTAAATCTCATCGTAGCGATGGAGGTTTAAGATAGCTTCGAGAGACGAGTTTTATTTTAAGATTTAGGCCTCGTACACGCCGGAGGTCCGTAGAATCAATTATCTTAATTGGGACCTGGCCTAATCTTAATAGGGGCAGATAGGTGAGTGTAAGCGTGTGTACACTCGTTCTGATGGGTGTTACATTAATTTGTTTATCTTTGTTGATTACCATCTGTGGTTTGCTTGTTTTGCTAATTTTTTTCTCACTGTTTAAGTAGTTAACTAAGATTGACTGATTGAATCATAATGAGTATTATTTTGCGCTTCCAAATATTTTTTTACGTAACTGTGATTTAAGTTGAGGTTGAAATAATTTAGTACAATGTTCTCATACTTCTGATTAGTACTTTGTGTTTAAGAACCCAATATGTCAGAGTTGTGTCTCAGGTTCATTAATGCTACAAATCTCACATACAAATTGAACGTTTATGTAAACATTTTTTTAAAATCTCACTTGAAACTAAAACGTCTTGGTTTTATTTGTCTAGGTTTTCTTGTTGCTCCATGTATACCTCTACAGTAGAAAACTAATATAACTGAGAGCAAATTTTAGCCGTAGCGATGGACCATGAATGCTAGTGGCATCGCTGGCGCGTTGTCGACCGTGTTCGCTCTTAATGTATGTTAGTAGGGCATCATTTTTGTTCCTTGAATTGCCAGCCGCCGTATCATTGGTATAATTCTTGTAAAGGGTTTAACGCGTTAGTTTGTGATATTGTATGTAAGTATGATTGGGTATGATATATTATTCGGCATCAAAGGTAGAAGAGCCGGAAACGGGAATTAATATCATGCTTCGTATCGCGGCTATCTCTGTCTTATATTTCTGACATTTTAATTTTAAAAGATATAATCTTTAAGTTGATTATTTTAAGTTTTAATATTATTTATTGGTATTAATGGTTAATTGTTTGATAACACGGTATTTTTTATAGTAAAAATGTAACAAAATAAAATGTAATACGATTATAGTTACGTAAAGTAATTTTAACACTTTTCAATCTAATGTCGAATTTATGTAATAAATGATAACATGTTTAGGTATCAATATTAGTCACTTATTTTAGTCCTCTTTTTTTCTTGAAAAACATTTCAAACCATTGGTATTTACGACAGGGTATTATATAAAAATCGAAAAACGAATCCGGAAGACCGCTTCACAATAATTATAAAACGATTTTGTAACTAACTGTTACAGGTCACAAAGCGCCTCCTTTAGTATCCGTAATAACGTATTATAAACATACGAGGAAACCTTAATATCATTCACGAACTTATAATTTATCTCTAGACGGGTGTAAAATCACAATGTTTATCATTGGTATGGAGTTATAGGCAATCAGCGATGATTTATTACCCGAATGTGCTACCGCTCGCGATCGCCTGGATACGGGCCGGATAGGCCTACAGACTACCCGTTCTGTAGATAAGTAACTTGCACAGGCGCATCGATCACTTGCGCCAGTAAAAGATCAGTTGTAAGAACTATTTGAACAGTTCAGGAGTAAATAAAACAAAGAGAACGACGTACTATACTAATAATATCAATTGAAGAATTTTATTTTACTTAAGGTTTTTAGCCAAAGAATTTGTTTGCGATTCTTCAATTATCACCTTTTTGGAAACTTTCCAGAACTCTATACTTGTCTATTAGGAACACCTTCGTAGATATGACATTCAGTTTTTGAATCTATAGAAAGAAGTGTCAAATTAATATAAGAATACAAAATCTCCCTAGCCCTTCCTATGAGCAGCTCCTCAGGTTGTAACTTTACTTAATTCAATAAAAGATTTTCAGACCTTTACCTACCGGCTTTAAAGACTAAAAAATTAAAGGATCTTATTTTTGATATAGAATTATCTGGAATTACCTTTTTTCAACGCAATGGCATCCTTTAGCTTTCTTAGTTCACATTTTAGACTGTCTCGGTGGTGCAGTTGGAGTATGCGACTGCTGTGCTGAGGTATCGGGTTCGATTCCCGGGTAGGCCCAAATGTTTGTATGATCTTCAAATATTTGTTTCGAAGTTTGGGTGTTTTTTATCTATAATATGTATGTATTTGCAAAAAAAGGATGTAAGTATTCTATCAGTCAGTCTAGCTTTCATAGTACAAGCTCTACTTAGTTTGAAACTAGATGGCGTTGTGTGTCAGACGACAGTTTTTTTTTCTCATACGACCATGCTAAAGAATACACGAGCTGCTAAATGACAAGTAAACAGTCCATATATTATTACGTAAATAATTATATATTCAGACAAATCTCTCAGACAGGACTATAAATTTGAGCATTCTTAAAGTTAAGGTATATGTAGAATAAATGCGAAAAAGCCTTCAAAATCCATATAGTTTTTATGCCTTGATCTGCCACGGTACAGAGAGTCTGTACAAAGACAGTTCAAGTTATACTGGTCGCGATATAAAACAAAATATGAATGAATCTAGTTTTTATAAACAAATATCTGTCCGCTCGTTTGTCCCTGGATGGAAGGGGGAAGGGGCTCCCCCTTCCATAAAATAAAAAACAAGGAATGTTTGTTTATTTTAATAACAGACAAAATAATTGTTCACTTAAAAATAATGTATTATTTATTCATATATTAAAATATACGTACATGTCTAATGTATATTCAAAGTGCACATAAAGGTACAAGATATCAATGTCAGACGATATAATAAGATAACATGTTATTTTAACAGTTCTAAATATTAAAATGTCGAGCAGTGATAAGTTTAAAAAATCAAATACCTAATTGAATTCGAAATCACTGAATTAGTGAAAATCAATGATTACAGTCCAATGGTACCGCTATTTATCATTTGTTATCGCCAGATATTACTAAGAAATCACATAAAATCGACGTAAATTGCGATAAAAACGTGAGATTTCTTTTTTTTTATCGCCAAATCAAGTTTTCAGTCGATGGTCAGATAGCGGTGTCGTCGGTTGTAATAGATCATAAGCTGTATATGCCTGTGTATATGCGTTTAGAATTTATCACACGCCTTGAAGATTTCATCTTATCAGTGGTAAGAATTTTTGTCATCTTTTAAAAATTTATTTTTGTGATTTTTGTGTTTGTATTACATATTTTATTGTTTTGAACTAAAATATTTTATTCATGAAATTAGATTTCTTAGGTATTTGTATTTAATGGAACTAATTTAAAATTTGGAATATTAGATTTTTTCACTTGTGATTAGGGCTTTTTTTATGGTATAAGGGGGCGAACGAGCAGACAGGTCACCTGATGGTAAGCAACTACCACCTTCCATGGATACCTGCAACTCAAAAGTCACAAGTGCGTTGCCGCCCTTAGAGTCCCTCCAGCTCAAGTCAGCGGGAGGGGGGATTTGGGCTCCGGAAACCTCACTCACTCAGTGAAAGACAAAGAAAGAATTGCTTAACCCCGGTTTTCTGTGAGGCCGTGGTATGAAGCCGTGGTTTGAAGTAATGTTGGGAAGGTTGATCTGATATTAGACTAAAGTAGCTGTTATAAAATAAATAGTTTTGAAAAATAAAAATATATAAAACCTCTTCTGAAATATATGAAAAAAATACCTAGCTACCGATTTACTTATATTATAATATAAATATATTTATTTATACACACGATCATAGACAATTAATTAGCATTAATCATCAATATACTGAATAATGCTACTAAAATTTAAATACACTTAATGACCAAATTATGTAACTAAGATAAATTATGTAATATAAAATTTATGACGTTATGAATAAAAATAAAATATATAAAAATTGGAGTCAATTTTTTTGCTTTAAATTTAAAGTAATCGTAATTAAAAAAATAAACTTCAATGTATATGATGCTATGCTATGATGTATACTACACTTCAACAGTAAAAATAAATTTTGTTAGTTTATGAGGCGATGATAAGAGATTTTAAGTCTTATCTTTGTGCGCAATATGGGTTATTTCGTAAAAAAATAGGCCGTGATTTTCCATCCAAAACAGTTTTGTGATAAAGGACCTAATAAAATTTACTAGTCCAGAAGACAAATGTGACTTAAAAATATATTTTAGGATTATTTATTTATAGTAATTAGACTAATTTAATCATAATCGCCGAACGATGTTTAGTTAGAAAGTAAGATTAAGCAAATTTAAGAAGATTTTAATAGTAAATTTAAAAGCGGTTTTAAATTTTACAGTATTTTATCAGTAATTCTTTTATCAAAAAATCCACCTGCAATATTTTCCTTTTAATTAAGCTGTTTAATATTATCGATAATGTCATTAATCGATAGTATCGTATTTTATCTATATGACGTATCTAATCGGAGTTATAATTAATTGTTTTTTACAAATTTATTTGTGTATAGTCCTTGAAACGGAATTGATATCATTGCTTACAAACCTAACCGGACTTGACTCATAAGTCAGTGCTAAAGGAAAATGCATATCTATTGCCATTAGAAACTAAAGGTTAATAATAACAACCCCAGATATCTCACACACGTGGTCTGATCCCAAACTAGGCGGAGTATTATGTACTATGATAACCAGACTGCTGATATATGTTACTTAAAATTAGCTTGAAGTACGTTACTTACTTTTTATTTTATTTTTTTTTGTTTAAAAAGACAACTCCCGCATTAGGAATATATCCTGTGTCGCGGGGGACTTTACAAACATACATGAGATGGACACAAAGAACACCTAGACTCAGAACAACAATTTGTGGATCACACAAAGTGTCGTCCCATGTGGGGTTTGAACCCACAACACACGGCGCAGTAGGAAGCGGCGTCGCGACCGCTTAAACCACTGCGCCATCCGTGCAGTCAAAAATTTCTAAATAAATAGTAATTATAGACAAATTACACTTCGACACAGAACAAATTCTTTATTCTTTAATCTTTATTTATGCAAAAATTGTTCACAACACATTATTACACTTACACAATTACATGAGTACTTAAGTACTAAAACAAAATATCTCTGGCCCCCACACTAGGATTGGGGGATTACAAATGAACAAATGATCATGCTCATCATACAAATATTTGTCTAGGTTGGGCATCAAACCCACGACCTCCTTCTCAGCAGTCAGGGTCACTAACCACTAGACCAACAGGCCCGTCAGTTGTCAACATTGCCAATTTATGGCCCAGTCTGGCTTCTTCGAGCTATTGTAGTCTCATTCTTATCTTACTCTCTTTTTCTTTCCCCATCTGAGACTCTGGGTATTCTTTACCCCTTTCTTTGCCTTATCCATATTCCCTTACTAAATTTATATTTTCCCTTTGTCCCGTCTGAACTAGATTACATTCCCAATGAGCGTAGGCGTCAGTCGGGCAGCCGGTCATGAGAGAAACCAGCCAAAATTATTTGCATTTGACTGCACGGATGGTGTAGTGGTTTAAGCAGTCGTTACGCCGCTTTCTAGGTTCGCCGCGTTGTGGGGTCGATCCCCATATGGGACAACACTTTTTGTGATCCAAAAATAGTTGTTCTAAGTCTGGATGCTCTTTGTGTCATGTTTCATATATGTTCTCAGAGTCCCACGCGACACAGGATGTATTCTTAATGCGGGAGTTATTTTTTAATTTAAAAAAATGGACAAAAAGCGGGCAAGTGATGAGTTTAAGCTTTTCAGTCTTTTCCATATAAAGTTAGACGTACGTTACATTTAATATCGGTTTACTTGAAGTTAAGAAGTGTTTAGTATTTGTTTGTACCTAGTTATTTTTTTATCATGAAACACACACAACACACTAGCACATATTAGAGATTATATAAATATATGCACGTTTAACACCTTCAGTAGTACAATATTTACTAATACTACGTAAAAAAACTATGTAATTAATACATTAATTTCTTAATTTGAATGACTAAAATGCTAAAAAAAATCCATTTTTTTCCAATAATTCAAAATTCTTTAGAATCTTTCTTTAAAATTTTTACAAAAATTTTGAGTTCTGTAGTTGACATACGAACAAATAAATGTTTTTATAATAATGCAGGAGATACTTTCAACTATCAATGTTATGAATTCATGATGCGTAAATAAATGTTCTTTCAAAGTCACTTTTGAATTGCCTTCATAGTCAATTATTTAAAAAAAAAGCATCAACTTTAACTTGTTCTAGAGGTGAGACTACATAATATTTAAATTTTACAATGATGATCTTACAGATCTGATGATCTTCAACTCAACACTTCAGAAACTGCTTTATTTATTTTATGTCATATGCTCTTCATTCTATGGTTCCCTGAAATAATTTGACTTACAGTTAGTTACAAAATATATTAATATCTGGTGAATATGAGAGAGAGAGAGAGAGAAGGAGAGAAGCAGAGAGAATTATTATCTACATTTACATACGCGTATACTTACTGTGATCATCGTTAATGACTGAGATCTATTACTCGATAAATCCATCACTTAATTTTCTACAGTACGTCTAATTGTTATAAACTAAATATATAAATTAAAAACAAACAAAATTTATTATCTACGTATCTATGTCAAAATAAATTGACCAATTCGTATGTATGCACGCTCTCTAGATGCGTGGTGTCATGGTGGTAGTGATATTTTGCGCGGAATGTAAAATATATAAACAATATAAATATCCATCTTTATAGAGTATATTAAATGTGACGTTTAGGCAATGTCAATAGTCTCAAAACAAAAAGCTGACACAAAATGTCAAATAAATAGTGATAACAAAAGCAGTTATACGTGTTTAATATTAAAATATCTTTGGAACGTGTCGTGCAAATATACCTACAGGAAAAAGATATGACTCAAAGATATATTGCAATTTTAGTAGTAATAAAAATCACGGTTTGGTTGGCTAACAACGCTTAATGCGTGGTTATCGTTTATCGCGGCGGTATCGAGTGTTGTTCGCACTTATCAGTTAATCAAATTGGGAGCGTATCGATATCGTGGTACGTATTCGATAGCGCACCACTATTATCTTAATTGATTGTCTATTTTTTTTACAAAGCACCGGCACGGATTTATCATACATTTACATTCGATGTTAGCCAAATGAACCTTCAGGGATTGATAACAAAGAACGTTGGTAACTTGCTTTTGACATTGGTATTAATCCTGATAAATTTAAATTGACAATGCCAATAATTACTGACAATAGTTTAATAGTAGTACTTTTTTTTAATTAGAAGGAGACTTAATAATTCAATTGAAAAATCTAAACCTAAATCTAAGTTTCAACTGGTTTTGTCTTGGTTGTGAGAGTGTTCTGTACTGTTTGTAGGGGCTATCTTACAGATTGCATGCATAGGCTTGACAATAATCGAATGACGTCTTTAACTTTGTCAAGAATCAACTGCAAAGACTGTGTTGGGTACACACCGCTAATGTTTAAAATACTAAATATTGAAAGTCTCCCAACTTAAAATAGTTTTTTATTTTGAGAAATTGAGACGTTTCACAATCTTCTTTTTTTTTTCAGATAAGTGCAATATGAACTGGTCTTCAAATCCCAACCCGACAAGTTGAAACCGCGCTGTGGTTTGTACAACAATGCTAAGACTGAGCCCGAATACACTTTACTTGTGTACGGGCGTCTAAATAACTAACTGACTCTTGGAAATGCGGATAGGGGAGTGGACTTATAGTGCGTGTGTATAAAAGCGATGCATGGTGTGTGAGGTCGGTTCGGCGGTCATGGACATGAGCGGAGAGGGCGGCGGCGCAGGCGCGGGGGCCAGCGCGCTGCAGCAACGGTGGTATGAGAGCCGCGTCAACGGCAGCCCGGCCGCCGGTGACGTCAACACGGAGACTAATGGCGACGGGTTCTTCCATTCTCCGTTGGAAGGCGGCCACCATAGCCGGGCCCGCTACTACCATCAACAGATGCACGCCCCCTACTCCGCCGCTGTCTCCTCGCACGGTGAGTGTTTTTTTTTATTTTAAATGATTTTGTTTTTATTTAAGATCCAAGATCCTAGAATTGCACTCGGCAATATTAATGAAGCAAGTTGGCGCACCTCTAATTCCGTGACCCAAACTGCCAGAGTTAAGCAAATTGTCCCATTAACGGTAGGTAGCTCGTCCAAGGGCGTTATCGCACATCAGATGATACCTCTCCGAAACTCAACAATTCAACAGACCCGACCAGTCAAAATCGCCATTCTGTAAGGTGACAGCTTAGGTAAACACAAGTTAAAATGGGCCTCGTTCGGAAAACAAAAAAAAAACTAATTCCATACGTTTTGTTTTTTCTTTTGAGGTTTAAATTTTATGGCGGCTATAAAGATTTTCGTGGGGACAGGTGGCTCTTCGTTATATTGAAACTACTCCGCCGAACGTTTATAAGAACCACCTATATCGAGGCCTTAAAGACTAGATTGGCATGCGTACGTTATGGGGACGATTAGAATTTATTTAGCGGTCCGTCGGTAGTGATGCGACACTTAAGAGACTGTGTCACTTCTCAGAATCGGAACTGGGAATTGATTTCGTCGCATTTACAGCAGTTATATGAGTTAGTTTATGTGCGTTCCGAGAGGAGCTGAACGGCCCGTGACCGACCGGTGTATGGTCCTGTTTGTAAGCCAACTCTTATCGTGTTAGCGTCGAGACCGATGCGGCTTCTTGTTGCTCTGATTACATCTGAATCTGGTTGATTCGTCCGTTGACACACAGCGGCATTTCGATTATGTTACATATAAATAAAATTATACCAAACATTGATTTTCTGATAACTAAATTAAATAACATTAGCCAAATGTTGCGATTACAATTTGTTTTGTACTGCGTTTAAATAACACGGGTTATTCGACCGGTTATATTAAATACTTGCTCATAAATAGCCTAATTATATGTTTTTCTTTGTAAAACGACTGCTTTATCGCGGAGAATCTAGATATAAAAAGTATATTCAACCACTTTAAGCTGCACATAAACTTACCGTGATAACAATTGAGATCGTTTTCTTCGGCCTCTATCTTTATTATATCGTTTATAATATGATGTTTCACTCACATGGTTATACTTCTCAAGTAACTTAATCTAAAGGCTCTTTATTTACAAATTCATAATTACTCGTATACAATTTAAGTAGGTATATTTGAACCCAAAAACTTATAAAGTTCAAGAACACAATAATTTATGTTAATTCCACTGGAGCTGGTGGGATAGTGGTGAGCTAATGAAACATTTTTTAATGACATTTCGGCTGGTATGGTGACGGGTGTGTCCCTGTAACACGATACAGCCGCGCACATTTTAACGCACACTCCTAATTTATGGGTTACTGAAGCGATTGATGACATACTCGAAATTATTTATTCCACAGGGAGATTTCAATTTTATTGTTTTTATTCGATTTAACTTCTGAAATTTTATACCAAGATACATATTTATAGAGAAGCGGTTTACATTTCATTCGAATTATACTCTGACTCTGACGTTGTCTCTTTGACTTTTAGTTTCAACAGTAAACACGTGATACCTACATGTCTGACGTCAGACAGGCTTTTTGTGTGTCTGTTTTATTACCACTACAACATAAGTTATGATGGTCTTACGTACATTCGCACTATAAACTTAATTATATCTATTGTATGCTAAAATTTCATTTAGGTACATATTTATGTACGCGTAATCATGAAACAAAAAAATAATGGTCTTTAAATACAAAAAGTCCATACTATAACATTTCTGCTTTTGCTTACATTTTTATTCAATTCAAATCATACTGTTAAGAAAAAAAGGACAAACGCTGAACGATCCTATAATTCAATACATAGCTGAGTATCGGGAGCTCATCGCCAATTTCACACCTATTGAGCAATGACAAACATCGGCCACTCGTAATCAATACACAGATAAGTGAAAACCAACCTTAGCATAACCATTTAAAGCTTCAATTTCAACGCGCTATGTAACTATGAAAAAGTAATTGTTATGATCGTTTGTTATAAATTATTGTCTTACACAATTGTACATGAAGATATTTAAGTGGATTTAACTGAATACTGAACTCCACGCAATAGAAATAGATCTTTTTAAATAATATGAGGTTTAATTCATTCGTCAAGTAAGGTGAGTCTACTAAAGCTAAAATGAATTTTGAAATGTTTAATTTATTTTTGTATGTGTGTGCTGATTACTACTGTTGGTGGGTATTGTAAAACAGCAAACAAATGGCACAGCTCAGCGGGACTGAGAGTCAGACGTTTATTTGTTTTTTTCTTATTCTCACAACACAAGTTTTCATCACTAGACGGACGAAAATGAGATTTTTTCAATTACTGCGTTCTGTTTGTGTAATAAATGAACGTTGTGACGACTATGTCTGGCCCATCCGACTGGCTGCCTGTCTGACTACCTACTCCCTATCTACCTACGTTCAATTAGCTAAATTCTTTTTGCGAATGAAGTCCTTGGAATAAGTGACTGTTATGAGTCAAGCAAAAGCGTTGTGTGTGTATGTGACACTCATGACAGTCATATTAAACTTAAAAGTATTAGCTGTTACAAATAATGGTATAAGGCAGGCCTAATTAAAAATATGGAATGGCTTGCTAAAGAAAAACAAGAAGATATACACGTAAATAATTCCCACCAAAATGATAAGTTAATCTTTGTGTAGAGCGCTCCCCTATAATGAGTATTGTCGTTTTCTCGACCACCTCAGAACATTTTATTTACATACACAAGTACTGTGCTCACATTTGGCGAGTGCAGTGCTTGTCACCGCGTTATGCGTGTGTACGTGCGTGCGTGCCCGCGTGTGCGTGCCTCTCGCCCCGCAGATTGGCGCAATTAGCAATGAGGGGGGCGGGGCCTGCGCCAGCGCATGCGGCGACATCTCCTCCCAGACGCACACAGATGCGACGCGATGCTCGTAATCATGCTACGAAATAATGTTGGCATCAGCCTTTAATTATTTATTTTCATCTGTAGTTTGCAACCAAAGCCATGGTCTGGCGACATGCTTAGTTAAATTGCATGAATTAAATATTTGCTGGAAAAAACAAAGGCATGAACTTGCAAGTTGCGCTGGCGTCTAAATTAACACTCCTTTGAAAGTCTTTGCATTCCGTTGTACTATAAAAGCTTCGTTTAGACATATTAAGTAAATCGACTGTAAAAAGTAATGGTAGGTTTTTTATTAGATCCCATTGCTGTTTTATAGAATCTACGTTGCCGGTTTATGACATGAATGACAGTGATTTAAGAACAAATTTAAGAAAAATAAAAAGCGTCGTGTTGGATTAGAGCTAAAGATAAGTTCAAATTTAAATAATTGCCAAAGGCTCCTTGAGTAGGTATTTCTTTAAACGTATCAGGTATATTACATGAACTAGATGCTAAAGCAATAAATACAAACTGTATTGCTGGTATTTTTTTAATATTATCTTTGAGTGAGTTATTTTTAGTTAAAAAGTGCTTGCTCAAAATGGTGAGGCAATAATAAAAAAATAATGGAGTTACAAGCAAGCATTTGTCTCCAGTTGGGTAGGACACTTAAGGAATTACGGTTATCTTCAGCTTTTAAGGAATAAAGCTGAAGCACAATGCTCTGCTTCTCCTAAGCTTTTCGGCATATTGCCTGGCAACGTTATTCGTTCATTATTAGCCTTTGAAAAGTTTGGTAGGTCAAAGAACTAGGTAAGTAGAAGAAGAAATTTAGTTTGCAACTTTTAGGTGGTTCCCTATATCCTTCTTAGGTATTTCATTAGGCTACACAGTTGTAAGTAAAAATATTTCATTAGCATTATCACAAAACATCGGAGGTAGCTGCACCAAAGTGAAAGCACTTCACGATTAATTACCTAAGTCAAACTGCCCGTTATCCGTAGGCCACTTTTTAACCGTCACAATACATTAAACAGCAGCCACCTTAAACGTAACATATGAATGTAAGAGCGATGCAATGAGTAGTAACCCTTTTTATACAAACGTGCCTATATGGACAAAGACGATTTGCATTTTTTGCTGGTAGTAATGATCAAAGGGGAAAAACTAGTATTAGGTACCTATTGAAATAGATGGTGATTGATTTATGTTTCATTGTAACGTTTTTATTTACCATTTAAACCACTCAAATATGATCAGTGTAATCCAATCAAATGTATTGTCCAGTTCCTTTATAGGTAAGCTAAAATAACAAGCTTAATATGCCAATCATTTCTAAGCAGCTGTTCGTAATGGCAAAGAAGGCAGGCATTTTGTAATTTATCCTTAAAATACTGGGTGTAAGTATTATAACTTTTCTAGGAGAACACTGCTTTAATCATAATTGGTGCATATTTGTATACTACTGTACAGGAATTTAAAATGTGGAATTTGAAATAAATATATATTTGCAACAATAATTTTTAATTAATTTTTGTTACCTACCTAAGCTAGACGAGCTAACTATAAATTCAATTTTGAGTGCTTACGAGTATATCAGTTTGTTATTTTCTGGTCTCTCATCGGGCATTTCTCTTCAGCGGTGAAAACGTGAAGGCGACTCTTGTGTTGTCTTGTGTTGTGTTAGTAGCCGCAAGCAACTCCTTCTGTGGTATTGACTTTAGGTATAATTATAAAAATATTTGTAATTAAAGTTTCAAAGTTGTTCGGCTGTCAGTGATACTAGATAGCATAATTTTATGGAACCTGTTCCAAGGTCCTGTCTACCTTGACTCAAACTGAACAAAGCCTGATTTATTTTCTTCCAATGTAAGTGAATCCTTGGCATAAGCATAATTTTCATCACCCATAATTTCGCTAATGCAAAAACAGTCTCGGAACGGGACAGAATCATAATTCTATATCAAAACCAAAACCACGCCAAAATTCTCCTTCCATTTCTATTCTCTTCATTTCTTGTTGGGAATTGTAAATATAAAACAGTAATAAATTAACCTGCAACATAAAGTATAGCGTAACAATTCTAAAACAAGAGTTCCTACAATATCGATTTGTTGGAACAACTACAAACACTATTTAGTTTTATTGACGCGGGTAGTTAAAACTTTGGCGTGCCTATCGATCGTGTACGAGGGACCAGTTGACCTAATTACTTAAGTTTTTAAACTAGCTATGTTTTTCTTTGTCTAGCTGGTCTTAGACAACCGTTTCTTATAGGAGGAAATGCTGTGGTGAAGCTGTCTTTGAAGTTTGAGTCTGGGGTTAGATTTGAAATTTAATAGTTTATTTTTTTAATCTTGTCGATACATTTAGAAGTCATTGCAGTTATTAGAACGAAAATATTTGTGAGTTATATTCGTGTTTATTAAGAATAAATATTATACGTTTCATTCTGGGGACGTGGGGCTAGTTTTGGACCCGACAGGGGATCTTTATCAAGGGGCGGAGCGACAGTGTCAAGAGCTTTAACGTAGCGTAGGTTAAACCGCAAATATCGTATTGAAAGTAATGGATAGTAAAAAAATATATATTTTAATAAGTACATTTGCAATTTTCTTTAGTAAACATAGTTATGTAATTGTAAGTTATTTTTTGAAATGTATTCATTGCATTGCATTGTTGGCCTTTTTTGGGTACCAATTCGATCAAGATTATAATTATGGCTTGTCAAATACTGTGGTAGAAAGTAAATAAATTTGGTTGTTGGTTTTGTCCTAAATTCTCTCTAGATTTTCAAGGTCTAGAAAGAAAAAACAATAAGTTTGTTCCTAAACAAAGTTAAATATATGTATGTAATGTACATACATAATCAAAAGAATTATTATACTAAATTGTTCTATTATAAATTTTAAGTAGTGTAAACTAGCAAGATTTCAAAAACAGGTTACACACACACTGTCCATTACCTATCTGACAGAAGAACAGCTTCCTAACCTGACAGGTTCATCAAGCCTCTCACGATACACGAAGCGAATTAACAACATTAGACTTTAATTAGCCCAATACGAAGCAAAACAAGACATGTATTCCGACACGAGAATAATATATGTACAGCACACTGAGAACATAGCATCCGTTTGATTACCTCCAGTTCACCATTCTGATCCAAGCTAATTAATATTTAAATGTGCTTACGTCATGACAATGTGCTTAATACAATGGACACACGAGTTCCCATCGTATTTTTTTCCTAATCGCTCATTATTAGGCCCTGTACAAAAAATAATGCCGGTACAGTCCGCTCCAATGCACCCGACGCCGTCCACCAAAGAACTTAATGTATTCATTTTACTTTTATATCTTTCGCGTGATTAACTTTGATTGATTGCATCCAAATATTGATATTTGATATTAAATTCTGGCGACCGACAGGGATGGATAGATACGATCATCTGGGAGGAAAAAGGACAGTTGTCATATTTCTTTGTCGTTTGCATGACAATGAATAATAATCGTGTATGGGACACGTTAGGAAGTATTTTCGTAAGTAGCAAAAAGTTTACTCAGAGATAATAATATTATCCTCTGTTAAAGATAAAAAGAACTAGTATTTTCGCTAATTGTATGAAGCTATAGAAGTTTGTTGTTTGTTACTTCTTATTCATTTCAAGAGCATAAATTTAAAAGTGTAAAAACCGTTAGTTGTACAGTTTTAAATAGATTTAAGATACTTCTGAAACCTATTGTATGCATATTAAATTAAGTTGCACATGGCATTATACTGAAATATAAATAGATTGCCTAAACTAATTAGATAGACTTGAAGTTAAATGTTATTTCACATTGTAGTGATTATTTTTGTAGTTCTTTTTCTGTTTTTTTTTGATGTGTAGGAATTAAGGAGGTTTAAAAATTCGTAAAATTATGTTCTCTGTAAGTTAGAGGCTTGCCAGGAGTATGTTTCCGGTCGATTGCCACGTTGAAGGTGATGCGCACCGAGCTTGATGGATGAAGGCAGCGCAGGCGTAGGCATGCGGCTCAGCCACATGAATTCGTGTATGCAACCACCAACTTTATTTGTCTCTGCAACAGTAAAGTTATTACACATCACTCTCTTATTTCAAGGATATAAAGTTAAAAATCGTTTGCGATACATTTTAGAAAAAGATAGAACACTAACTAGTGTAGATGAGTCGGTGGTTTTGTCACGATTTGTCATACATCGATATGCGGTTACGACCGTCCCTAGAAATGGTTACAGCTTAAACTTAAGCAGAAGTTATGACAAAAATGTCGTGGGAACGGCCAATGAACTGTTCCTTATACTCTTTTTAATTGATTGGGCTCGAATGTCCGACTAATGGCGATCGTGCCCCAACAAAATAACTTGTTAACAGAGCGACTACAATATACTGAGACTTAATTATTAATTCACGATTTATATACATTTTATATATTTATAGACATTAAATCTAACAATAGTCTAAGTGTGTCGCTAGTTTAACTATTTCAATAGAAAATGATTCGCAAAGCCTATTCTTTCTTTTTCTATTCTAAAATTAGACGTGCACAGTTAGTGTTTCGCTTGAGTATTTTTATTGTTAGTTAAATTATTCTTAAGAACTGGAACAGAAGCAAATGTAAATATTTTAATGCTATCATATCTCCATAATAAGTTCATATTTTGTATAACAAAACACGGAGGATTTAGCGTTATTAACCATCCATCTTGATCGAGATTTCCTGTTATAATGTTATACGCAGGGTAATTAGGGCTTTCGTGGTTCCGTGTATACATGTTAAAAAACTGTTGAGTAAATTGCCAAGAATTTTAGATTTATATTTTCATTAACGTGTTATGGTTTTACTTTATAAAACATTTAGGGCGCGGGGCGTTAGCGTCGCGGCGCCGGCCCGAGTAGAAGCCTATTTTCGCAGCACATTACCGAGGATGAATGATTTCCTGGCCCGCCATGATTTATGCCCCACTGTTCTGTAGTGGCTACCGACCAACGACATAGACTCATTACCGCACTCTGTTGAAGAATGGACAATCCTTTGTACGGGGAAACTCTGGCATTTGTCTTTCTTTGTTACTTTTGAATGCAGATAGTGATCGCTTCGGATACCCGAGCTTTATTAACCGATTTTTATCTGCCACTGAAAGTTACGACATTGATTACAACTATCGTCTTGCTCGAGATCGTATCATGGTAGGTACTTATGATAGCAATGATTTTTTTATCAAAATTTTTGTAATTGCAAGTAAATTAAAATGAACATAATTTTAATCTTGTAAGTTAAAAATGAAGTCATAATGACGAGTCTGAATTATTCGGTCGTTAATCTTTGTCAACGGCATTCATTCCATGGTCGATGGTTGCTCGCAGCACTTGTTACACAAAGGAGGGTTATATTCACATGGACTTACAATATATTTTATGTGTTTCAGCTTTAGAATGAATTAAAATTTTATTGATTTAGTAATTAGATAATGCTTGCAATGAGACATGTTTTTACATTTTATATTAAAAGGTTTTTGTTTAATGTGTTAGGGAATTACTTTTTACATCTGAATTCAATAATTCTCAAGAAAATGCCGTGAAGTTCAATGAATTTTGTTATAAGCTAATGAGGACCCTTTACTGTGTAAACACAGTGAAAAGTAATATTACATGCTTGTTTGGTTAAAGGGCAAAGATATAAAGCCGATCTCACCGTTTAAGTATTTTAGGTCCTTAGATTATTTTATTAGTTTTAAAAATTATAGCTAAATGGCAAAGAAATTAACATTTGAAGGCGAAGTTAACTAGATTTATTTAGAATTTAGATATATTTGGAAACTATCTAATTGTTCCTGAAACACAATCTACTTTCAATTCTAAAAAATAGTTGGACATTGTAAAAACATATATAGGTAATAATATTTCGGCCATCTGACACACAACGCTATCTAGTTTCAAACTAAGCAAAGCTTGTACTATGAAAGCTAGATTGACTGATAGAATACCTAAATCCTATTTTTTGTAAATTCGTACATATTATACATAGAAAACACCCAAACTCCGAAACCGAGGCAGTCGACATATATACGTATAAAACGTACTATAAAAGTACTGTATTATGTGAAATCATATACCTATTTCCTTTTTGACCTACTTACTTAGTCAATAGCTAATGACCTAACACGTCGCCGATTCGAATAAAAATAACAAGTGATAATAATCCATTTAAGAAGTTTTATCGATTAGAAAAGTAGAACAGTTTATTTTAGTTAAAATATTGAACTCGTATTACCTACGTTTAATATATTATAATAACATAAGAATCCTTACATTATTCATATAATGAGACTTTAAGTGACATATTTAGTTTATTTTATTTCTACGTTATTACGAGTTTTTCTCGTTTTAATCTATTATGAAATGTGCACATGAATAAAAGAAATAATACGAGCTAACTGAAATGCTAACAAGGTTAGAACTTCTACACAACTGAGCCTTAATCTCTAAAAATATAAGTAATCAGAGATGTAGATTTTTTGTTGACAAGTTTAATGCATTTCAAAGGAAATTTTTATTCTGTTTTAATGAAAATTGAATACTTTGAATTTATTCTCCAGTAAATGTTTGTTGTACATTCTATAGACCCCATTACAATGTTTTTTTTAGTAAAAAAAATTGGAATTTATAATATGGTCTAGAAAATGTTTGCTAATCTTTAACACTTGTAATAGTTTGTAGGAATACATAATGGAGAATAACATCACATTGGACACTTATGAGCACCCCTTTTGCGATACATATTATGTCACCGGAAAATAACAAGAAGAGCAAATGTATAAATACCTACTAATAAGAATATCATTTTGTCACAATTTTCTTTTCTTTCATTTAGGTTTACCAGTTATTATCAGTATAATTTTGGAACCTGTGGATAGGGACGTTAGTGTTCTAGAATAGCCGGTGGTATACTTCTTCACCAACACAGTTTAAAAAAAACCTGAGGTATGAAACTCAAAAACTCATTTAACCGATAAAATTATGTGTTCTCGTATACAATTCTTAAAATAGACATCTGAGTACGCGCCTTATTAAAGACATCATAAACTTCAAAAGCTCCACTCTCTGTAGAACAGCTCGGAACAAGTTGCCATAAGTTCGTAATACTGCAGGTGTGCAAGCGCAGCTCTGATGACGGTTATTGCGCACCTACAAACTGTGCTCTTATTACTAGTACAAACTGGACGCATTGTTGCCGGACGTCAGGTGCATTATGGGCTGAGGTCAACGGTATGAGAACAGTGCTTCAGCGGTACTCGGTGGTCTAGGTTTCAAGAAATATAACTTTGTTTTTTGAACTAAAGAGAATGACTTTGAACTAAACTGAATTGATATATGTTCCATTTAAGTTTTAGTTTATTTATGGTTGTAATTCGTAACCTTAGAACACTTCAGACGTTAAAGATGTTGAGGTGTTAGAAATGAAGCATTATGCAACTTAACAATAAAAAACAAAACATTGTCATTGTCAATTCGTAAAGAATATTTGAATTTAACAAGAAAGTGAAACCACCTATGCCAATTATTTAAACTAAACGGTTTTTCTGTTTTATTGTTTCTTGTCTGTTTAAATGTGATAATTTTTTATTCTACTTTTTTATGTTAGAGGGGGCAGACGAACAGACCTGATGGAAAGTGACCATCGCCGTCTATGAAAGTCTGCAACTTAGGAGTCACAAACGCGTTGTCGGCCTTATAGGAAGGAGTACGCTCTATTCTTGAAGGTCGCATCGGTCCGGAAATACCGCAGTGGATAACCCGTTCCATAGGTTGGTTGTACGAGACAAACAGTGTCTCAAAAAGCGCACAGTAGTGGGGCGCCAACTATCCAGGTGATGGGGATGAAAATTCTGCCGTGTGGAACGATGGCAGAAAGTCGCGGCCGGTGTTAGTCCGAACAACTCTTCATGAAATATGCGATAGAGATTGCAGAGCGAAGCCACATTTCTACGTAACGCCAAGGGTCCGAGCCGATCGGAAATGTTTGGGCTATCGATGATTCGAGTCGCGTTCGTTGGATGCGTTCCAGTGGGAGAAGCTGGTACTAAGGTGACCCTGCATAGAGATGAGAACAGTATTCCATTTGTGGCCGGAACTAGATTTAGTCGGCCAAAATCTGAAACCTCCGCTAAGGAAGTTCCAATTTCAGAGACAAGTTTGTCAAGATTTTAATAAAATATATAAAAGCTAAAAAAGAAAAACGTGGTTGAATCTCCTGGATGAAATGAAATATCAAATTAGTACTCACTAATAACACTAAGTAATCAATATATAGACTATACTCAGCAAGTAATCAATAGACTTTACCTCGTTCAAATTATCTTTGTTTATGTGGCTTGAGCAGCACTCTTTTAATGCCGTTAGTTCTAAAACCCTTTTTTTGAAC
This sequence comes from Arctia plantaginis, assembly GCA_902825455.1. NCBI lineage: Eukaryota > Metazoa > Arthropoda > Insecta > Lepidoptera > Erebidae > Arctia > Arctia plantaginis. The sequence continues at coordinate 6,985,176 of CADEBD010000314.1, read as the reverse complement.
TAAGTACATCCTTTTTGATATCTAACATTAATTACATAGATTAAAAATTCTATTCTTAATTTAAAATTTTAGTATTGCGTTGTCTACAGGCTGGGTAGGTTCCTAATTTGAATTCCAACTGACATATTGTGTATTGTTACGCAATTTGGCACTGTCCGTGTGAGTGATACGCCCTGTAACACAAACCTGTGAATGTGACGTCATCGAGCCTAGAGCCACGAAGTATATATTAATATTGTTTATGTGCTATGCACTATTCGTTACTCGGCGAAACTAGCTACTATTAACTGTCCAACCGCAACGATCTGTCATCGCAATAACACTGATTAAAATGTCCACTAAGTAAGTAATAATGTTGCTGTTGATTTATTATATTTGATTGCAATGTAACGCCAAAGTTGTCTATCGTGACACGTCATCTATAATTAATGTATAAATCGCAAGATGCAAAGCTTCGGACGTATGGATTGAAAGCTGATGCAGAATATAAATTCAGTGCAAACATAATTATAAGTCTTTGTTTTGTTTTCAAAGGTGTTTTTTAAGGAGCTTGTAGCGATTGATTAAATAAGACCTTTATGTTGATTTTTTTATTTTGAGCATTTTGATAAACACCAAACTTATCACTCTAGTTAAAGTAGTTTAATTGAAGGTTGACAAGCTCAAACTAACGTTTATATAGTTTCAATAGACCGATTTTTAATTGGAAGGATATAAAAGTATATGATAATACAATAAGCATATCGATAAACTGAAGGATTAACGCCTTTTTTTTTTAAATAAGTAGTCGGCAATAGTGCAATAAAATGAACCGCTGTTGTAATTTGTCCTCCTTCTTTAATAAATTCTTGATAGTAATAAAAAAGAAAATTATATCGTTTGGATTGGCCACTCTGATAGCCTTGATAAAAAGTTCATTTAATTAAAACTTAAAATGCAGTAAATACCTACTACTATACTAAAAACTATAAATACATACATACCAAAGAAAATAATTGTATAATCTTGTGACATTTACCTAAGTATGTAGTAAAAGTAATTACTGAATAAATTATGTTTAGTAGTTTTAGTGTTGATGGCTAACTGTAAAATAGTGTAACACCGTCGTTATGAATCATTCTAAAGGTCGCTTTGAACTTATCTAGTGGGATTAACTTCTATCTTGTTGACGGACGAGCTGCGTATACAGAGGCGGACTTGAGCACCGATGAAGTGATAATATTAAATCGATACACAAAGTTATTGAGTCGATTAATGCGCTAATAAATAACACCTCTAACGTTTACTTAATTATCGAAGCATAAGCTGGTTCCGATCGCGTTTTAGAAATGTTTTTTTTTTGCATCTATTTCTAAGGCTATATTTTATTGCATCTACTGAACATACATAATTTATTAGTGTATTTTTGCAATTTAATTAAAATAGCTCTTATTTAGAGACTCATGTTGAAATATATTTAAAAAAATAGTTTTTATACACTTAACCTTTGACATTGTAAGAATCTAAAATGATATCGAATTAAGTTTGGACACCGTGAGAGAGCCATGCTTTGGCACAAAGGGGCCAGTTTGACCAGAGTTATAGCACGGCCTCACAGAAAACCGATATTAAGATTTTTTCGTGAGGTTATCGGAGCCCAAACACTGATTCTTGGAAGGAGGACTCAAAGGGCGACATCACACTTACAATTCTAGAGTAGCGATAGTCACTTACCATCAGGTGAACCGTCTACTTGTTTGCCTCCTTATAACATAAAAAAGAAAATTTACGAGTGTGTGTAATATGTCACTCTTTACATCAATTCATCATATTTTAGAAGTGACAGTGAAGACGTTAGATCCATGCCTGTGTCGCGTGGACTCGTATTTTTCTCTTGATACCGTAATGCGCAAGTCACGAGCGGTTATGTAAGCATGCTGCCGGCCGGCGCCGTCATTATAGGCATTATTACTGGAACACTCCGGCTTCGCCATTGTCAAGATTGTGGGCCTTGTAGGGTCAGAGAGACCCGGCCCGACGTAAACTTGTAATTTCGCAACAATTCCTATAACCCAATAAATCGCTGCTTGTAAAACAATTTTGAAAAGATTCAAGCTGTTTCTTCTAAGATCACGCTCTGTGATGCGTCGTGACTAGTATACGGTTATTAATTATGGAAATGATTATGACAACCAATGTCGTGTTGATGTACAACATGTTATTGTCATTATTTTGTTGTACTGATTGAGGCCACATGTGAACATGTTGCTAAGGACAATTATCTTATGCAATGTAAAAGATCTTGTTTGATGTGTCTTTTACTGATCAGAGATATGCAATGAGATAAAGTTTATACACGATTTGTATTTTTTTACTCTATACCAGCTTTTAATATTTTTGAAGCGAAAACTTATTTCGTTACCGACACCTCTGTATGTCAGTTTTCACTTCTGTCACTGTCTTTTCTTATTTCGCTTCGGAACAGTATATACTTTTTTTCTGGATGAAAGGCTCCTTACGTTCTATTCTATATCCTTTTCTATGGGTGTGCATAATTTAATAATAATCCGGTGAACGCTTACGGCAGTGGATTAAAAAAATCAAACAATAGTAACTTTTATAAATTTGTTTTAACTTTGAATACAAAAGTCAAAAAAGTACCTGCAATGAAACAAACATAAAACAAACAAACAAACTTTCAAGCGAGAGGAGACTAGATAACGCTCAGGACAGATTAATAACAGAGTAATTTATCCTTTGCCATGGGGACTCCACGAGTTTAAAGGTTTACTACATTACAGACAGACTCATAATACTATCATGTAAATGACACAAACTATGATTGGCGAAGGTACAATCATAAACGCAGTGACAACGGCATGAGGTGACCACTTAAGTAGGAACTACGAGATTCGTGCAAATCACTCAAAGGAACTGTGAACACCTTCATCTTTGTTTTTCTTTTAACGCTTATCGTATCATAAAATGAATATGTGTTTCGGACGCCGCACTTACTTCTAAATAGGTACTCGAAACAAGAAAAAGATTCGATTCTAAATCTCAGAAACGACTCTAAAACGATCGATCACCTTACATCTGCATATATCTGATAGAAAGTAGTAGCCGATCTCTTAGTTTATCTTAGCGATAACAATGATTACAGGAGAGTTCGAATATCTCTAACTTTAATTATAAATCTCTTATCTCGGATTTTATTTATCACTTTATAGAATATTTTTTATGTAAATATATTTATAAGCAACATGAAAAGGGAAAGCTTGCTTGATATAAGCGATTACCAGTACCACTAGTTTTCTCACTAGCGTGTATGCAACTCTATCCCCTTAGCCCTAGCCCTTAGCTCTTGTGATTCTAGTCAGTAGAAGAAATATCAACCACAGCATATAACAGTCTATCCTTAGAAGTGTTTCAAGTTATCCTTCCCCATGCAGTGCTGTTCTTACGATAATCGGCTCTTACGACACCTACAGGATGAATAGGCGACGCTCCGTATTATTAATCCGGTACCACATGGACAGCAGCAGAGAAATGGGTAGGTACTATAGTAAGTGCTGTCGTTTAATAGTTGTCTTCTGAACGATCTCAGAGAAGTCTCCTAACCGTTAAAGTATCTCTTTATTACTCTTATAAAGTAGCCTTACGTTCTTTTTTTTTTTTAATAATAAACAAACATAATATAAACTCATACTCTTTCTTGTTGATTTACATTGATGACTATAGGTATCTTAAAGGCAGCAATTTCTCACACTAATATATCTCATTTAATCTACAATTATAAATTAATCTACACTTCTTAAAAAAAGTGGACTACAACATAAAGTTTAAAACATCGAGCTGTCAAGTCAAATGTAGTGGAAAGTAGGCAATGGTATTGCGCATACGCAGCGGGGCGGCCGCTTTGATCCTCCACAAGTGTACCGTGACATACTCTACTGTTGCCGGTGGCCCTGCGGTCAGTTTCACGGAGCTATGAGCTCTTTCATGGGTACCGATATGTCACGGCTGCCGTATCGATGACAGAAGTATCGAGTTTGGATCGGATTTAGGTTTCGTATCGATTTTAGTATTGGCCTAATGAGATGAATTGTAATTTCCGTTCATAACAGGTTTGTTGGCGCCAATTATTATTTAAAAAGCTTAATTACTACCATTTCTTAAAACTTACTATATTTGTTAAATTTTAATAAGCTGAATAACAAAGTATTTTCCTACCGATCTAAAATTCAATTAGTTGCTTGCAGAAAAATAAAATGGTATCTTAATTTTATATAAAACCTGTTTGCGTTAATTTGTTATTTAATAACGTTTTAATTATAATTTAACAAAAAACAATCTCATCTTTTGAAAAATAGGCAAAGTACTACTTACTTTACTACTTACCTACTTAATGTCTAACTTACCTAATGACCAAAAAATATATGTGTAGGTATCTTAAAAATCTATCTTAAAAAGATTGATGGTAATATCAGCAATGAAGAAAACAAAATGTGTGTTTCCTTCCTAAATACTCGGAAATATTGAGAGAGCCATTGACGAGTCTTAGAACAATGAAATTTATTAAAATGCAATAACAATAAAATTCGTGTCCGGACATTATTGATGTTAAGTTATTCTCCAAACGCCACTTAATGAGAAGTGATGGGTTCTTAAGAAAATAAAATAAAAATACAATGTACCCACCAAGGGTTCCAACAAGGCGGGCCCATTGCGTATGCAGGGCGCGTACACTTGAAATTACATGTCTTGTATGCAAGAAATACCTTCTGCTGTATCACTGCACCATCAAGAAAGGGTTATCATCTTGTAGGCAGCCTAGAATATCATATAAGGTATCACATGTATTATATTCATTTATCTCACTACGAACTCGTAGGTTTACGTATATCACAGCCTGAGCTCATTAGGCTTTTTTGAGTTCATTTCAACTGTTTCAGAACAAAATTTATATCTCCTTATCTTTGAAAAATCTTGGCATTCAAAAGACGATTGGCTAAAATGGCAAACATACGAATTGCCTGATATCCTTAATTGTAACACAGCTTAATGAACGATCCAGACCATGTAAAATCATTAAACCAAGAGCTCATATACTAGTTTAAAGGAAAACCCGTACTGAAAAAGCCAGCAATAAAACAAATACCTAATATATTTTTCTTTGATACTAATTGCAAATACGCCATTAAATCGTCATCAATCAATGAGCCAGTCAAGGCAATTATTGTATTCCCCCTTATAATCATGACGTAGGTACATAGATAGTTATCAAAAAGAGGACGAAGAGCTATTCTTTTTTTCCTTTGATCAACTGCCAGTATTTGAATACTACTTTCATCAGATTCCGTCTGTTTGAAGGAAAAGCACTAAACATTCAAGTTAATAAATTGTACACTACGACTGAGTCTAAGAGATAACTTAAGTCTATAGTCATTGTAGAATTTCACTCAGACGTAGACGTAATAATTTCTTCTTTGTGTTACTGTTTTATTCAAATCAATCACAAGATATACTGAGAGAAATTTAAGGAGCTTTATCCAATTATTAAATATAGATGTTCACCCCGTAGGTGTCGTAAGATCCGACTAAGGGAGCAAACTACGCAAGACAACCCGTCTGGCCCGGGAAATTAGTAGGCCAAAATCTCCATTCTAAGAGGCCTATGTCCAGCAGTGGTCTAGTAAAAGTTGTTGATGATTGATGATATTTAGATGTTACTTAACTTTAAAATTGATACTACGGCAAAGCAAGCAATACCTACATGTATTCAGTGAATGTTTTATAATGTACATATATATTTGTCCGTAAGAATCCATTAACATTTGTAGTTTTGCCCATAAAATACTGATAGTTTCAAACATATATTGTGGTTTGTTAGTGGTCTGCCCGGTTTTTTTAGAGTTGTAAAAATATCTCTAATAAAACATAACCTATGATGATCATCATCCAGCCTTTAATAGTCCACTGTTATACATATGCCTCTCCTTAGAAAGGAGGTTTTGGCCTACTATAACACGCTGGCCAGACGGGTTGGTATAGGATTTGTTTCAAGTTTTACTTATCTTTGCAGTGCTGTTGTCCTGCGTAGTTTGCTCCCTTAGTCGACTCTTACGACACCCACGGAAATAAATAAATAAATCTGGAATAAATTGATTAAAGACATTGCAGAGATTAGAATTCACATCAAAAATGAAAGTAATAAAAATATTACTTGGTATAATATTATTATAGTTTAGATATAGATTTAACAACTTATTTTTAGTGAGGCTCTATGAATTTGTACAAAGCAGACAATCATTTATTAAGTCTCATCTAAAAAAAAACAATGTAACGTGATTTAAGACAACGGAAATATACATATATGTAGATTTTAACTTTTATTGTATGATTCGAGATAACTTAACGTAAATACGCAGATTTTGTATAAAATTTCAAACGAAGAACAGTTATAGTTATATAGTTAACTGCTATTTTGTCTGTTAATTCTTGTTTTACAGTTTTATCTATCATTCAAAATGAGCATCCATAAGCATTAGCGTGTACATTTTTATGCAAGCAGCTTAATAAATAGCGAGTTAGGTACATGCAAATCTCTCATAATTAGTTGTGTTGACTACAAGAATATTTCATTCGTATTGAAACTTAATAACTGTCTCTATGTGAGGTTATAAATCAGTTAGACACCCACGATGACGACGAATAGTTGAGCCTTAATCCGGTAGGGTTAACCTATCTTATCGCTTCGAATATCGATTTCGACTTGTCGAAAATTCACATCGATTTAACTTTGTCCATCACAATTTAAAACTATTTTTTCAGGGTGACATCCAAAAATAATATGTACTAGCTGGAGCCCGCGACTTCATCCGCGTGAAATTGGAAACCCGCTGCATTTGTTTGCTTTCCGGACCAGACCAAATTTTACAGGGTTTTTCTGAGAGGGAAGATAGCCTAAGTTACTTCTTATGTAGACAGCTTCCTGGTAGTAAAATATTGTGAAAATCGGTAAAGCCGTTTAGAAGATTACCCGAAGAAACAGACAAAACTGGAAAAAAAAAACTGGTTTTTAGGCATGGGTATCGTTGCAAATAACCATGTGAGCATGAAAAAAATCTATTATTATGACAATACAAAGAGATACTTCAATTTAATTTATTTGTATAGATAAATCGCTTTTTAAATTAAGTGCTTTTGATGTTGTGCTTGTGCATACACAACATAAATTGTAACAATTCGAGTTAATAACATTAAAACCACTAAGTCACAGTTGAAATTCGAACACACATTTTAATTAGCAACACAAATCCGGATATTAAAATACGTTTGTGTTTCGAATCTGTCGAAGTTTAGCGGGGCGCTGTCGACTTCGACGCGACAACCTTTCCGTTCATTAGACACTAGTTGTTATTCCAAACGTCACTTGTCACACGCCACTCGGTAGCACCTATCCGTAATAATAAGAATTGTAATATAAAAGCATTATAATCCAATCAGAAGGTAACGTGAGGTGTGACCGCCCGTGAGCTCGCTTACCATTCGGGACGCGACCGTGGCTATCATAAAAAAATTGGACGTACGAGAATTAGAAGTAAATAGGCAGTAGAAGGTACACGCATCGTTATGGGAGCGAACGAAAATCTTGCATTTGTTCACTTTCGACTTCAACATCGGATCGCCTTCCCCGAATTCACATAACCAAGTTCATTGACGTTTTGGAACGTAACTCGATCACTATTGCAAATGCGACACGACATTCATTGTCGGGTCGTTTGATCGATAAAGTCTTCTTTGGTATGTAATGTACTTACTTTGTGAACTACTAGTTCGTGTACTGTGAGCCTTGACTATAGTATAAAACGCAGACAAAATATGCAAAACAAAAGACTTTAAGTTTATATCTTTGTGTATTATGTTTTGTAATATTTAAAACGAGGTATTTTATTGTTCCTTAATTAATTTACATACTTTCATAATAAGGGATATCCGGCTAATTAGCGTGCGAATATTTTCCAGTTCACCGTCACCGTCGGGCGCCCGCCATGGTTACTTTGTTTAACGATTCAATTTAACTGAAAGTTTGAAATTAAAAATTTGTTGTAGTCAAAAGATGTACTAACGTTTCTTATATACCTCTTGTTTTTGTATCGGTTCTAACCGTCGCATCAAATTTGGGTATTTAGAATAAAATGTTCTATTTTAAGTAGAAAATAAAGTACATGTTATGCGTCTCGTTTAGAGGAAGAATGAATAAGAAAGTAAGCGTACCTACACCGTCCATTTACCATATCTAATGCGGATCTTTGGATAAATAAAAATTTAAAATATGTTAAAATTTAGACGGTAACGAGGTGAGAAAAATAACAAAAGAATCATGAGAAGTAGCTTAACTACACCGGCAATATATTAACCTGTGACACGACAATGCTGTAAATAAATACTTTAAAAGCAAAGCAGCGTTGCGATGTTAGTAGGCACCTAAAATACTCGTCGTCGATACGACGATCAATAAATTAAAATTAATTCGGCGTGCGAACGGTAAGATCCGATACGCGATACCGACGCCTACATTTATCATTCGCTAACACGTCGGACATTTCACAGAGCATATTGTACTAGGGAATGTGTCCTTTATGACAAGGCACATAGGGATTACCGATGTCGCGATGTTCGGGCACGTAATGATCCACAGCGGGAACAAAGGATAACACGTCTAAATACAATAAGTAGAAGGGATAAGATGGCGTGCGTATTGGATGTTGTAAAGGCGTCGACACACGCGCGATGAGGGCACGCAAGTCGCATGCGGATGCGGCTGATGTCACGGCGTGCAAATAAACCGCGGCAGACTGGCCGACGCTGGCCGTTTGACCTTGACGCCGCACGGGAAAGTTCTCACGATGGCTCATATCATTGATCAGTTTCCAAACAATTCTTCGGGAATAAGTAAATAAGGTAGTGTAAGCTATTGGCCATGCTGTTAATAGTTTTGATAAGAAGAATACAACGTAAAACGGGTACAACGCCGATTGAAACCACGAGCCGTCTACACCACAGTGCGAATCACACATGAACGCTTTTTGAAGATGCTGTTCAGGACCATGGTGTTATCCTAATCTGGTTTTACACTTCTTTTTGGTTTTCAAACAAGCATAACTTAAATTATAGAGATTTTAAAGTTAAGCCTTTAGTCTCTCGCTACACAGTTTAAGCTATTCGCAAGTTTTCAATTCTATAGCAAGTCTATCTGCAGTATAGTAAAGTGGTCACAGATAAGCAAAACATTATCTGTTATTGTACGTTGTTGCCATGTCTGCATTACTTTTGTATTAATCAGCAAAAAATGAATATCACGCAAGCAATAAAATCAACTGACTTTGGGGTACCATAATTATTGAGAGTTGTAACTGTCACCGGAAGACGTCACGCTGTGTACAACACATTATAGTTTATTACGTACATATGCACCGGTTATGAGGCACTTTAAGCTGTAAGGGGCAATTTTCGCCGCAAGCAAAGGCAGGAGGGACCTCTGTTTCTGTAACCACGCCTTTACGCTTCATGGATGCAATACCGAGGGGCGGGTTAATGCAGTCGATGAAATTTAAAGAGAACCTGAATGCTCAAATCTTGGCGTATTAGTGGAAAAAAAAGGAACATATGAAGGAGACAATTTAAATTAAAGCAATTGTGCTGTTTGGCGTTTGATTGTATTGTAGAAGATTTATTTACTTGAAAAATTAATTCATGTAAATAATAAAAAACTAACTGTAAAATTTACGGTATATGTGATTTCTTATATTCTTTTTATGATCTAGAGGGCAACGAGCAGACAGGCCACCTGATGGAAAGTAAGCTCTTTATTATTTGTTATTTAAGCTCTTTTTTATTTGACTATATTATAATTTCGATAAAATGCTAGTAGGAACGAGGGAATAGGCAATAAGAAAATTTCAATGTGTAATATACATATCAGTCTATGTATCTGCTGTATTTGATCTATATTTAAAGTGTAGTAAGAAAAGAAAGGTAAATTAGTATATAGCTAGTACGTGAAGCAATTAACAATTTCTGTGCCCGCTTTCTGGGATTAAATTCGAGATAGGTGTTGCTGATTTATCTATGTTTTTAACTTAGTCTTTATCATGTATAGCAGTCGTCATACTGTCTGCGAAAGGTTTATTGTACTACGTAACTTACAGTTGCACGACTGAATATAAAAATATGGCGTGCTAAAAATCAGAAGGGCTATAAAACCGTTACAGTAAATAAGCAAAGCGGGTGCTGTGCATCGTCAAATTGAACAACACCAGTGCCCTGTGGCGCTGTGATAAGATCTTTTGCTGCATCTGCTGGGGTAGGACACATGGGGGCAAGGGCCGGGGTTCAATTCCGGTGTTTTGTTTCGGCGCCGGCTGTGAGAACTAACGGCTTAGCTATGATTGGTTTATGATTTGATTTTGTATTTACTTGGCTTTAATTACCGCTGTCTGAGACTTGGGATGTTTTCGCTCAAATTAATTTATCTACCCGTATGCAATTTAGTTTGTCATCCGATATATCATCTGAAACTATGACCCTGAGTGTGGGAAACCTTTTTTTTTCCACACAAAGAAAGCTTTTCTTGTTTTTTACTGAAGCACTCCTAAACTTTTTATTGCAGATTTACATGAAAAGACGCCGATTTTCATTGAGGATGTCTGTTTAATGAAAAATCAGTTAGACTTACGGCTACTATTTTGGCAAAGGCTCAATCTAGATTAGTTTTAAGATGAATTATTATAATTATTTGCCTATTTTTTTACAATCAACCAAATAGCGGAGCATGATCTACACATATGTTTATAAAGGTAGGTAGGTTTCTCGTTTTAAAAATATACTACGATCATGTGTTCAGTTCACTACCTAGACACCAACGTCATTATATCCGTGCGAATTTCCATGTGTTGCTTTATGTGGATGTATATGTATGTAGTGCTTAGCGCTCAGTATCATGTTCAAACTACATAGTACCTCATCTATAGACCTTTTATGTCCGGAAATATGGCACTGGAATCGATATAGATGCTGAGATAACGTATTGTCACGTATAAGCTAGGAAGTGATCAATATTCAGGATGAAACAAAAATGAATAAGTTCCTTTGTAAAGGATCAGCTATAAAGTTGAATGAAACATATTGGAACTGCCTTTTCTAAGAAGATCTAAAGATAACTAAGAGGAACTGAATTTAATTGCCACCTTATTTATTATGAAATCGTTTTTGTTTTCTATTACCCCCGCGTACTTGTTAAACACGAAATCCCATAACAATCAAGGCTTAGTGGTATACAAACTGCGTATCTAGTACAATGGCCGAAACTTGCAGCCCTCTAATGAATAAAAAGCGCTGGTGGCCGGCCGGTACCACGATATCGTTGGTAAATCGACGCTACTGCTTGATTACAGGGGAAAGGATTATACTGTCGCATCAAAACGGGTGTTTCGAAGTAGCATGGTAACAGGGCAGGTAGGGCATGTGGCGAGATGGTGCGATAACAGGAATTATTCATACGCACGTTATCGGTCCGCCATCGCAGGGGCTATTGTGAACGTAGCCTAACGCGCGAGGGGTGGCTCCCGGTTGTCGCGGACGCTGTCAAAACGTTGTTGTGTATTTCGCCTAAATGTGGCGCGCTTACAGATTGATTACTGTTTTACTTAATGTGTTACTGTAATCGCTAAATTTTTAATGATTTTGCTGAATTAACTTACAGAAGTACTGAAATTGTAATAATTACTATTGTTACTTTCTTACAGTAGTATCTGATAAGAATCTGTCTGTTATCACTATAATAGTCTTATGAATATGTCATGAGATACTTTGGAAATTCATTTTGTATTATCAGATTTACAATTATTGTACTTGTCAAACGAATTTAGACACAAATAGAAATGTTAGATTCAGGTTTTTTACATATCATGTTTTACTAATTAAATACTTTGGAAGTTCACTGGCTGCTAAGTGCGTTTCCGGACTGATCTAACAGTGAGTAGTCCGCAATGTACGGGTGCCCTTGTGATAAGAATCGCTGATATCTCAAACTACGATCGACACCTGGAACGACACGATGCGGGCTTTTATGATTATCAAGTACATAGCTTGTGACGAATTCATTGACGTATTAATACCTACGGCTTTGTTTATAAAGGTCAAGGATGAACTGATTTGTAGTATTATATATTTACAACAGCGAAAGCTGCGTTGAAAAATCATATAACATATGTTTATTGAGTGTAACTAGTAGTTGAGTACCCGCAGTGCGCCACAGGGATGCCTCAAATGTGAGGTTCCTTGTCGTATTACCATGGGGAATGGCATGAAGGGATGCGCCCCTAACTAAAATCAACCAATCGAAGAACAGTTCAGTAACACAGATATCATTACCTCGGCCACCCTCCAATAACAAATGCATGCACCCGTACATATGTTTGCTTTCACGTTCATAAATAATAATTGACGAATGTTGATTCGGCAATTAAAGTAGGGATTGAATCATATATTCAATCCCTTCTTTATATTAAATACTTAAATTATTTGAATACTTTCGAACTTTTTAATTATTTAATTAATATTAAAGATCTTTTACAAGAAATACATGCCTCAATCAATATATTTTCACAATTTAAAGAGAATATGGTATGCGATAAAAATCGTGCCAGGTGAATTAAATTTTAGTCTAATTTAATTCACCTGGAATGCAATAATACATTTAAGATACTCATTTAAATAACTGAAATTTTCAATAACAACGTGGTTTAAAGGCAGTTTGAAATACAATATTAAATACATTTACATGAACTACTTCCATGACAATAAGTACAACACTACTTTGCATCGCATCGATACTCTATACCTACATTTTCTTTAAAATCCTATATTACACCTCTCTAGCTGTTCTCTAAGTATAACATTCAAAAAATCTAAACTATAAAGTTACTGCGCCAACAATATTATATTCATTTATGATAATTACTCTCATTTAATTGAATCGCTCTTGCATTTCCGATTCGTGCCGCCACAAACTAGAAGTATGCCGCTTACGTCTCTATTGCGATAGTGTATGATATTTTTTTCCTCTGGAATTGTTCCCACTAAAGTTATGCACAGACAATGTTTCAACAACATGTATCTATATACAAGATATAATAAGCTAAATCACGCGTCAGAAAAAATGAACAGAAATATATAAATAAATATGTAGTTTAAAAATACTTTAATCAACATTGAAACTGTTTTTTACTCTCTTGGAATAGGCTATGAAAGCCAGTATTTTTTGTTAACTTGTTCTGAATTACTAAAATACGTTTTACGTCGATTGTACATTTTTTAATGAACCAAAATAAAAACCCACTTTCTATTACATAAAACAACAATGTTGTGATATCCTCATGGTCATCCGACAGATCTGAACTAGGATAATTGGCACAGTTTTAAATATATTTACCCATTTCACTTACAGCAACATTACCTCAAAGCTTAAACGATGATCTTAAAAATTATGACCAAAACATTTGTGAAGCATGTATGCAAACTAATCAACATAGCGTATAATCAGAACTAACGCTCATATACATAATTAATGAAATTTCCAGTTGGCCTACAATTTTAATTGTTCGGTGTTGTGATACGCCGCTTTTGAAACCATTTTGGAAAAGTAAAGGCTTTGTTCATGGACGCAGTCATCGAGACCCGTTCTGTAATATCAACCGCCATTATTTGTTTATCAAATAGCCATTAGAAGCGGAAATATTCACCATTACAATTACGATATTTGAGAATGAAGATGTCGTGTGAAGAGCCAGTTGTTAGATACAAATGATATTAATTTACGTGAACACGGGCTAACAAAAAGGCTTCAAATTGTAGGCTTTAATGACAACTAGTTTTGTTGTCTCGTGTTACAATGACTGTTATATCGGTGGATCTGTTGACGATGATAACGTTTACTTAAACGCTTCTTAAACACAAGTAGTTTAGGTATCAAATTGTGGGGACCTCATCATTATTACGAGTATGATAGAGTTAATAGCCTTAGGGGATTCATTCTTAAATATTAGAAATACTATTCCTAGAGATTTTAATGAATTTTGTACTTTTGGTGGAGCAGAAAAGCATTTAAGACTGATTTCGTACATACTAAAAACTTTTCTGTTATTGTTTCTAGACATGCTTATTGTTATTAGCCCGGACCGTAAAACTTTTACATTTACTTTGGTATGGCCCCTTCCAGTAACGAAACAACTTATAGAAAATAAGTGTTTGCCTCACCCCTTGGGGAGACACAGGCGTGATGATTTTGCATTTTTTGTGCAGGTCGGACGTTAAGCGGCAGTAGTGGGCAAGTGTGTCGACCGCACTTCCACACGCCGCTGCACCCCTGGTTGGAGTCTAAGGCGCTAAGTGGAGGGGCTTGGGGAAGCGGCTTCCAGCAGGATGCTCAGGGAGACAAACCGTTATCTCCCGCGCAGCATCATCATCCTCATCCCTTATTTTCCTTTCCCCCGACGCCTCCAAAGGATTCAACACCGGATTCAGTGGCAGCTGCAGCGTTGGGTCAACAGGACTATCAAGCAGCCGTCGCGCATGCAACCGCAATGAGTGTTGCCTTTATGCAGCAACAGCAGGAGTTGCCGCTCTGCGGGGATGTTAAGCCCATGATGGGCGCACCTCCTTCAAAGCAGCGTGAAGGTGCGCAGCCGGACTCGTGCCCTCAGGAGTCGAGCCAGCCCTCCGGGGAATACAACACGCAATACAGTGCCGCCGGCGGCGACTACTACAACTACCAGGGAAAGGGGTATAGTGGGGCGCAACAGCAGAGCAAGCCTCGACCGAACAAGACGCGAACTAGCGCCGGTGAGTCCGCGGGGACTTCGCACCGCACTGCACTGCTCACTGCGTGCACTTGAGACACTCTCACGACAACCTACGCTTATCCGATCACAGAGCCCGTGTCGCTTGCTCAATTGTCATTCAAAGCTATGTTACAGAAGCAATTTAGATAGCCTAATTGGCTATAGCACCATGACTTTTCACTAGAAAATCTTTCATTTAAATTCACTTTGTCTAATCAGTTGATAAATCAAATACGTTCAGACTTTCAAGGTTTGCTAATCGAAGCGTAAACAAAATGGCAACGGAGATATTCCTTTCGTAATTAGAATCGCAATATAGATTGTCCCATCGACAATTGCGATATATTAATTTGATAAACTTGGCAAGATTAATATTTCATTTGGTATTTTCAAATGGCATTGCATAATGGTATTGGTATCGCGATGTGTTCGGATAAGCACGGTGTCTTGCAGTCTTGCACTCGGGGGTTGTGGCGCCACACGTTTTCTATTTGACACGGTACCAAACAAAGGCTTGGGTTAATGTTCTTTCTAACGCTTATTTACTAACTGTCTAACGGTGGTGGATGTACTAATGTAATTTATTATATTGGTTTTTGTAGTAAGCGGTTATAAATTTTCTACAGACATTTTAAATAATAACATAATCGCGTTTTCTCGTATACGGTATCTAGATTCAAGGTCTCTAGAGTCTGAAAATACATAAATCTTGAAAAAATTGTTTAATTTATGCTTATAAAACTCTTTGGTAGTGGTCGGCGCAAGAACATTTATTATTGTCCAAAACATGTGAACTAAAGCGGCCTCGTCTGATGTTGACCATAAAAATTAGACGTTTCTCATTATTTAATAGCAAGCCGCCATTGTTTTCAAGTAGACAATTAAATAAATTCACTTAAGTAGATTTCTATTAGTTGTCGTGACAGTCTTTTAAATTAAAAACGAGTGGTTGCTACTTTTGCGTTCTTACTTTCACAATGATTAAGGTTAGTTGAATTTAAAACGTTAAACTTCTTGTCTTATTATGTCGCAAGATGATTATTAATAGGTATATACGTGTGAGAATAATCTGTATATAGAAATTCTAGTGAAGTTAGTACTTTTTAGGAGGAAGAAAACTGGTCATCTAGCACCTGACTTTAAAAAATGTTATTAAGTAACACGTTTGACATCAACCAATATTAAATCGATTTATCAGTAACACAAAATGTAGAAAAAACTGAGTTTTTTTACGTATCGTGGTTGGAACGCTACACAGCGCGGGTAGACAGTTTAATAAATAGAAAAGAAATTTCAGACTATAAAATACCAGCTATTTAATACATTTTTCTTTAAATCCATTTAAATTTTAAATATTTCTCAAGCGCTGAAAATCAAACCCTAAGTGGTGATGAAGCCTTATTGTTAGATTTGACCTTTATTGCTGTTGCAAAATAAGATGCAACCGTTTTCGCAACAAGAGCACACATACATGCCATATTTGTAACTATAACAAAGAATTACACAACACTAATTGTATTAACACGGCGTAATGCAGCTTTATTTTATATTTGAAAATGTAATTATAACTTTGGTACATGTTAAACTTTGACAATGGACGGGAACTGAAATGGCGGCTTATTGTCTCATATTAGAATAATGAACGCGCAGAATTATATAGAATGACTGTTGATATAGACGGACAATTAAATAGTTCCCCGTACTGTTATGTTTGTTCAATATTTTGTGAAATTTTAGATGAATTAGCATTTGGAAACTAGGCTGTAGTCTCGCGTTGGCTTATCGAGATTGTTATAATGGATTGCTCATGATATAATTAGAAACGTATTAAAAAACGAAGACATGGAGTTAATTGCGGCGGATAAAGTCATTAAATAAACTGACTTTTGTTATTTTATTTTACTTCCGTGTAATAAGTAAATGAGGATCCCTATTTAAAGTTCGTTTGCAAAACTTTTAATTTTGCAACAGCGATTTTTTTAGTATTCCATTGTCTATTGCATTAAATTGCAAGTTCAGTTAAAAGTAATTAAACTAGGCGATAGTAAGGTCGATTTTGATAATTGATTAAATTAATTAATGCTAATTTAGAATTTAAATTTTAATCCTAATTCATATTCAGTTGTTAAGCTTGCTAAGCATTAGTCTGCACAGAAAAATTGAAATAAACGTTCGTAGATTAATGTCGATTTTTTAAATAAAAAGAGTACCTTTTTTAACCATTGCTATAATTTTATCTCTAGCAGGTATTAAAAGAATTCCCCATAAAAAGTAAAGGGTAAATCATACAAAGATAGTGCGAAAGTTTAAAGAAAATCCAACCAGTCTGTGATCCATTTACACGATGTTACGCGTCGTTAAGTTTTTGTTAGTCCCCCGTGTTCTTGATAATTGTCGTAGAAAAACTCAATATATGCTCACATTTATTGTGTTTGTAATTGGAAATTATTTACTAGCTCACTTATTAAATTGATAGCGAAGCGTGCCAGAATAATTTGTTTTTAATTTTCTTTTCATAATGTTGTCTTCGTAAAACCACTGCAAATTAATGATTTTATAATGGGCAATTATTGTAATCTTATCGTCTGTCTCAGAAAACTCATGACATTGCTTGTAAATAACAAGCTGGCAAAAGTCTTGAGAAATTTACATTCACTTATTTATTTCGCTTAGGAAAAGAATCAAAATAGACTATGTTTTTAATCACCAATGACTTGATGATAAATAACTAAAAACTTTTTTTAATCTATTTAATTTACTGTAAACTACAGTAAAACTACAATTGAGTATGTTTTAAAAATTAGTATATGTATTGTATAATCAAATCGAGTACTTGATGTAGTCTTAATCCGATACCACATTAGAATAGAATTCCAAAATTCTCTAACGAACGTAACAGAAGATTTGAGATAGTTCTTAGTTTTTAAACTAATTTAAATATCGAACAATAATATCAACAACAAAATATTAAACGCATTAATGTGCGTAAGAAAAAATAAATACAAGAAAATACTTTT
Organism: Arctia plantaginis; assembly: GCA_902825455.1. Lineage (NCBI taxonomy): Eukaryota > Metazoa > Arthropoda > Insecta > Lepidoptera > Erebidae > Arctia > Arctia plantaginis. The sequence continues at coordinate 6,967,274 of CADEBD010000314.1, read as the reverse complement.
CTTTTTGTCAATGAACTCAATGGCTTGAATTAATCTTGAAGGAAATGGCAACACATCGTTTAATAGCTGTTTTCTGTGGAACTCAAATGTAAATTCTTATGTGCAATATGGATGTTATATCGGCTAGTAGGTGGCAGTTCCTTGGTGGAAGCGGTATTATGATAATGTGCTGCGGCCGGATGTGGACCATTCCATTGTTGCCTGCGATTGCCTGACCTCGAGCCTCCTGTCTATTACAATATACGCAGATTTTAGAACAAATTAATGCTGTATTCGATAGCTAAAGTGCTTAGAGTTTAGAAATCACGTTTAAGATATTATGCTCAATTTAATTTCAACATTGTTTAGTTAAAACAAAATGTATAGTTATTCAAGGTGCTCAAAAAATTTGTCTTGCGAGCCTTTTTTTACACTTTATACACGGAATATATAACAGTGAACTTAACGCCGTAGATATTCACTACAAGTTCGTTACATCACACATTAGTTGACCAATTTGATTAGAGGTAACTTTGATCTATTTTCTCAATCAGAAAGAATAGGGTTATTATTAGTATTCGTAGCTGTTCCTGCTTCTCTGTTCTTCTCTGTACTTACTAAGTAATGATATAAGATTAGGTACAACGTAGCATTTAGATCGAACAATCGAAAAATCGTGACCTAAAATGCAGTTTGTATTTGAAGAATGTCATGGAAAGGGCAATGCGAATAATAAACGGTCAGTTTCAATAGTAACCTGCTATTAAATTAGCTATTTATTAAACAGTACCATTCAACACTTTCTAAAATAATGTTACGTTCACTTAATTCGTATTCTAGACATTCAATAATTTTATGTACCATTATCTATTCTATTGTTATGCTTTGTCAAATATTAAATCTTGTGATAATTTTCTCTGTTGATCATGTTCTCAATCAAATATAATTTACTTGTATAACAACAATTAAATTTAAAAAAACATGGAAGTTATAATAGGTATGTTAAAGACCAATTACTCTTTTTAAACCCACAAATAAAGATTCCTTTAACAGGCAACTTTAATTAGGATGCGGGATGGAAGAAAACGTTTGTAAGTCTATGAAATCTTTCGAGGAGATCAAAGACTTGGCAACGCATTTTTATTCATGAAGTACCTTTTCTTGAGGATGAAATTAATCATTAGACTATTTAGCAAAAGGGGGGAAGTGTTAGGAAACTATGAATTACCAATGTGCCAATTTCTTACTACGTAATTAGATTTTTCTGTATGAAAAGTGCTTATTTAAATGAGATAATGTTAAGAAAATGTTATATTTAAATTTTGCAAATTTAATAAAGAACACGATTCAAGTTGCTGCAACGCTTATTCATCACGGTTGTGCAACCAATTATATTAGCGACGACTGCCCGCGCAGCGCCACGGACCGACGGACAACAGGAATGAGGACGGAGCAACTCTTAATATGTTATTATTTTTACAAGCAATCACTTTTTACCGGCCTCTTACAAATTAAAATGATAAATGTTTTTTGGACATACGTTTCTAGTAACATCAATTTATTTAATCCAACGTGTATATACATAACCACTAATGAATGCTATCAAGTTTATTGTACAAAGTTAGTTAGTGTCGGTAGGTATAGTAAATTCGTTATGGTCTGCCGGCCAGTATTGTTGGCTACAATTGCATCAACCAAATTTGCATTTTACGTTGGACATCCGTGGAACCGCAACGTTTAATTCAATTATAAAATTAGAGGACAAAGATATTCCTTACCGCTTCAGCTTTTAGTATTCTAACGGTTCATGCAAATCGAACTGTAGAACTAATCGAAACCTATTTATAGAGAAAAACCGTAGTGAGACGGTCGTTAGAAGCAGGCTTAGGAGTCGAGGATCACATGACCAGTATAATAATTACACTGAGCAGTACAAATCAGCATCCGCGGGTCCTCACACGCAATTATCTCGCCGTACGTTAATAGCGAATGCAAATATCGCGATGGTACGGTCTCATTCTCGTCGGCAGTTATGACGGTGCTTTGAAGAGTCAAAAAACTTGAATTGAACTTAAACAAAAGTGAATTAAAATTAGTGAGTCGATGACTTGTAACATAACATTCCAAATATTTCCTGGCAACACAATGCTCAATAAAAATAAACCTCGAGCGAGACGATCAGCTTCCATTAAATTTTTCTATTTGCATACAGGCATATAATTAAAGCGTAATAACAGCCTCTGTGGCGCAACAAAGAATAAGTTTTGAGCAATAATTTAATGGTTTGTATGCAAAATAGCCGCGCCGTTACCTGTTGATGGGCCGATGGGCTGAGAGAGCGCGTCACGGTACACGGGATCGAATTAGTCCTTCATTTAAATTACATTACCCTGGTGCACATAAGCGTTATACGTGATTATGTTAGCGTTTTTACTTTACGCCTTGATCGGCTAGTACCGGACTGGCTTCGTCTGTTCTAACAACGCATCAATAGTTCCGAGAGGTCAACAGCGCTCAAGTGGAGGCAGTACCCGAGGTGCACTCTCAGCGGAATCGCACCGCGTGCAGTGTTTTCCCTAGGCACGAGAGCGTGTGAAAACTTTGCGAGTCCTTATGGGCACGAAGTGCGCTCGTTTGGAGACTCTCGAAAAATAAAAACCGCCCACTCGCCTACGTAAATATGGCAGATGAAAATCTTTTATCGCGGTCACGTAGCGCTGCCGCGTCACGACCGCACGTCACTGTGGGCAATAAAGAGCGAGCCGCATTCTAATTTTGAACAAGCATTGGAATTTTTCGCTCATCCTCATACTTTGCTGAGGTTCAAGATAGATGTTCCCTCTGTTTTGTAGCTACAAATAAAATAGACGCATATCTTTATTTGGATCCTAAATCACGTACGGGCGGAGTAGCCGTTGGTTCGTCGCTCCATCGCGTCGGGGGAAATTAAGAAATAACTCTCTCGGTGTGAATGTATTAAAATGTTACCATTGAACCGGATCGAACAATTAAATCGAATAGTAATTAATCAGAGTAGTGTTCTCTTTAATAATACGTGTAATGTCGATGTATGAGAGGCTGGCCGCTGTAAATCTTGTGAAATGTCGCCGCCCGCGGCTCCGCTTGCTTTCACAAACTTTTTTACGGATAGAGACGTTACTAATGAACTGGATCCATCTCTAGCGAGAGACATTACTATAAAACATTGCGGCTCGTGTTATTTTTTTCGTAATAATCGTTATTGGTGTTTATTTATTATAAACTTTGATACAAATTACAGGTTTTATCGATGTTACAAAAAATATAAAGGGTTTAGACCAAAAAGTGAGTCGTCGGTCGATCGCAATAAGTTTTCGATAGGGTCCGGGCGATTTAATTGCCGGGTTTGATCTGGTTTTACATAAAAACGATGAATGGCCGCACAGTCTTAAGCTCGTAAAACATTTCTTGTTCTTTTAACGTAATTTTTTCAATGAAACATTTAAGTACTTTCACCTTCCACGCGTCCTGTCGTATTTTTATTAATTCATGACTGCGCTAGTGCGTCTGAAGACTGATAATCAGATCTAGATACATAATTATTACATTAACTCTTTGATACACTTCCGATCGATATAAGCGGTAGAAACCGGTTCTATACAAACGAACTAATCGGTAGCGTGGCATGTGCAGGCGTTTGTCACGCGTGCGCAGATTTCTCACACTGATTGTAGTTAGTGTGATCGAAGGCCCCTCGAGAGGATGCGAAGGTGTAACGAGGTTTTAAATTCGATCTCGGTAAATCATTGATCGTGTAATCGAGTTTAAAGTAAGATTGTGGGCGGCGCACGCGCATCCCATATGTGAATACTTCCTCTCACTAACCATGTAAGCACCTCGATCAAATTGCTTATTTTGATACTAAGCGTATTTACACTTTCCCGGAGGACGGCTCATCCTGGGGTCAAATATGCATGTTAGAGGACTTACCGCATGAATGGTTATAGCACTTTCTTTACTACTTATAATCGCTTGACTAGTTTTGATGAATTAGATAATTGATAATATAGTATCCGTTATTTAATGTTTTCCTTTTTAATTCGTGTACTAAAATTTGCAAGTCACCTTTCATGGATGAGGTGCCATCGCTTACGTAGGAAATTGTTTTAGACGTACTTACAACAATTACATACACGAAAATTAGCATGTGGTGGGTAATACTTTATAGCTCTGGTTCTGCTCTGTTTGTTGCTAGACGCTCACCAATGTTTTTGCAACAACTATTTATTTTTGTAGCAACTCGCTTTTATGTTCTAAGTACTTTCGAGTAATTTTAGTATTGATAGTTAAGTCTTAGTATTACAAAATTATCGTTTCACAAAATATTTGCATTTAAAAGAGTTAGGTAAAATTTGAGTTGAGCTCAAAGAACATAATTAATTTTTAGTTAGTTTGAATTATTAACTCATTAGTTTGTTGTACTTTTTAATTGCAATTGTAAGGGCGTTCCGTACAAGTCCGTCAAGCGATCCGATAGTAGCGTTACTTTCTCTTAGTTTTCCTTTGCGTGTAAAAAATCTTGATATTTTTTCTTCAAAGTGAAACTCGTTGCGCTTTCCCTAGTTAAGTGAATATTTTACTAAATTTTTTTTCATAGTAATTGCAATTATGTTGATGTGAAGATAAATGTGTTTAAAGGATGATGTAGTTTATGTAAGTGCTTGGTGTTAGCATGCTTTGTTAGTAAAATTCTATTTGTAATGTTTCTGAATGTGATTTTCTGTCATCTTCCTCAGCCTGCCAGGAGACAGGTAAACCGGTCTCTTTCCATATAATGCTAAATTATTATCTAATGGTTTTGGTGCAATATTACTGCTTTCTGTTTCTGTTGTGTTTTTTTTGCTTGATATTTACTCTTATTGGACTAAAAAAAATATTTGTTTCTCTAATAATTTATTAAATTTTCAATGCATTTTTTTTAATTTGAGATTTAATTACATTTTGCTGATATGGAAGCAATGGTTAAAAACATTTTTTTACATTTATCAAGTTAAAAAAATCGTTTTTTTTATTGTGATCTTAGTTATGCAGTTTCTACTTCTCACCACAAATAAAGGTTTTACGAGTTTATCATCTAATTGGTTCATTTTTTCAAACAACAGAGGGTCGGGAGTGCGTCAACTGTGGCGCAACAAGCACACCGCTGTGGCGACGCGACGGTACCGGCCACTATTTATGTAACGCATGCGGACTCTACTACAAGATGAATGGACAAAACAGGCCGCTGATCAAGCCCAAGCGAAGATTGGTGAGTGTAAGAATCCGACCAATTTTTGTTTAACACTTGTCTATATAAAACGATTTTGAACACATATCCCTTAGTATTACGTAGGTACAACCTTTTTTTTTATTAAAGCTATATTTGGTTAGATTCAAGTATTTTAAAAATAAAAAATGTTCTTAGTATTCAAAGGCACAAAGGAGACGTACTACGTATTTTTATTATTAGAGTAGGCAGTCATTGCATGTCATTATTTTTATTATTTAAAGACAGTAGTTAAAAAGATCATAACATAATTGTGCTTTACATGTCGTACACAGTCGTGGTGTAAATCGGTTTATCTGGACAAGTTTTTAACTTCAACTTGGTATAATGTAGGCACTTAGAGTTTTACGATGTTTTAACTACACAGAAACTTCCGCTACACAACGTATATCACGGGTTAATTAGTTTTTAGACATTTGTTGCGTTGTTCGATTCGATTCGTTAATCTCAATCAATCCCGTTTAACATTAATGTATGCGCATTCATTACAGACGGTTACAATATTACGATTATCACGTAAGTGTTGTGTATTTTTTTATACAACTAAGTTGATCAGGTCCGCAGCACAAGTCTCACGTGATGGTAAACGGTAACTAGTGCATTGCTATAAAAGGTTGTCTAATACTTGGTTTTTGCCTTGGTATCTCACTTCCTTTCTATAATAACCTATATCCTTTCGAGGATATACTACTATTTTTAACCTACAATACTTGTTTGCAAATGAGAGCGTCCACTACATTATCAATGAAAGCAATTCTTATTTACGAGATAAGATCACATAAAACTCCCGTTTGTTATTAGAATTTGGGCGCATTGTTACCCACAATACTTTTACGTTCTACTCGTAGAGATAACATACCTTCATCTACAAATAACATACCGAGACAATCTCGCGAGAATGGGTGTTGTTTACAGTTAAGAAGCAGCAATAAAAAGGCGGAGCATGCACGTCCGAGCACGACACCGCATTAACCGCTCCCACAAATTGGGCTCTTATGAAAGTTGAACGTTTCGACGAAAGACCTCACCGTCCACCTAGCGTCCGCATGACCGCCATAAATCTCCAACTCACCATTTAATCTTAGCTCGGTACGCATAAAACTGAAACAATGCGACATACTGGCGAAGCGGTGTCACGTCAGCCCGGTCCCCTAACGAGTGGCCCGTGCGCGCAATTGTACCTACAATTTACCTTAATACCCGTCTCGCAAACATAAACTAGCGGAATGGCTCGGAATATTTGCCTTTTGTTGACCAAAATTACGTAATACCCTGTGTTATGATTTCATTGCAACCAACAGCGGTATGGCTACGGGCCACATGCGTACATAATAACATTTATGTTCAAAACGATTACTTGATTTAAATTAAGGTTTTTTTAGTTTCTACAATAGTGTAATACGAACGATTGTGTAAAGTAACCTATACGAAGTAGAGTGAAGTCATGGTTTTTAAACCCAGATAGAGGTAACGCGGCTGTAATATTTAAATTCACTGTTGTGTATACGGATACCGTTAATGCTGTGCGAGAAAGATTGAATTCTCACTTTTATTTTCGTTGTGGGAAATGTTAGACAATGCTTGCATTTCGGCGATGTCCGTAGTGTTAGCCAATCCCGGGGAACATGTCTAATGAAAAGATGACACAATGACGCTAATGACGTTACTTAGGAATCAAGATAAGATATTGCTGGTTTAACAATGTAACAAAATTACTAACCGTACTTAAGTATAAGTGTTTAATAACGTACAATTGATATATGTAGTTGACATGGTGCCATGATCATTTTTCCAACTCAATATATATATTTTTTAGTTGTTGGTGTTATGTTTCTATGTTTCTATAAAAAGCTACTGATTAATAATATAACAGGAACAGTACTTCAATTTGACAATTTTCATTTAACTTTAACTAAATCAATTTGTTTTAGTTTCGATATTTATTAATATTATTTGGCATCTGTTTTGGTAACTAGATAATATAATTCAGAGACTAATCTAACATGGCTTAATAGAATTAATTATAACAAAATTGTTAGACGTCAAGTGTCGGCAATGACTGTGTTAAGAAACAACGACCTTGTCGTTACTAATTGGACAATACACTCAATGCTCACCGCAACAATGAATATAAACAATAATATTCATAATAATTAAACTATCCTAATTATATTTGCACTTGACATAAATGAGAAAATCAAGTGGGAAACTACATACAATAAGCACTCAAACGTGTGGACAAAATACAATTATTTTTCCTAATATAAGTAGCCTTGTACCAAAACAATTGTGTTACAGAAATATTAGCCTTTGCATAATCTGTGAGGCTATATTTCACAAATTAATTAATGAAATAAGTTGAAACAATAATGGCGGGTACACATGTGGTATTGTATGGAGATATTTGTGCGCACAAGTGAATAATTCATTTTTATGGCTCTATAGTGAGGCTATACACATTACACAGACCGTTGGACTACTGTTATTAATTTCAGGTATTTTTCGGTACGTGTTATTTATTTTAAAGTACTTACGTAATTATTTATTAATCTGCAATTTAAAATAAATTTATTTAAAATTGCACATTAATAAATAATTGGATTTAAATATAATTATACCTTTGGCGTTACTACTGATACAAAGTGTATGAAATTCTGCATAAAGACGATTAATTTATTATTCTTTAATACATTTTAATTTTTAGACAAGTATAGATCGTCTTGTGTGGAAAATTTCGACCATACCTACTTCATTCTTATTTATTCTAAGTCCAGTATAACTTGAGCTGTCATTGTATAGACTCACTTAAAAACTACGACACTTCAATATACTGGATATCTGTAGCTTGATGTAGTCATTTCCAGGTAACTTTTTGATTTGTAAATAAAATTTTGCTATGTATTCAAGTACTCCAAATTTCATTCTCGTATAGGTATTCATATACTAATGGCTCCTATATTCCCAAGGAGCCGGAGACCCTAAGAGATTTTCCAACCCGCCACAAAAACTGGACTTATTGTCGTTAACAGTTTTTGATTTTCATCTTTTGTTCTAATAGTTCTAGTAGTCTAATAGTTATAGTTTTATAAAATTTAGTAGCCTACAGGGATTATTCAAGAATAAATTTAAAAAATGTAGCCTAATAGTATAAGCAGTCTTTGTTTGTCAGTATCTACATTAACCGCACGAACAATAAGTTGAAGAGGTACAAAAAATATGGAAATGAAAACGTATGCGCACCTGTTTATCAAAAGGAGTTAAGCAGCGGATACAAAACGAATACGAATCACTTTAGTAGACGCTTCTTTTTATTTTTTCTAAATAATAAAGGCAAAACTAATCAATCAAAATTAAATATAGCGCAGGAGAGGCCTCTAGAAATAACTTAAAATCAATACTTAAATACGTAAACTTTATTATAGGGTAATAACTATTACACTTCTATTAAAACAGTTAATATTCTAACGTACGTACTACGATATTCTTTAATTACATTTCATTATTTAATAAAAATCTAAATATGTAATGAATATATTTCAATATCGAATAATACACACACAATAATGAATATTTTTCGAAAGCTTACACACTCAACCAGCTCACAATGAGACTTGAGAATTACAAGAATAGTGTTATCGTTATTACACGGACTACATTAAAATCCAAAGCATGAAATTTACATCTCTGAAATGAAATAAGCACATTTCCAGTACAAAGACATGACCTACAAAGTTATAATGAATATAGAATATAAAAAACGCTTATAAACAGCAACTTCCACGTTGACCAACTTTAACTCAAACCAGAAACATTTCTACAAAGCTTTGTTCAAGGATTTCTTTCTAATCTGTTACTGCTATATTATTGTACATAATCCACACACACCTAAATACCTATCAGATGGTCTAGCAATCAATTAATTTGAATAACCAAAACTATGTATTTTCTAAAAATAATAAGAAGTTTCAAATTTATGTCATAAGTATAGCTAGACCCTAACCTGTTAGCAATAAAGCTGCGCAGGAGTAGTATAAAGAGCTTTATACATTACGAGCGATACGCGTCGTATATTTGTACGGCCGGGAGCCGACAGAAATATAAGTGGACACTGGTGTTAACGTTATGTGCTTTTATTTTCATCTGTTATGTGAGCCTTTACCTTAGTAAACATATGCAATATGGGAATGCTATTATTGTCAATTATATACTGGCTATGAGGAATAATGTTATGACTGTATTCGATTTCGCACGAAAATTTTGAGCGATATAATTTTATGTTAATAATGAATTGAATTATTATAGTGATGATTACATTTAGTTATCCATACTGATAACTATTATAGTAGAGTATTAATACCTATATTTTTTAAATTAATAGACCATTATTTTTTAAGTAGACTTTTGAACATAAACTCAAATAGAAAAAGTCTGAAAAGGGATCAAAGTAAAATTGCTTTTAGACTTTATTCCGACTCGCCAATATGAAATTATATCCATATGTCACCATTGTATTTGAGCACGTATCCATGTGTACCTTTGTAGGTTCATCAGCTTTTCATTCTATAATCCTTTACCGTATCTCTCAGAGACATGATATGCCTATCGACGTTCTCAGGTATACTATACTTCATTCTTATTATATACTAATCACAGTTACGTCCTTATTCTAGATCCTACCTAACGGGCTAATACTTTAATGTTAACCGCCGCAGTAAAACCTGCGTTTGCGCACTATAAAGTGCTACGTGTTGCGCATAGAGCGCGATATATTGCGGACGGACCCGGGAGCCGACGTGTATAAGTGGACACAAAGTGAAACTTTCGTTTTGTTTTGGATTATGTTTCATGGAGTTATTTTCTTTTATTTTGTAAAATACGATAGGACAGCTCATTTTATTTCCCACGATTCTAGTAGAGGCACTGGGAATGTATTAAGGGAAAAATACTGTTATAAAAAAAATGGAAAAAAATAGAAAACCAATCCGCGGAAAAGACAGCTCCAACATATTACAGAGAACATTTAAAAATCTCGAATTAATTTTCATAATAAAATGTGTCTGACGTCATCAGTGTTACTAAGACATTCAAATAATAAATTTTAATAACAAGAAAACACCCAGGCAATTTACTCTTTGAAATTATTTTCCTTTTATTAATATCAGTTGATTAATCTGCTTAGTTTGGGACTAGATGGCATTGTGTAGTGAATATTATTATTATATTCTTTTTTTTTAAAGACAACTCCCGCATTAGGAATATACATATATCCTGTGTCACAGGGGACGTTACAAACATACATGAAACGGACACAAAGAACACCCAGACTCAAAACAACAATTTATGGATCACAAAGTGGTATTCGATGTGGGGATCGAACCTACAACACTCAGCGCAGTAGGAAGCGGCGTGTCGACCGCCTAAACCACTACGCCATCCGTGCAGTAAATCTAGTATCTACTTAATGTAGAGCTTTAGTTTTGTAAAAATAGATACATAAATCGGCCAAATAACTTCTCCAACTGTGCAATATTTATATAGACTATACGTAAGCTGTGAATTATCGCGATTTCCGCTATACTGTAGGTTCTGTACTGTTTCAAACATAATATGTTTTATACTTACGGCCCGTGACGGACACACTTTCTTTTTTATTGTTTCTTGGTTACACACTGTAAAATTAAATTAGGTAATATTAAGTAAAAAATTAAATGGATCAACTGTCTTCAACTGCTTATAAAATTTATTCGTATGATATATATTCGACTATTCGTAGACATTATGGGATCTGTACCTATATACGCAAGTTTTACTTTTAAATGAATACTTTTGTAATAAGCAATAAAAAGTCTTTCTAGTAAATGTAAGTGATGTAAACAATAGTTTCTACTGTATATTCAAAAGTCTGAATTAACTATTTTTAAATAAGTATGTAAAACGTTTCATCTAATAAAACGTCTACGAAATGTTGCAGAGAAGACGATCTATATAACGATAGGTCATGTTACTAAGCTCAAAAATATAAAACAATAAATAAGGTTTGAGCATGAAAATCAAACTTCGACCACCAGGAGATTTCTACTTTTTCTTAATAACCAAACAACCTTTGGGACCAACCTTCCAACCGAGTAATGAATATTTTCGACTATGTCCATTGTTTTATATTTCTTGATCATAAGTCTATTTCTATTTGTAATTGTTAATGTATTAATGTATATTTACTCAGGTAATGTGTAACAGTAACTATGTTAAATGTGGTAAAACGTAACTAAAATAGTAGGCAGTACAGCGACACTCGAAATGCACCTATGACTAAAAGGAATTCCGTAAAAAAATATTTAATGAACCAGTAAAAATATTTTAACATGCCTTTTCAATTACCATAAACTTATTAACTTGTTTTATATCGACCCAATAAAACTGCCCAGTCACTCTTTTGTCTTCAAATGTAGTTAAAAGTAAATGAAATAAAAATTATACACTTCAATTAATTTTTATTGCTCAACATCTCCACAATGAATACATAATAGGGTGACAATACATGTACTACATATTTAAATATTAAACAACAAAAGTCATAGAACCTTTCCTATTTGGCATTCACGTGTGGATGTGGTGCCAAATAAACTATTACAATGAGAATTCTGTAGCCTTAAATGTGGAGGCAGGAATTGGTCCCACACTGTCTGACTGATCTATTAATCGCTATGATGTCATAAATTACAAATAATTTATAGAGCTTAGACGCTTTTATCGTTTCCGTATATTAGCTGTATTCGATATTCGAATTTACGGATGAATTCAGTGCCAAGGAGTTTTTGCAGTTTTTTCGCTTCTGTTTATAATAAGAATGGCATGGCAACGCATATTCAACCTTAACAAAAAAAAACTGGTTCGAATTTTGAAATTGCTTTAACAATATTTATTTTAAAGATACGTTAATTACACAATTATTGCTATTCAATGAATAGGTTATTACTATCCAGACTCACAATTTCTGTAAGCCCACGTAAAGTTGTTCTGTATCGTCACTTCTTCCTAATTGGTTAAATATTTATTTTTGTGTACTGAGTTAAACACACTAAAACTCATCCAATTTAGATGATGATAGAATACTTTAGAATATTAGGAACGGTAGTGACCGTTGGTGCGTTGTCTCGGTGGCCGGACAACTCTCGGCGGTCATCGATCACTGTGAGCCGTCGTATAAATTGTGGTCATCGTGTGGTCCAAGTGTTTGAAAAAGAGCGGAAAATAGCTGTCAAGCTCCAGCGTTTTACTATACTATTCATCTATCCTTCGTAAAGTCTGCAGAATGAAAGCGGATTATTATACTTAGACCAAACCATTTGAGTTAGCAAATAGGGTTAGCCTGAAACTTTCTGAACCTAGATGTATAATGTATATATGTATATATATATTTTGAATAATAATTAATCAATAGCATATCCTCTGTGACAAGGAGTTACTGACCTCTCGTATGATTGCTAATAAATATTGCAGACCTATATAATTATTTAAGTATAATGAAGATATTTGTAGACGTAAGATATACGCTTTATCTACGCTTGTTTAATTTAAAATGACACCGTGACATTCTACACTAATTCTAAGGAGATTATTAAGTTGCAAGTTTTGATTACGTCATCTTGTGTAACCTAAATGCGATTAGATGTATAGCTAATTAGCATTTTATCTTTTAAGCAGAAGCTTAAGACACAACTACTTAATGGATATGTTCAATATTAGGTTTAATATAAGTGTGTATATATTACTATTGTCCATGACAGAAACTTATAGCGAGTTTATTAGGATGATTACTCGTGTTTTAATAATATTAATATTTTAAAGTCCTAAGTATAAGAATAACATAAGAAATTGAATAACATGAACATGATTATTTCTCAACAAATCATTATCACAAGATTTGAATGACTCTTGCAAATCTTACCACGAAATTTGAGAGGGTCGATAAATTATTGTTGCTTTTTCACATAAAAACGGGTGGAAAAATTTGAATGAACTTTAGCATTCATTGTTCATACATTGTTCTAAATTTTTTTTAAACACATGAAATAATATCATGTTTTAAGGGGAGATCGCATTTGGAAGCGAAATCATAAACTTATAACAAATATTACGACAGTTGTGGTACGAGTAGTACATAGAACAGTCATAAATTTATAGCAACATATTTACAGAATTAATGACCATGCAATATGTAGTCGACAGTATTTACCATTTAATAGATTTGTGTGCGTGTTTAAATGATTTAATTTGATATGTTTAAAAGTAACACAACATTGCGCAATATAGTAATAAAAATATGATATATTTATGAAAATAATATTACACAATAGTTGCAAGGTACTGGTATGGTTAGCTGATTAATGAAAAAAATGCATTAACTTCGTATTTAATGTGTATAACAATGTTTTTAACTTAAAAAACGAGGACGTTTTAAGTTTCGTTTTATCTTTATATAAAAATGTTAAGTTTGTTTGTGTACGCTTCAAAAACTTAAAAAGTGCCGCAACAATTGAGCTTAGTAAGCTTGAGCTTAATATAGGTTATTTTCTGAACATATACCGATCGGTGCAGAACATATACAGACTCTTGCGTCACGTTTGAACTAAAGAACTGATCGTTTAATAATGACGTGTTAAGAAAAACTGTTGATATGTAAGTTGATGCAAAAAAAACTGTGAGCTGCCGTCTGGTGCACTGAGTGACACACGGGACTATAGCACAGCGGGAGCCTATCGCACTAACATTCTCAGTTTTCGCCCTACGGTCTACCTGTCCGTATATATGCTCAATTGTTATAGAGATGCAAGGCAGGTTTGATTCCGGTTGATAGACATTGTGAAAACCATATTATTTTATTGTTGGCGAATAAATTTGAAGTACACGCTGTAGAATTTCAGGAGGACGTTATTAATATAAATATATGAACCTAAAGGTATTTGGAATGCAGATTACTTTATAGTCCTGTCTAAATTTAAGGGCCTTTAACACAAACTGAATAATAGCAGCACTTGATAAGAAAAACTATTCTTATTCTCAAAATAACACATGATGTGGTTGTAGTAAAAAATAATATAAAATGATACAAATTTAGTGGTGCGAGTAAAGCTACATAAGGGTAGTGAGGCGCTCGCGCAACGATCGCTTCTCTTTTATTGCATTTCCATAAACACGAACCTTTTTTTCATCCCACGGCCAGTGTACGAGGAAAAAAATACACTTTTGTCAACGTCTTGATTGATATGGTAACCTTCCCTTGTTTTAGCAATAACCCAAAGTCTTTAGTTTGTTTTTTTTCTACAACGCTTCGTACATTTTTATTTGCTACGTCGAACTGGTTTGACATATCACTAAATTTTGTAAGAAAAATTACTATTCTAAGGATTTTTATACTGGTGGCCGAAGCGTTATAAATTTTAATTTTTTTTTCACCTGACTTCGTTCATTGTATGGGGATTTGTGGTTTTTGTGAACGTATTTTTATAGTTTTGTACCTGTCCTAGGCGCCAGTGGCCGTGACATTTATTGTCAGGATATTGGGACACAATTAATGTTGATATTAATAACGAGGAAACAGACATTGTGGGAGGCCATAAATTGCTATGATGGAGTGCAAAATATAACATGATTATTTCTTGTCAAAATATAGTTTTGTGTTTTTGTCGCTTGACATATTTAAGTTTGCACCTTTAAAGTTTCTTTTTCTGTCATGGTGTTTTGAAAATGTTCTTTAATTTTAAGTAGATATCTGTGCTATATTCGTACTTGTGAAAAACGAAACATCAAAGTAGTCTTATGTTACTCTACAGAACTAGATCGATACATATCACATGATTATGTCATACTCTTTGATATGGGGTAGGCTGAAAACTGTTGTACTTTAAGTAGTGTACGATCTTTTTTTTTAATGTAATGGTACAAGTTTTATATGGTATACTAAGTAAGAGAGAAATATAAAAAAAACAATATCACTTTTCCCATCTAAAATTATACCTATGTAAAAAATAACAAATAATTTAAAAAATATTTTTCAAAATATGACATATTGAAGATTAAAAAATCTAAATGTTTAATAATTACTGTACATTTTATATGCTTTCGCCCTCGTTGGGAGCAATGGTAGTAGAATTATATACTGAAAAAAAATATATTTGATATCAAAGTAACAACAACTAACACAGATTTATCTAATTTACATATAATCAGCTTGTGGCTTGTTCGATGTTCGTACCGATTTATAAAATAAAGGTTTGCGAAATCGAATCAGGTGGTCGGGTAAATGGCGATCGATTGTAAATGAGAGCGCGCGCCCGATTTCACGCCGCAAGCCGGGGAGAATCGATTTATTCACCTGCTTCGTGCCTCAATTCTTTGGGAGCAACACAACACAAATTCTGTAAAATTAACAGAACACATATTGTACCTACATACATTACAAATTTTTACTTATTGAATAATGAATTTATTCCGTCAAGTCGAAAGTAATGATTCTAATCCCTTAATTAACTATATGTATAATTTTGGAAAGTACTTACCAAATTTAATACTATCAGCAACAGTAGTCAATATTGTTGAAAGTAATGTGCGATGTGTGTGTGATGAGCTAGTCAAATAAGGACGGATGTTGATATCATAGAAGTTTTTAGACTCCTAAGTTAAACAGCTTACCTAATATGAGAAGTAAGTTGTAACATATTACAGAAACGTTTCTTTCCTTGTTTTAGATAAAGACCTACCCACTGCAAATGTGCAGTAGGTACAATTGTGATGGTATTAATGTTCTATGGCATAATAACTTTATAAAAGCTGTATTGCGTTTAAAAATGAATGATTTTCTTGTAAAACTAATCGCTTCGCGCCTTTATTTATCGGTAGCTGTTGCGCAGACGCCAAACGACGCCAATGATTTAGAGCCTCAAATTGCACGGCCAAGAACCGGAGCAATCATCTGGACAGAATCATGTGCAATCAACACTTTTATAATTTTAATATGTTGGACAACTTCGGATGTTAAATTTTTGGTTAATATTTTGAATATTTGCCACTTATTAGTAGAAGTATCAACTCTATACGGTCTTACAAATGTGATGTTCGGCAATCCTTAGCAATGTTTTATACTTGAGTAAAATTGAGGTTGAGTTGGTAGAAAATTTAATAAAAAAGTGGTTTTTAAGTGACCTTTTTTTTTGTTACGGAATGCATACAGCATCAAGTTATAAAAGGTGATATTTTTTCTTAATACATTATCTGTGCTTTTAATAGGTAAGGTTCGATTTAAATTTAAATTATTTACTTTAAAATGGTTTCTTACACCAAAAACATCTTACATTATTTTAGAAGAGCCGGTTCTTTAATTTAATTAAAACACAAATCAAATCTAGTCGCATATCAAACGGAATTCGCAACAGTTCAAACATACAATCGAATAAAAATCTAGATCGTATCTAAAGTAGTAACAAAAACATGCTTGCGAACAAGTGCCTAAATCATTAGCAACTAATCGCCGAATAAAACCAGACGCGTCAAAGATTGGTCACTAAGTTTTTGTAGTAGCACAGCAATTAAATGCATTAAGCAACCATTTGAATGGTATTACGGACAAGCAAACAACCGTATTACGTTTTAATCTGGCCTAAGCCTCTACCAGACTGACAGACGGCTAAAGTGCCTGCTACCGAACGTGCGGCAAGAAAACAAAACCAAAAGTCGATCTAATAAATAATGCGATGGGGCCGTATTGACTTCCTCTACTGTATTAACATAGCAGGAAGCGTAGTCTGTCATTAACCCGTCAGCGCTGGCCAGCGCCAACTGTTCCAAAAAGCATTACTCGAATCACAGTTTACACTCACCGCCAATATAATTAGAATCCGAATGCTTTATAAATACAAATAAATAAAAGTAGCGGTGGCGCGGTGCGAGGTGGCAACCCGCAATTTACTCTGCGTTCAGCGAGTGCGCGCCTTGCTCAAATTGTCGGGTACGTCCGCGGTGTCTCCTTGACTAATGATCTGACTCCCGACTAAAGCCAATCCCATATTATAAGCATATTTAATAAGTTCCATTTTCAATTATTGATATCTGCTACCTATGCCTCAGGACACGAAGGCGTTTTGATATTATTTAGACTGTGTCCATAACAACACCAGTTTTATATTTTCCTTTGACTATCTTATGCGATATGCTTTTATATTATTAGTGTTCTTATTAACCCCTTCAGCTAAGTCTAAAAAAATTGTCTCTGGAGTAAGTTCACTTTGGGTTTGTACTCTCAATTCATCGAGTAAAGATGTTTTTTTTTCGTAACAAGTACTTTTATAAATGTATAGTTTTATTGTTGGATACATGCGAATATTTCTTTTCTAGGTAATACTCATCTAAGCAGGTAGAGACACCGTACCTCCTTTTTCAAATTGTATAATTAAATTGTGGAATATATTGTTTTATTCCAGACAAAATTGCAATTTTACGCATATCCTCATATGCATGTAAGAATATCAGTTAAGAAATGTTCAATAATATTTATTAGCTATGTAACCTCGCTTTAAAAAAATGCTGACAGCTGTGTGATGGTCGAACCAGCAATAAAATTTAGAGAAATCCATAAAAATAGTAGTAATATGCTGCAGCCAGGTTAACTTTCACTAAATTATTAACAAAAGTAGATCAGTATATACCTCTGGATGTTCTATCTCCAATCGCATATTCGATTTAACTGTATTTACGAAACGTTAATACCGAGTAAAGGCGAGTGTTTTGTCAACGTTGTAATGTCGTCCCACGCGGGCCGTGTACAAGCCACCAGGACCTACTTGGTTCCCGGTCACTTCCGTGTCTCGGTATTCGCTACTGCTTCGCTAAATGGAACAAACGAGACGACCGCCGCCCGGTCAAATTAGAATCTGATAGTTTACTCCCGCTTCTATTGGCGACAGTTATATTTGAATAGATGCAGGATTAAACCGGTATTGCTTTCAATACAAAAGTTAAGGTCAATAACTCAGTATGTAATAACATTTTATTGGCTTTAGAGCCTCTTAAACCTTTATTTAAAGATTCTTGTCCAGTGTATGGAGTGTTACAGTTTTACATGGAAATTGAACCGAATGCATGTTTTCATTGCTCTCTACGCCATATCAATGAAGGCTAGAATAGAGCTAAGCTATTTGCCCAAAGCTTTTTAAGGAGTCAATATATTATGAACTAGACGTTTTTATGTTGATGGAACTATCTCTAAAGTTGAATTTTAACTGTCAAAACGATGATGAAATACTTTTGGTTTAAATTAAATAATATCGTATTAGGTTTGGTCTAACAGTAAATGATTAGACAGTAGTCGACGATAATAAGGTTCAAATATGTATTTATGCAAAAGAGCGTGCGCTTGTAGTTTTATTAAGAAATAATTCTTTACAAATCAGCTTGAGATGATTCATGATAGAACTGAATAGGCGTTAAGTTTATAATCGTTTATAATTAAACTAGGCAGGCAAACTAGATGGTAACTATTAGTACAATGGTGTGCCTTTTGTTTCACGATTCTTATTGTAAAACAGTCGTACACAAGCTTCTACCCCTCTGCTAAATAAAGGTCGTTGCATACAATACATTTGTATGTATCGCGCGATCGCGCAGGATCGCGTAATTGACGCAATCCGATATTATCCGCGATGTAAGATCACGCATCGCGATGCGATAGCCTTATCGACTTTGACAGTATTTACGCACGTGAATTCTTTAATGAGCTGTGGTTTAGCATAATTATTTTCTAATCTGTTTTGTGTTACCCATAAAATTTTGGCAAGAAGTTTAAATGTAGAAAATAATGATAAACTATTAAGTTAAGAATATAATTATATAAAAAAATGCCTGTAACTTTAACTGTCACAAACTTTACAAATATTTTGCTTGCCGGTTGGGAAGCTCATACCTGTAATGTCTGGTATGTTTTGCCGAAGAAGACGAACGACTGCTATGTATAGAGTAATCATTGTCCGAGCGTGTTAAAGACCGGTTGGGCGGCGTTGTAACGAGCGTTTCGTATACAATAGACCTTTTAGCGTCATGTGGCCGCACGTCAATCGTGCAAGACGCGGCGTGTCGCTTGTGAGAGCTCGCCTTTATTGTCTTAACGTGATGCTCATCTGGGCCAACTACGGTTACCCCTTTAATCAGTCTCATGAAATAGTAACATGAAGTCTATTACCTTCCTGAGGATTGGTACAAAGATAAATTGTTTTTTTAATTTAGATTATTAGATTATTATCATTTTTTCAACATTTCAACTTAAATAATAACAATAAAATTAATAGCCCTACCAAGGTTCACACGATAAACAATTATAAATCTATCCGTATTAGGTACGAGACTCAGTTACAACAACTATGATAACAAAAAACAAGTCAAGTCGGTCCGATTCGTATGAAAATA
Organism: Arctia plantaginis; assembly: GCA_902825455.1. NCBI lineage: Eukaryota > Metazoa > Arthropoda > Insecta > Lepidoptera > Erebidae > Arctia > Arctia plantaginis. The sequence continues at coordinate 6,947,536 of CADEBD010000314.1, read as the reverse complement.
AAACACATCCAGGGGACTGACGTGCGTCCGGCGTCACTTAGCAGCGCTGGAATGATGTGACAGCCCTTGCCGAACCGAATACCTTTTTATTTATAAAATTAAAAATAAAACAAAAAATAATAAACTTTCTGATTCTGTTCCATTGTGTTCACGTTTTGGAAAAATTTAAATGACCGAACGTTGGCCGCTTTTTTGAGAATCGGAATCTCGAATTCGGCGTTTAAATACATACGGATTCGCGGTTTAGCGCCATGTTTTTTCCATTTTCTGCACATTTTGGCGCGGCAAATGTGAAGCGATGCGGTAGATTTTGCACGATTAAACGCGGGAGGTCGATGAAATAAGTTGTTAATGTGAACGATTTAAATCTTTGTTGGTAAACACCTTCAGCCGATGTACTTTATTGTAAATAATTGAATCCATTGCGGCTACAATCAAATTATTAAATCATTTACCCTTATGGCAGGAAGTGTGTATCGTCATTGTCGCTACTCAACAGTCTTAAATAAATACAGCAACAAATAAAAAGTTTGTAATGAGATGGTTTAATGGATGATCGTGTTTTTTGTGTTGCGTCGGCATTTGAGAAGCGTATGGAGCATCGATCGCAGATATTTAGAGTGGCAATATGAATGTATTTATTCAGGGCTGAGGGCGGCCTCCTCCTAACAATGCTACGCTTGTCGCGGCCGCCATGCCGCTCTCTTAGGGTTGACTCTATAAGTTTCACAATAAGCAAGCTTTCTAAAATATGACATCAGGCAAAACTTCAAAGAAGTATCTTGTAAATATTTGTTTTACACATTAGTTTACTAATGTGGATACTTAAACAAATATTGTAATGTTATAAGTTGACAATGTAGCTACTGTTTATTTATTGAAATCATGTATTATAAAAAAAATGTAACTAATCCCATAGAAATTGATTAGGTATTGTATATCTGACTTTTAAGGTAAGCATAAGCTGCACATAACATAATTTCACAATTTAAAACCAAGTCGTGGCAACCCTATCTTAGACGTCAGTGAATCAAGGGCTGTCGCAGCGTGGTGGTCCGCGCGTCACAGCCCGCGCGTGCGCCGCACTGTTCGCATGTATTTCAACTCTGTGCATTTACATACACTCCTCATATTCAGGAACAATAGTTTTAATAGCAACATCACTAGCCTAAAGTATCTACTTAGAGGTAGAGTAAAATATTGTTTGTCTGAAATATGAAACTGGTTCTTTTGTATTGTATTTAGCAGGAAAATCTATCCAAGTATGAATTGTTGTACATTTAATGGGAATACTACAAAGTTTACGTGTATACGAGCATATCTCCCACCGCGAGCGCGTTCCACTTTTGCTCATTTTGCACTCGTTCCATTGTGTTTACCGCTTTTACCATTGTTCAGAGCCCATATAAATTGGACCGCGACGTTCTACACTCGTGACAGGTATATTTGAGTCGTCGATTTCATTCGATAATTAATCCGTATTGTTAAACTTCAACGAACAAGGGTGGCCTTGTTTACCAATTGAACATCCTGGCTCTCTTTGTCCTGTTAGCTACGTTTTTAATTTGTCCAACGTTTTTATATTACATTTCGGATTTATAATAAATGCCGAGGACTCCGTGGAATGTATACCAAAAAAAAATTGTTACACACACAGACACATTAATTAATGTTCTGTCATTCACAAAGAATTTAAGTTTATGAGTAAAATTACTTGCATAGAGTATAAAAAGCGATTGACGCCTATCTAGGAATGTATAAAATGAAATGGTTTAGATAGGTTTACTTCAGATTATTAATTTGGTAGTGAGAGATATCGCTCGATATAAGGGACTAGTTATTGTTTCTTATTTCATGTTTTTGATTTTGAAAATGACGAATTCCATGAAACCGTTCATTCCTTATTTTACCCTCTTAATGGTGAAATAACCAAAAGTTCTTTCTTAGTGGATGCTAACAACATTAAAAGTATCAGCTGCCAAAATGTTAAGTCTATAGCCCCCTAGGTTTACGCTCTGCGTTAATGAATCAATCAGTCTAGTTATTTTATATGTATAAATGACTGAATATCGGCGGGACAAAGCATGTACTTAACATTGTAATTAATATCTGTAATCACCTATATTTCACAAAAAGAAATAAATAAAATGAAATGAGGAGTCCGCTCTACAAAGCTGTTTCTATACTACGTCTTGAAAGTAGAAACGAATGAGAATGTAAAAAAACACAATTAACATTATATTATAGAACGTCCTTTCATTGGAGGTGAATTTCATTAATTTTTACATTATGCACTATAATTATACGTTAACTGTTTCAATTGTTTAATGCAAGTCAATTTCTTAATGAATTTGTTAATAGTTTACTTAATTTTTTGAGTAGTTTATTGTGGAACTTTAATTTATTGCTCTATTTGTCTTTACATTGTTACTAAGATAAACATCAAAAGTTCTTAAAGTATCTTAACAATCGCACTAGAGATCGTAAAACAACTGTTATACTTAATTGCAGTATTGAAGAACTCGAATGACTAAACCAGACGTTCTGTTTGCTCAATAATATAGTTATATTGTGAAGAACATTGCAGAGAGACAACCTAGTTTTTGAGTTACTTTTTAATAGTAAGTTATACTTAGCGTTTTGGCAAATATTAATCTTGATAACTTGTAGGTGTGCTTTCTGTATGTATGTAGTCGTATCGTACAAGCGGATTTCTGTCTTAGATTCCTAGTTCACAATCTCCACTGATTGCATGTCGCTGTATTTGGTTTAGACTATTTTTGTTCTATTTGACTTTTTGTAGGTTACTATAGTAGGCTCATATCTTTTTTAAATATTATAGCAAAAACGACAAACAAGAGATATCCTAGTATCGTATGTGCTCATTAGATTTGGCGACTGTCTATCTTCATTGGGGTTTATCTCGTATGTAACCATAGTAACATATCTTGTCTGTCTTCTACTTTGAACTAAGTTTCAGAAACTATTGGCCATATTTTCGATATTTTATTATATTTTATTTAAACTATTCATGTGTCCCAATTCCCAGGCACTGTCGAAGTCGCATGTGTTGTCCCCATCATCTATCTCATCTATCCCGCACGGTGAATCAATGGAACGATAAGAAATAGGTTGCTTTTAGGAAGGTCCATTCAACAGAAAATGAGTTATCCTTAAGGAAAAACCATAGGGCTAACACGACGACGTAACTGACGATATAAAGCGTTTTTGGAACGTGTTTCAAGGTTGTAAGTGGTTCATGCCGAGGTCACCTTGCTGCTCAACAGGCGACCAAATATCTTCTTGTTTCAAGCAGATTTGTTTTTTGGGACATACCTGGCCCCTGGAAATAGACTTTATGACTGAACACTATGTATGTGTATGTATATCAGTTTGGCTTTGACATACTACCTTCACATATTACAAGTATAAACCTGCTGACAATTCATATCCACCCACACCAGAAACGTTTTACCACAATTTCTAAACTGGACAATGTCAGAATTATACATTTCTTGAGATACAGTACACAAATAAAATAAAGCAACGCATGTAATTTAATAATAATAGAGTGTCGAATACGATGCACTAATACTACCATAAAATATATCATTTAAAGCAGCTGTTAACACAAATATGTTAGACCTACGTTTGTTTCGATCGTCACTGTTATTCAACTTAATTGGCCGTAAGCCGCGCTAAATGGGAGCGATAAACCAAAATGCCATCCACCTTGGGCGACCTACGGGGCACCCACCTGCCCTTGTACATTTTTTACAATAGACGATAATATTAAATCAGCTGTTTTACTTGAACTTTGAAAAACAATAATATAGTCCAATTTGAGGTTATATATTTCTAAGAAGCTTTTCCAAACAATAAAGTTGTACACTGTCGTTTATGCTAGGGCGTCCCCTATACCCACACGTAAGTGAAACGGTTAATGCCTCGAGCTCGTAATCAAAAACACGAAAAACACAAGCTTTTACTTTAGCTGAAGGGGTTAATAAGGTTACAATTGCTAACCAATTAATTTATTTTTACTCTTAGAAAAAATAAATTATTTTTCAAAAAGTCGACTTCGTGTACCAATTAGTTTGCTTTGTGTTACATTATCTGTGATTTAAAAAAAAAACTCGTTTTTAATGATTTGTGGCAAAAGTCAGTTATGTACGCTACAAAGTTACAGAAGCAATTTTAATGTGTTTAATTTCAACATCTTTATAAGTTCACCTGTGTTTTACACCAGTTATTAAATGCTCGTTATCATAATTTTGTATATTATATTCCTGTGATTTGATATTTGGAATATTCTAAATCAACGTAACAGTGCTCTATGAATTATACAAGTGATAGTCAGAGTGATGTACTGTATCTCTTTTAATACCCAGTGTTACTATCACAATTAAGACTAATCTAACACAGAAGACACTTCAAACGCGCAAATCCGTCAAGCCGTTTAGGTTACCGAGCGTGCCAAACAAAATATGCAAGTACATACACTCTAAATACATAAACTTCTTTCTGGAGCAGTCAGGTAAAAAAACCGGTAGCGTAACACATGTCCGGTGCGGTTACTAGCACAAAAAATAATGGCACAAAATATTCATAACAAGTTACGATTTGTTTAAAACTAAGCTATGGGCAATAATAGTTATACTAAGTAGCCATGGATGTTTTTAAGCTTAGATGTTCTCAGTGCCATTGCAAATCCTGTTCATTAATCATATTTATTGCACAATAGAACACAGCAAGCTCTAAAACATTTACATAAAGTATGGTTTAGCGATCAATAAATTTAATAACAATGTGTTTATTACACTTTATTTTACCTCTTTGCTGTGCTGTTTGTGACCATTAAATGGTGTCTATTATTTACGATAGGCTACAACCTATTTGAACACATTTAAACTGTAGGAATTGTTAGTTATTATAAGTAAAGTTCATTGCATTGTTCATCGTAAAATCGAGTATACATATAATAAAAAAGTGAAAAGTGCGACAATAATATGCTTATTTAACAAGTTGGGGATAATATCAAGCTGCTCTATTCGTTATAAAAATACTGTACTACACTACAATGTCCACATTATTTTACTGGATATAGAATATATGACCTTATTTTTTTTTATTCTACATTTCACTGGTTTCATAAATCAAGTGAGTAAAATTTAAAAACATAATTACTTGTCAATCTGTGTCGTCACTGTCTAGTATCCCTAAATTGGATTGAATTTTGTTAAAAAGTAAATAACGGCGCTGTTGTTATCATTTATTTTTCAATAAATTTGTCAACCAACTTCAAAATCGGCTGTATTTTTTATAAATACTAGCGTCCCGTGCTAACATATTTGTTGTTAAAGGAAAATTACAATAGATATATTATGTCTTATGTTATATTGAGCCTGTCATGTCTCTCAACTCCAGTTTAAAAATATAATAATTTATAAATGGAAGAACCAAATTACCAAAAGTATGCCATATAATCTTAATATATGGCTAGTAAAATTAAAAAGAAAAATAACCTATCACCTCAATACCATTACCAAATACTAAAAAAGTAATACATATCTGGTCACTTATTACGCAGCGGCTGCTCAAGGGGATATTAAAAAAGTACTCGTCAACATTATGTCAGTATGAGCTGCTGTCAAGAGCGAATGGGCTGCCAACTACCGACCGACAGCTCAGCTCACGTGGAAACCCCTGACCTGAAGGTTAACGTACCGGAGAATGATTAGGTTGTTGTTGATACTGGATTAAATTAGTTATAGTGCCGAAAAAAACTTGAAAGAGAAATATTTCAGATATCTTTTAAGAAAAGAAGAAACCTTGATTTTAATAAAGTGTAGTAATAAAATTTGAGTGAGCGTATTTTCACAATTCGCCGGTTTTGCGTTTTTTTTTGTGCTTAAGTAGTTACGGTTTTCGTATGTAGGCGTATTAAAGGCTTTGTGCCTTAGGGTAAGACAAATCAAGCCTGGTAATAATATCAATTCTCATATAAAATATACGTTATAGGATTATCGCTTGAGCCATAACATATCCGCTGCTACATGAAGGCATTTTTTGAAAAGATTTTGACAAAGTAATTATAAGTAAGTAGACAAGACCAAAACGTTTGATCGAAATTGACACAAATGTTAATAAACTAACGCGTTCTTTTTATGTAATTATTTAAAAAAATTAACAGTCTATTTTGTTGATAAAAGTTACAATACTTTTAGATTTGTATATTAAATGTGAGATGTTTCTTTAAATGAAACACCTAAAATTTGAGACGACCGTAACAGTGTGGTGTGGGACCGCGTTTAATGCTTGTCTACTTTGATCGTCTCACATGTTATACGTGACGGAGTCTAATGTTCACATTCCAACTGTGAGAACCGATTATAAAGAGTCAAAAGGCCTCCCGTGCATTGAAAGCTTTACACCGTGAAACACTGAGAAATCTTTTGTACCACTTGAAATCAATGCACATAAATTCTTGAACCAAATTTGCAAAAACGATCGATCCACGTAATGATCTCGTCTCAACCGTGATCGAATGTTATCATTTCTCGTTAAAAATGATCCAATTAAACGGTCCTGCATAGCATCAATAAGTTACCGAAAGCGAGTTTAAAATCTCCTGCACACCCATTGTAATAACGTATGAGCCCTCAATATTAAATTTTAACAAGGTATTAATTAAAAAAACTAAAGCGAAATATCTTTAAATTTTCTCAGGACGGCTCTCGGCCCCCTCGTGTTATTTTATTTTTAATTCATTTTATTCGGTGCTGGACGAGCGGTTTGGTACGCCCACCGGTGATTTAAAATTTTGATTTATCGACGCGGGCGCAGCGCGGGAGAGTGCCTAGCGCTCATGTGCCCGCCTGCCGTAATTATAAATATGACGCGGTGCTAAACTGTGCGAACTGACCCGCCGACCCGGCAGAATCTCGTTCGCACTCCTGCGCAATGCGCCGAGCTCGTCGTGCGTAGATACATCTGGCGTGTTTTATGAAAACGACTCTTAACTTTGAGTGTCAAATCAGATATACTGTATAATTCAATTCTAAGAATGTCCTTATCCCTTAGGAACTAGGAACGTCTTCATATATAGAAATGTTAATGGCTATGATGTATTTAAATTACTTTTAGCAATTGGATGTTTATGTAGCACATTTTCTATACGAATGTCAAATCATTATGTGAAGGTAAAACTGTATATTAAGGGGATTGGCAAGAGGCAGCTGCCATCGTATTTACGACTTCCACGGGCGCAGCTTTACTACACAACCCGGGGCACTCGCTCACTTGCACTGTTTTGTGCACCTGTTATAGTTGATTAATTGCTACAAGCAATCGGCCTGTCATATAATTGTATCATTATCTACATTGAAAATAATATTTTGATAAAAACTTATCGTCATTAATGCAGAAAGTGGTTTTCCTAATATAACTCTGACAATTTCTGCAGATTAAGCATTCTAAATGTTATTGTTTCTAAATATGACATGCGAATACAAGAAGCTAGACGCTATAAGTTTAATGTTTCGTAAATTAAACTTGTGGCCCCTAACAATAGTCCAATATAAATAGTTTTTTGTTTTAGTATAATGAAATAAGTCATGATATTCTGTATAAATATTCACCGTATAACATTTTGAATGCAACAAGTATGAATTACGTCATTTCAAGTAAGTGTTTAGGTTAAGGTAAAGCTCGAACAGTTTCAAGCTCATAGTTCGTTAATACATACTGAACAGGCTTTTCAACAAACCACATAAGAAACACATAGTTCAGAGATGAGGTACAGCATGCACTCGGTAGCTGGCACAGCGGTGCACGGTAATCTGTGTGTCGGACGTTTGAAAACGCCCGCAGTGTCTCTTGCCATTCAATGCAAATTCATACGTTACAAGAAGCGTTCCGAGGTAGAATTATCAGCGTTTAGTCGCCTCCAGGACATAATTCCCAGCGTACTTTGTAATTTCGTTTCACTGACTCCTTGTTTGTGTAATTTAGAAGTGGCTTAAATTTATTTTCAAGCATTACACCTGTCTTTGGTGTGAGGCATTGCCTTGGAACAACACAAAGTGCTCAACACTTCACGTCCATGAATTATAGATTATGCAAATGTCCGTGTCTACTTTTGTGGTTTAATTTAATATATTATTTATAATGAATGGAGGTTAGAAATAAAAATATATTTTTGAAGAAACGTTGAACTTATGCACCCTAATATAAAAAAATGGTTATATGAGAAGAAGACGTAATAATAAAACGTAATTTTGAAATAAAGTACTTGAAAGAAAATTGTATTAATTTAGCAAGTTAAATGTGTCACGGTGATTCGTCTTAATAGTTGATTGCGAGCGAATCTTTTCACTCACGAATCACCGATTAGTATTAGTACTCGTGATATTGCCTTTAAACAATAAACAATTTATCGGGCTTTAAACAATGCAACATTATAATACAAAGATATATTTTAATGACGGTGAACATTATTATTTATAACTGTTCTTAAGGAGTTATAATAAATAACAAGTTGTGCTAAAGACATTAGGTTTCAATTTTATAATATAATCCAAGGATTAGAAAAATAGTAGGTAGTGGTGGTCACTTACTATTACACACACACTTACTATTTCAAATATTTAAAATGTTGTTTTAATCCACAATGTAAATTATTACTATTGAAAACGTGTTCCACTGAGAGTCATCAAAATGAGAAGAGAATAAAGGCATAGGCTACAGGGACGCACTAAGGTTGTGTCAATGCTTTTCTGAACCGTTATAGCTTCGAAAGGTCAAAGTCCAGACTCTGATTAAACGAATTGACTGTTATAGACCAGCCTTTATTGTCCAGTTAATTCTACAAAACATTGGTGCTTAACAAAAACTTAAACTTATAACCTAATGAAAACACACACAAGCCTCAACCATCACACACATACAACTAGCTATAGGTACACACGTACGTTTGTAATCACGAACTCTCATACATGTCTAATTTAAATACTACCACATATTTCAAATAACACAAGTAAGATGTTTATCTAGTGCATTGTTCTAAGTACAACTAATAAATTTTATATGTGATTAATATGTACATATTCTAATGCTAACTATATTATAATGTATCAAGATTAGACCTTCACCTTCCATTGACGTACCTACACGATGTTGGTGTACGTACGTTAACGCCTTCAAAGGCTTTGAAACGATCGATGTTGGGAGGGCCCGCTTTTATTTATGGCATGGGCTATAAATATTTAACTTATTTCTTCATGATAAATCAAGAGCGAATCGAATAAATATCGAAATTTGAGGGTGTACTGCTAGGCGAATATATAGTTTAATTTCTTTATAAAGCTTATTACAAATATTGCTAATCCGCGTTTAGAGACGTTCTTCCATCTTCGGAAGCTTTAACAACTCAACTCACTGGTATAAATATTTAAAGAAACAAGTAAAGTTATTAATGTCTAAGTCAGTATAATTGTAGTTCTTTTATTACACATATGCCTTTTATAGTTCCTGTTTCTTTTGAAATATAAATGTTAAATACTTACTCACTAGTCAAGCATGTTGTTAGTAATTTTGGGTGAATATCAGTGAGGTAAATTCCAATTTTGAATTAGAAATCCTTTTATTTTACCTACGACGATGACACGTTTACATGTTGGCTCGTTTACATGTTCTTTAGCTCAGGATTCACAAGCACGTTGCCGGCCTTTGAGGAAGGAGCACGCTCTTTTCTTGAAGCTTTGAGTGTCGTATCGGTCCGGAAATACCGTAGACGATATCCCGGTCCACTGGGTCGAGGCAAAAAGTGTCTCGAAAAGCGCACAGAGATGAACATATTTTGGAGAAAAGTTGCCGCTGGTATTAGTCCGAACAATTCCTAGCGGCACTTTCCACGATATGATCCATATACAACAGAGAATGCAGAGCGAAGCTACATCTCTTCGCAAAAGAGTCGGTCTTAGATCTCTTGGCTATCGACGATTCGTGTCGCCCTTCTTTGGATATAGTCCAGAGGGAGAAGCTGATACTGAGGTGCTCCTGCGTAGAGATGAGAACAGTATTCCATGCGGTCGGATTTGGGCCTTGTAGAGTTCGAGGCGATGGGCTGGAGTGAAATACTCGATCGCCTCGATCTGTTCAGCACACCGGGCCAATTTGACCTTACTCTCCAAATGACCACGAAATTGGACTTCGCTTGAGATGTCGATGCCTAGGATTCCGACACTGGCTGAGGCAGTTAGAGGGATGCTCTTAAACCGAGGCGATACGACAAACGGTAACTTTTTTGGGTTAAAATGGACTAGATTCAGTCGAACACAATCTGAAACCTCCGTTAAGGAAGTTTCAATATCAGACACAAGTTTGTTTCGACTCTCGATGACGTTTTCCCGAGAAATATTGGGAAGGCCGGTATAAATAGCATCTCCCGTGCTACCACCTGAATAGCAAGTATGCTACTACTAGTAGTAGTAATATAATATTGATATGCAGTAGAAACAGTGTAGATAATAGGACACAGCCTTGCGGGACACCAGCATTTACTGACTTCAAGTCGGAGCATGCACCGATAGTGATAATCATACTAATCATATCCAATGTTAATGCCGATAACGAAAATACACTTTACAAACAATAATGTAAAGTTTAGTTTAGTGCGATAGGTATTGATCTGGTTACGTATCAACTGTAACGCATAGTGTGATGACTGTTCTCGAGATACAGACAGTTGTGGTAGCGGATATTAGATTTTATTAAGAAATCTACATTTTCTGAATGAAATCATTTCGGTTTTCTTTTAATAGTTTAAATACTGTTTGTGCTAATTTAAAACGTAAAGAATAATATAAATATCAAAAATATATAGGTATAGTCGCATAGAAATTTCTTTCTGTACAGTTGCCGTAGTCTTAACCAGGCATTTTCATGACTTCGCCATGCCAAACTATTTGTCTATCCGATCTCTGTGGCTTATTATTTTTATTATAAATATTTATTGTCAGACTTTTTTATTTACGATTTACTATTTCTAGAGGCAAGTGTAATAAACTATGTGTAGACACTAGATCCTTTAGTATTCAGTTTGCCAATCTATCGATCAATGTCGTAACAAAGTAGGTAGGTACCTGTACTTTAAACTGGCCCTATAATTTTATGTGACATAATGTCTTTAGCTTTATCGTATCTGCTTCATTATATTCATGAACCTGTCAGACGTGAAACATAAGACTTATTATTTAAACTAGTAAGTGTCTATTGAGTTTCCAATAAGGAGCTAGAAAGGTATTTGGCAGCATCAATGAGGCGGTACCATGACGTCGTCGGCGTGTCGATTACGAGCCGAATGTATTTCGATGGTAATCTCCAACTAGCGACTGGCGGTTTGATGTGTCAATCCAAACGAGCGTCGATCGCTATCGCCCGATAGCTCCTATTGGGCAACCGCCACGCTTTGTTATCCTAACGGACTTATAAATTTCGACGGTCCATGAACAGACAGAACGGACAATACTATCCATCTTTCCAATAAATATTTTCGTGCAGTCCCGATCTACATAGTATATATTGGATGCAACAGTTGCAGCTCTGAAATGGTTTTCAAACGCTTCCTATTTCTAACCGTAACACGGCAATCGAGTGTGCGGCCGGTCGGTGCTACGATCCGCACACAAATAAATCGTTAAGCGAATTTCCCAACATGGCTTCCTCGGATACGGCCAATGGGAGACAGGGGCGGTGCGGGGCGGTGCGACGCTGCATCTTCGTGTGAAAATTTAAAAAATTACGAGGACCGCTTTTATTTTTATGAGCTGCGACGATGTTCGCCGGCGCCCACCGACGAGATAGACTGATACCACTGCGACACGATCGACAACCAATATAACTTTATAATCAATACACAATCAAAACTATTAAAAAAAATCTGTTTTCCATCTTCCCAGCAATTTAACGAACCTAGCAATCATTATTTCAATATCACAGGCACTATTTTTGAAACGTAAGGTAAGGCTAAGTATTAAATTCTTATAATATTTATCAAAAAGCTTAGAAATTACTGTAGTCCTGGTACATCGTAGCGTGTATGTGATTTATGAATAAATAAAGAAGGATAGCGCCTTCAAAAGAACCGACACACAACATCAAAGATTTGTCGACCCTCGTTTTATTCCTAGCGCTCTTCCGTCTATACGTAAGTACGTACCTATTACCTATGTGTATGAATAGCACACACAACGAGACCGCTATTTCATTTTCATTACTCTACACAGCTGAAACTATCGTGGTGTGAGTGAACACGATGAAAATCTTTATTTTCACGCTCTATCTCTCTTTATCTAATCGCCCCGGTCAGATAAGGACGGAACGCCGGAAAAACTGGCGCGGGGCGAGGGGTAAAGGCTACATCGATTCCGCGCTTTCACTGCTAGGGGCCGTGTAAACCTTTAAAAACATAGCTTTTGCCGCGCGATTGTCATCTTTACCTTTATGTGGATAGGAGGCAATTTCCAGTGTGCGTTCGAGCCTGGTAAATGGATTGCCTCCCCCTTGGGGGTTCTCATAGTGGGATCTAGATGGTGTAGATATGCTGATAGGCGGCCGTGTGTACGTACAGTGTGACTGAGTAGCTTCTCTGTGTGTAGGTGCCGCATAGCCTTGTGTTTTCCGGCTACGAAATGTGTAGGTATATATTGTAAGAGGGCTGTTTCCGGACTGGATAAATTTTGCTTGTGTTGGCAAATATATGAGGGGACGTAGGTATCCCTTTTTGTAATATAATTTTACGTCGTAACATAGATAGGTAGATAGATTAGGTAAAGACGGAGGCTGTGATTTGATTTGATTAGGAGGTGTTTGCAGTAGGGCCGGGGGAGATAACGCTGATTGGATCGTTCAGGGGGCGCGGGCTTATGGAAATATGTTTTTAATGTGGGTGGTTTATTGAATTAGTGAGTTAGTGTGAAGTGACGCGGGAGTAATCCGCTTGATGTATCGTGTTGATAGTTAACTCGATGTTCAATGGTTCGGTAATATAATGTAGATATCAAATATGTGTTCTAATGACTATCCAACCAGGAATGTTGTTCTGATCATTATGGAGGTAACCTCATTGTGTTTTAATATAGCTCATCGTTTGTTGCCTGAAAAGCATCTTTATACCATTAGAAAATGATTCTTTTTCTAAACACAGTGTCAAGAACTTTAATTATCTATTTCTTTACTTAGAAAAACAAGATAAACATGATAACAAAGATAGTTGTAGCTAAATGTCAATGGGTAAATAACTAAATCTCAATACCTAGGTATACATGCTATCACATACATGATAGTAAATATAATTTAAAAATTTAGTTAGTAACTCTTCCCTTATTCTGTGTCTTTGCACTTTTCTACAGTAGCGACGGCTTACCACACGTTGAAAGCCAAAAGTACTAAGAAAGCCTTGAAGTGAAAGTGAAGTACATCCTACCTACCTCTAAATATTATCATTCGTCATTTCATTGCAAGAGTCATATCCTTTTTTATCCATATCATCTCTACATTTTCTTCAGAAACTGATGCTTCGAGGAAGCTCAAAGCATCAGTTTCCTCCATACATTAAACTCTTCACGCAATTCCTAAGCGGATACATCCTCATCACATGTTCTTTGTAAAAAACCATAATTCCTTAACATACTTATGTCCTCTACATGCGGTCATCACATTTTTGGAAAACGGTATTTGTTTTGTACGTACAAAAGAAATGTTTTGTTTGCTTCACAATCACAAAAGAAATTCTAGTTGTCACAGCGCATGCTCTTTGAGCTTCCACTGCCTTGAAAATTGAAGTACCGTAGACAATACCTAGTGGATAATGTTTGTGATCGTTTTTATCTTTGTCGGTGTTTGTTTGGTATGTTTTTGCCGTGCATGTGAGATATCGATCCAAGTGGAATGCCGTTGACAGTGAAATGGGTTTAACAATTAATAAACCTCTCTGATTGATATGGACACGTGTTCACATTCTTTAAATATTTCAAGTTTTCACTCTAGGATTTCGTTTTTTAGATGCTAGAACTTTTTCATATTTATTTATTTTTCATTTGCTCTAATGAAAATTATGAAATCGGAAGATTTAAATAAGATAATTGGAGAAGGTTTAGCTTTAGTATATATTGAAAGAAAGTCTATAAAGTTTATGTTTCTTTATGGCTATGGTTGTTAATATTAGATCTCTTTTGAGGTTAGGAAAAATATTATCTTTATAAAAAATAATTCTCAGTTGATCGTCATTTAATGATGTAGAGGGGTAGTCAATCTCTCTACATAGGTAATATGTATACACACTATGTTAACAGAAAACATGATACATCGAAGAGAGTATCAATAATTGTCACTTTAATTTTATGTACATAATTACAATATTCCCTTTATCAAAGATAAACTTATATTGTCGTAGGTCATCCAAATCCGTTTCACTGGCAAGGTCCGCAGCGCCCAATAAATGACCGCTATAAAAAATAATCCGAGTCGTAAAGTTTATGACTTTTGCAGCCATTTCAGCGCTTGAGGAGAGAAAGTAATTCGTCCATAAAATTACGAGTAAACAGCCGTTTTTCCTCGGAAATAAAACCACCCGGGGGTCGAGCTGAGGGGTGAAGTGACTCCTGTAATCGGCTTAGGCAGAGAGCCCCTCTGATTTAGTTTTAAACCCCTCTCGTGGGACCATGCATGATGCACTAACTGTTATAACTTGATGAGAACTCTTATCTCAACATTATATAATCCGATTCGGATAATTGAGTTGTAAACTGGTACAGTTAATTTTCGTATTAAGGGAATATGCCTCTATACGTTCGGTATTGTGCTTTTGATATTACTGAAACAGTAACGTTATAATTACATTACAGTAATTATTAATTTAGATTTGCTGTAGCATTCAATCCGTACCGAGATGATCTGTTTTCCTACTATCTTATTATTTAGTATGATATATCTGACTTAGTGCATATTTTAATTTCCGAAAGTGCGTTAATGTATTTATTTGTCTGTGATGCTATTTATATGTTGACGTAAATCATAATAGAACTAAATAGCGTACCTTTAAAAGCATTACAAAAACAACAACACATCACATTGACATGAGGGCTAGTAAAAAAATATTACAGGTGGCCCTGTACATCGATATATCAATTATTATTAAACTAAGTTATATATGAGTTAAAAAGTACAAAAATACCAGCAAATAACCAAAGTAAAAATAAAAGAAGGCAGCTCAACTCATATGTCACAAACGCAACGTCAAGTCCAACAAGTCATCTCAGCCAATGGGAAAAAGTGTGTGTTATAGGCCCGGCTAATATAACCAGCTCTAATCTTATTGAGCACAAAGGAGCTGCCATGACGCGGCGAATATTGACGCAAACCATTTAATATTTAGGTATTTCGATATGCAGTAGTACAGGCGAGAATAAATGTGTTACGGGCTGTAGTATTATTTGTCAGTTATTTAATTACTTAAATATAATTCTAAAAAATAAAGAACCATATAAAGAACCGTTTTATTTTATCAATCAAATTATAAACATCGCTGCAAATACTCCGGCTTGATTTAATTATTGCAAAAAAATATTAAACTTCGATTTTCAAAGATAACAAGATAAGATAGATAAGATACAATTAAATAGGTTTACTTCGAAATTTAAAATTTGAAAAAAGCTATTGCTAATTGTAAAATCTAATAAATTAGTTTGATACTGATCAAGTTAAATCGAGTTAAATTAATTCTACCTTCTATAGAAGAAGAAAAAATAGATTACTTGCAAATCACTTTTTGAGCAGACAATTCCTAAATTCAGTGAAGGTTATACTCGTAGAGAAGATAAGATTAGAGAGTATCAAAAAAATATGTTGTAGCAATTTTGTTGTAAAGTTATTTATCAGATTTTAGAATTATAATTTAGTGCGATAATGATTGTGGAATCGATTGACTCTTACGTCATTTTAGTTTTTCCAAGAAAACACATTGTTTTGCTATTTGATACTGCGCACTGAAAATCAGTACTGGGACGGTCCACCTATGTTGTGGGACACATCGTACAAAACTCATCAACATAAGCTATCGATGTAGTTGAGAGTCCTACTTAATTACGTACAATATGTAGTTTTTCTTCCCTTTTGTACCATAAATAACCTAAAGTTATACCTATGACCCCAGATAACGTGATTAAGGATATATGACATCGCCTTGTGTTGCACGTATAATATGTGCACGTATTTATGTATTCTTTGTTTTTTTTTCCTATCAACATAAGTTGTATGTTTTTTAATTTATATGTATAAAACATCCTTAACTTTTTAACTGATTACTTGATTTATAATGAATTAATTAATTACTTTATAGTTTTAAATACAAAATCTAAACATATTTGTTAAAAAATATGTAAGTCATATACTGTTGAAGTAATGACATTAACTACTTTTGAGTGTCAATGTACTTGCCGTGGCCGGAGACCGACACAGTCACTTACAATATTAAAACGGACAATACAGCGGTACGATAGTCACGATAATCTTTGGTAGTATTCGATTCTAGTTACCGAGAATACCGCAACTGGTGTCCCGAATAGTTCACTTCTCTGTTTTACGACCTCAATACTTTTTATCCAATAAATAACATGACAAATTAATGGATATATTATGAGTCGGATTGCGTCGGCTCTTTTTATTTTATGTGTCGGGTTAGGACGAATGCATTTTTAATTGAGTGAGGCACTTTTGTGGACTGTACAAAACGGCCACCGCATGTCGAGGATATTTTTTGTTTGATTGACGGGTGGTAATGGGCAGGTGCGTAAGAGAGTCGATAGCTACCTCGCTTTTTCAATTCCTATATTCCCTTTTTATACGATTACTTCGTTTTGCGAAGCGACTCAGTGTTTTGAGTGTACTGTTTTTAACATACGTTTTATTAATAGGTCACTAAATTTGGCCAATGCGAAATAATGTTCTTTTTTTATACTTTAAACTTCTTGAATGCAATGTTAAATTGTATTAATTAAGATAGTAATTGCTCGTCGTTATGCCGAGATCATTGTGTTCATCAATTTAACGAGTTAGTAATTATATTATTTGTTTTTATATTGTAATTTACTCTATAGTTCATTATTTTAAAGAGTACATAGGTTAAACATTGAATACCTAACAAAATTTATTTGCATATGCTACGAATAATAAATGTAGAGTAAATACTTGGTGGTTATTTAATTCCTCTGCATTGTGTATTCAGTGTTAAATACAAATTATTTTATATAGTTCAAATCTCCTAAAATTTCACGATAAAAATTAAAAGTACCTTATAAACTATTTTTTTATTTTTTTTATTATCTGTTTTTATATTTATTTCATACATAACCAAAAATCACATTAGAACTCCATTAATACGGTATGGCGTTAGCGAAAACAGCATTAAGTATGACTAGTACTAAATATTCATAAAACACATACACATATAATAACATACAATTTCTTAAATATGTCACCATTTGGAATTCCAAAGTAAAAGTAGGTTTCCAAACTCAAAAAAGGTTTTTAATTCCTAGAAGTACGTCTAGCTTGATATTTATAAAGCTAGCATTATTTAAAGTCATATATTTATTGTTGACAGTCACTACAAAGTGCAGCGAGACGAGCAGGGACATCGTGTGCTAACTGCAAGACGACAACCACGACGTTGTGGCGACGCAACCAGAATGGAGAGCCTGTGTGCAACGCCTGTGGACTCTATTACAAACTACATAATGTGAGTATTTCTAAAGCAAGATTATTCATTGACTGACCTGACTGACTCACCGCTGCTCCAGAGGTTTTGGACTCTATTTCCACCGGACAAATTATTATCTGATAACTACGATAAATTGTTATGTATTTTGTGCATAATTTTAGTAAAATTTAAGTGTGTATATTAGTGGTCTGGTTACCATAGCAGTGGCTCTACCTAGCTTGAGATCAGACGGCCGTGTGTGACAGAAGTCTCAAGTAAATTCTGTACAAGCTAAAACTTTTTCAAACTGGATTGATGAAATAATGTTTAAATATACATACTTCTTAACATAATGTTTAATAAAGATAACATAATTCAAAGATCTTTGTATTATATTCCACGTAACAATTTTAGATGCAGTTCGGTTGGTGAATAGCATTTATATCCGCTTGTATTATATAATATTAACGATTAAATTATATGAGGAACTGACTAAAACCGGTTTAAACGGAAGGCATTATAACGGGTTTATTTGACTTCTTAATTTTTTCATAAAATATGTCTCAACTATACTCGTAATGTTTGCATAAAACACTATTTTAAACTTTTTATAAGGTAACGGCGTACATAAAAAAATTAATGGGTCATTAACCCAAAACCGATAAAAAATAAATTTTAAATCCAAATATTCATAAATCTACATAAATTATTTCTAAAAATAATGTTTATAATGACACTAACAAATACGAAATAAACAAATAAAGAAGCAAATTCTAACGGCCACTGCGCACTCGAGATTTTTAAGCAACCGATAGTGTGACAGTTCTTACAATCAGCATGAAGCTTTATGCTAATTCGCGCTTTAACTTAAAATTATTAAAAAACGTAAATAGATTTAAAATTAATCATTACTGATCAAACCATCGACAGCCCGATTAATCAAACTATCGAGCAACTATCGGCCATTACTTATCACGTGTGAAACAATTATAATTAAACTATTGACGGACAGTCAATCGAATGCACCGTACGGCCGTATATACATACATATATAATACTAAACAGTTAATACATATTTTTAGTACAGGAACAGTTCGTGGATTACTGTAATCAGTTTTAGATAAAATATTTTCTGCCTTCCTAGTCTACACGATCGATACACAATTCATCTCAAGATTATACTATAGAGTTATGGGTTTTAGTCGTCAGACGACAGTGACTAGTTTAGAAATCATTAGTGTGTGGTGACTCTAAGTTAAACTTGACTGCGAATTGATTAAAATTTATAAAACGAAAAATTCCGTACACGTTTCTTTAAATCGTATAAATTAACATATCAATAAAACATACATTCTAAATTAAAATTAAAAAACAAGTAGCCATTTATAAAATGACACTAATAAAGAAGAAATATCTGCACTCATAGTTAATCTCGAGGTTGGTAGAGATTGGTTCCCTCAGGACGAGTTGACGGTATCTTAGTGACAGATAACCAGAGGGTAGGGGCCCCAGCTAATGCGTCATAAAACCAAATTCGATTGTCTCAAATGAATTACGATGTCGATACCATCGCTAAACGGTTAAACAACACTACGCTTTGAACTGATAAAAGTGATCAATTTCTGACTTTCCTACAGGGGTGATTTTTGGTAAAATTGCTATTGTATTTTTAAGAGCGTGAGCCAGCATGACATGCCATAGACGTAGTTTACTCTGTATGTTTTTAAAATTATGTGCAAACTTAAAATAGACTCTTACTTATAATCTATCTTAATAAAGTCATCTACATAACTTTAATTTCTAACGTTATTCTATTAACTATATTGTGTATCTCTGAAACAGACGGTGGCAAAATGAAATCAGCAATAAGATTGCACAGAGATCGTAGATAAAACATTACCGAACAATTTAAACAATAGTAGCGTTTTCAATATCCGGCTTAGAAATAACAAAAATAAAACCTGTTGTGCATCTAACAAGATGTTGCGATTAAATGTCAAGCAGCACTAAGTAACGATTCTCACGACTCTCAAACCCCGGAATGAAAACAATGAGAAACCCTCACGCGACTGCGCCGTTGATGAACAAAAAAGTACAAACGCTATTACACCAGTAAGCAACAATGACAAAAATTAACTGTCAAAGCGACCCTTCGTTGAGGGCTCTCCACATTTTTTTGCATTGAAATGTATACTTTATTGCCTTTTACGAGCATCAGAGCAACAATGTTGTTTGCTCTAATTATTCGGAAGGAGCGACAAAGGAGCGAATGGGAGTGCCAGCTACTTTAGACGTTTGAAGGTATAATGACGGGAGCACAATACTGGTATGCCAGTAGCATTGTCGGGGTCTGTGCCCGCCTCTCCATACATATTTATACCCGGCGAGAACATCTCGATTCAATAAATTATTTGTTATAATTCTCTTGCCAAAATCATGTAAAAGAATATATAAATGTTAATTGTATGTATTCCAATTTTCAGTACTTTACACTTTTTATCTTCAAGCATATTTTAATATTTCCATAGCGAATCAATTTTCTACTTGAAGCGAAGATTCTAAATGTATTTGAATAATTTTATACGTAGATAGGTACGTAATATAAACTTGTACTTGGACATAATAATCGAATACTTTCATAAATTAAATTATAGATAATTTGTGTCGACCGTGTTTAAAATTCTTAAACCTTGTGAAGAGAATATTAATGTGAATTACAGGCGTTTCTCCTGAGCCTTACAATAACATCAGTCCGTTTTTTAATACGTTTGTGAAGCTAAAAACTATTTTTGTCTCCATTTTCATATTGGATGATAAGATGGCGTCGCAATATAGTGTTGATTTAATCTAAAATGACACTAATAATCTCAATTTTGCCTTTGCATGGGATGAAGTACTAGTTGCAGAAAATGATATTGGATTAAACGGCTGTATGCGAACTAACTCAATTAGAACTGTGTAAATAATCCGGTTTTACTAATAAAAGTTTACGTTATAAAATACAAATCTATTAGCAACTCGCTAGCACTTTTGCTTTATTATATTGACGTAGTAATTCAAAAGATATCCTAAATCCTGTCTACCTGTACAAATAACAATAACACTAAAGCGGTTTCGGAAGCCGATTGCATATGTATAAAGCTTTTAAAAGCAAATTTAATGTAACAATGTGTAAATAAATACAGTTTAATATTAGCCGGCCCTTAATGCGGGCATCGTGATCGATTTCACTCAAAAAATGCAACTCATATAACAAAGCAAAGCGTATTGTGATCCTGAGCCATCGAGACCGGTGTCACCATCCCACGGAGCCTTAATAATCTTGATACTTTATGATAAATATAAAAAATGTGAACAAAACTTCGGTGGTATAATCTATATGTAGCCTGATTGCGGCTATCGTGCGGAGCGAGAGTGCGTGGAACTCTGCCGTGGAACGGCGGAGCGGGACTGGGAGAGGTTTAGAACTCTCCCGGCCCGCCAGGCCCGGGAACGAGCCAGGTACCGCAGGCGACTCAGGTGCCGGAGGTTGCAGAACGACTTCCGTCCTCCATAAGCGCAGGCCTGGGGGTGACAGGTGAGGCCATCTGTCACCCTAGCAGAAACAGGCTGGGGTGGCGGCGAGCGCGTTTCGAGTCCGACATGCCACCGATAGGTGGTATCCGAGGGGACTACCGCACGGAAAAAAAAGGGTACAGCTAGTGGTTAATATATTTCTCTGTAATAGCCCTGCCTTTTGTTGCTTTTTCCAAAGTTCTTAAAAAATACAAAATTGCTTTTATGTTGTCATATTACCAGAAGGAAATAAAGCTAAAGAATGCATAGGGATTTTCTTAATACTTGTTTTATTTTTTCAAGTACTGCGTGCAAAGCGACGAAGATTATAGTATCAAAATCGTTTGAGCCACGTATTATCCAAACAATGTTCAAGTGTGTTTACTCAAAATATATCCTTTAAAGGTCCTTATTGTGTATAACTTAGCTATAAATGCCCATAAGAGTTCAAATTGCCCTCATACAGCCGACAAACCGACAAGGCTCTTGTTATTCTGGACTAAAGACCATATAGACCTTGTTTCGTGTTTGTTTTAAAAACGTATTATTGGATTGTGATACTGTTTTGTTTTGATTGATGTGGGAACTCGTTGACTTTATGTATTTTGTTTTATAAAATGTTTATGTGTCGAGGAGAGCTTCTCGAGGTTCTTACTTTGTTTTTATAGCCTACTTAAACTTTTTGAAATAATTGTATAATTGACTCTTATTATTAATCATGGGAACTAGGGCGTAGTTTTTTAAACATAATAGATTTCTTTAATGTTTTAATTTCAGTTAAGTTTAATTATAAATTGTAAATTTGTTAGTAATATTTTTAAATTTTAATTTGTTTCTCGGGTTTGCCTAATATTAAGTTTTCATCAGTGCCTATAACAATTGAAATATGAACATCCTCTTTATATATTCTTACTATTAGATCTCTGGACTAGTGACACATTTGGTATTTCGGGTTGTTCCGTCTTCATCCCACTACGTCATTTTCTTAACTGATCCCAGTTTTTATTCCACATTCATCCCTTGGCATTTTTTTAACTGCTGTTTGAATATCTTGAGAACTTAGTCTAATGAAAGGGGTTCTGTCGGTCCCACTCTATGGTAATTCTGTGTCCTCTTCTTTATCAGTATTCGTGAACACTTGAATATGTGTCCTATACAGAAATGATATTGGTTTTCAAGTAAATTACATACCAAAATACGCATTGGGAAACTTTTATATTCCTTATAACTTTATTAAATAATTGAATAAGTTAAGTGCATGGTTGTGCTATCCATACTTTTTCAGTACTTGGGATGTTGGGATGAATTAAGAATAGAAATTGTGCTAAATTAAGAATAACAAATTAATTTTAAAGGTGGGATGAGTACGGAATAAGCATCTGGAATGATATAAGAACTGGATGAGATTCAGTGGGATGAAGACGGAACAATCCGGTCTTTCGATGATCAGTAAACTATGGTAACCATTTACCATCACAATTGTCTTCTGATTAAATTATTATTATTCTAGGCTTATAGCTTCATGAATCTTGTACACTCACAATGCTTGTTAAAAAGTTATTCCAGTCTTCGAAAAAGTCTATGAACTGATTTCGACACTGTATCGGACCTGAACCGGCTTCAATATATTATTTTATATTTCTAAAACACAAGCTTGTCCGTTTGACTTTTGTGAAAATGAGTGTTTTCAAACTTACACCTGATTTATAGTTTACTAATCATATTCTGGGATTCTGAGCATCACTGTTATGTTTAAGCTTCGAAATCGAGGCCATAATGTGAGTGATGGCACAGATAGCTTCCAAGAAATTGAAACACGTATTCAAGGTCGTCCGTGTGGTGATGGATTGCGGAGTGTCACCACTCTTATTCATCTCATGGGTGAGATAAGAGCCGATTAATGGAGCTAACTCTTCAGGATAACAGCACTGCAAAGAAAAAGAAAACTTAAACAAACCCTGTACCAAGCCGTCTGGCCAGCATGGTATAGTAGGCCACACCCTGCTTTCTAAAGAGAAGCCTATGCCCATCAGTGGACTGTTATAGGCTGGTGATGCATCAAGGTGCAGCCCAAGTATGATTTTGCAAGGAGTACTGCTGTTACCTTTGAGACGACTCCACTAAATGTCAACGTGCAGTTCTGTACACTGTTGACTGAACAACTCATAAAAGACGATATATTCAAGATTAAAGTAGTACATACTTTTCAGCATCGTCGAAAAATCACCTGCTTATCGGTTTTTTATAGGATACACTTCAATGAATGTGCGAAAGGTTTATTATTGAATGTTCTTTTTTGGTTTGAATCTTAGTGATTCAGTGTATTCATGAGCAACCGTCGCCTGTTTTCCAGATACCGTTTGTAATTATAATCCTGAAATGTTCAATAATAGTGTGAATAAGTTTCTCTTGGATAAGCGTGTGCTATCGAAGTGTCGCCATCTATCACCTGTCTGTATCCATTACCCAATAAAAAATGAAAAATAATTCATAAAGTTAAGTCCGTTTATCAAAAACCTTACTTTCGAAGGAAGGTTTTTGTTACTCATGCTTAACTGGTTTTACTAACCTTTGACAGAGTATCAAACAGTCATTTGGGATGTTTTCTAACCCAGATGAAAGGGCAGCATTTGTATATTGAAACGGTCCCGCAGGAATACCGAACTCGGTAGGTATCAATATGTGATTGAAAATAAATTATTTATTTGGCCATCAACAATGGTCGGTTAATAGGATTACCGTACGAAGCGTGGGTTCGAGTTCGTACCCTCCCACCGCAATATACTTTAACAAAGCGTTCCGTCTGCCCGTGTAACTTTTTATAAATTTGTTTATTTAATTTATCACGCCCGTTTATACGTTACTTCCTTCATGTTAGAGACGATTACGTTTTTGTGGTTTGTATTCTTTTTTTTTAAACCAACCTTTTGCTCCCAATGAATTGGTATTAAGTTTTTGCGCCGTTTATCGATTGTTTTCGATTTCTTGCTTCGTTACTCGACGTTTAGAAATAAAACTATCTTATTTTATATTTACACACATGGGGGACTTTTTACTAGAAATTTTATTATTAACTAGCAGTACACTTCGCTGTTGTGGTTACATTAAAAAAAAATGGGGAACAAAACTGTAACCAAAAATTGATAAAACCATCTTTAAATCGGATTGTATATCGTGTCAAAATTTAAGCTCATTTGGTGCAGAACTTTTTGAGTTTTTGCGGCATATACAAACCAACTTAACTTTAAATATATGATAGTTTACTTCTTAGAACAAAACCTTATTATCGTCAACAAAGAACCCCATCAAATTTTCTGATGTAATTTTTAAGTAAAACTACAATATTACTAAATCGAATTTGCAGCTCTTAGATTCGGCAACTAAAACAACCAGTAATCATCAACCACAATCACCAAGCGATCCGTGTGCTAATTTACAACCTTAAATAGAAATAGCTATCTGTAGGCATAATTCTGTTGTTTGAATAATAGTGTATTACATTATTTTAATACAACACTCTCTCTTAAACACAAGCCAATAAAATACTAAACATATTAATACTCTATTACACATCAGACATTTCGTTACTAGAGCGGCACGTTAAGTGCCTGCCATACAAAAGTATTGGATTACCAGTTTGTATGGAACTAGAGAGAGAGGTCCATAATAACAGCTCAAATGATACATTTGGAATACAATGGGGCGATCAATTCAATTTTTGAATCGAGAACGCTCTTCTAGTTTTCTTTTTTTATATCGTCTAAAGTGCTGTTTTGTTCAGCCAACATCCGAGGGAATTTGACAGTCACTGTTTTTTACCCTATTTTCTCTGATATTAGATTTAATGGTAGACTATAGATACAATACCTTTGGGAAAGGATGCGTCGATGATTTTTTTGCGGACATATGTGACGAAAACGCGTTACGTAGTAAACTGACAAAGAAAAAGAGTATGAACTTGCTATATTATTTAAATTGGCATCAAACAAACTACCTCAAAATTAAACGTTCAACTATGATTTAGTTCTCGAAAATTTTGAAAGTGAAATGAAGTTTACATTAAAATTTCTGCAAACGACTTAAGTTAATCGCAATAAACATGCAAAAGTTGTACTTGTTACAACTCTCTTCAAAACCGCCGAACATCGCGCAACATGGCCACTGACCGTCGAGGCAGGCTTTAACTCGCGTGCGAGATAAAAAAGAAGGTTTAATTTACTCATTACGTTAACATTACATATTCGTCGGTGCGGCTGGCTAGCGGCCAAACGGCCGACGCGTTTGGCCGAATGTTATAATGACATCAATTTGAATATTCAACATTGAACAGCTATCCCATTTACATAAGTTCGACCGTTGAATTTTGTGGCGATGCAAATGCTATTCGCTACACTAATTGTGCTGTTCATTGTTCCAGTTAACATTTTCAATGTACTTAAATTTAACATACCAGCTTTTTAAGCGTCTCTATTCACTTTTCAGTTAATAAACTTCATTTGATTTAGATTTAAACTGAATATAATAAGAAGATCTATCGACACATTCTTTATAAATAAATCATAATTAATATTTATACTATATGAATTTAATTGTTTTGAAAATTAATATCTTAGAGTATTTGTTTTTTTAAAGTCCTTACCTTTATAAGCAGCTAAACATCTGAGGATTAAAGTTAATTTAGTGACCCTTAGAAAAATAATCATAATATATTGTAGAAAGATACTTAAGTAAAACTTAACATAAATTGTATCATATTACTTAATTTTAGTTTAGTGCGATGGTTTTTAATAAAAGAAAACGTTGTATTTATAATAAACATGTATAATTTTGCCAAAATGTGATCACATAAAAGAAACAATAGCGGGCGTTCGCGCAGTAGGCCGGAAAGATTTTATCTGTTGGCAATACAGAAAAAATGGCGCCCACCGGAAGTGTCCGAGCGGAGCGCGGCGCGTTACTATTCTTTTTTTCTTTTTTGTTTTAAATGGCTTTTTCCCTGGCAACGTTCGGCCGGAAATGCGTTTGCGTAGAACTATCTTACATTACCGAAAAGCGCTACGTCCGATAAAGTTGATAAGTTAATTTGATTCTTGCAATATATCTTTAGGGTTCCATATCGCTTGATCAGCTTTCGGTCAGATGTTTCGTACTTTTGAGGACGTGGTGAGTGTAGCGCTAAATAGGATGTTTTTATTCATGAGCCTTAAGCTCCCATTTTGTTTAGTAGCGGGTCCCAGCTGATTTACTGACTTCGATATAAATTTTGTGAAAATGTGAGAATTATTCACGAAACTGCGCAGGGGCAATTAAATTCTATTCTAAGTTTTCCCAGCTTTGAATTAAATTCATTGAGGTATTTTAGAGTAACTAGCTAAATCTTGTTCGGGTCGTAAACAAAATAAACCATATTATTATCTACTTACATTGTAGTTATCAGTGAAGGTACGTAAATGCGTATAATTTGTATTATGACTTGGGAACAGACGACTCTTCTTCTGTTAAATTAAAGATACCTGCGTTAGTAAAAGTGTATAACTATTCAGTTTTATTGTTTTAAAATTTGCATAGAAAAAGTACAACGGTCAAATATATTTCTATTTCTACTAGTTTTATGGGGATATTTAAAAAAAGGAACTGAAATGGCAGCTGCACGTCAGCAGCGATCGTTGGCCCGATAATTCCGTGTCCTTCTACAAAACAATTACTGCGCCCGCGCCGCCCGAGATTTGCGCAATGCAATAGTCATTGTAACACAGTCTTTTGTCGCTTACTATTTCTAACTATCGATATTTCAACTTCTATGTATGTATGTTTATCTGATTTCGTGTATCGGTTACTGTTGTCTTTTTTTATCGTTCCGTTTACCGGATGTAGAGGTTTTCGATGTTTGTATCGCCGTTAAGTCATTTTATACTTTTAAAAAATCCGTTAGCTGAAAACGACTTACTGTATTTATAATTAGTCTTAAACAATTAAGTTCGTTATGATTTTCAAATTAAGAGTTTATGAGTGTCAAATGACACACATATTTTATTATTTTTTTCGGTTAACTCTATTCCGTTCCGTATTAATCAAGCTGGTGAACTTCATAAAATTAGAAAACCTATTAGAAGAGAGATAAATTCTGATGATAAGCGCATGTTAGCAACATGAATGTCTTATAATTAGGCGATGAAACGATGAGAGCGAGATGATCGCTGATCTGGCGCTTCGCCACCCTATCAGCAACATCTAGCGTGATCTACGAGCACTGAAATAATCCACTCAAACCCCAGCATCAAATATTTATTTTTAAAATTATAAACCATATGCACTCAACATTCTAAAAACCAAAATATATAGCCTAAACAAAACGGATAATTAACTAACAGTCTATCTACCGTATTAGTGCTGCACGGTTGATTGCTCCATGAGAGATGTTCGGGCCGTTACCCCTCCAGTACATCTGTAAACATCTTCCAGATAACCATCTGACGTTTGACACAAAGCGCGGTTGCGGGAGATACTATCTCAAAACTATCCTCTCCTCTCTTCCCCGCACCACTCCCCAGACTTCCTCTCTCCTCGTCTAATTATTTATTTATGTCCACGTATCACACCATCGTTGCGGTTGAGTGCAAAACTGTGCGCGCGCTTTTACACGAATTCAAAATTAGAACTTGCGTTCCGTTATCATCTAGGTAATCTCGAATGTCGTTTCAACATAAATTAGCACAATACTTCATTTATTTAGGTCTTTTCTAAAGAATTCAAAGAAAAAAGTTCAAGTGTTTCTGTCTGACCAACTCTTGAGTTAAAAAAAAATTCTACTGTTGCATTTAAATCCCAATATTCCTTTTGTCACTTTTCTACGTTGACAATACACTTCGAAGCTTGCACGAGTTAATGTATCTCTTACTTTTACAAAATTTGCCAAACAAAGTAATTCTGACAATAATGCCTCAAAAAACATTTTACATAATTTAAAGACCAATTTAGCCCTAAATAATTTTTCTATAAGAAATTAATAATAAAATTGATAATATTTCGTTTTACACCGGCACGTAACCGTCGGAATATAATTGGGGTAGAAAAAAACTTTATGACATCTCACTCGTACAAAGTGGCCTGGCCAAGGTGTAATTTGATTGAAAGCACCAAAAAAGTCTCGTAATCTTATAATAAGTGGTGGAATAATTAGTGAGGGCTTAAAGCAGGTGCTGGTTGCGCACGCGCCGCCGCCACAGGTTGCGCTACTAGGGAGGTGCTACCCGAAAGAAAAATGAGTGATTTATATCAGATAATGTTTTTTTTTTCCATATCCGTTTCCTTACTTTTGCAAATATTTATTACTGACTTATGCCGACGGCTCTGTTCATTGCGATATCGATTTCGTTAGTTAATTGGGATGTCTTCTGCAAAAAGTACTTTTTTTTAGTTGAAATGTCCACTATATCTTTTTCTGTAGCCATGACACCATGATATATACTAAATCAATTATAATCAATTGAACAGTTCACATGTGAAATCGTAACAAACATTTCAATATTAGTTAAGGTTTTTTTAATGTTACTAACCTATTACCTTATTATGACATTTTCACACATAAGAGTTTTTTATATAGTCAAGGTGGCAAAGAAGCACTTGGGCAATTCACGGAAAGTAGTTACTGATAGCTATAAATTATTCGGAACATTGATAGTTTTGTATGCGTGTTCAAAGCCCTTTGTCTCGTCACGGAATTCTTTCGACCTTGCTATCACTGGTAGTAAAATAGTTCATCCGTGGATTTCCATTTCTTGTATTTATATTTTAGAATGAAATAATTGAACGAATGAAATGTAAACATAAACGTTGATATAAAACTTAAAATCACACAAAAAAGACATAATAATAAAGTTTCTTAACGATTTTCGGGTTTTAAAATAATGTACGCAAAGAAAAACAATAGTAACACAGACCAGTTATTGGACTGAACCTACACATAAATAGTATTCCTATTAAACAACAAGCCCGTTCGTAAAAGTATGTACACAATTCAAACACCAATTAAACTTATCCTTGTGTGGCAATAGTAGGTAGTGCTGTGCGGTAAAGTTATCGATAATCGAGAAGCTGTTAAACTTTGTGTCGACGTGGACAGTTACGAGTCTCGTTGGCGGGCTTGTATGAATTAGTGTAGCGTGGTAGCATCGTGAGATTTAGTACGGACGCCGCCGGACTCTAATTGGACTGGGTTCAGTGCCACAGGCGCGAAACATTTAAATTTATTGGTTATCATAATTGTTTTTGAGATGTAAAGTACAACTGCCTCATACACTATCTTCATTACGTTGTATTTTTTCCCGTCATTAAATATAATAATTATAATCATTTATTGTAAAAATATATATTTTTTCTGTTTTATCGAGACTTTAAGCGATATTGGACAATAGAGTCAACGATAATGACTTAATAAATCCATGACTTTAAGTATATCAGTGTTGATAAGATAAGGATTAATCATTATGCCACTTTTAAAAATAAAAACCATTTAAAATAAGTAGATAACAATGCTAACTAATCTAATATAACAACTGCATTTCACCGATTGTTTCGTTAAAATGATAATGACTTAGTGACATTTTAATTAAGTTCGTGTAATAACATCAACTTGTTATTGAGAAATCTTTTGATTTCATGAATTTATCTTTATTTGAATCGTGTTATATACGAAGGGATTGAGAGTAAAGCAAAAATGAAACGTTACAATAATAACCAATGCATAAGGCCGTGCTCACGCTATAAATCGTTGATGTCGATAAATTTGGCGGGTGTATAAATCGTCGTTTCAATTATCCCCCGGAGTAGCAGCTGTCGGCGCGGACTCGACTACTGCCCCGAGTATTTATTTTAATCACTTGCACATATCAAATATGAGCAGGTTTTATCGACATGTCTTCGAACACATCCTTGATTATGAAATTTACTTAACATAAATGGCGTGTCAATTTTCTATTTTGGTACAGCTCGTACATGTCATCGTGGATAACTGCTTTATTACCGAAAATAATTAGGCATGTGTTTTATGAAATGGTGGTTTAACACGGGTTGTGGTATTTATAGTTAGTATTAATATTATTATAAACGACATATGCTTGTACTTGAAATTTATCAATAAGATGAATGTTCTAGTAGTACCCGATTATAAGTTAACAAACATCAAATAATATTTATAGATGCGTCCTCATTATTTAGTTTTGACTTCCAAAGTAAACGATGACCAATATTGGTACAGTTAGCAACAAAAATCGCTTATCACATGCTCATTAAAATACCTATGTCCTTTATCAAATAATGCTTACATTTAGTCTTAATAAAAGTTTCTATCAATTGTTTCGAGATTATTTTAGTTTGTTAATCAATGTGTTCCATATGTTGTTGACTATTTCGATTTCTAAGTAAGCAAATAAGTACACATATATTTTCTTAAACACCATTGGTGCTTCTTAGCTATTTCCCGCGACCTCTGGTTGTAGTACCTCTCAATACAGCCAGTCAACCGCAATTTTCTGTTGGGTAACGGTACAGTCGGGTGAAAAAGTCTTGGCTCAAGTAGTATATTATACTTATTCCTGTGCAATGCTAAATTTGTTGCATTGCATTAGTTCAATATAAGATAGGTATTCTTAATCTAGGAGAAAGTTATTATTTTTTTATTTACACAGGACATTATATAATAAGATATATCTACAGTATCTCAACAACATTTGAATAGTTTTAATATTCAATATATTGTATAGTTTTATTTGTAAAATATATCGAATATTAAAACTATTCAATAGTTTTAATATTAATATATTTCATATTTGAATCTACGACAGAGTCAAGAGCACTAAACGCTTATGAACATCTAAATATGTAATAACATTTTGCGGCTCCTCATTGTAGCTACCATGAGGTTTTCAGTACCATGCGCAGGCGCCGGCACGCTCCATTGCGGCTCTCTCTAACTATGCGGAACTAATTTGGAAATATTACCGCAACTACTTTTTGTCATTCATTACACACGTCAACAAAAATACATTTTTTGAGTTATGTCTCCATGACTAGACTTTCATAAAAATAATTTTGGGTTGGTTATAAATTCCGAACCCTTTTGGTACATTTAGATGAAATAGGGTTGTAGGGCAATCTCTTAATAATCTTTAGTAATTCGGTAATTCCAGTTTTTTTTGTATCTATAGTATAAATAAACTTTTGTTTGTTTCTTGGAATCTAAAAACCTTTTAGTTAGTAAATAAACGATAACGATGAAAGATATTATATACCCTCACCTATATTTTTCAATTGCCTCACGATTTGACCAGTCTTTAAATTTATAATACGTATTACTTGAATGCTTTGATTTCTATATAAATGTGTAGTTTAAATGTTATATGCATGACTTTAAGTGTAGTCTACATATTTTAACAATATTTTTAAGTTTATCAGTGGCTCAATAATTTTATTTTTAAAGTGACAGAATTCTGCCCTTACTAAGATTGTTTAAACATGGTTCGACAATATTTTAATCATCTTCCCTTCTCAGAGACTACTAAAATAGTACCTTACTCTCATGTACTTACTATTTATAGATGAAATGAAACTTTATGAAAGACCCATTAACAAAAAACACATTATAGCTAAATAAACGATCTATACACATATTTCGATTGATTCAAACTTCTTATAATCTAATTATAATTTTTTTTTATAATTCTTTTAAAGTAACTACTCAATTCGCGATAAATACCGTCAATATTTATAAATCCATCTGCAGCGTGCTATGGATTCTGCGTAGCATCTGTGTGGGCTCGCATTCACAGGCGTCCGCTTCGCGCAATTGACATTCACTTGTTTGTTTGCGCTCCACGCCACATCTCCACTCGAAGCTTTTAATTGCTACTTTCGTCGCTCACATTTGTAAAACATTTTTTCTCTTTAAATTTCTTATAATACCGTGAGTCCGTTTGTCAAAGGAGGTAACTAGTTAAATGAAATCGCAGACATTTAATTTGCATAATTATGACATTACTATGACATGCAGACACTAGACACTATTACATATGACTTACGTATTATGATGAATAATTTTTAACTAGAATTCTTTTAGAAACTTGTTATTTGAGAACGTTTCTTTTTAGACAGTTGTTTCGCTGAAACTTTTAAAATGTTCGTTAATTTTGCATAATTTATAGATTTTATGTTTTATTTTTTTCTCAGCGTAAAAGTCGTACATGTTATTATGAGGATTCCCAGAAAGAATCAATTTTGCATATAATAACAAAGTCAACATGCTAATATTACACAATAATGTTGCACATACAATTCTCCAGTAAAAGTATAACAGTTAATATTAAATGTTTTGTTACATAAAAAAAACAGATATAATTAATTCATCTAGATCACGGAATAACATAATAATACGCAAGGCTAAAAAAACATATTACTTAAAGCGCGCGTTCAGGATCACTATTGCCTTAATTAACGATATTGCTAGAAGACCACCACACGGCTTACTAAGTGAAGGTTTTGATGAATAAATGAGGCTCATTTATACTCGATAAAAAATCAGCAGGAGACTACCGATTGTAAAATATTAAATATGTTGAATTAGATCAGAAAGTAGTGCTGTTATATTTATCTGAAATTTTGTACATTGCGGGAGGCCAAAAAATCTATCACGTTCATTTGACTTTAACTAAATTTGTATTACGTTCTTACTTTCCCCGCTCTGTTATCGCGAAGCTTTAAATACAATCATGCTTATCATTTTGTATCTTATAAAGTCACATTGCGCTAATCGTGAATTTGTACTAAAACACTTTCTCTCCAACTTCGGAACTGCCAAACGTTGTTCTCACATTTCGCACGTTACAAAAACGCATCTTGAACTGTTACATTCAATAATGAGTTAGGATGTAAAAACCGAGTGAAAAACAGGCACGCGATGCTTAAAGTGTTGCCAACTTGCAACAAATTAATAAGACAAGGCATCGGCAGTATTGTTAACCGTTTGACTTATGCATTATACAGTGGGTCTACCCTTTATGGCAGAACTTTTCATAATATTACAACGGACAGCATAAACTTTATTTCGCAGAGAATCGTTTGGCAGACATTTGTCATACATTCAAAAATCATAATTTCGTAAGTTATAATCATCTTTAAACTTTATATCCATAATAATTAAAAAGTAGAACCATCATGTCGCATAGTTCATACTCACAATCGTCTTTGAGCATAAATTTCATATCGATAGTCATTAAAAGGTAGAACTATCATATCTCAGGGAGTTTACAGTGCGAATTATCTTTTGGCATATATTTCATATCTATAATAATTGGAAGACTATCTATCCATCATTTTGTATTTACCATAATAATAAAGCAAGCAAGAATGCAGCATATCTGTCACGGCTCCGGCGCTGCGGGACTCCCATATGACTTTTTAAGAAAATATTTTAATCGAAGGTGAAAAATGCTATTTTATGGCAATATGGTTAATAAACTTATTCCTAATGAAACTGTACTAAATAATCGTCGCTCTAAATAAACGTTATGCTAAACAAAATTATGCAGAATTTTAACTTTGCCAAAGGTAACTATGCCAAATAAAATTATTCCCTCTCAAAAGCATGCCATTTGAAAGGACATATAAACATTCAGCCGAACAATATTTATACTATAAAACTTTTATGCCTTAAAAATATTTGTTTAAAGAAGATTTTGCCAAGTGCGTTATGCATAATAAATTTCGGAACATCAAGATTTTGCCAGCTGGAGGGAACCCTATAGAGTTAAAATATAATTTCAAGCACCATTAAGAATCACTAAACTCGCATAAAGTAATGGAATGTGAAACAATGCTTATTCCAAATTTAAGAAAATAATAAATTTTAACACCTACCAAAGATTTGAAAATTGTGTTTCAGACTGGCGTTTTTTGTTTGATTAATATCGAAGTCACAATTTTGTGTTCTCTGCAGTAAACCGTATCGCCTTAACGATCTTAATTAAAGTGTTACTAATAGGTGTTGCCAAAGTTACTAAAAATATTTTTTTATCAATATCATCCACAACAATTCATGTCACCTGTCTCGTTGCTATTTATTGCGAACTTTCATTTAGTGGTTTTATTCTACTAAAATAATTTGGGTCAATTGTAGATATGATGTTTGTTCTGTATGTTACAAATCTTTAACTCCTGAGTCCGATTAATTTTACTAGAATATATTTTTAAAAGTGAAATATTATAATAAGTATGAAAAAATCTTTTAAAAGGTTTTGGCTTTATCAACAATGTTTTAAACAAGTTCATTACACAAATATTGCCAAACACATTTAACAATAATGTAAATGGAATGATAAAAAAATGTGAAAGGTATGAATCATGGAATAAGATCATCATAGAACAAGATTAAAAAACTTTAAAAAGCATAAATTAAGCATAAGGAATGAGGTGATCCCACATATCCCACCAGATTAGCAAGCTGAAGTGGCAGTGGGCTGGCCATATTTGCCACAGAACTGACTACTGCTGGAGTAAACGAGTTCTTGAGTAAAGACCGCGTCTAGGCCAATTTAGTGTAAGACGCTTATAGGCCAGGTGGAGTGACGATTTACGCAAGACGGCTAGCAGGAGCTGGATGCGAGAAGCCAAAAATCGATCTAAGTGGCGTGCAATGGGAGAGGCCTGTGTCCAGCAGTGCACTGCTATAGGCTGATGATGATAATAATGAAGTTTATTCTCATTTGTTATGTCGTTTTAACTTATCCTTCATTTTTACCAACGTCCTAAAATTATTGGCCCTTCTCCTAAGTATGATTATATACTATTATATACTCCCAATATGATTCATAGACTTATTTTACTGTTGTTTATACGCTCAACGACCGCAAAAACGTCACATTAAAAAAAAACTAATTAAAGCACGTATTACTAAAACCTGCACTTGTACAGATTACTCAATCACTGCACAACGTGTTTCCGATAAAAACTAAACTCACACACAGGTAATGACACTATCGACATCAATAGAGTCGTTTATTACATTTCTTGCTTGTAATTGGTGATAATAGTTATTATTATCTTTATCCATTGATTTACGGTAATTCGAAGTGTATTGTCTTGATATTATGCACGATTTTTATATTTCCCAATGGATACGATACCTTAATGTGTAGTTATAGTATAAATGCTATAAGAAAAACATACTTTAATAAACTCCTATTGTGCAATTTTAAGTGATTTAGAAGTTAAAAATATATAATAAAGTAGTCCTTAATAATACCTGACCTAATAAAAAACGTTCAGTATCAATATAATCGTATGTCCTAACCACTTAACGATATCTAGATCGAAGATACATCTTTACAGCGCTTTGTTTCCACAATAACGTGTCAAATTATGCCGAGGCTTGCGATTTTACTGCTCCCCGATTGGTTAGCTGTTCGAGGTTCCATTTCATTACAATTGTTATGTCCAATAAAAGCTAAGTTCGTAGTTTTCAAACAATTAATAGCATAATAAAGATTTCTTGCCGCCAGAAAAATTATAACGAGGGGCCGTGAGCAACATTTTCCATGGCATTGTAGTATGAGCCTGTTATTTTCCCATTTGAGCAGTTTTATTGCTGTGTTTGTGCAGATGAGTGCAGATAGCGTAATAAGCACACTCTCCGTCCTAGAAACGTAACGCAATTATATGCACGCACAATGAAACGCAGTATGCAACTTCTGAGCGTTAATTTTACGTTGTCACTATAAAAAATAACCATTGCACTGTTTGCACGAACGCTGTCACAAGCAAACCAAAGGCAACCATCGTTGGTATTAGTGCATATATAAAACAAGGTTTTCCTCCTATTTTATTGCGAAATATGTGCATGCATGCAGTGAAAACACACTACGGTGTATAGCTTTTCATTTTATGTCAGTTGTATTTAACGATAAACATTTTTATGTATGTGTTATTATTATAATAACTAACAACCGTAAACTATTTCCTATGTAGTTGTTTTCATACGTGTCATTCCACCTCGGAGAACATCAGTTAGTGGTAATATTTGTTGTCACCCTGATATGCCATTACGCTTTGCTCCAGCATCGCTTTTATAGAGCTGTAATTTTATGCTTCATCAATAGAGTACCGTACATACATCCCGTCAAATACCAGCTTGTGATTGGATTTTTATCATAAAAATATCTATAGTGACAGAGTCATACATCATATAGAAATCGGATCCTAGAATTCACTTCATAGATTATTCAGAATGGCGTGCTACGGTAATATTACATTGACGTCCAGATGCATGTACTGCATGCCGGCTATGGAACAGTAACCCTGAACTGCGCACGACATTTATTGCAAACTGTAATTTACATTTATATGTTTATTACTACAGCCAAGAGGAATTCACAACACCGAAATAGGTAATTTTTAATGTGTGTGATTTTTCTTCGCAAGGTATAAGGCCAGATAATGCTAATGCTATTAGATAACAGAACAAATGTTATCAGAGTGGTAAGGAACGATTGCTTTTTGAAAAGTCTATAAGAGAGCAATGGACAGTGCTGCGGATCATTATGGTTAATACTAACACATGTATTGACGTACATGGTGATAGAAGAATTAACGCTCAAACCTAAAGCCTTATTTTCTTTTCACATGATCCAACAGCTGTTGAAGTATACAATATAGTAATTGTTTATTGGTTTTATCGTCGCTAATGTATTATTAATGAGGAATTAATGTCTGAGCCTACTATTTTTGAATTGATAAATGAAGCGTGTCGAGTAATTTATTTTTATTTTGATATGCTAAGTAGTGATTTTGATTATATTTTCACTGATTTACTGATTTATTGCGTGTAATTAATTTGTAAATGAAATATTGATTGGCATGTATCGCAGAATTATGCTAATATTTTATTTTATTTTCCTTTTACATATTTAGATCACCAGTGTTATAATAGATCGCGAATGTTTATTCGAAAATGGTACTGCCCATCCTCTACTATACAATCACTTAGTCGACGTACACGACACCCACGGGAAGAAATTGAGTGGATCTATTCTTAGCCGGCACCACACAACGAAAATTTACATTGTAAATTAACACTGATATTCAAGGAATAGCCATGGTCGTAATACTGTAAAAGATAGTCGAAGTCAAAAAAAAAAAAGTTTGACAGTGTGACAATGTAAGAGTACTCTCTATGTAGGGGTTATAACATTATATGCCTATTAAGCTGTGCAACATATGGCGCACACAGTTAAGTCAATTCACTGTCGTGTGACTACACAGCATTGACATAATTATGAGCACTCGATGGAAACTTTGTGTGTGCAAAGCGAATACTGAATAGAAGTACCAGGAAGTAAACTGTTTGTATTTTGAAGGTTTTACAATTTTCCAACTGCATGCAAATTTTTACCAAGTAGATTGGGTCAAGTGGACCACGACTCACGCAAATCATCCTCTTTTTAAATAATACCTTTTTAAGGTATTGGATTGACTTTTTTTAGTAAATTAAAAATAAACGTGTGCAGAATAAACCTACACAAAAATATTATTAGTATAAACAGGGTCGATTCGTATGCATGGTAGAGCCGTCGTAGAGTTCTTTTGTTGGTAAAAAAACGCAGTAATCAGCAAACGTATAAGTTTTTATTCTCTAACTATTTCATGAAAGAACCACACGAATGACGAAACTAAATATGATATCTTTTTAAAAGCTCTTGACCTCCAAATTGTGACATGTTACTAAGTTTTTTGAGTTCGAGTAGGTGAAACAAAAGTAAATATTTGTTCAATTATGGAATTAAATATTTCTGTCATGTAGCCAGTTCGTAAATTAGCAAGCTTTCATATACTCGTATACTAGTGTATCTCTGCACCTATATGTAAGTATACACGGTAACGGGAGTAGGAACAGCAAGACGTAATTAACCTAACATAATGGCTAGTTATTAAGCAATTTCTGCACCAACATGGCTGACGTGATGTCGGCTCTATATAAGCTATGTATATTTGTTCTTCCGCAACCAACTGTGGACGAACGCTATAATCCTTTGATGGTGCTGTTTTACATATTAAGTGATCGTCATTGTGTATTCTTTAACCTATAGATAGATAATGATGTCGACGCGGACCGTGGACTCGCTACCGCACTAATAAAAACTATGTTGAAAAAAATTGTGATAGATTTTTATAACAGTCTATTACTGTTATAAAAAACGCTTTTAAAATTAATTCTGATGACACCAAGTGTCTGTAAAATAAAACACATTCGGCAACGTTAACCTATTTTGTCAATTTTATTCATCTTCCTAATAATCTGTCTATTCTAGCTACAAAACCTATCTGCAGTTTTTATCTTAATTCAAGCTAGTATAAAAAAACCTTTTGGTCAATAATTGGGTATAAAAATGATCGAATAGACAATAATAAAATTGACATAAGTATCAAAGGCTTCTCAATGACCTAATTTGGTTGCAGTCTAAATCTGCTGGCATGTGCAGTAAAGTTAATGCATTTTATATTGGTTCAATTGAGAGGAGCGACGGCGCGGTATGCACGATGTGTGGGCGATTCGCGGGAACGCATTAGGACCGTCGGGGACAAGCACGCACAGAACTACGCAGTACTTTAGCAAGAGATTAATGAAGTTTTATCACTCGAACGTCTGGAGAAATTGGACTTTGCTCGTGTCTTAGATTTGTTTATTCGTCCACGCAAACATGAAATGATAAACCAATTAAGAGCACTATTATATTGTATATTTTAACAATAACCTTTTATTTTATTACGACTATAACTTTAATTAGTTTCGTTGTTTGAATCTCTAGTTTTTAACTTCTCATTTAAGAGGGATTTTTCAGAAACATTGCAACCAGACTAAATTAAAATTATACAACATAACATCTTTGTCATTTCGAATTGTTTTATTAAATGTTTGCTTTACAAAAAATGTAATTCTGCAAATCAAGTCCCCGTCACGAGCAATTTTGTTGTCACATAGACATGCGATCAATCTAAATGTCCGGACACGTCTTTATATGTAAAGATGACTAACATGATTTGCACTGTTATTGCAATCTGTTTGTTTCTTAACTAAGCAGAATATTTAAACAAACATCAACCAAGCATGTCAAAGATACAGACTTCTTGACATACATCAAATGAACTAAAATAAATTAATAATAAGTTGTGCAAAATCAATGCAAGGGGGCCAAAAAAAACAGAAACAAGGGCAGGTCATGCGCATGGGCTGCGTTGAGCGGCGCGGCGCTGGCGCAATGCAATCGTGCGTTTAGGGCCCACATGCCGCTGCCAAGTTCCCTGGAAGGCGATGAATAACTCATTGTCCGTTCGTCCATCCGACTTCGTGACGCACGCTTCTTAGAAACAACACGATGCAAAGCAGAAAGTGACCGAGATTGCTGACCCGAGAATTTTGGCAAAGAAATTGCACAAATATGGAAAAATATATGGATTTTATCTCATGTCCAGATCAAGGTGGGGAGCCCCACTAGAATTATTATGATGATAGACTAAGTTGTGCTTAAAAAATATATTATGCATATTTTCAAACACATGTAGACCGCGATCATCCAAACTGTTCAAACCTATTTTGATAAAACTCCCAGTCCTATACTCAGAGTTTTCGTGGAGTCACTGTCTTTGTTTCGGGTATAGAGGGGGCAAACTAAGTAGATATGGATTAATTCCAAGAAAACCAAACCTTCGTGTATAGGTACGCAATTCCATTCATTCTCGTAATCCCAACATTGGTAGGTCATTGTTAAGGACATGTCGTTATCTACAACAGGAAACCAGCTGATCATATATTTGAAGGACCTTAACCTCATAAATCGCGTCACATCAGTTTCCCACCGGCTACTAACGAAATACATACACAAAGTGCATTGGTGCAATAATTAGGATGCGAGGAGCGACTCCATGCCGTCGGCATCGGACACCAAACAGCTGAATATTCGCACACAACTATTGTGATACCATTTTATGGTTTCGGCATCCCTTTATAGTGGCACTTAGCATTCTAAATTGGTACCGCAGTTGTTTTTTTTATACCGCTAAATGTCGTGTCTCAGTCATAAAATGGAAGACAGCCGGTTAGCAAAAATTTTGTGATTCAACATGGAACAATTACGATTTATATTATGATGTTTCAATTATGAGAAATATTATATTCAGAGTGTATAATTTGGTCGATACGTGATACGCCTGTTAAAAAATCCTAGTTACTTTGTTTTATTTAAATGATGCTACGTTCTCGTCATAATGTGATTCTCATTCAATTATGGATAATGAGATATGTCCGTTGTTTTGTTGTTGTAGTATTTCTATTTCTAGATTTATTGCATTTGTATGTTTGATATTATGACATCATTGTACTCAATTTTCCGTGGTTTCTTTTATACCGTTTTTTTTATTACAAAGTAGTCGCTATTAGAGAAATTTCAACAAAAAACTTTGATGACACATAATCTCGCCAGTACTCTTTCAATTTTATTTTGAGAATGAGCATAATATTGACGTTGAATTCTATTGCCAACAGGTAAACCGACCCTTAACGATGAAGAAGGAAGGTATCCAAACAAGGAACCGTAAGCTGAGCAGTAAAAGTAAGAAGAAGAAGGGAGGCATGGGAATGGGAGGTGGTGGAGCATGCGCGCTTGCACTCGGTGGTGTTATGGGAGACATGATCAAGCCACTAGGAGACGCTACTAAAGGCTTTGGAGGCTCGGCTTTTCCCTCTGCTATGGACTTCGGTAAGTCCACACTAATACCTCTTTTCTTCCTTTCACACGTTCTCCCTATCTGTAGCTCTCTAATTGTAGCAAGTATTTTACACTAACTTTAACTGATAATTGTAGTACATGTATCTAAAAAACTTACTTTCTTATCTCTTTAACTGAAATGACGTAATCGATTAATAGACTTGTTTATTGGTACTAATTCCTCCAACACGGCCAATACTGTAACTCTCTTACACCAATATCAACAGCAGTCACTCATGAACATACCAAGTAATGACATTCGGGAAGTTCCAGGAAAAGTTAAATTGTCTTGGAACCAGCAACGAAATTAATGGGCAGTAAATTGGAAGAGTTGGAAATATAATAAATCCATTCACAAATCCTTAGCAAAACAGTAGAAAATAAAGTAAAAAAAACACTACTAAACGGGGTACATAGGGACACAAAAACATTGTGGGCCTTAAGTGAATATTTGATTTCCAGAAAATGTATGGCAGAATCTTTCAAACTCACAGAAATGATGGACTAGTTTTCCAAAACATTATCTTCCTATTAACTACCGCACAACATACTATGTAGAATCAGAATGTTGAAGTATGCTATCATTGTTAACATTTACCCATTTTACGACAGGCCTGGGTCAATATTGATACCGGCATTCATTTAAATATCTCGTTTTTTATGCCTTAATGTCATATGTACTAGTTATTCATGGTTTCATATCTTACAATCTAAATCAATAATCTAGATAACAATCAACTATAAAGTTGTTGTAATAATAGCGAAAAATGTATTAAAAATTATATATAAACACGTTTTTAAATAATAGAATACGTGATGTACGTTGTTTATATTTTAACAAATTGGATTTCTTGCCTTTAACTAATACCTATGAGATCCATCATCATCATTATCATCCTCTGCCTCCGCCTCCTTACATAACACCTACTAATGATTAATATAATTATAGTTTAGTAAAACTAAAACACCCGCTTCAATGGCGCTAAATTAAAATTTAACATAAAGTTCACTACTCACTTCGTTGCTTGTCAAAACAAATAGCCCAAACTCGAAAGGGTCTATAAGTAACCACTGAAAAATATACCTATTAATCTCCTGGCTCTTTCAACAGATAAATGTCAAATTAATCAAAACTGGATATACAGAGAAGTAGGTTAAAATTGGCGTCCAAGATTTGATAACATAGTTATAAGTGAACCTAATCATGGTGTCTTAAAAAAATGTACGTAAACTTTTATGTATGTATAATGATTTTCCTAGTTTCAATTAAACAAAGCGGCAATAAACGCTAGAGTTACATACGCAGATATAGTTAAGTACTCACAGCTACCCATTAAAGGTTTTCTTATCCATAATGAAGACTAAAACCATTTTTTAACGAAAAAAGGAATACATTTTTTCCACTTCTAGTGTCAGGAATAAATTACTGTCAGTGAAATCGTAAATCATTAACGTAATGACGATTAACTGATGTGATAATTAAAGAAATATATTGGCAGTATTACTAAGGTATTTGCATTTAATCGAGAGTCACACGACGAATCGAGCCTTCTCTACGCACGGTTTCACGTTTCTCGTAATCTGAATTTAAATATTCGTATACACAATTTTACCTTAGGTATTAAAGGATCTATGTTAAAAGTTATACTTTATTCTGCCAGTTTATAGGCTGATTCTTACTATCGGTCACTTAGCAAAACTCGTAGACAACTGATACCCAAAGTGGTCCGATATCCAGGTGCAAGGTGTTACTAACA
Organism: Arctia plantaginis; assembly: GCA_902825455.1. Classification (NCBI taxonomy): domain Eukaryota; kingdom Metazoa; phylum Arthropoda; class Insecta; order Lepidoptera; family Erebidae; genus Arctia; species Arctia plantaginis. The sequence continues at coordinate 6,904,658 of CADEBD010000314.1, read as the reverse complement.
GCTTTTACTTACAAATAGAAATCAGTCAAAAGACTATTTAAAATTAATGAAGTTAAATAGTGGGTCTAACCCTACTAGAAAAAATGACCCGCGAATTTTTTACAATTAAAAAAAAGATTACTAAACTAAAACTTAGATTCTGTCTTTTCTTTTTCTCTAATATTGCTTGTTATAAATGTTAATAAATGTTTTTTCCAAAAAAAAATACGTGAATTTGTAATGTCGATCAGTATGAGTTTTATTGAAATTTGCTAGTTTTCTGTTTCAACTTCTATTACATTTTGATGTCAAGTCCATGATCCAAGTATATCATCATTGAGTACCCATATCTAACAATACTTTTTTTTCTCCTCTAGGTCAACACCAAGTAGGTTTAGTGCATCCAGCGGCGGCGCACATGTCGCACTGGTACGGCGCACCCCATCAAGGATTTGCGCCTCCACCTGCCTCCCATAACCCCTATCATCACCATCACCTTGCGCAGCTTAATTCTATGGTAAGCGTCTTATGATGATTGACTAATAACGTTGTCCATTTAAATCTAATTACTATCACATCAAATACGATTACGATTTCTACGAGCACGCAGAATTCAAATACTCGTACATACTCGTAAATCAATGATTTCGTCGTTGATTAGCAAATAGACAGATCAAGTTATTCTGTGCGACTTTGTTACGTTGGATTCCTAGAAAGAATTTCACAGTCATATTACGAGTATTATGTAAATTCTATATTTAGCGTAGTCTTTTTATCTCTATTTAATGGTTATGTAATTACCAGTAAATTTAGCATCACCGGTTATATATCAATATAAATCGATGTCTTTATTAAATGTTTGATTGAGATCATATAAAATACATTTATAAACATATGTGTGAGTTTGTTGTCATTAATATTAACAACCTTTGAATATTGTAATAAATGAAAATATCATTTGAATATGGATTGTATAATAATTTATATTAAGTATATATGTATGTAATATGTAAATGTTTCGTTATAATTATGATAATAATGAAGGCGAAGTTTTTATTTTTGAATAGTTATTTAGAGCAAACGGTTTTTCATGTTTTAAATTATTAATTTCTATTTAAAAAATTAATAACATAAATGATAAGCCAATGTCATGCTAAGTGAATGTCAACATATTTGGTAATTTAGCAAATATATTATGTGAAATCAAGCCTTTTTGAATGTGAACTTTGCAGCGATCCATCGTAATAGAAGTTATACTTGGGAAAGTAATGTAAATGTGATATTGAATTTAAGTTAAAGATAAAAAAAAACACCAGTTAGTCAGTCAGATAAAAAAAGTCAGTTCATCGATTCCAATCATCTTTAGTGTTTTCGAGTGGCGTTTAAGAAGATCCCAACACGACAGTAATATTTGTGTGAATCAGAGTTACACCCGTAATTATTCTAAGTGTGGGCCAACTTTGCGTCGTTTGAAGGTCGTTGGTTGTTTAAAGCTTTAACTTAAATTATTTTAGATATTTTTTGATCCAATAGATTCTAAATTATCTTTTATTGTAAATAATCGTTGCTCGCGAATCCGCTCACATCAATGTAGATATTATTTATTAATGTGGGTGTCCGTTGTAATTAATACTTTCTTTCTGAATTAAACTTTTCTGTATCACCCTTGACAAAAACGTACAAAATTTAATTTTGATACATTAAGTAGTTAAGGCGTTAAGCATAAAAAACAAACAGGTTACAATTTTATTTAGGATATTTAGTATAGCATCAAGATCATTGATGATTTTTTTTTATGGAATAGGGGCACACAGTTTCGTATGCCATGCCATGCATACAGTTTTAAAAACACGTTTTTAACAATATTTCTTCTTTACAGACTGGCTGGAGGAGTGAGTACACGTGATAAGTCAATGAAGCACAGAAGAATTAATTAGAAATGTCTTTCGTAAACAGTCACGTCTACCAGATGGACTATATAAAAGAATCAGAAGCAACAAAATACGCTATGATTACACAAAATGAGCATTGACTCATGGTATATACACATAACACACCAGATTAATGAATAAGACTGTAACAGAATTGACGTTTGTAATGTTAAACAAACAAAGGCTGAGGTAATGGCAACATTCGAAGCTAGAAGCAAGGACTAGCTTTGAAGTCCAAAGAATCTTGCCGCTACGTCATTTCCTATTGACTACAGAACCTCGCCCGTTTACAGCGTACAGTTTAAATTGTACTGAACATATCCTTAATTTTGATTTTGAAATTTGATTTGCTCCCACTTTCTTGTTTCACAATGAAAAATTTTGATATACCACAATCAGTTTCCTACAAGTATTAAAATTTAAGAGTGTTTTACATGAAGTAACTAGCGAAATTGTACAGTATTATAATATTAGATAAGAGCGATTACGAAGTCTTAATCTTATAAGAATAGTTCAAAAAAGATGAAATAATTTTGTGTATTTTGTACATATCTCGATAAGTTATATTCCGTTCCTGTGTACATTGTTTAATTTTTTTATATTTAATTCGAAATATATGTTTTGCTCTTAGAGCATTTAAGCAGGAGACAGCATGTGAGCAGTTTATCTCTTCAAAGCCAGGTAAGGTCTTATTATGGGTTCGTATTGGGCGTAAGATAGTCTTGCATTTGCTTTTTATGTTAAATCGATACTAAATTTTTTTTTTTTTATTGAAGTCATATCCGTGTGTTGTCTGTGTTTACTTTGCTCCCCACTAAAAGTGGCAAAATGTTTAAATGAAGCACATTCGCTATGTCGTCTCCAGTGTATATACTATAAGGTTTCGCTATAGGAATTGTGATGTGTTCAGAAAATAAAGATTTTTTTGTACATTTTATTATTTGTGTAGATGATATATGAATGAAATGCAATAGTAATTTATGTAATAGTTTATACACGCAATTGTAAATAAATAGCAGTTTTGAATAGTGACATTTTGCAGAACTGATTTTGTTAAAGCATTAATCATGAGTATAGTTTTGTTATATAAATTGTTCAAGTGGTCACTAAATCGAATTAGCTATTGAATAATTATGTATACAGTTGTTCGTCACAAGGTGTAATATAAATTTTTGTATCACATTACCGATGTAAAATTAAGAATATTGAGTGGCCATAAATTTAAAATTACGGGGTTACGTTTGTGGTTGTAACCAAGAAGCTTTTTATCTTTAAGAACGTCCTTATGCACGGACTTATTCAAATGTCGATAATAATTAAATTTGATTTTAAATTTTAAAATAAATGCCAAATAAGTTTGACACTTTTTACACTGCGGATGGCTAAAATGCTTGCACTATCAAGACATCAATTTTCTACAATTCAATAGAAATCTACAGATTTTGACTGCATTGTTGAATATTAATTAACCAGATGCAATTGTCGAACTGAATTCGAAATATAATTAAGTTGATGTTATGGAAATATGTTATGTTTTAATGTAAAAAGCAACGTGCGTTATAAAGTGTTTGTATAATTTTATGTACCTACAATATGTTGTCTTTATACCTCATAATTCTGCTGTCGGTTATTTTATGTGCATAGTTTGTCCAGTTAACTGTAATAAATATTATTAAATACCAACACGTTACAACCATAAACATGACAGCCGTACCCCAAAATATGTATATATGAAATGTAAATGAAACATGTAGTAAATAAATGAAATCATTATAAGACTATCAAAATAAAAATTGTAAACTAGATCACAGCAAAACAGCCTATAACGATATCCCGTACCTAAAGTTTTTAGTTTTTAAAACAAAACATTGTGAAGTTGTGTATTTTAAATGAAATTGTGAATAAATTATCAATATTGATATTAAATGTTTATTTTATTTCTTGCACCCCAACACGAAATTAAAATGTAAACCAGTTGATTAGATGAACTTTTACCGTCTGACTAGAGCGTCCCTAGAGGACTATGGTTCCCTTTGAATTGGAAAGCATTTCAATTGACCATCCAATTACGTCATCTTATACATCGTCCGCCATAAGTCACAGGATCAATTCCGCCATTCCGTAGAAAAAGTCGTCCAAAAGTTGCGCTTATCTCGCGGCAAATTGAAAATGCAGCCGGCCGTGTGATTGTGACGTAACGGGTCCGATGCCAGCGACATATGGACCTATTCAATTTTAATCGCATTTCAGAAGAATGGACATCGGATAAAAGTACATATAAAATGCTCCCCGACGATAGGCCTTACTTAATAACTTGGTTTTATTTGCGGTTTATACCCGACGGATTTCAAGGGTGCCATTGTTAGTACACAATTATTGTTTGCTTTTGATCTTTTTAAGTTGTATAGTTATTTTGAGGACGGAACGTTTGTGCATGGATGAACATGTCACTGTTTCCTTTGACACTATATTGGATAAGCTGTTGCAGACTTCCTTGTGGTTTCTGAGACTTTTTGCAGATGTATAAGTACAGATTTACTTGATGTGGTTTGACGGTGAATACCATATGTTTTACCAACGTTTTACCTAATTGATTTATAAGATAAATCAATATGGTAAAACTTTTGCCCAACAGCCTGGGTAAGAATACGGTTTTTTAAGATAAGCCAGTGGTACTGAGCAGCTTTAGCTAAATGTCTAGAATATCCTCTGAGCTACGGAGATAATAAACATAGTCCACTAAAATTTACCATCATGTAGAATGGTCACAGTAAGTTAGTTATAGTTTCAAATACAGCAACTGCAAAAGATACCTTAATAAAAACCAGCTTTTGTTTGAAGTGTTTTTTCTGTTCTGACTCTAAAATGTAATTTTAAGACATTAAGTCTGTCAAAAAAAAAGCATTTTCCCATTTGGGATTTCTTCACAAATTAATTTCAACGAACTTGCCAATAAATTGTTTGTACGTATCCTTAAAACTTAATCTGGTTATTTCTACATTTTAATACGATAGCTATCTAAGGTGTTGTCATAAAATCATGGTAAATTTATTAACATCGAAAACATATACCATTAAAATGCGGATGGACAGAGAGACCGCGAAAAATTATAGAGATTACTACTGCGTTACGGAACCCTAAAAAAGATTTAAAAAAACATATCGCAGTTGTAGGCTCCACATTAGTAAAAGAAAAAGAAGGCTATTAAGTTAGTTATAGCGGGTTCTCTTTCCCAAAAAAAATAATAAGAAGTGGCTTGTTTGTAGTTTTAATAAAAATGAAACGGCATTTTGCTCGTGGCTGGCCGGGCATAAGTCACCATGGCGGCCAGGCGAGTCCACAGCGGTGATAAATGCACCGCTAGCGCGGGAAAAAATGTCGCCCGGCAAAAAACCGCGGCATCACTCCCTCAGATTTATAGCCACGCCAGCATTGCGGAATATTCGAGAGTCGACACTTGGACGAATATTCTTACACCTACTGCGGTATGCGAGCGTACCCCCTGAGGTGACGGAACTTCACACTTGGCTAAATTACGAGCGTAAATATACTGCTGCCACACCATTATGTACGATTTATTTGTTAAACTTTATTTCATGATGCGTCAATATATCTCGTAATTGAAACGAAATGGTCTTTCAACGTAGCCATGATAATGTTGTCGAAAGTTGTGAAAGTTGAAGTTGTGACAGGTTTAATTTCTCTTGTACCAGAAGAATTAGCATTTACTTTGTGTAACACAAGAATTGTAATGCCTGTTAGTCTAGTGGTTAGCTATCCTAATTGCTAAGCCACAGGTCATGGGTTCGATTCCCGTCCTTGACAAATATTGTGTGATGACCGTGTAATTTATCTATAAAATGTATGTATTTTGAAATGCATAAGTATGTTAATTTAGAAATCTATGTGCATAAGTGGGACTAAAATTGCAGTCAGTAAGTGGTTGGGGAGAAAGACATAAGTGAACGTATCTATGAAAGAACTGTAATGAAATCGAACACGCTTAATTTTGAATATATTTAATATCAGTTTTGCAAGAAGGAAGTTATGAAACACATCTTAAGCAAACGGTTACGGGTTTTTAGTCCAAAATAGTGAAACATGCAAATGGGATAAAGATCAGAATAATAATAACGAAACTCAAGTAATACAGCGATCTACATAGCACCCATGCCTAAAGCGGTTTTAATATTAGCTTTTTTTCTTAAGACAACTCTCATTAGGAATATATCCTCTATCGCGGGGGACTGAACATCATGAAATGGACACAAAGAACACCCAGACTCAGAACAACAATCACATACACAAATCACAATTACATAGTCATCAAATTGACTTGGATATTCTGCCTTTTACCATTAATTAGGTGCAAACGCAATTTTTCATTTAGATACGACAATATAATTTAAATTTAGTATAAAACGTGCTCATTAACACCACTCTCTTTCACACGCAAAACTTAGCACCAAAGAGGACACCTGAGTCACGTAAACAATTTATTTTAGACAAATTGCAAGCGCTTGAGAGATAAAATTGAAAAAGCCCATTGTCTGACGTTTCTGGTTTCCACACCACCAGGAAGAATACGCATGTAGTTGTGTCTGAAAAACCATTTGACAATAGCTAAGCAGGTACGAACAATTATCGTGATGAAATTACGTGTTAAATAGCCTTCTGACATATTGTATATTACACAAATGTGGTTTAAATTTCGGAAACAATTTTTACGTTAAAATCACAATGACTTAAGCGACTAAATGGACATTTATGAAAACAGACATATTATTACATCATTTTTTTATTGCGTGTAAGTCATCACCTCATTCGCACTCACATCGAAATAAAACTTATTAAAACCACCCGTTGTAGTGTTCAATCTCGAAACTGTCATTACAGGTATTTTCGTAGTAACAATAGTAAAGTATTACTAAGACTAGCAGATTACCGATTCAACTTTCGGTCACAATATGATATAATCACAGTACAGTTAACGTTGGATATTTAATACTTTTCTACGAACTGATTCGTGACCAAACTTTAATTACAAGAATTGGCCTGCTCGTGTGTAGCCCCGGTATACACTAGAGAGGAACGTCATACATAAAATCACATATAAGATACTAATACACATATATACTATATTTGGATGTATTTTAAAACATAAGTTAACTGTACGAGTAAACACTAACGATAATTAATTTATTACACTATTGCACTATAGACTGCATACGAGTATATCAGGTGTATGGCAATACAATGCTAATTGGAATTGTAAGTTCTGAATGGAATTAAATGTCAATTATTATTCTGTTTTAATCTAAATTACAGGGTATCTAATTACGAGTATTAGGTCCTTACATATGAAATTGGCGTTTTGTACGGGCGGAATATTAAGTCAAGTTTTTTTTGAAAAATATATTTAATTAATCAAAGTATGCACCGTTGTTATCTATTCACTTTTGTCATCTCATAGGTAGTTCATTGATCCCTTTACTAAAAAAAACATGGGGGCGAGAATCATTAACCTAGCTTTGAATTTTTTTTCTTATAAGAAATTGTCCAAATTCTGAAAAAAATGGTAATTTGTTGGAGCAAGGTCCGGGGAGTATGGTAGATGTCGTAGATATTCCAATTGTAGCTCATCTAACTTAGTGTTTGTTTGTTGTGCAGTGTGTGGTCTTGCGTTGTCGTGAATCAGCAGTGGCCTAGAGCGATTGACCAATGTCGGTTGTTTAGCAGCTAGTTCTTCCTACATGGTTTGCAGTTGCTGACAATAGATATCTGCCGTAATCGTTTGGCCAGATTTTAGAAAGCTAGTCCACCAAACACTCACAAGTAACTTTTTCTGACCCGTAAAAACGTACCGTGCTTTCTTTTGCGACACCAGCGCCGTACACATCAGTAATCCTTCGAGTTGTTTGTGCAGCACTGGTGCCACGGTAGAACTCGTACTCGTAAATATACCGAAATTTGATGTTTACCATTGTGCGGTAATAAGCGACGCCAAAGAAAAAAATAATGAGGAAAAAACAAATGAATGACTGTTTTCAAAACTCAAATGTACCAGCTAAATGAATTTATAAATTTTGAATTTCTTAATCAAAGAGATCTCCTCTTTGGTTAAGAATTCCAAATTCAAATTTATATATTTCAGATCAAAGTGGTCAGTACGGCAAAACGCTAATTTCATATGTAAGGACCTAATATCAATAAGTGTACCTGGTTTAAGTGATGTAGATGTTATTGTAGTAACAGTTTTAGCTACGCTCATAAAAATTAAGTAACCAAAAGAATAATGTGTATATGCATATATATACCGGACATTTCAATTATCTTTATGTAGGTACTTATCACTTTGAAAACAAGTAACATTAAGGTTAAACACAAATTATGTTATTTTTTGCATTTACTCTTGGTATACCTCTGAGAAAGTGTTTACAATAATTATATGATGATCTGTAGAGTAGCTAAGACGTTAAAGAGTAACAAACACACAAACGTTCACATAAATAATAATGCTATTACAATATTCCACCACAGTTTCTGTGCCCAGAATACTCTGGTCACCAATGATCAATCATCACCATGAACACAAGTTCGTAGCTCATTAATATCGGTTATGATTAGACGAAAAAATAATCATATTACGTGCTTTCAAACTTAGAAACAATAAAGAATTCTTATCTTTTAGAGTAAACTCAAATAAAAAATTGACGAATTGAGAAACAACCTTCTGCCACGCCGACCTTATGGCTAACAGTAACATTTATTAGTTTGTAAGATTTAAGTGTAACAGTCTCCTTAGTAACTAGCAATTAGACTGTTATATATTTATATAACGATTGAATTTTATTTTATAAATAAAATGCAATCCCCCTTTATAATTCCACTTGGTCAAAAGTTTATAAAAGTAAAAAAACATCCATAAACGTAATTTAGACGCAATGATGTGAAAGAGAGCTCTTAAAGAATGGACAGTACGAAATTGAAAAGCAAATCAGACGTGTCGTGACAGTGTTGGGGCGCGAGGTCAGTCAGATAACACCGGCTAAGTCCGAGATTGATTCCCGGATCAGGCGGATAGTCGCGGCCGCCCGAGTGTGGACGATCCTTTACTCACGATTCAGTGAGCGTTATGAGTCTTACGGATTTGTGAGGAATGTTACTATTTTACTACTTTATATTTCGGGTTTTGGGTCTACTTTTGGCGTCCGGTATCATTATTTATCGCGATAACGGATAACAAAAGGACACAAAACGTACAACTTACGTACGTACGTACATATGTATGTAATTACATTTTTTTACCTAATAAACTAACTGTTGGACAACCTTCTGAGTGTTTTACTTACATATACCTATAAAATCAACAAGGGTTTAATTACACAGACGGGTAAAGTAAATATACGTGCGTAACTACGAAAGCCAAAAAAATTAAAAAACTCACTTCACTTCACTCTACTGAATCTTAAGCAGCTTATTAATTTCTATACCAAAGTCATTGTCAAAAGTAATAAAAATGCCTGTAAGTATATATAATTAAACTTATACAAGCTCCATGCTCTCACCAAATAAATCCAGGATAAGGAACCTTACAGAATAGATGTAGAAAGTATATTCGACACAACATTATGAAATAAGTAACAAGAAATATTACCTGGTCTTCATTTATAACTATTTCATTTGGCTGATATGCTACGGTGGATCTAATTGTAACAGTTAACAAGATCCCACTTCCCTCTATAACATTTAATTTGTATAAAATTTGCTAAGATATAATTTGCTCTAGTTATCGCGGTTTAATAATGTTCAAATTTATGTTCATTTATGACAAGACTGTTTAAAATTAGAATTGTGAAAATAATGGATATAATATATTGAGAAAATCTGCATGGATATAGGAATATTGGCAACTACTAATATGAGTATGAGTGCCGATAACACTGAGAGCTAGATTAAAACTTAAGAAAAAAAAAATGGACCCATTAGAGTTTTGAACAGTAAGACGCTTATTGCGGTAAGTATCTACGTAGAGATTATTTAAAAGTGTATGTGATAAATGTAAATATATATATTTTTTACTTTTATAACCATAGCCGACACTGTCCCATAACAACAGCCATTTCACTGAAACCATGTAGACTTATTGATAGTTAGTTAATTTTTATTTAAGGTTAAACAAAACGGTATCGATGTTTCATTGCATTCAGATCTCACAATTCTAATTAGCATTGTACCACTTTATACTAATACATCCTAGACACTAGTACTACAAGATACTAGTACATCCTGTGTACCTTTATGCCAACATTCTAATAAAATGAATTCTTACTGTTTATACTAGTGCAGTTGCTCTATGTTTTAAAATACAATTTATATGTGATTTTATGTACGAGATTTTCTATCTTGCAAATTCACATTTAATTTTAAAAATTTTGTTATTTAGTCGCTGAAGTATATTCAACTTTCTATGCAAAAACTGTTACAGAAATAACAGAAATGTAATGCATATTTGAATAATAATTTTATCAGAAAACTATTTAACATGGATTTTTTTTCTGACATTTGTTAATTTACAAAAAAATTAATAAAATATACAGGAGAACTGACGTAAATTGTGTAATGTGACGTAAGTGGTGGCGGCTTGGGTTTGCGTACTGTTTCGTAGATAAAAACCTATATATAAAATTTATAAACTGAAAAAAGTTATTTTCGTTAAGTTTTTAATGATTACTAGGTTAATAAAAACCAACCGTAATTTTTAACCGACTTAATAAAAAGGAGCGGTTCTTCGGTAGTATTTTCTTAAATTTTTCTTACTTATTGCCACGGTTCGACAGGTATGGTCACCTTGCTTGGTCAGAAGATCCTCCTCTTGTGTTGGAGGGACATAATAACCAAGACCCCGACATAAAACGCAATTAAATTTGTGAGGTAGTTACCAGAAACGTTTTTGTTAATTACGTTGGTGTTAATAGACATTTAAAACTTGATCAGTTTCATAACTTATATAAATAATGATGTCACTTTCTACAAGCGAGGGACTTAAACTAGAATTATGGAAATTAAACTTACTTAAAAAAAAAAAAAAATAATATTTTGCCCAGTTATTATTTTATTGTTTTATGCAACTCAGTCCATTACTGCCTTTAAAACTTCGTACCATCAATAGTGTTGCTTGAGCTGTTACGTAGATACGGCAGTATCGTACTGGGCAGACCGTAATGTCCGGCGCCCTCAAGTAAAACAGAAATCAACTGTGTAAATATTGTAAAAGTTGTTAGTTTAGATGTAAAAAATGTGAAAACATCAAATTTAAATTGAAAGCAAATACTTCTCATCTGATAGTATTTCTCCTATACCAATTCTATTGAAGCATAAATCTAGTATAATATCTAATCTCTGGACCGATTTGACTGCCTCAGTGGTGTAGTGGTAGCGTATGCGACTGGTGTGCTGAGGTCTCGGGTTCGATTGCTGGGTCGGACCAAATGTTTGTACGATCTGAAAATATTTTTTTTGGAGTTTGTGTGTTTGCTACGTTAATATGTATGTATTAACGAGAAAAAATAAACAATATAAATGAATTCTATCAGTCAATCTAGTTTTCACAGTACAAGCTCCGTTTAGTTTGAAACTTAATAGCGTTGTGTGTTAGATCTCGGAAATATTTATCAAAATCTAAAAAGTTTCAGTTTTAAATTGTAAAAAAACTGTTTGTGAAGAGTGACATGTCCAGTTATGTTTACAATACATGTCCAATATTTATATATACATAGAGGAGTCCCCATCCTACTAGATACATCCTGGAACAGAAGAAGTAAAAACAGCAGCAGAAACCGATGAACCTGAATAATTTTCTAAAGATGACAGAGGAAGAGTGTAAGATATGTCAGTATGAAAGTAATGGAGAATCTGTGGATACCCCAGATGGAAAAGATGTACTAATCTAATTATTTGTTTGTATGTTAAAAACATAAAAGTGCGTGTCTCTGGTAATTTTTTTAAGATGTTTCTTTTTCTTTAAGAATATCAAAAACATCATACAAACAACATATTTAGATATTATTATGTGCAGTCTGAAATCGTAGCTTCTCTCAAGTACAAATAAACCTAAGCACCTAGGTGCGGGACTGACATGTTTATGCACCGAGTTACAAACTAAATTTGTAATAATTTCTATAAACATTATTGAAATCAGTAAACGTATTAAAACAATTTTTGAATCGTTACTTACTAATAATAAACATAAACTTTTTATAAAGTAAACTAATCTTGATCATTAAAAAGCATCAGATGCAACGAAACCAGTTTCATTATACGCTGGAATCAGAACATTGTGTTCCTAGAACTACTCCTATTAGATAACAGATCAAAGTTCATTTAAATTAAACAGAAACGATTAACTCTCAAACGGAATTCAACGTTAAAGCGGAGGCGACATTACGAGTAAAATACCTATTTAAAATGAGAGAAGTCGTTGACAAGCGAATACATAGAATATACATAATTTATTGCATGTTATAATACGTTATTTACGTACGCGTCTCATAATAATAAAGAAACTGTGGGGTATTGAGTATCTGTAACTTAATAACGTTGGTTGGTGCACCTGCCCCGCGCCCTCCTGGCTACATTAATATTATAATTTATACGAGGAAAACGACCCTTTAATGCATTCGGCAGACGAACTGCTGTAATTATTATTTGGTGTAAACGTATTGAATATTAAGTCCAGTATTGGGGGCGAGTAGTAATTTTTTTTAGGCCAAAGTATGCTAATTGTGCCGACTGTAATAACGGACGAACGAGGCCGAGGGTCTAAGACAGGTGACAAACCGCGACAAAAACTGACGGAATTTTGATGAATAATGCTTTCATATTTTTGAATATTTTATTGCATTATTTCATTATGAAAACTTTGAACTGTAGTAAAACAATTGCAGTAAACTTTAATTCTTTTTAAGAGGTAATATCTAAAATGTTTATTGATCGCGTTACAAATCTGGTCAAAAAGTTTTACCTCAGTTAAAAGTTTAAGACCTACAAGGTCACAAGGCTTTTAAGGCATTTTCATTTGTATATGTGTGACGGTGCTGTTTTACACACTGCAATATTTTTATAGTATATATAGTATGAAATCAAAATTCTGACCTGACCTCATAAATTAAGACTCCAGGTCTTCAACCTAGAGTCTTAATCCAATTTTAATTTTTTTGCTAATTATTTTATTTTGACACCATTTAAAACTTAAAATAAAGGATAAACAGAGGTTGCGGCCCGATCACTTTTAACTTGCCTAATGATACTATCCGAGAAATTAAAAAAAACTTTACTTTAAATAAACTAGAACTTAAGATGTGAATTAGTGTAATAAATACAATTAAAATACTATTTTGTAAGGAATACTACGAAAACTGTTATAAAATTTTGAATGATCAAGCAGGTAGCCTTTTCGTCGTAGCCTTCTAAGTAGTTTTAATACATTAAAAACGAACGTAAACAGTAAAATCCGACAAGAACATTAGCTAAATTCTTAAAAATTATAATATAAGTTCTCAATTAGACGACTTTTGGTTCGCTTCCCGCTCAATTCAAACATTAATTTGTGTGCATGAAATTTCAATGTTTAGTTTAGTCTGGCTGTTTCTATGTATAATATGTATATATTTACGAAAAAAGTGTATTTGTATTAATAATATTAATTTTCTAATTCTCATAGTCCAAGCTCTGCTTAGTTTAGGACTGTGGTTTGTTGGTGTTTGGAGTTGTGTGAATGTGGTAGAATATTATTATTATTTTAATCCAAATATAATTAAGAGATTTAGTTTATAACAAAAAATTGGCTCAAATACTCATTTATGTACACTATTCTCCTAAATTAGTTTTTGAAGCATACATTTTGCCACATTCTTATTTAGTATTCCAAACGAATATGTTGTCAGAATGTCATAAGGACATGCGGGTGTGTTAGTGTATGATGACTCCTGAATAACAGTGTCTGTGGAGAATTTTGCCAGTTTCAGTTATAAGTAGAGGATTTGATCCCGGTCATATTTTAGTCCCGAAATTTTCGGGATCAAATTTAATGAATCCCGGGATTTTCGGGATTGATCCATTTTTTACATTAGTCAATAAAAATGTGCGTAAAAAGAAACGCACCTGCCTTGATTTGATGTTTTGACAGCCATCTTGTCTACACAGCTGATTTCATTTGTTTTTGCTAATTACCGGTTCTGGATTATGCGTAAAAGTGTGTAATTTATAAAGTTTCTGGGCAATTTAATTTAAAAATATGAGTAGGTATCTATAAACATTGGTCTCTTAAGCATATAGTTTTTTTTTTATAGTTTATCTAAATAAGTCTAAAGAAGTTGATTTTTTTAAGTTTATTGTAAGTTTCATAAATTATTTACCGCAACACAAAACAAAATAGGCACTAGTTTGATTATATAATTTTATAAGAAGAAAGTATAATTTTAGTTAACCGCCTTTTTGGAGATTTAAAACTTAAATATTCTATGTCCTCACAAAACTAAATGATAAACAAAAAAAATATTTTGAAATGTTTTACTGTCTTTTTGTTACCACTTTCCATGCCAATACAATCCCGGGACTATCCCGGGATCCCGAGATTAACTGTAGATAATCCCGAAATCCCGGGATTATAAAAATGTCATGTCGTACGTAGTCATGACGTACTTAACTAACTGACGTAATTAAAGTTAACAACATATACATACATTTACATTAAGTAGGTCAATGAGCAATGGAGAGAACTTTGATAGAATTTCCCAAACCCGATTAAATCTTAAACGAACAGATACCAACGAAGATTACCGACGTGGCCTATCGGATTGGCAAAATAGAGTGGTAGTGAACTGCCACGTACATCACAGAATGGGTTGACAATGGGGGTGAAAGATTCCTCAGTGGAGCCTTTCACCCTCATTGTCAACAAAAAATTAGGAAGCCAAAAAAAAATGAGTGCGTCCACTAACAACGTTTTCAGACAAACTTATAAAGGTAGCAGAAAAAACACCTTAAAAAAATACCTATGTAAAACAATGTTTCTAATATGTTCCATTTTCAATTTCAAAAAATCTTACCCTTTGAATGTGAGCACCTGTATGGCGGGCTGCTAGTTTTAGTGGTCGGTTTATTGGGCTGATTGCGCGCCTACTTCCGGCCCTCCAGCGGAAGTTAACCACGCACCTTTTAGTACCTTCTACGACGCTGACCTGGTTACATGCGATTGTAATGTTAGTACAACCTCCTTTTGTTTTCATTTAGATTTAAAAATAGAACGGTTAACTAAGGGGAACTTAGTTTTATACAATTAAAACCCACAAAAACAGGCCATGTTAATTTTATTAAGTCTACTTATTGTTATTTTTTAATGAAGGAAGTATTAATTTAGTTTTGTGTTCTTTAAACAGCTTAAGGGTTACTAATTATTTGTTTATAGGTAAATGAACAAGTTATCCGAGGTGCCCAAGCATCCTAAGTAAGTACACTGGTACTTACTTAGGATGCTTCGGCACCTAGAGCAGAACACCACAGCACTATCGAGAAAGACACGTGACTACAGCTGGCATCGAGACACACACACACACATTTTGCCAATTTAACTCAAATTTTTTATCACTTACAGTTCTTTTATAGCATAGTGAAAAAAAGCACTATGGTTAGGTACACGTAGCACTCGTCTCCTGAGACGCTGCTTCCTTGAATACCAGCTAATCTAAATTTATGTGGTGCTAAAAAAATACAAGCTCGAATTAATTCTATTCAAGGAACACCTACCACGGAACACGAAAGCTCTAAACTTAATACAATATCTGATAGTAGAGTATCCTAATAAAAGTATCTCTATATTCTTAGTTTCTTTACTCACCTCTTAATGTCATTGACATCTGACGAAGTAAATCTATCACGCATGTAATAACAGTAGCTTACATTATGAACACGTTCAATGATATTCAGCGTAACCTAGCTCACTTAGTGAAATGCAAAGAAAGAATTACTTAACACTGGTTTTCAATTCTACCATTTTATGCCTGAGTAGTATAAGAAATCCTTTAATTAATATCAAGAGTAATATTCTTGAACCAGTTACTCGCAGCCGAGGCGTAAATCTGTTTTGCCACTAAATAACTCGATAAATGTACTTATCTAAATCACTAACGATTTTAGTAGCCCTCTTTGGACAAATAATGGTGTGGTACCCAAATATCAAACTGACTATTTATATATCACTAAAGTACACCTGCTATTGATATATTTACACTAGCCAGCTATTTCAATTAGCTTATCGTCTTTGTACTGTCGAAGGAGTTAAAAAGCTGCAAAAATTCACAGCTCAGTGGCTTGTCTTGCTTGAAGGGATAATTTAATTAGTGTAAAAAGTATTTTTTTTTTAAATTAATTGAATAAGTAAGTATATAATTTAAAAACTACGAGGAACTAGCTAGAACTAGAAAATTAAGAAGATAGGTTACAACGTTCTTTAGCTTTTATACTCCACCCTTTTTTTTTTCTTTTTTTCCCGTGCGGAAATCCCCTCGGATACCACCTATCGGTGGCATGTCGGACTCGAACCGACTAAAACCGCACGCCGTCTCGGGTACTAATAGCCGGGGAACCAGGTATACCCTAGAAAGGAAGTTTTATACTCCACCCTAACTTTTATTTTCATGGTAACTTGTAAGAACGTTGGCATCGGACAACTTATACCAATTATTTTGGTAGTGTTTATTAGCAACGGTAATCGCGTATCATTGGGCGATTATTTGCTTGTTTTCTTACAAAGTTGCTGAAGAACGTTTAAAAAAAAGCGGTACTTAACCTTTATTCATAAACATCTTTGATGGTAAATTATAATATAGAAGTGTGTTTATCAGCCGTTTGGTTGCCATAGTATAGGCTCTGCCTAGTTTGGGATGAGAGAGCGTGAAGTATGAAAAGTTATTATTGTTATTAGTATTATAGTTTTTAGAGTTATTTCACACATAACATAATAAACTAGAAGGTCTTGTAACACGACGAAAATCAATCGTAACGCCTCCCGCCTCCTTCTTTAGGCGATCCTAAATTGCTACGTGTTCAACGAAAAACTTATTAAATTGTAACCTGAGATAGTAAATATATTGGTGATTTTAAAAAGAGATGTTCTGTCGATCAGCAGTATGAGTCTGCAGTTTTCTAAAAGTGTACAGACTTGCCAATAAGTGTAACCAACAACAGTCGGAGGTAAGTGGATAAAACCCTTAATGCGTTTAATAGTGGTTTAAGGGGTCGTCATGCCACTTCCTCCTACTCTGAGTGTTGTGGGTTCAAACATGGGACAACACTTTATGTGATCCACAAATTGTTGTTCTGAGTCTGGGTTTTCTTTATGTCCGTTTCATGTATATCCCCTGTGTAAATCTCCTGTGACACAGGATATATTCCTAATGCGGGAGTTGTCTTCTATAAATACATAAAAACAAATACTACATAAGCCTATTTGTTTTAAAAATATATCGTAATTAATTTATTTATTTACAAACCTTATGGACTTTTGTATATTGGCGGACTTAATACCCAGGACTTTTTCTTCCAGTCAACCTTTGGTTGGTGTTGAAATATTTTATACTGCCTATTTAATGAATTAAGTGTAGTATAGGTATCGCTTATCTCCTATGAAAAATGATGCAAATTAATTAGATTAGATTATTTGTATCATAACCGTGAGGTCCGTTTACTTTTTTTATTAAGATTACTGAGACGAGTACATTAATGAATATTTCTTTTTTTTTTTAAATAACTCTTTTTTTTAAACTGAAAATCATGCAAAATTTATTTACATAGAATAGATAAATTGTAAAATCTTTTGCTATGTAACTGATATCTGTCTGGTAATCTTGATTGGTAATGTAATGTTATACGATAGTATGCCTTTATAAAAAAGGCTATCAGTTTTCGTTTTTTCATAGATATTTTCCACTTTCCAATATCATTAGTGACGATAACATCACATAATACGAACAACTGTATTATGTCTCACTCTCAGAAAGGATGTAGAGGTAGACAAGTGGCACTAAAGAGCTCCTTATTATTGACACGACTATTAACCAACAAGTTTGTCGTAACCGAAAAGATCTGGCGACATGTTGGATAGATTATAAAAAGGCTTATGACTCTGTGCCGCATACGTGGCTCTTCAGGGTGATGGAGTTGTACAAGATTGATACAACTCTATGCACTTTTATGGATACATGTATTCGGCAATGTAGAACTGTTCTTTGCTATCCAGGATGTTGGCAATCTCAAGGCGATGGCCAATACATAAAGATTAAGCGGGGTATATTTCAGGGTGACAGTTTAAGTCCCTTGTGGTTTTTCTTGGCTTGAGAGGATTCAAAGCACTATGTTGGATTGTTCAGGGCTAGGCTATCGTTTGCGAGAGAGGTGGTAAGGTTATATCCCACCTCCTTTACATGGATGATTTTAAACTGTTAACGTGGATATGCATAGGGATGTAGTAGCAGTTGATAACGGACTCACTCCGCTTGGTCTAGGTAAAGAGAACTGGCGCAAATTTGCAGTACTCAACATTACTGACCGTATGGAGATATGGAAGGGCAAAGAGCTGCATGGTCGTTTTTATCGGGCCTTGAACAGGCCTGAGGTAGACCAACTGGCGTCTGTATTCTGGCTACGATACGGTGTTCGGAGAATCTGAAGGTTTTGTCTTTGCGATTACTGATGAAGTTGTGATGACTAATCATTATCGGAAGTATATCCTGAAGGGCGGCACAATAGATATTTGTCGAGAATGTAATTGTCCCGGTGAAAGCCTCAGACATATAATTTCCGGTTGTTCTCGTCTTGCTAACGGCGAGTACTTGCGTTTGCATAGATATTATTAAGTGGCCAGGATAGTCCATCAGCAACTTGCTCTAAAGTAGAACCTTATGACAGTAGAGTTACCGTACTAAAAATATGTGCCCGACCCAATTCTTGAAAATAGTCATGCAACGTTGTACTGGGATCGCCCTATAATCACTGACACGACTATTGTTGCCAATAAACCTGATATAGTGGTAATAGACCGATTAGAGCGCCGAGCAATGATTGTGGACATTACCATTCCACATGACACAATCTCTTGAAAACTGTAAAAGATGAACAAGTAAAGTATTTGGCTTTGGTACACGAGATTGTCGACATGTGGGATGTTGATGCCGAAGTATTGTACCGATAGTTATATCGGCCCATGGATTAATTACTAAAAACCTCGACCAACATCTTCAGAGGCTCGCGTTAGGCAGTTGGATTAAGGGCCTGATGCAGAAAGCAGTTCTTCTCGATACGGCACGTATTGTGAGGAGGTTTCTCTGTCTGGGAATCCTAACCACTGATATCTTGGTCCCTGTACCCGATACCGATGGGACACTATTCTTTATATTATAAAATGTATTTTTTTTTGTACATAAATATATATAAAACTGTAATTTACATGTATATTTAATGTAATAAAGAGATTAATAATGATTTTACACATCTCACACACAGCCGTCTGAACCCAATTAGAATTAGTAACAAGCCTGCTGATAAACATATATATATATATTTATAAATACAAATACATAGTAGATAAATTACAACCAGACACAGGACAATTGCTCATGACACAATTATTTATCCCGGGTGGAAATCGAACCCACAACTCCTGGCTTAGCAGTCAGAGTTACTAACCACTTGCCTGTTGGTCTAACAGGCCAGTCAAGTCATTACTATTGAAACATCACGGAACATGTCACCTCCTATAATTTGAAACGTTCGTTCATACCACAATGTGGTCGGCCATTTAATAAATAACGAATTTTACCTCAGTCGGGTCAAGTAGCACCTTGATAAAACAAATACACCTGATCGATTTTGTTTGTTGCACCTTGCTCCAAATTTCAAAACCTCCTTCACACAATACGCAGAAGGTTAAGTTTGATTTCAAATTCGATCTGACTTCGATCCCTGTCAGTACCGGATCACGTAACTGCTACGGACCTTCCAGTTTCTCAGTCCATTCTATATGCATAGTAAGTAGGCAGATTGCTCGAATGGTACTTATAGGTAATGTACGAATAAATACTTGGTGTGCACACACTAAAGTTTGCGGTCTTCTCAGACGCGTGTATAGTTGCCAGAAATAAATTGTATAGAATCGTATGGCATAGAAGCACATAAGTGATACAACGCGACATGCACTTTTGAATGTTTATAAGCATAGTTGATACTCTGAGATGTCGGTGATTATTCATCAATTTAATAACACATACTCGTATATATGAAACGACAAAAGGCTATGAACACTCATTTTATTTTCACTTTTAAAATTCTACGTATATTAACATTAATAAAATCAATTCTTTAATCTAGTCTCACACTTTCATCATCACTGGTCTAAAAATGTGCTACATAATTAGCCTAGCAATAATATTTGAAGAAGAATTAATTTAGCGCTAGATATCGATTTCATTTGTATTATAATTTTCACCTTCTGTGTTACACATTTACTGTGGTAAGACATTCTATCGTGTTTATCCACAGAGTTACTCGTATTGCTATCTCTTTCCACTTTCGTTGAATCGAACAGCTTTTACAAACCCGAAAAAAAGATTCAAAGTGTTGTGCACTGTATTTGGTTTTATAATATCGTTTATTTTACGATAATAATAAAGATAGTAAATAATTATTTTCTTTTTTTTTTAATTAATTCTCTATCTCTCTTGCAATTTTTTTTTTATGTAAGTGGGTGCAGACGAGCAGTAAAGTTAAGTTGCAATGTAAACAAATGCCTACCCATATTTTTTGTCAATATATTGTAAATTAAACCTACTTATAAACAATTCGCGAGTTTAAAAATAATATAAACGCTTTGCATAGTAACGTGTGTGGAGAATGTAGCAAATTTAATTCTTTTAAAAATAAATACCCAATAAGTCCTTCTGTTCGTTCCTTGAATTGTTTTACCTCATTACTTGCACGAATATCATCGGAATACCTTCCATCTCTTGCTTTTTCTTTAATCTAAACTCTACTTTGATTCGCAATAACTAAAGTTTAAATTCAGAATATCTATTACAAATGCTGACTGGTAAATGAGGCGGTACAACGTACACAATTTTCAACTCAAAACTTTGGGCTAGAAATATCTGAATTGCTTGATTTTATATCTATCCTGATTAGCGGTTATATTGCAATGAAAATTGAACTTTATGATTTCAGCAATTGGGATAATATTTGTTTAAATGTTTCATAGGTGTGAAAACATTCGCTGACCGTTTGTTCGAACTAAGGGAGAATGCGACAATTTCGCTTATTGGAACTACAAAAGTGGGATTAATGGTTTGCTATTTTTGTGTCACCAATTAAATCGTTATCTGTTACTCCTTTGAATTTATCATACATCTATTTGGTCGGCTATTAAAAATATTTCAGGTTTTCTGTTTTATAAAAACATTAATATAAAAAGACGCAAATGTTTATCAAAATTGTGTTAGTAACCACTCCTCCGAAACGGCTCGATTTTAATGTTTTTTTTTTTATATTTGGTAGCTATGAGAACAGGTCGTAAAGTATATTTCACCCTCCTACCCTACTCCTCAAGACGCAGACAAAGTTGCGCTGGTCAAAAATTTAAAGGCTTATAGTCAACTTTCCTTTTGTTTTTTTTTTACACTACATTAATTCGATTTGAGTAACGTGAAACTCATCCTGTGTGTTAACATTACTGTATTGAGAATGTTAACTGCATTTTGATTACGTAATTAAGAGATTTTTTTTTGTCAGATCACTTGATGGTATATCTATCTATTAATACAAATCACACCTTAAAGTTTGTGTTTTATTCATTCCATTGTGAAGGTATCCACACGGCTTTTTCTCTGAAATAAATAGTTACATTGTTATGACTACCATCTACCAATCACTATAATGATGAATAATCAGGATGACTAATATAGTGATATAAAGCCAAATGTCGTTCATCGTCATTATCATGAACAGCCTTTAGTAGTCCACTGCTGGACATAGTCCTCTCCTTAGAGAGGAGGTTTTGGCCTACTATACCACGCTGAACAGACGGGTTGGTATAGGGTTTGTTTTAAGTTTTCCTTCTCTTTGCAGTGCTTTTTTTATCCTGCGTAGTTTGCTACATTAGTCGGCTTTTACGACACCCACGGGATGACACTCCGTATTCTTAATCCGTCACCATACGGGCAAATACCTTTCTCTTAAAATATTATTTTTAATTGTATTTATTACATTAATTCACATCTTTAGTTCTGGTTGATTTAAAAAAACGTTTTTTTTTTTCATTTTAGAGTTTTCGTATAGTATTATTAAGCAAGTTAAAAGTGATCGGGCCATAACCTTTGTTATCGTTTGTTTTAAGTTTTAAATGGTGTAGTGACACTCTGTATTCTTAATGCATTACCACACGGAATATTATATCTTTATAGGACTAAAATGGCAAAGAAGTTTTATCTGCTTAATGGCAAACTTAGAAGTTACTTATTTTTTATTCAGTTTGAAAGAGCAATTTACTTCTTAAATCTCATTTAACGACAATGCAAGTGTATTCTACATTGTTAAGCATAAATTTATTTTTAACAAATTACTGATAAAAACAACAATATGCGTTAATTAACTCAACACGATATTAAAAATATCTGTATCACAATTTAATTAATTGAGAAGTTTCTGTAGATGTGTGTAAAATTTGCATATACACAGCGTTCACTATCGCAAAACAAAAACACGATTTTGAACTCGGAGCTCACATAAAATAAATCGAATAAAAAAATCGATTTTAAACGTTCGATCTGCGCCGGAGTGGGTGCAATTAAAGGGTTCTGAGAATCGATGCTCGGGACTGCACGGAGCACGCACGATATAGTTACACCATTGGGGTATGAGGGGTAAAAATAATGTATAAATATATGTATGTAATATACCCTACAGATATGAGTTTCAGTCGTGATCTCAGATTCGGCTTGATATAATCCAAAGAGACTCATTTACGAGAAATAATACTCATATCATAAAATTTATGATCATGATTTCTGAATTTATCACTTCATAATATGGTCGACCATTTAATGACATGGACCTATACCGACCCGTCTGGCCAGCGTGGTATAGTAGGCTAAAACCGACTTTCTACGGAAAGGCCTATGTCCAGCAGTGGACTATTAAAGGCAGTTGATGTGATGATGACGTGATGTCATGGACGACCACATCATGAAACAATCAATTTTATGATTTTAGCAAGATATATTTAATCCAATAACAGCAGAAATATTGTAATTATCAAAAGACCACATAGGACATTCTCCTATCTAATACGAGCAGCGCAGAATCAAATCCCTTTAAATTTAAAAGAAATAAAAATTTCCTCAGATGTTTCGTCTTACTTGACACAACTGTCTTACTTGTGTTGTATTGTTGTTACAAAACAAATTCACGAAGAATGTTCCCTTAATTTTGAAAGGGATTTTTACCGTTTAATAGTTAGAAATCGAATTTTAATAGTGAATGTACCTGACCCTTTCATATAGGTACTTCAAAGTTTTTCTAGTTTAGCCCAAAATATGTAATTTTAAGAAGTTCATTTGAATTAGTTTTTATTTATTAACTCATTTTAAGAAATACCAAGCCTTTTTTGTAAATATTCCAAAATCTTTATGTTTATGTCTGAAGCGTAGAACCACATCTACATAATTACCCACAGTTTATGGAAGCATTCCAATGTCGTCTGATAAAAAGATGATTTCATCTCACTCTTTAATTATGAACAGCTACTGTATTAAGTAAAAGACAAATATTTAATCGAATTTACTTAAATCCTCATTAAAAAGAAATAAGATTGTATCTTACTTGAAACGGCTAAACAGAAAATTATCATAACCGCCACAAAGAATCTTATGAAATCCAATATCGATTATAATCGATATCTCGCATTACAACCGAAACTTTATCGATAACAAAGACGACTGAACAAGGTGTTTACGATTAAGATTTTGATCTTTGGAAAAACGTGGCACAAAACTAAATCCTCAGCGAATAAATTATAAGGAGAGTCGGGTGCTTCGCTTGTCCGCCCTTAATTGGGCCATGTTGTGGACGTTGGGTAAAAACTTAACATTTGTTAGGTATTCCAGGAATTATACACTTGTTGCTTTCGAGCGATGGCAAGTTTTATTTTTTATGTTCCGTAATGAATGTTCTAATGAGTATATAAGTAAATTGAAAGTGGTAGTTTTACTATTAGAATTAATTGATAAGAGAATAAGAAGCATTTTTAAAATTGTTTAAAATATATTCTAATCTTTCTGTAATATGATCGATGTTCTTGTATTAAAAATATGTTTTTTACTTTACACTGTTTCTGATTAGATAGTAAACTATACTGATATGTACAATATAATTATATCTAGTATATGGCTAAGATTATAATTTATAACAAGTGCATTTAATTTCATAGTAAAGATAAAAATTGTTTCAAGGTGAAAAAATATGATTTATTTTCTAATTTCAGCTTCAGTAAATTTACCCTGAAGAACTAACTAATCAGCTGCCATTATCAGAGGCGACACTACTAAACGAATCATCTTAGACTACTAACTCCTTGAAAGAACTAATTGTTTAGTAGTCGCGAGGTAACATCCTAGGTTCAGATACTAGAATTCAGTTTGATAACTTCAAAATTACGTATTGCTTTATTTCTTATAAATGCATGTAGTATTTTTGAACACGCATATTATATAAAAAGAGTACAGATGAAAAGTGGCACTAAAAAACTATAACTTATGGACTTATGTCATACCTTATAGGGTCATCAACGTCAATACAAAAAAATTACTAAAACATGAGGTATGTTTGCTGATAACAAATCGTCAAAAGAGACTATACATTGTTTTTTAAAGTCACGCAAAAAAAAACCTTCAAGAAAAGAGAGTACTCATATCCGAGGGGATTTCCGCACAGGAAAAAAAAAAGGGCGGCGGTAGTCGCTTAACATCAGGTGGTCCCTCTGCTTGTTTGATCACCTTTATTATTAGAAAAAGCTCTAAAGCATTTATTGGTGCATTAGAGATTGCAAACTAGGTTTATATATAGTACTTGCTTGTTTTTACACTATAAGAAGTGTCATATTAACGTTTTTTGGAGAAATGCAATTTGGGAGAAGTGTAGCTAATTTCTGAATAATGTTACCTATAGGAAAAAAACATCAATCTTCAATTTAAAAAATAATCATCAGCTTCATTGACCGTAAATAAGTAAGCGGGCGCACAATCTTGTTTTAACAAAAATTACATGTTTGGTAATATTTTTCTATCTAAAAATTAATAGTCCTTTTTAACAAATTGGTTGTTCTGCAAAATGGAGGCAGTATAAAACGAAAGAGTTAACTGTGTACCTACATAATCAAGTTTTATAAACGTTATCATTCTTGGAAAATTCTTTTAGAAACAATCTCGGTGTTCTCGAGTTAATACGATGTATAACGGCAGAGATCGCGCGTGTCGCAGAACCTAAATTGTTTATTATTTTTTATGAGATTTTCATGAGAATCACCCCCAACTCGTTAAAGCCAAAGCTGTTATTGTTATGTAGGCATGCTGCCTTGCCTCCTCGGTTATTTTGATATTTTTGAGTTAAAGTTATATGTTAGTATTTTTTAGTTAATGATTAAGGAATATGTGCCACAAGTTTCAAAGTGGATAAATCAAGTTGTCCAAACGTACGTGTACTGAGTGTGCATGTTAAAGTTGATATTCAATTCACGATTCAAATATTTCTTTCTGTAGACTTAATGAAAATGTTTTTGAGTGAGTTCTGTTCTCTAACATTAGTGGTATAAGAGGTATAATCTAGATTCGACGACCGCAATATCAATTCTTTCGGATTGAGGCATATAAATCAAATAACATATTATTTATGAATATAGATAAGATAAATTCAGTCATTGAAACTAGTCGAGTCACCATTGTGTAAATGCTCAACACCTAACTCTTACTATGAACAGTCTGCTCATCATATCCTTTGGGAATGTAGTCTTTGGTATAATGAACGTAATATAATGCTGATTAGCTTGCAGGTGAAATCCGGGGCGGTATACTATGGGGATCTTGTGTCAATTTCCGTGCGTTTAGGCGATTCTGCCATACATATTATAGAACTCAATTATATTTTGTTGCCGTGGTGCTTCCCTGTTTAAAAGGGTGGATTTACTGTATTTCCAACTCCTCCAATTTTCTTCTGATTAATTTCGTTGCGGGTTCCAAGACAGTTTAATTTCTTCCTGGGACTTCCCGAGTGTCATAACTCGGTGTGTTCGTGGGTTACTGCTGTGGATCCTGGTGTACAGGAGTTACAGTGGTAGGCGTGTGGGTGGGATTAGTCCCTTAAAAGTCAGTAAACTTCAGATCTAAAATGAGGAAGCATATTCATCAAATGCTAGAAAAATTAAATACACATACACATCATGCCGTATTTAAAAAATAATGGGCCCAAAACACTTTTTGGGCCCATTATTTTTTCTCTGTTATATAATGATTTTCCTAACACTACGAAACAAATGTCTTTATTTTCCGATGATAGTATAGTCATTTTTAGGGTTCCGTACCTCAAAAGCTAAAAAAGGAACCCTTATAAGATCACTTTCTTATCCATCTGTCCGTGTGTCACCACCCATTTTCTCAGGAACGGGTAAACCTAGCAAGTTGAAATTCATACTAGATACTGGGGTCTAAGGTCCCTATTAGGTGTATAAAAATCAAGATCCTGAGTCAACACGATTAAAATATATGAGCAAATTTCGATTTTCGCGAAAACTTGTAACTACCAAAATTTACCTTAATTTTCAACTTTTTTATTTTTCAGAATTTTCTCTTTACTTGTGCTGTAAGAATTTGCTTTTAAAAAAAATTGACAATTCTAGGTCAACCGGAAGTACCCTATAGGTTTTTGGGTCGAAAACCCATATGGTAGTTCCCGTTGACCTAGAATCACGAAATTTGCCAAAAAGAAACGTCTTACAGCACAAATAAAGGAATAACTCCAAAAAATAATAAACTTTTGGTACTTACAAATTTTCGCGAAAATCTACGTAAAATCTGGGTAGGTACGAACCCTCGACGCACGAGTTCGACTCGTACCTCACCGATTTTTAATAATGGTACATTAAATGAAATAGAATATTATTATTAGACATTATAAACTTCTTAAATGAAACCTAACCTAAAAATCAATATGTCGAAAACAAAATTTGAGAATTTTCAAAAAAGACAAAAATGAACATCAGAAGTACACATCTCATATAAAGAAGAAATCGTATAAGAAAGTTTAGTAACAATTATTTTAGAGCTTTATATTGATAATGACATGACATGAAAAACTCAAATTAATTGTGTATGTAATAAATTAAATAAATTTTGTTATGCTTTATGTATGCTATCAAAAGTAACCAATGAAAATGCGCTTCTTACCGCTTATCACGGCTATGTGTAATCGACCTTAAGATTCAGAATAATGTTCTGATGTAATGCCACAAATAAGCAAGACGTGTTTATAGCTCAAAAGAAATGTCTCCTAGCTATATGTAAACTAAAAAGCACTGATACATGTAAGCCACACTTTCGTAAACTAAGACTATTGGCATTTCCTACTATGTATATTTATGAAATCTGCATGTTCGTAAGAAATAACATTTCTCTATTTTCATTTATAGAAACTTAACGTCGCTCTGAATTTTGCACTTATTAAAGCCAGAACAGCACTTCTACATAAAAGTGTTTACGCAATGGCACCAAAGCTGTACAAACACTAACCTAAACAAATCAGAGACCGTAAAAAAACAAATGAATTAAATACAATCTCTTAAAATTACTTATTGACCAAACATACTTCTCCACAATAAATTTTCTGAATGATAAATTGATTTAAATTAGTTATGCATATAACAAGGTATTTATAATCAGGTATTTCCCTCGTCCTTAAAACCTCCTTTCTAAGGAGAGGCCTATGTCCAGCAGTGGACTATTAAAGGCTGTTGATGATGATGATTTGTTAATTACATTTATTTAGACTTTGTAATTATTAATTGTTTTAACATTTTAAATTATTTTGACATTTAATTTATTTGTATTTTGAATTTTTAATTATTTTGTCATTTTCGATTATCCATTATTTTGACGTATTTAGTTTGACATTTTTGATAGTTAGTTATTTGACATTGATTTGGACATTTTAAATTATTTTAACACATTTTTCTCAATTAATCGTTATTTATCAATATATTATTTAATTAACAAATCAAATCAAAGTCTATTTTGATTGAATTGAATAAGTATGTGATTACAGGACTTTAAGCAGTTGTATTGTAACAGGAATAATGAATTGCTTTTATTGTTTTATATGCCTATTAACGAAACATGAAGATCTGTTAAATATGGTTTGTAACATCTGATTTAACCTGTTTTTTACGAAATAAATGATTGATTGATAGATAAAAATACCTAAAATGATGCCAGTAGACCTTATTCTGTACGTAAATATATATATTGACGGAAATTTAATCTGCGACGATATAAAAAAATTCACTATCTAAATACCATTAAGTAAATAGTGATCCTCCAGTTTTGAGGTTATGAAACCAATAAGCAACGACTCAGACTGTTACTTTTAATTATATTACTGAGTGTCTGAAAAACCAATAAAATGTTACAGATTGTGTAGTGGTTTATACGTATTTAACTTTTGAAGCTAACCATATTTTTAACGTCACATGATATCCTTCCTCTAAAAGAGGTTTCGTATTGTTTCACTGCCTAATTTGTGTAAGAAGACAACCTTCACGTCGACAATGCAATGGTACTTCCGAGTAAATAATAGCTTTGCGAAGCTGTATCTCTTACCCGCCAGGACTAACTTGCATCTTGTCCTTTGTCTAAGTAAACGTGCTTGTCTTTGCACTAAGTAAAACATACTCTGTGTTTGCTAGTGCTTCTTTGAAAATGCCAATTCATATAATATAACTTCAATGTAACTTAACTTTCTATTGTAAATGCAATATACTAAGGCTTGCCAGCATTTTCCCGATTGTTACTGTGTCGAAAATATATCCGTTACTGCTTTTAAACAATTCAAGTCGCTTAAAGCTTTCTTAGCTGGGAAACAAATGAACGACGATTTTGCCTATATCAGGTGCCCCGTGTAGCCACTGCTGAATTTTAAGGGTCAAATATTACCACTAAACCTTAATCTAATTTCATGGCATCGTTAACTAGCTCTTGAGAAATATGTATTCTCATTATTCGATTATTTTTTTCATTTCTATATACTACCATACGTACGACTGGAGATTCAAAAGAGAGAGGGCTGAAATATAAAATCGTTATTTTTCAACCTGAAAAACAAAATACCATGCAAAAGAAGTACTTTGGTACAGCAAATACGTAAATAATATTAATTTAAGCTGATATTACCTGCGTACTCAGTTCTGAAAAGCAACTTAGCCGGTTCGATGGAACACAAAGGCAACCCCGACCACCGACATTTAGTTATCGTACCTGCTCTCATAATACGAGCGCGCATTTTCCACTTTTCTACAGATTTCCCGAGGTGAAATCGCTAAGCGTTGCCCTGATGTTTGAGGATGAGAAATGAGCGGAAGGGGGGTTAGAACCGAGGGGGGAGATGTATTGTAAACACAATTACCACCCCGCGGTGCGCCCAGGGCAACAAATGGCGGCTAAACGACCCATTCGCTTGTGATTTGTTAGCAATATGCTTGAGATTTGGAACAAGAATGCCTTTAAAATTCGTTCTGCGTATTCTATATTCCGTATTTTTGGCACAGTTATATCTTGACTTAATTTAGATTGGTAAATGAGAACTGAATCGAAATTTTATTCAGTATAATATTATTTTTATTTACAACTATGTTTACAAAGAGTCATTCTCCTCACGTTAAATGGTCTCGGCTTATGGAAACTCGTAACACATGTGGTGTCTGCATGAAGCATGGAGTTCTACAAAAATTAAAATACCAAATTATATTCACTGGCATCTAAACAACTAATACAAATAGTATTCTTGCCAAACAAATTATTCTGTATTGTCAAGATATTCTTACAAAAAAAAAATGTAGTCAATAAATTCCAAAAGCCATTTACCTTGAATGATAGGAAGCAGTAACTGAGGTCATTAATCATAACAACTGAAGTGCTACTTATGTAATATAACCCAACTCCCACACAAAATTATGGCGAAAAATTCTGTAACACTCTTCGCTATACTTCTCATTTCAACGAAATAGCGCGTATTTCCTACTAGGCAATGCAAGTACATATATTGTAGAATGAAACTAGTCATTGACACTCGCACAGAGTTTATCAACCGTCGTAATAACAAAAGCAAAGACCTCATAATGTAACTCGAAACGCAGAATGCCTTGTTAATCCCTTACGGTATAACAGGGCGGGCGCTACGAGGCGGGGCCCAGCGCCTCTCTCCGCATAAACAACTCATGGTACAACATTTAATTATCGCTGTTTATTAAACCAGGCTCACCTCAGATATGAATCATTGAATGATAACAAGAATGAAAAAACTTAGTTCACACTTACGGTTGATTGCCTGGTAAAAAGGATTAGGTGTTAGGAATAATATACATTGTGAGAGAGTTTCATTAATCATCTATCTTCAAGACGTCTTCACTACGTCAAGACGTCTATTCCTAATATTTATTTTCCTTTCTGCCTCGTATATTTTAGCAAAATAATGTACGGTATCATTAAAAATTGATAAACCCTTTAGTTTTACTGCATTTTCTATGTATTGATTTACACACTTTAGATTTCAGGACTTTTATACATACTGTGAAGAATTCCAAGACCATAAATATATTGTGTGGTGACGGATTAAGAATCCGGAATGTCACCACCCCTATTCATCCTGTGGGTGTCGTAAGAGCCGACTAAGGGAGCAAATTACGCGGGACAACAGCACTGCAAAGAGAAGGAAAACTTGAAACAAACCCTGTACCAACCCGTC
The DNA here is from genome assembly GCA_902825455.1 of Arctia plantaginis. Lineage (NCBI taxonomy): Eukaryota > Metazoa > Arthropoda > Insecta > Lepidoptera > Erebidae > Arctia > Arctia plantaginis. The sequence goes on along the minus strand of CADEBD010000314.1, from coordinate 6,873,642 downwards.
TGGCCAGCGTGGTATAGTAGACCAAAACCTCCTTTCTAAGGAGAGGCCTATGTCCAGCAGTGGACTGTTATAGGCTGTAGATGGAGATGGAGATGGAAATATATTTCTTCCTTTTTTTATGAAAATGATTTTGAGTATGTAACAATTTCCAGATAGCTATCCTTTTTTGTGATAATAAGCAAATCATGTATGTAATTAGGGACTGATTCTTCTGCACAAGCAATATATAAGTGCAATGTCATTCTAATACTTTGTGTATATTCAGATATTCAGTAAATGCTAAAATTACTCTTTGAAAAGAGATTCATTTATTCGTCTCCGCTTCCTACTACGCCGAGTGTTGTGGGTTCAAACCCCACATGGGACGACACTTTGTGTGATCCACAAATTGTTGTTCTGAGTCTGGGTGTTCTTTGTGTCCGTTTCATGTATGTTTGTAACGTCCCCCGCGACACAGGATTTATTCCTAATGCGGGAGTAGTCTTTTTAAAAAATAAAATAAAGACTTACATGAAATAAACATTTCACATAAATGCCGGTTTAAAAAATAAAACTTACTTACTTACTTATTTGTCTTATTTCGAAATTGAAAATTATTTTCTAATTCAAAAGTACTATTTGAATGCACGGATGGAGTACTGATTTAAGTGGTCATCTCACTACTTCCTATTGCGCTGAGTGTTGTGGGTTTGATCCACAGATGGGACAACAGTTTGTTGTTCTGAGTCTGGGTGTTCTTTGTGCATATGTTCAAACTCAACTCAAACTCAAACTCTCTTTACTTCATAAAATTTTTAAAATTGTTTGAAATCGTCTTTTATGTAGACTCTAAAGTCATAGATCAACACACAAAAGCAACAATCTCTGTTTTGTCAAATAGTAAGCAAATAAATTTAACAAAAATCAAACCCATACAAAATCTATGATACGCCAGTGCCGATCTACAACCGCCCGTTTCCAAGGGGTTGAGCCTTATGAGAAGAAAGGGCAAACAAACTCATGGCCACTCTTGCAATTCACAGATAGATACAATGGTACTATTAAATATACCACAACATTGTTTTGATGTGTGCCAGTATGTCCATTATTAAGGACTAAAAGGTAAAAAGACAATGAAGAGAAAACAAGATTAAGAAAAAAAAACGAATAAAAGAGAAAATGAAGTGAAACATAAAAAATAGAAAAAATAATAATAATAAAAAACACACTAGCCACATCACATTTTTACTTAAGAAAGAAATAGCCTGCGCTAATTAATCCCAAGCATTTTTGTCTTCCATATAATCCTCAATTGAGTAGTAGGCCCTCTGGCACAAGCCACGTTTTATTGCGGATTTAAATTTGTTAATACTTAACTCTTGAACATTATTTGGGATTTTATTATAAAATCGGACACATTGACCTCGAAAAGACTTGTTTATCTTTTGAAGCCTAGAGGCGGGTACTACAAGTTTATTTCTATTTCTGGTATTTACAGAATGTACATCACTTTTTTTCAAAAAGCTATCTTTGTTTTTATGAACATATGTATATTACATTTTCATAAATATATTGACTTGTTTATATGTTTGTCAAGTCTTCGCGATACAGGATATAATATATTGCTAATGCGGGAGGCGCTTTTAAAAAACAGTATTAAGATATTAGTTAAATCCTCTATTGGTAGTAAGAAGTGCAAAAATAATAAGTAACTTACAATAGTAAAAATACTGTCCCCTTAAATTTTCATTTTAAATAGAAACTGAAAAGAAAATCATAGGCACAGTGAGACCAGGGCCAGCAAAAGTGTGCAAAGCAGAGCAAGCGCCGGCGGGTGAGGTTTGGACGGGCCATTTATCGGCGCGCGGGCAAACGCCCCGCGCTCGCGGCGCGCGCTAGCGCACGACCACCACGCCCCTCTAAGCCAGGAGCGGACCTGGGAAAATATGCGTTAGGAAAATGGAAAGTGGATTCAAATTTGGAGTCTAATACAGTTCAGTTTAGAAGGATTCACCAAATCAAACACTGTCAAGTCAGTCAGTCGTTTTTTTCTGTAAAGTCATTATGGTAATGAGTTGGCGCTAAGTACCGTTTATAAATAAATCTTAAATATTTAATTTTCATAAATTTTAAAACACATTCGTGACACTTATACTGGTCAGTATAGTTAAGATATTAGCATGTCATAGCATAATCATATACACATACGTATCATACACTCTTACTTAATAATACTACTAGAGATGCAATAGTACTGTGTGTAGCTAATTGAGGTGATCTCGTTAGCTTTAATTATTTTACCGATGGCATATTATGTCAAGTTTTTTGATCTACAATTCTACTTCCTGAAAGATTCCTAGAAGTTTTCTTCAGCATAAATGAAATGCTTAGATATCATCTTCTGCCTTGACATAAATTTTTGTTTTAGGTCCCAAGGACACATATATCTAGTACATTGAACTAAGGACAATTATCTGTATATATAATCATTCGTATTCTAACTACGTCCCTGCGCTTGCGCCCCAATACATGGAGGGCGCGTGAAATACCGACCGATCTGTTCGCCGCTATTATAATGAGGCGTTATTTATTGAACACCGCTTTACTAATCACCTCCGACTAGTAATTATTGTATATTTTTAATTCTTACAATGTCTGTGTGACTGTGTCGTCACTATCTGACAATGTAAAAAATGTAACGTTACTTTTACGTCACATCGATAGAGCTGAAAATTGGTATGAATGTTCAAAACAATCAATAACATTTGAAAAACTTATTCAAAGTAAAAATTTCGCAAATATACATTTTCTCATAGTTTTCAGTTAAACGGTAAATTTTGACATAAAATTGATTTGATAAATAAGTTCAGAATCAGTTCATTTTTCAGAAAAAGCGATTCAATAAGTTGAAAAGCTCGTGTTATAGTTATAGTTAGTTATAGTTATAGAGAATAATATTCACATGTTTCCTTGTCACCTTTGATGTAGTGTGCTTAGAGTATATTTTATTTCGGAAGTGGTTTCTTCGGGCTTATTACAAGAGTGGGTATTGAACAAAAAAGTTAATCATCGGAAATAAAAAGTGGTTTACATGGGGGCAAATTATGTCTACTTACTCAGAAATTATATTTAAATGAAATATTACACGCTGTACAAAGTTTTATTTTAGTCTTGTTTTGCCATTTGTTCTTTTCATTTTAGAACTTATAGTTTGATTTAATGTCTGACTAATTTCATCAGATTATAACTGTAGTTAAACATGTATAAAACTTATAATTCATTCAAAATAATGAGTTTCATATGATCATGAGTTATTTTGACAACAACGTATAATTAAATAGCCTGTCTGCATAAGACATCACTCAATGTATGTAAATCAGCTTCATCACAAGAAGTAACAAAAATAACATAAATTAAATTGGTCTACTCATAATTTTTTTAAATAGTAGCAGCATTGCGTTTCGTTCACTACAGGACGTTTAAATATCTCTTGTTCTTATTGGTTTCTTAGGCTGTATCAGGATGTGAACAATGAAATCCTATTTTTTAGTGTATATGTTGTATTTTATTATTTTGTATTTTATTTATGTATTGTATTTTATTAAATAGATATTAAAAAGAGAAAAATAGATCTAAGTGGCGCGCAGTGGGACAGGCCTATGTCCAGCAGTGGACTGCGATAGGCTAATGATGATGATTATGATACTTTAAAATGGTTTAAGAAACTTTAAACGAAATTATTAATTTTATATTATATATATATATATTATTAATATACATTTACTATTCAATTCATACTTATAAATAGGTGAACCACTTAAGCTGCAAGTCAAATTAATTAGAACAATGGACTTAATTGATTACGTACAAAACGGAGAATGTTTAATGTGTGGTCGAGGTCGGGAGGAAGTGAGGGTCGAGGCGGGAATTATTCCTGCAGGGTACTCAATAAAAAACCTGATAGGATAATCCTGAACTATATTTGGATCAAGTTACCTCGAAACTAAAGATCTACATATCCAAAAACAACTCCCCAAGTCATTCACCTGCGGAGACTCTTAATATCGAGTTTTAATTTAGGTCCTTTTTAATACAGCGCCATTCAAGGAACTAAACTTACTTTACTTACTCGAACAGAGACACATGTATAATGACCGGAAAATCAATAGTGTGTTACTGCATATTTTTACAAAACGCCCAAATATAATCTTTGGTAAATTTTTGGATGAAAGGAGATCTAAAAATGATTAGCTGTTTTGTCTTTCACTGGTAATGTTAATTTATAGATCATAAAATAAACAGAAGACAACCGTATTTTAAGAGGCAAATTGCCATCAGATGTTATGAAAAAAACTGTATCACGAGTTAAATCCTATTGTCCTATGTGTGTGTTGTATATGTCTTTGCAAATATCTTGTTGTATTTAATATATTTTCCAATGATAAAAATAATATATACTAAATTCGTATTAGATCATATTTAGGCATAACTATTACACATGTAATAGCTATGCCTAAATATGATATAACCTTAGTATAGAACTTCAAATAAAAATGTAAATATTTGCTACCGTCGAGAGTTTTTTATCGTAGTACATGATTGATATCAACTTCTTCTTAGCGTGTCGATGACAATTCAAATTGAGTCGGCCCAAAATTTGGCGACGAGTTTGGCACTTTCAGTAGCCTCCATCAGTTCCTGTGATGTGCAAGTAACAGGACAGGCTGGACACGATATCAAGTGCCTCATAGTTTGTGGGGCAAGACCGCATTTACACTCCAGGGCAGAGTCATCTATGAATCTCCACCTGAACAGGTTTTCTTTGCTTCGGCCTACCTGTGTCCGGAGTCTGTTTAGAGACTTCCAGGTCAGCCATGGCAACTCGTGTCCAAGTGGAAGATTTTCGGCAAGTGGTACAAATGGGTTGGGTAAGGAAACGCTATCTTGCCACAACTTAAGTCTTTCCTTAGAGCGTCCACCAGTGAGCGGGGGTACGCACTTTAAAAAGCTATTGCGGCTTTTCAGCCTTTGCGGTACTATGATGTTATTGTGTAGGGGGTGTCTATATCAACTTGTAATCATACAATAATTCCATATGAACTTCTAGGGATTTTTGTATCACGAAATAAAAACATCCTGTTGGTACGAAATAGTCCATCCGCAATGACTCAGCGCAGGTTCTCATGTTCGCCGCTAGATAGCACCATACATACTAATTCGATGTACCCGGGGCATTCAACTCTTTGTTTTTTTTTTGCTGATGACACACTACAATCAAGAAGTTGTACGAGTAAGTAGATAAATAGTATATTCAAAGTACTGACTGTATAATGGGTGTAGGTAGATATATGTATATAGCTAAGCTAAGCTAAGCTCTGTTTTTCTTTCATTGTTGCACGTTCCTGATTACGTACATTAAGAAAACTATCTTAAAAGTATTATTTAAAGAAAAAAATCAAGCACACTATTAACAATTACTGATGATATCGAATAACAGGCTAATGAGTGAAATATATAACTTAGGTAAATCTTACAAAACCATCCTTTCACTTGTCGCTAATGGAAATTATTTTCATACAAACATTGCATTGATTACATAATTGTTTGAAATTATACGTCCAAAATTAGACATGATATCGATTTGGCTGCCGATACCTCGGGCAGAAAGGCTTATAGCATATGCAATTTAATGTGATTTACGTCTTTTGAGTACCAAGCATTAAAAAGTGATTTAAAACTAAAAGGCTTACTGAATGTCACTTCGACCGTAAATTAATGAAAAACATGTGTTCAATTCACCCCCATCACTTGGATAATTGGCATTCTACCACTGTGCGCTTTTTAAGACACCTTTGCCTTTTGGTACCAACCTGGGGAATAAGTTGTCGTCTGCGGTATTTCCGGACCGATACGACCTTCAAAAATTCCAGAAAAGAGCGTACTCCTTTACCAAAGGCTGGAAATGCGCTTATGACTGCTGAGTTGCAGGCGTTCATGAGCGGCGGTAGTCACTTTCCACCATAAATGTTATGTCCTCCTAAATAAGAACTAATGTCACTACCTGCACATAATGTTGAGAGTATTTATAAGCATCTATAACTTTTTAACATCAGGGCTGAGCATATACAACGTATTACCTAGCGCTTTAGTTTAAACGTAATTCTTTCATTTTTCAATAAAAACCATACAAAAACGTAAACTCTTTTATACTCCGTTTTATTGTAAAAAATCGTAGAGACTTTCCATCACGTGAACCGTCTGCTCGTTTGCCCAGTATGACATAAAAATAACCTGAAAATCATTGACCAAGTCGTGTCAGTTCATATACTTGGAGAAGATCGTCTGCTTCGATTTTCAGTACTGCAATCCAACCATTTATGAAACTAGATTTGGGTCAGCTTTCAATCTACTACGACACCCTGAACTTTGACCTAACTTCTACGAACCTAAGGGCATTCTGTGAACTAACCATGCTCCATCCGGTTGTTATTAAATGTTATTGTTTGTGTTTACTGTTTGACTAGCAGGTGATTTAAGTTAAATGGAACCAAACAATAAATTACATCTAGTTCTAAATACTTAAAAAGTTATGATTAAAAACCTAAAACTTATAATTTAATATTTACTAGTTATATAAAATGACAAATTTATGATTAATACTTATAATTTTGACGATCCTATTAAAAAGGGTAAAACTGTTAATAAATTGTTTCTCTAAAAATTTAATTCAACTATAATTTGAAAAAAAAAAAAACAGCGCCCTCTAATGGGCCACTAGGATCTATTTTTTTTTTATTAAAGTACTACATGTAATAATCTATCAAAATTTCTTTAATATTAAAGCTATCCCAGAAATAAAAACCGTAATCTAATAGAAAATCCATAGATAAAAGTATTATTAGGCTGGGCGCACTATGTGATAGGCCAAAGATCAACATTATTATTATTATGTGTTAAAAATGTTAGCTGCTATTGTAGTTTAAAAATTACGATATTTATAACAGTTCTAATGTGAATATTCGCGTATAAAACATATAAAGACATAGTAATGAAATTCGCGTATAAAACATATGAAGACACTATATTAAATATAGATATATTAGCATAATTAATTTAATTCTAAAATTATTCACATAGTGCATGATTGAGAAAGATTATAACCAATTTTAATAATAAAATATCATCTTGCATAATATGTAGACGGTGTTTCGATAACGACCGCGACGCTTTGCTTGTAAAGGTAAGAAGTAAACACAAGCTTGCACTTGATTTCATAGACCTATTTTTTTTCTTATTGACTCTACTTATTTTATTACATCCCTTTTTCTAAACGTAAAACTTCTAACCTACATACATTAGTGGCACAGAGTGATGTGACAGACATTATTTAGACTGTTAGGATATTCGTATAATAATATTCAGCTTAAAGGCTAACATTGCGTATAAGGTACTTTATATAATTTACCTATTAAACAAAACATAAATATTAATATATTAACAACCCTTTAAGCGTTCCCATAGAAGAACAACAAATAAACGCAATATCCATTCACAAAACCTATTATGTTAATTTAAAACACATCAGAGGGCGATAAGATCGGGTTTCGTTCACACCACACCTCCCGAAACAATAGTTAATAAGATGATTTATATCGAGTCAAGATATGCATTCGACACGTCTCTACATCGCCTTAGCATAATCTGTGGTTCGATCGTGGTATATCGATCGGTACAGATGTTGCCATGTCGAGACTAGAGGCGTCCTTGTTGTGGATATGAGAGTGTGAACTTAAACACTTCGTGACGTTAGTTATATGGTCATCGATGTTTTTTGACAGCATCGTGGTATTTCTATATGAACAACACAAACACATGCGCATCTAGTATTAGTACTTGGAAAAAGTAATTGATATATTATTAAACAGATGGCTAAAGAATGAAGATTGGTAAGTAATAATTACTAGCAGAGGCAATGTATTTTGTATTAATACATTTATTTTTTATTTTATGCACTTTTGCACATCGGCGGACTTAATGCACAGGGCATTCTCTTCCACTCAACCTTTGGATGGTGTAGAAGTCTTGTAAGGTGCACAGAGGTGCAACTTTTCATCATCGTTAACAGCCTTTAGTAGTCCACTGCTGAACATAGGCCTCTCCTTAGAAATAAGGTTCTGGCCTACTATACCACAATGACCAGATTTGTTGGTATAGGGTTTGTTTCTAAGTTTTCCTTCTCTTTGCAGTGCTGTAGTCCTGCGTAGTTTGCCCCCTTAGTCGCCTCTTACGACACCCACCGGATGAATAGCGGTCGTGACACTTCGCATTCTTAATACGTCACCTAAACTCATTTTATTTAAAAAAAAAAAACTCGATATTGCACTAGTAAATGATAATGAAACTAATACTAAAAGATGCGTCATGTTACTATGGAAATCCCCGCGTACTACATAAACGATACTACCTTCTACGAAAAGTATTGTACCTACTCGTACTCGCTCTGAGCTTGTATTATTAGAATACAAAAACAGTTGCGGTTAGTACATCTACATGACGGGATGTATTAATAATTTAAATGACAAATGTACAAATACAGAGCTTAACCTGTAGTGCAACTATGTTAAATATTATATAATATATTGCAAAACTATTTCTATTGTTAAATATTAGTTAGTAAGACCTGAGAAATGTGTGTAAAATACTTTAATTTTTTTACATAAAAGCCAAATATAAGAATTAAATGATGTATCACGTCTTATCAATTTTATGTTGATTAATGATTTATCCTCCTTACACCCTAAGAGTTTGTTCCTTTCCCGAGTTTACTTATTATTAGACATTATGGCTCTCTAACAAAAAGTTATTCACTTTTCAATTTCATTTCTATGTCCTTTTTTTTTTGTCCATGCCGAAATCCCCTCGGATACCACCTATCGGTGTCATGTCGTACTCGAACCGACTAAAACGGGTCTCGGGTACTAATAGCCGGGGATCCAGGTATACAATAGAAAGGAAGTCACTGGTGCCCCGACATACCTCGGCCCATCTACAGACGAGTAGACGACCCCCCCCGTGTGGGAACCCCATGTTCTCTCTGCTCCCTAGAAGCGAGCGCGATTCGCAATGCGCTCGCCGCCACCCCAGCCTGCTTCTGCTAGGGTGACAGATGGCCTCACCTGTCACCCCCAGGCCTGCGCTTATGGAGGACGGAGGTAGTTCTGAGACCTCCGGTGCCTGAGTCGCCTGCGGTACTTGGCCCGTTCCTGGGCCTGGCGGGCCGGGAGAGTTCTAAACCTCTCCCGGTCCCGCTCCGCCGTCTCCTTCGCGAGCATAACTTGCTCGCAGTAGGAGACGGTAGAGTTCCACGCACTCTCGCTGCGCACGATAGCCGCAATCAGGCTATCGAGCGAGAGAACTCCCACTCCGATGGCCCCGACGAGGTCTCGCCTCTGCTCTATGTGCACACCCCTGAATAGTTTACATCTACCTAGTCTCTCGCGCATAATATACCTTAAAGCATTAACCTCAAGTAATGTTAGTACGACTAATTTCTTTTGGCCTTGGATAACTTGTGCATGCAAAGAGATTAGAACCATCACATTAATACATGGCTATCTCCGAGAGCGGCATGGTAACTATATAAAGCTGAGGCCGCTTAACGATAAGGTACAGAAAACTTTGATATGAAAATATATAGTAATATCTATGTATATATTAGTAGTATACTTTTCAGAAATGCTATTATAATGTTATAAACAACTATAACGCATGCACTTTATAAGTACTCTACATGCTTTCAAAGTTTATTTTTAGATATAAAAAGAAGTTGATTTTACTTCGTGCGGAATCCAGTGCCTACTTCGCAGAAATGACAATACACCGATAGACTCTTAACAGACTCGGAGAGATTGACGTTACCGCCCAGAATGGAGCAATTAATTTGGTAAGAGTTGGTTATTTGCCGTGGGCCAGCATGACACGGAGGTTTCGGTCGCCCTCTCTACGAGTTATTATAAAATAATGAAAGGCGAACCGCCCGCTGGGTTCTACAATTGGCCTGCTTAGCCGCCTCACCACCGGCCGTTTAGCTATTTTAATTTTTAGTTTGTGTACTAACGGTGTATCGTCTGTGGTGTTTCGTAAGACGGTATCGGAAAGCAATCATCGATTTCTGCGCTTAAGTCCGCCTACGTGCAGTGTATGGCCGTTTGTTACGATATTAATTTAATTTGAATCCTTGTATGTACACACCTCGATATTTGATTGCCCTCTTGTTCTTCGATTCATTACGTGATGGTACATAACTCCTCCCATCGCTGTTACGAGAAAGTTATACGTTTTTAGTTTTCATACATCATACATCTATGTGGTAAACTTATCATTGATAAAAACATTGAAACAATATAACCAATGTATAGATAGAGGTTACTTTTATGTCTGTGATTAAGTTACTAAACAATAATACGCACGGTTTAGCAGTAATAAGTGGGCTCCGTAACCCATGAAAGTTTACAGCAGCGGTTACGGGAATGTTATAAAATGTTGGAAATAAATTTTGAGGTGTCTTGCAAATTGGTTGGTTTCCTTGGGTATATGTATATTAATGTTGTAGTAGTTAGCCGATGCTCTGTAAAGTGTCAAGTACACAAGGTATTAGAATTAATACCCTGCTTGTTTACTCCTTACATTCTATTTTATTTTAGGAGGGGTATTATCAATTTATTGTTTGCAACCTGCGTGTCTATTAGCATCATAAATGAGTAACGCCTCTCAACGGAACTCTCTCTCGTTGACGGAAGGACCGATTATGATTGATTTTCCTTGCTTGAAAGGTGATTGAGAGTGCGAACCTGTTCAACCGTACGAAGATCATCAACATTCTAATCTTTGAAGAGATTTTTGAGTTGGAGATATTTTAAATGTCTACTTCTAATCGTACTCTTGTACTACTCAGGGTACTAAAAGCCTGAGTACTAACCGAATAGGTATTAGCCTATTGTCGTTTGTTCATTTATCTATACTAATATTATAAAGCTGAAGAGTTTGTTTGTTTGTTTGTTTGTTTGTTTGAACGCGCTAATCTCAGGAACTACTTGTCCGATTTGAAAAATTCTTTCAGTGTTAGATAGCCCATTTATCGAGGAAGGCTATAGGCTATATATCATCACGCTAAGACCAATAGGAGCGGAGCACCAATGAAGAATGTTTCAAAAACGGAGAAAATTTATTACTATTGAGAGACGCAGACGAAGTTGCGCGGGTCAGCTAGTCTGTTATAAATGTGTTATAAGGTTAAAAATGCAACAGTCATGATCATGATCACCCTCTCGAGTTGAGAGTTGACTTACTACTTACAGGCCGAACAAAGTTGAGTGAAGTCAAGACAAAGTAATCGAAAAATGTGGCTTTGGTCGTGAAAGTAAAATATGTATGATTGATGATTGTTACATGCATTTGCTCTCGGAGACTAGATCTAACAGCAACATTTTTAATAGCAAAACAAGACCGAAATGTGGCAGTAGTATTACAGAAAAGTAAAGTATTACCGTATCTACTATCTTTATAATCATACTAATAAATTGATGCTTTGTAAACATACGGCTACTGTTGCTAACGTTCACTACATTGTCGCTTTTATAGCTGATAACCTCTAGTCTCACTATATAATATAGATCAGGTGACCGTGAAACATACAATAAAGATGCAAGATAAAAAACTTTCAAACACCCGGGCGGCGCTGCGGTGCTTCGCCTAACATATTATATTTATTTGCATAGGTCTGATTGTTTTACAAGTTTACGAAAATCCAACTATTAGTGATCTAGGACTAAACTATTACTATACAGAAGATCGACTTCATAAGCCACATGAAAGCAGACGAACGAAGGAATGCAGTCGCCATGACCGGAACCGGTCGGATCATCATCATCATGACTACATTTAAGTTCTAGCTGGTACTGTGTAGTCAGAATAGCGCAGATCAGTTTTTTTATTGTTATTATTTCATCGATTTCAGATTACTTTAACTTTGGTCAACCTCATTGAATTCTACGGAAATAAAATTGTGCGGATATATCAATATTTCGTTATACAATAACGCTAGTTTTTATTGTACTTGATTATTGCTTTTGAGGACAGTCGCCAAGACTCCACTCCACGCAAAGTAAATACTTATAGTTCAAAGTATTACTATCACATAGTAGAATCGCCAGACCGCTATATACGCAAATAATAAAGTTGAAGTAAGAGTTTAGAGTTTGTAAGGAAGAAGTGCGACTACTGGGGTTTCATATAGACATCAATGATCGCTTGCATTACTTTCTATGTAAAATAAAATAATTTTGCTACTGCTGACTTGTCACAACACATTTCCATACCACGTAATTGGTTATTAAATAGAACTAACTAATCAAGTTAGGTGCGAGTGCGAGGGGGCTACATGGGGACGAACACGCAACGTACGCACCACGCGTGAAGATGGCGCGATAGCCAACCGCCGCCGCCGCCGCCCGCCACATGACGGTGCGCCCGCGCCGGTCGGCGTCGCACATCGCCGCGCTTGCGTGCCGCACTCGCGAATTAACTTTCTGTTATATATTTATTTTTATTACATCTTGATTTGGTTTTATTGAAAGAAAGTTTCTTATAATTAGCTAGATGTAAGTTATTTCTGAAGCTAAGTGAGCTTGTAATAAGCAAAAATCTTTGATTTAAATGTTCCGAAAATTCAGATATGTACCTTTTTACGTAGCGTTTATCAAATAAAACCTAAATGCATCCATATTAATGTATTACATTTACATCTTTTTTAAATATTTAAGCGACTGATAAACATATTTATGTTTTTAAAGACAACTACCGCATTAGGAATATATTATGTGTCGCGGGGGACTTTATAAACATACATGAGACGGACACAAAGAACACCCAGACTCAGAACAATAACTTGTGGGTTACACAAAGTGTCGTAGTAGTAGTGACCGGCGGCGGCGTGGCGACCGCTGACAACATCATTGTTGCAAAACTTTACAGGTATTAAACAATGAAATAAAATTTGTTTTCATTATTTTAGTGCTCGTGGCTAAGTGGTAACAGAGTAGGTTAACACATTACAAAGTTAAACAATCCTAGCCAGGTCAGTCTATGGATGGGTGACCATTCTTAACACATTGAGACCTCTCCGTGCCTCGAAGAGCACGTTAACCCGCGGATCCGGTTGTCATACAAACATCTTTGGCAATCGTTATCTCTTTTGGTCATACCCGGATAACTTGTTAATAATCCGAAAATTCAACAGATTATGTAAACAGCACGATATTGACCCCTTTGCTATAAGTATTCCTTCGGCTAGAAGGTGCTTGAGTCGTTCCTTTTTTACCTCAGTTAACAATACTTAAAACCTAAAATGCATACATAACCCAGGAGGCTAGTTGAGACCGTGATTTAGCTTATTTATAGTCTGTAAAATTTTTATACTGTTTCTTTTTCTCTTTTTTTTTTTTGATTGCACCTCAAATTATTAATATAGTGCTATAAGTGAAGACTTGTAATTGGCTTTCAGGCAATTATTGTAATTTGTAACGTTTTGAACAATTGTAGCTGTAAGTCTTCCATGCTCTAATTAAATAAATAAATAATTTTAATACCTATTTACTTGTAAAAATGACAAAACTTCTTTTAAGAGATCCGCACTCAATCTCAAGATGTAACGGCATTGCAGTAAGCTGCTCACGAACATTGATTGGTGGGTACTCCCGTAGAGCAAATCCACAAATCAAACCGAACGTGCGGTTAACATGAACTTTAATCAATGAAGTTATGTCGGCGTCTTTTCGGTTTAACTAACCGAACATTGTTGAGAAGTACAACTAGCAAATGGATGTGGCATGGAAAGTTCTTTAGAAATATTGCTTGTAATATTGTTATTGTAATGACAATACAACATTCACGATTGACAGAAGACATTTCTTGAAAGTATTTTTTATGTTTGCCGAGTGATCGAAAGGTTGAAGTCAATTAATATGGGATTGCAATGTATATTTCTAATAATAGGAGAAAGAAAAAAAAAATAGTTTTTAACTTTGCGATAATCTTATCGCAAAGTTTATCTGCATTGCTATAGAAAACGACAACTCCTTTTTTTCTTTATTTAATTAAACAATTATGTTAATGACCACTGTTTGGTATTTTAAGGATCATAAACGTATCATAAACGATCGGTAAATGCAATAACTGAGTAAAATAAACACACGGAATCTATCTACAAGTGCATAAACCTGTGCACATTCTATACGTACATATAAGCTTTAAAACGTATTCTTATCGGTATGTCTATCTGGAAATTGCGCTTGTACGAGAATGTCTAGCCGGCATAACAGTTCTTTTAGAGTTATTTAATTTTATAGCTAGTAGCTGCCAAAATAGAATAATTACACGTGTATAGGTACGTACTATAATGAAATACAATAAGAAACTCCTTTAGAAGTATTTTGATACTTTAAAACACTACAAAAAAAAATTGCGTCATACTATTTAAATAGTCGGAAATTACAGGAACTTCTTAAAATCAAACCTGTTCGAAAAAGTATTTCAAAGTATGACCAAGTTAGCCACTTAAGTGCTTCAGTCTGGCCCAATGTAGGTTTTCGAAGTTATATACATATATTTCCTTATCTGTGTTACAAGAGACTACGAACTTAAGTAATTTAGAAACTTTTTCAAGTTTGTCCCGAGCTAACTAATTTAAAAACTTTCGGTCTGTGGTACAAAAAAATCCAAAGCCTGGTAAGACATCCTGGTTTTTTGCCTGTGATTTTTTTTAGCCATAACATATTGACGTATTTAATTTTCAAACGTAAATAGTCTTACCATTCAAAAATGTCAACAAAATTGCGTTTATTTCAATTTAGTGTAATTAAATATGTTTCTAGTAGAACATATGCTAAGCAAAAATCGAAGTATTAAGGGTATTCTAGACAAACAGTACGATACATGGACCAGTTTTAATCATTACATGGCTTCCTTCCATGGCTAAGAATCTGTACAACATGATGTAATTGCAGACGGTGACAGACGTAAGTCAAACATAGCCTATTAGGATTTGCAGCATCGGTCTATTATCTGTCAGGTATACGTCAACGACACTATCAACGTCACTCTAAAAGTTTTGACGACAATCGTCAGTGTTTTCGTTCGTGGGTTCCACGTAGGAATATTTTTTACATCAAAATTAAATTCAGAATTAAAATGTTTATAATTAAAAGTTTGTTTTGTTTTTATAAAAGTGTTTATAATAAAAAGATAAAATCAAAATATGAAACGCAATTTGCATGTATTTTTAGGTAGGTACTAAACATACTAGTATGTACAATCAAATCTTACCTAAACCTCAAATGACCGATCACACCTACATAAACTTTATTTGTAATTTTTAATTGTGCATTGATTATAAAAAAAATACTTGTTGTTCTACATACGAACTCGCTTTTCAAATCTTAGTAGATCGTCGCACGCGCAGCTAGTTACTGGCAGCAATATTCGCTGACTCAGCGTCGCCTCTTTAACTATTCCCACTGATTGTTCCATTCGGCATTGTCTGTCCATATCAGCCCCCTCACCTCCCCTCAGGCCATCAGTTAATTACTTTTTATTATACAATATCCATGCAATGTTTAGAAGAAGTCGATGTAATAGATTATACTTTATTATGCGGATCCATACTCAATACCGTATTCAGAATCTCAGAGACACGAAGTCAATGTAAGGTTGGGGTAGTTGTTTAAGCAGTCACTTCGGGGGTTCCTACTGCACTCAGTATTGTGGGTTCGACAAACACATTTGAGTTCACAGTTCTGAGTGTGGGTTGTCTATGTGTCCGTTTCGTGTATAATAATAATATTTTCGGACATCTGACACGCAACGCCAACTGGTTTCAAACTAAGCAGAGCTTGTACTATGCAACAAAAAAAGAATATATATTTATGCCCGGAGTTCTTTTTAAAAAGAGAAAAGAGGGAAGAGAGTTAAGACAATTCATGACTATAGTTTTCATATTATATTGAATTTGTATATTTTCACCCTAAATAATAATAGTGAATTATGAATGTTATAATAACAATAACTTGACACATGAAACAGGCCTAAATGTACGAGTATGTACCCAGAAAAAATCGGGTTTTACTCCTATCGATGTGCGGGAATCGAACCCATGACCTCTGGTGATCAACAGGCTAAGAAGTTGTTATGATTATCCTGTCATCTGTTACTCAATAGTCACAAGTGCTTGGCCGTGAGTTAGTTTGCTCTTTCTTCTCATAAGGCTCAACCTTTTATAACGGGCGGTTGTAGATCGGCACAGGTATATAATGGATTGATTGCCTTTTTCTAAACATTTGGACAAAACAGATTGTTGCTATTGTGTGTGTTGATCTACGACTTTAGAGTCAAGACGATATCAATAAAAAAAAATATGAAATAAAGATATTTTGAGTTTGAGTTTGTCCTCCTTTGAGCTCAACACCCTTGACTTTTTGCTGGTAACCTCACTCATTCGGTGAAAAGCACCAACAGAATTTCTTAACAAACGTCTCTGTGAGGTCATGGTATCACCCCGGTCGAGCTACGCCCAAATTTGCTCCTACAGTTTATTTTATTGTCTGTAGGTCTCGTAAATAATTGCATCACACATGTAATTTACATGCAGCTTTATGTCGTAACATTAAAAACCTTAGCAATAACTAAGCATCAGCCTAATTCCCAGTAAAACTTGATAACACATAATGAATAGCGTCAAGTCAATAAGACGACATACCCCGCTGTTATGACATTGTTCACCAGTTCATCACCTTCATGTCAAAGGCTGGAAGTAGGCGTGGGTGAAAGGGTAAACTTATTGTAGGTGTTACGAAGTCGCCACTGACATGACGACGGTATGCCGATTAAGTTGTTCAGCAGAAGTTTAACTGATAAATAACGTTTTTATTTTATTTTACAGATACAGATATTTCTACAGTTTGTTTTTACAATTTTACTTCGTAAACGTTATGTTAATAAGAATGTAGTAATAGACTCGTAGTAAGGCAGCATAATGGCTCCTAATTGGAGTTGGAAGACAATAGCATACCTATTTAGGACAACCACATTGTCCAAACTACGACAACATCTGTAATTACTTAACAAAGATCGAATGGTCTCATGAGTTTAGAGCATGCACGTCAGTGGACTTAATGGTTGATAGGTTCTATCAGATACTGAATTCAGCGATTAAGAAATTTGTACCTGTATCACCTGTTACCCCTAACACGACCCCAGTGTGGTATTCTAAAGAATTAAAACATTTACTTAAAGAAAAAAATAAGTTTCGCGTTCGTTTTCATAAATACAAGAACCCGTTAGATAACCTATCTTTTAAATTATTGAAGACAAGATGGGATGCTTTGATCATCAGGTGCTACAATAACTATTTACAGTTGATTGAAGATTCAATCAAATCCGACCCAAAAGTATTTTTTTCTTACATCAAGCAAAAGAATGCTAAGAGTGTCGCGTTCCCGTCTTCAATGACATATCAAAACACTACAGTTTCGACTGGTCCTGAAATATGCAATACATTGGCAGCATTCTTTGCGGCTTCTTACGGTATGGTATTGATAGTTCGTTGAATGTCCACTCCAGCAGTAAATGTGACTCTCACTCATTGTGTTCTATATTTTTCTCGGAAGACCAAGTTTTGCAGAGCCTGAAATCACTTGACAGACAGAAAGGAGCTGACGCAGATGGGATACCTGCCGTCTTCGCTGTCAACTGTGCCCAGCAACTGTCACTGCCGCTCACGCTTATTTTCAATGAGTCGCTTGCCTCGGGCCCCTTTCCTTCATCTTGGAAGTTAGGCCTTATTGTACCAATTCATAAAGCCGGCGATAAAGGCAATGTCAAAAATTATAGGCCTATTACAATATTGGCTGTTTTCGCCAAGTTAATGAAATCTTTGTTATGTCCCTACGTATCGTGGCATATTAAAAGTGTTCTGGCAGACTCTCAACATGGATTCGTGTCTGGTCGATCGACATGCACCAACCTTGTAGATTTCTATCTATGATATATCTCGTTCTTTGGATAGTCGTACTCCAGTGGACGTCATTTATACAGACCTTTCGAAAGCTTTCGATAAAGTGCCTCATAGTATCTTATTACATACATTATCGCTGTTCGGTTTTGCTGGTGCCTTCTATAGATGGTGCTCATCATACTTGCGTGACCGAACATCAAAAGTGGTTGTTAGCGGATACGAATCAGACCTGTTTTATGACTTATCTGGTGTTCCTCAAGGTTCTCATTTAGGACCTATATTCTTTAATGTGTTCATGAACGACGTCACTTCATGCCTCAAAAGCAGCACAACATACCTGTATGCGGGCGATCTTAAGTTAATGAGACCATTCAGAGATCTTGAAGACAACGTTATTGCAAGATGATCTAAACAGATTGGTTTGCTGGTGCAAAGATAACAAAATGGTTTTGAATATTGACAAATGCTGTTATATTCGCTTTACTCGTAACCATAACACTGTATTGTCCGGGGCTTATACAATATCAGACCAACGTATTCAAGAAGTCGAATGTGTTCGGGACCTTGGTGTTATTCTTGATAAACAACTAAATTTTAAGGAACATTTCGTAATGTTCCTTAAAATTTGATCGTTCACAATGTGATCGTTCACATTGTCTCTAAATCACTCAAAACACTCGGTTTTAATAATAAGAAACACTAAGCACTTCAAAAATAAAGCTACTGTTATTAGATTATACGTAAGTCTAGTCCGGTCTCTTATGGAATACTGCTTTGTGCTATGGCATCCGCATTATGAGGTTCATTCCAATAAAATTGAACGCGTGCAAAAAAGATTTATGTACCACCTGGCATATTTTATTTTATTTATTTATTTATTTTATTTGAATAGCTGATACAAATACAAATCATGTACATAGAGATGCAACATAAACTCCTTCGAGTTTTACCGTACATCAATTTCGTCATATGTTACTTACATTGTTACAAAATATCACAAAATGCAAATACACTTAGAATAAAAGCACCAATACATAAAGCATCACAATAATTAAGTGAGGGTAGTATACAAAAATGTGTACGCAGTGCGCAATGGTCACATCGACCGCGCATCAGTGATGAATTCAACAACATTATATCGTGGATACATTTATAATATTTTACTACACTATACAGGTTGTTCCAGGGTATGACAAATGGTCGATTTAATTTTGTAAAAAGTGTTGTTTCAATTTAAGCTTACTAGTTGTACAAACCGACTAACTCATTTCAACTTAACATCATTAAAAAAGCGGCGCAAAATTTTAGATCTATCTTTTCTTCACAAGCTAGTTAACGGTAATATCAGTTGTCCTAGTCTGCTACAAAAACTTAACTACACTATCACCCATAAACTTCCACGACTGTCCAGATACTCCTTGTTCCCACCTAAGCGATCCAAAACTAACCTTGGCTTTTTCTCTCCTTTAAATAGGCTCCAGGCAGAATATAATTCTATAAGTAAAAATAAGGATATCGATGTGTTTAGATTAAGTTTACCTTCTTTTAAAAAGAAACTATTATTGTTAAGCTGAGATATATTTTATGTATACCCTTGTTTGTTTTATGTTGTAGATTTTTAAGTAGTTATTCTGTAAGAAAGTGTCTGTTCAAGTCTTTCTTTTTTCTCTTCTTTTTTAAGTTAGGGGAAGCCTCCCAACTCTCTTTTATTACTATGCTTTCCGTGGCAACCTGTAATTAAGGCAGCACTAATGGTTGTATATCACTGCCATTGTATCTCTTGCTTTTAAGATGTATGTTCTTGTTGGTTGTCCAAATAAATAAATAAAATAGATTTTCTGAAATGATATATTTCCAACCACAAAGATTTCAACAAGTACTAAAAAATACACGAATGGCAGAATGTGAGATTGCTCTCATTGACATTCGCGTGTCTTTGGTTGGAAATGAATTAAAATGTCGCAGGATAATACAGAACATCATACCTTGGAAACTCCCATTTCCGTAAATTGTTTGATGATTTACTTCGCCCTGCACTAAAAACATTGAATGATGAACACTGCTGGACATAGGCCTCTCCCATTGTACGCCACTTAGATCGATTTTGGGCTTCTCGCATCCAGCTCATTGAATGTTACGTCTAAACTACCTAATTTTCAAAAATCACAGTCGTGATAGACCATACAAACAGTCAAAAGCTCAATTCATGATACCAAATGCGACATCAAAATGCCGATGCAGATACGAACGACAAACATAATTATATTTCTGTTTATCATCTGCGTTATGAGATAATTATGTTAACGCTAGCGCTCCATTTGCGGATATCGCTACAGGCAAATATTTTATTGCTTTATTTGCTTCTTAACCTATTGACCAACACATATTGTACACACTTGGGTGTGTAATTTGCGTATGTGTTGTACTTTCGATAATAATAATAACTTCACACATCTCACAAAAAGCAGTCTGATCTTAAAATAGGTCAAGCCTGTACTATGGTTACCAGACTGTTGAAAATATACTTAAATTTCTAAATACGTATATATAAGTAAATTTCAACCAGACACAAATTCTAACATAACAAATCATTGTGCTCATCACATAATTATTAGGCCTGGGTGGGAATCGAACATATGACCTCCGCTTAGCATTAAACAACTAGTTCAATAGGCTCGTCAAACTTCAAAACACAAACAACTTAAACTGTCGTAAAAAACGTAAGCGATAAAATGATACACATAGTTTTTCATCATCATCATCTTTTTCGTCCTGTTCTTTCCCCAATTTTATATGAAGTCGGCGAAATGTAACACTGCTAAAGGTTTTAGCTAGTTTGTTTTGTGGCCAGCCACCAGTAACTCTTTAGTTGAGTGAACATTTCTATACGGTACAAGTTAAGATCGTAAATTATCATAAAGAAAACCAATAAGATGAGGAACTACGGTAAGGGTTTTCGTTAGTCTCGAATGATGAAAATGGACTAAGACTTGATAGCTTAGTCAGGGTCATGTGATTAACGAGGACATGCATGACTATTTTACCCGACTTTGCCAGAAAAAGAAGTTATTTTTTTGGAGTTTTTATATGTATGGATGTACATTTGTTTGGCACGCTCGGTAGCGTAAACGGCTTGAAGGATTTTGGCGTTTAAAGTGTCGTTAGATTCGTCTAATTGTTAGAGTGAGATTTGGTTGATATTCAATTATTAGCTTGCTACATAACTGTTTATCACGTTTATTGTTCCTGTTCCTTGTTCCTTTTATTTAGATTATTTTATTTCTTAGCGATTTTGTTTCTACTAAATTTAGAATTACCTCAAAACTGTTTCAGCTTTCGGGAAATTAAAAATAAAACCAATTATAACAAATGAAATACTGTATCCACATCAAATTAAGAGGTGCGCAAAGTAAATAAAAATATGTCAATATATTTTATTTTGATTTTTTATTGTGAAAACATGGTATTTGCACGATGTTAAACGCTATAAAAGTTTTCACAGAAAAATCCTTCCATTTCAATCCAACCACGAGTAAGATTGTCTTTAAACACATACCATCGATGCAGTTATCTTAACATCTTGTAGACACATACAAGTAACAACAGTGACGTTACAGCAGTGGTCGTGTTCTGTCAACATTACCTCTTCTATTTGCATAGTAATCGGTTGGTCCGGCCATACACCGGCACGGCTTTAATTATACGTGTACAACTAGAACACTTTACTGTATGCTTCAAAATACCGCTTCAGTTTTGGTCGTATAAGGGTTTTTATTGTAAAAGACATAAAATAAAGTTTTAATGATATTGCGTTATTGTTGGATAATTTTTGGGGTGCGTGTTTTTTATTGCTAGATTTGTAGATATAGTCCAACATTTTCTATATATAGCTGACAGATAACTACTTTCACGCAATGTGGTTTCTTTTTTTTCCTTTGACGGGCCTGTTTGTCTAGTGGTTAGTGACTTTGACTGCTGACGGAGGTCGTGGCTTCGATTCCCATAGGGGACAAATAATTGTGTGATGAACATGTTCTTTTGACCTGTGTCTGTGTATAATTTATATTTATTGTGTAAGTTTTAAAAACACTTAAGTTTGTTTATCAGCAATCTGGTTGCCATGGCACAGGCTCTCCATAGTTTGGGATCTGGACTGCCCCTTGTAGTTACAAGGGGCAGTCTGATCAGATCAGTTCGAAGTTGTACATCGGATAATATGTATTATGAATAATTAATTACGTATACACATTAAAGACAGTCAAATAATTTTAAGTATTCTAATTATGAATTGTAATATGTTTATTGCATTGTACTCATAAAAGTAGGGCGATGAGATAAGTACAGATTCAAATTTAAAAAAAATGTATGTTATATAAATATAAAGGTATGTGCCAAACTACTAAAACTAGGCACTATTGCCGTCAATCAACAAAACTAGGTACTTTGTTTAGAAACCATTTTAGTAGATTTAGATTTTTATTGTGAACGAACAAACATTTAGTTTCTAAGTATAATTTTAGTTAAATAATTTACCTACAAATCTAAATCTAATAAATAATCTATTCAAATAAATAGTAAATTCTTGATGACAACTTTCTGGCATCGAACTGGTATTTTCAAATACCTATATATGTCCGAATATGCTCATATTCCGTCAGAATGTATACGAATTAGAATTTATAGTTCGACATATTTTGGTCTTGGTAGTCATTAAATTAAATTGTTTTCCAAACGCCTTAATTCAAAGTAGCAAGCTACCGAAGCTTGCTACTTTGAATTAAGACGTTTGTAAATAGTGTAATTATGCGTGTTTAGGCTTATGTAGTTGTTTAAATTTTACCTTAAAAAGGGCAATATGATCGAACAACGTCAAGTCATGCGATTAAAATAACCTTTATTACCATTTTACCAAATAAGAATCTAAAATAACCTTAAAGTCTAACTCCACAAAATAAAATTCAAAATTTAAATTAATTGTGTGAATAAAATGTTTATGACATACTAAAATATATTTATACGTATTAACTTAATTTACACATGAAAGGCTTTTTCTGAAATAATTTGAATTTCGTATAAAATAAGTGTACATAGGTAAGTTGAAAAAGAAATAAAACCCGCTTTCTCTACGCTGTGAAACGATTAAATAGAAAATTTATCTGCAGCATTTTCGTGACAATGCCTACTGCTACTTGAGGTTTCATGCTTGTCGGCCGTTGTGCGGCGTCCTAGGCCATAACAATTAATTAGAGGAACGTATGGCTAGCTTGTAGTGGCCGCTTCGACCAAGGCTTCGACTAAACGTCCAAACTCATAAAGGTGGTGAAATACTGGTATAAGTACAGTTGTGACGTAACTTGGTCGTGTTTTCACGTGAATTATATGTTTGTTGTTTTGTATTACTGTGTAGGCATCTTTTACAAAAAAGTTAAAATATTTTTTGACTCCATTTTTGTTACACTGTACCTATTTGATTTAAAGAGTCGCGTTGTATGGAAATAGTGAGTTTTAGAAACAGTATGTACTGAGTATTTTATATTACGGTGAAAGTTGTGGCCAATTAGCCAATTATAAAGGCTCCAGTACACATTGGCCAGTGTTGGGCCATGCTCCCTAATGCGCAATTGTGGGCCATCATCGCATAGGTGTTCACACAATGGTGCATAACTCATTGTTGCCTGGTAAAACATTTGCGATGGACGTGGAAGTAATTACGGTCTCGGCTATTTGTTTTTATACTTAATTAATGAAATTTTAATACATAGGTGTTACTTAATTCGAAACTCACCAAATTTTACGTTTACAAAACAATTAACCACCTTATGCACATCTAATATTAGACAAACAACTGACAACATCCCGATTGGACGCCACGATGGCTAAACGTCCGTATCATTGCCCCCTGTACACATTGGCGAAGGCTTGCCGTGGGCCAACAGGGGCCAATGTGTACTGTGCCCTCAACATGTTTACCTTTGCTAAAATGCAACGCTAATGAGAAAGACATATGTAATCAACCGTCATCCAACATTCATTTATAGATTTATTTTAGGCCAAATAGAATTTCAAAATAGTATTAAGCAATTGTTTCGTGGCCTTTCACTGAGTGAGTGAGGTTACCGGCGCCCAAATCCCCCCTCCCGCTGACTCGAGCGGGAGGGACTCCAAGGGCAGCAACGCACTTGTGACTTTTGAGTTGCAGGTGTCCACGGGCGGCGGTAGTTGCTTACCATCAGGTGACCTGTCCACTCGTATACCCTATGTCCGCCCTAATCCACACCTGTGTTCGCCCCCTTATACCATAAAAAAGAAGTATTAAGAAATATTTCTTCCTTCATTTTTCACAACAAATGTTTTTTTCATTTATATACCTCTCAGTACCCACAGAGGACATGATAAAGTGATAAAATGAAATTCCAACTTTAACCATACGGTGTCTCCGAAATCCTGCTAGTGGAAATAAGCGCAGGTTCCAAGGACTGAAAAAGGGACTTCGCAGGTTTTCTTCTTCACAGCTACAAAGAGGTACCAGTACTTTTATTTACTTAAAACTTAATGCACATGTTGTACAAAGGCGGACTTTATGCCATTAGGCATTCTCTCCCAGTCAACCTTCTGGTGATGTAGAAGTATTCGGCGAAGGTAACAATACCTAAATGTCATCATAAAAGATTGTTTTTAAGCATTAGTGTATTTACTAATAATTGTAAATTTTGAACAAGTTTTAATACATTAATTCAAATCCACTGTTTCATGACTATACATACAAATCATTTAAATACGGTAAGTTATAGCGTCTCGTTCTAAACTTTTCACCTTGCACCTGATTATTTAATCTCCTTGTGTGGTGTTTAAACAACTTTGTAAAATTACAAATATGTATATAAGTTATTACCGTTACAAAGATTTCATCAAAAAATGTCTGGCAGAAGCAACGATTCCTGTTAGCCGTACCGCGAGAGAGCCAATCCATACGGGCCGGTCGTTCCCGCCTCTCGTCCGTGAAAAATGCGAATTACTTTTGAAGATGGCCAGCGAGTCAGAAACTCATTGTTGTTCTGATAACGATATTCAACGCGGTGCCACTAGTGAGCGCCGATGTCGGCGGCCCATAGCTCGTGAAATTATTATGGTGCAGTGAAGTGGGCATGTAAATATTTTTTGTTGGATATTTCTATATAAGAATTTTGTTTGTTGATATAAGCGCTATCCCAGTTAATACCGAAATAGGTACTTTGAACGGATGTTATGTCCTTCTACAACAAAGAGATAAACCTCCAATCAGGGGAAGTGATCATGCCTAATGGGCTATGTCCCATAGGCACGAGAATTTTCATTCCGGTACGCAGGAACAATACTGATGTTGAAGTATGTTTTTGTTATATGTAGAAGACGCCACAATATTGTGTCCGATTTTTAGGTGTCTATTCATTTAAAAATCGTGTTCATTTTAAAGTTTAAAGTTTATTACTTTGAAATGAAACAAGAAAGTATGTGCAATTTATAAACATTGCCAGTTAAAAAGACATCAGATCAGAAAATTACATAAGCTTGCAAACTTACACCAAGAAAGAAACATAATGTATGTGTGTATAATTTGTATATTATATATTAAAAAGATCTTGTTAAATGTTAATTAAAATATTTAAATTTATTTAACGGACAGACAATATCATGACATGCCTTGCGTATGTTTTAAAAAAACAAATGTACACATCAATTATGCCCTTAATGTACATTATAGGCATAATTGGTGTGTACATATGTTTTTTTCGCAGTCATAAGTCCAGTAGCACTTTTACGAAGTTATATCATTATAACTAGTTGGACTTAGGACCTTATTCTATAAACGTACATCACAAACACATACAGAGACTACATGCATATGATTATAGTAACTAATTGGACGTCAAAGAATTCATTTCATTTTTAGTCATTTTAAACTAGTAGTCACTAAAAGTTGAGGGTAGATTTGAAACAATATGAATTTACTGCCTATAATAAATTTGTTATAACGTCGGCTGGTAAAATCAGTTATTACTACTAGTAGTGTTTATATTGAATATCTGTTTTCAGAAAGGAAGCAAATATTAGTAAAAATTCAAGTAAATATTCACCTTCACCATGAATAACAATATAGTTTTGCATAGCAGTGGGCCTAATTTATTTGAAATGAGTAATAAACTCAATGACGCGTAAGGTGTAAGTTATTTTGTTCGAAAATGTAATGTTAACTGTGGTATATTATTTAATTTTATAATCTTTTGAGGGTTGGGCTAAAATGTGCAATAAGAATTATTTATTTTGTAGAGAAAAGCTGTGAGACGTTGAGCGAAAGATGGTTAAACTAGCCGCTACTTATTAATCAGTCTCAGTCACAGTTTACTGCTGACTTTTTTTATGTTAGAGGGGGCAGACGATCACCTGATGGAAAGTGACCATCGCCGCCCATGAACGTCTGCAACTCAGGATTCGCATTGCGGGCCTTTTAGGAAGGAGTACGCTCTTTTCTTGTAGGTTTGAAGGTCGTATCGGTCCGGAAATATCGCAGACGAGAACCCGTTTCACAGATTGGTTGTTCTTGACAAAAAGTTTCTCGAAAAGCGCACAGTAGTGGAGCGCCAACTATTCAGGTGATGAGAATGAAAACTAGATCCCAATTACATCGAGGTTTTGAATGACGTAATGCTACCTACTGATAACAATATTTATCCCGTGGAAGACATTACATAGTGAAAGTGTTTTGTTCAAGATAATTATTCCTTAATTTGTGCTGTAAGACATTTCTTTTTGCCAAATTTCGTGATTCGAACAAATTGTATGAGCAGTCAAAATGATTAATGAAATAATATACTTAAATGTTTTTATTTTCAAAGTTTGGTTTGTTTTAAAGATAAATAATGGTATAATTAAATGATCTTGTGAAAAATTATAACTTTCTATTATTACACACATAGTAAACACACTCAAAACTACACTCATTTTAAAGGAACAGAATTAAATAAAAAACCTGTCATGAAAACAAAAATACCAATAAGTCAACAGGCACTGAGGATCGAACCGTCACCACCCTCAAACAATATTTAATTATACAGTGTAATTCGTTAATCACACGATTCTGTGACCAATTCTTATGACTATTAAGATGAATTTTAGCATCGCTTACAGATAGATGTTACCACTGAGTTCGATACGAAGAAAACCTATAAGTAGGTTTATTTTATCTAGTGGTGTGCACACATGCATGTGACCAATCAACAACTTTCGTATACGTCAATACTGTCTGGTTGTGATGTCTGTTTGCATTGAAACATTACACACACAGAGATAGGAACAGAACCGGCGCGAGCGAATACGAACATTACGATGCTACAGCACTTATGACCCTTGACTGTGGACTAGGTTTAAAAATTGACATAATTTATTTACAGTTAAAAAAAATCACGATCAATCCATTAAATATAACTATTTTGGCGAGTGATAATACTTGCAGTCTTCTGGAAATATTGCATGCAGAAGCTGAAGCGGAGGAATTTTACAAAGCAAATGGTATTTATTTGTTATTTGAGAGCCCTACTTGGTTTTCCTTTTTAATCCTCGATGCAATAATTAACTTTAATATTTAGTACATTTTAAATTTTTTATTGTTCATCAAATGAAGGCCATTTTCCAACCCTTAGGAGCTATAGTTCCTTCTTCAAATTTGAATGTCACCATTCCCCAACTGGAAAGTTCCCAAATGACAAAGGAATGGGGTGACAAACATAATAAACAGTACAGCCAAATTGAGAAACTCCTACTGTTTGGAATGCTGGTGAAAGTATTTAATAGAGTATTTTAGAGTATTTTAAAACTTAACTGTTACAATAACAATTCAGTAAAAGTACACTAGATGTTCTGTTACTATCTCTACAGCAAATTCGTTTTTTAATACCTAGATAAATATGTAGATATTGTGAAAAAATTTGATGTGATAGACACAAACCGATTTTAGATTCATAAAAAGAACTTTGTGGAAAATAGAACAGTAATAAAACTTAATAAAAGAAAGATACTACTTTGTAGCTATGTATAAGGTAATTAGGATAGTATAAATTTTCATCACATCACATCAACACATCACCAATAATAGTTAATAGTCCACTGCTGGACATAGAAAGGAAGGCTCCTTAGAAAAGAGGTTTTACTACCTACTATACCACGCTGATCAGACGGTTTCTTTGAAGTTTCCTTCTCTTTGCAGTGCTGTTGTTCTGTGGTTTGGTTACTTAGTCGGCTCTTCCGACACCCGGATTGAATAGAGGTGGTGACATTCCGCACTTCTCCACCTTCACCATACGTTTAGTGGCAAAATGAATTAAAGCTTTTCCTTCTGTTGTTCAGTTAGTGGATATCCTTAAAAGAACCTGATATTCAACTGTAGACATTAAATTTCTTAGATAATAGTGAATTTGAAAAAAAAAACTCGAGAATATTATTAATGTTAAAACCAAAAAGATTTATTGTAAGCATTGTAGAATTTTTGTTAATGGTGTAAAATATGATTAACAATATTAAAACATATAAGTTTATTAAGGTAAAAGAGAATTAAAGAAGATATTACAACTTTTATTGACAAACCCATAGTTTTAATTTACTACAATCATTGGAATATTTTATCATGTATTCCATCGGATGGCACGAAGTTCGCGTGCGTGAGCTCTAAAACTGAATTGCAGAAATTCGGATGAACGATATCGGAGCGGGCACGAGTCCACCAACTGGGACCTCGTATACACTACTAAATTCTATCCAGTATATGTAAAGATTACAGATGCGTTAGATATTATATGAAAATATTTATGTTCAGACTAAACAGCCAATGAGTTTTCTATATCATGT
The DNA here is from genome assembly GCA_902825455.1 of Arctia plantaginis. Lineage (NCBI taxonomy): Eukaryota > Metazoa > Arthropoda > Insecta > Lepidoptera > Erebidae > Arctia > Arctia plantaginis. The sequence continues at coordinate 6,844,718 of CADEBD010000314.1, read as the reverse complement.
AACAAGTGTTTTTTTTTTTTATTGACTGGGTTGACGGGGTTTTATTGACTTAGCAACAAGTAAAAGCGATAAAAAATGGCTTTATGGCAGACTAGGTTGTTGATTATGCCTAGTCTCAGTCTAGAGAATGGACAATTGCTACATACAAAACATTTTACAATGGGGACTAGTCTTAATGGACCATACACGTAAAATTATAAACATTTGGTGGACATAGAAAATGCCTACAAATCAATACGCAGTCTTGTGTTAGTAATTATATTTTTTTAAATACCTACGGCAGTTTATATCTGAACGCTTGTCAGATATAAACAGCCAACTTCTCTAAAATATAAAATAATCGACAATATAAGTTATTGTTTAAAATATAGTGAAAAGATTACGACGAACCGTATTCTTTACCACATTATAGAAACACCAGCTCAGCAGAAGTTCCCTACCACGCTACGCTGTGACATATTGAAATTTTTATTTATGACAAATGAGGAACAAAACTGACATGAAAAATAGATAAAAACAATCATTGAAGCGGGTTGTACATAGTGTCAAAATTTCAGCTCAATCGGTGTTTAACTTGTAAGTTTTTGAAGCGTACAAAAACCAAGTTAACATTTTAATGTAATACAGAGAAAAAAAAAACAGAATTAAATACTAGACAATCGTCTACATTAGGTGTTTTCTAACACCATATTTATCTTTTGATTTCGGTTGTTCTGAGTTATCAGCCGGTTCGGTTCCACGTGCCCGGGCCACGATCGTTAATTGACTTTCGGCTCCAAGTGTTTCGGCCAGTCATCGTTCTAGTTTTGTATTTTTGGCGCCTATTCCATTCCTAACAGCCCTCTATATTTTTTTACATGGCAGATCAATTATGATTTCGAATTGGTTTGATGAATCTGAATAAAATCCCATTGCTGTTGCTTAATTGGCTTGTTGGTTGTTTGAAAAATGGTTTAATCAATATAAACATTTTGTATAAACTATAAATAGAAGTAGGGAAGTCGAACAAAGGTGCGGGTGTATTCGATTCCCGTTGCAGAAATTGCTGACATCCAAAAGTTTAGCCTCATTTTTCTTACTATCAAATTGTAGAAAACCTAATTAGAGGTTTTAATTCTAACATCAAGAATAATCTCTTTCTCTTTTAATTGTAATAGACGTTCATGGGCGGCGATGGTCACGTTCCATCAGGTGACCCGTCTGCGCGTCTGCCCCTCTGACATAAAAACACCATAAGGAGATCAGATTATCACCTTGAAATATACCACGCTGGATCTTTATTAGTACATCGGTTACCGCAGTCTGCCGACATCCTGAATAAGTACTAAGTGCTGTTCTCCATTGCCCTATACATAACTCCAAGAAAGTTTATAGAGTTGTATCAATTTTATACAACTCCAGCACCTTCAAAAGCCATATATGTGGAACCGAGTCATAAGCCTTCTTATAGTCTATCCAACATATCGCCAAACTCTTACGATTTCGACGTACCTGTTGGCTAATGGTCATGTCTATGTTAAGGAGCTCTTTAGTGCCACGTGTCCCACTTCTACATCCATTCTGAGAAACATAATCGAATTATTATTAATGTAAAAAATAATTTTGAGTCTCAAAAGAAATGTTAGAAGTTTATACATGGTTAGTAAACATGTGATATGTGTAAAATTTGTGGCATCTATGACACTACCAGACTTATAGAGTAAGTGAGTTAATCCAGTAGTTAAAAATTGGGGTAATGAACACGAATCCAATGCTGCCTGAAATTGAGATGCTAAACACGCATGTGAGCTTCGGAACCAATTAAGCCAAAAGTTGTGCAGTCCGTCGGACCAGGTGATTCTTCTTTGTCTTCTTCTGGCATTCGCTAATGAGGGAACTGCACAGCTTACATCATCTTTATCAATAGTAACAGGTTTCTTTTATGTTATTCGATTCTGATTATACCGATCTAATCGTTTTTATACGGTCTTATCCTATTTGCGCTCTGTGGCACATGACATGTACTGTTGAGGACTAATGGTAGTCCCCAAGAATGCCTGTTTCACAAAGCGCATCACTCTCGGCCGCGTATTCCGTGATCGAAAGCTAATTAGCTTACTGATGATTGTCCTGGTCCCATCAATACCACGTTCAATTCAATACTGGCAAAGTAGAGTTAGGTCAAGTACTAGTGACATTTTCAGTTATATAAACACCAGCTACTCGACAAACTGTAATAGCCTCAAAGTATAGAATAGAATGTGTATCACTAAGATCTTCGCTATTGTAACGAATCCACGGTACCCACCAGCGCTAAATTTCGTTTATAAATGCCAAACGGGATAACCTGGCTCTATTATTGCAATTTACATACCGGTATTCCAGAATCGCATCCTCCAAAGCCGGTATGATATTGATCACATCCTCAGTGTGTGACGAAGAAGAGATACTTGATCCGACAATCGCTGTGCTGATACGTTAACAGCTGGTTCAAGTTCTTGAAACAACGAGACGAATTCGTCCACTTCATGCAGCGCACATCACCATCGGTAGTAGGGTCCCTGTTCAAGGTCAGTGGTGCTCGGGATCTCAAGCAAGTGGCCGATGTACAGGTGTTGGCGAGAAAAACTCAACAGCCTTTGTCGAGTCGAGCTCGACGCCTCCGCCACGGCCGTAACTTCTGTTTTGGTTTCCGGGGCCGGCAAGACGGAGCGGAGCAACGCGTCCAGGGATGTTAAGTGCTCTGGATCTAGCTCTGGTTATCATTATTCAGTCGAATTTCTTAACTTAAAAACATTTCTTGTATTTTGACATGACGTTAGACGTCATGTCTCACTATACTGTATCTATATGCTTGGTTTCTTTATTTTAACTGTTTTTTAATTATATTTTTATAAAAAGGATCCATTTTCAAGGCTCGATAAATGGGCTATCTAAAAGATTTTTTAAATTCAAACCAGTCGTTTCTGAGATTGGCGCGTTCAATCAAACAAACAAACTCTTCAGCTTTATAATATTAGAATAGAGAGAAAAAGTTCAAATCCTGCCTGAAACAATATTTTTATTATGTAAATGTTTGCAATTAATGAGTAACAGTTAAACAAAAGTTCATTGCCAAACATTGTAAACTGGCAATCGAAAAAAAACATTTGTTTTTTTTATTCTCACGTAAAACTTTAGTGCCTATCAAGCTTTGAATGAAAATAATTTAGCATAATGAAGTAGCACTGCGCATTTTAATTGGACATGCGCATTGAACATGCGTGTACGAACTTGTGCAGCGGACGCGACGCCTTCGTTAAAAAAAATCTATTTCCATGCAAATAACCGTGAAAATTACTTTAAACGAATATTTTCGCTTTCGAATTCGCGATTCAATCGCATAATTGTCCCCTATCTACAATCGGCGATTGTAAAAACTTAGTGGCACATCCCGAATACGAAACCAATTTGATATAAATTTTAGATAAATTATAACATCCTACTTAGCGCAACAAGGCTCATTATTTTCGGTAGAGTGTTTACAACAGGAGGCAAACTAACGACTCATGTATAAAAAGTAAAAACTGTCCGATCGTTAAAAAATAATTTAAAAAATTCGAACAATATTAACTTTACCCCTTTGGTGTTAAAAGACACGCCCCTTGAAATTACATTAAAGAAAAAGTTGACTTTTAAATGATTATTTTATAATTTAAACATTCTTTACCTTATGAATGTGTCACCTTGCCCACCCTAGTGGGCCATGGGGTAGGCAACGCTTCCTGTAACTTCACTAACTAGGTGAAAAGCAATTGCTTAAGACCGGTTTTCTGTGAGGCCGTGATATCATTTCGATCGATCCGGGCCCAAATGTGAAGCATGGCTTTTTATTTATGATTAAGAAACAAGATGCACAGAGGTGAACTGGCTGTGTAAGATATTCTTTACCACAAAGTAAACATTAGTATAGCAAAATAAAATTCAATATCAATTCTGAATTAATTTGTCAACAAAAGAAACGATGAGATTTTTGAATGTAGTCGAAAATAAAAATCTCATACGGAAAAAATGTTGGAAGGCCGATCAAATTGAAATAGCCTGAACTAATCTCTACCTTACTCCAGTGTTATTCTGTCTGCATGTGAGAAGGGTTGCCAGAGCAAAAATAGGATTAGTGAGCAAATTATGAAAATCGTAAATATTTATGAGTTGGATATAACCGTTACGTTATATACAGCGCTCTTAAATTTCATTAGAATAAATAAAAAAACAGGCAATTGCAAATGGGATTCGCACATGACGGGTTTCGTATCTTCGGGCAAGAATTAATACTTTTGTAAAAGAACTGAGTGTGTACAGTGTTACAACATTCGAAAAACTCACGTTTCTTGTTGGAAACCTCTTAGATTTATTTTAAATTCATGAGGAATAGAAAAATGACAATTTGTAGCTTTTGTGAACTTTGTTGCCGTACCTATATATACACCTACCTAACAGGTAGGTACCGCTATCTATCGATAGATTCTATCAGTTTACGTAAGTATATAAAACTTACAACAACATTACTTATTACTTTATGCAAAAATTATTGAGTTCCCCGAGTTTATAGAACTCATGATTTCAGAGTCTAGGTAATGAGAATAATCCCATACCAGCTGATTAGGTTTTAATCGGAAATGAAGGTTTAGAAGTTTTATTCCTTGACTAATTAGTTGAAAGTCAACTCTTGATAGCTTTCTACAGATTGTGTGATAAAGTACAGATATTTTGTAAAGATATATAAGTTGTTAGAATAATGAAAATTTATAAAATTACAAGTAAATGCAAAGTTTTTTTTTTAATTTATAGGTTACTAAACTTTACGTTTTCATATTTTTTTGTGTCCTGTTTATGTTATATTTATTTGTGTTGTAATGTCCTGTTATAAACCTTTCCGTATGGAACCCAAAAACGATAACATTCCAAAAAAAATAAACGTTAATTATTATGTACTACATATTTGAATAATTTTAATTTTATACGCAATTCATCATTTTGTGTATGAATATATATTATAATTTAATAAAACCTAATTAAAATCATTAAAATTCGTTTTTTACAGTCTAGTGCGCAGAAAACAATTGAATTCACTAATTTGAGTCTAGATCTTACTAGAAATATAACAAAATATAGAAATATAAAGAAACTTTAGTGTTGATTTGTATAAAAGGTGAGTGACAAACACTTTCCAGTATTAGAGGCTGTAGAAAGCTGTAGGTTATTTGATAGCTTTCGTTATTTTCTGTAGGCTTATCTTTAAAATAATCTTAATATTATAAATGCAATGCTATCTAATCGAAAAAAAAGACCTAAATTACCTTTAAAGGAATGTAACTTCTACGAAAGCGTGGAATCTGCATGCGGATAGGTAGGTTACGAGTTCTTTAATTAGGCTATCCGCATATTTAATTATTGGACACATAAAAACAACATCATGGATTAAAGTGCTCATTATTTTGTGTAAAAATTATTGTTATCCCCGATCAAGTAGTCAAGGTAACAAGATCTATTCAACTACATAGATTCTAATTGGAAATCAAGATTTAGAAGTTCAATTCCTTGACTAACTACTTAAAGGTCAACTCCCGATAGCTTTCTACTGATTGTCTGATAGATAAAGTACAGGCTCCTTTGCAAATAAAGGAAAGTAACCTACTGGAGTTTCTCTATTTTCTTTGCTTCTTACTAGAAAATTAAAAAAGAAATTGATGGAAAAAAACTGCAACATTTTTATTTAAATACTTTGTATTGTACTTTGTATTGTAAATTTATCACTGATTTAAGCAAAGTAACTATTCTACTTTCTTAAAGTCTGACATGGTCCTATGTGTTACTACAGGCCTTTTAATAAAAAAAAAGATAAAAGAAAAACTTTACAATAATCTTAACGTTCATCTTCTCCTGTAACGACTACATCGTAAATCCTGTATGGTTTGGGAGTTTTAGTTTAGTTGCTAACGAAATAAAACTCTTAAAACTTCTAAAATCTTTACTTAGAGTACCAAGATATTAATATTTACATGGTATCGAGTTACCGTGTGGTGACGGATTACGAATACGGAGTATCACCACCCCTATACATCCCGTGGGTGTCATAAAAGCCGAGTAAGGGATCTAACTACGCAGGACAACAGCACTGCAAAGAGAAGGAAATCTTGAAACAAACCCTATACCAACCCGTCTGGCCAGCGTGGTATATAGGCCAAAACCTCTTTTCTAAAGAAAGGCCTATGTCCAGAAGTGGACTATTAAAGGCTGTTGATGTGATCTTTACGTACGTTACTTTGTATAGAACTTGTACATTGTATTCATAACGATAACTCATGTTGTAATTAATAAATTGTAATCATTAGATACATGTCTTTCACAGAATAAAAATACTTTATTCTGTGAAAGACAATTACTTGCCCTGACTAACGCAGAGCTTAAACCGTTTGGGGCTACAACTTGACGTTTTGGCAGCTGATGTTTCTTATATTGTAAGCATTTACTAAGAAGGATTATTGGCAATTTCAACCCTAAAGGGGTAAAATAAGGGATGAATGGTTTTGTGGAAGTTCGTCATTTTCAAAACGAGAAAAACTAAATAAGAAATAATAACTCGAGTGAAGCCGAAACCAATAGCTAGTTTATTATATATGCACGTATGTCTCTCTACGCGGCATGCAACTTAATTATAAAACTGAGTCTAGCTTAATGTAACTGCTAAAGAAGTGTAACATTTTTTATTATTAAAAAAAATATAAATATCTAAACGGGCTTTAGTCTTGAATGAAACACACTTCCTTTTCGACTAATTAATTTTAGAATATGATAAATTCGCAGTGAAAACGTATGTACTCGGTACCAAAGCCCATTTGCAGTAATTAAATATTAAATTAAAGATTTTAATTACTTTGTAGATGCAATGAATAATATTTATCTTTATTAATCATGTATTATGTTTAATACAGTAAATTTAATTACCTATATTAAATCTTAAATATAGAAGAAGTTCTAAGTAAAGTGTGCGGTTGCTATTATCTTTTTGTTTCAAAGGCATAAAACATTTCAAAAGAATTGCATTTTAGTATATTAAACGGCGATGATGACTCCATTGCGTTTTTTATTTTCATGAAACTAGTATAACAGAATATCAATATAGTAAAGGTACACTCTGTGGTCTAAATACACACTGCGGTAGCATGTCATCCTCCTAAATTTGGCTCTACAAGTCGAGCTAGACTCGTACTTTAGTTTCGTACCTAAAGTGAGGAGGCAGCCTGACTTGCTAGTACTTAAACATTGACTTACGTTATTAAATTAATTGGATATAATTTAGTTGGACAAAATTGTTCATGCTTGCTAAATCAGTTCATTGTTTAATTTTACTTTTTAGTACAAAACGTGACAATCGATAATGTTTGACCCGATATTCAGCCGTATAACCGGCCACAGAATTTAAAGGTTAGCCGGATAATCAATATCTGACTAACTATAGGTTTTATCTCTAGTTTATACGATATCTGTAAAGTCTTTATATTCATCCGCCGCTGCCAATTTCTGCTGAAATTGGTGTTCCTCGATTGGAGAACTACTAAACTCAGTGTACCTAATCCCTACTAATATTATAAATGCGAAAGTAACTCTGTCTGTTATGCTTCCGCTACGTCAAGCCGCTGTACCGATTTTACCGGAGATACTTTAATAAGGAAGGACAGACGACATGCAAGCGGAGCCACGGCCAAAAGCTAGGTTAACACAATTTACACTGACAGTCTACAGTATAAATAAAAAGATGGGTTTTTGTTTTACTAGATAGGTATGTATTGCGTGTGAATTCATTATTGTGCGAATATAATGCAAGTTTTAAGTTGGCACATCCGTCGCCTCGGTGTCGTCGCACCTACTAGGGCGCATGGCAGACGATGCAATCGCTCGAACAGTAGCGTCAACATGTGCGAATAATTTTAATGTGCGTTTTTTATTTGCAATCATGTATTTTTTACAAGTAAGAGCTGACTAAGGGAGTAAACTATCCAGGACAATGGCACTGCAAAGAGAAGCAAAACTTGACACAGACCCTATACCAACCCATCTCGCCAGCGTGGTATAGTATGCCAAAACCTCTTTTGCTGAGGAGAGGCCTATGTACTGGACATAGGCCTCTCCTACTGACTAGTTTACTATTAAAGGCTGTCGATGATGATGATGACTGTTTTTATATCAGCTGGGACAGGTTATTGCATAGTGCAAATACAAACGAAAAGGTTTATATTCAACTTTTCGTAGGAGAGCCTTCCTTCGACACAATTGGGGCAGGCTCAACCGGAGTGATACCACGGCCTAACAGAAAGCAGTGTTAAGCAGTTCTTTCGTTGCTTTTCAATGAGTAAGGTTACTCAGGAGGGAGGGGGTACTCAAAGCGGTGCAGCGCACTTGTGACTCTTGAATTGCAGATATCCATGGGCCGCGGTAGTCACTTACCATCAGGTGAGGTGACCCGTTTGCCTATACCTTATACCCTTCCCTTATACCTTATTTATAAATAAATAAAAACTACAAAAATGAGAGAAGTAATGAATAATAACCAATTTATATTCATTGTATATGCCTTAACAATATCGATATAATATATATTTTAATAAATTATAAGTATTTTTTAAAATAATACGTGGGGAAAATCTCTGGATCTGGCTCCTTACAATAAAAGAATGAAAAATAAATTATGGAATTCGAAGATCCTTCTTGGGAACATGGTACTTTTTAATTTGTGAGACTGTCATTTGTTTTTTCACTGTGACATCCTTTCGAAAATTGTGTGTCGCTATCAAAATAAATTTAACTCGTGAACAATAATATAATACGTTAAAGATTGACAGGTTTTTTTTACATGTAGTTTTCTTCAAACTTTTTCTGCTAATGGTACTCACGGAAAAAGCCCGACAAGCTCCGATGCAATCAACACGTAACTCTGTATGATTAATTGAAAACAATAACAATTTTAATCACCAATGAGACCAGTACAGTCGGGTCTATATCTCTTAATAGCAGCTATTTATACGTAAAAAATAGCCTGACCATTGTAAGATCTAAATTTCAGTTTATGAATTCCATCCTATATGTATAGATATACAGTTCAAAATTGAAATATTTAGATTCATACTCACAGAGGGTCTAGTATAGAGAAAGCAGGTGTCGACATCAATTCACCCTATAAAGTGACATTACGAGCCTCATTATGTCATTAATTAATTTTTTTTAAGAAAACAAAAGAATCTATTTGAAGTTAGGGTCTTATGCGTTCTTTCACAATAGTTCTTATGACTAATGCACATTAACATAAAATTTTCGAAATAAATATAATATATACTACAATAACACTCCTGCGTATGATCTCTCCAGGTTTTGCTATGTCTATTCAAAATAATCTGGTATCCTCTTATTTAGGTCTAATATCTTTTTTTTTAATTTATAATGTAATAGAAAGAAAAGATTATCTAACCACAAGGTGCACGAAAGGAATATATTTGTAAAAGTAATTTATTGCAACCAAAACTATTTAAAGAAAGTACTTCCTAACTACAACTACAATATAAAATTACCTATTCAAAATATTAACATGAAAAATTTAAATATAACCGCTACATAAATTATGATTTTGTGTTTATTAATTAAAAGTACCTACCTTTAAAGTACTTACCTTTAAAGGAATGTAACTTCTACGAAAGCGTGGAATCTGCATGCGGATAGGTAGGTTACGAGTTCTTTAATTAGGCTATCCGCATATTTAATTATTGGACACATAAAAACAACATCATGGATTAAAGTGCTCATTATTTTGTGTAAAAATTATTGTTATCCCCGATCAAGTAGTCAAGGTAACAAGATCTATTCAACTACATAGATTCTAATTGGAAATCAAGATTTAGAAGTTCAATTCCTTGACTAACTACTTAAAGGTCAACTCCCGATAGCTTTCTACTGATTGTCTGATAGATAAAGTACAGGCTCCTTTGCAAATAAAGGAAAGTAACCTACTGGAGTTTCTCTATTTTCTTTGCTTCTTACTAGAAAATTAAAAAAGAAATTGATGGAAAAAAACTGCAACATTTTTATTTAAATACTTTGTATTGTACTTTGTATTGTAAATTTATCACTGATTTAAGCAAAGTAACTATTCTACTTTCTTAAAGTCTGACATGGTCCTATGTGTTACTACAGGCCTTTTAATAAAAAAAAAGATAAAAGAAAAACTTTACAATAATCTTAACGTTCATCTTCTCCTGTAACGACTACATCGTAAATCCTGTATGGTTTGGGAGTTTTAGTTTAGTTGCTAACGAAATAAAACTCTTAAAACTTCTAAAATCTTTACTTAGAGTACCAAGATATTAATATTTACATGGTATCGAGTTACCGTGTGGTGACGGATTACGAATACGGAGTATCACCACCCCTATACATCCCGTGGGTGTCATAAAAGCCGAGTAAGGGATCTAACTACGCAGGACAACAGCACTGCAAAGAGAAGGAAATCTTGAAACAAACCCTATACCAACCCGTCTGGCCAGCGTGGTATATAGGCCAAAACCTCTTTTCTAAAGAAAGGCCTATGTCCAGAAGTGGACTATTAAAGGCTGTTGATGTGATCTTTACGTACGTTACTTTGTATAGAACTTGTACATTGTATTCATAACGATAACTCATGTTGTAATTAATAAATTGTAATCATTAGATACATGTCTTTCACAGAATAAAAATACTTTATTCTGTGAAAGACAATTACTTGCCCTGACTAACGCAGAGCTTAAACCGTTTGGGGCTACAACTTGACGTTTTGGCAGCTGATGTTTCTTATATTGTAAGCATTTACTAAGAAGGATTATTGGCAATTTCAACCCTAAAGGGGTAAAATAAGGGATGAATGGTTTTGTGGAAGTTCGTCATTTTCAAAACGAGAAAAACTAAATAAGAAATAATAACTCGAGTGAAGCCGAAACCAATAGCTAGTTTATTATATATGCACGTATGTCTCTCTACGCGGCATGCAACTTAATTATAAAACTGAGTCTAGCTTAATGTAACTGCTAAAGAAGTGTAACATTTTTTATTATTAAAAAAAATATAAATATCTAAACGGGCTTTAGTCTTGAATGAAACACACTTCCTTTTCGACTAATTAATTTTAGAATATGATAAATTCGCAGTGAAAACGTATGTACTCGGTACCAAAGCCCATTTGCAGTAATTAAATATTAAATTAAAGATTTTAATTACTTTGTAGATGCAATGAATAATATTTATCTTTATTAATCATGTATTATGTTTAATACAGTAAATTTAATTACCTATATTAAATCTTAAATATAGAAGAAGTTCTAAGTAAAGTGTGCGGTTGCTATTATCTTTTTGTTTCAAAGGCATAAAACATTTCAAAAGAATTGCATTTTAGTATATTAAACGGCGATGATGACTCCATTGCGTTTTTTATTTTCATGAAACTAGTATAACAGAATATCAATATAGTAAAGGTACACTCTGTGGTCTAAATACACACTGCGGTAGCATGTCATCCTCCTAAATTTGGCTCTACAAGTCGAGCTAGACTCGTACTTTAGTTTCGTACCTAAAGTGAGGAGGCAGCCTGACTTGCTAGTACTTAAACATTGACTTACGTTATTAAATTAATTGGATATAATTTAGTTGGACAAAATTGTTCATGCTTGCTAAATCAGTTCATTGTTTAATTTTACTTTTTAGTACAAAACGTGACAATCGATAATGTTTGACCCGATATTCAGCCGTATAACCGGCCACAGAATTTAAAGGTTAGCCGGATAATCAATATCTGACTAACTATAGGTTTTATCTCTAGTTTATACGATATCTGTAAAGTCTTTATATTCATCCGCCGCTGCCAATTTCTGCTGAAATTGGTGTTCCTCGATTGGAGAACTACTAAACTCAGTGTACCTAATCCCTACTAATATTATAAATGCGAAAGTAACTCTGTCTGTTATGCTTCCGCTACGTCAAGCCGCTGTACCGATTTTACCGGAGATACTTTAATAAGGAAGGACAGACGACATGCAAGCGGAGCCACGGCCAAAAGCTAGGTTAACACAATTTACACTGACAGTCTACAGTATAAATAAAAAGATGGGTTTTTGTTTTACTAGATAGGTATGTATTGCGTGTGAATTCATTATTGTGCGAATATAATGCAAGTTTTAAGTTGGCACATCCGTCGCCTCGGTGTCGTCGCACCTACTAGGGCGCATGGCAGACGATGCAATCGCTCGAACAGTAGCGTCAACATGTGCGAATAATTTTAATGTGCGTTTTTTATTTGCAATCATGTATTTTTTACAAGTAAGAGCTGACTAAGGGAGTAAACTATCCAGGACAATGGCACTGCAAAGAGAAGCAAAACTTGACACAGACCCTATACCAACCCATCTCGCCAGCGTGGTATAGTATGCCAAAACCTCTTTTGCTGAGGAGAGGCCTATGTACTGGACATAGGCCTCTCCTACTGACTAGTTTACTATTAAAGGCTGTCGATGATGATGATGACTGTTTTTATATCAGCTGGGACAGGTTATTGCATAGTGCAAATACAAACGAAAAGGTTTATATTCAACTTTTCGTAGGAGAGCCTTCCTTCGACACAATTGGGGCAGGCTCAACCGGAGTGATACCACGGCCTAACAGAAAGCAGTGTTAAGCAGTTCTTTCGTTGCTTTTCAATGAGTAAGGTTACTCAGGAGGGAGGGGGTACTCAAAGCGGTGCAGCGCACTTGTGACTCTTGAATTGCAGATATCCATGGGCCGCGGTAGTCACTTACCATCAGGTGAGGTGACCCGTTTGCCTATACCTTATACCCTTCCCTTATACCTTATTTATAAATAAATAAAAACTACAAAAATGAGAGAAGTAATGAATAATAACCAATTTATATTCATTGTATATGCCTTAACAATATCGATATAATATATATTTTAATAAATTATAAGTATTTTTTAAAATAATACGTGGGGAAAATCTCTGGATCTGGCTCCTTACAATAAAAGAATGAAAAATAAATTATGGAATTCGAAGATCCTTCTTGGGAACATGGTACTTTTTAATTTGTGAGACTGTCATTTGTTTTTTCACTGTGACATCCTTTCGAAAATTGTGTGTCGCTATCAAAATAAATTTAACTCGTGAACAATAATATAATACGTTAAAGATTGACAGGTTTTTTTTACATGTAGTTTTCTTCAAACTTTTTCTGCTAATGGTACTCACGGAAAAAGCCCGACAAGCTCCGATGCAATCAACACGTAACTCTGTATGATTAATTGAAAACAATAACAATTTTAATCACCAATGAGACCAGTACAGTCGGGTCTATATCTCTTAATAGCAGCTATTTATACGTAAAAAATAGCCTGACCATTGTAAGATCTAAATTTCAGTTTATGAATTCCATCCTATATGTATAGATATACAGTTCAAAATTGAAATATTTAGATTCATACTCACAGAGGGTCTAGTATAGAGAAAGCAGGTGTCGACATCAATTCACCCTATAAAGTGACATTACGAGCCTCATTATGTCATTAATTAATTTTTTTTAAGAAAACAAAAGAATCTATTTGAAGTTAGGGTCTTATGCGTTCTTTCACAATAGTTCTTATGACTAATGCACATTAACATAAAATTTTCGAAATAAATATAATATATACTACAATAACACTCCTGCGTATGATCTCTCCAGGTTTTGCTATGTCTATTCAAAATAATCTGGTATCCTCTTATTTAGGTCTAATATCTTTTTTTTTAATTTATAATGTAATAGAAAGAAAAGATTATCTAACCACAAGGTGCACGAAAGGAATATATTTGTAAAAGTAATTTATTGCAACCAAAACTATTTAAAGAAAGTACTTCCTAACTACAACTACAATATAAAATTACCTATTCAAAATATTAACATGAAAAATTTAAATATAACCGCTACATAAATTATGATTTTGTGTTTATTAATTAAAAGTACCTACGTCAGTCTAATTCATTCCGTTTGCAACTCGTCGCTACCCATCTGTAATCACCTGTAAAAAAACTACTTATCTGTCTAGTGACTGAAAAAAACTTACAAAAACTTTAACACGTAAGTTTTTCACAGTTCTTGAGCTTCATGTAGTAAATTCACAATATATATAATTTATATTTAATAATTTAAAAAAATCTGACTATGTACAAAATAAAAGGGAGTCCGTGCAAATAGGCTACACTTATTTGTTCTATGATGATGATAATTAACAGGACGTTAGTAATTTAATATTTTTTTATTATTGGTAATTTCTTTTTCAAACTGCATTTAGGTTCAATTTTGACTGAAAAGGGCCAATATTGTAGATTCTCAACCTCTGCGTGCTGGAAAAACCTATGGTTAGTTTATTTATTAGAGCCTTCCTGAAGTATCATTTTAAGGATGCGTTAACATGTATAGCACTTGATGATCCTATCGTATCACCTGTTGTGTTAGTTTCAAAAATCAGAAATATACTATATTAAATAAATAAATTAAATACGAGTAAATTGGGCTTTAGGTGTCGTCACTCATAAATATGTAAAGGAAATTTGACGAGAACAGTGTCATGTCATAACTTTTTTATGGCTTACTTTTGCAATTTGCTAACCATGAACAAAAGTAAATGAAACTATTTTCTTAAAAAACTACAATTTAAAAGCACATGTTGTTTAAAACACGTGTCATTTAAAATTAGATAGGAAATGATCAATCAACAGTAGTTAGTGATAAATCAGCCGCCAGTTGTCTTCACCACAACGGCAAACGTTCTCGCGTGATCAACACGATCGACTTTATCAGAATGCGGTTTCTGACCGCACCAGTGTTGATGGAAAACAATCTTGTCGGTTCAATTATGGAAAAAAATGTTTTATGAGAGCCTTGGTTAGCTAAAGTAATTGTTTGTATTTGTTTAAAGACTGCTCAGACTTACACTTCCAACCAAAAATCCTTTGACATCAGATAGCGAAAATGAGCCAAACTGCGTAAAGATTTAATTTTTTTTGCATAGTTCATTGCTTTAGCTAATATGTTTTAGCTGTCTTAAAATCAAAATATAAAAAATAAATAAACAAGTTATAACCAAAAGAACTAAGTATTATGGTGGATAAATCCAGATACAGAATGGTACTACTACGTAAATATTATCAAGGAATGCAATTAGACACATAACATGCGTGTATTTCAAGTAAACATTTCAAAGAATCGCATAATTCATTCCTTACATTTCTCCTGGATCATAAATTTTGCAACTATTTCGATAACACGGCAAATTTAAATTTATGCTCAAGGAATGCATTTTATACATGTAAAGGCGAGCTTATACTAAAAACAAGGTACTTTCAGTACGTCGGCTTGTAATCTCACGTGATCTCAGTCTGGTCTCCTTTCAGACAACTGCTAGGGTTTATTGATTAGAATATGCTATATTCTAATCAATAAACCCTAGCACTGCTGTGTTAAAATTCATTTACTATACTGATAAACTTATTCTTACCTTTCTTTCTTTTTATTTTTTTCTTAAGGTTTTTTTTCTCAGATAGGTATAAAAATAAGTAGAACTATTGTTTTATGTATTAGTGTGATATTACTTGTATAAGTAGCAACATCTATTAGGCAAGGCACTACTGAATTGTCAGAAATGGATTAAGTGCATTAAGGGGATAAAATACTGCTGCTAATCCAATTATTATAATAGTTGTACTATCGTCACAACAGTTTTCTGGATGTTTTAATAAAAGCTATCCTCGGGTCCTCCTATTTCAATCGTTTTAGTTGGTTCGATTTCGACACACCGCCCCACGGAAAACCCCAGTGGAGAGACGACTCGAGGGGGTTTCGGGACATGTGGAAAAATTTACAAAAAAATGTTCATAATAGTATCGATGTTCATTATGCAATAGAACCGGCTAAAAAGCCTATTGGAGAAAAAGCGTGACGTTATAGCAATCACCCAAAGCAAACGCGGGACATCAGTGTTCTATTTACAAGACAATAAACGTAGCTGTGCCGTCGAACTAATCCAGATTTAACAAACTGCTCTTCATAGTCAGGCTGTTTTTACTAATGACATCCCGTCACCGTTTTTTATGGCATAGAGGGCAAAGTAGCAAACGGGTCAAGGGACTACCGCCGTCCATGGACACCTGCAAGTCAAAAAGTCACAAGTGCATTGCAGGCTTTATGACTCTTGAGTTGGAATTATCAGGTAAACAAATAACCTACCAAATAGCGTTTACCAGGTCGGTAGCCTCACTCACTCGGTAATAAGCGACGAAAGATCTAACGGCAACAATTCTGGCTAAATCTCTTTCAAAGAAAAAGCCAGTGAAAAAGATCGTGGCTTCGATTCACACCCAGGACAAACATTGTGTAATGAGTATGATCATTTGTTCTGTGTCTAAGTGTAGTTTATCTATGACATATTTGTATTTAGAAATATATAAAAGTCATCATCATCGAGTGTTAAAGAACCAGTCTGGTTTCCATAGTACAGGCTGTGTTCAGTTTGAGATCAGACAGCCGTGTGTAAGAGTCTAGTAAACAAAATTAGTCACATAAACAGTTCTTACATCTTAATCACTTCTTACATCATTTCTAATGTGTCAGGTTAGATTAGCCTTGGTTTTGTTATAATTACATTATGGAGGCAAATTCAATATGACTTCTAATTGTATTTTATTCTTTCAAAAACGAAGCGATTAAACATCAAGGTAGCCCGGTACCAATAAATTAACTCAAAGCTAAGGAGTTCGTTTTACCAATTTATGCAAAAAATATTTTACATTCCCCTCATTACCATTAAATACACATACATTAAAAATACGATAAGTTATTAGTTTTTTCTTGACATCCATAATAATATCATAAATGCGAAAATGTGTTCGTCTGTCTGTCTTTCTGTCAGTTTGTTACCTCTCAAACCGCTGAACCGATATACGAGTAGATGACATTTGGTATTGTGATAGTCCGAGTCCTAGGAAAGGACACAGGATAGTTTTTATCCCAGAAATCATCCTTTAAAGGGGTGAAAGGGGGGGTGGAAGTTTGTATGGGGATTCAATAACCGCTAATTCGGTTTAGATGGAAATACTTTGATTCTTGAGGAAATACATAGACTACTGGTGACCGCAATAACTGACATTTACGCAGGCGGAGCGGGCGGGCGGTTCAATATACATCGACTTAAATGAAAAAAACAGAACACATTTTATTTTAATAGAAATTGATGTATTGCTTTCTATAGGGAAATTAATAAACGTAATATCTATGTAAGTTCAAAAATTCATTCCTTCAATGAAGAATATAGGGTACAATGAGTGTGCAGCTAATATTTTTAATGTGTTCGCTTCATTATCGGCATGATGGCGATCTGTGTGACGAAACACGCGGCAAATATGATGCATTGGCACGATCACAGATAACACAGGCTGAATCATTTAAAGTATATCGAATACGAACTTTGAATTTTAACATTAAGCCATTATGAGTCTTATTTTAAGATATTAAGGTGTTTGTTTTCATGGTTTCAGTATTAAAGGCGCACCCATGTTGTGGTAGTTGTTTCGCTATCGCAATTAGTATTGTAGGAAAATCAAGGAGGACTCATTTTGTAGATTACTCGGTTGCACGAAATGAATGATCGAACCTTGTTTTATATCAATCTTTGTCTTTGTATCTTTGTCAACAGTTTTCATATGAAGGTGATAATAACTTCACACATCTCACACACGGCAGTCTGATTCCAAACTAGGCAGAGCCTGTACTATGGTATGTATTTATATTTGTAATCTATACTATAATTTTCCGTACGTGTAGTGACGGATTAAGAATACGGAATGTCACTACCCCAATTCATCCCGTGGGTGTCTAAACAACGCAGGACACCAGCACTGCAAAAAGAAGGAAAACTTGTCACAAACCCTAAACCAACCCGTCTGATCCGTAGGCCAAAACCTCCTTTCTAAGGAGAGGCTTATGTCCAGCAGTGGACTATTAAAGGCTGTTGATGTAATGATGATGAAACTGTAATATTATAAAGCTGAAGAGTTTGTTTGTTTGGTTGAACGCGCTAATCTCCGGAAATACAGGTTCGAATTGAAAAATTATTTTAGTGTTCGATAGCCGATTTATCGAGGAAGGCTACATATAGCTTATGGCCTTGTGTAGGTCGTAGCGTGATGTTACAACATATATAGGAACCGAGCAACAATGAAAAATGTTACAAAAACGTCGAAAATTATGTGTATGCGCAATCAACAAGCATTTTTCCGTATTCACTGAATATGCTGTTCAGATAAAAGCTCGCCTACCAGAGTTTATAGTGGTGTGCTGGTGGTAAGGGATGGATAAGAAAAATTATGAAAGTAGAACAAATACTGATGAAATAAGATCTCTGTGAAGTAAATGCTTTATAAGAAAAGTTATCTGAAAAAGGAATGTAGAAGGGGAACTAGGAAGAGATGCTGAAGTAGTTGACAAAAGACAAACGTAATCGAGAATACCGGTAGAGGTTGACTACTTATAACATACTCAATTTATAATGATTTTCTCAAATAAGTGTAAGTCGGCATTATATTGGTAAGTACGTTTTTCCATGTTTGTTTGCTTTTACATTATTATCCATTATTGTAACAATGATGAAATTTGCAGTGATAAATCAATTTTATCATTTCAATTTTATAATTTCCAGTCCACTGTTGGACATAGGCCTCTCCTTAGAAAGGACTTTTCTGCCTGCTATACCACGCTGGCCAGACGGGTTGATATAGGGTTTGTTTCAAGTTTTCCTTCTCTTTGCAGTGCTGTTGTCCTGAGTAGTAGGCTCTTACGACACCCACAGGATTGAATAGGGGTGGTGATTTTCCGTATTCTTAATCCGTCACCACACAGAGTAAACAAAGATAATAAATACTCGTACTTAAATTCAACCAAGACTTCTTGCACATTGAATTGTTTGATGTGAGCTCATAACTGCTTTGTCTCCTTGCCTTGACTGACACCAAACATGTAAAGACTTTTAGGCACTCGTCTTTATACAATTAAATAAAAGAAATACTAGAACAAAAAATCTAACAGAAAAAAATATACATTCTTAGTTTTATAAATAAAATAATTAAATTCGCTAAATTTTAAATAAATTCTATTCTTAGAGGAAAACTGTTATAAATACGTTCTCCGTGCTCTCATACATAATTTAATTTTAAATATAACTTTATCCGTTTAAGGACCGACGAAATATATTATAAATTTAATAAGATTATAATCTGTGTGTCATCACTATTTGTATGCGTTTATAAGAATGGGAGAGCTGAGATTTATCCCACGACCTCCCAGGAAGTTTAAATGTGTAATTAAAAAAGCAAGCCTAGACAAACTGATGAAATATTCTAATCAGTCACTGTGGTGATTGTAAAAAGTGCGGTGGCGGGCGGTGGCGATGTGCGATAAGGCCGTGTCACACGGGCGCGGAGCACAAACGAGCGATTGTGCGCCCGCACACGGCGCCTGCGCGCTTTGCATAACAAAGGGCGCAATTTGGAGGAAAAATGGCCGCAATCTTGGAGCATCTCGGATGAATTTGGGCCCACTCGGCTCATGCGCCCGCGACTATTTATTAGATAATACTAATGAGACCGGTTATCATTTTATAGGCATAATAATTCAAAATTAAATACGCATGTACCTTTCATAAAGAAGGAGGCATGTAATTAATCTATTTGGTATCCATAACCTGGTGACAGAAGCTATGGGTATTGTAGAACGTCATTCGCTATTTGTAGTCACAGTGACCAGGAAAGAAATTACACGTAGCTGTAGAAAAATTGAGACTGTGTAACGTGTTAAATCCTCCTTTTAAAATATTTCTCATTAACGTAAAAACAAAACATAATATGTAAATGATAGTTTGAGACTGTTATAGTTAATTCTTAATTTTATTCATTACACTAGATGAGGCACTGTCGTGTTTAGAAAGTAGGTATCTACCTATATAGAGAATACAAAGTTATCTAACTTTGTATTTTCTTGGGGATATTATTCAAAAAAAGGAATTGGAGATCCAATTCAATACCAATACGTCAAGTTTTATTATGAATAAAATACTTTGTTTGAAGTATAATAATATAGCTGTACTAGTATAATATATATGCTATACTAATATAGCTGTTTGAGATTAAGCTGGAGATTTTGTGTGTTTGGTTGAACGCACTAATCTCAAGAACTGCTAGTTTGAATTGGAAAATCTTTTATAGGTTTATAGCCCATTTATCGAGGAAGGCTACATATAGCTTAGGGCCTTGTGTAGGTCGTAGCGTGATGTTACAACATATATAAGAGCCGAGCAGCAATGAAAAATGTTACAAAAACGGAGAAAATTATGTGTATGCGCAATCAATAAGCATTTTTCTGTACTTACTGAATATGCTGTTCAGATGAAAACTCGCCTGCCAGTTTATAATGGTGTGCTGGTGGTGAGGGATGGATAAGAAAAATTATGGAAGTAGAACAAATACTGATGAAATAGGATCTCCGTGAAGTAAATTCTTTGTAAGAAAAGTTATCCATTTATCGAAGAAGAGTATAGGCGCTACTACAAAAAAGGAAAATTTATTCCTTTTGAGAGAAGCAGATGAAACTGTGCTGGTCAGCTACTAATGAACAAGTGTCGATAAGTAGAGCACGTGCTTGTGTCCACGTGTCACATTTGCATTTAGCGTTTCAAAGTGGCTCGAAAAAACTTAATCAATTACTTACTAATCAGTGTTGTTGGAAGCACTCGTAAAAATAGTTTCTAATAATTTGGACTACTGTTGTACTTAAAGGTTTTGCTAATCCAAACTTTGGTATAGTTTTGCCACCGTTACAATTTTAGTCACCGTTTGCAAACGTGAGACTAAAATTGTAGTCGACATAACGAAGGCATTTAACACGGCTATGTCTACCCCTACGGATATTAAGACGTGAGTGTATGTACCAGTGGTGTAGTGACGGATTAAGAATACAGAGTGTCACCACTCCTATTCATCAAATGGGTGTCGTAAGAGCCGACTAAGGAAGGAAACTACGCAAGACAACAGCACTGCAAAGAGAAGGGAAACTTGAAACAAACCCTATACCACCCTGTATGACCAGCGTATAGTAGGTCAAAGCCTCCTTTCTAAGGAGAGGCCTATTAGGGGTTGTTGACGATGATGATGATGTACGTACAAGGTTATCTTATCTACTAATGATTATATAAATAATTTGGTTATATATATAATATAAAATAAGTGACAAATTGGTTTAGCATTTGATTTAGATTTAACAAACCATGATGGCATTTATGTAATAACAAACTAAACTAAAATTTACTGTCGGAATAATTAATTAGTTTACATTGAATTTTTTTCTTTGCTCACGATACCTAATATTCATAATTTATTTATTTGCCTAACCTAACACATGAATATTGCCTCATGTTTAAATTTCTTATAGAATTCTAAATTTAATTCAGTAAAATTTATCGTTCCATAGTAACTAAGTGATTTAATTTGAAAATAAACTTTTTAGAAATATTTCTGTGCGTGACGCAAGATTTAGAACTAAGATCCATTTTTTTAACATTATTCTAACCACGTCTGAACTGATACAGATTAAAATATGACGATATCAATCTAGGTATTTGTTATTCCACTCTTGCGCAGCACGACTTGCATTTCACCTAATGAATATTTTACAGAGGTAAATTTATGAAACACGACTTTTGTTTTATCTGCTATGTAGACACAATAGGTTTCAATTGTAATATGAAAGTTTTCTTGTATTACAGTTCAACTCAAAACCAAGAATGATTTGACCAATTCCATTTTACTAAAGATGATAGAAGATAAAAATAATGTCTGCGCGTAGATTATTACATTATTAATTATCAATCATGTCTGTAATAATGATGAATGTCTGTAAATAGAAAACTTACCTATCGTAAACTCCGAATTAATCTTCATCGGTGAACAGTTCACTGAAAACACCCTTCGTCCGAAGTCGGTTCTAAAAATTATAGTTTACAGCTGAACTGTTCTCCGAAAACACCGGTTCTCGCTCGTAAAATATAATAACATAAATAGCATCATCATCATATACCATACGGACTACCATTAAGTTTTCTGTCATTTGTAAGAGAAAATTAACAGCAGTTTGACCACAAGATACGTTGCTTGGACGCTGTAAAAACTCTTAAAGAAGAGTACTAGACCAAACGTCTCAGAAATGATGTATGTCACCGATGAGACCAGAATATTTTGTAAGGCGGCGTATCCTTACTGTCACTGCCAGAAAAGTTTAAAGCAAATCCATTTCAGGAAATACGGTATTTCGAAATCGATCGGTGTAGATTTTAGAAGTATAACGGGTAGTTGCTTCTTACTCTGACAGCGGGAACGTTGATAAAAACATTTTAAACCACCGGGACATCGTAAAAATAAATGTTTTTTCTAATCTAAAAATAGTATTATCTATATCTTGAAACTACCTATTGCCTGCGGCTTCGTTCGTGTAGTTATTTATTATTTCTAACTTTGAAAATGATGAACTTCCCTGCAACAGTTCATCCTTTCTTTTACCCGCTTAGGGATAAAAATTTCAAAAATCCTTTCTTAGTGGGTGCTTACATCATACAAATCATCAGCTGCCAAAATTTTATGTTTATAGTGGTTCCTAAGCAATTTATTCTCGTATTGTCATGAGCATAAATTGCTTGGCAATATTATGGTGGTTCCAGGTGAACTATAAACTGATCTGCATCTTTAGGCTTTTATAAGGGTGATGAGAAGTTAACGTTAGGCTATTGTCACTTGGTAAACACCTACTGTGGGTAAGGGTGAAACATTAAAAATGCAGATTGTTATAATTTATCATGATTCAGCACCTCGAAGTGGGTCACCAGTTTTTAAAAGGCATGTATTTAATACTCATTTCTTGATTTGTTAAGTCTTAATTATAAGACAATTAATCCTGTTAGGTAATAAGCAAATGATCTCGTGCATTAAACAAATCGTTAAATAAATTTAGCCGTAAGGCTGAGCACGTAGCCTAGATATAGGTAATATTCAAAGTGATAGGAGTCGTGTTATTCACGTACTTTTTATAAACTTTAACTTGGTCCTCTTTCTTGTTTTGGTGACGGGGTGGAAACTCACTAAATAAGGATCTAGATCCATCAGTCAGACAATGAAGTGAGCTTAAGGTTTTTTTTTTGTAATTGTAGGTAGGTATATCTATTAAAAAGGAATAGTAGGGAGGAACGGGAGGCAATGCAAGGAAAGCTATTGCTTTTATGCATAGATTTAAGCTAAATAATAGCTTGAGCAGGTATACCTGTGAATGAGATTGCTTATTGCCGTAATTTTAAGTCCTCTAACACCTACCTACTTTATATAAAGTAGGTGTAAAATCCTTTCATAGCGCCTATAACTCTGTGTCTAAGACAGTATTGTAAAAATGTTAAAAACATATATTGCAAAATGTATGTAACTAAGTATAATAGTAGGCTGTAAGATTAGAATAAACAAATTAGTAGCTATCATTATAAAAGGTCAAAATTATAGACAAGAAGTTATTCCCATTCTCATGATAGGTAGTGTAATGTATTCATCTCATAAATGTGTGTACGACGCCTACAGACAATTAGTATTTAACTATAAAACATCTACTATTACAGATAAGATGTACAATGAATTCTTACTTAAAACTAACGTTATCTTTCACAGCAAGAAATATTCAAACAGGCATTGAAGCCTATTGTAGTTAACAATGCATTTGTATATATACATAACTGCAGTAATTAACATTCATATTGCAAGCGTCGCGATAGCCAGTAGTTGCAACACGCCTCCGTGTTTGTTTTTCATAACAATCGTTAGTTTTTACTAAATTTGCATGCAGCCGAAGAACAATACGCAGAAAATTCGATTTGTTAATATCACGGAGAATTAACCGGCAGCGGATTGTCGCGCACCCGACCACCGTAAACAATACAAAACGTACCCGAGCAAAAACAAACTACAGAAACGGAGCCACAATAAGAAGAATAGGAAAATTGCTTTTGTTTAAAAAAATCTATTTGTTCGTGTATCGAGATGAACGCGCCTACACGGTGCGTTGGCGGTGGACCAATCGCGCGCAGGCAGCCTCCCGCCCCCGCTATACAAGCCAATCGCGTCGCACTTCATCGCCGCAAGAGCAGTTTCCTTTTTTAAAAGTTTCGCCCTCGACTTCCATCCGATTTCCCGCCTCGGCTCCTTAAGTTATGGACGATGAAAAAATACGTTGATTTATTTATTAAGACGCAAGTTTTTGCGATGTTAAATTATGATGTCGGCTGAAGCCGTAGCTCCCACTGTACTCTGAACGTTTCACAGTTTTTACTTTAGTTTTCTGCTTACTCTTTACCCACAATATATTTTAACTTCATTGGACTTTTATTGTATTCTACGTGCCTGCAATGAGTAAACGTGTCAATGTGTAGCTGTCTTATTTGTCACCTCCTTGTCTAGTCTTGTCAGAATACACTAGCTCCTAGACACAATTTATGACTGCCTATAAGAGTCATATATGAACCTGTTATCTTCACTACCTGTCAAGTTTAGTTTAAAATCCTCATTTTGTCACACAAGCCCTATTTTACGTTTTTAAAAATAACTGCAGCAAAATGAAGAAAATAAAATTGTTTTAAATGTGTATCAACAACCCTTGAAAAATGTTACTTGAACGGTAGACCGGAAAAAACAATTTTAAGAATGAGGTGTAAAAGGTTTATACCTCTTACACCTGATTTCTTTCTTTCGTTCTTTATAGAACTAGAATTTTATTAACATACCTACCTACATATACTAAAATAATAAATGCTTACAAATGCAATAAGTATTTTAGTGTATTTTTATGTTTATTGTATAATTATATTATAAATGAACGGTATGAGATTGATGATTGAGATTATCTTTAAACAAATAAGGAAATACTATCCACTGATGCAGGGCATTCCAATCCATAGAACAAAAGAAAGTTACATAATAATACTGAATTTCTGCGGACTCCCCTTTAAATACTCTCTTTAACAACATATACAGTTTTCTGCTTGTTTTTTTTTTGCACAAGTATTAGAGACCATAGAGACCACAGCATGTTAAGAAATTAGACGACCCAAAATTGTCCATTGGCACTAAATTAAGTAATTATTACAATGTAGTAAAAATTCTGAAAATTTGTATATAGAGTATAACACTGTAGCATAAATAACCTAATTTAACTCTAAATTTTTACAAACAGAATTCTGTGGAACATAGTTTTAGATAAATGATCAAAACCTGTGATGATAGAAGCCATTAGACATGTACCTATGTAGATTATGACACCAGTCGCTAAACGACCTATCCCTTCCTTAGGTAGGGTAGGCTTTAACCTATTTGCTTTTCCTGCGCTAATTTATCTTCTATATCTTGTTCCCTCTGAAAATCTTCCAATATAAAATAGTGACGACGACATTGAAGTATCAATGATATTAGTGATGATATGTTTTTTTTTATATCATCATCACACAACAGCCTTCAATAGTCCATTGCTGGACATAGGCCTCTCTTTAGAAAGGAGATTTTGGCCTACTATACCACGCTCGCCGGACAGGTTGGTGTAGGGTTTGTGTCAAGTTTTCCTTCTCTTGGCAGTGCTGTTTTGTTGCGTAGTTTGCTCCCATAGTTGGCTCTTACGATACCCATGAGATGAACAGGGGTGGTGACACTCCGTATTCTTAATCCGTCACCACACGGTCATTTTAGGCCCACTTATCACTTTTTGTTGCTCTTAAGCCTATAGTTGTTAAGCAGGCATATATATTTCTAAATACACACATAAAATAGAAAAACTACCTTGTAATGTATGCACATGTTTTATTCACCAAAATGTTCAAGGTATTCTTCACCTACGAGGTTGGTATTTGTAACAGATACGTTCAGTAGGTATATTGTAAAAACATTGCCAAAACTTTTGAAATTACTATAATAGAAGTTAAAAATGTAGTAGTAGTAATATGTAGCAGTATAAAATAATATATAGAATTGATTAAAAAAACCGTAAGAAACAAAATAGATTTTAGTATTCTCCAGAAAGTTATCCACCTCCTTTCTCGACTATGTAGTGCCTTATCTAGTGCAATCGAAAGCAAATAATAAATATAACACATTTATACAGATAACATGATATTTTTATAACCTAAATAGGTATGCTATTTTTAATTAAGAACATCGAACTTCACTAGATTCATCATCATCATCATCAACAGCCTATAACAGTCCACTGCTGAACATAGGCCTCTTCTTAGAAACGAGGTTTTGGCCTACTATACCACGCTGGCCAGACGGGCTGGTATAGGATTTGTTCACTAGATTACGCATTTTTAAATATAAATGAAAAAGGTTCTTATTCGAAGATAAGTAGACGTTATTTATTTAAACAAGTAAAATTTAAATAAACCTCTAGGCTGAAACTTAAATATTAGCACTGCAAGACAAATATAACCTTTTATGTCGGTACATCTGCCTTGCAGGTGTTCCTGTCAATATGTTTTAAATATTAACTAAGTGTTTATGTTATAAAATTAAGGTTATAAATCTTATACGACGCGGCAACGTATAATACAATAAACGCAACTATAACTATTTAGTTGAGGAGCGGCTATACAATCGAATGCATATCTACCCATGTTTATGAATCTACCTATTTATAAATTATAAATAAAAACCTTTTGTTTCTTCTCATCTAGTTGCTATTTCATGTACTAAATAAATTATTGGGTCACAATATTGCAAGGCATATACTAAAACCATTTACTAAAATCGAATTATTTTCTTTGGCCTAACAACAAAAGTTACTAAATTGAGTAATCAACTTCGGAATGTAAACTATTATATTTTAAATTAAGTAATTAATTAACCAGGTGTGATTATATAATAATTTTAATAAATTATGCATTGTATGCGAAAAGGAATTAAATTAATTTTATTATTGGACTACTTAACTACTTACTTAGTTTTGTTTAACTAAAATAAATTAATTTAAATATTGAAGTTCCAAACTAAGCAAGAACCGCTCATATAACGAAGAAGGCTTTCCCCAGACTTGTGTTAGTTTTTATTAAGATTAGTTTCTTATTTAAATTAAAGAAAGTAAGTAAGAAAGGTAGGTTTGAATCCAAAACAAGTGGCCTTGTAATTAGCTACCGCCGCTTTTTTTTGCCACAAGGAATTTGACTTATCTCACCTTAAAAGCCAAAATAAAACAGAACTTACATGAAATTTACTTCCCATGACAACAATTTCTGTTACTTCTCTAGCTACTGACTACTGTTAGATCAAAAATGTATGTGCACATTGTACATGATAAATAGGTACATGGGAAACTGACACACTCTGAATATTTCAATTGTCTACTTATTATGTTACATAAATCCAAATTTTTAGTAACGAAATTGACTGCTGCGAACTTTTATCTAAGTTTAATATTAATATTGTAATAGTGTACCATTTGCACTGACAAACTGTAAAAAAAAGTCTTTTGTTATTCGTTCAACTAGAAGCCTCAATAATGTGTGTGTGAACAATTTGGAATTGATATTTTTAATGTTAGTGTAACGGGAGCAAGGAGGTGTTTAAGCCTTAAATTCTTCAGGGGTGATGGTGAGGGGTCCGAGTAGTTATTGTTATGGGTCCTGTCTGTTTTGTGTGTATATTATTACGTTCTGTGTAATTTATAAGTGATCTGTGCCTGTAACTTATATGATACCTCTTGATCATATTCTGTATTGTCTTGTGCACTGAAACTTATCTCTGATTTATATAAGTGAGGATTTGTAATTGGCTACTGTTTTCTTGACTGCTTTTATTGTGATCATCATAGCTGTAAATCCTCCATAGTTTGTAATAAATAAATAAATAAAATAAATAAATGTGATACAGTTTGCTGACAGACTGACAGAGATTGATACTGAAAGATACGATGAGATGCTAATACTAATATTAAGTGACTATATTAGTGACATTTTGGTTGCAACTTCATGAGTTCGATTGTTGTTGTTGATTAAAGTTTAAATAAATTAATGTGATGAGTTTAAATAAATTGTTTGTTAATTTGTTATGTTCTAGGCTAGATTTTGACATGTTTACTCTATTTTGCATGTCCATTGGTTATTTTGCATGATGACTATGAATTGTCATAACACCTGTAATGCTCTTTACTGTTTATGTTTCGCAAAATATATGTATGTATGTATTCGATATTATACATCACTCATCAGTTTTGTGAATAAAAATAAAAATACAAGATATACATATATCCTAAATCTAAACTTTAAAAAGGCTTCTTTTAATGTTTGGTTTCAATATTTTTATGAAGTATTGTAATAGCAGCAACAGTCATAAACACTCCGGTGTTCCGTTTGGCACCCTTTGATTACGAAATTCATAAAATTACTTATGTAATAAACAAAATAGTATTATGTTTATGTATAGGCGGTATAAGAGATAACTCACACACTTTAATCCGATGCAATAATTACTTTACACATGAATCAAAGTTGGCATTGGGTGTTTAACCTCTTCTGGATCTAAAGATTTTTAAGAAACTATGTCGGAGTGATGCCTTCTTCAGGTTTTGATAGTTTTCATAGCTTCTCTGTACTGGTTGTGCTTCACAATAGAACAGTTTCCAACCTAATAGCATCCTAAAGCTAATACTATTTAGTTGGTTTCCTTAGAATTTTAAAATCTAATTTGTAAAACTCTTCTTACGTTAAGTATCTGCTTTATTGAGGAAGGTTATGGTTGTTATACATAATATCACAATACACCACACAGGAGCGGACCAAAGGCGATTAAAAAATAATATTATTCATTCGTAAATTAGTAAAGTGTTGGGACATACAATATTCAAACCACTACCTGGACAAAATGATATTAAATATAACCATAATATTTAGACAGTAGCAGTCGTTATTCGAGCACATTTATAAATCAATCAACAAATAGATAACCGCTATCAAGCATCAGTCTTTACCAGAAAACACATATCATTTGCCTAATTAGATTGGGCGTTAAATCGCCAAACAACCATTTATAATCTGTTCATTTAAAAATAATGCCGCATAAAAAACTCGTCAAAGATATTGTCAGGAGATACCGACCGAACTCTGTTCGCGGGCATCGGTTAAAAAACTCGAAAAAAACTTACTCGAGGCGATCCGTGACTCTTAATTTTTTGTTTTATTATTTTTAATTCATATTATCGTACGGCTATCCCCTTTAATTTTGTTTTTAAGTATGGCCCTCGGTATGCTGCCAGCTACGTTTATGGATATTCAGAATTCCGTGGCGTATCGTCCACGGGGCGATTTCATTTTATGTAAATGTGATGTGAAGAAGTGAGCCCGCACCGCAGCGGCCGCGTCGCATCGCGCCGCGCGCTCTGCACCTGCACGCGCCTGTAATTGTGACAGATGTAACACACTCTACCTAACCAGTAATTTATTTACAATAACCAATGTTTAACCACAAGGTAGCACTAAACTCCTCCAATATAGACACACAATAGCTACAATTATGCGCTGTAAAGCACAAATAAAAAAAATGTAATAATCGTATATTTTGTTGATCAATTTCCTTTATAAACTGGTAGGTGCACTCTTTTTATATTTATGTCTATATTACGTTACATAATACCATCTTAACATAAATGTAAATTTATAAGGTTAATATTTGATAATCTTAATGACATTCGTACGATAACGTAATGTTTTATAAACGTACTTTATCCCAGAGATTACTATCTGCAACAGTTAATTTAGATGTACATAGATAGCAGACATCCTGTATTAGAAAATTTAGATAACATGAACTAGATATTTACCCAAAAAAGTGAAAACACGGAAACATCTAATCTCAATTAAGGTAAATATAAATAATATGTTAATAGATTCTTGATAAAAGTACAAAATATGGATGGAGTACTTAGTTGGTAACTTTACAGATAAAACCACATCTGGCTGATTAGGCCTTTGAAAAGTTATTACTCCGGATTACCTATAACAATGGGAAACTAAAAAGCAATTACTAACGTCGTTTGGTCACCCTGTATCGACTGGATTCCTTCAGTAGACGTGACAAGCTTCTAGTTAAAAAGCTTCTGATTATCTGAATGATTATTGGTTTCTTTTTACGATACCAATAATTTAAGTACCATTGTCTAGCCGTACGTGGTCTCCTAGCACCTTTCAACCATTATTTTGGTTCCTGACTAATATTTCTACTTCAGAATCGACATTGCTTCTCCATAATATGATATTATTCATTAACTTAAAAGTCAGTTATTATTAAAATATTCAAGTTTACCTGCTAAGTTACAAGAATGGCATCCTATCTTTACCTTAAACCTTTCAAAGGTTCATCATCAGATACAGAGGGAAAATAGCGACGTTTTGGCGCTCCTTCTGTATTGACCTTTACTCATATGTCTATTAGTATTTGTTAAGATAAGTTAAGAAACCCAAAATGAGTTCTTGTCACCTTAAATAACTATGTTACCATAATATCACCTTTAAAGTTTTACCTTAAAGTACAACCAATTTTGGCTACATTGGTTTGAGAAAGCTGGGCAAAAGTCAGTTACAAGATGTAACTAACATACTAACAGAGCAAGTTAAATGAAAACTTAAAAACACAAAACAAAAGAAAGTATTAGTAATTTCATTAGAGATATTTCGTTTCAATACTACGCCATTGAAGAATTACGTGAGGTATTGTAATAGGCACTAGCATTATAAAGCTAAGGAGTTAAATTGTCGGAATAGTTTCATTATAGTTGAAATCTATAGGCTATATACACCATAGCACTACGACGCACTATAAACGCCATTAAAACTGCAGGGGGTACTTGGTACCTACTACATACAACAAAAAGCAACAGTCTGCTAATGAACAAGGGTTATTAATAAACAGCATCACAAACAAGCTCTTCAATGCAATAATTCCAGCAAATAATTTCTACTTTCACATTTAAGATGTCTAAACTAGTTATATTATTGTTACAAGCAGAAGTAACCGACATTGCTACATACGTACCGATGTTGGCCAGATAACTGACTTGGATTCGAGAAATCAACATTTTTTGAATACTCTTTCTGAGATATGTATCTACATACTTGTACATTTATTCTAGTTTTGTAACATAACGAGCTATGAGTTCATCTTTTACATGTGTAATATATTAGGAACTCCTCGTTTGTAGATGTATATAATTCCAGTGTATAAACTTATTATTCTGAATCAATAAAAATCAAGGGTAACCAACTAAGTTTTTTTAGAATTTAGAAATCAACAAATGCAGAATTACTATTGATTCTTAAACGAATAAACATATTTAGATATTTTGTTTGTTTGTTAATACACATTCCTTGTGCATATTACTACTGTACGATACGATGTATACTAAATAAAACTGTACGATATTACTATCAGAATTACGAATAGCATATAGACTAATTCATTCTTACAAATAACTGCACTGAGCAAGAATCTAACCTGGTTGGAGTTAGGCCACAGAGGTGCGTAAGGAAAGAGCCTACAAGCACTTAACTTAAGTGCTCGTAGGAAAGAGCACACTGTTTTTTTTATAATAACCAGGTACTAGTGCATTATTTTGTCAAAATTGAGGTTTAGTGACATAACAATACTGAACCAGTCGGGCAGCTTCAATTCGATCAGAAAACTTCTGTACTCTATATACATTATCTTATGTCGTTGTTTGTTGATCATGGGCAGCTTATGAAACCAGGGCTATTGAGAATGCGTTGTCGATAGTATAAACTCTATTCCTTTTGAGCTCTGATAAGCTGTCATAAAAAATTCGATAAACCAATTTGTCACGCAATCATGAACAAGTATGACGGCAAGTGACTACCATTACATGTGTGGCGATTGTTTATGTACATTATATTAACAATCGTACCACATGTGATGTAATTAACGCGTTGGCCCATATTAAGCTCTGGCTTTGAAAATGGTTCCCTGGTGAGAAGGCACTGTCCCGTAGCTCCTGAAAATGTAGTAAAATTAAATTTAAGATATAAACAAAAAGGTAACATAACTCACTAAAAAAATAAGTTACAGTTTACAAATAAGAGTAGAAGATATCAATTACTAGATATATCTAGTAGGTTTGCTAACTTCATAGATTTTACAGATTGATCTCTCGTTCAATAGCAATATTGCCGTGGATGATAGAATACATTTTACTAACACCTTATGCATTTGTGATACCTCTATGATCAAAGCATAGAGCCGAGGCGTGCAAATCTTATAAAATATAGTTAATGTAATGTTAACGAGATCTCGGTTATGTAAAGCTGTAACATTTTGCATTTAATAAGGGCCGTACATAGCGGAGCCTCGTGGCCGTCGGCAAGAGATGGATTCAGAGATACTAAGGCACTTCGATCGGGGCTCGTTCACTATGAAATTATTGGGAAACTCGATTCGTGCTCGATGCATCTGCTTGTGAAGAAGGCGCGCGCCTTGCTAATGTTCTTTGCAAGCGATCCGAGAAAGCCGAGTAAGTTTTAAAGATAAATCTTTGAGATATGAAGAAGACTTTCCTACTTCTCAGTTGCACATAGTTAGGGACTTATGCAGTGATATTTATTGAAATTTAAAAAAATTGTTGGTGTTCAAATATTTTTTAAGTGCAAAATGTGTTTTTTAAATGAGTACCTACACGGTGTCCATAAATTAATAAAACAGTATTGTAACATTTGGTCGGACACGTAAGTGTGTATGCCCGCGGGTGGGGCGTTTCCCGGCACCTGTACAGTTCGTTTAAATATTCCTCCCAAATCGATATTTCATGTGATCGCGGCTTATCTGTAATTAACGCTTGGCTTAGAGTCCGTTTCTCGATTGACTACGCCAAGGCGCTATTATCGTCACTTTTTTATCCGATTGCGTCCTCTTTTTCAAGCATCAACTGGAACTACGTAAATTTTTGGGTGGTAGTGTCAATCATATTACGGCCAGAGTAACACTGAGTGGATTCTGGTCTTTAAACAAAGTAGTATAACACAAATTTCTAACTACAATTCCCTGTGTATCTTGGTGACTCTACTCAGTCATTCCAAAAGAAAACTGTGTTACTCTAACACTATTTTTTAAGCTTGGTCTTCCAAAAGGTACTTAACACGATACTTTTTTGGCCTTCTCCAGGCAAAGAAGTCAATCACCTTTACAAATGTTTCTAATAAAACTACACAGAACAACTTGGTAAGTTTTAATTCAATAACTATGTCTTGTAAATGATTGAACAGCTGTAATTGTATCTTATAACTAACTGAATTAAAACTAGGTCGATTTCAACCTGACAACTATAAAACATATCTAATTAAATATGAAGAATTATATACGAGTACGAGTATATTATATATACGAGTATATTAAACAAACTCATTATTAGTATATTAAACAAACACAATTCATCAAACAATTATAGTCTTAGGTGAAAATTGAATCCACGAGCTCTAGCTAAGCAGTCAGTCACTAACCACTAAGCTAACAGGCCATATGATGTGATAATATTATATATGATTGATAATATTTTTTCTGCAGAAATAAAATAGTTGCCTTACATAGTTCACTGTAATTAATAACTTTTAATTAGCACTGATCACTATTTAAATTGTCAATGACCACTTCAATTCCATTCAATATACATTAACCAAAATTCTTAAATAGAAAACTGAAGAATCGATATCGTTTAGCCAATGCCTCAGAATTTCTTTATATAGTTCTATAACTTTACAAATGGCAGACTCAAGTCGCATACAATAAACATGCTCATAAATAAATAAATAAGGCCGAATTTAATAACCAGCCTGTACCTAAGTAATGACCGCCAGAAGGCACCACTATATATATTGTGCCCCACCATTTTATAACTTTTACGCACATTTCTTAGCGATGTATTAAAACGTTTGAACACTATAATTTGGGAACGAGGGCTTAACAACTTTTTTTAGACGAAACAAATATTTGGGGTGTTTGGTTCGAGTATGTTGATCGATAACAGCTTGTTTCTAAGTAAATATAACTTATCTAATATAAGAGGTTATTGATCTCTTACTTAAATGTAGAAAAATATACTCATAGGAAGATTGTTATTATTTTTATTTTGTTTTGTTGCATAGAGGAAAAACTAGCTGACGGGTCACCTGATTTTGTGACTACCGCCGTGGACGCCTACAACTCAGGAGTCACAAGTGCGTTGCCGCCTTTTAAATTTGGGGAGGCGGAGTGTTGTGCTTCGGTAAAATCACTCATTCGATGCATCGAAAGTTTAGCTTACCCCAGATTTCTGTGAGGCGTACACGAAGTTTGTCCGGTCAATGGAACTGTAGGCTGCACCGGTGCAAGCGGAGGCTCTGCCCGCCCAGGATAGAGCTCGACCCTAGCGTCCTTAAAGGGTGCTGGCGGTTAGAGCCTTACGCGGTTAGCGCACGGTTTCCTCAGAGGCGGCGTGCGCGTTGGCCGGAATTCCTCTGTGAGATTCAGGAAGGCGTCTCTACCAGCACCTCATGCCACCCACACGCCGCGAGTTTGGCCGCGAGTAGACGGGTTTATCTATGTAGTATGAAATTAGTGGTATGACATTTACATAAATATCGATGGTACAAAAATACCTTTACAACATAATCATATTAAAAAAATAACATTAAAACATCGATTCGACAAATTACCTATTCACAAATACAAATCGATAAAATTACAACACATTGTTGGGTTATGCGTGTCCTGCCATATTAGTTGGTTGTGCTATAGAAAAACGAAGAATGCTGTGCCATTGGTCGGCAAGTGCCATATTCGACACGGCTGGTGACGAATCCTGGCCAAAACAAAAATATATCAAGCATTCTGATGAAAACAATTTAACTTCTTGTACATGTCAAAGTCTTTAAAGAGAATTTTAATGCACCACTCGTTTGAAATGCTGTCTTTACACTGCGAAATATGTTGTTGGATAAACGAAAAAGCAGAAGACGACTAAGAATTAACAATTTAAAAAGCACAAGAAAAACTATGTGTCATAAGAGTAGCAATTGACTGAGATTTTTAAATGGCACGACATCATATTTAATTGCTAAGGCTTCAGATCGTGTTATTATTTGAAGCATGTGTGTAAGTAATAATGTGTTTTTGACTTTCTAAAATATGTTACTTAGTCAATGATATTGTGTCTTTGAAATGTCTTGTTGTAAACGCGCTGTTTGAAACTTTGAATGTGTTGAAGTTTCGATCAGATTGCAAGGCCTTGGTTAAAAGCTGACTGTCTAACCTGGTAAAACATTAGAGAATAACTAAGTGGTTAAAGGCATGTATGCAGACACATCTCACAAAGGTACACGTACCATCAAATGTATCAAGTTTTTTATATTATTTAAAATTTGTAATAGTTGAGATCATTTTCCTAACATAATAATCCTATTTATTTAAAATATATAGCTATTTACGTTTGGAAGTAATAGAATCGTCCATCAGTAGGTTAATATTTAAGTTACTTTTGATTTTACGAATTCTCGACAAGTTTTTTTTGACGTATCTATAGTATTGTGTTGTTTAGTGGACACCAGAAGCTTTATAATTTTCTATGTAGTGATTACCGAATCTTTCAATATAAGTTTACAAGAATGTAAATAAGTTTATGGAGTTAATTATGGTGTAATGTTATTACATCTTTAATTATATTAGTACCGTTAAATTCTTTGAAAACTACAAAGGATCGAAGGCACGAGAGCCCATGTACGACATACAAAAACTAGATGATACACACTACATTCTTCAGATCTTAGCAATTTAAGCTTGCAGTTATTAGTTCAAACTTAGCAATTCAAAGCACGGAGATTAATCAAGGCGACTGAAGGCTTACAATAGACTGATTGACTAATCACATCGTTTGCCTATTAATATTTCTTACAATTATCTAGAGGTAGAGGACAGACAATTTACTTAAAGAAACGAGTTATAAGTAAAACCAAAAATTGTAGGAACAAAAAGAATGTGGTGGAAATGATATTTAATTAAAGTGTTTTTAGAAGCAACTAGTTGATCAACGTGAACGTTTTCTATTCCCACACAGCCATAGTCAGTATTGTAATCACTCTCCTATCTAACATGCTTTATTACCGTATCCAGACGCGTTCAAGTGTAAGAAATGCGGTGTGCCGTAAATTAAGCCATCGACAGTCTCGCGATCGCGCTAGGATGCCATCACGAGCTCGGCTGGATAGTTTGCGATTGCGCTGCGTTTTTCAAAGGCATACCTGGCGCGGGTGCGTACGTCGCATGTGACGACTTTATCCGTCGAGGGCACGTCTTTGGTGTGCGGACGCCGCGATCTAGATCAACGGCGCCGGCAACTCGGCGGTACGATGGTATCGTAAAACGCTCGCGACAATTGCTAACACCGGCGCCGTACAACAACGCAAATTATTCAAGCCGATGAGGCATCCCTGTGTGTCGCCGACTGACCCGCTGCCCATTGTTGACATACCGATTTCTGAGAACGCATTATTTAACGCTTCAGTTGTGCACGCAGTTTATTCGTGTGTCCTTGTGAACCACTGTTCTTTGATTTATTGATCAGCAGTTATTTTTCTACATTTAACTCGAGAAAAACACTAACACCGGTAAACAATTGATCAATTGGAGATTTGGAAACTATTAAGCAAAATCATATGAGTTCATTGATATATAAATTTCGAAAAAATATTTTGACTAATTTGTTTTAAGCTAATTTTTTTTTAGAGTTGAAGTGTAATAAACATTTGTGTTTAATACGAGTTTCAATGGCTAACTGTATTTTGCGGTAAGATAGTAGGATAGTAGGTATATATCTAATTTTGGAAATCGCTAGCAAAACTCTCATATTCAAGTCTCAATGCCCGACGTCCTAACATGGTGCGCTTATATCCAACAGGTAAATTTGATAAACCTTATTAAGGTTATTCATGGAACAAGTCGTAAAAATGCCAACAACAACGTCTATGCAAGATAAAGCTCGGCCGCTTGTAACGACTCACGCACGGACCATTGCGGGAAACGTTGGACCTGAAACAGACGTGGAGACACGCAGTCAAACTCAACTAGATGCCCAAGATGCTGTCGAAAGTTCTGTGAAGTTCTATTCTAGGAAAGAAGCCTTTGAAAGGGGAGGTGGGGTTGTGTGGGGCACGAGGAAGGCGGGATGCCGTCACGTGCGAGTGGGCATCAGATAGCGCGACGCCGCCGTTGCCGCAGGGAATGTTGCACGTTCGCGGACAAGCTCTGACACGCAAATACTGTACTGACTGCTCAGATCTTTTACTTGCGAAATTGTAATACCTAGTTTTAGATCTAGGAACTGTGTGAAGTATGGCGGTACGACTGTAAAGGAATTTAGAAAAGTTTACTCTTGATCACGTCTGAGAGAGAGCAGATACGTTTATACCTATTATAAATAAGGTTTTGTTCAAAAACTCAGTAAGGTTCTATATTTGTAAACTTTAATGAACGTAAGACTATTTTGGAGTAAATACTAGTTATTATAATATAAATTAAGACCGTCGCGTCTTTCCGGTTTGAGTTAAGGCACAGCAGAGTTTTTTTGCCAAAGAATTGCTATCGACCTAATCCATAATCCGTAATTATCTATATCAAGCAAACTTATTGGAGTCAGAATTCAGTTCGTGATACAGCACGCACGTGAGAAGGTTCTGTGTCTGGAAGCCTCTGGAACCTGTATCTTTTTTATGTATTTTATTCCTAGCATATAAAATAATTATTTTATATTTAAATGCATTTCAAATGTAATTTATATGTGTACTCGTATATAAATAAGTAGGTAATTTGTGATGTTGAAAAAAAATGACTAAAATTAAGTACAAATAGGAATTATACATATTATACTGCACCTCGACTTACATTAACAAACTTTAACCTCCATGTTGGTCTACTATAATTAAGTTTAAAAAAAGTTTCATCTACCCCTGAAATCTTGCAAAACCATCGTGGGGTTGACATTTTTTCTTAAGTTTGATTGGCATTAATTGGGAATACCCTAAAAAAAAAGAATTTTCATTTTTTACTTTACAATTACTTTTTAACGATAAACATTCAGCACAGCGTTGACATACTCAGGACATTGTGGACATATTCACAGACCGCCGGGCGCGACCGCGAAACGATCCTGCTTTTTTCTGTCTCCGCCGGACATATTTAATGCAACGTTAATATTTTAAGAAATAGATTTTATGTTAGATTTTTTCCTTAGGCCTTGGGTATCTCCTTGAAAAAATGAAACAACATTGATATGTAATATCTACTAATATTTTGGGAGCTATTTAAATTACAGTGCATATTGACGAATAATTAATAAGGACAGCATGCACCCCGTGCTGTAGACACACTTTAGATACTTATTCTTCTTTTTTCTTTAACCTGATAACCTGCCGAATGTAGACCGCATAAAACTAATCTTTTTGTAATTCGTCGAATTTTGTAAGTGTCCAGCAGTAGACACTTCCATTTCAAATTTAGAAAACTACATTCGAATTATCTTATAGCACAGGATATCCTATATACTTATAGCACAGGATATCCTATTTTAAGTACCAGCAGAACACTAGAATTAAGATTTTTTGTACCTCTTTTGAGAATTCTACTACTATGTACCTACTTGTATATTGTGCCAATAAAGAAATAAAGAAATCTATCCTTTAACAAACCACATAAAATTTAGTTATGTTTGCTACAAAAAAATCGACAGTGCTTTTTGTTTAAATAGGCCTATAATCAGCATTCGATGTCCAGTTGTTGATATAATGACGATGAAAAGAATAATTAACTATTATGGTTTAAATAAAGGAGGTATAACAAAGTGAATTTCTGCTCTAACAGCCATGGAAAAGTCTGCGATAATCTTAACATTCCAATAAAATTTCTTTGAACAATTTTTCTGTCAATTAATATATAAATAATATTTCCCTTTAAGTTTGTTCCCTTGACTACAAACATACAAACAAAGATTACAAAATTCTGATGCCTATGACCAATTCGAAGATAACGTGGAGAAAGCTATCCCAAAATATCAAACATAGTAACTATAACCCTTTTTTTTTTTTTTTTTTTTAACGTGTGGAATTCCCCTCGGTCCGTCACCCCACCGGGGTTTGCGGCGGGGTGGTGTATCGGACCCGAACCGACTAAAACCACACGGTGTGCCCTCTTTGCGCTTCCAGTTTAGGAGGGGTCCAGGTAGTTATCGCCTTCTGGACACTATAACCCTGGCCTAACTCACCCGTAACTTAGACAATGGGTGTGGTTAATAAAAAGTTTCGCTCTCCAAGTCATTTGAAATAGGGGCTAGAACCTGTCGACAATCGATTAACTGTCACTTCACCTGTAAACACTCTCATAATAATTGACTGACTTGTTGTCTACTAGTGGTGAGTAATCCTTACTGCTAAGCCAGAGGTCGTGGGTTTGAATCCCACCCAGAACAAATATTTGTGTGATAAGCACGATCATTTGTTCTGTGTCTGTGTGTTATTTATCTATTTTATGTATGTATTTAGAAATATATATGTATGTTTATCAGCAGCCTGGTTACCATAGTACAGACTCTGCCTAGTTTGACCAGATGGCCGTGTGTGAGATAATAATAATAATAAGCCTTTATTAATTCCACGTCAAAGTATTTTGCAATTCAAATGTTTGTGAGATGTGTTAGCATATTAAATTTTATTCTTCAATCTAGTGTTAGTATTGTTAGTTTCTTCATCTTTCTTTGACGTGGATCCCGTTTGGGTGAAGGCCTCCTCTTTCTCCTTCCAGAATCCTCTATCCTTGGCGAGGGACATCCAATCTCGCCCTGCTGTTTTTCTACTATCATTAGCCCACCTTTTTGCTGGTCTACCGACTTTTCTCTTTCCTGGTGATCCTTTCCAAGATGTTGTTTTTATGGTCCATCTGTTTTCTTTGTACCTCGAAATGTGACCGGCCTAAAGCCATTTCAGTTTTAATGCCTGTGTAGCAGCTGTAATTTTTGTTATCTGTCTGATGATTTCTGACCTTATTTTATGTAATTTTCTAATTTTCAGTGTACTCCATTGATCTTTGTGTTGTTCCATTCTTTTTCTTTCACTTTATTTGTGTATACCCATGTCTGACAGCCGTACAATAAGCTAGGCAGAAGACATGTATCAATTACAGTTTTTTTCATGTCTGATGTATAGATCCTTTTAAAATTTCCTTAAGAGACCAGAATTTGTTCCAAGTTATTTTGCATCTCCTTTCAACTTCTTTTTCATTACTTGTTGTACTGAAAGAGACCTGTTTGCCTAGATATACGTAATTGTCCACGTATTCTATGTTGTTGCCATTTTTTGTACCATAGGATGTTTGGGGCTATTCGTGATTAATTTTGTTTTGGCATCATTCATCTCTAGTCCAACTCTAGCACTTTCCTGTTCCAGCATGTGTATCATTTATAAAGTTCTCTAGATGATTCAGAAAGTAAAACGATGTCGTCTGCGAATCTCAAAGGGCTGAGGCAAATGCCACCCAAACTCAGTCCCTTGGTTTTCCAATCCAGTTTTTGAAAAACACTCTCTAGGACAGCAATGAATAGTTTAGGTGACAGGGGTCGCCTTGTCTTACTCCCCTTTCAATTCTTATTTTATCTCCTCTGGTTTCGAGTTTCACATAACTTGTAGCGTTGTTATATGTATATTTTATGATGTTTAAATATTTTCAGTTAATATTCAATGAAAGTAAAGTATTCTAAATGGAGTTGTGGCTTATAGAGTCAAAAGCTTTACTATAATCTATAAAAGCTATGTATAGAATAGAATAGTATGTGAGATGCATGAGGTTATTAAATACACCGACCATCGTCAATCGTCGATTACCTGATGTTAAGTAACTGCCGCCGTCCATTGTCACCTGCAATTCTAGAGCCACAAGTGCGTTGCCGCCCTTTGAGTCCGTAACTTTGGGCTCCGGTGACCTCACTCACTCGATAAAAAGCTACGAAAGAATGTTTTAACACCGGTTTTATATACAGCCGTGGTATCAGGCCGACTCCAGACGAGCCGTGCTTTAGGTGTATGCTAAAGCAGGCTCTCCCACGGATTAATGAGCACCACGAAACATATATATTTTCATGATAGGGGGTGGAAAATAACAGAAACGCTGTTTTTATTGCTGCTAGTCAATCCATACTAATATTATAAATGCGAAAGTGTGTTTGTCTAAAAAGCGTAGGACGGTTTTTTTCCTAAAAATCATCCTTTAAGGGGGTGAAAAGGGGGTGGAAGTTTGTATTGGTAATCAATAAACGCTTAACATATAGGCTATATATACATACATACACTCGGGCGTTGCCGCGGCCGAAAGCTAGTAGTGAAAATTTATTTAACTGTCATAATACTCAAACGAAATATCATAAAAATATAACCATGTCACTCTTTCGAATTAATCTGAGACGTCATTGTACATTAGTTATGCTGTGACATAACATCCAAGAGAATATTTAGACAACTCAACAAAACGTTCATTTACATAGTACTTTAGTTACTAAACACAAGTAGTGGGTACTATTTGTGTTTAGTAACTCCTGCAAAACGAACTCTATAAGATTGCTATATATTAGTTTTTTCTATAAATAAATATACACCGAGGCACCGAAGACAATACTACCCCATCATAACATTTTTCATTCTTTACACAAACCTTTATAACATAAACCTCGCAAGCTCAACCTGTCATCCCAAAACAGTCCAGTGGCGGAGAGCCTCAATATGAATAAATTGCATAAATATTTATCGGCGCGGTTTATGCCATCGGCGGCGTCTACAAGGGACACACACAACACAAAACGATACCTTAGAATAATGTAATTGTTTTTGCAGATTGCTCCGGAATGTTATCAGGTTGGCGAACACCGTTAGTGCCATTTTTGAGACGTATCGATTCATATCTCGTTAAGTTTTAGATGGACGACTTTTAAAACATTTTGTTTCTTGCGAGACTGGGTTGAATATTTGCTGCACATAACGTACGAGTATGTGAACGGAATTTTAATGGCGATAAAATTTATTCTAAATTTAAAAATTATTAGTTATCGTATAATCTATTCTAAAAAAATACTTAAGGATCGAATTCATATTACTTAGTTTCAACTACTTTAAGTATATTGTATGTGAAGTAATGTAACAC
Source organism: Arctia plantaginis (assembly GCA_902825455.1). Classification (NCBI taxonomy): domain Eukaryota; kingdom Metazoa; phylum Arthropoda; class Insecta; order Lepidoptera; family Erebidae; genus Arctia; species Arctia plantaginis. Next base: position 6,802,336 of record CADEBD010000314.1, on the reverse strand, counting down.
TTTTTTTTTATATCTTTCATCGGGTCGGGCAGGTGTGGTCCAGTTGTACAATAGGTATAGGCATACAGGTGATCACGATATTAGGTAGGAATATAAAATAATAGAAGAGGAGCTGTACCTCCGTATCAGAGACAGCAACCACGTGAATGAATTGAACTATTGCTATTCTTCCGTGTGGAGGTGGATTAAGAATACGGAGTGTCATCACCTCTATACATTCCGTGGGTGTCGTAAGAGCCGACTAAGGGAACTAAGTACGCAGGACAACAGCACTGCAAGGAGAAAGGTCAGCGTGGTATAGTAGGCCAAAACCTCTTTTTTAAAGAGAAGCCTATGTCCAGCAGTGGACTATTAAAGGCTGTTGATGTGATGTGGTATGAATGCCGGTTTGTCTTAGGCCAAATTTTATAAAAAGGTTTAATCAGCTCGACACTGATAAGAAATGCTAAATTTAATTTTAAAGTGTCAGATATTTAGGACGAAGGTGCCTTCATTAGCGATAGCTTAACGGGGTCTAAACCACTACGGAATAGAATCCAACCATTTCCTTTACATAACTCATAGTGGACAATCGGTTTCATTGTCGTGTGTTGAAATGAACAAATACATCAGGTACCTCATGTTCTTATTGGTCACTCGAATAAATCAGCTGTTCTATGCGCTTGCGCCGTCCTTCAGCCTCAATACGGCGTCCTGCTGTTAAACCTCACAAATTTACGATCGCTTCTACCTCTACAGATGCCAATCGTTCTCTCAGCGTTATTTCAACAAAATGTGCATGATTTATATGAAACTGCGCATACGCAATGCTAGCATATCTTTTACGGCGTCAAATTCAAATTGCTTACTGCGCAAGTTATATTTGAATTGATCTAGTTGAAAGTATTTTATTTATTTCTGCCTTATAGTTGCACTTTTGTGAGTGCAATATTGTATTCCAGTATTTAAGTACTCTTATTAGAATATGCTTTGAAAACATTCCTAAAATTTCTAAAGCACGTCCTAATAGTGATTAAATAATTTAATGATAGAAAGGTACTTTATCGAAAAGGTCAACTCTATGTGATATTCTTACTTAGTCAAATTGAGTGAGGATCTTATAAAAGGTCAATGTCGTGTCTACATTGAGTCTACAGAATACGCTTATATATCAAGAAATCGCAAACTCCCCACGTCAAGGCCCCACGATTTCCAACACGAATAAATATTCCTTTTATTCCAATTTGTCAGCTAAGCCACTCTCAGCGGCGACTTATCTCCGTATTCAACGGTAAGCTCCCGCCAAAACAATACAGCAGTATCGTTAAAAAACGTGCTTGAATACAGCATTTATCATCGTTGATTAAATACCATTGTTTTGTATCGACAGAGTCGGGGTCCCCGCGCGTCGTGCTCCTTTTGCGTCTCCCTCCATGTCTCGCATTGTAGCCGAACGGAGACAATAAGTCTGTTAAATTGGCCTCCTATACTCGTTATACATATTATGTGCCCATCCAGTTCGTGTTTATGTCGCTACGAACGCGTGCGAGCAGACCGCCGTCGACCGCCATGGTCTTGTAAGTTCTTGCAAACTAAACAAAATGGTTTCCACTACAATTTTACTAAGATTTATTCTAATACTAGTCATTTTACGACTGTACATAACCTCCTATCTTTGTTGCCCGCTGGAATATGCGCAGTGATAGGGTTTCTGTGACAATTCGCTTATCATATTAGAGTACAAAAAGTTCTCAGAAGACAGAGACGGTATCAAAATAGTCGTACGCCCACACAACGTCGCAGTCGCTGAATCACGTACTGCAATTTCCAAATCTAGATTTAGGAACGAACGGGCTGCTGTGTTCTTGAAACTGTATGCATTTCTAAGAAAAACAATTTGTCCTATACGTGACAGACAGCATAGTCAGTGGCGGCGAGCTTCAATGGCTATCGCGCGTGCCACACTGTTTTTCCAGTTTTTCCCCCAACGACTATATATCTTTTAAGCGTGTATACGGAGCCTAATACAAAAACAAACAGTTTGCAACGTTTTTATACACTTAATTATATTTGACGAGATGTAAGAACTGAAACAAAAAGATTTAATTTAAGTGTTTCTGCTCGTCTTACTCTGTAATCAATACAAAACCTCGTGTGAAATGCAGTCCTTATTAATAAATGTGAAAATATGACGTTAATTATAATCAATGACTCATTACAATCTAAATGGCTGTCGCGACAGAAATATAGTTAGCACTTGCATGGTTTTGAATTTTAATATATTAATATCGATCTTGTAATGTGGTCACATAACAAGATCATGCCGTAGCGTCTAGCAAAAAAAAAAAGAATGCCGCAGTCGCTATAAAAATGAAGTTCAAACAAGTATAACCGTGCCTCGTGAAGAAATGGAATAATTCAAGCGTGGTATTAACATGCTTAATTAATATATTAATTAGAATCAATTAATTTGTAACAAAGCGGCACGGAGAACCATTGGACATGGTTGGATAGTTTTTCCGAAGAAATTTTGCTTTTTGACGACATTCAGGATGTCAGAAATAGTAATAATAAAGCAATTGCCGACGACTTTGTTATGAAATGATAATCGAATTAATTACTAACCGAACCGAGCCGAGCAAAGAAAAAAGCGGGATTATGTTTGATTTTCTTGTTGTTGGATTTCTATGAACAATAATTGTTCTACGTTCAAAACGAAGTTGTGAAAGCGTAACTGGTGTTCGTTGAATACTAATTCAAATATTTGCAACAGATGATTCTTCTCGACGAGTCAAGTAGACATTGATAAATAAACAGCTGTCAATAGTCTGTCCGGGCGGCGGCGAAATTCGAAAATGGTTCGGGTTCATTAATAACCGGAATGGATCGTAAGTCGCGAGCGAGATGATAGTGATACGCTACCTGTGTTCGCGATTAGCCGCCGATACCCGCCGCAACGCTCCGCAATTCTTATGTAACGAATGCATCAAATAGCTGTACAATTTGTTACTAAAATCTACTCTGTAGGTAGATAACGTGTAATGAATTCTATTCGCGTATCATGTTTCATGTTTAAGGAAGGTGATATATCAATAGGTTGACTGACTGTAGCGGTGTCAAATTCTCAACGATTTATGTATCGTTTAACTTACGATGACAGATTTTGGGAGTTGTGTAAGCATACATTTTGTGGGTTAAAAGCAACACCTGTATAACGGCTCGTCGGGAACGCGACGCGTCCACCAAGGTCACATTTTTATTATATTTTTAGTGCCGATTAGCATAAACTTTTGCTTGTCGACGCATTTCGTTTTATTGTGGTATTTTATGTTTAGCGTTATAAATATAGGCAGTTTCTTCCTCGTAGGTATTCGCACGGACGATTAAGGTTTCAGAGTCGGCACTTGTCGAATCATTTATTGATCGTATACTTAGTTTAAAATGGGTCGTTCTAGATAACGGTATATTGATGGCGTTCGGATTAGCCCTTCAGTGTAACGTGATGTTGTTGTATAATAAAATTAGCGCGTTGTGTAAGGTTTGTCGGATCATATAACCTTTTGATACAAGTTTTTATATGACGAATTAAAATGGAACGGCCGAGATGTCGATCGGTCATTAGAATGGAATTCAATAAAGTAAATGGTGTATGATATGAGTGAGTGTAAGACTGGCTACCGTGGCGTATCAGATTCGGTAGCGGACACGCTATCTCGTCCATTACTTTATCATCTTTTATCAGCACAGCGGCCCTGTTCTAAGCGTCCCAGATATATCTGTCGATACTTAAATATCATAAGCGGTTATGGTAGTCTTATAAAACCAAAAAAAAGTTGAACAACTCCTATCTCATGATCTGTTTGAGTCAGTAACTAGAGGTTAGAATTCGAAGATTCCGTATAAAAAATAAGAGATCGTTAAAGAAATACTTCGCATTTTTTGTTTGAGATATGAACACTAATGTTTCTAATGCGGTACGTTTATTTAAAGCTTCTATGTAGATTATCAATTAAATTTATTTTGGTGGAAGGTTAAGTTTTCAATGATATTTTATTATAATCTACCATTGACATTACACATAGTAGATGTACATACATTCACATGATTGATTTTCTATTAGGTACTGTATTTTTGTATTCCGAAGAAATTTGTTATAAAAATAGACTGAATCCAGAGATAAAGACATATGGGAACCGGGTACAAAAAACGAGATATAAAAAATTCCCCTTTTTTTCATTGCAAAAAAGTTGCTTCTTTTCTAATTGTAAGCATTTGAACTTAAGCTTTAAACTTTCTACAAATCAGGATCATAAATTCCTCTGATTCTAGCCAGAGTGTAATTAACTTATCACAATAGTATCAATATAAAATTAGCACGTTTTTTACTACATGAATCTTATATTTATTGTATTGTTATCTTATTGCCTGTATTGTATTTTATTTTATTCATTTAAAAAAAGAAGATGAAAAGCGTGAAATCATATTAAAGTCCTTACATCATAAAACAACCGTATCGAAAGGTTAGTCATAACTTCAGAACCCAAGTCTGGTTTTAAATTAATTTATAATAATTATGACCAATCATAATTAAATATTGGTTTAGTAAGTGGCAAGCCTGCGGGGTGCTCCTGGCGCTACTGCAGTCCCCAGACCCCAGGGGATCTCAAAACTGTCCCACGGTCCTTTGTAGCCTCAAGAATGTAAGTTTTAAACGAAAACTTTTTTTTTGCTTAGTTCTCTAAACGGAAGTGATCCAAAGATTTTTATCATAGTTTTATAGACATCTTTTGTGAATATACTTTTTGTTTTAATAATATTTATGTTTGTGAATATCAACCTTTTTGGTTTAAATTTCCGCAAGCTGAGTTGGGTTGGTATAAACTCCAACGACGGATATCTATTTTTATAGATACTATATTTATTTTATAACCTTTTTTCTACTTTGTTCCTTTTATCATAATTAGATAGTTTGATTGAAGACTACAGATCAAAAAGTGGAATGCGAAGAGTGACCAATCAAATGCAAAATTGTCTAAAGTTAGGCTAATATACTAACAAACGAAACATACATGTTGTTGACTTTACTAATAAAAGTAGGTAATTCAGTTTAGTACATCGAGTGCGAACCTTTTAATTCATCATAACATTATTAAAGTATTCGAATAAATTGAAATGAATGAACTTTAGTTCATTCATATCAATATTAGTAAAATTCAAATTATATAATTTATTAGTAAATTTCAAAATATTTAGTACACAAGTATATCTTCTATTACATTTTTATTGTTCATGAATTATATACTTATTAACTATGTATATAGTATATCACATATCACCTCAAGTATATCACACTTATGGATGATAAATAAAACATCCTACCACACTTGTCTTTATGTCAAAAAAATATTTAATTCATGAAAAAACTGGTCACCGGCCAACAATTATTGCCTTGGCGACCACTTCCCATCAAACTCGCATGCTGATTTGCCTTCTTAGTTCCATTAATAAGCCACCCATTTTCCTAGAACCTCTCACCCGTAACGGCAGACCCATCATCACTCAAAGCTTTTCACTTATAATGATGTTAAAAATGTTACCTAACAGACTCTTGTCCACCCATTGTACTCAATAACCAAAAAAAGACAACTTAAAAAATGACTTCCAATTTATTTGGGAGTACAAAAAGTCACAATTCCCATGACACCGGTCGAAGCGTTCTGTTCTCCCATACCTCTTACATATTTCTTTCTCGTTTTTTATATGAACGTCTTTGACATTTGGAAGTCGGGTCACTTATTAAATTAGTCTTTGTATTTAAATGAACGATTAATTTATACGTCCAAATGCTTCTGGGTGGAGATTTGTGAGCTTGTTTATACGGACCTACACGGATAAGTTTTACTGAGACGCGAATGGTTAGGGTCCTTGCATTGTTCGCTTTTTACACGTTTATTGCATGCTATCGTTTAGTAATGCCTTCTATATTTATTGAAGAATATAGAGGCCTGGTTTCAATCATCAGTTACTGCATGTTTTAATAAGAAATCAAAGAGTAGTTCAGCGCTTATTTTTATGGATGTATGTAGACATACCCTTTACTAAGTAAAGATACATATACTAAGTAAATATATCTTCTTTAAAATTGGTTCCGATTACATTTTCTAAAACACTCACTCAATGTGAAAAAACTACTTAATGTACCTATTTTAGATTTTTCTGCAAAATATTGTAAACCTTTAAAGAAAGAATCAAAACAAAACCAGAGAATGGGATAGAAAAATAGAATTTGTTGTGTTTCCGAATTGAACTTAGCAGAAGAATTACAAATTACACATTTAAAACAAAATAGTAGTGACTTACTATTGCGCTTACAAATAATTTTACTAAACTTACTTTTCTAATTGCAGTGGGCCAAGACTTACCCTAAAACCACGGTGATGCTGATCAATTCTAGTTACGAAGGCATATAGAGGTTTAAAACGAAACCGCTACATGCTTGTATACATTTAACATAAGATTTTCGCCCGAATCGAAGCCGTCCGACTTTGTAACAATTCGTATTTGACTTCACGGCTTATGGCAAATACATTGCCAAAAATGGAGGACAAACGATTATCTATAAACAAAACTTTATGAGCTCCAAAAATCAAAGGCCCCTCTACAAACATGTCACAGGTAGACATTGTAGACATTTTATAGTCAGCAAAAGGTTGTACGATTCTGTTAAGAAGGTTGTTAACATTTAATATGATACTCGGACATGCGTTATGACACATTATTGGTATAATTTAAAAGGACTTTTTATACTTCTCAACTGCCTGCAGCAATAAAGTAACAGATATATTCTTAAAAGAATTATTGCTACAAATCACGCGATCAAGTGTTTTGTTACGGGGTATAATTAAAAAAATTACAACTCATCGACTTTTTTTAACAGTAGGTTGTCAATGTATATTTTGTGTTGAAAAACTAAAATCAATTTCGATTTATAAATTAATTTGTAGCAATTTTTCCCCTATTGTAATTAATATTTTGTGAAGTTAAAACTTGAAATGTAACGCCATCTAGGGTGGAGTAGAAAAACAATTTCTAAACCGTAAAAATGTAAATTTGATGTTACCAAATATCCTGGCTTAAGGCGCTAAGATCTTGTAACCAGGATGTAGAATCAGTTTACCTATTTTATGTGCTAAATAGTGTACTTTTTCTTTATAACTTGATTATTTATTTATGATTATCCATATCTGTTTAACCTAAAACAAGAAGACATTATCTTTTATTTATGGGATACTTACAGTAGCTTTATATACGAGTGGGACTCACAAAATTATTATCCTCATATTTTTTAATCTAACATTACTAAACAATGGATATTCTATACAAAATCGCGTGAGAACAATTGTTCGTAACAACCTCTACGTACATTCCACATCCAAATTCTCAGTAACTGAACCTCCTTACTTAAGTAAGTGATGTCCAACATTAATCCTAATGTACCTATCTAAACGTCGTTTGATCTCGACAAAAATATTTGAATGCGTCCAATAAAACTATAGTGTGGAGAAAAAAGGCAGGTCGAATGTGCCACGGTGCTCGTAAGGTACCAGTACAGTTCTGGGAAACCACCGGCCACTGTCATATCACGACTGCAGGGATGTACGCTTGTCAATTTTATGATATCGATAATGTAAATTATCTTTAATAAAATGTAAGATTATTATATTATATAGTCGACTTTTGCTTACACATACGAGTATAGTGTGTCAAGAAAGTCATGAAATTATTTTTTGTGGAACTACGACTTTGGTAACAATTGGCAACACTCAATGACTGACAAACTAAGTAGCTCAGCTGTCACTTCGTTGTTTTGTTTAAACATTTCGTATATTTTTAAAAGCTATCTTTTTCTTTTTTAATGCTTGCATAAAAGAATTAAACCAGAATTGGTGTACTATATTCATGGTCCTCTAGGAGAACTTGGGCATACAGTGATAATACTGCCTTACCTTACCATTGCGGCCTGAATCACATAGAATTAGTATGAGCAATAGTGAAGAGATAAATTGCACAGAAAATATTGGTGGTCAAAATGTTGCGAAGTTGGCTGAAGAAGCATTCTAGTCGATAACGGCACAAGAATGGAAGAATTGTGTTGAGCATGTAATAAAAATCGAAAAAAAATTTTTTTACCTGATGAAGAACTCTGTACAATGACATAGATATACTTATTGTTTCTGTATGTGGTGATAGTTCCAGTGATTCCAAAGAGGTTCAGGTGGACGAAATAAATGACGCAGGAGTTTCAGGCAACATTTCGGATGTTGAATACCTAGACTTAGACGAATAAATTAGTATTTGTTAGAAAAAATAAACAATTAAATACTTATTTTATTTAACACCATGTGTTAAAGCTACTGGCTGGCTAGACAGGTGTTGCACCATAAGTGTTTCAATAGGCAGAGGATCCCCTTGATTCACATTTGTTTTTATTTCCTAATATATTTTTACTTGACTTTTAAGGGTTTAGTAAGTTTTTGAGATATTCATACATACTGCCAGTGTTTGTCCGTTTGTCTGAATGTCTGTTTGGCTGAATACAAGTTATCTTTAGCTACGAATATGTAATAGCTCTTCTGTATCATCATATTAAGGCTAATCAGGTAGTTCTGTCTCTCTGTTTACACTGTGTTATATTAAGTGTATTAAGGTTTAATTAACACTCTTTCAAAGTAGCACTTAGGTCTATCTCAGCCCTTTATAATGTGATTTTGTCAGCGCTTCCCAGGAAGATAGAGTAAGTAAGAGGGCACTGAGCCAGGGAAGTATCTTTGGTTTTTAAGAGAGGCATCCGCAGTACACCTTTATAAATATAGTTGAACAAACGAGGACTTAGCACTTTAATTTGGTCTACAAAGTTCAGATTGCAATATTTTGTAACCCATAAGTATTTGCTTTAATTAACTTGTTCAAGACATTTATAATAAATAAATGATTGCAGTAGTAAACCCTAGGCGATTGTACAGGGATTCAGGTATCATAAAACAATTATATCGATTTAAAAAATTAAAAGAACAAGATATCAACATTTTTTAGTCGAAGTCATTGATATAATACTTACATATATTTACTGTGTTGTTTTAACTCAATGGTCGAAGTATACAGGGATACAATGTATAACGGCAGTGGCGCCCTCCATTTTTTCATGACTTTCTTGACAGACTGTATCTGTTATCTGTGTTACAAGTATTTCTGTGGGTATGTATAAAAAAATGTCTGGAATCGGTTGGGTTATATGGCTTGTAAAATTATCACATTTTTAACATTTTATGTTACAACAGCTACGAGTATGTAAGAGCAAAGGCAAAGCGAAACAAAGAGGTTGAGAAATTTTAAATACTTGTGACGTTTAAGTTAATTAAAAAGGTAAACTAGGGTAACAACGTTTATGCATCCACTATTGATGCAATAAGAAATAGGATCAATGTACTTATTTGTGTCCATGTTTTACAATCTATGTATACTACGCATCTGCCTGTGCCTTTTACTCCTTTTTCTAATTATAAATAAGATTTAGTACCTAGTTAGCTACGAGTATTTACAATTGATATACCTATAACATCCACACACCAATGAATAATAATAAAGAGATATATTTTAAAGTACAAAATAAATAAAATTATCGATATCCAACGAACGAAAGCCTTAAACTGTTGCATCACTGCGGTGGCATAGAGGCGCAGGCACACGACAGATGATCAGTCATGCGCGAGATGCTGCGCGATAAGCAGCAGTAGCCGCTCATTAATCTACCCACTCCCTCCCCCCTCTCGGGGCCCACCATTTTACCAATTAACCGGACACGATGATACATAGATAGTTCCTAGAACTAACAAACAGTTATCCTAAAATATGTAGCAGTGTATGTGACAATATTGGAAGATTTATTACATCTATTAGCTTACTCATATTTCATATGTCGTTCTTTAGAAAATAAAATGCTACTTGAATTATGATCTTGAATTGTTCTCATTTGTATGAGAATAGAAACTAACCTAAAACTATATAATGCGTAAACGTGTATTGCATACCTTTGAATTGCCTGGCATTTCTACCAGGTTGCACTAGCCGTGATCACAGAATGCAACCTGTCAGCCTAGCCTAGGTTGTAATGTAGGGTAAGTATTGAGTAATTACTTACTTAGTCATTACCACTTAGCCATCACGTAGATAAGATATGCTACATGATTGCGTTAGGTTCTGGACGTATTTATAATTATATAGTTAGTAAACTATTACCAACTGGTGGTAGTGTTTGTATGATTTGCAAATATTTGTTTCGGAGTTTGGGTGTTTTCTATGTATAATATGTTTATATTTACAAAAAAAGTAAACAAGTATTCTATCAGTCAATCTAGCTTCCACAGGACAAGCTCTGCTTAGTTTGAAACTAGATGGTGTTGTCAGATTTTCGAAAATATTATTACTATTGTATTATTATTACTAGCCATAAAATGGCAGAAAATTATAAGATTAAAATTTTCTTTGTTGATTTTTCTTCGCATTCGTCTTCCCATTGATTTAAAGATTACCTTCTCTTTCTCTCGTAAACATATTTTTTTGACTGTCGTCACTTATTTTCAAGACAACGATAAAATAAAATTATGACCTTATCTTACATAAAAATGGTCATACAATATTATTAATATCTTACCCGAGAAATGTTGAAAACGTCTGACACTTAACGGTCTCCTGCTTAAGGGCGGTGCGTGGCGTGAACCTTCATTGCAGGTAATATGAGCAGCACTTGTATCGTATCCATACTAATATTATAAATGCGAAAGTGTGTCCGTCTATCTGTCTGTCTGTTACCTCTTCAGGCTTAAACCGCTGAATCAATTTAGATGAAATTTGGTATAGAAATAGTCCGAGTCTTGGGCAAATACATAGGGTAGTTTTTATTTAAGAAATCATTCATTAAGGAGTGAAAAGGGGGGTGGAAGTTTGTATGGGGAATAAATAACTGCTGAAGCGATTTACATGCAATTTGGTATGGAGATGCTATGATCCTTGAGGAAAGACATAGGCCTTTTACAGCGATAACCGACATTTACGCGGGCGGAGCCGCGGGCAATAGCTAGTACCAAATAAAGTTAAGACTCGACGAGAGACGTTACACTTATTCCCTCGAGAGCCTTCGGCACACTTAACATTAGTAACTTACTGATATTGCGAAGTATAACCGGCCTACTTATATTAAAACTATGTTGGATCATTACACAGTCCAAACGATTTTAATGTTGACCAGTAGCCATCATAATACGGCCGACGCTCCGGCCGTTACTGAAGAGAATTTATCAATCAAGTGGTGAGTTTACGAGTATTGTCAACTTAATGTCTTAGCAGTAAAACTCTTGGTTTGTTTAATGAAATTCATTCGGAGCATAATTGAGGGAGTAAGCCGCACTGCGGGCGGCCACTGCCGAATTTAACCTACAACCTTTTATATTCTGTGTTCACTACCGAATATTACGTATTATAATTATTTGCAATTATAATTACGTCTATCGTAAAATACAGGAACAGTCAAACTACATAATTTTACTATGCAGCCATACTAGTCATGAAGTATTTTGTCATCATCGGCCTGCCTATGCTCTGTTACGCTGTAACATGCGATAACATTATTTTTAGGTAGGTCAATAACTACCTCCATTAATCCATCAATCAGCTCACCATAGTACCCGGTATAAAACTGCATACCTAACTTGCTTAGTAATTAATAATATCATAACCGGGGTTTTTCTATAAGTACAATAAACGGCTTTTATATTTATTTGTTTGTAAAAAAGTGTTAAAACTTTCATCAGCATTTTACCACCACACTGTCTCTGAGTCTGGAGACAGTTAAAAGTAAAGTCGAATTTAGTCATTCTCGTCTTTCGTCTCGTCGTCGAAAATTTCTAATAGGCATATGAATATAGAAGATAAAATTAAAAACCGCTAAGAAAAACTCTGTGCTGCCTGTTACAATTTTCAAGTCCCTACTATTATTATAACAAACGTGAAAGAGAGTCCGTTTCTTATTTTTTAAGACTATCACACATTAAATATCAGTGTGGTGACGGATTAAGAATACGGAGTGTCACCACTCCTACTCATTCCATGGGTGTCGTAAGAGCCCACTAAGGGAGCAAACTACGCAGCACTGCAAAAAGAATCAACCCGTCTGGCCAGCGTGGTACCGTAGGCCATAACTTACTTTCTAGAAAGAAGTCTATGTAGAGCAGTGGATAATAAAAGGCCCTTGATGTGATGATGATAACACAAAATAAACAACCAATGATCTTTAAAAGTAGAATGCACATCAGTACAGAAAATAAATAATGGAGGATATTGAAGTGACAAAAGCGGGAGTTAAGCTTAAACTGATACTTGCATGGTGTGGATATAAGCAAAAAACTACGATTCTTAGATAAGAAATGGGGCTGACAATAAAATATAATACAACAGAAATTCTACTCTGCACTCCAAGTTCCTGCTTAACCGCGATGTTTCCAGATGCTACTCAAACCTAGTGGTTCCAAATCCTACCTGGGTTTGTTCTTTTAGCCCATGATTATAAACACAACCCGGTTGTGACTAGCTATATGTCAAGTAGCTATAGAATGCCAAAATTTTCATGTTGAGTAAAAGTATTACGATACAGGCAAAAAAGTGATAGGACGTAGCTGAGCGATTCCTCCTTCGATTTTTTTAGCAGCAATACCTTTAAAGTAATTTGCCCTTAAGAAAAACTAAAACATTTATATTCTTACAATCTCGAAGCAGATTGCTTATCAAAACCTGCCTGTTGTTCTAATCGTTAGCAATCCTGATTACTAAGCCAGTGTTCATAGCCTCGGTTCCCACCCAGAGCAAGGTAAATACTTGTATATAAAGAAGATCATTTGTTCTGTATCTGAATGAGTGTGATTGTGAATATTATGAATATGTAGGTATGTATTTAGTAATATGTAAAAATGTTTATCAGCAGTCTGGTAACCATAGTACTTACACCCACTACCTTGGTCGGGATCAGACGGCCGTGTGTGTAATTATTTACACGACATTAAATTTAGAATTTGGATTGCCAAAAGAAATTTGGTACGTATGTATAAAGAAGTGATTAACTGAGGACGTAACCCAATCCGGCAACACGTCATCAGCAGTGCCTCTCGTATAAATATTTAAGTTACGTATATGGAACATGCACCGCCCTATCCTTTTTATAATCTAATGTAGATACAATCCAGTCAAACCACCAATTAACACAAGATCTTTCAACTCCTTTACACAATTACCATTAAATATAAAAAGGTCCACAATAAAACATGGAGGAGCTAACACAAATTAATACACATCTCATATTAATAAATACAAGTCAAGTGTGGTCACAATGTACTTAATTTAGACGATTTACCGTTTTTAGGATAGCGACGTGGACACTTGGGTTCCTTCGGTGATTCTCGGAAGTCGTAAACGGCCGGTAAGACTGCGCGGGCGCTTCGTTTGTACATATCATCCAGCTTTCTACGTATATGTCGTCGGATGTTTGTATTGCGGTCGTTTACATAAAAACCGAGAGGAAAAAAATATAAATAATGATTTGATTTGTATAAGTAAACGCGAGTTTGTGAGGGTTGTATCCAAAAAGGTGCCATATAAAGTTTCATGTGGACAAAGTCACAATTTAATTAAAGCTTGAAGATTTTTCAATCGTATGGAAGCCAAGGAACTAATACTGATGTAAACGTACTTTGCGTACATATAAGCTTCCCATGCCTTTAAATTCCTTGCCATATAACTTTGAAAAAATAACTTATTATTATATTCAAACTATTGCAATTAGATCAAAGATCTGAAAAACCTATGAGTTTCAACTTTCAACAGAGGAAATATCTAGTAAATTCACATAAAATCATACACACATCAATCACATTAAACATATTCTCGGTTCAAAAAAAACCTGACGTATAATTTCACCTTGCATTCTATAACCATGTTTGTCATTTTATGAATGAATATCATCACATCACATCAACAGCCTTTACTAGTCCACTGCTGGACATAGGCCTCTCCTTAGAAAGGAGGTTTATGAATGAATATAACGAGTTTAAACTACAAAGTTGCTGATGCTCAGACCTCCTAGGCCTTCATTAAGGACGGTGTGGTCTATGTATATTGTGGCCTGGTTTATTTACTGTTAAGCCGGAGGTCATCGGTTCGATTCCCACCCAGGACAAATATTGTGTGATAAACACGGTCATTTGTTCTGTGTCTGGGTGTAACTCATCGTTAATTTGTAGGTTTTTATTTAAAAATAAATATGTATGTTTATCAGCAGTCTGGTTACCATCGCACTGGCTCTGCCTAGTTTGGGGTAAGACGGCCGCGTCTGAGATATATTATTTACTACTATTATTATTATTTAAGATTATTGGGGAGAGCCTTGGGGAAGGCCTATATCCAGCAGTGGACGTGTTTCGGCTGAGATGATGATGAGTTTGTTTGTTTGTTTCTTACACTTTCAAAACCAAACCACTAAACTGATTTTAAAAATTTTACTTTCACACAAAGCATTATCAGTGAATAACATAGCTGCAAAAGCCACGGGGCAAAATCGAGTAATAAAAAAATGATAATTCTATTGTACTCTAAACGAGACATAGCTTTACCTCTACTGGGTACTACGAGTACTATAGTTTCTAGTGTAGCGTATAGTTTCTATCCATATAAACAATATTCCTTCCTTTTCAGTGACATCCTTATTCATTATCTTTCCCTTTCCATATACTTCCAATTTCCCCAATTTCAATTCCCAAATTGTCCGATTATCAGCAATAGGCCTGCCTGCTAGTTCGTCAGGTGAATCAAATCATGGTATAAAAGATGTTGTTATTATGCACTATTTCAAACAAATTACTAACTTTTGCATTCTAAGTTAAGTGCATGCTGCCAAGTAACAGTCTAAACTAAATAACAACTACGTGCGTTGCTTCTAAGTTTACGGTTCGAATGACAAATGAGCAAAGAAAATAATTGCTCTTCCTAGTAGAATGCACTGCTACGCCAATAAAATTGCGTACCCGGTATCAGTTGAATAAATCTTTATAAGAATAGCAATAAACTTTCAAACAGTGAACTGAGCTTAAATAAGAACTATAAGTGCGTTTAGAAATAAAGTTCACCTCTA
Organism: Arctia plantaginis; assembly: GCA_902825455.1. NCBI lineage: Eukaryota > Metazoa > Arthropoda > Insecta > Lepidoptera > Erebidae > Arctia > Arctia plantaginis. The sequence goes on along the minus strand of CADEBD010000314.1, from coordinate 6,787,125 downwards.
GATACTACTAAACCAAATCTATAATGAACGAAAGATGCTTTGGAACTTTTTTAAAGAAATTAATGTGGCTAGGCTGCCCAACTGCATAAGGTGACCCTTAGGCATTTTAATATAGTATAAGATATATGACTAAAATTTTAGGTTGCAGAAAAGAACCTATACTCTTAGAACATAATATACTGTTAAGAACTAGGCACGGTTATTGGTTCATTGTTATAAATGATGTCAAAATTGTTACATTAGGATTTGTTTAGGAGTTGGTTGAGCTCTGAGAAGTTGAAAATTCTAAATTTATGATTACAATTCTATTCCATTCCCTAATACCTATTTCTCCAAATACACGCCCAATGAAGATTTATTGTTCAGTTTGATACAAAGGTACCTTAGTCCTGATCAATTACTCAGTGATTTTATTGCAAACTCATATGTAACATCTTCCCTCGATCGAAATACACCAACCCGTTCTACTACAACAGATGATAACTACCTCAGCTCTATCGTCTTATAACCTGTAGCAAATACAGAGTCTTCTCTGAACTGAAGAGCCCTAAATTCGATTAGTTGAATTTTAAAAAAATAAAAATAAAATGTAATCACCTGCACGTTATTTTAAAGTTTTTGATAAAGCTATGCTATAGAATAAAACATTTTCATATAATAAATTCCTTGTAAATACATTTTCCAGTTTCATTAAATTCTAAGTAGAGCCACATACCGTACTTCATTTAACTACAAATCTTACCAAACATACAATACTGTCCATTCAAATAAACGATCCCAGCAATCAATGGAGTCAACGAGGGCTTATGGTCGAGTCTATTTCCATGTCATTAAGCCGAGCGTACCGAGTGTCGAACCGCTTATATTAATATCGTACGGCGGTCAAAAGTTAATCGGGTTTAAGTCGCTCGCATCGCCCACGAAGATTCATCACAATCGTCATTATTCACACACAAATTATGTAATTTCAATAAATGGAGCTTATTGAATAGCGATGAGCGTCGGTAGGCTACAGTGGAACCCCTGCAGAGAACCTCTACAACGAGGTGTTTAGCTTACCTCACCGTATCTTATACCTGTAATAAGACGTCATACAGTGCCGTTTTTCAATTACCTTTTTTAAAATAATAGGTACAAAACACGCAATGTAATTAAACTATAAAATTATTTTACTATTAAAAAATTTCAAGTACAACTTTCCCAGTAAGCACTTAGATCCTCATTGTCTAAAATAAATGCATTTTGTTTGAATACATCGCAGAGGTCGCGAGGAGTGTTAATGAATCTTTATATGGTAAAAAAAAACTACGAAAATTGTAAATATAAATAAGATGCTCTTTGTTTTGTCAACACAATCTTAAAATTGCAATGGTAAATACTCAACGCATAATAAAAGTTTAAGCATATTTATACGAATACGGGGAAACTTACTTCTCAGAGGTAACATTCAAATTCTATACAAACCCTATAATGGTACCTGCATTATAAATTTATGACCTATGATACTATAAACATAACTTTAGCCGTTTGTATATCACGACAGTTCACACATAGCCAACTAATTGTAAAGCGATCATGTAATTTATCATAAAGCTGTTTAAGAAAGTACAATAATAGAGCGTTAAATGGTAAGCGACTTCCCACACGTAAGTAATTGATTTATAGGCAAATATTAAATCTGTTCTCACCAGGCAATCGCATGACTAATGACTACGGTTCAGACAGTTTAAAGTTTTGTTTTTCACCATCAATTCATCTCATGCACGTGTCGAGTTTTGATGGACGCATTATTTTGTGCACGACTCCACTTTTGAATTAATTACAAACGTAAATAAGCATTCTAAATAATACATACCTACAGTCGTTAACTATTACTAAATCTTGGTAAATATGAATAGCTTCCTTGTAACATTTCAGTGTCATATTAAAAATACGTGCATTTTGGCGTAAGCCTGATAAAAAGCAAAGGAATCAGTTTAAAACTCAACGCAATTAATTAAAACAGGGGCTTATCAATCACACGTGTATGGTGAATATAAAATGTCAACAAAACGTCGCAGTGCAAGCGCATCACACTTATCAAAACAATACAAAACGCGGGTTGTCGATAATGATCGCGGGTACGACAACCCTCTAACTCCATTTTTTGTGGGTTGACATCGCGCTAATAATACTCATGAGAAAAATGCGCGCCGGACCCCCGTCATCTTCCTTTTGTTTTTAATTTCTACCTCAGTGGCACCGATTTAATTGGGCTCAGCTCGAGCGAGCGCACCTTCGTATTTCACCTCGCCTCGCTTCATTTGAATATTTAAAGCATTTCGGGTCCCCGCCGTATTATTTTCTTTATTTACACAATATTTATATATTTATTTCAGTGCCGGCGTCATTTATTCGGTGACGTGACTTACCGATGTCGCGTCCTTCCCAGTATCGACATAGTTAACGCGGTGAATTCTCTCGCGTTCCATTTAAAAGTTTGGAGTTCTTTCTTTGGTTTGTCTTTTTGTGAGCAAGCGTCGCACCCGCGTGTGGCAAGCGCTGCTCTTCGTTGTTTTCTCGCCAGCCCTTATCTTCGACAAGATTGCTCGTTTTTAAATGAAGTTATATCGTCTCGATTGAACACCAGACTTCGAAGGCGAAGCGAATTTTTAATTAGTTTCCGAAGATAGAGAATTTTAAGAAGGAATGCAGGAGCCGTGTATGCAGTGCGCGCGGATATCTTAATTGAGACGAGCGCACCGTTTCGAACACCGATGGCGATTTGTTAAGTACTGCAAGATTAATTATAATTTAAGGACTTATATCGAAGTCTATAAACCGGTATATGCTAACTGAAAGTGCTGGTATTTGCTAATGAAGAGAATTAATGAAAGCTATTTTTCGTACTGCCATATTGATGGATCAAGTGTCGGCGCAGTGCACTCTGTGCCATTTCGTAGCGTTATTGCTAAGGGAATATTTCACTTGCAATGATCATTGTAGCAAAAAAAATACGACTCAAATTTACTTAAATGTCTCTTAACAACGGTCTGACAATGGAATTAATATTTATTTAAAAGAACTGAATTAAATTGCACAAATAAATAAAAGGAAAAAAATTAAGATGCAGGCACGAGGGCTACTACAGTAAACCCGATATTGTCAGGTTCTCTGGCAATGAATTGACGGCACACCTTAGCTGCATCTTCCAGAAGTGTTTCAGGAGTTGTATTGCCATGGTTAACAGCAAATGACTTACGTCCGTCTAACTCGTACAAACCACCATCTTTATGGATAAAAGTAACAAAATGATTGTTTACATGTTCCTCAGTTTCTCCAGGTTCATCTTCTGAACGTGCAATTTCCTTATATGCTTCTAGAATGGCTGTAGAGTTCTCGAGCAGCGCTCCTTTGGCACTAGCGTCGAGACCTTTAGCTTCAGTCAGATAATTCTTGAGAAGACCATCGCTTATATCGATGTTATTGATATTATTTGCAACACTATGCACTAAAGCTATAGTTCCGCATACATTACTAAGAACCTGCTTTAAATGAAACAAATCTTTAGGGGGCGGTACATTTTTCTCTTGGAGTTCTTTCTCTTCCTCAGTGCGATGTTTTTCATAGGCCTCCGAAAGAGGGAAAAGCAATACAACAGCTAGCACAGGCCGTGGAACCCACTGTAAAGCCTCACCTTCTAAGCCTATGACGTCAACCATACGCCATTTATCTGACACACCTAATTTCTGCAAATACTTGTTCATAGTGTCCGGGTTGGACTCCATTGGCAATGAAACAGCCATAATAGATACGTATCTATTAATTAATATTTTTACAGTAGAAGTTCTTACGAGATTAAAACTTATGTCAAATATTTTTATTTTTGACGTTCAAATGTCAACTTTCTTCTTAATTCAATAAACTCTTTTGCAAAGTGTCTATCTATATAGTGTATTCCAGAATCCAAATAGGTGTCTGTTTGGATTCTGTAGTATAGGCTTTGGTTTTTGATATTTCAAGCACAAGGACATAAGTAACTTCGACTGCAGAAAAGATGACAGGTGAGAGACAATTCTGACTGACTAACTAATAGAATTATTTGTGCTCTACTGTTTCTAGCCGCGCTTAAACTTTTTGGACGTTAGCTCAAACACGACTCACTTGCTCTATCTGTTGCTAAAGTAAACATTATATTATGCTAACTAAAAGTTATTTCATTCGTTTATGTCTGTGTCTCAGAATAGAAATTAAAAGTAGCTTTATCATTGCGTATTTTTGTTTGTTTTGCGATGGTTAATATTCAAAATGTGTAATGTCATAATCAAAATGATTGTTTTATGTATAGAAAAGAAATCCTTTTTTTTCATATAATTATCATAATTAATTATGTTGTGCTTTCAATGTTAATCTTCGACACAAAAAGTTCCCCTAGTCTAGCCATGAAGTGTGTAATTACCGCAGTTGCGGTTAATTGCGCTAATAGTTGGCAGTAAGCTTTAATACTTTACTTAAACCTATTTCACACATCATGTAGGTATTTGTGTTATGTTATTATTCGTTATCGTATATCAGTGGACACATTATTGGCATGTGTAACTATTATTTATTGCTATAAAAACAGGTGTCTTAATGCATTTCACTTACTTATACACTTAGCTTTAGCTAGTCTGTTCCGTATTAAAGTATTTTATGATATTAGATATTGCGTTCTACAAATGATGTTCTTGAATTCACTGTTAAGCAACGACAAACTTATATGTTACTTAATTATTTATGTGATTTTCATTAAAAAAACTTAAATTATATGTAATTAAACTAAGCTGTACCCTGTCACGCTTTGCTGTGGCACATTGTGATTGCTTTAATGAGAAATGAGCAACAATGCTAACCAAAAATAGATAGAATATAATACTTAGAAGTGGGCCGTAAGTCGTGTCAATATTTGAGCTCAATCTGTGGTACGGTACGATACATTTTGTCTCCTTTTCCAATCCGAGATTTGTAGTACGTATCCAAACGACCAGCCGAAACACTTTTGCAATGTTTGGCATTGTGATGAACCCAAATAAATATTTAAAAAAAATGCAGAAAAAATATTAAGATGATGATGATTCTGTTGACCTAAGGCACTAACTCTATCCTTTAGAAGACGTCAGCTAAGACTGTAAGAAAAAGGGATTGCAATTACACACACTCCTGTTTCTCTAGAGATGTGGTTTCTCTAGGCGAAAGTTTGTGAGTATGCTGTTGTTTGTATGTTTGTTACCACCAATTTTAACAAAATGTGGTATGTAGGTAGTTAATCCAGGGTGGCCCTTTACTAACACATATGTTACTTTAAAAATCCCGAAAAAAATTAGTGTTCCTGTGGAATGAGCAAACAGTTGAAATATATTGATAAACCGCAGTTAACATCGTGGGGCGCAGCTAATGACTAGTTAAATAGTTAAATCGGAGTCCTCGTACTGGTGACAGATGATAGCAAAGATAAGCCTACATTATGTTCCTATATAAATTACTAAATTCATCGGTAGATATTGTACTACTGCGATACTGCCAGAGAACTTTCTCTAATTATAAAATTTACGAAAATTAGAAAAATTCTTACCTGTTTGTATCGTCCACAATCATGCTTAAATAACGACAAAGAAAGTATTGACTTGTGCAGTGATTTCATTCTTAATTTAACTACGACTTGGAGGACTTTCGGTGATTCTAAATTTTTTATTTGTATATTTTGTCGTAGGCAAACGAGCAGACTGGTCAATAAATAGTGTAGCAATAATTTTGTTTAATAATAAAACCGACATTTCAATTCTCCCTCAATAGTGAGAACTAATAGGTACATACACGCTCCCACTATACTCACTCAATAATAGCAGTGATCCATTAAACATTCATCACAACACTTTCTAGTATCTACGTAAATTAGGTTAAACAAAGTCTAAAGGCTCATGAAAGCAAATCAGTCCACGTTATATTGTTGCTCTCAAATTAATTTCATCTCTGTTTCATGTTGTTTTCGCAGTTTGAGATGCTGCTTATTATAATCTCAAATCATATCAAAAAAAAATTATCTACCTATTTCTTTACAGTTTACAGTGACTACGGTAGTTTGGTCAATAAAGAAACAATTAATGACTAGTAAAAACTTAGCGAAGCACACGTCTTCGCGCACGCACGCTACATCATGTAGAAAGTTGAATAACTTCCTCATTTAACAATTAAATTTTCATTGTATGATAAGCAGTTGATCAAGTCATTATTTTATACATATTCGAGCAGTATAAGTAACAAGAGTCATCACACAATGAGCTTGTTTCACAAACTGCCTACATAATTTTATTAATACGTCCATAAATATTGCATCAGTGTATTGAATGCATTCGCAACGAGGCGACGGTGAATGGGTGTTGTAACATGGGTCGGATCGTCAGAATGAGGCTTCCCTCTCATTAAGGTGTCAAATTTTGTCAAATATACCGGCGTCCATTAAGGGAGTGGGCGGTACTATTGAGAAGTTTTCAGCTTTGGTGAAGATACACGGCCTAAGTGTTCATGGCAATGAGTCCGAAGACAATCATTTAATATTTAGTTTATTTTCATTTTATATTTTTTTAAACAATATCGTAATCCCGATATTTAAACCCAAGTTAAATTAAAGGTCCCTTCTATTTATTGATAAAATATGTTAAATCAGTTGATAATTAAGATAACAGGCATAGCAGCTACTTTGACTGAATAATAATAGGAATTTTCAATGAGCATTGGAGGTAATTGGGCATAGTAGGTAACTAAAAATAACCGTTTCTTCCCGCTTAAAGATTGCATTCAGATAAAGGATTTGTTGTACCAGTACTTCTTAGGATGAACAGAGTTCTAAGCCTTATGCACTAAGGCTTAGAACTCACCCCTCCTCGGTTAGTGTTTAATTTTATCCTAATGCAATAATAAACGACCAGAAACTTTACTAAAAAATATTCAATCGATAGGTGGCATTAAAATGCATGCCAATATGTATACCGTTTTAAATTTTGGTGATGGATACAAAATAAAACAGCCTTCATCAGTGTTTTCATATTCTGTAATTTGGCAAAACAAGAAAAGAAGAAAAGATTTTTTCTTACATTTATACTTTCTTCTGCCTCTACAGAAATAGTTCTACAAGCATGTCATGTAGCTTGGCTTGCGTTGTGTGCTTTTGCTATTTAGTTTAATAAAACGGAGTAGATCACACTGATACGGCAAAAAATATTTAAAAAAAAATACACATCAGTAGCTTTTTCTTGCGTTAACGTTGCGTCATCACAATAGCAAACACACTAAAAGCTGAAACAAAAACCATTGATTAATATATCAATTTGTAACTGTATATGACACCGCCACACCCCCGTAAAGTACAAGTAAAAACATGCCACGACAAGATCCACGTTATCTCTATATCTCCGAACTTATCCTGCATACATTATCCGTTTATAACAAGTTTATGATGATGTCTACTGAATACCTTCAATTATTGACCCAAGAGCGCTTATTATATAGAAATCAATCGGTAAATACAATAATCGTTTCGCATGACAATGCTATAGCAGGCTTTGAAGCTTTGGAAATAGTTCATATTTTATTACGAGCTAAGTATGTAAATATTTTTAATTAGCTATACCTACCCAACTAAAAAAGACCTGCGGTTTCTTTGTGTCCAGACGTTTATGGTATAAGTATGTGTTTTGTAGCAGCAAGTCACCGCGACATATCGCCTGAACCCTGGTTATATTGTGGGCAAGAGTATTTTAGGTTGCGTGCAAGAGAACGTCAGTCCAGCCGTCAGACAGCCTAAATGGACGAATGATGGGGCTACCTATCGTTCTGGGGTTTACAGGGAGTTTTTTTTCCTCTGAGAACCATGTGCATTTTGTAATTAACCGTTATGTACCAACTAGATTAAAACGAATTTCAAAATAAGAGTAGAAAATATTCCAATATCTTAAGATATAACCAGGCGCCACTGTCTATAAAGCGGTACCTAATGGTAAAGGTTCTCCGATAGAATAAGACGTACTATGGAAAACAATGTTGGTTCAAAAATTGACACTTACAAATTGAATAACATTTTACAGAAATCTCAACCTAATTTAGAAATATTGAAATTTAAAAACATACTTAGACAAAAGATATACATTTTTAATGATTTGAACAACACAACAGCAAACGATTTCGTGGCAGTTGCAAAAATAAAAATAAAACAAATTCATGCATCTAAATATTTATTCCGCCCATTTACATATAAATTGATAAGAAATGGCTACATTTCATCACTAGTTAGCTCGTTTCGCTCAAAAATCATAACTACGCTTTTGTACTGAATAATTCTATTTGGCGATGTCCTACCCACCTAATTAGTTTTTATTCGATTTCCACACCAATTGATCAACAGTAAAATCTATGGTACAACAATAAGGGCTAGTTTTCCACTAGATGTCGACACTTCTTACTTTGGTTTATTTTAAAATCCGTACAATATAATATATGTTTACCATTACTCGGTCATCTTTGACAAAACTGAACTGGACATTTATTTTACTCATGGCGACACTAGTAAGGTAATATTAGCCGTCATTAATTAAATGAATAGATATTAAATTATTTATAAAAATATGTGAAGAAGTTTTTGGTACGTTACAAATAAGTTTTATGCTACGATTAGTTTTAAATATAAATGTAAACTACTGAGATAACTTTAACGTAAGGAATACAATAAATCACACATAACTGTCTATGCTTTAACTAGTTGAATATCAGTCAAAAATCGTTCAGCTTAGGTAACTCAATACTTTTTAAACATAACTATAATAAATATTCAAGATTCGAAACGTTTACGTTTACGTTAGTCACATGTGTCACCACCCCGAATATATATATATATATATACCTTGCAATATTCGGTATAAAATGAAGTGTTAATATAATTAATAGTCGAGGTGATACGACTGCAACTGTATACAATTATTAAAAAGATGTTTCGATAATTCGCGCTTAATGATTGTGCATCTCCCATTTATTCTTACCCAAGAAACCAACAGGAAAGAATGGAGAACAGTCTCAATATCTAGTGAACATAAGAAAGTGACTTGCAAACCAGGTACTTACTACTTCTACAGGGCTACAACACAGGGCTCAAAATTACCATTCGGAAGACCCAAGAAATGCGATCTGAAGTGGAAAATCGCTTACCTCTACGGATTGGTGCAGAGGATGTGGAGCGCGTTCACTAATTTACATACCTCGGAAGCATCATGTCAGAAAATAGGGGGTATCGAAGAATACATCACTTTGCGCAATGCCAATTCTCGAGCTGCCTTCGCACGAATTCGACCTGTGTGGCAGTCACGGATATTGCCTCGAAGAGTTCAAATTATTCGGGTACAATGTCGACGTATTAATGAATGGGTGTGAAACGTGGAAGTTCTTCATTAACCGTTGCCTTCTCATAATTCTTTGCATATACGTGCCGAGAACATCTTCAACCAACAATTGATGGAACCTCAATCGACCCAGACGATTAAACACCGAAAATGGGGCTGGGTCGGCCATATTCTTCAAAGGGACTCCGATCACATCCCACAGCAGGCTCTAGACTGGAACCTCCAGGGAAAGCGCAAGCGTGGTCGTCCAAGGCAAACTTGGCGACGAACAGTGGCAGATGAGGCGAGGAACATCGGCAAGAAATGGTGCGAAATGAAGCACAAGGCTTAGAACCCATCGCGATGGACTTGCAATGGGCGCCCTCTGCCCCATACAGGGGTCATAGGACATTAAAGAAAAAAGAATAAAAGTGACCGTCCGTCTTCCTCCCATCGACCCTATTGTTCTTTGATAACCAAACGTATATTTATGAAATGGACTTTTATTGATTTACGTTATAGAAAGGCCGTGACCGTGGTCAACTCAACCAGTCACCTTGTAATACATATTGCGTGTACGTGTTAATTCTCACACGTATACATATATCATGGAGCACGAAACTATAAGATTTAGTAATACTTACTTCATTCTTTACTACAAGCTTCTTGGGCATAGATATTTAAGCTGCGACGTATCGATATAAACACTGAATACGTTAAAATATTTTAAGTAGGACAACGACAGATTGAAAAATAATTGTTTTATATTTTCAGCATAACATAATCTCGTAAGGAATAATTTTTAAATCCGTCATTGTAATACTTTTACGAGGGTATGCATCTTTGTCAGGTGTATTTTGATATTCATCAACATATTAAGTTCAAGCACTTTTAAATAGTGTCATTCATTTCCGAGATTGTGGATTTCTACTTACGTTTCGGTTACATTTAGAAAAAATCTAGAATCTTCCTTCAAGAATACGTATTATATAACCAATGTCAACATTGAAGATTACATGCTAGTCACAATGTATAAAACATACCACGTCGTTAAAAAAGGAAAAAATATTACATTTGAGATGAGTAGTAATTATAGATAATAAATTAAATAATATATCGAATAGAAAACTGAATTACTTTTACTATTATTACTTGAGCGATTTACATGCATGGAACATTTTAAAACTTTATGCATATTTTATAAGTATAATTTGAAACTACGAAAAATAGAAAATGACACCATCAAAAGCAAGGATTCTATAGAAAGTATTTGCTAATATGTTGTAAAAATGCAGTCCATTATTCCCAAAAAAACATTGGAAAATAAATCAATTTAATGCGCCTGCAAGTAAATAGCTACCAGTTTTTTTTTAAATTCAATATTAATGTATTTTTCACTTAGTTACTTGGAAATCAATGAGACATACCAAGGTATGTATTATAACATTTAGATACATTTATCTAAAATATTATCGAAATAAATAAATGTTGATGAATATCAAAAATATAAAAGGTTCCAACAGTAATATTACTGTAAAATTAAATACCTAATACAATAACGAACAATACATTTAAGATTACACAAATATAATATAACAAATGTATAATGTTATGAAATTGTTCGTTGGAAATGTAAATCTTAACAACTAGAGTATAAGAGCTATAATAAAAAATCTAGCGTGTACAAGTATGAAAAATATCACTTTGTTAGCTGGAGACTTCTGTAGCAAGAAGAATTGTTAACTTGTAGTATAAAATTGAATGTTGCGTTTATGTACTTATATGCTATTTGGTATAATATTGCATTGTTTTTTTGCATATAAAATACAAATATGTGAAATAGTTTACATAAAGTACAGTCACTTGTAGAAATGTGTAGAACACTTGTAGAACTTTTTCAATTTTTTTCAAAATATTTTTAAAACTAAATCATAAAAATACTATATATTAATGTGTGCTATGAACTGTTGATAAAAATAAACACAAAATTAAAATTATTGATATTAATAAATTGCTTTTATTTTAAAATGAGAGATCAGTGTAATGTGATGTGTCATAACTCAATTTCATGCAATTTTCTGAAATATACTAATGTTATTACAATTGATCTACGTTTTTTAAAATGCCCATATTGATTAAATCTCTAAGGTTCGGGGATCTTATGAATTGCTACTATTCATTAGCAAAACACTTCTTAAAAGCAAATAAAAATTCGTAAACAGAACTATTGAAAATTGGCTCGTCGGCGATTAGCAATTAAAATATTATGAAATACGATTATATGAACATCATATAATTGTGTTTTAATATAATTTTAGATTGTGAAACACCTCTTTTTTTTTCAATTTACTACACAGACGATTTACTGAGTTGAATTGATTTAGAGTACAAACAATAAATGATTCAATTCATTCACTAAACTGACAGTTGATTGACAATTAAAAGTATATTTATAAAAATATTTTACCTAAACTAATAAAATTAATGGTTACACAAAAATAAAACTGCACCATCTAATACTTTTTATAGGAATCTTATCGAACAATAATCACAATAAAAAATTTACGTCATAATTTTAATAGAAAGTCTTGCAAAATTTAGAGAAAATATAATTTAAAAAAAATATTAGTTTTTCTTAATACATGCGTTATTAATAATAAAAATAAATCAAATAATTTATTTGTATATACGTAAAATACATGTCAATCTATGAGTTATATATCCTTTTCAATATCATACCTCATTAGAATATAAAAATTAAAACAAAGACCTATTTAGTCTGTACATTTTTGTAATCTGTAAATTGAATATATCACCTGTTTATATGGCCCCGATATAAGACAAATAAATAAATGCATTGCCAAAGCAATGTTCATAAAATGTATAAAGGATCCAAAATAAAAATCAAGACTAACGCGAATACTTTTTTAACTTCAATACATCGATTTACTATGACCTACATTCTCTTGTTGCCTTAAAATATGTTGACTTCTTTAAGCATACTTACTGTTTCCAAAATCGGCTGCATCGCTTTAACAGAAATTTTCAGCTAGTTTTTACAAGTTCCATTCATTTTATTAGAATCTTTACAACGAATCGATTACTTAGTTTCGCGAAAGGTTAAAAAGTTCATTTCTCAAAATACTCGATTTTGAAAATGATATATTGTAAAATTGGAGAAAGGAATAGGTAAAGTATGAATTGTTGTTTCAATTCGTACATCTGTCACACTACATACAAGATTTCTCATTGACCAATATGAAATAGTACACTTTGTAGCTCAATTCATAAATTTCAAGAATCTCAATGGAATAAGCAAAAAATTATATTCCATTCAAGAAATGATATACCTATAAGTATAATAATTATATTAAAATAAAGAAATATTCTAATAAATTGTATTTTGTTGTTTACTTCGCCTTTGCTATCGACGTGTGCAATTGCCTTGATAGTAATTCAATGCTGTTAAAGTTTCTGCAGGCGTTACTTTTTTTTCACTTTGAGGACGTATTACGGTTTACATTATGTTATTACATCGATAAAATTTCAGTAATCCTGCTTTACTTAAGCAGATTATATCATCAAAACATCGGTGACTAAAAATTAATTAGTAAATGACTCATACGTTCCAAGTTCCATGTTTACGTTGTCATGTATCTTATAGTAATCCCTTTAGGTTTTAACCACAATAAACATATTGTATACGGGTATAACGACGATAAGCGACAGAAGACCACACTGCTACTTTCATAATTAATGTACAAACTGTAATTATTTTTCATTCCTTCATTCCATTCCATATCCTCATCCTAAGGGGGGTGTTATTTTTTTCTTCAAATTTAAATGGGACTAAATGTGAAGCATATAGTTTATACCCTTAATAATAAAAATAGAATTTAAAATTGAATAGGTTCATGAATTATGGAGTTTTAAGATGATAATAAAAAAACACATCTGCGAGAGCCTCCTCCTTTTTTGAAGTTGGTTAAGTAAAAAATAAAGTTAAATAATAATATATTATAAATTAAATACTCCATTTGAGTTTGGCTCAGTAAGAATTCACTGTCCTACATATATTTTTTTATTAGTAATTACTTTAAGTAGTTTTACAAAACAAACTATTTTTATCCTTAGCTTCGTAAGTTACCACTTATTAGAGATAGTATACAAATTAATGAGTTATTAAAATTTCCCTTTATATATTAAAACTATAGTTTTAGGTACTAAGAATACCATCAGCGGGTATCACTGTGTCTACTAAAAGGCTATGTGCTATCAATAATATTAAATGTGTTAGATGCTTGTAAATAATATTGTTAGTAAATGTCTCTGTCGCTTATCATCTTAACTGTATACGTTACATTAACAATGCGATTCACCGTTTTCGTGATGACCAGAGTCGAAAGAGCTGTGATGTCCGAGACCCTTCGGCGGGATCGGAGGCGGTCTCTCACCTTCGTCTACCCGAAGCGGTTCCGACATCATAGAGATTATTTCCTCGTACCGTAGTGAGTCTACTGTTAAATCGAGATCTAGAAAATAAACGTAAAAATATTTTATAAATAAATTTGAAGGAAGTCATCGTGACAACACAGAATAATATAATGGGTTGGACTAATCGTACTTGAAATATAAATTGAATGAAAAAAAAAAAAAGAAAAATCATCCCATTAGACATAGTCGTATCCGTGATTTTTTAAATTTGATGTTATGAACATTTTCCTGATAGAAAATCTCTTTGTGTAGATTTTGTTTATACCTTGAGATAACTATGTGATGTTTATGCTATTAGTATATTGCTGCTTGCTATTAGCTATACGAGTAACTTCACCTACGTTGATATATTTTTATTGTGTACTTGTATTTAAAATTATTGTATCACTTTTAAGTTTACAGAAGTAAAGTTTTACTAAGACTAGGAGAATACCGATTCAACATTAGGTCACAATACGATATAATCACATTACAGTCAATGTTGGATGTTTTATGACATTTGTGAGACTGAATTTTAATCGAATCGATTTTTTTTCTAAGATTTATTCTAAGCAACTTAAGTTTGCACACAGAAATATTTGATAGCTTTTTGTATTATTACCAATTGTCATAAACATTGTAACATTGAAACCGTTGACCCTCTTGCAAATCTCTAGGTGATGAGAAGTTCAAATGGTTTACCTTTATGCAAGTGCCTGTGATCATCAGCGTTAGTGTACGCGTGTGTGTCAACACTGACGCCGGAGTCTCTCGCGTCATCTGCCATGTCCACCGAACGAGTACCGCGCCGAGGGATCGCTGGAGGTGCGTCTACCCACGATCGTTTCTCACCTGATATTCACACTCATTATTATTGACTGTTCAGAGTAAAATTATTCAAATTATTAATTATTAAAGCTTTATTTTCGAAACAATCTGAACTCGTTGCGTATGGTTTGTAGTAGTGAAGTTAATTTTGCGTTTTTGACATATTACAAAACTTAGACTAAGAACAGGAGCTCCGGGTCCTCTCCAGAGTAGAGCGCCGGGTTTCAGCCGTCGGATTGTTTTTTAGTGGAAAAAGGGAGCCAGAGATCTTAAGGGAATTTCTACCCTGTCACCAAAAAAAAAAAAACAACTAAGAACAAGAGTAGGTAGATGAATGTTTCCCTTATATTTGTACATATATTTCCCTTTTATATATATTTTTACTTATACTTTGCCCTTATTCCATGTATACTCTCTATACCTTTTCCCACTCATGTTTTCTCTCTATCCCATGGTTGTTTGTAAGAGATTGTCTTTGGCCGATAAGGCCGCGACTTGTACTATAGTTAAACCGCCGTAAGCTTGGCCCTCCTGATGGTTTGGGGGACGCGGGGCGGGGGTGCAATCAACCAATTAGCTAGTGCGTCGCTGTCCGCCGGCAGTGACTGACGTGAAAGCATGGCTGTACGTGTTATTTTTCTTAAGACTGCTACACACGGTATTATTTTGCAACATGG
This sequence comes from Arctia plantaginis, assembly GCA_902825455.1. Taxonomy (NCBI): domain Eukaryota; kingdom Metazoa; phylum Arthropoda; class Insecta; order Lepidoptera; family Erebidae; genus Arctia; species Arctia plantaginis. The sequence goes on along the minus strand of CADEBD010000314.1, from coordinate 6,771,764 downwards.
ATAATCAGCCGACTCTGCGTCACAAAAAGATTTAAAAACTTGAAGTTCGGCTTACAGAGGTTCTACTGTTAAAGTTCTAATAAAGAATATTTATAATTTTACTTAATTTTTAAATTGGATCTGAATATAATTTACATGATGAAGATAAGGTGATTTTATTAAAATTATTTTACACTATTAAATTTTACAATTAATCATAAAAACTTACAGTACACTGACGTTATAATACATGGAAATAAATTCGATTTTTATTACATTGTGTGTAGATTAAATCTCAAACAAATAAATCTGAAGATATCGAGTTAGTACATCGTGTCATGTATAGCCGAGCGCATCACCCGCCCCGCGTCCCGCAAACCATCTGGAGGGCCAAGCTTACGGCGGTTTAACTATAATTACTAGTAATAACTTATTTTTTGTAGTTGCCTGGTGTATATATACCGGTATATATACCACTTTATGATTCATTATTATTATTATGTGATTTAAGCACGGACTTATGTCCATCTGACGTAATTAGAGGGTTGAAGTTTGAATTAATATTAACGTTAATTATCAATTGAAATCTACTACGATCTCAGAATTCCTTTATTAAACTAAACTAGGTAATTAAGTGCAAATTAGTTTCAATGTAACAATAGCATCACTTTATATTCAAATTGTATTTAATTAAAACAATGAGAGGAAGCACGAGAAGCCATACACGTCTCAAACTTCCGTCTTCCTGTTACATTCTTCCGTCCCTTTTCACAAAATCAATCCCCCAGATTGTAGAAGCGAGAGGTAAGATGGTTTTGGACTATTGTCGAAATGGTAACACACGATTATTTCTCCTGACTCCGACCCTGAACTCGAAATATAACGATGCCAATGATTACCTACGTGTACCATGCTAATCTAACATAAAACAAAGTGTCACTCACTTTTATTCGAGCCGAGAGATTTGTACCTTGAGAACAATAATTATTAATCAATAATTTAGAGGCTTCAACTTAGAGCCGCTTACCGGAGACGCGGGGAGGCAAGGGCGGGGCGTCCCCGGGCTCGCTCCACGAAGCGCGACTGTGGCGACACGAGTCTATGAACTCACCGTCCATGGAGTCTCTGTAAAAAAATGACTTATGTATTGAAGAATTATAACTTTTTTTACTTTAAATCACTCTTATAATAAAATTGCCTTGGTAATGAAAAGGTCGATTTCGTGTTAATGAAATATCAATTAAATTTTTCATTGACAGTCTTCTTACCACAATACCGATTAGTAAAAAAAAATAGCGCCGGCAAATAGGCCATCCTTCAGAAACATTGAATTCTTTTTCCAATTAACCCATGATGTTTATAAATTCCGAATGCTATTAAAAAATAGTCTTCAACTTACCGATATTTGTCTAATGGCGGTCTCGTGGGACTTCTGGGGTCTCCAGACTTGGGTCTTGTCGGTAAAGGTGGCGCCGACTTGATCATAGAAATATCATCAGGACAATCGCGATTATCGACAGGTAAGCTACACGACATTATACTTTGCTGATCAGTCGGGTCTTCAATTGATTGCTGTAAGTTTTAAACAGATGGCGTTTGTTGAGTTTACTAGGGAACCACATAGATGACGCGTATATATTTTTTTCATTCGTACTTACCGGTTTATCGTAAAGGTGTCCTTCGTCGTAGTAGTTATCGTTTTGTTGAATACTTTGTGATCGTTTGTCTAGAGCGGGGACAGGAGGTAATGGTGTGCTGCAAACGCAAATTAAAGTTTTTAGTAGTGTATATAAGAGGTTCCGTACAGTGATATAGATAGTCTCTTATTATGTAAATTCTAATAATTTAATTAATTGCCACCGCGAGAAGTGTTGTGTAAACAATTCATAGTGGGTGGTTCTCAGAGCAAAATGTCCCCGATTGAAAACGTCCAACACGTAAAATTGTATGGTAAATCTTAATTGAAAAGATCTTTAATAAGCAAAATGTCCTTGTTACATGACGACCGCAAATTAAATGGTCTTGGAAGCAAACCGTCAGTTATTTAAAAATACTTTATATAATACCTACTGTTGGCCCCCAAAATTAAAAAAAAAAATATCACAATATTTGTTTATATTATATATAGTTATACGGGATTCGGGAGTAGAGTCAAAGAAAGCCAACGCACTTATGACTCTTGGGTTGCAGGTGTCTATGGGTGGCGGTAGTCACTTACCATCAAGCGACCCGTCTGCCGGTTTGCCCCCTATACCTAAGCAATATAGGAGTGCCTTATTAGACACCTTCAAATACACTGCTCACTGTCGTACCGTCACTATAGGATTATATAAAAACTTACTTCACGATGCTCTCAGATAGTTGACGGCGAGCTCGAGCTAGACCCGGTCCTAGGTTTTGACGAAGTTGGTTGAATCTTTCGACGAGCCGCCTGTGAAAAGGATATCACATGTCATATGCACGTAACTTCTGAATGAAATTTGAAAAGGCAAAATGGAATCAGAAAGGACAGGAACGTAGAAGTGCGGCCGGTACCTGTGCAGCGGCTTGACGTCGTCGGGCGCGAGGCGCGCGTGCAGCGCCAGCCCCGCGTCCACGACGGCGCACTGCGAGGCCACGAGGCGCCGCAGCCGCGCCGCCGCCGCCGCCTCGCGAGGCGCCGCGCTCCGCGCGAACTCCGGCGTCAGGAAGGCTTGCTCGTACTTCGTGATCCCGCCCTGCACGTTCGCGTCGATCGTCCCCTGTAGCCTCATGGAGAACGGGTTGATGTTCAGGGTCGGGTCGGCCGTGTACTGGGAGATCAGACTGCGCAGTTCCCGTTCCGTCGATTCCATCGTTTCACAGGCGTACTGAAAAAGATTGTTTTTTTTATATACAGAAAATACAACAAATAATCCTAACCTTAAATTTTAAATACTAAACGCAAGAAAAGAAAGATCGGTTGACGATTTACTATAAATTAGCAGCTGGTCTACCGTTTCACTGCTAACTGAAAGCCCGTGCTAAAAACTTAATACATGTATTGGAAAAAAAAGCAGACAATAAATAAAATTTAACCGTTTTAACCCGAATAGTAGTGGCGTTCAAAGGGAGAGGCCTATTTCCAGCAGTGAACTGCGATAGGCTGATGATGATTATGATGAACCCGAATAAATGCATTTACATTACTATAAATTTATTTCGATTGTTTGCAATAAATGTAACAATATTAGATTTCACTAATTTAGCATACTTACTTCTACGGGTGGTATTTCTTCTACGGAACGAGACACAACCTCAGACCATCGCAGTATCCCAGGTAAAGTGGTTTCTGTGACTAACGTAGTTCTTTCGATCCATAAACTCTGCAAACAAAATATTTAAAATTACCATTTAAAGTCCGCTAAACTTAACCAAATGTATGTATGAAGTATAAATCCATCTGTCCTCTCCTTGGCCCTCCTGATGGTTTACGGGACGCGGGGCGGGTGATGCGCTCGGCTATACATGACACGATGTACTAACTCGATATCTTCAGATTTATTTGTTTGAGATTTAATCTACACACGATGTAATAAAAAAGCCGTGTGGTGTCGTGGGACACCCGATAGGAACGAAGTTGTGACGATCGAGTAAAACTGATTTGACACGATTTTAATTACAACGCCATCTATGAAAGCGGCTATTACCTACATATTAAAAACAATTTATACATTGGTAAAATCTCCTTGCGAAATGATTTCCTATCTATTCGATAAATGGCGCTGAATGTCTGACAAGATGACACGAAAATAAAGAGCAACAAGCCAACATCACGTGGTATTCCCAGGCGGTCACCCATCCAAGTACTAACCACGCCCGATGTTGCTTAACTTCGGTGATCGGACGAGAACCGGTGTATTCAACATGGTATGGACGTTGGCGAACGTTAAAGCAAATTTAATGTATGGTATCCACAGTTAGACGTCAATTTATATTAATAAAAAAGTGTCGTTCCAAATTTTCGTACGAATTTTTTCCGTCTAGCCCCCTTTCACAACGCGCGATAAGGAACTTCGTTCCAAAATCTAATTTATTTCCATGTATTATAATGTCAGTGTATTGTAAGTTTTTATGATTAATTGTAAAATTTAATACTGTAAAATAATTTTAATAAAATCACCTTATCTTCATCATGTAAATTATATTCAGATACAATTTAAAAATTAAGTAAAATAATAAATATTCTTTATTAGAACTTTAACAGTAGAACCTCTGTAAGCCGAACTTCAAGTTTTTAAATCTTTTTGTGACGCAGAGTCGGTAGATTATCCATGTTGCAAAATAATACCGTGAGTAGCAGTCTTAAAAAAAATAACACGTACAGCCATGCTTTTACGTCAGTCACTGACGGCGGACAGCGACGCACTAGCTAATTGGTTGAATGCACCCCCGCCCCGCGTCCGCCAAACCATCAGGAGGGCCAAGCTTACGGCGGTTTAACTATAGTATCACAGACAGCAGAGTCTAGAGATACTAGGTAGTAAAGTAAAAGAGTTTCTAAATTGCTCCTTTTCATTAAGTATACCTGCAATGCAAAAACTCTTATATTCATTATGGCTCGATAGCATGTAACTTAAAAAACTGTCTTTCTCCTTTAGTTAACGCCAGGTAGAATAAGAGTTGAATCCCTACACAAGATTTCAAGCACGAGTGTGTGGCATGATAATGCGCAAATAACACGAATAGTCAAACTTACCAACAATCAAACTGTAAGCTTGTTAACCGACTTATTTGTTCAAAAAGTTTACTACTTAAAATAACTTGAGTTTTATTTTACCTTGAATTCATTATCTTTATCGATAGGTGGTTTATGTAAGGGTCGGTCGCACAAAAAGGTATCTACGTCATTGCACGCGTAGAAACGTTTCACTTGTTCTGGAGTACCCGACGGCCAAGAGCGCCGAGACGGTACTGGTTTTACATTGCAGATTTGTATGTCTGGAAAACAAAAATATTACTTTGATATTGAAGAGGTTTCTATGTAACTTGCAGTACAGAAAAAATAATATTAACACGATGACTTTTAATATTAAAGTTCTGTTCTTACTTGAAAGATTTATAGGATAATCTCTGTGAATTAAATGTTAACTTTTCATTCGCCTGTTTTCAGAACCAAAACTACTATTAATGCAATGTACCCTGCAGGACCCAAGTAATTATTATATCAGTACTTACACTGTCCGTCGTTAGCAATAATCGAATCGTCGGGCGGTGTATTCCGCATAAGTATGTGCGCTGCAACATATTCCGCCTGAAGTCTTTGTGTAAACGCACCGATCCGCTCGTAGTCGTGACCACGATACACAAATTGTTTGTTCTGTAAATCACTACAAGTTTAGTACGGATAGCTTTTAAGCGGTACGATATTGCGCTAAGGACCAATGTTGACGTGTACTAGACTACGAAAATAGTCAATGAGTTTTTAGACTATAAATAAACGTGTAATATTTTTCAGACAGTAAAAGTATTATAATATTTTAACTCCGCAAACTTCACTCCGTCTACAACAGCTATGTTCATATCGTAGTTTTTCGTACGCTAGCGACCTCTATTTTCCTCCTTGCCTCTATCCACCAAAGTACACGGGAAACAAACATATTACTTTAAGAACCTTTTTTTTTTTTTTTTTTAAAAGACAACTCCCGCATACTTTAAGAACCTCTATTCTATATATCCCTAGTCATATATCTCATCTAGTAGGAATGCTTGGAGTTTTTTCCAATTATCACCACCGGTAGGGATATATGGAATGATAGTAAAAGAACCAGTTCTAAACTATATTGGTTCCCCTAATAAATTCAAGAACAGATAAGAAGGCTTCTTACTCTAACAAATAATGGACACCCTTTTCCGTAGAAGCCGACCCTGAAGTATTCAGGTTCTGGCCTGAGCTGCTCCATGACAGAATCCAAGAACGTGGCGTGTGTTCGCAGGCAGTGAGATAGACGCGGATAGTCACACAGTTTTACTTCGTATAAGGTAGCTAGCTCGCGAAGTAGCGGCAGTCCTTTCTCCCAACACTGAAAATAAGAAGTCAAGGAAATATTTTTGGGATACTGATATTAAATTGTTACTATTATGGAAAATCACTATAGTCTATTGATTATAGAATGGACTATAGTAGTTAGGTAAATGTATAAATAATTATTGCGTTCTTAGTTAATTTTTATGAATAGATATAGATTCACAAGTAATAGAATTATCCTTATTTACGTAGCAGCTATTTGTGGCGACTTACAAATAGTGAGGGCGAATAAAAATAAAATGGGCTTTACCTTTCCTCGGTCAAAATACTGCAACACTTGGTTGTATATAGCCTCTTTCCGTTTCCATTCTGGCGTCTCTGGGTGTTCTGGGTCCACGCCCACCAGATCACTCTCCCAACATAACGTTTCTGAGTACAGCTGTAATGTAACAAATTCATTTAAATATTAAATTTTGGAAATTAACTCGGTTTATTTAACATTTTAAAACAAACTGTAATTAGATGGTAATCTGTATATTTTTAAAAGTACATTTGGGAAAATCTTACTTGTTAACGTTTCAGTCAGGTAATGTACCAAAAGCCATTAGTAGTAAAGGAGTAAAGTTATATTTATATTTGGTCCAACCCCTAGGTTACAAACCCCTGAGTTAGATTAAATTAATCTCACTCACTAGGTAAAATCAATGAAAGAACTGCTTGACACACGGTTTTCTGCGAAGCTGTAGTGTCACTCAAGTCGAGCCCGGCCCATATGTGACGAAGTATTACTCTCTCACGTTATAATTAAAAATAGGTCATAGGAGGTTAGGTCATAGGAAGATAGGTAGTAAAAGGTGGAAAACACTAACAAGCAATTAGAGGGCGTCTTACCAAAAGTGTACAACCAGCTTCCACAAAGTTATCGGACGCAATATGCAAATCATGTAATTTGTACACATAACGTAAATACATCTCTTTACGATCGATCTCGTTTTTGTAGAAGTTCTGAAACAGAACAAGAATAGTAGTGTTAGCTGATGTGTACTATCGTCAAAATCGACTATGATAACAAACATCTCATAATTATAACTAGTTATTTATTGTATCATAAAAATCTTTAGATTGCTTACATTTATCATAAGCAGAAATAGTTAATATTCAAACATATACACTTCTTTTTAAAGTTTAAATTCGTCTTTTCTCAACAAGCTTATATTTAAATTGTAGTTCTTACACGGTCATTTGAAACCTTACTATACAGTGCGATACGATGTAAATATGATAGCTACTAACTCTTACATACGAGAGATTATTCATATGTCACGGACTTACGAGTTATTGAACGTTATTAAATAAAGAAAATTAGTTCAAAAAATTTCATATTGCTTAACTGTTGATTTTTTTTATTGCTTTATAACTATTTCAAGACATGTGAATACTGACTAGTAAATTGACAGTAGCCGCCATCCTCTTATCTCTATGTTCAGCTCCCTGCATCACAGCTCTGTAGTCTAACAGCCTCTCTAGCAGCCGAGTCACGCAGGCCACGAAGGCTGCGCCCGCTTCTCGCCATCCTTCCGTTGAGACACGTTCCATCAACCTACATCAAATATTTCAAAGATATCATTACTATATTAAATACGGTTTTGGACAAAAAAAATTAAGTGTTTTTTTTAAGGCAAATTTATAACTTCATAATATAACTTATATTATGAATTCATAAATTTCTACGGTCTTATGATATATTTCTAAAGTTCCTTTTGACAATGCATAATAATAACAACGTAACAAATTTTTCAGTTATATGTAATTATTTGAGTTCATAAAAAGAATGTTAATAATGTATTTTAACTATAGGAAACTATGAAAGAAACAGCGTATGTTACAAAGTATAACAACTCGAAAACACTTACATACAAATAGTTGAAATAACATCATTAAGGAAATTATACAATTGAGTACAAAATACCATTTTGAGTTTATTTACGACAGGCTAGTGACACCTTACAGTAAACTGGTCTGTATCAATTACTTGCGTTAAAATAAACACCGTAATTAAATAAACAAACTGGTTTAACTTGGTCGTAGTCGATGCTAATGACTAATTACATAATAGTAATTAACGTTTTTAGTATTCAATGTTGAGTGATGGTTACGAATACGTAGAAGTTTTGTTACTTACACTGAGCTCAAATGTTCCCTGAGTAGCATAAACAATGGAATTCATATTAGTCCAAATATGTGTTAGTGATAAATTATAATGTAGTGGAGAAAATAATATTACAAGTTTATAAATGGTTATAATTAAATTATCTAATCCATAATTTGTGTTGTTTACAAAGGAATTCTTAATGAAGATAAGCGAATTAAAGGTAATTGCTGCGTGTCTAAGAAGTCCGACAAGTTAATCCTTTTCGTCAATTTTACATTGAAATTTTAACTTGTGAAAATATGTGCTGTAACTATGTGCAGTTAGCTATTACATTCGATTCTACAAGAGTATCGTCCGAGACATTAGGAGGTTTTGGGCCATGTCCGCCAGGCACAGGAACGAGCCAAGTACCGCCAACGACTTAGTCGCCGAAGGTCGTATAAACGCAGGCCTTTGGGTGACAGGTGAAGCCATCTGTAGCCCTGCACGCTGCAGTGCGCGCGCGCTCTTTAGGAGGCATAAACGGAACTTCGGGATTCTCACATAGGAGGGGGTCATCTACAATCCGTAGATAACCAGAGGTACGTCAGGGATACCAGGGATTTTTTTTAATTGGCTAATGGTAGCCAAGACGGCGTGCGGTTTTTAGTCGGTTCGAGTCCGATATAATCACCACGGTGGTATTCGAGGGCATTTTCGCTAAACAAAAAACAAGTAAAAAGGCACTTCGGCCATGTAACGCCATTACAGAATGAAATTTGTTACAGATTTGGTCATGAAATTCTATTGAAACTTTAATGTTAGAACGCTGCGGTGGTTTTTGTGCCGTTGCAATTTTTAGGCGCCCAGCAAAATACTCGTGGCGCTCGCCAGGCTTTAGTCGTCCTCGGAGTTTTCCTGTAACGATATACTTACACAGTATCGAAGAGTCGCCTGTAGTGGTCGTCGGCCTTGTTGTCGGCCACGAGCGAGTCGAGCTTGTCGACGAGCGCGGCCTCGGTGCGGCGCGCCTCGCCCGTGTGCGCGCGCTCGGCCGCCATGAGCGCCACCAGCGCGCCCAGCGCCGCGCGCCGCAGCTCGCTCACCAGCGTTATCTCCAGCAGCGCGCCCACCGCGCCCGGCACCAGGTGCAGCTGGGCCGGACCTGATTCAAATTCACTCAAACTCAAATCATCTCATTATTACTCACTCACTATTATCGCACTATATACACCCCCTCATTACTGTTTCATCTACATCAATATTCTATTTACGCTTTCCGTTCCAGATGAGATGAACTTCATTTTTTTTTATATCAGTATATTACAGATAACGTATATTTACCGAGCCTGTTCCAAGTAGCGAGTACGCGCATGCCCGCGGCGGCGCGCATGCGCGGTCGGTCGGGCCCGCGGCCCGCCCAACGCTCGGGCTGCAACGCGCTCGACGTCACCAGCGCCACGCCCAACTCCATGTAGCCCGACCACAGCTGAACAAAGAAACGATACGCGATTACACTATAACTATCTATTTTGAAAAATCACCAGTATCGTACAATGCTACATGCTAAATGTAACATCACAAACATTTCACAGCAAAGGTGAAACTATATATTGAAAATAAATACATTTTGTTTTATACTATCATTTCAAAGTGTAAAACGGGACCCTATTACTAAGAGTCCGCTACTCCGCTGTCCGTCCGTCCATCTCTATGTCAGTCCGTCTGTCACCAGGCTGTATCTCATGAACCGTGATAGTTAGACAGTTGAAATTTTTACAGATGATGTATTTCTTTTGCCGCCATAACAACAAATACTAAAAACAAAATAACATAAATATTTAAAAATAGTGGGCCCCATACAACAGACATGTTTTTTTGCCGTTTTTATAGATAATGGTACGCAACCCTTCGTACTCGCACTTGGCCGGTTTTTTTTTTATTGACTTGACTCTGTCCATAAAATTTATATTGAATGATTGTCTGTATAAAATGTGTTTTTCTAATAACTATAGACAAGAATGTACACAAGACACGTAAAATATACGCAAGCTCTTCATTAATCAAGATATTCTACTTCTCAGTTTCGTATGCCTCTAATATTATAATGAAAATAAAAAGATAAACAAATTCTGATTTCTTAGTAATGTCAATCAATGAAAGTTATTAATAAAAAAATGACTATTTTCTTAGAAGTTAGTAGATCCGTAGTAAGAAATATTATATATCGTCTACATCTTTAAGACGATACCAGATCCAGATTTGAAAAGATAACACATCCACACACCTGGGAATCAAATTGAGGTGGTTCATCACCCAAGAACCGCTCTAGTAACGGCTGGGCTAGATCTTGAAGGGCAGATAATAATACTTTACAACTTTGGACTCGTAACACCATCCAGTCAGTTGGAAATACCTGAAAAAATAAATTAAATAAATAATCATAAACCCATTTAAATTAAAACATGTTAAAAAAAACTCTCGCGATACATTACTTTAGATTTGTGAACACAGGAATCAATATAAAACATTACCACTGCAAACTATAATATGAGGTATTAGCGCGATCGAAATACTGTATTTTTCTAAGTATATAATAAGTAATATATTAAATTACTTGGCTATGGTCATATTTTAAAAACATATTTTTATGTCTTCTGTGTGTCGTATTTATCATTTTTATTGACATGTTTTTATATTCAGAAGAAATTAGAAAAGAATATTAGGAAAGAAAATATTTTGTGCTATCAATATAATTTGTTTTTATGTAAGAGTCTAGTTAGATGTTCATGCCACTCACGTCTTGTTCTATAAGGTGTCTAAAGACCAGGAAGGCTCGCATGAGGAAGTCTTTGAGCGGTTTGCGGTCGTGCGGATGAGGCGCTAAATGGCTCCATAATCGCTGGTAATGGACCGGCTTTAACAACTCCATCACGCCGAGTAGACCTGCCACCATGGAACCCTGTAAGAATAAAAAAATTGTCAAGTGCCGATGATCACAAACCCGTCAACTCGATAAGTCTTCTACAAAGAACAGTAGAAGAAATAAATAACTGTGTTTCAGCTGTTGAGCAGGGTTTTAGGATTTCGAAAATTGCCTTGAGTGATAGATTCTTGGGTTCCAGTTCATCCAATGATTTTTAAAAGGAATATATTTGCCACTGGTAAATACTATTGGTCAACTACTAGAAAAGAAAAGTCACGCCTTCTTGTTTTGTTTAAATAAGTTTTATATTGTGTTTGATCAGTACAGTTTTCTAAGTGGAAGCGGCTATCAGCAGTCAAATTCTTTCCTTAAATCTCGCAATGTAGGTAATGGAATTCTGGTATTACAACTCATACCTTTGTATGCACCGCAGATAAGCTTTTTTAGAGGGTGGTTATACTATCTGGTAAATATTACTTATGTAATTTCTTTATAACAGCTGATATAAAGCGGTGGGCACCGGTGTCACTCAACTCACAGACTACATTAAAAACAATACATAAAAAATACTAACAAGCACTGGCGAATTTCCTCCAATTAAATGGAGTACGGTTTCAACCAACACATCCAGAGTATTCAAACATAGGACGTCTACATCTGGATCCAATTCATCATCATCGATCGGACTGTCGTTGTCTTGTTTCTTCCACAGCAGAGTGACGAGTTCTCCTATTATTTCCGCGCATTGAGCGAGTTCGTCACGACGGGCGAGGTGTATACGAAGATGATGGCAGGTCGTCGTAAGGATTATGTTTCTTGCCTCTGAAAGCATACGGTTATTTCACTACATCACACTAATAGTTTATAGGCGAAAGTGTAAGTGTGTGGGTTTATAAGTTTTTTACTTCTTCATACTCAAGCAGCTGCATCGATTGTGATAAAATTTGGTTTAGAGGTAACCGATACCCTGGATTAACACATAGGCCCGAAAAAAGTAGTGCTTCTATGGGATGAGCAAGGAATGAAAATATTTTTAGAGATACAACGGAGGTTAAACACTGTGGGGTTTAGCTAGTCCTTAATAAATGCAATCGAGGGCCTACCTCTCTCGAGAGATTTACTAAAGATGTTTCCTTATCATAGGCTTAAGCATCTCAAGCATGAAATTATTCGGTACAGAAATGGGTTTCGGTTTCTGTTTAAGATATTTATATTTTGCCTGATAAGAATTAAAGTGTATTTTAGATGGATAATAAGGTATTTTAGCAGACTAGATTTCCGAATAGTTGTAGGGACCACGAGAGGACACCTAGCCCTGAATCGACAACTATTCATTATTAATGCGAGATGATGATGAAATCAGAAGAAACGGCCGCCCACGTAATTCTGGAATGCGAGAGAGAGGCCACACAGCTGGCAAGTACCATATCTAGAACAAAACCACTCCTGGAAGCCTGTGAATGTCCCAGGAGCTCGGCCGGCTCACGTAGTCAATCTCTACTAAACGCCTAAAGGACTAATCTCGAGTCTGAATGCAGAGATCGGAGCCAACAGCAATACCAATACCAAGATACAAATATTTTGCCTAAGAAGAAATAAAGTGTATCGGTTACCGGGGTCCTCGCCGAGCGGCCCCTGCAGGATGTCCCTGGCGGCGCGGAGCCGCGCGCGCGCGAGCGGCGGGTGGTGGTGCGGGTGGTGCGGCGCGTCCAGCACGTGCGCCGCCGCGCGCGCCGCCTCGCCCGCGCCCAGCGCCGCGCACACCTCGCGCGTCACCTCCGCCCACGACGACATCAGCGCCACCTGAAACCTCACGTGCTTTACTTTTTATTTTACACACGGCCATCTGATCCCAGACTAGGCGGAGCCCGTACTATGGTAACCAGACTGCTCATAGACAAACTTATTTTTTAAATACATACTTATTATTGATAAATTACACCCAGACACGAAACAGATGACCGTGATCATCACACAATATTTGTCCTGGGTGGGAATCGAACCCACGGCCCCGGAGGCCTTAGCGGTCAGGGCCCTAACCACTAGACTAACACCAAATACTTCTATAGTTCAATAGAAATTGCTGGCATCCTAAATAGATATCCTGTTTTACTTTATTAATAGAGTGCAGGATTTAGTTTTGTGAGTGCTACCGTGGGTGGATATTACCTTCTATTGGTGTCTGTACCTGTACTTATGATAAAATAAAACAAGCTTTAAAGCACCAACCGATAGAACAGAAACAATTTCCACATAATATATACTGTTACTTAATGTCTGTGAGGTATTTATTGACAACAGAGAAAACGTAATGAAACAACTTAAAGTAAAACAGTACTACCGAATCTTAATTATACGAATTGTGTTTACCCATTTTCCATCCCTCAGAATTATAAAAAAAAGAACCATTCAACTGCATTCAGTACTCTTTTCTCTTCAATCAAATCTTAAAGCACAGTCTACTTGTACCTAAATTTTTTATATTTTTTTAAGGATTAGTCATTTTATTGGTATTTTTAAAATCATCATATTTTTCTTAAATAAACTTTACCTTTAATAAAATTTTACTAAAATTAAATGGTACTAAACCCTTTCGTGAAGTTGTGTTGCATGGTATGACAAAAAACAACGAATAAATATTATTGTACCTGCGCCGGCGCCAAATGTTCTTTATAGGGATGTTGCGCAAATGTCTTCAAAGCATGTAACGCAGCCCTAACATCTCTTCTAAAACTGTCTTCGTACTGACCGCCAGTCGCTCTTGCAAACAGACTTCTTGATCGAACGGCGAGACGAAATACCGCGCCAAGGGAGCGGAGACATTTGCGGATTGCTTCTTGACCTTCGGCACTCGCAGCCCATTCAGCGCAGTGTTGGACAGAAGATAACAGACCCCTAAAGAAATATGAAACTGGTTACCACTTCCTGTTTTACATTTACAGGGAACAAAATATTGTAACCTGTTTTTTAATAGAAAAGAACTTCCGCACTAGGAATACATCCTATGTCGCAGGGGACTTTACCAAACATTCATGAAACGGACACAAAGAACACCCAGATTCAGAACAAAAATTTGTGGATCACACAAAGTGTTGTCCCATGTGGGGATCGAGCCCCCAACACTGAGTGCAGTAGGAAACGTTGAGGTGACCGCCTAAACCACTACGCCATCTGTGCCAGTCAAAACGTACTTCTTATGTTGTAAAGTTCTATGTTAGTGTAATGATATAGTATACCTATAATTTTGAACCAGTAGCACTGCCACATTTACATGTCCTATATTACAATAGGAAGACAAAGAGTTACAATAAAGTATTGTTAATACTTAGGTTACAAACTATTGGTGGTTTCAATATTTAATTCTGTTCTGAACTTGAATAACTAAGTACTTCATAATTGAATTACAGGTATACATCGCATGGTATGTAATATGAAGCTACATTTAAAACTATGAGCGACATAATATCCTTCAAGTGTCGTTCCCAATACTAAATACAAGAAATGACAGCAAGAGTCTTTATTAATACAAACAATATTATGAATGACGAAAGTTACTTACTTATAAACCAGTGCTGCTGAAAAATGTTCCTCAATATAAACATCGAGTACGGGCCGGAAATGTTGGAAGCGAGGCTCATCGAGTAAGCTGCATATCGATATGAGAACTAGAAACACTGTGCCGGAGTGTGGAGTGCTAGAAAAAATAGATTGTCGTATAATGTACATCATGTCATTCAAACAACGGCATACACAAAATCACAATAATTTGCTTTATCGATCAAGTAATTGTGTTTTATATAATTTTAGATAATTATATGATCAAAATTTCACTGATTGAGAAATTTACAAAATCCCGTTTTTTTTTTTAAACATAATTGCACCCTAATTTGCAGTTAAAATGTAAAATTTAATAAGTAACAAATATTTTATTTTATATTTAATGTAGTAATTTTGTCATTCCTTATTGATTAAAAAAAATACTTTTTGTTTTGTTTTATTTTGTCCTAAGTTACTAATTTCAAAACTTTTTTTACCTTTCACTATTGTAAATTAGTACCTACTTTAAGTTCGTATAATTATCTGAGAAAGTTGTGTTTGCCACTTGATATTGTACATTTCATAATATATCAAGACATAATATAGAAGAGAAGAAGTTAGTAGTTGTAAGAAAAAGTGTTGTAGGTGAATTAATAAATAAATAAATGTTTTTTTTGTAGTTTTGTTAGTAGCAATATTTCATATATGTAATTAATACACATACCTATTCCCATCTTCCGTCGAAAACAAAGCAAATAACGCATCCAGTACGTCTCTTAGGAACTTGATTAACTCTTCACAGCTGAGCCCGTCACCCAATCTCAAGACTCGTAATAACGTCTCTTGAACTTTCTGTGGGTGCGCGCGCCATTGTAATAAAGCTAGGAGGTCCTCTGTAACATGTATTTATGGAACTGTAAGTTATACGAATATACCATAGGAACAGGCTTAGTAAATATTGTACGTCAATATAAGAAATCATTTTAATCTATTTACACTAGAAATATTTATAAATCAAGGAAACAGTTTTGATTTTAAATAATAATGATTTAGATAATAATGAAAATATGTGTCACTAGCGTTATAATAAAATAATAGTAAACAAGACGTAACGTCATCCCTTCGTTACATTTTTTGTTTGATTTCTTTCAACGCGCTAATATTTCTCTCTGTATAAAAAAAAACTCATCAATTACGAAAAATATTTCTTTATTAATAAAAGTCGTAAGGAAAGGGGGCTTAGTGTGAGTTTATTTCACATCAGCTCGATCGTCACGGTTACCTGTCAACAATAAACTGACACTAGATTCTCATTATTAATAATAAATATAATTTTTCATATACATACCATTTTGAGTTAATTTAGTAGAACATAACAGTGTACTAATAGTACAATTCTCTTTGGAACTTCTTTGGAAAGTTGGCACGATGCCATTGGAAGCAAGAATGCGACCATCATTGACACAGGAAGGAAGTGACAAGTAACTCGCTGAAGTTAATCTGTAAACATAGCAACCGTTAATAAGACCCGTCGCATCATACAACATAGTTGACCACTCAGTTTTATGGTGATTTTTATGCATGAGATATTAGAAATTATATCATACTAGCTACACCCCGAGGTATTAAATACAACTTAGAATTCATTGCTCGTCCCACGGGAACACTTCACTTTTTCAGGATAAAAAGTAGCCTTCATGTTAATTCAGGGTGTCAGCTACCTCCATAAGAAATTTTATCAAAATTGGTCCAGTCGTTTGACCATCGAGAATAACAAACAGACACTCACAAACTTTCGCCTTTATTTTTTTAGTATGACGAGATCCAGACCAAGTGGTAGATTCTGATTCTTGTTTTATTCCTAGTATATTTGAAGTACAATTATGGCCACAATATAGCTGTGAATGTGTAAAGTAATTATTACTTACTTGGTAGGATCGTCACATTTGTAGACATATAGTTCATGAGCACCGTCTCGTAACGTTGCTCCACTCGCCTCCATTAGTCGTGCGAATGCGAACCCAAACAGCTTTCTTTCAGTTTTGTCTCTCGCTAAAATGAAATAAAAAATATTCAATTTCGGCAGACATTGTAAACAACCTATTAGGTATCTACTATCTATATTGAAATTAATATTTTCTAAACAACTGACAATGGTTTTTAATTCGATATTGATACGTGAAAACACAAATGGTAATTTATTCCACTCTTAAAAAAAGTGTGTGTGTTTTACACACACTTTTTTATGTATTAGTCAAACGAGCAGAACACAACCGCGGTCTCCCCACACAGGCTTAGGGAGAAGAGAGAGTAGGGTCTCCGATAATCTCACTCACTTGGTGCCAAGCAATGAAAGATTTTTTTTAGCGCCGGTTTCCTGTGGGGCCGGGGGCATATGTGCCTAAGCATGGCTGCAGGAGAGCCATTGATTGGTCTCCCACACTCTACTCTAAATAATATTATTATTATAAAGCATGCATTCGATTTAAAGTTACATAACCAACATGGTATAAACAATTATAATATTTTTTGGCGCTCCTGATGATGATGATGATGAATAAATTCCTTTCACCCTTAAAACTTACATAACATTGGATCGAACCCTACGATGTTTCTGAGCCTTTTTTTTCCGTGCGGAAATTCCCTCGGATACCACCTGTCGGTGGCATGTCGGACTCGAACCGACTAAAACCGCACGCCGTCTCGGGTACTAATAGCCAGGGAACCAGGTATACCCTAGAAAGGAAGTCCCTGGTGCCCCGACATACCTCGGGTCATCTACAGACGAGTAGACGACATTACCCTAAACTACCCCCCGTGTGGGAACCCCATGTTCCCTGTGCTCCCTGGAAGCGAGCGCGCTTCGCAACGCGCTCGCCGCCACCCCGGTCTGCTTCTGCTAGGATGACAGATGGCCTCACCTGTCACCCCCAGGCCTGCGCTTATGGAGGACGGAGGTCATTCTGCGACCTCCGGCGCCTGAGTCGCCTGCGGTACCAGGCCCGGGAGAGTCCTAAACCTCTCCCGGTCCCGCTCCACCGTCTCCTTCGCGAGCATAACTTGCTCGCAGAAGGAGACGGCAGAGTCCCACGCACTCTCGCTCCGCACGATAGCCGCAATCAGGCTATGGAGCGAGAGAACTCCCACTCCGAACGATGTTTCTGAGCCTCAATTCTGCTATTTTATGTTCACGTACAAGCCACTGTCATGCCATCAATACGCTATTAAGATGCCATTGACATCAGTCAAAATATCGGTATTCTACTAACATAAAACTCAATACACTGGAGATGTAGTGACAATTGCTCATCAATGATGATATCAACAACATTATCATATCTGGCAAATTTAATTTATCATTTCCTTACAAATTTAAAACGTACGGTTTATGTAACTATTACAAAAACATCGACGACATTTGTATCTGTGGCAGTTCAGTGACAAATCATCGGTTATTATGTCAGTCAGTCATCGGTCTTACATAGTTAGTAGAATACGAAAAGTGCCAAACTCTTCCGACGATGGTCTTTTGATACAATCATAAAATAGCCGACTTGAAGCCCTGGGTATTGCACTACATTGTGTAAATAATGTTTCGAGACTTACATGAGCAGTGTCTGAACTCGAGTCTGACGTGTGCGTTAGTGAAAGTTTCCAGAGGCACGGTAAGGCGTAGGTGTTCGTTCCAAGCGGGACTGTTGTTGTGGTACAGCACTAGCGACTCGTATGACGTGCATCCTGTACCACTCGCTCCCCAAACGCATTCCTATAAAACAGAGCTTTTTAATCTGCAGTAGTGATAAATACACTACACATCCAGTCCAGTTAAATAATTGACTCTTATATAAAATAAAAATAAGAGTCAATTATTAAAAAATATGTCATGTGAAAAATATATTCATCATCATCATCAGCCTATCGCAGTCCACTACCGGACATAGGCCTCTCCCATTGCACGCCACTTGATCGATTTTAGATTTTTGGAAAATATTATATTGATAGTTTCAAATTCTTTTGGATATGATTAATATGTTTATTAATATAATACTCTGAATTTCTGCAGTTTCGGTTCAGTTTGTTTATCAAATCCCTTTAATCTTTTATGCAGTCTGAAAATTGTTACATTCCCAAGAAGGGTTGGTGTCAAGCAGGTGGCTGGCCTGTTTCACTAAAGGATTCGAGGACCCCGATTAGGATTGAGTACAGGGCATGACAAATAATAATAATATTTTTCGGACATCTGACACAATGTGATGTGTGATGTTGAATGCCAGGATTGTTGTATTACATAATATTATGATGATATTTAAAAGCTCAAACTTATGGCCTGAGTCGGCAATATTCAGCATATTTAAATATCTGAACCATTGTATTTAGAGCCTGACACGAGGCTTGAACAACTTACATTTATAACCTGTCCCGTACTATCGTGTACAGTGACAGTAGCCAATACATTCTTCGCCGTACTCTTGCCGCCTCTCTCGAACTCAGCTTTCTCTAACGTCAGATAGAGGTCGTTGCGTACGTCCCCCGGCATTATAACATCTGGGAATCCTCTCTTTGCCGTAACTGTAGCACCGGACGCTACTGCTTCAGTTATACTCCCTGCGTTTGATAGAAGGCGCAGGGCGACTACAATACCTGTAATATAAATCGTATTGTAATTAGATTATTATTAAAAAAGTCTGCATACGACTCTCTGACAATAGGTAGTTATCAGATTCACTTATGCATATAATAATAATAACCTCACTCACACAGGGCCGTCTGATCCTAAACTAAGCGGAGGCCGTACTATGGTTACCAGAATACTGCAAAACATACTTATACATTTCTAAATAAATAGATATTATAGATAAATTACAAAATGATGAAATGATCGTACTTATCACACAATTATTTGTTCTGGCTGGGAATCGAACCCATGACCTACGGCTTAGAAGTCAGGGTCACTAACCACTATACCAACAGGCCAGTCACCACTTTCTTTATGGACCTTGGGACATTTCCGTTCAAATCAAAGTCCGTTCAATCCATTATCTACTGTTATTATTAACTATTCCGCTTTAATTTTGTTTTGATGTCATCATCACAATGATATCATCATAAGTTTTATTTTTATCTCCACAATTTATTTTCATATTTAAGCTTTGACTCTTAATCCCGATCCAAATAATACAGTGACAATGAGCACATCTTCATTACATGTATGTAGGTTTGCAATAATAGTAACCTCTAAATCTTCCAATTACACCCTGTGCGAGAGAGTGTAACTGGAAGATTTATAAATAGAAGATAGCGTGAATTAGATGAAAAATGTCTGTCGTTCTTTTTAAATATGAAGACTTATTTCGTGAAAGCTGCCTATTTATCACCGCCCCATTGCTACATGTATACAAACCCATTCGGTCATCGACAATCAAAGAACTCGTACCTGCGTAACGTTTATGTTAATGTAAATGAGGATTAATGACACGTAGATAATTGCATGGTTCAAGGATAACATTAGGGTGGTCTAGCACCGTGACATTGACCCTCACGATTAATGAAATTGCCACAGCTTGTAGTTGAGTGAGTTCGTGACGTATTTTTACCATTAATGTGGCAAACAAGCATGATTACTATTTAATCTGGTTTCACGTTAGTTAAGTAGTGACCGAGTTTACATAGTTTATTATCATGCTGAAAACTGGTGTTTTTGTTTTTAAATATTCAAGAATGGTAAATGGAAATAATTTTTATTTAAGATTGGGAAAACATGAAAAAATTCTAGTGGTGATCGCATAATTACCATGAAAGTTACAGCATCGATCGTGGCGCTTGCAACAGTTTCGAAATATCGGTAACTAATTCCCGAAAATAAATATAGTAAATATCCAGTTTATAATAACTTATCAAGTAATAAGAACAGAAGGAATTCTAGATACAACCCCTAAACCAATCCGCGTGGTGACAACATCATCACATCAATAACCTTTAATAGTCCACTGCTGGACATAAGCCTCTCCTTAGAAAGGAGGCTTTGGCCTACTATACCACGCTGGCCAGACGGGTTGGTATAGGGTTTGTATCAAGTTTTCCTTCTCTCTGCAATGCTGTTGTCCTGCGTAGTTTTCTCCCTTAGTCGTCTCTTACGACACCCACGGGATGAATAGGGGTGGTGACACTCTGTATTCTTAATCCGTCACCACACGGACCGCGTGGTATAGTAGGACATAAGTAGACATGGGACAAAATCACAGTAAACGTACGTAGGTTAGGGTTACCACTTACTCAAGCGTTCTTGCCAATAAGCTGTTTTCAGACGATGCATAAAGACCCTATTTCGCCTATTTAACAGTGAGTCTAGTAATTATTTTATTATATATAAATATTCATCATTCCCTACATAATAATAAAAAAAATACTAGATTTACTGTTAAATAGCGTCTAACCTACCTACCTTACAACTCTAACGTATGTACTCAAAAATTGAATGATAAATCACAGTTCACTGTGATTTTGTCCCATGTCTAGCCAAAACCTTCTTTCTAAGCAGAGGTCTATGGCAGTGGACTATCAAAGTCTGGTGATGATGATAAAGTATTAATAATATGATTTTAACCTTACCGTAATTAGGTTGTCCTGGTAATATATTGCACTTATTCGTCTGCTTTCTTATTAGCATGTCATGTAACTGGTGAAAGTCTTTTTCTTCACATTGGTACACCTAAAACAATAATCAATCAATCAATCAATTATCAAAGAAAGTCAACTGCATATTTGATAATACGAAAATACGATTAAAAAAAGGGGTGTGGGAAAGGAAGGAAAAAAATACTGCAGGACCTATTCTCATACCTACCAAATATACAAAAAAGTCACTGAAAGGTCCAGCCGTTTAGGAGGAGTGCGACCACAAACACCGTGTTATAAATTAGATTAACCGGTCCTAGTGATACACCAAAGTAATCAAAATTTATGTTTTATTCAATTGTTTTATTAATAACACCCTTTTTTTGTAATAAAAATCTACATGGCAGATGAGTAGTACGAATACTATTTGTGCAAAAAAATCATAAAAAAAGTTGTGCGTATTTTGATAGCTTAGTCAGACTTCTGTTTACAAAAAACTCTTATGACGGCATATTCCTGTTTTTTGAACATACGACTTTATCTTTAGCCGCCGAGGTGATAACAGGTCACCATCGCTTTACGGCATTTGGGTTGCATAATTATCTTTAAAGCAATAACTAAATCTGTCAGACATACACAACCTTTACAACCACATCGCCATGTTCTAGAACTCATAGTTTTGACGACATTCCTGAACGGACATTCATTATGACACGTTCATTCACATGCATATCATATTTTTTAAGTAACTACTCATTATGACATACTTTAGACTGTCTATTTTCTTTACATAATCTTTAATTTCAAGTCATAAACAATATAAATCGTTTTCTTCGTTAGCTTTTAACTTTTAAACTGAATAAAAAACTAAGCTCTGTTACAGTGCAGGTTTGTTCGTGATCATTATCTTCGCATGTATGTTTCAGCTTACTTATTTGTCACTTTGACCAATAATTATATAATTTAGTGGTCATAATAGCAAGACAAAGTTGACTAGACACTAATGAAGTAGTAAGTTTTAATTACATATCCTAATTTTACTTGTGATCTATACATATATATACATACAATTATATACTAGCCCTGACTGGTTGATTCATCAAAGCAGAGCTTAAACCGCTGGGGCTACAAGCTTCAAATGTTGGTAGCAGATAGTTTTTATGTTGTAACTCAGATAGGATTTTGGTAAATTTTACACTTAAGCCGGACTGACTACACGGATGGCGTAGTGGTTTAAGCGTTCGCCACGCCGATTTTAGGGCGCTGAGTGTTGTGGGTCCGATCCCCACATAGGACACCACTTTGTGTGATCACAGATTGTTGTTCTGAGTCTTGGTGTTCTTTGTGTCCGTTTCATTTATGTTTATAAAGTTCCCCGCGACTTTTATATCCGCAAGGATTTATATTCCTAATCCAGGGGTTGTCTTTAAAAAAAAACACGCGAACGAAGCCACAGGCAATAGATAGTTATTAATATTGCTGGTCTGGGCTCTATCAATCACTGGGTTCATTATTTAATACAATGATTTATCGAATTGAAACTATGTCACCGTAATGAGATGAATAACTAGAGTCGAGACAGCCTCGTTTCCAAATTAAGGCATTAACCTTTGATAGATCAATTGACATATGGCATTTTTACGTTTTATACTGGTGCTACGACAACCCTTCTGAGACTAGTTGATTCTACCATTTTTAACAGACCTGTCTAACATACTAATCTCCCTTGGAAAAAACCACCCGCTATTATTTATTTATTTATTTAATCCGACGCAGTATATCTGGCAGATGTAAAACATAAAAATTTGTTTGTAGACATAAATAGTATTAAAGAATAGCTTTTGAAAGGAAATAATAAATAGTATAGCACAATACAATAAAAAGTTGTGGTATACTAGGCCAAAATCTCCTTTCTAAGGAGATTCTCGTATCCAGCAGTGGACTATTCAACACTATTGATGATGATAGCACAATTAAAAATATTTAATACACAACACAATTAATAATATTTTATTTAATATACATTTACATTCAATTTTTTTATGGAAGAGGGGGCAAACGAGCAGACGTGTCACCTGATGGTATTGGCTACCGCCGCCCATGAACGCCTACAACTCAGGAAGGAGTACGCCGGCCTATTAGGAAGGAGTACGCTTTTGGAGGTTTGAAGGTCGTATCGGTCCGGAAATACCGCAGAGGATAACTTGTTCCACAGATTGGTTGTGCGAGGCAAAAAGTGTCTTGAAAAGCGCACAGTGGTGATGTACCAATTATGCAAGTGATGGGGATAAAATTGACGTGTGAAACGATGGCGGAAAGTTGCGGCCGGTATTAATCCGAACAATTCCTCTAATTATTTTAATCATAGCGACAAGTCGCGTCACACCGCGTTATATGCAACATGTACCGTAACATAGCGTGGCGACATGTGGTCACGCCAATAGCCGGTCTGACCCTCCGCATAAGATGTTTCACATCAAAATGAGACTGCTAATGGTGTTTTTATTGAACGTGGCACACAAGAAGAAATTGGCTCGTGTTAAGGACATTAGAAAGTGGGCTTGCTTTGGGACCCATTTTACAAGAAATCTTTTAATTTTAACTAAATAAGAAGTCAATACATATTTATAAACTTACTTTAAAGGTGTATTCCTTTTCAGCGGGATGTTGGCCAGGTTGTCTAAGGAACTCCGACAGAGATAAAACGCCTGCACCTAAAGGTCTTCTCGCCACGGGGCCTTTCCGTTCGCCTGTGCCGGTTCCGCTACTTCCCGCACCCGCCCAACGTCCAACACGTATTACCCACGCGACTAACCATAGTTCTCGAGTTAGATCTGTAGTAGAAAGATCCTGGAAAAGATATAGCATTTTTTAATTTTTGAAAAGATAAAAAAAAATACTATACAAAGGTCGTTTGAGGTATTTGAGTTTAAGAGATATTTTTATGAAACAATAAAACATAACATGTTAGAGAGATATCATGTGGTTTTGGTGCTATAAATTTTTATGTTTTGCCCTCGACTATGTCGAGAGAGAGAGAGAGAGAGAAGAGAATTCACATAAAACAGAAAATAGGTTCTATTAAATTACAATTTTTCACATTCAATTGAAACTAAGTATATAATATATTCTAATATCTGTGGTAAAATAGAAATCGTACGAAAGGGCACTTCAATTTTTAGTTTGCCATAAACTTTAAAAATCTAATCATAATGCAAGCTGTACAGAAATTTAAAAAAAAAAGCCGTGTGGTGTCGTGGGACTCCCTATAGGAACGAAGTTGTGACGATCGAGTAAAACTGATTCGACACGATTTTAATTACAACGCCATCTATGAAATCGGCTATTACCTACATATTTTTCAGTTGGTTTCTAATTAAAACAATTTATACATTGGTAAAATCTCCTTGAGAAATGATGTCGAATACAATATTTTTTGCTCAACCTAAGAACATAAATTTTAATTTTACTGAGATGAAAAGTAATGATTTCCTACCTATTCGATAGATGGCACTGAATGACTGACAAGTGACAATTCAAAATAAAAACTGTCGATACAACCCTTTCACAACGCGCGATAAGGAACTTCGTTCCAATATACAGAAAAAATTAAGGTGAATTATTTATTCTAATAACAATTCTTTTATTACTCTACCGATAAATCTTCCTTTTCGAATGTGGAAAGCAAAACAGTGCAATTGAAAAGTCTAGGAGTAGGTACTAAAAGTATGAAAGTACTTCGACATATTTGTCTTGTTTGTTTATTTATATATTCTCTTATATAAATACAAGAAAATTGCCAAATAAATTAGAGCGGTTACACGTAAAGTACGATATGGATCGCTATCCGAGGACTCATTCATTACAACAGACATACACGTTTATATCTAATAAGTCCCATTCAACACACTACAACTATCAAGTTTTGCACAATAGGCAAAAAACGATATTAAATTATGATTTACTTGGTTGTATAGTTTTCATGAATCGATTCATACTTGACATTGTTAGTTGTAAATGGAAGATGTTGAAAAGGATAAACAATGATTTATTGTGACACGTTACTTGTGTAGGTTATTATTAAAGAAGCAAAATAATATAATAGCCTAGAGAAGAGGAACCCATGACGCTAAATGGGGATTGATTTTCTCGACCGTCATGGGGACCTATTGAATTTGAAAGATTAGGTAATAAAAAGAATGAAAGTTATATAATGTTTCCACTCTCAGCAGTGGGAAAAGCTTCTACTGGTTTTTAAAAATGTTAGGGGAGGAAATAATAAAAACCGGGCGCATCGCGCGTTGGGTTTTTTTTAAATGTGATAAATAAAGGCACGAATAATTATGTAGACATTTAAAGAAGACTTCTTGCCTTGTTTCATTCAAAGTAAAAAAAAAATGTCAACGCCATGATTAGTTTTTGGAACTTTGTGACCCTCCCACTGTCTCCCACCTCAAATCGTCAGATTTTTTAAAATACACATTAATGTGTATGTAATTAACCCAACTTAGCTTAATCTGACACGCTCGAGTAAATCCTGAAATCCCTTAGAGGGCTCGCCCACTACTATACCTGCAGGAGGGGCAAAGCTGGACCCATAATAGTATTTTAGAGTTCCTGGCCGTGAACAAAGATGACGGAATAATTGCGAAAAGGAGCACCTACTGCTTCTGTTAATTTTTGACCGTTAATGTTTTTTAAATTTGGGTTTAAATAATATTAATTGTACATCTATGCGACTATGGCGTTTAAAAATTAATAAGTTTTTCGGAACGTGTACAAACTAAAAACCTATATGATTCAATAATAATAATTGTAGTTCCCTATATATGACTAACTTCTTAAAGGGTGGGATACATTGATGAAATCCTATCCTATCTTAAAGATATTTGTTTAATGCTTCACTCTCAAAAGATTGACTAGATACCTAAATGGCATATTTAATCAAATAAAGTTTTCATGATAAAAAAACAATAACAATGCCAGTTCTCGATATCCTCTGTCAAAGTTAATATCATAATATTGTTTCTAGTTACGTTTAATAGATTCAGGGATAGAAATCAATTAATTACTCATTGCCTTGGAATCTGGCCAATCTAACTAAGATCAGGTATAATCATAATCAAATTTGGGTTATTCATGTTCATTCCAATATTTCAACACAATAAAAAAACTGATCCTTAAATGGCTTTTTCAGCCTATATCTACGCTATTTTTGAGGGCTTAAACCATCTGTTTAAAACGCACAGGACACAATAAGAAATGATTGGTTTTCAGTATCTATAAACATTTGAAATGAAAGTTTTCCTACTTGATTGGTCAACGTACGACGGTCCTTATCCTAATACCCTGATCTGATCTGATTCCAAAGTTAAATCGTATTCCATAGTTACAGCTAAATGAAATTGTCTATAATATCCAAAAAACTTGATTTAGCTGTCACAATAAGGGGGCACGTTGAGGTTTACATTCTTTTTTCATAACGGTTTTACTCTTGACATAATTGATAGATAATACTCACCGCGAACAATGTACTATTAGCATGTAATCGATCTACATAATTCGAGAATCCATCTCTTGCTATCCGTATCCTGAATCTTTCAGAGAGTGGTTGAGCCCTTCTTGCATCGTGAAGCCACAATAATAACTCCGCTTCATCGCCACCCGCGGTATGTCCGAAGTCTCTCATGCTGCACATAAGGTGGTGAGACTGGGCAGCACTAGACGTGAGGGAAGAACTATTTGTTAAGGTGCCAGAGTTAAAACTGCTGCCAGAACCCCCTGCGCGCCGCAGAGTCCCTCGCCACTGTGGATAAAAGACAATTTCTTAAATTTATTAGTTCAACAACAATTTGTTAACACTGTAATGTAATCTCAGCAGCGGAGCGATCAAATCTAGTCTGATATACAACCTCAGAGGTAAATAATTAAGTTAATAAATATAAAAACTTTCCAATCGGGTTTTCGTCCCGCCCCAGTACTAAAACAGCTCTCATTCATATTGCGTCACGTCAGCAGCGTGCTTGTATTGAAAATAATTATTCCTCCTGGTGCACTACTTGGCGTGTACCCTTTTTTTTACGTGTGGAAACCCCCTCGGGCCGTCACCCCACCCCACGCCGACGTTACGGCGGGGTGGTGTGTCGGAATCGGACCGACTAAAACCACATGGTGTGCCACTCTGCGCCTGTAATAGGAGGGATCCGGGAACTGTTGTTATTAAGACATCGGGACCCCTCTTAGCGCCTGCCCGCAACGGCGCGGGCACCACCTTCGGATACTTTCTCTATTTACGAGAAGTCCAGCACACGCGGTCGTCGCCTCCTTGCGGCTGGCCATTATGACGGGTGGAGGGGAAAACCCGTCCGGTCCACTCCTGGCCACACTCAGGGCGGCATGAGGCGCTGGTAAACGCATCTCCGCTGAGAATCCGCTCCGAATTGTGAACTGTGACTACTGTAGTCTCATCACGATATATGTACTATGTATTATTAAAAGAAATAGTGAACTACATGCAGATATGTATCAAACAGGGAACAATATATCTTACTGTTTTAGAAACATCTGATTGTAATAAACGTTTTGCAATAAATGAGAATAGTGGTTTCATTCTCCAATAGCTGATAAAACGTGAGAGATAAAAGCAAGAATCGTCTAAGTATAAAAGTACTATACTGCACTCATTAGTAGAACAATAAACTGTTTTAGCCCTACTTCTATCGGATCTTTAGCTCGAGTAAGAATATATTACCAAACAATACAAAATTACAAACATTCGCACTATCATATTGTTTCTCCGACTTATTACCCACTGTTATTAGTCACAGATCTATTTCTAAATACGAATTTCTTGACAATTTTCTTGTCAATTCTAAATTCTATAACTTGATGTAATTTGTGAGATGAAATAAACGTTTTTATTTATTTTTATTTACGAGGGTGGTCTGAAACGTTTCCGAACGCAACCGAAGATGGCAGCACTCGTGAATAAAAGCTAGTGAATTTCGTTTTCGTTCGTGTTGACAGTTACTCGCCAAAGTTTCAGCCATTTTGGACGCGCAGCTGGGAGAAGTGTGTAGAGTTACAAGATTAAAAAAAAACTGAAAAAAGTCTTATATCTTTGTTAGATCGGAAACTTTTCAGACCACCCTCGTATTTCCTTCAGCAGCTCAGTTTCTTCAGTCTTGGCTTCCCATTTTTATCCAAGCTGTCTCAACTATCTACCAGAAGGCCAACTTTGAGAAATATTGGTTTATGACATGCCTCGTTTGTCCAGTGGTATAGGTTTGAGCTTGCGATTATTTGCAAAATTGACTAATTGGTTCGTTAAATTGGGTTTCAGTATTGGGCAAATATTTAATAACTTATAGCAGCGATAGGCAGCATCGGACGTCTTTTTCTAGCAAGCAAAACCTCTTTTTCTTTGGGGTATTGTTAATTTTTCTAGGTGAATAACTGCTGAGGTGGTAATGGATTTCACCTTAAAACCTTTTTTATTTCCCTGCGTAACCCTCATCAAATTTAATAAATAGAAATAACAATTGTTTCACTTTAACGTCCAGTCAGTTAATAATTTAGTCAATAAAATACTAGAAAATTAAATTATAGTATTTTTTAATATAATTCAATAATAATATTATTCTAATAGTAGTTATTGCATTGCAATGACGCACTGCAGATAGCGATTATATATATATATATATATATATATATATATATATATATATATATATATATATATATATAAGATATATATGACAAGGAACAGTATTTTATTGTATGTTTTACCCATCACAAAACAAATGGAAGGGCCATTTAAATTTATTGTGGTATTTGTTATAATTGTATACCAAAATGTTTCTGTAAGACCAGTAGCGCCATATTTGTTTTATTTGTGTAATGTCTTTGATGCAAAAAACAAAACGTCAGTCGTTAACCAAAAGAGCGTGTATTAATAGGTTATGGGCTAATGTCCTGATTTTCTTAAGTAATTGGTATTACAGTTTAAGAAAAACGCTAAACTTTTGTGTAGATAATGGCTTCAAACTATATACAAAGTGTTCCCAAACTGAAAGGGAGGGAAAATTATGACGAGTGGAGTTTCGCGGCAGAAAATTTGTTAGTGCTAGAGGGCATGATCCAGTACATCAAGACGCCTGTGCCCGGTGCAGAAACAAAGACTGCAGACGATGAAAGGACTAAGGCAAAGTTAATATTGACCATAGATTCAGGGCTGTATGTTCATATCAAGGAAACGAAAACCTCGTTTGAGCTGTGGACAAAGCTGAAAAATATGTTTGATGACTCAGGTTTTTCAAGAAAAATCTCTTTGCTGCGACATTTGATTTCAATCAGGCAAGAAAACTGTGATTCTATGACTAATTATGTAACGCAAGTCGTCGAGACAGCACAAAGATTGAAAGGAACCGGGTTCGCCATAACAGATGAATGGATTGGATCATTGTTATTAGCAGGTTTGCCGGAAAAGTATTCTCCTATGATCATGGCAATTGAACATTCTGGAATACAGATTACCACAGATTCTATAAAATCGAAATTGATCGATTTGGAAGTTTCTTTAAATTTGGACACCAGTGGCGCTGCATTCGCTGCAAATAGATCATTCTCGAAGTCGTGGCACAACGTTCCAAATAAAAATGGCTGTCAACAAAAAACTTCTATGGCGTCTAAAATGCAGTCGAGAAAAGTGATTGCGTGCTACAAATGCAAAGAAATCGGGCACTTTAGAAATCAATGTCCGTTATTGCAGAAAAACAAACAAACGAATGCGTTTAGTGTGGTATTCTTGAGTGGACAGTATAATAAAAGTGAGTGGTATATTGACTCCGGCGCGAGTGCGCACATGACATCGAATGAAAATTGGCTAGAAAACGCTAATTTTATGCCAGTTATGTCAGAAATTACGGTAGCCGATAGTACAAAGGTACCCGTAAAGTGCTCCGGGGACGTGAAAATAACTTCAGATCGCAACTACGAGATTACTGTCAAGAATGTGTTGTGTATTCCAAAATTGTCAACAAACCTGTTGTCAGTGAGCGAACTTATAAAAAATGGTAACAAAGTTGTGTTTGAAAGTAACAATTGCTATATTCGAAACATGAAGAATGATATAGTAGCCACTGCATATTTGATAAATGGTGTTTACAAGTTGAATTTAAAAACAACAGATTGTATGTTAGCAGCACCAGCATTGGCAAGTGCAGAGTTATGGCATAGGCGCCTAGCACATATCAATAGTGGTGATTTGAATAAAATGAGAAATGGCATTGTAGAAGGAGTGAATTTTTCTTCTCCTAGCGACACAAAGAAGGAGAACTGTATAACCTGTTGTGAAGGCAAACAAACAAGGCTGCCATTCTCACGTAGTGAACATACCAGCACGGAGACACTACAATTAGTCCATGCAGATGTATGTGGGCCTATGGAGACAAAGTCAATTGGCGGTTCACGATTCTTCTTGCTTCTTGTGGATGACTACAGTAAGATGACATTCATTTATTTTCTCAAACACAAAAATGAAGTTTTTCAACGATTTAAGGATTTTAAAGCTATGGTTGAGAACCAACAAAACAGAAAAATCAGGATACTTCGAACTGACAACGGAGGTGAATTTTGTAATGGTGCAATGGACAATTTTTTGGCAAATGAAGGTATAATTCATCAAAGGACTACTGCATATGCCCCTGAGCAGAATGGTGTCAGCGAGAGGGCCAACAGAACTGTTGTTGAAAAAGGCAGATGTTTGCTTTTTGAGGCAAAACTTGATAAGAAATTTTGGGCAGAAGCCGTTCATACTGCAGTTTACTTGAAAAACAGATGTGTTACATCTAGCTTAGTAAACAAAACACCTTATGAAGTGTGGTATAAAAGGAAACCTGACTTAAGCCATGTACGTCTATTTGGAAGCCCGGTGATGGTACATGTTCCCAAAGAACAAAGACTGAAATGGGATAAAAAGGCAGAACAATTCATATTGGTTGGATACTCTGATACTGTTAAGGGATATCGAGTCTATGATCCGAAGAAAAATGTTGTCACTGAAAAGAGAGACATAATAGTGATGGAAGGAAAGCATGGAATTGAAAATCCAGAAGAAAATGCTATATGGATACAGAATGATGAACAGAACTTAACGCTAAGAGAAGAGACTGAGACACTACATAATGTGCAAGAATCTAGTATAGGGAACAGAGATTCAGTGGGGGATACTAACATAAATGAATCTCTGTCTAGTCCAAGTTATGATTCATCAGATTATATGGATCCAGATGAGACTCATGTGGATACTTCAACTGATTCTATCACATCAACCGATATTTCAACAGGTGAGCTTCAAAGTCTTGGAGTTGGTGAAGCGGTTAGAGATAGGCGACAGAGAAGACCACCAAACCGTTTTGGTTATTCAAACATGTGTACATCAAACAATTTACCAGGTGCTGAGGAGATCGACTTTTCAGAAGCGCTGAATGGACCGGAAGCAGAACAATGGATGCTGGCCATGCGTGAAGAGTTGCAGTCATTTGAGTACAACGATGCTTGGGAGCTCATTGATATACCAAGTGATACCTCCATAGTACAGTGCAAGTGGGTATTAAATAAAAAATTTGATGTAAACGATAAATTGAGATATAGGGCAAGGCTTGTGGCTAAAGGTTTTTCACAGCGTAGTGGAATTGATTATGTGGACACATTTGCTCCTGTAGTGAAACATTCAACTCTGAGAATGTTATTTGCTCTTAGTACACAGTGGAATATGGACATTACTCATCTCGATGTAATTACTGCTTTTCTAAATGGACACTTGAATGAGAATATCTGTATGTATCTTCCTGTAGGTTTTGAATGTACAGATAAAGGCAAGGTTTTAAAACTTAAGAAAGCAATATATGGGCTTAAACAATCATCCTTAATGTGGTATAAGAGAGTTAAAGATTGTTTATTTAAATTGGGTTTTAAAATAAGTAGCAATGAACCATGTTTATTTACAAAAGTTAGTGAGAATGTTAAAATAATTGTAGCTGTTTATGTCGATGATTTTCTCATCTTTTCAAACTGTAAAGAGGAAACTGATAATTTGAAAACTGTTTTAAGCTCAGAATTTAAGATAAAAGATTTAGGTTGTGTAAAACGTTATTTAGGCATGAGAGTGCATGTAGACAGAAAATTAAATACTGTAAAAATAGATCAAGAACAATATATAGAACAGTTGTTACATAAATTTGGAATGTTCGATTGTAGATCTATTGATACTCCTATAGAATGTAAGTTGAATCTTGAAAAGGCTGAAAATTGTTTAACAGATGTTCCTTATCAAAGACTGATAGGTAGTCTGATGTACTTAGCTGTTCTGTCTAGGCCGGACATAGCTTATTCCATTAGTTACCTAAGTCAATTTAATAATAGCTATAATGAAACTCATTTTAATCAAGCTAAGAGAGTGGTGAAATATTTACAAAAAACTAAACATTATTGTTTGAAATATAGCAAAGATAATAATATAGAATTAGAAGGTTTTGTAGATGCCGATTGGGCAAGTGATGTTTTAGACAGGAAATCCTACACTGGTTTCTGCTTTCTTTTGGCTGGTTCTGTTATATCATGGCAAAGCAGGAAGCAGAAAACTGTATCCTTATCCAGTACCGAAGCTGAGTATGTGGCATTGTCGGAGGCGGCTAGGGAAGCTACATATTTAAGAAATCTGTTGTATGAAATAACAGGTAAATTAAGCATTGTTAAGTTGCATTGTGATAATCAGAGTGCATTGACCTTATCTTCAAATCACCAGTCTCTGAATAGAACTAAGCACATTGATGTGCGTTATCATTATATTAAAGATGCTATAAAGGATAATGTAATTCATGTGAAATATGTATCAACTCTAGATATGCCTGCTGATCTCTTAACCAAAGGTTTATTGTCAGCAAAGCATTATAAATTTTTAGGAATGATAGGTCTTGTTCCTAATTAAAATTTAAGTTTGTTAATTGTTACTTGAGTTATTTTTTAGAAATATTTTGTTAAGTAGGGGTGTTATAATTGTATACCAAAATGTTTCTGTAAGACCAGTAGCGCCATATTTGTTTTATTTGTGTAATGTCTTTGATGCAAAAAATAAAACGTCAGTCGTTAACCAAAAGAGCGTGTATTAATAGTATTCTCATACATAAAGACATACGAGATATAGAAGTGCATCGTACTACATACATACGTACTTTCAAGTTATGAAATCCGACCAGTTCAATTACTCAGCAAAGTGCTGGCCATATTTGGACAGCTTACATTTATAGTGTGGTCTGCCAGCGCAGATTTTCTCTTGAGTCGATTTAAAAAGATGCCAGGCCATATTACTAATACACCTACTGTATCTCAATTACGAATTACGGTTAAATTTCGAGTTCTCAGCGACCACTTCTTTTCTTTAATAAGTAGTAGTCATCAACTAAGAAATGAACTGATGACAAATTGTAGCCAAGAACAATCTCGATTACGTCTGCTTTCAAACAAAAATCTGTCTGTCTGTGAGATAAGTATAGTATAGAGTGGACTGACAGACGGACGGACATAACGAAACTATAAGGGTATTTTGGAACCCTAAAAAACTATATCATAATCGGTGCATTCGTTTAGGAAACACGATGCCACAGACTGACACAAAGACACGGCAAACTTAATAAAACTACCTTTTTGCGTCGGGGGTTAGCAAACGAGACAACCAGTAGAATCCAAACATTATTAATAACATTATTATACCGATGTTACTCGTATATTATTTCTACATAAGTACATTAACGTTTAAAGATATTAAAACGAATAAAATAACTGGCATATATTTACTTTAATACACGCACATACATATTTTCATATTTATGTAGTGTATGTAGTATGTATACAATTTGTAGACTATGTCACCTATATAATCTATGGCGCATTGGATCGCCATTAAAGTTATTGGTTCCTTGACTTAATGTTTTATTTACAAGCTCCCGAATATATTTATGTAAAATACAAATATTTGTAACGCAATGAAGCAAAAAAAATCCTAATACTGTAAATGCTGAATATTATAAAATACTCGATAGTAGTAGTCTAATAACATCCTCCAAGTTCATAAATGCTTTTATTATAATGTATATGAATAGTCTAACCATTATCTGTGCTGCTGCTAACCGTTCATTTATGATATAACATATCGCAAGTGACAATGATTACATAGTCTCCCTATCTCAATACCAATCTCGACGAGAACGATGTTGCAAAGCGTAGCTTTTTTTTAAATTGAGAGTATTATTTTTTAAATGTAATTTTGTTTAGTGCTAGTTAACTGGTGTTTACCAATTAGATTTTTAATTACTTACTGTGCTTTGTATTTGTGAATTCATTCATTTAAAAAAACAAGATGGTTAGCTAACCATTTGTTTTTTATTCTGAATGTGTGTTAAGCCCACAAACCATTAGTAACCCTACTAGTGGTTTGTGGGCTAACAAGGTAATTTCACCAAAACAAAATTATTTTCTACATATAGCATTCATTTTATTTATTGGTATTGCAAGAGTGACTACGTGCTATGAATCGCAGAACAAACAATATAGTAAACAGGATACTTTATTCACCAAAATATAAGAAATTATGACACGACATAACCACCACCGTTGCATCATTTAACAAAGGTGATAAAAGGTCTGGACACTTAAGGTTTGTTCCTATTGTTCTTTATTTAATTACTAGTAGTTCCCCGTAATTTCACCTACATTTTCAGTCACAGCTTTGATCTTCATACATATTAGTTTTTATACACGCTGTATGGGAAAATGAATGAACTGCATTTTTTTTTGTGAAACTGTCTCCGAACGAGACGGCAGCTTCGGTATCATCGCGAGGCTGTCGCATATTCTTGAGCCATTTCTTTGTTCATTCAGTTGAGAGTTAAGACATTATGGCACCACACGTACGTGTTGCGGTTTCAGTTGTTACTTTTATCTTTATAAATAAGATTATAAAAAAAAGAAGATAAAAACGAAAATTAGATAGAACTTATACAAAAAAAAATCATATAATGGAAACGAATGTTATGGAAACGAACTGTACCAAGAATTTATTGATGATGGAGTTAAGAAAATTTTTGCACACATTGATGCAGAGGAGTTGGATCTACTATCTTCACCATTGCAAAGCCAACTTCGGAGAAATGATACGTACTGGCGTCGAGCGATAACTGTAAGAAAAGCTACTTTTAACATTACGCTTCTTAGAGACAGGAGATTTTTATTAACAAATTTATCTCGGAGCTGATATATAACCAGGAATCTTCTCTAAGCCCTCTATTTGTATAATTGCAATTGCTTTTGCCTCTGGACCGCATGTAACGAAGAGCGACTGGAATCGTCGATAGCCCAAACATCTCCGATCGGCTCGATCCCTTGGCGTTGCTTAGCGATGTGGCTAAACTCTGCATTCTATATCGCACATATCATGGAGAGTGCTCCGAGGAGTTGTTCAGAGTAATACCATCCTCATTACTTGTATAGTTGGCGCTCCACTACTGTGCGCTTTTCGAGACACTTTTTGCCCCGCACAACCAAACTGTGGAACGGGTTATCGTCTGCGGTATTTACGGACCACTACGAACTTCAAACCTACAAGAAAAGAGCGTACTCCTTCCTAAAAGGCTGTCGGCGGCGGCGCGCGCTCGGCCGAAGCCCGGCCACATTGACCGAGCTACTTTGCGCGGCAAATGAGTCGCGGTTATTTTGCAGGCCCAAACGTCCACCAAGCATATGTGGTCTCATACATACGTTCCTCCACCAGTTGGTGCTGTTACTATAAAAATGCAATATCTAGCATTTTAGGTGTGTCTATAATGTTCGAAGAGTTGTCTCGATTTTTCCAATCCTATGATCAGTCCCCGACCTCAGCATAATGGTACAAACTAATCTAATCAGATAAGAACTAAACCCTGCAAGACTACGCTTTCAATTATTTTTTTATGGTGGCCGTCTTTGAGTAATCGAGTAATATTTTAGAAAAAAAAACAAAAGATATCTGGGCCTCAAGTCTGCTATTAATATTGTATCAATAGACTGTCATCGGAATAGTTTTGCACTTTTCGTATTCTACTAACTATGTGAGACCAATGACCTGCATCCCGATGACTTGTCACTGAGCTGCCACTGAGACAAATGTAGTCGATGTCTTTTTAATAGTTACGTAAACGGTACATTTTTTACGTAAATATAAAAGAGCAGAATTGAGACCCTGGTCCTTTTCTGAAGTCGGCTGAAAAAAGGTTACCTTTCGTCAACAAAGAATACATAAATAGGTATTCGTAGCCTTTTATTGGTAAAAGAAGCGAATAGTGTTACTTTAAGCCAATAACATCTTTACTCTCATAACTCATGACAAAACACTCACCGCGGCTGCCCTTTCTGCGCTTTCGACATGTACTCTATAAAGCTCCACTAAGCTCATATCTTCAGGATCCACCGCCTCCGCGCCCCGACGAGGTACCAACTCCAACCCCAGTTTTCTGAAAACAATGAATATACGAGTATTATCAAACACTAATAGATGGTAGATTTTTTGTTTATAATTTTCTAACTTAATAGTAAAGGGTGTCTTAGAAAGAGTACACTTTTTTAATTTAGAATCTTTTTTTTTCGTGCAAGTGGCAGCTCTGAAATTTGACAGCTGTCACCTATGTTTATTCCGATTCTTAAAAATGGAGCGCTTTTAGAAAGAACAACACGTTATCATTGTCAAAACTCATTACAAAAATAGGGAAAGTTACGCTGAAATCGCTTGCAAACTTTGCCAAATTTTCAGTAGAGAAAGTGCACCTAATATGTCAACCATTCGAAGAGAGGTCCAAAAATTTGAAGAAACTGTATGGATATTGAGAATCCTTTGCTACAACGTACCGGTCGGTCTCTTAAAAACATTGCTGCTGTAAACGAGTGTCGCCGAAAACCCGAAAACATTTCACAACACAACAAACAAATTTCACGAAACACCAAGGGCGAATTTTGACAAAAGACCTCCACCTTTATGCGTACAAGATTCAGCTAACTCAGGCGCTCAAACCAGCAGATTATGGAAAGCGCCGGCAATGCGTTCAATGGGTAATGGAGCAAAGTGAAGTCATTTCCATCTGAATGGCTACGTGAATACACAAAATTGTCGAATTTGGGGCTTAGAAAATCCTCATGCAATCCATGAGAAACAAATGCACCTACAACGAGCAACTGTCTGGTGCGGATTTTGGGCAGGCGGAGTAATTGGGCCTTACTTTTTTGAAGATAAGGCCGAAATTTCAGTGACTGTGAACGGCATTCGTTACAGGAATAGGATATTTGAGTGAGGTTACCGGAGCCCAAATGCCCCCTCCTGCTGTCTTGAACGAGAGGGACTCCAAGAGCGGCAACGCATTTGTGACTTTTGAGTAGCAGGTGTCCATGGGCGGCCGAAGTTGCTTACCATCAGGTGACCCATCTGCTAGTTTGCCCCCTTATACCATAAAAAAACGGACTTCTTGTGGCCTCAACTAAACGGCATGGATCTGGACAATATGTGGTTTCAGCAGGACGGCGCCACCGACGATTTTTTCTTTGGTGTTTTGTTAAATCTCGGGTTATATGCGAATAAACCAGAAAGATCGGTGAGATAAGCCACATCTCTGTGTAAATAAGTAATCTCTGTGTAAGTAAAATTTCATGAAAAGAGTAATGGCCTGTCATCAGACCCGTGGGGGGCATTTTCCTGATATTTTATTCCATACTTAATCGGAACATGTCTTCTTTACAATCTAACTCTATCACAACTCTTTCATTAAATACGTGTTTTTATTTTAAAATAAAAAAGTGTAGGTATTCTGACTGAGACACATACTATTAGTTGTCGTTAATAAAGAACTAACTTTTTGAATTACATTTTTAACAAACATATTAACGCAAGTTTGTTAAAGAGATAGGATCTTGCGACAAGTTTCTTTAAGAAAGAATTAGATATGCCATAAGGACAGGGTCATCAAATGGTCAGGTGTATGATGTTACAATAGTCAATAGTCTGCTGTATAAATGCATGTATAATTTTAATTTTTTTGCTTTACCAGCAACCGAAATTACTATTATTCCCGTTAAGCCCCCCTTCTAAACTAAATTGTTTGTGTTAGGAGTGGGTTTACGTCGATAGTGTACTGGTTAGGTCTGGAACTCACGACCTCTTGCTCGCCTTAACCACTAGTCTATCTAGAATAAATGTAAGTACACTAGAATCACACTTTAAGCCTAACTAAAAACCTACAAATGTATGCAAATAGTGAACGAATGACGAAATACTAATGAGAAACCGGTATGTTGAAATGAATTTCCTTGTATAAAAACCCTGTACGTGCATTCTACGCCGTGCGAATAATGTGAATCACCTATACGGGATTCTTGGAATTAAATAAAGCCTCATTTTGTTATATCCTTTTTTAAGCTACCATGTATTTAAAAAGTTAATGATAATTATTATTCTAAGTATCCTTAGAGCATTAAACCAAAAAACGCTCTAAGTGGAAATCAAATTAGATATTTTAGCTAAGTATTATAACGAATTGTTTTTTATTCCATAATTTCTGAGCATAAAACGGAAATTGTGAAAAAACGAAATTATACATGAAAATATTAACTATACAGATTCTCAGTATTACCTCTTTTTATCATATACCTATACCTGCTCTTGTTAAGTAGCTACTACACTTAATTCAAATGGTTAACCTGATAATATTTAATATATTTCAAATTCAATACCTTTTCGCCTCAGTGCGGAAAGTATAAGGCAACGTATTTTTTTTTTTTTATCACAGATTCGAGTTTGAAGCACTTGCAATTTTTTCTTATTGTTCTTATTGCTAAAGTAGGTATATTTATCTCAATGTGACCAGAGACGCTTTGCCAAAAGCGACACGACAGAGAAGAAAAGATTTTTTTAAACTACATCTTAAAACAACAGTGCAAAATGTAACAACAATTTAATTATGTGTTAGTGTCACGTAATACTAAACACTTATTTTATAAACTAAAAGCTTCTTTAAGAAAAATAAAACAATTTGAACATAATATCAAAAGAAAAACCATTAAACCTGCAGAAACTTTAATTTTTTATGTATTTTCGTCCAAAATATAACATGATTCCATGTTGGTTTAGGTTTAAGGCATAAATCGATTTTTACCGAAGATAAGAAGTTTGGCTTTACTGCCTATCTGTAAACATCGCCCTACTGCTATTGTGTGTGCTTCCAGCACTACAATATAATGATGTGAGAGATTGTTACTGCGACAATAGTTTAAAATTCGTTGTGTCTGATATACTTATGTATTCGTACACAAAACACGTCACTTAATCAATACAATCATATCAATATACCTCATTGACCTCGTAGTATAAATTCGGTTCTTTAAATACAGTTATCTCACGTTTTGGATTGGTCACGTCTTCGAATTGCGATTATTTGTTTTCCAGTTATCGTATAACATCGTTAATAATAAGTTTTTAAAATTAGTAAAAAATGATTTTAACTATACAGGGCTATCTACTAATCACGCCTTTAAAGGTATGAAGCTGGATTTTGGCGTTTTTTAAATGACCTCTCTTCATTCCTATTTAAGAACAAGACCAGCTTGGTAGATAATTTGGTAAGGGCTACGAAGCAATCAGTGCAGTTTTCCAACAATTCAGTCCAAGTGATCTGGCCTGCAATTTAGTAAACATAAACCAAAGGGGTAGTTTGTTCTCATACTCGTGTAATCAACTTGTGAACATTGCAAATAAACTCAACTTTTTTACGAGTTGTATTTATAAAAATTAGTAATGAAGACACAGTCCACACTTTTATAGTATCAATAAATTGCTATTGTGTCAAATTCGTTAGGTTTAGGTTTTCGCTATTTTAACTTAGTCGTATTTTATCCTGATCACAACTGAAAATAATCTTACGAGTTTCGACAATGATCAAATAAGTTATTATCACATCAACAACCTTTAATAGTACACTGCTGGACATAGGCCTCACCTTGGGAAGGAGGTTTTGGCCCATTATACCACGGTGGCCAGACGGGTTGGTATAGGGTTTGTTTCAAGTTTTCCTTCTCTCTGCAGTGCTGTTGTCCTGCGTAGTTTGCTTCCTTAGTCGGCTCTTACGACACCCACGGTATGAATAGGGGTGGTGACACTCTGTATTCTTAATCCGTCACCACTCGGTTATTATAAACCAATTTAATTAATTTCTGATGTTTATTTTTATTTGTACTAATATATGGCAACCGAGATGCCGGGTTACCTGATGATGAGTAATTACAGCGACTCATGGACAATGGTAACCCGGTGTGTTTGCGGTCTTTGAGTCGAGGGCTCACTCTCTTTTTGAAGATTTAATGGTCGCGCAAGTCTGTAAATACCGCGGCAGAGATTGGACCCACAGATTGGTTGTGCAAGGCAAAGAATTTT
This sequence comes from Arctia plantaginis, assembly GCA_902825455.1. Taxonomy (NCBI): domain Eukaryota; kingdom Metazoa; phylum Arthropoda; class Insecta; order Lepidoptera; family Erebidae; genus Arctia; species Arctia plantaginis. The sequence continues at coordinate 6,731,086 of CADEBD010000314.1, read as the reverse complement.
ACATAACCGCTATTATTGGTCATTTATTATTTCACTTTTCTACTTCGCTCAATTTTTCTGATTTCTCATAAACTTCAAACAGCAGTAGGTGGTTAAAAATAGATTTCAATATTCTTTTACATAAGTTTGAATCCATTCATAATGCCGCTTAAAAAATATTGTCTGATAGGCTTCACGCATGTAGATACTATATTCACACTGAATCACATTATCTTTTCTGTGACCAAATATCACACCGGACAACAAATAGTGTAAACGTTGGCCGTCTAGTGTAAATGTGTATTGGCCGTCTTCTTGTTATCACTGTTCGCTGTATATTTTGTAAATATGTACTAAAATTGGTCCTTCGACTAATCACAACATGTTTTATTTTTAAATATAATGACTTAATATTGACATAAACAAGAAGACACATATTCGTATATAGTTGAGTTAAGAAATAAGAGTGGAATATTGTTACCGTCGAAGTATGAATAGTCGGTGTAAATTAAATACAAACAATAAAATATTATTGTTTCGTAATCGATCGAGTAGAAAATTACCTTACAAATGAATATTTATTAAGCATAATAGAGCACCTCATTTCACCTCCTGATTTAATACAACACTTCGTTTTATAAAAAACCTTAGTATTATTTTTATAGAAAAATATAAAAATCATTTACCCATTTGAAGCTTTCCATAGACTTATTACTATTTGTATTATTATTAATGTTCTTTCAGCGGTATTTCAACTTTTAATCTATATTATCGACCTGATTATGACAATCAATAAATTGTAAGCCTTAACACCTAGGGGCAGGATTCTCACGGCCCGGGAACGGGGCAGGATTCTCACGGCCCGGGAACGGGCCAGGTACCGCAGGCGACTCAGGCGCCGGAGGTCCCAGAATGACCTCCGTCCTCCATAAGCGCAGGCCTGGGGGTGACAGGTGAGGCCATCTGTCACCCTAGCAGAAGCAGGCCGGGGGGGCGGCGAGCGCGTTGCGAAGCACGCTCGCTTCCAGGGAGCAGAGGGAACATGGGGTTCCCACACGGGGGGGTCGTCTACTCGTCTGTAGATGGCCCGAGGTATGTCGGGGCACCAGGGACTTCCTTTCTAGGGTATACCTGGTTCCCCGGCTATTAGTACCCGAGACGGCGTGCGGTTTTAGTCGGTTCGAGTCCGACATGCCACCAATAGGTGATATCCAAGGGGATTGCCGCACGACACGTGGGGGGGTCGTCTACTCGTCTGTAGATGACCCGAGGTATGTCAGGGCCCCAGGGACTTCCTTTCTAGGGTATACCTGGTTCCCCGGCTATTAGTGCCCGAGACGGCGTGCGGTTTTAGTCGGTTCGAGTACGACATGCCACCGACAGGTGGTATCCGAGGGGATTTCCGCACGGAAAAAAAAAAAAAAAAAGGGGATTTCCGCACGGCAAAAAAAGAAAAAAAAAGGGGGCAGGATGCTGAGAGTAATTCGCCTTGTAATTTTGAATCTCGCGCAGTTAAAGTCTGTTACAGAAAAAACTATTTTAAAAGCCAGTCTTTAGACTGAGCTTTCAATCAACTCGCGTGCTTTAAATAGAACCTAAGCTACAGACACAATAGGTATAGTTTTCTTTAACAGAGTGGCTTGTGTTAAACTTTAATGTGCAATTATTACTTCCATCTGAGATCGTATGACTTAAGTAAATTAACCTTATTATTTTTAAGTCATTAACATCCCGCATATTAAACTCTGCTCACTGCTCCGTATCCAATGGCAATCGGCAAAAGACAAAAATCGCATTACTAGACGAACTGACTTCTTAGCTAATATTTCGCTCAGTTTATTACCTCACTACATTGTTAGATATCCCTACTTTCATAAATTCGTAGTTTCAATGGACCACTGATAGGTATGTGTTTCTTCACCTAACACCAGCCCTATATAAAAAAGCCAGTGCATCACCTTTGGAGATAATTAAGAACAATAAGGATTATTTTCTACTTCTTGTTCTATTTTATGTTAACTTATACTTAAGTTACTATATACTCAAGATACTTAAGTTTTTCTGCACTTAAAACTAGTTTCAGGCAATCAGAGTTCAACCGATACTTGAGACGTCTTTTGAAATACGGGCCTATATCTCTCCCGGTCCCGCGCCACAGTCTCCTTCGCAATCATAACTTGCTCGCAGAAGACGGAGGCGAAGGTCTATTCTGTTATTCCGTTTCCTATGTAGTAGGTACTCTTTAGAATGCAATAATATATGTCACACATCTCACACACGGCCGTCTGATCCCAAACTGGGCAGAGCCTGTACTATGGTAACCAGACTGCTGATAAACTTATAATTATAATTTTAAATAGATGCATATTATAGATAAATTACACCCAGACATAGAACAAATGACCGTGCTCATCACACAATATTTGTCCGTGGAATTGAACCCACGACCTCCGGTTTAGCAGTCAGTGTCACCACTAGACCAACAGGCCTGTCAAATGCTGTAGTGTGTGTGTAATTTGTAGTAATAGTTGAAAAAGTTATTTAGGAATGACCTGTCTAGTGTGAAACCATATTGTAATATATATTTTATTACAGGCACGCTAACATTACGGTACATTATGAAGACTAAGTATAGATCGTCTAATCTAAAATAAGATAAGAGTAAAGTAAAATTAATACAATCTGAAATACACTGAGGATGTAAAATAAAAATTATATATAATAGAATTTCGTGTAATTAAGGTAACAAAAAGCTGATGTCTACCACGTACCTGTAAAATGAAATTGCACGCTGTACTTACGGTGGATTAATCAATGTAATAATTTTTCAAAGCAAAATCAAGTGTGAAAAGCACTGTTTGAAATAAACAAAGAAAGAACTCCGTGGGTCATATGTGCATATCATATGTATATGTGCAATTACGAATGGTGTAAATAACTACACATTAAAATAATTCCTTATTGCGGAGTTATATTATTTACATCCAGATTATGTTATCAAATTAAACATTAAAAGATTACGTATATGGTTCGGTCTAAATATTTGACAATGTAGACTTTTCGATAAAGCTAACCAAAGTCAAAGTTGTGGAGTTAACCTGCACAGAAATGTCAACAAGACATCGAATTCACTAAGATGTTAGAAGTATGGCTTATGAGACTTCAATTAAGGTAAATAAACAACTTAAATACTGTTGTAGTGTACACGTAATGACACAGACATATTTGTAAATGCAAAACATGCAATATGGATAAAGTAAATTCCCTCAAAGTAAAATCCTGGAGGAAAAAGTGTATATAAATATACCCTAATATTTCTGCTGGCTTTTTAACTAATGAAATAATAAAATTTTACTACAGTAGGGACAAAAAAAGCATTACATATTGTTTTATTTTAGATTTTAACCATGTGACGATCGCTTAAACAAGTTCATGGTTTGGGACCGTTCGATATGCAACACAGAATAGTGACCAAACCTGTTATTCGAGCGACACTGGTTGATGTCTGGCTCAAGAGGTTGGCGCGCCATCGAAATATGCGGTGAAAAACGCAAATATTTTGAATTTCGTCTACTAACAGTATTTTAACCGATTTGTCTTATAATTAAATTACTTTGTTACTGCCTTATACTTTATTTGTTATTAATATGTTTAAATATTATCATGTGACATTTACGATACATATATTCATAAATGCATTTTTGACAAAAAAGAAAAACAGATTTTTGGAAAATAAGAAACACTAAATTAGCTAAGACAGTAAGAATTTCATTATTTGTTTCATATCTGAAGAAGTTTTCCATCCAGTTCAATCCAGTTGACAGCAGCAGTTATCAGTTATCATAGTTAAATTTATTTTAACCAATTGTGCTATAGATTATATAGAAACTATAATGGATATATATTTTTATTGCTAATGCAACTATTTTTGCTCTATTCTATGGTAACTGTAATAGGAATGCATCCGAAATAAAATGTTGATCTGAAGGCCAATTCTCGTAATAGAAGTTCGGTCAAAATTCAGTTCCAATCAACTCTCGATCTCATAACTGTTTTTACTATTTTACTACGAAAATACCTTTTATGATAATTGCGATATCGAGAGTTGGTCGGATTTGAATTTTGACCGAATTTTCAATACGAGAATTGGCCTTCTAGGCCATTCTCGATCATCGTTACTAAATTTATAAATATAACTGCAAGTTTATTTGTTTGTTTTTAAGGCTTTGATGACCCGTTTGAGGCCCGTTGGCAGGTAAGTCATCAAAGCCTAATCGTTCAGTCTAAATCGTTAAGTTTTATTCATGACTCTCAGAATACATCGTCAGTTATACAGAAAAAGATAGAAGTAGGGTACATTTAATTTAGATATAAATACTCTCTTAATATGCATATAAGTATGACAATGCATATAGAAGAATTCTTTTATTTTAAAAAAACTTAACTTAGACTTAGTTCGACTTGATAAAATGAACATCAAAACGCGCGAGATCATTGGCAAAGCTAATAATACTATCTAAGCTGAGAATAATATCTAGAAAATAAATAAATCTCATAAGTAATAATATGTATTTGTTTCCTTATTTAAAAATAAACATACTGAAGTCAGATCAAAACCGGTATTAAGTTTTATATATTCCATAATTATTTAGGGTTTGCGAGAACAACGAAATGTACATGTATATACAGTGAAATTAGTCTCGAGAAATTTTTGCATATGTAGTGGTGTGTATATTACTCAGATCTTAGAGCGCGTTTCCACTATATCGTTCTGGCCTATACATAAATGTTTCGATATCCTAACATTACTATTTAATTTTATACTTATCCCTAGCAACACTCTGATTTTTGTTTTCAATAAAAACAAGTTTTTATTTTAAAGAAAAAGGTTTTGACTTTATAAAAAAAAAGGTGTGTGTGCGATTCACACACGATAGAAGTGAAACTTCAAAGAGGAGAGACCGATATTAAATTTTTTTTTTTTTCCTTTCATGTAGGTTTTTAAAACTCCGGGGGGTCTACGGGGCGGTAAATTTTTTTGTTATTTTTGGCCTAGGACGCCCCGTTTCCGAGATATTTCAATCTAAAGCAAAAAATCGTCACTTGATAGTGGAAAGTGGAAACACGCACAAAACCAGAATAAACCAGTTTACGCTGTCCGCTACCATACACTACTACAAACGCAAAAAATTCTCCAAGCTAATTTACCTGTACTTACTAATATGTATATACTAGTTAGTGTAACCTGATCACAAATGGACAATCGATTATCAAATTAAAAGGTTGTTTTGATAAGCACGATCCGTTTGGAGATTCAGGGAATATCTTTCTAGGTTTAACACATACCTACCTGTCCTCAGACAACCATGCCAGAAAACCATGTAAATGATTTTAAGTCCTTTTTATTCTGAAATAAGCACTACAATCACATGCATAATATTGACATATGTAAGTAATTTTAGAAGCGAAAAATATAACCTTCTATGTGAAAAACAAAAATTATCTAGTGGAACAAAAAAAAATCATTAACGACTTTCTGAATATTTTCTTTACTTTTGCTGTAAGACCTTCTTTCTCGTGCAAATTTCATAATTCTAGAATAATTGGAAGTTCACACCCTACGGGTTTTGATTTACCTACAGTGTTATTTTTTTAATCAGTCACAATATGAGACATCTATCGCCTTTTCTCTTATTTACGATGACTTATAACGGGGAAGGGATTACAGACATGAGTATTTGTTGAATTTTACTACAGTTCACTCAATACCTCCGCGCATTACTGAGAAAAATTATATTGATAAACAGACAGACAATGAAGTGATCCTATCACTATTCAATTTTGTATACCATACTTTTCTTATTGATTTTTTGAAAAAAATTATATATTACGCACACAGATTGACCGCAGATTTAGGAGAGGGGGTAATCTCACCGACAGGTGGTATCGGAGGGGATTTCCGCACGGAAAAAAAAAAGGAGAGGGGTAATCTGTGATTACTAGGCGTTAAAGAGTTGACGTCATTTTGAATGTTAGGCGTTTCGCCATTCTTCGATCATTTTTATACATACTGAAACAATTTATAAAAATAAGATTAAAGTATTACAAACCAAAAGCTACATATCTAGCAACACTAAACAATTAACTCGATTAAACTACATAAAAACATCTTAGGAAGCTGACAATGTAACGATAATGTGAATATTCACATCCGTGGTCAACGGCCAATAGAAATAGCTTACCACCTTCTTAAATATTCAAAGTTCAAAGACCCTAATATAATTTATATAAAAGCATCTATTTGCTCACTGCATATTTACATAACGTGACGTATTTAATGGCGATTTCCAGTATTTCTCTCTTATATACATATTTGTATGACATTTTAATACACCGATTTATTTTACGCAATAACTACATATTATACGCTGTTGGATACTTATAACACATGCATTGTTTCGATTCTATGGTCAAATATAGGTGTAAAGTGATTTGTAAATTTAAATACATTGTTAAACCAGTTCTATACGGACTTTTCCTTCGATTCATTATAAAATATTTTGACCTATAAAATGACTACTGATGAATAAATAATTAAAGGGCATACAATAAGACTACCATGTTTTTAAACGTCATCCATTCATTATTACAGATACCTGTTAATCGTTTTACATTATATTTTACACTATTTAACTAACAGGCGTTTGCCATTATGCGTTTTAACGATTGTAGTTTTGTTAACACTGATTAAAATGTATAAAATTACTTAATGGGTACAGTTATCTATATTCATACTAAATATTTGTAACATGAACCTACGAATTCATTTTTTCTTCCTAGTTTTATTTTTCACACTAATATTTATTATTTGTTTCCAAGGATTTTACTTCTCATGTATATTTTCTACGGCGTGATTACCGTTTCGCCAATTAAATAACCTCGCCTTAGTCTAACTGGTCGACGGCATGCAATACAAGGTGAGTGGCTTAACAAAAGAAACAGAATCTAAGAAGACGACGTTATTTCTTTCTCTGAGTTAGTTTAGTACTGACTGCAATGTAAGGAACATAGTTTAGTTTTAGGAGGGAATTAAAGATCGGAGACTGCACTAAGCTTCACTTCTTTGGATCTTCTTTTCGCTATTGAGAACAATCAATCCATATGAAAAATGCGCATGCGCATAGTTGTTTTTTACTCATTTTTATATTTCTATAAAGTAACACTGACACAAACTCTTCATGTAGTAGATTTTATAGATAAATGAAATACCTGCGTCCACTAAACACTACTAAATACATACAAATACTTGATCAACTAAATAACAGCATTTTCTTTACTATTAAAAAGAAACCTACATGAACCCATCGATGTCTTCATTATGCAAACAATTATTACAACAGTTACCAATCAGAATTATTTAAACTTTCTAGAAATCTTAAAATGCTAACGAACCGTTCCTACAATGTTTACCTCAGTCGTAAAGGTCAAGCTATGAGGCCGTGGCTTAACGTAAATGCAGGTCATAAGCAACATCATATTTCTTGTCTTCAACATATTTGGTAAAAGCTAGGGGTATGAGACTTATAACAATGTAAAATGAGACGTGTTTGCAATAATAAAGGCTCCAAATTTGCATAATATACTTACTGTCTGTTATTTTTATTCGCTTACAAGTTGATAAATAAAAATGTATTGTGAGAATATTTAGTAAAGATTAATGAACCCTTCGTATGTCTTATGATGTCACTGCTAAAATATAAGAAATAAAATATTATTAAAAATCTCTCACGCCATCATAATAAGTGTGAAATTCCCATTAATATTAATGAATGTAATACAACAACATTGTTTAATATTTTCAATCTCCAAGCGTAAGCAATTATATTTGGAGTAATTATAAAAGAATTTAATTGCAGCAACACGTTCATCCTAACTTAAATCATCTTTCCAAACAAAACCTCCTTTCTAAGGAGAGGCTTATGTCCAGCAGTGGACTATTAAAGGCTGTTGATGAACTTAAATCAACATAAATTGTTGGGTTTTCTTATTTTAATAACATGACATGACAAGACAAAAAATATATATGCATCAGCAGTTTCCAGTTTTACCACCTTTATATTTACTACTGTTATTCCTGGTCTAAGCCTGATTTCAAATAACTTTCCTCAAGAATTACTTTCGAATCCAAAAAGAATGACAATAGGTTCCACAAATTGAGTAGGTTATAAAAATTCCACAGCCTTATTTATGTTGTTTGTGGCCACAATTATGCTGTTCTATATTAATAACGATGAACAACAAAAACACATGAATCTTGGAATCGAAATAACTACATATTAAGTTTTGCGAAGGCTGAGCTCGTACAAATTGTTTTGTTTTTGCATTATAAATAAAACTCATTCATGGAACTTTAACCATGTAGCTAGTGGTTCTTTAATTACAAGCATTCGGGAAACAAAACTTTGATTCTTTTTCGTGTTTAGCAGACATTACGCCACGCCACGTTCATTCATATTTGGAGATCTATCTCAATAGAAGTTCAGATCACTTCACGTTACTGTACTAACTACGAAAAATACTAGATTTACCACATCAAAAAAAATACTTGCTTTGAAATAATATTTTCATGGTCTCTTAACAAAAAAAATTGCGTCGCGTCTCTTTACAGAAATTTTCACAAAACAATACTCGGCTTTAGGCTATACACTTTTCGAGTAAAATAATTGTTTTTAGTCTCGGCCATAACTTTTAGATGGTTCTCGCTTTTTTTTCAAGGCAAACATGCTCATCCGGTCTCTCACTCTCTCTCTCTCTTCACAGGAGGTTTCCTGTTGAGAAAGAGAGACAGAGTGAAAAATGCTTGATGAATGAGAAAGCAGCGCGCATTCAAGTAAGATAAGTAAGATACTGTGACATCAAATTCGCAAAGTAGTCACGTACCAGGGTCCTTACCAGGGCCAAGCACTCCATACCTTATTCTTAAATATGTTCCTGATCTTTAAGGTTTTAGAAGTATGTTCTTAGATAGGTATTAACAACCTCAATAAACCCTTTTGAACAACATGTGGCCCTTACTTATGAAACATATCATTACTGCTTACTGTAAAGACGTGCTGTTTAGAAACAGCATTGACCTAATACTGGGCTAGGCTTTAAGAACAGAAACTTGAATTTAAGATGTCATTAGGCATCGTTGTATACTCTTAAAGTTGATCCTCGTAAGCTGCGTTCTTCAAAAGCTTTACAGAGTATGCTTTATGCGTCTGCATATAAATTAGTATACCCACATTTGAGTTTGCCTCAAAAGCAATTATCAATGCCAAAAAGTGCTAAAAATCATGTGTGATTTAGCTTGACCAGACAAAAAGAGAATGTGGCTAGATTTAATAGTGACAGACAAGAACAGGTAAATCAAGTTTTGCACAGCCTGGCGCATCGAACTTTATCATGTTACGTCGTTTCATTAGACAATCATTTCGTAATCTTAGATGTATGCTTTCCTTGCGTTTATTAATATTGCTCCGTCTTAATCACGTCGATTACTACAGTCGTTTGTAAAATGATTCATTTTGTAACTCTGTACCTACATACACATCATCTGATATTTGTGTATTTTGTTGACTTTGTCATGTGAATTTGAAATCCTTGCACATATGTACGGATTCAAAATTGGCCTAAAAATCTTGATATTAATTTACTTACATATAGATTAAACAGCGATGACTCTGGTTTGAGACGTCAATAAAAATGACACTTTTATTTTGTTTTATTGCTGCTTCAACAATTTAAAAAAAAGATGTTTTGTGGCAGTTTGTTAAACCTGTTTTCAAAGATGCAAGTTAGTAAGTGACTTAATTGGACATTTTTATGTAACAGAAAATATACAAAATGTTTCAGAAATTGAGTTATTTATGTTTTAGAAGTCTAATATGCATCTGCAAAGTGATTAAGTTGCAATGAAAAAAAATTTTTTTTTTCTTGACTGTTCCTATTTATCTTACAAAGAACATTCCGGATCGGTTACCTACATTATTTTAGAATACGCTAAGTTCCTATTTTTAAACATTGCAGAAGCGCGATATAGGATAATGTCACAACTACAATACCCGTAGAACTCACCTTTAGTCACTTACAGTGACAATTTAAAACATAATAAATTGGTTGCAGTGATTTCTGTTATCTAAAATCTAACTTTTATCTTTTCAAAGATTAATTTAAAAAACAATAAAGTATGTTTATTATAGTTTTATTTGTTTTTATAATATTTTTAATAAACCAACTCTTAGCTACTATTTATTTCTATCCATTTTACCAAACACATTTCTAACATTTACAATATCATGTAATGGACTTCAGACAGCTAAAATTAAATCAGTGCCCATAAATCACCACGCTTCGCATTACAAAATTGCTATGAAAGTATCTAGAAACCTTTACATCTAAGCGAAGAACTACAAGCAAAACATTAAATCTGCAACAAGCTCACCTATGTTACATAATAATGTACTTAAGTACTGAATATGGGCAATCAGGTAAAAAGGCAACCCTGCTGTACTAGATTGCTTTTTTATTATCGGAGCGGGCAACAGGTAGACTGTCGCATGCCTGTCCAATGAGAGCGCCTCGCCAGCCGCTTGCAAGCAGCGACTGCCAACGCTTCACGGCTTGACCATACCTATAATTACTGACATATAATCGCCTCTTTATTAGACTATGTGAAGGAGGTACTAGTGTTTTCTGCTATAATTGATTGAATGAAATGCAAAAATAAATGTTTTGTACATTGTCGGCAATGTGAATTCGATTCAAGTCGAAACAATTATGTTTACGTATCTTTATTCAGTCGAAGAAAACAAAAGCGAATAGTTCAACTCATTTCTGATTGCAATGCATCATGCAATAAGTTACTAATTACGAAATATTGTATTAATTATATCATAAATATTAATCACTACACATAATGTTTTTAACTTAATCATCCATTAGCTAAGTGTGTGAAACTCAATGCTAGGCTAATACTGACAACATCTTAATTAACAAAAACAACTGGCTCAATGAAAGCAGTTATCAAAATCTTTAAGAAAAAATCCACATATGAGAGATTAAAGTACATAATATATCACGGAGAAACCTCACGACGAAGTCAAGAGCCTCGATTCGAACTCGGGTACCCGGGCTACCAGCTACTGTGCATTTCAGCTTTAAGAGCGAGACAGCAAAACAAAAGAGGACCGCGTGTGAGTGAGACAGATAGAGATGCGCGCACGCAGCACAGTCTGTTCGGTAGTAAAACCTGTGCGACTCACCGTCGTGTGCGAGGCCGATCGCATCGTCCGCTCATTCTCTCAGTTGTGTCTCCGATCTACGAGCAGCTGGTGTGCTGTGTGGGCCCCCTGTTGCCACTCGTTTTACTATAACCGCTTTATTATACTGTATGGAATATCCCTTTAAATACAATGACGTGAACTACAAAAGTAAATTATTTTTAGACATATTATAAGTGAGACTGTGATCAGTGTTTGTGTGCAAAGGACTAGAAACTTACGATCGTATAAATTTATACACCGGAGTGGCTGGAAAAGTAACAGTTAGGTTTAAAAGGTAAGTGAGTTGTGTCACAAAAGCTTAGTGGAATGGATTGAGCCGAGCTTAACTCATATCGACGACGCGAGGAATGCTGTTTGACAGCATACATGTGCGGGAACAAAAGTCTTGTGCCTAGTCATCCCATTTCCTTTTTTATTGCGCCCGTGATTTGGTGTGGTAATAAATATGACTAGGGATTCCGACGAATGAAAGATTAGTTGACACAATTTAAGGTAATTATGTAATGAATTTAATACGTGACGTGTTATTTTCAAGAGCATCGTGCTCACAGGTAGCGAGTCTGTCCCTGTTTACCTGAGCGATGGCTAGGGGGAAAGGGACGCCGCCCTATTTACCAGGAACTACATTTCAATAGAATGAACAATGGAGCTGTATTTAAGGGATGAACGGGTTTAACACCACAGCATTTAAATAATAACCACGTTGTTTTATTTTAGAATTACTAAGAAGGTCTAAGATATACACATAGGCATTGTACACGCAAATTTTACGGTCCATCAAACTCCTTTGGAGATGTGCCGTTCAAGGACGCGGTGAATTAAGAAATAAAAACAATCAAACCACTGCCCACTTAATTTTATTACCCGGACATGTTCATGTACACACAAAATAACAATTACATTGAGGGCGGCTGTAGAAACTTATTTCCTACATAGGTAATAAACTTAAGTACATTTCGTAACGTTCATATTTAATTTAAAGTCTATTATTAACTACCAATTTGTCATATAATTACCATATAGCTGAGGATGGATATTAAAATTTACACTGAAGTGACATTAATGTAATCATTACTGTCATTATCTAAGGAGCCAGGGTAAAAAGGTCAATGCACATATTATGTTTTAAATTTAAATTTTAAATTGCGCGAGCTTAGGATATTATTGGTTGTCCTATGTACCGTTTCAGAGTTTCTTTAGTGTGACACCACAAAAGGGGGCATCTTTAACCAGTCACACATAATATGCTTGTCACGCCACGCGCACTACAGCACCTGCATGTTTGATGACGCCCAAGCGCCTGGCGATAACCTCCAAAAAAATACCTTGAACTTGCAAAGTTATTCAGTATTCATTACTTTTGTTATAAAAAATATGCAAGCACTAATTGGCATTAAAATCACGTTCTGCTCAACGTCTTTCTTGTCTCTTATGTTGTTATTTAGACTGTTGCGTGTTAAAACATGAGATGTGATAATTTTTTCGAGTTTTTAATACGATTCCTTTCTATTAAATTATAAATTTAAGAGGGATTGAAAGATAGTTAGGAAATTAATCTAATAACACCTAATACTAGTCTTTTATCTCCCTCATAACGTATTCACCACACAGATCTAACTATTGGCCCGCATAACTTTTACAAAGCGAGGTTGTGTTTATCAAGCCATCAATAATTAGAATATGCATCTTTGACCCAACAGAGATAACATAGCTGTGTTATCCGAGTACGTAAAAATATCTTTGCAATAAAGAATTGTATCAAAGCATGTAATTAAAAGGTTTGTGAAACTTGAGCTAAACCGCATTATCGTAACCACAGGAGTACTTTAGACACATTTCCGTATGAATAAATTCATGACGAAAGACCAGCATACAACAACAGCGGAAGTTGTGATCGATGGACAAGCTTATCTCTATACATAGTACACACACAATTCAACGGTTTCTTTAATATATAAATAACACCACGTGTTTCCGCAGTAACTTCGATATAAACACTGCTAGTAGCAAATGTGTGACAATCAACGCAGTCAATGAGAGTTAATTATATGAGGCACGAGACAACAGCCTGGTGACTTCGCTGAACCATTGCTTCGCCGCACGCTCGCGCTTGGTCCGAACCGGCCTAAATTACAACAGAAGCGACAACCCGAACCATTCACTCGCAATGCTAAATATCAGAGTTACCTAATATTCCAATCAATCGTTTCATGTCATTGGTCACGCTTTCTTGTGAAATGCTTATTGTCCGACCAAGCTGTCGATATGAGAAGTTGAGATCCTTTCCCACGAGTCATGTGGGTATTGTGTTGACTTTGAACGTGTTTTGTATATTATAACCATCGCAATTAGCTTTCATTTACTAGTGACAATGCGTGTTTTGTTCTAATGAAATAAGAACCACAGTTCTGTACGGTATAGCACACGATCATAATATATTAATTTCTCAATCTTATACTCGATACGAAAATTGTTCTATACTTAACGTTTTTAAGTTATGAGACGGGCTCATAAACGCAAAGTAATTTATGACAAAAGATAATAAAACTGAGCAGCATAAAGTGGCAGTGATAAATAGTTGGCGGTAACAACAGAGTGGAACAAGGATATGCAGTTAAGAGCGGCAGACAAAAGATTCAGGGACGGAGCTCACCCGCCTATGCATGCACGCCGTGCATGTCATAAAAGATGGAATGTTCGCCTCGTCTCCCCTCTACGGTCCGAGTTTCAGCCGCGGCGTTTAGCAAACAACGGGATAATTCGAAATGATTCTCGTTTAGGATTAAGACAGATAGACGTTAACCAAACAACTACACAAAAAATTTGACTATGAAATCGATTACTGGAAATGTGAGTAAACTTTTTCAAGTAATAACTTTGTAGACTAGGAATTGATTTCTTGGCAAAAATTGTAAAAGGAAACTTGCCGAAACGAAAACATCTTCCAAAACTAATCGATTATCGAGATCTAGCAACGATTGTCGCCGTTCAAACTGGTTTCCGCGTAAAATTCGCGTTGCCAGGCGATGCATCAGCCAGGGTCGGTTGAGGCAAAGCAGCAAAGGGGCACGGGAGAGGAGGGAGGTTATAACGCAGGAGGCGCACGAACAGCGGCCGGTCGACGACCCGCCACATGCCCTGCGCCGGCGCAACATTCGCCTCTGCCTCGGAAGATCCTAACACAACTACGATTATGTTAGGAAAATAGTAAAAAATAGAAATTTAAATAAGAGTATTCGTGAAGTTATTACGTTTATTACAGAAATTGTACGGTTTATGTAATTAGTAGTAAACTAACATTTTGATAGTTAACGTAGACATAACATATTACATTTGTGCACAAGTGACGTTAAAATGACTATTAAGTGACAGTTATAAAATGTTGTCTCGATAACGATTTCATAACAACGAAATATCAGTTAACACGCCCCCCGCGTTCGACCCAAATAGCACATGTTAAGCGACATCAGGCGCGTAGGAACGGGATCAAGAAGTTGTCAAGGTTGGATCCATTTATCATAAGTTGTCTAGAAGAGCATTTGTTCCTACTCATTCATTCCTATACCTCAAACTCTAATACACAATCACACAATACTCTATCAATCCAATACACAATACTATAATCACAGAAAACCGATGTTAAGCAATTCTTTCGTTGCTTTACAGTGAGTGAGTGAGGTTTCCGGAGCCCAAATCCCCCTACCGCTGACTCGACTCTGAGGGCGGCAACGCACTTGTGACTTTTGAGTTGCAGGTGTCCTTAGGCGGCGGGGGTGGCTTGTCATCGGGTGACCCGTCTGCTAGTTTGCCCTCCTCTTATATCATAAAAAAATATAAATTAAAATAGTTCGTATGAAAAAGTCAATACAATGAGAGAGACCACATTATTTACTTCGTATGGACGCAACATATTAAGAAAAAGCATTGGTTTATTAGAAAAAAAAACTGTAGTGGTTGAAGCGTGGGCGAAACATAGTTACGTGGTTGAATTATGTCTGAGGTCATCACTTAAGAAAACTAGGGTCGATAAATTATAATAATAATAATAATATATCTCACACATCTCACACACGGCCGTCTGATCCCAAACTAGGCAGAGCCTGTACTATGGTAACCAGACTGCTGATAAACATACTTATATATTTTTAAATACATACATATTATAGATAAATTACACCCAGACACAGAACAAATGACCGTGCTCATCACACAATATTTGTCCTGGGTGGGAATCGAACCCACGACCTCTGGTTTAGCAGTCAGGGCCACTAACCACTAGACCAACAGGCCTGTCATTATGATATAAATTATGTATTTTAAAAGTTAAAATGTACATTAAAATTTGTTCGAATGAAAATAAATACACTAAAACGTGGCTCCTCACAGCTGTTACACACATTTACCGATCAAAACAACAATAAAGTGTACCGTATAAGTTCTAATTTCGTATGGATGACGTATGGCACTTGTCACCAGTTTAGGACGCGTCGATTTAATTATGGGTATCTTTTGTTAAGTTCTATTGTAGAAACAAAGGGTTATTTTGGAAATCAAATTGTGTCCATGTTAAATAGTTCATCTCTAATCGCTGACTGCTGTATGATAGTGTTAAAGCAATTTCTTGTGATTCAATTCATTGTGATTCAGGGTTGTCTCTGAATACTAAATAAAAGTATTTAAACTTGTTCTTTTTTTTATTTTCAGACAACGAAAATAGAAAAATAATTTATAATGGCGGTGTTTGGCTTGGTGTCGTCGGTGGCGGGCTTCGTGAAAGTCCGTTACCTGATTGACAAGGCAGTTATCGACAACATGGTGTTTAGAATGCACTACCGCATCACCTCAGCTATATTGTTCCTGTGCTGCATACTCGTCACCGCTAATAACCTTATTGGTAAGTGTCTTTATTTAAAACCTATTCTATAAAGCAGCTGTAACGCTATAATGGTCTTTATCGATTTCATCATTACAGCAATTCTGTAGAAATATACAGAAAAACTATAATACCGAAAGCAAAAGGTCTATGCAACAGCAAAAGGTATATAAGTTTTCAATTTGTTTTATAGAACAGATAAGCAATTTGCAGACAGACAGAATTATTATTCAGTGATTTGACTACAGTTGTTTTGTAACGAAAGCTTACAATGATTTATGTATACATACTTTTGTTTTTTTAGCAAACTCAATTCCATATTCGGATTTTTGTTTTAAATCAATAATTTATAGTAAGGATGACCACTATCTAGCATCGCTTGCCATATATCGATTTCAAACATAAGTTTTTTTTAAGTTATGGGTAATTTAAGTACAGAAACACAAGTACTTTAAGATATATCTTAGAATATTGTAAAAGTTTTTTAAGACCATCTGCTAATTGTCCAAACGAACCTATTTGTATAACAGAATTTGACCTAGACAATAACCTACAGACCGGCTAACACAAAGACTCTAACCAGAAATAACAGTCCTTTCAGACGATCTCGTAACCACCACAAAAGTGTGAATCACTTTCAGGTCAATGTTCAGAGTAGGAACTCCGTGTGTATGTAACAGTTACCCAAATTGAGACGTCATGACAAATTGGTTGTACAAACATACACATATGCACAGTGGTAACCGTACGTGATAAGATTCAATTCAGTGGAGCGAAACAGGTCGGTGAACTTACACGGTGCTAGATTATGAAGACAAGTGTTTCTTGATACTGGAAAGTTGAAGGGTGATATTCTATTGAGAAAAGGTTGCGGGCAATAGTAATTAAAACAATGAGTTATTTGTTTAACATGTTTGCAGTGTAAAATGAGATTGCTAAAAAAACCATAGGTTATTAATTAGACGATTTAACTTATCAAGTAAATGAAAAATGTGTTCTACGTAGGTTTCTGACATGTGGATGGAAGGTATAAGTTACTACGGTTAACTATAAGCATAGAAATTATATATTCATATGTCTTTCTATAACACAACTCATTTAACTTAATTAAGTTTACTGCTTTTCGAGAAAACCAACAACATTTTTTTTTTTTTTACAAAAAGTCAACTAAAACTCAGTCAGTAAGTTGTAAAGTTGGTGTTTAATTTTCACATTCAACTCGGAGACTAATGTGTTTAAACGGCCATTTTCCCGTAGTACCTACCTACTTACATTTTAGACGACCATGCAATTCAATATATGTATTATTTGGAATTCGAAACTCTCTCTCTGGTGCACAATCAAACGTCATAGGGTCAGTGAAAAAATATTATACGGTCTAATTGTGACGAATGATCAACGAAACGTCGACGTTAAAAGGTCAAGGCATTTTTTACAATACTCATAGATATATTTCAGTTTAAAAACTTGCTCTAATTCTTTTTTTATGATGATAACATAATTTAGCGATTGAGATGTATATACATACGAACGGTAAAGATATATTAAAATATTTATCTGTAGGTGTATCTCGTATTTTTGTTATAAGTATTATTCTTTAACAAGGTTTTAATGTTTTGAATAACATATCAAAATTAATATATAGCTGCCTTATCATATGTATCTCTAGTTCTAAGAGCATGATGGCACTTTATGAGAAAATTGGCCGCTTTATATCTCTTTATTCACCCAACGTCTGCCTAGTTAATCTAGTAGACAGGCCGGGACTGAGTTGTTGGTGAATGACGCAAATAAGCATCACCACAACATAGTTATAAAAATAAACTACACTAAGTTGCTTTTCTACATATATTCATATGACACATCGGTCATAGATCAATCCTAAACAAAAAAGCGTTTCATTACAGCATTACGCACATTAAAACTGTAAACAAACGTCCTAAAACAAACCTAAACACGTCATTTGGAATACATTAACCCTTTTTACTGTGCTGATTGGTGTGCTAACGAGCCTTCTTAGTTGACTGTAATTTATAAATACTACATTTTATTCAGAAATGTCACACATATTGTAATTTAAACAGATTTTGCAAATGTCTCACTATTAGTATACAATACAGTAGTGACGTTCTGATTCTAACTTGTGTCACGAATTCATTGGGAACTGTTGAATGTGTACCGGCGTTTAAAAACAATGTTTACAGTGGCGTTATCGCGTGGCCCTCATTAGACGGGCTACAAACATAAACAAACGACTACCTAATATTGTTAATGGTCCACTTGTAACTTACACTTATTAACCATTTAAAACTATAACTACTATGTTGTGGCTTCCAATTAAAATTGTTGAATAAGCTTTTTATTTTCTAAACGATAAAATAATACTGAAGATACATGCTATTAATAAACAAAGTTTATATTGTTTTGTTTAATTTTCATTAGACAATACTCATTCTTATTGCCGTTGCTATCATGCTATGTTTGCTAATTTGTATTTTATACTGTGACTAGGTATGTTGGCGGCCATATTTTACGGGCCTGTTGGTCTAGAGGTTAGCGACCCTGACTGCTAGGCCGGAGGTCGTGGGTTCGATTCCCACCCAGGACAAATAATTGCGTGATGAGCACAATGTTTTGTTCTGTGTCTGGGTGTAATTTACCTATGATATGTATGTATTTAAAAATATATAGGTATTTTTATCAACAGTCTGGTTACCATAGCACAGGCTCTGCCAAAAAAAAGTATTTCACGTATTCAGACCAAGATTTAAGACTATTCTCTAATTTAGAGAAATAGTAAATGTAGTAAAGTTTTCAATTCAGCACAGTGCCTGTCAAAGTCATTTCAGTAAGTTAAGGATGCAAATTGTAACATTATTATTGCTTCGAAACTATTACCACTATAGTTACGTATTTTAAAGATATACTTAGAGGAAAATGATTTAATCCTTCTTGTTTAGGTAGGTACATTCAACTTAACTGTAGCGTCAGAAAGCATGATTAAATACTGCATAAATTTTTGCGTTAGGTCACGTTTGTGTGTAATATAGGCAGTTAGTCAGCAGTACATATTGACTTTATATCAACGGTGCAACGTTGCAAGTCGTGACATTTTGCCCTACATGGAGTCTGAACAATCACATTTGTGCCTCAGGTGTTAGTAATCAAACAACTGTGAGTGAGCGATAACACCCGTAAGATTGCTGTAACTATGCACTATCAGAACTACCTTAAAGGTTTCGATATGACCCGATTGGTAGCAGTTGAATGAGGTCGTTTGACTCTCTGATGATCAAGCAACTACATACTGCAATAAATTATAAACAAGTCTTTGTACCATATATGCATTATAAACAATAACGTAAACTCGTAAGTTTGCGTTTTATGCTTTTTTTATTGATCTAAGTTTGCAAACGCGTGTTGCCAAACTGCATAGATACTTTATTACTTTCAGGTTGGATAAAACAACATGTTTGATACACATGTTTTATATCCAATCTGAAATTATTTAAAATAAAAATTAATCGTTGGCACCTAGTAGTATAATAGTAGTAGTAGTAGTATTTAATATAAAACAATATAATCATATTTTTAGTAGCAAACAAAACCTACCAACGAATAACTGTAAGTATGTCATAAAGTTAATATTACGATGGGCATTGTTTAACGGCATGACCTAAATTTTATTCATTCAAACACTTATTCATAATTTATTTTATATGAGTTTCACATATCTATAAAATATTTGTTGTGTTGTCATGCTGAAATTATGATATGCTTTCGTGGGCACCTGTATTTAAGAAAATTACTGATGTCTCATGATATAAACTGCTGATGCACCATACATTATAGTTTGTCGTTTAATTATATACTTTTATGTATGTTCATGCATTACTTATACGCTTATGAAAACAAATTATTTAATGTTTTTGTACTCAGTTCAGTATTATTTTTCATAGTTTTAGTTGCTATTCGACTTTAAACTTTGGTTATATATTCAAAAGTATGTAAAATACTAACGAACAAGAATGATATTTATTTAATTTAAACCTTTCTTAACCAAAGTACATAATCACAAGCTTAAATGGCTGTTTATGTATATTATATGTAGGTATATGACAGTTAAGCTCATAAAAAGCAGCTCGCCGTGACCTAAAATGCAACTAGCAATCGCAATAAAATATTGAGGCTGTTGATAAAAGCGCATATAACGAACCTTTTACCTACATATGACATGTTTTCCATAATTTATGATTAACATAACTAGAATAACTAGACCGCACCACTATTAATTGCAATTAAATCAAAAGCGCTGTAATAGAAACTGCAACGAATATTCTAATATACAAAACCTATTAGTATAGATAATATTCTGTGCTCACATTAACTTCATTTAGAACAAGAAATTCGGTGGTAAGCGACTTAAAAGAAAGAAGAGAAAATATTATTTATTTCATAAACTTCAATAAATTATTACATTTAAACAAACCTTAATTTCTTTTAAATCACTAATGCTTATATCAGTCTTCCTCAGTTTAGATGTATTAATTATGACTTATGAGTGTGTACTGCTTTGTTAAGAAAGCCATAGCTAATACATATAATTATTTAATTGTAACAGTACAAGAGTCAAAATTTTCGGTGCAGTGCTTGCAGTAATGTGCCACTAAAGTGGACTTTGCTAAGTTCATTCAATTGTAACGGCTAACTAACGAGTCAATGTACTAAGAACTCCAACACATGCTGCATTTATTAGCATAGCAGCAAAGACATTGATTGATTAAACAAACATGCTGCTATGACATAGATTGCATCCTTAACCCCAAGACAAATAGTTGCAAGTAGTTCGTGTGAAGTAATTAGCATAACATGTGACTGCTCAATTCGATACTCCTCATGCTGACTCAGACATAACACTATCATTATGATACGACACCGTCAAATATTTCATCCTCCTGTAATTTTATTCAAAAATATATTTTTATACTTGAAATTGCAATGATTTTTTAAATAATTCCTTTTGTCCATCACTGGAGAACACGATTGCTAATATATTTTTTTAATGTCTCTGCCTACCAGTAGCAGACAATGACACAATATGAACTAAACTAATCTGCTTACAGTTTTCTAGTTACAAAGATTTAACCAAATAGCAGCTAAATGTCACTAAATACTGTAATTATGTTCTTGTTGTTATGTCGTTACCTCCGAAAACGAAATTATCAAAACAGCATTATGCTCATGTAATAGCCGTTATTTAGCAATCGGGTCACTCCCTACATTGTCACATAAACCATATTGTACCTGTTTGGGTATTGACGTTTTTGTGTGGTTCAATGTTATTCGAGACGAACAAGTTTAAATGAGATCATATGACGTGGCAAGATAGATAAATTAATCAGCTCTCTTTAGCATAGGAAAAATTACTAACATTTGACATACATTGGCTATTTATAAAAAATATTGGTACGCCATTCCTGTCGGTACGGTCAAAGTAATTTAACATACCCGTTTTTTTCTTGAATATCTGAACTAGGTAATTAATTATACGACAAAGTCCTCTCAATCCTCTCATCGACCAAGGTGATTTGAATCACGGTCGACAAATTGCGACAGGTTGAGGGGCAGTTGCACTATTACATTCAATATTAGTGTCATCCGCAAACGCTTGATGCAATGTCACGGTCCTAGGTATGGATTCATCTAAATATAATCGTATAGAAATATTTGCCTTTTCAAGGTACATTTTCTGTTATAATAGGCATGTTGTACTACTGTACTTTGGACAAGCATTTAAGATTATATAGCGAAGGTAATGATTGTATAGGGATTTGACAATTCAATAATGTTAACTGGAAGATAAGTAGTAAAACTCGAATAACAACAAAGTTGCACCAAAGGAAAAATAAAATAAAAAATATGTTTTGCCCGACATTGCAACACAGTGACTCACTGCGTCTTACATTTAATCCACGTCAGGTAATAACCGCAAAGTGAGAATTTGCCTACGTGCCTTGTGGAGTCTCAATTTACTTTCTTAACATCAGCTGTGGTTTACGAGTTAGTAATTTATTAAGAATGCAAATGATCACTAACCACATATTTTTGTAATCAACTATGTCAAGCCAGTGACTCGCCTGATATTAAGCAATAAGCTGTATTTGTTAACACTCGTAATTTCTATACTAAGACTTATTGGTCATTTTTATCTCTTACTTACCAGCAGAATAATAGTACTGT
The DNA here is from genome assembly GCA_902825455.1 of Arctia plantaginis. NCBI lineage: Eukaryota > Metazoa > Arthropoda > Insecta > Lepidoptera > Erebidae > Arctia > Arctia plantaginis. The sequence continues at coordinate 6,708,667 of CADEBD010000314.1, read as the reverse complement.
TAAAACGCGATATTCTTCAGCTTTGAGATTCCTCTTAGAGACGGCGGCTTCACTTTAAGCCTGTGTCACAAATATTCATGAACATATGATAAAATTGAATTCTTGTGTTCCAGGCGACCCGATCTCATGTATTGGCGATGGAGCGAACCCCGGCCACGTCATCAACACCTATTGCTGGATTACTTCTACGTTCACACTTCCATATAACCCCCACTTAAAGGACATCGCCCACCCAGGTCTTGGTCCGGAGACCGGAGAAGGCAAACGTATCCACGCCTACTACCAGTGGGTGCCTTTCATGCTGTTTTTCCAGGTAAATAGTTTAATAATTTTTATTTAACGATAACTGCACTTTATTTAACGATAACTGCACTTTATTTAACGTTTTGCTATAAACGTAAGTACAATTTTGTTTATTTAAGATAAGTGTACTAATATATTTATTAATAATTCTTTGAATAATTTTATGTAGCTAATTGTAAAGCGTGGAATTTGCCTAACATAAACTTTAAAAACTTTTTAAATAGTTTTTATTTAATGAAGATTGACAACACGAATACGTTACGTAAGGGGTTCTGTGTTCTTGCTTGTCATTTTTGTAGTATAGGTGTTAAGTTATTCATTTTTTATCATTTTACTACACTTCTCGGCTAGTACTAAACTATAGAGTACAAAGTATTTTTAGCAAAAATATTTTTGAAATGTCTAAGAATTCATTCAGAGTAATGTAAATTTTTAGGGTCTTCTTTTCTACGTGCCCCACTGGATCTGGAAGAACTGGGAAGAAGGCAAAGTCCGCATGATCTCAGATGGCATGCGCGGTACTGCTGCTACCATTGCCGATAACAAAGGCAACCGTCTGGTACGTATATTTAATGAGACGATATATTAACATCAGTAACTCAATAATAAGCTCCGTATAGGTCTCTCGTTTCTATATAAAGTGGTTCAATTGAGATGTCGTCGTGATGAACGTCCTTAATAAGACAAATTAAACGGGTCTTGAAAGCTAATAAGTAACGTATTATTCCGCTGAGATGATACATCATAAGGTTAAATCTTAGTGGATGTATTACATTGTATGTTCTGTTACAGAATCGTCTTGTCCAGTATTTGTACGAAACCAGGCATATGCACAACACTTACTCCTTCGGATATTTCTTCTGCGAGATGTTGAACTTTGCGAACGTGGTACGTCTTTCTTTTATTTTATTTGCAGTTGATACCATTACTACATTTTAATATGATATTAATTAATTACTTCATATTGTAGGTGGGAAATATATTCTTCTTGGACACATTCCTTGGTGGCGCTTTTCTAACGTATGGTTCTGAGGTAGTTAAGTTTTCCAACATGAACCAAGATCAACGAACTGATCCCATGGTAAGTCTTATATCCTCGCTCATAATCAGAGAATAATTAATGTGTACAATTTAAATTATTGTTAAAAATAGGACAATTAACTTACTATTTTACAACAAAGAATATTTTATTCATAAGCTGAACATTTATTTGAAAAATCTTCAAATATCGCAAATTTTTTTATTTTCAGATCGAAGTATTTCCAAGAGTAACAAAGTGTACATTCCACAAATTCGGTCCCACTGGAACGATCCAGAAACACGATGCCCTCTGCGTTTTAGCGTTAAACATTCTCAATGAGAAGATTTTCATCTTCCTGTGGTTCTGGTAAGTTGATATTAGCAACATTTTTGTAAATTCGTAGAAAAGAAAACAGCAATATCTAAAAATTTAGTTGTATTGCAACTTTTAAAACGATCTAGTTTAGCTTTTACAACAACTCGTTCCAAATTCATCGTCACTTATTTGTTAAAAGATATTATATATTTGTTATATGGAAATATCTTTAAAGCAATCATTAATATTTCAGGTTCATCATCCTATCCGTGGTATCAGGCTTAGCTCTGTTGTACTCTGCAGCAGTAGTTCTATTGCCCAGTACCCGTGAGACTATTCTCAAACGACGCTTCCGTTTCGGAACACCCCAAGGTGTCGAATCCCTCGTCAGGAAAACTCAGGTTAGTATCATTTACATGAATAAAATTAAGTTATTTCTTTTAGTCTAGGATAACCAACAATAACCGATCCGTCAGACATAATATGGACTTATCAGTAAGACTTATCCATAAGTTCAAAGCAATACATACGTAAACAATATTTTTACGCAATATATTTTATATATATTTTTAACAGATACGCGTCAGATGTTAGACACGTTAATTATAAGAAAATTCATATTTTCAGGTAGGGGACTTCTTACTTCTGCACCTCTTAGGCCAGAACATGTCAATGCGTGTTTTCGGTGAAGTACTGGACGAGTTGTCACGACAGCTTCAAATGAATTCTAACGCACCTTCAGCCCCATCCACATTAGAGATGGCACCGATATATCCAAATATCGATAAGTACGCTAAAGAGACGGAAACGTAAGTCTTAAGACTGAGTAGGAGCATTACACTCACAGAAATCTAAGAATTTTGTAAGTCTGTCTCAAATACGACACTTGAGGTAGCTGGCAGTGAGATTCCTATACAATCTGTTTGTTTTAAGTTCTCAAGTCTGGTGTTAGAGACTTTTCTACGAAGGTTTTAGTCTAACGAGGTGCAATGCTCCTTTTTATTAAATAATTGTAACGCTCATTCGATATAATGTAAGAAATTCAGATTCAACGACACGATTGACCATGACATTCCTTATTTTACCTGTTTATATAAGACAACAATTGCCGTTTCGCCTTGAGCTTTAAAATTTGTGAATCATTTTACAATTTAAAATTAGTAAGTATGTAGTTTGTTTATACATTTCGTATAACTTACATAGCACTGTTACGATGTGGAATTACTTTCTGAATTAGCATATTATTTTTATTACTATATCTTTTTATTATCATATACACCTACATTAGTTTGAAAACTTAGCTTTTAAGTTAAAACTCGCAGGTAAATGAATTTGATAATATTTAAAGTACATATACAATAGAAACATTCAGTTCTATTTTAGCTATAGCATTTATGTGAATGTGGTATTTTTGGCTAAGTGTATTATGAGCTACTGTTAACTTGGTCTCATTTTAGTTACAACTTAGATAAGCTGCCTATTTTGCAGGTTATATTCCTTATATTATCACTAGAAGACATTAATTTCTTTATATTTTTTCTTTTGTATAGGCATTTATAAATATAAAGACAATCAAAGCATCCTAAGTTAGAATAGTTTTTAAATTACTATTGTAAGACAATCCATAATAAAAATGGTATAGTAGTCCTATTACAGCAAAAATTAGGCAATTATTTTGTTGGAGATATAATATGATAACAACACGAATAAACATATCGACTATTAAATAAGTCTTACAATATATCACGTTAAATATGTTAATTATTAGTATGAATGTGCTTTTCCCTTGGATTTAAGTAAACATAATGTGGTTTAATATGCATGTATGTAAGTAGGGCTGCCATTTTTAAGATAAATAAATAAAATAATAAAACACTATCAAGTAATAGAAAAAGACATTTGCTGGCTGAATTATATTTAATTATTATTAGTAAAGCATTCGATTTAAGAAATAAATGAAGTTTTCAAATTACGAATACTTTCTGATTTAATGTAATCTTATTGATAAAGAGATGTTGCTTTTAATATCATTTTTTTTACCTGAATGAACCATTTATGCGTATAAAGTATCTACGTAAATGCGAAACTGCACATAGTCAAATTTTAGATAATGTAAATATCAATTTTAGTGATTGATAACAGAAAATATATTTGGTACTATTAAGAAGAGATTGGTGTTGATTAAGTGGATTTGAAGTCTGAATGGAAATAAAATTGACAAGTTGTATTGTAAGTTCGATTAATACATTATACTCATAAATTGTTCCACATGTGCCATTTAATAAGATGTTCAGATGAGGAAAGTTCAAAATTCTCAGTGTATCTCAAGCATCTGTATAGATTAAAATTTTGAGTAGCACTTAGTAATAATAGTTTTGTAACAGACTTTCCTGGAATCTCGAACTGTCTTCCATTACACTCTCAAATGAGAAATGGAAAGCAACATTTGCCTGTTAAACTAGTGTAGACTTATCATTCCTGTATTAAATGTTTTGTAGTTTTTAAAATATTTTTTCTTAAAGTGTTTCCATGTATATCTGAGACTGCAATAATAATTGCGTGTGTCACATGTTTACATTATATTTGGTATTAAATGACTTTAAATAAAACCGTTCATTTTATTTCACTTTCCAAGAACAACTTTTGTAGTGTAATTTTATGTCAACTGTTTGACTTGGCACGCTGGCACTAAACTTGTAATTACCTACTTTTGAGAGCTAAATAACATTTAAAATTATTCGTTAAGCATCTGGTGAATTGTTTACACTTTAAACGCAAAAAATATGTTGAATATCAATGCTTTTACAGCGCAAACAATTTTTATCGCAAACGACATAGTATCACGCTAAGTACGTTTCAATCACAAACAAAACAGATGTAAGATTTAAGGTAATGAGAGATGCTAAGTATTTACGTATATTATTTATGTACGTATTTTCTGCACTTAAACAAATGAATGCACTAAATATATTGACATTTATGAGTTAGATAACGTTAAACGTAAAATTTAATTTAAACGTGGTACAATATGCCCAATATCGATTAATTGTAGACCAAGGATTATTGAAAAGACAGTGTAATGAAACATGTGTCACCACCGAATTTCTCAGGAACGGGTTACCGGGTTACCGGGGGACCTAGCAAGTTGAAATTTATACCAGATACTGAAGTCTATGGTCCCTATTAGGTGTATAAAAATCAAGGTCCTGAGTCAACACGATAAAAAGATATGGGCAAATTACGATTTTGTAAACTTGTAAGTACCAAAATTTACCATAATTTTCAACTTTTTTATTTTTCAGAATTTTCTCTTTACTTGTGCAGTAAGACATTGCTCTTGACCAAAATTGACAATTCTAGGTCAACCGGAAGTACCCTATAGGTTTTGGGTCGAAAACTTATATGCTGGTTCCCGTTGACCTAGAATCACAAAATTTGGCAAAAAGAAATGTCTTACAGCACAAATAAAGGAATAATGCGACTGCACGGATAGTGGTTTAAGCGGTCGCCGCGCCGCTTCCTATTACGCCGAGTGTTGTGGGTTCAAACCCCACATGGAACACGTTTGTGTGATCCACAAATTGTTGTTCTGAGTCTGGGTGTACTTTGTGTCCGTTTCATGTATGTTTACAGGATTTATTCCTAGTGCGGGAGTAGTCTTTTAAAAAAAAAACAAAAATTCCAAAAAATAAAAAAAGTTAAAAAATTAAGATAAATTTTAGTACTTACAAATTTTCGCGAAAATCTACGTAAAATTTGGGTAGGTACGGAACCCTTGGCGCACGACTTCGACTCGTACCTGACTGGGTTTTTTATTTTCTTTTTGACAATAGGAAATATGCACGTGATACCAAAACATGGGACTTATAATGTTTAAGTTGTTATGGTGTAGACTAGATACCAAAATTTACAAAATATTTTTATTTGCAAAATTTATTGCTAAAAAGATAAATATAAGATTATTTTTGATATTGTATCATATTTTTTTTTAATTCTCTCGCAAATTTCTAAAACGCAACGCTATTGGCGGAAAACATCGTCACGTCAAATTTTACTCGACGTCTTCTGTCAACAACTTGCTTGTATGGTTCCTGGTGATTATTATTTTGTTTTGCGGTTGTTTCATATTACGTTATTAGTTTTCTGTGTTAAAGTATAATATCCTTGTGAAGAAAGATTAAACACAATGACTGAAACCGGTTTTGTCAAAGCACAATCAGATGATCTTCCTAAAATAGACGTGTTTATAATGATCATAAATGGTTTAATACATATAATTATTTTCAATCTGAAACCTAGAAATAAAATTAGAAAGAGAAATAAAATTAGTTTAGAACTTCCCTCTTACTGTTTAGGTAGGTATAGGTTTTCATTCATAAGCAAGCATAGGCTCTTATGGATAAGTACCTATGTATTGATATTGATAAACAAAATTTTTAACAAAAAACACTATTCCAAATGAAACTATTATGCACTAAAAAGTAAAAAAAATAACTGCATATTCTTCTACAACTTAATAATCAACTTACTTTTCCTACTCATCAATATGTAGGTACGATCTATATGTTTACCACGCAAGAAGGTAGGTACCTACCCATTTCAAATCTAACTGAACATATACCTCCACCTACCAACTCCTCCTACCAAATTGCTCCTAAGAATTGAAGAGTTCCGTTACTTTGTCGTAGATCCCATGATCAGAATCTAACCAAACTCTCATCAAAGTATCCTTAAAGTACATCCATTCCAATAAAAAAAGAATTATCGAAATCGGTTTGCGTGATATTGAGTTATTCGTCTGTTTTTGAGAACCTCCTCCTTTTTTTGAAGTCGGTTAAAAAAATATAATTATTTTAAATACTAGCCAAACATGTTTTGTGGCTTATTATACACATACATACTTATATAATTCTTATAAGTACAACATAGTCATGAAATGTATTGTAAAAGAATAGAACTAATAAATAATAAATCTAGTAAACTAGGTTATGTTTACATCAAAGTTTGTAAAAAAAATGTGCATAGTAACTAAGTAAAATGATCTTCACAATAGTATTAACAGCTAAAATACGATACACTGTCTCTTCACATCGCCTTACACCACTTTTTTCTTATACCTGTATCTTTCGGCATAACGAAAAATACTTTGTCAGGTGCAGTTTTGATGTTATTTTGGCACGTAGGAAAGACACAGTATTTGTAATAAAAATTTCTGTGCCCTTCTATGGTAATAAGTTGATTTTATCACTCACTTTATTAACTTTCAGTAACTTTGTGAAGCAAACACTACGTTTTTTGACAAAGAATTCTCTGTAATCTGACGTCACAGAACAAGCGCACCAAAATGGCCGCGTTTAAATCGTGATTTTCGTAAAAACAACAGTTTCATATTTTATATTTCGGGTGTGTTATATTTAATTTTGGTAGTGTTAACACACTAGAAGAAACGTTAAAAAAAAAAGACATGCATAATCCCTATTGCTTGAGAACGTAATTAGGCTAGTTTGTAATAGTTAGCTTTAGTAAGTCGAATAAAATATTTTTGTTTCTTTCTAAGAACGTCTTAGTTCATTAGTCGAAATACATTATCAATAGCTATAAGGTTATTAGCAATAGGGGTTAGCTTTCCATTGACGTTCCGTAGAGTTGAGGGTTATAATTTTTTTCACAGAAAGATTACATTTTTACACGCAAAGTTTCAACATGTGTAGTGTTTAAAAAAAATTTACGAAAATTAATTATGTATGCAATATTTATGCCAATCGAGACTTGATTTACATTAAAAGTCACTTTTTCTATATATAAAGTCTTTTTTTCAAGTGAAAGTAACTTTTTGCTTTGTTAAGTTAAATTAAACTTCCAGGTAAATAAAATTAATTATAACTTAATTAAATCGGCTACGTGTTTGCCGACAACGCACTACTTATCCAACTGTCAATGAAAATTAATGAATGGGCTGATTAGAGGGAACATAAAGCCCCGTGCAGCGGGCAAGCGATGTCGCGCGACTTCGGTCGCGGTGGTACGGAGGTAGGTACGGAACCGGCACGAGTTCGACTCGGTTGACGACTGACCGGTTTTTTACAAATATTTAAAATATTACAAAAATATTTTAGAGTCGTACACATACATGTACAGGTGTTTATATACATGTACAGGATACTCTCACGCTCGTAATAAAGCTACTATACAGCCTTGCTATCAATTAAATATAAGTGTGTGTAATTTGTAGGGTTACAACTCAATAAATTACTTCAACATATTTTACTATATACAGTACAATATGTTGCAGTAATTTATTTACGAGAAATCACAGAATTTAAAATAAGTAAGAAATCGAATTTGGACAGGGCAAGCGCTCTAAAGTTATGAGCAAACGCTCACCACTAATGGAAACAGTAAATATTTTCGTACTTACGTATATACTTTCGCTGGAAAACAAAGAGAAAACACTAATAATACTGAAATGCTCCGAGTTGTGCGCGTTTCGATCAAAAATAAATTTACAGTAATATTGAAAAAAAAATAATTAAGAGATAAAACCGTTATAATCTAATCTACTTAAAGACTTACCTATACATTGCGTATCTATGTTCGTATATGAGTAGTTACTAACTATGAAATCACGAGACCCAGCAATGAACTGCAGTGCTTACAGGATAGATATTGCTATCCTTTTTGCACCAAGATATTTAATAAATATCAAGTTGCACACTTCAAAATATTGTTGTTGCAAATCTGACAGCTCATTATTGACGTACAGCTTGTACAGTTGTACAGTCTTGGACCTAAGAACGAGCAGTGTCGCCCTTATACTTACTATTTAAATTACAAAATGGTGAATAAAAATTTAATAAATCCTGTGTAGCATTGGCACATGGATATGTGTGGCAACAAACAATTTCGAACAAAATATAGTTCAAACACAGAAGTATATATTCAGTGTTGAAATGAAATTCTGCTTTGCAATAATGCAATCTATTAATATTTTGCTTACCTATTCCCCCAGTCTAGTTTCGCGACAAGTTTCAACTTCAACGCTCGAGTTTGGTCCTGAGTGAGCGTTCCCGCGAGAAGAGCTCGTCGCCCACTTAACAACTCTCTCATGACTTTCGCTACTGCACTGAATCTGTAGGTCTCCCGCTCCTGAAAACAGTCATTTCATTATTACTTATATTTATAAAACACCTATACCAGCTGTTTTATACGTTAACATACAACATCCATATATTCTACAGATTATAAGAATCTGTAGAACAGTGGGGTTTCAGTCTACTACGACACGGATGAACTTGATGTTCCTATTTACCATTCTTAACACATTGAGACCCCTAGGCAACCGGGGCCTAAGTGTTAAGAGTGGTCACCCATCTATAGACGAACCTGGCTAGGATTGCTTTGTACATCTATGTCCATCTATGTATTTTGACTGCACGGATGGCGTAGTGGTTTAAGTGGTCGCCACGCCTCTTATTACTACGGGACGACACTTCGTGTGATCCACAAATTGTTGTTTTGTGTCCGGGTGTTCTTTGTGTCCGTTTCATGTATGTTTGTAAAGTCCCCCGCGACACAGGATATATTCATAATGCGGGAGTTGTCTTTTTTTAAAGAAAAAGAAAGAAAGAATGTATTACGGATGACATTAGTATTCGCGAAGCACTATCAAGATTCGGCAAGCCGTCTTAAAAATATATTATCTAATCTAAACAGTATTATCAGGTTATTTACTTTTTCTATCAACTTTTCACTTTTAATCTCTAAATTTTCTGTTTTTTTTTATGTTAGTGGGACAGACGAGCAGACGGGTCACCTGATGATAAGCGACTACCGCCGCTCGTGGACAGCTGCAACTTAAGGGACACAAGTGTGTTGCCGCCTCTGAGTGAAGAATTGGGAGATGAAAAGTAACGAGAGAATTGCTGCACACCGGTTTTCTGTGAGGTCGTGATATCACACCGGTCGAGCCGGCCCCTATCGGCCGTCTAAAGGTTGTCCTCGCACTACCGTATTTTTAAGTATGGAAAAAGCCGTTAACTCAGAGGATCCTGATTAGGATAACCGGCCAAATTTATCAAATGATTGTATTGTCATCGGTCCTTGTTAAGTGAGCGAAGTTTCAATTTAATTCGACGTTTTCAAGTGGGTCAAAATCATGTTCGAGGATTCCGTTACATACATACATACCAATTAGTGTTTTAAAAATCATCAAAATCAGCTCAGACGGTTTGGTTATCGATTAGCGAGGAGTCTAGATAACGTAATAATTATTTTTAGACCTTAGATTGGCTATGACATAATCCACGGAATTAATATATCTAATATATATATCTCGCACATCTCACACACACTTCCGTCTGATCCCAAACTAGGCAGAGCCTGTACAATGGTAACCAGACTGCTGATAAATATATATTTCTAAATACATACATATTATAGATAAATTACAGACAGACACAGAATAAATGACCAGAACAAATAATCCCATCTAGGCCCAAACTAAGCAGCGCTTTTACTATGGGTACTGGACAACTGATATTAATAGATATATGTATACTTTTTTTGTAAATACATACTATACATAGAAACACCCAGGCATAGCCGTCCGTAACACAAACTACTATGCCATCCGGCCGTCAATGCCGGCTTAAATATAATTATTTAAACATGTAATGGTACATTTACTTACGACATAAAGTTTTTTCCACAAACGAGCCCATTCTCTGAGAACACAAGCAATCTCCCGGACCAATGGATCATCTTTAAGTTCCGCTATAGCTGTAGCACCTGTGCCTTTCACGATGCATGGTCGGATGGAGACCACACACAATGGGAATATACCCCACGCCGAGCGGTTCTTTGAGCTGAAGCCTCTGTACCAAGCTGAAATGTAAAATACATCATTTAAATTACATAAAAGTTCTTATGGCGCTCTCTATCAGTGGCGTAGCTAGGGAGGTTTGAGGCTGTGGCGCACCAGGTCTCACCTACTTAGGGGTGACACCCGACCGTAAGCATCAGTAGTGCCGTGTATAATTTTTTTTAAAACGTAAAACAAAAAGCAGAGCTGGACAAAACCTTATACCGACTGTGTGCAATTCCTCATTATGCTACCTTTTCTTTTGGAATTATGTGCTAAGGGAAGTGAACAATGTTTAGATTGCATTACAACGGCTTAAGCGTTGATCAAATAGTCATAAAGCTAGAAGCAAGTACTTTCATTGAAGAGAAACAGATGCATGTTGTGAAAGAGTCAATAGATTTTGCTGCACAATAATCTGAAGAATACAACGTTCCGATGGAACAACGAATTCGTCGCAAGAAACGCATGCCCGGTGAGTTAGCATCGTCCACCGATGCTGAACTTACACTTAGAGCGGAACTTCAAAGGGACATGTTAGAATGTCTTGACAGATTAAATATTGAACTTGAAACAAGATTAAAGTCTATTCAAGATGTAGCTTCATTGCTTGATTTTGTGCAGTCAATGACTTTAATTTTGGCAAATACTGAAGAGTTAAAATTTGCTATATCAAAATTTACTGACCTGACATTATACATTATGCAATGGGATTTTAGAGAATCTTTTCCGAATCTAATGGTCGCACTAAAGTTATTTATAACAAAATGCGTTTCAGTTGCTTCATGTGAGGAGTTTCAGCAAATCAAAATTATTCAAAAATGACATGACATGACATGACAATGACAATATTTACAATATGCATAGCCAACTGTATTTACTATGTTGCAAATCTCCACTAGAAATCCCATCTATAAAATTTTTACAAACCTAAATATCAAACACCATGCTAATCTAGAACCAGAGAAAGATGCTGTTTTAGTGGATGAAAGTGTGAAATATCAAAGATTATTACCTCCATTTTCTTCTAGGATTTGTACAGTTTCTCCTATCTCCAATGGTAAACCCGATCTAACATCTCCCTTCCAGTTATAAACAGCTGAAATCAAGAAATAAACTTAATCTATATCTTGTGGACACTTAATGTATGGTTTATAAAGTATGAAAAAGATAACTTTGGCTAATATTCATGAGGCACTTGAAAAAGGGTTATTGCTTATCAAAAGTACCATTAAAACATATATTATAAATATAAGAAGTTTTAAGATAACAATACTCATATTTTTCACTAAAACAAATGGAAGATAAATATCAATGGCGAAAATGAGAGCCCCTTTACAATCTAGCTATCTTTTTTTTATACTTATTATTAAATAAAAAGTACAAGTGTTATGTGATATGTAATATAAATCACAGACACAACTTATCTCTAGATCAATTAGGCTCTCATGTTGTTACAATCACATTTTCAAAAGTTTATGTACTAAAGGAGAATGGAAACTGATTTCCATATTGAAATGGGTATTCTCCTTTATTGTTTTCATGTTTGCCATCTCCTTTGGCTCTAGTCCACTTCCCAGGAAAGAACATAGGGTAGTTTTTATCACAGGAATTATCCTTTTAGAATGTGAAAAGGGGGGTGGAAGTTTCTATATAGGGAATCAATAACTGCTGGACCGATTTAGATAAAATTTTGTATGGAGATACTTTGATTCTTGAGGAAATAAGCGGCGCTAGTGGTTAAGGCATTGAATTTTGGATCAAGAGGTTATGGGTTCGAATCCTGACCACTAGTACACTACGACATGAACCCACTCCTAACACAAGCATTTTAGCTTAGCTGGAGGGGTTAACGGGAATACTAATAATTTTGGTTGCTAGTAAGCCTTTAAAAAAAAAGATGTTGTTGTTTGAATGTGGTAGAATATTATTATTATAATAATATGTAATTTATAATTAGTATTGTGTGCTGGTGAGAGAAAGATAAAATTAAATAGATTAATATCAACTTAATTATGTTCAGTTTTTTTTAACATTATTATTTTAATAAAATATCATGGGGCATATCACATATTGCTAAATGGGCTAAACTACAGATCAACATACATAGATACTGTATAATTTTTTTATACTTGTAATTAATACATAGTATATATTTTTCATTTGTTGTTTCAAATCCATATCTCTATTTACAATTGTTAATCACAATATCTATTAGCCATGTCTATTAGTCAACTTTTACTAGAAGAAAAAAATTAAGCATTTATGCTAAAAAAGAATGATCCATAATTATGTAAAGCATATTACATAAACTGAATTATAAATATATGCATTTTGAACAAATGTTAGATAGTTTTATATAACTTGTCATGTAGGACATTGGGTATTTTTTAAATTAATTAATATAAAAGTAATTTTTGCGGTTATGCTTTTGGATGGATTATTCGAGTATATACAGAATGTTCATATAACAACGGAAATAAAACCAGACATGGACGAGAAGAACAGTCACCCCGTTTATAAACAAAGCAGAACAAAGAAAAGAAAACAAGATTTATGGCTTAAATGAGTAGTAATTATGTGACAACGACTACGGCTTCTCTTTCTTTCTATATGCCAGTGTAAGAAATAGTTAAAATTCATAACATGTTATTACGTTTCCGCTGTAATTGGCAGGATGTATCTGTAGCGCGTAAGGTTGATTGATTAAAAAGTTATAACTTACCGACTGCTAGCTTGGGTGACTTCAATGAAATCCACATTTTTGTTCCACACACTGCCAAATTCGTCGACTTTCGTAAACAGCACTCGCTAAATCATTATAGAATTGTTATTTTCATCTGAAAAAAGATAATCAATTCTATATACTCCAGCGTTCGATCAAGTCTTTGACAACTCGCTAGTGATGCTAACATATGTTTTGGAACAAAAATGATTGCTACAAAATTCAAACTACGGTTTATGCTAATAAGTAAACAAAAACCGTCTAATGATTATCAGTAACAATGCTTATTTATTAATAATCATACTATATTAATTAATTAATTTTGTTTTGAAAGTATGTTGGCTTATTTATTATAAATTGTAATTATTTATAAAAAAAGTTGTACTTCTTAACCCTTTACTGTTCAGATCAAGAGCGCATGGAAAGCCTTCTCTGTCTTCTGTAAAGCAATAATATTTAACTAACTAAGAAAGGAGATTGTGAAATACGAAAAGAGATCTGAGTAAAACTCCCTTTGCCCACATCAGAAAAATACAAATACAAGGAGAATGAAAGTAACAAAGGTGAGACTAGTGCCTGTGTAGCGGAATCATGTAGCGAGATAGTATTTAGCCGGTGTAGAGTCCGACAGTCATCGTTACTTGCCCATAAGTGGGCACTCATGGGCTAGTAAAGTAATATCTGTGAAGCTAACATAAAAAAAAAACAAAATAAAGTTAAGTTTAGATAACGCTACATTTATTTTTAACGTTATTGACATAGTAATGTTTTAGTATTGTAGCTTAGCACAAAGATGCATGCAATGTTAATTTAAGATGTTAAAAGCTGCTATTATTAGAATAAAAACATAAAAATAAAAATAAAACGTATTGAGTTTATAATAGGGGTTAACGTATGAAAATGCCATTGTAGAGTAATAGATAATTTGACTTGACATAAAACCTTCATGGTGTGAGATTTTCGTGTGAAACTTTGTTCACATAATCACATTTAAAAAAAAAATTAAGGCTCAGGTTACAAGTGATCGAATTTAAATTAAAGTTAAGAAATCATCTCGCAGTTAGTGTTGCCATTTTAGTGAATTTGTCACTAGAAGTGACAATTATTTCGTTGCGGCTTGGTCCGATGACCAAGAAATTATATGATATATTAAATTCAATTATTTTATGTTCATCCCCATGCCCCCCCCCCCCCCCCCGTCAACGTGTCTTATGCAATTGCCAAAGTAAAATTCCGAGTCCAGCCCGTGGTAGAAGCGGTTGTAGCGACTTTTGTTACATGGCCTAACGGCTCGGTTCGATAACAGGTGGGGCAACATTGCTCACACACATCTAACTCACATCACTAGACACGTCATCTCACAGAGTACATTGTAATATACTGAAACGTCATCTTTACTCTATGACATTCATCTGTCAGTCGTGCCATGGTGTTTGTTTTGTCGATTCAGTTCTGGTTATTTCTTATTTTGTATATGTATATATATTATTAGCTGTATATATATTTTACTAGTTTAAGTTTTATCATGCCTGTAAAAGATAACAATTTATTCATTCCTATTCTTTCATTCTCATATTTTTTTTTTTGGCTCTACCACAGCTCTACATAAAATCCTTTGACAGTTTGTCTTTCAAATACATGACATTGGCGAAATTGTGGTTAGACTCTACCACAAAGCCATTAACCAAAAGTTGAAGTTGACATTGGCAACGCCTTTAGTCGAAAGTTGAAATTGAAAGTGTGTGATTATTAAACATAGTTTTTAATAATGTCAGGTTTTATACCATTAAATCAAAGTACTCCAGTTCAGCAGAGATATAGAGAGCCTATACGAAATCGTCAAAGATACCAAAACTATAACTTTAATCACTCTCCGTACACTCAAAGAGGAAGTGTACACAATAATAGATGGAGTAATCATTCACGGAGTAGTTATAGTGTAAGTATGTTTACATGTTGCTTGCTACATCTAATTTATTATGATTTGTATACATTTAGACATTATAAAACCTTTGAAGTACATGTTCTGAAGCATTCCATAAAATTGGCTGACTTTAGGTTAACCACTGTAGTATGTGACTACATATTGGCTCCGCAATTTCAAAGGCCATTTTGCAGCCATGTAAGCTGTAAACCATTAATTTGCAATGTCCAATTGTGTGAAAAAGCTTAGTTGTAATATTGTATAGCATAAGAAAATTGTTTCAAGAACTTGGCATATATGTTGTCGATAATTTTGAAACCTAGCAAAGACATTCTTTGCTAGATTTTTAAATTCATAACACAACCTGTAATAATTTCAATAATATTACAAAGTTTAGAATATTTTTTATTCAGGAATTTGTTAGGTCCCTGTAGGATAAGCCACAAACAAACTATGTAAAGGCAAAACCTTTTGAAGAGTGATACAGATGTGTCTTATATAGCATTATGCTGGAATATGAAATATCTTTTATCTGAATGTAAGTGTAGTTAACAGGGTCATAGTCAAAGGGAGAAACTAATAAATAAAGTCATTGAGTTTTATCCAAAATTTATGTTTCATCGTTTTATTATTTTGGCATATAATATTTAACAATCACTTGGGTTTAACGATAGTTGAAGAACAATTTAATCACAACTTTATCTTAGTAGTGAACCATGATCTATTTTATGAATAAGTAGTAATTAACTTTTTGTAAAGACAAAGATATGGGACACATTTTGATCTCTTGAAAAGAGTGCAACTCATTTTTTTGGACCTCCTGTAAAAGTCATGTGGGGTCCCTTACTAGGATTTGCAATTGCACAACAGATATTTACCATAAGTACTGATGGTTTATTGTCAAAAACTGTAACCATGTATACAAATGACATAACATGCATAAAGATGCGGCTGGGCTGGGCCGGTAATATTTTGTTAACATTAACCCTGGCCAAAACCAGTGGTGGTGAAACCATTTGGATTAGCAATCTTCATTGTGCTGCAACTCGAAAGTAATTAACTTAGCGCAGTTATAGTGCACACAAATAAATTTAAAACTGTTTAATTTTCTGGACATAAATGTAGCCAGCAAGGCCTTTTTGGAAACGTAATAGAGACATCTATATGTGTTACTTGTAAGCATTATAGTCTTCTTAGCATATTTTTTTGGCAATTCCTGAATTTGAGACATTGTTATCAATGAGTATAACAAATAGCAAAATAGAGTACAATATTTATCACTTGTTATATGATTTCAGAGCAATTCAAGTAATAACAGCTGTGGCCAAGAAAATAGGACGAACATCGATGCATATTTAGACCCATCCATGTTACAAGATCCCTGGGAGAGTCTGCGACAGAAGAGTCAGTGTAATGACAGAAGCACATAATGTACCTACATGTTGTAAATATATGTATAAACATTTTGTAAATATTTGTAACTAAATTAGGTAAATATGTTCTCTTAAAATAAAAATTATTGTAGTCTTAATAGATTGTTTTCATTATTTAAATTCCCCTAATCTATTCATTATTCTTATCAAACTAAATACTTTAAATATCAGTATGGAAGCTGATGGCAATAATGTCGACAGTTACCGCAACGATCAGGGCAGCAAACCGAAAACTGTGAATCCAGCTTAGACTGAGTGCAGGTTCTGTTTTATGTGATCTTCTTGATTTACTATACCCACATAGGTATACAAGTAGTTTACAATGAACTGATGCCTCTTCATTAGTGGATAGAGTCTTAGGCAAAGAATGTGGCAAACTACAATAATGTGTGAAATAGTTGCTTGATCGACACCTACACAAACTGTAGCATTCAGTTTTACTTTTAACTTTTATGAAGTATTTGTTTAGTCTAGGTGACCATGTTTTGGTGATAGGCTGTATGCATCACAAGTAGAAGATGGTGGATGAAAAAATCCACCGTCACAACCACCCACAATCAGTGCCGTAATTAGAATTTGCCCTTGCAAAAATCTCTAATTTCGCGTTCGATAAATCATATTCTCGTATTATAAAGGTAGTAATACAATAGGAAACACTTGAAGGAACAAATGTGTGGTAATTTTAATATTTTGTGTTTAAAATGTGTGGTAATGGGTGAGTACGTGTTCGTGTTAGGCACATTTTGGGTTAAACTAGTGAACAGCAATGGTATATATTTGTTTGATATGTGTTGTAGGTGGTCTATTTGTATGTAAGGATCGGGTAGTTGGTGGTCGCTCATTGGTAGTTGGTAAGTAGTTTATTTAGTTATGTGCAGCGTACAGCTAAACTATCTATGAGGGCGGTCCAATAAGTACTTAGACACAGCGCCCGATGGCGCCACTATCGCAAGAGAAATTTACTATCGTGTAGTACATCCTCGTAGACGGCTACTGTTCACTACTAATTTCAGCCGAAACGGACTTTTAGTTTTGCTTTGACCGCGTGCTAGCGGGCATGTCCGCGGATTTTAGAGAAATGAAAAAAGCAATATCGGTCGGTGATTCGAGTTTTGTTCTTGGAAATCAAAGAGCGATGCTGTACGGTGACTCTTGTCCTTCGATGGCGACCGCCGCGAGACCACTTTTTTAGTGTTTGACGCTGTTTAAGCGCAGTCCAAAGGAGTTTTTGCGTGGTTTCGTGACTGTCGACGAAACATGGACCCACTGGTACACACCAGAGACCAGGGAACTGTCGAAACAGTGGACTTGTAGAAATGTATTTAATATCTGTATATATAATACTTCCATGGTGTACAATAAAGAGATAAATAAATAAATAATTTTGAACAACTTCGAGAACGGCACCGTGTACCGGTTCCGGTAGTACATGTTCATTGAACATGACCTTGGTTTTATACAAGTTCATCCGTAGGCCGATGCGTGCAGAAGAGTCAGCTAGGTCATTCAGCATCTGCTGTAGGTCCTGCAACGTCTCTGCCATGATGACGATGTCGTCTGCAAATCGCAAGTAAGAGATGTATTCGCCATTGATAGTGATGCCACGCTTTTTCCAATGCAGCGCCTTGAACATGTTCTCCATTGCATTTGTAAACGATTTCGGGGAAATAACGTCTCCTTGTCTCACTCCTCGATTTAATGGTATGGGCCTTGTTTGCTGATTCTGTACTTGGACGGACATTGTGGCAGCTTCGTAGAGACATTTTATCACTTGGATGTATCGCCAATCTACTTGGCAACGCTGCAGGGACTCCAGAACAGACGAGATCTCGATCGAGTCGAAGGCTTTCTCATAGTCCACGAATGCTAGACACAGGGGCTGATTATATTCTTCGGTCTTCTGTATAAGACGGTTTGTGATGACTCTCGAAAACAGCTGACTCTTTTGCGGCAGTGGTTAAAACTTATTTTTGTTAGATAGCGATTTCTACTTGTTACGACTGCAATGATGAGGATCTTTTTTATCTAAGCGACATCTAGTGAAATAAAAGGGAAATTTTCACTAATATTTGCAAATCATGCAAACGTTAAACTTTTTTTTTTCTTTTTTTCGTGCGGATATCCCCTCGTATACCACCATGTCGGACTCGAACCGACTAAAACCGCACGCCGTCTTGGGTACTAATAGCCGGGGAACCAGGTATACCCTAGAAAGGAAGTCCCTGGTGCCCCGACATACCTCGGGCCATCTACAATAAGTAGACGACCCCCCCCCGTGTGGGAACTCCATGTTCCCTCTGCTCCCTGGAAGGGAACGCGCTTCGCAACGCGCTGGCCGCCACCCCGGCCTGCTTCTGCTAGGGTGACAGATGGCCTCACCTGTCACCCCCAGGCTTGCGCTTATGGAGGACGGAGGTCGTTCTGCGGCCGGAAGAGTTCTAAACCTCTCCCGGTCCCGCTCCGCCGTCTCCTTCGCGAGCATAACTTGCTCGCAGAAGGAGACGGCAGAGTTCCACGCACTCTCGCTCCGCACGATCGAACCCAACCGAGCCAGTTCATAATATATCATAATAGTTAATAAAAACAAGTATTGGAAAAATAGGTTAAGAAAATAACAATATCATTATGAGAATAGAACCAATAAAATACGGCTAAACTGTTAAAGTAATAATCCTCTGTTATAGCGGTAAGTTCTATGCTAGCGCCATCTACACTTTGGAGTCTACACACGGAGTAATATCAAATTATTTCCGGCGGACACTATTTCCTTAGGGGTTATCGGTCTAGTGTTTTAATTGTTTATGTGTCATGTAAGAAAATCTATTCCTTACATCACAGTATCGGGAACAGACAGTGGTGGCTCCGCCATTACATTTTTAGTTTAGGAGTTTAAGGAAATAGAATAAACTAAAATTTAAGAAGAGGTACCTAGTACGTACAATAAATACGGATGTTGTGCGGTGGGGGTGGTGCGGTCCATGGCCCTTTATGGGGCCCCAGTATGGGCGGAAGCCCTGAAGTCCACCAACGTCGCACTACTGCGACGACCGTAGCGAGTGCTGGCCATCAGGGTCATAAAGGGGTACCGAACGATCTCCTTTGAGGACCGAGTCTCCTGGCCGAGAATCTATCTAAGGGACCTTGACCTTAAAATACTTGTTTTTATTTTAAAATGAAAAAGTGCTTTCTTACTGAGGCACCCATTATTACGAAAGGAGTTGCGTTTGAAAACATAAAATAGCAATAGTATTGGCTCTGCAATGCATATATGATGAAAATGACTCTAAATATCATAGTGGACACGCGGTCCCATAAATAAAATAATTATTGGGCTAAAAATTGTTCGTTATTGTTAGTAATACAAGCATTTCCCTCTTCTGGCAATGGGATTATAATATATTATCTAAGCACCTATCTACAAGGTTGATTTTAAAAAGGAAGACACACGGTTTTATGATGAAAAGGAAAAATAGAATATGAAAAGGCAAAGGCAAGGTGATCGCTTAAACCACTACGCCCTCCTTGCAACATCTGAATCAGAACACGTCACAAATAAATGCATATCTATAAGTATTCGTACGTACTTGTATGTAGGTAATATAATAGATATATATTGTACGTTTTCGACATGTAACTAGAGTAAACATGCATGTTATCTTATACAAGCAGTTGATAGGTACAAGAACTACGTGCCTATTGTATCTACTTATTGCATTAAAACTACCAAAAGGGTCAATCGATACTATATTAACGCGCTGATATAATTTTATCGTTTTGTAATATATTCTTATATTAAATAAGCCAAAGCTTCGAACTGTTGTGAAGAAACCGGTCGTGATTTATATTCCGTCCTTAATTGTGTGGAGGTGACATCTCAAATATATAAAAGAGGTTTATGTATCAAGACGAAATTTAGTTGAAGATGAAGACCTGGGTAAACGTGTTTTTAGTGTTTTACGCGATCTTGGCGGTAGCTATAGGTAAGTACATTTTTGTTTTTGGATAATTTTATAAACTACCGCAAAAGGATTGTGCCGCCTTATTGCAATCCTTCTTTTTAGCCTGTGTCATAAAAGTTAATAGAATAAAATATTATGCGTTTATGGGGCCAAGTACCTACAACATCTTAGAAATTAGACCTTTTAGTCGGAGAGAGGTTTATACTCGCCTTCTATACTCCTGAGAAGCAAAAAAGTGAATAGATTTTTTTCATTGAGTGACAACATGAGACAATGATCGAGCGAGTCGAGCTGTTGGTATCGAGATGTTGTGACTCTGTTATCAACATGAGCCCACGTTAACATCAGTATGACAACTTAGGTCAGGGATAACATGTAGTCATAAATATAATATGTGACCTGGCTTCTATCATATTAACAGTGCTTCATAAAATAATAGTTTTTTAAAAAATAATGTCACTTTTTATTACTGAAAAGTACCTACTGGCGTTTATCTTCTACCCATAATAAACAGATGACTTATTAAGTTATTTTTAATTTAATTTCAACATAGTACTAATGGCAAATTAATGATATAGACATAAACATTCCGTTATTATAACATAAAATAATAGCTACCATCTTAAATTGATATATCGCACCTTCGGTAGAACAAGGAACCAAATGCAGATTTGCAATTTCAAGATATTTTTTGCATTCAATATGGTCTTGATCTGTTAATATTGCACTAGAGTAGTTCTTCTTTGCATGACATAAACTATATACTACATTCTTTCTCAGCAAGTAATTATTTAGAATTATTTAATAATTTTATTCAAGGAAGGGTAACATTTGGGCCCTTGTTCCACCAACGTACGTAGTGTAAATTACTTAGTAGTTAAGACCCTATTTGTAATTATAAACTAGGCAAAAGTGTGGTTGATATGGGTCCTATCGTTCCAGAAATCAAGAACATTTATGTCAGCTTAATGCCAATTAGACAAAGCCACTATTTTGCCCTAATCGATTTTGAAGGAATTTATTGAATGTCTTAAGTCCTCCACTTGAAAGGATACTTAAAGCATTTCGGCTTACTTAAGTAACTCATTTTTGCAATTTTTGACAATTGTGCCATTGTTCTATAGAAGCAAGGTGCTATATATGTTTTGCCTAACTTATTATATGAGAGTTTATGTTGAAAATTTTGCATATGCGTTAGTGAGTACATACACAGTGTACAGTCTACATAAAGGACATAGGGTACAAGATAGGGTTGACAAAATCTATAATAATCCTAGTAAAGTGCCGGGCAAAAGCTACTCTAGTTCTGTTCTCTGTTTTATGACTACTTAAGCCCCCCAAAAAATTAATCAGCGTTACTTCATCCTACAAAAACAATGCAGAGTTTCATAAAATAAGTGAAATGTTTAATTTTTTCAGCTGAATGCCCTCCAGGAGAACATAATCCTGGTCCGAATTGCGGACTAGAGCCTTCGTGCGCTTCTAGGAGCTCACATTCGTATCCGAAGCACACATGTGATTGCTGGTGTCTGCCGGGCACGTATAGGAAGATAGAGACTAACACGTGTGTCTCATTAAGTGGCTGTGTATAATACGAGTAATAATAATATGAATAATAAATGTTAATTATAAGGAAACTAGTCTAATTTTTTATCATTGTGCACATATATTCAATAATAATGCTTTAAATAGATGGAGAACCCCACTTACAGAATTTATTTATCTAAATTTGATTTAAGTGGGGCTAAATACACCTTATCATAACATTCTGGAATCTAATGAAGAATTATTTGGGACATTACTCTTTTATATAAAGGTACGTATTAGAACTTGCCTAATACGTACCTTTATACCTTACCTATATATCGAATAATTTATTTAAGAGCAACATGTGCAGTAGAGATTTTTTATCTATACTTTTGCTTTTCATCTATAAAAAAGCAAAAAAGAACTGTAGTTAGTATTATTATGTAAGTGTATGGGCGGTCGCGTCACCTACCGATGCAGCATGCATATGACGCAGGTGCTCTCTGGGTATGGCTGCTTCGGTGAGTACCTGAATTGAATTGGACGCGAGGAGACGGCACAATGCCAGCACTGCGCGGCCGACTGGGACTCCGCCCAGCACACGCTAGAAGACTGCCCCGCGTGGGTGTCTGAACGCAAAGTCCTGGTCGATGAAATCGGACGAGACTTGTCCCCGCCAGCAATCATTACTGCCATGCTGGCGGGTGAGGAGGGCTGGGTCGCAGTGGTCTCTTTCTGTGAAGCTGTAATACTCCAGAAAGAGACCGCTGAACGGGATCGGCAGCGGGCGGATCCCGAGCGAAGAAGACGTCGGCGGCGGAATGAGCAGCCGACGGGACCGCGGGCCGCCAGAGAGTGGGCACCTCTGGTGGCAGATCAATTGCTGCGGCAGGGGATAGGATGGCAGGCCGCAAGACTGATAGGCAGGGAGAAGCCACAGGCTTTCCCTGAGATGGGGCCTAGTTAGGTGCGGCGTCGATCTAGGGGGACCTAAAATCACATGGCCCGGGTTCTAGTAGAGTAAGCCTAAGGCTGGCCGTCGGAGTGGTTTTTAGTGGAAACACCACATACTCCTGGCTCCTATATCCCCAAGGAGCCGGAGATCCGAAGGGATTTTCCATATATAGTATTATTATAAGTACGTACCTAGTACTAATTTAATTACTTCTTTCTTTCAGAGAATTGGGTGTTTTCTACTAAGCTAATTTTTACTTTTTTTTTTGTAAATACATATTTACAAAAAAAAAAAAGTATTCTATCAGTCAGTAAAGCTTTCATTGTACAAGCTCTGCTTAGTTTGAAACTAGATGGTGTTGTGTGTCAGATGGTCGAAATGTTATTATTGTATTATAATTCTCGATAAATTAGTATAAGGAAAAGTTTGTTTAGTATCAGAAAAAGTATGATAACAACTTTTAGCTTGTTTATTGATTAATGATGTATTGGACCTGTTTGGCGTTTGCAGTCACTGGATAACAGTAAATATTTTACCTTTTTTAAAATTACATATTCTATTATAACTTTTAATATTTGAAAAATAAAGTTGTTTTTAAATCATCATACTTAATTATCTAGTTATTACGCACTTATGGAGTGTAGAGGCAAGGAGAACCATCTAATAGGGGGGAATGTTGAAATAGTGTTCAGCTATATACTGAAAATAGAGGTTGCTGGCGAACCAAAAACTAATGTTATAGACGGAGTGAAAAGTGCTCAGTTCAAATATTATAATACTTTTATTGTCTGAAAGTTATTATACGTTTATTTATTGATTGTAAAACTCATGGACTATTTTTGCAGTCTAGTACAAAGTGTCTAGTTATTATTAGGGCCAAAATAAATTTATAAGGCTACCGCAGCGTCATCATTATTGGACGCGATGTTACGGAGACTTTTTATACACAGAAATGGTTTTCCTTGCCTTTACCCTCCATAGACATACTACAGTTTTGTGCTTATCCCTTTTATATGGGTACATACGTACACTGCTGCTAAATGTCGGATATTTCATGTTTACATTTAGAATCAAGTGCTAGAAAGCAAATCATTTATCACTGCCAATGCTATTCACCCGTTACTTAAATGATGGCCGTTATTTTAAAGGTTTAATCTAAAGTGCCTTTTAAACCATTTTGTGTGTAACATTGAACATTGTTTTTATAAATATCGCATTTAGACTTTACTAAAATACTTTAACAAATTTTCATTCATATAAATAATTAATTTAATTTCATCGTTATTTTCTTTCATTTAAATACTTTAACATATTGTAGGTGAAAAGTGTTGATATGTTGGATTTTTTTTTTCACAACCAGTGGTATCTCTTATTTTTTTAATAATGTAGTTTGAAATTTAACAGGCAGGTGGCGTCAACTTACTTTTCGGGTAAGGTTCAGTAGGTCTCTTCCCAATACAATGTGGCCAACCTAACGTTTAATAATAATGCTGAGTCGTATGTCCGTCTACTCGCCGCAGGAATATATAATAATGATTTCAACAATACACATCTCACACAAAGCCATCTGATCCCAGATTAGGCACAGCCTGTGCTATGGTAACCGGACAGCTGATAAACATACTTAAATATTTCTAAATACATACATGTATTATTATGGCTGATGATGATGATGATAGCTAAATAACACCCAGACACAATAAAATGATCGTGTTCATCACACAATTATTTGTCCTGGGTGGGAATAAAACCCAAGGAAAGCCATAGTATCAGGAAATTTCACATTTTTGTTATTGGTAAATATATATAAAAAAAAGGATAATTTGAATTGAAACCAAAAGAATAAGTTCACTTAATATTGTAATGTACTTACTATTTTATAATCTCTTTTTATTATTATTTTTTACTCTGACTATTACTTATTAATTCTGCCTATTGATGTAATGATTACATCTGTATCAGTCAACCACTAAATATCCCTCTGAAAACAACGTTTTATTCTCTTCGTATAAAACAATTACTTTAAATAGATCATTAATAAATGGTAGACACAATTGTGAAAAAGACAAATACCCTAAATTCGCTTAATTTTAAATAAAGATTGAAGTGCACGTATCGGCAATGCGTGGTGGGACTAGGGTTGCCAACTTTATTTGCCAAAAAAAACGTATATTATAGTTTGAATAGGAAAAAAAGTATTTGGAAAAAAAATAAAAAAAATGTGGGCTATATATATATATATATATTTTACGAGTATGTGCTAAAAGCACACAAAAATACGTTTTTAATACATTATTGCATATAAGCACATGCTAACAATTTCTTGCTATTCTTGAATGTTTAAAAATTGTTTGACAGGGAAAATTTAAATTTAAATAAATAAACAATTCGTTTTTAATTAAAATTATTGACGCTCTATTTCTCTCTTCTCGCCACTTTAGATTCATCACTGAAAAAACTCTTTCAGTGAATTGGCGGGAACGGAGAGTAAATAAGAAACAATTTTTTTTACATTTCGGGAAGCTATAAGATACATTTTAGTATAATATGCCATTACTCAACTGTACTTTTCTCTGAAAATTCTTTATCATTATTAGTGAATTTCTTTTGGGTCTCTTTAAGCCTTATTGACTCGGAATACAAATTGTCCATCTTAATATTTAATCTATCTTGTAATTTCGTCTTTGTAATTACCATTTCAAAAAGTTCAAATTTAACCTCATTTTTCAAAGACATGTTAGGAATTATTGAAAGCTAGTTATCTTCGCTAAAGTCGAACCATTTTGGACGGATTTTTATAAATCGATTAAATCAACCGTTTTAACTTATGTATACCGTTAAATAGTTAAGTAGCCATAACGAGTGTTTTGTTTTACGCATCACAGTAAAGGTTGGAAATAAAATATATTCGTATATTAAGTATTTCAATATTAGTATGCAAAAGTATAAAGTATAATTACCAAACATAAAGTATGGTTAGCAAATTGTATTACTAACATAGTTACAGAGCGTGACGATTATAATCTGAACAATTAAAATGCTTTATAAGATAATAACAAAGATTTCCAATACCTAATGTTTTCCTTATATGTTAATTTACATTAGACACTTGTGTGCTGGTAATCCTACTGTAAAACGTGCTAGATAGCCTTCGAGACCCTAAAATGCATAAATATTCGCAGTAAAACATTTTTTCCTTCTAGTATTATCTAGTATAGAAGATGCTCAGCACACTTACAGGAAATTTTTACTCGAGTCTGCTTGGAATTTTTTTGTGTATAAACATTTGTAAATATATACACAACCCCACGTATGGAGGAGTGTTTACCGATGCCTTTATATCCTCATTCCAAATCAAATCTGATGCACTCTAATCGTAGTAAATCTTGTCTCTTAAAACATAGGGTTCTTAATCGAATATTTGGTATCCTAATTAATATGTTTAATGGGTAAATGGGGAAATTCCTACTAATATTATAAATGCAAAAATCAATTCGTTTGTTATTTGTTACGATTTCATGTCTTAACAACTTAACCGATAATATTAAAATTTTGCATAAAGTTAGGAGCACATAAAAAGGACATAGTGTAGTTTCGTCCAGAACCGGCAAAAGAACTTTGCCGAAGCTGTAGAAAGGGCCTAGTATGATGTAAACACAATCAAGTAACTTGATATTCGGACATAGTAGTCTAATCCCTTCCAAAATAAATAAGTCATATCAAAGAACCTTAGAATAAATTAAACTTATCGATGGTCATTCAGGGGAAGTCTCGAGAGACGGCAGCGTATTGTGACTTGTCAGGACCTGACAGGTCGCTTTCCATGACCAGGGAATGTTGGGAATAACCACCTGCATAATTATACCCTGTTGTTTTTGCACGTAGCATGAGGTAATGCTATGTGCAAAAACAACAGGGTGAGACACAAATAAATGTGTCAAGTTTATATCTCCTTACAAATAATTGATGATTTTCTGTGTAAAAAATTTAGGTTATTTGCTTAGTCAGACCCAGGTAATATACTCGTGAATTTAAGTCAACCAAATCGCTCGAAGTATAATAAAAAAATCGTGTCAAAGTAAAGTAATACTAAAATCTGATCGCAATGCCATTTTTGAGTCCAATAATTGTGTCTCTAAACTAACTACGAATTTTATTAAAAGTTTAAAATTAAAATACTAGAACCCGGTTGAAGCGATACCTACCATGAATGATTATTTTCATTGATAATAATAAATTAGTTTTACCTGGTTCATGGTGTCCATGACAAACGCAGTTTCAGACTGTCTTCGTGTGATAAGCAACGACATCGAAGTTCAACATTCCATCATTGCGTCATCGAATCGTAACCCTGAACCATTTTTTCCGACTGATTGTTAAGTATTATCTATGAAAAATTGTTTAGTGTTTACTTATTTTAGGGAGAAGCATGTCAATTGTCATGTTATGAACAAAAGGTGTGTATGTCTATTATTTTCACATTACGTCAATATAAACGAGAACATTCATGAACATCCATTTTCATTGCCATGTTCTTACGAGTCGCGTCTCAAACTCTTTAAACTCAATTTATTGAATAGTTAGATATGTTACTCATTTGAACTTGGCAGTACTTATTTTAAGATATAGTTAAAATCTCGGAGACTATTTTATGTTGTTCATGCGTGTCTAACGCGACAACACACCATAACTGACGCAGGTACCAGAAAAAGACAAAAGACAATTAGTTGTTTCTGCTGGTCATTTGCGATGAATGTAAAAAACAATAAAAACGCGTTATAGTTATACGAATTAGCGGTGACTGATATACGAGGCAAAAAGTTATATAAACTCAGATGTGTCAGTGATAATGCATTCTCATTTATCTGTGTGTGCCGTCAACATGCGATCGTGTGCTATTATTTTATTTGTGGTTTTGGTTTTTCTCAAACACTCGTTTGGTGAGTTTTATTTATTTATGAATTAGATACGGGCTTAGACATTTACAATTAATATCTTCCTACAATATAAGTTTCATTGTTTTTGTTATAATTTATTGCTCTATCATTTTTATTTTGGTTACCCATGCTATGTCCGTTTGCGGGCCAAGATCTTTACTATACCTACCTGTTAGTGTCGTAAATTCAAATCAAGACGTTTTTATTTAGTACATCATGTAACATAAAAAAAACATTTTCATACAATACAAAACTGTTAACAGCTAAAAGTTAATAATATTTCCAAGTGCGATGAATATTTCTAAGGTTCTTTGATATGACTTACCTTAAAGTACTCACTTCTGTGTTTAAACATTAAACCCAGTCGGTACTCGTGCAATGGTAGACTAAGGTATTCTCTAGGATTCTACCAGGTGATAAAAAGATATGACGGAGTATATGCATATGTATGTCGTTTAAGGTTATCTAATTTACAATAGGTCAATATACAACTGTGTCACAGTTTCGTTAATGACATCAAATGTTAACCATCTATAATAATTGTCAGCTTTTATTAGACTTCAATGTATAACAATGATAATAATAATAACTTCACACATCTCACACACCACAGTGGGATCTCGAACTAGGCAGAGCCTGTGTTATGGTAACCAGACTGCTGATAAACATATTTATATATTTCTAAATACATACGTATTATAGATCAATTACACCCAGTCACAGGACAAAAAAACGTGCTCACCACACAGCTATTTCTCCTGGGTGGGAATCGAACCCTCGACCTCCGACCACTATCCACTAGACCAACGGGCCCGTCGAATGTTATGTTGTATTTGAAGTAGTAAGGTTATTTTCCTCATCCATTTATTATTCACTACTAGCAATCAAATAACTTGTAAATAGTTCGATGTGTCTTTTATGTGGAAGTCGATTATTAGAACAGTGGCCATTGGTCAGATACGAGTATATTAAAGAAATGACGGATCGTTAATCATGAAATTGGCAATAATTTGAATTGTTCTTGCACGGGAGTAATAGAATAATTAGTGAAATAAAATATTAGGAAATGCAGTAAGTATCTCTGTAGTGCCTCTGATAAAGAATGATATGTATACCTATTCTGTAGTAGCGTAACCTTCAGGCTCCTGTTTGAGGCTTTCCGAAAACTGTTTTAGTTTTCTGCGAATTGAATGGGTAAAATTAGTAATTATTGATTTTTGTTTTTGAATGGAAGAGAGGACAAACAAGCAGATGGGTATGAAAGCCAGCAACTCAGGAGTCACAAGCGCGTTGCGCTTTTTCTTCAAATAAAAACATTTCGAATTAGATTTTTCATTAGTGACCTAAATTGTGAAGATTGTTTGCTGGCCCGTTGGCGTAGTGGGTAGTAGTAGCCCAGAGTACTAAGCCAAAGGTCGTGGGTTCGATTGCAACCCCAGACAAATAATTGTGTGATGAGCACGATCATTTGTTCCGGGTCTGGGTGATATTTATCTATCATCATCATGATCAGCCTATCGCAGTCCACTGTTAGACATATCCCATAGCATTATCTATAATATAAATGTATTTAGAAATTTATAATTTTATTAATCAGCAGTCTTGTTGGCATAATACAAGCTGTGCCTGGTTTGGAATAAGACTGGCGTGTGTGAGAGATGTGTATAGTTGTTATTATTATTTTAAGGTTTTATGGACTTGGGAGGGGTCTTCACGGCATCCCATGACCGATTCACAATAGTTGGTGCTAGCGAATTTGCTATATTTGTTCCTTTTACTTAGGTAGGTAGTATATCCAGTACTGTACTAGTACGGTGGTAAATGACGCTAAAGACCTAGTTCCAATATCGAACCGAATTTCGACAATTTTTTAATTGCATGATAAGGCTTTAATAGTCTGTTATTATTATTTTAGTACCATTATTAATTTTGTGAAATTCAACTCTTTTCAGCTACTTGTCCATCAGGAGAGTACAATCCTGGCCCCGATTGTGCATTCGAGGAGATTTGCGGTCTACCGACAAGTCATTCCGCAAGAGATCACTATTGCGACTGTTGGTGTATGCCACCACTTATAAGAGACACTATATCGAATCTTTGTGTGACGGAATGCCCTGAAGTATTGCCGCCATAGCTAGTTCCTAATTTGATTTAATTTCTCAGCTAGTGTGCCAAATAAAAAAAAATAGATAATTGCTATGTGCTTCGTTCCTGGAAACAAGGATGATCAAAGGAAATTTATAATGTTTACTATGGAAATGGCCAACAAAATATAAACAATATAAGTTGTGTGACTAAAGTTCTACTTAACTGTACTTTTAGTGTTCTTTATTATAAGAAGTTATTACATATTTGTAGTAAACATAATACCTAACTTATGAGTCAACTCAATAATACTTAAGTAGTCATTTGATGAATAATATAGGACAGACACACAACCTTTTACAGAAAATCATAATAATAACACATTATTTGTCATATCCTCTTGGTCAACACAGTCGTACATAAGTATGAATATTGTATTTCTAATAGGCAACCCCTACCAAGGCTGTCTGTATACTATCATATAAATAGTCTTTTATTTTTGTATCCAAAATTACATGTAATGTAAGATTATTAAGAAAAAAGATGTTGATCGTAGATTAGTCAGACTTATGTTTCTTAGAATCAGAACATCGTATGTTTGACAGTTTGACAAATTGTTTGGACCTCCTTCTTGTATTTTATAATAACCGAGGTAGCATAGATACACGTAGGAACGAACAAAATTAAATCAAAAAACCGTTTCGGAGCCTATGTGCTACTAGTACTTCCGATAAAGAGGGCGTGAAACCTACACAACAAAATGAGATACTTCTTTTATTATTTACTTTTTTTCACTGGAATTAAAAATCCATATACATGGTCTGTCTGGAGGTCACATTCACAAACAGTACTCTCAACAGTGGTGGCAGACGAACATTGGCTTCTGGCCTGTCTAACTTTGGCACTTAACAAAGTGGCCATATTTAGCAAGTACCTATGTCAGCCGTTACGAAATTGCGCCTTATCCCCCCTGCAGTATAACGGGTTTTACCTCCACAATTAAGGCGTGTCCCTAGTTTTTTCTTTACAATGAATTATATTCTGATTGATTTATAAAATCCGTTTAGTAAAAATCTTATTTTCTCAGACTATACGGGTTGAGTACGACACTTCCACACATACAATACATACCTAATGTTTGAGATAATTAATATTCCTATAACATGCGTAATGACTAAATTACGCATCTGTAATGACTAGATCAAATTCCTCATAAAGCTTTGTTATATTTCTTATAGTATTTCATGATTTTTAATTTATTTTTTTCAAAAGGATCCCTAAAAATTAATTAATTAATTGAATGATCACTTTGCGGTTTTTTGAAGCTGTAACAAATCAGTTTTCTAATTGACTCAGAAGGAATAAATTTTAAAATTAAAAGTTAAATCAGATTAAATTAAATATTTATTTATAACATAATATTTGTAGTCCTGAAAAGTTAAGTTACTTTGGAAAAACGGTGCAAAAATCTTCTAAGAGCGATGCCCGGGTGCGTTAAACTATCTACGCAAAACTTTGTTTGCTTAAGAAACCTTCGGAGCGTGAGACAGACTGTAATTGAAATTGTATTAGATAGTTACTCTTATATTCACTATCTAATCCAATTCCAATTATCAGCAGTTAACCGCAAAGGTAGTAATGTTTGGAAAATCTTACCAGTATAAAATAAAAGTCACCGTTGGAATCTAGGTATATAAAAAAAAAAGCCAAGTGTGTAGGCTATAGACTTATGTAAGCTATGAATAAAGAAATATTTTTAATGTTTTTTTTATATATCTAGTGCTAGTTTTAAGGATAATGGTCAATTTCGCAAATTCAGGGGCAAGCCTATTGCTTGTTAACCGTTGTGTTAAGAAAACAATGACGCAACCTGACCAATCAGGCTCCAAGAAATTATTGTTTCGCATAAAAGCTTGGAACCTAATTAGTCAGGGCTTGGCTTGATCGATTTGTCAATATTTTCTTAAAGCGAATGGCCTAAAGTAAACATTTTTAACTATTACTATGGAAATGATGAAAGTCATTGTGGAACTGTCAATGTGCAACGAAGGACGATCATCTCCTCTCAGTTACGGTATTGATGTTCAGTTTTCGGTAATTTATGCTTACAGTTGAGATGCATAATATATAGGTAAGTCAATGAGAAGGAGTTTCTTTATTCTTTAGGGGCTACGATCTAAAACTGAAGATGACTGCCATTATCCATGACTTGGTCGAACAGGTGTAAAATCCATTTGAAGCTAATAATTATTTAATAAGGTGTTTGGGATATGTTCAAGTTATTTAAATTACTTGACTTGAAATATTATTTGTTTGGGGAAAGGATTAACTGTACGGAGAAACGACGAAAGTTGGTTTCTGGAGAAGCTGACCGGTTTCTTGATATTATTAGTACAACATCATCGATTTGGGTTTTCTTTAATGTAATTCTTGTAGTTGCTGCCATCACGACTATTTAGTTAAGCGATAAGAATCAGCTAATGATAAAGGCTGTTAATACATACCGAAAGTAGTAAATAGTGAGTATATCATTGGCTCCAAGGGTTTTTTTTTAGTATGCGTAGGTATATTACAAGTTTTGATGTAAATAATTGTTGGTAAACCTTAATAAATAAATAACCCTTAACAATAATGTGATGAGTGATGAGCTAAGATACGGTTTTTAACTTTGTAATAACTGTATAAAAAAAGGCTATAACAATTTATCATGTTTGGGACTCCTTGAAGTCGGTCATACAACTATTAGCGGTTAATCAAACTTTTCGTGTCACTAAGATGCGTTACTGGCCTTCTAAAGACTGCATGAGACCAGCCGTCGGGGTAGTTTTTAGTGGAAACACCAAATACCCTGCGTCCCATAGGAGATGGAGATCCGAAGGGATTTTCAACCCCGTCACCAAAATAAAAAAAAGGATGCTTTACTAACTACTTTCTAGATATCATTTTTAAAACATTTACAGAATACACAAGACACATTTATTTTTACTTCTTCATGTTTAATATTGATTCACTTACTATATACTAATAATAATTTTATTTTTTGTATTCATATATAGGTCATTTTGAAATCATAAGCGCCCACTGTCTTATCTTTAGCCTCGATATAAAAATATGTCACTGTTTGAATACAATATTTACAAACAAATAAATAATATTATAGAATTTTATTGTGTACATGCCCTGATAATAATACATCATTACACAAAGAAGTGAACAACTCGTAAATAACATTATGAAAATTCTTCTGCGTAATTATTGTTAATTAAATATTCATTTAAGTAACAATATTTTAAACTTAGGGCTGTCCGCAACAATTCTTAAGATAAGTGTAGTACTTTTAATTTATTAAATATTAGAAGCAGATTATGAGTGCAAATGCATTTTCTATTTCTTAACTAGTTCGTTATTTATAAAATGGTACCTAACGATGTCAAAGAAAGAAAAAACCTTTTTTTTATTTTCTCAGAAAGTTTACCATATTGTATTTATTTAATACTTATTTCTGTTACAAGAGTTATCAAATCTACTTAAACAGTGTATTAAACTACATATATTGGTTAACAGTACAACAGAGGTTCTGTTTTAAAATATCATTATACGGGCTGTTACATACCTAATTTTAATGCTATAGCATAAAATTCAATACAATATTTCAATATATAACTTGCAATAACAGCAGAATGATGTGAATTTGACATTGTAGATCAGCAATAAATTTTCAGAAAAGAACTCTAGAGCAATAGTCTCCAGGTCTATTCTGCCCTTCGCTCAGACTAATTATACGCGTATAATCCGTGCTAAGTGGTGTAGTATAAATTTGAGTCGTAAAAATAAATAATTGTGATAGTCAGTGGTGTTTCTTTGAAGTGCCAGACTGTCCAATATAACATGCCGTAGGTACACAGAACATCAGGAGAGGTAGGTAAAAATACACAAAAGGTAACATAACTGCAATAAATTTAGCACAATCTGAAAAACATCCTGACACACGACAAATCGTTAAGAAATACTAGAAACTTGGTGCCTTATATGTTTACATACATTGTTATGGACAATGTGACCTGATTCTCTTTATTCGCAAGTACATGACTCACACACAGTGATCTCAATCTTAAGCCCTTGTTCTAATTTATGAATCTAGATCATTCTCCTCCTTCTTTGTAGGACGTAACCATTACTTGAAGATCATAGAAAACCTTGGGGGTGTCTGAATCCTATAGTCCTCGATTAAATTGTCGGATGAGGCGAATGTATTAGATTTACAAATTCACATAAGCAGCTTGGCGTTTAACATTTATAACAGCAATAGGCGTAGAAGTAAAATATATTTTTTATAATTTATTCATTTAACACTTCCTACATATCACAAGCTGGACTTAATCACATATACGAGTATATACAGAAATTATTAATAATTTTGGTCCGTGATAGACATGCTATAGTTAGATACTCCCTCCGTGATGAAAGAATGTCACACCCATTATTTTGAACGTTTGCCTGTACTGTTTATTTTAACTTTGTTTAACGCCTGCCAAGAATACTTAGCATCACTCAAGCCTAAGGTACATATGTATTTATACAAATATTCCTTAAATTTAACTGAAACATACAGGGTTTCTTTATAAAACCTCATTTTCAAGTCTATTAAAAAGTCAATCAACAGTTATCAAGATAGATGAAACGAAATTGGTGTGGAATTGCCCAATTATCGAGGCACACCTAGAAGTAATTGCTCTATCATAACAGTGCAAAATGTGTCATTTTATTGTATGCACATATAGTTCTATACTAATATTATAAAGCTGAAGAGTTTGTTTGTTTGTTTGTTTGAACGCGCTAATCTCAGAAACTACTGGTCCGATTTGAAAAATTCTTTCAGTGTTAGATAGCCCATTTATCGAGGAAGGCTATAGGCTATATATCATCACGCTAAGACCAATAGGAGCGGAGCACCAATGAAGAATGTTTCAAAAACGGAGAAAATTTATTACTATTGGTCAGCTAGTAGTACAATAAATATGTTATTGTGAATAAAATTAATGTTGGTTTATACTAAATATTTAAATTTATTTTGATGCATTGTGCAACTGGCGAAACGATATAAAATACTATAATTTGAATACCTACTGTATGCAACAAAAATAACCTGAGTTATGATTTCTTTAAAAAATATTGACTACGGGAGTATTTAATAATGCTATGGTATATATTTTTTTATTGTTTCCAATATGCACCATGAGTTACAAACATTTATGTACTATAAAGACTCGTGGGGTCTATTTGGCTACAGTGAGCCGTTACTTTACTTGTGATACTTGACACGTGTTTTTAATATTTTTTTTCACAATTTATGCTTTACTAATGTTTGACAAATAGTGTTTTTGTATTAAATAACGTGATGTGATCTTCTTTTACGTATAATGATTGTAGCTTATAGAACAGTTCATTCAAAAGAGTAGGAACTAGATCCTCGTCTACCCTCTCTCTGAATTTGTTCTTAGATACAATTGTTCTTAAGCTATTTGATCTTCAGGCTTTTTCAGGCTTCAAAACTATGTAGTTTAAGTGGTTTAAGCCGTCGTCACGCCGCTTACTACTACGTTGAGTGTTGTGGGTCCGATCCCCACATGGGAGGACACTTTGTGTGTTCCACAAATTGTTGTTCTGAGTCTGGGTGTTCTTTGTGTCCGTTTCCTAATGCGGGAGTTGTATTTAAAAAAAAACTTTTTTTGTTAATTCATGTTTCCTGCAAATACATGAGCCGACTTAATGCCATAGGCATTTTTTTCCAGTCAACCTTTAGGTGATGCAGAGCTGTGTCTGGGGCGAGTGTATGATTAGAGCAGTTGAGATTATGTATTTTAAATTATTGTCACTTTTTCTTACAAGTGATGATGTGATACTCAATAGATACACTAGGTATACATTGCCCTGCCCACGTCAAGAGGGGTGACCTGGTGTGTTTGCTCTTGCCGCGGGTAGGTGTCTTGTTGAGCGCAGTTGTGCCCACCCCGGAATACTCCGGGCAGCCTAGACATCCACGCCCAGATGCATGGTGTTCTGAGCGTTCGCGTCCAGCAGGGGATTCTCTAACGCTAGCGCAGTTGGTACCCCCATTTTTTTTTTTGTCTTTGAACCGACCGGTTTTCTGTAAGGCCGTGGCATCGCACCGGTCGAACCGGCCCATTTATGCCTAAGCATGGCTCCCTCACGGTAAATCAAGGTTTCAAGAAATATTTTTTTTTAGGTAGTAATTGTGGAAAACACACACAGGTTGTGTTGGAAAAGAAAAGTTTAGGAAGGAAACATTAAAGACAGGGCAAGGTCAAGTAAGAATGAGGCTAAGATCAATTTATGAATATGTATTTTTTGCTAAAATATTACTAAATGCTCTTTTTTTGTCTGAAATATTATATAGTATTAATGTGTGATAATTATGTATCAAAACAACTTACATAAAATAAAGAAATATTTCTGTAAAACGTTGTCAGTAACCACCGAACATAATTCAATTCAGACAGTGTTCGATGGTAAGGCCATCACTTGCGAAGGAATAAATCGATTTAGTTAGGACGTACGCACGAAGACCCCGACATTTTGCTTTTGAAACCGCAAGCGGAAGCCAGTAAGTAAACAAATTAGAAACCTCTCAACATGTCGCACTACTACTGAAACAGAAAAAAAGTAAATTGCCTTATTCATGCTATGCAACGTGACACGCCATTCTGAAATTAGGAATCAGTAGTTATGCTATGCATATTTTGACACTTCCTTTAGTCATGTATCACTAGATGGCGTTGTGTTTATATTATATTATTATTAAATTATATTTTCCGATGTATGTGTGAATGTTTGTACTCAAGGATTATGGTACATCACTATTTTATACTAGTACTAGCTTTTATATCGGTAAAATGTAGCCTATGTTACTCTCTGATAATGTAGCTTTCCATTAGTGAAAGAGTTTAATCTGTTTAGTGATTTAGGCGTGAAAGCGTAATAAAAAAACAAACTCACACACACCTTAACAAACAAATAAGCAATATCAGCTCAAAAAGGCACATTTGGCCTGCAACCAATGTATTAGAACTTATGAAAACAAAGGAATTCACCAATAATACTTTTAGTCTAAGTAATTGGCTTTTAAAATTCGCCGGTACTAATAATTCCTGAATGTGTGATTCATAAACTGCTTTGACAAATTTTACTGCTTATGTGTTTCATATGAAAATAGTGCTTTTAATTTGCAAAGAAATCTTGGAAATCAAAACTTCTAAATTGATGGTAGCGAAGCGTCTAGCGTCTTCACTCCAGAAGTATTTTAGTCTTTAGTCAATCAAGCATCTCGTTTCTGCGAGATTTATGCCCTGCCCCTTGCCACTTTAACTTGCTGATCTGTTGGACTATGTCAGTTTTCTTCGTTCTTCTGCGTATCTTTACACTTCTGGCTCAATCCCGCAGACGAACCCCGAGAATAGCCCCGTCCATAGCTCGCTGAGAAGCTCTTTATCACGATTGCAGTGATATACTACGTTTCGATACGACCTGTGATATATATAAATAAATGTATATTATGATAAATAGAAGAATAGAATATTGAAAATCACCATAACCTACATTTTCAAATACTTTAGGTATACTTCGAATAATTTTAAAAATAGAATAGCACCACAGCGGTGCACCGCTATAACTGCGATTCTATCTTTCTTTTTCGACCAGTCCATTTTTAAAAAAAGGTAAAAAAACAATTTCTTTCAATCTTTTACAGGAAATGCAGAGTGACCTAAAATATGTGAAGCAGTCTGATTGTAGATTTTTAAACTTACCTTCTCATCTTTTCTTACTGCAAAGTGTTCACGTCGCTGGCTTAAAATTTCGCTAACTACCCTTTTCCATGTCTAAAACAGGCATAAATATACAAATCACTGTAAATTTCAATAAGGTTAGGGTCGGGAAAGGACGGGTTAGGTGGTTGGATACATTAGTTTACTGTTTGTAAAGGTCTCATGGCCACTGTAGTTGTGACCTACAACTAAAGTATCTATTTAGTAGTATCAAAAGCTCCATGATTGTGGAAGTAACGGATGTAAGTACACTAAGCAGAAGGTTTGGTTTCGTTTTCAAACAGATTTGTTTTTGATGAAAATTATTACACTTAGATGAAAATTATTATTCCCAGATATTGACAGCGTTTTTCCTCTAACATTTTTAGTTCAGGCTTAAATTTAACCACTTTTAATTTATTTAATGATTACCAAAATATATGT
Source organism: Arctia plantaginis (assembly GCA_902825455.1). NCBI lineage: Eukaryota > Metazoa > Arthropoda > Insecta > Lepidoptera > Erebidae > Arctia > Arctia plantaginis. The sequence goes on along the minus strand of CADEBD010000314.1, from coordinate 6,670,356 downwards.
GTTTTTAATGCATCGTGCAATTCAATGTTTACAAAATCACATGATTTACAAAAAGCGTAACTTTGTAAGCACTGATTTTAATAATATCATTATTATTATAATTCATAATATCATTATTCTATAACTATATTAGTGATTTTAGTCAGTTCGATTTTAATTATAAATTTCAAGACAGCCGAAGAATTAAGAAACATAATCGAATAATGAACCTTAAAAAATCCTGAAACCTTCTTTATAATCTACTTCTTCTACTGTCTCTTTAGATAACATGCAGCAACATGTCTCATAAACAAAGAAAACATGAACACGAATTTTATTTTTTGAAGTGTCGGCAAGCTTGTTCTTGTACATCGTGTACCATAGTTAAGAATTAGTCGGGAAGCATTGTGTCATATTTCCTCGTCTAGTTGAGAGCTGACGCCAATTCATGCATAGATACTGCACGGTTGGAAAAGGTGTGTGCATAATGCCGTTTTTGTGACTTTAAAAAAATTATGAAAAATAAAGGCTAGAAGTTTATGAATATGAGGGCATCCTCAACTAATAAAGGTATTACAGAAATATCCGCAAAACAATTCTTTCAGCTTTCACGGGACAAGTAAGTGCCTATACTTAATCAAGTATCGGTTATTACGGTGTGAACTCGATATCCACGTCGGGACTATAGATCATGGCGACGTGACAAGTGGCGCTCCCTATCGCCGTTTGCAGTACATTACACATTACATGTTGTAATGGGTTAGCAAGTGTTTCCTTCCTAAGTTTAAGGTTTCAAAATCGTTTTTTCAATATCAATAATCAATATATAAAATTTCAATATCACATATACATATGTGATATTGAAAAGATCAGTATACATCTAAGCATATTTGCACAAAGATTATACCAACACTGTTATGTAATAGTATCAGTCACATCATCATCATCATCATCACATCAACAGCCTATACTAGTCCACTGCTGGACATAGGCCTCTCCTTAGAAAGGAGGTTTTGGCCTACTATACCAAGCTGGCAGACGGGTTGGTATAGGGTTTGTTTCAAGTTTTCCTTCTCTTTGCAGTGCTGTTGTCCTGCTTAGTTTGCTCCGTTAGTCGGCTCTTACGACACCCACGGGATGAATTGGGGTGGTGACAATTTGTATTCTTAATCCGTCACCACACGGACGTATCGTATAGTATCAGTCAGCGGGAGACAAAAAAAAAACTGCCAGTATTGCAATAGGCGGTCTTTTCACAATCTTCGATCTCTTAGACAACTTTTGAATGGTTATGATCAGGTTTAGGTAGACAACTACCTACTAAGTAAAATACAAATACAACTAATATTAACTAGGATTAAATAAAATGATATGTTTTAATTATACATTTCTTCGTTAGAGGTTGGAACTTCCCCTTAAAATTCGATTAATAGGTAACACAGATAATTTAAATATACAGATGTGTAAAACGATGAATTGTTATCTTAGATTCAATAGAATTACTTATATTCCTCTTATACAAAATGCATAAATGGGACGAAATACGAAATTAATATAAATTCAAAACACCTCTATATGATTATTATCTTTATTAAGTTAGCTTCATAAGTTTAATAATAAAATACAACTAGCTTATGTTGACAAACCTCTGAAGTAATTGTGCAATATTAATTGCTTGGACCCAGTGATTTGTATTCTATAAGTCTAGCCACAATTAATTTACATACATATATAAAATGCTTAAATCAATATACATTTGTTTGAACGATAGTCGATTGAACCGAAAATCGAAATAGTCCCTTATTTTTCCTATTTTATATGAACTTACTTTATTTAGTGTTGAAATCGGTTAATTATTGTCGCGATTAGTATCAGTATATCGAATTATTGACGTTGTCTTGGTAACAATAGTAAGTATACAGTACGTTTCGTCAATGAAAAAAGAAAATTAATCGCTCCGACTATCTTCAATTAAACATAACATGTTCAATTCAATAAACATAACATATTGAAAGGTAGGCAGGGGTACTAGTGTTGGAAATTATTGCTGCCTTATAATCATAATCATATAAAGAATTGATTGAATTTAGTCATTGCTATTTTAACTGTGATAAATACCAGTTAGGTCATAGACAAAGATAAATGTCATCAAAAACTTAAGCAGAGAAAAAACCAAACCTATTATCAGAAACGACCCTTTTTTTAAATTTAGACTTTGCCGAGTCTTTCGGTAGCGTAATCATAAGTCACTGCGACGTACTGGTTTTGTAAATTAGACACCTGTTATTAATCATATGATTTTTATTAGGTGATTGCAATTTTATTTCATACCTACAGAGGTATATTGTAATACCGATTGACCTTGTATGTAGTACAAGACATGGGTGCATACGTAGTGCGGCGCTCGTACGGGTTAGCTGTGTTATACGCGCATTCTTAATAGTTGTTTACGATAGTGTTAGTGAGTCATCACAGTGGAATTCAACCTGCTCAATCGTAATTATGAACATTTCTATTTGTTTACCTGTAAATGAATAAGCAACTAAATGCAACAAATGTAGATGATAACACAATTTTTAATGAGTCCTTATTGGACAATGAAATTGCGGAAATAGACGAAAGAAGATTAGTTGAATGTACACAAACAGATAAAATGGATGAAGACACACATATTAAATCGGCAAAAAGACAACGAGAAGAAGAAGAATGGACTGTAGTTGGGTCTAAAGAAAAAAAATTAAAGGAGGGTAGTATTCAATTATACATTTCAAGTAATGAAAAGTTACCTAAACAGTTTGCATTCGCAAAGATATTAGACGAACTCCACGTTACAGATGTTGCTAGGGTAAAATATATCAACCCATTTAAAGTCCGAATAGACTGTGCCAATGAAATACAGGCAAATAAGTTGGTAACTTGTGAAACTTTATTAGAGAAGGGTTGGAGGGTACAGAAGTCTACAGAAAAACATATATCGTATGGCATCATTAGGGATATTGAGGTCAATATTTCTGAAGAAGAGATTTTAAGTGCTATTTCTTGCCCTAGCCCGGCAGTGCTTATATCGGTAAAACGTCTAATGCGTCGCAATACAGACAAAGGAGGATGGAGTGATTGTGAAACTATACGCTTATGTTTCAAGGGCTCATTTATACCCACTTATATTTTGGTTAATAATCTAAGTATAAAGGTTGAAAAATACGTCTTCCCAGTTTCCCAGTGTTCAAAATGCTGGAAATACGGGCATATATTCAAATACTGTCCTGCAAAAAAAATTGTTTGCCCTAAATGTGGTAATAATCACCCTAATTGTGAGACGAAAACATTTAAATGCATTAACTGTTCGGGACCTCATATGGCCTTAGACAGAACGTGTCCTAAGTTTATTAAAGAAAAAAATATTAGACAGTTGATGGCTGAATTTAATTGTACATATAAAAGGGCACTTACTATTTACGTACCTCCAACTTCACCTATTCCAACAATAGAACCAGTTATTTTTGTTGAAAATATAGATGATTCGTCTCATTGCATGATTGAGTATGAAGATGAAGAGCCCTCTAACAAAAGGAGTCAAACTTATGCTTCTGTTCTAAAACCTAAACCTATTAGAAAGAAGACCACTCTGCTTAGGCACAAAGAAGCTCGTCCATCTACGCCGTTCCCACAAGGAAGCGATACTCAGGACAAATTCAATAACAACTCTGCATCATCTTCACCCCCAATAACATCAGTGAAAGAGAGAGAAGTAACATTTGAAGAACTTTTAACTAGATTAAAAAATATATTATTTTTGAAAAACCAATCGTTACATATTAAAATACAAAATATAGTGAAAAGTTGTATAGAGTGGTTAATGTTAGTCGTAGTAGAAAATATCTCCGATTGGCCGATCTTGAAAAACTTATTAGATTACTTTAATGGCTAGACATAATCAGTCAATACCTTTGAACATTATTCAGTGGAACGCACAGAGTATTAAACCAAAATTAACAGCTTTTGAAAGCTTATTGTCACAGGAGAAGATTCATATTGCGGCTATAAGTGAGACATGGCTCCGGCCTTCAGATAGTTTAAAATTAAATGGTTACAATATTTTTAGGGTAGACAGAAGTGACGGATACGGAGGAGTTGCCATAGTCACTCATAAATCCATTCATGCACACACCATACCAATGACGTGTCTTAACGCAGGAATTGAAATTGTAGGTATTAAGCTACACAATTGTAATTTTATTGAAAACATTATTTCTTTATATTGTCCTCCATCTATTAATACGGCATATAGTGATTGGGACTACCTATTCTCCCGTTTTAAGCATAAAACTTTGTTACTGGGTGATTTTAATGGCCATCACACAAATTGGTCCACAAAAATCAACCAAAGAGGTGTCCAAATTTTTGACGCATTGATGGACAACGCGTTTATTACATTGAACGATGGTAATATGACTCGATTAAAATATGTTAACGGCAACTTACAGCAGTCATCTCCCGATCTATCGATAGCTTCTTCCGATATAGCTCTACGGATGAATTTTGCAGTTCTTAGTGAAACTTTAGGAAGTGACCATCAAGTAATTAAGATTACATCTAAAATAAATAAATCTATTGGTTTGAATGTAAAAAGGAATTATAAAAAAGCTGACTGGAATTCTTATACAGCTTTGCTCGATGAACTATTTTCAAATTTAGCTGTCGCGGACGTGTTGCAGGAATCTTATGATATGTTCATTGACAGTTTGTATGTAGCTGCAGATCTGCACATTCCGCTTTATAAAATCAATACTAATCCCCTCTCAAATTTTTCACCAAAACCCTACTGGTCAACCGAACTGTCTAAGGCTGTAGCACAGCGTCAGTTAGCATTAAAAAAGTTCAGGCATAATCCTATTCCACAAAATTTTCATTTTTTACAAGATAAAATTAGAATAACACAACAACTAATACGCAAGGCTAAAATAAAAAGTTGGCAAAACTTTTGTTCCAGTATAAGTCAATCTTGTTCTGCTAAACAGGTTTGGGAGAAAATGAAATGGCTAAAAGGTAACAAATCAAATATACCATATATAAACAAAGAGTGTGCGAGGAATCTTCTAGATACTCTAACTCCTGATTCTGTTATCCCTGGTAAACCGATATTTAAGTCATATAATCCCAAGCTAGAAATACCCATAACGATACAGGAATTAGAAAAATGCATCCGAGCAAAAGATACATCACCGGGAGATGATAACGTTACTTATTCTATGTTAAAGCACTTGCCAAATAAGGGAAAAATGTTTTTAGTTAATCTTTATAATGACTTTCTGCTCAATGGTTTTGTACCTAAACAATGGAGAAACATAATTATAATACCAATCCCAAAACCTGGTCGAGATCCTAACAGTGTATCTTCCTTGCGACCTATATCTATGATCTCGTGTTTGTGTAAAGTCTTTCATGGCATTTTACTCAATAGATTAGAATGGTACATTGAAAGCAATAAGTTTCTGTCTAAGAATACGACTGGATTTAGAAAATGTCACTCTACTCTGGATAATCTCACTAATCTGACGTCTAGAATTCAGATAGGTTTCTCTAAAGGATTTACCACCATAAGCTGCTTTTTAGACCTTGACAACGCCTATAATAATGTAGATGTTACTTGCCTTGTGAAAATTATGGACGATATCGGGGTTGGATCTAGAATTTGCAACTATCTATGGAATTTCTTAAAGGAAAGAAATCTAAAAGTCAAAGTTGAGGATTTAAAAATTTCTCGAACAACAAGCTACGGCTTAGCCCAAGGAGACCCTTTATCCCCATTATTATTTAATATTATCACTATGAAAGTTTGTCACTCAATTAACTTTCCTAATGTATTTATTTCACAATATGCTGATGATTATGTTATATTTTCTTCAGGTAAAAAAATTACAGGCATTTCTAATAATTTACAAGTAGCTTTAAATTATGTCAATTTGATGTTTCAAGACATTGGTCTAAACATTTCATCTGTGAAAAGCAAAGTTTGTGTTTTTAAATCAGGTTCTTTAAGAGAACCTGTTACGTTGACAGTGGGTGATACTCCGCTTGAGACTGTGGATAATATTAAATATCTGGGTTTATGGTTGGATAGAGGGCTAAGGTGGTCGAAGCACATTGATGAGATTAGGCAAAAAATTTCAGCATATTCAAATATATTTAAAGTATTATCGGGTGGTCAATGGGGTGTTCATCCTATCTATTTAAGACGGTTATATTTAAGCCTAATAAGAAGTAGGCTAGATTATGGCAGCCATATTTATGCTGCAAGTAGTAATACTCATCTTATTAAATTACAACGAATACAAAATCAATTCTTGCGTTTGGTGGGTGGATTTGTGAGAAGTACCCCCGTGCATGTAATGGAAAGTGAACTTCTCATTCAACCGTTGCATGTGCGGAGGTACTATTTAGCAGCTAAGTACTGGTTAAAGTTAAAGTCTCTAGATAATTGCGAAATAATTAATGTGGTTACTGATCTTCACCAACAGGTGCAAAATTCTCAATGGAAGCGCAGATCCAAACCTCTTCTGCTTTTACCCTACGAACAATTTAAGACGATTCCTTTTTACGTTAGCAAGTCTTTAGGGCCATTTTCGCTGGATATTTGGCTAAGCAGTGTGAATTTATCTCAGGTTGTAAGGCCTTTCATTAACGTACTCGATAAAGCAAAGGTACACTATAGACCTCACGTTCTTAAGAACATTTGTTGTGACTTTATAGAAAATAACTTTGCAAATTTTTACCATATTTTTACGGACGGTTCCAAGCTTAGCGGGTTTTTCGGTGCAGCTTTTTTTGATCCGCAAAGTAACAGTTTCGTTAGGTTAAAAATTAAAACACAAAATATATGCGTGATGAATTTAGAATTGATAGCAATCGTAGAGGCTCTTTCGTATATTGATTCGTTTAAAACTGGAAATTACGTTATATTTACAGACTCGAGAAGCTCACTACAGCATTTGTTGTGATGTACGGTATCAGGCTTTCGAGGAGTCCCAATAGCTTATGACATAATAAAATTAATTAAAAAGATGCTAAATGAAGATAAACACATTGTCCTTCAATGGGTTCCCTCACATATTGGTTTAGGAGGTAATTCTATAGTAGATTCCTTAGCAAAGCAGTCAACATTTATGGGTATATCAGTTCCTCGAGAACCTTATTTTACTGACTTGTTGCCGTTGATCAGAGAACGCTGCATTAACATGTGGAAAGAGTACTTTGATGAAAGGTCTCGTACTGTTGGTATTTGGTATAAGACAATACAACCATGCCCCTCGCACGTTCTTTGGTTTGCGGACTCCGATCTGTCGGGACAGGAAGTTGTCACTGCCCTTAGACTTCGTTCTGGGCATATGCCTCTGAATAGCTTCACATATATGATGAAAAAAAGTTCTTCACCTAACTGTACTATTTGCAATGTTAGGGAAGATGTTTATCACATAATGGTAGAATGCCAAAGAAATAAGGCTGAAAGAGATCGGTTTCAAATGAAACACGGCATATCTCTGCGTTCTGTTGGAGTTTGTAACACCATCTTGACTATGCCCGTGTCAGACCAAGCGAAACTGTTGTACAAAATTGTTAATTTAGGTTTAAAGGATAGATGTAGTTGATTAGTAGTTTCCTATGTATTAGTAGTAGTAGAATGGTATTAGTAGTTTCCTATGGGGGTGACATGATCACTTCGTGATCAAATCCTCACCTTTTGGTAAATAAAGAAAAAAAAAAAAAAAAAAAAAAAAAAAAAGACATGGGTGAAGTCTAAATGATGACGTCCGGATACTCTTTTATGTAAATGTGTCCTTTTTAAAGTATTAAATGTAAAAAAGCACATCCAGGAGTATGTGATGGATAATACATTTCTTACTCTCTGTTTCATCCATATCCATAGATATGTATATCTGTATCTGAGATACTTGAGAGGGGTTTGCTCTGCTTATCTATTTTGGAGATACAGTATCTCCAAAATAGATAAGCAGAGCAAACCCCTATTTGTAATTTCTTCCACTCCTACGGGTCACTTTAGAATAAAGAATGAAAAAATTGGGAGTGTTTTTTTATCTTTATTTCATTTCACAAGGGATTTTTGTACATAAAAATGACGATGGCAATCTGATAGCACCTTATTCTAAGCTAACTACTACATAGTATTATTATAACTACTTAAAACTAAATTATAAAGCATTTTAGTTGGCTCCGAAGTTGGATCAGCTAAAATGCTTCACGGCTCCGTCCTCCTGTATGTCGGCAATGGCAGTAAAAAAAGCCTAAGTTACTTGCTGACAATGTACCTTTCCATTGACGAAAGAAATTTTAAAATCGGTTTAGTGCTTTATTGCTAACAAATTCACTATCATATTTATATTAAAACTATGGATATGACCAATTAGGTACGCGATCTTCCAGAGGATCACAAACCTGTAACATGAACTGGGTGTTGCCTGCCCTGCCGATCCAGTAAGAGAAACTCAGTTCGCCTATTAAAAAAATTACAGCAATTAGTTGTAGTTAAATATTTTGTACCCGATTCTCTGTAATAGTATTTTACATTTTATTGTTATATAGACTAGAAATAGCGTGGTGGTGGAATTTGAACCATAATTCAAATTAAATATACCTATTTATTTTATGCTATGCTTAAACAGCTACGTAAGATTGTAGTTGTTAAAGCATTTTTTTTTGTCAAACATCCCATCTCTTCAACAAAAAGTCGCCTGTGGTATTTTGGGGCCAATACGACCATCAATTGGTCAAATGCGTTATAAAAAAAAGAGTAGTGTTGTTATAAAATCAACGTGTAGAACCTTCTTAAAACTTTTTCAAGTTTAAATAAAAACATAGATAATAATTAAATCCAAAAAAAAAATCATTTTATAGGTCCAATACACGGTTGTACCAGTATACTTAAGCTCGAATGACTTTTAACATTTACAAATCTTGCAATTCTCGATATTAAATACGTGACAGTAGAATATCGGGATCGCATATTGAAAATATGTCATGTTCCTTTAAAATTGTCATACCGTAACACTAACTAAATAGAATGTATTTTGTTAAACTGATAACATTGACAGATTCGTATGATTTCTTCGTAGAAATAAATTCAATAGATTTCTTGCTAAAGATACTGTTTTGAGGAACTAGCAAATTGTATTCACTAATAAAATCAGCAAAATGTGAGTAGAAATTAATCAATTCAGTGGTAAATAGAAAAGTGATCCGTTTCGTGTTTACAAAGCCCGCTTTTGGGAGCCTGCATCCATCCTTGTGTGGTTTAGACAGGGTCTTTGTGCGGTCACCGGATGTAACCCTCACCGTACCATTGTAGCTTATTGTGGCTCGAAATACCTTTGACTTTTAGCCCTTGTATGTAATTATTACGGCGCCCGCAATTATTGGCTCATTTAATTATAATTATTATTAACAACTTTACTTTATACGTTTTTACTACTTTATACAGATTTCCACGACATTTAGCGATTAGTCTAAGCTGAGTAAAGTAGAGGTTACATGATCTATACCTAGCTGGGCTAATATTTGAATGAGATAGAACCATGAGTTCCTAGTATTGCCAATTAGTACGTGACTGTCAACCAGTGGCCTGCAACAGGCAGAATTGATTGATTTTTAGAACTAAACATCATTACTATCTACTATTTTTATTTTATCATCACTTTATATTTCTTGAACCGATAACTTTAAAGTAAAAACTGTGAAAGTAGTTTAGTAGGGCACACCTTCTCTCGTTGCATGTTAAGTGATTTTCTACATTGAATGTGTCTGACCTATATTCTTCCGATAAACTGTTAAGGACACCTACAGCGTTGATGCGACACTTAAAGGGGTGATGTCAGAAAGCGATTAATAGGTCGTCTGGCCAAGTCTGGGGTGCACCGCGATGGTCTAGCAACCGGAAGCGGCTCGCACCGAATAATCGCATCGATCGCCAAAAAACTAACCCACATACGCACTGGCAGCGTAGCCGGAATTATTAATCGCGAGGAGTAAGGGGACAAGGAGGGCGCTGAGGGTGGGTGCGGCTGGCGCGCAGGCGCGGGCGTGCCGCGGGCACTTCGCGAGAAAGGCTCGCGCGCTTCGGCCGCGTCCTGACGCCAAGCGGCGTCGCGATGCGCGAGCAGCCGGCCCCGCGGCCGCTCCCGCAAGCGCCGCGCTAACCTGTACCCATGCAGTGGCGAAAACTTACCAGGTTGAAGTCTTCGCCGGGCGGACAGTCGCGCGCTCGGAGGATGCTCTGCTGCGGCCGCAGGAAGGTATGCGATCCGATCGATAGCGCGCGCCTAAAACCGTCGCCCCTCCCGGCCCGGACGCCGACGCCGTTCGACGACCCCGCTCACTAATGCTTCTCTAAATCATGATTCTTCTTCTTTTTCAACATTCTTTACCTTGGTATTCTCTTCGTGATTCAGTTTTCATTCATGTTTCTGTTATCAAATTGCTGTATTTTAGTTTTAATCGATCTATTTAAGTCTCCTGTTTCGGCACCTAAAAGTGCAAGTCCACCTTTTGAAATAATAAATTTTGTTAATTAGGATCATGTAAAAAATTACGTGCACCTAGATGATAATACTTTTATTGTCGTAAAACGTTACTGATCGAAAAGTTCATATTTTCAAGTAATTAATGAAGTTTTCTTGAAGGGCGGGCAGTTAATCAATCTGTAGGTCATGTGAATGTGGGTCATCTAATCGATCACTATTCAAGGTAATCGAATATTGTAGAGCGATAATAGGATAGACACCATTGTAGTGGTCTACTTAAAAAAAAGCGTATTCTAATAAATTGTTTCTATTGTTATCAAAATGTTATAGTTTTCATATAAGTACTTTATTATAAAAATGCTTTAAATAGTCGCCTGTCTTAAGACGTTAAAATAATTGTCGCGTTGTCCCGCCTAAGGTACTTGCAGCATCTCGCCATCTTGTCTGAAGGCACTACTTACTACTGAAAGGTGCAATAGCGACTCTGTAGACACAACCTATTAGGTAAATTACATTTTTCTAATAAGAGGCTGGTTTTCTACAAATCCAAATAAGCTTGCCGGGAAAATTTGTAGGATTAATTACAAATCTATTTATTTATAATTTCATTGGTTTCATATTTGTTTAATAAAGATTTCAAATGGCTTAAACCCTTTGTTTAGATAATGATTCTGTAAAACATGTATTTTAATAAAAATAATCTCAAACTCGCATATATATAATACAGTTATTTTATATATATAACAGTTGTTATTTTAGTTTTGATTTGTCTCAATTTGCGTTTTTACATAAAAGAGAATTCGAACGAATTGAATTCTAAACTATTTCATGTCACTCTAATTCTTTTTTGAGAATATAAAACGTTTTTAACGTTAACTTTAATGACCTTATAAACTTGTCGCTTGAGTTTAAATTGTAGTTCATCAGATAGATTTTCTTTCGTATTATTTGATTACTGATTATCTCATTATTATTTATTAAGCTACTGAGTATAAATCAGATTTACTATTTGTATGAGTAATTGAAGATGGACTGACAAGCCTACTCACAACTAATGGCTAGCTAGTAATAAAATAACTCTGTTCTGTGTGACTTTATGATTTTATTTTTGTAGATTTTTGCTGCTAAATGTAGTTCAAATTATAGATTAATTCCTGGTGATATTACACCTTATATAACCCTATTATAAACACCTTTTTGGGTGTGGCTTTATATTTATTTTGAAAAACTTCAAGAAAAATCAGATCAGAGAATATTTCTTTCATAGCAGTCGTAATTTATACGTCAAATTTAGAAGTTCTGCAAAAGTTCCATTTAAGAGTCTATATAAATATGTGTCTATAATATGTCTATAAAATACTTTTACCAGCGGTTTTACCCATTCTTATCTCAGGTCCAGCATGCTTCTGATAATAATTCAAGATATAATCCAAATCCGTAAAACCACTTTAACGTGAATATAAGCAACTAAATACTGAGTGATAACGCCCAGATTGATTACATTAGAGTTATTTTATAAGTTATTTTAAGACATAAACTTTTAGATGTCTTGTTCTATATAAAAGACCACTATATCTTGAACTGTCATTTTAGGGAGATTTTCATTTATACTAGGGACTTGTTACTTTTGTAGCCGTCCGCATATTTTTTAAATTTATTTAACTTATTGTTAAAAATTTGTTGATTAAAATTATAACTCTCTTCACTTTTCGTCACAAAATTTAAGCATTCCAAAACTTGTCCCAACGCGATATATGCTTAAAAGCGTTATTAAAAACTCTCTTTACGTATTAATAAAATGAATATATCAATATTTGTGTGTATAATTTTTTATTTAGATAGCTAGGTCTAAAAGCTATTTAAGGCTATCTAAGAATCTGTATTTAAGGATCGTCAAGTAGCTATTGTTCGATCTAATTTAGTTCTCATGCATACATAACATAACTCCTACATAATACGATTCCTTGACATTACGCAATGTACTCATATTCATTAATAAAATTAACTGTCAGTCTTCATGGGTTACATACAGTCCAATTGAAAATTTATACACTAAACTCCATTCACACAAATCCGTCCGACGTTGTATGATAAAAATTTATAAGCATTCTAAATAAGTATAATACATGGATTTATGCTTACAGTTTAAGAATAATAATTTATATTGAAATATTTACTCATTCAAATGATAATTGAAACTGAAAACTCCGTGTTGGCATGAAACCTTTGATTTAACAATTTTCATTCTTACCACAAAAGTTGAAAGAAACTTTTACAAATAAAATAATTTTATACTCAAATGGTTATGTTAGAGAAATATGGACAATAATTCGTGTCGCTCCAACATCATGTTTGACTTTTATTCATCGCGTTTTATAGAAGCTTCGTTGTAATGAACTATGTCACGAATCACTAAAAATACTTCCATAGTATTCTGGATTTTAAAAATACCTATCTAGATGGTATCTCATTTGCCAATTAATCAAAGACAGCTTTCGAAAAGTATTTCGTATCTTTACATAGTACAAAATGAAGTCGCATTGTTTTCTTGCACGCTTAGATCTTTTAAAGTAGGAAACGGATTTTAATGCTGTTTTTACTTATTCAGTGATGAGAGTGATTCAAGAGGCGGGTTTATAAGTATAATACATGTATATTAGAGTTTCAAAGAATGTTCCGAGTTCCGAGAATTTCAAAGATTTGTAAGTCGTAAAAAAATCATTTTTTTGTGCGCTTACCTTACAAACGCTACCTTACGAGATAGATCAAAATAATGTACTACAGAATTGTATACCTTAAATATATACAAAAAATCCACATTGATAATAATAGTTACTGTGGGTTAAAAAAAAACTATTTTTATCTTTTATATATATTACAAAAAATAATGGGTAATTTACGACTACAAAGTTATTTTGAACAATACATTTTGAACATACCTTATCGTATTAAATGCGTTAAATACAGTGTGCATTTAATGTAGATCGATACACATCACAACATATCATTAAAATGAATATATTAGTAGATATCAGAGATTTCAAATGCGGAGCCAAGTGGCTGACGCGTCGGCGTCGGGCCGTACGTCCGTCCCGGGTGGCAGCGGTCGGTTTGAGCGGAGCGGGCCTTATAAATATTGCATATTATAAAAATGTCCTGTAGTATAGTCTTATCATAATAATAGTATAATTAATTACTCTACACATTAGAAGTATTAGTATTATCTAAATTGCACACATGATCGCTGGTATAGTATACAATATAGTCATTATCGGTCGCAGTGACAAAAACAATCAACGTTTAAAAATATCACCGATCTAATAGTAGGCACTTAATAATGAATTCTACCAAACTGTATGTTGCTGTGTAAAACTCTGTAAATTCTTGCGGCGATGTCAATAATCTCATTTGAGATCTATAGAATCACACAAGAAGTGAGGCATTGCTTTGGTACTATTGTTATGAATTTACCTTTAATTAAAGCTTCAATGCAAATTACTTGTCAATACTAAAAGTACTTCTACGCTCTGTTTAACTGTGCGCATAGTTTAATCACTTTAATGATGGCGCTTTGGTTTAAATGTTCCCTTTGATAATTGTAATTTGCACATGGGACAGTAGAGGTGTGATCATAATGATCTATCATCATTTATTGCATGATTACAAAGCACAGGTAGCGTAATGCGAAGCTGCATAACTGTTCAAAAAAGGCTAATATACATAATTTTACATAGGTATACATTATTATTATCAAGTTATTTTTAATTTTTAAATTCTTCTTTTTTAATATGATTTTATTTTAATAGAAGGTCTCGATTATTTGGTGATTAATTACAGGTTGCTATTGTGTGGTAAATTAAGTAGGTCATATAGATATTCGTGTCAGGAGCGATTGGTTACGGCTTATTTACAAAATTGAAAACTGTTATAAACATCGATCTTAAATAACTGCTTATAACTTGTTTTAGTAATTTTTATTGCAAAGTATTTAAGCGCTTAAAATCACTTTTTTTTTTATAAAGACAACGCCCGCATTAGGAATATATCCTGTGTCGCGGGGAACTTTACAAACATACATGAAAGGACACAAAGAACGCCCAGACCCAGAACAACAATTTGTAGATCACACAAAATTTCCTGTTTTATACATTTTGCTCAAGTCAAACCAATTGAATCAAAGAACTGAAAGGATCAAATTTATTACACAAATGTTTATTTCTACAATGCACCAATGGTTGGATACTTGACGAATCAGTTTCTGCGTGATCAATATTAATAATATTGTTTACGACACCCATTTTAACCTTACATTCTCTGTTTCCATATTTTGTAAAACAAAAAAAAACTAATATTTGCCTAAGAACGATCTTTCACAATTTTTTAGACCGGTAATGTGTTCATTATCAAGATCATTTTCATCATGCAAATTATGATATGAAGTACCTTTTTTTTGGTGAGGGGGTGGAAAATCCGCTGTGCTGAGGTCTCGGGCTCGATTCCCGGGTCTGACCAAATGAGTTTGGGAGATGTCTATGTAATATAGTATATGAATAAAAACAGTATGAAAGTATTCTATCAGTCAATCTAGCTTTCATAGTACATGTTCTGCTTAGTTTGAAACTAGATGACGTTGGTTGTCAAATGTCCGAAAATTTTATTATTAAAATCTTCGAATCCTTGGACTTTATAGTTTTTTACAGTGGCTAAAATATACATTATATTCTTATACGTCAGTTTATGCTTAGGTATACTTTGAATATACAGATTAGAACCAATTTTCTCTGCATCTTGGCGAAAGGAGAATATACAATACTACTCTTGCGAGTCTGATGTAAGACGCTTTCGTTTGCCAGATGAAAAGTTAAGGGAGCGTGGAT
This sequence comes from Arctia plantaginis, assembly GCA_902825455.1. Taxonomy (NCBI): domain Eukaryota; kingdom Metazoa; phylum Arthropoda; class Insecta; order Lepidoptera; family Erebidae; genus Arctia; species Arctia plantaginis. The sequence continues at coordinate 6,654,968 of CADEBD010000314.1, read as the reverse complement.
TGCAGTTTTGTTAATTACAGCGACAAAGGTATTTAAACGTGATGAGAAGAATGTATACCCAAATATATTAGCATATAAGAATATTTCGCGCACGATGAAGTGTGAGACACTTTCAGCGAATGTGTTTTTCCACTCCACCAATCATCATGAAATTATGCACACACTGTGACAAGGGTCCAACAAAGACCTAGAATGCCTTTTTTATACCCAGAAAAAACTTAATCTTCGTTATTGGTAGGTACATACGAATTTTAAAATTTGATGTTTAGTAAATTAGGGATAAACTTCCGCTTATTGCTAAGTGACTACTACAACAAGTAAGAATTTTGCCAATAGGGGTTTTGTCCTGAAGGAAGGTTCTGATGGCCCTGAAGGTTTACCCTAAACAATCTAAGTAAGTAAAATTAAAGTTACATATTCCCAATAAACAAAGGTAACCGTTATTTCCAATCAACGACGCAAAGAGATAAGTAGCTCCTAAACGGATAGAACGATTTCCATATTTTTTTTAGATAATAGGTGACTTGATAGCGTTAAAAGTACTGTGATTTGTACCAACTTTTTAATGGTATTTTATCCAATTTGAATCTTTCGAACTTTTTCATAAATATTTTATTACAGCTATTCAAATCAGAAGAATAATAAGTAATATAAAGCACATCATTTGATTTAAAAAAAATGACAATTATTTTCCCATCTATATATACGAGTATAAACAAACTACTGTAACCTTACAAAGTTAAATGTCAATCAAAAATTTACTTTGAATTCGGATTACGTTGGATTTAAACTGTATTTAAATACAACCTTGGGGACAAGAAAGGTCTTTAAAATTTCTTGGGGCAAAGTGTAATGATATTATTTAAAATAATTATTTATTTAAATATTTTATACACTGGTAGAGTGCCTCATAAAATAGAGGCTCATATATCTACATATTTATTTATTTATTTATCTCTTTATTATACACCACTGCAGTATTATTTGTGCAGATATTATATACATTTCGATATAACAATAGCCGGTCTTATCGCTCAAGAGACAACCTTTATACGGATATTGTCAAAAAATAAATAGGGTAGCTTGTGATGTACTATTACAACAAATTAAAAAAAACAAGGATACCTACTTAAAGTAAATGTAAAAGAAGTACAGAATAATGATGAATAAGTTATAGATAGTTATAATTAAGTTGATTGTTATTTCTTGTAATCCTTTAAAATTAATTCTAACTTCTAGTCAGCATAGTCAGCTGGCGCTAATCGATAATTTATTCATGAAAAGAAAAAACTTGACGAGTTGTTTGAGTATGTTCAATTTACTTTATGCATATTACACTTGTTTCCATTTAGTTAAATGTTCACATCATCATTCAACATTCGTTGCCGTTTTTTATGTTGATGGCATAATATACGAAAAACTCAATTTCTCACAGAACCACCTTGGGATATAACAATCAAGATTGTGCATTTTTCGTTTAGAAAAACAACACTTTAACGTGTTTTTATTTCAAGTTCTTTCAGAACTTTAACGTGTTTTTATTTCGAGTTCTTTCGGATTTTTGTATCAAGTAACAGTCGTATCTGATATTAAGCTTTAGTCTATGGTTTTTGAAAACATTTGGTAATGAATGACAAGATTGCGTATTTTTTTTTAATTACCATAATTTAACCTTTTAAGCAGTTCGCGTAATTGATTTCTTTAAAACCTATCCAACGTTATCGTGGTGTTTTCTTGTGTGTTAAGTTTTACAATCTAAAATTCAATTACAATTTATTTTCCTACTCGTATCAATTATGTACAATCAAATTATAATAATAATATCTATGAAATAACTGAATGTAAAGAAAATATCAAATAATAACAATAATATGTACGTAAATAAGAAACTTACGTAAATAAAAGATGTACGTAAAAAAATATTGTAAGTAAATGAAAATCAAATTGAAGAGTAAGTAAATATCATCTTTGTACATATTTTACAGATTCTTTGCAGCATTTCGTCGTTCACACAAAACATATTCAGTTCATATACACATACAGTTCATATTCTTTTCGTTTAGCATTCAAAGCGACTTCAGAACGTCAGAGATAATCAACATCAAGCCGGTATATATTCTACTTCACTTCATTCATACCATTTACAAAGGAATGACGCTACGAGTTGGGTGTGGTTAAGGGCCTTATCACATACGACACTTTAAACGCGTCGGTAATACGTTATTTATGGGATGAATTTGTGTCATGTACTTATATCGGCTGTACTTATTCTATCTGTCACTTTTTAAGTCAACCTCTTTCGTTATTATTGTAAGCGTATGACATTTGTAGCCAGCAACAATTCTAAGGTTGTTTTTTTTTTAAGTTTCAATATTAGGTACATACATACATTAATACATATACTAATAACTAATACATATACTAATAAATAATACATATACATTAATACATTAATAACTACTGTTCTGCATTGTGGAGTTTCTGGGAGTGTTGTTTTAGGACAACGCCTAATTTGGAAATCACGGATGACGCGTAAGACACAGATTTCTTTAAATAACAGTTAAAATTTATTCATAACTAGCTGGTACCCGCGACTTGTAAAGCGCTGCCTTAATGGGTTGGATGCCCAGACCGGGCAAAATTTTAAAGGGTTTTCTGAGAGGCAAAATAGCCTAAGTTATTCCTTATGTAGACAGCTACCTGGTAGTAAAATACTATCGAAAACGGTCCAGCCGTTTAGAAGATTATTTAATGTGAGTTTGAAAAAGCTACTACTAAAAATAACGAAGTTTTATACAAATTTCCAAACCCCTCTTTTGCACCCTTAGGGGTGAAATTTAAAAAAATCCTTTCTTAGTGCACACCTAAGGAACATGTGTGCAAAATGTTATGCGTCTAAGCTGTGTGTCGATCGATCAATCAGTGATTAAGTCTGTTAGTTTCTTCTTTTATAGATGCACATAGATTGGAATATGATTTGTAATCTGTTGGTTTGATTACAGTTCAATTATTCAAGACATTTTTTGATGTCACATTACACATCTAGTGTTAATTATGACTATTCAAATTATTTTCGTATATATTTCACAGAGTTCTAGCAGTATTTCGTTGTTCACAAGAACAATATCGATTTTGTTTATCATTAAAAGTGACTTGAAACCGTCAGAGATATATTCATGGTTCAGATGAAGTTCAGATGGATCAAGATTCGTCACTAATGTGTTACATACTTCTCGTAATTATAGGTTTATAGTTGAAATTCCTTTACTCGTACAAAGGACTAGTCCTCTCCTCTATAGCTAACATCTTTTACTCAAGGAAATCATTGAGGTTTAAAGTACCATATGTGGTCAGACCCTAAGCTAAAATTACAACCATCAAAGTATGTGTTTTGAATAAATAACAAACTTTCTATGAGTTGTTAGAACTACTTAACAACTATTTGTGAATGAAACGTGATCCTGAAGTGTCTTATTCATTTAAAGGGTTCATTTACATAGTAATTACGTCAGGGACATTTAATACCGCTAAACGGTATAGCACTTCACAAGGGTTGAGGAGCTAGTGTGACTTTAGCTCACTGAATGATATTATTGTATAATCTTAACAGTACTGCAATTTATTCTGAACCTTCCTAATGGGTATGAGAGTTACTTTGACAAGTTCTTGATAGTATTATTAGTGTATAGGATGTTAATATTCAGGCACTACGTTGTTTTATTAAATAAAAAATTAAAAACTATCATACTAAACGATGATCACAAATATCAGTTGTGGATTATTTAAGTAAGAAAAGTAGAATTATTTATCATTATTTAATACACCGTGTTAAAACTTATTGTGAGCATTGGAAGTACTGTAGCTCAGTCAGATTTTGTTTACATATGATTGATTAAGTATAGCACATATGGATCACACCTAAGGTACAGAATGCATACTAAAAGTATATTCAGAACAGATTACAATAAAACTCAACGCAAATTATCAACTTGCCATCATGAAAAAACACATTAAGTTCACGCATCTTACTATTCTTTCTAATCTAATCCTAATAATATAACAAAATACGCTCATTTCTCTTATCTTAGAAGAAGCTCCTGGAACGAGTGTGACAAGCCTGCCTTAGGAAGCACTTATATCATAGTGTCAAAAGGTATAAGTGCACCCGAGAATCTGACGAGAAATAAAATAATATGTGCTGGTACTTCCAAACACGCATTCATAAGAGGGAGGATATTTTTATGGGGCCGTGTAAGTAACGGTCGAACATTATGAATTTATGGCCCTGGTCCAAAAGCAGGGATATTACGGCTTGAACCCGGAAAAGCCTAATTTTACTGTCAGCCTCAGATGGGTTTATGAGTTTCATTGTGTAGAGGATAACTAATTAAATCTTTTTTTTTCTGTAAAAAGATTCATATAATGCCATATCACGTATTAATTTCATCTGATATGTTGGTTATGGGTGTATCGTAAATAAATAGTATGATGTTTTGCGTATCTAAATCTTAACTAACAATATATATGGAAAAGTAAGTTAGTTTGTTTTTTGTGTTTGTTTCTTATGCTTTCATATGGTAAAAACTAAAGCGAATGTGGTGCAATTCTGTATACGGATACGTACGTAGGAGTACAAAATACGAAGGAGGGTGCCTTCCAGCATAAAATATAATAGGTAGATAATTAAACAATTTCCAAATAAGTTAAAAACATACTTAGGTAAATTATAGTGCAGCAACTAGAAAATAATGAGCAAAAATATTCATTTTTAAAAAAAAATCAGTTAATGACAGTGCTTCTCGGATAAATAGGTACTAGGAATGAATTACAAAGCCTCGCAGCTTGTACTGAAAAAAAAAATTTTTTTTCATACATCACACACACGGGCCTCTGATCCCAAATTAGGCAGAGCCTGTATTATGGTAGCAAGACAGCTGATAAACATACTTATATATTTTTAAATACATAAATATTATAGATAAATTACACCCATACAGAACAAATGACCGTGCTCATCACACAATATTTATCCTGAGTGGGAATCGAATCCAGGACGGATTTAGCAGTTAGGGTCACTAACCACTAGACCATCAGGCCCGTCATTTATCACAAAACTTAAATAGTACTACTAAACTAAATACTATTCCAAAAGGGTAATTTTCTTTAAATTTAATTGAAAAAAATAATTAAATAATTAAATTATTGAAAATTTAAAAAAATTAAAAGCATTAACGTTAGGTAAGCTGTTGGCAAAAGCTAGCCAACTTAAAGGACACATTCTTTTTTCAGTTTTGTTCCGAGGATTGCCAACAGTTGTCGCAGCAAGAGTACCTTTCTAGAACTGAATACTAATCAAAATAAAAGAGTGTGTAATCAAGAGCAGCTTAAAGTAAAATATTAATAGGAATCTTTACGGGTTTCTTTAAGAATTAAGTTTTTTTGCCCTGTCAAGCTGTGAAATAAAAGTTAAAATATAAACTTCAACAAAAACTGATAATACATGACGCAATTTGCAAAATTGGCATTTTCATTGATGTGATAACAACGGTCGACTAAAGTGCTTTGAAAGGCTTAGCGCATTCTCCTTATCATTTGGTTCTATTATCAGTTTCACCAGCAAACAAAACTGCAGCCCACGATATCACATTGTGCTCGTACTTATTTTAACGAGTACACGATATCTCTAACAATTTATCTAGCGCCATCTAGTGAACACAATACGAAGTCCTTTCTAACTATTAGGCCTATATTGCGCAATAAAAATACTCATTAGCATATATACAACTTCTCGTGTGTCAAGATTAAACGTTTGGAGGGTCTTTTTGTGTCTAAGGGTCGCAAGATACCATTCTTAAACACACACATACTTATCCAATAAAAATGCAGACATGTTTAAAAAGCTTCTAGATTGAAGAATGATCTGTCTACAATAAATAATGTTACCGAATAAATATTCTTAATGTGTAATGTTAATTGGCACAACGCTATCTCGGACTAATAATTACTGCTTAACTTTAAACATATTGATGCATTATAAACCCAGTCTAGTCTGCTTGACATAATCTAGTCAATGACCCTGTTAGAACGAGTTCAATGAATATAGACACAGCCAACTTTTACTTGTTTTCTTTGGCAAGAGAGGCCAAAAATTACTTGTGTTGGCAATAAACATTTCAGAAAACCTGATAACCCACTTCTAAGATCGGTTATATCTTATAGATATTTATCACTGGCTGTCTGCCATAACATAGTCTGGATACAAAATTTGGGTCAAATTCTAAATAACTTGTTATGGATAAGACCCAATATGAAATTTTATCAATTAAATTGTGGCCAGCAAAACAAAAAAAATATGTCAGACGGGACTTGAAACATTTTGTGTTGCTATCTACTTACTGCTATTGATTATTACCGTAAGCCGCACTTTAGAATTAGGATACAATAAAATGGTATTGGTAATCTATATTACTAATCGTTTTAGATCATCTTTTCCATCAGGTCAATTTTAAAACTGGCGTCTTACATATTAAAGCGTAGATTACATATTAAATAGATAATAGTTAAAAAACTTAAACAACACGATTCTGTAATAAGGCGAACTAAAAAGTAGAAAATAATTTTCTATGGGTTAAAAAAAAAAGAGAGGCATTAAGCAAAATATTTTATGGTAAAAAAGTGTGGGATTCTGAAACGTCGTCGGAAACGTCAATTGTTGTAAATATCTTATTGACAGATATTGGTCAAAGTACAGTCACTCAAAATATTGTTAGTTTTTGTGATATATAAGGCAGTATAGTTTCAATATTTTACCACGTCTAATCCACTTTGACTTGTATCAACAAAAATGAAGATTCAGTCGTGGATATGGAAATCCAGTGCAATTATTAATCCATTAAAACTAGGTTAGTTTTGTTTTCTAATACACTTTGTATTTTGGTGGAAAATTAACGTGATAACTTTTATTCTTTTAATATAGAAAACTTTCTTTTTTGCTTTTTTTATATTATGTTAGGACTGCATCTATTATGCTATTAAATGGACAAGCAAGCTGACAATCAGACTATTGGTAAGTGGTTACCCTTACAGCATCGCCTGTATTACATGCAGGTCAAACCTATCTTCATACAGGTCGTAAATTCCCTTTCTATTGACAAATATATGAAGTTACAAGTAGCTAATTTGTAGTGTAAATTTATCACAGAAGCCTGGTAGCTCAAATTGCAGTAGAATTCACCTGACAGTTACTTCATTCAACATTTCTTAATATTAATTGAAAGCAATATTAGCAGACATTTAATAGATCTATATTTGTATATGTATATCAGAAATTAAATCGACTTTAATTTATGCATGCATTTATTATAATGGTGTCATAAAATTAATTTAATTACGAAAGTCTACGGAGCTACATGCTACGTACATTTTCGTAGCACTATCGTAATGAGCTACGCTGTAAGTTTTGTTCGAAGCGAGGTATAAAATGGTAATAAGAATATAAAATATTCTTTCCATAGAAGCTAATTAATTTGTTCTAGATACTAATCTACTTTGATCATTTTGTACAAGATATTTTATATTTAAAAGTGCTTACGTTGTACCGATAACTTCTTAAACATCATTTTGTGGCTTCATAAGAAAGCTTAAAAACATAATGTTTTCAGCGGGAGCCTTTGTTGAGAACACAATGTATTTGTTTTTTAATGAAGCTCATTGTTTGCTCTAAATAAGCTTTGTGTAAAATATATTTTCTAATGATTTTTTGTATTCTTTACATAATTTAGCTAATATTTTGATACATTTTACGATATGGTATGGACTTTAAACTTTATAATTTTTAATCCATATGGTAGGTTTGATACGAAAAGTTTTTTTTTACCACGGGAGAGCCATGCTTTGGCATATGTGGGCTGGCGAGACCAGAGTGATACTACCGCCTGATAGAAAACTGATGTCAAGCTAAGACTACACGGATGGCGTAGTAGTTTTAACGGTCACCGAACAGAACCTGAAGGTCGAACCCACAACACTCAGTAGGAAGTGGCAATTCCTACTTGAGTGTTGTGGGTTCGATCTTTAAATGGGGGCAACACTTTGGGGACACACTCTACAAATTGTTGTTCTGAGTCTGAGTGTGTCTGAGTATGTTTGTCAAGTCACCCACGACACAGGATATATTTCTAATGCCGGAGTTGTTTTTTGAAAAAGAAAAGATGAAAGAAGTTTTGTAGGACCGAATTCTCCCTCCTGTTACTCTTAGGGGGCACACTCAAAAAACGGCACTGCATTTGTGTCTCTTAAGATCCAGGTGTTCATGGACTGCAATAGTTTCTTATCATCAGGTGGTCTGTATGTTCGTTTGGTCCCTATATTGTAATATTTTTTCTTGTATTGTTACTGTTTTGTTACCGGTGCCTTATCCGATTTAAACCGATTTAAAATTAATTGGCGTTGTCATATGACACTTGATGCTGAATTATTTTAACCACTAACGCAAAAACTTGGACTGGCCTGTTGGTCTAGTGGTTAGTGACCCTGACTGCTGCGCCAGAGGTCATGGGTTTGATTCCCACCCAGGACAAATAATTGTGTGATGAGTACGGTCAATTGTTCTGTGTCTGGGTGTAGTTTATCTATAATATTTATGTATTTAGAAATATATAAGTATGTTTATCAGCAGTCTGGTTAACTGTAGAAAAACTGTAAAAAATGTAGAAGAACTTACTACAAGCCGTCTCGAACCTTTTTTTTAAGGATAAAAGACAACTCTCGTACTTAAAATGCTTTCTGTGTCACTCACAAACATTTACATAAATTTTTGTGACTTATGGGAATCAAACCCACAATACTCCGCTGTAGTTTAAAGGCAATGCAACCATTTTAAGTATTACGTTTGGTTGTTAATATTAGATACTATTTGTATTAATACGGGAGGGAAGTATGTGTTGCAAATAAAAAATACAGAAATCGGCCACAATAAGCCACGCGAATTTAGTATATACTAGTAGTATATTGATCTGGCGTGATAGACAAAGTCTAACAAATCAACTTAGTAACCTATTAGTAACTATTAGTGAACTATTTAATAAAAAATACAGGCGATGTACAATAATAATAGTGATTAGTGGGGTGGTTTACTCATGGTTTCTACATGTTCTTCGTATCGATTTTCACAGAAATGTGTGTGTAAAGCGCGTAAAGCCTGATAAATAAACACTGAATCATGGTTTCATTTAGTATTAACGTATAAAACTCAAATACTTTTCAATCTAAACATTGCGTGACTAAATAAATATGGACTGTCTAAACTAAGTGAAAAATCAGGTGCCAGTTACTTAAAAGCTTTTAAAAATAGACCCGCCAAATTCTATCAATACCGCCATTTGCCACTTGAGACCAACAAATTTATTTACTGCATGCATTTTTATCTTTATTGTGATGAGATAAAGCTTATTTTCATTCGGGCCTGCAGCGACGGCTTTGCTCCAGTTGTCGACGTTTCAGCTCTCGACCGTCTAGAGCACTTCAGAGTTCGAGTTGGCACCAAATTTTAGGTTTCTACGCTTCTCATTAGGCGCCGCTCACAGACAGAGGGGAGTGGAGGGTGCGAGGGATGGGTGGAGCGTCACAACGGGAGGACTATTGTACTTTAAGACGAGGCGTTTTGTTCCTCATCTCTTTATACCTATGTAAAGTTTCACTGTACACACATTACACGAAGTCTCACTTAAGGATATTGCTGTTGGTTTATGTCTGATTCTATGAATAAAGAGTAACAGTTTAACGTACACCCCTCAATACTAACTCATAAATAAACTGAAAAATCGTGAACATAATTAAAGTTGTTAAATAACATTGTAACACTAACACTTTTTACGAGCCGAATAAAAACACGCAGAAGGCAAATTAAAGCAATAAGTTATAACATTATTAACGACTGCTTAATCTAATTTTACGTCGGAGAGAGGGTATAAAAATGTTGTTTGATAAATCTCTGTTTCAGACACGTTGTATATTTTGATGCAAGATAATTAGTTAGTCCCCCACGGTCCTTTTATACTTGCGAGGGTCAGCGGCTACGCTTAAAAGCTTCGGTCAGCGTTTCAATTATCAACCAATTAATGGAGTCATTCCGTGTATGCTTTTGTAATTATGGGCTAGTATTTTATAGTTTTGAGCAGTTATGCGTAGCTCTGATAGCTGTTACAACAATTTACATATAAAGGTGGTGGGATATGAATTAAATAAATATGACTTATTTATATATGGTATATATAGGGTACAAATTATAATATATATAATATAATAATAAATCTCACACATCTCTCACACGGCCGTCTGATCCCAAACTAGGCAGAGCCTGTACTATGGTAAACCAAGACTGCTGATAAACATACTTATATATTTTTTAAATAGATACATATTATAGATAAATTACACCTAGATACAGAACAAATGACCGTGATCATCACACAATATTTGTCCTGGGTGTAAATCGAACCCACCACCTCCAGTTTAGCAGTCAGAGTCACTAGCCACTACACCAATAGGCCCGTCAATTATAAATATTAAATGTACAGTAAACACTCTTTTTAAGTAAGTCGGACCGTGTCAAACTTACCGGTACCTTGAGACTACTCTATATATCTGTATAGTATCTTTTGATCATCTCTTAGCGAAGGCAGTGGTAGAAGAAGAACTACAAAAGTAGAAGTACTTTATTTTATCTGTTGCTGTATTTAAGTTAGAAGAAACTACTAGTTATGTGACTCATAGATAGTTACGCCTTATTTAAGTATGTCTTGTCTGTGTTAAAGGAAAAGTCTATCACTTTTTAGAAATTTAATTTTCATAAGAAGATAACATTTGACTGTTAATTCCATCCAATGCAAAGAAATTTATTTTTATTTTCAAATATAGAAGTCAATACAATTATTCTTTTACCTTGAAAATAATATTTGGTTCATTTCTGCTATCCTCTTCCAACGCAGAGCAGGCGACATGACCTTTCACAATTACATTGTAGCGGAAATCTTGTTTCAAATTACCGTACAAGCATAAAGGTCAAGTGGAAACCTTTATCTCAGCATGTATTCATAAAATTGTATGAGGAAGAGTGGTAGTAATTGAGTTTAGAAGCGGTGATGTCATTATACCCAGCCGGTAAGTGGTGGGTGGGCCGTTCATAACAGATCCACGTAACATAACACAATTATCATTTAAAGAAACATTTCTTGGAAATCATTCAGTGAAGTTTCATAGGTATTTGATATGGACTTCAAGTAAATTGTTTATTATATAATTTATTGGACCCCTTTTTAAACAAATAGAAGAATGTCATATTTCCAATACTTAATATTCTTATGTAAAAGTGCAGAAAGCTAACATTTTTGCAAAACTTATGTAAAAACGGTTATGTACAAAAGTCGATTCAGTGACAGCTCAGGTAATACTGGTTAATTAAACAAAACCAGACATTCAAAACGGTTGGCAAAGGCAATCTTACGAGAGAAAATCAATGCTGTTGCAGGATTAAGTTAAAGATAAAGATGATTTTTTTGCCATAAGTAGTGTACAGTATGGCGTTACATCAAATTAAAGTCTAAACAAGTTGTAAATTTACCTCCAGTTTCCTCTATTTCAGCTCGTACTATCTCTAGTACGAACTGAAATAGAGGAAAGGTGAGGTGCATGGTTGGTTTTGATCTTAGAATACTCTCGTATTCTAAGATCAAAACCACCTCAGCTAGTACTTATATATAAATTTGTTTTCTTACCAAATCGGCTAGAGTAAATGTCTAAACGAACCCGAAATAGATTTCATTTTGTATGTATTAATATATTTTTATGCTTTAATTTTTCTGACAACCTTATTAAGTCAAGATGAGCCTTAGAGCATTAAAGCGCGTGGGCCTAAGTATGCGTGACCAAAAGGGACGTGTAAGAGACCCTAATATGCTATGATACTGTACACGCTAACTTGAACATTATTTATAAAATGCTAGTAATAACTTTTGACTGACCTTATAAGATTAATTTTGGCTGCGATTTACAGGTGCTTAAACATTGGCAAAAATATATGTTAGTAAAAAATAAACTTAAAAAAAGGAAAAAAAGGACAGTGAAGAACAAGATTAAAGTTGAACAGCATTACAAAGGTATGGATGATGACTTTGATGATTGCCATTTTGATATTGCGTTTGCTGTATTTATATAATAACCGCATTCAGATTTTGTTTTAAAAGCGGATCCTCAACATAGTCTTGCATTGTCATTGTCTTGGCCTGTTTCGTATCAAAAATAAAATTGACTTAAAAAAAGTAAATAGAATAGATATAAAATAAAATGCTAAGCGACAGAAATTAAAAAATGTCATGGTTGTACATTCTTACCTTCTCAACGATAGCTAGAAGCAGGCCAAGGGCCATCCTTTCGGTAGACGGAGCAATCTGACGATAACATGCACGTTATAAACCAGTCAGCTTAAGCAGTGCAAAAATAAAAAAGAAGCGGTGCAAAAAGTTTAGGACGGCAAAGCTTTGAAAGCAAAACATTACATTAATCCTAAATATATAGCTTATGTCCATTATAAGAAAACCTTCTATAGTCTAGTTTCGATATAAAAGTTAAGAATGTCTTTAATGCTATAAAAAGAAAAAACCTTGGCACAAAAAAGAGACAACGCACCTGCACAACAGAGAATATTGTTGGAAATTACAGATATAGTATACCACGGTGCAAAAAAAAATTATATGAATCTACAAATACGATATTGCGTCTAGTTAATAAGAAGGTAGAGTTGTAGAAGTCATAAAGAATTCTACAATGACTATTGTAAAATAATAAAAATCATTAATCGAATGAACAGTCGATGTCATATAAGAATGAGTTTAAAACGGCCAACGGAATATGCCAATTCCAGGCCTTACGCTTTTTAATAAATAACAAAGAAGGCCAAAAATTACTTGAAATTGGCAGAAAATCCAATCCCTTAAAGTAGCCTCATTTCATGTCACGCCAAGATGTACGGTGTAATATGGTGGAAAAGTTTTTAATGGCATGTACGTGGTACTGAAGTGAAGTGCCCTAATAGCATCTTTGGATATAAGGAGACTTGAAAACATTTTCCGCTTAAAATTTTCGGAATAGAACAGGACCCTGTTCTTTTAGTATCAAAGTTCGTGTAACATTTTTAATACTCGTAAATATTTGTGCTGTATTAAAATCTTTATAATATCTTGTTCGATTTTTGCCAGTTTAGTCTTTGAAAATATACATGTTGCTACACGATCGTAAATGACCATCACCACATACGGTCACCTTCAACTCAAGTGCGTTTAATTAATGCAATGCCAAGTGCGTTGCCGCCCTTTGAGTGGTGAGGGGGGGGGGATGTTAGGTTGTGTCTCCGGCAACCTCATTCACTCGGTGAAAAAGAACGAAAAAGTTACTTAACTTAACCGTTACCTTATCTGATTAATCCATTATATTAGGCTTAAAGACTATGGCTTGTACGTACTATTGTATGCATTTATTTGTTATATGACTTAAATTAAACACCTAACCTAAATGAAGACTGTATTAGGTTCAATGCATAGTTTTCCACTCCTAGTTTTCTATTGCAGCCAGAATTTGCCACAAACCCCCACTACACTGCATAATTATAATAAATTCAAAAGGTGTGAATCATCAATTGAGTGAAAACAAAGTAAAGAATTAATTCAGACGGTGACTCATGAACCCTCGATGCCTTAGGGTGAGTGTAGGCGTCTAGTAATCCCGTGGGTCTAAGGTTTCTTACATAGGCACCCACTGTTCTAACAAATACCAATGTGGGAAGTAAAAAGTCTTAAATTTCCATTCTTAGTAAGCATTTCAATTATTTTTGCTAGCGATGTCAGTTCGGATGGATGAGAAGAATTTAATATCTAAATAGCATAATATACGAGTACTAATATCGGGTAGGAGATTTTAGACTTACTGAGAACAAGAGCTTATCGAATGTTGTTCGTTTAATGTAAACATTAGTAAAGTTTTTTTTGACTTTTTTTTGTGTCCAGACTATTAATTGAATATCGTTGATTTAACAGTTATAATTTTCTTACATGGTACAAAAATAATAAAATAATTTAGGTTTGTATTTTAGAAGGTCCTTAAGTCTAATATGCTACCATTCATTATTTAACTTGAAGGAACTAACCGGAAGAGTCGAAAATATTTTTATTTTGGATCATAATGACATGTCGTATACTTGACTCTTTACGTCGCAATTTGTCTTTAAAGAAACCTAGTACAAATTAGTTAGCGTTTACGTTTCTCATGTTTACAGCAATATGTGACGTGATTTACCACAATTTCTGAATCATAACACAGTGAATATAATAGTATACTTATTCTATAAAACACTCCTAGTATGAGTATTTAGAGCTTAAATAAATAATGAATGTAGTTGTTATTTAAAAAAATTATCCATTTCAGTTTTTAAAAAGCATACTGTCCGTATAAACGGATGAGATAACATCATTACATTAATGTCCATTCAAAGACTGCCTGACAGATATTGTGTTTTCGTGATGAGGGAGCAAACAATATAGAACATCTGTTTCAGTGTTTTTGTTTCATTGGTTTACAATCATGAATACTTACTTCATATGTGGCCGGGTCACGCCAATAGGCCAGCGTAATTTCGTAGGTGGGACTAAAATTATGGTCAACAAAATGTGGGCTTTCAAAATGTCTCTGCATTCCCTATCGGGGATAAAAGGCGTATTTAGATATAGTTTATTACTTACTGAAGAGCACAAAAGGCTGAAGTCTGCGCTCAAAGGTTATTGTTATCTTAGATGAAATATAGAACTCCAAAGCCAAGAGGTTTAATAACATGAAAAGTAACTACGTAATATATTTTACTTATAAAAACCTAAAAAAACTAAGATTGTTTTTGCACATCACGCAAAAACACGTGACATCGCATTTTTAAAATTTTATATTTTGCTGTAGTTCAACCTATTGTTTGAAAATGCTGTAGAAGTTTGCTTGGTTTTAACACTCGTTTTTAAATTAAGTGAGTAGTAGAAAGATTCGATCATTAAGGTAAAAATGAGGGATCGTACTCAAGAGAGCAATCTAAAATTTCATATCATAATTACTAATATATAAACTTATTAATATATAACGCATCATCTTTTCAACTCGATAGTCACGCGTACTAGGACAAAAGAAAATTCGACCCAATCATCCCTTCGACGATTGGAAAATAGTTGATCATCTTGGAACAGCTACATTGCTTCAGTAAAACGCACAAATACAACTTATGTAACCTCGATTATGTCAGGGTCTTATAAAATTTAATGAAATAATATTTAATATTTACTTATTACATTTAAGTTCAGTTCTGACTTTTAGGAATACCGCAATCAAAGCTTTCAATATTTTCTTAACGACATTATTAAAACATATTTTTTTGTGAAATATCATACCCAATCATTAGTAGCTAGCCAGAATTCTCGTTAGTGATAACTTTTAAATTATTTTATTTCGAGAACAGTCTACCATTAATGTTCTTCTTACTAAATACTTAGTATCTTCGAAGAACTAGAATTAGGAATTCTTCGTAAAATAGGTGATACAGTTTATCATCAACAGCCTGCCTATACCAACCCGTCTGGCCAACGTGGTATAGTAGACCAAAACTTACTTTTTAAGGAGAGGCCGATGTCTAGCAGTGGACTATTAAAGACTGTTTATGATGATGATGATAATGCTGATGATAACTTTGTTATAAAGTCTGACTCCTCTAATTGTATTTCATTATGTGTTTATAATTGACAGGTGATATGATTAACAATACGAAATTGTCGATATTCACAATACTACTTGTGTAAATTGTTTTCAGTAACTTTCGTTTAACAGTCTATTAGACTTGCAAATGAGTTATCTGAGGCTATGTATCTAAATATTCGAGACCCAATCGCTGACGTAGTTCTTACGTGAAAGTTAGATATGTAAATAAACTTTGAAGTTCTATGTATTTAGGATGGTGAGAATAAGTACATATATGCAATGAGACTTAGCATTTCACTTGATATGCATGAAAAGTGGAACGATATCATCCTAGAAATAATACGGTTTTGTATGATGATCGTAATATCGAAGTCATACGTATTTTCTCTATTTGCCATCGTGAAGATTGTAGATACATTTAATATAGATCATCTGGTTAAGAGTACTTGTATATTTATGCTGTCTGCAAAGAAGTATTATCGGTTAAAGTATGAAATTGCCGATTAGTAAGATGTAACATAAATATGTTACATCTTTGAAAATAAATATTTAAACAGAATTTATTTTGAGAATAAATATTATCCATACATTGCTGCCATTTAAACGGAAGTTCATTTATGCCTTTACGATATAACTCTGAGGATCTAGATTTGATAAACTGTGTGAAAGCATTTTGTACTGCCTCCTGGGAGTAATTTTTTTTATCACGTGTAAAATTGACCAAATCACCAAAAAATTTTTAGTCCGATGGAACAAGGTCTCGCTAGTACGGAGGACGACTTATAGGTCTTGCGTTATCATAGAGCAGTAATGGTGAATATCGATTCACGAGTCGGGGCTGTTTCATTGCCAGTTTCGCCATCATTGTTCGAAGTTCGGCACAGTAAACATCTGTTGTTATTGCCTGACCAGACCTTGACCAGAAAGCTACAGTGAATAACACCATGAAGAGACCACCAAACAGTTACCATTACCTTTTGATTGGTAAGCTATGCTTTAGGGCACTTCTGCGGCGTTTGACCTGGGGTCAGTTCAAGTTATTTTTGTTTCAGTTCCGTAAACAATCCGGTTTTCGCCACATGTCACTGTGCGTTCATTAGCAGTCTCCTCTCCAAAAGGAGCGTTAACGCGCAAAAATGACTCTGATTTTCGAAGTATCCATCTTTCATGTCTAAGCTGACTAAAACAAAAAATTATTGAAAGTAAAAAAAAACCAAATGTTCCACAGTTTTTAAAAGAACTTCATAGATATCATGTAAAAAAAGTCATTCTACTATTTTTGACGAATATACATGCAACAAACTAAAGATCACGAATATCAGTTCAGCCGTCCGTGAGTTATATATGGTCTAACTAATCCGACCTTGTTTCACATATTAAAATTATTGGTTCGTATTTCCCGTAACAAAATTATAACGTCTTTGATATTAAAGCTTCAGCAATAGAAGTATATGTCTTATTATATTGTATAAGAATATTGTATAACCTTGACGTTAAAGTTAACACAAACTTGAGATTACATAAACTTAGGGATCATAAAAGCTCTTCGTGCAAAGGCATTCCTCTGACGTTAGCGTATTGTTTATAAGAGAACCTTTTGATATGTAAATATGTATACGTTACGAATAAATTAACCTTTCAAAGCAAATGTGTTTCGTGTAAAATAATTACTCAGCGGCCCGACGTAGTGCCAAAGCACTCTGTTTGTTTTTAGAAAGTAGTCAATTTATTGGCAGAACGGGTTTCAATGCTTTTAATCGGTTTTATAATTGTTTTCAACATAATATTTCAGTCTCACCCTTGCTTCATGACATTTCTAACTGTTTTGAAACACGTGAGTCACGTTGTTAAACTGATTTATAAACACGCGAAGCAATGACTCCATACAAATTCAAGTTTTCTTCTAAAGAGCCTTTTTGCTACAAAAGATTATATATTTCGAAATCCAAAGTGCTTGTGAATAATTTACAAAGAATATAGGTTTAAAGCAACAAATTTAACATAAATAAGAACATGAAACACTTAGAATGCTGGTAATGGGTTATGGTTAAATTATTTATGATAACAATTTCAATGTTTACGGTAATAATAATGTGTAATTTATTACTTGAATAATAGTCACCGTTAATTTGTCATTGAAAACTTTAAAATTATCAACAATGTATTGTGATGAATTTACATTTAAATAGTGAAATGTTTATCCCGAATTGTCTCATGCTTTATATTGCCATTTTGAAACAAGTTTATTAATAACGAGATGACTAACTTTACTACACGTTTTATAAAATTTACAAATACTAGTATTAAACAATCAATATAGCATTAACGTTTTTTTTTTAAATTTCATATAAGCCTTAGTTTCTTTTTCTAAATACATTGGGGTGTATTTTTAATCATATTTATGCCAGTGCTTAAAATAGTTGTCTGCAATTCGTGAACCAGTCATCTGTGATATAGTTCAAATCTCAGAAAGGTCATGGTGTACCGTCGTGAACTTCTATTATCGACTATGACGACACGAGTGTCACTCACTCTAATGGGGTCTAAGTTGATCGGTGGCGCCGTCTACACACCCACTAACAATACAGTAATAAGGATTTAGAAGATTTTAGTGTTTAAAATTGATACGGATTATTGACTTTCTTCGTGGTAACACTTGTTATTTTTGATAGTTGAGATGCCGGCGTCCATAAGCATTGGTAGACACCATCATGTGCCCCGTCTGTTCATTTGCCTTCACAATCATTCAAAGTCAAATTAGCCATGTTTGTTATTGACATTGACAATACGTAACATCACTAAGTTACACTTAATGTTAACAAACAAAATTTTAAGCAGGATATGTTACGATGCGATAATCACGTCACCATTATCTGTTATCTGCGTTAATGGCAGAAATCTGTAATAAAACACTTTACATAAATATCAGATAAGTAGTAGTAACAGCCTAGTATGTAATGACGTGACATATGCTTACGGATATATGACACGTAAACCAAAACAAATTATTGGATGTACTGTGTAAAATAAATATATGGCTAAAAAGAGTAGCAGTAACGAACTCACGCAGTAAACAAAATTGGGACAACGAACGAACATTCAAGTCTAGGATAGACAGAGGTGTTCTAAGTGCGCACCTTTTACCGACTGTAATCCTAATCCCATTATGTAATAAGCAAGCCTGTTGTCGGCAACTGAGCACATACATTTCTAAATAAACATACTTAGATATTTCTAGAAAATATGCATATTACAGATAAAAATTACACATAGACACAGACCAAACGATTTAGAGATACGTTTCAATTTACCATATACATTTTCATCATGTTAAAACTTGGACAAGAAAATACACGAATTCATTCTTGAAAAGTCATACATTTTATAAGGTGATTTTCTTCAAAAAGGAATTTCGATTTGAAGGTCGTAAGGTTTCTTTTAAACAGATTAAATAAACCTAAGGTTAAATCCATTTTACAAGTACTATTGAAAAGCCCTTATATCGGACTCTTTAATCTTGCTCTCTTGTCTACACTTCAAACAACCTCGACATGATTACTTTGCTCCACTACGTATTATACAGTTAGGCGTAGAATGACATTATTAATAACGGTGACTGTCTGTTGTCTAGACGGAAGCCTTGAGGCCTTCAGATATTACTTGCAGCTATGTTCATGTAAAAATGAAGGCTTTTATCATGTGATAATACTCTTTTATGGTTGAAATGTAATTACATAGTTTGAAGACAGTTTTTTATTGAGTTTGTTCTAAAGAATAGTGATATTATGAAGCGATGCAAGGTGCATGCTGGTGAGCGCTATCAAGGAAAAGGAGTGTGCAGACTTTATTGATTTACGTTGTTGTGTAAATCGTAGTGTATATTAGAATGACCTGAATATCTGTTATTTGTCAGGTTATATATTATTGCTATATGTTATTAACCTTATGATGTAGGTACACGGCATAGCAATTAGGGTCTGCAACTGGTTTTACGCATAGCCTCATTTTGGGCCCAATTGAAAACTAACTTCAGTTTTTCATCTGACACAAGGCTGAATTGGGTCCGTTTTTGGCGTCAGCTTGTAATCCAAGCTGCAAAATTGTCAAAAATGTTGTGTGATTGCCAAAATAAACGTTTTTCTTTCCTTTTTTTTTCATATTAGGAGTCTATTTTTAGAGAGGGTAGCGAATTTAGTTAGAAAGTTACTCGAAAAAGTACGTTTGCTCTTCAGTAAATACTTCCTGTTTATTTTGCAACAGCCATGAAGGGTGATGGTAAAGAAACCTGGTCTGGTGTGGTCTGGTCTGGTCTGCCTATGTACTAATTGTCTATCTACTAATGTAAATAAATAAATACTGTATAACAATACCTCCTTTCTAAGGAGAGGCCTATGTCCAGCAGTGAACTACTAAAGGCTATTGATGATGATGAAATAAATACTGTAGTCGGTGTCTATAAAGCACGCAACGTACGCTTTTGTTATGCGAGGGCTTTTATTGGCCACTCGCAAAGTATGAGGAGTGGAAGTGAAACTCTGGATGTAATATTCTTGCATTCGGAGCAAAATTACACCATAAAAACTTTTTACATAAATTCGACTTGAATTCTTCATCAAAGACTCAGAAGGCCTTCTTTGTTTTTCTATATTTTCTTTACAAATTGAACTTTAAAAACGACATTAGACTTGGCTATCAACCTAGTAAGAGGTACAAGCCAACCACAATAAGCCAACGACATCGAAATACTTTCTTATTCATAAAATTGTATAATCATGATTGTAAACATTGCCAACATTTTAAGTCTTGTCACTCGCTTATTTTCCATTCTATTTCTATCGTAACACTACTTTGTATTAGTAACTAAGATAGTATATATCGATCCAACAAAAAACGACTCCCTAATTGGCAACAAGCTGAAGTTTGCAATATGTGATTGATTATGGTGTATTACTGTAAGCGTTTCATTCACTGACTGCCGGCTACCATTTGGTTGTATGTTATGTTAAATGACATTTTTGACAGTTATAGTTATTAGTAACTCCTGTCAGATGGATATTCGTCAGACGACCAATCTGTGTGGCAGATCATCATCATCTGCCTACCCTTATCCCAATTTTATTTGGAGTCGGCGCAGTAAGTATTATTCTTCCATTCTACTCTATCATTCCTCATCTCACTGTTGACTCCCTTCCTAGCCAAATCCTCACTCACGCAGTCCATCCACCTTTTCTTTGGTCTTCCTCTTCTCTTGTACCCTAAAACTCCCATACTTAACATTTTCTTCGACACATTTTCCTCATCCCTCCGCATGACATGTCCATACCAAGATAACCTATTACTTCTTAACTTTTCATCCACTTTAAGACTCCCTCATTTATACTCATTCATAACCTTGTCCATTCAAGTCACACAGCACATCCAGCGAAATAGTTTTAGGACTGGAGAGACCGCCGAAATCGCAGAATATGTACTTAGTTTTGATTCTGCTGATTTTCAACTCAACATTCTCCAGCCTTTGTTGCCATTTTTCCAATCTGCTGTGGACTTCATCCCCGTCTTCACCGACCAACACAATGCAAATAGGATGCTCCAAGGGGCCTCCTCCTGTATGTCCGATGTCAGAGCATCCATTATCAAGAGGAAGAGGTATGGGCTCAGAGCCGATCCCTGGTGTACGCCTAGAGAGATACTGAATTGATCAATGTTTCTGGTGACCGACCTTACACGGGTGCTACACTCTCTGTACATAGCAC
Organism: Arctia plantaginis; assembly: GCA_902825455.1. Classification (NCBI taxonomy): domain Eukaryota; kingdom Metazoa; phylum Arthropoda; class Insecta; order Lepidoptera; family Erebidae; genus Arctia; species Arctia plantaginis. The sequence goes on along the minus strand of CADEBD010000314.1, from coordinate 6,633,435 downwards.
GAATCAATTCTACATACTTAACAGGCACTATTTCTTCTTTCAAAGCCCACTACAAAACCTCTCGGGGTACCCTATCATATGCCCTTTCGAGGTCAATAAACACCATATGAAAGTTTTTGTGCGTTTTCCTGTATTTCTCACATAGTTGGCGCGGACACTATTGACACATCACTGCACGGATGGCGCAGTGGTTTAAGCGGTCGCCACGCCGCTTCCTACTGCGCCGAGTGTTTTGGGTTCAAACCCCACATGGGACGACACTTTGTGTGATCCACAAATTGTTGTTCTGAGTCTGGTTGTTCTTTGTGTCCGTTTCATGTATGTTTGTAAAGTCCCCCGCGACACAGGATATATTCCTAATGCGGGAGTTGTCTTCATTTGAAAAATATACATATATACGAGTATAGCCTTCACCGAACATTATTTAGAGCTCTGTGCTTTAGTTTCTCATGGTACACCAAATCTACCACCTTTTTTGTGGTTGTTAATATTAAAAGGTTTTATTTCTTTATTGTTACTTGTAGAACGTCAAAAGTCAATTATTTGCTCCTTGTTGCATGACATTCTTACTTATAAGTGTGAAAGTAAGTTTGTTTGTTACACTTTCACACCTTAACCACTAAACCGATTTTAAAGCATTCTTTCTGCTTGCTGCTACATTATCAGAGTAACATATACTACGTTTTACCGCGATAATCGACATACACGAGGGCTAAGCTGCGGGCACAAGCTAGTCTTTAAGAATCATCCTCTTCTAATATGTCTTCGAAATAAATAAATTATGTTTTGCCTTATTGATTCCATGAGTTTGAAGAATCAAGATTGATTGGTTGCTTTATTGATTCCAAGATTCTGTTTATATTTATATGAAGATAAAAGACCATAACTTAAATATTAGGAATAAAGTTTTAAGAATACCTAAGGGTCATCCATAGTTTTATAAACAGGTAAAATTTTGCTAAAATGTTACTTGCAGAGTTAGTAATTTTTTTAATTTTTAGTATATTTATGCTATCACTTGCACTTTTTCTTTATATCTTAATACGAGAAAAAACATATTTAAGTTTTAGGAAAAATAACAAACATATTATTTTGGAATTAGGTAGGCATGTTGATAAAGTGAAAAAGTATAAATGTAAAACTTTGCAAGTGTAGGTAAGACGTACAAAATCGATTCTATTTGAAGCCTTACCAAAGTAATAAGTTTTTCCGTTGTAAAAAATTATGTTGCAAGTTTATTACGTTCCAAAGAACTTATCCCATGGCATTTTATTTCTAACTTTCGTGGAATTTTCACTCCAGCATTTCATGTGTAGGGATGTTTTATGGGAGTTCCGTATATTTTTGCCATTACGGTTTACTCTTACCTTAGGGTGCGCTATAATCCTGTTTTTGGAGACACTCAACAAAATTCCAGAATAACTTGTTTTATGGCAAAAAGAAATTATTTTGGTAGAGAGAAAGTGTTGAAATGACCGCATTCTTTGACATAAAGTGTGGCATTCGTCTAGAAGAGATCTCTCAGGATTTAATTAAATGTAAAACACAATAAACCCACACTTTGTAACTTCTGTAAGGAATGAGGTACATACGACAGCAAATACATAGCTTTAAAATGTTCTCTGCAACGAATTGTCTCGACGAATTGAATCTCTATTAGTTGTTATATCTTACGTGTGTAAGCGTTTTGGTGGAAATTAATGTAGCGAAAACTTTAGTAAAGTTTTTCTTCTTATTTAATTATCTATTTCAATTGACATAAACGCTTTCTAGATTAGATTTTGTAAACAGTTATGTCCTTTCCTGATCTCCGCCTACGGATTGAAATACAACGTGAATTTGATATACGAGTACATATAGTTCGTGAAGTAATCAAACATTGATTCAAAAAAAGAACTCGTTTTTCTTTTGATCTCTTGCCAAGCTACTCTAACGAGCTCCTTCACTATCTCAAAGTTTTATATTTTTGGATTAATGTACCTGTTATTAAAATTTTATTTGCATTTTCTTAAGAAATATATAGACCAGAAATTACTGTTAGGTATTGCAGAATTTTAGCAGATTTATATGTGCATATGCATTACTAACAAATTTTATTCGATTGTTCGTCATTCGAGTAAGGTTGTATGAAAGATGTACTTGCTATTCCACAGTAAGGTACATGTGTAACCTAAATATGTATAAAAGAGTACTCACTTATACCTACTATAATCACGATATATGGAAAACTACCAGACTTATGACTTTTGTGAGAAAGGCAGAAAACCAATAGAAGACGTCTGAAACGGGTTTGGTAACAGGTATAACTTCTTAGTGCCGTCACAAATTTAAATAGTTCTTGTTTATTTCTATATTGAAAACCTAAAATCAGATAAGGGGCTGTGAGGTAGGGCACGTCAGCTATCATACTAAATATCTTATCTTACAACCTTCATCTGACAAATGTAAGATGTGTCATAGGTAATGTATGAGAGAAATCTAGTATACTAAATCTACTAAAAAGTTTGTGGTGTCAATTCTTTGTACTTTCGTCTTTCAGACAACTTTCGTCTTTTCGACAGTTTCGAAATTTGCATTATGTAACAAATAATTTTATTCGAACTGATATTAGAAATGCTGAAGAGCTCGTTTATGTGTTCGGTTAAAGGGTTAATCATAGGAACTACTAGTTCGAATTTAAAAACTATTCCATATAACATCAAGTTACGACGAATAGGAGCAGAGCATTAAAAAAAAATGTTGCGAAAAGGTCAAAATTTGCCCCTTGTGAGAGACGCAGGCGAAGTTGCGCAGGTCAGCTAGGAATAATAATACATCTCACAAACGGCTGTCAGATCCCAAATAAAGCAAAGCAAAAAAAGGCAATGCTTATATTATCCACAATCCATTTTAAAAATACTATAGTATCATTTTTCCGAGTAAAAACACTGTCATTTTATTCCTTGTCCAAATAAAAATATTAAATTTCTCATAACTATTATACGAGCATGTTTATATAACATAAATATTATAATCAAAAAATACCACGGGCGAACTGTTTTTTAATGTCAACGATTATAGACAGAGATTGGTAAAATATCAAAGGTTTATCTATTCACGGTACGATACGGTACAGATGTCTGCGTGGGATGATTAAATGTTTTCTGCTTATTTTCCTCTGAATACCGCTATTGATATACTAGATATAATATATTTCTGATTGGTTTATATTTTATGTGAAAATAATATTTTATACTGGACAGTGTTAATTCTATACGATACGATAATATATTTTTGTTAAAAAGTTACATGATCATCGTACATTTTAAAAGTTTCTAATGTAATTGCTTTTTAGTTATTTAGAACTCCAAATGTAGTTTTTAAGAAAAAGCGCTACATAGCGAACGTTTCACAATTTATATTTTTCTACTAGCTGGTACAAGCGACTTCGTTCGCGTGGAATTTGAAAAGCGGAATGAATAATTAAAAATCACATTAAGCCGTATTCTTTATTTTCTACCTTTACAGACGTATATTTCTTCAAATTCAAATGGAACCAACGTTGAGTGAAGCTAATCTAGTTAAACAAATAAAGTTTTATTAAGAAAAATAAGAGAAAGAATTAGGAAGTTACCAAAATTAGTTAACAAATCGCAAAGATGAAAAAACAGTCTAATTAAAAAAAAATTGAAGTCGAATAACAACTTAAATAAAACAAGTGAATAAATGCGTGTTGTATGTACTCGTATTGTCTTTGTCTGTTCTGAGTCATTACGTAGCATGGGGCTTTCCCGTAGATTATTTTAACGTGTCGATGTCATAAACATGGGTAAGACATTTGCATAATCACCTACCGTCTTGGCAGAAAGTAATAATTAATGGTGAGAAATGCTTTTGGTCTGACAATTAATATTTACACATATATGAATGAATATGAATACACTCATTACTTTAGGAATGATAGCTTAAGAAAAAGATTAAATACATTGTTTATTCTCTTCTACTATCGATTTGTCCATCCAAAGGTCGCCTGTAAGAGATTACTTTTAGCGACAGAACCGCCCATTGTACACATCTGTCTGTAATATTAATCTATCATATTGTAATTGGTGTGCAATAAATCAGTATTCTATTCTAAATACATACGTACTACATGAAGATCGTGAGTAGTAAGGTACGTATATACAATACGAAGAGCTTTGAAATTATCAAGATGCAGGTTCAGACTATATTCAGAACACTAATGACTTTTAATGATTCTTAACTTAAGCATTGAGATTAGTTGAAGGGATTATAAATGCTACTAAGCATGCCATTCCCACTGATAGTGTAGTAAAAACGTGTCTAAATTTACATTATCGGCTTGAAACTGGAGTAACTGGGATATGCATTGAACATTATAGATAGATAGGTGCACATAGAACTAAAAGAACGTAATGAATTACCTTTAGTTATTTGTCCCGTAAGTGAAATTACAGAATAAATTGACTGCAAAACAAAACAAAAAATGGATATGTCAAACGGACATTAGTAAATGTAATTTATGATTAATCTACTGTGACAAATGGTAGATATTCGTATGACTTAAAATATGACACTATGTCTCATATCTTTTTTTTTTCTTTTTTTTTAAAGGCTTACTAGAAACCGAAATTACTAGTATTCCCGTTAACCCCTCCAAGCTTAGCTAAATTGCTCGTGTTAGGAGTGGGTTCACGTCGGTAGTGTACTGGTCAGGATTCGAACCCACGACTTCTTGATCGCAAGTCCAATGCCTTAACCATTAGGCTACCGCTGCTTTTTATCTTTTTCTTTTTATCTTTGATATAAGACCGAATTTCTTTTATATTGGAAAGGAAATTAAAAAAAAAGTTGTGGTTGAATATATTTTTCTTTGTAAGTAGTTAAAGCACATTAAGTCACATTCCTAGTTAAGTATTTTTTTATTATCGCGTAATAATAAAAACGTAACTGACCTTTACAAGGTACCTTAACATTTTATTGATTGAAAATAAACCATCTTGCACATAAACAAAGTGTATCCAGACGCAAAATAGCCGCTTTAGATTATACAAGTAAATTGCTCTATATAAGGAGCCCATAACTTGACCACTAAAAGCGCCGCGGTAGCGCCATTATTTTTATAAACTCTTATTCCAATAGAAAACTCTAACAACATATTTATACAGTAATCTTCCTTTTAGAACTTAACACAACACTTTGCACTCAACGAACAGAACCAAAGCTGTTGTGTTAGGACGTCGTTTTTAAGGTACCCATACAAAATACCGAGAATCTATAACGATGTTTTCTACCGAGCAAACTCTCCATTACGCCTTCCAATAACGCTAACGAAGATATTATTATACCTACATATAGCTATAGCCTACTATGCACCCTTGAGTGCAGCGTCGAAGGTTGCCAAAGTGCATTGACTCCGGCTACCCACCCGATTTTGGTAGTACCCGTAAAACGGTGCTCCGTGAACCTCAGGCAGCCTTTCTACTCGTACTAGGTTATAAATGGGTGGTAGTATTAAGCAACAGGTGTTGTTCTGCGCGTTACGTAAAGCAAGCGGCGCGCGCACCCCATTGAGCCAGTAGTACGGCGTTATCGATTAGGAGTACGCCAGAACATCGATCTGAAGCTCGTTTTGTGTTCACGTCTTTTAAATATACACCTTAGATTTGTCTAGTGTATTTTTTCAACTAATTACGTGTTGGACATCGTTCAATTTGCTAAGACTTTTTATTGACTTTTTTCATTTCTGTTCGCTTTGATGAGTTTCATTATTTTTAACCGTTACCGGCTTTCAATGGTACCTTTGATTTTTATGTACATATGAAAATAAAAATGAATGCGTGTTTTCAATCTATCATTGTAGAAAGACCGGAACACGTGGCCACTTAGGGCGTAGCCGCACTTTCGTTTGTACTTACAACTTTGAATAGTTGAATTCGATGGGAGTGGTCGCGAATAAAAAGTTTATAGTTGTGGTGGAAACAGCTATTGATATACTCGTATAGGGCTGGCTTTGAATAGTTAGCAGAAGCCATCGGTTATACTTCATTCACTTGTAGCATTATGATTTACAAATTGTGTTCATTCATGTTCGTACTTTGTATTGTAACAAGATTTTATTATTCCAATTTTTAGTTATGGTTATTCTCGAAAACGGTTCTTTAAATCGGTAACTTAAGGTTTAGAATCGTGTGCACGTTTATTTTCATTGCTGATTATATTGCAGTTTTCAGTTGGTCCGATACAATGTAGGTAATGTGGAATATTCTCGTTTGAGTATATATAAAAAATCGAGTGCATCGGTAGCATTTGATCTAGTTTTGTAATTTGTCATGTACAATTAGGTATCTTTCTTTGCTTTCAAATCATAAATTTAATTTAAAGATTCAAAAGGTAGACTTAAATATGGTACGTAATTAATAAGACCAGCAATATTCATGTATTTTCCATTTAAAAGGTATTAATAATGATAGAAAAAGATGGTAATATTTTGATACATCAAAATATTGTATTCTTTATAATTTTATAAATTTGTTTGATTTTTTCGCCTCGAAGTAAATGTTTCTATATTCAATAACATTTGTAAACATGTTTGAGTATTCATTTAATACATTTTAAGGTGCTTTAATAACAAACACATACAAGTGTATTAAAAGGCGGTAAATAAAGTGTTTTAATCATATTGGTATTACTAGAAACTGTTTTTAGTAGATACTAAGTTTAGTTAGTTGAAAAATGCTTAATTGTTTTTATCAGAATTTTTACCATAGAACATAGTAGTTAGTTGTCATAGCAACGGGTCGCTAATCGGGTTGATAACCGCAGTGCTGCTATTATAAGATATTGACTATATGGAGCTGGTTGAGTCCACATTATTCCACTGTTGAACAGTTTGTTTTTTATAACAACAATTGGAGAATTTATATGGTAAGGTACATCTTCATGTAGAAAAGGTACATTGGTATTTAGGATAGGTGTAGTAGACTCTGAAAGAATATATATTTTGCTTACGTTTGACCTGACACAAACTGTTATTCGTAAAAAAACGACCATAAATATGACTGTTTCAATTATATTTAAAGGCGTTTGTATAGTAATTAGAACGACAAGGTACTCAATAGTAAATAAAGAGCTTGTTTTGTTCTGAAACGATACTTGTTATGGCAAAATAAATTAGTACAATTGACCCTGCTTCGTTCTCTTGTAATTTATTATATTAATACCTCTTTACAAATGATGTTGTGTTATAGTTTTGTAAGCAACTAATGACCTATAATTTATATTAATATAAATTATCAATTGAATACGCTGGAATGTCAATAAATACTGTTAATAGTTCGGGGATTCATGACAAATACGGCATATTAATGATACCCTTATTATCATAATGTGTGTTCATTATACCAACTCTTGTAATTTGGTAGTATTTTTATAAGCTGGGTATTTTTGTTGAATAAATGGTATTTTGTAACAGGTGGGGCTTGAAATCTTTTCACAATGAGTCTTAGGAAATGCCAGCTCCATCCAGCTGTGAAGCCCGACTTGTTAAAATATCTAAAAAGACTTTACTTACAGAAATAAATATCGTTTATAAAGAGGTGCAAGTTTTTTAACAATACTAGCTGTACACTGCCACTCTTCGATGTGGCACATTGTGGTTGCATTGATGAGAAATGAGGAACATAAGTGATGCAAAAAATAGACAATAACCATCTTTGACCTACGCCGAGGTGATCAAAAGTGTATAAACAATCTGTATACTAAAATAACTTTCAGGATTGGTTTATTTATCTATCAGTTTTTTTTTGTTTTCCTTTTTATTACCAGCGATCAGTCCCCTAAACTAAAATCAGATGAGTTGCTATAGGTTGGGGTTTGGCGGGGAATACGCACTGCTTCCTTAGTAAGTAAGTAGTAACGCACTAACGGCTTACGGGAAAGCATTCATACTGCTGATGCTCTGGTGGCGATCGAGCGGTCCCAGTCTGCCGTCGGCGCATGCGAGTATTCACGAGTTTGACCTTGCGGCCTTGAATATTCAGTTGTAGAAGTTGATTAACTCACTCTAAGCTAACTGCACAATAAATGGAAGTCTGATAGGCAAAACACAACCAATAGCAATGTATTACTTACTTTGATTCCCTCTTATCGCTGTCTCTTGTTCTTTATTCGAACCTTAAAAAGCCAGTGGAAAGATGTCCAGTCAGGTGTTATGTATGCTCTCCTTATTCCGCGTTAGGCTCTAAGATGCAGCCTAACGCGGAATAAGTAGGGACGTTAGACCTCCCCTACAGGTAGAGGAGCAGGCTACTCCTTGTTTATTAATAGAAAACTGTTTGACTCAGACTAGGGTTATTGAGGCACCATCACACCATATACAAAACTCATATATTATCTGTCCAATACAATATACATATAAACTAACGCTGTAATGCAATACATTGACAATGCTATAATTTTAAAGTGCTCTGCAAGTTGACGATAAACGAAGAACATCAAAATGTAACAAAACGGACAATGTGTCATATGTTTAAACGAGCGCACTGATCTAATCTGGCCAGTGAACTACATGATAAATCTGTAAGAGTTACAGCCGTTGGTTTAATTACAACAGACGGTGATTAAAACTCCGCACCGCACTTGGCACAGTCAGTTAGTTAAAACTATCATTGTTATTTTATGGGCTAAGTGACTAGTCTTATGTCCTATACATAAATGGGCAACTGATTGGATTGGATTGGATTTAACATTTCACGAATATAAAACTAAAACTATATTTTATTATTTAAGTGAGATTTTACAGGGTACAAAGCGCCACGAAAACCTTGATGTTAAAGTAACATGAAATATAAAAACGGCCAATTAAAACTACGCCTTGGCGTATACATACACAATTACACAGACAACCGTACAACGAAACTACGCCATGTCAGTCGAAACGTCATCAAAAATGTCAACAATCTTTACGAGGAAAAATGCCGAATTCTGTTGAGAAAAGGGTGTAAAATCAAACTTCAAGAAATAGATAGTAGGATCGAATCGCATTTTACACATAAGTAAGCGTAGAAACCAATATTTTTAATAAAATAAAACATGATTAGATAAGAAAACTGGCGTCATTTCGTTCTTCGCAAAGTTCCATCTTAACTTTTTTATTTGATCTGAGTCTATGGGCGGCGGTAGCCACTCGCCAACAAGTAACAGTAACAAGTAACGTTGCTCGTTTGTCCCCAATACCATAAAAATATGGAGGGTAGATATAAGGAGGCCTCATATAGGGAGTAAGTTGAAAAAGTGTTTGAAAATAGTGGTCACTAACACTACGATATGAACATAGCTGTTGTAGACGGAGTGAAGTGTGCTGAGTTAAAATATTAAAATACTTTTACTGCCTGAAAGTATACTAAAGTACACTTTTATTTATTATCTGTAAAACTCATTAGCTATTTTCGCTATTGTCTAATTATTATTTAAGCCAATATAAATTTTTCGCTTTGCTACTGTAACGCTCTCAATGTAACGTATTTTGATGGACACTTTTATATACAGAAATGCCATTTCTGTATATAAAGTGAACCATCTCAGATGGTTCACTTTACCTCTCCCCTCCATACATAAAAAACACAAAAAATGATGTTGTGACATTATTACTGCAATTTGCGATTGCGGCTTTTAAGTATTGCTAATTAAATTTTTAATAAATCATAATTAAAATACGTAATAGACCAATAATGGACTGGCAAAATGAAAAAGACAAAGTTTAAAGAAAACTATAAAAACTTGAGAGTATTATCAATACGTATATTATAGAAAATGTTATTAGTCTCTGATTAAGATTTAAAGCTCTAATAAAACCTAAGATTAGATTCCCGGCCACATTACGGTACAAATATTGCGTGACATGACAGCCAACCGAGGTCTATTACGGAAAATATGAAAATATTTGTTAAACGGATAATTGTCTTCGGTAGTGCAGATAAGATGCAATATTGAATGGCAGGTTATTATTACATTCTGGGTTGCAGTTGTAGTGCATTGGTTAGGCAGCTGGCTGGAGGTAGGACGGCCATGTAATTGCTTTGCAAACAGTTAAGATTAGAACAGTCATATCCGATGGATAAAAAGAATTTATCGTTTTTATTTCTGTTTTTTTTTCTGTTCGCTATTAAGGAATGCGACGGAACGGAATGAATCAACAAAATATTAGTTGATATGAAATATTAGTTTCGTGGTCATTTACGTTTGTGTAACGACTTTTTAACTGTTTGAATGTTTTCTTAATGAGTTTTGGTTATTGTTTCAAAATCTATAATGTAAGTGCTGAAAGCGTTGTTTTTTCAACTATATATAATATATAACTAAGTGAATTGTATATGTAATTTGAAGGAGGGCGGGGTCGAGTAGTGTACGCGGCCACGCCCACCTCCAAATCTAAACTTATCAATACGTCCCACTGATCAATGTAAATTAATAATTCATTGACCACATTCGACTTTGTCGACCTTTAAATTGTCTATTGAAGATTATTGATTATTTTTATACATATGTAGATTATATATTGATTAAACAATTTGAAGTGAAGACACATACATGCAAGATAATGGCACGTATGGACTAAACTTCGTAAATTAATACATGCAATACTTTCTTAAAAGCGTGTCACAGTTTAATTTCTAGTTTATTTTATCCTCACTGACAGCATTATTTCGAAAGTAAATGTTATCTGTTTAATTGTCACGTCCCACCTTTATTACTTAACCGAACGAAATGTTTTTTTTTAATGTATGATGTAGAGTGCCAACCAGCTGGAGGTGACAAACGCCCACGAACGCCTGCTACTCAGGAGCCCCAACCCAAGCGCGTTGCCGGGCTTTAAATAGGGAGTGCGCTCTTTCCTTGAAGTTTTGAAGGTCGTATCGATCAGGAAATACCGCAGGCGATAATGTGTTCCACAAATTGGTTGCATAAACGTTGTCATTGGGTTCTACTGAGTCAAAGAGTAATGGTCCTTTCAACTATTGATGGTGAAATTGATTGTGCAAAACTATTAAAGCATTGGTTAGAAGCTAGTTTACAATTAACACTAAGCGATTATGATATCTTGCTTCTTTATTTATATATTGTTTGAAATATAATATACATAAAAGTATTCATTAAATTTTCTTCTAAATTACAAATTTCAATTGACTTAGCTCGTGCACACACTCAAACAAAATGCATTTAACTCCAATACTTTGGTGATTATTATTTTATGCTCATTTACGTTATACGGGCGAAGTCTGATCCGCCTGAAGGGGAATTTAGAAATTAGATGGGCAAGACAGATAGAGTTTATTAAAAGGATCATAACGTGGAAAGATAATTGAAGAAAAGGTATGTTGCTTATTCAGATAGATTGGGGAGTGTTAGCATAAACTCGAACAGTCACACATCACCCCACATCAAAAGCCTTTAAAAGTCTACTGCTGGACATAGGCCTCTCTTTAGAAAGGAGGTTTTGGCCTACTACACCACGCGGGCCAGACGGGTTGGTGTAGGGTTTGTGTCAAGTTTTCCCTTTCTGCTGTTGTTCTGGGTAATATGCTCCCTAAGTCGGCTCTTACGATACCCACGGGATGAATAGGGGTAGTGACACTCCGTATACTTAATTCGTCACCACACGGATGAGGTTTAGGTCATATTCCTGAAGCTGGAACAGGTTGTTATTGAAAAGGCCAATACCTTACACCTTAATGGTCCATTATCATCATTTTATTCATTAATTGATCGTTGTAGTTATTTGACGAAGTAAAGACAATATTCTTTTAATCTATCAGAAAAAATAAATAAATAAATAATGATTACTATTAAGATAGACTTCTTTGGGCAGACGAGCAGACGGGTCACCTGATGGAAAGTGACCATCGCCGCCCATGAACGTCTGCAACGCAGGAGTCAGAAACGCGCTGCCGGCCTTTTAAGAAGGAGTCCGCTCTTTTCTTGAAGGTTTGAAGGTCGTATCGGTCCGGAAATATCGCAGATGATAACCCGTTCCACAGATTGGTTGTGCCGGGCAAAAATTGTCTCGAAAAGCGCACAGTAGTGAAGCGCCAACTATCCAGGTAGTAAGGATGAAAATTTTGCCGAGTGGAACGCTGGCGGAAATTTGAGGCTGGTATTAGTCCGAACAATTCTTCGGAGCACTTGCCATGATATATGCGATAGAGAATGCAGAGTGAAGCTATATCTGTACGTAACGCCAACGAATCGAGCCGATCACAAATCTTTTGGCTATCGACGATTCAAGTCGCTCTTCGTTGGATGCGATCCAGAGGGAGAAGCTGGTACTGAGGTGCCCCTGCATAGAGATGAGAACAGTATTCCATATGCGGCTGGACTTGCGCCTTATAGAGCTGAAGGCGGTGGGCTGGAGTGAATTACTGCCTCGATCTGTTCAGCACACCAAGCTTCATCGAGGCCAATTTGACCTTACCCGCTAAGTGACCCCGAAACTGGACTTCGCTCGATATGTCGATGCCTAGGATTCTAATGCTGTCTGAGGCAGTTAGGGAGGTGCTCTCAAACTGAGGTGAAACGACAAATGGTATCTTTTTTTGCGGTGCAAACCTGTGTCTTTTTTGGGTTAAAATGGACTAGATTCAGTCAGCCCCAATCTGAAACCTCCGCTGAGGAAGTTTTAATTTCAGACACAAGTTTGTTACGACCTTTGATTACGTTTCCCCGAGAAATGTTGGGTCGGCCGGTATAAAGGGCATCTCTTGTGCTTTCATCTGCATAGCAATGGATGCTACTAGTTTGCGACATGTCATTGATATGCAGAAGAAACAACGTGGGTGATATGCACCGTCGACAACGACCTTAATGCTTCTGTCCGCAAGGAAGCTGTTGAACCAATTACACAATTTCTTGGGAAGCAGAAAGGAAGGGACCTTCGAGAGAAGCGCCTTATGCCAGACCCGATCAAAGGCCCTTGCTATTTCCAAACCAACCGCACAAGCCTCTCCTTTGGTCTCAATCGCCTGTGCCAACCGGTGTGTTAGAAAGACGAGAAGATCACCAGCTGAGCGACCCCGGCGAAAACCATATTGTCGGTCATTGAGTAGCCGGTGATCATCTAAGTACCGGAGAAGCTGGCCGTTGATTATGGATTCCATAATCTTAGAGAACAAAGGAGTTATAGGCCTGTAGTTGGACGGGTCAGAGTGGTCACCTTTTTTAGGGATCGGGTGCACAAACGCTACCTTCCAGGAGTTCGTGACAACGCCTTGGGAGTAGGAGAGACGAAAAAAGCGCTTTAAAACCGGTGCCAAATCCGGCGCACACGTCTTTAACACGATAGGAGAGATTCCATCGGGCCCACACGACTTATGAATGTCAAGAGAAAAGAGTGCTTTACGCACTGATTTTTGTGTGAACCGGATATTCGGCATATAGCTCTGGCACCTCGGTATGGTCGGCGGTACGTTTCTCCCGTCATCCAAAGTCGAGTTGGATGCAAAGAGTTTGCCTAGGAGATCGGCTTTCTCTTTGGTATCATATCTTATCTTATCTTGGTAATTATCTCCCATCTGCAGGGGTGTAAAGGATTGGCTACAGAAATTCTGGATACTGGACAGCCTTGGCAAGAGACCAGAATGCACGAGTTCCCGAAGGAACTCTCACTAGTCTCTCACCGATCCGGCTGATCTGCTCCGATTTCGCCCTAGCAATGGCTCTTTTAAGGGACTTGGAGGCAAAGTTGTTTCTTAAGCGTGCTGGTATTTACATCGCCTGCCATCCCTGCATTTGCCCACGCTTGGTAGCATTCCCGCTTACATACTGCACGGCATTACTTACACTTTTATTACAGGTTTAATTTTATGAAGGCCATATAAAAATAAAAACTAATTTTATTAAAGACACATTTTTTTTTAATTTTCACAGACGCTCTAAATAATTTTTTGTATAAGTATTAGCTTACATAGCAAATAAGGTCAGATGTCAATGGTAGTCAGATGTCAGGAGTTATTTGTATTGTCCCAAATGTATTATGAATTTAGGGTACGATAATTAAAGTTTATTTTGGTTGGTAAATTAGACGGTTATTTTTTAAACCGGTTTTTAGGGAATTCATTTTTAGTTGGCTATATTTGGATGTAATTTTGTGAGTTCATTTTTTACTTTTTAAATGGGTAGTACATAATTAACTTTAAAAACCGTAACCGATTTTGATTTGCTTGCCGTACTGGTTTAATAAGCTGTATTCCTCATTTTTTAATATTCATCACTAGGGTTAAACTTTTTTTTTTATTTGATTGTTCAATACCCGTTTCCGTTTAATACCTATTAATAATATTTCAATGAAATTGCAATATATAATAATTATATATAAATATATAAGTATTTTTTATCAGCTATCTGGGTACCATGCTATAAGCTATGGCTATAATCAGAAGGCCGTATATGGGATGTATGAGGTTAATATAATTTATATATGAGATATATTATATTTTAATTTATTTAGATATTTTAAATATGATTAATATATGAGTTATTAATTAAAAACCTAAATCGATTTATATATAACGGATATTATAAAATAAACATTCAGCTGAATTGAGAACTCCGGCTGTTTTTGAAGTGGGTCAAAAAATTGATCTACATTGCAGTTTTTAACTGGAGAGGATAGAAATTTCTTAAAATGACGTATAGGTATAGTACTAGATTATAACATTTTAATTAAATTGAAAATGAAAAACAAACAATACCAATAATCTTCAAATGAAAAGAATCTTCTAAAGTCTTGCTTTTGTCCTCAAAATCGACGTATTTAAATTATGTATACGGTATCGTAAATGTAATATTTTTGTTTACCTACGAACATTCATGTGAAAGTATTCTTAAACAATTTGTTTCATTGTACATTAAACACAAACAAATTGCTTGCCGGTACTCTAAACAAAAAATAACACAAAGGAATATTTTAAGAATAATCGTTTACGGAACACGTAGCACCAACTACGAGCTTCGTAGACATTTACATTCTACGAGTGAATAAAACTAACGACTAGTGTAGTAGAAATCCCGATATAGGGAGGATTGGTGCTGTGTGGGATGAGTCCAGTCACCCTGCGGTATTCAGAGGCTTGCAACTGCAGTACAGTGACCTCATGCGTACGCGAGCGGGGCACGGGGGGGGAACTGGGTCAGGGCTCCCTTCCCTCTTTGCGCCCCACCTCTCGCACTTGATCGACCGCCAAAATTTTAACGCTCACTGAAACGAAAATCAGAGTCAAAAGAACACAATGAATACGACAAATCACTTTTCGATTATAGGGATTGTTGTCTATTAGCTCATCCGTTTTGAAATTTAGGATACTGCATTGATATAGGAAAAAAAAAACATATAGGTAAAGTAGATGTTATTCTCAACTCTTGATAGATATATATGCCCAATACTGTAGGTTATAACAGTATTATTGATATTCGCGGTTATTGGGCCCATTGGTAGAAAACTTCAAGTTCTGTCTTAAAATCTTTAAATATTGCAAGATATAGGTATTCTTACGACTATTCTCATACTACAAATATTAAGTTTAATAATATGGGTTTCTATTCCATTTCTAAAAATGAGTTTCTAATTAAAAAAATATATAATCGAATTAAAAAAGAAGGTTAGCTAGATAATCCTTTAATTTTATTACAAAGAAAGCAGAAATTATCTTGTGCGGGGTCAACCTCTTTGATTTTTTAATTACACCTAATATCGGTTAAATTTAGCAGGTACGATATCTATTTATGTTTACATGATGTTTTGTTCAAATTGATCCAACCGTGGTCACCAGATGTAGTTGAGTAATTTAAATCGTAATGTTTTTAACATTTAAATTAAATTGAATACCTTTTATAAGTAATTTTAATAGTAATCTATCTCGGGTTGTATGTCTAAATCTTGGATGGATATGGTTGCTGATGATGTTATATCAACTATTAAAAAATATTAGATAGGTTGTTATCTGGTTCTTTGTTAGATAAAAAGATAATATTGACACAAACAGTATATCTAGTTACAGTTTTGACGTATATTTTGCACGTACCCACATAAAACTTCAGTACAGTTCAGATATATGAAATTTGGTGAGAAGTAAGATCTGAGAATACAAATAAAACTAAAAACTCGATAGTGCTTGAAAATTTGACTATAGCGTAAATATTGGTTGTGGTATAAAGCGTTTTTAGTAGGGCAAAGTTAAGTTTGTCTCTCAATCTTATCTACATACAGTTAGACTTGCATTTAACTAAGTATAAGATACACAATATAAATTTATTTATTATATTTCATCATCATTATCGCTTGGTTCAACGCGCCTCAGGAAATGCTGGTTCGAATTGAAAGAATATTATATTATAAGCAGGCCATAGACTATATATCATTTCGCTACGACCTATAGAAGCTTATATTTTTTATAGACAACTCCCGCAATAAGAATATATTCTGTGTTGCGGGGGACTTTACAAACATTCATTCAATTTACACATAGAACACTAAGACTCAGAACAACAATTTGTAGACCACACAAAGTATTGTCCCATGTGGGGATCGAACCCATAACACTCAGCGCAGTAGGAAGCGGCGAAGCGACCACTTAAAACCACTACGCCATCCAAAACAGAGAATTCCTTTTAAGAGACCAGCTAGTTATTATTTAGGGTACTTAACAAGATTGGTTACACTATATTACAAATTGATAGCCAAAGGAATGTTCCACTAGATATTTTCTTTTCAAAAATCAGAGGTCTCAGAACTTATCTTTATTTGTAAGATAAACCTACTGCTGCTAGTAACCTACCTAGATCTGATATTATAATGCAATTTTATGCAATTGATGTTATTAACTTTTATGTTGCTGAAATTACTAACTCAATTGTCACATATTTCTAGATGGAAAATTCATACGAATATATAATATTGCATAATACCTTCAGGTAGCTAACTTGGTAAGTTTTAGTTAGTACCTATAAACGGTTTAACACTAAGCTCCAACTTAGACTCAGCAGTAAAATGGTCAAGCACATTTAAAATTTTAATTAAATAAAAAATAAAAATAGAGCTCAAAAACGTATTCAAGTAGGTAGTATAATCTAGTCCACCGGGTAAGTATCGTCCGATTTTCAGCTCTGTTTATAGGGCATAAAGTATATTTATATTTTAAAACTACCAAAACATCAGCATATAAGAACAGCGTTACGCTGGTTTTTTATCACACTTTTTTGTAGGTTATCAGGAAGTTGTGAATGCATCCTTATTCCTACAAAATAGATCGGGGTTCCAATTTGAGAGGAAATAAACTAGGCTCGACTCTCTTGAGCTGAGATAAACATGTATATAACAAAATTAAATTAAAAATTTAAATAACCCCCGACGCACATATTTGATTTTAATTTGTCATAGTGTATAGTATTCTACTAGTCAAGCGTTTTCATTTGATACACATATTGAGCATCTGCTATTTGTAGCCATCTTGGACCGATTTTCATAAAACATAGCTAAAAATACTCCCGACTCATCCACCTTCCAATCAAAAAAACAAAATCAAAATCGGTTCATCGGTTCGGGAGCTACGATGTCACAGACAGACACACACACACACACAGATACGTCAAACTTATAACACCCCGTCGTTTTTTCGTCGGAGGTTAAAAATAACCATTAAACATAAAGTTAACACCAACGAGAAAAATGCAATTAGCTATCATAAAATCTAAAAACCAAGCTTTAATATACTAGCACTTATAGCATTATATGAGAATAAATAACGGTTAAAAAGCGCAGGGTGCTTTAATTTAGTACAAATAAAAACGTACCTTATGGTTGGGTTTATTTTAATTTTTATTTAATTATAGGATGATTTATGTAGCGTGGTACTTAAATGCGCGACTGTAACAGTGCAAATGTTAAGGAATTTCATTGACAGATTCATTGATTGACTAATTACAATTGATTCCAAATTCAAGAGTTATATGATCTAAAAGTTTTTAATAATTTTGAATACGACTCGCTCTGGGTCAAATTACCAGACATGGTTTTTATCTATGTCGTTAGTTATTACTTATTACTGAATGATTCATTTTACTGAGTCTATGTTACCAATTACGTTAATTATAAAATGCCTCTCTCCTAAAGATTCAAAACCTTTAATATCCTCAAAGCTCTTATTCCAAGCTATTTAATCTTTATCTATCTTAAAATGTCTTTTTCCTATCTGTCACTGTTGCTCCGTCGTTTCACAATTTGTATTAAAATAGGATGTGACATTATTACTTACGACGGAAGAGCTCCGGATACGAGAATGTCGGCCGTACTTGTTTGTGGACTCGTAATATTCGAACTTCGAATGTAGGATGAAAAGGGTTCGATACATATGCCGCGTTTCGTAACCGTCTTGAATATTGGGTAACTTATATGGGGGGTATTCTTGGAATGTTTTATTAGCATGTTATTGTTTTATTTAAGAAGAATTTCTGATTTATATATTGAGGATAGTTACGGTTCAGTAAGCTAGAAGGCTTGGAATTTCCGCCTCTGACTATTGCGGCCAGTTGCAGACATAGTCATGCGACTTTGACGTTGTTGAGCTATAAGCTCCACAATCTATTCATTTAAGCTATGTAGTTTACATTCCATTCCCTTCCCATCTTACCTACAATTTGTTTAAATTAGCCCATATTTCATTTTGAGGCGCTAGTGACCAAAATAGGCATGCACCATTTTAAGTGATTAAAAATTAGATGCCAAATCGAAGATGCTTTTCACCAAACGATTAAACCTGCGACTATTCGAATTCACTACCGCTACGTAGGCCGTCAATCTTTTGTATAAATATTTATATCTTAATAGTCACCGACTAAGGCGCTAAACTGGGTCGTGTTGTTTATAAAATAATTTCACACTCAACTAAATTATTATTCATTATGTTCTGGTACGACGAAGACTAGGTTTTATTAGTAAACATAATTACCGTTTGTAAATGCGTAACATTACGTGCTCATTGAAGTTTTATATTTTAAACGGTCATAATGAATTTATGAACTTAAAACTGTATTCAAGTTTGAACTTGTGACCTATAATATTTTTTTTACTTCGGAAAACAAAGATCCAAAAAGTGTTAGTATTGCATCAAATTATTAGTTATTATCTAGTGATAGTACAAATCACCCTCTGCACAAAGTGTTTTATAATCGAAGTAATAAATAATAAATCGAAGTATACGATACGATAGACGTTCTCCTGTTGCAATGAAAAAGGAATACAGTATTAGTATTCTACGAATTTTATCCTTCTTAATTTATTTTCTGTTTTAATAGCTTATTAGGATGATTTTATAAAAATGTTGTTCAAATTTGGTCAAAGCTGTTTCAGTTTTTAAAGTATGCGTTTACCAAAGATCAGCATTTTATTTTGCTATGCCTAGTTCTGTTATATTTTCAGGAACTTTCGAATATTTTAATATTCAAGTGATACTTTTTATCTTGTAAGCACCCACGAAGAAAAGCTTTTTGGAAATTTCACTGCTAAGTAAAATAAGGGTTAAACGGTTGTATGGGTCATTAGTTTCAAAGTTAGAACACGAAATAAAAAAAATATCACGCGAGCGACTTTGCTGGTAATAGCTTTTCAATTGATATTTTTTTATTTTTATAAAACAGGTACAAAAACAGGCAACAGGTTATGTAACACAAATAATATCATTTTAACATACATATTATGAATCTGAAATCTTATTATATCTGTACAGATCATTTAAAAGTTAACAACTATCTAGAGATGAAGACAAATACACAAACAAATGGAGATTAGAAACAATGAATACAATACGATATAAAACGAACTAAACGCTGAAGTTAAATTATCAAATATGGCTTTTTTTAGGTTAATGAATTTATCATTAAAAATATCCAATCAAGAACAAATATCGTTATACTGCCTACACATTCTTTTAAGTGGGCTATTGTCAGAGATATTATTGTTACTTGAACCCTCAAGTAGAAGTAGAACAGTGGAGAATTGTGGAATGCGCACAGGTCGCGTAGGTATCTTAAAATGTATCTGTGTGATGACGTCACAGTCCAGAGAACCATTACCAATTTTGAAAGAGAAGATATTGTATAAGACTATTTGATATTGTTGCTCTCATTATCTGAACGTTTATGGTAATTTATTATATTAAGCTGTTTAAAGGATTTGTGCCATCCCACTTCAACGTACTATGGTCCTGATATTATGGTAATTTGTTAATTTTCATCGTTAAAGCCTGTGTTTGCATTGACAAGTTTCTATGACATCGATACGATTTTCGTGTTATCCGGTTGCAGTTAAATTTTAATTCAATGTTTTAGACATGAAAGATCGATTTTAACAGGGAAGTAATTTAGAGTTTCGAGATAAATTTGAACAAAAGTTACTTATTAGATCTCTCTTTGGAGTTGTGCACGTTGTATATAACTTTTCTGCTGAAGTTTTAAGTGCAAGCCATAATAATTGCAAGAACATGGCAACATATAAAAAAAAACCTGTCGGGGTTCCCACGTAATATATTTTTAATATTATACATAAATTATACCCAGACACAGAACAAATGATCGTGCTAATCACACAATATTTGTCCTGGGTGGGAATCGAACCCCCCTTCTGGTTTAGCAGTTAGGGTCACAAACCACTAGACCAACAGGCCCGTCGTTATCATCTTTAGTATGCATTTCATTAGACCACTCACTGTGAAAATACGTTCTTAACTTTAACGCTAGTAGATTAAGTTCGAGGATATGTAACAAGCAAGAGGCTTTCCTCGCCTAAAACTATTTTTTCTAATCCGTTCGTATAAATTTTAATAAAAGATCAGGAGAAAATTGTTTTTTCATAAATATTCTAAGGAGGCTTCTGATTAATACAATCCATATACAACATTATATTTTAAATCAGAAGTCTCATACATAACCTATATGAATAAAACTTTGTGTAATTTTTCAAAACTATTGATTAAGAATATTAGGATTATAAAGAAACGAACGTTAAAACTTAAATATAATAAATTTTTAATACCTGACGTTGTTATAACAAAGTACTAACGTATAACATTTTCTGTGTGCGCAGGAGAATGGGCGCGCGGCACCGGACCTGACGGCGTCACCGGGCCGCGCGCCTCCCGGCCCTCCTCAGCCGCCGCGTGCCAACCACGCACCTCCCTGCGTGCTGCAGCCAGACTTCCGAAAGGTAAGTTCAGCTATCACCTCGCCATCAGAGTATTGAGAGTTCCTTTGTTATATATAAATGTATGTTATTTAGTCTGTTTCTACTTTGTGGTCGTTAATTATTCTTTAGTGCTAACAGCTAAAACAACAGAATATGTTTCATTGTTAAATGTTAATTGTTAACCTCCTTTCTAAGGAGAGTCCTATGTCTAGCAGTATACTATTAAAGGTTGTTGATGTGATGACGTGTATTAAGATACTTGAACTTAAGGCTTTGATTCAATATCATCATCATCTTAGCCGAAAAACGTCCACTGTTGGACATACTCGTAGGCTTCCCTCAAGGTTTGCGATAACAACCGGTCTTGTGCTATCCGCATCTAACTAAAATGGCTATGGCTTTAATAACTATGGCAAAAGTAGATTACTGGAAGTATATAGAAAGAGTCCAGACACTATTAGGATATAATAACATTAAATGTATAGTAATGTTAACCGGATAGTTAGAATTAGTTAAGTTCAGATTTGTAGAACTTCAAAATACCTCTATAATTTTTTGTGTTGTCTCTCGTTTTACTTAGACACTTTGATCCAAATAATTATAGGTTCAATACATAAAGCACTATTAAAAGTTAGTTATTGAGAATATTATTAATTTATACATAATAATATTTCTATTCAGGTATCAGGAGTGAGTAATGAAATATTCAGGCAGATTGAAATGGTTGAAAATGATCACGATACGACCACCGCCGCGGCGCTCGAGGTGAGGATTGGTTTATTAGACTCGTATTTCAGTAAAAAACATTGTTTTTTCGATACTAGATTGCATAGTTTAAGTTTTATGATTACCTTTAACGCACACGCATACGTTAACGTCTACTAAAATTTATAATGGAATTGCGGAATATGCGTCCTATTTTGTTTTTTATTCAACTAAGTTTACCAGTAACGAAGCTTATATTGTTGATTAGCAGGTTTTAACTGGTAGGATATTTAATTAATAATAATAAATATATTTTCACACATCTTGCAAACGGCTGTATGATCCCAAAAAAGGCAGAACCTGTACTATGGTTAATATATACATATTAAATTAACTGTGTACATTTTTTATATTTGGAATGAAGTACTTGTCCATTTTGGTTTAAAACACTTGCTGAAACGAGCTCTTTTATTGAACGAATATATGCAGTGGTAACTGCTTGTACAATAAAACAATCTTTTATCAATCAAACCTAACTTGTACGTAAAGTTTTAATAATTCAAAGAATAAAAATGAGTAAATATTAATAAATTAAACTTCATTTTTAAATATAATATTTAAATACTGTAGTTTAAATTCTCTCTTAGTCGATCACTACCTAAATATTTTATGGATGCAATATCCACATCCGACAATTGTATGTATAGAAAATAGTTATTAATTGTGTATATATAAAGGTCTCAGGAATACAGGAAAAATAAATATATAAAAATCTGCAGATTATTTGAAGCGTGGAGCGCGTTTGGCGAAGCGAAGAAACAAAATAACTACACTGTATGTGTGTGTGTTTATGTGTGGTTACATGTGTAACGCTGTGAAATTCCGCGGGAAAATGTCCAAGAATTTCATCCGGCTGATAAAGTTTTTTTTTCTTTCTCATAAGTTTGCGAAGCGTATCAAATTTGTTTGGTTATATTCCAGGCGGTTGAGCGTCGCGGCGAGATGATCGTAAGGATACTTGAAGTGAGACAAGTGGGCCGCAACAATATTGAAGCCGCCAAAAAATTCTTCGCATTACAGGTAATATACAGTTTGTGTTGGAGGTAAAGATTCAGTCAACTGTATAGATTATCTTTTCGATTGGAATTCGATATCTTCCGGTCTGCCGTTTCTATAAAACTTGATTACATCAGATTGCTGGTAAAATACAAATGCTTGTATGTATAGCACGTTCGTTAGTAGAGCAAATGATTGGAGACTCAGTATTACATACATATAAATAAAATTCTGATGAAAAATGTGTCAAACCATTTCACATATTTAAGTAAGAGAAAATAAGTGAAGTTTTTTGAAATGTCATTCGTATGTACAAAGTATCTGCGTAATACTTCGGCTTCCAGTATGAATATTTTACTCACACCATGACAAACCAATACAGGTGTAATGGATGTTTCATGTATTTATTTTAACTGTTTTAATTTTTTAAATAAATAAATAACAAATATACTTGCTATCTCAGAGTAGACTTACGCTATTATCTACGTCTACTTGGAGATAGCAAATGAGGACATGAATGCACTCCGCTAAGCGTGTCCCACATCCTAACATTCTAAATTATTACTCAAACTGAATATATATCTTCATAGAATACTCGTGATCGTAAAATATAAAAGAAGTCTAGAACTAAACTAATCAAAAACTTTTTCGATATCAATATTCCCCTTTCAAAAGTGCAATGCACTTTCAAGATATTTAAAATGGGCGATCGGTACTGCGTTCTGATTTCAAAGACGGTCTTCTCAGGTAATTTTCTCGCTCCATTGACCCGAATAGGCTGCTTGCAACCAAGTATGGGACCCAGTATGAAAGAACGCTACTTCGCTGTGCTGCTATTGTTCAAGCGCGGCTGGCCTACATCGCATGGAATGTGAACGCAATTTAGACTAGCATTGTTAGGATGTACAGTACGGTTCATACTACTGTACTGTAATAGTGCGGGTTATTCAATTTGCGGTTTCATCGAATTGCAAGCGGTTGTGCTTGGTATAATACTGCACTATTGTTGTGATTGTAAAGCCTCAAATTGGGTTACGAACGACACTTGAAAATGGTGTAGGTAAATATGGAATATATTGAACTAAGTCACTAATTGTACTGTTGCAGAATATTTATTTTATTAAACCTAAGCCGTTTCGCCTCTCGGCAATTTTTAGGGTATTATGACAACTACTAACTTTAGATTATTTAAAATGTTTTGCAAATTTGGTCAGGTTTAATAAAATAAATATTGTGCAACAATACATGTAACTTAATTTAATATGTATAGCAAGTTTCAACAAGTGACATCAATCAACAGTATAGATAGTCTAAAAAAATCAATATTTTCATATTATAAATGTGAAAGTGAGTTTTTTTATTTGTACGCTTTTATGCATAAACTACTAAACCGATTAAAAAATATATTTCACTAATGGAAAGCTACATTATCTGCAAGTAATATAGACAATTTTTTTACCACGATATCATATAATGTCTTACTCAGTAAGGTAAACAGAGAAGGTAACATATTTGTAGTATCACTTTTTGCTTGAAAAATTAACGTTACAAATTTTGTGAATCTTAAATATACATCAATCAATCAGCCTTTTGCAGTCAACTGCTGAACACAGGCTACTCCCAATGTGCGCCATAGCCCTTCTGACTTCAAGCTACTTCAAAAGTGGTGTGTTTTAAATGCTTACCAATTTCCTTTGAAATTGCACAAATATAATTGCAAAAGCTGTCAAAAATTTCAAGGGTATCTTGTGTTTTTAAATATCTAAATTTTTTAAATTATTATAACTTTTATATTTTTTTGTGTTACTGTTGTTTCGTATTAGAAGTAATCTATTCGTATTGGAAAACTAAAAATTATCGCATAAAAAGGTATTTCAGGAGGAATATGGTAGAAGTAAGTATGTATACCAGCGCTTATTTCCTATACTTTTATTACAGGATTCGCGCCACATAGTTCAACTAGTGGAAATTGTAAAACGTCCAGGTCAAACACTAGGCCTGTACATCAGGGAAGGAGATGGAGGTACGAGGACGGATGGAGTTTTCATATCTCGAATAGCACTCGAGTCAGCAGTGTATAACAGCGGGTGTTTGAAAGTCGGAGACGAGATTTTGGCTGTGAACTTGGTTGATGTCAGACGAATGTCACTCGATGACGTCGTAATTATCATGTCAATACCGAGGAGATTGCTGCTGTGTACAAGGCAAAGGAAAGGTCAGTTAATATTAAAGGAAATTAAATATTAAATACACGTAGTTCAGATCGATGAAACGAACCAACTGGTTAATGTTTAAGTAACTTCTTCATAAAGATTAGAACTGGCTTAAACGGATCTAGATTAGATTAAGGTATACAGTACAGAAATATATACATCCATGTCCTTTAATAACCTTGTTTTATTTTAGAAACAAAAATATTAACTAACACATAAAAAATTTTGACTCATCAATGTTAAGATTTATTATAGTTGTGGTTTTAGTTGATATATTCACAGCTACTCGATTACCTTTAGAACGTAAAATCACCCCTTATTCTGTTCTGTTCTTAAAGAGATTCTTTGATGGTAAGGTGAAAATGCCGTTTAATTTGGTGGAATCTTAATACGAAATTCAGTCACTAAAATTCTTAGCGTAGATAAGACATATACAAAAAAAAAACACTTAATTGACATAATTGATTTTCCTAAGAAGTAAATAAACAATCCAATGTACAGTGAAATTAGTCTCGAGAAATTTTTGCATATGTAGTGGTGTGTATATTACTCAGATCTTAGAGCGCGTTTCCACTATATCGTTCTGGCCTATACAAAAATGTTTTGATATCCTAACATTACTATTTAATTTTATACTTATCCCTAGCAACACTCTGATTTTTGTTTTCAATAAAAACAAGTTTTTATTTTCAAGAAAAAGGTTTTGACTTTATAAAAAAAAGGTGTGTGTGCGATTCACACACGATAGAAGTGAAACTTCAAAGAGGAGAGACCGATATTTACATATTTTTTTTCCTTTCATCTAGGTTTTTAAAACTCCGGGGGGTCTACGGGGGGGTCAAAATTTTTGTTATTTTTGGCCTAGGACGCACCGTTTCCGAGATATTTCAATCTAAAGCAAAAAATCGTCATTTGATAGTGGAAAGTGGAAACACGCACAAAACCAGAATAAACCATTACACTACTACAAACGCAAAAATTTCTCCAAGCTAATTTACCTGTAGCATACTTTTACGACTGCTACATTCAATTATATTATTCAACAGCCCGGAAAGGATCGAGAGATATTTAAAAAAAATGCAATATTAAATATATTCGACAGGGAAATCGGGGCCAGGATCACCATCTCTACCACGATCGGAGCACAAACCGCCACCGGTCGTCGTTTTGAAGAGGGACTGTCGCGATGATGATGACAGGGATCGAGATCGAGTTGATGGACTTTATTCCCAGTAAGAATCAATAAAGTATACAAAGCTTTTTACTAAATATACACGATTTTGTTGACTTATATTTCTATGTGTGAATTTCTAGACGATCCGAGAAAGGTAAAACCTGTTAGGTCTGAAAGTAGCCGAAGATCCTTGAAATACACACGACAGTAATATTAGGCACGGATGTTCTTGAACGGGATCGAGAGAGGGCCGATCCGGAGCGAAGAAGACGTAGGCGGCGGAATGAGCCGCTGACGGGACCGCGAGCCGCATCCTATCCCTTACCGCAGCAGCAGTTAATCTGCTACCTCTGGTAGATTAACTGCTGCGGTAGGGGATAGGATGGCGGCCCGATCGCACCAAAAATGTGATCGAGCCGCAACATTTAGTGATAGGCTAATAAGCAATGGAAAGCCTCTGGCTTCTCCTGGGATTGGGCCTAGTTAGGTGCGGCGTCGATCTGGGAGGGCCCTGAAATCAAATGGTCCTGGTCCTCCCTAGAGTAGGTTGCCGTAAAAAAAGGCACAGATGTTCTATTCCAATATTAAAATCTATAGATTAGACAATATTATGCATTTTATGTCCAATTGTGTTAAACGCACCATTCGTATGATTGGGTACAGACATGGAACTCTACGATCAGCGGGCCCCGGAGGAGGCATTCGACCTGTTGGAGATGGCAGAGAAGAAAGAAGTCGACTACAACTTGGAACCTTGTCCCCTGATTCAACTGCTCTTGATCTGTACTATAATCCAAGACCACCGTCAGATCATTCAACTTGGAGGTGGAGCTAAAAACAAATATTATTATAAATTTGATGGAAGTATAAATGTTTGAATGGAGAAGTGTGAACTAAAAATTCCCTTTTCTTTTGACAGCTACCATCCACCTCCGCCAGTGATAACAGAACAACCGAAATCGCAAGCTACGCATTTCGTTCCATACGAAAGATCTTATCCAAATACACTGGACAGCTTAGCGGAAAAAGTACACTCTTTCTATCCAGCTGATAGTGGAAGGTATAAACTGAACTTATTTCAAATTGTCAGTCAAAAACGAATGATTGGATTTTAAAATATATTAATTTTTAGCACACGATTCGGTGGTCGAGTACCTCGGTCAGGATCAGAGCAGCAGTTACCGCGAGCAGAAACTCATTCTGACTTTGGTAGACATTCTTTGCTCAGATCAAGTTTGAAAGCTTCTGCTGCGACAGGAGGTAAGTACCATTTACGTGTTCTTCTGTGTTTACTGATGAGTCATATATTACATAACTATTTTTTTTTTGTTTCCAGCCACCAGCTTAAGATACAATCAACGTTACGGTGGCGTGGGTATGCCAGGTTCTGGACTCGGTGGCACTGGACTAACAGATACAAACTTGACAGGGACTACTTTAGGGCCAGGATTACCCAGTGGTTTTTCAACAACGGGACTCAGTGGGCTTACTGGTTCAAGTTTAGTTGGTTCTGGGCTAACGAGTTCTGGTTTGTCATCTGGATTAACTAGTACGGGATTGGGATCTGCACTTGGTGGCACATATGGAACTACAGGATTAGGTTTACCTTCGTACAGTAGTAAATTTGGAACGGCAAGGCGAAATAGGAGTTTGGACTATTCATCAGATACAGAAGCTACGGCACCGACAAGAACTCCGTATTACTCAGGAGTAACCGGTTATCGAAGTAGCACTTTGGGAAGAGATATTGGATCTAAGTTTAATTCTTTGCCTAGGGATGTGAGGGGAACTGGACAGAGGTGAGTGATAATTCCTTTCGCCTCAATACGCTGGGTTGCAGTACATAAAAAATATTGATCTTTTCAATAGGTTGGGCCTCAGTAGACGTGCAGGAAGTGTCCTACAAGATGAGCCGGAGCCTTTGTCTTCTCGTTTGGATCTTCGTTCTTCCAGAGGTTAGTCACTACAAAATTCAGAGCTCTAATGCGTAGTCTGATATTACATATTTTTCTAACAGATCGCTTTTTAATCAGGTCGTTTACCGTCCTCTCCTTCAGTATTTACTTCAGATGAATATAGAGCGTGGCTGTCTCGTGCTCCGTCAACCAGTGCACTTTATGAGACGCTTCGTCCCAGACTTCCAACACATTACTCTGCAGAAAATATACATGATGCACTGAAAAATGTAAGTACTCAATAATTTACGAACTAGCGATGTAGTAAATAATTAAATTTCTCTAATAAAATATATGTGTATTTATAGTTGGAAAGCGGTAGCCGTTTCGGATCATCACTTGGACTGGCAGGCCGTCGGGTTGAACGACCGAGGCATTTGCCATCTCGTTCATTATCATCTCAGCAATTAAGTGCTACACAACAACTTGGTTCCGGTGCTGGAGGTTCACCGTCAGCTAGACGAGTCCGACAATTGCTAGAACTTGGATCAAGGTTTAACTGTCCTAATCCAAGCCCAGTACCAACACCTGGTTCGCGGCATCAGCGCCACATTGAAATTAATCCTAGTGGTAAGTGAAACAAGGCATAATTCATGTCGTCATCGCAAAGTCATTAGACTTACACCAATTACATATAAAGATCATTATTAGTAGCCAGCGCAAGTATTATTATTATCTATCTTTCTATTATTTAACTCTATTGCAGAACTTTAAAGTCCGACAGTAGCCCACGTTCTGTCTTTACACTTGTATTAATATTATATTATCTTAGACTTTTTATATCCTAAATATACATTTTACATAGTCTCGTTACATTTTATTTCAGAGTTCCTAAAATATAAAGTGGAAAAACCAACGACTGGCGGTCTTTCTGCATCAATGACTGGCCTATCGCGATTATCTGGCGGTGTGTCGGGCATGTTGTGGGTACACCTATTAGCAGGACGAGGTTTGCGCCCGTCAGCATCGGGAGCATCACCGGGCTCTCCACCATCTGGGCCATTAGCTCCAGCACAGCCACCCGTTGTACCTAGGGATTTGTATTGCGTGCTTGAGTGTGATCGCGTTCATAAAGCTCGGACTGTTGTAAGTAATTTATGATACTTTAATAAGTTCATACTATGTGTAAATTATTATTATTTAAGTATTGCTTAGCTGATAATATCAATTTGTACATTTTAGTTTCTTCTGCTTATAATCTACCTACTTACTTTCTATTTTCTCTACATCAAAATAAGGTTGGCCTTCAGAAAATTCTTAAGACATTCAATACGCCTCTGCACTGCAAAATAAAAAAAATAAAACTAAATAGTTGATTTTGTACTAAGGCAGCAATAGAACTTTCGTAAATGAACTTGAAATTTATTCATTCAATTCAATTAATAAAGTTATAAGTATAAGATTGTATAGATATATTTTGGCTTTTAGGTTCGCACTGGTGAACTTCAGTTTGACTGGGATGAATCTTTTGAACTGGATCTCGTCGATAACAGACAGTTGGATGTATTGGTTTACTCGTGGGACCCTCAGCATAGGCATAAATTGTGTTACCGTGGCGCCGTTACTCTACCAGATCTACTCACGAGATCACCTGCTCATCAACTTGCAATTAAGGTAAAATTTGTTTCGAAAATACAACTAATATAATTTTAGGGAAACCATGAATTAAAAGGAACATTGACGAGGGCAAATATATTCATCAGTTAATATAAATAGCCTCTTACAAAACCATGTTAAGTGAAAACTAGTTTCTATTTAATGCACAAAAACCAAATTGTGTATGTTATTTTGATTGTGATGTTTCTGGATCAATGTTAAATTTCAACCAAATATAGTTAACTAAACTTGTTGTTTCATAATCTAAGTTTTAGCTATTATACATTTTTTGTCTACTTTTACAATTTAATAGGTTCCTCTCTTCTATCGAAGCAAGTATGGCCTCCGAATTCAGTCACTTGTAATTGTTGTAACTGATTTTTAGATGGAACCTCGTGGGACTCTGTACGTGCGCGTCCGGCACACGGAACCTCACGACTTGTTCCGAAGACGTCCCGCAGCTGTACGTGGTGCACCACTCTTCGGTGCTGAACTAGAAGCAGTGGTGTCAAGAGAACCACGACCACAGCACGCGCCACCAGTTCCACTCATAGTGAGGCGTTGTGTAGAAGAAATTGAGAGGCGTGGTTTAGATATTATTGGTATGTTTTAGAGTGGCGTTCCCTAAGGGAAACCCTTATTGTATTTTTTATTTGTTTTTTATTTTTTTTATGAAACAATTATGAGATGAAATAAATGCGGTACTAAAGGCAAGAACTACTACTAAATCAACTAATCACTACTTAATCAATATGTTATGTTTATTATTACTTTCATTATTATGAATTATACTAGCAATATACACGTTACTAACTATAGTATGTACAAATAGGCATCACACGAATGGTCAATTAAATAATAACCAAACTTTTCACAAAGTTTAAGTCGTTCTAAAAACTTTGATACTTTTTAAATTAAACTAAAGTAATTTAGTTTAGACCAAATAACAAAAAAATAAATCCAATTAAAAAAACTGTTGAACCTACTTCAAAGAATATTGACAAAGAGCACTAAAAATTTTAAAATAATTACAAATCTAAGCAATCCTTCTAGTTTGTTTGAAGTCGGTGTCTATTGGTCGGATTATTGCTATTATAATGTTACCTAACTGTTATATTGAGGGTACTTATTGTAGTTTTTTTACTTAGAGCTGTAATTATTTTAAAATTTTTAGTGCTCTTTGTCAGTATTCTTTGAAGTCGGTTCAACTTTTTTTAAAGGTTTTTTTCACCATTTTTAGTGTAAGACATTTTTGTAATGAGTATTTAATTACGATATTTAAAACACTACGTACCGTAATGTTTAGTATCAAACTGTAGTTTGTTAGATTACATTAAAAATAGTTTAATAAGTTCGTTACTTTATTTAGATAAGGTAGTAAGATGTTACATTTGAACCCCTAAAACATATTGTTTTCCACATTACTTAATTTTCCAAAACTAGGAGTGGTATTTTTTCTTTACATTTGAATGGAACTAAAGGGGAAAAATACCCTTTTTAATAAAAAAATATTTTATATAATCGGTTTACAAATGAAAGAGTTTTGAGGTAACAATCGTGAAATAATTGCGTAACAAACTTTTTTTACCTATATATATAGAGAAACAAGCTAAAACGCGTTGTTGGGCCTGTAAAATTTGAGAGTTTCCCTCGATTTCTCTAGGATCCCATCATCAAATCCTCATTTGGTGGTGGTGTTACCTCAAAACTCTTTCATTTGTAAACCGATTTGGAAAATTCTCTTTTTATTTTACAATTATTTTTGTAATCGTAAGGATACTCCCGAGGTGGCCGCCTTGCGAGCGGCCACCTCGGGAGTATACCCTTACGGTTTACAAATGAAATAGTTTTGAGGTAACAAATATGAAAATAATTGCGTAACATTTTTTTTTATCTAAATGTTTTGTAATCTCATTTATTACTCTCTTGTACACATATCTCTGTAACACTACACAAACACCTAACAAATATGTTGAAAGAATAAATCAAGGTCAAAACATGATTCGATTTTTGAAAGAGTTATTTTCTAGCTCCTAAAGTTCAAGAATCCTTCCATCATCAGCTCAGCAATATGACATAGCAACTACAAAACGCAAATACACATAAAGCTAGAGAAATAAGCTAAAACACGTTGTTGGGGCTGTAAAATTTGAGGGTTTCCCTCGATTTCTCTAGAATCTCATCATCAGATCTGATTTGATTTGGTAGTAATGGGACCACTTCGGGAGCATACCCTTTCGATTCCAAAAATAATTTGGAAAATCGGTTTACAATTGACGGAGATATCGCGTAACAAACATACAAAAAAAACAGACGAATTGATAACCTCTTCTTAAGTGATTTTGAAGTCGGTTAATGAAACTACTTTTTTGTTAACAAAAATTTTTTTTGTTTAAAAATACTAATATAACGTAATCGTGCCCTCGAGAACCCTTAAATCTGTTCAAGTACTTTGATATTGCATTGCAAAATGAATATTAAATCGTCACATTCCATTACTGAAAGTAGACATTTCTAAATGTGTCTTTGTACCACAGGTCTTTACCGTTTATGTGGCTCGGCAAGCAAAAAGCGCATATTGCGGGAAGCATTTGAAAGAAACGCACGTGGAGTGGAATTGGCACCGGACTCGGTTCCTGACATCAACGTCATCACTGGTCTGTTGAAGGACTACCTGCGGGAGTTACCACAACCCTTGTTTAGTCGCTGCTTATATCAGATGACGCTGGATGCTCTAGGTTCGTATTACTACGAGTAAATAGCAAAGTTAGGTACATAAACTATATCATTAGTTCTGTAGAATGCCTTCCTTATGTTGAAGCAGTCGTCGTAAGAACACATCACACATTTATTAATTATTTCGATAAGGTTGAAGCATTTTCTCGGTTTTAGATTTGTGTTATCTTTTTACAGATGATCAGAGATTATATTGTACTTACACTTTTTGAAAGTTATGTTTACCCGTCATTTACTTTCTCGAACCATTGGAGTGTACCTTTTACAATTTGAAATAGTTTCAAACCTCCATACTATCAGCGATCGTACCAATGTCTTAAGTTAATATAAAATGTAAACAATATTACTAACAATACCAAACTCACATATATATAACGGGATTCAGGCATATTTGAAAATTACAAAAAACTCGTTGAGAACTGTTAGAAAACTAAGGGTTGGGACTAATCCCACCCACACGCCCACCACTGTAACTCCTGTACACCAGGATCCACAGCAGTGACCCACGAACACACCGAGTTATGACACTCGGGAAGTCCCAGGAAGAAATTAAACTGTCTTGGAACCCGCAACGAAATTAATCAGAAGAAAATTGGAGGAGTTGGAAATACAG
Source organism: Arctia plantaginis (assembly GCA_902825455.1). NCBI lineage: Eukaryota > Metazoa > Arthropoda > Insecta > Lepidoptera > Erebidae > Arctia > Arctia plantaginis. Next base: position 6,600,158 of record CADEBD010000314.1, on the reverse strand, counting down.
TAAATCCACTTCCCTCCTTAGCAAAGCGGGAGACAAAATGAAGTAAAATGGGCATACACCCTTTTAAACAGGGAAGCACCACGGCCACAAATATTACGGGTCCTACGTGAGCTATGTTTGATTTCTATAATATGTATGGCAGAATCGCCTAAACGCACGGAAATTCACCCTAGTTGACACAAGATCCCCATAGTATACCGCCCCAGATGTCACCTGCAAGCTATTCAGCATTTTATTACGTTCATTATACCAAAGACTACATTCCCAGAGGATATGATGAGCAGACTGTTCATAGTGAGAGTTAGGTGTTGAGCATTGACACAATGGTGACTCGACTAATTTAAATGAATAAAGCTTGCTCTTAAAGTTACCATGACCCGTAAGAAATTGAGCGACACAGTGATCCACCTCAAGCCAACTAAGGGTACCTTTTTCTAGCCACTAATGTGTAAAATAGCTTGTAAATATTACAAGTTTAACTGATTAATTAAATTTATTTCAGGAGTATGTCTCCCAGACGACAGAGAAGGCAACGCTCGGCTGATGGCATCAATAGTTGAGTGCCTGCCTCGAGCCGCAAGAGCTACTCTGGTCTTCTTACTCGATCATTTGGCTCTCGTTGTGGCTGCCCAAGATCGCAACAAGATGTCTCCTCAACATCTAGCAGTGGCGCTAGCACCTCCTCTTATGCTGCAGTCACAACCACCTACGGAATTGGACTACCAGAGGCCCATACACGTCCTGCAGTGCCTGCTGCAGATCTGGCCACCGCCTAAACGTTCAGGTAATGTCACCTCCCATTTCGTTTTAAGGTCGCTATTACATGCCTCCTAAGTTCAATAAAAGATAAGTTAGTAACAAAAAAAGTTAAGTGGAAATAAAATTATAATTACAAAAATTATTAATTTTAGATAAAAATAAATAGAGGAGATTAGAGCAAAATTGTTTTAAAATAGAACTTGTACGTTGAAGTTAATAAATGGCTGCTGCTTAAATGATGCATAAAATATACTATTACGTTATTAATTTCACCACTAGATCGTAGTGTCACATAGTATTCACATTAACAAATCCTGAGTACACAAATTAAACAACACGCTGATACTCTGCACGAAGCTACTTTTCCCGATTCTAATCGCTATAAAAATCAGTTCTAATATTCTTTGCATAAATCTTTATATTTCTTAGTAATCCTTTTTCCTATAAACACTAGACAATTACACTGGATGTCTAAAAGGCTAAGCGGTACCTTAACGCATGTATGTTTGTAGACAGTTCGGCGCGGCGAGCCAGCAACCGGGCCGCGTGGAAACAGAGTCAGTGCGTCGCCAGCGGTCTCACTCATACTCCCCCAAGGTGCTCACTATCTCTTCACTACCTGTAACATAATCAGTTGACAACATTCTTATAATTGAAAAAGGGTTCATTCTTACTGAAATACGTCTTAAGGGAAATCTATACATCTGTTAATCTAAAAAAGTATAAAAGTATTCCATCAGGCAATCTAGCTTTCATAGTACATGCTCTGCTTAGTTTGAAACTAGATGGCATTGTGGCATCAGATGGACGAAAATATTTTTATTTTCATGTATTAATACGGGAAGAAAATCCCTTTTTAACAGATATATCCAACGAAAGCAAATAATATTATTATTTAATATGTGTAGTATGTGCTATATAGCTAAAAATATGTAATGTCGGTTTCATACAACTATTGTCTTCCAGTATACCTATATATGTATATTTTGACCTGTTAAGGTATAAAAGCTTCTGGTAAATAATATAAAATAGGACATTTAAAGTCTCTTCTATTCTAAGTTCAACCGGCAGACGATTTCTCTTATAAACAATAATTATTTGATACATTATATGATTTTATACTAGCTGATGACTGTGACTTCGTTCGCGTAGAATTTGAAAAGCGCTGTCTTAGTGGGGTCGATTCCCGGGTCGGCTAAAATTTTATAAGGTTTTTCAGAGAAAAAAGTACCTACTCCTTATATAGGCTACCTGGTAGTAAAAATCAGTCCAGCCGATTCGAAGATTACCCGGAACTAAAAGACTTTTAGGCATAAACATTAGACAGGTTTTTAGGCATAGGTATCGTGCAAACAACCGTGTAAGCATCAAAAAACAGACACTTCAATTTTATTTATTTGTATAGACAAATAATTGATCTCAAATAATTTGATGCATGCATCAAATAATTTTTGTATAAAAAGTAACTAAATTTAAATTAAATTAAGTAATTTTAATAAAATTAATTTTAGTTAATTAATTAATTTAAAAAATAATTACTTAATTTTTAATTAAAATAGTTTAGCAATATAATGTAATGGAATATGATCAAAAACTTTAAAAGTTAAATTTCAATTATTGTATGTGTATTATTTGATATCTCACATAATTGATTTATTGTATCAAATAATTTTGTTCATACTAGATATCGTCTAACGGTTGCACTTAGAATAGAAAAGAATTCAATGTCTTATTTTTTATTATTTACCAGCAGCACTTGAACTGCCAGCAGCACTTGAACTTTTTCTTTTATACCATTACAGGTCAAAATATATAAAGGTAAACTGGAAGTCAATAATTATATAAAACCGATATTGTATGTAGAATAAAGAAATTTTATATCTCACGAAAATATAATTTCAAACATAATATTTTAAAAAAGATAATCTTTCTTTTTCATTGCCAATACATTTCCAGAAATATTATCGTAACTTGTCAGGGCAGTATTATGTACGTATTCCAACAAAGGCCAATATATAGCTGTAAAATGTTAATTTTAGGCCGAGCTCTGCCCTCAGTCAGTCCATATCGGCCTCCAGCGGCAGCATCAGCAGCATCTCCGCCGCCAGCTCTCTCGGGTCGGCCCGTGCCCGACCGCTCGCCGCCCGCACATGTAAGCATGCAATTTTATTTGCAAATATTTTACAAGAAAAAATTATAATGTGTAATAGATAGATAGATGTAATAGATGTAATAGATGTGTGTATACAGGTAGAGATAATCGCAGTGATGTATTACCACTTAGTTGAACACATATTTCAATCGGTGGGCCAGAGAGAAATAGAACAATCAATGATCTTATTAATCAATATTAGACGAAATTACTTCTAATTGCTTCTTCAATGAAATTGCGTAAAATTTACAAGTCATGTTTACATCCCATGTGTTTTCTTGTAGGTTCTCTCATCAGTCAGGGCCGGCCAATATCGTCCGCAGTCGCCTCTTCGAGGCCCACTACCCGCTCCTCCTCGATCCCGTCAGGTGACGGTGTCGTCGCCCGGCTCGCCCAGCAGTAGTTCGGGTAGTCACAGCCCTGCGGACACGATTAAGCACGGAGGATCCGTGTCTTCTATTCTGCGGCAGCCTGAGCGAGCTGTATCGCCAAGGTCGTCACCAAGGGCTTCGCCGCGTGCGTCCCCGCGGGCTTCTCCTAGAGATTCGCCGCGTACCAGTACACCACGTGAACGTGATTACGCGTCCCGCGAATCGTCCCGCGAGCACACACCGCGCGATTCCACTCCGCGTGAATCTGGCTCTCGCGAGTCTCCGCGCTCCGTAATCCCCGGCACGTCAGCAGGACTCGCTGTTACGCTCAACTCCGCAGTGGGAAGCGTCGGTGGCGGCGGCCTGAGCCCCCGCTATAACTCTACCAACCCATTCCTGCAGCAGTACGATGCCGAGGAGGAGGCAGAGGCGTGGCATACCGCAGACATATTTTCCTCGCCCTCCACGCACGCATAGTGCTCGTAGCGAATTGAGATTTTCTAGTCAATTTTTTTAATCGAATCGAAAGTGTGCTACGATTCCGCTGTATATTATGTTGTTTATTCGACGAGCGTGGTGCGCGTTCGTGTAATGTTTGTTATATATAGAGCGAGTTACGATGTATATTACTGTGAGAATGTATACATGCTGACGCGCGAGGCGCTACGCCTCGCCGACCGCCGGCGTCCCGCCCCGTAGTCAATATAGTGTTTATCGTATTGTATTGTACATTGTATATAATAAACGTATATGTAGGTACGCTCCAATTTTGTACCGTTCGGGTGAGACTGCGGCGGGCGGCCCGCGGCGCTACACACATCATCCCACATATCAGAGACTTGTGTACGCAACTGATACGCAATAGTAGCATTGTCCATAACTATTACACAATCTTACAGCAACAATTAATTGAAAATATCTTTTTAGAGCTGGTTTCACGGTACATAATATATAATTATCAGGTAACACGTGTTAAGTATCGATGACGCACACAAGTCAGTAGCTCGAGTAGGGAGAGTGTATCATAGATCAGACGTACGGACTGTCTTGAGACTGAGGCCATATCAGAGTAGCTCGTAGAACTCGAAGGACATCCGTCGTAGAACGAGCGATTATTGTCACATCGGAAAAATCTAGAAAAGAAAAACCTGTTGTGAATGTTAAACATAACTATTCAAATAATACACGTTCTTTAATGAAGTAATAAATATATAAACATATTAATTAAAGAGTATTAGTAAAGCATTTTTACGAGTCGCTAATTCTATGAAGGATTGGCATTTAAACCGTTTGGATCGGTCGCATTCTCAAGATCAGAGGTGCTGTATTCGAAATTTGAATTGCGAAGCCTATCTGTTAACAATCGAAATTCGAAAATAATACCTCAGTTCTTTTTATAGCGTCTGCTAGACATATAAGAGTGGGTGAAATCGACCAATGACAGCACTGATCCTATTTTCACTGCCATGATTGGTCCATTTAATAGGAAGCATATTTATTATACACTTGTTTATATGTCTGTCGGAGGCTACACGGTTACTTTTACTTTTGAGCGACACTTCAAGACGGAATTTTGTTATCGAGTATTAACTGTTTATAAAAATAGCATTGCACAAATAACACGACTGATATGGGACACAAAATGTTTTTGATACTTTTTACTTTTTGTACCTGTTCCTCGTTTGTAATAATGATACTAGGGCTTCGTTGAAAAAACCTCGCCTTGCTGTACCTCTTTATAATAAAATAATATTCATACTCGTACACGAACTTCAATAACACTTCTAATACGTTCATCTTTCGCTGGGGCCTCTATCACATGTAATCTTACATTAACTGTAGAGGAATTCGTGTACGAATAAAGACCACATCTTGTATGAAGGCTGAGAATCGATGACAATATGTAGCGATAATTTAAATAGATCGTACGGTTGTAAGTATCGAACGATTGCCTTCATGAAGATCTTGGATCGGTCCCAACTGCCGGACACTCAATGTTTTAGGTATTAACTACGTGTAAATCAATAATTTATATTGCAAATTATATAAGTATTAGGGATAGGTGGGTATTGATCACAAGTTTAGTAATCGTTGGAATGATCGCCGAGATCATATTGATCAGTTGGAAAGTTTAGTCTAGTAAATTATAAGTTCAATGTTCAGTGGAATGTTGTATGAATTATCTGATTATTTTGTCCTTTTGAAGGGCAAATCTATGTTGTGAATATTGTCCGTCAGTGGGGACTGTTACGTTTAGTTCATCCACTGCGCCTTACTCGTTCTAGTAAAATTATGAGCTTATCTAAAATTTATTTAAAGTATACACACATTGTAATCATAATACATTGTAATCGAAAAGTATGGGTATTATACCTATTATTTAATACTATAGGGTTTGATAAGATTCATCATAAAATTAATGTTCATGTTTGTTTGTGACTAAGGCGTAGTGTTTGAATGAGTAAAGCTGTATGTGTGCGTATATAATATGCATTTCGTCTTTCATGTTACTTTTTGTCACTGATGAAAAGTATATATAAAGAAAAATCTGTCCGTGTATCACACTCAGAGATAGAAACGTTAAAGTATAGACATGTGTATAAAAGTTACGAAGATTACGTATGCGAATAAACCACGTGTTTAATATGATTAGAAAAAATATCTGTCACTAATATTTATGATAAAATACCTACATACTTAAAAGCAAATTATTACTATCTCGTACGCTTATCGTAGATACGTGTTTTAGTTAAAGTATTGACAAACAAAAATATCCACAATACCTATTTTCAATATAAATAGGTGTCTATTACAGGACATTTTGAATATTAACTCCTTTATAAAGTAGTTAATACAAATAAACTATCTACATAATATTTGTTGAAGCACATGTATATTATAGTTCTTTCTTACAGTTGTAAGATTTAAAAAATATAACAGTATTCTGTACTGATTTTATGATTTTGGAAAGTTTTAAAAGCGCTAAAGACTTTCCACTTGCAGCGTGACGCTTGGTGAAAGTCCCATAATTGCATTATACTTATTCGTAAAGTCTCATTGCAGCAGTTTTATTTAAAGTTAACTTCGTAGCATACAGCCTGTTTGAAACTATTTATAAGCTTTTATTTTAGGATTATAATGATGACATAAAATATTATTTTATAAAATAACGGTTATTCAAAAGTAGCCATTTTTGCAAAGAATATTCAGATTTGACATGGTTGGTGTAAATAAATAAAAATCTCACATTATACTGTAATAACTTGTTGAAAGTCTCATGATTGCATGAAAGACCCATTAAGTCTCACTATAGCGACAGTTTTATCGTATGTAACCACGTAGGTTGTAGCAGCAACTTAAAAAGTGACACGTAGCTTGGTAATACGAAATGTATATAATATGTGCACGTTCTAAATGTTGTGAGTGACTTGAAGTGTCGCTCGACAGTCCGGTAGCAGTCGTAGTGTGTAGTGACAACGGCGCACGGCTTCAGTTGGCTTCTTCGGGGCAATAATTCTGAGAGATTACACTTGGGTTACATTGTAATACGGTTATTAAATGTCTTTGTAATTTTAGCACTTGTTAGAATCCATCTATATAAAAAAATAATTTATTAAAATAAAACTTATTATACACAACTTAGATATTTTACCTATTCATTGTCTATTCGGTCTACCCGCCCATGAGTGTATTATAGCATATTATAGTATAATATATATTATAAAGATTTTAATAGATATATTCCAAATTGAAAATAAAAAAAACAATTAAATAAATAGATCATGCAAATATTTTAAAGTTATTCATCGATTATTTAAAATATTTTATTGATTTTATAGTAATAAATAAATAATTTAATTATTTCAATTCAGAAAAGTAAGTACCTATGATTTGGCCTACGTACAAACTCTATACGACTACATATAGCAAAGTTAAGAATACCCTGTTTTTTCTATATCTATTCTAAAAGAAACATGTCTATTGTTAGATTTTATAATGTTACAGAATATGTATAAATAACCTGGTGTTTCTCTCTCAAAGTTGGTGCCGCTATAAGTTTGCGTTGCGGGACCGTGGGTCCCTCTGATAATATCAGTATTTCGACAATTTGGTAAAAGTAGCGTTACATACGTGTACTTAAAGTAAAATTGACGCCGCTCGTATCTGTACCGGGCGGCTGAAACACACACGAAAATAAATAATACGACGTTACTATGGTTTTATTTATTGACCACTTATACCTTCAAAAACTCAAAATATTCTATACCGACTGAGTGTAAATTTTCACACGTTATACAACACGTTTCAAAGATGGTTGTTATCTTATTTTAGTAACCACGGTGTACCACAGCGAAGCGTGAAAGGGTGCAGCTAGAGTACAGTAATATACAAGAATCAATCAATATCAATGTAATAAAAAACAAATTTATATAATCTCCTAATTACATGTAATTGACTCCAAAGATATTAGAAAGCTCGATTTATCTGCATAATATCTTTGCACATGTAAACCGATTTTAACAAGATTTTTCATATTGAAATAATAAAAAATAATCCAAGGGTTGATAATTAAGGAGGGCAGGGACCTTAATTGAGTTACAATTCATCATGATTTAATTCACATTGAAGTTTTATTTAAAGTAACGTATTATGGTTAGCGTTTACCATGACCTTCATTTAAGTTTCAATTATCAAGATAAAGATTGAACGCGTTTCGTATACAGTTAAATGAAGTAAAAAGATTGGACAGCGTAAAAGAGATTTGTTAGATTGACACGTGTCTCTCTCGTGACTGAAAATAAACTATGTATGTTTTTTTTTGAGGGGATGAAAGAGATCTAAAAATTATAGTAAGTAGTAGTAAATAAAACAACAGGTCGTCCCTTATCAGGGCCATTCCATCTATCTAGTTCTTATACTTTCAGTGACTACGTGTGTTAACTACAACCTAATTTGCTACCACTGTTTTCATGGATGGTTTCGGAGGTTTAGATAATGAATTCATTTGTCCAGCCTTCATACCGATTTTGAAATTGATGTGGTTTATTAATTAACTTGTGAAAATATATTACTGCTTTTAATGCACCAGCATCTTGCACGGATTCTTCATTCCTTGAATTTAATAATATAAATAATATTTCATTTAAATGGGGTTAAATGGAAATATCGCACTGTCCATGTGGTAACTAATTAAGAATACGTTTACCTCTATTTATCCTGTGGGGGTCGTAAGAGTTGACTAATGAAACAAACTACGTGGGATAACAGCACTGCAAAGAGAAGGAAAACTGGAAACAAACCCTATACCAAACCGTCTGGTCAGCGTAGTATAGTAGACGAAAACCTTCTTCTTCTTTTTCTTTCTATGAGAAGTCTATGTCCAGAAGTGGAGTGCTACAGGCTGTTTATGAAACGGAAATATACAATTCAAAGTATTATGTTTTTTTTTTCAAATCGGTTCATAAATGATGGAGCTCTAAAGGAGGTAACAAACTTAAAAAACAACCAAATCGAGAACCGCTTACTTCTTTGAAGTCGGTTAAAAAAGATAAATTTATTATATCAGTTTCTAATTCAAGACGGTCGAATTTATTTTTGACGTTAATAAATCATCGGGCCATACACTAGACATTAAAATAACTTGTAATGAGTCATAAAATAGTACATAAACTAATACGTTGTAGAACCTTAAAAAAGTTTAGGTCAAATTATCTGTACTCTGTCTGCACTCAGGTGAGAAAAGCTATATTTGAATTCAGACAATGCGGGTTGACCTTTTCACAAATTTACGAGTATGTAATACATAGTCATACAACCAAAAAGTACTAACAAGTGATAATAGATGGCATCATTCTGAGTTATATTTACGAACTGTAGAAAGTATCTATTAACGCTATTGTTAATCGCTTTCTTTGTCAATAATTATCTTTAGGTTTACTTGATTTCAGTTTAATTATTTATTATTTGAAATAATGCACATGTGAATAAAAACGGGCTTGTTTCTTAATATATTCCCCGCCTGTAAACCTTACAGTTTTATAGCAATAAAATACGAAGAAGATAGCGGGTGAGAGACAGTTGATAAAATAATAAATGCACTAATTTGAACTTTTGAGATAATTTGATTACTAGATTAATCATAAATTAAATATGTATACAAATTGTATGAAAAATAATTGTTATAATAATCTTTCAAATATTAATAATCTTGTAATTTTATTTACATTACAAGTGAAAATACAGGTGACCCATCTTGAGCCTATTCTATTAAAAATTAGAATACGACATCAAATGGAAATATTGATTAGAAGTTCTAGTCTCAAAATATTATTAATAAAGTTTTTAAAACTTACGGAATATTCATGCCTGGCCCTTTTAACTAAAAAAACAATTTCTTTTGTAGGAAACAAATTGTAAATGTATTGAGCACTTTTAAATTTGACGTAGTAAACTTTTTCTTATACTCCTTTGATATAACATTATCCAGATGAAAAATAAGGCAAAACTGCCGCGTCACTGAACCGAAACTAAAAGGGTTCATGAAAAGGACTTTTGCACGGCATAAGCAGTATATTAATTTTAATAAGGTTACTATTATTTTCAAAAGAAATATTACATTTATGGACAATTACATTAATCTGGAAAGGTTTATTACTAAAATCATGTATTATTTAATGGAATAATAAACAAATCTTAAACACAGCTGTCTGATTTCAAACTAGACAGAGCCTGTGCTATGGTAACCAGACTGCTGATAAACATACTTAAATAGTTCTAAATACATACATATTATAGATAAATTACACCCAGACAGAACAAATTATCGTGTTCATTACACAATATTTGTCCTGGGTGGGAATCGAACCCACGACCTCCGGCTTAGCAGTTAGGGTCACTAATCCAACAGGTCCGTCAGAAAATTAGATGCTTTTTATGGTATAGAAGCCAAACGAAGCAGACGGGTCACGTGATTATTAGTGACTACTGCCGCACCACTCAAGGGTCACAAGAGAGTTGCCGCCCTTTCTGTAAGAAATAGGGAGAGGAGGGGTTTGGGCTCCGGTAACCACACTCATTTGGTAAAAAGTAACGAAATAATTTAACACCTCTGTGAGGCCGTGCTATCACTCCGATTGAATCGGCCTATTTGTGGCAAAGCATGGCTCGCCCATTTTGTGCTCGTGTTAAGTTTTGCGTTGGTGTGGATGTTTTTGATTTATTTAAAATACATTTAACATTACATAGGTACGAAGGCACACTTTATTTTAAGAACCACTCATCTACAACATACATGGGATTCTGTAATGTGTAATTTTATTTTTTAATAAATGGTTAAAAAAATGAGAAATTTATTAACCAGTAGTTAATCAGATCATACCTTAAATTTTAAATGAGTTTGCTTCATTGCCGTTTAGATAGGGAGAACTAAAATTTAGATTCTGTACAAACAAAATTGTCAAAATGTTCGGGTGCGTTCCCCTTATACCTAACGTCGTTGACCCAAATGCAGACACATACTTGTTTGTATTACATGACAATATAAAAATGTACTCAATAGGATTACAGTTGGTTTGGAGTCATAAAAACTTTTTCTAGGCCAGCTGACTTGTGACGAAATTTAATTTGTTTGAATAGTGTAATAGTAATATTAATATTTGAAGGAATGTATGAATGTAATAGTAATATTTGAAGGAATAGTGTTGCGTGAATAGACACGCTTTATTACGCTTTTTACTTTTAACTTTCCATTGTATTTTTTTAATATACACTAATGATTTTCAGTGTTTTACTTAATAGCTAGTATTTTATTCGTACATTAAAACGACGAGGCGTCTACGGATTCAAATACTACATTCGTTTCGGTTACTAAATAATCGTCATAAGCTTATACGAAAAGTGTGCGTTTCTTCTTCTACTAATTATTTCAGATTTGTTATACAAATAAATGTTGTCTAAGGAGAAAATAATAATCGCGATTCGATTCGCGTCGTGTACATAATTTATTAGAAAACAAAAATAGCAAAGATACAAAAGTTCTAAATCTTATAAATATTTTCGTCGAGTAAACGTTGAAAGAGATTAATGGGTTTTGTGTTATTTTCTTTAAGTAAACTTTGATGGCGACGCGTCAGTCACGGCCCATAATTAAAATCATTATTGGAATGTCTTTAAGGTTCTATTTGTAGCTTTTTACAGTGCAAAATTAGTTGGATGGTGCTTTTGAAAATTTAACGTCAGCATATTATATGTATATGTAGGTACATTTAAAGTATCAAAAGTCGGTAGATAGTTCACGTATACCTTAATGTCCGTTTTTTATAATACGTTTAACCCTTTTCCCTGAAGATAAAACAAATTGAAAAGATAAACTAAACTTATCTTTTCAGTTAAATAATGCAATTCTCCCATTTGATTAACGTAATTATTCATTCTTAAACTGCAAGAGTGATCTTAGAATCACGAAAATAAACTCGAGATTAATAGGTTTGATTGTTTATCACCTGCACAATAATAAACTCTCTCATGTATGGCATTGTATCGTTTGTATGAACCTATTAATTTGTTTTTTTCCTTTGTCCAATGTCCAAAGCTGACTCACAAACAGGGGTAAGAAAATATATTAACATAAAAAGTTACTAAAACTTCTTTCAATTTAACATTGAAATACTTTCGTTAAATAACTTAAAGCGTTTTTATAATTAATTAAAAGTTTAAATACACTCGTCCTTCCATGTCAAGTTCTCTGAAGAGTTCAATTAATCCATGTTTCACAGTGATAAATCAACAGTATAAGTTCCGACTTATTGCACTTCTTCTTAACAGTAGTGACCTCATTTTAAAGTTTTTTACTTACAATTTCCAAGTAGTTCTTCGAGTTTCAATGTGCGGTAAGTTCTTCAGTGCTTATGACTGCAATAATGGAACCGTTACACAGACGCAGATGCAGAAGAACGGCTCTTTTTGCTATAGAAGTTTAATATTGTTCTAGGAAAGATGTACATTGCTGTTGTTAATAAGTGGTCGCTAGGAGATAAAATTATAATCTATTTCATTTAATCTAGGCTTTTAATATACAACTTCATTCCAAACTAATGACAGGAAAAGTTTGTATGTTTGTAATAGATAAGTTCGAATACCACTTAACCGATCTCAAACTTTTTCATAGGCAAAGAAGCTTATAGAAACTGGAAAGTTTACTACAAAATGTTCAATGATTCCTTTCAAAATAAGCAAAAATGAATGTATGCCGAATTCATTCATTTATATTGCAATTTTTGTCATCGTAATTGAAATGTGTACCAAATTTCAATGTATTCGGTCCAACAGATTTGGAGCAAATTGGATGTGACAGGCGGACAAATTGTCGCACGAGTGATCTTTAAAGCGTGCGGTTTTTTTATTTGGTCGTTTAAAACCTTAATAACGTGACGTATTGGTCAACTAATGTATTTCGTATTTTTAGAAGGTTTCCATACATTCTCTATGACTATAGTCTTGTTAAATTTCTCTATATGGTTTTTAATTTTCTTAAATTTGCTACAATTTTACTACAATATAGTCTAATCTGCTGATCTCGTAAAGGGTCTAAGTTTTTAGTTATGTATAAAGTTAAGATGCTATTTTCAAATTTTTATAATTATGTTGTCTCTATGTGAATGCTGTGTATATTTGTAATTAGAGTAGAACGTGGACTTAGTTTAAAACAATTAATATATATGAATGTTTGTGTTTATTCTGTAAATATGCTTTAATAAATAAATAAATAAAAATCCAAAAGCTATAGCTTTCTTTTTATGGTACGGGTGGCAAACGAGCAGACGGGTTACCTGGTGTTAAGTAACTACTGCCGCCTATTACCACCTGGAACTCAATAGACACGAGTGAAAATTTAGGCCCCTGGTGACCTCAATCCATCGGTGAAAAGCAAGGAAAGAATTGATTAACACCGGTTTTATGTGAGGATGTAGTATCACTCCGTTCGAGCCAGCCTGTTTGTGCCGAACCATGGTTCTGCAACGTTAAAACTGTAACTAAAGTATACAAATAAAAAGTTATTTATCTCTATAAAAAAGGTATAAATGATGCTGTAGAATATGAGAGAGAAAATATGCGAGAGATCAAATCGTCTACGTAACATGTACTTCGCAAAACTTATTTTGTAATGTTCCCGTCCCAACCGTTTAATGAGTGTAGCCATGTGTGATATTGTTGGAAAGTTTGTAGCAAAGAGTATACGAAGAACAAATCTAAAGATTATGTTGCTCCATCAAAACATTCCTCGTGTTGTTCATTTGTACTTCGCACTTCATTACGACAATTAGAATTTTAAATACAAAGAGAAATTCAAGAACTTCTTGTCTGAGGAACTTTATTACTTAGCGATATCATACATCACATTGTTTTTGCGGAATGAGTAGTATTTAGTTTATCTAACCTTTTCTAAAGTATCACATCACATCAACCTTTACTAGTCTGCTATAGACGTCTCCTTAGATAGAAGGTTTTGGCCTACAATACAATAGTATAGGGTTTGTTTCAAGTTTTCCTTCTCTTTGCAGTGCTATAGTCCCACGTAGTTTAACGACACCCACGGGATGAATAGGGGCAGTGACGCTCTGTATTCCTAATCCCTCACTACACAAATAAAAAAAAATTACTAAAGCCCTAAACCTATTCCTATGTCGGAAGTAGCATGTGTTGCTCCCATCTATCACGCGATGCACGTGCACGGTGAATCCATGGAACGCTAAGAAATAGGTCTATTTCACACTAAAATATACGTTGAAACATCTATATCTAGCTGAGGAATATCTAAAAGGAGAAACGAACACGGCGTGCATTGGGCCTAAAAAGTACATTGTTAGTTATGCCAAAGTAAACTGACTTTTTAAGTTTATTATTATCAAAGAGAATAACAAATAATTATCCTGTACCAAGCCTCGTTAATATTACATTATTTTATTTTGGATAAATTTGAAGTATAATAATATCAAAAGTGCACTAAATTGTTTGTGCTCATAAATTAATTATTCAAATTTCTACAATCTCTATGTATAATGTGTGTGTATAATCTCTATCTATAGTATCGGAATTAAGAACCATAATCTAAATGCCTAGCGTTGTGACAACATTTGATACTAGGTGGCGCTGTCATATAAAACAACACTTTTCTTCTCTTTTATCATAAGTATAGATGATATATACCTAATGTGTGCTACTTTCACTGAAATAATAGTGAACCTACAAAAAAAGTGTTTAGAATCTATTTTTCTTTGTACACGTCTAGAAATTTCATGCGTCTTTCGTTTAAGTAGAAGTTATGTTTCGAAAAAATTTAAGAAGGTATACCTTGTAACCTGCTTGCATGCAGCTGCAGAATTGATGGTCCAAATATCTAATTTTGTGAACGGTCATAGCATAACTACTTAGTTGCTATATTATGTAGTTCCAAAAGTTACTTGAATTTTGTGTTAGTTTCAGGATAACTTATAAAGGGATAAATTACGCTCTAGCTGCGGCACATCCATATTCATTATATTTTCAATGTTGTTTGATGATAGTTAACGTACCGCACCGCAATTTCAATAGCATTTCAGAAATATAAGCTAAACTTGACTGAAATATTTAATGTTTGTACCTTCGTACAGATGGGCTAGCGCAAAATTAATATTTTTATAACTGTTTTGTAGGTATATTGACCAAAAGAGCAAGCGGCTCACCTGATGGTAAATGAAGACCTCCGCCATGGACACCTGTAACCAAGAGTCACAAGTGCGTTACATATGTGCGTCATATATTTCTATGAAATAGACTATGAAATATACATAAATTCTTGCCTACATATCCGAAGAGATAGTTAGAAGCATATTAAGCGCATAGCATGAAGAATGTAAATTCTTTAAATTTGTTCTTTAAAAGACAACCCGCATTAAAAATATATCCCGTGTCGTGGGGCACTTTACAAACATACATGAAACGGACACAAAGAATACTCAGACTTAGAACAACAATTTGTGGATCACACAAAATGTCGACCCATGTGAGAGTCGAACCCATAACACTCAGCGCAGGAGAAAGCGGCATGGCAGTATCATGTAGCAGCAGCAGAATGTAAGTAATACCTCGAACCAATCAGGATCGGCTGTTGTGTTACTAGAAAGTCCGAAGTGTCTGAACAATTTGAGATTCTTCATCATCAACCTTATCATCAGTATATCACAGTCAACTGCTGGACATAGGCCTCTCCCATTGCTAGCCCCTTCGATATATTTTGGGCGTCTTAAGTTTCTAACTCTGTAACAATTAACCAGCTATCATAGATCTTCTAAACCTTTGAGAGCGGTTGGCTAAGTCTTAGCTTTAGGTGGATCACTGTGGTGCATGGACATGTGAAAGTCACAGTAATTAAGATCAAAACTTTATCCATTAAGAACAATTGTATTTCCACTGTGTCATTGTTTAACTACTATATGTATGTAGAGTGTGTTTCGCAGTTTAGAGACGGCATTTGGGTCGATGTGCTATGCCGATATTTTATCTAGTTAGGTGATTTTTTGTACATTTAGAGTTATTAGATTTCAGTCGTATATTTAAATTTTACATATTCAATATTTTTTCCTACGAACCTTTTTCACAACCTAGGTTGGGTCATTTTTAAGTCTACTACGATACACCTGAACTTCGATTTTTTACGCAGAGCGACTGCCATCAGTACGTGACAACCCAAGTACGTGAAAGTGATACGATAAGTGATCAAAGTCTGTAGAAATACTGTTGTTGGACTTTTTATTTAGGGCATAAACTATCCACAGCAATCGTTACGGGTAAGGCAACCGGGACCGATGGCTTAACTTGCTCTCCGGAGGTCTCCAAATGTGTTAAGAATGGTCACCCATCCATAGACTGACCTGGCTAGGATTACTTAACTTTGCAATGTGTTAATCTACTCGGCTACCACTTAGCCACGCAAATTGCAAATCAAGGAGGATATTGCAATTTACATTTTCAATATTTATTTTGAAAATGGCTCAAAAAGGGCTCACAAGTTGTAATAAGTCCATGGTTTTCATCCATGGTCATGGTCGTAGAGGTTTCGAACTAAAGCATCTTATTATTAATAATAAGAATATATTTTGTGACATTTGTGATATCGAGAGTAGAACTGAATTTTTGAACGAAATTTATTACGAGAATTGACCTTCAGGTTCTTATTCAAACTTAGATCTAAGATTGTCAATTCGAGACGATCTGTCTTAAGCATTGCGGACAAGAGTCAACCGTATTATTGAACTTCGAAAAACTTTAGTTCAACATCAGCTTAATAAGTTTCATAAATTCAATAGTTCACTTCGTAATGCGAACCGAAAGTTGGTCTTCGTCGTTCTTCATTCGTTGCTTTGCAGCTTCCGTCAGCACGTTACTTGGTTATAGTAATTCTACTTTCAAAGAAATCCCGTACTTATAAAATGTAGTTTGTATATAAATACAGCCTTACTATATCGAAATATAATTATGTATAAAAACCAAATTATCCAAAATATGTTTGTATGACGTTACGAATTTTAATTAATTTATTTAATACTTTATAAAGATTGTGCATAGGGCCGACTTAATACTCACTGAAAGCATTGTCTGACAGTCTACTTTGCCTTAGGCGATATAGGTGTAAAAAATATACGAAGGGAAAAGTTATGTGATGAATAGAATAGAGAAAATATAAATATAAATACAAACGCACTCATATGGAAACATAATTACTAAACAAACTTTAAATATGACTGCACTTATCTGTAATACCTATAACATAATTAGTAGATAAATATATTTGCATACTCTGTACCTCTAACAAGCGGATCGTAGTGAATTCTGCCTTTGGTCAGCTCAATCAGCCTAGTAGCTTGAACTAAAACGATACAAAATAAACAGACGACTTTTGAGTGAAATTGTAAAAGTTACCTGTTGTTCGAACTTCATTTTTCGTTTGATTTCCTTGCGTAATATAAGTATATTATTGCATTATACTATTTCTTTACAAAATTTCACGCAGAGTCGTTAAGTTAGAATGCCAAATTTATGGATTTGCTGTAGAAAACTTACTTCGTTACCAATTGTTCCCTTCAGGCAGCATTAAAATTGGCAGAAAAGGCGAATGGCAAGCAATGCGACCTGAATCACAGAATTCAAATCAAAAGTTTCGATGAGAATTTATTATTCAGACGGTAACAATAGATAGATGCTGGGCAAACGTAAATCCCTTTTTGATTTTCTGTAAAATCTTTGTGGTGGCTTTTGAAACATATTGTTAAGTATTTAAATATAATTTTTCTTTGCTCATAAATAGAATCATAAAAAACTTACTTTATAAGAAATACGCGTACATTTAGTTATGATATTACGACTTTTGAAGTTATACAAGAAGCATTTATTATTGATTTGTTTGAGTTAAGTCCCTAGTGCTATTTTGTCGTAAAAGAAGTATATTGTTGTGGATAAATCACTTTCGAGATAGAGCCGAGCTCTGACGCGGTTCTGATCCAGAGTAATATGAATTAGCTTTTATAAACATCTTGGTAGGCCCGGGAACTTATAATTACGTACTCTAATATTAAACCTAATTAAGTGATTGGTTCACGCAGCCTCTGATTGCTGCTTTAATTGTATTGGTACTTTTCCTATTCGTTACTATTGTTTCGAAAGTCGAATTCTAGAATACAACAAATAAAATAATAATGAATAATATTCAGTGAACTCTTGCTGTGTGTGTTTTGTAAATATTGTGCCCGTAACTAGCAATGTCCAATATTGATTCGGGTCATCAATGCAGCGATCTTCATAGACAAGGTGAAGATAACAAGGTAATTAATTTAGATAATTAGTATTGGAAACAACTGACGTCACTGAGCATTTATAATTTTGCTACTATTCTTATCCAAAGCTATTCTTATTTTATACCTCACAGTGACTCGAAAAGAAGATTGTACATCTGCTTTTAAGTAATATACCAAATCATTCGCATTATCTTCCATATTTGACACAAAGTCACTCAAGCAATATTGTCTCTTTGAAGTGCTTTCGAGTTTCCACAATTCGTAAGCTGTTCATCATCGTCAGATAAAGTAGCATTCAAATCTAAAGTATCAATAGGACCGGTAGTGATATAATTTTATATGACAGCATAGCAAAAAGAATGAGAAATAGCTTTAGATTCAAAATTTGACCAGTTTGTAGTAGGAAAACTGCAGGATGTTGAACTTGGTAGATTGGTATTGATATTGGGTGTGGGCCTCGGTTGCCGAATTTAGACTCAAGATGGTCCTTTATGCGTTGAGAACAGGTTGGCTAGATGAGCCAACCAAGCTCCTTCCAGAAGCGTAGAAGCCTTCTGGGGCGTTCACAGGCTTCTAGGAGCGATTTTGTATCATGAATGATACTTGCCCATTGTGTGGCCTCACCCTCGCATTCCAGTATTAAGTGGGCGGCCGTTTTTTCTGCATTCAGGCATCCTCTGCAAAAAGAGGACTGTCCGTCGCATTAATGGTGAATAGTTGTCGGTTCAGGGCTAGTTGTCCTGTTATAATTCCTACACTACTGCAAGTAAGTCGTGGTGAGACTTCAGTCAGCACCAGTTTGGACTGTCTGCAGCCGGGTGATAATTATACATGATAGCATAGCAAAAAAAAACGTGGGATAGCTTGGGATGGAAAATTTCCCCAGTTTGTAGTAGGTAACAGCAAGTTTATCTGCTAGACATTTACCACCATCAGTTCCAATGAATTTTTTCATTATTACCATTTGCAATGCATTCTTCTATTCTTAAATATACAAACAAACAGAAACAAAATGTATTTAAAATAATAAAAATTTAAACAAAATAATGACATGTACGATAAAATTTATGAACCAACTAACCTTTCAACTAGGATATTTTTATTTCCTGACACGGTTAAGCTACCACATGCAAGCCATCGTTTTAAGTCCCTGACAAGATTCTCTTACACTTTTGTTAATTTCAATTTCGCCACAGGTACATCATCTTCCGTTCCGTAATATCTGATTCCATAATAATGCTATACGTTTAACGTTGTTGTCAATAGAGAATTCAAAATATATGTACCCCCCCCCCCACCGGTGCTGCCCCGGTGATAGACTTTTTAATCTGCCCGGGAAAAAGGCTAATTGCTCCGTGATCTACGCGTTCTTTAAAACAAAATTTACCTTGTATTAATGTATCTGTTTTCAAAGCAACGCCGTTTAAAAATAATTCGTATGTCACACTGAATGGCGAACTATGACCTATTTTATTAAGAATATATCGTGCGTTCAACACGCATTGATCAATTTCGAAAAGTGATGTCAGTGTCAGGATGGCCGAGCGGTCTAAGGCGCCAGACTCAAGGCAACTTGTCCGTGCACAACGGATGATATGGGCGTTCTGGTCCTCTCTGAGGGCGTGGGTTCGAATCCCACTTCTGACAGATTTTTGCTTTTTGTTAAATTTCTTAATTTTTTGACCCTTTCCATATAGCTGAACTTAATTTATATGCAAAACAAGTGCATAATCACTTTTATATGAAGCGATATCCTTGGCATACATTGATATGTACAAGGTATCAAAAAACAATAAAAAAATCAATAAATTGTCAATTATTTATTATAAGTATTTTGTACGTAACGTAATTTGAAAATAAAAGAGTAATTTATGAAAATTGTTTACATTAAAGCGCCTGTTTTATTTCATTAGCAATATATACTTAAGTGGCAACATTTTAATAATACTAATAATAATATCTTGTGACGTCTACTACAGATTTCTTGGTTGCCACTGTAATTAAGTCCACCTGTAAAAGCAATTTAACTTATCACTTCCCCAAAAGCAGCAAACGCAGGAATATTAAACGAAGTTAGTATGATTAATAGCTTTACTACGCAAAGAAAGATCGCTGTACACCTTAATTGCGATCGGTTTTAAGTTTTGCGATTGATTTCTTCGTCTCGTTATCTTCAGTACAATTTACGATTCAAAATGTTAATATAAGGCAACATGAGTTAATTTGTTACTCTATGCTGGTTTTATGATATTCCTATTCATCAAAGTTGTTAAAACTTCATCCCAAATGTATAATATATTGCACAAAACTGTAACAGGTGCTATTCACTTGGCTCCATTTAAACTAATGATTTACCTACGTTTAATTTTGTTGAGAGGACTGCAGTAGTATGCTGAACATACATACATATAGTACAGGGTACAAAGTAATATATTTTTCTTGTTGGTATACAAATTGTAATTTTTCACTATCAATCACAATAAAGAAAGTAAACTATAGACATACTATCAGCTTCAGGTCAGCTTGTGAATTTTAGAAATATATTTTTAAGCGAAGAAAACTTTTATAAATCAATTCTATACTTAAAATAAAAGTGTAGATCTGTGTCTGTACATTGAACTTTTAAAAGAAATTTAACTCAGAAAAACCCATAGAACAATAAAGAAGAACGCAAAGAATTTTCTGGAATTATTGTTTTTCTATTCATCCCGTGGGTGTCGAAGAGCCGACTAAGGGAGATAACTACGCTGGACAACAGCACTGCAAAGAGAAGGAAAACTTAAAACAAACTCCTATACCAACCCGTCTGGGCAGCGTGGTATAGTAGGCCAAAACCTCCATTGTAAGGAGAAGCCTATGTCCAGCAGTGGACTGTTAGGGGCTGTTGATGATGATGATGATGATGATTTACGAGATTTACCAGGCAATAATGTGGCAGCTATCCCAGACAACACTACAGTAAGAGCAATATTTCTTTGGTTACGAATTGCGCAACGATAACATTAGTGAGAACTGTTTCACCGCTGCCACCAGGCGTATCTAAGAAAAAAATACCTAAGTTATCAGTGCAGCCATATCAAACCCGATGGGATTGCTCGTTGCCCTTTTGTCAATCTGGGTAGGCCTTCTTGCAGTATTTCATTTAAAATTTAAATCATTAAGAATTTTAATGTAACATGAGACCACTTTTGCAAAACAACAATCAAATAAAAAAATATTGGCAAAATGGGTTGGTAATCTCATAAATATGCTCATAAAATATTAAAAATATCTATACAATTAGAAATCACTAAAACATGCAAACTAAGTCAGTAAGTAAGTTTTTGAGTTGCAATCACGTACCGGAAGACGTTATGTGGGTAGGCCCTCCACACTGTGGTACGACGATCTGGTGAAGGTCGCGGGAAGCCGTTGGATGCGGGTAGCACAGGACCTGTTGTTGTTGGGAACCTATGCTCAGCAGTAAACATCTTTCGGCTCAGATGATGATGAAGACATCCATCAAGACTCAATATTGATGAGAGGCATCATAATTTTATATTGTAGAGATTTAAGGCAAACAGTCCCACGAAGCGTAAGAGGGGGTTAAGTAGTGAAGAAAAACATGGTTTAAACGTTACGTACGATACGTTTCCAAAAGAAGATTATATTTACAGCCCGCTTATATTAGATGATTTCTTTTTCTGAAGAATTAATATTATCTGTTGACAGGATGTGGTGTCGGGGAAGAAGGTTTTACACCGAATAATTTCCCGTTCCGCATTAGTGACCTGTTAGAAATTATTATTCCAGCCCGTAAAGGAATACAGTTGACGGGCCTGTTGGTCTAATGGTTAGTGACCCTGACTGCTAAACCGGAGGTCGTGGGTTCGATTCCCACCTAGGACAAATATTGTGTGATGAGTACGGGCATTTGTTCTGTGTCTGGGTGTGATTTATTTATAATATGTATCTATTTAGAAATATAATAATAAGAATAATAATTATAATATTGTGCCACATTCACACAACGCCATCCAGTCCCAAACTAAGCAGAGCTTGTACTATGGGTACTAGACAACTGATATAAATACATATATACTTATATAAGTATGTTTATCAGCAGTCTGGTTACCATGGTACAGGCTCTGCCTAGATTGGGATCAGACGGCCGTGTGTGAGATTATCATCATCATCAGCCTATCGCAGTCCACTGCTGGACATTGGCTTCTCCCATTGGACGCCACTTAGATCGATTTTGGGCTGAATTTTTTTGCGAGAAGCCCATAATCAATCGAATCCAGCCCAGAATCGAAGTGTGTGAGATGTGTGAGATATATTATTATTATTTTATTTTTACAATTACAAAAATACCAATACAATTATTAGTCCCTAATAATACCCAAAACCAAATTTCACGCGTATGAAGTAGCGGGCACATCTAGTAACAAAAATAGGATATACACAATTTGTATAACGACTTATAAAAAATTCTAAATTGGTTTTTTCTAGAGAAGATTAATCGATCTACTTATTGAGTACTGATTTAGTATAAGTATGAGAAACGTATCACACCACGATTATCAGATCACAGGTTCAACACAGAATCTGAACAAGTAACAAAACAATGGAGAATAAACACTCGCCTTTGAGTACATTTAGTCATTCCGGGCGACCGAGTAAAAGTTTATTTTCTGTCCTGCGAAAACATCACTTTTATCTAGTTGAAAGGAATGCTTTTGCACGATACGTTGTCAGGGCTACAGAAAAACATACATTTTACTATGTCTATACAGCAAAATTCCACAATGGTTTTTTGATCCATGACCCTTTAGGCAAATGCCGTTGGCTATGTTATCAAAAAAGTTTACAAGACTCTGAAGAAGAAGTGAACTGTGAAGCAATTACAAGGTGCTTTCAAAGGAATTCCTTATCATTGATGAAATAAGCTTAAACTATTTTCTGGTATGTACTCATTAGGGGACCATAAAACGTCTGTATTAATTTGGAAAATGAATAAAAAGGCCAACTTTAAAATTGCCTTTGAAAATAAAAGTAAATCGACATTGTCGCAATCGTACATTGCTAACTAAAAGAAGCGGTGTGTATACTGTACACGATGCGTATAGTTCTCTGATCTTGGACAGCTAATAGAAGAAAGTCATACCTAATTTATGTTTGACTTCAATACAATTATTTTCGAAAGTTGTGCGAGGAACTCACTGAAACCGTCAGTGCGATATGCCGTGTCTTTGAAGTGAAAACTTCTTCTGCATTTTTGAACAACAAACAACAGAATGGACCCGTTTACACGAGAGTTGAGTTTGGGTTTAAATACAATGGAAACATAAATACATATTGTGTATATACGAACAACGTTCATGTCGGTACTTTCGAATCGACAAAAAAAACAAAATGTTCCTATTATAATCAAAAACTTTAAATTTTCAAGTTTTCTCTTGTGTCGGCACTACCGAAGTGCCACTGTTTCTTTTTGCTATATAAATACCTGCAGCTGTATAGCGCAGCTAGATGTCAAGGTAGTCAGGTATAATTTTTTCGCCTGGTTGGTAGATTCTAGGTCTGTATTTTGTTTTTTTTTTAAACTTGTATTGGAAACCAGTGTGAAATATATTTCTATAGTCGATTTTACGTACGCAATGACTAATAGACTGTTTCTTGTTATTAAAATACCTTTGAGAATGTAATAATATTCTTATTTGATTAATGATGGTTGTATCTGCAAATATTTCAAGGCCAGTTGTAGACTTCATATTTCGATAAGGTAGGTATGGTATTAGAATAAAAGTATTGAAGTAATGACTAGGCAGAGAGTCATGTAGTGATAGTACTGGTCATAACCATAACATCACAATTTACCCCCAGCATCATCATCATTCTGCCAATCTTATTTGTGGCCAGCGCAAGTGTTACGTTGCAATAAGGTTTTGTCTGGTTCGAAGAATGTAGATTGTAATGACTGCACAGATGGCCTTCTGCTCTGAGTGTTATGAGTTCAATTCACAATTGGGACAACACTTTGTGAGATACACAAATTGATGTTCTGAGTTTTGTGTTTTTATGCCTATTTCATAAATGTATTTAGTCTTACGTACAAAGGACATATTTCTAATGCGGGAACTGTCTTTAAAAACAAATGAGTTAAGGGTAACGGATAGGACCAGAGATTATTACTAACAAACTAGTACTGTTGGTAACAGCTCAGACAATCAGTACAACAAATCAGACTCAATTTTGGCTTAACTTTAAGATTTCGATGTCAGTTAAATGTTTTACGTATAAATAACTATATTAAAAATGGATATATGAAAATGAAAGTTTAAATATTGTATTCAATTCAGGTTTTACTAGATCAAAAGCCTTCAGACATCGTTGTGTGACAAGGGATGACAGAGGCGATTAGAGTTTGAGAAAGGGGAACACGGGTAGCCGCAAATGCTCTTGGTCAATTGTTATATAAATGTAGTCTATTTTGTTAACAAAATTATGGAACACTATATATTAACTTTTTATTACGTTATATTATTTTAACAGCTCTGAAGTCTGTTATTTTATATTTATTATTATTAACTCAGCTTTTGTTTTATTCTCAAACATATGTTAAAGGCTGTGATGATAAAAAAAACTAAGTTGGTGATTGTATAATTCTAAAATTAAATATCGTTCCATCGAATAAAAATATTATAAGTTGGAACTTGTCCCCGATAATATAATGTATTAAAGAAAGCTGAAATCATTTAGGTATATAAGTCTAGATGGAATGTAATAACCAAAACAAACGGGTTAATGATATTTTGCTGGTGTGCGTACAAATCAAGCGTTTATAGTAACAGCGACAATATAGCTAACATACACAGCGACAGCGGAAAGATACTCTATGGACACCTTTTTTTAGAAGCTTTTAGAGCTTTTACAGTCTATCTAGGGAATAGTAAGAAAAGCGAAGTAGACTGCCACATATAAATTCCGTAGGGAATTAATTGGGACACCGACTATTCACCGATCGCTTAAGGTGAGTTTCTTGAAGGTTATCTTGACAGTGTTTTCAGCTTTACTCTCCTGTATATCCTCCCAATGAAAATATAATACCTAGCTCAATAGCAACAACTTGATAATCAGATTTGACTTCACTGATGGCGTAGTGGTATAGTGGTCGCCAAGCCGCTTACTGCTACGCTGAGTGTTGTGGGTCCGATCCCCACATGGGACGACACTTTGTGTGATTCACAAATTGTTGTTCTGAGTATGGGTGTTCTTAGTGTCCGTTTCATGTATGTTAGTAAAGCCCCCCGCGACACATTATGTAAAAATTTCCAATGCGAGAGTTGTCTTTAAAAAAAAGGTAACTCTATTATGATATAATGGAAAATAATTAAGCTCTTCTAATGCCTGGAAACAACCTAACTCTAGCTAGATATTTCTAAAAAAATTGTAAAACGATATTATTGACAGGGCTAATCTTACACGACGTCTTGACTATTCGAGATAGTACGTCAACCCAAAACAATCAAAAAGCAATCCAAGCAAGTGCCCTTGTCACAGTGACATTTACAGACTGGCGGTTTCAGCTTTCTAAATTAATCGTATTCAAACTATTGTAATAGAAATTTCGTCTCACCTTTTCAAGAATGTCAGTCATAATAAATTTTACTCATGTTCGTGCCAGGCGATAAAATATGTGGATACATTAAAACTTCTGAGACCGATCTCAATAACAGGCGTCTGATTTAATTTTGTGTCGAAGTATTGTTGTGAAGTATTGTTACACTACATTACAGTTTGACAGATTTAAATTGTAGGAAGTCAAGATTTTTTCGTTTACTTTTCCAACCAATTAAATAACATTACACTCATTACATTTATTTAAGCAATATCGCTTCAAATCTATTATGTTTCTTTCTTACATATCTTACAGACAGCCCGGTACAGTAACGGTCTATTGCCGTTTACTGTCTATTATTTTTCTATCAGGGAAGACACAGCATTTTGCAGCTCGAATTAAAGTCTTAAGACTAGGAAAGTACGTTAAGCGATCCACTACCACAGTCAGATCCACAGTTAGTCAGGATTTTTTTTAAACCAACAAACTCAACACCGTAACACTACATTATAATGAATCTTATAGATGTGGGTAATCATTTATTATCAGGAACACTTTCGTATAATACAGTAATAACACCTTTTACTGGTTGGCTAAATTGCTATTATATTTTCATAAAAATAAAAACAAAAGAAAAATCCATACAGGCGAAAAAGGGTCTCATATTTTATCAAATACGAATCTTGAGCCAATAATCGTCTTCTACCTTTAATATAATAAATTGGGTATAGGTACCTCAACTCATACTTATATAGTTATATCATACCGGGCTTTACAAAGCGCTCTTTATTCCCTTTTGGGGTCCGCTGACGCGAGCCTATTACTTTTATATTTTTCTTACATATTTTTATATCATTTTATTGTAAAAATATTTTTAAATTTAATATTTTCCGATATATCGTCATCATATCGTTCGATATGGCTGCACTGATAACTTAGGGGATTTTTTTCCTTAGCTACGCTTGGCGGCAGTGGTGAAACAGTTCTAGCTAAAGTAGTTGCACAAATTTACACACAAAAGAAAGATTGCTCTTACTGCGGTGTTGCCTGCGAAAACTGCTCATAAAATGTTTAAAGTTAGAATTAGAAATTATTACAATTAGAAATCATGGAAATACGCAAACCAAGTCAGTAAGTTTTCGAGTTGCAACCATGTAAAGGAAGTCGTGTAGGTAGCACACGACCGGTTATGGTAGACAACCTTGGGGGAGACCTATTCTCAGCAGTGAACGTTTTTTGGGCTGAGATGACGATGAAGACAAAATATTGATCTCTCATCAATATTTTGTCAAACAAACAAAATTTTGATCTGTGTCAGAATTTTATTTTGTGGAGATTTATAGCAAGCAGTCCCACGAGGTATAAGAGCGGATGAAGTAATGAAGAAAAAAATGCCTTAAAACTTCAAGTCTCTGGTCCATTATGTGATTTCATTGACTTTTAATACGCAGGCACGTATAGGGGACAATATTATTGATATACAAGAGTTCTCAAAAGTTACTCGAAATCGGTAATGATATGTTTCCAGAAGAAGATTAGACTTACATCCCGCTTATGTCAAATGATTTATTTTTCTGAAGAACTAATATCATCAGTATATAGTAAACTACAGAGAGTGCCAAATTGGGATAACTCTCGGTTCTGCGATCGCGCTATATTGACAACCTGCAATGGCCAAATTTTGTAAATAAACACCGCAGTATTTAAATCGGATAGAGGGCAATAATTCTGTCTAAAATTATAGTAGTCGATTAAGTGCGTTGGGGCTTCCTTACCATGAGTTAATTCTAGAAGTCGGTGTACCTATTGTGTTACTGCGTAACTTAAATCCACCAAAACAATGCAACACAGCTTAAAGTAACTACTTTGCGGAGGAAACTTTTAGAAATTACTGTTTTTTTTTTTATAAATCAGATTCCAGTCCGTAAAGGAACCTAGAAGCTGGTTTTAAAAACTTCAACATATAGTTGAACATATAGACAGGCTCCTAGGACAGCAGACCTTTTGCTGATATAGTACCTACCTATTTAAAAAAAGTTAATTCTTAATTTAAAAACTTTAACAAATTTCAAAGATCACATAGAAAATTTCTAACTACCAAACCATTTTTAAGGTTTGTGGTATTATCAGATTCAGATTAATTACGACACGAATACAATTATTAGTCCCTTATAATATCCAAAACAAAATTTCACGCGTAGGAAGTAGCGGGCATGGCTTCTATAAAATATATTTAGATTTTTCACAAAATATTAATAAAGTCACACAAGTAACACAAGTATTAATAAAGTTTAAGCGTTAGTGTTTGTGAATTTCGGTATAATTTCAACAAACTATGATGCTTTGCTTGACAATGTTATAATTATTTGGTATTTAAGTAAATAAGTTTTTATTCGTCAAATATACAAAAGCGCCTTAAACGTTCATAAATATATTTATTGTTTCTTACACTTGATGAAGGAGGTTTAAGTTGGTTGTTGTTATACGTACATTGTACGTAAATCATAATAACTAGTGCTACTGAACTATATATTTATTGAAATGATTGAATGCAAAAGAATCACAAGCTACAGTTCTCTCTAAGTATTGTGTACAAAACGCTAATATGATTGTTACATTCAACCCATAATCTCGATATATACTGAAAATCGTTCTCAAAAAGTAAAAATCATTATGAAGCTGTCCGAAAACGAAAACAGAAAATATATTCGAATTCACGAAATTGAACACTAATGGCTTCCGCAAATCCCGCCATTGTTTCGAAGTTCGGAGACACGGGCACATGAAGTAATAATATGCACAACATGAAAGCTTCAGACCACATACGAGTATTGACATATATAAGTTTACTTTGTTTGTTCAAAAGTATAAGTAAAAAACTGAATCATGATCTATTTGGATTTGCGCCGGGGAGCAGCAAGTAAAAGGTGATTGTGACAGCTGAAAAATTACATACTTGATTACATTCACATGCACACACACTCGCATGGACACATACACACTCTTTAATATTCGTCACGTTCGTCCGTGTGGTGACGGATTAAGAATACAGAGTGTCACCACCCCTATTTATCCCGCGAGTGTCGCAAGAGGCGACTAAGGGAGCAAACTACGTAGGACAACAGCACTGCAGAGAGAAGGAAAACTTAACACAAACCCTTTTTTTTTTTTTTTTAACGTGTGGAAATCCCCTCGGACCGTCACCCACCGGGGTTTGCGGCGGGGTGGTGTGTCGGACTCGGACCGACTAAAACCACACGGTGTGCCACTCTGCGCCTGTAACAGGAGGGATCCGGGAACAGCTGTTATTAAGACATCCGGACCCCTCCTAGCCCGCTCATGGTGCGGGCTCCGTCTCAAAATTTTCCTCTCTTTAGGCGACGTCCGGCACACGCGGACGCCGCCCCCTCGCGGCTGGCCAAACTAATGCGGGTCCCTTAAATCCGCCCAAACTGCTAAATCTGCAGTCTCATTAACTCACCAAAATGTAATCATCAATACAGCATACTAATATTATAAGAATTACGACTACACATGTTTTAACTTTCTTCCAAACTAACAATTCGAAATCTCCCTTTGAAGGTCTGTTAGCAGAAACTATTTTCATTTCGGACTAACCTTATAAGTGTGGCTTAACTTGCTGGGTCGAAAGTAATATCGTGTATAGTGGTACACGATATCTCTTTCAAGCCAGCTGCTCACTCGTATTGTAATGGTTGGAAATAGGGCAAAACAAACTCCAAAGAATCTAATATCAAATCGAAATATTGTCCTTTGTACTATGGGTAAATAGTTTTAGTGCCTAGTATTCTAAAGCACATACATAATATAAACATGTTTCTTTATTTGTTTATGCGTTACTGCAGTATGACGAACGCATTTAAATTTGTGCTGCTAGATTCCGGCTGACAAATAAGTATTGGTAACCACTACTTGGCTTCTTCACAATAATCGTTTAATAGGAATGCTATATCGCTAGTCAACAATAAAATGCGACAATGCACACATACGCACGAATGTGTATTTACATAACCATAATCTTCTTCAGCAAACAAACTATGTTGAAATCGGTATTGCAGAATCAGAGAAAAGGATATATTTAGAAATAAATAAGGTCATTACCGGGACGGGAATTAACGCGATCACATAACAAATTCCTATACCGGTGAACTGACTCTCCAGAATCAGTCTTTGATCACGGCTAGTGCAATCTGGTCGAAACATCAAGCAATCAAAAGTTAAAATAAGATTATTTATTCTGTCTAAATGATAAGTACTTGGTTCTAGAATTTCCAGTATTACGTACTGCTTAGATTATAATAAGTTTTTTATTTTACAATGTCGTTTTGATAACAGCATTAAGTTTTGTATTAAAACAACAATTTATAGTAAAGTAAAGGAAAGTTTTAAAAATAATCGTAGTTATGAATTTTATT
Organism: Arctia plantaginis; assembly: GCA_902825455.1. Lineage (NCBI taxonomy): Eukaryota > Metazoa > Arthropoda > Insecta > Lepidoptera > Erebidae > Arctia > Arctia plantaginis. The sequence continues at coordinate 6,570,012 of CADEBD010000314.1, read as the reverse complement.
CTTTTCTAACTATATTTTTAACATCTTAATACCATCACGACCTACTACATATTTTTGAGGACTAAGTATTTGTATCAACAATTAAATCGCACAACAAGTGAGATCTTCAGTTGTATAAACTTTTGTTATGAAAATAGACTACGGTTATTTGATATAAAGTATACCAGATGTAGTACTAATATAGATACTCAATACTGTCGTTCAATTTCGGCGACATTGGGGCGTTCGTTGAGGTAGATACGCATTCAAACATCATCCTATATCAGTGGCTGTTCATTTCCTATCTCCGGCCCGGATCCGACCGAGTTCAATACATATACATTTTCAGTTGAGGGAAACATTTCTCTTCAAAGTGTGTCTATGTGTTTGTAACACTATAGCCCGAAACCCTCCCCTTCTTACTTTAATATAATCTCTTTAGTTCATTATTACGGTTACAATTGTTAAGTATTCATTTTTTGACCTTTGCTAGGAAAGCTTTTTAACCGACTTTAAAAAGGAGGAGGTCATCGATTCGGATGTTTTTTTTTTTATGTATGTTTGGGCATAACTCCGTGTATAAAAGGATTTGCAAAATTCTTTTTTTGTTCGAAAAAGGTTTATTCCGAAATGGCCTCCAAAAACGAGTTCTTGAGTACAAACCGCGTCTCGGCAAACGTAGTGTAGGACGCCCACGGGCCAGGTGGAGTGACGATTTGCTCAAGATGGCTGGCTGCTCAAGGAGCTGGATGCGAGAAGCCCAAAATCATAATAGCTTGCTAATGTAAAAATAATAATTTACCAAATTTAAATGCAAATTCATTTAATTTATTGCTTCAATATTTCATATTAAAATGAACTTGTCAAATAAATCCTATGGTATTTTTTGTCTACTTGTCAGATAATATAAGTAATTGAACACTTTTGAAATAAAAGTGAGAAATGTATAAACATTATTCGAATGCCTTTATCTTACACCTGAAACTCAAAGATTTATGAAAGCTTGACGTTTCAAACTAAATTTGTATCATCTTACGATTTATCTTTCGTTTTTCTTTCATTCTTATTTTGATAGGATTTTCAAATGAAAGATTTGAGGTTTTCTAAAAAAAATATGTTTATTAGAACTGTTACTTTATGTTAAAAGATATAAGTGTTAAATTGACTAACAGCTAGATATAAGAAATGATAGTAAGATGTAGCCATGGGTATTTTAATGTTTATAAGGATTTTAGTTTTATTAGGGCACATTTTGTTTTGCTATTCAATGTAAATTGTGTCAAAGTGCTTTTTCTAAATTTCATAAAACATTGCTAAGACTTGTCTCTATGAATTTAATAACATGTAGATGACGTTGTAAGCTGCACTACCTCTATCTTATTTTTGTGACACTAAAGTCCAAAACCTTCCTCCCCTCTTACTTTAATATAATCTCTTCAGTTCCTTAGGACTATTACAAAGGGAACCGGCACCTGCTCCGCTGGTAGGACTATTACAAAGGGAGCTAGCTCGAGTAACCTCACCCACTAGGTGAAAGCAATGAAAATTTTGCTTAACATAGGTTTTTCTTTGAGGCCGCAGCATCCCTCCGGTCGTGACATTCATTTCTCCCAGCTTACGGAAGTATTTTCACCTTCATGTAAGTATGTAGTTTCATTGCTTCTGATAAACTAGAAAATTAATTATTCAGTATATATATATTATATTTAGGAGCGAATAATTTAGGAGATTGGAGAATTGTACTGCAAAGAGAAGGAAAACTTGACACAAACCCGTCTTGCCAGCGTGGGATAGTAGGCCGAAACCTCCTTTCCAAGGAGAGACCTATGTCCAGCAGTCGACTATTAAAGGCTGTTGATGATATTGTAATGAAAGTTATTAAAAAACTGTATTATTAATTATGTTTTACTTTAATAATTATATTTTCTACAAATCTTTGCAAAAATTCAAACAGTCGTTTGTTGATAACTTTGAATATTTAGTAGTATTCGTAGTTTAGTATTTTTTAAATCAAGCCCGTTACATATACACACTGCATAGACATTTTGTAAATATGTTCGTAGTTTTTGTGTCCTTCATGCATATATATATATATTCATAAGTACCTTTATCAGAGGGATCATTCTTTTTTGGCTTTAAAGTTAAAGTTATTTACAATCGATGTTTGTCGTTTAGATGCGAAACACGAAGGCCATTGCACGGTTCGTTACTCCGTATTTTCTACGCATCCAGTTTGTTAGTAGTACCTTTGATTTTATGATTTGTCAAACGATGGTACAAACTGGTTGGATCAGAATTGAGTTTCGTGAGATAGGCCGACAAATGTTTTGAAAATGCTATAGTAAATTGAGTTCAATCTGTTTTCTGTTGTAACTGGTGCCTTGGGGATAGACGTTTGGGTCCTATTCTATATTTTAGTTTTGTGGTTTATCTAGGATATTTTTGGCTAAAGTAAACGTGAGAGTATGCGAAATAGAAAGAAATATAAGGACGTGATGATAATTTATTTCTAAGAGGGTAACGTAATTTTAGTAAACAATATTTGTACACCAGTTTTGGTACAACATATTGATTCTACTAATCATGTAAAATCGATAATATGCATCAACCATGTATTATTATATTCATCCATATTTTAATAAATAAACGAATCTTTACCTTAAAAAATATAATACACGACATTGGCTTTACTTAAGACTTTATATACATATACATACATAAGTTGGTAAGATTGTAGATTTTAGCGACAGAAGTTGTATGACAGTGACGTTACATATTAAAAAGTACCACCACTGTAAGTGTTTTACATAAATAATGAGACATAAACTTTAAATTAAAAGTATTGTCAATATTATAAAAAAAAATTGAAGTGAAAAGTTCTTTAGGCGCGTTGGGCATTTTTGAACAACAAACAAACGAATGTATTATGAATAAAGTATCAATAATATAATAATGAATAAAGTAAAATATAAGAATAAAGTAAGTTTAAGTAAATAAACTTCAAATTGAAAATTTTTTTCAAATTGAAAAAAAAAACAATACATTAATTTATAATAAAAAATAATAATTCAAGTTTTCATTTCTGTCGGCACTCCTGGAGTGCCACTGTTTTTTTTTAAATTGTATATGGGGTAGGTATACGAGTAGCAGGAACACCTGATGGTAAATAACTACTGCCGCCAATGGACCCTTGTAGCTTAAAAGATACAAGTGTGATGCCACCTCTTCCCCCAGAGTTAGTTATATCAATATTTAAAAAAATACCATAGAGTAATAAACTTGACGTGATCTGAAGTCAAAAAGGAAACCGCATTTTCAAGTTTAAAAAGTTCCAAAAATATTTACTTTTACAACTTTGTAATAAAACATAAACAATAACATTAAACGAACTATAGCTTTTATAAGTCGTTTGTTAGACACATTTAAGATAAATGTACAAAGCACATAATGTTTTTGAAGGATTTAAAAACTTTTGTCCCTTTTTTTTTTCGTTACTTAAGCAAAACGTGGATTCAAAGAGAAATTCACAATATCGAGGTTATTTTTATCCAAGAATAATCAGACAAACATATAAAACAACATTCATTTTCTTGATTTGTGGAATTATTCCATTGTTGAATGGTTCTTGCCACGGTTTGACTTTTATTTAACATAATATGATGTTTGTAACCAGATTTTCATGTTTAGTACATTTATGTATGAACGATTTAAGTGTTTAAAAACGCTGTGAGGAAAATGAATATGGTACCTAGATTTTCAATTAATTAAGAAAAGTGTCTCAGCTGTCATTAATACCTACTACTACGGATTGTTTATTAATTACTCTATATACATATTATTAATTGTGTAATTAAAGTAATTATTTGCCATTCCAATAGTATATAAAATTGGTTTATTTCTTGTTTCCTCACTATTAATCTCTTTATTACATACTACCTGGTACATATTCCCTAACGAACAATAAAAGTTTTTATTGCCCTATAAATGCCTACGGTAACGCGGTCGTAATAAATTAACACTTATTGGATCGCTGCGGAAATTTCAGGAATGTGTAATAAAAGAAGGTAACGATAGAATGTCGATAAGTGTCTAATTACTTCCAGGTGACCGACGAGTTTGGGCACGCCGTCATTGCGGCGGTAAGACCCGTTATGGAGGATTGGCTCGAGAGGCGTCACGGGACCCTCTCATACCGATTGACGCAGGTGATCACTGGGAAGGGATGTTTCGGAGATCACCTGTGTCTGATCCGCAAGGAGCCAACGCCTGAGTGCCACCACTGCGATGGCCAGACCGTGGACACTGCTCTCCACACGCTGGCAGAGTGCCCGGCGTGGGTTGAGCAGAGGCGAGACCTCGTGGCGGCCATCGGAGTGGGAGCTCTCTCGCTCCTCTTCCAGTTAGCACAGGGAACATGGGGTTCCCACACAGGGGGGGGTTCGTCTACTCGTCTGTAGATGACCCGAGGTATGTCGGGGCACCAGGGACTTCCTTTCTAGGGTATACCTGGTTCCCCGGCTAGTAGTACCCGGCGAAGGCGTGCGGTTTTAGTCGGTTCGAGTCCGACATGCCACCGACAGGTGGTATCCGAGGGGATTTCCGCACGAAAAAAAAAAAAAAAAGGTGACCGACGAGTTAGGACGGATCTAGGCACTTATCGAGAAGTTCTCTTTCTGTTGGACTAATGGATTCCTATTTTATCTGGTAGGCAAGGCTTGCAACCCATTGTACTAATGTCTTTACTACTCTACAATACAGCGCTTTGAAGATGAAAATTAACTAATAAGATACAAATGACAAAAACATTTTTCATTTTTTATTATTAGGTTGACTTATCATGCTCGTTTTAAAGCAATTATTGAATTTTTTTTATTGAATGCAATATATTACAGTAGGGAACGCCATTTCACAATTTTCTTCTTCAGGAAATGCTTATAATGTTATTACTCTTTTAGAGAATAGTTACACTCTTAGAAATAAATTATAAATAATTACTATTTTACGACATTTTTATTTACATTTTGTTATTATAATTTGACATGACAGTTATATTTTATTGACAACGTAAAATTTATTGTTCTTTGATATTTTTTGCATGCCAAATGGTGGAGTATGGTATAGATCAAAAAAAATAATCAAAATGAAATGAAAACAATTACACACATAATTACATACATATTATTCCTAATTTTGAGATTTGGATATTTCATAAATTTAACCTATTAAATACTATTACAACGTGTTTACGGTTTTAATACGATATTATACTTTAATTTAGTGAAATTTTACCAATATCCATTGGGTCAAACGATTAATTCTGTGTCAATTAAAAAACAAACGAGTCTGGGTGTTCGTTGTGTCCGTTTCATGTATGTTTGTAAAGACTAACATTAGGAAATCATTAGGAATATATATTCCTAATGCGGGAGTAGTCTTTAATAAAAAAATAATGTTTTACATCTCAATGCATTTGCTTAGAAAGAAACACGTTAAAGAAATAAGCAACTTTTTTTTGTTATTAATCTCATATCTTAAAAGTAAGTCGAGTTTCTCTTATTGAATGTTATTTGACCCTTTTTTTATTATTATTTTCTGTATGGAAATCCCCTTTGGATACCACCCACCGGTGGTTATGTTAGATGTTAATGTTATTTGACCCTGAAGTATTATTAACGTGTTAAAGTTTGTCAAAAAATATTTCACGTCACCAAAAACTTAATGTTGTAGGAATAAGCGCATCAATTAATTAACGCAGTTCTTTCAGAAGGTTATTCGTGTCACTCAATTTACCTCGATTTTGCGTCCTTTTTTAAATTTCAGGCTCAAGGACATGCTATACCGAACCAAAACGGATTTAAGAGATTAATGTACCATCTTAATGGAATAAATTTAATAAGATCTCTCGAAGACTGTAGTTGAGCTGCTTTCGAAATTTGTTTCCAATTTGTTCGAATTATAATCGTTATTTGGATTCGAATTATAATGTTTATTATAAATTAGGTATTTTGAGACAACAATTATTTGTGAAGACGTTAGACTGCCATCTAATTCTTTTAAAATAAGTATATTATATTAATATGAATACCAGTTGTTATATTAATAAACCAACGTTATCTGATTTAATGCATATAGAAACGAGTGTATTTAAAATATTGATGCTCAATTTAGATCATAAATTATCAAATGATTTAATTTCAAAGTGTAATCGGATGGAAGATATTCTTTTGCATATTTAACCCCAATATTATTAGAAAGGTGACTGGTTATATATTATTAGAAAGGTGGTGTCTGGGTCTGAGGGCTATATTAAAAATTGAAATTATTAAAATGTATTTCAATTATTTAAATTTTCAGCAATATATGACATCTGCTGTAGATATATTATTGAATTAGTTGTCTATCTATAGAAAAGGTTGTGAAATGTTTTTTTTCAATATATAACAAAGTAAGCAGGCTTATGAAGTACCTGTGTTAAGTGTGATCACATTTAAAAATGGTCTCAAAGTGGTTGGGAATTAGACTTTTTTATAATTGTACGTTGGTAGCTATATTATAGAATACGGGCTTTTTTGAGATCCAAACCATGTGATATTGAAATTATTCTGTTTGAGAAGATGTAACCAGTGTCGTGGTCTCTCAAGAAGGAAATCTAGTAATAAAAAGGAAAAATAACCTTATTTACGGTTACAAATCACAAAAGAAATCGAGTAAATTTTTCTAGAGATCCCTAACTATGTGTTATAAACTCACCTTCTAATGCCAGTTTCTTTTAAAAATAACTACTATATCTTATCAGGTTTGTTTTGTTGTGGTACAGGTGGGGTAAACAAGCAGATGTCTCAACTGATGGTAAGTGACTACCGTCATCCATAGAGTCTTAAATCCATTCCAAAATTAGGAGAAAGGGGCTTAGGCTCCGGTAACCTCACAAACTCGATGAGAAGAAAGGAACTAATTGCTTAACACTGGTTGTCTGTGCCGTGCCTTTGTTCCTAAAAATAAACAGGAAAAATACCAGAAGAAAAATAAATGTCGCATAAATAACCTCCTACTTTGAAGTCAGTTAATAAAGTCGGTACAAAAGAAGTATATAAGATATCCAGGGACATTTTTTACACAATCTTGATTGCAGTCTGATAGATCCACAGAAAAAACATCTTGGGTTAATTTCCAGAATTTCCAGTAATGCGGTCAGGTAAATAAGCTCGATCAGATAAGGCGAGTATTGGATTTTGCATCTACGTGCAAATGTAACATGTTTTGGTCCTTATAGATTATACTATGATATAAATTATTTTAAAGTTTTTTTGAAATTACTTCACTTGAACTTCGATGAACTTTGAGAATAGTCTGGTTTATTTGCAATAAAGTCGTCGATTTCCTATTAGAACTTTTGACGGTTTATATATGTTCATTATTCTATTATTGAGTTATTTAATAATAATGATATATGGTATAATAATATGAGGCAGAATAGTAAAGTAGGTATTTTCTTGTAAAATCATACTAATAAGTTTAAATTTCTTAAGGCATCTTCTGAACTTCTCATTCTGTAAGGACAAATAGGCCAAGAAAAAGTTTTTCTATTGACCCTTGATGGTTGGAGCCCTTGAGCTATATATATAGCTATAAGTCGCTTTTACGAGGTTTAAAAGCAATGAACATGTTTTACTGCTATTGAACTACAAAATTGACGCTTTGAGAGACGACAAAATTAAAATAGGACAACATTATGTGTTTTCAGTGCGGTTGCTAATGAATAATGTATTAGGGATTTGCGTTCAGGTAGAAACGATGTACTTATGCTACAACACGCCTCAATCTTGTTTTGTTAGGCTATAAAATAAGAGACAGCGAAAGCGAGACACTGTAATAGACGTTTTTTGTTCTTTTATAAATGGGTAGTAAAGCACATAAATATATTAGTTTGAGATTCTATTGCTGACCCAAGTGTGTGTGCGTGTTAGATTTAATATGTATATACATCGTTTGCTTTAAATAACTGCAATATTTAAAGGTTTATTTTTGTCTTAGAATAAATGAGAATGCCTCACTTCTGTCTGCTGTCACAGAATAAATAATAGTACTTGTAAAGGTACTTCTTTTTTTATGAAGTAGGGGGCAAAATGTCCGTATGGTGATGGATTAAGAATGCGGAGTGTCACCACCTCTATTCATCGCGTGGGTATAGTAAGTGCCGACTAAGGGGGCAAACTACGCAGGATAACAGCACTCCAAAGAGAAGGAAATCTTGACACAAACTCTGTATCAACCCGTCTGGCCAACGTGGTATAGTAGGTCAAAACCTTATTTCTAAGGAGAGGCATAGGCCAGCAGTGGACTATTAAAGGCTGTTGATGTGATGATGGGGCAAACAAGCAGACGGGTCACCTGATAGAAATTAATCACCACCATCACCGCCGTTTAAGATGATAATATGCTCTAAGATCCACTGCGTGATATTATTTAAATGATAGTTATGTTCACCTAAAATCTCTATTTTTCACAGCTTAATTCTTTTAGTGACATGGGGGTTATTTTTCTCTACTTTCCGCGGTAATTTGTAAATGTAAAAGACTTATTTTCCACATCTTGATATGATTTGAGCAGCCTAACATGATGCCATGCACCTTTCAAATCAAATCAATACATTTATTTTCATGAATATGGTACTAAGTTCTTAAAAAAAACACCTTATGAATCACAGTATCTTTGTTTTATTACTGTTGATGGATAGACCTTCTTGTATATGTTGTCAATCCCAATTTTCTAAATCGGCAAACTTATGCAAAAGTAGTTTTCGATGATTCGATCAATAACTGTCGATAATTCGATTGTTAATAGTTAAAAGCCAATAGATTTTGGCAGCGCGTGACTGGTCTGTGTATAAAGCATTAAATAATAATTGTGTATATAGTACACGTCCCATGGCCGAGAGACAAAGTCCTTAAAATTCGGTCCATTTAGTGATGAAATAATGATGAAAATCGGATACCTGACACACAACGTTATCTAGTTTCTAATTAAGCAGAGCTTGTATTACGAAAGCTAGATTGACTAATAAAATACTTTTATACTTGTTTTTTGTAAATATATACATATTATACATAGAAACCTAAACTCCGAAACAATTATTCGCAGATAATACAAACATTTGGTCCGATGCGGGATTTGAAAACGAGACCACAGCGCAGCAGTCGTATACACTACCACTGCATTACCGAGGCAGTCACAAAACAATGGCGGGTCTTCAAACAATATTTGGGATCAATTTTTTAGTTACGCACCGCATTTTTAATCTGTACACTGGTTTTAAAAGAGTCTATTATAACATAGATGCAATAAGTATATTCTTTTTCCTTAATTTATTACCTATTTCAACATGTAATGAAAAAATGTAAATTCTAAACCTAAACTAATATAATCGGCGGCGGCCATTCGCCGCCTGTCGCGTCAGATGTTTAGTCTTATTTAAACATAGAGCGTAAGCGTCTGTCAAGAGTTGTCAAAAAACCTTCGCTTTTTTTTAGCTTGCAGTTGCCACTTTCTTATTTTCTTATTTATATCTTATATTCCACTACAGGATTTTCAAATACGTGAATAATGCGTTTAATAATCCTTACTTACTACATTCTTTATTGATTCTGTACTTAAAATTATAAAACTTTTATCTGATTACTATATTACTATTAAGTGTCTACCATATTACGACACTTTATTGGACAGTATTTCCGCTACTTGAAAAAAACTGGCTGTAAAATCGTAACACTAAACTGATAAAGGAAAATTTAAATAATCAAACAAGCTTATAATATTTTTTTCTTTACCTGGGTTTTTAATGACTTAGAAAAAGAAAAAAACGTAAAAATTTACTAGAATTTGTTTCCTATGAATGTCATTTTCAGACGCTCAAATTACACTGAACTAAGAATTTGCCATTGCTCTTTATATAGTATAATATAGTCAAATATTACCAAACAGACAGCCTGTACACGTTAAAGTGGAAATTTTACTGTATCACCCAGATGGAAGCTTTCAAAAATATTGTCAGAGGTTTCCGGTGAAATTTAAAAATTGCTTCATACGTCAAAGTTCCGCAGATAAAGTAATTTAAGGCCGTGTTGAATACATAATTCATTCCATCCCAATCTCGTCCACATCGAACAATCAGTCCGTGTAAATTCGGTTTACGTGTCGAGCCTTAACTTAGTCTCAATTAATGGATACTATTGATTAGGAGCAACTATAGAACTGTGAGTTAATAAGCTCAAGTGGTATAATTAAACTGAGTTTAATTTTTGCTTAAAATTATAAATGCAAATGTGAGTTTGTGTGTCTTTTACGCTTTGGCGTTTAACTACTCGATACATAATTCTAAAATTTTCCATCGGTTGTCAGAGGTACCAATAATAATATAGGGTGTCTTTCCACATAAAAACGAGAGTTGTTCCCAAGGGATGGTAAATCTATGTTGATATTATAAAGCTGAAAAGTTTATTTGGTTGAACGCGCTAATCTCAGGAACCACTCGTTAGAATTAAAAAAATCTTTTAGTGTTGGATAGCTCATTTATCTAGGAAGGCTATATGCTAACATTGCGATACAACCGATAGGAACCGAACATCAATGAAAAATGCACCCTTTAGAGGGACGCAGACGTTGTTGCGCTAGTCGGTTAGTTATTTGTTAAGCCTGCTAGGACGCGAGGCAATTTAATGTTCCTTAGAACCTATTTAGAAATAAAACAATGATTTTTTATAGGTTTGTAATACATAGTAATGGCGTTCAAAGGTAAAAAACATTCAAATTTTAAATGCTTAATCGTACATACGTGTCAACATTTGATGTAAAAAATATCCGATGAATTTAATGTATTTCTAATCACGTAATGTAGAACCCAATATTCATTTCAATCTAAATCTTTATCCAGTTTTGCCCTTCCTTATAAATGTAAATATTTTTATATGTATCCCTAATCTACAGTATGTTTGTTTGGATTATAAGTTTAAACGATTAGTTAAACTAGATTAGTTTTTATTTTCCACATAGTGTGAAAAGTGACTACGAAATTTCTGGCTGAACATCATATATTTGTGAAACATAAAAATGTTTTAATAAACAGAACTATTTTATTATTATATTTGAGAAAATAGCAATAAAAGATAATCGACAAATATAACCAAATAATACAAAAAAATGAACGATAACGTCTATTACAAAAGACATTACCAGCATTATTCCAATTTATTAAATTGTTATCAATTGCCGAATAAATAATAAACTCATAGATACATTAGACAAGTCATCCAACCCTGAATTTCGCTAGAACTCATTTTTAGTGATGGACTCGTTACACGCAAAGCGAGTATTCTAATAAAAATAATTTAATTTCGACCGTTCTAATGAATCGACTAACAATCTCTAGAAAAGGTTTTGGCGGTACACATAATTTTTTACAAGGTAGTAATTGGTGTATAATTTTGTAGAATCCGACTATGTTTGAAATTGTGAATAGTTTCATCTTTTCACTTCGCTTCGACTTCGCTCGCGTGGAATTTGAAAAATGCTGCCTAGTTCTTAGGTTCAATTCCCCGGCAAAATTTAATAGGGTTTTTCTGAGTTAAAAAAAATATATACAAATTCGGAAATTTTACTTCTGCGTGTGTGAATTGTACATTGTACGCACACACTTTTTTTGTTTTTTTTTTACACAGGTATATCAGCGAGATTAGTGCTTTCACTAAGAGTCAATTTAACTTCGCGAATGTTAAAAAAAATTACTGCAAGAACTTGATGATTAGACGGTAACTTTGCGCCTGTTATTTAATAATTTACGTCACATAAGAAAATACTTGTTTTATTGCTTCTTAATTCTACTGCCATCTTTTAAAATGTAAAACAATACGTATTAATCGCGAGAATAATTGAGAACAAATGACAAATACCGTGAATACTCACCGCTACTGCCGCGCAAATGTCAACTGCAATTTAAATAAAAAATACACTTAGATGGTAAGTTTTTAATTGTGAATTCTACTCTAAGTAATTATAGTGACCGATTGATTAATTTGCAGTTTAAGAAATAACTGATGTTATGACGAAGCGACTTAATGATACCATAAAATAATTATCACCAACAAAAATAATCCATACTATGTAATCGGCTAACTAAGAATAGAGATATTGCGAAATACACAATTTAGAACCATGTACTTTTGGAGAACTTCAACGAGCTTCAGAGAGATTTGTGCTCTGGATTTCTGTTTAAATTAGAAATAAGTAGATACGAAGGCGAACGGAGGTAACCGACACAACCGACCCACCGGCAGAGAAAATTAAAACGGTAGTATTAAAATTGGTTTCATTGTAAAACTTAAATGACCGTATCTTTGAATTACGTTTATTTGGAAGATTTATTTTTTAAAAGTTTTAAGGGACCACAGATCTGTTTCGGTCGAAATCCATTTTGACTTAGTGGCAGGCTTAGTGGTTTAAGAATGTATGAAATGAATGAATAATTGGACATAATGAATGTTTTCACGCTTTATGTGATCCACAAATTGTTGTTCTGAGTACGGATGTACTATGCTTCAGTTTTGTGAATCTTGTACAGTCCCCTACGACACAGGATATATTCCTAGTGTGGGAGTTGTCTTTTTATAAAAAGAAAAAGGTGATCTTGACAGAGACACAGAGACAAAGGCGGACAACGAAGTCATTCTATTAGCATTATTTTTCGATTTCTCTAATCGGCACCTCAATAAATAAAGTGCTTCACAAATTTTGCCTTTATTGTATTAGAGAGCTCTTACGCTGATGCAAGTTTCACACCACACCTCGGTTAGACGTTATTTCTTTACCAGCGATGCAATTTCGATAAATATGTTGGTACTCCGAAAGACTTACGTTGAATTTGCATCGTTTTACTGCACGAAATTGTGTCTTGGAAATATTGGATATGCTGACAGGGCCATACGAGGGATTGTTGCGTTTTACTTAAGATATTTCCTTCGGGACTTCAATATTGGAACGTGTATAAAGTGATCGATATTCAGGTGAAACTGAATTCCTGTTCACATCATACCCGATTTAGGTATATTTAGATCTAGATCATAGCGTTTTAAAAAAGGCAACAAGACAAGGTAAATGTCATGTACACATAGAACATACTTGCCTAGAAATCATTGTAACGGACAGTAAATTATAAGGTCATGTATAAAAGTATGCACCTACAATCGAGAACAATTCATAAAGTAAGAAATAAGAATAAGCATTATTTACCCATTTTTAGGCTAACGCAACTCATTTTAGGCTGAAGACAAAATCGTGTATTTTAAAATACAATCAAAGCTTTCTGTAATACCATAAATATTTACTCACTTTTGCTTGCACCTATATTCGGAAAGGGGCCGCAACATATTACACACATACATTGCACAACAGCTATGTTTTGTGCCACGTAATTGGAGGCAAGACTATTGTAGTCGCTGGAAATTCTTCGAGGCTCGATACTGCTGAGAATTATTCTGACAAAAAAAGCTAATAACAGCTTTCGTTTAACGAATGGCACTGACTTTGGAATGTATCAACCTTTACCGGTTTTAATTTCGACTACCGAAAAAAGGAGTATTATTTTATGCATACAAGTTTCTGAGCAGGTTTCATCTGGAATGACTACAAACTGGCTCTTTGAAAAAAAAACATTACGTTAACTGTAAGGATTCCTTCTTATCTCCTCCTAATGTTTGTTCCTTTCAATGCCTTCCTATTGTTACCATCTAAAGCGTAGGTAAATGCCTACATTACGTAAACAAGATGAAAATTGTAGTTGGCAGAATGTGGACTTATTTACACTTACCATCCTCTTGGAAGGGTGGAAGGTACTTGCATAAAAATGAGCAGTAAAACTAATTGTTATTTGTAATTACTAGTAAAAAATGGGGACGAACACAGTCACAGAGATTTTAAAAATAGCTTCTCATATCTAATGATATAAAATATTTATGTCATTAATGCTAACATTTTCGTAGCTTAACCTACGCTTGTAGTACCCTAGTGGTAGCATCGTAGCACGTCTTCAGGCGTAGTATTGTAATACTATAAACTGCGCTACTATCTTAACGTACAGTAGCTTTGCCTGAAGGTTGACACTCTGTTCTAGATACATTATTCATGTCACACATTTACATAAAGTATTACGTTACGTGTGCATTACTTTTTGAACTTCCTTCAGTTCAAAGTGGGGTTTTAATAGTTGTTTGTTTTCATTCAGTGCAATTAAGTTTCAACTTAATGTTTTTAGTTCCCCTTATTTTGTTCAATCCTAAAGTATTTTAAGGTAGTAGGTTCAAGTTCCTTATTGACACACAATATTAGAATTTTCTAAGGCGTTCCTAAGATTTGAGATTAGATATGTAACTGCATACTAAAAAAATATATGACCAGTCTTTTGCTGTCGTAGCTCTATGCTTGTGGAATGCATTGTTAATTAACATCAGGCTAGCGCAAACCTTAAAAAGTAGTTTACGACTACTATTTATCTTAATTAAACTATTTACGTAATAAGGTATGATGTGTATTTATTTTTATTTATGTACGACATATGTTAGTAGTTATATAAAATGTAAAATTAAAAATTCATGTACTCACATAAAATACAGTCAAACATGTGTTTGACTGTATTTTATAATATGTAGGTGTGTATAGGTATGTACCTATACACACCTACATATTATAAAATACAGTACATACCTATACACACCTACATATTATTTTATGTGAGTACATGAATTTTTAATTTTATTTCTTTCTATTAGCAAAATAAATCATTCTTAGAAAAGGACAAACTGAAGAAATTAAAATCACCTTCCACTACTGCTGTCAAACATTTTGAACCAACCTGGTTGTCTGACTACAATACATATCTGTACATTTGTGTGTAAAACATGACTCCTATAAAAATTGTGTACAAATAAAGAGTATTCTACCTTTCTATCTTATTCCTTGAATAGATTAAAAGTTAGAAATGGTAAATAAAAATATATATTTGATAAATGGGAAAACCATGAAATAATTTGCATAGAAATCGGTTTTCTTTCGTTAACAATACTTCTTTCTTATCATTTTATTTTTAATTTTCGAAGTTAAACATTTCAACCTCTACATTTTTATTCTAGTCGTGAACATATTTCATAAAAGTTTAGTTTACCGTTTAAATTAAGATTGCAAAATCTTATAAACCATCTCAGTTGCGCTTGCCAAGGAAATTCAATAACACACAGCCATGCCTTAGAACTTCTGAATCGTGCAAGTAATAAGTATTGGCTTGAGTTACAATCTCATACTTATTTTATACAGTGAAGGATGTTACTATTTCGGGTTTTTATTGTCTTTTTGATTTACAGTGATTTGTTTTAAATTTTATGTTTTTTTGTTTGTGAAACAGCTATTGACTATAAGCAATAAATAACAGATGCCAGAACAGAGTTTAAAGTATGATACACAAAACCGTGATAAACATATTGTACACTCTTTACTTACTTCTTTATTGGGGGGAAAGTATGGATTTATGTGATACTGCGTTTGTTTGTTAACAAGGTCTGGATGCGTGGAACCCTCTAGTTCACTTTGAATATTATGGAGCGGTCCTGTATCTTATACATAGGTCTCTAAATTAGTGCCTATGGACTTTTCTCATGATTAATTTGTCTTTTGAATATCATTTCAACGATGTTGATGGATATAACTCTTATAGTGTAAGCTTATAAAAGGTGTTTGACGGTCGATTTCCCGGCCATGAGAAATCCAAATTCACTTTTTGGCCTATCAGTCTTCCATTCAAAAATAGTCAATATTAGTGTCTTTTTGCTTATCTGTAATTGTAAGTTTTATTACTTATGTAAACACGTTAAATATAGTCACATCACGAACCCACATCGTTGTAGTTGAGGTAATGAGTGTTGCTAAAAATGCAGCATTTGGTGTGAGGGAGATTAGTAATTGTTGCGGTTGCTACATTATGCTATAATCACTACAATTTGGCAAGTCATGGTATAATGAAAAAATTACACTTTTGTTAAATCATTAGGTACATAGATCAGCGACTTGTACAAAATAGCATACAGACGTCGGATAGAGACAATAGTCAAAGGTATAAAGTGATAAATCACATTTCTTAGAATTTCCCCACTTTTTATGGTACAGGATGCAAATGAGTAGACGTACCTGATGGTAAGTGACTACTGCCCTTTTGAGTAACCCCCTGGAATCAGAGCGAGGAGGGTGTGAACTCCGGTAACCTCACTCATTCGGTGAAAGGCAACAAAGGAATATTTATTTTCTGTGTGACTGAGGTATCACGACGGTAGAGTCAACCTGTTCGTGTAGAATCGTAGCTCTCCTATGGTAAAATGAAAACGTTAATGTGTAGTAAAGACATATATTTTTACAAACATGTATTTCATGGTTCAAAAATCAATGTTAACCTTTCTAAATTTACTTTAGATTTCGTCTTCCCAACTTATTGTAACAAATCTCTTTAAGTATTCACTGTAGTCGGGATGATGCCACGTTGCGCTGAACTTTTTGCGTACTTCGTTTATTGTATAGCGGTAGGGCGGGTCGTAAGGCGTGGCGATAGGCTAGCTAAAATGTATGTTAACAGTCGTAACTATGACAAATGAGCGTGTCTGTGCAAACCTATTTTTATGTAATATCTCTTTGAAGAGATAAAAAAATACATCACAAACAAGATCCCTAGCCTTGTTTATGACATTCAATGTGAACGTCATAAACAAGGCCACGGATCTTGAATGAAGACACAAACTGATTTCTTGTCAATTTTATTACATATCCATTAGACGACTCTAAAATTTATCAATATTTAGAACGGACAATATGATTAATATTCAATAGAAGTAGAAGGAACAAAGCGGACAGTAGGGTTGATTGCATTAGTTTTACTTGTTCTAAGTTTAACTCCGGTTAAATTAGTGGAGCATTACAATCAATAATATAATTAGCTTATAATAAAGTTTGACTTGCTTTCCATTTAATACTAAAATAATAATAATAATATTTTCGGACATCTGACACACAACACCATCTAATTTCAAACTAAGCAGAGCTTGTACTATGAAAGCTAGATTGACTGATACAATACTTAGATATTTTTTTTTGTAAATACGCAATAAAATAATACATAGAAAACACCCAAACTCCGAAACAAATATTAACTAAGTGCGAGTATGTCATTAAGATTTATTTATTTACGTTATGCTCAGTAGTTTACTAAACCAGAAAAAGCCCTAAAAGTATCTCTATAGTATACATTTTATAGGCACAATAAGAAGGCTTTGATATTGTATATCACTGCTCAGGAGTGACGAGACTACGCTCACTGGAACATAAATTATTTGAAAGACAATATACCGAAATTGGAATTGTATGTTCTAATAAAACCTAATAAGGTTGCAATCGACTGGCTACACGTTTGTTCAGAGGCCTCGAAGGTATTAAATTATCCATCATAAGACAGGATACTTCAAACCATATTTTAAAATATTTTGACTGTTGGTATCGGTTAGCATTCTGACAAAAAAGTAAAATTCAATATGAGTACACATAAATGAACACTTCGCCTCGAATATGTAACTTTTAACAGGAAAATATGTTCTGTGTATATTTCACGTGAAGAGTACATTAGTTTAAAAAAAAAATGCATAAAAGATATTTTAACGATGAACATGGAACAGTGATTTTCAAAACAGTACTTTAAATATAATGTTTAAATAAAAAATATAGATTTTTGTCAGTACAGAACACGCGACATGAATAACAAAGTACCTTAAATATACGAAACCTTATAACATACTATCAAACTGTACACCTACATAACATTTTGATAGACAACACGGCTGTTTACTGAATTATTTATATTCAATCTCGTCCGTATAACTGACTTTCGTGCAATTTATGCGCAATTTTTTTCGAGTTATCATGAGAATACAATGTTATTTTATCTCAGGGTCGACGATATATACACGAAGTTACAGGGTTAAGTCGACCTAAATACTTTAAGGGGTTGTAGTTGCCATCATTTCTGATAGATTTCACTATGAAATACCCTATTCCAATAATAACCATTTACAAGATATTGGACTCATAAGGTTTTTATAAAAATTACCGAAATTTTGACCAATACAATTTTTTTAGAACTTTATCCTTTATTTTATGCTCTTTTAACTGTTTTTGTGTAGTAAATTGTTTTAATTATATAAATTATTATATTATATTATTAAGTAAATTGTATAAATTATTTCAATTACTAAAATTGTAGTTAACTTAACAAACTGGGCTGAAGCATATGGTTAATAATAGGAAAAATAATCTTATATATAAAATTCTCGTGTCACAATGTTCGTTCCCGTACTCCTCCGAAACGGCTTGACCGATTCTGATTCTGATTCTGATTCGGTAGGTCTGAAAATCGGCCAACATCTATTTTTCATACCCCTAAATGGTAAGGGTGACCCATCCCTAATTTTTTTTTGTTTTGCAATACAACGTTTGCCGGGTCAGCTAGTAAATTTGTAAAAAAGAAACTATGACAGTTAAACTGTAGATTTATTAAAAAACGTGTCCGTAGTCTCCGTTATCTAACAAGGTATAATAAAAAAAAAATTGATGAACGACCGGGGGTGTTAAGAATTAGTGTACGACCCGGTAGTATTGAAAACTTGGCTTGTATTTTTGGACTGTTTCGTTAACTATTCGTGACTAACTATTGCTAAGTAGACTTTGATTTGAGCTTCTAATACTATTGAAGATGATGACCTATTCTCTTACAATGGAAAGTGTGCTGTGAATATTGCGGGCTTATACCCATATTACTATACGCCACTGGTACAAGTTATTGAAGAAGGAGATACGAGTAATTACACAAGCTACAAGCAAGCTGGGTAGTTTGGCCCTTATGTATGTAAATATTTTATTTATATATATATATATATGTTAAATGTTTGATTGAAGTAATGTCCATTAGTAAATATTTTAAAATAAAAAGTAAATATTGTAATAATTAATTTAATTCTATTTTATAATATTGGACTGCGATAGGCTGATGATAATAATGATGATGATGAGTAAATATTTCAGAAGGAGTAGCAGAGGCTTAGTATTAAACAATTTTGGCAGTTCAGTTTATTCCCATCTTAACAGGTCAAGGTCGTACACTTGTATTTCGTGGTAACTATGACCGTTTTATTTGAGCACTCTAACCAATGACAAGAAATCAGTTAATGATCAATGTTCACAAAATACCAGCCTATCATATTATTTAAAAGAGTACCAATATTTTTCACACTTTTTTTTACGGTGAATTATTCTGTTGTGATTTACCATCAGACACTTGCGGAACCTTTTAGTTGTGCTAATTATTATTAAATCAAAATGCGATAGGTATACAATCGTTACTGTTTCTATTTAAAAATAACGATAAGTTTCAGTCTATTTCTGCCTCATTTTAAATTTCAGACAGCTCTTATTCTTACGTAAGTGTTTATAACCTGTAATAGGTTCCTGTCAACCCTAAAAGATGTTGTAACATAAATCTAATTGATGGTGTCGGGCGCCTGACGAACCCCTAATGGACCTAAAAAGGAAATCAATATAGTTCACTAACTACGAGAACCGAGTTGAATACTTTCATTCACACTACTTTTTAAAGTGTCTTCCAACCTGTCATTATCATAATATTTAAGTTGGTGAAAGTCGAATTCATTGAGTTCGTTAATTTTTATTGTGTTAAATAACTGTTTTTCACTTATTACCTTACAAGATTTTAAACCAATGCATGTTTAGGTAGCTAAATGGCTCAGCGTTTAAGTATTATGATATTAAATTAAGTGTTGTAAGGTTTTTACCCAAATGCGCCAGAAGGAGGGTTATATTTTTTGAGTGTGTGTATGTCTGTGATTATTTCTTCGCCACGCTCTGTATCCTAAACGGCTTGATGGATTTTGCGTTTTAGATTAATTGTGAAAGTGGCACAGGGTACATGAAGATTATAAAATTTAAGTACACATTTTCAAGCAGCTGTTTTTTTTTCAATATTTAGCTTGTTACGTCATTTGTGTCTTTTTGTAATATCGACTTCAATCAATTTTATGTCGGTATATTTATATGTGTACATTTATTGTTACGATTTGTTAAGTGAACTGAATATATTTTAAAAAATCATACCAATTCCTTATAGTAATTTTGTATACCACTTCATAACCAGTGGACAATCAGCGGTAAAAGTTAAGTGGTGAATTAATTAAAATGTCGACCTAGATGGACCGAGCGACAGGTCAAGTGTCGTACCCTCGTGAATTGACAACTTACCTCCCAATGGTATATAGTATACATTAATTCATGAAATTTAGTTTTAGAATCGATAGTATACATGTGGTTAATTTAATTAATTTAAGAGCTTTTATCGTGTTCACACATCATACGCTCGATACAATTTTGTGTCGTTAATTAGAAAATGTTAATTCGTTGTGTATATAAAGCGTTTATTAACTTCTTAGTCACATTCTATTAATATAATAAACTCGAAAGTTTGAAAATAGATGTATGGATGATTGTTATATTATTATGTAGCTGAATAAAATTGTATAAAATTTTGCACAGAGATCACGAGCAAAGCCATGAGAAAAGCCAGTATACTCGTAAGTATAATAATGAGACCCTTGTAGTATACTTAAGTGTTTTAGCATGATTGCAAGAGACAATTCAAAATCACCTAATCTACCGAAAGAGATTTGAAACGCAAACTGTGATATTCAATTGCTTTTTTTTTCTATAATACCTGCAAATATAGTAAGAACTGGCTTTTGCCCGCGACTTTGTCATTGGGGTAGATAACGTCAGCCACCGTAGAGGACACCCATTTTTAAGGCTGGTTTTGATAATTCGTAACAACGCTTTTAATTACTTTTAATAAAGAGTATTAACTGTGAGTTGGCAAACCCTACTACCAAAAGTAACGAAGTTTCATTTAAATTTCCAACCCACATTTTGCACCCTTAGGGGTTGAATTTTTAAAAATCCTTTCTTAATGCACACCTACGTCACCGAAGGCTTATTTGTTCAAAATTTTATGCTTCTAGACACAGCGGTTTCAGCTGTGCATTGATCGATCAGTCAGTGAATCAGTCTGTCATTTTCTTCTTTTATCATCATCAACAGCCTTTAGTAGTCTCCTGCTGGACATAGGCCTCTCCTTGAAAGGAGGTTTTGGCCTAAGGCCTCTTTTATAGGTATAGATAAAAACTTCATTTCATTATTGATGACGTAGGTAGAAAGGGAAAGAAATATTAAATAATAATTGATGATGATCAATAGCTTCAAATTTTCCGAGCGCAGTTTTAAACGAGTACATTTAAATTTAAAATCACAAAATAATACTAAAGGACTTTGAAACACAAATATCTATAATATGAGTGGGATATAAGTCATTTTATGTACGTTTTTTTTTTCACGGGAAAAAATTGAATTAATTAATTCTCTATCACTATCAATAATACTTGATGAGAATCAATAATAGCCTTGCATCCCTACACCAGTATATATTGGATTATACCGTTTATAGGCGCATTGTTCTCTCAGTAAGTCGTTTAGTAATCATTATCATACTAGTTAAGACTCATTCCAGTCGACTGAATTTCAAGGTGACAAGGACTTAGGACGGCTCCTTGTCAAGACCGTTTCCCTCTACAGCTACGGACCCCCCATACCAGTATATATCGTGTACGGTGTTATGTAAACATGATTACTTGATACAATACTCGTATTGAGTTATAAACAGGGACCAAGTTATAAAGCAGGAAAGCTGTAAACCTAAGAGATAAACACGATTGAATGTATCTACCCATTTCTGGCACTTTAAGCTCATTCATGAAATGGTAAGAATATTTAGTTTATGCTTTCTTGTTTAATATTTCAATAACGAATAATGAACATGCCAAACAATGCAAACATTCGTTTTTAAAATTTTACGTTTGTATTTAGTAGGTATTTATTTCTATTAGGGTTTTTAAAAAGGCTAAATATACGAGTATTTAAACTGAATTATATTTGTATCATCATCGTAAGTCTTATATTTAAATATTGCACTTAATACATTTTTGTCTAAGTTAATTTAAAAAGTACACAACTATAATTATGTTTTCTTTTTTACTCTAAATAGTAAAACATCTCTTCATTTCCTTTGCTTCGTTACTATTTTATTTGAGAACGAGAAACGGTACAATTAGCTTAACAGGTATCACTTTAGTTGAGCACAGTTCAGTTGATATATGTTAAATATACTACTCAATTTGAAACTTGACATAATTCCCAAGATAATTAAAAATCAAAATTAAATAATTTTAAAGTCATTTTTAAACCTCATGTATTTTCTCTTTATTTGTTATCCCTTGAACTTATTTTTATGTATCATGATTATTAACTATAGATGTTATCAAGATGACATGATATGCACATATTATGTTTAGTATTTAACCTTGTAGGTTAGCTTCACAGCGACCTTTATAATAACTACATTGAATATATATTAACTACATTAAACTTTATTACTTAAGATATAACTTTGTCTAGTCAATTTGTAACATCTGTCTCAATGTTGGAAAGTTTATTAAAATTATGAAAAGAAAATGGAAATATTGTCGACAGATACATTATTTTACATGAAGATAATATGCAATACCTAAACATAGTAAATACATAGATAGCAAGTAGTGCAATATAAAACTAAAATATTAAATAGCTTAAGAAATAATGTAAATTAGTATAAGAAATAATTAGAAATAAGAGTTTGAAACCCACTTCCCATGTATGGACATCCATTATCTAATTACCTACAAGTAGTACTACTACCTACTACTAGTATAATATATAAACAAATGTAAACCCTATAAACCTGTAAAATATGAATAAATAATAAAGTAAACTTGTAGCAAACAGCAGAGACCCCACGTGCAAGGTATGAGAGAGAGAAAAAGAACAAGGATGAAAGGATAAGAAATGCGAGAAAGTAATGAAAGGACATGATTGGACAACAATTCCAAATCATAAATATTTTTAGGTGCTAGGGAAGGCAATAACACCCTGCGATGGCGGGTGCCTGCATTTTAAAAGAAAAAAACATGCAATACCTAAAAAGCTATAAAAAAGAAACAAAAGTTCGATAACACAGTTAAAAATCTACAAATTATGCTAAATAAGTGATTTATATTTTAATGATCGAAACTAAAACAGCTTAATGAATAGAGAAAGTAGAAAGTTGCTCTTTCTATTAATGCTCTTCGTCAACACCTCTTTGCACATTACTCCCTGCTTACGACACTTCATTCTCGACCGCTACTTCTAGCTTCAATGGCAGTGTAGAAAAAATAAAATTTGGTGGTACATAAAAATAATGGTAAGTATTTGTGTTTCAATTCTCTTTACTGGGTTAAAAGGGTCTGTAACGGCGGTGGCGGTACCCGGTACAAGAGGTTATATATGTAACAAAAGAATGCTGGGGGCCGTTGGACTAAATTGTAATAAGAACAAAGGCTTTCATGAAAAAATTTTTACTGATGAATTAGATAAGAAAATTGAATCGAAAAAAAGACACATTGTAAAAGTCTTTGAAGGTACATGCTTTGGGGAATCTTTATTTGGGTGAGTTAACCAGCCGAAGATGTTTATCTGCCCTGAAAAAGATTGTAATATATGCGATCTTTATTAAAGTACATACAAACTACATTTGGAAATAGTATTTGTGGTCTTGCATAGCATTGCACGATACACCGGTTAGAGCATTAGTCAATCGAATGCTGACTGACGATGGATGATGGCTTTTCGGAACTTAAAGAAAGAAATCTTGTTAAAAGTCATCGACATTAATCGAAAGTGACAGAAAAACTAATCGCTTACTTTACTGATTGCTCAGAAAGGGTGTAAGTTTATATTGGAATGTGACTTAGTCTTTTCAAAGTTAATGGGTATTCGTAGAATGATAACCAGAAGCAGAGGTATATTAGTTTCTCTTCAAAAGGGTTAGACGTTGTACATGGTACTCTTGCCGATTTGACATTTGATGGTTAGCAGACTCTGAAAAAGAATGTGTATATATAGTATTTGCTATACCAACTATATACGTTTTTGTATTGTAATATTGACAAAAACGCAAGCAAACGCTTTTCAATACGAGTGTACAAAACACCGAATTCACTGATTAACCAAATATCATCAGTAATCCGATGTACAACGTGGTTAATACAATGTGTACGAAAATATACATGAGATAATAAATCATGTTAGAGAGCGTTGTGTGTTCGACTGTACTCGGCTAGAAGATTTTCTGAAGTCGCTCGGACGAAACTGTAATCAAAGGTAAGCGAAATGCTATGATTTATGTTAGTCTTGGGAATCTAGAAATGTTTAACAATATAAGTCCTAAGCAACAAAAGAGCTTTAACTACGCCGAGTTTATTTAGACTTTCTAAGCGTTTCGTAGGAAACAAATAAATGTATGGTTAATGTATGATTCATCATAATCGTGAAAAAGCTATGTTTCGGCGCAGAAAACAGCTGCTTCGCTATTCTTCTGTTGTACTTTATCAAGCGAGTGAGGGAACCGAACGCCCTACCTTCCGAACCTCTAATTCTATGATGAATACTCAAAAGATGGTAAAGGGCTTGTCTTTTGAGTAGCAAGTGTCAATGGGCAGCGTTGTCACTTACCAACAAATGACCCGTCTGCTCGTTTGCTCTTACTATGCCATAAAAAATTTACAAACCGCAAGTGAAATCGCAACTGGGTCTCCTTCAGTGTTATGAATAAAAAATGGAAGCTTCATGCCAACATCTTGCCCAACCAAAACTACAAATCTAGGTGATAATTAACTTGAAATACTAAAACAAAAGACCCGTAGTGTCTACAAAATTAATACGATACTTGTTATTAAATATCTAATATTGTTCTCTTTACATCTGCTATTTTTATTTGACAAATAACGTCGGTAAATCTAATTTGTACTTCAATGAGTCGCAAAGTCATAAACATTTTATATTTGAAACAGTCAAACGTGATGTGAGTTTATTTATTATTCAGTTGTTTTTTATCCTTCCTTTATAACGGTCGTATAGAAAAGTATGTTTTTAATTTTGTTCTCATATTACATAACTACGATTGTTCAAATTCTACTAGCATAGTTTTTCATCTTGCAATTTTACAATTGCGGATTGTGCGTTTGATTGTGTATGTAAAAATTATTCTTGTTATTCACAGATTATTCATCTACATAATTTGTGAAAGTTTTTAAATTAATCATTTTTCCACATTTACAGGTATAGTAGGGAATTTTTAATAACCTAGAGTGATGTGATACTTATGTCCTGGCTTATTATTTGATGTTTTTTTTACTCCACTTTCTTTCAGAAATCACTTAACAGACTAAAGTATTAAGACGGTAATGTAATCAAATTGGAAAGAGCTTTTTTAGAAGTTCTAATTTTGAATTTTAAATTAGACAAAACCATACGCCTCGGCTTTTACATGAACTCCTCGATACCAGTATATATAAGTACCAGTATAAGGGTGTTAATAAAATTTATTTCAACACTGGTTTCCCAAGTCAAATAGATTTCTTATGTATATGCGAGTTAGTTAAAATTAATAATGATTTACAAAAACTATACAGCTTCTGTACATACAGAAGCTCTTCAGAGAAAACATAATTTTATTTTACGAAATAAGTCAGAAAGAAGCCAAAATAATATGGGACTGTAATTAAGACATTATTTTAGTATCAAATTACATTTCCTACTACTTTTAAGTAAATAATTGGTGCATGTTGTGCTGTTCATTTGTTGAACTATTTTATTTGACAGGTAACTAGTGTGCTTTATATTATTATATAAGATTTTGTTGATTTCAACACAATTTATTTTAACCATTGCACCTAAAAGGCCAAAGCAAAGTCTCAAGAATGGCGTCAAACCTAGGCGTAAAACTAAACAATTTAAACATTTTGTAGCCCGAAAGATACTAGACTTGACTTCACAGACTTAAATATAACTTTATTTTAGTAGTTTTTAATTTAATTTTAGGTATATTCAATATATAGTGTATATTCATCATCATCATTAACAACAAAAACACGTCAAAGCAACCAAGTTCAGTAAAGTAAGTTGACATTTACTGTCAATTATAACAGATGTCACATAGTTTATATTGCCAGATTTTTAAATGAAAAAAGGTGTAATTAATTTATTAAAGTGGTTTTTATCTAACTTGTGAACTAGAAAAAATACCACCTGCATGAATAACAAATATTAGCATAGAGAGATACAGTGGATATAAAATACCGCAATTGACGTGCAGACAAGCGTCTCCGCGTTCAATTATTCAACATCTGCTTGTACCGTATCAGCCTTGTTTCTCTCTTATTTCAAATATAAATAAAACAGGGATAGATGTAAAAAGTTCATCGTAACTCGAATATTCTATAGAGCTGAATCATTTAATGGGGTTCCACACAAGTACGTCTTTGTAATTAATGATACCTTTTGCTGAATGCAAGAAATGTAAATAATAAGTTATATTTAAGTAAGGAAATAATTCTCAGTTTCGATATTGTTTTTTAATACTATAATTTTTGACAATTAAATCGTTGAAGTTAAGGGTGTTCAGGCAGATGTTAATTTCAGCCTCGTTTGTAATGCATATATACGAGTAGTGGCCGAATCTCACTAAAAATATAAATATATTTTTCTTCGTGATTAAATTTCAGTTTTTGATGGAAATGTAAACATATGAAAAACGTATTTTTACCATAATTAAAGTCAATGGGGAAAAGAATGCAACTACTCACCTCCAGTTTCTTAACTTCAACGTACGTTAGTCTGAATGTGTTAATGTAAGTCGTTCGCTGATTCCAGGCACAGCAGTTTCAATAAGGAGTGACGGCAAGAGAGAGCTTCTATAATGACAATTATTACTACTATTCTTACAATCTATGTATACAAAAATGTTAAGTTGGTGTGTGTACGCGTCAAAAACTCAAAGCGTTCTGCACCAATTGAGCTCTAACTACGAAATATGAATTCACTTCATGAATTGTTTTGTCTATTTTTCATTGAAATTTCTTTTCTTATTTCTCATCAATCCTACCACAATGTGTCATAGTGAAGCTGTGGCATAGCTAGTGTCGTATATAAATTGAAAAACAATTTAATCAAAGGCTCAGAAGGATTCTACATAAATTTAGAGCACGAATCAACATATTTGTGTTGATTATCTTTACGAATTCTTAATATACCAAAATGATAACAAAGTCACTATCACTAATAAGAAATCTGGTTATTTTGAAAATAGTTATAAAATTAATGAGATATTTTTAAGTATACAACCTCGTTTCCTAGGAGAGGCCTATGTCCAGCAGTGGACTATTAAAGGCTGTTGATGTGACTATAAAAATAAAGAATATAAATAATAATTTTCACTTAATTATT
The DNA here is from genome assembly GCA_902825455.1 of Arctia plantaginis. Classification (NCBI taxonomy): domain Eukaryota; kingdom Metazoa; phylum Arthropoda; class Insecta; order Lepidoptera; family Erebidae; genus Arctia; species Arctia plantaginis. Next base: position 6,542,484 of record CADEBD010000314.1, on the reverse strand, counting down.
TAATTATACACAATATTAACAAAATCACTGATTAACTTTTAATTGAAAAAATGAACATTTTTCATCAAATTATACTATGCTTCTGCGCCTGTTACATGTATAAAAGCACAAGGTATTAAATGTGTTAACTATTTATGTTAAGGCACAATTTGGAATTTTAGACTTATATGCCTTTTATAACTAATTTAGCTAACAGTAGCTCGCGAAGAAATACTTTTGACGTAATGAATATTTGATTCAATTTTAAAACAATTCAAGATTAAATCTCAATTGTTCTCTAAAACTTTTATTTTAGAAATATCGCTAAACTGTAATGGAGAGACTAGACGTAATAAATATTTCGAACGTATACAATATTTTTATTTACCAACTATATGAAAAAGCTTTATTTTTGGTTTGCAATATTGGCAGTTTAGGAAAGGTTATAAATTTTAATGTGCTTTGTTAGCAAATAAATTGCTTTGGCGACTGGTGTCTTGTGCATGCTGAGACATCGTGAACGAAGAAAGCCACGTTTAAGGATTTTGGCAATATGTTTTTTTTAAACAAATAATTTTTACATCTATAACTTCTTTATTTTTCATTGAAATGTAAACACGTTTCCATAAGTATGTTTCAAGTAACAATCCGATAATAAGCGAAATAGAAATCTAAATTATAAATAGATAGCTTTTTAGTTGTTTAGGTTTAAATATCAGCTTTTGGTAACCGAGCAAAATACACGTTTTGGACTGACGTTTGAAAAATCGCATTTTAATATTTGTTTCGATTGAAGCCGCGAGGAAAAGCTGCTAAAAATAACGTACCTAGTGCTATACAGTGATTTTCGTTTTTCATTTTAACTTGTGTTGCCGTCAATTTTCAGTTAATTGAAGGCAAGTTACGTTTTCAAATTTATAAATGTTTGTTGTTTTTGCAGTAGTTGCTTTTTAATAGTACTCGTCAAAACACAATCTTACTACTTGTCCTCGGTGAAGTAACAGTTAAGTTATGTAGCTTATAAAGTTTCGAAGTCAATCATTCAAAGATACAAAAAAAAGATCAGTGTGTTAGTCATTATTGGGACCCTAAAGGATTCATCATCATAGATAATGAGGAATCTTTGAATGCAATAGAGGACATGTAAAGACTATTTTTTATGCCCTAAGTTTGAATACCGTGTTGTGTTTCCTTAACCAGAAAACCACTTCCTTTTTGCTTCTGAAAAGTTTATTTAAAGTTTTGACTCAGAGAAGCTAGCAAGATATATTCTTATAGAATTTGTTACAAGATATATTTTATCTGACGGTCTGATTTTAAAAAAAAAGTCTGTTTATCAGCCGATACAGATTAGATTTCATCCAATATTCCACGCCACATCATCCGCCCTTACTAAGACAAGTATTTAAACAAATATCTGAACGCTACATTTTCTATTATTCATTGCCTTTAATATCTTTAGTATATTAATTTTCTAGTTAATATTTCATAATATATTTACATTTAAATTGGTCTTCATTCGTTACTAAATACAGACTTTGCTAAATAAGTTAAACATAGAAGAAGCTCCGGAATATTATGTTAGCTTCGTGAATGTTTATATATTTTATGAGTAAACTACTTCGTTACAAAATGGAATGTGTTTGACTAAATGTGAGATAACAAAGAGTTTTCTAACTTTTTATTTCTCCAAATTACCTTTATTTCCGAAATGTTGTTGTTTTTTGTGACCTTCGCTCGAAGTTATTACATTTAATAGTTTTGTATTACATATTCATTTTTTAAATAATTTAAGTATTGTATTTGTTTATTAAAAAAGACAACTCCCGAAGTAGGAATCAATCTGTGTCGCAGGGGACTTTTAACATTTGTGAAACAGACACAAAGAACACTCCAACTCAGAACAACAATTTGTAGATTACACAAAATGTTGTCCTATGTGGGGATCGAACCCACAACATTCAGAGCAGTAGGAACTGGCGAGGTGACCGCTTAAACCAATAGGCCATCATATACCATATTACATTATACATAAAACAGCGACGACTTAACTAGGTGTATGAGGTAAATAGTCACCAAATGCTAATTACAAAAGGTAGTTAGGTTAATCCATCAATTTGAATGTCAGTTCATCTTCATTAATTACATGTCAGTATTTGCGACAACAATAGATACTTACAATACCTTAGGCTTAAGGTATCGATCATCAGATCCGCAAATTATACACACCTAGACAGATTGTCTACCTCGCCGGTAATCAACATCAACAACAACGTTAATCACATTCAATTATTGGATTACGATAACATGAGCAGGTTTATAAGGTCATGATTAACAGTGGGTATTTAAAACTATATTTTGTGTTTATCGGTTATTTCGGTGAAAAGTAGCCCATGTTACTCGCTGATAATGTAGCTTTCCATGAGTGGTAGAGTTTTTAATATCGGTTTAGTGGTTTAGGCGTGAAATCGCAACAAATAAATTCAGTTTCACATTTATACTATAAGTCACACTTATATTAAATCCATGATGTATTTTGTGATTATATAAAAGAGGCGAAAACAATATTGATTTTTCCATTATAGTGGTATTGACTTCAGTTCCGAGATACAAAGTAAAACCAAAACTCTTAATCAACGTTTTATAAATTCGAAAATAGCTACAAAAAGTACAGGGTATGGTACACGGTACACGGTACATGGTTTAAGTTGTACAGGTCAACGTTATTTACCTAAACATTTCAATTAAATGAATTTCAGTCGAAAAATGCCCAGGTGATCTCAAGTATTAATTAAACCGTAAAACACAATAGTTTTTGTCTGAGACAGACACTCGCTGGAATACCATCACTCGGTTCACCGCGGTTACATAATACTTCTAAGAAGTATCGTATTTCCAGTTGTAAACAGAGTCGTCAAAACTTCTTTTTTATTAAGTTTGCAATGCTCAATTAGCACTGCTGAATTATTGAATTGTACGTCTTATGTTCTTATCTAAAAATAATTCTAACTAATTTAATAAATTTAGTAGATTGTTGGTCCATTTCTTAGATAGACATTTACCTGTAATAATATGTATACAATTTCTTTTTTGTTGCGTGAGTTGCGTGAGGGCAGTGTGTGTTTGAATCGAGCCGACTAAAACCACACGGTGTGTCACTCTGCATCTGAAATAGGAGGGATCCAAGAACAGATGTTATTAAGATATTCGGAACCCGAGTTGCTTAGGGATATCCTCACCTACGTGAGGACATCCCTACAAGGACATCTAGCCTAAAAGAAACCTGAATGAATTGACAAATCTACAATTGTGCGAGCATTTATTTTTATAAGGTTTAAAATATGCTTTCGAACAAACAAGGTAATCTGTTTACACTATATGGAAGGGTAAAGCGGTAACATGTAACATTAATAGATTGATTGACGAATGCAAAGGTCATCCAACTCAGATAATAGTATGAAAACTGTGTATGCCTGAGTAGTTTCAGATCTAACAGAGTCCTTAACTGACTTTAAAAAAAGCAGGAGGTTTTCAATTTGCCTATTTTTTTAAAGTTTGTTACACAAAAACTTCGTCAGTTGTAACACGATTAGAAAAATGTGATTCTCACTATGAGCGGAAAATTAAGCAATAAAGAATAAAGTTTATTACAGTTGTCTAAAATCGACTTCAATGTGCCTAGATAGATTATATGGAACGGATAGCACGAGTGTAAAAATACAACTCACAATAGGATTTATTATAATACCTGTGAAATGCAAATACCTATACCATTTATTGTTTTTTTTATAAATAACATAGGCATTTTTGTTTTGATCAGATTAACAGAACTTAATTAGTAAAATAATAACAATGCAAACTTTAATAAAATAGAATTTACACATCATAAGTATCTCTGCAACAATTACTCTTAAATCAAAATTGTGTGTTAACTAGAATTCACAAGGAAAATTGTTTTTTTAATACAAGAGTTAGGATGATTTAGCATTAAATCTTTATACGTTTATGAAGCACGAAATAGAATAATAAATTATTAAAAACGAAAGAACAGACCGTTTTTAATAATATGAAATAAATCAGGCGCACATTGTTTTAAAGCTCATACTGCGAACAGACATTACTTTAAGTTATGATAGTCTCCGTGCCTTTTTATTATACTGACCAATAGTTAGTTATAGTTAACCGTAGAAGGTTATTGACATTACATTACAATACTTCATTTTATTTTCAAATACTTTATAAAAACCGTGTCTATTTCACTAAATACTACTCTACACTACATAAGTACGTTATAAACGAATTTGTATTAATTATTTTCTTCTCTATAATTGTAAAGCTTTTCACTAGTTCCACTTGGATAAGAATTTAACTGAACCTTGAAGCGAGATATCTGGAAAAGAATCAGTACAGTTTATGTTATACAATTTACCTCACTGTAAAAGACTTCTGTAAAATATTCTCTATTTTCAAAGCACCCTTAATAGGTTTCATTTCCATAATCGCTCACCTGGCCCTTTACTTTAAAATTTGTTTGTTGTATACTAATGATTATAATTAAAAGAGGAATTATTTACTTTATGTACAAACCTACTGAAGAAATAATATTAACGTCTGATTATCATTTAAATTGGTTACAAAATTTCGTTGCGTTACAGTAGCGATGAAATGAAGAAATTAAAGCCGTGTATTTTGTATTTTTTATGAAATAGTTTGGGTAGGAATTGATTGATCCAAGACAATTCTTGAGAAGTACGCATTATGAGCTAGCTCGCTCAATAATATTGGCATAGCAAACTTTACCATTAGTAAAATTGTTATCAACTTTTATATAGATGGTAGAACATTTATAGAATTGGTGTCATGCCGTAAAAATATTGCCCCAAACTGAAAATGGTAGTACTGTGCTAATATATTCTGGTTTTATTTCAGAAGTACGTAGCTTCTCTAAAAAAACTGATAGCGAGGCTCTTTAAAAAGTAATTTAGTAGTAAATTGAAAACGAAGTCAGTTTGAAGTTATTAAAATTCGCGGCTCTTTTTACTGTATTGTTATAATATATATATATTTACTATATTGTTTTAGTTTCGAATAAAATAATAGTATCTCGGGTTATATAAGAGAAACTTATATATTAAATATCGAAAACCAAGTGCGTGAAAGTAACATGTATATATTTTTTTGGGATTAAATTTCGATTTTTAAAAAAGGTAGTAGAACGTTTGAAGGTGATGTTAGAGATCTGACAACACAATGTTGAGATGAAAAATACAATTACAATAATATATCTTTTTCCTTGATCTTAAATTAAATTAGCTAGTCTGGGATGTCTCGTTATTCAAACTATATGTCGCATCTGGTACATATCTAGTACCATACGTTTATAAACAAATTTTGAAATGGCACAATTATAAAGTAATCGGAGAGGCTTTTGCAATGGCAACACGCTACCTAAATTTGTGTGATTCACAAATAGTTGTCCTATGTACGGGGGTTCACTGTGCTGGTCGTAAAGAACAAGATAGAGCAATGATTCCTAACGCCCAGTTGTCTATAAAAATAAAGAACAAAAAATGATTTGTAATCATGGACATGGTTTATTCATATTGAAAGTTTTATTTTATTTCTTCATGGGAATGGAGTGGCCTCGACACAAATACATTTAAGTTTTGTTTGTTTCAGTATTAGGAAAACAAAATACTTAGCTTTCGTGTTTTATGTTAGTCTAAAATATTCCATGAAGTAATCTACAGAGACGTACAATTTCAAGTAATATTATTAAATTCAGAGTAGCTTTATGACTCTATTACATATTTAAATTTAGTAATGGAAACCTTAGCGTTCACTTAAAATAGTTTATTCGAAAAACACATTTCCTATGCACGTTTGAATTAATGACTTTATTATGAACTTCCTCGGAGTTTATAGCAAGGTCTACTAACCTATTAGGGTGACTGACTATTATATTAATGATTCGGTATTTTTTTAGTAAAAAAAAGGAGAATAAGCAACTGTCTTTTCAAGAAATATGTATTAATGTCGCTAAAACTGGGTGTGTTATATATGGTTTGGAGGTTTTATCAAACTTATTATTATACCATCTTTTGCCTGCGGTTCCGCCCTAACCATAGTATTAATACGAATAATTTAACCTTCATAAAATTTTATGTTTTCCTTTAGAAATAAATACTAGTAATAAGAAGATAAAAAAGCTAAATGAAAAGACAAGAAAAGCCACACGAAGGAACAACATGGTAACATGAAGGTCCAAGAAAAAAAGAGAGGACTTAGATCGCATTGGTAAGGGATCTACGAGTATAACCAGTAGATGATAGCACGCGTAACATGAGATATACGAGTATTGGCTCAAGAAAGACACGAATGGAACAGAATACTGGGCACATATACCTACTGGCATTGTTTACCATCAACAGAAATAAATTAAAAATCGAATTCTAGGCTGACTGTATTAAGTTTTTAATGCCCATGATTTTCTGTAACCTTATTTACAAAGTTCATCTAAATAAGAGCTTTTATAATTATTACTCTGTCTATACATTTTTCATTGTCATGGTAGAGTACAATATTAAAATCAGATACGTACGTACCTAATATTAGGCAACTCTTATCATCTAAGAAAAAAAAATATAAGAGAGATACTGCAATCAAGAGAAATAGGTTTGTCCGGAGGGAACGGGAAAAAACAATTTGTCACTGTTTTGTTACATTGGAGGCGCTATATCTTATTTTTTTATATTTCTGAACTTAATGGCCGTTGAAGTCCTTGCTATCATTTATTACAATTTATAAGAGGTCTCTAGGTTGGAAAATATTACACGTTTAATTTTTTTTCGCGTAATTAGGCAACAAAATAACATTTTATTTTTATTTTATAATGATTGTAAAACCTACAGCGGGAAGGGATAGTGTGCAAATTAATAATAGCTAGTAATGTATATTTTTTAACTTGGTGTAACTCCATGTAAATATATATCTAAGCGTATGTAGTCATACTCAGCCCCCAGTAGAATAAAATATATGCAGCTCATATTTAGGTGGCGCTGTGGTAACATACAAATTTCAGAGGTGCCTGCAAACCTTAAATAGTTTGAAGGACAGTAAATGACTCTGCTAATTGCAAATAAGTACTCCAGGTTTGTCAAAACTAATGTCGTGAGTTTTTGTAGAGTCTATTAATCACAACTTATTGTCACGGGTACAGCAACAATATTACTAAATTTATTGTCATTTTTATAGTATCTAAACGCCAAACTAACAATAGCCTCTTAGGACTATTCTCTCTACATTTAGTTTCGATCTTTAGGAGTGCCCCTTATGTGCTTATCCTTCTCAAGCTAGGTAAGGATATAAGTACATATTTACCTGTACTAATTACATGTCATTTAAAATTCCTTAGTTAAGATTACCTTGGAAATTACAGTGCTGTCTCCTATATACTGGTTTTAACTCCTACTCATAATCTCGAAACAAATTGTAATTGCTTTGTACAATTTGACTGCACGGATGGCGTAGTAGTTTTAGCGGTCCTACTACGCCGAGTGTTGTGGGTTCAAACCCTACATGGGACGACACTTTGTGTGATCCACAAATTGTTGTTCTGAGTCTGGGTGTTCTTTGTGTCCATTTCATGTATGTTTGTAAAGTCCCCCGCGACACACAATATATTCCTAATGCGGGCGTTGTATTTTAAAACAATATTTAAAAAAATGATCAACTTAAAACAACGAGTAATAATGTATTTAACAAATATATAAAATATAATTTTATAATACAATGTTAATATATAAATTAAAATATGATAATAATAAATAAGTTGATATAATAATTATTACTGAGTACCTAAAAAACGCAACGAATGAAGAGACAGAAATCTTGCTCATTAAAGTGATCTAAAGTCGTCATGGTGTACACTACAACACACACAAACACACACCACATACAAACACTCGTACACACATAATATGTGTTACACGCTCATCATACACAATCACGCACATGCAGTTTTATACTACACACCTTTTGTTTTTATATTATTTATACCATTTCTTACTAAACATACTTTGACTATTACTTGGAGGAAGGCTCTTGTGTCGGTCACACAGTTTGTACTAGCAAAATTTTTTTTTTTAACTCTAGCTTTCAATGTGCCAAGAGCCAATTCATTTTATAACATTAACATAGATTTAAAGATAGAAAATATTGTATTCCTGATTTCACTCAATAAAGAATTATTATTTTTAATCACTTATAAATAATAATTATTATTTATTTAAATATTTAAAAATATGTATTGGTGATGACACTGATTCACATAAAAAATCGAATGGGTTTATGCGGTATCTTACAGACTCTTTTTGCACTATAAACTGTGTTATTTTGTAACAATAAATAATAAACAAATAATTGTGTTATCAAATTCTAGGTATATTTGTTAACGTTAATTTCGCTTGATGTTTTTAGGCAACCCTAGCAGGGACGGATACGATGAAAAATGATGATTTATTATGAACTTGTCGAACGTCCAATGGCCTAATGGTGTTGCCCAAATTATTAATGGCGTTGCACAATACTGTGCGGGGTCATGACTCACTATAACGAGCCACGATCGTCAATTTCCAACTTGTGTAATTTGAATAATTGTTAGTTTGACACCTTTCATATGACATTTACTCCTATAGACAGTAGTTGTGGACTAGTTTAATAGTTTTTTTAAATGTTTTTTAAGTAGGGTGCTTAAATGAGCAAATGTTATGTAATTTAACAGATGAACTAGGTAAGGTAAATACGCTTACTGAGAAGTACATGTAATGTAAGATTGAGGAATGCTGAGATAACAAATGGAGTAAATAATGTAGTATCAAGTGATTTTGGTTGTAAATTGGAACCATATTCAGTACATTACAGAATTAAATCCACTTTAAACACATTTATTTAACTTAGCTAGATGGGATACTAGCAACGTAGAAAGGACCAATGAAGAGAAGAAGTAGCCTAAAATATTGTCCCCAGTTGCCCGATCAAAACATTTTGTTTGTCGTTTTGTTTTGAAGTTAAAGGACCTTTACTCCTTCAAAAACTGGTTTTTAATCAATCTTACTAAGTTACAAGACGTTTAAAAATAACAAAGAATCAGGCAAAAGACCAGGCAGTTTATTGGTTCAATTGGTCACATCGTTAACTATAAGTTCGTCAAATTTTTTACGTATTCTTCGTCGCATAATTACCTTATAAATGTTACGAGGTTGCCGTGTGTAGGGTATGTGAAGTTATTAACTAGGTATTACTATTATTAATTATCCATCAAGGGACAGAAGGTATCTTTCTTAAAAAAAAGGTTCTGAAGCCGCGCGCAAAAGTTCCTCATTACATTACATTATATTAACACCCTTTAATAGTCCACTGGCTGGACATAGGTCTTTCGTTAGAAAAAAGGTTTGGTCAAAGACCAAACCTTTATAGGATATAAATATGCATTAACATATAATTAAATGTACTATACATAATAGTGTAACAATGTATTAAAACAACACGCTGAGTTCAGCGATTGTTATCGTTAATCTGCTTACAATTTTATTGTTTCCTACTGAATATTTAACGAAAGAATAATACTTTATTAATGTATTATAATAAAAAAACTTACTAACGTTAAGTTACGTTTCTTAATTAAGAAACAATTTCTATATAAAACTACAATTTTTAGTCTCCTTCCTAATTACTTGAATATTATTTATGCTTTTCAGCAAATGGTATTGCGTGTTTTAACAACAGGTAAAAATGATGCGTATGTTAAGGTCAATGCCCTACTTTGTATGAAGGTTTAATTGTACAATTAAGGTGTGTTTGAGGCTGTAATTATAAGACATAGATGAAAGTTACATGAGCCTCATTAAGTACTTATGCGGGTGTGTGTTCAGTAAGTATTTTTGTTCAATGAGTTGTTATTGCGCGAAAATTTGCTTTATACTAAAACATTTAAAGTAAAAAAAAATTACAATATCAGAAGAAAGGAACTGCAACCACATTTAATGATGTACTAAACATTAAATTTAATATAAAGGGTGTTGTGCACGTATTAACTAAAGATCTTTAGTGCAAAATACACTGGATATTTGCTGCAGATCACACTCCAAGCAACTGATATTGGTACCAAAACTTAGTTTATACTTTAGTTAATAGTCACGAAGTGATGAAACGAAGTGAGATGACACTTATACTTGGTCTTACATTGTCGACACATTAATTTCATAACGAATTGTAACAATAATGCGCTAATGTAGATTGCCACATGAGTAAAGTACATTCTTAATATTTTCTCTAACCCATAGGTTAGTGTGACATAATTGATACGGCGTTTAATTAAGTTTTCTTTGGTAGTTGTCTTTGGTAGATTTAAGTAAGAGCGGATACATTAATCAAATCGAACGATAATAATTCTTGCTTAAGATATTACATTAATAAACTGTCATTGTCCTTTGTTTACGACGTCTAAGGATGTAGGTTATTTATCAGGAAGAAAGACAACTTTCAATCAGATAAATATAAATTTAGGTAGAATTTTAGTTCAAGCTGTCGCCGTAGCTATTTTTGTTGAAACTATATTAATATTCGCTTCAGTCGGCATCTTTCCAGGTCGTAGATATTCATTAGTTTGGACGCTAATCCCGCTGAGTAAAGGATTTTTATCAGATGTTATGAATTTATAGTTTAAAGACGTGCGAGAGTCATAGTTTATTTATTTATTATTTATTTATATCTTTATTGTATACACTTTAATAGAAAAAACAAAACAAAAGATGAGTTACAAATAAGTAAACGTAACAATCGGCGGAGTGTTACATATATATATATAGATATATATACATATATATATATCTATATATACATATCTATATATACATATCTATATATATATATATATGTTTTATGGTATAAGTAACAGTTTAGCTCAAGGTCAGCAGCTTTTGTTGCAACAATATTAATCTTTGCTCCTTAAAGCAGAAAATCAATTCAACAGTTAGAAGGTAAAATGATGGACAAGAGTAGAGACTCTTTATAAACAGAATGAAAGCTGATGTATGAAAATCTAGTTAAATTCACAGAACAAGAATGCGACGAATGTAAGCTCATATATTATTGCCATTTTCGAATCGTACAAAATCCTTAATCCAACTTTATCGCTAGGTACAGTACACATATTAATATATCCCCATCCATCAAGTGGACAGAATAAAGTCATAAATGCATGAAAAGTAGGCCGTGTGAGGGTGGACTTCTATACCCCTCATTACTGACGACCCTCGCGGCCTTCGCATGAGAGCATTACAAGGGACATTTATGCCATACCGTTCCGGGGACGAGCCGTGTGAGAGTTTTAGAAATTTGCCTTTTCAAAATGTTAAGTGAAGGATTTTTTGAAAACCCATTGTCACTTGTCTAAGCAAATAAAATTACTTTCCTTGACTGACTGGTTCATCAACGCAGAGCGTAAACCGCTGGGAATCATCCATCATCATCATCATCCACAGCCTTTAACAGTTCACTGCTGGACATAAGCCTCTCCTTAGAAAGGAGGTTTTTTATTCCGCTGGGAATACAAACTTGAAATTATTGCAGTCGATGTTTACCTCACCATACCTTTACCAATTGTGTGAAAGTTCGTAATTTTTCATCATCATCATCATCATCAACAGCCTATACTAGTCCACTGCCAGTCATCCTATACAGTCATTTTTAACCGACTTCAAAAACACAAAACATAATATTAATAATAATCATTTATTTGACCAATATATACATTACAGTGTGGGACATTTCGTTTTAAAATAGATCTTAGACAAGAAAAGAGAAGGTTTTCAACTCGTCTGTATTTTTTTTTTGTATGTTTTTACGCGATATCTCCGTCAATTGCGAAGTGATTTCCAAAATTCTTTTTGTAGTCGAAAGGGTATACTTGTGAGTTGGTCCCGTTAAAACCAAATCAGGATCTGGTGACGGGATCATAGAGAAATCAAGGGCAACCCTCAAATTTTACAGCGTGTTTTAGCATTTTTTTCTAGCTTCATAGGTATTTGCGTTTAGTAGTCGTTATGTCATGTTGCTGAACTGATGATGGAAGTATTTTGACCTCTTGGAGTTTAAAAATAACTCTACTAGAAATCTAATCATGTATGTTTGACCTTGTTTTTTTCTTTTAAGATATTTGTTAGGTGTTTGTGTTGGTTTACAGAGATATGTGCACAAAAGAAACATTTAGACAAAAAATATGTTTGTTACGTAACAAACATATTTTAATTACGTAATTACTTCCATGTTTGTTACCTCAAAACTCTTTCATTTGTAAAACAGCTATGAACATTCTTTTTTTATTTTGAAGGGTATATTTTCCCTTTAGTTCCATTTGAATGGAAAGAAAAAACCACTCCAAGTTTTGGAAAATTAAGTAATGTGGAAAATAATATATTTTCGGGTTCAAATGTAACATCTTACTCCCTTATCTAAATAAAGTAACCTACTTATTAAAGTATATTTAATATAATCTAACATACTCCTGTGTAGTACTATACATTACGGTACGTAGTATTTTAAATATCGCAAATATCTACTCATTGCAAACATATCTTAGACTAAAAATGTTAAAATAAATGTTTAAAAAAAAGTAGAGCCTACTTCAAACAATACTGACAAAGAGCACTAAAAATAAAAAAAATAATTACATGTCTAAGGCAAAACAACTATAATAAGTATCCGCAATATAACAGGTAACATAATAATAGCAATAGTCCCTTCTAGTCTGTTTGAAGTCGGTGCAGTTGTTGTGCAGATAACTTGATAGTCTCTACGTTTGATTTCAACAGATATAGGTTTGGATGTTTCTGGGATGTTTTGAAATCTTGCACCATTTCTATGAAGAAACGTGTGTATGATGATAAGAAATTAATAGAAGAAATAGTAATCAAGTAATGACAGATAGTTCATTTTAGATTAAATATTTTTATTACCAATTAAAATCAATGTTTCACAGATTTCTACTATACGGTACCGCTTTTTAAAATAAGTAGTAGTGAATAGATTTTAAGTTTAAACGTGTCGTATGGAATAGTATAAGTTAAAATTTGCAGCTATAGTTGACCACCGTGCTTAGCTATCCCTTTTTCCATCACATCCAAGCAAAACTCCAACAATATAAGAGACGGGTGACGAGCTCTGCGAGTAATACAATAATACGTGTGGCTTATTTGCAGTATAGGAAAATCTTTTCTCTTTACAAGGGATATTTACGAAACGGAACATTAAGGATTTACTTTCATAGTTACGTCTTTATTCGATCAGACATAAGATGAAAAAATAAATGTATATTTATAGAACTTCATTTCGTGCTGGCTTTTGTAAACAAAATTGAAATGATGTATTTTTAGGAAGGAGATTGAACTTAATGTAAATTAGAAATAATAAGGAAAACTTAAGTGCATTGTTTATTTTCGAAAATTATGAGTTTCAATTAATCAGCCTATTCCAGTCTACTGCTGATCCTCTTTTAGGCCTGTCTCAACGTGCTCCATAGCCCTCGGTCGGACTTCCGCATCCATTCTACCCTAAGTACCTGTCTTAGGTTATCAGTCCAAATGGAATCATGTATTTATTCTTTATAAACAGTGGAATTCAGTTAACGTTTAAGAGACCTGATCCATTTGATTTTAACGTTACATGAATTCATTTCGCAATATTTGTGCGTGCATTTACGATGTATATGAGATTGATATAAAAGTCGACGGTTAAAAATATGTAGGATGTATAAAGTTCAAGCTGCACAGACCGCAAATAATGGCGGAGTTAGGCCGTTGACAGCCCATACTTATGTATCACAGAAATAGTACAGAGCATAAATTATATATAAATTGAAAGGTTCTAAATAGTTTGTTAAAGCGTTCGTTTATTAGTTGGCCTACAGACCAACTTGTAACGAACCTTATACAAAGGCTGACTATAAATATGTATAGGTTAGAAACAGGGAAATTGTTGGTATTTTAATGGAATAGTGGTAAACGATCAAACGAGGCATCTGATGATAAATGACACCTGTAATTTAAGAGCTACAAATGTATTGTCGCTCTTTGAGTGGCCTTCAAGACAGCGTCATTCATTCGGTGAATAAGAGAGAAAGATTTGCTCAACACTAATTTTCTGTGAGGCCGTGGTATATCAGGTCGAGTCACCTCATATGTCGAAAAGCATGGCTCTCCCCACGGCTAATAAGAACTACAAATCAACTAAATTTCTATAAGATCCATATTTAAATTCTGATTTTTAATATTATTTTATTTGTGGTATCTTATTTTACAAATTAACTTCATATTTGCAGTTAAAAGTTTTACGGGTTAAACTAGAAGTGTTTAGATTAAGAATGCACACTGAAAATCTCTCACACAAGTAAATTGAATAATCAAATTATCTATTAATACTCCAGTGAGCTAATGGATCTTAAAAGCTAATTTAGTGCTGGTGTCTAGAAGAACTTTAAATGGAATGTTCGTGTTGCAGGTAGAGTGTAATATTTTAGTCAGCAGTAGTGTCGTGAAACACTTCGTTTCTACTGGGATGCGGGAAACAAGAGACAATATGACGGGGAACATGGCTCGCTTTTTTAATAAAAACCAATTTTTTAAATGTTCGTGCTACAGGCGCAACATCATATTTTAGAAACGAGGCGCTCCTAGTGTCTCGTGATATGGAAAATAGGGTAATAACATTTCGTGGGACACTTTGGTGAACACCCTTCTTTATGAAGCTTACATTTTTATGATATAGAATTTATTCACTTGTAAAATATATAATAAAAATCTTCCACTCCTGTATTTAATGCTCCTTATATCTTTAAATATATATAATTAACGAAACATTAAGAACGGTTATAATACACTAAGTAAAAGCCAAAACATTCAGGGTGAAAAAGTAAGCTGAGACAGTAGTTTATTTTTTATCGCTTAGTTATATATATACATATATTTATATATTATTAACTTTATTTTTATTGATTTGCTTAGTATTAGTAACCTTTCGTTTGTATAATGGTATGCAGAAAATATTTAAAAATTACTTTAATAGACTTTATTAAAATGCTCTCCTGGAAGTTACCGATAACTAACGATAAATATATATCTTATTGATAATATTTAGTTCCTTTCAGTGCGCTGATGTGTAATAAGTATTGTTTCCTACTAATATTGTAGACGTACTTTTGTTAATAAAGTCGTATTTAAGTGTTAAATTATAGCTTTTGTTTTATCTCCTACTGATATTTTAGTTTTTCTACAAATACAATACAATCATATCGTATTGAACTTCTAATTTATCTATCTAATTTTTATAGTGTCTAAGTGTCGCTGTCTGTGATTAAGTTTGACTAAAATGCAGGCGTTTAATACTCATTAATTCTACATTCAATTTAATATTTAAATACCTAGTTCCAATTTAGATTACCAATTTTTCTACATAATGTAGCGTTAAAGATATGCATTAACGAAAACTGAAGAGGGTATACTAAGGTTGCTTGGATAGGTAGGAAAAAACAGTGCCGAACGAAACAAATGAATTAGGCCGGTAATGAACAGTGAAAAGGCCGGTACGTTTCGACATTACAATATTTATCTACTATTTTTAAATTAGTGTTGACCTAAAAGGGTGAGTTAATATGAAAAGTTTAATCATAGCATAGCAGATGAAGATCATGAGGCATTCCTTAGAACGTGAGGACGTGGAGGTCAGACTCCTTTACATAATAAATTGCTTTTTTTTCTCCGGCGTGTGTCTGTGTCTATTGTTTTTTAAATTGTTAAAGAAATTGCAGAATTCGTTGTAAATTTTCAAAATATACATTTTCCCTGCATTCAAAAGTCAACTGTAGAACTTGATATAGACTAATTTGTCAAGTGCATTCACCTTCAAGACCTGTCATGACTGAATCATCAAGATTATCATCGTCAGGAGGAGGAGGTAGATATATGGAATAGAAAATGTTACAAGTGAACTGTTAACTAATAAATATATGAATACATGACAGAAAAAGTGCCTGCTAATTGAAATATTTTGTATAATTTTAATAACATTTGAAGCATCTCATTTATAATTAGAAATGAAATAGTGTATTGTATACCTAGTTTAAAGATATTTGGTCTGCACAATATTAGGTAAGTTAAAAACTTAGAGTTCTTGGCATACGGCCATACAATAACGTCTTTACCCTCTGGAGTCCAGTTTCCTTTAATAGACCTAAGTCTTGGTGCAAAGTTACAAAACCTTCTATTATTAATAGCGACTACCAGAAGCTTCGAATCTGCTTTTTAAATATTTATAGTACCTTTGTGTACTTTTAAGATTACTTCATTGATTTTTTTATCAGTTCTAACACTTCAAAATAGTAAGTTTTATTTTGGCAATCAAATCATAAATTCAGCCTTGGGGTTTGTTTTTTTCTTGGTTTACTCATTAGAAGAAGGGTGAATGTCGGCCACATCGATAATAATAGTATAAAGAAACAAACTCTTTAGGAGTTTGTTTGTTTGGTTGAATCTAAACTCGATAATCTCAGGTTTGAATTGAAACATTATTTTCGTGTTTTATAGCCCATTTATCAAGAAAGGTTATATAACATCAGGCTACGAACAATGAAAGCCGAGCATCAGTGAAAAAATATCGCAAAGCTACAATATTATAATTACTTCAATAGTTAATGTTTCAACTTCTTTATATATGTTCTTTATGTATGTATATGTATGTATGTGTGTGTGTGTGTGTATATATAGTTAAATATAATTTGTTTATTAATTTTTACAATACTGTTTCTTCAATACTAGGTGTACTACCCATTGTTTCTTCTAATCTATCCAAAAGGTACCTGTAAGAGATTGCTTTTAGCGATAAGGCCGCCCATTGTACATATCCCTCTGTAATATTTATCTAACATATTGTAATTGGTGCACTGTAGAGAATATTGTATTCTATTCTATAGTCATTAGCTAAATAATGAGAAGGAGATTGCTTGTATATTAGATGTATTCCTGAAACTATCAGCAACTATGATCATCATCTGCCTACCCTTTTCCCAATTTTTATTTGGGGTCGGCACAGTATGTATGATTTTTCCATTCTACTCTGTCATGCGTCATCTCACTGTTTACTCCCTTCCTAGCCATATCCTCCCTGACGCAGTCCATCCACCTCTTCTTCGGTCTGCCTCTTCTCTTGTACCCTTCAACTCTCATACCTAAAACTTTCTTCGCCACATTTTCCTCATCCCTCTGCATGACATGTCCATACCAAGATAACCTATTACTTCTTAACTTTTCATCCAGTGGCGCTACTTTCAGACTCCCTCGTATATACTCATTCCTAACCTTGTCCATCTGAGTCACACCACACATCCATCTCAGCATTCGCATTTCGGCTACGTTCAGGCGTCTCTCATCCGTTCTCTTAATGGGCCAACTTTCAGAGCCATACAGGACGGCAGGTCTGATAATAGTTTTATAAATTTGTCCCTTCAGTGTTAAGGGGAAACTGGGGTCACAAGTTGTTCCCATCACCTGCCGCCACTTCATCCATCCCGTATTGATTCAATACTGTACAGTTCGATCAATCTCACCATCACATTGTAAGAGGGAGCCGAGGTACTTGAAATTGGAGCAGACTGTTATCGCTATCTCATCCAGCGAAATGGTTTCAGGACTGGAGAGACCGCCGAAATCGCAGAACATGTACTCAGTTTTGGTTCTGCTGATTTTCAAGCCAACATTCTCCAGCCTTTGCTGCCATTTTTCCAGTCTGCTCTGGACCTCAACCCCATCTTCACAGACCAACACAATGTCATCTGTAAATAGCATGCACCAAGGTGCCTCCTCCTGTATGTCCGATGTCAGAGCATCCATTATCAACAGGAAGAGGTATGGGCTCAGAGCTGATCCCTGGTGCAAGGCTACAGAGACACTGAATTGATCAGTGTTTCCCGTGACCGACCTTACATGAGTGCTAGACTCTCTGTACATAGCACGAATCAATTCTACATACTTTACAGGCACTCTTTCTTCTTTCAAAGCCAACCACAAAACCTCTCGGGGTACCCTATCATATGCCTTTTCGAGATCCACAAACACTATATGCAAGTTTTTGTGCGCACTCCTGTATTTCTCACATAGTTGGCGCATTGCAAATATAGCATCTGTTGTCCCGCTTCCTGGCATAAACCCAAATTGACTTTGGGTTATCTGACTCTCATCTCTTATTCTTCTCTCAATCACTTTCTCCCAGACTTTCATAGTATGTGACATGAGCTTTATTCCTCGATAGTTGTTGCATTCCTGAACATCTCCTTTATTTTTGGAAATGGGAACGAGTTGGGTTTGACACCATTCCTTTGGGATTACCTCTTCAAGCAACAACATATTGAAGAATAGAGTCAGCCACTCATATCCGTCTTCTTTCAGTAGCTTCCAAACTTCCACTGGTATACCGTCGGGGCCAACTGCTTTTCCATTTTTCATACTTCGTACTGCCAATCTAACTTCATCTATACTAATCTCGTTCACCAGTTCGACATTCACATCCACATGCTTTAGCACTCCGCTCCATTTCTTCTCGTCATTCATAAGTTTTTCAAAGTAAGTTTTCCATCGCTTTTTTATATCTTCATCTTTAACCAACACTCTCCCCTCTTCATCTTTTATACATCTCACATGCTTCAGGTCTTTTGCTCTTTCTTCCCTGTTCTTTGTAATGCGGTAGAGTTCTTTTTGACCTCTAGGTCAAAAAGAAACTCTACCTCTAGGTCAAAAAGAACTCTCAGCAACTATGATATCGTCATAAAGAACAATGGCAGAAACATATTTACCTAAAACTTAAGCGTTTAAAAAATCCAGTCACAGTAAACTTAATCAATATTTTTTCTATGATTTATCATTACACCACCATGTGTTGTATAAGTCTTATAAGAGATAAGATATTTTTGAAGATTTTATTTGACCTAAGTACGTAATGTCAGATTCGCGATCATGTATAACTGACTAGGGATGCGTGGTGGCAATATTATATTATGGAACATTTTATCGATAATCGATTCTTATAGCTTTGGCTGAAACATTTACCGAAGGTTCACCTATTATGATTATGAATTTGCATCTGCCCACGTCTTCACTCGTACGGTAGAGTGACTGAATCAACATAATTAGAAATTATTTGAAATATTTTTGACTCTCTTTAAACGATTTTAAACACACTAAAGAAATAGAATATAGATACGTTATTTTCCACTACATAGTGTGATGAGAAAAATACATTGTCATTGATAACGGCACATAAATAGACATACATCGATATTTTCAAAATGTCGATACGTCGTCGTTTAGATCCTGTCGAGTTCCGGACTCACCACGTTTGTTATTTTATTTTTGTTTAATTTAGTGTTAAACTCGAATAGATGTTATGCTTTTATTTTATTTTATTTCATATACTGTAATAATGAAAATAATATTTTCGGCTATCTGACACACAACGCCATCTAGTTTCAAACAAAACATTAACAATATGTTAGTACTTAACCCCGAAACATTCAAAATCCAATATCTTTTTTCCTAGACTTCTTTCGCAAGTTATTTTGATATGAGAATGGTCAAGAATAAATTCTCAAGTGTTAAGGATTTTTTGATATTTAAACGCTAACATTTCAGTTCAAATAATATTATGTATGGGGACCTGCCATTGTCCTTTATGTCGAAACTTAGGGCACTTTGTACTAAACAATCTATTTATTCTGTAGTTGTTGTGTTTAACGTAAGTTTTAAAGCATATTAAAGAATTAGAGTATCCCCCTCCTTGTGTCGGTATCTTCAATCTAAATTTCTAATAGTCGAAGGTCTAATAGCGTAAATAGCTTCGGGTCCTATGTCTATTCCCTTCGACCTTTCGATTTTTCGAGTTTGTTGCTATCTTTGTTCGCCATATGACTGAGGTATCCCAGTCTTGATTATGTGCTGTCCAGAATATTCACAACATTTTCCTACAGCACCGTAACTAATGGCATCGATGTCTTTCCAATCACCAGGGATCATCAATATATTATATTGTGTACATATATATTATGTTGTGAAAAAAATAAAATCAAAAAGTCTTACGAAGGAAACATGAACAAGAAATAAAAACAAATCTTTAAGTATTACGTTCACAGAAATGTCAAAAATATAAATTATTTGTAATAAACATTCTAAATCTCAAATACCAAGACATCGTCATCCACTAAAAAAATTCTTCACGATTCACGATTAAATTCAGTCCGATATTACTGCCCGTTATCAAACATTGCAAAATGATCCGACATTGAATAGAAATATTTTTCAATTTGTATTCATTTCGTCAAAACAGACATGGAAATTGTAACTGAAAATACTCAGTAAACGCCAGATAGATAATCTATTAATGATAATGGACGATACACTAGGTATTGCTCGTGATAACCATATTTACAACGTTTTGAAAAAATGTCGTATACAAACTGAAAAAAAGAACTTTTTTTTACCAGCTGTTTTTACTTTACTTTAAAGACTTCTTTGTAAACGAATCGGTTTCGGAAAATAGTAATAATGTAATTAGAAAAAACCTTATTATTGACAATTCCATTAATTGTTCATATTTTTAAAAATAATGACAAGTTTTGTTGACGTATTAAATTATGTAGATTTTAAATTTATTGGCTTTTGTGCTTACAGGCCAGGCCAGCAGTCCCCGGATCCCTCCTATTACACCCGCAGAGTGGCACACCGTGTGGTTTTAGTCTGTCCGATTACGACACACCACCCTGCTGCAAACCCCGGTGGGGTGACGGCCCGAGGGGGTTTCCAAACGTTAAAAAAAAGGAAAAGAAGAAGAGTCCTCCCCATGGCAAAACTTATAGTACAATAATGTGTCCATGCGTTATGAATATTTTAACTTTACTATGAAAATGAAATAGAAAGAGCAGCCAATCTCAATCAATCAAAAAAAAATTAATAAATGTACTGAGCCTGTGAATAAAAGCATAGTATTATTTCTCTTTATCGTGATCTTTTCACGCGTTATTAAATATCGTCTCGTAATCTATTTATAAAATATATTTGCCTATTAAATATCCTATTATCTGTTGAAATTCCTTTTAAATTCAAGTCACGGATTTCTAAAATATCCACGAGATCTATAATAAAATTCCGTTAGTCACTCATTAATATGGCCGTGTTCCGCATTTGAAGTCAACCCACGTGTGAGGACTTTGATAATAGCTTCTTTTGTGGCGCTGAGCGCTAAATCAAAGTGGACGGCGAGAGGTGTAACGCAGAGGATAGTGTCGAACTTTAGATCGTTAGATCAACCCTCTCTCCGAAGATTCGTCTCCGGTGACTTCTCTCACTCGGTGAAAAAACATAAAAAATGCATAACACCGGTTTTCTTCGAGGCCGTGGAATCATTCCGGTCGAGTCAGCTGAAATGTACCAAAACATGACTGTCCTACGGTGTTTTCGCTTCCTGTGCAAGCTGATAATAATAATTTCATAAAAATAAAAAAGATTTAACGGTGAACCAAAATAAAAAGTGAAGAGTTTTATCCTCTCCCGGCTGCATCAGACTCTCGGTATCAAGAGAAATCTATTATAATTGAACTTATCAAAACGTTTTATATTTGTGAGGTTTCCTAATAGCCACTTAAATGTTTACTCTCCATCTTCTGGTGCAGTCATCAGATTATGATCGATACGGCCGATAGCGGTTTTGTCATCCAAACTATAAATTATATACAAAGTTTCCTTTCCACATGATAGTTGGAAGCAAGTTAATATTAATTTTCCAGATGTGTCTACACAATTTCTAACTTAGTTCATTGATAAAAGCCTGTTAAAAATATCAAAATTTGAAATATGCTTTAGAATTAGATAAAATTTGCAGTACAATAGAAATAAAGTTTCATAAGTATGAACCCTTAAAAAAATACATTAAAAGATATTTCTTACACTTTCGGGTTGCAACTATACTGATAAAGTTAACAAGCAGTCCTCAATCTGAGGCGAGCGGTTTTACAAGTGGCGACACTCTTGCCCGCAACACAATTTTGTTACAAACACGAGAGAATCTTAAAATAACTTTGAATTTATATCAGAGCAGAGACTTGTGAATACACGACTTTTAAAACCTATATTAAAAAGAACCCTCCTGAACTCAAACGACAAGTTGGAGTCATCAAATACCACGATACCTTTTTAGATACCTTCTTGAAATTTTGTCAATATTTTTTTATCCGTAAATTTTTTACTGAAGTAACCAACTGAAGTTTCTTTAGCTTAGGCTGAAGATATTATTTTAATAATCATTTTGATTTGACTAAATGCTGACTTAACGAATCTTAGAATCAAATCATGTGATTTCATAAATCATTTTGCTTTTTATAGTCCGTTAATAGAAGAAACAAAATGCTGCACAAAATTACAAAAGAAGTAAGTATTAAAAACCTGATAGTTTTATGAAAAATATGGCAGACAAGTATTCACATAATTAGTGCTGGTGCACTTGCTCTTAACAGATAAGGTCTTCAAATTTCTCGAATATGTCTAAATAAATGGGCCTAGGTAATTTTTTTTTTTCTTTCCAAACTGTTAATAATGTGTTTATAAATCGCAAACGATCCACTCCTATGTTAATTCGTCTTGTTCTAGTGTAACAAATCTACATCTATAATCTCTTACATTTCACACATCAGCACGCTCCCATCATAAAATATGCCATCAAACAATACACATACATCTCTGCTTAAACGGTGCATGTTTTAAAAAAATACTTTTAACTCCCAAGATTCGATGTGAGCTCAGAATATACTAGCATATAAACACTAACTTACGGTTCAGAGATTACTAAATAACGATGTAAACTGACTTGGATTTTATAATCGAAGTATTTTTGAATTAATCCACTTCTCGTCCCACTTACATTTTGAACATAAAGAACGAAGAAAGAAGGTTAATATACGAGTATTATTTTTCAGTCAAGAAATTAGTTATTTAACACCACACTGGTGAATTTTGGCTTCCCCAATACTTCGGTTAAGAAATTATGTCGCGTATAATCGCAGATGTATTGTAAATTATCATGACGGATTTGATTTATTCAAACAGAAAGATCCCGTTTTAAACATTTTATAGTTATTTTATCAGTAAATGAGACTTGTTTCCATAATATATTTTTTTCTACATTTATTTGAGTATTTTTGAAAACAGGCGTAACTTAAAAGAAGTTTTAAGTGGTTGAAGACTTAAAAAAATTTTTTTTAACGAAAAACCTTGGCAATGTCAACGAATAACAACGATAGAAAAGATGATATTAAATTACTGATGTTACCTTCATGACAGTTATTAATAATATATCTATTTAACGTCGTGAAAAAATTAGTTTGAAATAAAAATAATACGCATCTCAAAAGACTTCACGTTTAAAATATGTACATCGATATAGATATTTGTGCATTTAATTTCTGTACACGTACACTTACAAGCACAATATAATATATGGCGACATAATAATAACGTATGCCACAAACAGGAAACTGACCACAGGCCGAGCGGGCGACATATTTGATTTAATATGGACATTGTGTCTGATATGGGAGAACGCTCATGTAGGATTGCGAACATATTATCGGGTTTAATGAGGTTCTAAGGACGTTATTATGAAAATCTTTATCATGTATCGCATATTTTTCTGCTGTTATATTATTCCATTACTTCTTTATCTACAGTGGGATCTATTCTCTTTTTATGCTGTGAACATTAGGAAGGAAGAAACAAATTAGTGCTGTGACATGACCTAAACCTTGTCATTTATTTAGGTTACGAGAAATGATAAATTTAATCCCCGAAAGTTTCATAAAAGAATGATTCTACTATAATATAAACTTACAATTTGAATTTTACGATTGTATTTACAATGGAATTATTACATTTTCCAAATATTTTAGGGGAAAAGTCAGATTGGCTCTACTTTAAGTGACGAATGAAATAATTCCTTAACAATCTCAATGGTAGAAGTTTGCTCCCTTAGTCGGCTGTTACCTCACCCACGGGATAAATAGGGGTGGTGGCACTCCGTATACTTAATCCGTCACGACACGCATAATTTGAATTGGATTAAGTTGATTAAAATATTTTTATGTTCAGCGATAATTGTAAGTATTCTTTTGTATGCTATTGTTATGCATATAATTACTAATTTTTACATGTACAGACACAAACAGCTTGTGGAATGCGTGTAAACACTTCTGATAATTGATAGACATGAAAATTACACATTTGTGATAAAATCTCCCCTTCATGAAGTTTTACTAAGTATATAAAATTTGATGGTATTTATGACTAAATAACTGAGAATGAAGGCACACTTCCTAATAAGATTAAACTGTGATTTGTTAGTGTGTCATAGTGTTTGTGGTTTCCTACCACTTTAGTGTTTGTGTAACGGGGTGCTGCGCTAAAGGTTGTGGGTTCGATTTTTGCTCAAGTAAAACATTTGTGTGCATGCACATTTAAGTTTTGATTTGCGCTGAGTTTGTGGGTTCGATTCACACATGGAACAACACTTTGTATGATCCACAAATTGTTCTTCTGAGTCTGGCTGTTTTTTGTGTCCATTACATGAATGTTATGTCATACAACCTAAACATTTTCAAGAAAAGATCGTATTCCCAGTTCATTTGCCATCAACGCTCTTGTCTTTTCGTTTGCCCTCCAAATCACAGAAAATTCTGTTTTAAAATTTGAAGTAACTGTTTCAATTGTCAACTAAATGACAAAATGAATTTCTCTTTATTAATTCATAAAGACTTGTGGATTTCTCAGCTCAATAACAATGTTAAATGGCATCACGATTTATTATTTTTTTAAGTAAAATTGGAGGTAACTGTAACGTAAATTTTAATGCGATGTGGGCGTCCGTTTATTAACTATTTCACTACCGTATCGTTTCCAGATTAAATTAGTAAATGTTCGTTTTTCTTGTTAAATTTTAATGCTACTAAAAATGTATATGGGTACTACAAAGTCCTTCTGGTCTGAGACCTTTTTATATTTCAAATTATATATTAAAAACCCATCCCTCGAAAACCCGCCCTTAGACCGATAACAGCCAGTCACTCGTTGATAAAAACCCTCACCGACTACCACTTATAAGTGGTAGTCGGTGAGGGTACAGTCGGACAGGATAACAGACTTTTAATATTATTAGCCATACTAATATTATAAATGTGAAAATGTGTCCGTCTGTCTGTGACCTCTTCACTCTTAAACCTATTCCTATGTATCCTATTAAAATGAAATTTGGTATAGATATAGTTTGGTTCTTGAGAAAGTACATAGACTTTTTACCTCGATAACCGACATACACGCGGGCGGAGCCGCAGGCAAAAGCTAGTTCTTTATAAATAGAGATTCAAAGTTACGTAGGTGTAGCTTTAGAAAACACCCTTTTGATTTTAATCGATTCGCAATAAGTTAAGATTCTTGAGGTATTTCTTAAAGCCACATTATTCGCTACCGATTCTGTTAGAAAAGCAATTAAAACAATGTTGCGGAATTTGATTAGAGTAAATATTTTCATTATTAAGCTCTTTGTAGTTTCAATGCTTGAAATTTTATTTGTTTTTCTTTAGAGAAAGATTTAAACTGCAAAAGTAATGACTGGAATGTCGTGTTTTTGTCTCAGTCTTGTGTCACCTTGAGTGACATCCATCTGAAGCAACACTGAGACCTGAGACGTGAAAAGTGTTTGCAAAATGTCCTTCGGCATCTAATATCAGGTAATTTACTAGTTTGTACCAACTGTATGTAAATAGTGATATGTATTTGATGTGATGTTTTATAAAAAATATATTTTATTTATCTATCGATCTATATATTTTATATGCTGAAGAATATTTAAAGTTATTACAAAAAGCCCTAAGATAAGATCTAGTACAAGACCTAAACGGGTTAAACAAATCGTAATTTTCCTTTAAAATGCCACTTTAACCGTTATAAAAATCTTTATACGGCGTAAAGAATACAGAATTTTGTAATATAATTTTTACTGTGTGACGAATGTTGCCTCAGCCCCAAAATGATTGAAAAAGGCTCGGGAGAAAATTAGAAAATTATTGGAAGAATCTTAGGCTTAGATGAGATCGGTAATCTTATAAGTTGCACATTTCTTACGCGAATATCGATTATAATAAAGTTAATAATATATTTGTTTTATCTAAATGTAAATAAGTTGTAATTTTTTGAATGTAAAAAATAATAAAGAAGTGAGAACAATTATACATAGTTTTAATAGATACTACATCATTTCATAATTATTATTTTTTATAAGTAGTAACCGTAGTCGCCATCATGCCAGGGAACCACTCTCGTTTTAGAAACAGTATTGTACGTGCTTCTATATTTATATAGTTAATATAATATAGTACTATATCCATTATGGTAATCGGTCTCGTTCTTGACTCTTTTGTCATGGTTGTTGAACATTTCTTGGTCGGGTTTTTGTCCAAATTGATGTGAGAGCCTTTGTATTTTGAATTCGACTACTGAATTTATGAACACAAAGAAATTGGTTTTATGGAAATTAGCCTGAAGGAAATGGCTTTTACTATAAACTTGAGTTGCATATATTTAACATCAGTAAAACAATTAAACAATTTCGTTCTTTAAAGCTGATTTTAAATTAAAAAGCAATTTTTAAGAGACACAAGAACACTTCCACTCTTTGATTGCCCACCTAGAGATAAGGGGGGATCATTCGATATTTCTGAATACCGGTTATCGGTAACACCGATCCACATGTGCTAAAACTTAGCTATTCCACGATAGCATTATTGACAATTATACTATACTAGATAACGATGGATAAATGCCAACAAGTTTAACTGTGGCGACTTCCGCATACAGTAAAGCACAGAAACAAACTATAGCGCCATCTAACAATGAAACACCGTACTACGGAGTAACTGCTAATCTTGTATCGCAATATAACTAGTCTCTCGCCGATTATCATATATACAACTTCCCAACATAATTTTTTGGGCCATGGCCCGCCAGGCATGATCACCTCGCCTGGTCAGAGGATCCTCCGTTTGTTTTGGAAGGACATGACACCCATTCCTCCACACTAACACCTTATATATTGATAGAATCTCCAATTATAAACACCTCAAACCCCAGCTTTCACAAGGGGCTATTACCTTTTATATGTAAAATCAAATTTATGTAGAACGGGACGGCCCGCGGGGTATCACTAAAACGGAAATTAAATTGTCTACCGTAAAAGTGGAAATAACATTTTTGATGCGACAGCAGATACGCTCACACTGAAGTAATTTCTTTTTGTTTGTGTGTCGAGGGATTACTGTTTTTACGACACCATTTTATGTTAGGTTTTGGTATGGATTTTAAAATAACGGGTGATTTAGAACAGTTTGAATATATAATTTCTCTAATTTGTTATATCATTTATGAAATTTATGTCAATGTTATACGGTAACTCGTAAAAAGAAAAATAAGATAAGAGGTATAAGTTAATGCTGATTTATGATTGAAGTTGATGTTTGAGTCAGGAGGTAAGTAGTCGCAGAACGACCTCCGTCCTTCATAAGCGCAGGCCTGGGGGTGACAGGTGAGGCCATCTGTCACCCTTGCAGAAGCAGGCCTTGGTGCACTCGCTTCCAGGGAGCAGAGGGAACATGGGGTTCCCACACGGGGGGGGGGGGGGTCATCTACTCGTCTGTAGATGGCCCGAGGTATGTCGGGGCACCAGGGACTTCCTTTCTAGGGTGTACCTGGTTCCCCGGCTATTAGATCCCGAGACGGCGTGCGGTTTTAGTCGGTTCGAGTCCGACATGACACCGATAGATAGATGGTATCCGAGGGGATTTCCGCACGAAAAAAAAAGGTGGTAAGTAGTGGAGTTTTTCGGAGGTTGCTATTAACCCCTACAACACGTTTAAAGTCTATCACTCACTGACTGACATAAAACCCTAAGTCTAAACTGGAATCAAAACTTTACGCTCTGAAATAGAGTTATTAAGTATATTGCAAATATTACCAATGTTAAATAAAACACATTTTTACGTAGCATTACGTACAACATTTTGAGGTGTAAAGTAGTTGAAGGAAGAAAAAAAAAACATTTTTACCACAACCGACAACTTTGTCTTGTACTCTTGAACTCTGGGCTCTATAAAGGCCACCTAGTCACGGTGAGTTTAAAGTTAGATGTCATTTTCTCGAAATTGTATACTGACTGCAGACTTGTTCTATGTTTGATCAATAACGAAGACATTGTTCTCCTTTAGTAATAGTTATGAACATTTGAAGAACTTTTTGTAGAAAGTGAATGTTTCAGGTTAAAAGACAACTCCGCACAAGGAATATATCATGTGTCGCGTATATACACATTTATGAAACAGACACAAAGAACACCCAGACTCAAAACAATAACGACGTGTAGTGTAGCGTAACGTGTAGTCCTTAGTCGAACAGACGACACTCAGCCCAGTAGGAAGCGGCGAGGTGATCGCTTAAACCAATACGCTATCCGTGCAGTCAATTTAAAATAAATAATTCAAAATGAACATCAATTCAGTAATTGTTTGGAGTTATATATTAATCGATCGATATTATATCGATCATCCAGAAATCGACGCTGGAGTCATGTAAATGTCACCTTCCCGGATGGGTTCCATGTTAATTAAAAGTCAGTGGAAAAATTAGTGTTGAATGGGAACAAACTACCGTTTATATTTACACTGAACTGAGTTATTACTTACCGTCTATACAACCATGATTTGAAATCAGGTCAGTTCTGCACTTAAGAGTTCAAAGGGCAAGAAATGAAAAATACCAGCGTTCTGTGTACAGCTATCCCGTGCTGAAGTATGAAGTAAGAATAGAACCAACATTGTCGAGTCTGCGCATTGTTCTGAACTTGATGGCAGACGTGACAAAATAAAAGTCCGACCAACTGTGGTTTTAAACCATAATTGAATTAATAGTTTGCTCACAAATCGATCGATCGATCGATTTGTGAGCAAACTATTTCGATGGAATCACTCGAATACACCAAAATTTTTGATTATAAAATTGGATATATAAGCCACAGAGTAAAAGCTTTCGTTGTGATGAGAACTGTCAATGATAAATAAACATTTCATTTAGAGGTGTATATATTTAGTCGTAGATAAATAACATCGTAGAAAAATTTTAACGTACGACGTTGTTACTAAGAGAGAAAGAAAAACGTAGTAAAGAGCTAAAGAACTAAAGAAAGGTATTATTATATCAACTTAAATGTATCGTGTAATACAAACGAGTGTAACTAAACACAGTAAAGTTATAATAAGAATGGATTTATTCACATAGCTGTTATTATGCTACAAAGTGCTTTTGTAAAGTGTTGGAAAAGATTAAGCGAACGCCTCATAAATCTACTAATAGGGTAGAAATCACGGCACAATAGTAAAATGGAAGGCATTTGTAAGGCAAATGTAACAAAGTGTGTTATAGATATAACCCACGGGTGTGTTCTAAGCTTAAAAGGGTCACTTTTGTCTCGCGTACTATTTTACGTTTTGTCACAAAAGCTTTGCGGTTGAAAAGCGTTGCGTCACCCCATTTAGAGCTCGTGTTTTGTAAAGAATTGCTGGAATATATTTGGAAGTTTGTTTTCACTTTTTATAATAATTAAGTAGATATTTCTGGTTACTATTTAAATTTGAGAGAACTAGAACATGAAAACTTTAAGCACTGTGAGTTGCTTTAACATTATTATGTATGTCTTTGTGGGCTAGAAGGTAAATATCAATATTATATAATGTTCCTAGTTTCTTTGAAGTAAGTTTATCATAAAGTTTTAGTGGTTATGTTTAGATATGCGCTAATTTACGAGTTGCAAGCTCGTAAAAGTTATATGTACTTTCAAAAGTTAGTTTTGATCGCATAAAGTGCTCAGTAGAATGTAAGTAAGGTACAATAGTAAGCTCTAGTTGTAATTGATAGATTAACCACTAGTAATACGGTTCAAAGCTTAAAAACTGCCTTGAGTTTCTAGAAAGGATATTGACTAATTTAGCACATATAGTATGGTTGACGATCGACTCGAAATCGTAATTGAGAAGTCTAATTAATTGTTGTCACATGTCCATATCATGCCATGACGGAACAAAAAAAGATGTATTTCAAAATATTTAAGATATTTATAATATATATAAATGGAAATGTTCAACCGATAAAGCCTGAATCAATTGCATTAGTATCGCAGCTTGATATCAGTCTTTATTGACTGAAGTAAACATTTGGTCTCTAGACCGACCTAAGAACCGTTCAATAATGTAAATGTACTCATCTTACACTTTATGTTGAAAATCGAAACATTGTACACACATTTCTTTTTGATCAATATTTATTTGTCACTTTCCCTTTAGAAAATATATATATTCGTAAACAGACTCTAAACTTTATTTTGCATGGAAAAACGTCGTTTATCGTTAATGTAACAAAATGTTTTTTTAAAGGTGTGTTCAAGAAAGTACACAAGTATGTTTATCTGTGGTATCTGTAAAGCAGTAATTTTTTCTATTTCGTTTCCTGTTTTTGTATACCTATTATGTAAGAAAATCAATATTTTAAAAAAATGTAACGTGGTCAGAATAAGCAAGTCGTTTTGCCACAATCTTGACGTAATGCTCTGTGAACCAGAAAATTGTGACGAAAACAAATTAAACGAATTTGAGAGCTCAGTGTCCCTTGTTTAACATACTGTGTTCAAACCTCTGCTATATTTCTCTACTAGTCTCTTTTCTATTCGTGAAATTGGCTTAAAATAGTTACACGCTATTAAAAGACTCCCTATTGTGTCTATGCTTGGCTCAATGACGTCAACCTATTTTACGCATTGTGTTGCACCAGCCTGTTTAGTTCGCTATATTAAACCCCATGTTTAAATTAGGTGTGCAGGCTTTGTTCGCTGACTATAATAAAAAAAAATTGATCTTGTGGTCGGCACTTACGTTTTGTTGTTAAAAGTCCTTCATAAAGAATTTTTAGTGAATCTAACAGGTTCCCTCAAATAGTTAAAAATGCATAAAACTATGTATGTCTAACAGCGCAATATTTTTTAAGCATCTCTCGGAATCGGGAATTCAATGACCTAAGAAAGAACTCTTACTGAAATCTTGTACATCTCCTTTGCACAGTCTAGAGTCAGTTCTTTAGAGTTTAATTGCTGTAACCTTTATTATCTACAGTACCTCTTGTCGATAACTAAAAGACTAAAAGGCTACCCTACAAAATGAAAATTAATCTCAGTATGTTCTCTGTACCCGTGGGTTACCGACATGAAATCTACGTCCAATTAATCATACCGTTTCGTACACAGTTTGGTTTAATCCGTACCCGCTGTAAAGTTGAGCAATTACTCAAGTAAACTGGATAACAGAACCCTGTATAACTTTTAGGCTATGCATTCGAATATGTTTTGTCACGCCTTTTGTACGTAAACACCGCTATTAGAACGGCTGAAGCAAATTTCTTATTCGCATATGAATAAAAAAGCAAGCCTATTTTATGTGGACTATTATGGAATCAAGTTTTTTGTCCTTTCGTTTGAATAAAGCTCAGAAACCTCTAAGTCTATAAAAAGAAATCTGGTGATATGTTGACAAAAGACTTATTCAGTTGTTTGTCTACCCACTATTAACCCAGCCTTTATTTATGAGCTGATTTTCAACTTCATGGGTGCTTTGGAATTTTCAACGATATGATCGAATATAACTTATAGTCTGGTAGTGATAAATTCTTACAATGATTGTAACGAATAAGGGTTAGTGGTGAAAATGTGTACAAAAAAAGTATGAATTTTAATAGGGAAAACGGGTTTATTGCATACGGACATTGTAACAAGATCTTGGGGCATTATACCGTACTTCGGTATGACACTGGTGAGTTGTTACTGGTCACTTTCGACGAATATAAGTACATTGCATGTGTATACCTACTTGGTTTGTTCAATTTATTACATATCTTTTTACATAGAATTAAATAGTGATAAATAACATCTCATAAAAGAGCGTACTCCTTCCTCAAAGGCTAACAACGCGCTTGTGACTACTAAATTTCAGTTCATGGGCAGTCGCTTTCTGTTCTATCTGTTTCTGTCTGTTCGTTTGCCCACTATTCTACACCATAAAAAATACAAAATCTGAATCAGTATCTATACAAAAAACTACTATATCAAATGTTACAGTTTTAAGATCAACATTAGCAAAAATATAAAACTTTATTGACATAGACAAGCACTGCCTTATATGGTACTCACATTTACATCATTAATACTAAAATTTAAGTCCAGTGTATGAGTATTTGTGCATGTACACTTGATTTTAGAGAGCATTTCACAATATTTAGGGTTCTACAGATGATTGTGTTTTTACGACACAGTCTACGCAAGTGGGCGGTTACCGAGGGACATTCCATCATCATTTTGTTTGCCCATCCATCGTTTATGTATGTCAAAAGTTGAGGGTGCGCCGCAGTGACTTGCTACGCTTGTTTGCCTAGAAGACAATTATTTTTTTAAATGGATTTTGCTTTGGGAAAAAATAGGGTTAGGTATTGACCTAACAAGGCATTTTGTTGCTATTTTTAAATGACTTGTTTGAGTTTTTCTCAATTGCCTTGATTGTTCTTTTGTTTATTGAATTTACAATTATTTCATTTGTTTTTTATTTGTTCATACGCAAAGTTGACCACTTTCCAAGTTTTTTAAAGACATACTAAAGACGTACATTTAATGTTAGTTTAAAAAACTCTTACTTTTTACTTTTACTGTATGTGTAAATGTCAGTTATCATGCCACCAAATTTATAAATTAACTAGCCTGCTACTACGTACTCGTGAAATTTGATTTTAGGCATTATTAGGGACTGATAATTGTATTCGTGTCGTAGTTAATCTGAATTTGATACTACTACAAACCCTTTTTTTTCCGTGCGGAAATCCCCTCGGATACCACATGGCATGTCGGACTCGAACCGACTAAAACCGCACGCCGTCTCGGGTACTAATAGCCGGGGAACCAGGTATACCCAAGAAAGGAAGTCCCTGGTGCCCCGACATACCTCGGGCCATCTACAACAACAGGTAGACGACCCCCCCCGTGTGGGAACCCCATGTTCCTTATGCTCCCTGGAAGCGAGCGCGCTTCGCAACGCGCTCGCCGCCACCCCGGTCTGCTTCTGCTAGGGTAACAGATGCCCTCACCTGTCACCCTCAGGCCTGCGCTTATGGAGGACGGAGGTCGTTCTGCGACTAGCCGCAATCAGGCTATCGAGCGAGAGAACTCCCACTTCGATGGCGGCCACGAGGTCTCGCCTCTGCTCGACCCACGCCGGGCACTCTGCCAGCGTGTGAAGAGCCGTGTCCACGGTCTGGCCATCGCAGTGGTGGCACTCAGGCGTTGGCTCCTTGCAGATCAGACACAGGTGATCCCCGAAACATCCTTTCCCAGTGATCACCTGCGTCAGTCGGTATGAGAGGGCCTCAGGCGGCTTCCTCCGAAGCCCGTGGAAGAACAGGGCCTCGGACTTGTGCCGAGCCACCTCGAGACCCAGCCACCGGATTCGCTCAACGACTTGGGCAACCCCGGCCATGGCCCTCAGGGTTGCCTCGTGGTGCGTCTTGCCGCGCACCGTTACTAGTGTGTCATCCGCGTAGCACACGACGGCGACTACTACAAACCCTTTGAACTTTTTATTTTATTTCTTTTTAAATTATGACTTAAATTGTTTTTAAATTGTGACAACTTTTCTAAAATAGGTAGGTACTATTATCGGCCAAAATTTTTTTTAAAACCAACTTCTAGCTTCCTTTACGGGCTGGAATCTGATTTATAAAAAAAATCATTAATTTCTAAGGTGTCACTAATGCGGAACGGAAAACTATTCGGTATAAAATCTTCTTCCAAACCACCACATCCCAACCAGATTACATTTCTATAAGCTTCCGCTGCAAAGTAGTTACTTTAAGCTGTGTCCCGTTGCATGGCTTTGGTGGACTTAAGTTACGCAGTATGAAAATAAGCAGACCGATTTTTACGAATTTTAAAATCGTTTACTAGAATTTTAGACAATATTGTTGCCCTCTATACGATTTAGATTGGCGTTGTTTATAATGAAACTTTGGAAATTGTGGGTAGTTGATATAGCGCGCTCACAGAACCAAGAGTTATCCAAATTTGACACTCTGTAGTTTTCTATATACTTATGATATTAGTTCTTAAAAAGAAGAAAAAGAAATCATTTGACATAAGCGGGATGTAAGTCTAACCTACTTTTATAAACCATCATTACCGATTTCAAGTAACACATTCGAGAACTTTTATGTATCAATAATATTTCCACCCAAACGTTCCTGCATGTTAATTGTTAAATGCAATCACTTAATGGACCAGAGTCTTGGACTTTTAAAGCATTTTTTTTTTTATTACTTCATCCGCTTTTATGTCTTGTGGAACTGTTTGCCTTAAATCTCCACAAAATAAAATTCTGATACCTCTCATCAATATTGAGTCTTAATGGATGTCTTCATCATCATCTCAGTCGAAAGATGTTCACTGTAGCGTGTGCTACCCGCATCTAATGGCTTCCTGCGACTCCGTCTTATGGTACGTGGTTGTAACTCAAAAAATTATATACTTGGTTTGCGTTTTTCAGTGATTCCTAATTGTTTAGGTATTTTCAAAATTTTATGAGCCTATTCACCAGTTTTACCGGGCAATAATGTAGCAACTATCCCAGACAATACTACAGTAAAAGGAATCTTTTTTTGGTTACCAATTTGCGCAACCACCAGGCGTATCTAAGAAAAAAATACTCTAAGTTATCAGTGCAGCAATATCGAACCCGATAGAAGTTTGCTCGTTGCACTTTTGTCAATTTTTGTAGGCCTTTTTGCACTATTTCCGTTACTTCAACGGATTTATAATTCGTTTCAGCAGAATACTCACGGTATACCTTGAATGACTCCGTAAATTTAAATCTTCTGTTGACTGTCTGCGATTCGGCATTCCTTACGTTGTATTTAGCTTTCGGAATCGCGAGAGTCAGCATGACGTTGACTATCAGCGGTCAGACGAAGTCTGTGGTGACTAAGACCGAACATGATGTCCACAGTTAACCATTATACACGAATGCTTTAAAATTTATCGGACAGATGAAATTACTGGAACCTTAGCAGGTATTTTATAAATATGAAAAGCCAATATTATATTTTGTCAATATAAAAAATTAATAATAATAATATTATTATTAATAATATAATCATAAACAATTTTTCAAAAAATCTCTGGTCACTTTTGCAGAACAGCAAACATAACTAATAACAGCAAATATATCCGAAAATGAATAAAATGCCTACATACACAGAACAACTAAACCTTACTTCGACGTAGATATCAAAGAATAAAGAAGGGTTGAAATTTTCAATGACCACAACAATGAACTGATTACGGGACATAAAAATCAAGGCAAATATGTCAACGATTGTCAACTAAACAACACAATAACGAATTCATAAATAACATTAGATTCCCAAATAAAACGATTGCAATTTCTGCTTCCATAAATCTCGACAAAATATTTAAGTTTCTTGTTATTACTGGAAGATAGTATTTAAGTTTAAAGATCATAAATATTCCTGAAGAATAAAATGGTTCATTATTTTGTTTGTGTATTAATGCTTAAAGCAAAATTATATTTGAAAAATCCCTATATATTCACAATTTATGGCAGAACGTCCATAATTTATGTTTCAACAATCAACCGCAAAACCTTGTGTTTTTTTTTTATTTATATTTAAAAATGCCATGAAAATATAAAAAATATTTAAAAACTGAGCAAATATCCCAAGGACGAAGTGGAAAGCGAACTCAGACCTATTTCAGTGCAGTTGAACGCCTCTACCATTCGAACGTCTATGGGTATCAATACTTCGCTAAATAGCCGAAATTTGCATCAAAAACATCGTTATTTCCTTTATAAGTAAAATACCACAATTCCAAGATAAACATGTTTCTGATCATGTAAACTGATTTTCAAAACTCTAACTCAAAAATAAAATTTTAAACCACACTTCGGGCCCCATAGTATAGTATTCGTAAGTAAAGTAGCTAGTTCTAAATCTAGTCGAAATTGAAGTACAGTCAAATTATATGAAGAACAAACACTTCATTTTATTATGTAAACATACTACATTCTCTCTATTTCATTAAATACACGTATAAATTACATTTTAAAATATGTTGTGTAATTCGATCCTCCATGTGCTGATGGATTAAGAATACTCGTACGGAGTGTGACCACCCCTATTCATACCGTGGGTGTCGTAAGAGGTGACTAAGGGAGCAAACTACGCAGGACAACAGCACTGCAAAGAGAAGAAAAACTTGAAACAAACCTTATACCAACCCGTCTGGCCAGCGTGGTATAGTAGACCAAAGCCTCCTTTCTAAGGAGAGGCCTATGTCCAGCAGTGGACTATTATAGTTGATAAATCGACACACGTTGTATACATGATGAGACAGTATGAGTATGAGATAGTAGAAAATTTAGGATAGAGTAAGATTTAAGATTCTCCTTAACTTTAGTATCAGGTCTTAAAGTAGTAACTCACTAATCAGACACAATTGAACCAGCTTTTCGAACACTGACAAATAACACAATTCTTAGTTACTAAGAAAAATTTAGGTCTCTGTGTGCTTCAAATATTTACATATTGTGCTAGTTAAGTGCATGTGCATGACTTTGATGCTGACTAAACACTGAAATGTCGGCAAGTCGGGTAATACTACTAGAGCTTCAACCTGTACTTAAACATTAAAGTAATGAGCTGTTAGACGTCAGAGACGGCATGAATATGCAGGGGCATGCGCTCCTTGTAGGCAGAAATGCAGTGCTTTACTTGCTATTCACAGACATTTTAATAAAACGTTGGTACGTTTTAGATGACTTTAATTAATAGTAAATAAATGAAAAAACAAAATATAATAACTTAAAAACGCGTACTATTTACAAATAGCATAGCACCACACAAACATTGTTTGCCAGGTGTTTACCGAAAAGCAAGCGCAAAGCAACTCATGCCGTCGCCTCGCGCAGGACATTTGTTCGCATGTGTGTAGTAATTTTGGTGTCCGTGCACAGTTCGCATACGCACACACTCATTTATTTTA
This sequence comes from Arctia plantaginis, assembly GCA_902825455.1. Classification (NCBI taxonomy): domain Eukaryota; kingdom Metazoa; phylum Arthropoda; class Insecta; order Lepidoptera; family Erebidae; genus Arctia; species Arctia plantaginis. The sequence goes on along the minus strand of CADEBD010000314.1, from coordinate 6,505,179 downwards.
TATGCCCGACTACAGCCGCAGGATACTGCAGTTGGCCTTCGGCTCCCGCGCTAATCGTTGTCGTCAGTATTCGGGTATAATCGGCAGTGTTCGTTGCCTATAAATCCACCCAATTACAATAGTCAGAAATATAATGAATCATGTATGCGGATTATGAATTTTGAATATGGTAAGGTTTTATTTGTTTAATTAGCAGATATATTTCTTGTTCGCGGTGGCCATATTGATTTTTTCATGTGATAAGCATTGTTTACTGTTTTCTTTTCGCCAGTATATTATAGTTTTATTTGAAAGTGTGTACATTTAACAGTTTATTACTGAGTTCCGTTGATTTTTTAAAAATGTTATTTGATTGTGAGGTATGTGAGGAAAATTTGTGTATAATTTAAATTAAAAATAACAAGTTCTCACAATTGTCATTCAGTGAAAAGATTAAAATTGTGTCTAAAGGTCTGTAACTATCACTCACTTGGATATGATATTTGAGGTGGCCGAAATCTTGCGTTTATTTACATTGGGATACAGTAATCTCAAGTAACCTTAACCTTGAATATGTGAATATCAGAAAATTGAAGATGACCAGGTGAGTAGTTATAATATTTTAGCTTATTATGTTACTTATTAGAATTTCCTCCGCCGCGATCTATCGCCGATCTATCGCAGTTTGTCAGTGTTCCCGTTGAAGATGTACATGAATAGTAGTACATCTAAGACTTGTTCTGTTGGCATGGTTTCCGACTTAGAGATACATCGCGTGGCTGTGGCTAAGCTAAAAATCTATTAAAGAAAAAGTTTTTGGGACCGACTACTCTGCCGCATACCTAGTGTCATAATCCTGTGAATATGTAATACTGTTGTGTTATAATGTAGTGAATCTCATAATCTTCATAGTAGTTAGTTTCGATAGAGTTATTATATAAAGCGCTTATCACCAAAATAACAATGGGATAGACAACTGTCAACTCAAAGCATTATCTTTTTATTAAACGTTAAAATGTTAGACGCGGTATACTTTTGTATGAGATACTAAGGTGTGATGGCATACCTAGCTATTGTCAAACCATTTATATATAAAGTTAATATTAAAATATGAAAACATATAATTGATAATTGTGGACAATTTAGCCTGTACTTTAAAATGTTACTTTTAATAATTCAGTCGAAATAATTTCTTTTGAACCTAGGAATTTATCCTATGGTATGTTTGTTAAAGTTCATTTTAGTAGGTAAATTTAATGGAATTACATAATCTCTTTTTAACCTCGCAGATAGGTATATGATACTGACTATTTTTATTCTATTACATGGCTTGTCCGTCTACTAAGCTTATTAAGGTAAGAGCCTACGTTGAACGCTAGTGAGAAAAAACGATGACAAAACAGACTACATTAATAGGGGTTTAGTTAATTTTAACAACGAAGATAATCTGATTGAGTCACTAAAACCTTTTAATTAAACCAAGTATGGCTGAGGACTGATCTTCCCTTCCTTTACATTTAGTAAACGCATTCATCTTGATAGGTACAATTTTATATACATTTAGAATTTACGTAAAAGCCGTGAAGTTTATTCTACATTAAAATTGTGAACATTTCTGTCAGCATGCCATGAATTTGAGGGCGAGAGGTGAAATGAAATAGCTTTATTGTAGACTAGCAAATTGAATTGGAGTAGCACTTTAGCGGATTAAAAAATGAAATGGGATATGTGACGGTTGTTAGCGTAATTCGTTTCATTTATATAAATGTACTGTAACAATATTTATAAAGTAAATCTTGAGACCTGTTCGTGTTTTACTTTCTGTGCAAAACTATGGATGTCGTTTTCAAAGGGATTGCTTTTGATGTTGGTAACAAATCAAGATATTAAAGGCAGAAATATCAACTGGTTTGTAGGCTCTTTTATTAATTAAACGTTAATTTCAACGGCTTATTAAGGTATAGGAGGAAAACGAGCAGTCGCGTTACCTAATAAACCACCTGTAGGCGTCTGAGTGCCCCCACCTAAATTGCACTCCATGTTGGGCCTCCGGTAATTTTTTTGAAATTGAGAATTTTTTATTCCCCATTTTCCCCCAATCAAAGAATCCTTTACATATATTGAAAAAAGTCTGCGGCCTCGGAGTATTTAAAGTTAACAATCCAAAAATGTATTTATTTATTTTATAAAAGATAATTGAAATTGACTGAACAAATACAGTTTAATTTTGGCCTATAAATATCGGGAAAGGACTTAAAAAGCCGGAATTGTTACAGAAATATAGGCAAGAAAAAGGAGTACAACTATATGAAAATAACGAACATTAATTAAATTTTGTAACCGAAAGACGAGAAATTATAATTAGTTATTTGAACTCAAAGACAGGTTTAAGCAAGTCGTCAGTCAAAGTAACGGAGCCCTTTGTTAGACGAGGTTAACAATAAATTAAACTGCTTCTATCAACTTAAGAACAATTGTAGGGGCTCTAGTTCGCTTCGAAAACTTGTGAAAGACAAAGGAGACAATTTAGGAACAAAATGAGGCTCTATTTTAGACTTCTGCGGAATACCTTTGGTTTAGAAGTCGGAGTTGCGGTTTACGTCCGCAAAATTCAAGTTCATTCTAGTTTGTAAAGCGATTATTATGTGTTTGTCTGTTTCACGAGATATAAATGTCTTTCTACGATTTATTTCATTTACCTAAATGCGTGCTCCAATCGATAACTATAGTTTAAAAGGCATGTAGCATATAATAATAATAATAATAATAATCTTTATTTATGCAAAAAAATTGTTCACAACATATTATTACACTTACACAATTACATGAGTACTTAAGTACTAAAACAAAATATCTCTGGCCCCCACACTAGGATTTCCTGTGTCGTGGGGTCCAGTCCCTTCCGTGAGTTTCAGATAGTATTAAAAAGTAAAAAAAAGTAATGCATTTATTGTGTATGTTGTACAGTTGCTAAGAGAAAAACTAAATATATATCATATAAAGATATAAGATAGTGTGTGTGTGTGTGTGTGTGTGTATGCGTATGTGAGTGTGTGTGTGTCTATGTGTGTGTTTGTGTGTGTGTGTGTGTGTGTGTGTGTGTTAGGGTGTGGGTGTAAGATGGTGCGCGCGTAATATTAGATAACAATATTTAGCAGATTTTCGATATCAGCATAGTCCATAGGTATTAACCATTTTTGGATGGTAGTTTTAAGGCGGAATGACGTCAGGTTTATTATAGTATTATTACTTTTGAAAAATTTGTTGTAAAGATAGGGTCCCATAAATGTAAAAGATTGACGAGCAAAAGCAGAACGAGCCCTTGGTGTGTCCCACTTAAGAGTTCTGTGTGAGGTTCGCACAAGGGTCTTCGCAACCCTATGAAAGCGAAGAAGTACCGAGGTAATATAAAGCTGTCTCACACGAAGGAGGTAATATTCTGAGTACAGTGTGTTGGTAGGATAACGCCAGGGTTTTTTAAATGCTATTTTTAAAATAGCTCGCTGGCTGCGTTCGAGCTTAAGAAGGTGGGTTTTTTTTGACGCTCCCCAAGCAGTGATACAGTAACCCAAAATAGATTGACAGAGACAGAAATATACAGCTCGAATAAGCAGCGGTTCCGCTACAGACCTTATTTTTTTAAATATGTGAGATAGTTTTCTTATACGTATCGTTACTGCATCGATATGTGATTTCCACGATAAGTGTTCATCGATCATTACGCCTAAGTATTTTGTGCACGAAACTTGTTCAATAGTCGGGCATTGACATTGCAATGAAGCTAGATGCTTAGCAGACTCACATGTGTGTAGTGTTACGTTTAGACCTTCCTTTGGAGCAGATCTTTTGCTTATGCTTAAAGCTATAAGTTTTGTTTTGCTTGCGTTGAGAGTAAGTAAATTATTTTTTAGCCAACTGGCTGTACATCTAAGGCCCTCCTGAGCCACATCCACAACCTCTGTCCATGTCTTAGCATGGAAAATTAAGGCAGTATCATCTGCAAAGGTAAAAATATTAGCCTGTGGCAGTTTGAGGGAGCAGAGATCGTTGATGTAGGTCAGAAAGAGAGTGGGACCCAAAACACTGCCTTGGGGCACGCCGTAAGCAATGTCTGCATAACCGCTTGCGTATTCTCCTATTCGTACTCTCTGCCTTCGCTCGCTAAGGTATGATTGAAACCACTGTAACGCTAGTCCTCTAACTCCCAGCAGTTCTAATTTTTTCAGAAGTATTGGTCGCGAAACAGTATCAAATGCTTTCGCCAGGTCCAGAAAAATACCTACACATTTTTGTCCATCGTTAATTTTATCAGTTACAAAATCAACAAGACCCGTGACGGCATCTTCCGTTGACCTGGCGGAGCGAAACCCATATTGGTTAGGAGCTAAAAGGCTATTCACCTCTAGATATTTAAGAAGCCTCATATTAACTACCTTCTCAATCACCTTAGACACCGTACTTAATAGTGAAATCGGCCTGTAGTTGGCCGGTTCCAATGGATCACCTGATTTAAAGATAGGTATTACCTCTGCAATTTTTAATTTATTCGGCACTATTCCCGATGACAAACTAAGATTACATATATAAGTTATGGGCATCGCGATCACATGTTTATTAAGCTTCAACATATCATTGCTAATGTTATCGTGTCCCGTGGCCCGACTGGATTTCAGCGTATCTATGATTTTAGTAACTTCAATTACATCTGTAGGTTGTAAAAACAGTGAGTGGGCTGATTGATTTGAATTATTGGTAAGACGTGTATTGTTGCCTAATTTAGTTTCCGTTGTTTTCAATTCATCCAAAATTGTCTCGGCCAAACGCACCCCAACTGTACTGAAATAATTGTTTACTGTGTTAATAGAATTCATGGCATCGTCTTCTAATTTTAATAGTTGATCATTTGTATTTTTACATTTGTTTAGATTACAGATCATTTTTAGAGAACTCCATGTCTTTTTTAGGTTATATTTATTTTCCTCTAGGAGGTTGTGTTCATATTTATTTTTTTGTTCATGTAATAAGTTAATACAAATATTTCTGTAGGTTTTATATTTATTTTGTAATTCATGATTGTTGGGATTTTTCTTGGCAATAATGTGTAATTTGTCACGAATTCTAATTGATTTTAAAAGACCTGGCGTAATCCATTTCTTTACAATAATATTGGAGCTGCGAAAGTGCTGAGTAGATTTATTTTTTTCAATAAGGCTGTTCATTTTAGAGATAAAATATCGTGTCGCTTCCGTGACATCGGTTATGTCATAAAGTTCCGACCAGTCAAAATGCTTTAAGTCCTCATGTAAGATTTCATAGTTGATTTTAGTAAAGGTTATTTTAGATTTTTCCTTGTTGACATTTGAGCCAAGGCTACAAAGTACGCTACTATGATCTGTAATATTGGAATGACAGACAATAGTCGTAGACGGCTGAGGGGACTTGATAAAACAGTGGTCTAGGCAATTTTGTCCTCGTGTAGGTATGATATGTCCCGGTACATAACCATAGTGAGCCATCAAGCTTAGATACTCTTCTGCTCGGTTATCTGTGGAATTTTCTTTTGTATCAATATTGATATCACCTACCAAGATGCAGTGTTGACTTTTACATTTTTTTTATAATTTTTTCCAAAGAAATTAAAAAATTGTTTATGTTTTGAAAAGATGGCGATCGATAAATCGCTATTACAGTATGAGTAGCAATATCTAATCGTAGACAGTTGGCATCACTAAAGTCTGGTTCCGACACGCGTATTTGTAAATCCGACTTAGTGAATATCACTATGCCGTCACATTTATTTAAATACTTTGTCGAGTAAGAACATTTATAACTGTCTAAGTGTAATCCATTAAATGCTTCGTCCAGCCAACACTCAGTTAACACAATAACATCTGGCTGAAAACGTAGACGATGCAAAAGAACGATTAAAAAATTAAAATTTTTATTTATACTTCGTATGTTTTGCGAGAAAATAGTGAATTGTTTCGAAGTATCACCAAGCTGTTGTTTACAAATATCAGGATTTTCCAATTCTATGGAATTAGTTAGTTTCATATTATCAATCTCATTTAAAAGTTTATTTTTATCGAACATAGTTACAAGTTTAATATTTTAAGTGTATCATAACTCGGTATGTCGGTATATTAAAATAAAGGTGAATTAAGAATGTGGTATTTGTAAACATGGAGAATAAATAAAATTGTAAGCAATCAATTTGTGAACTCACTTTAACAGCATTGATTGAACTATTTTGGAATAGTGACAATATAAAATTAAATATAACATACTTTGATATTAAGTAATATGGTATGAACGCGGATATCTTTTGATTGTGGGTAGGTATAATGTTGTGATTGCGAGTGAATGTAGTAGGATTGTTTGTTCTCAGATGTAGTGACTTGTGTTTTTGTATATTTTGTATATGTGTGTGCTTAGATGTCTGGTGGCTACGTATTTTTATGTTACAGTTTAGTTTAAATGCATTTATAAGAAATAAAATTATTATGAAATAGAAAATATAAAAAATTATGGCAAGTAATATTGAACCTAGTCATTCTGACTTTCTCAAATTCACAAGCTGGGCTTCATTCTTGATCTGTATGTATTCGGAGCCATCCCTCTTTTTTAAATACACATTGCCGTTCGAAGTCCAACAATATTTAAAATTTTCTGATTTAGCAACATCTCTTGCGAGAAAGTGTAGTCGTCTGGATTTAGCAGTAAGTGATTCTGATAGGAAGAGGGTGGAGTGGTTATTTACAATCCCCAGGTTAAGAATCTTCAGTTCGTTGGTTTTAATATATTGTCTGGCGGTACTCAAGAATTTTGTCTTTAACTGAGTATTTGAGAACTCTGCAATTACAGTGGTCTTTGAAGGATCTTTCTTGTTAGGTATACGGTAAACGTCACGTAAGTCACCTGGTTGAAGAGTGATACTTAAACATCTCGAAAGTTCATTTATGTAGTCGAAGAGAATGTCTTTGTTTTCTTTTTGTACTCGAGGAATATATCTTAATTCGATACTGGTTTTTTTAAGAGACTTTTCGAGATATTCGCACTTTTCGTCGATATTTGAAATTTGGCTCATAAAGTTTTTTCGTTGATCCTCCAATCCGTCGATCTTGGTTTGCATTGACTTGAGTTGATGAGACATATCATCAAGAGAGTGTTCTATTTCTTGATTTGTGATAAAGATAGAGGAGTTCTGTGATTTTACCTCTTCGAGGTGCCTGCTCAGTAAGTCAAGTCTTTTATTTTGGGTGTCTTGAAAGCTTAAAAACATCTCCCTTATTTCCATTTTGAACGCTGTAAGTTCATCAAAGCTCTCATCAGAGACCCGACGACGCTTATCTCTCATTGTGGTCTGAAGGTGACTACTATTGTCGCCCTCACCAGACCCCGACTTAATATTAGTATCCGATGCAGATAGTATTTTATTGAGTAGTGGAGAACGTTGCGTCATGTTTATTTATGTTATTAGTATTTATAATTAAATAGGCTTACTTGACAAGCTCATCCACTGCGCTACGCTTTACGTAGCAGCGTAGTTAGCACGCAGCTGCTGTCCCTTTTCGTCGCTTCAGTGGAGGTGAGAGAGATGCAAGCGATGCAAGCGACCGCGACTGTTACTCGATGTTGCTACGAAGACTAGGTTCGGTGCAGGAGCGAGAGAGAAATTATCAGGTGCCTCTCGTTTACCCAAGGTGCGCGCGGGGCAGGGACGTTATCAGCGATAGTGATGGAGTGAGAGGGAAATTATGTGGTGCCTCTCCTTTACTCGATATAATAATTAAGATAATGTTGTTCGAGGTTTTAAGCAATAGGGGTATCACTGGGCTAGTAATTACGTACTAAATTCACGTGAGCAGAAAAAGTATTTTTATTATGAACTAGAAGCACGTCTGCTTGCAATGAACACTCGGGCGGAAGGGGATAGAGTTATTATATAAAGCGCTTATCACCAAAATAACAATGGGATAGACAACTGTCAACTCAAAGCATTATCTTTTTATTAAACGTTAAAATGTTAGACGCGGTATACTTTTGTATGAGATACTAAGGTGTGATGGCATACCTAGCTATTGTCAAACCATTTATATATAAAGTTAATATTAAAATATGAAAACATATAATTGATAATTGTGGACAATTTAGCCTGTACTTTAAAATGTTACTTTTAATAATTCAGTCGAAATAATTTCTTTTGAACCTAGGAATTTATCCTATGGTATGTTTGTTAAAGTTCATTTTAGTAGGTAAATTTAATGGAATTACATAATCTCTTTTTAACCTCGCAGATAGGTATATGATACTGACTATTTTTATTCTATTACATGGCTTGTCCGTCTACTAAGCTTATTAAGGTAAGAGCCTACGTTGAACGCTAGTGAGAAAAAACGATGACAAAACAGACTACATTAATAGGGGTTTAGTTAATTTTAACAACGAAGATAATCTGATTGAGTCACTAAAACCTTTTAATTAAACCAAGTATGGCTGAGGACTGATCTTCCCTTCCTTTACATTTAGTAAACGCATTCATCTTGATAGGTACAATTTTATATACATTTAGAATTTACGTAAAAGCCGTGAAGTTTATTCTACATTAAAATTGTGAACATTTCTGTCAGCATGCCATGAATTTGAGGGCGAGAGGTGAAATGAAATAGCTTTATTGTAGACTAGCAAATTGAATTGGAGTAGCACTTTAGCGGATTAAAAAATGAAATGGGATATGTGACGGTTGTTAGCGTAATTCGTTTCATTTATATAAATGTACTGTAACAATATTTATAAAGTAAATCTTGAGACCTGTTCGTGTTTTACTTTCTGTGCAAAACTATGGATGTCGTTTTCAAAGGGATTGCTTTTGATGTTGGTAACAAATCAAGATATTAAAGGCAGAAATATCAACTGGTTTGTAGGCTCTTTTATTAATTAAACGTTAATTTCAACGGCTTATTAAGGTATAGGAGGAAAACGAGCAGTCGCGTTACCTAATAAACCACCTGTAGGCGTCTGAGTGCCCCCACCTAAATTGCACTCCATGTTGGGCCTCCGGTAATTTTTTTGAAATTGAGAATTTTTTATTCCCCATTTTCCCCCAATCAAAGAATCCTTTACATATATTGAAAAAAGTCTGCGGCCTCGGAGTATTTAAAGTTAACAATCCAAAAATGTATTTATTTATTTTATAAAAGATAATTGAAATTGACTGAACAAATACAGTTTAATTTTGGCCTATAAATATCGGGAAAGGACTTAAAAAGCCGGAATTGTTACAGAAATATAGGCAAGAAAAAGGAGTACAACTATATGAAAATAACGAACATTAATTAAATTTTGTAACCGAAAGACGAGAAATTATAATTAGTTATTTGAACTCAAAGACAGGTTTAAGCAAGTCGTCAGTCAAAGTAACGGAGCCCTTTGTTAGACGAGGTTAACAATAAATTAAACTGCTTCTATCAACTTAAGAACAATTGTAGGGGCTCTAGTTCGCTTCGAAAACTTGTGAAAGACAAAGGAGACAATTTAGGAACAAAATGAGGCTCTATTTTAGACTTCTGCGGAATACCTTTGGTTTAGAAGTCGGAGTTGCGGTTTACGTCCGCAAAATTCAAGTTCATTCTAGTTTGTAAAGCGATTATTATGTGTTTGTCTGTTTCACGAGATATAAATGTCTTTCTACGATTTATTTCATTTACCTAAATGCGTGCTCCAATCGATAACTATAGTTTAAAAGGCATGTAGCATATAATAATAATAATAATAATAATCTTTATTTATGCAAAAAAATTGTTCACAACATATTATTACACTTACACAATTACATGAGTACTTAAGTACTAAAACAAAATATCTCTGGCCCCCACACTAGGATTTCCTGTGTCGTGGGGTCCAGTCCCTTCCGTGAGTTTCAGATAGTATTAAAAAGTAAAAAAAAGTAATGCATTTATTGTGTATGTTGTACAGTTGCTAAGAGAAAAACTAAATATATATCATATAAAGATATAAGATAGTGTGTGTGTGTGTGTGTGTGTGTATGCGTATGTGAGTGTGTGTGTGTCTATGTGTGTGTTTGTGTGTGTGTGTGTGTGTGTGTGTGTGTGTTAGGGTGTGGGTGTAAGATGGTGCGCGCGTAATATTAGATAACAATATTTAGCAGATTTTCGATATCAGCATAGTCCATAGGTATTAACCATTTTTGGATGGTAGTTTTAAGGCGGAATGACGTCAGGTTTATTATAGTATTATTACTTTTGAAAAATTTGTTGTAAAGATAGGGTCCCATAAATGTAAAAGATTGACGAGCAAAAGCAGAACGAGCCCTTGGTGTGTCCCACTTAAGAGTTCTGTGTGAGGTTCGCACAAGGGTCTTCGCAACCCTATGAAAGCGAAGAAGTACCGAGGTAATATAAAGCTGTCTCACACGAAGGAGGTAATATTCTGAGTACAGTGTGTTGGTAGGATAACGCCAGGGTTTTTTAAATGCTATTTTTAAAATAGCTCGCTGGCTGCGTTCGAGCTTAAGAAGGTGGGTTTTTTTTGACGCTCCCCAAGCAGTGATACAGTAACCCAAAATAGATTGACAGAGACAGAAATATACAGCTCGAATAAGCAGCGGTTCCGCTACAGACCTTATTTTTTTAAATATGTGAGATAGTTTTCTTATACGTATCGTTACTGCATCGATATGTGATTTCCACGATAAGTGTTCATCGATCATTACGCCTAAGTATTTTGTGCACGAAACTTGTTCAATAGTCGGGCATTGACATTGCAATGAAGCTAGATGCTTAGCAGACTCACATGTGTGTAGTGTTACGTTTAGACCTTCCTTTGGAGCAGATCTTTTGCTTATGCTTAAAGCTATAAGTTTTGTTTTGCTTGCGTTGAGAGTAAGTAAATTATTTTTTAGCCAACTGGCTGTACATCTAAGGCCCTCCTGAGCCACATCCACAACCTCTGTCCATGTCTTAGCATGGAAAATTAAGGCAGTATCATCTGCAAAGGTAAAAATATTAGCCTGTGGCAGTTTGAGGGAGCAGAGATCGTTGATGTAGGTCAGAAAGAGAGTGGGACCCAAAACACTGCCTTGGGGCACGCCGTAAGCAATGTCTGCATAACCGCTTGCGTATTCTCCTATTCGTACTCTCTGCCTTCGCTCGCTAAGGTATGATTGAAACCACTGTAACGCTAGTCCTCTAACTCCCAGCAGTTCTAATTTTTTCAGAAGTATTGGTCGCGAAACAGTATCAAATGCTTTCGCCAGGTCCAGAAAAATACCTACACATTTTTGTCCATCGTTAATTTTATCAGTTACAAAATCAACAAGACCCGTGACGGCATCTTCCGTTGACCTGGCGGAGCGAAACCCATATTGGTTAGGAGCTAAAAGGCTATTCACCTCTAGATATTTAAGAAGCCTCATATTAACTACCTTCTCAATCACCTTAGACACCGTACTTAATAGTGAAATCGGCCTGTAGTTGGCCGGTTCCAATGGATCACCTGATTTAAAGATAGGTATTACCTCTGCAATTTTTAATTTATTCGGCACTATTCCCGATGACAAACTAAGATTACATATATAAGTTATGGGCATCGCGATCACATGTTTATTAAGCTTCAACATATCATTGCTAATGTTATCGTGTCCCGTGGCCCGACTGGATTTCAGCGTATCTATGATTTTAGTAACTTCAATTACATCTGTAGGTTGTAAAAACAGTGAGTGGGCTGATTGATTTGAATTATTGGTAAGACGTGTATTGTTGCCTAATTTAGTTTCCGTTGTTTTCAATTCATCCAAAATTGTCTCGGCCAAACGCACCCCAACTGTACTGAAATAATTGTTTACTGTGTTAATAGAATTCATGGCATCGTCTTCTAATTTTAATAGTTGATCATTTGTATTTTTACATTTGTTTAGATTACAGATCATTTTTAGAGAACTCCATGTCTTTTTTAGGTTATATTTATTTTCCTCTAGGAGGTTGTGTTCATATTTATTTTTTTGTTCATGTAATAAGTTAATACAAATATTTCTGTAGGTTTTATATTTATTTTGTAATTCATGATTGTTGGGATTTTTCTTGGCAATAATGTGTAATTTGTCACGAATTCTAATTGATTTTAAAAGACCTGGCGTAATCCATTTCTTTACAATAATATTGGAGCTGCGAAAGTGCTGAGTAGATTTATTTTTTTCAATAAGGCTGTTCATTTTAGAGATAAAATATCGTGTCGCTTCCGTGACATCGGTTATGTCATAAAGTTCCGACCAGTCAAAATGCTTTAAGTCCTCATGTAAGATTTCATAGTTGATTTTAGTAAAGGTTATTTTAGATTTTTCCTTGTTGACATTTGAGCCAAGGCTACAAAGTACGCTACTATGATCTGTAATATTGGAATGACAGACAATAGTCGTAGACGGCTGAGGGGACTTGATAAAACAGTGGTCTAGGCAATTTTGTCCTCGTGTAGGTATGATATGTCCCGGTACATAACCATAGTGAGCCATCAAGCTTAGATACTCTTCTGCTCGGTTATCTGTGGAATTTTCTTTTGTATCAATATTGATATCACCTACCAAGATGCAGTGTTGACTTTTACATTTTTTTTATAATTTTTTCCAAAGAAATTAAAAAATTGTTTATGTTTTGAAAAGATGGCGATCGATAAATCGCTATTACAGTATGAGTAGCAATATCTAATCGTAGACAGTTGGCATCACTAAAGTCTGGTTCCGACACGCGTATTTGTAAATCCGACTTAGTGAATATCACTATGCCGTCACATTTATTTAAATACTTTGTCGAGTAAGAACATTTATAACTGTCTAAGTGTAATCCATTAAATGCTTCGTCCAGCCAACACTCAGTTAACACAATAACATCTGGCTGAAAACGTAGACGATGCAAAAGAACGATTAAAAAATTAAAATTTTTATTTATACTTCGTATGTTTTGCGAGAAAATAGTGAATTGTTTCGAAGTATCACCAAGCTGTTGTTTACAAATATCAGGATTTTCCAATTCTATGGAATTAGTTAGTTTCATATTATCAATCTCATTTAAAAGTTTATTTTTATCGAACATAGTTACAAGTTTAATATTTTAAGTGTATCATAACTCGGTATGTCGGTATATTAAAATAAAGGTGAATTAAGAATGTGGTATTTGTAAACATGGAGAATAAATAAAATTGTAAGCAATCAATTTGTGAACTCACTTTAACAGCATTGATTGAACTATTTTGGAATAGTGACAATATAAAATTAAATATAACATACTTTGATATTAAGTAATATGGTATGAACGCGGATATCTTTTGATTGTGGGTAGGTATAATGTTGTGATTGCGAGTGAATGTAGTAGGATTGTTTGTTCTCAGATGTAGTGACTTGTGTTTTTGTATATTTTGTATATGTGTGTGCTTAGATGTCTGGTGGCTACGTATTTTTATGTTACAGTTTAGTTTAAATGCATTTATAAGAAATAAAATTATTATGAAATAGAAAATATAAAAAATTATGGCAAGTAATATTGAACCTAGTCATTCTGACTTTCTCAAATTCACAAGCTGGGCTTCATTCTTGATCTGTATGTATTCGGAGCCATCCCTCTTTTTTAAATACACATTGCCGTTCGAAGTCCAACAATATTTAAAATTTTCTGATTTAGCAACATCTCTTGCGAGAAAGTGTAGTCGTCTGGATTTAGCAGTAAGTGATTCTGATAGGAAGAGGGTGGAGTGGTTATTTACAATCCCCAGGTTAAGAATCTTCAGTTCGTTGGTTTTAATATATTGTCTGGCGGTACTCAAGAATTTTGTCTTTAACTGAGTATTTGAGAACTCTGCAATTACAGTGGTCTTTGAAGGATCTTTCTTGTTAGGTATACGGTAAACGTCACGTAAGTCACCTGGTTGAAGAGTGATACTTAAACATCTCGAAAGTTCATTTATGTAGTCGAAGAGAATGTCTTTGTTTTCTTTTTGTACTCGAGGAATATATCTTAATTCGATACTGGTTTTTTTAAGAGACTTTTCGAGATATTCGCACTTTTCGTCGATATTTGAAATTTGGCTCATAAAGTTTTTTCGTTGATCCTCCAATCCGTCGATCTTGGTTTGCATTGACTTGAGTTGATGAGACATATCATCAAGAGAGTGTTCTATTTCTTGATTTGTGATAAAGATAGAGGAGTTCTGTGATTTTACCTCTTCGAGGTGCCTGCTCAGTAAGTCAAGTCTTTTATTTTGGGTGTCTTGAAAGCTTAAAAACATCTCCCTTATTTCCATTTTGAACGCTGTAAGTTCATCAAAGCTCTCATCAGAGACCCGACGACGCTTATCTCTCATTGTGGTCTGAAGGTGACTACTATTGTCGCCCTCACCAGACCCCGACTTAATATTAGTATCCGATGCAGATAGTATTTTATTGAGTAGTGGAGAACGTTGCGTCATGTTTATTTATGTTATTAGTATTTATAATTAAATAGGCTTACTTGACAAGCTCATCCACTGCGCTACGCTTTACGTAGCAGCGTAGTTAGCACGCAGCTGCTGTCCCTTTTCGTCGCTTCAGTGGAGGTGAGAGAGATGCAAGCGATGCAAGCGACCGCGACTGTTACTCGATGTTGCTACGAAGACTAGGTTCGGTGCAGGAGCGAGAGAGAAATTATCAGGTGCCTCTCGTTTACCCAAGGTGCGCGCGGGGCAGGGACGTTATCAGCGATAGTGATGGAGTGAGAGGGAAATTATGTGGTGCCTCTCCTTTACTCGATATAATAATTAAGATAATGTTGTTCGAGGTTTTAAGCAATAGGGGTATCACTGGGCTAGTAATTACGTACTAAATTCACGTGAGCAGAAAAAGTATTTTTATTATGAACTAGAAGCACGTCTGCTTGCAATGAACACTCGGGCGGAAGGGGATAGAGTTATTATATAAAGCGCTTATCACCAAAATAACAATGGGATAGACAACTGTCAACTCAAAGCATTATCTTTTTATTAAACGTTAAAATGTTAGACGCGGTATACTTTTGTATGAGATACTAAGGTGTGATGGCATACCTAGCTATTGTCAAACCATTTATATATAAAGTTAATATTAAAATATGAAAACATATAATTGATAATTGTGGACAATTTAGCCTGTACTTTAAAATGTTACTTTTAATAATTCAGTCGAAATAATTTCTTTTGAACCTAGGAATTTATCCTATGGTATGTTTGTTAAAGTTCATTTTAGTAGGTAAATTTAATGGAATTACATAATCTCTTTTTAACCTCGCAGATAGGTATATGATACTGACTATTTTTATTCTATTACATGGCTTGTCCGTCTACTAAGCTTATTAAGGTAAGAGCCTACGTTGAACGCTAGTGAGAAAAAACGATGACAAAACAGACTACATTAATAGGGGTTTAGTTAATTTTAACAACGAAGATAATCTGATTGAGTCACTAAAACCTTTTAATTAAACCAAGTATGGCTGAGGACTGATCTTCCCTTCCTTTACATTTAGTAAACGCATTCATCTTGATAGGTACAATTTTATATACATTTAGAATTTACGTAAAAGCCGTGAAGTTTATTCTACATTAAAATTGTGAACATTTCTGTCAGCATGCCATGAATTTGAGGGCGAGAGGTGAAATGAAATAGCTTTATTGTAGACTAGCAAATTGAATTGGAGTAGCACTTTAGCGGATTAAAAAATGAAATGGGATATGTGACGGTTGTTAGCGTAATTCGTTTCATTTATATAAATGTACTGTAACAATATTTATAAAGTAAATCTTGAGACCTGTTCGTGTTTTACTTTCTGTGCAAAACTATGGATGTCGTTTTCAAAGGGATTGCTTTTGATGTTGGTAACAAATCAAGATATTAAAGGCAGAAATATCAACTGGTTTGTAGGCTCTTTTATTAATTAAACGTTAATTTCAACGGCTTATTAAGGTATAGGAGGAAAACGAGCAGTCGCGTTACCTAATAAACCACCTGTAGGCGTCTGAGTGCCCCCACCTAAATTGCACTCCATGTTGGGCCTCCGGTAATTTTTTTGAAATTGAGAATTTTTTATTCCCCATTTTCCCCCAATCAAAGAATCCTTTACATATATTGAAAAAAGTCTGCGGCCTCGGAGTATTTAAAGTTAACAATCCAAAAATGTATTTATTTATTTTATAAAAGATAATTGAAATTGACTGAACAAATACAGTTTAATTTTGGCCTATAAATATCGGGAAAGGACTTAAAAAGCCGGAATTGTTACAGAAATATAGGCAAGAAAAAGGAGTACAACTATACGAAAATAACGAACATTAATTAAATTTTGTAACCGAAAGACGAGAAATTATAATTAGTTATTTGAACTCAAAGACAGGTTTAAGCAAGTCGTCAGTCAAAGTAACGGAGCCCTTTGTTAGACGAGGTTAACAATAAATTAAACTGCTTCTATCAACTTAAGAACAATTGTAGGGGCTCTAGTTCGCTTCGAAAACTTGTGAAAGACAAAGGAGACAATTTAGGAACAAAATGAGGCTCTATTTTAGACTTCTGCGGAATACCTTTGGTTTAGAAGTCGGAGTTGCGGTTTACGTCCGCAAAATTCAAGTTCATTCTAGTTTGTAAAGCGATTATTATGTGTTTGTCTGTTTCACGAGATATAAATGTCTTTCTACGATTTATTTCATTTACCTAAATGCGTGCTCCAATCGATAACTATAGTTTAAAAGGCATGTAGCATATAAGGCGTCTTTCAAACCCGTAGTATGTGCTTAAGGGGAGTTTGCTTTTACTTCCATTCTTCCGATATCTGAGATATAGCTTATCTTTAACTTAATGACGACTGTCACTGTCATAAATATAAAATTCGTCAATCTTTGTGTGTTTCATTAAGTTATTATATAGCAAATTGAATAATACATAATCAATTCACTTAATAAAGTAAATTCAACTGGCGATGACGATTTCAGCAAAAAATAACTAAATAAAGTGCCAAGACTATGGAATTTAAACAGCCATAAAATACTTCATGATAAAAATAGTAAACGATGCCAAAATAGCAAATGTAATGTCAATCCATTTCTTTGAGATATCGTATAATATTACGATATCTCAAAGAAAATTGATTGACATGTTGATTACCTGACATAATATCTCCATCAGCATTAAATCAGTCAAAAAATTTCATTTAAACTGTAAACAAATATTTTTTATATTTTTCAGAACAATCATTAGAACCCGTAGAATCAATAACTTTTCTCAGCCTAAATATCGACAAGTATTGTTGAAGCTACGTCTTTGTTTTACGAGTTTAAAAGTCTTACTAAATATTTCTTAAGGCGCTCTTGCAGCGCGGTGTGTAGGTGTGCAAACATTACTTCACCCCCCGCTAACGTATCGTACGCAAAGACGCAGCGTGTCAAAAAGCTGCGCGAGTCGGCTGCGCGCCACTCAAAGTTACGTCCAGATATTGTGCCACAGTGTAGCGTAATGCAGTAGTTAGAAAAGAATATCATGTTTGAGGTATATAATTCTAATTAGCTTTTGCACTTTTAAATTTTGTTATTCACCTGTGTGTTAACTTTCTACTAAAATAGGTATACACGAAATTAAAAAAAATATTGGAATTAAAGGACCGTTTAAACAGGCGAACTAAGCTTTATTAGTTATTTGTTATAGGATATTAGGTCATTACTTCCTTCATATATAATTTGTTTACTCAAAATCTCATAAACAATAGATTTTTTTAATACCTTATACTACAAATTTCTCTTACTTCATGAGTTTATCAGCAGATTGGGTACCATAATACAGGCTTTAATTAATAATACACACAACATAAGTTGAAAAATTCACATAACTTCAATAAAAGATGATGATTGAGGCGGAGGTTTTATTCTAAACTTTCTTAAGTTTTATATCAATCATGTCAAAGCGCAATAGGCAAGCGGTCTTTCCTATTCGCACAGCATAGTTAGCTTACAATAGTGCGTTCCGTTACAGTGCTGTCTGAAGAGACCTTATTTACCAACATACTTAAATTGGTTCTATCAATTTCATATATATAATAATTGATATTTCGCTTTCTATTTCAAAGATAATTTCAAAAATTAGTGTACTGTATAATATTAGTGTCAGATACACTCGGAATTGAAGCGTATGTTAAAGAGCCTGATGATGCTTCATTTTCTTTTTCTGAGGTTAAAAATATGTTTCGGATTGGCATGCCACTCGTTTCATTTTATGATTCCCACAAACCAAAAAGACATTTTTAATGGCCTGTAACATGTAACTGACCTTGAATTTGATGAAAGCAGTTATCGATTATTTTTTTGTAGGGCTAGCTGCAATCATTCTTTGACAGCAACTAATGATCATTTCACTTCAACCAACATATCATTCCCAATCAAGCCATCAGGTGTAGCTCCAATACATGAGTACTGCTTATCAACAAAAAGTTCACAAGCTTAAATTTTCAGTTGGTTTTCTTGCTGAATTTGTTGTATGGCTTGATTTTCATTTTCAATCCCATGAGCTACCGAGGTCACTTGCGACAAATTATTTTTGTACAAAATATTTTTTACCAAAGACGATGTATCCGTAGAGGGTTACCTCTTGCAAATATTTTTTAAATTCGAAGCTGTTATTTTTTTTTTATTTCAAGCCACTCACTCGAGTCCCTTTGTACGACGGTCGATCTTTCAATATGATCTCTGTCTGCTATAAGATTTATTAAGTCGTTTAAATAACTAGCTTTTCCTCGCTCCAAATCAAACATTGACGTATCTGGTGCCGACCTAGCTTGACCATAGTCGTGCTATAGGTCGTTATTAGCGTTTTGAAATCAACGTATCTTTTTTAATTGATGTTCCAAATCGAATTTACGTTTATGGGTCCTTTTTTTCCACATACTTCAAAACTCTGCTTGAAGGACTTCTATTTAACATTGTGTTTTTGCTCAGCTGAAATGGCGGGATTCCTGATAAAAGATACCACTGCTGCTGCACATCTTCCTTAGTACCCGCGTCTGAGAGCAAAATTAATTCTTTTCCCACCACAAATTTAGCTATAACATTATTAAATCTTTCGACCGTGTTGATATCAACATTTTCAATCAAACTTCTTGATTTCCCAGCCACAGTTGCAACAATGGCATTCAGTATAAATAAAAATGTACTATTCCGTATTTGCCTAATGTCACCTTTTACTCCATCATGCTCACAGTCGTAATCATGGCACATTCTATGATCTCCGTAAGCGTGTTCAACTGAATATGTTATATCTTTATGAGGTACCGAGACTGCATCGTTTTTCGGAACATCAGACTGGTGGTGAAATTTTTTATACCGAATAATTAATTTTCTCGTAGCCATTATTTATTGGTTCGTTAAAGTTTTTCTATGCAACTAGAAAAATTTTGTCTCTTTGGCAAGGTTCCGCTTCTTTTTACAAAAATTTCGTAAAATATGATTGGGAAATTCTATTTTGTCAACAGTCAAATTCAGTGTTTTTCCTTGTGTCCTTTAAATTTTAGCATATGTGGAACAGTCACCATCTGCTATAAGTCTTTGGTATATTACTCCGTACATAGAAATAGATGTTTTAAAACCCTCCGCAATTATATCTGCTTCCATAGAGGGAGATGACCATCAAAGTTTTTGTAGCATTAATGTTCTGGAGGCGTTATGTTATTTTTACTAGACTGGCTACAAACCAAACAGTATTTATTTTTTACACCCATGTACAAGACCGCACCTATTTTTCTGCCAATAATAGATAAAGATAGCGCCAGAAAGGGCCTTAAAATTGGTGCCTTAAGAGCGCGCACTCCATGTTCCATCGGCATACACATCGTCACTGGATATCCACCTTTAGTTAGACTTTCGGATACGGCTATTTCTCTCTCCTTATCAATAGATAGCAGTAATACTGCTTGCATAGTATCAGCTGCTATCAGTTCCCAATGTTCATATACCTTGTTTTGCAATTGTCTGTATGTATTTATCTAAAAGACGTGTATGTCTATTGCAGAAAATAATTCTTCAAACTGCTCGATGCCTGCTGCCACGATTCCAGTTGTAGCCGCTAAGTTTATGCCCAAAGACTTTTCCTCTTTCACATCATCATTATTTTCTGAAGAAATCGTTACGATTTCTTGACATTGGTCGACGATTGGTCGATGAAGAACCTCATGAAAGGTAACCTTCCCTTATGTCATAAGCGTAAGCTCATGGACATGTGCATCCTCCCCATTATCACATATGGATCACAAACTTGGTCTTTGACTGGACAGCAGAGGTTCGCGCTGAAGGTTTGCCTGCGAGCCATGGAGCGTAGTATTCTGGGCGGGAATAGGACTTAACAATTAAAACCTTTCCAAACAAACTTGATCAAAAGAGAACTCACTAAACAAGAGTCTCAGATGTACTGGGTATTTCAAGAGAATCTTGAATTTCTGGGACAAAGTTTTGCAATGTCGCATATTGAATGTTTTCTTGTTCACTCAAAATAGTGTCATTGTTTAGTTTTCACACGACAAAACTAAAAAAAACAGTTATTCCATTTATATAAACACAAAAACTAACGTAGTATTTATGATCAATAGAAATTGATTTCTATAGGGTCTCAACTACGCCTGTGAATATGCTTTATCTCATCGAAGTGCTGCAAAATAACAATAAATAAACTTATATTACTGTTGAATTCCACATAATTAAAATGTGCCTGACTATACCAAAATTAGAGATTTCTAATAACATTTTCTGATTACCTTCTTTCTATACTACCAATGAATACTGTTTATTTACCGTACTCACATGCATACTGATTTTTTTAGACTGTGGCGCAGTGAAACTGATGTGTTTGTAAAATTTTACTATTTTTGTGTTTTATAAAAATTGTCGACGTAAATAATTTACCATAAAACAAATAAATATTTAGGTAGAGGTTGTTTAATTATTTATATAAATAATTATTTCTTAGTAAATTTATAATCTAGTGTTACAAAGACGCGTTAAAAACATTAAAATAATTTCATAACTGTAAGTAATGTAGTGAAATTTACTACTAATAAATAAAAATAAATGAAGACGTTACTCGACATTTTGCAATAACTTATAAGTATTCTGTTGAAGCTTTGTGAAAACGAATTTTACGTATTTACGCGGGGGAATTTCACGGAGCAAAATGACGTGCGTCCGACCTCAAACAAGGCTCAGCGAGCTCTGACAGGCGAACTTCGCGGCTGTAAGCAAGCGCAAAAACATATTTTTTGGTTATTTTTTTTACAAGTACAACTATGAGAAAATGTATCCTTACAAATCCCTAAAAAAAAATAAGCTCTATTTTTTGGTGTAATTTTTACGTGAATCCATGGTGGCATTTTACAACAATTTCTATTTGAAATCGTGAGTTAGTGCTATGTTTGTGATTTTTTTTTATCGAGCCAAATTCCATAAATCATGTTTCCATCCTTACAGATCTTTAGATTATATGTTTAATTTTTATAAAATATTTATTTTTATGCACAATAAATGCATATTAGGGTATTTATTTCTCTTCAAAAAAGTGCAAAATCGCTGCAACCTCGCCTTAAGCGGTCTGTTTTCATAGCAATGTATGTACATTAACCATTTAGGTCCAAGAATGTCATATAATAATATTAATATTATATAATATTTTTACACTACATATGTCTAACAACATACAAGAGAAACTTTAATTATTCAACATTCTTATACGAATCTCAATACTTGGACAAAAGGTCGGATGTGCTCCCATTGTCAGAACATTGCTTTATGAATCTAAGATTGATGGCCAACTATACAATACACCGAAGCCTCGGTTTGATATATATTATATCCGATAAATAAGGCAGTTCTATCACTTAATGTTCATCGATAATTCAGAGGCAAGAATCTATTAATCATTATTTGTTTAACGTACTAAGACATTCTGTATTGTTTTTGTTGAATAAAAATATGTTCTAACAATGAGCTATTACATAAGTAGAGTAGAGATAGAAAAATCAAAATGAATTTAATTTGAAATAAGTTTGCAGTCTTCGTTACTAGCTGTATAAATGATATTTATTTTATGTAAGTAAGTCTTTTCAGATATTTTTACAAGTCGGACTTTATAGCTAGAAGGAGCCGGCATTTCCTAAGACTCACTCTGGGAAGAAACGCCGAAACAAACCACAGGGGTTTTTTTTTTAAGTCCGTAAACAAAGTTAAATAAAACTGTGCGAGTACAGTATAGGGTCTGGATAGGCCTTTTGAGGAAAGGACCATAGTTTTGAGTCAGCCTGTCCATACAGACTATAATATATTATATATATATATATTAGCAACATATATATGTTAGCAAAATTTGTGTGTAATATACCAGCTGCATTATAACTTCAGCATTTGATCTTAAGTTGCAGAAAGCTCTTTATTCACCTAAGGATTGGGTTTGTGCTGCCTCCATATAAAACCTGTTAGTAATGTGTGTATTGTAATGTAAAAGTGGCAGCTTGGTACTTCTGTGACCGACGCCACTTAAGTATCGTTATTGTTAATTCTTTTGTTGTCACGGTCACTTTAAGATACGTGACTTAACGGGCTTTTGTAGAATAAAAAAGATTTGTGTCATGATGACTTTTTCATGTCATTAGTTGACGAGGTATTCAGTTAAGTAATTAAGCTATGAAAATAACTAATAGACATCTTGTAACTTTAGCACTGTAACATCTTATTTTTTGTTCTGCCGAATTGTTTGCTGACTGGATTGAATGGTGCTGAAAAAAAACGACTTCAAAAAAGGAGGTTATCAATTCGGATGTTTATATCTTTGTTATGCATGTTCGGGCATAACTCCGTCATATATAAGGGATTTTCAAAATTTCACAGGGGTTAATTCCGAAATGGTTTTATATTTCAAATAGTTTTGATTATGAGTTACGGCGACAGACAACGGCAGCAAATCAACCGCAATTGCTACTAGGTTTTTAGTGGTCTTTGTTAGTATTTTAGTTTGTAGTTTAGTTAGACGGGCCTGTTGGTCTAGTGGTTAGTGGTTCGATTACCACCCAGGTGAAATATTGTGTGATGAGCAAGGTCATTTGTTATAATATGTATCTATTTAAAAAATATATAAGTATGTTTATCAGCAGTCTGGTTACCATAGTACAGGCTCTGCCTAGTTTGGGATCAGACGGCCGTGTGTAAGATGTGTGAGATTATTATTATTATTTATTATTATTTGAAGTCGATTCAACGTTTTTTGTAAAGTAAAGATTTGTACGTACGAATTCTTTTGTTTAAAACTTTTATTAATCAAAGCACTCTGAAAATAGAAAATCTCCGTTTAAAATTGAAACATAAAAATATTTTCACAATCGGCAAACTAACAAAAACAAAAAAAAACACTTCATTTTGGTTTCCCTTTTGTACTAGTAATTCCAGTGTTATAAGATACAGTTTGATCAGTTTTATACACGTAGCCTATGGTTTCATGAAAAAAAATAGTTAGGAATTACGTACTTCTGACTATTATTTCATTTGCTAGTATTAGGATGTACTGTGTGGGCATGTGACCTATTCGGTACATAAGCCTATGTCAATGCCCATGTAAATTAGTTGCAGTCGCTTCAATCAACGTAAGGTTACCCAAACGCACACACGCACTACGCGTGTGGTTAGTTGGTGCATTTCAATCACCGTATACTATGGTCACAATATAGGTATTGAATTAGTAATCAGGGCATGGAATTGATTAGGTGGAATTATGGATAATTTTTACCGAATATATTGTGATTAATAAATTTTGTTGAAAAAGATTCTTATGGCTTAATTGTCATCATCTTTTAATAACCATTTGTTGTTAGAGCTGGTTAATTTTATTTATTATCGTTTGACTGGCGCGTACTCTTCTTGAGATTGTAATATTTTTTTTAGATGGATCAAACGAAACAGTTTAATTGTTGTAAAGAGGAATAGGGTGAGAGCGTTGTTGTAAGGATACCGCAAATGCTGCATAAGGAATTGGGACTGAGTCTGAAGTAACTCGAAGAGGTTTAAGTCGCGTACCCATGAGTTCGTCCTGTGACAATCACAGGACAAACTCACACGACCACTATTAAAAAAGAGACATTTTCATAGTGTTTTAAATTTAGTCTGAATTTTCTACAAAAGCAAGAAAATTTTATTATTGACAGCACGGATGGCGTAGTTGTTTAAGCGGTCACCTCGCCGCATCCTACAGCGCTGAGTGTTTTGGGTGCGTTCCGCACATGGGACAACACTACGTGATATAGAACTTGTTGTTCTAAGTCTGGGTGTTCTTTGTGTCCGTTTCATGTATGTGTGTAAAAGTCCCCGCGACACAGGATATGTTCCTAGTGCACCAGTTACTAGTTGATTAAAAAAAAAAAGTATAACATAAAAGCAACATTTTATAAGACAACGGGCTAAATAAGATGGAAACTGTAGCTACTCAATACCTAGGATATCGTCTGCATCTGAATGTCTGGATTTGTCTGAAAAGGTTCACGTTAATCACGAAAATTCAATACAGGAAAACATATTTTTTTTAAAGACAACTCCCGCATTAGGAATATATCCTGTGTCGCGGGGGACTTTACAAACATACATGAAACGGACACAAAGAGCATCCAGACTCAGAACAACAATTTGTAGATCACACAAAGTGTCGTCCCATGTAGGGTTTGAACCCACAATACTACCTATAACCTATCTCTTCCAAATATAACATTCCATATAATATATATATATACATACTTCCAAATGATGGAGTTTGGCTGTTTCTGTGTATAATATGTTTGTATTTACGAAAATATAAGTAATTTATCAGTCAATCTAGCTTTCATAGTACAATCTCTGCTTAGTTGGTGTTGTGTGTCAGATGTCCGAAAATATTATTATTATTTTTATACTATTAAATGGGAAGCAAGTTAAACTTTATTTTAAGCTAATTATATTATATGTATATAAAATTGTCTTAAAACATGTCAACAAATTTCTTCTAAAACTATGTCTACGTTTTTTTTATTTAATACATATAGAACATATGAGTATAAATGCGTGGGTTGAAATTTCGTCTCTGGGTTGAGCTCAAGAATTTTCACGGAAACACTACCCCTAAGGCTTCCAACTAACAAAAGAAGTAGAGGACGGTTAACTCGCCGCTGCGGTTGCCGCGGTTTATTAAAACATAAGAGTCAACTACGTTGACGTTGTGGGGAAAGCGAAAAAGATATGTGAGTTGGTTTGATAAGGTATCTTAATTTCTTTAGAAGTGTAGAGTTAATATAATATAATAAAATAAAACAGAGTTCCACTTATAGGAGACTGATTTAAGAACATATAATGTGTGGTAAATATATTTAAGTATCACTATTTATATTTATTATTTAAATTATCTTTTATGCCCAAATTATTTCTCATTATTTCGATTGCACTTTATTGGTAAAAATGTAAATCCGTTAGGTATTTACGTTACAAATAGTTATATGCCGTATGGCAAAACATAGCGCACCTACTTCGTACTGTAGCACCTGTCATATCATTGTAACCTTTGCTACCTATACTTACAAATAAAGCTTTCTGATTCTTAATTTTTAAGCTTACGTTCTATGATATATATATATATACATGTACGTATGTACGAGAATTATTTAGAAAATTTGTCAATTGTGGTTTTAAGGATATATCGACGACGCATAAATCCCAAGGGCACGATGTAGATCAGGGAATTGCTAAGTGGTCGATATGGACCCCTTCGGGTCCAAATCGATTTCCCAAGGGTCGACATAAATGAAAACTGATTTTGGGGGTCGACAAGGTCTAAAAATCAACCTCTATTAATTAACACAAGTTCTTGTTTAAAACTTTTAAAATACTGTATAAGTTGTGTGTATTTTTGTTTTTTTTTTCAAAAAATAATTATCTACTACAACGGTTATAGCAACTATAGTATCTTTTATTAAAAAAAAAAATAATAACATTACAAAGTAATTCTTAAAGGTAGCTCAATGTTCAAGATAAACATATTAATGAATTTAACGTATCTTTAGATGACTTATTTAAAAAAAAATACCTTTATTTAATATGAAACAAACAATATTCGCTGGCAAACCGCAAGCTAATGGCGCAGCTACCACATTTCAATTGAAATCAAGTTTTATTTATCACATAAAACCAACAGAATAAATCATAATAATTCTAATAAACTTTATCCAGAACACTTACACATCACATAACTTGAGTAATTTAAACCTTTTAAATTTTAAAATCAAATTACTTCCAACAATTAAACAATGTCTACTGCAACTACATGATACATATATTTTTGATAAGATCACTTAAATATAACAACAACAATTTTTAAAGTGATTTGTCACATAACTAATTTATTAATAAAAAACCTATATTATACATGTATCATTTGAGCACTATTTGCCATTGACTATTAGATTACACTATTTTTAAATAGATTACACTATTTTTTATGAAAACTAATCATCCCTTTAAATTAAGTGGAATCTTAATATTAACATAGAAAGGGCTCTATTATCCTTGTCAATTTTGCTAAGCCCTTCAATTTTTGTGTTGTAACTTCTAACAGTTGTTTCGTCGGCTGAAAGTAAATTCGGGCAGGCCTCGAGACAAGAATAACAATGTCTAGAAAAGTGAGAAGTTTTGGACAAGACCGAGAATTAAGGAGACCGATGCTTGAATGCCAGGGACGAATTTAGATAAGTGCGCCGCCTGTCAATATCATTAATTCAGAGTTTTAAAGTTTCGAGAGAATGGACCGCGGGATGCCTAAATTATTTTGCAATTTAAATGAGCTTCGTTACATAAAGAATTTATTTTGAACTAAATATAGACTTCCATTTATATTGTACCAGCTTTTGCCCGCGGCTCCGCCCGCGTTCATATCGATTATCGCCGTAAATGTAGCCTATGTTACTCGCTGATTATGTAACTTTTAATTGGTGAAAGATTTTTTAAATCTGTTAAGTGATTTAGGCGCGAAAGCGTAACAATTAAAATACAAACATATTTGAAATATGGACTGAGCAATTAAAAATTAATATTAAATGTATGATTTTTAACAGCGAAGTTCAGACATTAGCAAGCTAGACACATAGTATAAATACCCACTAATACTACACCTTTTTCTTTTTTTCCGTGCGGAACTAATAGTACACCTAGTATAAATACGCAATAATAGTGGGGTATGTTTTAAAAAGGTTGTAATTATGTACAATGTAAGTATAAAAGAATTACAATGCCTTACATGAATATGTGAGCCTCCACATGAGGTTAGTGGCAGTAAAGCAGGCCAAACTTGACTTTATTACTTAACCCAAAGATATAAGTAGGGCATTAGAGAAGTTTCTTGGCGACATAAATAAAGCTTGTAGAGTCTGTATAAGGGCTGCGGCCTGACACCCGCCGTATAGAAAGTCAGCCGAAACTTTAATGGGGGTATGAGTACAGTCGATTGCTCAAGTCTTATGAGCTGCTAAAATTGAAATGCTCCCTCAGTTATTTCATAATAACATGCAAATTACCTCATCTGAGGGTGTTATGTTCAACCACAGTGAGAAAGGAGCTTTGGGTGAAGATGTTAACTTGTAAAAATAAATTACCTTTTTGTACGTTAAATTCAAACCGCAAAAGTATTATGAGGGAATTTATCTGTTAGTAACCTGTAACAGTTATTTTTTTGTACATTTGTAATGCGTACGGTCTTGTTAAAAGCTACATCTATTGGCCGCGTTGCATTGTTGTTGATTTATCTAAGGTAGTTTATAACTACAGTATTGATCTTCTGCGTTCACTGATGTTAAATGTCAAAGTAAAATGTTGAGTAGGGATAAAGTCTGGAAGCTTCCTGAACCTAGGATATATAAGTCCGGCTTTCTGCCACGGGAGACACTCTGCCATCTCGTGTCTTCCAATCTTAAATAGTGTTCTGATTGTTGTGTGATTTAATTTTCGTAATATATTATCTGTTCAAATCTACCCACGAGAGTGGTGAGTAAGGTTTTAATTCTTTCTTTACCTAGTTGTTTCTGGAACCTGATTAATTATATGAGTGCTAATCCATTCGTAGGGTCCCAGATTTCGGGGTCAAGACGGTCAGTCTCAGACGGCGTGCTTGCTCTTTTGTGGCCTTCTGGTTCAGACTCAAGTTTCTCGGTACCCTCTGGCAAAGCTGGTGATTGCGCGGCTCACGACGCAAGCGGACAGCCGTACCCAAGAGTTACGTACTTAAACTTATAATTGCAAATTGTTAAACTTTTATCCATATCTAATATAAATAGCCGACTCGGGCGGAAGAGGAAGTAACCTCCTGGAGGGACGACGAGGAGGCACCGAGCACCATCAGCTCGGCTCTAACGCGCTCCGCTGCAGTTTTTTTTCTTTTTCTTGTACCCACACTGATTAATTTATTTAATTTCTTATTGTAAATTTGATCTACTTTTTTTTGAAATATACATGTATGTATAACTGAGGTGTGAGTTGTTTTCCTCTAGTGAGTCCCGTAGGTTTCCCACACGCACACACATCTGTTTTCTTATAAAGGCGCCCTGAGGTTATCTCATCAATCTCTCCACTGGGTCAGCCGGTGAGTAGTCCGCCAGAGAGGAAAAGCGGTTACAAACCTTAGGTGTTTCGGATCGAATCAACATCGATGATATGAATAATAAGAAGATATTGATTATCATTTTGATTTTCGGTTTACAGTACAAAGCTAAGTTTTTGGATTATATAGCTAAGTCCAAATTATCAGTAAATTAAATCTTCAACCTTAAAGACAGGTATACCTATCTGTATAACATGAAATTGTTTCTTTATATGTTGATTAATTTCAGGCAGTTTGCACTGTGTAAATGTAAATATTTTCTTATTTCAGCCTTGTTCTTGATGATTGTTAAACACTAACTTTATCGATCCTTTATCTAATTTGTGTCTAATTTTTCTTTGCCTAAAAAGCTTACCTGTACACCTAATGGTATAAAAAAAAACAAACAACTTGTACCATACCATTCATTTTCAGATATAGAAACCTGTAATATGTATTAAATTGTGATCTGCTAAATTGTGATCAAAGTGAATTAAATGAATTAAGACTTTAGATAAACAACATTGTCCTATGTGATCATACTGTGTGCTCACAGGGACTTAATTTAAGACTAAACTTTTGGATTTTAATATGTTGCAGTTTTATTGTATTAAGTTCTGTATTATGTACCTAGCCTTAATAAATAAATAAATTTACTTGAGCAATATGTGTGACTGTAGGAAGCTTTAGAATTTATAACTCAATAGCGTTCTAATTCTCTCCAATTCTCTAACATATTGTGAAATCAAATTAGATTTCCTCATACTTGTGAATCATGGTAACAAAATATAGTCTGTAGAGACCGGAGAGCAAAACACTGATTGGAGTTGATTCGTTACTCTGTGCCGACACCAGCCCTTGTTAATCTTAACGAACGTCGCGTTGGGAGGCTGCTCGATAACTTTGTTTAGCAGCACTGTGCACAAGAGGCACGGATAAGTATCTCTCAGCTTTAACTTTATTCATGGAACCTTTTGGAATGTTAATTATCTGAATTCGGAGTTGTAAATGTGAATTAAAGAAGTAGAAAAGTTTAGGTACATAAAATTGATTGGTTTTGTTTCTTAAAATGGGCAATCTTGGATTGTGAAACAAAAGTAGTTAGTATTAAAGCCCTCTGGAGTGGAATATAGAACGTAGTTACTTTGTTATATATGAATTTACTAATATGTTTATATCAAGCTGGACTTGAAAAATGTTAATGTATGCAAAGTTATTATAAAGAATCCCTTTTGAACACTATGTATGTATGCTAACTAGTGAAATAGCTTATGTATGTATATCAAGCAGTAGAACTTATATAATACACATTAAAATTTAAATTAATCAATTAATAAATTAATAAAATTTAATCAATTATGACACTAGCTAATAAAAAAAAAAGTTTACAAATCTAGTTAAGCTCCTTGTTCATTGAATAATAAAAAGCAGGGTTTATTTATTGCAAATTAATTTTGGTTATTAACTATTTAATACATAAACTTGCCTTCGTTTATACTTAAAAATATCTATGTTATAAGTAAAAACGTGCACAATGTGCAAAATAATATTCGTAAAACTTACACTTCGTTTTTTACCAGTAGGAATGTCAATTGCCACATAGCGGACTAAATGCTGTCTGTTTGGGAAATATTGATACATATGTATTTACAATTGTGAGCTGTGTGCAATGTAAAGCCTGCGAGGATAGGACTCGCCAATAAAACTTGCATACGGCCACTTTTTTTAATTGCATTATACGAATACCCAAAGATAAAAATAAATATGTGATAAAACAATCTTGTGATGAATCGAAACATTATACAACTCTTTCTCACCAATATAATATATAAATCCTCCTCCAAAATCCTTTTTTACTCGGTTGTTTTATTTTCATTTCGAAAACCTTTAGAGTTGACTAATACTTTCGAAAACACTGAGGTTAACGGCTCTCTCTAATGTTGTTACTGCTGTCAGCTTAAATTCTGCCAAATGAATATGCCTATACTGACTTCTCTTTCTGTGAAGCTGTAATGCTCCAGAAAAAGACTGCTAAACCGGATCGGGAGAGGGCTGATTCCGAGCGAAGAAGACGTCGGCGGTGGTAGAACCGCCGACACGACCGTGGGCCGCCAGAGAGTGGGGACTTCTGGCAGCAGATTAATTGCTTCGTTAGGGGATAGGATGATGGCCGCAACATTTTGCCATAGGCTGATATGTAGGGGATACTGGCCCCTGGCTTTCCCCTGGGATAGGGCCAATCGATTTGGGGAACCTGAAATCACATGGTCTGGGTTCTCCCTAAAGCAGGGCGGCTAAGGCCGGGATGGTTTTTAGTGAAAACACTACCCAGTCACAAAAAAAAAGGTGTGGCTTAAACATAATAATAATAACGTTACACATGTCACGCACGAAAGCCTGATGCCAAACTGGACTGAGGCTGTACTATGGTAACCAGACTGTTGATAAACATACTAAAATACTTTTAAAAAGATACATATTATAGATAAGTTACACGCAGATACCGAACAAAATATGTTCGTGCTCGTAAAAAGCATTTCGTTAAAAGCAACCGGTGACCAATGTTAATAAAAAAACATAAGCAAAAACTATGCCAAATTCTCTTGTACAGCATAATTTCGGGTGGTTTTAGTTTTATATGATAAATAGCTTTTGCCAGCGAATTTTTAAAATCGGATCAGTGGTAGCGGAAATTACCCCGAAAATACAAACTCTCAAACTTTACCGCTCTATAAAATGTCTGTCTAGTTTTTAATAAGATAGACCAAAGTGGCAGCTCCAATCATCCTAATTTTTTTAATGTTGCGAGCGTGCAAGCATCACGTTGTACTCGTAATATGGCTCAAGTTAGTCGATTTAAACTATTAAGTAAAAAAACATACATACCAAGCTAATAATAGCGTGTTAAAACTAAGCCATACTTAACGTTATTTAATAAAAAAAACTCCTACAATTTTATTGTAAAGATTAGTTATATTTTGTTTGATAATAATTAAATTTGAAAACATACAGTCAATAATTTAAACTAATAACTTTTAATTAATTGTTGTCTATTTTATTTGCCGCGAATGCCGAAAATGCCTTTACAATTAATTTTAAATCTAGGTCATTCACACTACTGATCAATGCAAATTCAAACCTATTCAAAACTATTTTTATATTATGATACCTCACAACCTACCAAATGTCATTTTAGTCTATCTAATTAAATATAGATAACGGGTCAGGATAATATTGTAACTGGTATCCCGTGAGAAGAAAGAGCTCTAACTTACGTTACAGTAACGTGACGTGCCTTTCTAGTGTATACATCGCCTATACAACCTTTTCCTTTCAGATTTTATTATAGAAAAATAAAGTTCGAATAAAAATTGGTATACACACAAGCTTTATTGTGGCTATGTCAAGTGTTGTTCCTTTCCTAAGTAAATAAAGATAAAATACTCTTAAAGATTTAAATATTTAAGTATTTATATTCTTCTCGCATCCAATAAACTTGAGAGTTTTGTTGAATAAGTAATTCAGGAGGTGTTGGAGAGTAAGTCGAACTTTTTATCCTCAATAGCAGTTTTTTTTCTGCTAAAGGCATAGATATTTGCAGCCAGGCAGTGCTGAACCCCAAAGGATTACGTTTCAAAACAACAATTATTAAACATTGATACTTTTGATATGTCAATGTATATTGGTCTTCTATGAAACGGCAGTCCTTTTTCGGTCACGAT
This sequence comes from Arctia plantaginis, assembly GCA_902825455.1. NCBI lineage: Eukaryota > Metazoa > Arthropoda > Insecta > Lepidoptera > Erebidae > Arctia > Arctia plantaginis. The sequence goes on along the minus strand of CADEBD010000314.1, from coordinate 6,472,812 downwards.
TTTTTTTTAATATAACACTTTGAAAGACGACGGTCTGAAGATCAAAATACTTTTTAAGATTTGTACGAAAATGATGGATTTCGAAATGAAAGAACTTCCGATCGTGGTTCAACCCTTTTTAAAATTACAAAGATGTCTACAAATTTTTAGGTTGCCAGGAAAAAAATTGGAGTCTCTTTAAATTAGGTGTTTTACAATAGAAATTATACTTTTAATAATAATTATTCTAGTTTTGATTAAATGACATTTTATTTATAAATCCGTATTACATGCCAATCAAAGTACCAATTAGGACAGTAATTTGAAGCACAGACTTCATAAAAGACTTACTGTTGTGACAGACTGTTATGAATATTATAGCGTGAGTTGTGGCAGCCATATATTGAAGAATTTCAGCCAAAAAATAAAACTTTCCCGACAAAAATTGGAAACTAGTTATACGCGGGCAATGCCAGTTTATAATATTTTTAACACAATGTATTGACTTTAGCAAGCCTAACCAAGGCATTTATGTATAAAAATTGCACCAAATATAGCAAATAACGTTCAATTAATCACTAGCAGTCAGAACTTTGAGAATTTCCTATTTTAAAGTAAAAACATAAACTGTATATAAAAGTCGTGGCTGCCTGTAAACGAGTTTTGTAATAGAAAAAGTTTTCTTAAAAATAATTACGGAAATATAAACTTTAGAAAGTGAGGTAGATGGACAAAAGTTAATATTTATGTTAAATGTCCTGTTTGTGAAATGTTTTACTGCAGTGTAAATTCAAAAATTGATATTTTATTAAAGAAAATTAAGGAAAACATAAACATCTCCGATCGGCTCGATACCTTGGCGTTATGTAGAGATGTGGCCTCACTCTGCATTCTCTATCGTATATATCATGGAGAGTGCTCCGAGGAATTGTTCGGACTAATACCAGGTCCGTGTGGTGACGGATTAAGAATACAGAGTGTCACCACCCCTATTCATCACGTGGGTGTCGTAAGAGCCGACTAAGGGAAAAAACTAAGCAGGACAACAGCACTGCAGAGAGAAGGAAAACTTGACACAAACCCTTTACCAACCCGTCTGGCCAGCGTGGTATTGTAGGCCAAAACCTCCTTTCTCAGGAGAGGCTTATGTCCAGCAGTGGACTATTAAAGGCTGTTGATGATGATACCAGCCGCAACGCGTTTGTGACTCCTGAGTTGCAGACGTTCATGGCGGCGATAGTCACTTTCCATCAGGTGACCCGTCTGCTCGTCTGCCCTCTCTAACATAAAAAATAATAATATAATATTGAACGAACTAGAACTGTTTAAAATAAGCATTAAAAATATGTAAAATAAAGCAGAATTAATTTGATAATTTCATAAAGTACTTTTTTTTAAATTTACATACTTGTGCTTGTTCATTCATAATGGTTGTGGTGTAATGCAAAAAATCTATCTATCTTTCAATTAATACAATTGTAAGTAACGCATAAATTTGCCAAGTAACAAGGTAGGTATTGCAATTAATAAAATGTTGAAATTAATGTACTGAAAAGTGCTAACTGCTTACACTACGGCACGTGAAAGAGACAGGTCTTTTACGAGTGAGAGTTTATGCTCTTAGTTATATGATCTTTCCTCAGCAAAGATACTAACTGTACCTACTAAACCAATGCCGCGAACAATTATATTGCACCTGTTACTCATTGAATGTTTATGATTTCACCACTAAGGTTGTCGGTTTGGCAGCTCTATCTTTACAAGGACCGTGGTAGCGTTTTACTATAAGCGCCTATCTTCTTTATCTTTCGACTTCGATATCATCTAGATGCGTATATACACGGTTTAATTATGCTAGAATGGATTATACGAATGTTTTTTTTTTTTTTTTTTTTTTTTTTTTTGTTTTTTTTTTTTTTTTTTTTTTTTTGCTGTTCTTAACTAATATGACTTCAAGCCTGTTAATAGGTTATCCTTGTAAGAATTACAATGACCGGTGTACCATAAAAAATCCAATTTCATATAGTACAGAAAACGTACTATATTGTACCTTTACTTAAAAAAAATGTACCTATTCTAAACTCATGTTCTAAAACTACTAATGTTTCCGTGCCTACTTGCATTTTTGTTTGTGAATGCACTTTAAGTCCTCTTTGCATAACCCTATAAAATATTACCTTCCCCTTAATGGATTACGTCTTACACATTTTATTAAAATATGCTATTAGTTTGACATACAATTGTAGCCGTTGTTGATGATCAATAGAACCATATCGTTCTTGTAATTAAAGATGTGTAGGTACTACTTGCTATGCGACAGCAGACTCCAAATTATTCTGTTCTATCAGTCTATTAACATGCATGTTGAACAATTTAGGCGATGTCAATGCACCATACCTCACGAAACAACCAAGCGTGACATCTTTTGAGAATTTAATACCCCATTTTACTACATTTGTTTACTTAGTGTACCAATATTTAAACAATCCAGCGACAGTTTTTAGGTATACGTGACTAATACGATTACGATGATTAATAAATTATATCCAATTGATTGTATCGAATGTAAGACCGAGGTCAAGGCGTGGAATTACACTTCAATTCTTCAATATGAAAATTGGTGTACGGTTTTATACGAGTACAGCAAATAACGTCAAAATTTTAAACTGTTAGCAATGTTTTTGGAATTGAAGTTCTAGAAGATTCTCAAACATTTTTGACATGGCTGCTTATGACGATTATATTATTCTATGTTAGACTGGTCTCTAGAACCATTGTGACTTAGACATATCACAAACCTAGTCCCAAAATTCATATGTAGTTACATAAACATACATGTTAATTTAGATTACCTAAGTATAAGGCTGTCTTTCCTATTCATTTCTATTACAGATTCAAATAAAATAAGTTGGGCATTAGGAGGCATATCTTTGGTAAACTTGCTTTGTCTTCGATTTGATAGTATGTGCAAAATAATTGATCCGTTTAATGGCCACTTGTGTGATCCTCAGGTGCAAGCCAAGTACAAAAGTGCAAAACATCTGTGACCATTGATCCTGGCTTTCAAATAATACAACATACAATTTTTAACAATAATTTTATAATACTTATTTTGAGATTTTCGAATAACAAAAAATAGTTGTCATCAAGAGAGTTGACTCTGTGTGTGTCTCTTTCTGTAAGGCGGTAATGCTCCAGACAGAGACCGCTGAATGGTATCGGGAGAGGGCCGATCCCGAGAGTAGAGGGCGTCGGCGGTGATATGGGCCGCTGATGGGGCCGCGGGTTCCTAGATTAAGCGGGGAACGGGGGTCAGCTTCTGACGTCTTTCGGGATTGGGCCTAGTGGGTGCGGCGTCGATACGGGGGGGGGGGTCTGGGTAATCCCCAGAGTAGGGCGCCTGAGGCCGGCCGTGGGGGTGGTTTTACTGTGGATTTGTTAAAAAAACATGCACATATTCTCAGATATCTAACAAGGTATAAAAGTGTAGAATCAACAGATCACCTTCAACAGTGTCAGAAGCACAAATCAAAGTCTACTTAGCAATAGTTGTCACGAATAGAAAATGAATCAGTTCAAAAATACAAGCCAAGTTTTGGACTAGGTACTACCGGGTTGTAAGATAATTCTTACCACTCCTGATCTTTTTCTAAGTTTTTTTCTATGAATTCTGATACTATCATATTTTATTGGATAGCTGAGAATATGTGTATGTTTTTTAACAACTGTCAAAGATTTTTTAATGTGCTTTGTCAAAGAAAAATTGTTTTTTTTCAAATTTGATTCTTTTTGCTATTAATGATCATCTACTACAGCCCAGTTTGTTTAGTTAACCACAATTTTAGTAATTAAAATTATGAAACAATTTATCAACTACACAAAGACACATAAAATAAAGAATCCAGAATTAAGAATGAGTTCCAAAAAAACGTATTAGGCTAAATTTCGGCAATTTTTATAAAAAACCTTTAAAGTCCACTATCTTGAAAATGGTTAGGTTTGGGATATGGTATTTCATAGCAAAATCTATCAGAAATGATGGCAACTACAACCTCGACTTACCCAGTAACCTTGTATAAACAATTTTAAATGGAAAAGTTTATTAAATATTCACCAAAGCCAAGCTCATAATGTTCTTCATTCTTATTTCAAAATATATAATAAATTTACAGTTCAAGAAGCCATTCAAATTTTACTTCGGACGCAATACCAATAATTAAAAACGAACATTACTTAACCAATCTGCTCAAACGACTGTATCATAACCAACCAATTCCAGCGGAACAATCACTGCAATCTATTCTCCAATTAATATTTTTAATATTTACAGCTCCAAGAATTTACGTACGTTTTAAACCAACGGTGTAAAGGCATTATTGCTTTCCTCCGACGATTTGTCGAAGATTTGACATGAAATATTTTTATTGAAATAATATTACAATTGTAAATCGTACCGTTGCAATAATAATGTTGCTAGTTTAATGATTAAAATATGAAAACATCGAAATTATACTTTTGTACTTGTAGGCAAAATTAAGTGCAGTGCGTGCAAGAGCCATGCGTTTGCCTTCTATTCTTCGTAATTCTTAAATTTCAACTGAAGCTTGCTTTAAAAAAAATTATCAACTTAATTTTGATTCCATTTAAACTCAATCTCAAACTGTGGGTCAGAATGTAAATCGAATAGAAAAGTGAAATCGAGCTACTGCGAAGCGTATCAGTTTAACGAAGTAAGTTCCTGTGTGAACGACAGATCGGTCCTCAGTCGTGCCTCGTTCTGTTACAACTGATCAAAATGGGTGTACAGACTTTTTATTGAACATTAAAATAAACTCAGATAACATTAAGCATTCCTGGCTGTTAGATATCTTTTGTAAAAACACTACAATTGTATTATGCTAAACGTTTTGCTAGTTAGCACATAGGTTGAGTTATAGACCGCAGACGACTTATTGGTAGAATGTGTCGAATATTGATTTGAAACAGAATATCTATGTCATTATTTTTATAAGCAAGTATCTTGCAATAAGTCGTCGGACTATAAGAAGATAAGCTGAAGTAGGGTTTGTCTTATTGAGGAGGATCCCGTTAGATATATATCTATTAAATGAATTAGAAATGATAATTGTTCCATCACATATTGACAGCGCCTAACAGACAAATTTAGAGTGTCATGCCATTACATTTTCATTATCATCATCAGCATCAGCCTATCGCAGTCCACTGCTGGACATAGTATTAGGTCGATTTTCCGCTTCTTAAGTTACCTTTGTTGTGGGGTACACACTATAAGAAGGGCAATATTGATGAAGAGAAAAAAACACCAGAAACCACAAAACAATAAAGTATCACTGTAATAAAAGTGTTGTCGCAAGGCATACAATATTTTATACTAGCTACATAGAACTATTTTTTAAAAGTAAGATTGATGTAGCATATGTTGAAGATTACCCATACGTTAAAAAAATATTAAAAAGAGATTTGGATATAAACGTAGTAACCATTGGCCATGTTGATATTTCCAATTAATATATTTTCTTTTGCTTTGTTTAATTACACAGAAAAACTAAGTTTACATAAACGACGATAAATTAAAATACTGACTAGTAATCGCATCAAGGAATGCCACCGCGTCTAGTTAATGTCATAATAAGAATAAGACAACCTTTCTTTGTCATTTACATCACATAACATATTTACTTAAAATTAATAACAACTTTTAGTGTACATTAACGTTATAAAGACAAAATGGTTAGCTTGATAAATTATTTTAAATTATTATTTTCATCATTCGTTACACATATCGGCAAACGTAGTGTAGGACGTCCACAGGCCAGGTGGACTGACGATTTGCGCAAGGTGGCTGGCAGGAGCTGGATGTGAGAAGCATAAGTAGCAATGGGAGAGGCCTATGTCTTAATATGTATCAATCAACTGGCGAATGAGTTCATACCATGATTTATTTTTGGTTTGTTTCATTGACCATTAACTAAACTTGAACATTTAATATGAAAAATGACCTAATTTATGAATTGATCCATAATAAAGACATAATTTTTTGTACTGAATTGAAAAATTTGAGTACTGAATATACTTGATAATTTTCAGTGTATGAAATAAAAATGTTATCGATATAAATATACCTATATATAAATATATTATACAATAATAAAATCATTGAACCTATTACACAACGATTTCCTCTCTTAAATAAAATACAGCTTATAAAATAAATCTACTACTTTTTTGTAATTTTCTACATATCGTATGTAAATTAGAACACCTACAAAAATAACAGTTTTGGTTTGTGTAATAGTGTAACAGGTTGAAATCTTATGTGACATCCTACGTAGACTATAATATATGTACATATGAATCTTGTCTACAAATAGTTGCTATAAAATACATATTTGAAGCTGCGACCCTTAACAAAGTGAAATGCCGATAGCCACACTAAATACTGTTTTATCGCTCTAAAATCAATGTTCATATTATTTTCAGAATGAGTGTGACTGTTCTTGGTTAAAGTTTTCAAGGCAAATCTCTGTTCAATAAAGAATGTTCCAAGATTGAGTTATTTGTGACTGTCACATAATAATAATAACATTATTCGTTTTGATAAAATTTCTTCTTGGCGAAACAACGAAAGTCAAATTTTGAAGGTAACAAACTTTTTCTGTCTATGGATTTCTATACAATCCATCGTTGATCAATTATTTTATGAGCGAAATGCCTCCCTTAGAGGTATATCGTGTATCCGCGGTATTGGGCGGGCGGGAGATACTCGGAGAGCCGCACCTTCCGCCCGCGCCACAGTCTGCGCCCAGCCGCGGTTGAAAACTGACGTCGCTGTCGTTTATCGCCGCGAACGCCCGCCGAAACGAAACTATCAAATATCTGTTATTCGTGAATTAATTACTTAAATTTACGTGTATGAATTAAAGTTATTATATTTTTACATTTTGTGATTAAAAGTGGTCGTGTTTCAGTTTTATTTTCCCGTGATCTTTTTATTTTTATTAAAGCTGTCTGGTGGTCTAAGCGGCGGTTTTATAACTGAGCTTTGTTGAATTAAGGTAAGTGGTTTTTACTGAACAATATATACTGCATATGATAATAAATTAGATTTTAATGAATATAATACCTAAATATATCTGTTTTTGTACACAATAGCTATTGTTATGAAAACTATTTTTGTTTCTTTGTCGTACAAATAGAATGAAGATTATAATAGATTTTGACAATACTAGATGACTGCAAACTTCTATTCATGTAGGTAGTAGGTAGGTACTATTGGTCATTGTTGACATTTTCAATTATAATACTTTAGAACCTTTTAGAAAATACGGTAGTTTGAATGCCTTCTCTCTGTCATTGTTGGCCTACGTCAATTGCAATCAATTTGATATCAAAGTAGGACAATTTATTTATCTAATATTTGTATCATTTTTACCTTGATATTTATGCAGCCCTGTCAAATAAAAATAATCTGGTAAATATTACACCTAAAAATTAGATTTTTTGATGTAATTTTTTTAAGTTATACCCTGCCAATAGGATATTTAGGATATTTAGGACACTAGGACACACGTCTCAGGCGTTATTTTAGCAATTAAATGTGTTCTCAATTATTTATATACTATAGAAAATTTTGTAAATTTAAATATACTTTAACGAAATGTTAAAGTGAGGTTCACGATCGGCACATTACAAACGAGTATGTTATTGTAATAGTAGAATTTAATCTTACAAAATGTTAGAAGATAAGGATAAGATAGGAGCTAAATACCATGTAATGTTATTTATTGTCATGTGATTATGATACTTTGTTTTATTTAAGATTGGGTAATTGATAACTTAGAATTTTTCTAAATAATAATAATAATAACACAACGCCATTTAGTTTCAAAATAAGAAGAGCTTGTACTTGTTATGTATAATATGTATGTATTTACAAAAAAAAAGTATATATGTATTTATATCAGTTGTCTAGTATCCATAGTACAAGCTCTGCTTAGTTTGGGACTAGATGGCGTTGTGTGAATGTGGTAGAATATTATTATTATTACTATGAAAACTAGATTGACTGATAGAATACTTATATACTTTTATTTTTTAAATACATACATATTTTACATAGAATTTGGGTGTTTACCCAAACTCCGAAACAAATATTTGCAGATCATACAAACATTAGGTCCGACCCGGGGATCGAACCTGAGACCTTAGCACAGCAGTCGCATACGCTACCACTGCACCATCGAGACAGTCAAATCAAGCCCTTGTTGCTGTTTTTTTTTTCATGGTCGGTTGTTGGGTTATATGAGAAAGGCATTCTTAATGCTTGTAATCTAATATCTTTAGCTAGGTTAGCACTGATTTTAGGACAGAAAGTGAAAAATTATACCTAACTTTTCGTCATACTACTACTATTTGGGTAATCCAGGGTACTATACTATTTGGGTAATCCAGGGACGTGCTTGTAGAGGTATAATTAAGATTAAGATCATATAGGTACTTTCAATAAAGAAACAAGTGAAGAATATACTGTTACATATACATACGTACATATCTTCAAACACACGTTTAGATACATAAATAGAAATATAACTGTAAAATACATACACATTAGTATACATAATTTGACCACTTTTGTGGGGTAGTACCAATTTATTCGGGTGACTCGACAAACTTTAGATTTGCAAACATGAGCAGTATTATCGACAAGACAAAAGCTTCGCAGTAGAGATGTTTTGAATCGATTCGACCTTTGAAATTCATTCTTACCATAGGTTAGGTACTTGGTAAGTGGGGTTGTGGAAGAAAAAAACTTAACGCACACTTTTACATTTAAGTACTATAGATACTTAATGGTTTCTGTCTCACGGATGTTGTTTAAAAATTTTCATTTTTACTGCTTAACTATGGGCCACAATTATGTATCTGCAATCCAACGTTTATGTGACAAAGAATGAACAAAAGCCGTGGTCATGAAAATTATTATTATAAATTATGTCGCACAGGATTTAATGCTTTTAAATTAAGACTAAGATAATAGGGTTACCAATTTTAGTCAACGAAAGAAATTAGCTGCTCATTTTGATTTATGAGTTAAAAAGAAATATATATAAGTTGAAAATGGTTGTCGTTGATGAAATATCTAGTAATCAAATGACATGACATGACAATGGACATGTAATACTACACAAGGCTTTGATGAAACTTGTGCCGTAAAAAAGGCTATAACAACATAATAAAGTACACGACTGTATAAGCTATGAGTGATATCAATAAAGAAATAGTATTTCAGTACCGCCCTCTGTCGGGCAGCTTGACTTTTCAAACTTGAAATGAAACTATTTCGTTACTACTTTTCTATTTAGAATCCATACAAAGTGATAGCATAATAAATTATTCAACGTGTCTGAGTGTTTCAAACAGTATTATATTTTCGTATCATTAGGTTAATATTTTATTTAAATAGTCCAGTATTCATTTGACATGACAAATGAATAAAAATGGATTTTAAGATATTAAATTCACATTAATGACATAAACTCAGCGAGAAATTTGCAAGTGACTCTTTTATAATCAGAATAAATTAATCTATACAATTAGTTCTCATCCACTTCTTTATATATAGCTCACATAATTATGTACAAAAAAAGAAAATCTTGTACCTAAGTCTCAGATTTAGGTCTGTTTCATGACTCAAAAAAAACATCAAAGAGATTTAATATACAAAGCAGTTAATTTAGCAAGAAACTTTCTGTAAAGGGCGTGCTTAAGACGTCATTATTTTGATGCTAGATATTTGACGAAATAGGATCACGACCGACTGTAATGAGAAAAGAAATAGGATTGTATTGTACGTGAATACGTTGTTAGCTTTGTCATACTATTCTCTTATAAGAAGCGGTAGTGACTTACCATCAGATGATCCAGATGCTCGTTTGCCTCGATATCATAAAATAAAATACTCAAAATGCCTTATAAACGGCTGTCTGCTACCAAAATAGGCACGGCCGTAATTAAAATTACGTAATGTTACTAAACACATATTATAGATAAATTACACTGAGATAAAAAAAAGCATATATTTGACGATATAAATGGATTAACGTTTGAAATTTTATCGCAATGTACTTACTTTTAGCACATTTGTGACGGTCAACATATAAATAAGATATACAACTGTCTTATATTAATAAAAATAAATTAAACAAATCGATCGATCGATTTCCTTTAATCTACTCGACACGATAACTGATAGTTATTACTATGCTGTTTCTCAGGTATCTTACTTGCTAACTACTAGAAATAGGAATGAATGAAATAGTTAAAAAAACAACAGAACGTTACTCGAATGTTTTAACCATTGTTTTATCATACTCGTATCACCAGTTCAAATACAATTTTCAACTTTGTACTTTTGTGAAGATATACGGCAGTAAAATAGAATGCACAGTACCAATGGTATAGTAAAACCAAAAAGAACTGCTTGAATGAAATCAAATTTACATAATACAAAAAAATATGAATAAGAATATTGACACTCTTTCCTAATGTATACTGTTTAAAGCAGGGATTCCCAAACTATTTTGGGCAAGAGACCTTTTCTAAAATAAACTGATACCTTAGATAAGCAGATTACTGCACGCTTATTGACTTGATAGGTTTTTTAAAAGTATAACAATGATACTTCCTACTAAAATATTAGCCATTCTCATTATTATAACAAGTTGGTATACGTAACACAACTAACACAGTTTCAAAGAAGAACTTGTGTTAATTACTAGGTGTCAATTTTTAGATTTCATCGACCCCCAAAATCAGTTTTTATTTATGTGGTCGACATAAGCAAAAACCGATTTAGACCCCAAGGGGTCGATATTGACCACTTTGGGAATCCCTGGTTTAATGTAACACAAGATGAATGTGTTGTTGAGCTGATTTGAGAGATGATGTTAAAGAGTTAAAAAGTCGGATTAGATTTCCTATAAATGTGGAATGGTATAAAATTGTAGGTCCTTCTATGTATTATATCTAATTTATTGACACATTACATACATATGTTGACTCTTTTTGTAGCCAAAGATAAGAGAATGAACTTCAGAGCGTAGACTTTAAAATTTTATTATACACTCATAGATATATATTCTAAATACTAGCATTTATCAGTCACGACCAATATTATGACAGATGACACAATTGGAAGTACTCCCGATGTTATCACTAAACAGAGAAAAGTAAACTAGAGTGATGACGTAACGGGCCAGATGCTCACACGCAGGCTCGCCATGTAGATATTTATTATTAATAGCTCGTTTTAAATGTGGATGAATATTTTAAAACCAAATCCCGGCTTAGGTTATGAAAGGAATCTTTTAAATTCTTGGTAACGAGTGCCAGTAATTTGATTCAATGTTAGCGATTAAATCTTTCAAAGACTGATTTTTAATATTGATGCCTATAAGATCGGCAGGGATAAAGAATAATTCTATTACCTTTATTGCTAATGCTTAAGATACATGTAAGTAAGTATAAGTATGGGTCTAAGATACCCGACCCGATAAAGATTATTATTATTATCTTTATTTCATTCTTTATACATATAAATTACATTTTTAAATATATTTATATACAAAAACAAAAAAAAAATACATTTAAAAATATAAAAAATAGTATCCCATCGGTATCGGGTACAGAGACCAAGATATCGGTGGTTAGGACTCCAGAGACAGAAACTTCCTCACAATACGTGCCGTATCGAGAAGAACTGCTTTCTGCATCAGACCCTTAATCCAACTGCCTAACGCGAGCCTCTGAAGATGTTGGTCGAGGCTTTTATTAAGAAAAAAAATAGTAATAAATCTCTTTACTTATTATATAAAGACTATTTAGTATTTCCAATTAGTTATATTTTTTTTACAATTACCAGCCTGTCTGTAAAATTGCAGTAGCAAATTTCAATTCGTAATGTATAAATATAATGACATGAGAAATTAGACCAGAATTTCAACTATAATGTATTACCTTATCTTTTGGTAATTTCTGTGTTATTTTGCTGCCAGCTGGTCAAATACTCATATTTTGATACATCCGTTTTCACATTAAGTTTTTATTTGGAAAACATATTTAAAAAAAAACAGCTTTCTGCATTTTGTCTGTACATTTACGACTTTTAAGTTTCAAAAAGTACCTCCATCTGCAAAATTTTATTAAAAATGCGTAAAAATGATTCCATTCCCATCCTAATAAATAGAAGTTAATGTATATTTTAATGTAAATGATAATGTAACGTAATTATTTCAATAAACTGGTAACTCTTTTTATTTTATCTTTATATTTTATTTGACTGGATAAAAATCAGCAGCGATCTGGCAGCAGATGAAAGGGTTTTTCAATTAAAAGTAACTTCATCGGTCTTGTAAACGCTCAAAAAAAGAGACTTAAAAAGAAAGTAGTGCAGTGTAGCAACATTATTAGCATTGGTCATCTAAAATAACACAATACAATATATTTAAATAATTTTAAATTTAAGATACACATATAGGTAAGCCGATTCTTATACAAGTCAACAACATAATTACTACAGACTTTTATCCAAATGCAAAAGTAGTGTTAATTCAATGTGAATCGAACCCACGGCCTCTGGCATAGCAGTCAGAATCACCAACCACTAAGACCAACAGTCCAATCAAAGTATATTAAATATGAAAAATCATTATCTATTTTTTTTATATTTGAGACGGAACTCTCTATACTTAGATTAATCTGAGTGGGTTGTGTAGTGATGGCGATTGAGTAGCTGTTTATTCTGATTGAAGTTTATTTAGATTTCCTCGTTTACGATGACTGACTGATACAGTGAACACGACTGTGTGAATATACAGGTATATATTTATTTTTCGCATCTAGTGGCTGACTGAAATGTACATAATTTATTTTAGTGAACTGGTTACAAGTTTTGCGTAACCTGCTAATAATAATAACTCCAGATAAATTATTATATGATTGGAATGCTTATTATTATAGAATTACATATAATCTATAATAATAAATAGCATATGTGTAGTAGTAATACGTATATTACTTTAGTGAAACAATCATGAAGTGTCATTACTTTTTAAGAAAGTAGCATAGAAATTCAAATATGTGCATTAAAATCGTAAAAAGCAAGGAATTAATTACTTTACATCGGTTTTCTATAAGGCTTTGTTACTGTCTCTACTGATTAAACTATTATGTAACTTTATATGTACATATGTAAATAGAAAATTATATTTAGATGCGACAATAGAAGTAAGTTAACGTGAACTTCTAAAAATAGGTGAAAATAAATAGACTTATCGACAGAATTGTTATAATTACTCTCAGAACCTGAGTTAGACATGTTGCTGACGGCTATAATTTGTACATCGCCATTTAATTGAGAACTCGTTCAACTCAACACACTCGTAGTATTTAAGTTAGTTATTAAACATTTGGCTATTACTTTCCAATCTGTATACTGTAAACTGAAGAAGGGCCTCGTTAAAAGCATCAGTAATCGGCGAGTGTGTATAAAAGGCCTGATGAATTAGTTAGACGCACGAGCTGTATCATGGAAAATGGTGTTTTATAGTCTCTGCCTACCTCGGACGACAAATGAGGCTTAGTGCTTCCGTTATATTCCAAAATTGCGTTTATGTTTTGCTTTTGTACACCGTACCCGTTTCGGGATATCTGCGTAAGTAAAATTTATGCTATTGTCCATTTATCTTGTTAGGTAATCTTATTGTGTTCCGTGAAGCTTCTAAAACTAAATACAATCTCAGACTCACCGTCAGATTATTTCACTTGATAACATATTATAATTGCTACAGTTTTAATACTTGGTAAGTAGTTATTTTTGCGAGGTCATCATCTTGCGGCCCTTTTATCACGTCACCATTCCTTGAAAATGTAATTATTTTTGGATGGAATATAGGAAGAAGGTAAATTAGATAAAGAAAATGTCAAGTTCAATAGTCGTAGGGTAAAAACAGTATCTCGAAAACACCGGAATCGCTATCCCATACTGTATCCGTGTGGTGACGGATTAGGAATACGAAATGTCTCTATTAGTTCCGTGGGTGGGTATACGTATTGTAATACATAGTACAACTTGAGTAATTTTATATAACATTACTTTCAACGTAAAAGGACTTTACAACTGAGAAACAATTATAGGTTATAACCATAAAATTGCACTAGACCTAACGCTTTATATACGTATTATGCTATAATATAAAATAAATTACTTTCTAGAGAAAATATTGCATTGCCACATTCCTAGCCAACAATACTACAAATTCTTAAGAAAAAATTTGATTATACCTTGTATTAATTTACGATTCTTCTCTTTATTAAAAATATTTGAATTATGCTAAATGATTTTTTTTCACATTCCTTTAAATTAAGCTTAAGAAACAATATAAACGGCTGCGTTATCTGAAAGTAAGATTGAAAAAGCCTATCAAAAAGCCGTGGGATTACATTTACCGTAGCGGGGAACTTTTTTCATTGACCCATTGGTTCGGGCAACAGCCGAGATTGGGTGATCCTAAACAAACTGGTAAGGATAGCAAAATACAAAACGAAGTCCCGGCATTCTTTTGTAAAAAGTTGTTACAATTTATCTTGACTTTCGCGAATTTTCTTTCGGAAGACGGTGTGTACGTGATCCGATTACTTTTCGAACTAGAAATCTAAGACTTTGAAGATACTAGGATTGTTTTAAATTCGTTGGTAATATTGTTTTGTATTCGTTATTTGCTTTCTTACTAAAAATCATTATAAAGGCTTCGACGGCGACGTTGCAACTAGACGTCTATTTGCTTGCATGAATTTGCATAGATTATTGAATTGTATGTACAAAATGTTTTTATTTTCAAAAAGAATATTTTAATGTGTTTGATTAGATCAATCAACTTTGTAAATTATTCCTTAATATTATAACTAACCGTTTCTAACACATGTACACATATTTTGTTTTATACAAGGTCAAAAATCATGGAGATAAGTAATTATTTGTATAAATAAACGAATTCCAAGCCAACCATTTGATGTTATCTTCCAACTTTGTTAATTACTGAAAGTACAGTCAGGTAATAAAACATAAAAAATCTAGAAAACATTTTATTAACATTAGTAATGCGAGGATTTAACATAAAATTAACACGATATAGTAAAGAAAATAAGAATGTGATGAAACATAAATAAACTGCGCGAAGCTCGTCATTAATATGTAAACATAATGTATTTATAACGCTTATAGTGAAACAGTCAGTTGTTGTGAGTGTTTTGTCTCAAATATTAACATTTTTCTAAAAGTTGTGTACAGTCACCAAGTCAATATACTATGCCAAATGGAAACAGATGCTTCAATAGCATTATTTCATGCTTTATTAATTATAACTAAGAATTTCGGCTTAAACAAGATAACATATTCAAGTTGCCTTAAGACTCACTAGAGATGTAGTACTAACATACTACGAGTTTGTTGGTACTACATCATTTCTAGTGAGTCTTAAGGACATTTATACATACTGCTGACTACAAACCTACATATGCAACATGTAATTTTAAACATAGTTACTTTCCTTTTTTGTAAATTCGTCAATCATTTAAATAGCTTGTATAAATTTATTTGAATTTGTTATGAAATTCACGACTAATACAAATGGGTCTACGCTTATATGACGGGTGTGGGCCACGCGTTATCAATATCATACGCATTTAATACGCGTGTTCGTAAATGATTATACGGGAAACCGATTATCTCAAAATCGCGGCGTTCCTGTTTTCCTTGCAATAGCGAACCTTAGCAAAACGCGTATTCAACGCTTTTCATCTGGACATGCCTAAGAGTACTCGTGCCACAAATAATGGGTGTATTTTTAATTTATAGGCAATTACTTGCTTAAACAGGTGTTGACATAAAGTCAGAATATTGACGACATAACGATATTATAAAAACAAATGTAGAAAATGACATAGAAAAAGAAAAATAACAAAATAATAAAGATACATGACACACTAACAACAGGTACTACTAGACTCTAGTTAATCGGATATCAGACTTAGGGTTGGTTTTTTAATTCTCAGTTATACTGTCAAAAAACTAACTTTGGAATAAAGTTATCTTGCTGTTTATCAAGCGAATAAACTTTTTCTGTTTTTCAATCAGGTGTAAAACTACAAATAGTTACTTGATGGTCTTTAATAGCTAACTTCACTGTAAGCATGCGCAAGCGAGACGCAGTTATATAGTTAGTTAGTTAGTTAGTTAAGGAGCACAAGCTATTAGACAACATTTGTGTCATTATTTTCTTGACCTTGGTTGTCGTCAGATAATAAGGCAACCTTATTGACGGCGATAGTGACGGTGAACAAAAGTGTAGTGGTTTTTGTAACGGACTGCTACACGAAAGGTCGCGGGTTCAAACAATTTGTATACATTTACATTTAATTTTAAATTTTGTCTGGGTGTTTCTATGTATTATTTTTAATAAATAAAATACTATAGGCATTTATATCAGTTGTCTAGTACCCATAATACACGCTCTGAGCTCTAAGTTTGGGACTAGATGGCGTTGTGTGAATGTGGTATATCAAATTATTATCATTCGTATTACTTTTGTATAAAATAAAATCAATTAAAAAACGAGCATTAAATTTTGAGAAATTGCATTTGCTAATAACTTGTAATTAAATTGTTCATCATAACACAAAGTATTGTCATATCTTTCTCTAAAAACTCTTTCTTTTCTCTCAGGACACAGCAAAAAATATTCAATAAGGGACACGTATATAAACTTTACTACAACAAATATTAGGAAGTAAACAAATACAGAAAAGATAAAATTACTATTCTACAGATAATATCACAAACTGAGGCGTGAAAGGACAGATAAATTTATTCCTCAGATTTAGGCTTTATTCTTCAGATAATAGCTATCTGACCAATAAAAAACCCAAAATTACGCTAACTATGTGTATCTGAGGATTGAAAAACCCGGCCCTTAGACAGATTTCTTAGCGTTCCATGAACGACGAACCACGATGAACTTGCGTGGGACTTACATTCGATTCATAAAATTTGTAAATATTTGTAATCAAAATCAAGCCTCTAATAGTCCACTGCTAGACAAAGTCCTCTCCTTAGGAAGGAGGTTTTGGCCTTGTATACCATGCTGGCCAGATGGGTTGGTATAGTTGTACTCGTAATACTATTCTTAAATACCTGGAAGTATACGTCTTGTTCAATAATTAAATAACACTATACGAGTATTTCTAGTCGTGGTTAGTAGCTTAAACATACTCGTATTCAAATATTAGTCCATTAATGCCATGCAAGCATATTCGCAGTGTTTGTGCTTCTATATGCAAATTTCTTACTAATAACCCTTTGTGTAACGTAAATTACCGAATGACACGCAATGTTTTTTTGTGATGTTAATTGAACTGCAGTCTTTTCAGACCCATTAAGTTGCGCTAAGCTCGTTATTTAAGTATATGTGTGTATGCATTGTAGCTTTTTGAAGTTCAATAACACGGTTAAATCATTAAAATCCTTGTACATTGTTAAAGGATTTACACTGATGATTTTACTGCAGATCGTCCTTCTTAACCATCCTTTGACAACTAGTAAAGATAACATTATTCACGTATAGCTCATAATGAAGCGAATAAAGGAATGACCTATTAACATATTCTGAAATTAAAAATAAAGGTATATAGTATATAGGTATAAATCAAGACCAAAAAAGGAATAAGAAACTTTAGGGTTCGTTGAACACTCACAAAAAAGATAAGTAATTTTAAAGCATGAAGTAATTGTTTAAAAAATATAGTGTAAATGAAGCAAATGCTATATTTAGCATCCCAATAAGTATTGGAGGAAAGTTTGTTTAAACACAAAAACTTATAAATTGACCTCTCCCCTCCCCCCCTAACCCCCAATTCTTGGGAGCACTCAAAGTCTGGTAACACACTCGTGTCTCTTGAATTACAGATGTCCCAGAGCGGTAGTAGTTACTTTGTCCTGTATTTACTCATTTGTCTTCTATTCTACAGACAGATAGAATGTAGAAAATGAACTCATCTCCTTGTCAATCACTACTTTTACTAGATATAATTATATAGCAGAATTAATCTAGTTTGGAATTTAGTAATGGACAGTAAAAACACTACTGGTATTTTGTACCACTAAAGAGATAACACAGACAATCGGATAAAGTACCACGAGATCTTATTTCGTACTTACACCGCTAATGTATATTAAAGTGTAAACTTACAAATGTTTAAACCAATACATAATGCACGTAAACAACCAATTAAATCTTTATATGAAGCTTTACATGTTAGATACTCACGAGTTTTTTTACATTAGTCGCTTGTGTTAAAAGTTACCGTTAGCGAGGATGAAGTGATTCGTAGGACTGTAGAAGGTTGTAACCACATTTTCACTTTGTATGGAATACTTCGTTATTGGTCATCATGACCGATTTCTGGTGTCGAATAAAGTGTAGTGGATTCTCACGTTACTCAACACACGAGGCCCCGTGCCTCCTTGCAAAAGCACAGTCTGGGTGAAAACCCTGGTTATAGTGATGACCTGATGGTATTAAAAATATAGCTACATAAACTTTTGAACGGAATCAGAACATAAAGCAGAACCCATCGTGTGATTTTGTATAATTTTAGCACTTATTCATGGAGACGCCAAGTATTAGGCAGGGTTTCTCAGTTCACAAGAAGGTCTTACAGGAGCTTAACAAGATTCACGGGGCTATTTGGTGATGTACATATTTACGCTCTATTTTATGGAGGCACGGGGCATCGTGTGTTATATACCGTGAGAATCCACTACACTTTTTTCGACACTAGAAATCGTGATGTCCTATGTCTCCTCAAACAAGGCCTAAGGCAACTACTCTTTTAGCTCTAACGATCGTATTCTAATCAGTAATCAAAGCAATGTTTTTTTTTAATGGAACTAATCGCAAGTTTTTGCTTACCATTTACCTAATGAGTGTTAGGCACATTTATAAAATTAAGTTATTTTAAAGACAAGTCCCGCACTATGAATATATTCGACTTTACAAACGTACATGAAACGGACACAAAGAACACTCAGACTCATTTCACTCAGCAATTTGTGTATCACACAAATGATCCCCAAGATCAAACTCACAACACTCAGCGCAGCAGGAAGCGGCAAGGTAATCGCTTAAGCCACTACGCCATCCGTTCAGTAATCAATTAATTTAAAACAAAAGAGAGTATGTACTAAGCAAATACTACACGAAAGTCTAACACGTACTGAATCTGACTAGTATATTTTTCTAGAGCTAAAGTAAAATATACAAAGTTACCAACAATTTTTTTTTATATCGAGTATTATTGCTATATTTATAACATATTGGTACATATATGTATATTGCATTGATGATTACAGCTTTAAATCAAATAATTATTTACAATATCTTCGTAACGAGTATCATTTTATTAAAACTATTAAATAAAACGATAAAAGAAACTGTACCAAGGCTCTACCGATCAAATCGAATGAATTGAATTCAGAGCTCTGTTGAAGTACAGAATATACCTAAATGTGATAGATAAAGTCTATTCCAACCAATATCGATGGTAGGCATACGAGATGTAAACATATAAAATAACGGCCTCTATGTAAAAGGTTTCAACCTTTTCATTTAACTAAAACGATATCCAACTCCCAAAAAGTGGATAGAGCTTCTATTTAGTTAATGAAATTACTTTACCGTGTTGTAAAGATTAATTATTCTGATAATGCTACTTTCAAGCTACTCCACTACATGCGGTTAGCTGTGACGCCATTGTGATGGCAAAAACTTTGGCTATTATGAGCGAGCTTACGTTAACGGAGTGCGATTAAATGACTAATGAAAGATGGGATAGTGTAAAGTACCTGCATTAGGTCCAAATATAATTCGATCACCACATAAAATAATTATTTGTGTTTTTCACAGATAAAATTGTTTTATTTATTGTATCCAAATGCAGGAATGTTTTATCTTCCTCTATATACCAATATGTCGTTACGAAAAAAAAAGGTAAGTAATTGTATAGTCTATGAAAATGATTTGAAAGAAGTAAATTGAAATACTAAAATTTGACAACATGTACATCAATGTCGACATAATTCCGTTGTACGTCACAGCAACAATAAATAAAATAAAGTTATTTGCGATAGTAATTTAATTTTGACTTGAAATGGAAAACAAAAGCAATATCGAATTACGTTCGAGTATTATATCCATTTGATATCGTCAGTAGAGTTTATAATAGGGTCCTTTATGGAGATGAAGAACTCTAATTTGCATGTTTTAAATACAATAGTTATCATCCGAACCGCATTGGCGTCAGGGTCCTATAGGATTTAAGAGTATGAAGTGACTAATTGGAGCCAATTCCATTCGATTTTGAATTCGTATGCATACAAAATGTGAAGGAATAATACGTTTAAGTTAGGTCTACTCGTAACTCTAAGTCTGAAAAAAAAATACAGTGAAACAGTTTTTTCTGTATGGAACGGCAATTCAATAGGTTAGAATATAACCTTATAATAAAACAAGCTAGTTATCGAAAAACAAAAACCGACTGCTTGTAAATGTATAATTACTTAAAGTTAACCAATTGGCGATTTAATATTTTTTTATTTTTATATACCTAGTGTCACTCCTACAACTAAGGAAACCACCACAAATGCTAAAATTAATCTATATATATATAATAAATAAATGAATAAAAAAATACACACACACAACTCCCCTTGTATTATTTTATTGAATATCCTGAACAAAGCATGTACCTTATGAGTACTAAAACGTCCTCATGAGTCCTTATTTCGTAATATAATAGCGCCTTTGTACGAGCATAGCGTTAATCAATAGAACATACATCTACATGCATATGCAAATGAAATCTGCGTCGAGATTCATATTATGATAAACAACTGATGAACTTCAACACTTCTCAGATAATATTCAATACACGTGTAAATAGAACTATTCCATGGTTAAAATTCATTTTCGGAATAGGAGTTCGTAACAGTCACAAGAAGAACCCACGCTAGAGCAGCAACATGAATACTCTACCAATTTTTAGTGGGCAAAGAGTTAAATAAAAAAATAAATATTTTATTTAGAGACTTCACTATAGACTACATATAGTAAGGGCCGTGGACTAAAAATGCTAGTAACAATTTATTTTAATGCTACGGTATCAAAATAACATTGTAGTAGTAGTTAGGAGTAAACAGTTGAATTAGTTAATTATTTGACCAATATTTAGATAATACTAAATGCATTTGTAAAGTAAAAATATGGCGTAATACGTTATCTGTAAATACCACCAAAATGAAAGTAATAGGGTTTCTCTTTTCCTCAAACTGATAAAAGATGAATTGCCTCATATTATATTTAAACATTATCATCATCATCCTTTAATAATCCACTGCTGGACATAGGCCTATCCCCAGAAAGGAGGTTTTGTCCTACTATTACACGCTGGCCAGACGCGTTGGTATAGGATCCGTGTCAAGTTTTCCTTTTCTTTGCAGTTCTCTTTGCTGTTGTCCTGCGTATTTTTCTCCCTTATTCGGCTCTTACGACACCCACGGGATGAATAGGGGTGGTGGTATATGTAAAATATCAATACATGGGTGTTATATACAAGGTGAAATGTTATGTGTAACCTATCTAAGTATATGTTGTGTGTAATGGGCAACCAGGTATAATCTGTTATAGGCATTATTTATAAGAATGTAGCTTATGTATAGTATTGGTAAATCAAAGAAATAAATATAGATGTTCGCCAAGCAACTAACTCGATTTATTGTTTTTTAAAAAGTCATGTATATTTAGTAAGGAGGTATATATATATTTTTTAGACTGTTTGTGTATTAAATGACTTTGATAGACATTTTTATACGGCCTTTATGTTATCGTACATAAATATTTATTTAAACGATAAGAACTCCAGATTCAATCACTTAAATCTAAGTACTCAATTGGAGTATTATTCAAGATGTAAGCAATTGAAATAAATCTAAATTGATAAGAACAAAAGTTTTATAAATATTTTATTTGTTTGAATGAAATAACCTGAGATTCTTCATTTTTGATAGGTAATATTTTACACTACGATTCAGAAAATAGAGAGATAACCATACAAACATCACATGGATAAAATTGTAGTGCACAGATAGTATTTTTATAACAGGCATATTTTGGAGTGAATTATAAAAAAAAGTGTTGATAGAAAAAAGAACAGTTGAATTATAATAATCATAATATCTTGATACATCGCCACACAGCGATCTGATCCTAAATTAGGTAGAGCCTATGCTGTAGTTATCCTTGTGGTGACGGATTAAGAATACGGGGGTGGGGACCCCTGTTAATCCCGTGAGTGTCATAAGAGCCGTCTGAGGAAGCAAACTACACAGGACTACTGCACTGCAAATAGAAGGAAAACTTGACACAAATATATAATACCAACCCGTCTGGCCAGTGTGGTACAGTAGGCCATAATCTTCTTTCTAAGGAAAGGTCTATGTCCAGCAGTGGACTATTAAAGGCTGTAGATGTGTGAGATGTGATGTATAATTTAGATAAATTACACCCAGACACAGAAAAAATGATCTTGTTATCACACAATTATCAATCCTGGGTGGGAATTATTTTTATAAAAGCTAGTAATAAAAATAACATGGCTTTACTCATCACCACAGTATCAGAGGGTAAGCTATTTGAACTCATATTTTATATCCTAATGTATCACGTATCAATCAGAAATTAGTATGTATGACAACTATGTATGATTTTTGATCCTTTATATGTATCCTATTTCATTTTTAGAATTCACTGAAACCAAGTCTCGTTTTTTTACACATCATCATTATGAAATTTTGCAGACAATTTCATTACTAGTTAAACTATTTGGTTGGCTTAGCACTGTAGAGTGAAAGTGGCTTTTTACTCCCATCGACCTAAATTACATTCAATTATTTAATTTTCAGTATATTTTTACTAAACTTTTTACCTTGGGAAGCATGGCTCGTTTCGGCACGAATGGGTCGGCTCGACCGGAGTGATACCACGGCCTCACAGTTTTTTTTTTATTAGTAGGTAAATTTTAATTTAATTTGGTAAATTTTAACGATTAACTGTTTCTGAAAATACTGTATATTGTCATTAGACTTTTTATCGACTATTAATTTAGCATTAAGGTAACTACGTGTGGCAATCGTTCAAGCCAGATATTCTGCTCCCGGATATCCGGATATCTTGCCTCGAGGTCATCCATCACCAACTTGCCAGTTGACCTTTTGACATTAATAATTAACAGGGAGTCCGTTGTGAGACAATTTGATTGTTATTCCTGTTAACAGAATTTTGGCATCAAATTCGACGTAAGTTTTACCAAATAAGGTCGGATATAAATAAATAATTCCGATAGTTTGGCTAAACGGGAAGCGGAATTAATTAAATTATGTATTTATGAAAGCCAGAATACCAATGACTGCGCACTATTTTTATTTCATTTGGTAATACGTACATTAAAAAGATATAATACTTAACGAGTAGTTTCAGAGATCCCTTTTTTTTTAATTTTAACTATCGGATAATTATAACATAGGTAGTTTGAATTTGGTTTACTTATATACAACATTTAAACAAAAATATGAATATGACCTATATTTTGTCTGCCTGTAACGATGTATTAGCATTTTTATACCTTTAAATACTTAGTAGGTGTTGTCGTACAGTTTACTGGGAACCTAAAATTAACTGGGTTTCTTAAAACTAAAATATAAAAATCTGTAGGAACAAACAATTCAAAGCTTACAAATAATTCTTCATTCCATAACTATGCATCACGGAATAAACTATTTTCGTCTCATAAAACTCAAGCTTCTAATAATTCTCTGATTGTATTACTGGAAAGAAAATCATCATAAACAGCTTCATTTGCCTAATGTTCAACTAAATGGTAACTGCACATAAACAAAGTTATTTACGTAGTGAAGTGCTTATAATCTTGATTAAAGGAAACTTGTGAACTATTTGTAAACACGCGTGAACTCTATTAAACTATTAAGCTTATAACTTAATAGTTATATATATAATAGAGTGAGCATCCATACTTACTAACATTATTTATAAATACGAAAGTGTGCCTGTCTGTTACCTCTTCACGCTTAAACAGGTGGACCGATTTAGATGAAATTTCGTACAGAGATAGTTTGAGTCGCGGGAAAGACTTAGATTATATTACATGATACTACCCCAGACCCCAGAAATACTCCTTTAAGGGGGCGAAAATGGGGGGTGGAAGTTTGTATGGGGAATCAACAACCGCTTAACCGATTTAGATGAAATTTAGTATGAAGATACTGAGATGAAGAATGTGTGAAGATGAGACGAATTTGAGTTGTGGCGAAGGACATATGCTTTTTATCAACATACACGCGGGCGGACAGCGGGCAAAATCATGTTTGTAAGAGGAATTAAACGTAGTAAGTCTTTAATCTTACTCTGCGTGAACTTCTGGCTTTGGGTTATAGGTGTGCGTGGGTGGTGATAATCACTTACTATCAGGTAATTCGACTTCTGATTGGCACCTGTATCTTAAAAACAATAGAAATAACACTTCCAAGATGTGTAAACATCCATTTAAGTATTATATTTTCATATAGTCGTAGCATTACTTAAGAAATTATCAATTTTATTCTATTAAAACTATTTTTCTTATGTTAACAGGGTGAAAGATATTCATGGATGTCCTTTGTCAGTTTGGGTCAGTCGGACTCTTACTCACTAAAATACCTCGGTGTTCCTCTGTTTGCCAATGCGGTGGAAGCCATTGGCAAGTAGAGGAACATTGAGGTATTTTTTCATTCTTCTTCTTCATTGCATTCTTCTGCCACCCCTGACAGATATTGACCCGTCTCATCCAAGACGGATTTCGTCACCCATTGCAAAACACTGTGCGCTGCCTCTCAGACCTGTATCTGTTCGGACGATGAATTTCGCAAAATCGCCGCCCGCAGGTCACTTCCTAAAGTCGACGGCCGGAGATCGAGGAATGAGTTAGTAGTTTTTTTCTGGATGCAAGGTATTGTACATCTTTTGCTGTATCTCTGAAAATTGCATATAAAATTTCATTATAATCGGTTGCGTAGTTAAGACGTGTGTGTAAGCGATATTATACTATAAGTAGAGAAAATAAAGCTAAAATTCAAATAACATCTTAGACTAAAATGTTAATGATTGAGTCCTCTTAAACAATTTACATATTCATTACATTATTTATATTTATGTTTAGTATAATGTCACTTTGTTCACGTTTTAATTAAAAATGTTTTCTCATAACTACCCTTGACCACCCATATCTTTGTTCCATTGTAATAAGGGTTGCTCATATTTTCTACTTCTAAGAATCTAAAACCCAACATGTATTTGCCGAAATCCGGACATAAAATGCGTAATAATAAATATGACAAAACTACAACGAAACAAGATTCCATATCGATATTTATATGTACTTTTACCAATATATCTTTTTTTTGTTGACGGGGTGGAAAATCCCTTCGGATTTCTGGGCCCTCAGAGATGCAGGAGCCAGGAGTATGTGGTATTTCCACTACAAACTACCCCGACGGCGCTGGCGCCCTATTCCGGGAAAGACCCAGACCACGTTATTTCAGGTCCCCCCCGGATCGACGCCGCACCTAGTAAGGCCCGATCGCATTTTTGCGATAAAAGCCGCTATCCTATCGCCTACCGCAGCAGTTAATCTGCCACCAGAAGTCCCCACTCTCTGGTAGTCTGCGGCCCCGTCGCCGCCTGCTATCTCAGCCGACGTCCTCTACGATCCTCATCGGTACTCTTCCGATCCCATTCAGTGGTCTCTTTCTGGAGCACAAAAGCTTCAGCGGAAGATGCCACTGCGAAGACGTTGGCAACATTGCCAACGTCTTCTGAATAATTTTAATGAAACCTCAAGTTGGGAACTTTCGTCAGCGCTATTAAGTGATGACAGGGTTGGCGACGTGGTAATAGAGGTCACCTTACTAACTGCTGCCGTGACAAGACTGACCGCAACTATTCTTTTATCAAGTAAAACGACCGTTGTAAGCCTATATACAGTTTGTGTTCATTTGTCTTATATTTATAAAGTTTATCTCTCAGTCTACGTGACAGAGTTATTTAATGTTAGAAATACACAAATGATATTTATTTTCATCTAAATCGTGTATTGAGAATTACGAAAATGAGTGTGTCTCACGTTCTTTTCTTTTTCGAAGCTTAATGTCTAGTCGTACGTATTTAAATTAAAACCTAATACAATGGTATTAAGCTTTCACTTACAATACTCATGTGCTTGTTGACTTTCGTAATCCTAATCTATACAAATAAATAAAATTGGAGTGTTTGTAATATTCAAATAAGCGCTTTTTACTAAATGCATATGTATGTTTACACGGTACGTATGCCAAAATAACATTTTTTTACAATTTTTGTCTGTCTGTCTGTCTGTTTGTTCCGGGTAATCTCTGGAACGGCTGGGCCGATTTCGACGGGACTTTCACTGGCAGATAGCTGATGACATAAGGAGTAACTTAGGCTACTTCTTTTTTTTGGCTAGCTTCGCCCCGCGGCGTTGCCCGCGGTTATAACAACAAACGCGGCTAACTCCGCGGGTCTCAGCTAGTACCTACTATAAATGCGAATGTGAGTTTGTATCTTTCTTTCAAGCCTAAATTACTAAGCGATTACGATGTAATTGTTACACATTTTGTCAAGGATACAGAAAAAAGTAAAAGGCGTTATTTCATCCAAAAAACAGTAGGTACTAATACTAATAAAGGGAGTGAAGCCACATAAATCAGTCATACAAAAGACAATACATTTTCTAGAAGAAAAACTAAGAAAAAAGAACGAAAAGAAAAACGACTAGAATGTATTTTGTTTTTATGTTATATGGAACTCCAACAAGAAATACACCTTACATGCTAGTTATATATGAAATAAAATCTTATGTCTCGAGCTTCCTCGATTATAGGAGACCACAACATGGAAATTACTGAAATAAATAATTACAAACAGTAGCCACAAATGGCCTTTGTTGATGGAAAAAAAATTACTAATTGGAAAAAGTAGTAAATTAGTTGTTGTTTATATTTCGTCATGATCGTTGAATAATGTCGGTTTTAAAAAAATACTAAATTCAGTCTTTACCATATTTGTATACTACGAGTACATTATCTAAATATTATTACTACATTCAACAAAAAATTATATATATTTTAGATTTTAAATCATTCAGTCGGTAAACTAACGGAATGCATTTTAAAACCAATCCTATTTTTCACTTGTATGCCAATTTTCATAATTACGGATTTTGAATTAAAAAAGTTATGTCAAAAAAACTAACATAATTATTTGAAATAGCTGCCCTGTAAAGTTCAATAAATGTCAGATCCGACACTATTCCACAACTGGTAAGTAGGTATGTCAACAATTAAACAATGTTCAATATATTAGTACAAACATTATTGTTAACCGACTTTAAAAAAAGGAGGATGTATATAAATTAATCAAATAGTGAGTTCCTGGGAGGATTATAATCTACAAATATTTATATTACCATATATTACGAGCCAGTTATGATAATTTTTTTGTGAAAATGTGTCTTGCACGACTTATTAGAAACAGCGATTAGTATCTCTCGTATGTTTGAATAATCAATTTACTTCTTACGAAAATTTACACAATCCATTTATAGTTTAAATTTTGGTCGGTGTAGACATTCTGGTAAGTTTGCAATAAGTATAGGTATTGCTTCCAAATTTAAAAGATAGTGCTATGGTTTTCTCGCTTGCAACTTGACTATTGCAATGCTAAAGCAATGCTATTCCAACAAAATTTTAAATAGTATATTTTTACTTATAATACCTCCTTATTTGCAAATTTAGCAAAGGGTCTCATTACAATCCTTGTTGATATTGTAATTATTTTCACATGAGACAAGAATGATTATGGATATATGTGTAAGAAATATAAAATGGACGAGGCAGATAGATAAAGGATAGCATTTCTAATTGTATTTACGAATCTTGGAAAACATACTGAACAAGTAAATAATAGAAACATTGAAACGTTAAACGTACTATGATAATTACTGATAATACCATTTAAGTTATGTTATGGTACATTTATGTCATGGCCACCGTGACTTAACCATGATTGTCTATTTCACGGACCATTGCTCTGAAATCTAAATTTAGATTTATAATTATTATCAATTCAAAGACTGTTAATTTATACTCGCAGACTGATGTTTAAGAGGAACAGATTGTAGGTATATTTGAAACAGGTCAGTAAAACTATACTCAGAATCCACAGAGACTTGAGTCGGCTACAATATTTGTTTATTTTATTATGTATGTACATAAACGTCATTTAGATTTATATTTGTCCGGTGTCTTGATTTATATTTATATTTCTGTGCATACAACTAACAAATGATATATCAAGCTGGTGAAGACAGATGATCGGTGTAATTAATGTGTGCTGCACCCTATTCAACAATCTATCGTAAGTACATATATGCTTGAGGACTTGTGCGCTACATATTGTATGGCGTATTAGCAGAGCATCTGCCGTGGTAACCAGACTGCTGATAAACATGCTTGTATATTTCTAATTATATTACTGTAGATAACTTCTACAGCGATAAGATAACTTATACAGATATAGAACAAATGATGGTGTTTATCACACAATTATTTGTATTGGTTTTGTTTGTTTTGGTTTTAAAGATCACAAATTATGTGTATTAAACAGTACATTCGTTTTGTAGTCTTGGGTTTGATGTTTAACTTGTGTAATTATCATATACATTTGATCAATTAATTGATTTGATTTATACATTTTATTAAATGATATCACCTGACACATTCTAGTGATGAAATATGTTACTATTTTTAAATCATTATGATTTCATTATGAATCATATGCCATCAAAAACTTAAGCTAAGAAAACCCAAACTTTTTATCAAAGGACTACGACCTGTATTTAGATTAAAACCATTCGTGAGTCTTGCGCTAGCGTAATCATAATCATAAGTCGAAGTGGTTTTGTAAATTAGTCACAGGTGAGAATGTATGATTTATGAATCATATGATTTATAACAGTTGATTGTGATTTTTTCCATCCCTAAATACATACATTTCTACACTCAGCCATATATATATTCGTAAAGCGTAGTCAGAGGCGTATTAACACACTTTGCAACACACTTTGTCAATCTTAATTTTACTCCCACTTATGCAATAGCTTATGCCCGGCAACTGGGCACTTTAAAGATTGACGTGTATTCTATTAAAAAGGCCAATTACCGTAAAATGAAAATAATAGATATGGTTTGTTATATATTAAACTTATGATGACTTTTTAAGTATCCGCTTTTTGTTATTTAGCATGTATTCAACAACTGCGGAGACAAAAGTGAGACTTGAACAGAATAATCTGCGCATTTGAATAGGTACAAATTGATTAGTTATGTTTGAGACTTTTGCCTAAAGCCGCTGATTTACACTTATTCCATTACCTCAGCGAAATCTTCTCTTTCTAGTTTCTTGAATCTATCTAAAGTACTTTAAGCATTAGGTGTGTAAGGTGTTGTTATGTATTTGATGTATCAAAAAAGCAAATACGAGTACATTTATGTAATTATAAACATATAACTTATCTACACTAATAATACGAGTGAAAAGTTTTTATTTATGATAACGCGCTACTATCTTGAACCACCTGCGACATAATGCTTAAGGAAATCACGCTATTTGACGTAATGCGTTTCCTAAAAACGCCAAGAAGAACCTTTAAGGACCCTAAGAAGCGAAGAAGTGATCATAAAATTGGATGAAATTGCGGAAAATGGCTGTTATCAAATATGCTATTTCAGTTTTACTTGTTATTTGTTAAACTAGTTTTTCCTATACTTAATTTTCCATAACTTATATCAACCTCAATAACTCAACTAAGTATCTAACGCAATAAGAATTTTGTCTTTTGAGACCTAAAACAATCGCGTTCAAACACACAAGTACAACAACCCAACTTAATTTTATAATATTAAAATATAGTAGTTATTACTTTGTGTCGTCCGTAGTTATTGACGAAAGCCAGACAAAAAATATTGCTCTTTACATTACCAATCGTGCAATAAGTTCATTAACAAATAACGGAAATAATTCAACAGATAAATGTATTTCTAGGTGAACTTTAAATACTAAAGAACCACTAACTGTTTTTCACTAACAGTTTTGGAATTATAAAGTGTCGTTCAACGTCTCAAAGACTTTGTGTAATCGTATCAGACACCTAGCACAAAAGGTCTCTTCAGACAAGTTAAACTGACAGTTCTTCAGCGCAATTCAAATAGCACTTTGAGAAACAACAAAAGAGTAAAAATAAACAGAAGAAATTGAAAGCTAATATACTAAACATCTTACACCTTTTTGGTTGTGTTCAATCGTGTTACTAACGCTTGCTTAGGTGAGGTGCCGCCTTTGTTGATCCACTCAGCTAAACACGAAAACTTAGGGTACTAACACACGAAATGATGTCAGCAAAAGTATGTGTAAAGCAGGACTTGTACGATAGCACCTATATATTAATTTAATTATTCTGACTGATCAACATTGGCCTTAACAATCTCTTAGGTATAGAGATTGTCATAAGTTCTGAAAAACAGTTTCCTCCTCTTAGTACAACTGTTTATTTTATGATTTTTTAAGTTT
The DNA here is from genome assembly GCA_902825455.1 of Arctia plantaginis. Classification (NCBI taxonomy): domain Eukaryota; kingdom Metazoa; phylum Arthropoda; class Insecta; order Lepidoptera; family Erebidae; genus Arctia; species Arctia plantaginis. The sequence continues at coordinate 6,441,946 of CADEBD010000314.1, read as the reverse complement.
GAAAATGTTGGAAAGATGTAAATAGACATTTAATCTTACAAGAGCATATATCTTGCAGTCTCGGTCTATTTCTATTTGGGTATTTCTAATCCCAAAAGTATTTTCTACAGTGTAAACAACGATAGTAAAAAGCCTTATGTTTTAGATCACTAATTCTATCTATCTAAAAAAGATAGATTTACTTTGATTTACTTCTTTTTGAGTTTATAAAACACTTGTACAATGTGTTAGTACCTTTACTTTCCCTTACACGTTGTATATAAGAGGTAGCACCGTGACAAACTCAGTGAGTGTATGACAATATTTACTTGTAAATTATCTTTCTCCTACGTCAGCTGTGACAATTTACGCAGAATATTTTATTTTTTTGCTTGGAGTATTGTCGAATGAGTAGCATATTTTAATTAGATTGATGTCAAAAATAAATAATCAATGTTGTCTTATCAAAGTCGTGATGAAATTACATTCAAGGCAATTCTAAAGCTAAGCCAATCAATGAAAACGTGGAAATAATTAAAAATAAATAAAAAGCCAGATGTGATTTTCTTAGAGTAACACTTAGAACGTGCAGTGATTTATAGACGTATCTGCCTTGGAAACGGAACTTCCATTTCCTTAGAAAACTCACAAAACAGCTATTTCATACGGTTTTATTACGGCTGGGATTGCGGTAGCTCTCCCTTATGTTCATTTAATACTACTAAGGCACACTAACAAACGGTCAGCTTGAAAGAAAGGTTTATACTGCCTGTGGATATTGATAGCAATATAGTAAAATATCTTAAATTTAATATCTTCAGTCTAATTATAAATAAAAAGCAAAAAATAATATATAAATACATTTCCTTTTATTCTTTTCTTGTATTAAGAAATCTTAATGAAGAAATTACTCGGATATTTTGCTAAAATAGTATGAAATGTCGACTTGATTTTTTTGTTTTAATCTTAATTTTTTCAATAAGAAGTTTTCATTGTACCCGGACTTGAATAAATGCACCTCTTCAAAGAAGAACATTATTTATTTAAAGAATAAACTGAATTTCTAGCTTTTATACACACACTGACTCCGCAGACACGTGTAACACCGAATATAATTTTAATCCCACTTACGTAATAGAGGCAAGCCTATTGCCGTAAGCCGGTCAGTTTATAAATTAGATGGCCAATTAGAGGTTCATCATGTAAGAAGAGAGGAGTATTATCTACAGTACAGGACAGACGAGTTTTAGCTACACAATGAATGTACTTTATTATATATTAGCTTTAGCCCGCGGCTACACTCGCCTGTACGTCGGTTATCGCGTTAAAAAATAGTATATACCACTCAGGGATAATATACGTTTCTAACAGTAAAATAATTTTCAATTTCGGATCAGTAGTACCGGAACATATGCCGAACGTACAAACTCACAAACTTTACCTCTTTATAATATTGTTATGGATAAATAGATAAAAGCTAATATGCTTATCTACGTCATACGCCAAACTTTTTATTCGATATACGAAAAATTTGTTTACTAATACTAGTCACTAAAAATTTGTTTAGTTCTGTCAAACAACGTTATGGATTCTGAAAACGAAGGACTTAACAATATTTAGTTTGATATAACCAAAATTAGTTAAGTTACTTAATTCAGTTCATAATTGGTCATTTGTTATTCTGTTGGACGTTCTAATCGTCAAAGTTTAAATAAAATTAGAAATGTCACACTAAAATTAGACGTTATCTGCATATATGCCGACTAATTTGTTGATTATACTATTTAAGCACAAATTCTTTAAATTTTGTGGATATTTTTTTGGTGATAAATAGCGATTACATGCTTTGCCTCTGGTCAGTTTAGCGGAAAGGTATCGGCATCATAATTTTCATTTTAAATCATATTTGTATTATTATCATTTATCTTATCTAGATTATTCAGACATGCCTACGTATTATTTTTAATCAAGACAACTTCAATCCTTATGAGATGGCAGAGGATGGCAGAGCTTAGCTTAGGGAAAGTGCTTGTCATATTGAACTTATTTTTCAGGTTTTACCTACATTCTATTTCTTTTTGCTCAAGGGAGTTACTAAGTTGCTGCAAGCCAATTTTACTAAAAAAAAATTAACCATTTTTATGGTACTCCTTACTAAGACACTATCACAGTTTCAGGTTTGGGCTTTCCCATAGTAATTTTAATTCAAAAACTATATATTAATATTTTTTCAACTGGACTGTTACTACCTGTAAGAAAAATAAATAATTAATATTGATGTAAACAGTGTTTAGTTTAAAGTAATTAATTAATAAAGCCCATATTATTAATTCACATATTAAAAGATAATTCACTTTAAAAAACCGTCTTGAAAATTATTAGTAGGTAGAAAACTTAGCGTACCCTCCTAAAGCACCGCATTTAGTTAGGTAATTTGGTTATTTATGCTCTTATATATTTATTTTCAATTAGATTGATGTTATTATATATTTGTCATAATTATGCATTAATCATCATTTATAGGAATTTTAAAATTCTAATAATATCATTTCAAAAGTTCAACTCCATGTCATTCATTATCAATTTTAAACAACGGTACCACTTTCTTTTTTAACTTTTAGTGATGTCAGATTCAAATTTAAAGCTGTCTTAATGAACACCAAATTTAGTTGGACTTGACAACAGAATAGCATTTTGGAAATCGCCTTACTAAAATAAGAGAATTTTAGAGAAATTTTAGTTTAGTTGTATCAACAACAGAATTAGCACTAATATAAAATCCTGACTAGATCACTTCCAAATTTTATTTCACATTACATCGACTGTGTAGGAGGAGGAGACTGAAGGAAATATAGGTAAGCCTGAACATAGCATGTACTTTGTATAAATCCATTAAAGTAATTTAAGAACAGGGCAGGGATAATTAACAACCCTATATGGCACTACCATAAGTAATATTTTCACGTAAACTAATACTGACGAATATTGACTCGAGAACCCAAGATCTTGACATGGGTTCATGATCATTAAGCTCTTGAACACTGACGTTAACTAATATATAACTTTCCAAATAATAATGATTGGTAAATTTATGTGAAGACAAAAGCTAAAATTATACCTAATATGTCTATGGACAAATCTTTACTTAATATGATAAAGCGGTAAAGTTTACTAGTGTTTATGTTCATGGTAATCTCAGGTACTACCGATCCGATTTTGAAAATTCCTGAGTGCTTTAGACTACTATTTTTTATATATTTTTTCAATAATTAACCACAATAAATGTAATAAAGGTCGGCAAGAATTCTATAATATGGCGTGCGCTGCCGGGACGGTTTGAAATAAAGGGATAAAACCTATAGTTAATATCACACCCAAAAATATGGTTTTTGTGTTAAAAGTAACATAATTTTTGCAAGATTAAGTTTGGATACAGGTTTCGCGTATACTGCCTGATTGCGGCTATCGTGCGGAGAGAGAGTGCGTGGACCGGGAGAGGTTTAGGACTCTCCCGGCCCGCCAGGCCCGGGAACGGGCCAGGTACCGCAGGCGACTCAGGCACCGGAGGTCACAGAACGACCTCCGTCCTCCATAAGCGCAGGCCTGGGGGTGACAGGTGAGGCCATCTATCACCCTAGCAGTAGCAGGCCGGGGTGGCGGCGAGCGCGTTGCGAAGCGCGCTCGGTTTCAGGGAGCAGAAGGAACATGGGGTTCCCATACGGGGGGGGGGGGGGGGGGTCGTCTACCTGTCGTTGTAGATGGCCCGAGGTATGTCGGGGCACCAGGAACTTCCTTTCTAGGGTATACCTGGTTCCCCGGCTATTTGTACCCGAGACGGCGTGCGGTTTTAGTCGGTTCGAGACCGACATGCCACCGATAGATGGTATCCGCGGGGATTTCCGCACGGAAAAAAGAAAGAAAAAAAAAGGTTTCGCGTATACTTTACAAATTCTTATAAAACAAATAGCTAAATCAAAATGGAGATAAAGTTTACATTTTTCCGGATGTTCATTGAAGGAGTATGTCAGGAGATGCGATAAGCCGGTAAAACTATTGCGTTGTCGCCAATGACCGAGCTTGTCGCTGCCGCTGTCCGTGCGAGGATAGTACGCGGGGTGGGACATGAGGGGCCCAGAACTACCTGCCTTAGTACAATGTGTTGAACAGTTTAAAAGTTACACAAACAGATATTGCACCCGTGCGAAGCCGAGGCGTGTGGCTAGTAGGCTATGTTTATGTGGGAGAAATAATGTGATCATGGTGATGCACTACGTGTATATACCGTTAAATTGTCTGACGTGTCAGCTAGGTTACGCTGCCCGTAGTCACAGGGTGACATGAGTCAGTCTGGGAAGACTATGTCCAGCCAGTTCGGCAAGTTAGTTGTTAGTATGTTTTATAATTTATTTATGATGCCATTGAATGCAAAAGTTTAAAAACTAAAAAATAATGTCACGTAGATCACCATAATTGTAGAGGGCAGGCACGTCAAATCAGTTTTTTTTATTATTAGACATCAAAATTGTATATTCCCTTAAAACTTGTCCTAAATCCAAGGTTGTGCTTCACTGCTATCAAATCACTGATATACATGTAGTATAAGAGTTAAAGAAAACAATTGAAACTCAAAAAATGGTGACGTGTCAAATCTTATCTATATAATCACACATACAAAGAAACAGACACATACTGCAGCGCCATCTAACGGAGACACACCGAACTAAGGAGTAACTCCTGAATGAGAATTGCTAATCTTTTATCGCGATATGAAGAATTCTCTCACCGATTATCATTCATACAAGTTCTCAACATCAACCGTCGGGCTGCGGCCCGCCAGGCCTGATTACCTCGACTGGTAGGAGGACCCCCCCTTTGTGTTGGAGGAACACGACACCCGTTCCTAGAGAGTGGTGACCCCGACGTGATTTTCTCCGCAATTACTATTAATGAAATATAAATTAACTTTAGATAATTACCTTTTATTACTCTTGCCTTACTTACTCGACTTATTAGAATTTCAGGGGTTTACATTTAATAACTATTGTTATTGCTTAACCACAAGATACCTAGTTAGTGGTTAGATCCTACATATG